>CAVLGL010000126.1:13132142-15907142 GCA_963668995.1 Parnassius mnemosyne
ATATTATAGGATTATCCAAAGTCCGAAGAGAGGGGGAGGACACGGTAATCCTGGAATCCGGCAACTTGCTCTATTACCTGGAGGGCGACCATCTGTCCCAAGGAGGTGTCGGATTTATCGTCCACAAGTCTCTCGTTAACAACGTTGTAGAGATCGAGAGTGTGTCGACGAGGGTTGCGTACCTTATACTCAGAATCACCAAACGGTATTCGCTGAAGGTCATACAGATTTACGCACCAACTTCGGCACACGCCGATGGGGAGGTGGAGGAAATGTATGAGGATATTTCTACAAAACTAGGCACAAGAAAAAATGGTGAACTGAAAGTAGAGAAATTTGGAATAGGGCAACGGACCCAAGGGACCAACAGCTGGCCGACTTCATGGAGAAAGAGGGACTCTTTATGATGAACTCTTTCTTCCAGAAGGGGCCCCACAGGAATTGGACCTGGTCGAAACCTGACGCTACAACCAAAATTAGTTTGACTTTATTTTGACGACTAGATGGCAACTGTTCAGTGATGTCTCAACGACTGCAAGGGTGAAATCTAGCAGCGATCACCGAATGGTTAGAGGCGCACTGATCCTAAACGTTAAATTGGAGAGGTTAAATGCGTTGACGTCTAATGAAGTCAACGCTCCGTCCCCCTCGTGTTCTACTCCAAAGTTCCAAAACCTTTCAGCTCGAGTTACAAAACTGTTTTCAGTTCCTAGAAGACTGCAATGCAGTGCACGATATGAATGATAAGCTCGTGGAAGCTATTCATGCGGTCGGAGCTAAGTTCCGCAAGACCCTTCGCAGGAAAACACAAAAACTCTCCGATCACGCCTCTTATATCTATCTATCTTAAGGCTGTTAGACGGGAAATGAAACTACAGTCTTCAGTAGATTTTACAACATACAGGCAACTGAACAGACATATCTACAAATGCGACGAGACTTAAGCAACTTCAACACAACTCGTATCGAAGGAGTGATCGAGAGGAACCAGGGCTCCAAAGTCTTTGACAGAGATCTGTCTACCAGAAAGAGCCAACTATCGAAGCTGAAGACCGAGTGTAGCAGCATCGTTTCCGGGACACCTGAGATTTTGAGTAAGATATCGAAGTACTATGGGCAGCTGTACATGTCATCATTGGAGCCACGTGTTAGTCTGATTACCGATACAAGATCAAGTTTTATCCGACACTATTTTGATGATATCCCGGACGTCAGTCTGAGCGAGATTAGAATGGCTCTCCAACACCTTAAAACGGCATAGCCCCGGGTGTGGATGAAATTACAACGGATCTTCGAAAAGCGGGTGGAAATCCGATACTTGAAGTCCTTCAGAAGCTCTTTAATTCCGTCCTCCATGGTGGTACTACTCCGAAGGCGTGGAGCAGAAGTGCGGTGTTCTTGTTCTTCAAGAAAAGCGACTACGCTCTCTCAAACTACAGGCTGATTTTCCTTCTGAGCCGCGTGTACAGCGTGTACGTGCTGTTTTCGAGTGTCATTACGAATCATCAGACTCGACGACTTCCAACCTCCTGAAAAAGCCAGTTTCCGAAAAGGCTTTAGTAGCATAGATCACATACATATACTTCGGCAAGTTTTACATAATACCGAAGAGTACAATCTGCCACTTTGCCTTGCGTTTGTGGACTATGGGAAAGCTGTTGATTCCATCGAAATTTGAGCGGTGCTGCAGTCCCTTCAGCGATGACTGTCGGTATATCGAAGTGCTGAAGTGTTTGCACAGTAGGGCTACGATCGCTGTCTGAGTACAGAACCAGAATACGAAACCCATCCAACTGTATAAAGTTTTAAGACAGGGTGACGTTAAATACCCGATAAACTTCACCGCTGCATTGGAAGACGTTCTCAAGCTACTAGACTGGAAAGGATACGGTATTAACATCAATGGCGAGTACATCACTCACCTTCGATTTACCGACGATATATTCTTTGTGGCAGGACCTAAGAACTATGCTCTACTACCTCAATAGTGCCTTCCAACTGATAGTTCTTAAGATGAACATGGACAAAACATAGATCATGTGTAACGTCCATGTCACACCTATGATGGTAGTTGTTGGGAGAACAGACTGGAATTCTGTAAAAGCTACAAAGCGTCATAAAAATAATCATCAATATTTTATGTAATTTTTTTCAAATATCATTTTCATAATGTGTTTATTCTATATTGCTACACATACGTCAAATTCTCACCACTTAATGAGTTGGCTGGTAGAGAATGCCTCAAGGCATTAAATCGACGATTTTATTCTTTTGTTACAGGGAATGCAATATCGAATTTATAAATACATAGCCCCCTCACTATTAAGTAGATGTTTGGCACGTTTGTTACTCAAATATTATAAAAATAAGCTACGTATTTAATATATTCTGTAAATCGAGTTTTATCGAAATGATCAAAATAAGTCTGCGAATTATATAAATCCACGGGCTTATTCGATCACATCGTTTTATTCGACACACATTTATTTATTAAGAGTGGTAGAGCCACGCGGCAGCTTTTGCTGTCGCACGCATGGGCCGGCTCGTACCGGCGTGGTATTTTTTTCTATAGGATAAGGGTGACAAACGACCACACAGTCCACCTGATGGTAAATGGTTGCTGCGGCCCATAGACATCTACATCTATCCTCTATTACAAATCAAGATGCGTTGTCACCCGTGAGGACTAAGATGGAATGCCTCATTTCCAGTAAAAAGAGCCTTCTGGGGCTTCGCTTGGTGGGTGCAGGTGGCCGGAGGCCCTTTTTATCTTATCATATTAAAGTCAGTTATATTCACTTATTTGAGAATTCAATTATATTCACTTATTTGAGAATTTTTGTGATAAATTAAATTGCTATTTTCGGAACACAAAATATGCTTCACGTAATCAGTATTCGTAATTATTTTTGATTAAAAATTTCCTGAAATTTGGGAATTTCAATTTATGCCCATGTCGGAACGGACACGGTATATAATGTGTTTGCCCTAAGAGGTTGTTTTCTGTGCACTTTTTTACCATTTTCCTGAAAAACTTTTAGATCGATTATAATGCGGTTTTTTTGGATTGGATATTCTGATATAGCTTCTGAGAAGGTTCTTAGATAAAAGAATTCTACAAACAAAATTATTTTAAGGTGAAATATGTTTAAAAAACGTCCCGCTGGGTTTCTTGCTGGTTCTTACCAGGGCAAAAGGTATTTTCCGAACATAAATAAAAAAATGACTTTCAATAAGTACTATGTAATAATCTACATTGTTAAGTTACAGCCAATATACGTCTTACTGCTGGGCTCAGGCCTCCCCTCATTTCTGAGAGGTTTTCAGGGCAAGGAGACCCCGTGCTGACTCAATGCGTTGGGGCAGCGCGGCGTACATAAGCTATATTGAATAAAAATTATTCTATTCTATTCGAGATATATGTTTAGCCATTTCCAATATGTTGCGCTTGTACTTGCTCTTGCTATTTACATTCTGTACGAGCACACGACGTTGGAGTTACTCTACTCCATGGGGCAATGCATACGCTTTTACAACAAAGTCCCAGAAAATATGCAGGCTTTATCTATCAAAAAGTTCAAATTTTTTACTACGCAAACATTGTTTTATAATACTAAAGAATACATGATTGATAATAACCTCTGGAAATGAGGTGACCACTACCATGCTGTTTTCCAAATGTTTTCATACTAATTGTATAAATTAATATATTATATAAAATTAATTTATTTAAAAAAGTTTCGCTGGGTTTCTTCCTTGCGTGGTTTTTTTTATTAGTACTCTTGTAATATGTATTGAATAAAAATAATTTTATTCTATTATAATAATTTTTGGATTCTTTACCTACTGTAAAAATAATCTAGCTTATCATCTTCTTCGGTAATTTAATATAAATTTTAAGAGCTTTAGTTTTGAGATACCGTAATTAATTATCACCATCATGTCTTATATTTTATTAATGTTCATACGTAAAATCATTTTACCGTTCCCTAACAAAAGGTTCCTAAAATTCCATTACATAATAGTTGGTTACTTGCTTATTTATGATATGTTTGTGGCCGGTGGAAGGAAAAGGGGAGATCTCCCACCGGGCAAGGTGTTCTGCCCGGGGAGCGGCCAACGCTCCGAGTGGTAGTTCGGAGCTATTCTATATATCGTCGCCTTGGAAGGTAATGGAGTTATTCCACAGAACTACACTTCTGAGTTATGGACGTTTAAAAACTAAATGATGCGAGTAAGAACAGTTATTTTAACATAAATCAGCGTCATATTTTAGTAGAGAGTTCAAATTTTTACCTTAGATTATTAAAACGTGTTACCATTGAATGCTATAATTAAAAAATATCAAAACATCATGGTTTAAAAGTTATGTGGCTTAGACCTATTGACTACCATTTTATTTACAATGTAATACTCATATTACGAGGTGTATGTCACTTAACTCTCTTGCCTTATTGACTTTTTATTCCGATGACATATCAATCTAAATAGATAAAAACGCGCAAGCGGAGTGGAGTGTTTAAAAATAAATACATAATAATTAATTGTTCATTTACTTTTATTAAAGGAAAATAAATCAAATTAACAATTAAAAGGTAATGTAGAAAAATGAGGAAGTTAAAATAAATTATTCACTTTCTGAGTTGTCACTAATTAGTCCTTCTTCCAGATCGTTATAAAAATCATGATACACCGAAGGTATGGTACCTTTTGCGCAGAGATCCTTCAGATCTTTAAGTTTATTGGCAGAGATCTTAAGCTTTTTGTTATAGAGCTTCTGTAAATCGCAACATGGTGTCATAGTAGATTTGCGTAGAGCTTTGCGCTGTATAGGTAAAGATTTAAAATTTTCTTCTGATAATTGGTTCTTGAAAAATATAATTTTAGGACTTTCTTTTCGATATTGTATCCATTTTAATAACAGCCAGTTCATATTGTCACCAGTATCTGTTTTATTTTTATTTGTGATAACTTTGTTACTGTACGACTTAAAGTCAATAAAATCTGAATATGTCAACTCTTTGATCTTGTAATATGGCTTTGTTGTTTTAGCCGTACGTGCGACAGTGTACCAGCCTTCTGGTGTATAGATATCTACATGCCTCCCTCTGTTTTCAACTGCAGAGTGTACACTATCGCATTCCATCTCTGAATGTCCAGACTCCATAAACTTTTGATTAATGGTTTGGATTGGCAAAACTGTTACTGCATGTAAAAACATTGCGGCAATAATAGTGTTCCGATTCTGGCCAGAAGCAGTATCAGAAAATAAAGTTATTTCTTTTATCTCAGGAGCCAATGACGATAAATGCATCCAAATGCAAGTGGCTATCTCCGATGCACCTTTAGTACCTACTCCTTCATGCCACATATAATTTGTAGCCTCAGAATCTCCTAAATTATACAATGTAAAATTGTAAATCTTTAACTTTCTTTTATAATACACCTGACCAGCCTGTAAGTTTGGAGCTAATAGTAGTTTTTCCAGGTCCATAGCAAAGGCAATAAAGCCAGGATCTACTTTGGTACGATTTTTGTCAAGAACTTTATGCTTTCTTGCTTCGTTTTTACGAATAATATGCAAATCATACTCTTCTTTATGAAGTTGCTGCTCATGCTCTGGCCTATTCTTAAATTGAATACAATGGTCACATTGATCCTTCTTAGGGCGATGGAAACCATAATTAAATTCGTTGGTAAAAATAAATTTGTAAAAACTGGCCTTTTCAGGTACAACTTGACGTTCTTTACAATACTCTACATAGTCTAAGTACAAACGGTTTTCGCTTAAACCTGAAGGCAAATATTTTCTCTTCGTCGTACTACGACAATAATGTGAAGATACAGTAGGTAAAGACTTAATGTGGTCTCTAATTATATCTTTAACTACATCTGATTTCTTGTTGGGTGGTTCTTTCTTCCCTCTCATATCTGGTTCAGTAACTCCAGATGGTGTCAATTTACTTAAAGCTGTCTCAACTTTCTTCGCAGATATATTAAAAGTAGTCAAAAAAAATGACTTGCATACTTGGAAACTTTGGCTATCTCTAAACAGGCTATATACCAACGTGTTTTTACGTCTACTTTGATTTTCTTTGTAGGTTCGTTTGACAGGTACACGTTGCACACACTTACCTATGAAACACCATCTTGCATGTTCAGATTTCAAAGATAAATATTCTTGTAGAAGATTTTCTCTTTCTTGTAATGAAAATTTAAAGTTACAATTGTAATGGCACTTACACGATATATCTTTAACTTTTTTAATACCTATTTTATTTCCTGATCTTGTTGTATATTCCTTTCCAGCTAGCCTTAAAGTTTTTTGAGTATTACGTTTCCACTTAAGTGGATTTCTTTGACGTTTTCTTGTCAAAGTGTCGGAGTCTACTTTTTTACTTGTAGAGGTGACGTGTTTTCGAATGTATTTACTCCATAGGACTTCATTGTCTTCTTCAGAACTGTTAGATATATTTTCAGAGGTAGAGGTCTCCGAAACTCTCGTTACAGGGTGGTACATTGTATCGTTTTCAGAATCAGAGGTAAAGTAAGGATTGCGATCAACTATAGAACCTGAAAGTATAAACAAGAAAAATTATAACCATGTCCAGAAAGAGCATTATTATTTTTACCTGAAAATAAGTCTGGCAAGCTTTTTTATATAGGATAGGGTGACAAACGAGCACACAGTCCACCTGATGGTAAGTGATTGCTGTGGCCCATAGACATCATCTATCCTCGTTTGCGAATCAAAATGCAGATGCGTTATCACCCGTTAGGACTAAGATGCCTCGTTTCCAGTAAAAAGGGTCTCCGGTTCTCTCCATTCACCACACGAAACACAGCAGTGTTAAGCTGCTATTTTAAGCTGGTATTCTATGAGAGCGTGGTCCTTACCCGGTCGAGCCGACCCATTCGTGCTACAACTATACTAATAATATAGCTGTAGCATGGCTCTACCACGTTTGAGCTACACCAAGATTCAAAAATTCCTACAAACTTTGTAAATTCTACAACAAATAAATACAGTTACTAAAATTCTAGATTTGAAAGAAAATTTATGGCTAGATTACCCTAGATCGTATTACATAACTATATTAACCTGTTTGTTCTCTGAGTGTACTAGAACCATCTGTTGTCTCAACTGTTGGAGGCACAGATTGAAGTACATGATACGAATTTTCTTCATTTTCTTCAAGAACTAAAACAATAAAATTAAAATTAAATGCAGGTAGCACTAAGTTGCTCCAATATCTACCACGAGACCGCGCTAAATAACACCCCAGTACCTTTTTGTTGATAGTACAAGTTTGTACACTATACACCTGACAAAATTGGGTTTAATCCTTCAATTTAATCAAAAAAAAAAACCTCTACTCTGATATTTAAAATCTTCTAGAATGGTTCCATATTATAATCATCTAGAAAGTTACATTTAATACAAAAAAAAGCAGATAAGTAAGAAACACGTGAGTCGCGCCCGACACCCCGCCCCGCATAAATCGTTTGGAATGTCTTTTAGATTGATTGATCGAAAACGAATTATGAAAGTTGTGTTATGTTTGAATGTCACCTAGTAGTATTTTAAAATAATTAGATGTCTATTAATAAAAACATAAGTATGTACATACCTTGATTGTTTTGTTTGTATAGATCAAAAACCGCCGCAACCATCTTCTGTCCTCGCGATAAATTCATGATAATAATATTAACCACACACTGAATACTGATAAAATAATATATATATTTATATTATATGCACATCAATTGCTAGAAATCATAATGAACTCTCAATTATTTAAGTAGTTTATATTATTAATATAATAGATCATTATTGTTATTTTGCACAAATCACCGACTCACTATCAAAGCAAACTAAACAATGCACGCACAAACTCGTAGAAATACAGAATGTGGATTGGTTAACAGGAATAAACATGATTTTTCTCTGCCAATTAAAATGTTCCCAAATAAAATCGGGATTGGATAAAAAATGACATAACATACATAGATATTATGAAGACATAATTTTGGTGGTCAAGAGTTCTATGAGCTCTTACAACTATTGACCACTGAATTATTACTTTAACTATGACTTGTAACCTTGTCATCACAATAAATCTAAGCGGCATAGAATTTTTGACTCTTATTGAAACTACACTTAAATTTATTGGCAATTTAAAAAAAACCTGCTTACAGTTATGATATCAGTTACATGTATTGACTAATATAAACTATGGTTCTTTCTCAGTACGTTAATGCACTTAACTCCATTTCGCAAAAATTGTGGGTTAGCTCCATTGCCCTCCAAGGCGACGATATACTGCTTTAAATTCGGAACTTTTGTTAGCGCGATTTAGGCTTCGATGTGTTTTCGCTTATGGCGCGACGACAGCGCTGCCACATGTTTCTTTCCAATTACATAATATAATTTTTGTATGATGTAATGTCTGCAATAAAACTAATTTAAATCAATACGTTTTTTTATTGCACCTTTCTATCCAGACGATCGTAATATTTGATTTTTATTTGTTCTTTATTACATTGATTAAAACAAAATAATACAAAGTGCGGACTTAATGATTTGAGGCATTCTCTATGAATGAGAGAATGGTGAGTAATTGACGTAGTTGTAGCAACTAACTAAAAATGATAATTACGTACGTCATACATACATTTCACTATTAAATATATACATACATATATACAAATATATACATATTCATATACATATATAATTGATACATGCAAATAACTATGAATACGTACATCTGTTTAGCAATATACAAGGCTATTTTGCAATAAACGGCCAAATACGCAGAGAAGGTTCAGAATAAGCAATATAGGCAAATGGTGACGAAATATTAACTTAAAAAAATCTCAAACATTCTGCCCTTTTTATCTTTTAAATTCAAAATGCGTGGTATTGCATTATTTTAACTGATTTTTACTGCACACGCACATTTGTAAAGGCCAATCAGTAGGCAAAAACGTTGTGAGCCACGAATCGCATTCAATTTGCAATAATTTCAAATAAAGTTTTCAAAAACTGCAATAATGGCATATTATTATTTATTTATTTGAACTTAAGTTTAAAATTTGGCTTTTCTTTGTAAAATAACCCTGTATATGACATGAATGATTCATGTAAGAAGCGTTGTTTTTAATACGCATTAACACTCGTCGGTTAAGGGTACTCCTAATCTGGCCCATTTTTAATGTATCGCCGATTTGGTCGATAAACCTTCGTCTAGGACGTCCCTTCCCGACCCTGCCGTTCATTTATATTAGTTACGTAATAATAATTAGTATTGTGTCAAAGTTATGTTATAATTTGATAGATTGTTTTATAAAAAAATCTAGCTGTTCCTCGCGACTTCGCCCGCTTGTAGTTCCGGGTTTAAGTTATGTTGCGCAGAACCCTAACTCTTTTTTTTTAAATATAAGTAACCTAAGTTACTTATTATAATATCAGCTATCTGCCAGTGAAAGTCCCGTCGAAATCGGTCTAGCCGTTTCTGAGATTAGCCAGAACAAACGGATGGCCCGACAGACAGATAAATACTTAAAAAAAAATATTTTTGTTATAAGTACCGTATTTACTTTCATATGCATTTAGTAAAAATGTTATTTTCACATTACAAACAGACACTTCAATTTTATCTATTTGTATAGATAAGAGGAAATTTTGTTTCAAATGACAACCCTTTATAGGGCATATATGAGCCACTCTGACAAATTATTAGGTGACGAAACTAGGGAAGTTTCTTTTGCGCTTTTAGGGCGCTATCAACTAGGTTCAGTATTATTTCGTACATATTTCAATAAAATTAAAAGGAAATGTAATTAAATACTATCTCTTCATTAAGTTTCTCTTTGTTTGGGACGACCATGGTATGAATTGATCGTTTATTCTCATAGAATTATTATATATATATATATATATATATATATATATATACCGCTGTATTTCAAAACGTTTTTAATAGATTTTGTAAAATATTGGGGAAAATAGTACTTTTAATGACTGTGAGATGGCGCTAGTGTCAACGTAAAAGCAAGCTAATGAGGACTTTCATACTATAGATGTGCCAACTCGGAAAAATGACAACTCGAGTTAACTCGGGTTGAAATTCACGCAACTCGAGTTAGCAGTACGAAACAGAGTAAATGACTTATGTATATTTGATTTTAATCTTAGTCATAGTAAGTATTTGTATTTAACAACAAAACTAGCTATGTAGCAATCTTCACGAAACAATATTAGTCTAGTTTTGAGATATAGGTACATAAACTATTAATATTTTAATTATTACAGTCAAATATTCTTAAATAAATTCAATTTTTTTCAAAATTAAAATATTTAGTGTAAGTTAAGTGTTACAATTGGCGTTAGTTTAAAATATGGTGTATCTTACAACTACCATTTTCGGGTATTACAATAACAGATCTGCGACTTACATAACTATATTGATCATAAACCCTTCAAAATTATAAAAGAAATTAAATTACATAACTTAGCTATTATAAAATTCTAAATAACAAATTGTTTTGGTTGTAGTTAAATACTCTTTAAAACGACGCACGCACACAATGAACGAATCACGCTCATACTCTTTTGCTGGCTCAATTGATCAGTTCATGTACAGCGGCCTAAACTCGAATTAGGGAGATCCAACTGGAGTTAACTCGAGTAAAGCGCAACTCGAGTTGACCCATCACTATTTCATACCCCTGGCCATTGCAGTGCATCAGTTCTTTCTTTGAATAAATATTATATATTTATCTATATTGAGTACATAACATATTATTGATAATATTATATATCATGTCGTATTATAATATAAAATAATTGTCTCCAGTAAATACTATACTTTTCTTGTAAAACTCGAAATAAAAAATAAATACGTTTTTTAAATTTCCCATATTTAAGCTTTATTTTCATACTTTATTTTTAATTACAAACAAAATTAAATTTTAAATTCTTTAAGCTTTCTGGGAATATTTTTTATTTGAATGTAGGTATAGTAGTTTTTCAGTAGTAATCGTTATTGCTAAGAAAGTCTTACGCGGTCGTAAAAAAAATTACATTTTAATGCGCGGACAGGTGGGGGCGAGAATCACTCGCGCGGCGTGGACGGTTGAGATGTTAACAAAATTCTGCCCGCCTATTTTTATCTGTCCATGCATAGATTTATAGTATAACTCAATGTGTCATTGGGGCCAGCCGCGCATTATTTGCTCGAGGGAACTAATGCTGTTCAGTTGTACCTTGCTTGATCAATTGCCCCCCGTAGTTTCCTATAGTTTTTTCAGTAATTTTATACCGTTAAATAACTTACTTATACATAATTCGTTTTATTACAGTCGTATATACATCGAAATATCTCTGTCAATACATCAAACAACGCGGACGAAGTCGCGGGTATCAGCTAGTTATAGAATACAAACCGCACGCTCCAACACACAGAAATGAAACAAACACTTGAAATTCAAACAACACCCAACTAAAATACCGTTTTATTACTGCGCTAATCACTACTATCCACTTAAGCTCTACTGGTAAAAGTTAGCATAATGTTCATTAAATAAACTCTTTTTATTATTAGAATTAGAACTGTTTTACAATCTCTATTACCTAGCTTATGCTTTTTAAAAGCTTTTATTTAACTTGCAATATATTGTTTGTTAGGGTCAATTCTTGCAACTTAATTTTAAAGCAGTTATCCTCAATCGATTGAGCTGATATTTTGTATACATTTTTAGTTTAGATGGCAATGAAATTTAATTAGTTTAAAGACATCATTCTAAATTCAATATGGCGGACCGCTGAACATGGCGGACGAGTTTTTTTCTATGCACTCCCTTGATATGTATAGGTATCAAATGAAAGGGTTTGCCGAGAAGAAAACTATAATAAAATGAAGTCACTCTAAATCCAATATGGTGGACACCCAAAGTCGGCGGACTGGTTATTTTCTATGCAATCCCTTGATATGGGTATCAAATGAAAGGGTTTGCTGAGAAAAGTATGAAAATAAAATGAAGTGACTCTAAATCCAATATGGTGGACACCCAAAGTTGGGGGACTAGTTATTTTATGCACTCCCATGATATGGATATCATATTATATCCCATAGTGAATAGCCAGCCTAATAGTAAAAAAAAACAGTTTTAAAAACAAGATTTTATTAAAATGCTCTAAAAAGAAAAACACAAACTAAATTAAATCAAACCCATCAATTTATTACAACACAATTTATGTGATACAAAAGCTTGTCGCGAGATTTACCTGTGTATCTACATAAACAAGAATGCAATAAGTAACTTGATTATGACATAAGTAGGTAATTGTAAGAAAAAAATAATGTTTCTTTTATAAAAAAGGTAAAACTCGCAACAAGCTCATATAAATTATGTAATGTAATATATTGATGGGCTTAATTAAATTTAAAATTTATTTTCTTCTGTTTAGAGCATTGAAATAAAAGCTTGTTTTAGAATGTTTTTACTATTAAATTATTTAATATAAGCCCGTAATAACCCGCAGCTGGATATGGGCTGGATATTATATTATTTTTTCTACTATAGCAAGGATTGCAGTGTGCCTAAGATAATCCACCACCACATTTGATTCCGAAGATATTGTTAGCGGTAACTATTACAAACCAGTGTTTGACGAAAATTCCATCGAGTGGTAAATCGTAGTGTCTTAGTCTAACAAAATCTATACTTACACCCTGTCCTTGAAAACAAATGAATGTAAGGGAATATATTTTTTTATAGAATAAAGGTGACAAACGAACACAGTTCACCAGATGGGAAATTGACACTATGACCCATGAATCTACATCCATCCTCGGTTAAGAATCAAAATGCAGACGTGTTGTCACCCCTGAGGACCAAGGTGGAAAGCCTCGTTTCCAGGTTTCCGTTTGTCTACACTCACCACACGAAACACAGCAACATTGATTGCTTTTACGTGGTAGAGCCACGCTTCAGCTTTATTATGGTTCCAGAATCATCAGTCAATAATATATTAGTGATCGATGTGTAGCATGAATGATTCGGCTCAACCAGGATAGGACCATACTCTCACAGAATACCAGCGTAAAATAGTTAATGAATTCAAAACAGTTTAATGAATTCAAAATTTTAACTAATGACAAATTAATTTTATTTCTCAGAAATAATGTTCCGAAATCAATAAAATAAAGAACTCTTAAGCCGCGTATCGATTATGCGCTCCAATAGGTCGAACATTGGCGCGCATTCCAACCGCGTGTAACGGCGGCTCTACACGTTGGCCAACATACTGGCGAATGTGTTGCCCAACAACGATGGCCATCGTGTAGAGCGGGTGTTTAAGCTACGTTGATATTTATTGGAACGATGGCCCACAAGTTGGTGCGAGATCCGTGTGGTGTCGGTTTTTTGCAAATGATCAAAGGGTTGTGGCAGAGTATTAGCCGTCGCGTCCACACGTTGGGCGCACGTTCAGTTTGCTACGAGCTCCCAGATTGACGCACCTGATTTAAATTTTATATGCACGCATCGTAACTAGTGTCTACGTAATGGCAGTACCAATGACCAATGGAAAAACTTTTCGCTTTATAGAGCCCTACCAAACCGAAAATTGTTTGTGAAACACAAGTCTTTTAAGTCTTTTTTTATAGAATAAGTGTGACAAATGAGCATGCAGTCCACCTGATGGTAAGTGGTTGCTGTGGACCATAGAAATCTACATCTATCTTCGTTTGCGAATTAAAATGCAGATGCTTTGTCAGCCGTGAGGACTAAGATAGAATTCCTCTTTTCCAGTAAAATGGGTCTCCGGTTTTCTACACTCACGATACGAAACAAAGCAGCATTAAGCTGCTATTTTACGCTGCTCTTCTGTGAGAGCGTGGTCCTTCCCCGGTCGAACCGACCCATTCGTGCTACAACTATACTATTAATATAGCTGCAGCATGGCTCTACCACGTATGAAATCTTCTTTTCAAAAAACGTTACCCCCTCACTAGGATTTTCTCCTGTATCGTGGAGGCAGTTTACAAACATAAATTGCATAAGTACAAACATCCAGCCCCAGAGCAATTATTTGCAGGCCATACAAATACTTGTTCCGTGCGAGATTCGAACCCGCGGTCCCCAGCGCAGCAACTCATTGCTAAGGCACTATGCCATGAAGCCGTCAAGAAATAAAATTTTTTTTTCTCCATTTCTTTTTGATCACCCTTTTCTTATACACATTCAAGTTATAGTGGTATGTTGTTAATAAATAAACCGCAGCAGCCGTTAGCGCATCAATAATCATTTTAATAAATTCATCATCACATTGGCCTGAACCAAAGCAAACTGAACGACCTTCCAACGTGTGGACGCGATCACAAATTCTTGGCCAACATATTCGCCACTATATTGGACAACGTGAAGAGCCGCCATAATGGATACCGCCTCGTAACGCGAGCCAAATTGCTCGTTCGAACGCTCAAGCTCGGAGCGGGCCGTTCCAACCGGTGTCGGTTTTTTACCGCGTATCAAAGTAGTTCAGTTTTGGCGCGCGCGCCCGTGGGGACGGTTGTTCTCATCATTCGTGTGTGCGTTGCGTTCAGAGCTATGGATAACCAATGTTGCCGTAAATTAATACAATTATATGGTTCAAAAGATCTGCTGTGGAATACCAAAAATCGTTTTTATCATAAGAAAGCGCTCAGAGAAGATGCATGGAGAGAAATAAGCGCTGAAATGGGAGTATCAGTGCCAGAATTGAAGAAAAAAATGACCGTACTCTTGTCATCGTACAGGAGAGAAATGGAGAATATCTAAAAGCCAAATTACCGGATCTGGTAATTATACACTTATTTTTATAAGTACTAATTCTTAATAAATCAAAAAGGGCAGTTTTATTTAAATAATAATATTTTAAGCAGCATCGAACATCGTTGGCATACCATCTTAATAAATGACCGCCACTTTGAAAAAATCTCGTTTTGGCGGCCAGTGATGAAACATGTATCAATCGATGGAGTAAGTGATCACAAACAACTTACTTTACTTTTTCAATCGACAAATGTTTTGTCACTGGTCACCAAAACCTAAGAGTTTTTATTTTTATTACGTCTTTGGCCAAAACGAGCTTTTTTCAAAATGGCGGTCGGTAGGTATGCCAGGTACCATACAAGAATGTTCGAACCTTTTTAAGTTTAATTTCTGATATATTTTTGTATTTATTATAAATTAAAAAGCATTGCTACACCATGTAAAGTATTACATGGGACTACTTATATTGTAACTAAACTGCATTAATAAAACTAAAGACTCATATCAATTGTTTATTGTTCACAGGTCGAAACAGTATTTATGTATCAAAATGGTTTGGTTTTGACGATTTCAGTTTCATGCAAGATAAGCTTACACCCAATGATACAACTGACACTATGAAGGTACATAAATAACGTCAACAATTTTAATACCTATTTTGCCATGGTATTTCTCTATTAGTAATTAAAATGTTGAGCAAGATGTATACCGTTTTCCTAAGCACCATTTCTACTTCTACGTGGTAAATTAGTAATAGGGAGTAATGATGAAAGTTGACTGTCATTTCTCCCAACTTCCGAGTATTATTTCAGTATCTGTATCCGTGTATAAAGATGCACGATGCATGTAATGGGGACTGGATGTTTTTCTCAATAAAGTTATGTAAATGTATAACAGCTAAAACCACTTTTGTAGTTTTATCAGTTGAAAGTAACATAGGTTACCTTAAAACTCTAAAAACTAAACTTCCAATTCCGAAAACATTTTCCACCACTCTACATTCTCTTGACAGGCGATAGCTAAATATTCTTTCTAGAAACCCTCTCTCTGGGTCTCCTTGTAATGGATTGTGTATTAATTTAGTGTGAACGCTTTGTCTGCCAAAATTAAGTATGGGACTTTACGTGATAGAGCCATGTTGCAGCTATATTAGTAGTATAGTTGTAGCACGAATGGGTCGGCTCGACCGGGGAAGGACCACGTTCTCACAGAATACCAGCCTAAAATAGCAGCATAACACTGCTGTGTTTCGTATGGTGAGTATAGAGAACCGGAGACCATTTTTACTGGAAACGAGGCATTCCATCTTAGTCCTCACGGGTGACAACGTATCTGCATTTTGATTCGTAAACGAGGGTAGAAGTAGATGTCTATGGGCCACAGCAACCACTTACCATCAGGTGGACTGTGTGCTCGTTTGTCACTCTTATTCTATATTTATACCTATATTTGAAGTATCGTTGGTTGAATTTCTCAAACTTTTCTTCGAGTTTTTTGTACAATATAGTGTGTTTAAAGATCACTCCGTCCGAAAGTCTCCAAAACAGTAATCTGCGTCTACGAGTACTTATTTGCACTCGTAGACGCAGATTACTGTTACGATATACGATATTAAAGTGTTTGTAGTTATAATATTCCGCGCCGCTGTTAACAGGTGCTTGCATCATAAAGTGTTTTTTATCCATGGCACCTATAACGTGAAAAAAATTCCATTTATTATCAAATTCTTGAGCAATCTCCAACCATTCTTCCTCTTAGGTGGGATTTGTAATAAATACACTTAAATTAATTATACGCGCGTTTTCTTTTCAGAAATCTGCATCATATAATGATGGCGAATATTCACAAAAAACTTCACAAATAAAAAAGGAAGAATATTTTCCAGAGTGTTCTATTAATACCAACGAAAAAGTTCCAGAAAATCCTGCCAAGAACCCAAAAAAAAGAAAACATCATGAAGAGGAAAATGAAGTGTTGACAGAAGAATTTAAAATTCTTACTGAAACGTCTCAAGCTACTGATCCATATTTCAGTTATGGCCAGCACATAGCAAATGAATTAAGAAAATATGATAACCGCACTTTGATATTCGTCAAACAGGCAATAAATAATATCATTTTTTAAGGCCGATTTAGGCAAGTACGCCTCCAATGTACGCAACACAACAAGATACTCAAAATTCTGCAACACCAAATTTAAGCGTTAATTCGTAGGCCATAATGTCACCTATTGATAATGTACAGTTACTGAAATAAAAAAAGTTTCTTAATGTTGCTATTTTTACTCACCTTCACCTACTCCGCCAAAACCCCGATGGCATCACAAACGTCTGGGCCTACTATAAGCTAAGAGTCCCCCTAACCTTTCGGACACTGTAATAGCTTCTCAAAACTGGGTGTCCATTTTCTTCACCTTTGGATCGGTCAAATTTCTCAAGTGATTAAAGTGCTCTGTTGACATCCTTGTAATTTTTTTATGTGACATCAACAGACTCAAACTGCATATATCTCATGAGTAATTTTTTCTTGTGTATAATAATGTGAATAACTACGAAAGCGTTACAGTGCTCGTACACAGCTAACATCCATGTTGAATGGTCATAAACTGGGACAGCTGCCACGCGCGCCAGGCGCGCATTGTTAAATACTTCGTACATTTGGAACGCATTCCGCGCGATCATTCATGGCGCGCTTGCCAGAGCGCGTAATCGATACACGGCTTTATACTATAACAACGAAGCCGTTATAGCTATAGGGGCTAAGCGCTCGCCGTAAATTTCACAGTACGCCAGTATGTGTCCCGTCGACACCAATAAAATTGTAAACTTGAATTATTAGTACTCATTTGCCACGTAGTCATTGTAGTCGGTGATTAAGAAACGGAATTAATTGTTGTGGAAAACCAACATAAGAAAATTTCACCCTCAAAGGTAGATATGATTAGTAGATATGGATATGGGATGAAGTATTTAATGTAACTATTTAGAGAACATTCCAAATTTTAATTATAGTTCAGTATTTATTTTAGTTCCTTGAAGTTGGCTTTTAAGTTCTATTAAAAGTCAAATTATTAGCCTATTATAAAAAGCCGAATATAAAAACATTTTACAAAAATTTAGTTTAATTATTTTGTGAAATTTGAATTAAAGTAGTTTTTCGATATTTAACTACTTGCCCAAAGCCCACTATTGTAGAACTGCAAGTGTTTGCGGACGAAGTCGCACGTTAAAGCTATTATAACATTAAATGTAAACGTAATACTGCAGTTACTGACCGGCCGGTCACATTTGACCCCCACGAGCTTTAAACATGGTCATGGCCTATGTTCCACATTGAACTAGAATGAGAAATTACTTGGCTTTCCAATGATAATGCAACAGCTATGTTTTTCAATTAGTACTACTGTTCAACAAATGCATTAACCCAGTTACCGTTGTTTGTAAAAGCTCCACTCGTCGACAGTGAAGATTAAATGTGCGCTAGGAACTAACCAATTAGTCTTGTACTGAAAGAGAATGACTAATTAATTTAAGCATTAAATAATTCAATACTATGGATTATCCGCTTATCTTTATCTTTACTTGATGTTTTATAACTCTACATAATTTGCTGATGAAGATGCTTTGTTATCGAGTTGTATAACCCGACTTTGAATCTTATCAATTCATATCACTGCCTACCGAGCTTGACAATTACGGTAAATCCTTTTCACAACGGTTATGGCACATAATGGGACATGTCCACCTGTGTCCATTCGTTACAGCCTTAAAAGTCCACTGCTGAAGATAAGCCTTGTCCATTAGATTGCCTCATTTCGTCATTGTTGCTACGTTTGGCAGACGGGTTGGCAACCGCAAGTTTTTATAATTTTGAGGTGTTATTAAGAAGACGATGCTTTATATCTCATGTTCCAGTTTTCCTCTGTAACCTCGTACAACATCCACGGGGCGATATGGAGTTTTAGATATTGTAACACCGCCACTATATGTATACTGTTCTTATATTCATTCATTTATAGCCACTGCTCAAAAGTCCACTGCTGAAAACAGGCCTCGCCCATCAATATGAGGCAATTATAAATGGATATCGACATAGTTGCCACGCTTGGAAAATTGATTGGCAGCCGTAGTTTTTTTATTATTTTAAGTTGTTATCAGGAATATGCTGCTGCCATCTCTTATTTACCTCTGTTGCCTCATATTAGAGTTGTGGATTTTCTTACACCGCCACTACACTACAATAAGGTAAAACAAAAATCAAAAAGACGTTAATCTGACCACTTTAATATAGATAGTGGGGAAAAGAAATAACCAAGAATACTCCGAATGAAAGTGTCATGATTTCAAAGATAAAGCCTTTCTTATTAAACTTATTAAAATCAATATTAAAGTCAGTGTTTTTAGTAGCATGTACGTGTCTACGTGTATGTATATGGATGTGAAGGAGGCGAGAGCCAAATATAAGTCTGTAGTCTCTGCCCATCCCTCTAGGTGACGGGCGTGAGTTTTATGTTATGTTATGATTTTAAGGCCGCAGCTACAAATTAAGACCGAATACTGATTGTTTTGTCATGGAAATAAGTGACTCTGCTATATACTTTGATATTATATGAATCAGCACATTTAAAATACGTGTCGTAATTTATATGCACACAGATATTTTACCGCCATGTATGTCGGTGGTCCCAAAATTTCCACCAACGGATCCAATTATCGCCTAAGTTTTTTTTGGGTGACATGTGACTCTTCAACATTTTTATTAAATGGTTTCATGATATCATATCACCATTTGTTTATCTTTTAAATGTTGAGAAGTTTTGCACCTGTCAAGTTATACTTATCATAATTCATATGTTATTAAATCCGCGGTTTTTCATCATCTGTAAGATGAGTTCACAGACAGTTTCGCAAATCGCTGTTTTTTATTACTTTCAGTTGTTATCAGGAGATGGTGCTACCTAGTTTCTTTTTCAGATTTTATGTGTTGCCTCTTACAACACCGACGAGATAATATGTAGAGTAGTTTATTGTCTTACGCCACCGCTACAAGGCACCGCACTATGTACTTATGTAAGGACAAATATTAAGGAATTCAAAATGTTTACTTTTAATATTTTAAAATTTATAAATAAATAAATAACAGATCAAATGAAAAATAATATGATGATAAATTCTAACGTCATGCGTCATTTAACTTACGCAATTACTTTATATAGGCAATTGCGCATTTTTATAGAGTATGGGTGACAAACGAGCACGCAGTGTCCCTGATAATAAGTGGATGCTATGGCCCATAGACATCTAGATCTATCGTCAATTAAGAATCAAAATGCAGATGCGTTGTCATCCTTGACGACTAATATGGAATGCCTCATTTCCAGTAACAATGGTCTCCGGTTCTCTATACTCACCATACGGACCACAGTAGTATTAAGCTGCTATTTTACGCTGATATTCTAAGATAGCTTGGTCCTTCCGCGGTCGAGTCAACCCATTCATTCTACAACCATACCTGCAGCGTGGCTGTAGCACTTATATAGTTTATTTCCGTCACTACATGGGCTTTTTGTGATCTTCTAAGAATGTCACTGAATAAATCTTTGTTTATATTTGTTATCTGTGCTTTAATACTAATTATAGAAGTGGAAACGTGTGGAAACAAATTAAAAATATACATATTTTATACTATTTTCCAACAATGTACACTTTGACCATTATTATTTGTCATATACAAATAAACAAAGTGAAAGTCATAAGAATGGTATCATGAACATTATTGTGTATTTTTTACTGTGTTTCAAAGTGAGATTTTAAGATAATAATAACGAAATCTATTTATACTTCAACACAAAAACAGCACCTTTATGTTACTCGTACGAGTGAGCTAAAGACAGTCTTATCTTTGTGGAACATTAGTAGTTATAATTATTAATTACAATAATAGTTTATTTACTTACTACAATACAGTAAATTGAATGAAACATTGAACACATACTTTACGTAATTATATAGGCTAGGTATATTGTGGAAGACTTGCCTAAACCGGGGCTTTCCTAACCTTGTGTCGCGGCTCTATCCCAGGTGTTTCGTGAGGAGTCTGCAGAGTGCAGATTAGCTGTGTCAACGTAACCGAGTCGAATGAGCGCCGCGCGCATTCTGTTCTGTTTCTGTACTGTCATCCCGTAGTAGAGTCGCAGGCGGCCGGCCGGCGCTGCGCCGGCGTCGACCTCCCTCTGTGCGTTTCCCATTCCCTTTCCCCCGCATATTTAATTGGTTTCAGTTTCAGTCAGTCACGCTTTTATTTTGTTTAATTACCCACGAGGAATTTCAATATTGAATAGGGATAATTTTATTCAAAGAAATAGAAAACGAAGTGAAGACTCAGAAGAAAGCAGTAAAGAAACTTCAGAAAAACGGAAGAAGTATAGAAAATATGAGGACTGTTAGCGACGCGCTAAAAAAATTGTTTATCATTTTCATTCTTTGGTTCTTCCATAAGCTTTGTGAAGAATTGGATGCTGAGCATACTTCTTTAATTTATTATTGCAACTCTCATTAGTTGTCCAAAGGCAATATACTCGCACGTGTACACGAACTACGAAATGAGTTTTACACTTATCTACAGACAGAATAAAACAATGATGCGCAAAACTTTATTAATACAGAGTTTATAATGAAATTCGCATATCTCTGTGACATGTTTCAAAAATTAAATGATCTTAATGAGTCCTTGCAAGGAAACAATACTCACATACTGCAACTGGCAGATAAAATCGCTGGGTTTCAGAAAAAGTAGCTCTTATGGAAGCGAAAATTAGAAGAAGATCAAGTACATAATGACTGTTTCCCTGCTTTAAAAGGCATTCTACAAGAAAAATCGATAGAAATCTTTGATCCCTCTTTAAAACTAATGTATACACAGCACTTGTCATCATTAAGTGACCATTTTAAAAACTATTTCCCCGAAAATCTAGAGCAATATGACTGGAAACCCTTTCCAGTCGACCTGACTATCAACACTTTCGACAAAGGAAGAAGAACAATTAATAGAATTGTCCTGTGACTCTAGCCTTAAGCTTCAATACGACAAACACAAATTGCTTGAATTTTGGAGCTGTTTCTTACGATTATCGTGCCATTCGTTTTGCAACATTGAGGGTTCATTTTCATTTGCGACATCGTACTTGTGCAAAACAGGCTTTACTGCAGTTGCAGTAATAAAGAACAAGTACAGATCGAAAATAAATTTACAGAAAGAGATGAGAGTGGCAATTTCCAAACTTGATCCACGTTTTGAGAAGCTATGTTCAGAAAAGCAAGCACATCCTTCTCATTAGTAGCCGGCCAACACAGTATCTTTTTTAATTTTTGTTCTTGTTTTTTATTCTTATTTTTTAATAAAAATTATAAACGTTTTTCTGGTAACTCGTTACTAGGCTAGAACTACAACTGGTAGGTATTTTGACCAGACGATGAGCGTCGCAAAAAAGTGGCAAATTCCCAAGGACGTCACAGTAAATATAAGTTTGAGAAGCCCTGGCCTAAACTAAGCTGCATGCCTGTAATTTCACAGGCATACAACTTAGTTTAGGCGACCCAGATAATAATTACAAATTTTTTATCATGTATTTAACACATCGACATAATTAGGTAAGGTAATTTACAATTAATATTATTAGTATGCTTAAGATAACATTTTATATATAATTTAAGCTTAACTAATGTTAGTACGGTTTAACTCGGCTTTAAACTTAGATGTCGGTCTGTATAACTACCAATTGATACCTATTTCTGCCACCAAATAACAATGCCAGCACTGCAGTTACCCGGTATGACAGTGTAATGTCTATAGCTGGGACAGCGTTTCTATAGTTTCTTTGTTTGAAGTGGATACTTTGGTGGTTGTTTTTTATTACGTTCGCCAATTGTAAATGTCTATAAATTGTATACACAGCGTCATTTTTAATTTCCAAAAATTTTATTTAATGGTACACCCTGCTAATTAACAAAGGAGCTCCTGATGACCAACAGAAGGCAGTTTTAAAAATAAATTAATTCTCACAGTCTGGCGACAGGCATTATCAATTAAAGGGTTGGTATTCGGTGATCACTAGTTTACCTATTCAAACAAATTGTCATTCAAGTTATACTTGCAGTTGGTACATTTAAAAAAGCCTAGAACCTGAAGTGGCTTAAGATTTAAGACATTATTAAAAAAAAAACAAAGAAAGAAAATTTTCTTTAAGATCTGTATATAAACAGAACGACTTTTCTAAAAAGACCTTAACATAAGCATAAGTATCTTGATTTGTAACTACCGTGAAAACACGACTTAAAAGAAAAATAAAAAATGTTGAACCCGGTTGATTCTTGGAAAAAATCGTAAAATTAAATTGCTATTCTGAGACTTACAAAATCAGTAAAGCTGCCTTTCTGTCACTTTACTACTCAAGCGTCTACAAGGAAACTTTAGCACCGAGGAGCTGACTTTATGATTATTTTCAACATCGTGTTCTTTTTAATGATTACTAGCGATCAACCCCGACATTGATGGGTAGTTTCCATCTACTGGGTCCAATTGTAAATCTTAACCATCCAACACAAATACGCCCAAATAGTTTCATCAAAGTTGGTCGAGCCATTTTCGGGTTTTTGCGAGTGTATCGGACAGCAATTGATTTTTATATATAGAGAAGATATATGTCCGTCAACAATCACCCAAAAACTTTCCAAGCAAATGTGTCTTTTAATTGCAGGTTTAATCAAGTATACGAACTTTTTCGTCGCCTCGTTATAGCGTCGATCATCACTCTTCCTTATCCCGTAAATATCTTAAGATTTGTATTTTTTCGGGAAAACAATTAAAAATGTTGTATCATTTCAATTTGCTATTTGGTGATTGCGTGAAAGAAACCGTCACCCCAACCATATCCTTGGTGTCGTAAACGACCACTCAGTGGGTCCGTGGTATCCGACTGTATGATATTTTCTTATCTTAGGTCATAATATCCATATCCTATCTCTGTTTCCACATAACCTTCCTACCCCTTTCGGTTTAAGCATTCTTCTAAACTTATTATAAAAAATATTGAATATTATCATTATATTTTGCGGTCGGAAAATAGATATGAAGAGTTCTGGAGCTATTATGGGGCTAATATTAGCAAACGCAGAACGACAAGCTGCCTGATGCGATGTGCAACTATGTTTTGTGCCAATCTGTGGACAGTGGATTGGCGTTAGGCAGCGATAGGCTTATTATAATTATAATGAAAAAAAAAATAAGATGACATGAGACCTTTAGGATATTATAAAACAACTAAAAGACCCTTGAGTATAATAGGGTACAGTCGGTATTTGCACGTCACATAATATTTATTTAAATAGAATAGTTTATTATGTCAGATCAGTATCATAATATATTTCATGGTACGTCATACGCTATTCATGTCAACTTGTTATTAGGTCATCAATCATTTTATTATGTAGTTCTAAGTCAGATTCTAAATACGTTTTAAGTACGAGTATGTAAAATATTATCAAGCACTAACAGTATAATTATAGCTTAGGAAATAACTTTCCAAGCTTGAGTGATTCTGAATAACGATAAAGCGACAGTTTCCTGTCAAGTGTGTCGATTAAGGCAAATACGCATAACAGATACGGGAGCCACGCATGTTCATCCCTGTTGATGATGATGATGACAAGATTTGGAAAGATATAACAAAATTGGATTAGAAATATAATTATTACGAAATATTTTTCAATAAAAATTTTTGGCTGTTAAAGCCAAATTAGTATACATAATACATATAGACAAGTGTTTATTACGTTTAATTTAAATGGTTTTTCTCATATCAAAAGACATTGGAAATTTTTTAACTGTTTATTTTTCTCGGAGTGCCCCAAATCCCGATCCCGAATATTTCCCCATTTCTAGCGATAATGCAAAATATTTTTTTAAAACCTATGTCTCTTACTTCTAGAGGCGATAGAATGTCGAAGTGCATATCGACTGATTGCAGTTTAGTATACTCGTGTCTTTAGAGTTCAGTGAGCGCGAGCTTGCCTCAAAACCTACCTAAAATTATATAATATTTATTAAATAAGTAGTTGTTCGGACATCTGTACTATTAATAAAATTATCCTATCATATACACAATATTTAGCGACAAGTTAAATATAAACTATAATAATAAAATTATTCGCGAAAAATGTCAACTGTATCGTTGGAAAGTCAAGCAAATACTGTAGTAATACTTATTGAAAAAGAAGTGCGTCCAAAATTCACTCATAATTTAGAACTAATCCCTTAGGAGGATCGCTGGACACCCGCAGCGTTAGAAAAAGATTGATCGATGCTGACAGCACTTAATTGTATAGCAAAACGACCGCCGCGCCGGTTCATATAATATTTGAAGGAATTTCACCTGTTGTCGGCACGCGAAAAGGTAAAGAATTTATATAATAACGCTTTCTGTCAAGAAATTTTCAGTATCATGAGGAATATGGCGATGTTTTACTCCCGGCCCTCGGAAAGCTCGAAAATCCATTGATCCTCCGCCTGATCTTTCTGGTAATATAATGATAATCCGCTGACACTGTACTGCCGCAGGTTGGTGTAGTCACAATATCACTAGCTCCACTACCTACACAAAGCTAGTAAAAAAAAGCATTTGCTCGCTTGTGTGGTCTGTGTTTGAGCGTGTACTTGATTTTCTTGTTTTCGTTAAAGAAAACGTTGACCCCACACTTGAATTTTCTCGTGTATCGCGAAGGCAGTTTACATAAATTGCACCAGAATAGATATCCAAACCCGGGACAATTATCTGTTGGTCATATAAATTCATATTCCGGATTTGAATTTGGGGTATTTGAATATGCGGGATTTGAACCCGCGGCCCTAAGCGTTGCAGATCATTGGCTAAGCCGTCAAACTTGTACCACTATTTCATATCCAGAGTATCGTTACTTTTATTTTCACGGAAAATGTCATCGTTGTAGAAAATCTACCGGGAAGACGTTCATCATAAACATCTTACGTTTAACTGACGATATCCGAAGAAAATTATTTAAAAAAAAGAGATCTCCCACGTACTTTAATTTCCTATGTAAAAAATGTACTTTGATCTCTATTTTAATTTATTTATGGTTAACGATGATATGAATATAATGTACACATCCGCAGCTCAACCTACTGTTACCGAGATTGCAAGATTGGTGTAATGTTTTATTTTTATTTGGTTTATGAGCGTTGAGAGGTCGACGTAGGACCTAGAAAAACAATGAGATTTCGTTTTGCTTAAACCACATTTTAGTCTGATTTATTTATTCGTATAATTATTTTAATTACTATCATCACGTGCTCAGTTGTGTAATAGTAAGTACAAATAAACGCTGCATAAATAAACCCGCTGGGCTCCGGTACAACTTCCGCGAAATAACGTATTATTTTTGCACTTTGTTGAGCACATTGAACTCTTATAAAAAGCTTGACCTTGACAATATGCACAACCATTTCTGCAACTTTGAAGTGCGACAAAATATCACACTTAAGACAGTGAGCGTAAGAGTCTCTTCGACTTTCGAATATTTCGTTTTAAGCATTTTCCATCGATTATTAATTAATGATCTTTCATTCCGCATTTCCGTGATTGTCGCATTTTTTTTTTATAGGAGAGGGGGCAAACGAGCATGCGGCTCACCTGATGGTAAGTGACTACCGCCGCCCATGAACAACTGCAACACCAGGGGAATCGCAGATGCGTTGCCGGCCTTTTAAAAAGGAGTACGCTCTTTTCTTGAAGGTCCCTAAGTCGTATCGGTCCGGAAAAATCGCTGATGGTAATCGAAAAACATAAGATGCTTATATAAAATACCATGTATAAATTATGGTTTAAAATACACAGAAATAAATTTCGTACCATATGCCAGACGTGGAATCGCAGAACAGAGCGCCAGAGACGAGGAGCAGCACTAAAGGTGCTAGGCGTCTGGTTTTACGATCGCTAATCCTTCTGACAAGTCTGGCGATTAAGACAATCCTTCCTACAACGGGATGGCTCATGCCATAGGACTTTTACGAGCTGATGAACTAGATTTTTATATATTGACGCGAATACTGATGTAAACAGACAGAGGGAAGCAAATCAGGAGTAGGCAGCAGCGCCTTCCTAATGACGATTAAAAATAAAAAAATTGTGGTTGCCAACCCGTTTGCCAAGAGTGGCAAATATGGAAAATATCCCCCTTATAAGCTAAACCTATGGGGAGGCCTATGTTCAGCAGGCGACTTTAATATAATGTAAAGGTAACGGTATTGAATAAAAGCAAAGGAGTGGAGTAACTTGCCAGCATCTGGCTTTTGTTAACTTAAGCACTCACTATCAGGTGGGATAGTGGTCAAGCACTGGCTTTAAATAGTAAAAAAAGAATATTATTGGCCCGCAAGAATTTAGAATTCATTTATTATAATAATGATCAAAAACTTACAAATATTTACGAAAAAATGAGAATCCATTTACATAAATGACGTTTCTTGAACGTACAAGAATATTTATGTTTACAAATCGTAGGTAAATCAAATTGTCTTTCTTTTGATTGTTTTTTTTTTGTCAGCCTGCTACACATTTTACATGTCGCCTTTTTTATTTCGCGAGAATTTTAAGTTATTATACTACAAACATGTGTTTCCCAATACATAGTAATCAAATTATTTTCAACAATCCTGCCTTTGTGTAATATTACCGGCTTACTGAAAATAAAAGTAATTTTGATAATTTTACTTCATTTGACTTTGATAAATATTTTGAAGACAGTCTTTAAAGCAATTTTGCGTTTCATTTGTTCCGTTACTATGGCAACACTGAGAGACACCTCTATTTCGGCAATGCGGTTTTCTTGATGTTTATGAGCTACATGAGCTTTTACAGATGTGACCTGGATATGAGATTACATATATACAACATATAATGAATCGTGCCAAATGAAGTTAGCAAAAATTTTTCTACTTGAACACATACATACACAGGACTTAATGGAATCATTTTCTTGTCTTCACAGTAACCGTAGTCGTAACCATATCACCAAAGTCGAGAATAACATCATTAGCATCACGATCTAGCTTTTGTATCGGTGTAAACCACAGTATTTAATTTTTAATCTCTAAAAGTTTATTAAGAAAAAGTTTTACCGGGTAATTATGGCGTAAGCGAATCCATTACCCTATGTCATTTCGTGGGTGTCCTAAGAATGAACTATGCGTAATTCCAGGAAAGTTCCTTTTCTTATGTACCTAGACCGACGACGAGGCCACTGTGACGTCACTTGGTCACCGTGACGTCAGCAAACACCTGGCCGCCGAACTTCAGCACGTTAAGCCGGTTTTGTACGAAAAGCTTCGGGTCACAATCGAGCGTGTGCCTGATGTACTACCATATGTCAGAGAAATGACAGACAAGATTGGCCACATCTTGAAACGAGCTTCTGTTAGAACATTCTACAAACAGCCAAAGAAGATAAGTCAGTTATTACCATTCGTCAAGTGTAATATCCCTCTACATGATGCATGAAGTGGTAGAGCCACGCGGCAGCTTTTGCTGTCGCACGGATGGGCCGGCTCGAACCGGGGTGGTACCACGACCTCAGAGAAAACCAGCGTGAAGTAGAGGTTTACCTCTGCGTTTCGCTTGGTGAGTGCAGGTGGCCGGAGGCCCTTTTTACTGGAAATGAGGCATTCCATCTTAGTCCTCACGGGTGACAACGCATCTACATTTTGATTTGTAATAGAGGATAGATGTAGATGTCTATGGGCCGCAGCAACCACTTATCATCAGGTGGACTGTGTGCTCGTTTGTCACCCTTATCCTATAAAAAAAATTGTGCATGTGGTTTTTCTTATACAGGCTATATTGCTGCCAAATTTTAAAAAAAATTCTCAAACATTGTGTTCTTTTTAACTTTTAAATTCAAAATGCGTGATAATTCATTTATTTAACTGATCATAAATAACTAACCCCTGCTATTTTACTACGCATACACACATTTGTAAGGGTCAATCGGGCGGCAAAAACGCTGTGAATTAAATCGCACACAGAGGAACGCGCGTATGCGTAGTTGCTGTCCATAAATCACATTCTATTAAGGATAATTCCAAATAAAAGTAGAAGCCTTATTACTTAACGGTGTATCATTATTTATATATTTGAACTTATATAGGGCATACCCAAAGATCTATAAAAACCCGCGTAAAAGAACATAAAGCTGAAGTGAAACGCCAATGCTCCGAGAAGTCTGTAGTTTTTGATCATATCCCAGACGGCCCCCGCCACAACAGAAGATTTGATAGACCACAAATTCCCGCGAAAGAACATCGATTGCTACCAAGGAAGATACGGACGCTATTGAACTAAAAAAAAAATTATAATTTTAGTAGAGTAGAAGGTTGAGTGCTACCACCTGCTTGGGATCCCATAATTAATACAATAAAAGCTAAACCCAAGCATACCGCAGCAAGACTTCAAGACACAGTAAGCTCATTCGTAGATCGGAGCAAAAGTATTGATAAAAATCTGAAGGAACTCCTCCTCTTTCTCATTATCGTCAATCATGTCAGTCCACCCGTGACCATAGGTACAGCAAAGCACCCGAAACGTTGGAAATTAAAAATAAATAAAAATAAACGCGATTAAATCCGTAAAAATAGTTTCACTCAATAAATGTGGTCTTTGATGATTATCTTGAATCTAAATAATGGCCCATACTCGGGCGAAACCAGGGCGAATCGTTAGTTCTAACTAAGAATTAACTACAAAGCGAGACGCTACACGAATAGATTAAACGTATTACCACGTATTAGGACTAATTACAATCGTCGCAAAGTAATCAACATAACAAAGATGATACCATTAATATGTAAAACTAGTAAACCACCCCGGCTTCGTTTGGATGGAATATATTAACGTGGCGTTATTTAGGTTTAAGATAGTCTAAGACCATTTATTTTATAATATTTCCATGTTTTTAATATCCAAGTTTTAGCATATAATATAGCCTAGATCACCCCTGGAATTACTATATATGTGTTCATAAAGTTTTATTATAATCGATTCTAGACATGAATAATCGTGTCTTAATGTCATGCAAAGAAACCCCGCAGCTTAATAAAAGACAGTTATTTGGATATTAAAGACAGACACTTCAATTTTTTTATGTGGGATGTATATAATATTGTATTTTTATGGTGTGTAGATTAATTGTGACATGATGCCTCCCGTCATATCGCATCGCGTCGAGTCGCGTCACGTCGCATCGCTCTCGCTTTGTTGTTTTTGTCGTTAGTACCGAAGTCCTAATTAGAAATTTGCTATATCACAGATGCAGCGGTTGATTTCAATAAGCAATGGGCAAAAATTTCACCTACAAGTGGTAAAAATAAAAATTTTGTAGAACCGATTTCAATATAAATATAATTTATTGTTTATTTTTTAAGCCGCTCGACCGATTTCGACAAAATTTATATGGGACCACCTGGGAAGTGTACCCTTTAAAATAAAAATAAAAGAATTTTCTAAATCGGTTCAGGCGTCTTCAAGTAATCGATGTACATCATCATCATCATCATTCATCATTACAGCCCTTCACAAGTCCACTGCTGAACATAGGCCTCCCCCAAAGAATGCCACAAAACACGGTCCTGAGCCACCTGCATCCATCGACTTCCTGCATGTCTTACCAGGTCGTCACTCCATCTCGTGGGGGGACGCCCTACACTTCGCCTACCGGTACGAGGCTGCCACTCGAGAACCTTTCTTCCCCATCGGTTGTCGGTTCTTCGAGCTATATGGCCGGCCCACTGCCACTTCAGCTTACTAATCCGTTGGGCTATGTCGGTCACTCTGGTTCTACTGCGGATATCCTCATTCCTAAGTTTATCACGCAGAGAAACTCCGAGCATAGCCCTCTCCATAGCTCGCTGAGCGACCTTGAGCTTCCTCATACGGCCAGCAGTGAAGGACCACGTCTCAGTTCCGTAAGTCATCACTGGCAACACGCACTGGTTGTACAATTTCGTTTTAAGGTTTTGAGGTATGTCTGACGAGAAGATGTGTCGTAGCTTCCCGAACGCTGCCCAGCCGAGTTGAATCCGTCGATTGACCTCTCGGTCGAAGTTGGACTTACCCAGTCGGACTATTTGTCCCAGGTAAACATACTCGTCAACAACTTCGAGCTTAGTGTTCCCAACAACTACCGGCATAGGTGTGACATGGACATTAAACATGACCTTAGTTTTGTCCATGTTCATCTTAAGACCTATCCGTTGGGAAACACTATTGAGGTCATTGAGCATAGTGCTTAGGTCCTCCAGCGATTCTGCCATAAGGACTATATCGTCGGCAAATCGAAGGTGAGTGATGTACTCGCCATTGATGTTGATACCGTATCCTTTCCAGTCCAGAAGCTTGAAAACGTCTTCCAATGCAGTGGTGAAGAGTTTCGGGGATATGACGTCACCCTGTCTTACACCTCTCTGCAATTGGATAGGTTTCGTACTCTGGTTCTGTACTCGGATAGCCATCGTAGCCCTACTGTACAAGCACTTCAACACTTCGATATACCGACAGTCAACTTGGCACCGCTGAAGGGACTGCAGCACCGCCCAAATTTCGACGGAATCAAAGGCTTTCTCATAGTCCACATACGCCAGACATAGTGGCAAATTGTACTCTTCGGACTTCTGTACAACTTGCCGAAGGGTATGTATGTGGTCTATGGTGCTAAAGCCCTTTCGGAAACCGGCTTGTTCGGGAGGCTGGAAGTCGTCAAGTCTGCGCGCGAGACGATTCGTAATGACTCTCGAAAACAGCACGTAGACGCGGCTCAGAAGGGAAATCGGTCTGTAGTTCTTCAAGAGAGCGTTGTCACCTTTCTTGAAGAACAAGACCACCGCACTTCTGCTCCACGCCTCCGGTGTAATGCCACCATGGAGGATGGAATTAAAGAGCTTCTGAAGGACTTCAAGTACCGGTCTTCCACCCGCTTTCAGAAGCTCCGCTGTAATTCCATCCTCGCCTGCGGCCTTACCGTTTTTAAGGTGCTGGAGAGCCATCCTAATCTCGCTCAGACTGACATCCGGGATATCTTCGGAATAGTGTCGGATGAGACTCGCTCTTGGATCGTTACTCACACTTGCGTGTGGCTCCAACGATGATGTGTACAGCTGCCCATAGAACCTCTCAATCTCACTCAAAATCTCAGGTGTCCCGGAAACGATGCTGCCACATTCTGTCTTCAGCTTTGACAGTTGGCTCTTTCTGGCAGACAGATCTCTGGCAAAGACTTTGGAGCCTTGGTTCCGCTCGATCGCTTCTTCAATACGAGCTGTATTGAAGTTGCGTAAGTCCCGCCGCATGCATTTGGAGATCTGTCTGTTCAGATGCCTGTATGCTGTCAAGTCTGTTGAAGAATGTAGCTTCATCTCCCGTCTAACAGCCATGAGATTAAGAGTGTGATCGGAGAGTTTTTGTGTTCTTCTGCGGCGGGTCTTGCAGAACTTAGCTCCAACCGCATGGACAGTTTCCACGAGCTTGTCATTCATATCGTCCACTTCATTGCAGTCTTCCAGGCACTGAAAACGGTTTTGTAACTCGAGCTGAAAGGTTTCGGGACTTTGGAACAGAGCACGAGGGGGACGGAGCGTTGACTTCATTAGACGAGACCTCTCCAACTTAACGTTTAGGTTCAGTGTGCCTCTAACCATTCGGTGATCGCTACCAGTTTTCACCCTCGCGATCACGGAGACATCACTGAACAGTTGTCGTCTGGTCGTCATAATGAAGTCAATCTCATTTTTTGTGGAACCGTCGGGGCTCGACCAGGTCCACTTCCTGTGGGGCCGCTTCTGGAAGAAAGAGTTCATCATAAAGAGTCCCTCTTTCTCCATGAAGTCGGCCAGCTGCTGGCCCCTTGGGTTCCGTTGCCCTATTCCAAATTTCCCTACTTTCAGCTCACCGTTCTCTCTTGTGCCTAGTTTTGCATTGAAGTCTCCCATTAACACCGTATATTGGGTTTTGGAGGAATGCATGGCTCTAGAGATATCCTCATACATTTCCTCCACCTCCTCATCGGGGTGTGCCGAGGTTGGTGCGTAAACCTGTATGACCTTCAGCGAATACCGTTTGGTGATTCTGAGTATAAGGTACGCAACCCTCGTCGACACACTCCCGATTTTTACAATGTTGTTAACGAGAGACTTGTGGACGATAAATCCGACACCTCCTTGGGACAGATGGTCGCCCTCCCGGTGATAGAGCAAGTTGCCGGATTCGAGGATTACCGTGTCCTCCCCCTCTCTTCGGACTTCGGATAATCCTATAATATGCCAGCGCAACTTGTCTATCTCTTCTTCCAGCTCCACGATCTTCTCGTCAGTCCTCAGGGTGCGTGCGTTGTACGTTGCCAGGTCGAGTCGTCTAAGGTGGCAACCGAACCTCCACCGGAGATTCTTAGCACCCCCTGCCCCGCCGTTACCATGGTCGCCACCGTAGCCAGGAATAGCGGGGCCGTCGGGGACTGGGGGCCGTTTTTTTGTTGCTCTCATCATTGGGGGATCATCAATCATCTCATATTTGCCATAGTTGCCACGCTTGGCGAGCGGGTTGGCAACCGCAGTTTTTTTATTGTAATTTGGCTATTATCAGGAAGATGCTGCTGCCCATCTCCTGGCTGTTTCCCTTTGTCGCCTTTTACGACACCCACGGGAGGATATGGGGTAGTGGATATTCTTGACCGCCACTACACGGCAGTCGATGTACATACATAAAAAATTGTAAGCCTCCTCCTTTTTTGAAGTCGGTTGAAAATTAATCTTTTCAAGTGTCCGCACTTTGATGAAGAATAATTAGCCATGCAAAGAGCAGTATTTTGTAGAAATGTGGGACACGTAGAACGCATGAGAATTTTTGCCTAATTTTTTTAACTGCTATTAAAAATGACATGAGTGAGTCAGAACTCCAGTTGGTACTGGATACCACTCTCTTGCCTTTTACTGCCGGATAAGTGAGCCAACATAATTACAGGCTGTGACGCATGTCGTCTCATGATGATAACGCATCAGAGCTCTTTTTTGTTTTAAATTAATTCGAGGTGTAGTATAGTAGCAACTTACCATCGTGTTTATTGCCATGATATTTTGAAAACATCGGGGCTACAAAAATGTTTGTCTTGCTCAATCTGAGTCAGTTGGACGACATTTTTTATTTATAAATTTCTTCACAGTTTTTTTTTTCAAATTGTAATAATAAACGTCGACACACTATATGTTAACAAAAACGCTTTATGAGGTAAATCAAAAAATTAAATTAATTTACACTTGAACGTACACAGATTTATTATACTGCTAATTATTTGTTGCAATTTAATTTAATTCACCGCCACCACCACCACCACGTTAGCTATGACAGTCCACTGCTGGACACGGGCCTCCCCCATTAAGGGAGGTAAATGCCATACTCGCTACGCTTGGCAGGCGGGTTGGCGAGTGCAGTCCAAGGTGTTATATTAAGTATTAACAAGGAACGCTGCTGCCCATTTCCTGGATTTGTCCCTTATTCGGTTTTTACGACACCCACAGGAACAGTTGGGTTGGTGCTATTCTATCATTTAAATCGAATTTCAAATCTAAAAAGGGATTTTGTAAAATGAAAAATCACAAGCTTAAAATTAACGTTTGGCATTCCATCTTAGTCCTTAGAGATGACGAAGCATCGGTATTTTGATTATTCATCAAGGTTAGATATAAGTGTCTATGGCCCACAGCATCCACTTTTTATTAGGTAGACTGTGTGCTCGTTTGTCGTCATCCTTACCTCTATAAATAATTTCTCAGTGCGATATCAATATGTATGGATTTTATTATCGGCGCATGCTTGTTGTAACCACTTGTTAGCACCTACATTATATTACCTAGATTTGTTATTTTAGTGTTGTAGACTTGTAGAATAAGAAATACTAATACATAAATTATAATTAACCTGTTTAGCGCTGACCTATCTAGATAAACTCAGAAAGTAAAACATGGTCTAAAGACAAAACTTCAATCAAATCGTTAGAGCTTCTCTTCCAAAGTATTAAGAAATTTAATGGTATTTTAAATTTAATTTTCTCTGAAGACACTAATAACTTACTTCGCCCTAGAAATGCTACTGTGGACGAACTTTTGCTGTGGAAGGTGGCCGTTAATAGCTACGACACGTTTTAATTAGTATCGTGTACTTGTACATTTAATCCTGTTTGTTTTTTAAAATTAATGAGATCCATTCAGCAAGGAAATGTAGATAGCGTTCTTGGCACTATGCCGCGTTGAGTAGGACTGTTTTATAATTTTATTTTTAGTTTTTTAGTGTTATTATAAAAATGATTGTTGCATTTTTTTATAGAATAAGGTTGACAGAAAATATACAGTCCATCAAATGGTAAGTGGATACTGTGGCCCATATATATCTACATCTATCCGCGATTAAGAATCAAAATGCAGATGCATTGTCACCCCTGAGGACTGACATGAAATTCCTCATTTCCAGTAAAAAGGGTCTCCAGTTCTCTACATCTCTTTTCTGTAATGTTGGTGCTGTTAGCCATACGGCTGTTACAGTTTCATCTTACACAGGGCTAGCTAACTCACTTTACGTAACACAGCAGCATTAATTATTGTATTATTACGTTACATGAATAACAATAATTAAATAAGAAACATATTGTAGGAAAATTATCACCATTACATATATATACGAATTATTTTACACATTATTTAAAAAAAAACACTTAAAAATTCTCAAATCATAAAAAGAATATTTTGGTAAAAATGTAAGCAGAAATCATAAATATTGAGAAATAGGTAGAATGAGTAAAAACAATTGGACTGGAAACATTTTACTAGGACGTTCAATTATTGTCGTAATAATTATTTAGGTGCTGGGCTATTTGTACACGGATAACTTATTTTGACCGTTTTTTGGGTTGATTAGTTGAATAAATGTTTAATTGTTTCCTTTTTTATTGAAGTCGTGTCTGAATACGTAATAAGCAAAGTTTACAATGCTGACTAATTAATTGGAGTCCGTTTTTTTTCACTTCAAAACACCTGGTCACGGTGATACTAGGCTACTATGCCACGCGGTTATTTTTACTTGAAATTAATTTCACAACCGGAAATGTGAATGCACGTGTGAAATTTCAAAATAATAATGTTACACTATCGTCAGAGTAAGCACAAACACCAAAAAGACTGTTACTTGTACCACAAGAGTAAAGATTTCATTACATTACTTTAGAGATTGTACTGTACTAACGATGTAACTTATATGCGATAAGATCAAAATATTGTTGAATAAAGTGTTAGTAATACTGTGACAGTCACGTTAAAACGACTCGATAACACTGACGAAATATGACGGCTCGGTAGCGCAGTCGCGAATCCCGCGCGGAATAAATATTTGTATGATCTACAAATAATTGTTTCAGGCTGGATTTTTGTCCACATCTAATGTGGAAGTAACGTTTTCCATAAACGATCTAGCAATACTCGGGATGCGTAGCCCTAATGACATAAACCCGGTTACAGCTAGTCCTTTGTAAGAAAAAATCACCAGCGCGCGCACTACAAGTCACCAAGTCTTCATCGTAAGCGGACACATACGTGGCGAACAAAATTTCGAACTCATGACCCAAACTCCACTCGTCTAATTACTGTAGTCTCTTGGCTACCTCGTTGGTCAAGTGGTCGTAAACGCGATTGCTGATCATGAGCTCCCGGGCTCGAATCTCAGGTCGGGCCAAAAGCAGTTATTGGGTTTTTCTGTAAGAATTTTTAAGCAGCAGCTTGGAGTCAGGAAGTCAGCGGTGTTTCACCCCCGTGCCTCGGAAAGTACTTAAATCTGTTTGTCCTGCGCCTGAACTCCCTCCTGCCCTATCGGACTATGAGAGTCAGGGAATAGAGTACACCTGTGTTGAGACCGACCGCCGTGACCGAAATTCAGGATAAAGGAGGATATTATTATTATTTTGCTGTATTTTTATTAAATAGTAAATTTAATAAACGTTAGTTTTTACGTGGTAGAGCCATGCTGCACCTATATTAATAGCATAAGTTGTAGCACAAATGGGTCGACTCGACCGGGGAAGGACGACGTTCTCACAGAATACCAGTGTAAAATGGCAGCTTAATGCTGCTGTGTTTCGTATGGTGAGTGTAGAGGACCGGAGATCCATTTAACCGGAAAAGAGGCATTCTATCTCAGTCCTCACGGCTGACAACGCATCTGCATTTTGATTCGCAAACGAAGATAGATGTGGATGTCTATCAACCACTTACCATTAGGTGGACTCTTTGCCCGTTTGTTACCCTTATTCTGTAAAAAAAAATGTTTATTGTGGTTTACAAATGAAATAAAAATATATGAAATGATAAAATTTTACCTACCTATTATCGTCTAATGATTTGTTAGATCATTATTTTGATGAAACAATGCACCAAAAACTTTAAAGTAATAATTTTTTGCCACATACATTTGTTCCAATCCGAACAAAGGATTCCCTGTGAAAACAAAAGTGCTGACAGCAGCCACCCAGCTCTCCTTTGTTAAAGTGATATACGGTTGATAAGTTGGTTGATAAGTTCATTACCAACTTGAGAGACACAATGACATAATATTCATTTTAAATTCATTAACAGACATAAAAAATGCGTTCCCAAGAAATTTTAATAAACCACCAGCACTACAAACTCTCATTAGTCAAGTTGTAGAGACATTTGTGATTTACAAAATATTATGTAAAAAAAATGATACATATTTTTAAATATTTGCATAAACACTGCAAGCTAAATATATATTTACGAATTTTACTATCCTAAAATATACAAATCTAAAAAAGTGATGTTCACTCTATAAACATAATATTTTAAACATATACATTTACTAAGAATTACTTGCAAGCTAAATTGAATAAAACTTGTTCTATTCTTTTATTCATTTTAACTTACATTTAACTTACGTCATCACAGGGAGACTGTCCCCCCGTAAAGTCGATAAAATGCGTAAAATTAGTTTTAACCAAAATAAAAATTAATATGCGCTCACTGTGGGGCAATGCACTTCTCTCATTTTAAGTAAATAACATTACAGATAAGAAATCATCATACTGCTCCGTGCTGCGCGTCGTCAATGCAAACTGACTTTCTTGAATCGAAATGTTTCGTTCATTGCAACGTGCAAACGTTTCATCATAATGTTTTTCTTGTGCCAAACAAAAAGACAATCAGCTGATGTCATTTCATTGGCGCTCTAAAAGTAAATATGAATTCATTGAAATTTAGATTCGAAATGAAATTATAAAGAAAACTTTGTATACATGACTAAGTAATCAGTCATGTAGATAATTTATGTATTTAAGACAAGGTGATTGCGGTTAACAGGTTACAGTAATATCAGTTATTGAAATCCAACTCGTGGTGTAAGTATGTATAGATATAATATTTATGTATATGTTACCGAGCATATAATTCATTCTATTACGTATTTTGTTAAAATAAGTAGTCATTGAATACAATATTTAAATACAGAATGTCACAGTAGTAGCTCAAGGTAAATTTCGGCGCCACCAAGGATTTGTTAATTTTGCAATTTTAAGTGCTGATTTACCAAGTACCCGATGAAAGAAAACATCGTGACAAAACCTGCATATCTTAGAAATTAAAAAATATTTCGAAGACATGTTAAGTCCGCGAAAACTCATTGAGGCAGCGCGGTTGACTCTTCCTTGCCCTAAAACCTTCTCACGAATGAAAGGAGGCTTGTGTCTAAATGTGTAACGTATATAGGTTGTTACTTTACTTTACTTTAATGGTAGATTTGTTATTTTACAATTACTATACTCTGCTAGTTCAGGTCATAGCGTTTAAAACCACGTTGAGGTGAAGAGCGATGTTACAACGACAAATAATGTTACATTGCGTATTAACATTGCTTTTTTAGGGTTCCATAGTTACACAACAAAGAACCCTAATAGTTTTGCCATGTTCCTAGGTTCTACAATACTGTAATTTGGCATAGTTATAGATATTAATCACTCCTAGAAAACTGAAATAAAATCTTAAAAAACCATTTTTGTTTCCGAGACAAGTAAATGAAGGATTTTTTTTAAGCGTCTATTCCATAATGCGGGGTATCGTAGGATAGGTCTTTCAAAAACTTTGGAGGTGTGAAACAACATATTTCCGTTTCAGGGTACGTTTGCGAAATATTTAGCTTTGAAGTGGTATTTTTTATTAGAGTCATGTGTTTGCCGCCTCTACCAATTCAACCGCTGTTTTTTGGAAATGTGAAAAGTATACACAATAGTAGTATATATAATATTATTTCAAAGGAAAAGTATCACAGCTAAGTTTTTTTTTTATAGGATAGCATGACAAACGAGCACACAGTCCACCTGATGGCAAGTGGTTGCTGTGGCTCAAAGACATCTACATTTATCCTCGTTTGCGTATCAAAATGCAGATGCGTTATCACCCGTCAGGAATAAGATGGAATGTCTCTTTTCCAGTAAAAAGGGTCTCCGGTTCTCTATACTCACCATACGAAACACAGTAGCGTTAGGCTGCTTTTTACGCTGGTATTCTGTGAGAGCGTGGTCCTTCCCCGGTCGAGCCGACCCATTCGTACTACAACTATACTACTAATATAGCTGCAGCATGGCTCTACCAAGTATAAAATGTTAACGAGTAATAGTCGCCCAACTTATATAATGCACTTGGATTAGTAAAAATTTCGTTACAACTCCATAAAAAATCACCTAAAACTAGCTGCATTAATAGCTTTGTAATGTTATTGTAATCTGTTAAAAATTAACATTTTATGAAGAAAACGGCTTATAAGCATTACTACTATTAGCTTTATTTTTCATTTGCGGGATGGATAGGGTATTACTATCAAAATCGAAAAGTTTTCTTAATGTTTTTTGATTACCACTTCCATATAATGGTGATTTGACAATAAATCCTTCTGATACGATCTTCCTATTTGGGCACACTTTTAGTCGTTATAGCGGTCAAACCGCGAACTCACTTATTATGCTTATTATAACTAAAGCCCACGTATTGTGACAGGCAACTAAGAAACCTATACATTGTGTGTGGCCCGACACGCACTTGGCCAGTTATTTATTATTAAAAATGTTGCTACTGATACCAAAACAGCATTTTATTGAAAATAATATGATATCATCCTTTTTATCCTATGTCCTTTATTTAACCTGATCAAATCCTCTTAAACATAAAACGGGAGCAGGCAACCCTTGTCATGACCCACACTTACTATGAGATATTATCTTTAAACTGTGCTATGAGATCGCATAATACTAAACTATGACAAGGAAGCTTTCTAAAATTTCGAAATGATCATGATCGCATAATTTAAGTTAGAATAATCAACTAACGCCTAAAATAATCATTTAATTATTTTTCATTATACAAATATGAAATCATCACGTAAGATAAAAAGTGTAGTACAAACTGTAATAACCTATTTTATCCTCTTACGGATTCAATTTTCCATAATCCTGTCTAAGTGTATTCCTGCTTAAAAAAAGAAACCTATTGTCCCAATTTCACGCTCCTACGTCCTTTGTTTTGGACTGTGCGTCTTTATAATATTTTTCATATAAACATGGCACAATTAAAAAATCATCATCATCATTCATCATTATAGCCTTTCATAAGTCCACTGCTGAACATAGGCCTCCCACTCCCACTCCACTCAAGAATCTTTCTTCCCCATCGGTTGTCGGTTCTTCGAGCTATATGGCCGGCCCACTGCCACTTCAGCTTACTTAACCGTTGGGCTATGTCGGTTACTCTGGTTCTACTGCGGATATCCTCATTCCTAAGTATATCACGCAGAGAAACTCCGAGCATAGCCCTCTCCATAGCTCGCTGAGCAACCTTGAGGTTCCTCATACGGCCTGCAGTGAAGGACCACGTCTCAGATCCGTAAGTCGTCACTGGCAACACGCACGGGTTGTACAATTTCGTTTTAAGGTTTTGAGGTATGTCTGACGAGAAGATGTGTCGTAGCTTCCCGAACGTTGCCCAGCCGAATTGAATCCGTCGATTGACCTCTCGGTCGAAGTTGGACTTACCTAGTCGGACTATTTGTCCAAGGTAAATATATACGTCAACAACTTCAAGCTTAGTGCTCCCAACAACTACCGGCATAGGTATGACATGGACATTAAACATTGGGAGACACTATTAAGGTCATTGAGCATAGTGCTTAGGTCGTCCAGCGATTCTGCCATAAGGAATATATTGTCGGCAAATCGAAGGTGAGTTATGTATTCGCCATTGATGTTAATACCGTATCCTTTCCAGTCCAGAAGCTTGAAAACATCTTCCAACGCAGCGGTGAAGAGTTTCGGGGATATAACATCAGCCTGTCTTAACCTCTCTGCAATTGGATAGGTTTCGTACTCTGGTTCTGTACTCGGATAGCCATCGTAGCTCTACTGTACAAACACTTCAGCACTTCGATATACCGACAGTCAATTTGGCACCGCTGAAGGGAGTGCAGCACCGCCCAAATTTCGACGAAATCAAAGGCTTTCTCATAGTCCACATACGCCAGACATAGTGGCAAATTGTACTCCTCGGACTTCTGTACAATTTGCCGAAGGGTATGTATGTGATCTATGGTGCTAAAGCCTTTTCAGAAACCGGCTAGTTCTGGAGGCTGGAAGTAGTCAAGTCTGCGCGCAAGACGATTCGTAATGACTCTCGAAAACAGCACGTAGACGCGGCTCAGAAGGGTAATCGGTCTGTAGTTCTTCAAGAGAGCGTTGTCACATTTCTTGAAGAATAAAACCACCGCACTTCTGCTCCACGCCTCCGGTGTAGTGCCACCATGGAGGACGGAGTTAAAGAGCTTCCGAAGGACTTCAAGTACGGGTTTTCCACCCGCTTTCAGAAGCTCCGCTGTAATTCCATCCTCGCCTGGGGTCTTGCCGTTTTTCAGATGCTGGAGAGCCATTCTAATCTCGCTCAGACTGACGTCCGGGATATCTTCGGAATAGTGTCGGATAAGACTCGCTCTTGGATCGTTACACACAGTTGCGTGTGGCTCCAACGATGACGTGTGCAGCTGTCCATAGAACCTCTTAATCTCATTTAAAATCTCAGGTGCCCCGGAAACGATGCTGCCACACTCGGTCTTCAGCTTTGACAGTTGGCTTTTTCTGGCAGACAGATCACAATTCATCATCAAAGATCAACAAAAAATCAGAACTTCAATACAAGCTGTATTGAAGTTGCGCAAGTCCCTCCGCATGCATTTGGAGATCTGTCTGTTCAGTTGCCTGTATGCTGTCAAATCTGTTGAAGAATGTAGCTTCATCTCCCGTCTAACAGCCATTAGATTAAGAGTGTGATCGGAGAGTTTTTGTTTTTCTGCGGCGGGTCTTACAGAACTTAGCACCGACCGCATGGACATTTTCCACGAACTTTTCATTCATATTGTCCACTTCATTGCAGTATTCTAGGCACTGAAAACAGTTTTGTAATTCGAGCTGAAAGGTTTCAGGACTTTGGAACAGAACACGAGGGTGACGGAGCGTTGACTTCATTAGACGAGACCTCTCCAATTTAACGTTTAGGTTCAGTGTGCCTCTAACCATTCGGTGATCGCTACCAGTTTTCACCCTCGCGATCACGGAGACATCACTGAACAGTTGTCGTTTTTGTCGAAACGTCGGGGCTCGACTAGGTCTACTTCCTGTGGGGCCGCTTCTGGAAGAAAGAATTCATCATAAAGAGTCCCTCTCTCGTCGACACTTTCCCGATCTTTGTAACGTTGTTAAAGAGAGACTTGTGGACGATAAATCCGACACCTCCTTGGTACAGATGGTCGCCCTCCCGGTGATAGAGCAAGTTGCCGGATTCGAGGATTACCGTGTCCTCCCCTTCTCTTCGGACTTCGGATAATCCTATAATATGCCAGCGTAACTTGTCTATCTCTTCTTCCAGCTCCACGATCTTCTCGTCAGTCCTCAGGGTACGTGCGTTGTACGCTGCTAGGTCGAGTCGTCTAAGGTGGCAATCGAACCTCCACCGGAGATTCTTAGCACCCCCTTAAAAATAAAAAATCTATTAGTCAGAGCCAATAAAAAAACCTACTAATTATTTTATCGCCATACGAATTCGAACACCCTCCGGCCACCCTTATATGAAAAAATTGCAAAATACAGGTTCATTTATTATATTCACAGATTAGATACTTTTAGTAAGTTTCGAGGCAATCGGCCCGTAACATAGAAAGTTTCATTCAAACCATAACACGCTTTCATCTTCTCAGGAGTTGAATTTACCAAAATTCCTTAATTTTGAATTTCTGTTCTTTAGCATTCTAGCCCACAGGGTCCCACGGCTGGGCAAAAATAAATGATCATCGATCGATCAAATGTTTTGTTTGCGGAGTTACGTAAATTATGGTATTATGCGTACAAGTTTTGGCCGAAAAATGTTTGACTTAAGTACTCTCACAGAAAATATTTGTTTTATTGATACAATCAAACCTATTTAATTCCCTTTTGAATAAGGAAAAAAAGATAATGTTAAAATAAATGTTTGAATTTATAAGTTCTTCCAGATTGAAGTAATGTAAACCATAGACTTAGAATATACTGGCATAGTATATTCTTAGTCTATGATGTAAACACAGTGATTGTATTCTCTTTGGTGTAATGCTTGAGAATTCTTTTTGATGTAATTTTATAATTTATCTGACTGCAGTGCCCGATATAATTTTAAATATTATATGCCATGTTTTATCAAAATATCGACAGTTATTTATCAATAAGTAGGGTTTAACGCTCGAAATATATTTTTGTGTAATACAAACCTGTGTAATACTTAGTACTTTAAAATACTTAATTATTTTTTTATGAAATGTATTCACATAAATCCGTTTCTGAGTCATTGAGTTTATTCATTTAAAATAATAATGATGCGTTCAATAACCCTACGTTACTTCACTTATAAACTCATCACCACTTATTGGCTTAAAAAAATATTTTTATAAAACGCGTTAGAGCCACGCTGCAGCGCATACGTTTGTAGCATGAATAGTTCGGTTCGACCGAAGAAGAAGAACCACGCTCTCACAGAATGCCAACGTAAAATTTCTTCGGACCGTGCTTTGTGCCATTCATTGGAGGAAGCCTATGTTCACCAGTGAACTTGTGATGGGCTGTAATAATGATGATGAAGCACCGAACATTGCTATTAAAGATAAGTCAGATTGAAGAATTAATGGAAAGGTAATTTGATTGAAAATGTTAAGCACTGCAAAGTTAAGTTTTTTTTTCATACGATAAGGGCGACAAACGAGCACACAGTCCACCCGATGGCAAGCGGCTACTGCGGCTCATAGACATCTACATCTATCCTCGTTTGCGAATCAAAATGCAGATGCGTTGTCACCCGTGAGGACCAAGATGGAATGCCTCATTTCCAGTAAAAAGGGCCTCCGGCCACCTGCACTCACCAAGCGAAACGCAGAGGTAAATCTCTACTTCACGCTGGTATTCTGTGAGGTCGTGGTACCACCCCCGTTCGAGCCGGCCCATCCATTTTTGCTTTTGCTATGAGACCTTGCCAAAGATTCTTGGTCAACGGGAAGTATAAGTTTTGAAGAATGAGTTTCAAGATTTCAAGATACAAATTAAACGCTATAAAATCCTTAAATTTGGTTTTATTCAGGGTTATTATTTTTAATTGTTTTAGGATATTTAATATGATCACACTGCCCTTTTATTTCAAAAAAGAAGCTTCTGTTGAATTAAACTAATTTAAGTTTTTATAATTATGATTAATTCAGCACGTGCTAAGAAAATAATTTTATTGTTTTTTTTTTTCACCATAGATTAAGAAACTGTAATTTGAAAGATATAGACCCTATTTTGATAAGTTTTATTAAAAACTATTCAGTCACGTTCCAACAAACATACACTTTCAAACAAATTTTCACATTTATGAGAATATAGTTAAGTAAATTAAGAGTTTTAACTCTTAATATGCCTAGGTATTACTTACTGTGTATTGGCGTTGTATGAATATCCACTATCTCATATCATTGGTAGTAGGAAGTAGTAAGTTTGAACTCGTTGTTATAAGTAGTTGAAGAGTAAGTTATATATGAGTTCACTACTCTAAATTCAAAGTACACGATAGTCATTCGTCTTTTCTTATCTATCTATTTCGTTTTATTATTATTCTTCGGTTATATTATTTTACTTACACATTTTGTATATATCCGTTTATATATTTATATCTATTTTTCATACCTTCTTATATAATAAGTCTTAACTTTGTATATTTACCAACTGTATTATATTTATCTACATTTTGATGTAGGTACCATAGATATTTATTACTCATTTTATTTAGTAAATTACTCAGAGTAATTACTAGCACATAAAGAGAGTCCTAAAATAAGAACAAAGTTCTTATAGCTAAACTCTTTAAATACATATGACGTTTAACGTGGTACAAAATAAGATACAAATATTATTCTCACCTTCTTTCTTTTATAAGGTTGTTGCTGTTTCTCCATTTCATAGACACATCTATTGATGTGCCATTAGCGAAACAAAAAACGTTGTCGATAAATTCATTTAGTATCTACGACTTTAGTAAAATTAGGGATTTTTATTAGTCCGGTTCGTAACACTTATTTATATCAATGATTATTTATGGAAGCTGAATCTGACATCTTTCGACAAAAACGTAGTCGAATAATGCAGAATTTCGTACTATTGTTGCGTAGTTTAAAATATATCGTAAAAAGGTCACTATCAAATCTTTTTTTTTTTAAATACGATATGGATGACAAACGGGCAATCAGTCCACCTGATGTTAAGTAGTTGCTGTCGCCCATAGACATCTACATACATACATCTATCCTCAACTACGGATCAAAATGCAGATGCGTTGTCACCCGTAAAGACTAAGTTGGAATGCCTCATTTCCAGTAAAAGATGTCTTCGGTTCTCTACACTCGCCATACGAAACACAGCAGCCTTAAGCTGTTATTTTACACTGGTATTCTGTGAAAGCGTGGTCCTCTCCCGGTCGAGCCGACCCATTCGTGCTAGAACTATACTACTAACATAGCTGCAGCCTGGCTATACCACATACAAATCTACTTAAATTCTTCATTTAATATAACACAAGCCGTAAAAAAAAACGAAATATAGTGATTATATTATACTCTTTGCTACAAGCCTTCATCTCAAATATATATTTAATAATCCATGACCCTTTAAGCGTTACCAAGCGTTACAAATCTGACAATCATTTTTAGAAAATTGACAGTAATAAGGTTTTTATGAGGTGGAAAGTTGGTACTTTACCTATGCTAAGCAGTTAGAATATTACGAAATCTTACGGGTGAATTCATTTAAATACCGGTAAAATTATACGATAGAATGAATTTAATCTTTTCCGCAATCCTTTCCCAAGGAATACTTCCGAGAAATGTAATCGCTGAAAACGGAATAAAATATAAGAATAGCCACAAATTACAGAATGAATTTTTATTCAGTGCAATTTCTGAAGCTCAGTAACTCCTGACTTTCGCTTCTTCAATATGGTAATTATCGATAAGAGTATTATTGAATTTCTTATTTATATAATAAGCATCCCTAGTTACAATAAATACAAGTCTTATACGTAAGTCTTGAATTAATATACATAATTAAGAAGTCAAGTACTTCTTGTGTAATAAGATAGTAATTTATTTGTTATTGACTTGTTATGTATACAAATAAATAAAATTGAAACAGCTTTTTACTATATGCATATGAAAGTATATACGTCACTTATAACAAAAACACTGTCTGTCTGTCTGAGTGTTTGTTCTGCCGAATCTCCAAAACGGCTGGACCGATTTTGACTGAACTTTTACTGGCAGATAGCTGATGCTATAAGAAGTAACTTAGGCTACTTTTATTTTAGAAAAAGAATTAGGGTTCCGCGCAAAAAATTAAAACCCATGAAATCCAATCGTAATAAATTACGCGCGAGCGTTTATTAGTATTAATCTATTAAAATTAATTTTCTTATCTTAAAATTTGGTTCTATAGCGAAAAGTATACTCTATAAGAAACACTTTGGTAATAATTCAATAGTTTATTCAGACAGTTATTTATTCAAGAAGTTGCTTTTGTAATGGAACTCTTATTAACGTTGTTGTTGTTTACGTGTGAGTCAATTACTTTTAACCGACTTGAAAAATAGGAGGAGGTACTCTTTTCGACTGTATTTTTTTATGTGTGCTACCTCAGAACTTCTTTCTTGGTGAACCAATTTTGAAGATTCATTTTTTATTTAAAAGCTTGGTGCTTCTCATGCGGTCCCATATAAATTTGATCAAGATCTGACCAGTGGTTTTTGAGTTATCCTTAATAATGCGTTTAATTGACTTCAACTGCATTAATAATATTCTCATTTTATTCATATTGAAGTCGGTTTTACAAAAATTTTAATCTTACCACTTGTCTTATCCTAAAATTGAGATCTTTATCTAAATAGTTTCGATTAGAAAATATTGGAATAGAAAAGATTTTTTTTTAATTAAATATAGATTACTGCATAATACTTATTGAAATTCATTTTTATTTATCACTGGTTCGGAAAATACCTCTGTCCTGGAAGGAATCTGCAACAAATGAAGCGAGATTTATAAATTTGTAATAGAACCATCACAGGAATGAACACAAAATTTCTAAAGGTTATTTTATAGAATAAAAGTGAAAAACGAGCACAAACTAGCACCAGATGTTAAGTGAATGCTATGGTCCACAGACGTCTATATCTATTCTCGATTAAGAATCAAAATGCAGATGCGTTACCAATAAAAAGGTATCCCATTCTCTGCACTCACCATACGAAACACAATTCAGTATTATTCTGCTGTATCATGCTGGGATTCTGTCCGAACGTGGTTCTCTCTCGATTGAGTCAAGCCATTCAAGCTGCAAATATGTACTTGTGTAGTTTGCATAGCTATAGCGTAGCTTATCACGTAACCTGCTATTTTATTTCATATATTTCATTATATCCTAATAGCACAGGAACTAACTGAAAAAGCTTTAATGGTGTGAACATTAAGTTCAGAACGAAGTTATATGAGTTTCTTGGCTTAGACCGTGCAACCTTATAACTTAAAGCCGGATTTTTGTAGGCATGAAGTTCTTCTCGCATTTTTAATACTATACACATTTTTAATAATATTTCAATTTATTTGTATTTTAAATTATATAAAAATGTCTTTTAAAGACACTTATGGCAGCGACTATTAAGGAAGAATTAGACACTATTTCTCTTTTATGATATATATTGCTGGAAGTTCATAAATGTGAGAAGCAGAGTAATATTTTGTGTTGAGAATTTAAGAAACTTTCCCTAAATCCTTTTAAAATTATCTGCATGGCATTAGTTTCCGCTAAAATCATAATATAATATATAATATTATATTATTAAATAATGTAAACATAAGAAATGAAAAATAGTCAACAAGCAAAACAAATTTGTGAACCATCATTTATTGAAAAACATATCAATATCGTCAGATGCGGTTATTGCTTGGATTATTCATTCCTCGACATCCATTTGGATCTTTTCTCATTTAAGTATTTATTTTCGTTATTTTTAATTTCGTCAGTTCTGACATTATACAGGACACGTTCGAAAAAACTGCCTCAGAGCAGTTTCTTTCAATAAAACGTACTCAAAGTACGCGTAGTTTCCTATTTTAGATCGACTTAAAATAGGAGATTCTTATTTCTGCCGACTTCCAAAAAGGATACTGTACTCAATTCGACTGTATTTTTTTTTTGTTTTTTTTTTATTTGTGTTACCTCATAACTTTTTACTGGGTGAACCGATTTCGATGATTCTTTTTTTATATGAAAGCTAATATATCTCGTGTGGTCCCATATGAATTTGAACAAGGTCAGATCAATAGTTTTTGAGTTATTCTTAATAACTTATATTGAAGTCGGCTGTACAAAATTTTTTATTTTAAGTTATTTATATGTATAAATGCAATGTTACATTTTTATTTATACATATAAGGCATTTATAAGGTCCCGTATTTTCAACCAGATCCGGTGATAACTGTTTTAATAGAATCCAATTGTGTAACGGCTATTAGCATTTTTTTAACACTACTAGATTGAATTTTCTTATTACTTTATTATACGCTTCACCATCTTTTGATTCGAAGCTAAGATAAGATAAAATGTAATATGTTATTATTATTTATTTATTCATAATTATTTCGTAATACATTTACGATCATGTATTGCAATTTGAAAATAAATCTCTTCATTATAACTAATACACAATTAAGGAAATTTTATTTGAATATTATTCAATATGATACTTTTTACTTATGATACTTTTACTTAATACTTTTTGGTAAAAAACTTATCGAAATGTTTCATTAAAAAAATCGGTTGTCTGTAAAGTCAGTTTACTGACGATAGTTGAACGTGACAACGTCACAAGAAAATACTATTGGAATGGTTGCATTTTTCTAAAGAAAATTTTAATTTTATTTGTTTGATAGATATTTTGTATGGATATAGAGAAGGAGGTAAATGGAAATCACAATTGAATTGATCAAGTTACATTTATTTGTACGCATAAATACAATTTTTTTAACAATGTACATAGTTTTTACAAGTTTGAATGTGCTTTGAGCTTTACAACTTTTATTTACAACTTTTAAACATGTGTGATATTTAACTTCTTAAAATTTGTGTTATTGTGGTGAGAATAGGACGATAATAGGAAAAGTAGGAAATGAAAGGGAGTGTTTCGAGTGTAATGTGTCTTGAAAAAGTCAAATAGATGGTGGTGCCTCTTAGTGTTGTTGACTTATTAACGTCTGATGTACAATCGAGATTGAACATGTCTTTCATGAATATGAGAAATGTTTCGTCATTTTTCACGTTTGTGTTGAAGTCGCCACAAAGAAGAATTGGTACATCGGTATCAACTTCAATGATGGGATGTACATACTGGCTGTTATAAACATACGGAAATAGTGCTTGATGCAGCAGAACACTGATGTTAGATATACTTGCTCCAGGATGAATATAAACTGCGCCAAGAACCAGTTTAAACGTGGTATCAGCGGTGAAGCATGTAACTTCTGCCAAGCAAGCGCGTTGTATTCGACAGTTCAACGTTAAGAATTTTGGCCGTGGATGTCGATGATAAGTTTCTATAAAATGCCACTCCACCTGCTGCGTTTTTTTTTCAGAATCTAGTCGATTATTCTGCCGGGTTACACATACAAAATTTTCAATTGAAATTGGATCACAGTTGTCACGCATCCACGTTTCAGTCAAAATCAAATAATCAGACCTTGGAATCACTGTGTCTTTTTCAATATCTGCAAAGTGAGCAGGCAAACTCTGTGAATTAAGGTTCGTTATTAAAGTTTGTCCTGTATTGTTTGAGTCATTACAGAATTTTACTGCATTATCAGTAATTGTTCGAAGTGTGTGTTCACGAAGTCGAATGTATTCGTTACGGATATCTCTTGTTGTCTGTGAATCGTTTCCCTCCCGTCCGTGTTTAAAGCGAAATGGAGCATCTTTTTCGGTGATAATATGCAAGCCTTCTATACTTGTTACCCGACTCAGCGCCACGTACACCAACTGTTGCGGTTGCTTGGATGAGTATTTATAAACAATGACAGCAAACGTCTCACCTTGTGACTTTTGAATAGTGATGGCACAAGCAGGAACGCAAGGAAACTGTTTTCGTTTGCATTTTATAGTTTTTGTTAGTGTAATGTTTACTATTTTCTTTGTAGACAACCAATTTGTAGAAAAAGTGTTTGGCTTGCTTTGCACGTGAGGTCGACATTTAACTTTTGCTCTGGTTCCTGCTGTTTCTTCTGGAAACTCGAACCATAAAGTAACAATTTCTTCTCTAGCTGCTGGCGAATTTGTACTAGTCGATGGTCCTGCTTCTGCAGAATTGTCATCTACATTTGGCTGCTGACGTTCGATATGTCGCAAGACACCAATAGCTCCATTTACCAACCCATAAGCGACATCTAAGTTAGAAGTTATCATGTAGGGATATCCTTCTGCCAATGGCAGCAGGAACGGTAATCCATCGGTTTCTGCCACTCTCATCTTGTGTAGTTTACCTTGGTACTGTCTCTTCTCTTGTTCACTTGAAAAACCAAGCATAATATCATGTGCGAGACAAATTTTTGCATTTAGAATTGCGCTTTGGTTGTACGAATCCACTTCATTGTTACTATAATACAGCCTGACAGCATCAGGCACGTTTTCCTTGCACCAAGCCTGAGTTTTATGTCTGGATTTAATAAGAGAGATATTATCGTTGCTTAGTTGAAGTCCATCACCGATTTTTGTTAGAATCGTTGAAAACCGCTCATCGGTTTGTCGCACAACACAAACCAGTGGGAAGTAATTAATGCTGTGCCAAAGAATCAGACCTCCTAATTGGTTGATCGGCATAGTATAACATGGAGTTGCTCGTACAGTTGGAAGCTGTCTGGAATCTCCACATAATATAACGTGAATGTCTCCGAAAGGTTTGTCGTATATGCCAGTAATCTTCTGTCATCGATAGTTAATTTGTTGAAGAATAGCTGAACTTGACATGCTGATCTCGTCGATGAAAACAGCTTTGACGCCTACGAACATGTTTCTGTAAGCTTGCAAATTTTCTGTGGATAAGAGTTTCGTCACGCGAGAAGTTGTGAGACGAAACGCGGAATGAACTATAGTGCCACCAAGAGGTACAGCGGCTTTACCTGTGCTTGCACAGGCAATGTAGGCGTTGTTCATTGAGTTATACTCCTGAGTGTAGCGGTTGTATGTCTCCATGAGGCACTTTAACGTGTAAGTTTTTCCACAGCCTGCAGGACCCGTGAAGAAAATTTGAACTGCTTCAGGTTGTGGAGATTACACAATCTCCACAACCATGCAATCGATGTATAACCTCAAGGATGATCTGCCGTTCTTCCGGATTAGTTTCACAATACTGTTGCTTTGACATTACATTGCTGCGTTTCTTTACAATCGAGAATCCTTGTCGTGGGACGATTTGGTGAACATCATCGACGTTTTCGGCACCATCCTCTCCTAACAACTGTTGAACAAAGGTTGTTCTGGATTCTTCTTCCCGCAAATTACTGTTGTTTTCGTTTTGCAAAATCATCATCGCTTCACGTTCTCTTATGACGTTTTCAATGTTCAAATTAGACTCGAATTGACTACGGCATTCCATGATCGCGTCTTTGTTGTCGTCAAATTTTGTTGCGGAATTGTACGTACAGTAGAACCATTTCTCGTTTATAATTGACAGTTTCGTCCATGTCGTAATGTCTGTATCGTATGACACGTCCGATTAGTCGTCTGCGGTATTGATTTTGTGCTCCTGACGTTCTTGCTGCGGGTTTAGTTTCTAAATCTTCTTCGTTATCCACGTGCACGTCGTCCTCCTCGTCAACGAAATCATTAGCTTTAGCATACTACGATGCAAACTCAGCTAAATACACTTGTTCTAAAGATGCAGGACGCTCTTCATAGCGCTGGACTATGTTTTTGGTCCAGACATCAGTACTGTTTTCGTTAAGGCCTTCGCGGTCCATTTGTTGACGACGTTTGCGGCAACGTTGTCTTTCCGTCGGTCGTACTGTTGGAATGTACGCAACTTGACGACTTGTCTCGCTCATTGGTTGACGTAGGAGATACCATGCTGCTTCTTGCGCTGACATCTCGACAGCGTTAAGCAGCTTGATGCTTAAAGCTTTCAACTGGTCTGTGTAGTCCTGTTCGGGATGCTCTTGCATCATCGTAGTAAGCTCACGACGTAGATTGCCCATTCCACGAGCTGATTTATTTACGTACTCCACAACATACTCTGCGCAGCTGTATTCATCCAAGATAAATTGAATGTCGATGTTTGAGTTGACTTCGCCAGCGATGTACGGATTGAACGTGTTTGTCATAAGTTCGTCAAAGTTTCGTCTGAACAGAAGAGTTGGTCTGCGTAACACAATGTCGAGGTATGAATCGTGTGTCAAAACATTAGGTTCAAGAAAGTCATCCATGCCCGCGTACCGACGTTCATCGAGTGAAGTACGCAGCTCTTTCGCCTTCTGTTGTAGTGTTCGACGGCGTTTATCAGATAATGAGGCATTGGAACCAATACACGAGTCGTAGACATTGACCAGTACGGAATTCCGAATCTACAAATTGTCTCCACACGCTTCGTGCATGTGAAAGTATGTTTGTGTATCTGGTTGGCGTAGATGGAATTGTTAGGTACATCATTCCGGGTTACCGTACTCAATTTTTCTATGAGCTCAATGGTTTTTTGCATATTTTACGACGGGGTTTCATGTGGGTCGTTGTTTAACCACAATAAAATGTGTACGTGGGGGCTTCCTCGATGCTGGAACTCAATACGAATGACAAAATACTCTCTGAATAGATTATAGGACTGTTTGGATTCCAGCATTTTCATCAAGGAACCGATGAGCTTGTAGAAGTAAATGCAGCACGTCACAGGATTGTCGCTAACTAAAGTACACCGCTCGGAAGTGTTGAGTTCTCCTGCTGATTTTCCAGGATATTTATTACTCAGTCTGAGAAGTATAGTAAGCAATTTCATCCATCGTATTTCGTTTGCACTTATAGTGAGAAAGATGGTTGGTTTACCAAGTTGACGAATTATGGCAAAGAGATCTCGTTTGCGAGAAGCCCAGTATTGGACGAAGTTTGGCACTGTCTTCACGAATGCGAGATTTTCTAAGACATATGCTTTCAGAAATTCTGGGTCTTCTAACATACGTCGTGTAATATTTTCTGTGACTGAAACGTTGCGAAACGTGCTATAAATTCCATCCACCATACGTAGCCGCAAAATTTTCATTGCTATAGATTATTTAGGCGTGGCTCCGCGTCTATCGATTCGCCGTATTTCACGGTTGCCATCGTGTAAGGTGTCACTGAAACTCCCATGTGGAATCGACGTGGATTTCCATAGTATATCGATGGGAATGACAACTCTTCTGCATGACGGTCGTAAATGATGTTGAGGGGAGTTGCATGGTGTCCTGGTGCGATATAGAGACAATCTTCTTCGTTCCACATCACGGTATGTTCTCTTGAAGCGAGAATCTCAGATTCAGGGTTCTGTTCTTGGAGATATTTTCTATACGGTTTGACGGGTCATCCTCTACGTCATCGAGGTCTGGCAAAGCAAGATTCAGTCTCGACAAGTCCACTTTGATTTCGTACAAACGATATAATGGAGAGTTTTGCAGAACAGTTAACCACGAAGTAAACTTTTGGACATGTATCCGCTAATGTAAACTGAGGCCAGGTTTCTTTTAATGTTTACATTAATAACGTCGTCTTCATCCAATTGTCGTTGCAAACATTTTACCATTTCTTGTACGTCGACTGGTACGTTTATCACTTGTCCTACGATTCCGTAAGAGAAATCATGGCGCAGACGACGCACTTGCATAAATGGTAGACGAGGCGAAATCAATCGTTCACTGATGGGATCTAACAGTGGTAGGCCTGGTCACCACCAGTCAGGATATGAGAATCCATTAACTTTTGCTAGCGGTGGCATCGATTGTTTGTTCAGTGACTTTTTGCAAGTGTTGCAAACCAGTTTATATTCTTCTCTGCTCAGTTGTCGATTTTCATTGATAAACCAATCTGAAATTACCTTCAACTGTGCTGCAGTGATGAGTTTAAGGTCGTTTCTAAACCAAAGTCTGTCGCAGACCGAGCAAGCGTAGCCAAAATCGTTGTCCATAAAAGTAGATTTGAATCTCATGATTGATGATGCCCATTTAGTGTTCCAAGTAAATTGTGCTTGAACTTCAATTTGATCTGAAGAAGTACTTGGTTGTACAGTAGTTTCTGCTGGTTCTGTTGCTAAAGTTTGACGTTGTTGGTCGGTAAATTGTCGTTGAGTATCAATATGGACGGTGTTTAACCTTTGCCCTGAACGAGATGAGGATGTAGTTGTCGCTTCTAGAGAACCACTGGCAATAGCCAAGTTAGCAGCTAGGCATAATCTGTTGTTTGGATCTTTTACATTACGTGCTTCTCTTGCAGCTGCAAGAGTTTTGGATGCAGCAACCCGCTGTCTGTACTCATGTTGTATTGGTGCCCTTATTTTTGAAGCAGCAGTTATTGGTTTTGCAAATGGCGTCGTAGAGGTAGGTGCAACAGCTTCTTGAACCTCCATGGGAACAGGAGTGCCGGAAAGAGTGGCTCATTTGTGAGATTGACACGCTTATCAGGTTGATCTGCAGTGGTGGTAGATTGTTGTTGCGCGTGTTGTCGTTGATTTCTAGTTTGAACATTTTTCGACTCTTTCCCTGAACTAGATGAAGATGTAGTTGTCGCTTCAAGAGAACCACTGGCAATAGGCAAGTTAGCAGCTTGGCGTAATCTGTTGTTGCGTTGTCTTTCGTTTTTTGATTTTCTCGCAGCAGCCGCCTGAGCAGGAGTTCTAGATGCTGCGATACGCTGGCTGTACTCACGTTGTTTTTGTGCTTTCGATTTTGAAGCAGTTCGAGTTTGAAGCAGTTCGAGTTTGTGCAGCGATTATTGGCTGCGCGAATGGCGTTGCTAAAGTAGATGCTACAGCATCTTGAACCTCCATGGGTTTACTCATCGAAGGTAGTGGCTCATTCGTGAAATCCTCTGGTTCGTCAGGTTGTATTTGCATGGTGCGATTGTAAGCGGTTCTGCAAAATGAATCGTCGTTCGAAACAATTTAGAAAATTTTCTCATAAAATTCTTCGTTCAGAAAATCATTTTAAATTTACAAAATACTTAAATAAAATTTATTGTTTAAATTTCTTTGTAAAAGAAAGTAATAATTTTGAATAATTTATTATAAGAATAAACTATGATTTAATTATTTTTCATAAATCTTAAATTTAAAATTTGGAAACATCATTAAAATTTTTGTAACTCTAGCTTTTAAAAAGCCCGTCTCAATGTGTGTTTGATATAGGAGAAAATTGTTCCCTTTGATGGCTGGCTGGTACAACCTGTCATTTCAGACACGTTGTTATGATATGTGATATATTTTAATTTTTTGAAATCATAGCTACGCTCCATAATTGTTTCGATCGAATAGTAAAGCAATTGATTTTTTACACATCGTAAAATAGTTCTGTTAACTTATTGTTATAGTTTTGTCAAATATAGCATAACCTACAATCGCTGCACTAGCGGACCAATGCTATTTATTTTAATGATGAAAGCACGAATATTCGACAATATATCACTGAACATATTATATTTAATATCGAAAGAATCATTCATTACCTTTATCGCCGCAATTATCGTTGCTATAAACATTTGACACCATATTCACTTGTCACTGCACTTCATACTTGACGAAAACAAAAAATAGTATATATATAAAATAGTATAAATATAAAAATAGTATATAAAGTATAGTAATAAATTAAAATAATATTAAATATTTTTAAAATATTATTCTATAGAGCAAAGGAGTAAAAACTACTTTGCAAAAGCACCACCTTCTAGATTCTATACGTAAAGTGATTTTATCGAACAAAAACTGATTAACGCTCAAGGTGGTACGTACCTACATTATACGCTAGATGGCACAAACACGACACGATTAAATTTAATATTCTTTTTCATTATCTCGCAGGATGAATCCTATTATAAATATATATATATATATATATATATATATATATATATCACTTTTTATATTAGTAGATTATATTAAGAATACTTATATATAACATAATAATACAATATATCTATAAATCAATATATGGAAATTTGTTCATAAATTGCGTATCACCATGTGATACTGAGTACTGCTTCCTTATATATTACTATACTCTTTGGAGTACTGACTTCTTTTTAGAACGAAGATATTAACAAATATATCGATATTGAAATATATAGATACAAAATCGGATGTTCATATCCAATACATAGCTACGATTTGATATAGGGTAAAAGTGATATTACCCATGCCTATTGTATAGCAGCTGTCCATGCGAACATGCCGAACGCGGAGGCCGATCGTGCCTCTTTGTCGCTTGTTCCGCGCTCTCGCTTGCACTTTAAATGGAACGCCTCAGAGCGAGGAAACGCCGCATGAGTCATGTTTTTTCGGGCGTGCAGCCAGCTTCGTCGAATTATAAGACGTTGTCACGTCAATAATTGAATAGGTACTTCTGTCAAAATGTATCCGACATGCATTTTCGTATTGATTAATATGAAAATTTCTAAGCTAAGCTTAAAAAAGTTTCATTTAATTATTAGGTAAATAGCCTTATGGAACTGTATTTGGAGTTTTCCTTCGTGATGAAATTTGATAATGAAGATGTTAAACGAGCAAGATTCCGCCAGATATTAAGTGGATATTGTAGACCATAGGCAACTTTATTTTATCCTAGATTAAGAATCAAAATGTAGAAGCGTTATTACCTCTGATGACTAAGATGGAATGACTCGTTTCCAGCTTCCATTCCATTAGATATGTTGTGTGGAATAGGGTTTCCGTTTCTCTACACTCACCATAAGAAACACAGTAACACTAACCTGCTATTTTACGCTAGTATTCTGTGAGAGCGTGGTCCTTCTCCGGTCGAGCAAACATACTCATTCGTGCAACAACCATAATATAGCTGAAGCATGGCGCTACCACATACATATAAGCGTTCTAAACCACATTTCTTCCTCGGTTAACTAAGAAGTATTTGGGTATATTTTTTATTTACACATAACATTAATAGTCCAGAAATATTTGATAATAAAATATTTTAATACAAATTTCAATATTACATCGTATAGGGAAGTTAAAGTTAAAATAAATAAATAATTAAATAATAAAAGTTAAAATTAAAATACTCGTTAAAGTCAGGCAAAAATGGAAATAGAAAGATAAACAAAAGAAATTCACCATTACCAATAATTGTAAATGCAAAGATAAGATTTTCTTCTGTATCGTGGCGGCGCGGCGTTATACACAAAATTAAATATATTAAAAACACATGGACAATCATCCAAAACCCTCAATAAGTTGCAGCCAAGCGTTTAAGCCACTTCTCTACTAAGAAGCCAACTTGCCCATACTTCCCACATTTGGGAGTGTTGGTGAGTGTAAATAAATATATTTTTATTATGTAAATTTGACCTTGTTCAGTTTAGTCGTTCAGAAGTTACACGATACAGTCACAGTAAAGATTATAAATATAGAATCACTGAATAAAAAATAAAGACTCCATATATTTTTATTGCTGCTTTTGAAAACCATTTTCCAAAATTTTCTCATAGTAATGTAAATACTGTCTAAAAGGTTTTCGAAAGTTTTTCGACACCGGTTTCGTAGGGATTTTATACAAAATAACTGTGTTTTTGAGAGATATTTCGCGAAAGCAACAAATTTACTGCGTGACAGCATTCAAAGGCACTTTAACTGGGTCAACGCTCTGTTCACTTTTGTGAGTATCTCGTAAACCACTCAAGGCACTGTATCCGGTTTTCCAATAAGTTTTTCTCTCGTCGTATTTACTTTTGCAGAATATTTTGGTGTTCCAAGACTCGAAAGTCATCAACAAAACAAGGAAATAATATCTAGTACTGCCATAGTTAACTATAACAATTTCATCCAACTTGGAGAAACGCTCGTAATTCTTTTATCAACAATTCTAGCGATTGGTAGTTAGCGATCTGATCCATCCATCTGACCGAAAAGTCAATTGTTATATGCCTCCCCCATAGATTGCCTCATAGGGGCAATGTTGGCATAGTTGCCACGCTTGGCAAACGGGTTGGCAAACGCATTTTTTTTATTTTGAGTTCAGGAAGATGCTGCCACCCATCTTCTATGAACATAAAATATTGTGATTGTGTAAGCGATGCCACTTTTGCCACTCAATTCATTCACAATTTTCCATCTAAACCGAAAAATTTTACCTAAACGTAGTCCGAGTAACTCTTTATACTCTGCCTACCTTCTCGGGGATCGCACAGGCCTAACCCTATGTATGTATAATTTTGGTTGTTTACTTTGCTAAGTTTGAAAAAGCATGCTATTTTTGTTTTGTCCATATTAAAAATATTCCTAGGTACACCCGTGTGGTAACAACAGCAGTATGGTTGGAGCGTCAGAAAACCCAAAGAGGTGACTAGGTAAGAGGTAAATGACGATATCCGCAGAAGACTCCGTAGAACCAGAGTGACCGACATAGCCCAAAGGATTAGTAAGCTGAAGTGGCAATGGACCGGCCATATAGCTCGAAGAACCGTCAACCGATGGGGAAAAATATTCTCAAGTCCTGGCCTCGTACCGACAGGCGAAGTGTAGGGCTTCCCCCCATTGGATGGATTGACGACATTGTCACACATGCAGGAAGTCGATGGATGCAGGTGGTTAAGGACCGTGCTTTGTGGCATTCCTTGTTTGAGGCCTATGTTCAGCAGTGGACTTGTGAAAAGCTGTAATGATGATGATGACGGTGATGAAATTCTCGTTAAAGTCAGGCTTCCAACAAATGGCGTTTGGGTCATATCGTTTATACATAAAATATCCATACAAGGAGCAACTTAACAGGTACAAAATGTCTAATACTGCGATAGTCAAACCTCCTACCAAGCGTGACTGGATCCGGATCTGGGTGTTAGTTCATGTTTTATTTGTGTATGTAAAACGCCTCCACGATACAGGATAAAAGCATAGTGTAAGGATTTATACAAAGGAAAATATACATTGCAAAAGGAGTGGGGCCGAATGCTTTGCGGTCAGAAAAACAGCTGTACATAAATACATTACACATACGTTCTTATTTTTCGTTTTATTAACCGACTTCAAAAAGGGGGAGGATCTCAATTCGAGTGTATGTTTTTAATGTGTGTTACCTCATCAATTTTTACTGGGTAAACCGATTTCGATGATTCTTTTTTATTTGAAAGCTGGTGCTTCACATGTAGTCCCATATAATTTTTATCAAGGTCTGGCCAATAGTTTTTGAGTTATTCTTATTAATTTATGTATATTGAAGTGGGTTGTACAAAATTTTTAGTTTTAAATTATTGTATGTAGGTCACGCGATATCTTCGCAGATTGTGAACCTATTTTAATGACCTTTTCTTATTAAATAGGCTCAAGGTTGGTCCCATTAAATTTTGAAGAATAACTTCCGCCCCCACGGGTGGAAAATATTGGAAAAAGTTACAAATTGGACTATTGTTTAAGGAATTTCACAATGATATCTTCGCAGATTGAGAACTAATTATTGAGGCTAATTATTTTTTTATTAAATAGGTTATACTTCAAGGATGGTTCCATATAAACTTGGAGAAAAATTCCACCGCTAAGGGTAACTAATAAATAAATTCTTGTTTAGCAATTTGATATTGGTTTTTACTTTTTGTTAAATGTTATAATTACTTATCACAATATTTCGCCAAGCACCAGATTCACTGAAAGAAAATTCTATAAGGCATTAAGTACGTAACTCTTTAAGGTGTTATATACAACAACTAAAAGATACAAATAAATACATCATTCTAATTATATAGGTAGGCATATACACCTTAAACATTATCGAACAGGAATCTGAAGTAGTCGGAAAAAACAACAAATAAATCTTAAATTTCGTAAATAATTTATTGTACAGCCAATGTCCATACCAATTAATGTCTTTGTCAAATACGAGTACAAACAAGAAATAAAAGCATTAATAAATTTTTCTTGAAAGTAAATGCAAATGAATTCCATAAAAACATTAAAATTAAAAACAAAGAGATAATGAGCTTAAGTTCAATGTCCATTCGTGTTATGACGCAATGGAATGTATTGGACAGGAATTGCAAATTGTGTGCCAAAAATTTCTTTGTTCTTTTATGCATAGATATCCGTGATAGGCAAGACAAAAGAAGTAAAGATATGCGAGGCAATGCAACAAACAATTAGATATGTTGTGTGGAAAAGTGCGTTTAATTTATATATATATATATATAAATGAATGCAAACTATAACTCATTCAGAATATCTCCAACATTTCTTTCGACATTTGTTATCATATTTGGGTACGTTAAGAAATAATGAAATTACTTGCGGGTACTTTCTATTATAAATTGAATAAAAAGACTTTTGACTTAAATAATTTCACTTTATCTTTTCTCTACACTTTAATGATACGACAATATCGTAAGTAGGACAGCAAATTTCATTACGGTATTTAACATAAAAATAGAATCATCAATGCAGAATGCATTATAGTCTTTCACAAATGTAATAATCCTCATACTATTCGAAGATTGTATGTGGGCAAAAATGGGGACTTTATCCCACTTCTGATGTCGGAAGTATAGTGGGTATAGTACAGAGACTAATTTTGTAGTTAGGAATAATAATTAATTCGTTTACACGAATTAATTATCCAATGAGTCGAGGATAAACTAGTAACGGAATACGACAAGTGTACCGTTCCACGTCAGAGCCAAGACTGTCTTAACGGCGGCCGCTCAGTCAGTTTTATACAAGCAGGACGGGCGGCAACGCAGATGCAATGCCGCAGGTGTGCGGTACACGTGTCGTTTACAAGGGTTCTGTCTAGCTAGACCGACACCACCGCATCTACAACGGTGCAGGTGCCGCCACGGCCATACTGACATGCGTGCGTCCTCGCACGCGCTCCATCACAATTTTAGTTATCTGTAAGAACTGTAATCTGTAAAACATCGTTAGATTATCCTGACAAAACAGCGTCTGGTCCGGTCTATACTGACCCTTCAGACTCGGGTGATAATCAGTTTTGTTCCGGCAGTAAGCCCTACAAAACTTTTATCACCTTTATGCTAGATCGGAATGATTAGTCTGTAGCTTTTTCTATTTTCTCTTTTTTTTCAATTTAGTATAGAACAGTTACAGACCAACCATACCGCAAACATGTCCCCGTTACAATCACACAAAAGTGTATCGTGAGGGACGTAGTGACACGATAACACCTAAGTATGTAAACCAACAGCAACTCGACACATATCCCAGTGCAGCACAGACCAGCCTCCCTGCAACTTCATGTTCCTTTCCTGCACTAGAATAATTACTTCGCTAGAGTGTTGCAACGTCTCTAGTATTTTCTAGATGCACAAACACGGCTACCTCTGACTGTCGCACGTCCTCGTGCGGTTGACAGTAAACAGCATACGGTCTATCAGTTATCACCACCTGCTAACAGATATTAACTCTTGTTAAATATTACAACGGTCGACCATCCCAGACTTCATTTAAGTCATGAACGGGCCGATATAGCTACCTCCAGGCAAACGCACTTCAGCTATCCGTTCTGCTGCGTTCGTACCACATTCGCGCCAGCAAGCCGTCGCGCCGTACTAGCGCTACCGAATCGTCGCACCGCTTTGCAAAATTAAAAGAAATCGAGATAAATGTATTGCGAACCATGGAATTCCGAGCTTCCAAAATTCATCACATATTCTCTTAAGAAACGGCAACTGTATGACATTTGAAAACATTTCAAAAAACGGGAACTATGTGTAGGGACGGATACCATCACATATTTCAAAGGGAAGGAGGCAACTGCGCAAAATCTACGAAAGCCGACCAAGCCTCAGACGTTCATTTACAGCACCAAAGGACCATGTGTTCGGCGGCCGCTTGAATTGCCCTGCCGTAAGATCAGCCGATAAGTAACCGATTGTAGCGGTGTAGGCTTAATCTAACCAGCGCTCGGCCGTACCTGACCATGTTCGATTAGCCATCACAACGTCTTCCTCATTGATCATTGTTGTAGAGTCTTCTACGAATCCCTCGAAATCAAACCCCAATCTTGTCAACGACACAATATTCGGAGCAAACTGCAACACTGGGCAACACATTAGAACACAAAAATGTCACTTATTATTTTTAATTCATAGCGTGTTAAAGTTAATCCTTTATTGTAGTACAACCCTTAAAAGTTTTGAACTTCAAAATATAGCAAATGATAATCATGTTTCGCGTGAACTATCAAATTACAACAAAACGAGAGCAACAGGAGCACCTGAGGGTTTACAAGCATTGTCGGGGTTGTAGTCATCATGATCTGCGTGAAAAACAAATTGTTAACTATAAGGACAACATACACAGTTGCCTGTTCTCTCATCTATCACACATACGAGGCCCTAAAACAGAAATACGTTCTCATACCTTGGACTATAATAAAGCACTTCGCTTTCACAAGTAAACATAGGTCTTCATACGAAGTATCTGACACATACTCTTACTTGAACTTGCGAGTTCCCACGTTAACTACGTGAACCACATTAAAAACGTGAACCAGGACAGCGCCTGCCAGGATAGAGCCTAATACATGTTCAGAAAACATTACCGTGCACACAGCATACGACTTCCGCGCACACAGTGTGACTCCCACGCATACAGCGTACACGACTTCCGAGGCATCGCCATGTACAGCATACGCGCGCTCCGGGATGGCGCATGCGTATACGCGCATACGCATCTGCCGAAACCAGGCCATGTTACAGCTGGACCTGGCAGTCCGTTACGACCAGAAAGGCACACACTCACGCACTTGTAATCACATCACACGCGCTACTGTAACACATAAAAGAAAACATTAAAAATACTCAGTCGGAACTTGATTTCAAGAAATGCAGCACTACTCTTGGTACACCATTCGGCTTTCTAGGGCACCAAATACTGAGCTGCGGCTACACGACAACCTCTGGTATGGTCCGGTCATCATGTAAACTTAAATACTCTCTTCAATGTCAGAACTAATTGGCTCTACTTCACTTTCATCAGTTATACTTCGGTTTTCCGGCATTTTTCGCAACCAATTAAAAATGTAAACACTCATTCTTACAAAATAGTTTCTGAGCCAATGTTTAGGATAAATTTACTTTCCTCATGTATCTAATGGTGATCAGTAGCAGCGACAAATAATAAGTCCGCGGCGTCATAAGCCGACAGCATACTCAAAAGCGAGCGCTACAGCTCCACGCTTTCCACTAAACCATTCCAAGTTTGTCGACTACGTAATGCTCGGAGTAAACTGTAACACTTATCATCACATTAGATCACAAAAATACTACTTAGTGTTTTTAAGTCATAGGACGTTAAAGTAATCATGTTCTTTTTTTTCGGTACATCGTTTAAACATTTTGAACTTTAAAACTAGGCCATGTAAATCACACCTCGTGTATCAAATTATAACATTACTTGAGCAAGTTAAACTTCCACTGAATGCAAACTATAACTCATTCAGAATATCTCCAACATTTCTTTCGACATTTGTTATCATATTTGGGTACGTTAAGAAATAATGAAATTACTTGCGGGTACTTTCTATTATAAATTGAATAAAAAGACTTTTGACTTAAATAATTTCACTTTATCTTTTCTCTACACTTTAATGATACGACAATATCGTAAGTAGGACAGCAAATTTCATTACGGTATTTAACATAAAAATAGAATCATCAATGCAGAATGCATTATAGTCTTTCACAAATGTAATAATCCTCATACTATTCGAAGATTGTATGTGGGCAAAAATGGGGACTTTATCCCACTTCTGATGTCGGAAGTATAGTGGGTATAGTACAGAGACTAATTTTGTAGTTAGGAATAATAATTAATTCGTTTACACGAAGTAATTATCCAATGAGTCGAGGATAAATTAGTAACGGAATACGACAAGTGTACCGTTCCACGTCAGAGCCAAGACTGTCTTAACGGCGGCCGCTCAGTCAGTTTTATACAAGCAAGACGGGCGGCAACGCAGATGCAATGCCGCAGGTGTGCGGTACACGTGTCGTTTACAAGGGTTCTGTCTAGCTAGACCGACACCACCGCATCTACAACGGTGCAGGTGCCGCCATATATATATATATATATATATATATATATATATATATATATATATATATATATTTATATATATATATACATAAATATATATATATATATACATATATATATATATATATAATTTTTCTGTTCTTGTGTATGTAACTGAAATCCCTGTGTGTGTTGTTCTTGTCGTGATTCAAAAATTACCCGTGCAAAACCAGGGTGGATCGCTAGTGTCTTTATATAAGTTATAATATATAGCTCGAAGAACCGACATCCGATGGGGAAAACAAGGTTCTCGAGCAGACAGCCTCTTTACTTACCTCCACCGGTAAGCGAAGTATAAGACGGTAATCCTCTAGATAGAGTAACGACCTGATAAAAGATGCAGGAAGTCGATTGATACAGGTGGCTCAATACCTTTTTTGTAGCATTAGTAATAAATGCCAGTATTACCACAAAATATAGCCTGTGACACTCACGAAAAGTTAACAAATCTAAATACATCGTACACATTAATTTCGTCCAGCAAGAACACTAAAATCAGACAAACTTAATATTAAAAAAAACCTATGTAGGTACAATAATATGGCGTTGTGCTTATGTGGAGACATTAATATTTTCTTTCTTTCTTTCTTTCTATATTATATGTTTTTATAACAAAGGAGTGACTAATGATCTAACAGTACACTTGATAGTAAGTGTACACCTAAAACCAAATTTAAACAAAAAAGGTCACAAATACGTTAACAGATGCGTGGTCAACACTGAGGAGTTACTGGCTCACCATAACATGCATACATACATACTCGTATACCTGAAAGACTTTTCTAAATTACCCTCCTTTGTGTAGAAGGAGTAGGTCTGTTCTCCATACATATATTCGTTTACAATCAATGAACATTTATTTATATTTAAATGGAAAACATTACAATTATTTGCCCTCTTTTATTTTTCACACAACGCTGAAAAGACTTGCACTACAACGTTATTACGTTATAGGTGTATAGTGCAATTTACGTTTAAGGTTCGAAATAGCTGTGCGATTATTGTATTTCTTCTTTTTTCGCTGTGAAATTTGAAATGGCTTTTAAATACCATAGTAACATGATTTTTCATTTTTAACTATTATTATTTGTTTTAAACATATTTTTTTTAGTAATAAATATATTAAAATTATTCAATCAATTAATATAACTATCTTACTTGGATGTACATTACATTGCGCTGGCACCTACAGCTACCTAATTTGTTTATCTGGATAAGTGTTGGAACTGTCAAAACTGTCTGGCTACTGAGGAAACATCTTCTAATAGTTACCCAAGTAACATACACAAGATATATAGAACTGAACAAACTAGTCAAATATATCTTATTCCTGTTAGTAATAGTGGCAAGTTGAACAAGTACTTTATTGAATTCATGGCCGAAAATTTTCTTTACCAGTTTAATCATGTCCAAAATCCTTTTAACAAAACTCTTGACCTAATTTTAAGTAATAATGAAAGTGCATTTATAGTCAACGAAGGGAAAAAAGCCCATATCTCTTGAGCCATATAGACAGACATCGCCCATCCCTAGGTATCAGTATAACTTGTACTCCAGTTTCAAAGCTTGGAACAAACAGAAACGAACGAATGAATTATTATAATGCTCATTACAGTGTTATTATCGAGGAGATTGCAAAACTATTTTGGAATTAAATTTTTATTACATATGGCAATGTTGGTGAAATGATAAAAGTATTAACTGTAAACTTAATATATACAATAAAAACTTAAGTCTTAACTAATTAGTCGTCATATTAGGAAATATGAAAGAAAAAATAGTAAATACCCGCATTGCTTTTCAAGACTTCAAGAAAACAATAAATACAGAAACTTATACAATAAATATAAAATCCCTCTCGACGTAATAGCGTTTAAATTACTGCGAAAAATTATGAAATAACAAAATTGAATATCCTTCTTATATATAACTAAATGAAAGATATTTTTCATTGGTATAGACATATTATGTAATAGCTTTGCATAACATTTCTCAAGTAGATACTCCGGTTATTCTGTAGGCAAAGAAAATAAAATTCCTAACATTGACTGCGCTGGTAATAATCACACTTTATCTGATATACATATAAGTGTAGACGAAGTAGAATCAAAGCTCAGGAAACTGAACAGCAACAAAGGCGCTGGACCCGATAATATACCGCCTATCTTTGCTAGGAGATGTGCAGCAGCCCTGGCGCACCCTTTGATTATCATATATAACGCTTCCATGAAAGAAGGATATTTTTCCAGCGCTTGGAAAGAGGCCAGAGTTGTACCTGTTTTTAAAAGCGCAGATTAAACCATTATAACAAATACAGGCCAAAGTCGATACTGTCCGTGTTCGCAAAGGTGTTTGAGACTATTATCTGTCCAGTTATAAATTGGCACATGAAATCAATACTCACTGATAGGCAGCATGGATTTTTGAAACGAAAGTCCACTGCGTTAAATCTTTGTGGATATATTGATAATTTATGCGTGTCTGCGGACAATAACATTCAAGTTGACGCAATTTATACAGACTTCACAAAAGCGTTTGACGTCGTGATTCATTCCATATTCCACAGCCCCTTTTTAAAATAGGTATTTTCTAGTGACCGACGGAAGATTCGGTTTCGGTTTCGGTTTCGGCAAAGTTTCGGCAAAAAATCTAGTTTCGGTAATAGTTTCGGTTTCGGCAAAAAGTCTGCTGAACCTACGGCGGCGCCGAAACTCAGTGTTCGTGGATTATCGTGCGTCGTTCGAATGAGTTCGTGATTCATATATTATTCATAATTATACAGAAACAGAAACAGAATCTTTTTTATTCAATATAGATTGTAAATAATACTCATTGAAAGTCACTATTTTGTTTAATTACCACTGGTTCGAAAAAAACCTCTGTCCTTGGAAGAACCAGCAAGTAACCCAGCGGGACTTTTTTTAATAACAGCTTACAATGAGAGGCGTAGCCTGGACTAATATAAACGTGCGCGAATTTGCATCAGCGAAGCCCCTTTTCTTTCGTTCCATGGGGTTACCGAATAGATCTATCGTACCTAACATACATTGACACGACATACGAGGGCGACACTGAAAGTTTTTAGAACTGGCCACTTGTAAACGATATAATAAAAAAAAATTGTTCAAATTTTGAAAATGGAACTCTTTGACAATATAATTGTGTATGTATTTTATTAATTTGTCATTTGTTTACGATTTGGCGGCAAATTGAAAATTATCTATGTCACATCAGCATGAATTTAACGCGAGAAAAGTTTCGTACACTGATTTTTTATGAATTTCGATGTTATTTAAGTCAACAAGAAAGATACGATAGACTTCGATTGGCCTTTCACGATGCAGCCCCATCTCGTGCCACTGTTTATAACTGGTTTAATGAGTTTAAACGTGGTCGCACTAATCTCACCGATGATCTGCGTGAGGGACGGCCTTTGATTTATTCTTGTATAACTCAATGTGGACGAATTGATTTATACAAGATTCGCAGATTCGGACAAGATAAGGCATCGGTATTAGTCAAATGCACAAAATCCTCTATGAATATTTAGCAGTCAGGAAGCTTTGTGCCCGGTGGATACCTCATAACATGACAGAAGCCCAAAAACTCCGTCGTGTTGATTGGTGTCGTGAAATGGTTCAAACATTTAATGGAGGTGACTCAAATGCTGTGTTCGAGATACTTACAGGTGACGAAAGCTGGATTTAAGGTTATGATCCTGAAACTAAGAGACAGTCTGCTGTCTGGATGTTTCCTTCCGAGGAGTTGCCAACAAAAGTGAAGAGAAGTCGAAGCATGAGGAAAAAATATGGTGGCCTCGTTCTTCGGAAGCACAGGTCATTACGCAACAATTGTTTTAGCGGATTGAAAAACAGTTACTGCAGAGTACTACAGTGTAGCAGCTACACTAACAATTGGACGTGGTTATGCAAAAAGGATCCAACCCGAGTTTGTGTCAAAAATGTTGACTTGAAAAATAATGTTTATGGTCTATACTATTATGTGATGTAACAATTTTAGCTAACGTAACACAAATAAGAAGAAAAATTACAAACAGACAGAAACCATACCGATAATTTGAGTTTATGATATTTGAAGTATGGATACTTCAAATATCATAAACTCAAATTAACTTATCGCGGGTTGGATCCTTTTTGCATAACTACGTCCAATTATTTGCTATTTGTCTTGGAAAAAGTTCGGGAGAAACGACCTCGCAGTAGGATCCTCCTTCACTATGACAACGCCACGTCGCACACTGCCAAGCAAACAATCGACTACTTGGTGACGTCAGACGTGGAATTACTGGATCACCTGCCCTATAGCACCGACCTCGCACTTTTCGATTTTTATATATTTCCGATAATTTAAAACTAAAAATTTTGTACAGCCGACTTCAATATAAGTTATTTAAGTATAACTCAAAAATTATTGGTTTGACCTTGATCAAATTCATATGGAACTATACGAGAACTATCAGCTTTCATATAAAAAAAGAATCATCAATCGGTTCACCCAGTACAAAGTTATAAGGTAACATACATAAAATAAAACATACAGTCGAATTGAGTACCATCTCCTTTTTGGAAGTTGGCAGAAAATAAAAGAAAAACATCTTAAAAAAGGTGTATATTATTATGGACACTATTTTGGAAAGATATAATAAGAGTAGTAACTTGCTAGTTTGTTCATTTTTTGATTGTTTAAGAACTGTTAGTGTTACCCTCGTACTTACTCATATCTATTAATTCCTGACAAGTCTCGTATTCCGTCAATGTTACAATCATGGTCTTTGAATATAGTTTCAAAGGCCTCGCAGTGGTATTTAAGGGGAGCTTCTTGCGAGGCCCCAAACAAACACACTTTCACTTTTTCAAGGGTAAAAGTGATCAAATGAAATAGTCATCTGAGGTAAAGTCTGGATGTCTTAAAGTCTTAAAATGCGATCGCATTTTAGGGGGTCCCGCGAGGCCCCTTTAAGTGCGAGGCCGTGGGCGAGGGCCCACTTCGCCCACACGTAGCTACGCCACTCTTACAATCATGTATGTAACACAATTAACAACAAAAAAGAAATTAGAAATAGCTTGATTGTGATCACCATAGTGGCGTTATTATCATCCATAAATTCCTTAATATTATAATAACCCTTTTTATACAAACTTAGTTTATTAAAGTGTTTGAACTTTGAGCAGGTTTTGTGTATTTGTGGATTTTGTTAATGTGTGTGTATGTATATTGTGTGTGAGTGTGATATATTAAGTTATTGCTCTCATTGAATAATATTAACAATATTGTGAACACTATAAAATATGTTCTCAATTAGCGAACAACTTCTTATGGGTTAAGTGTTGATTTTTTTACTTAAATGACTTAAAAAAGTATTTTTTAACGATAAATTGTTGGTTTTTACTACGACTATTACTGTTAATGTTTTTGATTAACATGCATTACCTATCTGTATATGTATAAAAAATATACCAGATTCCAGTATACAATCAAAAAAATGAACATGTCTAAATAAGGTTCGGTTTCGGTTTCGGCCGAAACTGACACCCAGACCGAAGGTTCGCTTTCGGTTTCGGTTTCGGTTGAAAATACTGTTTCGGTCGGACACTAGTATTTTCTTACATGCACAACAGAAAGCTGTAGGTAGTAAGTAATAAATGGTTTTCAATCTGAGGCATTTATAGCACATTCAGGTGTGCCACAGCGCTCACACTTGAGGCCAACCCCATTAATTGTTTTTATAAATGATGTTGTAAACTGATTTCTAAACAGCGGTGTACTTCTCTATGCAGATGATTTAAAATTTTATAAAGAATTTAAAACCGTTAATGATGTAAACTTACTACAAGATGATATAAATAAGTAGTCTCCTGGTGCGAGCTTAATAATGTAATCCCTAACCGTGAAAAATGTTACCTATAAATATATTTTAATAAAAAAATCCATCTTATTTATAATGAATATAATATTAGAGACAATGTCGTAAAAAAGACAAACGTTATTCGTGATTTGGGTATTTTAGTTTATTGTAAAATAAGTTTCACTGAGCATATAGATTAAGTAATTAAAAATTAATTAAAACTTTTAGGATTAATTAAAAAGGTAATTAAAACTTTTAAAAATAAAAATAAACCAAAGTAATTTTATATATAACTCTTTTATTCTTTGTAATCTTGAATACTGTTTTTTAGAACTGTTATGTTTGAATGAGTGCAAAACAAATTCCTTAAGTACCTTTATTTTGATAATAACAAATTATACAGTCAATTAACTTATATAGAAAGACTAGAGAATTATAATTAGGATCGAAGAGCGCTTATAGACATGGTGATTACACAAAATCATTAACAATAAAAAGCTTATTTAGGTAACATATCATATTATGTTATTCCTAGACCTAATTCTAGAATAAGAAGTTATAGTTTGTTTAAAACTAAGTATTGTAGAACAAACGTCAGATTATTAGCTCCAATTAATATAACTTTAAGAACTTATAATGTAATATCTAAGTTATTTGATCTGGACATATTTAACGAATTTTTACCATTTTTAAAAATAAGACAAAAAAATATTTTTGTAACAAAATTAAGATCACCTTAGGAGTTGTATATTTTGATTATTTTTCTTCGTGTATCGTAATAAATTCTTTTGTTACCTTTTTTCGTTTTTCAACTTCAATGTACGTTACGTATTATTTTTACTTACGTTAAGTTAGCCTTTAAGTATGATATGTACTAAACATTAGGATAATAAATTTTTTGTATAAACATTTTTTGCACAATATGATGTTGACTTCCTAATAAATAATAAAGATATAAATAACATAATAAAAAGGTAAAATATAAATAATTCAGTTTTTATACTAAAACGTAAGTAGGTACAATTAAAAATGATTAAACTTTACTGGTGTCCGGCAAGGGGTTTCCACGATACTAGGTGTCTGGCAACGGATGACATTATTTCTAATATTATTCCGAAGAAAATATAAGAAAATTCGCTTTATACTTTGATAAATTTATGTTGTTATTTCATACACCCCTGCTACCTGTTACCTGCCAAAGTCAAGATAATCCAAATTTCATAGTAGCCCATCATTCCCACCTACATATGTTAGGGGAATGCGCTGAGAAATTTTCAACTTTTATAAAATAAGGAAGGTCTGATATTCACGGGCTCTTGTTCTATATGTGAGGGTAATATGGTCACTTTCTTATAAGTCTAAAACTACAGCCTTGTTTGCATAGCTCTGTGATACGATAGCTCTCCATCAGTCAATCAGATTAATTATAAAATGTCAAAAGGACATTATAGTAAATATGGTGATGGTGGTCATTAACTGTTTTTTAAGTTGTATTTTTGAAGTGTACCTTATGATTGGCAAAGCTTGTGCGCTATTTTTCTCTTAATATATTCGTTATAGTATACAACTTTGCGTGTCTGTCTTTGTCCTCCTCCTAGTTTTTGTTTTATAGAGCGGCAAAGTTTAAGGTGACAATATTACCCTCATGAACCTTAATAGGCATGTATGAAATAAGGAGGAATATACCTTTTTTACAAGTACCTATCACACCGGTACACCGTACAGATGGTAAACTCAACAAATCAAAGTATACAGCAACCGATCGACTGCAAAAAATCCATCGTAATGTGCAGAAACCAAGCTCCAGAGATTTTAAATGAGGCACCCATACCAGTGCAATATTATTGGCTCTGTGTTTCTCAACCAGTCCGCTCAGTTATAAGTATGGATAAATCTTTAAAAAAAAACACATACCGTCAATGGGCCTCTCTCGTTGTTGGAAAAATTTTGTCTTAAGCGTCACGCTTAGCAGAAAGATGGAAGATTAAAAAGACCAGTCTGGCTATTTTATGCCTGTTGTAAACAAGATGGTTGATCCTCCATTTATCAGAAGCTATAATATATTTTCAACGGACTTTAAAATAAATATTTTAAAATTAAAAATGTTGTACAACCGACTTCAATATATGTTATTAAGGATAACTCAAAAACTATTGATCAAATTTATATGGGACCACATGAGAAGCTTTCAAATAAAGAAAGAATTATCGAAATCGGTTCACGTAGAATTTTTTTTGAGGTAACACACACTAGCTAAAGACACATAACAATAATAATTATAAGTAATATTACATGGCTATTACAAACCTTTCGTAGAAGAAACCTATTGTCATTGTTAAAGTAACGATAACGCCCATCTCTTACTAGACATACTTCGTAAGAGGTGACAGAGGAAAACAGAAATAAAAAATCTGTGGTTACCAACGCGCCTGCTATAAGGCAATGAGGCAATCTATGGAGCCTATGTTCAGCAGTGCACTTTTAATAGGCTATAATGATGGTGATGATGATGGTTTTATGTATAAAAATTATCAGCAAAATATTTATAAATAATAATAAGAAAGGCTTTTACGTGGTAGAGTCATGCTGCAGCTATATTAGTAGTAGGTATAGTTGTAGCACGAATGCATCGGCTCGACCGGGGAAGGACCACGCTCTCACAGAATACCAACGTAAAATAGCAGCTTAACGTGTTTCGTATGGTGAGTGTAGAGAACTGGAGACCCTTTTTTACTGGAAACGAGGCATTACATCTGAGTCCTCACAGGTGACAACGCATCTGAATTTTGATTCGTAATCGAGAATAGATGTAGATGTCTATGGGCCGCAGCAACCACTTACCATCAGGTGGACTGTGTGCTCGTTTGTCATCCTTATCCTATAAAAAAAGGTACATTTAAGTAATCATACTAAATTTTCTTAATAAATCAAAGTAATTGTAAAATACAATAACATAAAAATTTATTGAAATCTTATTTTATAATCCTTTAAAATATCTACAATAGCAATGCAGTGTAATGCAATCTGAAACAACTCAATTTAAAAAAAAAATCGTTTAAACAAACTATAATGACAGTTGTTATTAATTATTATACGCTATCTTCTACCGACGTAATCAACACAAGATGAAGAGGAACCACCTCCATGATAATATTTTAGTAGGCTCGCGAGTTTTGGACTCAATGAGCGTGTTGCTTACTTGCCGCGTCTCCCGCGCAAGTATGGACGCGCGATAAACTGGAATTCGATATTAAAAATTATTTTAATAACGTTTACCTTTTAAAATTTAACTTTTAAATTGTTTTATAAATATTTTGACAGACAAATTGACTGTGCGAAATAATGTCGAATATTCCTTTGGTACGGAAAGCGATCGTTGGGGCTACGCTAGCTCACACTGCGTCGCCTTCCAGTAACCCTAACCCATTGGAATTGAACACTACTGAAAATCAATGGACTCCTGCGGCGTTAGAAAGGGCTGGTTCTACTCTCAAGGCACTTAATCGTATGGCTAAACGACCGCCTGTGCATATACTGTTCGAAGACATTGGATTTACTGTCAGCACGCATAAAGGTAAGAATTAAGAAAGTTATTTACGGTTTTATTAATGATTATCATTCATCACCCACGTTACACTTTTGCTGGACATAGATTTATTCTAAACTAGGAAATCTAACGTACGTATTATGTTAAATAAAAGATCCTTGACACATTTTTTTTAAATAACAAAATATGTTTTGTATATAAAAATTACGTGACGAATTGTTCGTCCGCAATTAAATCCTAAATTACTGATCTGATTTCGATTACATTTTGCACTCTGTGTGCCGTTTGCTCCAACTTGAGAGATAGAACATTTTTTATCCCGATAAGTGACCCACAATATTTTTTATTGCGTAAAGATTTTTTATAGGAAGGGTCGTCGGAAATATAAAAATTACGTGACGAATTGTTTGTCCGCAATTAACTCCTAAACTACTGAACTGTTTTCAATTAAATATTCCACTCTGTTACCGTTTGGCCCAACTTGAGAGATAGAACATTTTTTATCCCGATAAGTGACCCTCAATATTTTTTTATTGCGTAACGATTTTTTATAGGAAGGGTCGTCGGAAAGGGCAGAACTATGTCTGCCTAGCCAGCTAGTAATAATATAATTAGTATGTTAAAAACCTTAATAAATAATGATTACAGATACATAAAATAAATAATAACGGTAAAATACGTATGTAGTATTTTGTAAAAAAATATATCATGTTTTAATATTAAATCATATAGCCAACTTCTACTTGTGTTCTCTAAATTTAAATTTATACTACAGTACCGAGAAAATTACACTACTTCTTACTATTTTGTACTTATCGTTCATAACGAATAACTCGTTTTATGCATATTTTTCCTTTCCATTATTACTGTTATTATAAGGGTCTTCAATTTAACTTTTTAACGCATGACAATAGCTTAGCTGTAACCCGCTGCAAACTGGCCAGTATTTGGATTGGGTCGGAATGTATTGTGTGGATGCAAGTTCGAGGAACTGGGGTGGCTCAAGATTTAAGCTACCCTAATTCTAACGCTAACACAGCTGCAATTTTTACCTACTATGTGTATAAAGGGGCAGTTGTTACGTCGATATCCGTTAAGACAATTTAATAATTAGGTACCTACTATACGTTTATAGTGCATTAAGTAACACTGAATAAAATAAGAACAAGTAACAAATAATTACAATATTATAAATATTATTTATATAATTTTTTCATATATATATTATAAATGTTTATATGAAAAAAATCAATGCTGAACATTTTATGACATTCAATATTTCAACTAAAATGTTATGAAAACAAGTGGGTATTCCTAGAAAATCATGTCTGATATAATCATGGTTAATTAATTTAAATTTTAATTAAATTAAATTAAATTTAATAAAAAGCATTAAATTTAATGTTTCACTTAACCTGGAGATTTTAATATAAACGTGTTCGAAAACAGACAATACAGCTGCCGATCGTAGCGATTATGTCAATTCTTACCTGTAATGGGTTAGACCCAAACGTGGACATTTACGGACTGACTAAATATTATCCAAAGACATATAGTATTAATAGAAGATTTTATTCAATTTAGACTTTGATATTACAGTCAAGTCTGGCAACTTTACCAATGGAAGTTAACTTTGCCATCAGGGTTGTACTGATACAAAATTACGATAAACAAGGAAATAACCCTTTTCAAGATATGCCATTTTTTGAATGAAAATACAATAACTATCTGACAGTATTGCTTTCGATATGGCAACATGAGAGTTAATTTTGGCATTTTTTATTTTAACGCGGAATTGCGCCGGCAAAATAACCTCATTGTTCAGTGCTCCAGAACTTTTGTTGATTTTGTTTGAAAATGAATATCAGCGTAAAATAGCAGCTTAACGCTGCTGTGTTTCGTATGGTGAGTGTAGAGAACCGGAGATCCTTTTTACTGTAAATGAGGCATTCCATCTTAGTCCTCACGGGTGACAACGCATCTGCATTTTGATTCGCACACGAGGATAGATGTATATATCTATGGGGCACAGCAACCACATACCATCAGGTGAACTGTGTGCTGGTTGGTCGCCCTATCCTATAAAAAAAAATACTGAATGAAGGTATCTATATCTTTCTTTGTAGTAACGTAATATTAATGGTTATCAAAATGTAATATATCGCTTTTAACATGTTGGTCTTAACATTTATCTATAAAACTAACTTGGCAAAATTACCATACTAGTGATGCCACGATCTGACGGTTACTCTGCCATGTTTTGCTACAACCGAGGGTCGTCTTTTTTCTTTTAAATTATTTTTAACCGATTACGAATATTTAAAGAAAGGGTTCTGTACTTGGCATTATATTTATGTATGTTTGTATCGAAGTTTTTTATAGAATATAGGTGACAAACGAGTACACAGAGCGTGAGACGTAGTCCTACCCCGTTCCATTCGACCCATTCGTGCTACAACCATAATATAGTTGCAGCGTGGCTGTACGACGTTTGCACATTTCACCGTAACAACCCATTAGACCGATTATACCAAATGAGTCGTCAGTGAATTCATCTTTATCAAAAGTGAAGGAAAAGAAAGGAAAATAGAAATCTATATTATTTTTACTGCGTTGTCGGGTATTCATAATATTACTATCCACGTAGTAAATATTGACTTTTCATTAGTTCAACTTAGTGTATTGATATTAATTTCCACCCAAAAAACAGTGTAATTTTAATGATTATTAATGTTTTGCTATCGTGGGAAAACAATTTTTGAGATTGATTACAATAATTATTTTCTTTACCTGGCATCATTTTATTACGTAATAAAATGATGATGATGACTAATAAAAAAAACTAATGCTTCTTAAAATTATTGTGACATGCGTTTTTTATCTATACTATAATTAATTTAAGCTTATTATTGCACTAATTTGATTTTTAATTTTAGACCAGAGTCTTTTTGTTTGATATACTTAAAATTTTTGCTTAAGAACTTGTTGGGACAAGATTAAAATATAAATTGAGTAAAGTATCAAGGATTTTGACAACCCAGACACTTATTTTCAAGTTTATATGAAAAATTGAAAAATGGGAGGGCAACTTTGCCACAAGCGTAAACTTTGCTATTTGCAACACAACTAAAGGAGCAAATCATAACTCTGAGTATCGTGTATTATATTATGAGGATTCAGCCTTGATGTCAAATCCTATTATTTTCATTATAAACCCTGATAACAAAGTTGCCACAAATTGAGGTTGACTTTGCCATTTTCTATTTTTGAGTATTTGGTCTTAATCTAATTTTGTCAAAATCTATGAAGAATATAATGTCACATTTAATATTGATGACCAGTCTGACAATAAATTGGTCCTAAACTCCTCACGGTACCCAATCTACATACAAACACAACTTATGATTCGTTTCTAGTGCGTATTTAAGCGATATATAGAGTATGGATCTATAGCAAAAGATTTTATTTTATTTCGGTTGACATTGTTATAATTTTCAATTTTCTTTCATTTATTTTAGTATGTATAACTAAATTTCGACTTAACACAGTCGTTTTCCGAAATAGGCCTAAATCGGTTTCAACAAGACCAATGGTTAAAATAATATTTTAAATAACGATATATATACCCTATATCACTTCCACAAATACGACACACCATATCTATATCTATACAAATAAATAAAATTGAAGTGTCTGTTTGTAATGTCAAAATATCAGCTTTTTACTAAATGAATATGAAAGTATATACGGTATAACAAAAACACAATTTTTTAAATTTTTGTCTGTCTGTTTGTTCCGGCTAATCTCCGAAACGGCTGGACCGCTTTTGACGGAACTTTCACAGATAGCTGATGTTATAGGGAGTAACTTAGGCTACTTATATTTTAGAAAAATACTAAAGCCCTAAATTACACGCGGGCGAAGTTGTGTGGAACAGCTAGTGATAAATAAATCTGAGCCGTTTAGGCTACAGACTGTGTCAAAGAAATAGATATTCATATATACAAACATACCTACATACACACCTTCAAAAACATTGCCCTCCTTCTGGGACAGACGGGTGAAAAGTTACACATAGTAATAATGTCCTCCAGACCGAATTTAGGCCACAGCTGCCAGTCTCAGCCGAGACTAACCATATGCGCAGAACAGGATTATAGGGCTCGAGTGCATGCGCAAGCTCAGGTGCACTCTCTTTTCCTTCACTCTTATAATGCATCTGCAATCCAACTCGACCAGAGAAAAATCAGGCACAGGGGTAACGGCCAACTTTCACACTCCGGGTTACTAGTGAGAATTACTTAACGGAAAAAAACAATAACTAATTTTTGGCCCAACCATGGAATCGCACCCGAGACCTATACCAACTATAAGCAATAAGGCAGTCGCATTATTGATCAAATAAACATCTGTGTAGATACTCTAAATACCTTTTTTATTAAAACATAGTTAGGTACATTGAATGGTAATATTATAATCTACCCCACAGTTGTGCTTGTAAATTAATAAGCTTGTTTCACGAACTGCATGTTGACAATAAAGATAATTACGAAACTAGAAGATAGGTACTATAACGATATAATATGCACAGGTTAATAACCCGAAGAACTTCCGCAGAGTTTCGCTTTGTTGTAGATTATTTTAAACATTTTGCGGTTGTCCGGTTTAAGTGTGTCATTGACATTGAACGACAATGCAACATTTTGTCTCACATTAATAAAAAAATACTGCGTAATACTACAAAGATCGATATTATTTTTAAAATTTAATTTGTAATGACTTGTCACGTAAAACAGGATACGCGGAATAAAATAAAAATATATTTATGAAAATAATTAAATATGCAATAACAGGTGATAAAATCACTTAAGTTGGTAGGGGACTGGAAGTCGTCTGGCCGGATGAATGGGCACTTGCAAAAACCAGGGATGCAGGCTCAGATCATAGAAACAACAGGAGATATGCCCGGTACATTAAAATGTATCGGCACCTGTTGTCGCCAGTTTGTCCCCGCCACTCGCCAACTACTACACATGCAGTTCAGTAAAATCAATAGATACACAGTCGCGCAAACATCCGCATTTAATAAATCAGAACGTACAACACAACCAATTATAAACCTTATTCTATCAAACACAGCGTGCATTTACCATGAACCGTACAACTTACTCATCCAAAAACATCTGTCCCTATCGTTGTGCTGTGCAAAAGGCATGGATTTTACGTAGACGCTAGTGATTGACTAAATCGGAAAGTTGTCGATTCTTCTATTTATAATTGTACTAAAGATTTTTTGGGGTATTAAACAATACAATGGCCTTTTCAACTAGTTGTATATACAATGACTTGAGGCTTTCTGTGTACACTAAAAAGCTAATAAAACCGGTTTTTCTTGGTGTACTGATAGCCTTTTTACCGTTTGGAAGCTTTATAGAAGTTAAATACCGTTTCGCTTTTTCTAAAGTTTCTTAGTAAGTACATATTATAATAGTAAAGAATATTGATTTTCCTTATCTCCATTAAACGACAACTCTCATTAACGCCATAAAATGCGCAGTTACTTACACTGTAGTAACAAATTATGTTTTACAATAATTAATAGTATCATGCATAATCATTCGTACTTAGCAGAACCGTATAAAATATCGACAACCACAAACATCACATTACATCTCTAACTCACAAAAACCGGCAGCGGCCGCTTCACGAAACTATCGTTTGAGTGAAAGTATCAGTAAAACACTTATCCATTGCGCTATTCGACCAGCCGATTCACTAGTCGATGTGTACTAAGCAAGCAATGGTTTTTGTTCCTAATGAAAACATTTGATTTGGTTTTTCATCGTGTTTCTAGTACCACGAAGTTATGTTTTAATGAATTTAATAAGAAAAACATTAATATTTTAGTATTTACGTGTGAAATGAGATGCCATCTTTCATGTAATTCACAATATAGCTGTTAGTTTTACAAACGATCACTGAACAACGCGGCATTTTGTCAAAAATCACGAGCAGTAAACACGTCGCAAGTTGACATTCGACTAATTACTGAAACTGGCATCAGGCCGCTTTGCGGCCAGATGCGTTCGCAAGCGCCACGCCTCCTTGCCATATCTCCTGTTGTTTCTATGATCTGAGGATGCAGGAGTGCAAAGGCATCAACAGCAACCGCTCTGAATGCTTGTAGTTTTTTTTTTATGTTTCGCTTCCCAATCGGTCCCGAATAGTTCCCATAAATAAAACAATTTACTAGATTTTAGAACTCCTTTTCTGTCTGAGCGTCCATCTTAGCACCACTCTCTTATTTCTTATGTTACATAGCAGCAGTGCGTGCACTGCTGTATTCTTGTGTGAAAGGTAAAGAGAGCCATTATAATTACAGGATGTGAAGCATTCATTTTTGGTATCAGAGGTAACAACCACTTTCTTTGTTTGATTTGGAGTTCATGAACTTCAGTAGCCATTTACCATCAGGTTAGTTCGTCATTTCAATTTTATAAAAAAAAATTACTTTTAATTTTTCGAACACAAGTACCATTATAATATTCTGTAATGCGAGGCGATAGCATAGATTGAAATTTTCAAGATTATTGATAGACGTCACATAATTTTCAGAGATATACTTATTATCATTTACAATCTACACACTATTATTTATTCTGTGACATGGTTTTATATAACATACTTAAATTTAAATACGACATATTTATATTTAAATAATATAATCTTAAATCACCCTTAAATACTCACCAATTAAAAAAAATAAAACTTTAATGCCCGTTGCAAAAATACGTAAGTCTTTTAACATGAAAAACGATACTGCCAATATACGTCCCACTGCTGGGCACAGGTCTCTTCGCATCTCTGAGATTGTTAGTTCGCCTCGACGTTCCACTACGAAAGCCGTAATAAAACCAAAAATCACCACAAAACATCACAAACTTTTCACTGTACATCTACTGAAACGAGATCTGAGAAAACTTAAATTAAAATTTAAAAATACCCCGAAACAAAATAGCTGATAATCTTCAAACGGCTGAACAGATTTTCCTTGAAACATTGCCGAGAACACTCTCAATTAAGACACCTTTCAAACGAAAAAAAACTTTGTTTTTTTTATAGGATAAAAGTGACAAACGAGCACACAGTCCACCTGATGGTAAGTGGTTGCTGCGGCCCATAGACATCTACATCTATCCTCGTTTGCGAATCAAAATGCAGATGCGTTGCCACCCGTGAGGACTAAGATGGAATGCCTCATTTCCAGTAAAAAGGACCTCCAGCCACCTGCACTCACCAAGCGAAACGCAGAGGTAAACCGCTACTTCACGCTGGTATTCTGTGAGGTCGTGGTACCATCCGTGCGACAGCAAAAGCTGCCGCGTAGCTCTACCACTGTTAAACTTAAACAAATTCGGTTCATCCGTTCAGGAGCTATGATGTCACACACAGACACACAGACATACATATACACTGATACATAGATACACACTACAAACATATAACATCCCTCGGTTTTGGTCGGCGGTTAAAAATATATATTTTTTTTAAATACTAGTAATGCTATTAAACATTAGTAATATGTCTTTTAACCATTTCTGGTAAGCTTAAAATTCTTGTGTTGGAAGTGGTTCACGACAGTAGTCGAATGGCGGATTTGTATACACGACCTTTAGAGTTCGCGGTCCGCGCCCTGCCATTAGGCTACTGACGCTTCAAATTTTCAAAGCATAAATTATATTATTCGTTCTACATTATAGGACCTAGCTTGAAAACGTTTTAACGTGGTAGAGCCATGCTGCAGCTATATTATTGATATAGTTGCAGCACGAATGGGTCGGCTCGACTGGGGAATGACCACGCTCTCACAGAATACCAGCGTAAAATAGCAGCTTAATGCTGTTTTTCTTATGGTGTATGTAGAGAACCGAGGACCTTTTTTACTGGAAATGACGCACTCCATCTTAGTCCTCATGGGTGACAACGCATCTGCATTTTGATTCGTAATCGAAGATAGATGTAGATGTCTATAGGCCACAGCAACCACTTAACATCAGGTGGACTGTGTGTTCGTTTGTCACCAATATCCTATAAAAAAAATACAAATAAGTAAATCCGAACTAAAGCCACTTACAAAGGTTTCCTTCCTTCCACCATATAGAATGTTTATATGTAATATGTACACTCTCGTCAGTTAAGGGTACTTAATTTAACCCATCTTCAATATATCGCCAATTTTGTCGGTAAACTACCATATAGGGCTTCCCTTGTCGTTCATTTCTGCAACATAAATTTACTTTGTAACTCTTTCCTCATTCATTCTTTCTACAAGACCACACCACCGAAGCATTCCTTTCTTAATCCTGGTCATAACATAGAAAATAATACATTATTGTTACCGTGTAATTAAGTGAATTTAAAAAAACTGTAACCCAAATATAAAATAGAAAAAGATTTTATATACATTAGAGAGATATGAAATTTGGTGAGCGTGGTCTGAAACGGCTTGATCGATTTTGATGAAATTTTACTACTTAAGTGGTACTTATGTGGTCACCTGGATGGTTCTTAGGTATGGTTGGACCTGGGAGGTGGTTTTGTTGTCGAGATCCAGAAATCACCCGTGCGATAGTACATTATAGATTATGAAAACGATTTAATGTAATTTTAAGTATAGTTTAATTAACCAATGGTTCAGAATTATTTGGGGCTTTATTCATTTTACACTATGTGAAATTATTTTATTCTTTTTAGATCTTTGAAGTCGGCTTTTACTTTTATTTTATGTTCTAAGAGAGATCCTTCCATCACGTAGACGTCCGAGTTTTAAAAATACAAATTTATTATATTACCTAATAATAAATTATATTATTATATACTATATACTTTTAACATTTTTTTTTGCAAATGGTAAAAAGTTTGATATCAAAAAGCTAAAAAAATTGGAGAATTGCATTTTTTTTAGAATATACAAACACAAGGACCGTAGTTTGAATTATTTTTCTTATAGAATAAGGGTGACAAACGAGCACACAGCCCACCTGATTCTAAGTGTATGCCCATAGACATCTACATCTATCTTCGATTAAGAATCAAAATGCAGATGCGTTGTCACTGCTGAGGACTAAGATGGAATGCCTCGTATCCAGTGAAAAGGGTCTCCGGTTCTCTACGCTCACCTATGATCACACTCACATACGAAACACAGCAGCATTATTTTACGCTGGTATTCTGTAATAGTATTCCTTCCCTGGTCGAGCCGACCTCGGTTTTTTCTTACTAAAAATATCTTTTGAGTAACGTAAGCTGCATATTATGTTATTCCAACCTTATTAATATGTATTCCAAGAGAATAACAAACGCAACATTAGTTGTTTTGAATGTTTCAATGCAATCATTATTTAATTCATATTAATAAATTCTAATTCTAATAGATAGATGCCCGAAGAAGTGGTTTTGTAATTATCACCATTTGCATTTATTTAAATGTATTTTCAATCATATCTCTACCATATTCATTGATTTTAGAGTATTTGTAAGACTTTTTCTTTTTTCTAATTATACACTTTAAATGAGAATATTGTGTAACGACATTATTATAAAAAACCAGTATTTTAGTGAATCAGCATAGTAACTCATTGAATGTGACTTTTAGTTTTGAAGATAAATATACAAGTCACGCATTTTTAAAACAATATACCATTCCTTTTCCCGCGTGAAACAAATCGATAGATTTTGGGAAAACATAGTTCCAAATATATAATGTATCCAAAATGTATTCATAAAAGACCATAGCGTTAAGTAGTTGTAAACTACGAACAAAAAATGCAACCAAGTTAATCACTTGTACTTATTATTACTTAAATAAAAAAGGTATATTTTATAACCGAAGTAATGCAACCTAAATTTCATAGTTAAATTGTACTACTGATATTATTTACTGCAATTTTAGGTAATTTACCCAAAATTTTACTCAACTTATAATGAAAAGCATCGTGTCTAAAAAACCTACCTGACTAGAAAATTATTGCTGATGCGTGCGTGATTTTTTACGCACGGAAACATCACGAAGCACTCACCCTCTGCTCACCCTCTGCTTCAAAACTCTCTGAATTGGATGCCAGTGGGAAGCATTATTTTATTACTCGTATTATTAAGAAAACATTACCTCCACACTAGGATTTCTGCTTTCTGAAATTTTCTTTCTGATTTCTTAGGCTTCTGTATCGTGGAGGCAGTGATACGTAAATAACAAAAGAAAAATATCCAGACCCGTAAATATTACTTGCTGGTTATATTTGTAATTGTTCCGTGCGGGATTCGAACCCGCGGCATTCAGTGCCACAACTCAATGACAAGTTAGTGCGCCACGGAGCCGGATGTACGTATTTAGACCGTTACTTTACTTTAATTTTCGTCATACATACTTTTTATATTTATTTATTTATTTAATTCTTTATTGCACTAAATATTTGTACAAAGGGCGAGCTTAATGCTATATGACAATCTGTACCAGCTTACCTTGGGTAAAACAGAGAGTGAGTTATGGCCAGTTGTTGTTATGATCAAATTCAATTCAAATGTATACATGCAACACACATAAAATACACACCCACACACACACACACACACACATATATATATGCCAGCTCATCCGGTACCTTGAGGATCACCAGCTGATTAGTGACCGCCAATACGGTTTTCGTCGGTGTCGATCAGCTGGTGATCTTCTGGTCTACCTGACCCATAGATGGGCGGAGGCAGTAGAGTCCAAGGGGGAGGCGTTGGCCGTTAGTCTGGACATTGCGAAAGCCTTTGATCGGGTTTGGCACAAAGCGCTTCTTTCAAAGCTGCCTTCCTATGGGCTTCCCGAGAAATTGTGCAATTGGATCACCAGCTTTCTTGCAGATCGGAGCATCAAGGTCGTTGTAGACGGTGCATGTTCTGACTACAAGCCTATTAACGCTGGTGTTCCACAAGGCTGTGTGCTATCACCAACGCTGTTTCTTCTGCATATCAATGATATGTTGCTAACTGGTAACATTCATTGCTATGCGGATGACAGCACTGGTGATGCTCTATACACCGGCCGGGCCAATATTTCTCGGGAAAACGTCGCCGAGTACCGGAACAAACTTGTGTCTGAAGTCGAGTCTTTGCTGGACAAAGTCTCGGATTGGGGGCGACTAAATCTAGTCCAGTTTAATCCTCAGAAGACACAAGTTTGCGCGTTTACCGCTAAAAAGAACCCCTTTGTCGTATCTCCTCAGTTTCAAGCCACTCCCCTTCTTGCCTCAGCCAGTATCGGTATCCTCGGAGTCGACATATCGAGTGACGTGCAGTTTCGTGGTCACTTGGAAGAGAAGGCCAAATTGGCCTCTAAAAAGCTTGGCGTGCTCAGCAGAGCGGGACAGTATTTCATGCCGGCACACCGCCTGCAACTTTACAAGGCGCAGGTTCGGCCTCACATGGAATACTGTTCCCATCTCTGGGCAGGGGCTCCCCAGTGCCAGCTCCTTCCACTTGACCGCATCCAGCGCAGAGCGGCTCGAATCGTCGACGACCGAGCCCTTTCCGATCGGCTCGATTCATTGGCACTGCGAAGAGATGTTGCATCTCTTTGCATTTTCTTTCGCATCTACCATGGGGAGTGCTCTGAGGAATTGTTCGGATTAATCCCAGCCGCCAAATTTCACGAAAGCACATCGCGGCAGAACTCCCGATACCATCCACACCATCTGGATGATTGGCGGTCCACCACTGTGCGATTTAGAAGATGTTTTCTTCCTCGCACAACTTCCTTGTGGAATAGTTTACCACCAGGGATTTTTCCGGACCGATACGACTTAGGGACCTTCAAGAAAAGAGCCTACTCCTTTTTAAAAGGCCGGCAACGCATCTGCAATTCCCCTGGTGTTGCGGTTGTTCATGGGCGGCGGTAGTCACTTACCATCAGGTGAGCCGCATGCTCGTTTGCCCCCTCTCCTATAAAAAAAAAAATATATATATATCTTTACATATAAAAATTATGTGTCACGTTGTTTGTCCGTCATGGACTCATAAGCTACTGAACTGATTTCAATGAAATTTTGAACACTGTTTTTATTGCGAATTTAAGGATTTTTATGGGAAGGGTCGTTGGAAAGGGCAGAACAACGTCTGCCTGGCGAGCTACGTATATTATGCTCGATCGTTTTGTTTTAAAAACATTTTGGCAGGTATTGTTATTTATTATTTTTCTTTAAACTAAAACAATTCACAGCTGGGCAAAGGCTCTTTATAATACTTTGGTTTAAAGAATTTTATTTCTCATAAAATAAGAACATACAATTGTTTACTAATAATGAGATACAAAGTAATTATTATATTATGATAATATTATCATATCTACATACCTCAAGTGTTTGAAGGTTGTTCACACGTGCATATTAGGTATGTATTAAAAAGATTACATTGTACGTATTTACTAAGTTTACATTCAAACAATTTCATGTTATTGCAGTTTTTTTAAGTCATCAGGTAATTTATTGAACAGCTGTTCTCCCACAAACAAATTTATTACTTAAGATGATTTACACTTATCACTCTCGACAACTTGATTACGTTCGCAGTACTCTTGCCACACATTTGAAGCACTTCTCGAAGAGTTTCCCAGTTCACGGTCCGTGTATTTTAGGCGTGGCATGACAACGAATTGCTCATTTCATCATACTTACGTTTCAAGCCACGATAAGTTCTGCAAGACCCACCGCAAAAGAACACAAAAACTCTCCGATCGCACTCTTAATCTCATGGCTGTTAGACGGGAGATGAAACTACATTCTTCAACAGATTTGACAGCATACAGGCAACTGAACAGACAGATCTCCAAGTGCATGCGGCGGGACTTACGCAACTTCAATACAGCTCGTATTGAAGAAGCGATCGAGCGGAACCAAGGCTCCAAAGTCTTTGCCAAAGATCTGTCTGCCAGAAAGAGCCAACTGTCAAGGCTGAAGACCGAATGTAGCAGCATTGTTTCCGAGGCACCTGAGATTTTGAGTGAGATTGAGAGCTTCTATGGGCAGCTGTACACGTCATCGTTGGAGCCACACGTAAGTGTGAGTAACGATCCAAGAGCGAGTCTTATCCGACATTATTCCGATGATATCCCGGAGGTCAATCTGAACGAGATTAGAATGGCTCTCCAGCACCTTAAAAACTTCAAGGCCCTAGGCGAGGAACGAATTACAGCGGAGCTTCTGAAAGTAGTCTTGTTCTTCAAGAAAGGCGACAACGCTCTCTTGAAGAACTACAGACCGATTTCCCTTCTGAGCCGCGTCTACGTGCTGTTTTCAAGAGTCATTACGAATCGTCTCGCGCGCAGACTTGAAGACTTCCAGCCTCCCGAACAAGCTGGTTTCCGAAAAGGCTTTAGCACCATAGACCACATACATACCCTTCGGCAAATTGTACAGAAGTCAGAGGAGTACAATTTGCCACTTTGTCTGGCGTAAGTGGACTATGAGAAAGCCTTTGATTCCGTCGAAATTTGGGCGGTGCTGCAGTCCCTTCAACGGTGCCAAGTTGACTGTCGGTATATCGAAGTGCTGAAGTGCTTGTACAGTAGGGCTACGATGGCTATCCGAGTACAGAACCAGAGTACGAAACCTATCCAATTGCAGAGAGGTGTAAGACAGGGTGACGTCATATCCCCGAAACTGTTCACCGCTGCATTGGAAGACGTTTTCAAGCTTCTGGACTTGAAAGGATACGGTATCAACATCAATGGCAAGTACATCACTCACCTTCGATTTGCCGACGATATAGTCCTTATGGCAGAATCGCTGGAGGACCTAAGCACTATGCTCAATGACCTCAATACTGCTTCCCAACGGATAGATCTTAAGATGAACATGGATAAAACAAAGATCATGTTTAATGTCCATGTCACACCTATGCCGGTAGTTGTTGGGAGCACTAATCTCGAAGTTGTTGATGAGTATGTTTACCTGGGACAAATAGTCCGACTATTCCCAAGTCCCACTTCGATCGAGAGGTCAATCGTCGGATTCAACTCGGTTGGGCAGCGTTCGGGAAATTACGGCACATCTTCTCGTCAGGTATATCTCAAAACTTGAAAACGAGACCGTTCAACCAGTGCGTGTTGCCAGTGATGACATAAGGAACTGAGACGTGGTCCTTCACTGCTGGCCGGATGAGGAAGCTCAAGGTCGCTCAGCGAGCTATGGAGAGGGCTATGCTCGGAGTTTCTCTGCGTGATAAACTCAGAAATGAGAATGTCCGCAGTAGAACCAGAGTGACCGACATAGCCCAACGGATTAGTAAGCTGAAGTGGCAATGGGCCGGCCATATAGCTCGAAGAACCGACAACCGATGGGGAAAAAATTTTCTCGAGTGGCAGCCTCGTACCGGCAGGCGAAGTGTTGGGCGTCCCCATACTAGATGGAGTGACGACCTGGTGAGATGTGCAGGAAGTCGATAGATGCAGGTGGCTCAGGACCGTGCTTTGTGGCATTCCTTGGGGGAGGCCTATGTCCAGCAGTGCACTTGTGAAGGGCTGTAATGATGATGATGAATTTCCGAAACGGCGGAACTGATTTTGACGGGACTTTCACTGGTAGATAGCTGACTTCATAAGGAGTAACATAGGCTACTTTTATTTTAGAAAAATAATTAGGGTTCCGCGAAAAAACATAAAAACCCTAACTCGCGGGCGAAGTTGCGGGGAACAGCTAGTTATGAATATAAATAAGACTGGATTGGCCAAAACTGGCAAAGAATCGGATTTGCAACCGCAGTACTTTTAATATTTTCAGTTGTTATCAGAAATAAGCTAGCTGCTTCCGCTCTGACACCTGAATAAGTGGATATTATTACGCCTGGTACTTCACAACAAAAAAATGTGGTGTTTAATTTTGATCTGCGTGAACAATTAAAGTAAAAAAAAATTGTAAACACATTAATTTGTAACGTTTAAAAGTTATATGAAACTGCCTGAAAAGATCATTGTTAATTTTAACAGCTACGAAAAATTTCTTCATAGCTTAATAATTTAAAGTTAAAAAAAGTAAAGTTACAGCCTATATACGTCCCACTGCTGTGCACAGGCCTCCTCTCATTTCTGAGAGGGTTTTAGGGCAAGGAAGTGTCCGCCGCGTGTCTGGATTATGGTGGTGGGCAGCGCTTTTGGATTAGAGCACGAGGGGAACGGAGATGATGATGATGAGATTCTTAGCACCTTCTTCCCCGCCGTTACTATGGTCGCCACCGTAGCCAGGAATAGCGGGGCCGCCGGGGACTGGGGGCCGTCTCTTTGTTACATGCATTCATAGGGGGTATATGCCATAGTTGCCACGCTTGGCGAGCGGGTTGGCAACCGCAGTTTTTTTATTGTATTTTTGCTGTTATTAGGAAGATGCTGCTGCCCATCTCCTGCCTGTTTTCCTTTGTCGCCTTTTACGACACCCACGGGAAGATATGAGATAGTGGATATTCTTAACAGCCACTACACAGCATTCGGAGATTAGCCGGAACAAACAGACAGATAGACAGAAAGACAAAAATTTTAAAAATTGTATATAAGTTATAAGTACCGTATTTACTTTAATATGCATTTAGTAAAAAACTGTAATTTTGACATTACAAACAGACACTTCAATTTTATTTATTTGTATAGATAAGAAACTAAGACAAAATAAATTTTTGCCTTAATTATTAATACCTAAATTATATCATTAACATTCATTTCACTTTGTGATTACGACTTAATAAGTATTGTTATCAAACAAAGATAAAGGTGTAAAAATGACCGGATACATTTTATTGAATAACGTTAAATTTAAAAATATAATTATTTTCTGTTTATGAATTCTGTAGGAGCGTTAAATGGCTTAATGATAATTTTGACCTTTCGAACCTTTAATACAACAGGTAGTCAGATCGCACAACACTTCACTTTCCTTGGCAAGGTGAGGAAGACAAAAGAATTTTTGATTCCGGTGCGTCATTAATCGGTGTCATTATACTTTTGTTCCAAGGTTGGCCCTTTCTGCGCGTTGTAAATATCTTGTATGGTTATGCAAATAGTAATGCACCGTTTCTTTCGAACAAAGATATAAGTACTTTATTTTTTATATACATCTACATACGTTGTTAAGTATTATACTGATTCACTTTTTGTACCATAATTTTTTTTTTCATGAACTGAAATGAACTCCGAACTTACACTCCACCTGATGGAAAGTGGCTATCGCACTCCATGTACGGCAGAAGCCAACTTCAAAGCAGTGCAGTTTTTTTTAATAAAACTGAAGTAATAAACGAACTTACAGTGCAGAAGGTAAGTAACTACTGCAGTCCATAGACATGGACAACTGCAGCCAACTTCACTCCAACAAATAAGTTGTCGACGAGTTAGGAGTTAAGAGACTTAGGCACGACCTAGGACAAATGGTCCGACTTGATACTCGTAATGGATGCCATACACGATTAAGTTTACCGTCAAGTTTGCAGCGCGCTTGAAGCGGCGACCAGTTTTCAGTGCATCCATATAGACCACTCACGTTCAAGTTCGCCGTCAAGTTTGCATGATTATCAGTTGAAACTATGGCGTCACTAGTGATGGACGACGATGTGTTAACCATTCTTGGCTTATTGCTCGCAATTAAAAAACCAAAAAGAAAAGATGGTTCGATGTGTTGCGAAAACTGGTTAATGAAACGAAAAAAATTATCTCAATAGAAAAATAGCAAACAATGTGAAACAGACAAGTGACGGCTCCGTGGCACAGTGGCTTAATAATGAGTTGCAGCGCTAAGGGCCGCGGGATCGAATCCCGCACGGAACAAGTATTTGTATGGCCTACAAATAATTGTTCTGGGTCTGTGCTATGTATGTAAACTGTCCTTGCAATACAGGATAAAGACCTAGTGTGGAGATAACGTTTTTTTTAAAAGAGAGGAAGAGAGAAAAATTTTGTACAACCGACTTCAATACTAATGCGCAATACTAATACTTCTTACTAATACTTCAATACTAATTAAGGATACCTCTAAAACTACAGGTCAGATCTTGATCAAATTTATATGCGATGTACAAGTTATAAGCACCAATCATCATTATTTCAGCCCTTGGCAAGCCCACTGCTGAACATAGGCCTGCCACAAGTGATGCCACAAAACACAGTCCTAAGCCACCTGCATCCATCGACTTCTTACATATTATCTTTCAGGTCTTCATTCCATTTGTAGGGAGCCGGTCTATACTTCGATTACCGGTATTAGACTGCCACTCAGGAACCTTTTTCCCCCATCAGTTATCGGTTCTTCGGGGTATATGGTCGGCCCTTGGTCACTTCAGCTTTCATTTGACCATTAACCTTTTGCAAAAACGGAACTGAATTTTCTAGGCTCGTCTATATTATGTCGTATCTTAGTTTGACATTAGGCATTCATAACGCAATAACTTCTTCGCTGTAATTCTTTACCTTAATTACGAGAACTTATGTTACTTTTAAATTTTGTGCCAAGAACTTCAAAAAATGTTAAAATCTTATTTTCAACCGGCTCCAAAAAAGGAGGAGGTTCTCTAATGTGTGTTACCGCAGAACTTTTTTCTAGGTGAACCGATTTTGATGATTATTTTTTTTATTAGAAAGATGGTGCTTCTCACGTGGTCTAATATAATTTATTTAATTTGATTAAGATCTGACCAGTAGTTTTTGAGTTATCCTTAATAATGCACATTTAATTGACTTCGATTACATTGATGATGTTCTCCTATTTATATTGAAGTCGGTTGTACAAAATTTTTAATTTTACTACTTGTTCTTCAAATGCTGTATTGATATATTCTATATTTCAGTAATTGTTTTCTTGTAGTTGAAATTAATAACCACAACTGAATAAGTTACTAAGTAAGTACCCTCACAATTCTAATTGAATTACTATTCGCGTGCGGGCCATACTGAACAAATTAATTGATTTTAGTGGCCGATGGGTTCAACCAGCTTTTAATTTATTATTGAACTATGTTCTACAAATTGAAGCATTTAAACACTTAGGTTTCATAGAGTGAATTGTATCAAAATTGGTGTGATTTTCGAAATGTTGTATTACTGTTTTATCAATATAATTAAATTATTACAATAAATCGTATGTTAAAGGCATTCTCTGTGTATCTATTATTCTGTGTAAAAACTAAAAATAAACTAGGAACATAAAAGAACACTAAGCCACAACGTCGAGTCAACTTGACGTTTCATTATATGAAGATATCAAAGTGGTTACTCCTTGAGATCAACTCGTCTGTAAAATATCTGGTTAACTTGTATTTTTCCACACAAATATAGCTTTTTCCTTCAACAACCTGTCTTAATTTTTTGTTAATATCTAGTTAAATTGTATTTTCCCACATAAATACAACTTTTTTCTTTAACAGCCTTTATTAATTTTTTGTTTATCGAGAATATATTATAATTAATTAAAAAATTAAAAAATATGCGAACTAGCATATATAATTTAAACCACACACGGGCATGAAGATCACATAGCCGATACCCGCACAATAGCAATAACACACAATCTGTGGAATTTGGGTAGAGTAATTTTGAATGGATAACTGCCATACTCTGATAATATATAATATATAATGTCATGCGAATTTAACATCTATGAGTCTCATAGAGATGACTACATATTTGGGCTATTTGCTGTAGAAACTGTCAGTCCGTGGGGTCCACGTAGGTTCACGAAGTGAAGTTCCTAAAGGAACTCTATCCGCGACTGGTCGTTGCTGCTGGTGATAAGAAGGCTGGTTCTTTTCTCGCTCAAAGTCTATGCCATTCAGCGAGGAAACGCAGCCGGCGTTCTTGGCACGATACCACGGGGAGTAGGACTATATGATAATTAAGTTATTAGTTTATGTTTTTTTTTTAAATTATAGTTTTTTAATATTGTATATATTAATTTAACATCACTATCTAAATAACTATTTTATTATATCGTATTTATTTCATAGTTTTCACCAAACTCGGAAAAACTCTTATCTGCATTTGTTCTCATCTTACTTGATTGCTTATTAATGTAATAAGTAATATTTATTAACATTTTAAAGCAGTGTCATGTTAATATTTTAGTTATCTTTGTTGAATTTATTACAATGTCTGTTCAGAAGCATCACAGCAGATTTGTCAACATTTTGAAAATCAATCCAAACCTAATTTAATCAACTTGCACAATTGGTATTGAAGCATAAAATAATCATACTCAAAAAACCACCATTACAAAACATGGAATCAAGAATTTCTTAATTTGTTTAATTATTTTATTTATTAACAACCTTCGTTTTGTCAATTCAATGAAGTTTTTATTATAATAGCAGGCCCTTATGTAGAAATAAGCCATTGACCTCGTCTACATAGTTACGTATTTGAATTAAAGCCTTCACTGTCAACTAGTTGCTCCCTGTGAACAGCTGACTGGTTAATTCAAAAGGCGTTCTAAACATGCCATAATTTAACTTTTTAATTAGGTAAAAGGTCGCCATGTTCTAAAAACGTGGACTAGTTTATTTATTCACTTAACATTTCAAAATTTTGAAGCAGTAAATTTCTATAACATACTTCATACTTGACTGCCTTGTTAGCTTAGTGGTCGTAAACGCGACTACTGATCATGAGGTCGCGGGTTCAGTTCAGTTCAGGGCACTCGTAAGTCAGAAAGTTAGCGGTGTTACACTCCTATGTCTCGGAAATTACGTAAAGTCTTATACCTGATCTTGCGCACACACTCGTACACTATATCCTGTCCTACACAAATATTAGGTTAGTCTCTGTTAAAGGACTGCTGCTGGAGGACATTTATTGTTATAACTTATTTATTATTATTATTTTCGATTTTAATACCGCAATGCTACAATTTTTTAAATCTTGCGAAGCTAAACCTTGCGGGGATACTGAAACACTCACTCTTCAGTAACTTCACATATTTTTATCGTCAACTGTAAGGCTTAAGGCTTTAACTATCCTGAATGACCTTGACGAAACAGCGATCGCAGAGATTTTAGCCGATGTCAACACCGTCTAGCAACTACGTTCTGTATTACTTATAAAAGTGCAAAGATTAATAGACTGCAGAGATGACAATTATATAAGTGACATACTGCCTGTTATGCTTGCGCATCACTGAGAATTATGTCGCGGTTACGGATCTTCAATTACATTGTGCTGTAGCTTTGTACGGTAGGCGTCACGAGCTATCAATTGTTCAAGTTTCAAGTACGTAAGAGTTTTTTATTATATATGTTAAATCGTATTTATTTGTATCGTATTAATAGATCTGGGTCAAAGCGTTCGCTGTAAATTTTCCCGGGTTTGATCCCCGACAGCATGAATGAAATTTGTAATTGCAATTTTCGTCAACACGCATTGGGGAAGCACGGCGGGAATTTCCTTGCCCTAAAACCCTCTCAGAAATAAAAAAAGAGTCCTGTGCCCAGTAGAGGGACTTGTATAGCCTATTACTTTACTTTGTAGCAATATTCGTTTCAGATATAGAAGGGTACCTTATGCTGACAAAAATATCATGTGGAGGCGACGAAAACGTAAAACATCTTTGTACCTAGATAAAACGTTCGAAAGATTGTCAGTCATGTCATACGCCACATTTTCTATAGAGCGTAGAACATTGCAGATAGGGCAAAATAAAAAATAATCCAAAATATTATGGGAACCATTTATTAATAATATATACATTTATAGGTATTTATAATAAACATAATGAACAAGCTGCAAGGTTCAACTAATAATGTTTTTTGTAAACACAATCGTAAAATTGCTGTTTTTATTTTTACCAATGGTTAATTGATGAAACGTTGTCAAGATCACTTCATATAAAATATATTTAATTAAAATTGACATATTTGGCCTTCTACTTACAACTCGGTGGAAATTTGAAAAGAAGATTTTGTTTTTCACACAAGTATTGTTTACAACTGGCGTGGTTTCGAAAAGCGTGATTAAGTGTCAGCGGTATATTATAATCAATTAAATACTGAACTTTTATGAAATTTATTTTTTTGTTTATTTATGTTGTATTCTTAAAAACTTACGCCATCTCACTATTTTATTATTTGTTTTTTTTTGTAACGCATAAGGATAAGTTAGACTAAGTTAGATTAACTTGGATAAGTTTATAATTTTTTAATTTTATCACAAAATTTCCGCAATAAATTATTACCTTTTCTACAGTGATTCTCTCCTCTTATTTTCGGCGTGACTGTAGGATGTTATACTGAGTCACCGTCAGTTACTAAGCGGCCATAAATCATTATATGTATGTATAGACATACAATATACATTTTTTGATTTTAATATTTATGTTTTTTTGAATTTTGATTGGATTTTTGAAACCTGGTAAAATTATTTTTTTCCATGCCAATTGATGGGCCTGAGTATAATGCCAGTTATGCTCTTTGGCTGAAGTTATTTTTTATTTTATGCTCAATTGCAGACAGAATAATATTGATTGCGCATTTATAAAACAAAATTTTACCTCTTCTCCTTCTAATAATAGCTCCTGCACCTAACACGGCGAAATAGATATTATTATCTATAAGACCATTTGCGGAAACAGTTTTTCTTAACAGTTATGAGTGTAACATTTTATCAGCTGCTTTGTTTATAGTGCCTTGAGCAACACTTTGCCGGTTTCTGTACAGAAAATGATGCTGGCTTTGCAAATATGGATGGGCGCTACCATTGAATATAATACCCGCTATGTTACACTTATTTACATGGAAACTTTAATTATCATTTGCATTAAATTCTAAATAGCACTTTTTACACAAGAAAGTAAACTTTTAGATCAGTCCATCTTGTTTTTCTCTAATTAAGTGAAAAGTAAAACAAACCAATATGTCCGTGATTTAAAATTTATTGCAACTTTTTATAGAAAAGCATGACCTTAACCTAATATAGTCAATCATTTAGTCAATTATTTAGCCATGGGATAAAACTTTTAAGTGTGCCAGTCAAACATTAATGATGATATTCGGGTCATTATACTGGAAATAGTCTTTTAAATATTTTTAGTACAATTGACAATCTTCAGTATGATTGACCGTGTATATGACTTTTATAAGTCTATGTTATTTTTGATTAAAATTATTATTGCAGATAAAAGCCCTTTCACATTTATTTTAGTCTCGAATTAAATTAATCCAAATGAAAATAACTTTGGCTCTTTATAACTGATCTTTAAATGTAAAACACTGACTTGAAATTATATAATTATTAGCAGTTTTTAATTCATTGAACTTTTTTTAAGATTGTATTGGATCTCTACTGGTAAAAAAAAAACAAATATATATATTATAGTTCTTGATGAAAATAAAGTATGCGCGTTACATCGTATCCCATCAAGAATTTCTAATGTAATTCTTGGTGTAAAGCTAAGATGTGATAATAACTGTAAATAATAGAATAACAAAATAATGTAAACATTTGTAAATACTTGCTTTATAACCTAATAAATATTATTTGACCGTAATAAAATAAAACAAGGTAGTCTTCGGCATGAAATTAAAAATAAATATTTTCGATTATTTTTGCAATATCTAACAGCCGGATCAGCGCGCGATTCTGATCCATCTAAATGATGAAAGATGCTAAATTTCAGTAAACACTGTCAAATGCAATAGGAGTGACAGAAAAAAACGGTTCTTGATATAAAAGGGTAAATAAATTATTTAACCTATAAAGTAAAATCACTTTATTAAAAATCAAAATAGCCCAATAGCTTTATTAACATGAGATTATTTTACTGAAATCTCAGAAAGTTTTTTTTAATAGAATAAGGGTGACAAACGAGCACACAGTCCACCTAATGGTAAGTGGTTGCTACGGCCCATAGACATCTACATCTATTCTCGATTACGTATCAAAATGTAGATGCGTTGTCACCCGTGAGGACTAAGATGTAATGCCTCGTTTCCAGTAAAAAGGTTCTCCGGTTCTCTACACTCACCATACGAAACACAGCAGGCTTAAACTGCTATTTTACATGGCATTCTGTGAGAGCGTGGCCCTTCCCCGGTCGAGCCGACCCATTCGTGCTACAACTATACCTACTACTAATATAGCTGCAGCATGGCTCTACCACGTAAGAAAAAATTGACGTTGAAAATTTAAGTATTTTCAGAAGCAACTTTGCAATTATTTTCTATTGAGTGAACTTTTGTGGAATCGTGTTTTACAAACCGCCACCTGAAATACGTACAATTTTTTTCGATAACGACGTGAAATTACAAAACGATCCCCATGCATATCAATGTGGCTCCATTCAGCCTCTTAAAATGCACATACCTCGGGATTGAGAGATTTTAAAAGTTTTCATGCATAGATAATGGAAGAAATAATATTATATTATTACTGTCCCGTGTGAGGCAACCTTTATACTTATATACATATTCTTATCATATTTTTATGGTTGGTTAGAAAAATTATATCTAAATGCAAACTTTCACAGGGTAATTTTTTTTTACTATTTTTACCCAGCAAGTAGTAAAGCAACTACAATTCCATCGCTGGTTATGTAGCCTAAGATGGTGAATTGCACTGACTTAACAAAAACCTATTCACTCTTGCCTAATACTCGTAGTACTAGGTAAGTATTATTTCTGACCTACACAAGTGTGTTTGTGTGTGTGTGTGTGTGTGTGTGTGTGTGTGTGTGTGTGTGTGTGTGTGTGTGTATGTGTGTGTGTGTGTGTGTGTGTGTGTGTTTGTTTGTGTGTGTATGTGTGAAGAAAAGCGTATAAGAATACGTGAAGAGGAATAAAGGTTGAGTACTACTTCGCTTACCTATACGAGGTTGCCACTCGAGAACCTTTCTTCCTATTTTTTATCGGTTTTCCAAGTTATATAGCTAGCCCATTGCCATTTCACTTTAATATTCCGTTTAATGTCAGTTACTCTGGTTCAACTGCGAATATCTTCATTTCTAACTTTATCACGTAGAGAAACCCCTCTCCAATTTAAAATTTTTACATTTTTAGATGATAGTTTGTGTAACATAAAAAAAAAACCTTAAACCCAAGAATGTCTTTATATAGTTATTTATACTTAGGAAAGCACCATTTTTATTATTTATTTAAATCGGTTGATTTAATTTGATAACAGTGTACCTAAATGTAAGTATCTGTATCTTTATTTCCCTCCCCAATAATATTTTATAAAGTCATACTCATAAAAACAGCGTTTTATTGTAATACATAATTATAAAATTCAGCATCAACTAATTAATAAAAATATGCAACAATAAAATTACATAGGTATTAAAAACTATCGAAATCTAAATAACGAGAGCATGTTCGTCGTTCCACGTCTAAATTATATAAATTTGCATTTTTCAATTTCACTAACAAACGTCGCCGCGAAAATTTCTTCTTCTTTGGGCACTTTAAAAATTCATTTATTAAGAAAATAATATTTACAGTTACCAGTGTACAGATATTAACTAAATTAAGTATTTCTAGGCATAAAAATATTTATAATTGAGTATAAACTTATAAAAAACTAATATATATTTGAACGAAGTCGCTCCAACACCGACGTGCGGTCCACCCTCGACGATGTCCGAAAACGGACTGTGACAGAGCTTACATGGCGACGGAGCATGCGCGCTCGCGTAAATGTATTCAATTTCAGGGAAAAATGATATATTCTCTTATAAAACGGGTAATAAAAATAAAACTCTCAATTAAAAATATTAATATTTTTAAGACCTTTTTTTTAGTGTAAGAACTATTTAAAAAGCTTGTGCCGTTTTGGAGAAATTTTGCAAAATATGACAAAGATAGGTAATCTTTGGGGATTTTTTTTCTAATAATGAGTTGACAAAAATACAATTTTGTTAAATTAAAAACATTTACCAAATCCTCTTCTATTACCCTGTATTTTTTCTTTGTAGATTAAATGAACAGTTATTGAGATTTTTTTACTTAAATATCCTAGATTTAGGCATTTCAACCACTGTTAAGGCCTTAAACGCAATGTCAAAGGCTGGAACAAAAACATTGAGTTATGAATAAATACTGGATAAGGCTGGTATTTGCAAACTGGTGACTATATAAGAGTAATTCTAACTATGAGCCGTGGTAGCTCAGATGGCTAACGCTCGCTGTAAATTTCACAGTACGCGAGCAACCCGGGTTCGATCTCCACCGGTACCAGTGATTTCACAATAATGGGATGCAAATGGGACGATGTGGAAGTAGTGAATATTCTTATACCGCCACTACACGTTCACTGCCATGCGTTTGGGACCCTATAATTAATATAATTAAATCGAAACCCAAGCATACCACTGTACATATTTCGTTCAGAGTAGATTATTAACCTTGACTTTACTGTGATAGTAAAACCAGAATAAGGGATATAGTCCAACGAGATCAGTACTATGGATTGAAAATGAGTTGGCCATAATGTTGTAGCCGATTATAAATCTGGATAATATTGGAGCCGTGCTACTCAAGGGCTCGCTCTAAATTTTATAGTACGCGAGCAACCAGGGTTCGATCCCCGCCGGCACCAATGACATTGTTAATTGCAATTTTAAGTGCTGATTTACCACGTGCTCGTCGGTGAAGGAAAACATCGTGAGCCCTCTCAGAAATGAGACGAGGCCTGTGCCAGCAGTGGGACGTATATAGACTTTTTTTTTATAGGAGAGGGGGCAAACGAGCATGCGGCTCACCTGATGGTAAGTGACTACCGCCGCCCATGAACAACTGCAACACCAGGGGAATCGCAGATGCGTTGCCGGCCTTTTAAAAAGGAGTACGCTCTTTTCTTGAAGGTCCCTAAGTCGTATCGGTCCGGAAAAATCGCTGATGGTAATCGATTCCACAAGGAGGTCGTGCGAGGAAGAAAACATCTTCTAAATCGCACAGTGGTGGACCGCCAATCATCCAGATGGTGTGGATGGTATCGGGAGTTCTGCCGCGATGTGCGTTCGTGAAATTTGGCGGCTGGGATTAATCCGAACAATTCCTCAGAGCACTCCCCATGGTAGATGCGAAAGAAAATGCAAAGGGATGCAACATCTCTTCGCAGTGCCAATGAATCGAGCCGATCGGAAAGGGCTCGGTCGTCGACAATTCGAGCCGCTCTGCGTTGGATGCGGTCAAGTGGAAGGAGCTGGCACTGGGGAGCCCCTGCCCAGAGATGGGAACAGTATTCCATGTGAGGCCGAACTTGCGCCTTGTAAAGTAGCAGGCGGTGTGCCGGCATGAAATACTGTCCCGCTCTGCTGAGCACGCCAAGCTTTTTAGAGGCCAATTTGGCCTTCCCTTCCAAGTGACCACGAAACTGCACGTCACTCGATATGTCGATTCCGAGGATACCGATACTGGCTGAGGCAAGAAGGGGAGTGCCTTGAAACTGAGGAGATACGACAAAGGGGTTCTTTTTAGCGGTAAACGCGCAAACTTGTGTCTTCTGAGGATTAAATTGGACTAGATTTAGTCGCCCCCAATCCGAGACTTTGTTCAGCAAAGACTCGACTTCAGACACAAATTTGTTCCGGTACTCGGCGACGTTTTCCCGAGAAATATTGGCACGGCCGGTGTATAGAGCATCACCAGTGCTGTCATCCGCATAGCAATGAATGTTACCAGTTAGCAACATATCATTGATATGCAGAAGAAACAGCGTTGGTGATAGCACACAGCCTTGTGGAACACCAGCGTTAATAGGCTTGTAGTCAGAGCATGCACCGTCTACAATGACCTTGATGCTCCGATCTACAAGGAAGCTGGTGATCCAATTGCACAATTTCTCGGGAAGCCCATAGGAAGGGAGCTTCGAAAGAAGCGCTTTGTGCCAAACCCGATCGAAGGCCTTCGCAATGTCCAGACTAACGGCCAACGCCTCCCCCTTGGACTCTACTGCCTCCGCCCATCTATGGGTCAGGTAGACCAGAAGGTCACCAGCTGATCGACCCCGACGAAAACCGTATTGGCGGTCACTAATCAGCTGGTGATCCTCAAGGTACCGGATGAGCTGGCAGTTAATAATGGATTCCATTATTTTGGAGAACAAGGAGGTGATCGCGATAGGCCTATAGTTGGATGGGTCTGAGCGGTCGCCTTTTTTAGGGATCGGGTGGACAAAAGCTGTAAGACTGTAACTTTAACTTAAATATTGTAGCTGGTGACTTTAGTGAGTCAAATTAAAAATAAAAGTAAATAAAAGTGAGCATTGTTAGAGTTTTTGGGATATGCATTAGACTTGTAATATGTTTAACAGTAGAGTTACAAAGACTATGATGATTAGGTTTTATATTCTGTTGTGTTTAGATTTCAGTGCCTCAAAAGGAGCAAAATTATACCCTTTTAGGTTTATGTTGTTGTCTGTCTGTCCGTATATGTTCATCCATATGTCAATACTATTTTTTATATTATTATTTAATTACAAACTTACAGCAATTGGAGCATCGAACGTGATGTAGACTGATGCATGGGAGAAAATACTTTTCCACTGAAATTTAAGTTTGTCCTTTCAATCCAACGTGCCTTTTCGTTAGAGCAATATTCGGTTTCTCTATCTACTTAAATAATCAAGTTAAAAGGAACCCCTAAGACGCGAGTCCTAATCACAGTTGTCCGGTTTTTATTGTTATTCAATTAAAAAAATATCACTTACAGTCAAGTCGAGCGACATCATATCGAAACGAAACAAGAGATGAAGTTAGTAAGCACTCTCCAATGTCAGTAAATCCTTTTGAGCATTATCCTAAGAAGGATTTGCCGTAATCAATACGCTTTGCAGACTTTGATGTTGTTCTTTATCGAAAGTTTGACATATTTACGATAGTTATTATCCGTCAAAAACAATGAGATTTTACAAGAGGTTATTGCAAAATTTACAAGAGTAAAGTAGCGTTGGCTTTGCCACGTTACTGTGTTATACTTAACCCTTTCAAGTGGTAAATTGGTTATTAAAATTGCAATTACATTTATCAATTATTTTCATTCTATACTATAACAAAACTCTAATACGTCTGTCTGAACACAATCACTTGATCAGCTGATGTTATAAGAAGTAACTTAGGCTACTTTTATTTTAGGAAAAGAATTAGGGTATTCAGCGCAAAAAATAAATGCCACGCGGGCGAAGTCGCGGATAACAGCTAGATTATTATAATTTAATGAAAACTACTTTAGTTCATAGAAAAGGACAACTTCAAAAAAGAATGCCACAGATGCGTTGTCACCCCATATAACCTGTAATTATACTGGCTGTATCACCCTTCAGACAATAATGCAACACTGGGTGTTGCATGATTGTCTGACTTAATTTACATTGCTACTTAGGCTTAATTTACATTGCAGCGGAATGGAATGGAAACGAATTTTTGTAACGAAATTGTACATAGTAAAATGAATTTTATGTTTATTGTGTAATGTGCAAACTAGATATAAGAAATCGCGCGCCTTCCGTGGAATTCTCGAAAATTCGCAGAAACAGAGAGTGGTACATATAGAAACAGGATCCAAGGCATAAAATATTAATGTGTCACCGGAATTTTGTGTAATATGAAATTTTAAGTCAACTCCAATCCTGCAGTACGATTGTGTAACTATGCTGACAATTGCGGTAGGCTTCGTTTTGATTTTTTTATAGTATAGGGTGATAAACGAGCACACAGTCCACCTGATGGTAAGTGAATACTGTGGCCCATAGACATCTACATTTATCCTTAATTAAGTATCAAAATGCAGATGCGTTGTCACCCCTGAGGACAAAGATGGAATACCTCGTTTTCAGTAAAAAGGGTCTCCGGTTCTCTACAGTCACCATACGAAACACAGCAGCATTAAGCTGCTATTTTATTCTGTGAGAGCGTGGGTCCTACCCCGGTCGTGTCGACCCATTCGTGCTACAAGTATTATAGCTGCAGCGTGGCTCTACCTCGTATAAAATTGATATTAGATAATACAGAGAGAATAAAATTGATATTAGAAGTTTGGTTTTGTATCAGTGTAGATTATAAGCCGATGTCCTTTTTAACACGCTTTTATTAGGTTCACTTGAATCTATCTATCTATCTATCTATGTAACGGAATGTTTTTAATGTAATTTTCACCAACTTGTAGAAGGACGATTGACCTGAAAATTTGCACTCATATCAACACAAGAGGAAAATAAGTTTATCCTATTATCCTGATCAGGATCACCAGCACAAAAAATATTATCAGGATCATCACAGCTCATGATCAATGCGTTTAATTTTTTTAAACTCTTATATTATATTATACTAATATGTTAAGATAGGTTACAAACTATTATCATAATGGTCTAGTCTATATTCTGAGATGTTAGTGCTGTTAGTTTTTTGGCTTTTAAAGATTCAACTGCCTCAGGGTTTATATTTATATTATAGGTATATAGGGTTTATGGGATATAAAGGATAATCACAAAGCAATGATTCTCACCAGAATTGCACAATTGCACTACTATTTCACAATTTATTATATCCTGTACCGTGTGGTTGCGGTGTAAGAGAATTTGAAATAAGTAAACAATAGCCCGACATACCCTCTTGCTCACAAAACAAAAGATTAACCATGCGTAACAGTTATTTATAAAAGAGTAATATGTAAACTATATGTTTAACAATTTTTATATTACTAGCAGTAAAGTAGTGATGGTACCGTGTGGTTGCGGTATATGAGAATTTGAAATAAGTAAACAATTTTCCGACATACACTCTCGCTCACAAAACAAAAAATTAACCATGCATAACAGTTATTTATAAAAGATTAGATAGTATACTACTCATTGTAGTTTTAAATAATGATAACCTTCTTTTTTGGGAGAAGGAAAATTCCCTTTAGATCTTTCAGTTGGATCATCATAGATTCGATAAATAACGGTAATAACAATCACATAGCGACAGATAAGTGAATCATCTGGTACTATAATCGCCAATCTCTCGCTTTCTATTAGCGCGGCATTTATAGCAAATCCTATCCACTTCTCCATAGTGCGAAAGACATGACATGTTGGACCATCAATTCCTTTAATGTTGTTCATCATGCGAGCTGACACTCGCGGTCTCCCTCGTCTTTAAAAAAAATCCAGCAGTAGACTGTTACAGGCTGGCAAAGAAAAAATGGAAGATATAATTCTAGTTAGAATTAAAAGTAAAAAAGTTAGAGCCTATATACACGTCCCACTGCTTGGCACAGGCTTTCTTTCATGTCTAAAAGGGTTTTAGGGTAAGGAAATGTCCACCGCGCTGCCCCAATACGTGTTGGCTAACTTCACATGTCTTCGAAATTTTTATTTTATTTCTAAGATATGCTTCACCGCTGAGCACGTGCTAAATCAGCACTTATAATTGCAATTAACAAAATTGTTAAAATTACAGTACTATAAAATTTAGAGCGAGCCCTTGAGTAGCACGGCTCCAATATTATCCAGATTTATAATCGGCTACAACATTATGGCCAACTCATTTTCAATCCATAGTACTGATCTCGTTGGACTATATCCCTTATTCTGATTTTACTATCACAGTAAAGTCAAGGTTAATAATGTACTCTGAACGAAATATATACAGTGGTATGCTTGGGTTTCGATTTAATTATATTAATTATAGGGTCCCAAACGCATGGCAGTGAACGTGTAGTGGCGGTATAAGAATATTCACTACTTCCACACCGTCCCATTTGCATCCCATGATAAGGGTGACATACGAACACACAGTCCACCTGATGGTAAGTGGTTGTGCTGTGACCCATAGACATCTACATCTATCCTCTATTACGAATGTAGATGCAGATGCGTTGTCACCCGTGAGTACCGTGATACTACTGGTATTGTTGTAGCACGAATGGGTCGCCTCGATCGGGGAAAGACCACGCTCTCACAGAATATCTGTGTCAAATAGCTGCTTGACGGCTCCTTGGCGCAGTGGCTTAGCAATGAGTTGTAGCGCTTGGGGCCGCGGGTTCGAATCCCTCACGGAACAAGTATTTGTATGACCTACAAATAATTATTCCGGGTCTGGATGTTTGTCCTCGTGCAATATATGTTTGTAAACTGCCTCCACAATACAGGAGAAAATCCTAGTGTGGGGGTAACGTTTTTTTATAAAACAAGATAAAAAACGCTGCTGTGTTTCGTATAGTGAGTGTAGAGAACCGAATACACTTTACTGGAAAAGAGGCATTCTATCTTAGACCTCACGGCTAACAACGTATCTGCATTTAGACTTTTTTATTGAGGATAGATGTAGATGTCTATTTGTCACAGCAACCGCTTACCATCAGGTTAACCGTGTGATCGTTTGTGCCCCTTATCCTATATTAAAAAAACATACGTATGATGTTCCTTTCGTAATGAGTACAGCAAAGGACTGGAATAATTTGCCAGCCTCTGTATTTCCATCCGATCACAATCTAGGTGTCTTCAAGGTAAAAGTACAAGGCTTTACACTAAAACAGTGGTCCGTAAGAGCTTAAATATGGTCCGCGAAAGATTTAAATATTTTACCCAACTAATCGTTTTAAATAACACATTTATTATTTTCTCAGCACGCATCACGGCGCAAAGAAAATCGATTTTTTTTTACATAACATGTAAGATTTCTTTTACAATTTACATAAAGTGCGACTAACCATCTATCACTACATATAAAATTTGTTACATATTTTCAAAGAGTGAAAGGCTTTACCAAATATTTTGAAGTAATATTTATTTGGATGGCTTCCTAAATAATATATAAGAATATTTTTACACAAATTAGTAACGGTGATTTATAACAGGAAAATCATTAATTTTTAATTAAAATTATCTACTGATTGTGGCCCAATTTGATGTTAGAGGAAATAATTTATTCGTGATTACTGAATAGACTAGAATGCCGCATTTTTAAATGACGTAACATAATTACTTTAAAACTACGTAAATCATCTAAAACAAATTAAATTTAAGTGGATTGAAAAATCCGGAAGTCCATATTCCATGCTAACAACTATATTATTGGCACGATTTACACTCAGTTTGTGCATCACAAGTAAGGAATTTGTCGTAAGTAGCAGCTTGAGACTGCCACAACAGACTGAAATAATTTCTTAAACAATTTTTCAGTTGTAATAAAAATCTTATTTAATAACGAAAATATATCAATAATAAATTACAAATTTTCAGATCATTGTCACTAAAATTGCGAAACAAGCAACTTTTTAAAAAAAAAATCAAGAAGTCATAACTATGTTTTCATTGTACGGTTATGCCTCGGTCCTACCTAATAAACTTTATAATACAACTAGCTCGCCAGGCAGACGTTGTTCTGATCTCTCCAACCAATTTTTGTCCTATAAAAAATCTTTAAATTCGTAATAAAAAATATTGAGCGTCATTTATCGGCATAAAAGCTATCCTATCTCTCAAGTTGGACCAAACTGCACGCAGTGTGCAAAATTTTATTGAAATCAGTTCAATAGTTTAGGAGTTCATCGCGGACAAACAACGTGACACGTTATTTTTATATACAAAGATATAAATTTGCAAAAATAAAATGACGTAAGTGTCGAATTATAAAACAAAAACCGTTTAATTAAGCTAGAAAATTGTAAGTATTATAACTACACATCCAAATATTTGTTAATAAAACCTATAAAATTTTAAAAAAGAACGCCCCTCATTTTCCATGACATTTTTTTTTTTGTAAAATATGTCACCCCCACACTAGGATTTTCTCCTGTATCGTAGAGACAGTTAGCAAACATAAATTTTATTAATATTCCGTTTGTAAGTGTTAATTCTTATTGAGCAAAATACGAGTAATAATATATACAAATAAAAAATGTAAATTTTAATTACAAATTATAAATTGTAACTTTTATTACATAGGGTCCTACTATCACATGAGTAAAGAAACTGTACAGAGGCAAAGCTTCTAAGTAAACAAATCGTTTATCAGCATTTTAATAGATACACAAGATATAATTTTTTTTTATAAACTACGTATTGCTAATATTTTACTTTTGTAATGATTATTCTTCAACAATTAGTTGTGGCTTTCAATTAACTAAGTATATTCTAAATTTAATGTAAAGTTTTTTTCTTAATCATCTATTGGAATGCATGACAAATATAAAATCTTGAACACGTTTTAATATTTCACTACCAATATTTACAATGTTTCTTTCGACGTCAAAATATTCGCGTAATTATTGCTCAAGCAATTCAACAAACGTGATAAAATTGTCAGGAAGTATTATTAGAAAACCCGATTAAACACTATCTTTATTAAAATCATTGTTAATGGCTGAAAAAATAATCTTCTCCCATATTAAAGGTTGTTCAGATCTATTGACGTACAATTCTCACGTTTGTAGTGTTCGAAAAGACAATTTCTATACAAATATACCGACACATAGACTAAACCATTTTCGTCTGGTGAATGAAATAGATTTATCATTTGTCCCTACAATTAACACGGTGGCACAAACATTGTCAGGTTGCGGTGATCGTGTATTAAAATACGACAATCGTCTGGTTTCATAAGTAACATATAGAAATCGTATTCACAATTAGTATTTTGAGGATTCCCTAAGATATTTTTTATAAACATCTTATTGAAGACAATACTAACTAGACGACATGTTGGTTCCTGGCAATTACCACCCGCCTGTCTGATTTTTCCAAAGAAATTTTCGAGACAATCTTTATTAAGACGAGTCGTTAATATAAATGAATTTAATTTCTGAGTTTAATTCTTCATGAAGTTTTATTAAAGATTTAATAGACACTTGAAATCCGTGAATGTTCTGTCTGAATAAGTTCCTGAAAAATGTTAGCATTTCTTCTAAAAGCTCATTTTGATAACTATCGCATCGAAAAGCTTTTTTATATTAAGAGATCGCAGTGTACATGAGTTTAAGAAATCAAACAAATTATTAATTTTATTTTCAAAAAGTCCTGCGGCAACCTCGATAAGATTTAAATCTACGTAAACCATATTTACACTTTTTATATTTCATTTTTTTATATTCTACTAAGCCACCTGATGGTGAGTGGTGATATAATAATCTAAGATGGTGAAAAACACTGACTTAACAAAAACCTATTCACTCTTGCCTTGAAGACACCCACACTGTAATCGGATGGAAAGATAGATGCTGGCAACTTATTCCACTCCTTTGCTGTACGCATGATGAACGACATGGCGAACTGTTTGGTTCGAATGCGTAGTAAGTCAACAACAAAAGGGTGGAGACTGGCCAAACGTCTCGTTGTCCGATGGTGGAAGGGAGAGGGAGGAATTAAATTATACAATTCCTGCGCACACTCTCCGAAATGCATCCTGTAGAAAGCCAAAAGGCTAGCTACCTTGCGTTTGTGGTCAAGGCTGATAAGATTGGTTTTAATCGAATTCGGGTCACCAATAAGCCTCTAGGCACGCCTTTCCATTGAATCCAAAGTTGCTAGGTGGCATTTTGCAGCACCAGCCCATATATGGCAGCAATACTCCATGCACGACTGGACTTACACTTTATATGAAATAAGCAGCTGTCCCGGCCGCACCTTTGCAAGGACTCCCAGCGTCCTTGCAGCTGCTTTGGCCTTGGACTCAATGACCCGCCCGAAGTTCAGATTTGAGGATATGTCAAACCCTAACAACTGAAGGCGGTCGGTATATTCCAGTGATACATTTCGAAAAGAAGGAGCAAAGGTGAGCTGCGTCCTTTTTGCAGTGATACGAATTATTCTTTAAAAAACAAAATTTATACACTTATTATTTTTTACACAACCCCGAGTCTGAGCACTGGCCGAGCCGGTTTAAAGCAGTTTCTCTCTGTACGTGAAGAGTCGCCAGTGCTCACGTACAGATGCGCCTCAAGCTTATAGTAGTGTGCCTATCACAGCGCGGTCGTATGAAGCTTTGCCTCTGCACGGTACGATCTCTTTACTCATATGCTACTTACTATGCCAAAACATTAAATTCCAATATCTAACGTCCTACAAGCGCCGTTATTGACATTAGGTACTCACACAGGGTTATTTTTCAAATAGTAGCCCAAGTTTTAACTTAAGTTCAAAAATATAAATAATGATGTACCGTTATTTCAGTTGCAATAACAGTTCTTGAAAATACGAGTAAATAAGGCTTCTACTTTTATTTGAAGATACTCCAAATTAAATGTGATTTATGGACAACAAGTACGCATACGCGCTCCTCTGCGATTCGCTTCACGTTTTTGCCGACCGACCGACCCCTACGAATGTGTGCAAGCGTAGTAAAATAGATATTTATAAAAAACAATCAGTTAAAACGATGCATTACCACGTATTTTAAATATAAAAGATATAAAGGACAGAATGTTCGAGATTTTTTTAAATTTATTTTTCTTCACTTACTTATTTTGAACCTTCTCTGCTAATGACAATGTCCTGAATCGCCCTGTGCAATAAAAGCATCGGATAAACACGATAATTAATTGTTTATTTTATTATATTATTTGCAAACACTTTTATAACACGGAATAGCTGCATGCCAAAATGAACATTAAAAAGTATTATATTCGACTAATGACAATTATTATAATTATATAATGGCAATGGGGGTCATTGTAGAAGCGTGCTCGTCGCGACCCCTGCCAGCCCTTTTCAGGGCTGCAATTCTACTAGCTGCGCACCCATGCCAACGAGGGTTAGGGCGTCCCCCCAAAGCGACGCACACCAGCTCGTCCCCGTTGGTGTGGAATGCAGCGTGCAAAGCGGCGATGGGGACCGCCACCCGTCACGCACAGCCCGACACGGCGGAAGGTGGAGGACAGAGTGCAGAGTTGGCACGTGGAATGTTAGAGTAGGCATGAGAGATAAGACGAATGAGTTGATCGAAATAATGAAAGAAAGAGAATTAGATGTCGTGTGTATGTCGGAGACCAAACGGAAGGGCAGTGGTACTGAAGAGCTCCCTGGCGGGGCGTTAGCTCTATGGTCAGGAGTCCCGGAGAGCGAGAACGCTTGCCAGGGAGTGGGGGTGCTGCTGTCTTCTCGGTTGGTCGATGTTATGACTGAATATAAGGTTGTGAACTCAAGACTTCTCTGGGTTCGCTTTAAATTGGGACTGACGAAGTTATTCCTTTTGGCTGTTTATGCGCCGGTAGCTTCGTCGTCCAGGGCTGAGCTGGAGGAGTTTTGGGAGAATGTAAGAGAAGTTCTAGATTTAGCTAGGGGAAACGAAAGAATTGTTGTATGTGGTGATTTGAATGGATGGGTTGGTACCGCTCGACCAGGGTACGAGTCGGTACTTGGAAAGTTTGGCGATAAAAGGGTTAATGATGCTGGCAAGCTTATACTGGCGGTGTGCAAGGAAAAGGGTCTTCTTGTGACAAACACTATGTTTAATCACAAGAAAATCCATATGTATACTAGAGAACGAAAGAATGAGAGAAGTATGATTGATTTGTTCCTGGTGGATGACCGACTGCGAAAACAGGTGATGGATACGCGAGTGTTCAGGGGTGCTGACCTGGGAACGGATCACTATCTAGTGATTACTAGATTTAGGGGTCTGTTCGCGGGTTGGCGCTACCGGACGGCAGTAACAGAACCACAGTCGGTCTGTCGCATCCGAAGCTGGAAGCTTCAGGAAGCGGATACTAGGGACAAATATCAAGCGAGGGTAGCCGAAAAGCTTGACACCATCGATGGCAGAAAAGAATGTGTAGAAAGAACTTGGCAGAACCTTAGGGATGGAATGGTAAGTGCAGCGGAAGAAGTGTGTGGAACAATAAAAAGAGGCAGTAGTAAAAGAAGAGATGCATGGTGGAATGATGAAGTGAAAGAAGCTGTAAAGAAGAAGAAGAAAGCATGGTTAGACTACTTGGCCTCTAGTAATGATAAGGATATGAGAGAGAAGATGAAAGAAAGATATAGGCTGCAGAAAGTTCACACGAAAGCACTGATTGAGGAAGTGCGTGAAAGGTGTAGAATGGAAGCGGACGAAAGGTTGTCGCACAACTTTAAGGAGAACTCCAAACTCTTCTGGAAAGAGTTTGGAAGGACCCGGAGTGGTGCGACGGCCTTAAGAATGAACAAAGTGCTTTCGAGAACTAATGACGTCCTCTCAGAAAAATCGGACGTCATGCAGCGATGGAGCGAATTTTATAGAGAAATGTATGCGTGTGATGATCTTAGTGAGGGATCCGGGGATGACGCCGTGACTGGTACGCCAGACCCGGACCTCGATGACACTGAGATCATCAGTATGAAAGAGATTGAACGAGCGATTCGAAGTTTGAAATGTGGTAAGGCTGCGGGACTAGACAGAGTTACTGCTGAAATGGTCAAGTATGGTGGGCCTCGCGTCTGGGACAGCTTTCATCTGCTGTGCAATTTGTGCTGGCGGACGGGGGATGTCCCGGATGATTGGCGATCCGCAGTCATTGTGCCTTTATATAAAGGTAAAGGTTCACATTTTGACTGCGGGTGCTATCGGGCGATCAGCTTGACCAGTTTAGCAAGTAAAGTTTACTCGAAGGTTTTGACACGTAGGATGCAAGAGAAATCGGAAAGATTTCTATGGGAGGCACAATGCGGATTTAGACCTGGAAGAGGATGCACGGATCAAATGTTTTCTCTCCGCATGATCACGGAGAAGCTTCTGGCTGCTAACCAGAAGATTTTCTGTGCTTTTGTGGATCTTGAGAAAGCATTTGATAAGGTTGTAAGGAAGAAAATGTGGGAACTGTTGCCGGGGTATGGTGTGGATGGTCGATTGCTAAGGGCTGTGCAGTCTCTTTACTGTGACTGTAAAGCCTGTGTGCGGGTAGGGCATGACCTGTCACCCATGTTTAACGTCCAAACGGGCGTAAAGCAGGGTTGTGTCATGTCTTCCTGGCTGTTCATACTGTATCTCGACAGCTGTTTACAGAAGCTGAAAGATAGTTGTTTGGGTGTGAAATTGGGTGACATTAAAGTAAATTGTCTGCTGTATGCTGATGATGCAGTGCTTATTGCACCATCAGAGGCAGAACTGCAGGCATTAGTCACGTGTATGAAAGAGGAATGTGAAATTAAAGGTCTCCGTTTGAATGCTAATAAAACTAAGGTTCTGGTATTTGAAAGGGACGAAGAGAGAACGAAGTGTGAAATATGGGTAAATCAGGAATGTCTAGAACAGGTAAATGAAATTGTATACTTGGGGAGTGCTTTTAGCCGGGATGGAAGATGTGATTTAGATGTGGACAGGCGTGTCGCTGCGTGTTGCTGTCGACTAACGCAGTCAATGGTGCCCTGACTGCGTTAGTCAAAAGGCAAGGCGTAGCGAAGAGTGCACGCCTTGCAATACATAACGCAGTGTTGGTACCGACTTTGTTATATGGCAGCGAAACCTGGGTATGCCAGAAGAAGCATAAAAGTAAGTTGAATGCAGTGGAGATGCGATCTCTTCGTAAAATGTGCGGCGTTACCATGGCCGACCGAAAGCGAAACGAAGAGATTCGCAATATGGCAGGTTTGAAAGATGACCTTATCACAAAAATTGATAAGGGCGTGCTTCGGTGGTTTGGGCACGTTGAGCGAATGAGTGAAGACCGAATGGTGAAGAAAATATATAGCGCGAAAGTTAATATTAAAAGGTGTCGAGGTAGACCGAGACTAACTTTCGAAGACCATGTGAGCAAATTGCTCGAAGAGGGTAGGGTCAAAAGTACTCGGATACCTAGACGTGCATGCATGAAGAAGATAATGAATCTGAAAGAAGCGAAAGAGGTTTGTAAGGATCGTGACACTTGGCGATCTGTTCTCTCTGGCTACCCCGTCAGGGATTGTGCGTGAAGATAAGTAAGTAAGTAATATAATGGCCGGTTATTACAAAATAACCCTGTATAGTCTGTTGAATAACATTGCTTCAATAGTTAATACTTTTTAAATATTTATTAGCTTAAATTTGGCATTTGCTTTTTAACTACGCATTTATTGTGATGAAACCAAGACACATTTTTGGAAACCCAATTTACAAAAGTCCAGTTCTTCTATTAAGAAGGACGTTTTTTCCGTTTCGCATAATATTATCTCGTACTGTCGACTTAGGTGCGTAGGGGTAATAAGGCCTGTGTCTAGTCGACAGGCCTAATTCTTAAATTTTTATTTTTAAATGTACCAGATATTTATATACCAAAAAGTGTGTCGATAAAATGAAAGTATTTCTACATTAAAATGGATTCCTCTTTGCAACCCACCGCCCGTCACTACCGGAGAGCGTAGGATCGATAACTATTTACTACCCTTTTTCTCATTTTTATTACCGAAGGGGGATCTACAATAAACGTATTGAAAGGTTATTTAACTATCTATTACTGCACAAAGAAAAAGGATTACAATTTCAGAGACATACATAGACAGACAGAGACAACAATATTACGGTTACAATACAAGTGGATCGACCGGAGAAGGATCAGGCGCTCACACGAGAAGATGTAAAATATGTTGCTGTTTTGAGTGCAGAGAGTATAGAGAGTTTTTATACGTGGTAGAGCAATACTGCAGCTATATTAGTAGTATATTTGTAGCACGAATGAGTCCCTTTTTACTGGCAAAGAGGCATTTCATCTTAGTCCTCACGGGTGACAACGCATCTGCATCTTGAGTCTTGGTTGAGGATAGATGTAGATGTCTATGGGTCAAAGTCACCACTTACCATCAGGTGAACTGAGTGCTCGTTTGTCACCCTATTCTATAAAAAAAAAGTAAAACTGCGGACAGACGGACCAACCCCTAAAAACTGCCACCCGACTGCCAAGCGTGGCAAATACCCCCCTATGAGTAACCTTAGGGTCAACGCATCTGTATTTTGACATCTAATCGAGGATAGATGTAGGTGTCTAACGGCCACAGCATCTACTAACCATCAAAGCGACTGTGTGCTCATTTATCAGCCTTATTCTATAAACCAATATGAGTTATATTTAGAACTAGCTGTGCCCGCGGCGTAGCTCGCGTATACAGGTTTTACATAAAGAATTTGTCGTTTAGGTAAGAGAATATTAAACGATTTATTTCATTACTGTATCAATAAGTGGTAACTAAATAAATCATTATCATCAAAGTTCTAAATCGTTTATGATAGAGCTTCTGTGTAAACAACGTTAGAAGTAGGCTTAGCCGGGGTGTACACAAAAAGGTTACGGGGGCTACTAACGCGGGAAAAAGCAACATAGAGTTGGCCATGTGCAAAACAGTCAGTACTGAGGTACACTCCTACAACGCGTAAAATTTGACCTTGCGCTTTATTTACGGTCATCGCATAACACACGCTCACTGTAACTGGAAACTGAACGCGCTTAAAACTGAAAGGAAAGTTACTTCTTAATAGAGGGTATTTGGGCAGTGCTGCCAGATAAAAAAAAAACTCATTCAGCTCTAGGAAAACACAAAAAGCGCTAGATTTCATGAAAACAGCGCTTTAAAAAAGCCCTAGATTTCGCGCTAAATTAACTACAAACAAAGTTTGTGTTTTTTTTATATAATCATAATAAAGAAAACAACATTAAGTTTTTTTTTCTGGCTATATTTTTTTGATGTATCAATACTACGCAGGACATCGACTTATAATTATGGCGATTGCTGTCAACAGTAGTTAGTACTGAACGAACAATAAAAATGTCATTAATTGTTTTAAAGTGCAATGTATTTCGCAACTTAGTTTCAGATGTCAGCATCTGATTGCGGTTGCTACACAGTTTCTTTGTGTTATAACTTCTAAGTAACTTTTAACTTAGCTGTGCTCTAAGCAACTGACTGAAACTGAATAAAGCAAAATAAATGCGTTGCCAAAACCATGAACGAAAACTTTAATAAAGGGGATTTCCCCGCTTATAGTAGTCGGTAAAAAAATCTAGTTGATCATCCTAAAGGGGAAGCCAGGAGATCCATAGCACAGGGTATCCTAGTTTGAACTCGTCTCCCATGCTCTTTGTTTTGTGGAAAAAATATGTTTGAAAAAGATACTTAAACTGCAATGTACTATTTGTGGGAAAAAATAATAAAGGTCATTATTATTATTATCGGTAATGTGGACTAACAGTGCTGCTATAAGAGAGTTAATAACCCGCTAGTCGCTAAAATATTGAAATGTGTGCTAAATACACCAAAAAGCGCTGGATTAAGCTAGATGCTAAAATTTCGAAATGCGCGCTATACATTCCAAAAAAGCGCTAAATCTAGTTCCCAAAGTGCTAAAATGGCAGTACTGATTTTGCGTATATTATAAATACAATATCACGACATTTCGTTGCAAAATTTTTATTTTTGGTCGGGTTCCGTTGTATGGCTTCGATGGATACAAATTTCTTCAGTAAGTCTCAATACGATTCATCGCCGAAAAATCTCAACACAGCAATTCAGAAAAGTTTGTAATTTGTACAACTCCATCTATTACGTCCTTTGTGTGAGAAAACATCCTTTTTAAATCTCTTTTTGTGTTTTAAGTATATTAATTATTATGGAACGTTTTTTTACACACAAATCTTTTTATTACTATTTCTGAGATTTTATGGCGCCATTGAACAAATTCGAACCTACATTTCAAAATAATAATCATTACTTTTGATAGAATCAACCAATTTTAATAAAACAAAGATTGAATGTAACTCGAAGATACGCTTTATGATTTTCTTAACGATTTCTTTGAAAATAAAAGATGTTTACTTTAGACGTGATGCGTTCATATAATAACAGACAAATAGACAGACAGACAATTCTAAAAATTATCAAATGTTCTTATTTAATTATTTTCAGTTCCCCATAATGATTTTAGCCACCAAAATATATATACAATGTACAGAAAGAGACACAACATGTTATCATCATTTTTATTATATGTATATATTTAAAGAGAGATGGCGCTGCTAACATCAATTCTAAAAATAAAAGAGATTAATTGACGCGATTGATACATTATATAAAACGCATGAGAACTTATAAATCAGTGCCTGCACAGTAAGCAAAAAATAGTTTGACTCTCACCAAAACCAACGCAATTGTTAATAGCTCTTTTAAAATTTGATTTACCACATAGAGTACTCGGCGATAAAGAATAAATCGAGTTTGTCAACACGCAGTAGGGCAGCGAGTAATATAATAAAGATTAGCAGTAAATATGAAAACTCATCTACAGGAAAAAAACCACATTGCAATTGCATTACATTTTCACAACACCACCATCTATCGAAGAAATGGGTTAACTATTGTGCTTCAGATTTAGTTAATAAGGTTAATATATTTTTGTATAATATATTTAATACGTTCTTTAATACTTTTGTTTACTGCGTTTTAGATATACATAATTATATCATTATTTTACATAATTTAACTATGATTTATGATATGATATTAGTTTAAAATGCACTTGATGACTCAAACAAAGCCACCGTTGAGCAAATTCGTACCTATACTTCCCTACCCATACTTCAGAATATTTATCATAACTTTTGATGGAATGAACTGATTTTAATGAAATAAAGACTAAGTGTAACCCGAAGATACACTTTATAATTTCCTTAACAATTCTTATGATATAAATTAGTACTTTATACGTGATACTTTAACAAACAAACAGACAGACAGACAGACAGAAAATTCTAAAAATGGTAGAAATGTATTTAATTACTTATTTTTAGTACCCCTCAATCACTTTTATTACAAAAATATAAAATGTACAGACATCTGCTATTTACAGTTTTATTATATGTATAGATGTAAGGCATTCAAGAATTTTTTATCACAGCAAAATCGACTAAAGCCCCACGCGATAAGTATTGAATATGTAAATATGTGGTGATTTATTACTCTTGACTTGAAGATAAGTAAATTAAAAAGGTTACCCTCACCTTAGGAATTTCTCCTGTACCGTAGAGTACATACATAAATTGCTCATGTACAAACACCCAAACTCGGAATAAATATTTGAGGGCGAGTCGTCATTGACCGGAGCAGACCCATCCGTGCAATAATCCTATATTTACTTTAAAATCAATTTTTATTCTCTGTTTATTATGTTGACAAATTCTTATCTTAATATGTGGTAGAACCACGCTATGGCTGTATAATTTTTGCAATACTAAAACACAAATCTCAGATCATCTATACCTGGGAAGTATTACACTCTCACAAAATACCAATGTAAATTAACAACCTCATGCTTCTCTTTATTCGTATGGTGTATGCCAAGGACCGGAGCCCTTTTACTGGTGGCGAAGAATTATTCCATCTTAGTCGACATAGAAAAGTATACTGAGCACAGCGTTCATTTCAAGTGAGGCCGAAACAATGCTCAACTTCTTAAGGCGCACTCACGCACACATCTTTCTTTCTTTATCAGCCTGTAAAAGTTCACTCCTGGATGAACTTTTACAGCATGCATTTGTGTACAACAGTGCACAATAGATGTCCTCAATCGCTTAATCGAGGATCAATATATATAGGACACAGTATCCACTTACCATCAGGGTGTTTTAATAGAATTTAAGGGTGACAAACGAGCATACAGTCCACATGAGGGTAAGTGGATGCTGTGGCCCATAGACATCTACCTTAATCCTCAATTAAGAATCAAAATTCAAATGCGTTTTCACCCCTGAGGACTAAGTTGGAATGCCCCGTTTCCAGTAAAAAGAGTATCCGATTCTCTACACTCACAATACGAAACACAGCAACCTCAAACACTTAAGTTTGTGACTTTCTTTTTCGAGCGTAAAAGTGATCAAATTAATTAGTCATCTAAGGTAAAGTCTGGGGGCATCGTATTTTAGGGGGCCTCGCGAGGGGACCCTTTAATGCGAGGCCGTGGGCGAGAAACCACTTCGCCTACGTCTAGCTACTGCACTGCTTACAATCACGTATGTAACACTATTAACAACACAAAAGAAATTAGAGATAGATTGGTAGTGATCACCTCATTCCCAGGGGTTATTATCATCCATAAATTCCTTAATTTTTTTACCTATTATAAGCCAGTGCTTGACCCACCTGGTGGTAAGTGGTGATGCAGCCTTAGATGGTAAACCGCACTGTCTTAGCGTAACAAAAGCCTATTCACTCTTGCCTTTAAGACGCCCAGATAGTATTCGGATGGAAAGATAGACGCCGGCAAATTATTCCACTCCTTTGCTGTACTCATTACAAAAGACGAAGCAAACCTTTTGGTTCTAATGCGTGGAATATCGACAACAAAGGGGTGAAGACCCGCCGATCGACTTGTTGTCCGAAAGGTGAGGGAGGGATTAAAGCGTGTAATTCCTGCGCACACTCACCGATATGCATCCTATAGAATACCGAGAGACTGGCTACTTTGCATCTGTGCTCGAGGCTGACAAGATTGGTTTCAACCAAATCAAGGTCACCAATGAGCCTCTTAGAACGTCTCTCCACTGAGTCCAAAGCTCCCAGGTGGTATTTTGCAGCACGAGCCCATATATGATAGCAGTACTCCATGCACGACCGGTCTTGCGCTTTATATAAGGTAAGATACTGCTCCCGCGTGAAGTACCGTCGCACCCTTGCAAGGACACCAAGTTTCCTTGCAGCTGCTTTGGCTCTGGACTCAATGAACCGCCCATAGTTGAGGTTCGGAGAAAACTCAACCCCCCTAACAACTGAAGGCCAACAAGTGTACGCCAAGGTTACATTCCGGAAAGTAGGAGTCAAGGCGAGCGGGCTCCTTTTAGCTGTAAATAGACACGCTTGTGTTTTGGAGACGTTAAATCTCACGAGATTGGCATCGCCCCATTCGGAGATTGCCTGTAGTGTGAGATTCACACTCTCAACCATAGCCTCTCTAACGAATGGGTCGGCTCGACCGGGGAAGGAACACGCTCTCACGGAATACCAGCGTAAAATAGCAGCTTAATGCTGCTATGTTTCGTATGGTGAGTGGAGTGAGCCGGAGACCTTTTTTACTGGAAACAAGGCATTTAATCTTAGTCCTCAAGGCTGCTAACGCATTTGAATTTTGATTCGCAAACGAGGAAAGATGTGGATGTCTATGGGCCTCAGCAACCACTTACCATCAGGTAGACTGTGTGCTCGTTTGTCACCCTATTTCTATAAATAATAAAATATGTTCCCAATTAGCGAGTAACTTTTTATGGGTGTAAGTGTTGATTTTTTTACAAAATTGAATTTAAAAAAAAAGTATTTCTTAACTTCAAATTGTTGATTTTAACTTTAAAATAAATAAATATATTGCTGCATGACTATCACAATGACTGTTTTTTATTAACATGCGTTACCTATCTGTATATGTATACAAAATATACCAGATTACAGTATACAATAAAAAAATAACATGTCTAAATAAGTTTCGGTTTCGGTTTCGGTTTCGGCCGAAACTGACACCCAAACCGAAGGTTCGTTTTCGGTTTCGGTTTCGATTGAAAATCCTGTTCGGTTTCGGCGATATATCGGGTACTGCGATCGCTCATGTACGAAAGTGTACCGTAAGAGGCTGATATAGCAAGAAGATAAGTTACGGTAATTGTAGATATTTCGTAATAAGCCAAATAAAGAGGATTATCGTTTTCCAATGCGACCACTGTCTGTCAGCCACGTCTACAATAAAGTTAAAGTTAAAGTTTTATGTTAGCGGTGGTATAAATCTTAAAGATTGATTATTATTATATCACTACTACTTACTAATGTTTTCATTTAAAGAAGTAAAGAGTGACAAAATATTAAAGATATCAATAAGCCGTGATCTGATCCACGAGATATCTTATTTAAGAACACCCCTCCTTCCCCACAATTTCGTGCACTATCACTGCTATCACCAAACCCAACAGCACTACTCCCAACACTACTCACTAGAAAATCATCACCGTCGATAAGACCCTCCTCAACGCCTCGTTTAGAGGCGAACCACTTGTCGTATATAGATGGTTACGGAAATTCCTTCCGTATATCTGGTATATATTTTCGCCATCTTTTCCTTTGAATAAAATATTTAAGTTCTACTTCTTAAACTACTTTGAACAAAAAGATCGTAGATAAGTTATAAAAGGGCTCGCCAAACGTGACATATTCGAACCGAGTTGAAAAGAGTCACCTGAACGTAATCAATAAGTGGGAACGTTTTTCGCCGCATAATCTTTCGGCTGTCCGTTTTACCTCCTCAACCCAATGTTCAATCAACCTGTAACAGTGTGTGACTGACCCAAATGTTTGTTCAAAGTTTTCAATAAGTTAAATATGTGATGTTAAATATATGTGATGTGTATAAAATATAAAAAATCTGATTACGTAAAGCCGAACCAAAGTAATTTTCCGTATTCCGTGCAAAATTATAAAACTAAACACTTTTTAAATCACCTCTATCATCTATCACAAAGGTTTTTCTTTGGGTGTTGCACGTCGAGAGTTGCAACTTGTCATAGCTTAGGTCATAGTTATAGGTTAACACCTGTACTACTCTCATTACGTCCAGGAGTTGGTGTGGGTGGGTACCAACCATCCTCTTACTTTTTTGCCGCCAAATAACAGTGCTTGCATGCACTACTGCGTTCCGGTCTGAAGTTTATAGAGATCCAGTATAATTTTAGGTTAGAAGGCATTCCAACTTAAATTATTTGAAGTTGGTTCTGGGTGTTCATAGGCTCCGACAGACACTTACCACCAGGTGAGCTGTAAATTCGTTTGTCACATCAGTTTTATACAAAAAAATATTATCTGCATCGGTATTTCACTCCCAAGGTCCGAAGTAAGGTGATAAGTTTTTATTATAATAATATTAAATTTTTCAATAATTATAACTTATTCGTTGAGGTTTCATAGCTATGAATCCAACGATAATTGCTGTCCTTAAAAGGTCCTAACTGGGAACGCATAATAATTATTCATAATTTCTATAGTACGTTAATGGGAAGATTATAGGAGACGACTACAGAAGATTGTATTATTTAAAATATATGTAAACAGATTTCAAATAAAATTCTATTACTGTAAAATGTACTATATCGATATAAAAAATCAGCTATAATGCTTAATTATATATATTAATAAAAATTAACAGCGAAGACATCGTGTTACAATTATTTCATAAACAGGACACATTCGAAATGATAACATTTTTTTTAAAGTGGATGTAAATAAAATAATATTGTTTCTCCTTTCGTATCTTTCTCGCTCATTATATTATAACGAACATAATATATTATATACATAATATATTTTATACCTTTTATAGTTATATTTTTTGACATAGATATCATCATAATATTGTAAGCGTAAGCAATCCCGTCCCGATTTTTTAATTTTAATAACGAGTTGGAAAATTCATTTTTAAGAACTTTCACGGCTCTGATATCTTTACGCCGCAATTATAAGTCTTTGAAATAAAATATTTCAACAACGAAAAATAGTTTACAATGGTTTAGAGTTATTGGATAAATTTTCCGTCAACAATCGTTCGCCAGAGCCTCGTTAATCAGCACAGTTCATCGAGTGGAGTAAAATTGGCAATTGAAGAAAAAAGTGTATTTCTCCCCTCACATCTTAATCTTACACTCACATATGCCTGGGAGTAAATATAATGTTAATAATATTTCTAAAGAATCTTTTGTGTCCTGTCTTAGAGTGTCTCTTGAATGTATCCTCGTATGAAAGCTTTATACAACTTAATCACCTCGTTTTTCACAATAATTCCTTTATTTCTCTAGAGCAGCAATATTAAATCTCCTACGTCATACGTACTGCAATCTCCTACTTATTAAATGTTGTAGTTGAGGTTATGAGTAACTTTGGACGTTGATATAGTGTTTCTTCTGATTTCGTAGTATATTGCTCTTCTTGTTAAATTCATGGTCAAATAATTATTTGTTGTTAATTTGAAATATTTTATATTGTTTGTTTTTGAGATTTAATAAAGTTACATCATTAGTCGTTGATTTAATATTCATTTTTAATGCGTAATTTTTTATCTATGTTTGTTGTATAGATTATTCATTTATGATTTTCAACTATTTAGGCCATCAAAAATCAACTTATAGATAGCATTGTATTTTTATTATATTATTAGAATGATTGAAACAAGAAAGTAAAATGTTTAAATTAAAAAAACCTGCCTTAATTATATCAGTTTTTTAAACTATTTTTCGGATTTTGTAGGAATATATTTATAAACAAAAGTTCAAACAAATCCAGTACGTTTGTACTTTGCCGTCTTTTGTATGAACCGTACAATAAATACATAGAAAAATGACATGGGTAAAATACATTGATACATTTAAATCAAATATTTTGTTACTATTCAAAACAATTTTGTTATTTCCTACTTCTGTGTGAATATAACAATAGTATAAAGGTAAATATGTAACTACGGTAGTAGAACCACAAATGGAATTCCGTACCCGAATGTGAAAGCAATTAGTTTTCGCTTTGGTGCAATTAGCACTTTACTATCGCCAACATTTCAACTGGTTTAAATTGAAATGGGTTTGTTATACTGAGGCATTAAGGTCTTCCTGTATTAGTCTATTATTGCTCAGTGGAGGCCTAGTGCGTACTAAATCACGGCTGAAAATAATCACAACTAAGTTACTAAACTTTCATCATAAACATAATATAATTACTATTAAAGAAAGAAAGACGTGTATATTCCTTTCCTTCTTGTGTGATGAAACAGGGCGGCTTAAGAATAAGTTATGGGGGCGATTATCAAGCCAACGTAAAGGCTCAGCTTAATGTGTACCATACGCGAGTAACCTTCAGTGCCTGTAATTCTGTCATAACCACGGAAAGGCACACGATCTGCCTAATTATTTTCTGTAATTTAATATTTATTTCATGCTCTTATAAATTAACACATTTCAGTTGAAAGTTTAGCCACGCGCTATTGGCTAGTAATTTACTAAGTAATATTACTGTATTACAGTATTCTATGATTATCACCTACCAGACCGCTCAGACCCGTCCAACTACAGGCCTATCGCCATCACCTCCTTGTTCTCCAAAATAATGGAATCCATTATTAACTGCCAGCTCATGCGGTACCTTGAGGACCACCAACTGAATAGTGACCGCCAATACGGTTTTCGTCGGGGTCGATCAGCTGGTGATCTTCTAGTCTACATGACTTATAGATGGGTGGAAGCAGTAGAGTCCAAGGGGGAGGCGTTGGCCATTAGTTTGGACATTGCGAAGGCCTTCGATCGGGTTTGGCACAAAGCGCTTCTTTCGAAGCTCTCTTCCTAGAGGCTTCCCGAGAAATTGTACAATTGGATCACCAGCTTCCTTGCAAATCGGAGCATCAAGGTCGTTGTAGACGGTGCATGCTCCGACTACAAGCCTATTAACGCTGGTGTTCCACAAGACTGTGTGCTATCACCAACACTGTTTCTTCTGCATATCAATGATATGTTGCAAACTGGTAAAATTCATTGCTATACAGATGACAGCAATGGTGATGCTCTATACACCGGCCGTGCCAATATTTCTCGGGTAAACGTCGCCGAGTACCGGCACAAACTTGTGTCTGAAGCTCTGAAGTCGAGTTTTCGCTGAACAAAGTCTCGGATTGGGGGCGACTAAATCTAGTCTAGTTTAATCCTCAGAAGACACAAGTTTGTGCGTTTACCGCTAAAAAGAACCCCTTTGTCGTACCTCCTCAGTTTTAAGGCACTCCCCTTGTTGCCTCAGCCAGTATCGGAATCCTCGGCGTCGACATATATAATGACGTGCAGTTTCGTGGTCACTTGGAAGAGAAGGCCAAGTTGGCCTCTAAAAAGCTTGGCGTGCTCAGCAGAGCGGGACAGTATTTCATGCCGGCACACCGCCTGCAACTTTCGGCCTCGCATGGAATATTGTTCCCATCTCTGAACAGGGACTCCCCATTGCCAGCTCCTTCAACTTGACCGCATCCAGTGCAGAGTAGCTCGAATCGTCGACGACCGAGTTGTTCGGATTAATCCCAGCCACCAAATTTCACGAACGCACATCGCGGCAGAACACCCGATACCATCCACACCATCTGGATGATTGGCGGTCCACCACTGTGCGATTTAGAAGATGTTTTCTTCCTCGCACAACTTCCTTGTGGAATCGATTACCATCAGCGCTTTTTCCGGACCGATACGACTTAGGGACCTTCAAAAAAAGAGTTTACTCCTTTTTAAAAGGCCGACAACGCATCTGCAATTCTCCTGGTTCCCCTGGTGTTGCAGTTATTCACGGACGGCGGTAGTCACTTACCATCAGGTGAGCCGCATGCTCGTTTGCCCCTTCTATTAAAATAAACAGTTATGCGCGACTTACGTTCACATCGCATTGAAGTAAATGACACGTTACAAACCAATTAGAGAGATTGTGTCGTATGCAGTCATTATTATGTACTCGTGTCATAGGTACATACTCTTATAGGTACTATAAGTAGCGTAATAAACCCCTTTTCCTTTTTAGTAAATTTGGCGTCTTTATTAAACGATAGATGTATAATTAATTATTAAAATAATATTGTATAGTCATAAACACAAACTTTTATGGATTAAAATTTATTGAAAATTATATATTTTTTTATAAAACTACACCGCTATTAAAACTTCTATGAGATAATTTATGCCTAAAGTAGCCTATGTATTTCATAAAATATATATTAAAATCTAATAATATCTCTCTCTATAAGGTTTATTGTCCTAAAATTTTATATCGAGATATTTTTTTTATATATTTGTTGCAATAAAATAGCAAATAAGCTACCACTGAATTACATCAACATACAATAGAAATTTCTAGTAACCTTTCGATCCTCGTATATTTATTTTTCAAACACCACGCCATAAATTATATCTTGGCAGGCGTAATAGTTGGGATTCTGATGACCTTCCAGTGAATGGCTATAAAGATATATTAAGTAAATTTAAATGTTGTTAAGAAAAGTAAGTTAAATTAACAGTGTAATACGTATTTTATCCTACAATTATTATGAGCTACTTTTTAAATTACTGCTTATTATCAAAGATCTTGATAATAAATTAAAATTAAAATTTTGTACAATCGACTTCAGCATAAATTATTAAGAATAACTCAAAAACTATAGGTCAGACCTTCATCAAATTTATATGGAACCACATGAAAAGAATCATCGAAATCGTTTCACCCAGAAAATAGTTATGAGGTAACACACAAACAGGCACAACAAAAACATACAGTCGAATTGAGTAACGTCTCCTTTTTGAAGTCGGTAGAAAAATAAAGGTTGTAAAAACAATGAATTCCAGTTTATTACGCTATCATTTATAGATACTAAGATTGTGAGTCTTAAACTACTTTATATTTGCAAAGATGTAGGTTCCTTTTTAGCTAGGAGTTTCGTCTGGGTTGGCACCATCTACCTATTTCTGCCATCAAGAAGCAGTACACACATAACTATATTCCGGTGTGCGAGGTCCCAAGAGATCTAATAAGTTACGCAAAAAAGGTTAAAAAGTCCCACTGGGTTTCTTGTTGGTTCTTCCCAGGACAGAGGTATTTTTGAACCAGTGGTAAAGTAAAAAATGGCTCAATGAGAATGACACATATTGAATAAAAAATATTCTATTCTATTCGTCTCAGTCCGCAGTAATAACACTTAGGTGTGTCCTTCCAGTCCTGTCCAGCCTTCTTTGTTTTAAGTTAGAAATAGGTTCCAATAACTACAGTAGCGCCTATCAGATACACCGTTTGCTCTTTGTCACCTTAATAATATATAAAAAATAAGATTTAAATACATTCTTAATTTTAGATCGATACTTTACAATAATTAGGAAATAAAAAAATATTGGATATAACCACAAATTATTTACAATGAACCAAAGATATTATATACAAAAAGTATTATAGAGATTATGGTAACTCTTAGTTCAATAATACACAATAGAACACATAAACTTATAGAAACGTGAACAGGCTCTGTGGCTGCCCTCACCAACACTGGTCAGCGTGATTGATACACACAGCTGGTACTTCTTGGAAAAACTTCCTTTTATAGAGATAAAATAAGCGACAAACAACTACACAGTTGATTAGGTGGTATAAAGATATCCTAATCTCGATTATGAATCAAAATGCAAACGCGTTGTAAACCCTGAGGATTAAATGAGAATTCCTCATTACCAATTATGACGACTACGTGGCGCAGTGGCTTAGCATTGAGTTGCGGTACTGAAGGCCGTGGGTTCGAATCCCGCACTGAACAAGTATTTGTATGGCCTACAATTTAATTTTACAGTCTCTTGACATCTGTCGTTACACAATTTATGTTTATAAACTACCAGCAGGATCAAAGAAACACTAGTGTGGTGGGCGATTTATAACTTAAATTGTAAAGAGTCCCTTAGAGAGAATTTTAAGGAATAATATATTAACTTTGGCAGCGTAATATATTTATGAAAATGTAATGTATGTACATAAAACATAAATAGCTTTGATAAGAATAAAGATGTTCATACTTTAAACACTAGGAACAAACATAAGCTTGTAATACCAGTTACTAGACTAGACTCCAAATAATTAGTAATGCATTTATGAGGCATATATGTTTTACAACAAATCCCAGAAAATGTACAAAATTTATCAATAAACAAGTTTAAATGTTTAGTTAAATGAAAATTGTACAAAAAGGGTTATATTATAATATCAAATAATCACTGGGAATGAAGTGATCGCCACCATGCTGGTTCTATTAAAATTAATTTAAATATATTACTAAAAAAATATTGTAAAGTGAAATATGATTTTTTTAAAAGGCCCGCTGGTTTTCTTGCTTGGTAAATAAAAAAATGACTTTCAATATGTGCCCCTGTGGTAGCAGCGTCGACAAGTTTGGGCTCCACGGTCTTTCATGTAAGAAAAGCGCTGGTAGGTTTTCACGACACAGTTCTTTGAACGATGTCATCCGAAGGTCTCTTGTCTCTATAAATGTTCCCTCAGTTTTAGAGCCTTGTGGAATATTTGGAGACCCGACGGTATGACATTGGTCCCTTGGGAGAGAGGTAAAGCCCTAGTGTGGGATGCTACTTGCGTAGACACTCTGGCGGCCTCTCATCTCAGGGGTACCTCGTTTAGAGCTGGGGCGGCATCAGAGGCAGCTGAACTGAGTAAGTGGCGAAAGGATGAGTCTCTGAGAGATGACTACATATTTGTGCCATTTGCTGTAGAGACTATCGGTCCGTGGGGTCCACGTGCGGTGAAGTTCTTAAAGGAACTCCATCTGCGGCTGGTCGTTGCTGCTGGTGATAAGAGGGCTGGTTCTTTTCTCGCTCAAAGGCTAAGTATAGCCATTCAACGGGGAAACGCAGCGAGCGTTCTTGGCATGGTACCGCGGGGAGTAGGACTGTATGATAATTAAGTTTCTAGTTTTATTTTTTTTTTATTATTATAGTTTTTAATATTTTATATAATAAAATTTAATTATTAAAAAGGCCAAAATGAATGTATTATTAAATAAAAATCATTCTATTTTATTCTAAAGCCTTTTTAAGAAGAATAATTTAATAAGAAAAAATAGTTAATAAATACTTACTTTTAGTTTATAATAAACGAGGTAAACTTATTTATATTGTTAACATTATGTCCATATTTCTTTCTCCTTTCGTTTATTCACAATTCTGTGGTGAAACATGAGCTATCTCCCAGAATAGGATGGCAATATATAGCCCGCAATTTACGACCTAAAACTAGGTACAGACCTTTCTATTTCTAAGGAGCAGAAAAGACTGCCAGATAAGAACGAACGAAAACCTTTTTAGATTCTCTAACTTGGAGATTTCGTCGTGTTTCCTTTTTTCTTTGTTCGTTGATCATGCAGTAAAGAAATAGTTGAAAATGTGATTGCACGATTATTTTTGCGGTGAATTTTTCAAGCACATGAGAATTTAAGACGTGTGCCTAGCCTCTTTTTCTAACACGGCTATATATTTTAATTCAATTTAGTCTTAGGAAGTCTTAGGTCTTAAGTAAATAGATAGGAATTTTAGTTATCAAAATTTAAAAAAATTACCTATGATCAATGAGATCATTCCATAACTTCTATAAAATAAATTGCCAATTTAAAATCTTTTTTGAACAATTTTGGCGAGAAATCAAAACTCTTTTTGTTTGTTTTATAGAAGAGGGGGCAAAGGAGCATGCGGCTCATTTGATGGTAAGTAACGACCGCCGCCCATGAATTTTTAGTGGAATGACTTTTGTATTTCAAACACGATATAAGTATATCTTTTAAACTTCATATACATTTATATAGAAAAGGCAGTCAGTAAACCTCGTAGTGAAACACATTGATTGTGCGAAATCGGACGATTTCGCATTTGTTCTCCCGCGTAGTCAGACTGTACAGTTGGAAGAATAAATAAAGTACGGCGGAGTAGATCCAGGCTAACTTTTCTCCTTGTGGACTTAAAGTTTTAAATTCGCTGACGCTTCGCCCCTGCGACGCCGAGTACTCGCAACGCTTACATAAACATGGAAGCAATAAATCCATTCTCGTTGAGAGTGTACGCCAGCTGGTGTCGTTAACTCTTAGAAATCAAGTTGCTTTACGATGCAAAAATGCTTAGAGAGTGATTTTTTACATACAAAGAGAATTATATGCTAATGTGCGATAGCAGCCTAAAACATATATATCCTAGAGGCAACTGTGGTAAAATTAATATCTGCAATATATGGGAAGGTCTAATTTCAGCAGTAGACTGATAAGCTGTAAAGAATTTACGTGGTAGTACCATGCCGCATCTATATTAGTAGTATATATATATACTAGCTGACCCGGCGAACTTCATACCGCCTAACAGTTGATTCTTTACTTTTTTTTTAATACTTATTCTGCTATTCGGGACACCGGGTTAGCTAGTAAGATAAAAAAAGGAAGTTGATAAGTCAACACTTACATTATGTCAAAAAATAAAAATTATAAGACACTTAAAATTCTTTTAATAGTCACTAAAAATCACAATGAAAATTACAATTTCTGATTTCTTATTATGATCCCTACTTATTATATTTCATTTTGTTTTTACTTATTCTAAATTATGTTTCCATCGTATAAATACACAAATATTTATAAGATACGATACGATATAATAATTATACGATACAAACGTCACTCAATTGTTTTGCCTTCTTGCCCTCCAATAACACTTAAACTTTATGGTATGGTATTAAAGTTCAAATTAACTTTTAAGTATTGTTACGAATCTTTTGTATGGGAATATAGAAAAGCTTTTTTTTTACTTTTTCAGGCAATTATTTAAATTTTTCTCTCCGTAAGAACCATCTTCGTACTTCAAGGAATATAATAAAAAAAGAATTAGTGAAATCGGTTCAGCTGCTCTCGAGATTTGCGCTTAGCAACACATTCAGCAATTCATATTTATATTATAGACTAGCTTTTTACCCGCGGCTTCGCTCGCGTGCGCTTGAATTTAGGGACATCATTAAATGATGTTCCGTGTCAAATTTAGTAATATTCGATCACTTTTAGAGTCACCTTGGTGTCTATGTCTCTATGTCTGTCAGAGATTTTTTTTCATTCTAAAATACTATTAGACGTAGATGATTACAACAGGTAACATGCTACAGAAACACGTGAATATATAATATGTCTAGAAACTCCTACTATTTTTTATATATGGTGTGTCTTCCGATTCCGATGTATCCATAAGAAAGGTGAATAGTCTTGAAATCAAAATGTATTATTATTATTTACATTTTACTCTTTACATATATATATTCATAGCTAAAGTAAATTTATGATTATCCATTGCGGTCCCACGAATAGCGAGGGAAAGGATTGTCCCCCCCAGCAGAGCCCCGCATGCCAGGGTAAGGCTAGCTTAATTCTGGGGTCGCCCGGTCCCAGGGCAGTGTGGCACGCTAACGACTAGGCTCGCCCCTAGCCATGCATCCATCCGCTCGGCAGACGTTGGATTGGCGGAGGGTAGGAATAGGAAAAGGGGAAGGATAGGTGGTGTTAAAAGGAAGAGTAAGGTAAGTTAGGGTAGGAAATAGGAAATGTAGGATATTACCGTCCATGAGGGCACGGGATAGGACAGTAATAGCTAGGGAAGCCGGGGTCGCATACCCGTATACCATACCACAACTACCGGACAGGTAAATTGGGTTGAGTATCCCTCGACTAACAGACAGACTGCAACATTGTGATTGAAGATGAACAAATTGAACAGGTGAAAGAGTTTGTGTATCTGGGCTCAAAGTTTACAAGAGATGAAAAGTGTGAGAGTGATATCGAAAGAAGAGTGAATGCAGGAAACATGGTGAATAGAGCTTTGCACTCCTTTATGAACAGTCGGAAGGTGTCTAACAAGGCTCGTTTGGCTGTGCATGAGGGGGTGTTGGTTCCGACACTTATGTACGGAAGTGAAACTTGGGCATGGCAGAAGAAACATGAAAGCAGAATAAATGCAGTTGAGATGAGAGCATTAAGAAGTATGATAGGAGTTAAACTGAGTGACAGGCTAAGAAATAGTGAGATAAGGAAACGTTGTGGTCTGAAAGAAGATGTAGTGACAAAAATTGAGAAAGGTATGCTGAGATGGTTTGGCCATGTCGAGAGAATGAATGAAGAACGATTGACGAAAAAAGTGTATAAGGCGAGTGTGAATGAAAGTGTTGGAAGGGGTAGACCTAGGCGGACATTTCTAGACCAAATCAGGGACGTCTTGAAAAAAGGCCAGGTCAAGAGTACCCTAAACCGTAGAGCATGTATGAAGGGAATAATGAAAGTGGACGAAGCAAAACAAGTATGTAAGGATCGTAACAAGTGGAAAGAACTGGTCTCTGCCTACCCCTACGGGAAAGAGGCGTGATTATATGTATGTATGTATGTAAGTAAATTTAGTTTTAACAAAGTAATATAATGTTTATTTGAGACATTTTATTCATATCATTGGTCCTATTTAATATTGATTGGCACCATAAAAAGATATAGATATTTTTTTTTACTTCGAGTAGACAGTGAAAATTTCATAAATACAATTCTATAATAATGAATACCACACATGGATTAAAACTAATGTAACGGGTTTTTTTACGCATCTTGCCTCCTCACCGAATGAAAGCACCGAAGCTCCGGGAAGTCTAAAGTATGTAAACATCTAAACATGTTATCGTCCCAACCATTATATACAACAAATTCTTGCAATAAAACATTGAATCCTACCAATGATGATTCGCGAGGCTATTGAAATTAAAAATATCCTAATTTTAATAGGGAAGATGGCTGAGTGCTACTATCTGCTAAGGACTCCATGATTAATAAAATTAAATTCAAACTACAACTGCATTTTAACTATTCTATTTTAACTATGACATTAGGTCGTCAAACACCTCAGTTCTCCCGCCCCTCCCGTGACCATGGGTGCTGTAAATTGCCCAAACCATCGGGAATTTAAAAAGTTAAAATGAAATGCGATAAGTAAAATCCTTAAAATTACTTTTATTCCTTATAAATTTTATACACAGTGACGTGAGGAATACTACACCCATGAACGGGAGTAGAAAAAAGTTCGCACTGTTGTGGCGGTGAAAGAAAATCCAACACCTCATATCGTCTCGTCGTAAGAGGCGACATAGGAAAAAAACAGTAGATGGGATGATCTGCATCATCTTCTTGACAACAGATCAAAATAATAATAGCTGTAGTTACCAACCCACCACTATAGCAAATATCCAGCTACTTGACAATTTATGGGGGATGCCTATGTTCATTTCAGTGGACTTTTGATAGGCTGACGATAATGAGTTCTACTCATCTTTGGAAGCCTTAATATTTACGGTAGAGTGAAAACAAAAATTAACATATCCGAAAACACGAGTGAAATAAAAACTGCATATACTGCCCCATGCAAAGTAAAAAAGCAGCTTACATACATGTTACTACTGGGCACAGGCTGTAGTGTTTTTGGCCAAAAAAGAGTTCGCTGCACTGATTCCAACGCGGGATGAACGTAATGTAAATGATTTAATTATTTACATCGTATAATCAATAGCATTGTATTATTTCATTTTATCAATGACTTGCCATTTTAATTTATTTAGAAGTAAGTAGGTGGCGCTAATATTACATGAAATAATGAAAGCCAAAACTATACCATCTAGTAATATCAGCAATAGAAACGAACATTTATTTATTTATTATTATTATAATTAATATTATTTATTATAAGGGATAAAGTGATGTCAATTCTCTTAAAAGTTCTGTTTCTGTTAAAAATAAGCTATCAGTGCCGCTAGCGGTGAAAAACGATAATGATATCGTCATATGACCATATTATGAAATAGCAACGTTGTGTTTAGTTACTAATAACTTCAAAAGATTTCTATTCATTGATTTGGTCAAGCTGTATCATGACATGGTCAACAAATTGTGTTAAATATAAATACATTTATTTTAGTCATTTTTTCAGTCTTTTCATGAAATGATAGACTACTTTATGATATATGATCAATTCTACGATCTGGCCACGACATACATAAAAATCTCTTTAATAAAACTATGATGATAATGAAAATTTTGCAACAATTGCAGACAGACCAGTTTTTACCACTTATATATATATATATATTAGTAATTGAAATAAATACCTTATCAATTTTCATATTTTTTATAGACGTCACTATTATCTATTGAAATTATTACACTATTAAAATAAAATAACAAAAATACTAAAAAACTGAACCTTACAATTTTTTAATAATTTTAAAAATCTAATAATTTAATCATATAAATGTAAGTTATTTATATTATTTCATTTATTAGTAACTGAAGGCTAAATTTACAACTTTTTCCATTTGATGATAGATGGCGCTGTTTTGAATACGAAATCGGTGTAGTTTCAAATTATTTTACCAAGATTATAACTATATTTTAAACTTTATTTACAAATATGGTATTTATTTGAAAAACACCCGTCATTCCGCCTATAACTAAGATACAACAGAAAATTAACATCTAAAGGAAATTAATATACTTAACCTTCCTTTTTTAAAGTTCCGTAATCGGATAAAAAGTAGCCTATAATTTGCCCTGGGTTACTGACTGCCTACATACAAAATTTCATGTAAATCGGTTCAGTAGTTTTTGCGTGAATCCGGAATACACAGACAGACAGACAGACAGAAAGACAGACAGACAGACAGACAAAAATCCTAACAACCACAAATTTGGCTTCAGAACCCTTTATGTAGTCCCCTGGACTTGTTTTTTCAAGAATATATTAGAATTACAGACACGACTTTTCTACAGATTTATTAGAATCCGGAATACACAGACAGACAGACAGACAGACAAAAATCCTAAAAACCACAAATTTGGCTTCAGAACCCTTTATGTAGTCCCCTGGACTTGTTTTTTCAAGAATATATTAGAATTACAGACACGACTTTTCTACAGATTTATTATATGTATAGATATGTAAATTTACAATGGTATAAATATTATGAGTACGCCGAAAAAGCAATTTGTCTGTTAAACCTTCAATTTTAAGGTATAGATAAAAGAAAGAAAAAGGTCGGGAAGGGACGCCCTAGACGAAGGTTTATCGACCAAATCGGCGATATATTAAAAATGGGCCAGATTAGGAGTACCCTTAACCGACGAGCGTGTATGCGTAGATATATGGATGTAAAAGAGGCGAGAGAGGTGTGTCAGGATCGCGCCAAATGGAAGTCCGTAGTCTCTGCCTACCCCTCTGGGTGACAGGCGTGAGTGTTTATGTATGTATAAATTGGTGTCATCTCATATTTTTGTTGATGATGTTGTCATATGATATTAATTATAATATATTTCAATTTCCGTTCAATCTTTTCAATTACAAAGGTTATTTTGGACACAGGGAAATAAGGAAGTTATCATTAATTGTGTGCCGGACGGGCGTAACTCTCCGGAGTAAATGTTGTCGAAGATACTCCGCGAGCCGCTCACGTCCTACACCTATAGGTTCTGGAGGATACTTTCACTACCGCCTTTGTGTATGCTGTTGGAGAACTGTGGACTGAGGTTCAGAATTAAAAATGCACGATTTATAAATTAAAATAGCAAGGGAGTGGCCAGCGGTTCGACTGATTAATTAGTTGCGAAATATTATAACTATTTATTTATTTAACACTGTTGTTCAACTATGGTTGTTCACTATATATTTCAAAACACAGATTTAATTAAACACACGGTAATATTAAAATTTCTATTGGTTTTTAAAATTTCTATTCGTATTTTCAAAATATCTGTTGGTAACATCAAATTTCTATTGGCAGTAACAAGTTTCTATTGGTATTTTCTACTAAATCTATTGGTAATTTTGAATATCTATTGGAAGTAACAAATTTCTATTGGTAGTATCAAAAATATATATTGGTAGCAGCTGGTTTTTTAACACTACTGACTAGCAGCTATTAATCAACTAAAATTAGTTGAATTTAAACACTTTTGTAACTGCGAATATCAGTTACCACTTTTTCCGTCTAGCTAACACTTTTCACTATATGTAACGGCGAAATTACCGTTACCACTTTTTCTGGCTAGCTAACACTTTTTCACTATATGTAACTGCGAATTTTCAGTTACCACTTTTTTCAGCTAGCTAACACTATTTTACTATATGCAACTGAGAATTTTCAGTTGCCACTTTTTTCGACTATGTGTAACTGCGATTTTCAGTTACGACCTTTTTCGGCTAGCTAAACTTTTTCTATTTCACTATAACTTTTCACTGTGTTCTGCTACTAGTCACTTCAGCTACTACCGGATACTACTGCTTGTTACTGGTAGTTCTTCCTACTACCATGTTACTGTGATTTGCCCCCATAAGGTAGACTTCGGCTATACTCTATAGAGAGCCGCTTGCCAATTTCCGGTTTTGCCTTTTTATTATTAAACATTTTCATTATGTAATTTGCACAAATCGCAATTTTTCTATATAATGCTAATTTTTACACTAACACGCTATACACTATAAAATAGGCATTTTGGTCCTTTATCATTATGTGATAAGGGTTACTTAATATATTTACATTTAAAAAAGTTATTAATCAAAATATACCAAACTTTCACAACAAATGTGCACATTAAATCTTTAATTTTACTATATTTATCAAATGCGTTTATTTACATAAATTATCTCTTTACTTTTGCAATCTATACACCATATGCTAACTAAATATCATATTTACAATTATTTCAGAACACAAAAATATTCTTATTATTTTCATATAAACTATTGCGCAGTTAATTTACTTCTAGAAAGTTCCACGATATGCTGCGCTGTGATTGGTCGAATCTTTATTAAATGATTAAAGTTGTTTATATCAACTATTATTAAAAACGACATTCTATCCAAGTATATTAAGAATTGTAAACACATTGTAAACCTATATTAATACACAATTTGCTCGATTTTGTTATTAATTTCACTTTTTAAACAATTTAATATTCTTTCATCACTTTTTGCTTAAAGTCTTTAAACCGTCGCGAACAAATTGCGACGTAAGAGAACCTATCACTCGCATTTCGTTTCCCATCAAAATTAATATAAATATATTTAGTTATATTTTTATAAAAATGTTACAATATGTAATTCAATTATGCCCATTAAATAATGGGATTGAAAATGGCGTCGAATCTATTCACCTCTCGCTCGCTCACTGTCGCTATCTATACTCACACCCGCCGGTAAAGACTGCAAAAAAATCGTTACGATATGCGTTTTTCGGTACGTTCTATAGCTTCAGTCCAACTTGTCACTGGAAACAATGGTAACAAATTCGCAAAATCAGTCCTGTTTTGGTAATTTGTGAGCTACGACGCGTTCTGAGAATTTTCTTCATAATTACTGTTGATTTTGTTCGTTAATATTTTTGTATAAAATATTTATATGAAATTGAGACAAGAGTAACCATTTTTAAAATTTTCTTTTGTCTGTCTGTCCGAGCTAATCTTCGGAATAGCTGAATCGATTGTAATTAAACTTCAACGAACAAATGAAGAGTGGATAGACTAAATTTAGTCTAGATCACCAATTTTATCCAAAAAATGTAGAGATTTTATTTGAATAGAAATATTGATACGATAAATAATTATTATATAATAGTCTATAATTAATAACTTAAGTCTAAATAACGCCGCATTAATAGATCCCACCCGTGCGAAGCCAGTGCGGGTTGATAGTTATAAATGTTATTTTAAAATTAATACAATGATTATTCCGTGTTTAAAGTGAAGTGCGCTACCAAAATCCCTCACATAAGTGTAGTCTATTGTGTGAATAATTAGTATAACTTTAAGTGAAAACGATTCGTGCAGTAATTACTGAGTTTTTAACCAAAACATTTTCTAAAACGTGGTGATCTGTATAAAACTGTGACCTACGACAACTCGCCGCTTGTTCGCTGTAACGTGGACGGGCTCACTGCATCGTTAGGCCGTCCACACAGTTATCAAGTCTAAAAGATGGATTCATATAGCTGCGCCGGTTGTAAAAGTAATATAGCAAGTAATGAATTTATAACTTGTTATGGTTGTGAGCTCAAATACGATTTGATGTGTGCGAACTTGTCACCAAAGCGGTTTAGAAAAATGAATCGAGAAGCTAAAACTCAATGGAAATGCTCAGAGTGCAAAAGCAAGCAACCAAAGACAGGCAACATAGATACACCAATTCGCTCTGCTAGTCACTCCAAGATTGATGACAAAGTTAAACCCGAGTATCTATCTGAAGATTGTAATGTTAGTATGCGAAGAAATCGTTCAGTGGACTCACACCTAACTCAAGAAAAATTCAAAGAAATCCTAAAAAAAGAACTGATAACAGAAATTGAGATCATGCTTGAAAAAATACTGACTCGAATGGTATCAACTCAGCTGAAGGATATAAATAGTCGCTTTGTCGAACTTCAAGAGTCTATGACTTATATTTCTGGACAATATGACGACTTAAAAAAGCACCTAGACTCCACCACATCGGATTTGCATTGCCTCAAGGATGAGAACAAATTCCTCAAAGAACAATTAAATCATCTCACAACTCGTGTGAAGACCCTGGAAGATGATAACATGAAGCAACAACAGTGGGCCAGATTGCAAAATATTGAAATCGCTGGCATACCAGAAGATAAGGATGAGAATACATTAACTATTGTACAAAAGATTTCGAAGCATATTGGAGTCTCAATCGAACCCTCTGAAGTGGAGTTTGCGCATCGCGTGCAGCCGCGGCGTGCCACAAGCACCGTGCGTGCGCGCCCTATTGTCGCCCGGTTGAAGCATCGTTTTATTAAAGACAAAATAATGGCCGCTGCACGTAAACATCGCAATTTAAACACCAGTGATATGGGGTTTGGATGTGAAAATAGTATGATTTTTATAAATGAACATCTAACAAAAGAAAATAAAATGCTTCTTTCACAGTGCAAACGAAAGGTAAAGGAACTAAATTACAAATTCATTTGGACAAAAAACTGCCGTATATTCGTTCGAAAAAACGAGGCTTCACCTCCAATCTGCATATCTTCCTCGGCAGATATTGTGAAAATTGTTTAAGATCTGTTTACCTGTTTATTCTGTATACTTTGAAACATTTTCGTAAATTACTTGTGAAAAGGTATGCATTTGTTACAAATTCTAAGATTTTTTATCAGTTAACACAACTAGACACACTATACACTATTAATACACACATCAAAAACTCACACACGTATCATACATTATTCTCACAAACGTTAATAAACATTACCAAAATCACATATACCTGCACTCACCTAACGCTTTACTTATATACATATATTTATAACATTCTCAAATATAAATACAGAATATTCTATAAAATATATAATGACATAATTTATTTTCGATTAATAATAACATATTTACAAGTAAAATTTACACATGTATTTACCAATTATTCCTTAATCCTAAGTACAAGTAATTTAAAAACTTTTATTAACTATAATTATTCATACCTAACGCCTATACCTTGCTACATTTTTAGGTACCTTGAATATGTAATTGTTCGCTATAACTATTATAAGTACTGGCATCATCAAGTTGTTTTTCAATGGATACTACACTGAAAGAATTAAAACTTTATTATCAGAACGTACGGGGATTGAGGACTAAGACTAATGAATTTTATAATAATTTACTATTACTTGATTATGATGTTGTTATGATAACAGAAACTTGGCTTTATGACGGAATCCTGGATTCAGAATTATGTAATGATAAATATAATGTGTTTCGTCGTGACCGTGGGTCGTTGGGAGGTGGAGTCATGTTAATGTGTGCACCATACTTGCAGGCGCGTATGAGATCCGAATGGCATTGTGATAACCTTGAGTGTGTTTGGGTGACGGTTCCTTCTAATGCTGTGGGATTAGAGCACGACCTCCACATAGCAGTGGGTTACATACCCCCTAACTCTTCACTCTCAGAAAAAACAAGACTGTTTGTAAATCTTATTTCACAAATACGTAATAATCATCCCAACGATCAATTTATACTTGCAGGCGACTTTAACCTACCGTGTATAGACTGGACACAAGATGGACCTGTCATACTTAGGAAAGGCCCTGTTGAAGTCCAGAATTCGGCATCACAGCTCATTGACCATACGGCTTTCATAGGTCTTACGCAATATAATGTCATCTTAAATAATAGTAATAAAATACTAGACCTAATTTTTTCAGACTCGTCCGTCACTGTAAGTAGATCCAACTTCCACCTTGTTAAAGAAGACTGTCACCACCCTTCACTCATTATCACTGCGTCAGATTTCCTCATACCTCCCTTGAAAACACAATTGCGATCAAAGTATATTTATGGGCGTGCTGACTTTAATATTATTAATGAAATGTTAAATCAACAGGATTGGTCGTTTATATTAGATAATAACACAAATATTGAGACTATAATAGACAGTTTTTATGCAATTATAAATAACTGCATAAAAACATATGTTCCTCAGGTTTACCACTCTGGTGTGCACACTTATCCCATCTGGTATAGCAGGCCGTTAATAAAGTTAATTAAAGAAAAGTTTAAAGTTCACAAACACTGGAAAAAATACAAAAACCCAAACGACTATGCTCAATTTTCAACCCTAAGATGTAGACAAAAAGAAATGCAGTCCGAATGTTATAATTCTTTCATAAAATTTTCACAACAAAAAATTAAAAATAACCCCAAATACTTCTGGTCCTATGTAAAATCTAAAAGAAAAAATACTTGTAATTATCCTCAACAGATGACATACAATAATTTAGTTATCAGTAACAATCTTGACATTTGTTCCGCTTTTAATAAGTTTTTTGAAACAAATTTTAATAAACCCTCTGATCTATATTTACAAGATACGCATAATAATCAATTGCAAACTGCTACTATACATGACATTAAAATTACCAAAGAGTATATTTTAAAGCTAATTAACAATCTCGACATATCAAAAGGTGCGGGTAGCGACAATATTCCAACAATATTTTTCATCAAGTGTGCAGATTCTCTATCTCTTCCTATCTCACTTATTTTCAATCGATGTTTTCAGGAAGGCTACTTTCCTCACATTTGGAAAACAGCCCATATTGTACCAATTCATAAAAAAGGTCTTAAATCAACAATTGAGAACTACCGCCCCATTTCGATCCTGAACGTACTTAGTAAACTATGTGAAAGAGTAGTCCATGCTCATATATATCCAATAATTGCCACTTCGATTCCCTCTGAACAACACGGATTTATAAAGGGCCGGTCAACTGCAACTAACCTAGGAGTTTTTGTAGACTATGTATCTAATAGTATAGACGGTGGGTCACAAGTAGATGTAATATATACGGATTTTGAGAAGGCATTTGACCGTGTTGACCATAGTATCCTACTGCGTAAACTATTTGAACTGGGTATCCACGGTAATTTGTTGAGATGGTTCGAGTCATATCTGCGCAATCGTTCTCAAGCTGTAGTGGTAGGTAGTTCACGCTCCGACTTTTTAGAGGTTCCATCTGGCGTACCGCAGGGTTCCATCCTGGGACCATTGTTGTATGCCACGTACTTATATGATGTGGGTAGATGCTTTAAGTATGCAAAATTTTTAATGTATGCTGACGATACAAAAATCTTTATGAAAATTAATGGAATTACTGATTGTATTAACCTTCAAGCCGATCTAGATTGATTAAACTCTTATTATATTGAAAATCGTATTGGTATTAATTTAAAGAAATGTTGTCTTGTATCATTCACTAGAAAAACTAATCCAATTAAATACAATTATAAAATAAATAATTTTACTTTATCTGAGTTGAATAGTGTACTTGACCTAGGGGTAAAAATGGATTCAAAACTAACATTTTCCGAACATATCGATACAATAGTGGCGAAAGCATACAAAAATTTAGGTTTTGTTTTACGAGTCAGTAAGCCCTTTTCAGACATTGGATGTTTACGAGTACTATACTTTGCATATGTCAGAAGTATTCTTGAGTATAGTAGCATAATATGGAACCCTCAATATGTGACGTATATTCAAAAGCTGGAGAATATTCAGTTAAAATTTTTAAAGCACCTACACTTTCGATTTTCTCGCCGCTTTTCAGATGACAGCGAGTTTAGTCTCCACTACAATTGCATGCCTCTTCAAAGTAGACGAACCTTAATTGATATGTCCTTTCTACATGGTATATGTAATAACTACATAGACTGTTGTGAATTAGCGTTACAAATTTTAAATTTTTGTGTTCCAAAAACACGAACTAGACATACAAAACTTTTTGCTACTGCCCTTAAAAAAACTAACTATGCTCAAAATTCGATTGTCAATAGGCTTCACAGAATTTATAATAAAACATTTAATACAATTGATATCTTTCACTCTAGTAAAACTTCATTCAAACGTGAAGTTGCCAAGGTACTTTGTAAGAATATGTCAGATTATAAACTAATTTATAAATTTAAATAGTAAATAGCAGTAATAATATAAATGCAAGAAAGTTTTTATAGCAGGTACTAATTGGATACATAAATATACATTATAATTTACATACATCATGTTTATATTTATTACATGTTTCTATTTATTTTTAAAATTTCGTTATTTAATTAAACTTTGTATTACGTTCACACACACACACACACACACACACACACACACACACACACACACACACACACACACATACACACACACACACACACACACACACACACACACACACACACACACACATACACACACACATACACATACACAAACTCACATTCACTCACTCTCACATACACACACAAACATACACACTCTTCCGCACTTAAACAAATTTCGAGCGCTTTGTTTACCTTTAAATATTTTTATATTTCATACTTCTATTTTTATGTAAGGTGGTGAATACTTTGTGACGTTATATGTTGATTTTTAGCTTAATAAGTATATTGTAAATCCGTAATTGGCTTCAAGACCTACTTTATAGATTTTGAGTGTAAATAGATTGTTACAAGCTGTGGATTTTGTGAATAAAATAAAATAAAAATAAAAAAATAAAAAAAATATACGTACCTACTTGGGTATACAATTCTTTGTAAATATTTTCTGATAAGTAGAAAATTTCTTATTAACAGAATAATATAACGTTATAACGGTATACCGTTATTTCGCTACTACTGTGCATGTTGACTATACGGGCCCGATGAGCCGTCGTTTCTAATCCCATTCTTTATCCGTACGGACTATTTTATAATCTTTTGGTATCACACTATGTTGACGGATATATACAGTAATCTATGGTTGACGGGCATCAAAAGCGACTAACGTCCAATATAATTATACCACCAGTCTTCATGCTAAGCGTGTCAATTCGTGCAAATCCGTCTTAATGTGAAAGGCCTGTGGGCTGTTGAAGACTAATAAAGAATAAATATTATTAATTATATGTACCTGTAATTAAATTTTACGAAATAATCACTATATTCTACTGTAATTTCGGTTTACGTTCCATAATATTTTTTATCATGTGCAAACAGTTCACTCCGAGACATATGTACGAGTACTTTCTTCAAGGGTAAGGAATTACCGTAAACGTCAAACTTAGCGTGTAAATTTGCGACCACAGTAATCATTAGTCTTGATAGATTAGAATTTAATAGCAAGGTTCGGGTAACAATTATTTACTCTTAGCGGTTATGTAACATGGAACAATTAGGTACATATAAAAGGTCCCCGAAATAGCCGATTGCAATTGTTAGTATTAACGTGTCTGGGCCGTGTAGTGGTGGTGTAAGAATATCCACTAACCCACATCTTCCCGAGGGCATCATGAGAGGTGATAGGGGGAAAATATAAAGGGAGATAGGCATAAAAAACTATGGTAAAATCCCCATTTTTTCCATCCATATTTTCCCTATGAGAGAGGCCTATGTTCAGCAGTGAACTTGTATAGGCTGTAATGGATGGACGTGTTTGGAGTATCATTACCTCAATTGATTACTAACTGTCTTGGGAAGTTACGTGCGTCACTTATAATTATAATGTAAAACGCAGATATTTTTTATAGAACTCTGCTACGCCTGCTCTATCACATTAAAGTTAATAATAGATGCCGCGTTTCTTACACGATTATCAATTGTTATTATAGAACGTCAATGCACGACCTGTCAATTGCCAGTTTGTCAGTTGCAATCAATTTTTTTGTCATTTACCGTAGCTTTTCGCATCAAGGAGGGTCATTCACGTAAATAATGATAATCGCAATTGACTATTTCGGAGATTTCGGAATTTAGGGTACAGTAATGAGTTTCAATGAGTTTTTGCAGCATTCTTTGAGCGAAGCCTAAATATAGGACACAGTGGACTTCCAATGAGTTGTAATGATGATGATGAATAATGACAAGATGCATTGTTTTTAATCCAGCGTCTTAGGGATTATTTTCATTCAACATTTACAACAGTAATAGGATGAAATAAGATCGATGAGTTTCCATAACATTACCGCATTGTAAAATATTTAATACGATAATAAATACACACATCAACATCTTATTCTAATGAATCCTGTACTCATTTGCGAAAAATTTTTGAAAAGATTGATCACTGGTGATAAAAATTGGATCAGCTACGACAAGAACTTGTGATAAAGATCATGGTCAAAGGATAGTCAAGCTCCACAGCCAGTAGCAAAATTGACAAAAACGGCCGGAATTGATCGACAAAAAAAAGGAGTGGTCTTTCATCATGATAACGTCAGACCACACACACCTTTGGCCACTCAGCAAAAATTGAGAGAGCTTGTTTGGGAAGTGTTAATGCATCCACCATATAGTCCTAACCTTGCACCCTCAAATTTTTTCCTGTTTCGTTCTCTTCAGAATTCTTTGGGTAGTGTTAGGTTAACATCAAGAAAGGATCAAAACTACTAAAAAAAATTCCAAGATTTCTACAGCAACTGGTTCAGTTACCACTTATAAGATGTCAATAAGTTATCGAACGAAATGGCACATAAATAAATATTTTTATTAAACGTAATTAAAATTTGAAAAAAAAATATCTTGAATTTGTATGTAAAATACGAAGAAACTTTTTCCCCGACTCATTATTTTTATCAGACCAGACTTCAGAATAAAATAATTTTTTAGCGTAAATAAAATTTTATTTAATTAAAGACGAAGTGAAATAATAATAAAAAAGTGCGCGAAAAAGCGAAATTGTTCCGTTTTTAACAATTATGCAAAAAATCAGTAGTCAAGTTATGAAAGTCTTGCTATGGGATACTGTCCCAGGTCCTGCTAAGATGCTCTTCAGTTGCTCTTCAGTCGCAATATTTGCAGGATAATTCTTCAAAGCCCTTCTTTGGAGCATGTCCCAGGCGTGCTTTATGGGTTTTAGGTCTGGTGATTGCGCGAAACAGTCTAAAACCGATACGCCGTACTCCTGCAGCCAGCTGGTCACCACTCGTGCTGTGTGCGGACGGGCGTTGTCGTGCATGAGTGTGAATTCTTGACTAGTCCACCCCCATCGGCTACAAGGGGTAAACTATTGGTAATAGCACCTGGTTACAGTATTTTTCACCAGTCATGGTGTTTCTGATCCAAATGAGGTCTGTTCTTCCACTAACACGAATTCCCACCATGGAATGGATGGACTTCCTGAGGGTGTTTCAGACGGATCTTATGACCAGAAACTCGCCATACGCGTAATGAATCTCTTCGTGAATCAGAATGGAAACCGAATCCGGAATAATCAGTAAACAGCACTACAGACCACTACCTTTACCTTCCCAGAGCAAATGTTCTCGAGGCCACTGTAATCTTCGTTGACGATTTCTGCGGCGTAGTGCTGGAATATAAAGCGTTCGACGAGCATGAAGGTTCATGCAGTCTTCTTCTCACAAATTAGTCACTCACAAGCAACTAGTGCTCTGACTGGAGCCTTTGAACCAACTGCATGACCGTAATATTTAGTTGTCTTCTCGCGGCAACATGCAAAAATCGGTCTTGTCGTTGGGTGGTTATCCGCTTCCCGCCTGGGTATCTTTCAGTCACAATAACGTGACCATAATCTTGATATCACGTTTTGTTTTGTTTCAATGTCGTCAGCAATAATCCGTTGAGGAGCCCCAGCTTGGAGCATGCCTACTGCCGTGAAATGGCGCCGCTGCATGATGCTTACAGTGGCATATATTCGAAATTAACTGCTAACTTCTTTTAAAACTTTAATTTGACACCAAAGTTATCAAAAAGTATGATAGGTAAATTGAAATCACATTGTTACCACGGCTCAAACAAACGACGCTATGTACTACAAAGTGAATATCAATTTACTGTTAACAAAGTTAGCGAGTAGGCCTGCTGACACTCCCTCTTCCTCGATTAATGTCATGAGTATTAGAGCCCCTGCTACTCTTACTGGACTGCTTTTATAAATTTGCTCTTCTAGAAATTATATCATTACCTTAATTTCTAAATTCAACTGTTAAAATTTTAAACAATAGATATTATGACAAACAAGGAAACTCGTTACACAATAGATAAAACTAGAAGAACTCCGAATTAATTTCTCTTCGCATTAGAATTTAAAGCGGAAATATTCTTCGAACATCCACAATAACAGATTTAAGGAATTATTAAACTGAAGTGACTTCGAGTTGAATGTATATAAGAGCTTATAAAACCGCCAAAGATACTACTAAAGAAGGTTTTAGAGTTGCAATTTTGCAATTTCGTACCGAAAATAAACTTGTTACATCCCTCACATATGGATGTGACAAGGTGGATTTCATTAAACTAGGAGTAGTGAAATTAAATTTATGATCATCATCCTTACAGCTCTTCACAAGTCCATTGCTCAAGATTGGCCTTTTTAATAGCATAGGAAGACAAACGAGCACACAGTCCAACTCCACCAAATGGTAAGTGGATACTGTGGCCCATAAACACATTTATCTACATTAATATAGTCTATATTTATTCTCAATTAAGAATGAAGATGCGTTGTCACCCCTGAGGACTAAGATGGAATGCCTCGTTTCCAGTAAAAAGGGTCTCCAGTTCTTTACACTCGCCATACAAAACACAGCAGCATTAAGCTATTTTACGCTGGTATTCTGTGAGAGAGTGGTCCTGCCCCGGTCGAGCCGACCCATTCTTGTTACAACATAATATAGCTGCAGCGTGGCTCTACCACCTTCAACAACCTCCCGCAAGGAAAGCCATAAAATACGCTCCCGAGTCACTTGCATCCATCGACTTTCTCCTGCATGTCTTACCAGATTTTCACTGCATTTAGTAGGAGAGCCACCATATACTTCGTTTACCGGTACGAGGCTGCCCTTAGAGAACGTTTCTTCCACAGCAGTTGAAAATAAAATAAAATTAAATATTTTTTTTCTCGATGTAGTAATTTAAAATTTAATTTGTCACATCATATCATATTTTTTCCAATTCTACAACCATATCAAAATGAGGTGCCTCTAACTAGATTAGAAATGGCAGAAAAAAAACTTAGCACGTATCCCCTTTTAGTATGGCTTAACCTCTACTGTATTCAGCAGCTTGGTTTTAAAGAGTAAGATAGCTAATATACTGTATAATTACGTATGAAACTGCATCAATAGTCAATAATTTGCATACGCCGTGTTGCCACGTTCTGTCTTTCCAATAACAATGCATTGAAGTAATAGTACATAAGTGCATTGTACTTCAATGTTACAGTGTGGATTTTTTTCAATGCAAGAGTGAATAGCCTTTTGTTAAGCTTAGTTAGTGCGCTTTACCATCTTGGGCTACTACGTACCGGGTCATTCAGGTTGATCATTTAATTCACGAACGCAGGTATATATATATATATATATATATATATATATATATATATATATATATATATTTATTTATTCGACGAAAATGCCGTGACGGCAAACGGCATGATGCTCTCTTATGCCGTCATGTCCCCTCTACGCCATCGCTCTCGACTCCTCGACTTGAAGTGTATAATACACACTCCGTTGCTTCTCTGTGTGAGGATTCGTACCTACTGAGTGAGCCTTACTGTTCAGCTATAGTATACTTGACTTGTTTTGGTTTTCAATATTATTTTTATTTATTTTAACTCTTTATTCCTTTATTGGTATTCATTAATTATCTATCCTACCATCAATTATGATGTTTCACATCTGCCGGGTGTTCCGTGACGGTCAACTTTTTTTTAAACGTTAATATATTTGATATAAAAAGTTGACAACCCTACGTGTAGATGTGAAATACTTAGTAACAATACCGGATGTGAAATACCCAGACCGGTGACGGCCAACAGCAAGGTATAAGACATCCGGTACTACGATTGTCAATTAACTGCCAAACTTGGTGATTACGGAAAATGCTTCTTACAATGAAAGTGACTATGCGGGCCCGGTCATTGGACCGTTTTGTTTTGATAAAGATGAAGAAAACATTAAGTTACACAGTATGCAGTTACGTACACTTATAATTTAATTCATTGTTCTTTGAGATATTATAAAAAGAGAACATTTTTTGTAAATTGACCACACAAAGATTGTCTGCGAACAAAACACATTTTCTATGCAAAAAGTTTTAGGGACGTATAATACATTTACTTATTTTCTCTTTATTTCCTTTTTGGGTTAAATGTTTGATCATTTCTTTTTCGTGAATTCCCATTCTAACGTCACTGAGCTCCATAAGGTATAACATTATTAAAGTAATTTACTGCTTATATTATCTTCTTGGCACCAGCACCCGTTGCATTTGCCCGGCCTTAAGGCTATCGCGGTAGGTACTAAAAGATTTTTAAAAAGTAATTTTAGAACAAAGGCTTTATGTTCTGTTCTAACTTTCTCTTCATTAGATATTAGCTCATCAAAAAATTTTACCGAAATATAAATATATATTTTTATCTAGAATGTTTCTCATTTCAATTTTATGATTTTAATGGATCTTGTCCACAAACATACGTCCTTAGTTATTATCGTTTAATAACGCTTAATAAGTATTAATTATCTATAAACCTGTCCTTTTCAATTATCATTTAGTGGTGAGGGCGAGAATTTTTCAAACTTACATTTAATAGTTGGATCATTGACTGTAAACTGAAAGTGATGTATGGGAGAATATTTTTTCCACTGCAAAGTTAAGTTTATCCTTTAATCCGAATTACATTATCGTTAGAACAACGTTCAGTGCTTACCTTACCTTTAATTCCCAGGATAGATGACACAACTTACACAATTTTATAAGGATCCCTCAGGGTACGTGCCCTACCCTCACTTGTCGTAGTTATGAGTAAGGCCGATTTTATCCAGTACGATTTTCACATAAAAAAACAACATTATTTTTAATTATTATCCTTAATAAATGCAATATCATATAATTCGATCGGTAGTATATGATATTTTTAAACAAATATATTTACAAACGAGCACACAATTCATCAGGTATATAAGTGGATGCTTCGATTGTGAATCAAATCCTCGGTTCTCTACATTAACCATACGAAACACATGGCTGCTATTTTAGTATTCTGTGACCCATTTGTGCTACAACCATAATATGGCCACAGCGTTACTTTATCACGTTGATAACATAATTCACAACAAAGATTTAGAAATTATTTTCCTTTCATTCATTGCAGCCTTTCGAAATCCATAGGGAACATAGGGCTTCCTATAGAATGGCCCCCTAAATCCTCTAAAGCCTACCTAACAGCCTATCAAAAGTTCACTGCAATGACCATAGGACTCCCCCAGACCGACTTTGTGGATCTAATAGTAGGAATATTTGCCATAATTGCCACACATAGCAGGCGAGTAGGCAACCGCTGTTTTCTGATGACTTCCAAAAAGGAGACGGTACTCAATTCGACTGTATGTTTTTTAAGTGTGTTACCTCATAACTTTTTACTGGGTGAACCGATTTAGATGATTCTTTTTTTATTTGAAAGCTGGTACTTCTCGTGTGGTCCCATATGAATTTGATCAAGGCCAGACTAATAATTATTGAGTTATTCTTTATATTGAAGTCAGCTGTAGAAAAATTTTAATTTTAAATTATAAATTATTTACATATTTTTTAGTTACTATGTTAGGATGGTTAACGGTTTCAGTGTGCTGCATATTTTACATTGAACGATGTAAATAACGTGAATTTTTCATTTCTTTCTACCTCAAACGAAATGACTAGAAAATATTCAAACGAAAGAATAAAGGAGAAACGAGATTCATGAAATAAAAATGTGTTCGACGTCGAAATGCATTGAAACAGAACAGGAAATATGTAAGAAAGACATTGTTAGAATGATTCCGTTCCCGTGTTGCAGACGAGCGCCTGATACTTCGCAACATATCGGGCGAGTTCCGCTCCGGGGAGCTGACGTGCGTGCTCGGCCCGTCAGGCGCCGGCAAGTCGACTCTGCTCAACATACTGGCTGGATATACGTAATGTCTTCAATTTCTTTTACCAAATTATGCTATATTTCAATTCCGTTACTTTATTCCTTTTGGGTTTTCTTAAAAAAAGTGTTCTTCTTAGTTCTCAGCTTAAAGTTAATAAATAAAGTAAGTTTTAAAATAAATGCTTTTATAACGTTGTAAATCTCATCATCATCTTATGGCCATGTGTTTTTATATAGAATAAGGGTGACTGGTCTACCCATCAGTCCTGTCGCTGTGTGTGATAACCGAAGTCCAGATAAGTCAATCCGAATTTAAATATGCCCATGACGATGATGCGATTTTACAACTATTATTAAAACAAATAATTTGTTAATGTAATAAGATAAAGGTGACAATCGAGCACACAGCCCACCTGATGGTAAGTAGGTACTGTGACCCATAGAGATCTACATCTATACTCGATTAAGAATCAAAATGCAGATGCATTGTCAACGCTAAGGAGTAAGATGGAATACCTTATATCCAGTAAAAAGGGTGCAAAATTGCGCTCAAAAACATAACTGCTCGGGGCAAACTGAGCAACAATACCAAGGCGACCCCTGCCACGCTATCCGTGAATTTCTGCAACATCAGGGGACTTCACTCTAAACTAAACGCCGTCCACTACCATCTAGAGACGGCGAAGCCGGCCTTGCTCTTTCTGACCGAGACGCAGGTTTCCTCTCCGGCTGATATTTCGTATCTCTCCTACCCGGGGTACAAATTGGAGCACTCCTTTGTGCCTCGGGCTGGAGTTTGCGTGTATGTCAGAGAGGACATCTGTTCTCGACGCCTCGGCAGTCTTGAAGGTTCGGACATGTCCATCCTTTGGTTACGCGTAGATAGCGACGACCATCCGCGCGTCTACGGGTGCCTCTATAGGTCCCATAGTGATAATGCCGAAACAGACCGACTCATTGACCACGTCCAAATGGCTACAGATTCCATGCTACAACAGGTCCCAGCCGCAGAGATCGTGATCCTTGGCGATTTTAACGCCCACCACGCCGAATGGCTCGGTTCACGTTTAACCGATTATGCGGGGAGATCTGTTTATGACTTTGCCTTTGCATATGGTCTGACACAACTGGTTACTTCGCCTACGCGGATTCCAGATGTGGAGGATCATACACCTTCCCTGTTGGATCATCTGCTGACCTCTCATCCGGACGGATATCAGGTTTCCGTCGTTGCCCCTCTCGGCTCTTCGGACCATTGTCTGATCCGGAGTGTGGTGCCAATCACGCTCCCCTCGCGGTTGCGTTTTGCAGGTTGCCGCCCTGTTTGGCATTACAGGTCGGCGGATTGGGACGGAATGCGGTCTTTCTTTGCTTCCTACCCATGGGGGCGGGTTTGCTTCTCGCCGGATGATCCCAGCTCTGTTGCTGACTCTGTAACTGATGTGGTGCTACAGGGAATGGAACTATTTATTCCATCATCTGTGGTACCCATCGAAGGCAGATCTCAGCCTTGGTTTTGTCGCTCCTGTAAGACTGCATTACGCAGTAAGCAGGAGTGTTATCAAGCCTGGGCTGCGGCTTCGGTGACTCGGGATGTAAACACCAGCACACTCAAAAAGAAGTATAACTTCGCCTCCAGGTCCTTCAAAAGAGTTATTGCCAAGGCAAAGTCAGAGAACATAGGCAAAATTGGCGAGAAACTAGTTCGCCTTCCTTCGGGAACCCGTGCATTCTGGTCTGTCGCCAAGGCTGTCCAAGGGAATTTCTGTAAGCCATCACTACCATCTCTGCACAGGAAGGACGACTCACTGGCCCAAGACGCAAAAGACAATGCCAACATTTTAGGCTCCCTCTTTGCATCCAACTCGACTCTTGATGACGGGGGGAAAACACCGCCGACCATCCCGCGGTGTGAGTGCTCCATACCGGATGTGCTGTTCTCACAGCGCTCGGTTCGCAAAGCACTTCTCTCCCTGGACATCCAGAAGTCGAGTGGGCCTGACGGAATCCCCCAATTGTGCTGAGGACGTGTGCTCCGGAGTTGGCACCGGTCCTAACGCGTCTATTCCGGTACTCCTACTCCCAAGGCGTAGTCTCGAACTCATGGAAGACAGCTTTTGTCCATCCGATCCCTAAAAAAGGCGACCGCTCAGACCCGTCCAACTATAGGCCTATCGCGATCACCTCCTTGTTCTCCAAAATAATGGAATCCATTATTAACTGCCAGCTCATCCGGTACCTTGAGGATCACCAGCTGATTATTGACCGACAGTACGGTTTTCGTCGAGGTCGATCAGCTGGTGATCTTCTGGTCTACCTGACCCATAGATGGGCTGAGGTAGTAGAGTCCAAGCGGGAGGCGTTGGCCGTTAGTCTGGACATTGCGAAGGCCTTCGATCGGGTCTGGCACAAAGCGCTTCTTTCGAAGCTCCCTTCCTATGGGCTTCCCGAGAAATTGTGCAATTGGATCACCAGCTTCCTTGCAGATCGGAGCATCAAGGTCGTTGTAGACGGTACATGTTCTGACTACAAGCCTATTAACGCTGGTGTTCCACAAGGCTGTGTGCTATCACCAACGCTGTTTCTTCTGCATATCAATGATATGTTGCTAACTGGTAACATTCATTGCTATGCGGATGACAGCACTGGTGATGCTCTATACACCGGCCGTGCCAATATTTCTCGGGAACACGTCGCCGAGTACCGGAACAAATTTGTGTCTGAAGTCGAGTCTTTGCTGAACAAAGTCTCGGATTGGGGGCGACTAAATCTAGTCCAGTTTAATCCTCAGAAGTTCCTCAGAAACAAGTTTGCGCGTTTACCGCCAAAAAGAACCCCTTTGTCGTATCTCCTCAGTTTCAAGGCACTCCCCTTCTTGCCTCAGTCAGTATCGGTATCCTCGGAGTCGACATATCGAGTGACGTGCAGTTTCGTGGTCACTTGGAAGAGAAGGCCAAATTGGCCTCTAAAAACCTTGGCGTGCTCAGCAGAGCGGGACAGTATTTCATGCCGGCACACCGCCTGCAACTTTACAAGGCGCAGGTTCGGTTTCACATGGAATACTGTTCCCATCTCTGGGCAGGGGCTCCCCAGTGCCAGCTCTTTCCACTTGACCGCATCCAGCGCAGAGCGGCTCGAATCGTCGACGACCGAGCCCTTTTCGATCGGCTCGATTCATTGGCACTGCGAAGAGATGTTGCATCCCTTTGCATTTTCTTTCGCATCTACCATGGGGAGTGCTCTGAGGAATTGTTCGCATTAATCCTAGCCGCAAAATTTCATGAACGCACATCGCGGCAGAACTCCCAATACCATCCACACCATCTGGATGATTGGCGGTCCACCACTGTGCGATTTAGAAGATGTTTTCTTCCTCGCACAACTTCCTTGTGGAATCGATTACCATCAGCGATTTTTCCGGACCGATACGACTTAGGGACCTTCAAGAAAAGAGCGTACTCCTTTTTAAAAGGCCGGCAACGCATCTGCAATTCCCTCTCTGATGTTGCAGTTGTTCATGGGCGGCGGTAGTCACTTACCATCAGGTGAGCCGCATGCTCGTTTGCCCCCTCTCCTATAAAAAAAAAACAATACAGACTACGAATAGGGGTCATATCGTTTTGAGGCGTTTCTGTCTAACGAACCGGGTCAAAAGGATACTCTTTGTTGCAAAATTTTCATTTACTTACATATTATGTAAATGTTTTGTTAAAATTATAATGACGAAATTTCCTCCAGACCAAATGCAACCACGGCGCTAACTTTGAAGAACTGCCATGATATTTTAGTACATGCAAATTTTTTAGTGTATTTTTCATACAAGTAAGAGTAACAAACAAGTTCATAGACTTAAGCTACCACGGCTCTTCTGTGTCCCTATAATCACCCTCAAATGTCCTCGATTAGGTATCAAAAGAATACCAGAAAAGATCACAGATAGATAGATTCGATTTTCTCTACGAAATTTACTGGTATTTTATACTGGAAATGAGATTGTGAGCGCATGGTCGTTTTCCTGGTGAAGCCAACCCATTGTTGTAAAGGCTACATACATACATATATGTATACATACATACATATTTACATACATACATACACATATACACTCGAAAAACATTACACTCCTATTGGGGCAGTCAGCTAAAACAGAAACACTCGTACCAATTTAACCGCGGCCGATCTGATATTACACTTTGCAGTTACATCGAAGATGCTAGGATGCGATACCGCCAAGTTACTGGAACATAAACAACGATTATCTCGAAATCCAAAATTGTTTTACAAGAAATTTTAACTCAAGATTAGACCCGAAAACGGCCACGAAGTGATATAATATGCACGACTAGTAAATTAAGAATCAACCATTTATGGTGAAATCTCAAAAAGGCACTCGGATTCTAAAGACTTCTAACTAAGCCTTGACCAAAGACCTCAAAGAGAATCACGTTTCATCAAAAGTAGCTCTATGTGCGCATGTATGAATCAGTTTTTTTATTTTGTTTAAACAATATAGGATATAAAAATAAGTAAGTAAACTTTTAAACACACTTCTAAAAAAAATCCTCCTTCTCCAAACTACCACATTGAGGCACGATGTCCTGCACTAAATTATTGAATGTGTAAAAAGCTGAAAAGAGATTGAATCATTAATGCTTAAGTATCACAACTTAACAATCTGTTCATCGAAGCTAATTTTTAATATTATGGTAAACTAACATTTCGTGGGTAAAAGCCTCAAAATACTTAAAAGAAAAAGTAAAACGCACAACAATAAATTCCTTGTTCTGTAGTCTGTACATTCCGTCACTGATTCAGTCATCTGCGAAACGTGGTTATACCAAAACAATAGCATTTCTGTTATCCATTGATGATATTGAATATTCGAAACGTAATTACAACACCAAATAAACGGGTCTATGAAAGCACTGGAAACTATTTCGCCCCGGTGAAGCTGACGACCATTGGCCTGCGATATTAAACAGCAAATTTTGAATTGTTGTTTCATTATTAGTTTCCAGAATTGAGAATGCAAAACAGTAAATAAGGTCTGGCAATTGTAAGGGTTACGAGTAATCTGCTTAGCGAGAAATATATCGTAGTAGAGTCTTACGACATCCATGGATGATGAATGATGACTTACGCCATCTCTACATGGGGTAATGTTGTCGGAAAAAAGTAGGTAAAATTAAGGTGACATCATTAATTTTATACCAGATCCGACTGAATATGTCTCAAAATTTAAAAGTGTATGTTACAAAAATTGGAAAAGCTATTTTGAAGAGAAATCTATAACGAAAGGCATCTGGTATAGAACTATACAAAGCGAGCCTTATCGCTTACCTTGGTTTAGTGATTGTGATCTCAACAGAAATTTGGTTAAGTTAGCTTCAAGGCTTCGTTCTGGTCATACTCCATCAGCAAAGTTCGCTTTTTAATGGAAAAAAAAACCTTCACCGAATTGTGATGTATGCAACAAAATTGAAGATGTTTACCATTTGTTGATGGAGTGTGTCAAGAACAAACCCCAAATCAAAGATGTCAAGAGGGTTATTCCGGCTTGCTTCTAGGACGGAATAACTTTATCTAGTATAAGATTCCTTTTAGGTTAATAATTTAACTAGTACTCTCAATTATACATTTTTATTTTGTTATAGTGTTAGCAGTAATTAGTATAAGGTATGATGGGATTGGCATGTCATTTTGACAAAAATCCAAAAAAATTAAAGAAAAAAATTTACGTGCAACCTTCTCGGGAAGAAATAATAACAATAATAATAATAATAATCATTTATTGACAGACAACAAAGGCCCGTAAAAAAAAAACATAATTACTTATAATCAACAAACATAAAAAAATTGAAATAAAATAAAATAGTAATGTAATACAAAAATTGAACAAGATTTTATTAATTCGTTGCTAAATAACGTGTTAATATTCGCATTATAGTCTCCTAAGGCAATAGCCACATTTACGAAATGATTTTCTAATAAACTTTTGATTATACATAAAATATTTGTAAATTCAGGTAAATTTTCAAGATTGTTTTGAGGCATATAAACAGAAAAATACATATGACAATTCCCATTAATATACGATTTTATAGCACAAATTCGTGAATCATTACAATTTACTAAGTCAACATTATTAATTAACGCAGTTCTCCACAAGAGGGCCATACCTCCATATGGTCTCCCTTTTAATATTCCGGATGAAGAATCGACCGCAGAGGTACCATGTGAAGAGAACTCGGTATGAATTGTTGACAAAAAAAGATAGCTCATGGGGAAGCATCCAGGTCTCTTGAAGAGCCACCACATCAAACTCTTTACACAGTTCTCTAACATGATCAACACTTCTCTTAATTGACTGACAATTAAAACTAACGAACTTCATTTCTTACGGAATTACTTTGCCAGAAATGTCTAAACACTATGCCTACAGGCCAGAAGTCCTCATTCATAAAAATATGTTTTCTGTCCAAATTAATCCTTACCTTAAAAGAAACCTAAAAAGCATGCTCGTATCTTAATTTTTTATTTCATCGCTCTCTATTACTGGATTGTAACTTTTTCGTTGGCAACACAATGGAATCCATAACTACAGGCGCAGCATTTACCTCACTGCATCTGGGGAACATGTGGGGACACCTGAGTTCGATCCAACCGGTGAGGGCTTCATACAGCATTGTATCTAGAGCACGCTCCGTCGCCAACTCCCCATTCAGCATTGGCAACGCCAGCCCATTAATCCTTGCCATTGTCCCATAAGGTGCGTTAAGTTTGGACGTCGCGATCAAATTCTTGCAATACAAAAACCAGATGCAGTCCAGTTCGGTATAATTTTCAGTTTTGTTATTGGCAACACTGTCCGAACTGTCGTTTTTATTGTATGAAGTTTGCAAATGGTTTAGAGTGTGAGTGTGCCATCTATATTGCGCGACAGTTGGTTTTGAATGTTCGTGTTGAGGTTATCACGGTTGGATAGCTGGCTAAGGAGAAGTTTAGTGTTCTTGTACGCCCTGTCGAGGTGTATAGCAGCCCGCGCGGTGCTCATGGCGATTTCTAGAACGTTCTCCAGAAGATTCTTCCCGAAGTCGAATTCCTCGGCCGTTTCTGGTCGGCTTTGGCGTTTCGCAGCAACGCTCTCGTGATGATAAACTTCATTCTTCTTCGCCTCAACTTTGCCGGGCTCCAGGAACAGCGCGTTGAAAGCAAATACTTCTGGATCTTTTAGCATTTTCACCCTCGCAGCTTCCTGATTTTCCCACGCCATCAGCTATATGTTATGCAGGAGCATCACATCCAGGGTCAGGATCCCGAAAGACAGTAGATCGGTGCTGTTGCTCCGGATGATCTTCCTCTTGTGGTTCACAAGGGTGTAGTTCTCGCCGAAATACAACTCCTTGAGTTTCCCCATGATTACGGACACGTTTCCCTGCACCTGACTCTCGTTGAGGGCAACGAGTTTAGACAAGTACTGATGTACTTGTCTAAACTCGTTGGTCGAGTTCCGTTCCCTGGTTACATTCTTAAAATCCGGGTCAGAGGTAATCGAGTCGTGGAGTTCTTGGATCTTCTCTATTAAATAGCTGGTCATCGTATTGCTTTGCATATAGTCGTCATAAAGTGCATCGTCGTTGTAGTATTCGTCGTAGATATCATCGTATCTCCTGACTCTAGCTACGTACCCCTCGATCGGGAGACCGTGTCCAGGACATAGATCGAGAAGAGTCGGTTTGAAGTTTGGGTACTGCTCGGCTTCCAGTCTGGGATATATCGCTTGATGTTTCTTCTCTATTCTCCTTTCTTGGTGGTAGAGAGTCGATTCGTGACTTTTTGTTCTTCTCTCTGCGGCCGACTACGTTTTTAAATATAGATAGCTTTTCCAGGATAGGATTTTGGATTTCGTTTTCTGTTTCCATCGATGTTGTGGATGGTGTTTCTTCTATGGTTGGTTTTGACGAGGGCTTGGTTGGCTACGGTTGTGTGGCTACGAGGGTTGTAGTAGATAGGTTCCGGTGCCTCGAAGAGCTCCCGCGTCGGGTATCTCTCCGTGGCTCCCCACTTGGTAATCACCACCAAACTGCAAAGCGGGACGCGCTCGCGATTATCCAAACCTTCAGAGGTACGATAGTTTTAGTTGGCATCCTCTCGCATACGATAGGCCGAGGAGGGAGGGGCCTACGCGCTTGGTCCACGTTGGTCCGGGCAAGGCTCGACCCAGCCGTCGAGTACACCCACCAGTCCGGGGTCATTGTGGCTCTACTGTCGCACGAATTAGCTGAAGCCGGCCGCTTTTCGTACTCGTATTGAAACATATTTTATCCGCCAAGATTTCTTTCTAACGAGAACAAAAACAATTCAATATAGAAAGTCACTACTATGACAAATCTATAATCAATTTACATCACTCGTAACTTGTATTCACTGATTAGAAACATAAATAGAACGAACTAAAAATATTAAAAAAGAAGTTCCCGGTCCGCGTTTTTTTGTTTTTTTTTTTCATGCGAAAAATGGTTTTTTGGCATCAAGCGTAGTACGTCCACAACTGTTACCGGTTTTTGTCCGACTCCGGAGTCGGTATCGGAGTGTCATCCCATGTGAGATGTTGTGAGCCAGTCTTAGCTTAAACGTCTTATTTGTTTTCATAGCTTATCATTTTTATTTGTTTATAAATTCTCAAATATATTTATTTATTTATTATGTAAAAAAATCTATATTATTTGTTTGAATTGCAGCACCAAAGGAGTGAATGGACGCATCACAGTAAACGGCCACGCTCGAGATATGCGAGTCTTCAAGAAGCTGACCAGCTACATCATGCAAGACGATTTGCTTCAGCCGCGGCTGAGTGTATCCGAGTCTATGAGCATCGCAGCGGACCTCAAGTTAGGAAAAGAGTTGGGAAAGGCAGAGAAGGAACTTATTGTAAGTAATAACATAAGATACGGTTTGTTTCATTATTTTATAACCTCGTTAATATTTTCTTACATAATAACGATGTAAACTATCTCTTCATTTCATTTTAAGAATGTGGCAAAACGTAATGGTAATGGACATCAATCTGGAGACATGGGATCTTTTTGCTATCCCCCAGTCACTTTATATGGAACCCATGTCACCCATACCATATATCTTGCGGTAAAACAAGCATCTGTTCACCGTTTGACCGTGTAGTCGTAGTGTAAGTATATCCACTACCCCCATGTCGTCCCGTGGGCGTCGTTATACAGAGGGAAACTAACCAGGAGATGGGCAGCAGTGTCTTCCTAATTACAAGATTTAAAAAAATATAACTCCGTTTACGAACCCGCCCGCCAAGCTTGGCAACTTTGGAAAATATGAGGCATTCTATGGGGGAGGCCTATGTTCAGTGGTTGTTTTTGACAGGCTGTACTGTATAGTGTAACGGTCGAAAGCAACTTAGGTGGAACTTTTGAAACAACAATCAGCAATTCAAACCAAGCGTTGTGTTTACAGGAATCTTCTCAACAACGTTGAGTTTACTGGTTGATAAAAATTTCAATCCATTTATAATACACTAACATTGTAGCCATTAGTTTACCACTACAGTGTCATGTCTGCTGCAGTCCCAACCTTTGACTCATTCCCTTGTTGACATTTACGTTCTACAAACATAATGGATACACCGAGCTAAGCACTCAACTTAGTACGGATTAAACTGTAGAAATCAGATTTAGAAATCTAATGAAACAAAAGAAAAGTATTGATATAAAGTAATTAATCATCATCATCATCATCAACATTACAGCTATTTAAAGTTCACTGTTAAACATAGGCCTACCATTACATTGCCTCATAAGGGGAATATGCGATGTTGCCACTATTAGCAGGCGGGTTGACTACCGCAGTTTTAGGATTACGTACCCGAAGGGTAACCAACGGGACCCTATTACTAAGCCTCCGCTATCCGTCCGTCCGTCTGTATGTCCATCTGTCTGTCTGCGGGCTGTACCTCATGATCCGTTATAGTAGACATTTGAAAATTTCACAGAATGTGTATTTCTGTTGCCGCTAAAACAACAAATAAAAAACTGGCCATGTACGATGGTACGAAATCCTTCATGTGTGATTCCGACTCGCACTTTGCTGTTTTTTTTTAATTTGTAGTGTTTAGAAGGGTTACGCTACTGCTCGTCTCCTGGTTTGTTTAACTGTGTAGTGACGGTGTAAGAATATCCGCTACCCCATATCATCCCTTGTGAGTCGCAGGTGGCGACAGAGGGAAACAAAGTAATTAATAATAAAATAAATAATAGAGACAATATTTTCACGTGGTAGAGCCATGCTGTAGCTATATTGTGGTTGCAGCACGAATGGGTCTGCTCGGCCGTGGTAAATAGCAGCTCAATGCTGCTGTGTTTCGTATGGTGAGTGTAGAGAACCGGAGACCCTTTTTACTGGAAACGAGGCATTCCATCTCTGTCCTCAGGGGTGGCGGCGCATCTGCATCTGCTGTCCTTAGGAGTGACAACGTATCTGCATTTCAATCTTAATCGAAGATAGATGTAAATGTCTATTGGCCACAGCATCCACTTACTATCAGGTGGACTGTGTGCTCGATTGTCATACTTACTTTATAAAAAACATTGTTTAAGTGTATGACAGAATTGACTTAAATATTAAGAGCCCGCTCTGAAATTTCAAAGTTTTTTCAACGACAATTTAAAAATTGGACATGCAGGCAAGAGCGCAATACCAACCAGGCACTGCCAGTTTTCCTGTCAGATAAATTTATATTGAAATGTGGAATGCGGAATACATGTTGTGGTTCCGAAGCACATTCAACGAGATATATTCTCTAGAACGCTTGAAGGTATAATATTAAAAATATTTTGTCGGCATTTCTGAATTAAATTTCAAAGCAATGCATTGTGAGACGTAAATGTCAAAAATATTTGGTTGGGATATTTTAATATTTAGCCACTGATAGCAAATAAAACATTGAAGTACATAAAACCACTCAATCGCTGATTATTGCATGCCTTAAGCGCAAAGTGCGTAGGTATGTTCTATTAGCGCCTAAAAATCAAGATTCCAACGTTTTGTCGTATAAAATCGTATCTAACAATCATATTGAATATATAAATGTTATAAAAAGTGCATTGTCAGAAAGATAAATGATTGCTGAAGTTATTAATATTTTTTTTAATTGATTAATTGCTATTTTTACATAAAAACTGGTTTTTAGTGGCTTATGAGATAGATTTATCAAGTCCGCATGGAGTGGTAAACACGATAACTTTTGAAAATATCAATGGTTTAACTCAATCTATTTTTTAATCTCTTCATCTATCATGTGGGAAGCCATGGAATGTAAATGGCAGTTCAATATTGTTTTGTTTGGTTAAAATTAATTTTTTTCGGCTGCGAAATGTCGAAATTTTCGTATTTTAGCCTTGTGTTAATTTATTTTACTAAATAGAATGCCTCACTCACTCACTTCTGCGTCAAAGACAAATGCCGTCGTGAGTGGGTACTGTATCGGTAGTTTGCTCAAAAAGATAGCTGTACAAATACAAAATATCGAAAAACAAAATTTCATACATGCTTGAGTATTATAATAATCAGAGATTTTTATTACAATATTTTAAAAGCACAGAATAAAAAATAGTAGTACGTACTATAAGTAAGTAGGACGTATATATTTATGACCTGAGTGATGATATGTTGCTTCCATGTTTTATTTGTGTTTCATTCAGCATTGCTTTATTTTCTAGATTTTTAACATATTTTGTATTCTGTAATATAAATAAATGAATATCTAATAAAAACATATGCTCAAAATATTTAAAACTCCTTAGACAGGAAGGTTTCTTTGAGATGTATCGTTTATGCACGTGTATAGATGTATTTTTATTAAATGTGACAAACGGGCAAACTGTAAACCTGATGGTAAGTTAATGCTGTGGCTTCATAGTCTTCTACATTCATCAGCGATTAAAAATCAGAATGCAGATGCAGATATATAATCACTCTTGACGAGTAAGCCAGAATGCCTCATTGCCAGTAAAAATTGTCACCGATTCTAGTTCCTTAGTATACGAAACACAGCAGCACTCTGCTACTGTTCGGATCAGGTACTCTGTGCGAGCGTGGTCCTTGCCCAGTCGAGCCGACTCATTCGTGCTGCAGCTATAATACCCTGCTACGTAGCTGTACATTTATTTTGCAATATTAGCTCATTACCATCTCGTGAAAATCTCTATTTATTTGTTTGTAATATGTACTAGAATAAATATTATGTCTGTCAGACCGAAAAAATATTTTCTTTAAAGCCGTCACACGCTGAAGAACGCAGTTGTGTGATGGCTTTAACTAGCTTTTTTTAAATAGTTTATTCAGAAACAAAACAGAATTATAAAATTTGATTTTATTCATACATACACATACATACTTAGATACATTGTATACATAAAATATGCCTAAAAAGTTACGCGTGACAGTTGACTCGAGGCGACCGCAATGTGAGATAAAGATTAGTAGTATAAGTAGGTATTCTAAAATATACACGAAATAAACCTAAAACGAGAGAACAATACCACCAATCTCGAAATTCAACAACTTAACTTGAAATAACAAACACATTACTCGAGCCAAAGTGAGTGTTTATTTAGACTACAAACATCTTCGCGACAGATCTTTAAGTGGCGCCGTGACTTAATGGGGAAGTTTAAGCTTATAAAGTTATTCATTGGAATAAACATTTCTACCTGTATCTACAGGCACATCTGTGGTTAAATGGATTTTCCGCCATCGTCACATTTTGTAGGCGTCTTGGTGAATGCGGTACTAAAGGTCACCTTGCAGATGTTTGCCATCATCGATCTGAGCATTTTATGCAGTAACAGAGGTCAGATTTCCCTCTTAGTTTCCTCTTATTATCTCATCACTTCGGGTTCAAGTCACACCATCAGGTGAACCGCATGCTCGTTTATCTCCTCTTCTATAAAAACAACACCCACACGTGCGATATAAAGGAATCCAAGAGAAGGAATTATGGATTCTTTTATACCGACGAATTACCACACGGCGGTGATATATTATTCTGCAGTAAATATAACTTCTAGCGCGAACTTTAAGAATAGGACTGACAAACTGAAATTACGATTATCATTACGCGCTATTTTCAAGTCCCTAATATAAGAAAAAAACTAAATATTTAACAATATTTTTTTTAATTTGTAAAATTTAAGTATGTTGTGACTCGATTTTGTTGTATTTTTCTTAAAATAAATAGAATACTAATCTTAAAATAGCGATGTCGTAGCCGTGCAATAAAAATCGACGTTTTAAAAGTGAAGTTACAAAAACCTAAACCCTATTCTTGTCCTACGCGTAGGTATAGTGCAGAAACAAAAGCACTCAACCGTATCTACCTTTCCATTAGAGACGTGACAAAGATGATAATGCCCGGCCGATTTTGGTCACAGAAACAACTTTTCTATCAAACATTATCAGTTGCGCAAGTCATATTTATATATACTGTACAGGTACAAAGTATATTACGTGGTAGAGTCATGCTGCAGCTATATTAATAGTATAGTTGTAGCACGAATGGGTCGGCTCGATCGGGGAAGGACCACGCTCTCACAGAATACCAGCGTAAAATAGCAGCTTAATGCTGCAGCGTTTCGTATGGTGAGTGTAGAGAACCGGAGACCTATTTTACTGGAAAAAAGGCATTCTATCTTAGTCCTCACGGCTGACAGCGCATCTGCATTTTGACTCGCAATCTAAGATAGATGAAGTTGTCTATGGGCCACAGCAACTACTTACCATCAGGTGGACTGTGTGCTCGTTTGTCACCCTATCCTATAAAAAAAGTTGTCACCGGCTAATTGCTCCTAAACAGAAAATGATATTCAAAAAGGAAAATAAAGTATCTATGTATCCGAAAAATAAAATTTAAATGATCTAATATTTCTAAAATGTTAAGAATAAAAAAAATTGCTGGCTCCTCCCAGTCAAAGGTTATCACGATCCAAAGATAAAAGTAGAAAGTGCTTTCAATAAATATTTTTTGTATTTCATAAACAATTAAGAAATATTCTATTCTAAGAACAGATCGCTGCAATTTAGTTTTTCACATTTTTATAATATTTTTCTAATACAGTAAGCAAATTTAAAGCTCTAATATATAGCTATAAAATTATTTCGCAAACTCACTTACCGGAATCCGTGAATTGAGACACTATTATTTCTGATTACAATTTATTAAAACTCCATTTGTGGTACGTGCCAACCTAACCTAGGATTTGTGTCACTGCGCAATTACTGCTATTAAGATCGACAGAGTTGATTCCATGCAATCTTTTCGTTACAGCCTATGGTTTATCTAATTAGATACCATTATTATGTCATCCAATAAATCCGTTCTATTCTATTCTATTCTATTCTATTCTATCTATCTATCGAACCCAATTGGTTAAATATTCACTTTTATTTATAATATTATGGTTTCAACTATTCTGGGTATAGTTTACCTAGATGATTAGGTTCCATATATGCCTCGGAGTAACACAAAAGTAGGTAATGCAGTATCTGTGATACAGCTCAAAATGGCAAGCGATGAAATTAAGACAAAAATCTAACACATTGTATATTGCACAAAATTTCAGAATCTGTTTTGTTGTAACAATTTATTTAGTAACGTTAGCTTTTTCATTTTATTATAAAACAATTTCTTTTCATACATAGGTGGAAGAAATCCTGCAGACATTAGGATTGTGGGAGCACAGAAACACCAGATCAGAATGCCTATCTGGAGGACAGTCCAAACGACTCTCAATCGCTTTAGAACTCGTCAATAACCCTCCTATCATGTTTCTGGATGAACCTACTACGTGAGTAAAATTCTTTAATATACTTTTAGTTTCCTTTGTACATAATCCATGATTGCTCATGGTACGTAGTACTGTTATTTATTCTGTGTTCATGGGTTAAGCGTTAGCTGTATATTTCTTAGTACTTAAGCAACTTGAGTACAATCCCCGCCGGCACACCAAAATTGTTAAGTGTTGATTTACTACGAGATCATCGGCAAAGGACAGTATCGCAGGAAAACTTGCATGTCGACGAAATAAAATATTTTCGAGTAGATATATTTGATCTCCAATGAGTAACGAGAAGTACTAGTTACTCCGTAACCCTGACATGAGTGCGAAGGCATGTGTAAGCAGTGACACGTATTTGGACCGTAACTACCTACTGCTTTTGTAGGTACATAAAGAAAACAAAGGTTTAGATGTTTTCTGTACTTTAATTTAAGCTAATTTTATAAAATTTTATACTTAGGATACTTCATTTTTTATTTAGTTACAATTTCTTTTGTAAATCCCTATTTATGTTGTTTTTTATGTATTAAATTAAAACACTAATATAATTATGTACCTTCATATATAAGTGTAATAAATCGCATGGCATATGATTTTCAGATTAATAATAATGCTTCAAATTACGTAATAAAGGCCTGTAAAGAATTCAATGGACATAATTTTGTTCCAATTTTGGATGATTTGCTGCAATGACAACGCTTAACGACCCAATTTCGATCGTATCTCAAATTCTGCTCCATGTAATAACACTAATGTAGCAAACTACCTAACAGTCTCGATTATTGTAAATGACAACTACAATTGGTTGTATTTAAAATACTCGACGAGTACTACAGCTGCAGTACAACGAAATAAACACTCATGAAAATCTGCAACTAACTTCAAATAACTGCGCAACCTCAGAGCGATTAGAAATTGCTAGTACTACAGCTGCAGTACAACGAAATAAACACTCATGAAAATCTGCAACTAACTTCAAATAACTGCGCAACCTCAGAGCGATTAGAAATTGCTAAATACGCAGAAGATAGCTCCATCTATTACAGCCAATAAAAGTCAACTGCTGAACATAGTCTTTCCCCTTAGATTGCTTCATAGGGGGATTTTTGCCATAGCTGCCACGCTTTGCAGACGTTATCGGAAATATGCTGCTGCCCACCTCCTGTTTCAGTTTCTTTCAGTCGCCATTTATGCTACCCATGAGAGAATATGAAGTAAAGGATATTCTTACGCTGCCACTATACGATTAGGTTTTACACGATTCGTAGATTTCAGGGTTAATACTACACGGTTATATAGTGCTCGTGTCGCTCTTAGGCTTAACGTCATAAATACCTTAGGCTGTAGTAGAAATACAAGTATAATCAGAACACAATCAAATCCGAAAACCAATAACTTATCATTTTCGCCCGAGTGTTAACTCTAGCTGGGTTGTGCAAGTGCTGACCACAACACGGTCGATAATCTTTTAACGATCACAAGCGTCAAGACGCCAGTGCCAGTGTCGGGGGACCAGCCCAATATCTACGCCAGAGACAAATTATGTGATGGCATTAAGTCCGCCTATACATAATATTATATATAATTAATGTTATATATAAATAGCGTTAAATTGAATTTTTAGATCTCACAAACTTCCAAACATTACTCTTTCCACAATAGCTTCATAGACGTGTGAAAGCCTCTTAAGCTTATGTCAAACTAACAACTCGTAGTTTTTGATAGAGTAGCGCACAATTTCGCCTTGCTCAGAACAAGAAAGTCGGACATCATCGCGATGTTCATATCTCTTTATAATATAATCATTTGATTCGAATATGTTTACAACACTACGTACCGTGGTCCGTACAAACGTGGCAATGTTAACAAAATCAGCACACGGTATTCCTCTGAAATTACATACGATTACACGGGTGCAATAAAAAATACGTACACAATTAGAAGTAATTGGCTTAATCACAAACCCGCTATAACATTTTATTGGTCATAAAGGCGAGCCGTGTTTGGAGAATTGAAACGTGCTTGCTGTTGCCCCTGCCCGATATTCAAAGTAGGCCAAACCCCCTGTACAAAACCCCTGTAAATAAATAATGAATATTTCACCAAGCTACATTTAGGTTAGGCTTTGCGACATCCCTTATCTTATTAAAGCGTGACCCACCCCATTTCTTCGATCAATAGGAATTGTTTATTCACGTGTAGGTTAATACTTGGTATCATACAATTAATTTTGCATGTTTTAATCTATATTAAGATCTATATAGTTAATGAATATAATTCTATAAAATGTAAATCAATTTTGTAGAATTTAAATAAATAACATTATATAGAAGATAGTAGCCTTTTCTACGCGGTAGAGCCATACTGCAGCTATATAATGGTTGCAGCACGACTGGGTCGGCTCGACCGCGGAAGGACCATCACAGAATATCAGCGAATAGCAGCTCAATGTTTCAGTGTTTCGTATGGTGAGTGTAAAGAACCGGACACCCTTTTTATTGGAAATGACACATTCCATCTTAGCCCTCAAGGGTGGCAACGCATCTGCTTATTGATTCTTAATGGAGGATAGATGTAGATGTTAATGGATCACAGTATCCACTTACCACCAGATGGACTATGTGCTTGTTTGTCACCCTTAAACTATTAATAAATCACTACTCCATTAGACTTGAATTCGTCATTTTTAGATGAATTTTCAGTCATCAGTCAGTGCTTTAAGCTTTTGGTGAAAGGATTCATAGTAATGAACCAACAAATAATCAAATAGTAACCAAAAGTTACACGTAACGTATTAACCTGTAATAACTCTTCAACTTTTGTTTCGTGTTCCTTTAATCCTGTAATTCCAGTAGACATTTCTGCGAACGGAGCCATCTGCGCAAGACAGGATTGTAGTGCCCAAGTGTATACGCAAGCACAAGCACAATGTCTATTTCCTCACTCCCGTAGTCCGACGGGACGGTTATCCGACACGGTCCAACGGCTTTACATCAACTTCCTGACTGCGCACTGCTGATAAGAAATTCTTCATAGAAAAACCCTATAACTAATTTTTGACCCTACCCGGGATCTGAACCCACACCTCAGCAGATCAGCAGTCGCGTGTACGTCTACCAGACTAACGAGGCAGTCCATACTATTCTCCTGAGTGTATATATATATATATATATATATATATATATATATTAATATAGTGTTCGTCAATGGAACAGAAACTTATTTTACACTAGAATAAATATTTAAACTCTCATGATTATAATGGCTCAGTAATCTCAATTAGCAATGCATTGCATATTAAATTAGTCCACAGTAGCACTCATTTACATGTGTAATTTCATGTACTCACTGAGGCTATTTCAACCATATAAAGAAGAGTAAAGTTAATAATGTGATAGATTTTATACGTCCCACTGCTGGACATCCTTTCATTTCTGAGAGAGTTATGGACTCCATCGCGTTGCTCCAATGCGTGTTGGCAGACGTTCTTTATAAAATAATGATGACAAACGAGCACACAGTCCACCTGATGGTAAGTGGATGCTGGATTCCATAAATAAATGAGCTATATTTGTCCTCAATTAAAAATTCAAAATGCAGATACGTTTGTCACCCCTGAGGACTGAGATGGAATGCCTCGTTTCCAGCAAAAGGGATCTCCGGTTCTCTACACTCACCATAAGAAAGACAGCAGCATTAAGCTGCTATTTTACGCCGGTATTCTGTAATAGCGTGATCCTACCCCGGTCGAGCCGACCCATTCGTGCTACTACCATAATATAGCTGCAGCGTGGTTCTTATACGTGTTACTTCTTTTACTCTAACCTGCTCTACCACATGGACCTCATATGTTCTCGAAATATCTCATTTCTTAAACATCTAGGTTTCCTAAAGATATTTTCCTTCACCGCCGAGCACGTAGTAAATCAGCAATTAATAATGCAATTTACTATTTGATCATTTCATTGGTGCCGGCGGGGATCTAGCCCAGGTTACTCGTGTTCATTGAAATTTACAGCGAGCGCATACTATACACAGTCACATTTACCTGATATAGCTATTTCAATATTTAGGCATTCAACCCTAACTGTTCTTTTAGGTTTAAATTATTATATTTTTATGTCATTTTCACGTCATTAATTGTTTTGTTCATTCTCTCTGGGATTCTGATCGTGATTTCGATATACGAGTATCTTTTTTTATTAAATATTTTTATTGACGGATTTTTTTCTAATTATGTTACTAAATTGCTGCAATCGTTTGTGTAGTGATGCTAAAAGACGCTACTTTAATAACCCTCACGAGCTGCGGTACTACCATGGAATATTATAATAATACATACAAAAGATGGTACTACAAAAGCCTGGAGTTTTCTGAAATCTGTCGAAGTTGGAAAATATTCTGCTTGTGTAAAAGAAAAATTAACTTAGATAGTCTCAAAGAACATTTTACCAGCCCTCCTGGCACACCTGATATATAATATGTATTTACGCGAAAAATATACAGTAGTTAAACAATCGAAATTTTCATATATAACTTACGGGACAGGGAAATGGTCAAAATAAAAGTAAATAATATAAGGTGCACACTAAATCTGCTTCTCTTTGAACTATTCAATATCAGGCCTGCCGGAAGAAATTTTAATAAGAAATGAGCAGTACCTTTGTACAAAAATATCTTTTTTTATTTTTACTTTGTTTATTTTATTGTTTAAGTATTGTATGTTGTATTTTGGTTGAGCGCATATTGTTCTTTGTATTTAATTTCCTCAAAAGGTTTGAATTGCAAAAAAATATTGGCATTGACTCAAACAAGTTAAAAGCCTTTTTTGCATTAGCAAAATATCCACCTACTTACTGACTGCCTCGTTAGTCTAGTGGTTGTAGTAGTGCAACTGCTGATCATGAGGTCCCGGGTTCGAATCCCGGGTCGGGCCAAAAATCGTTTATTGAGCTTTTCCATCAAAAAACCCTCAGTAGCTTCCCGGAGTCAGGAAGCTGAGTCTCACCCCCGTGCCTCGGACAGCACGTAAAGCCGTTGATCCTGCGCCTAATCTCTCTCCGTCGTGTCGGTTTACCGTCACATTGGACTATGGGAATGAGGGAATAGAGAGTGCACCTGTGCTTGCGCATTCACTTGGGCACTATAATCTGTCCTGCACCGATGGCTAGTCTCCGTTGAGGGAGGCCGCCGTGACCGAAATTCGGTCTGGAGGACATGATAATTATCCACCTACTAGAAGGGGAAGAGAGAAAAAACCCATTTGTCCCTACCAGTGGAAATGGACTGGTAAAGTTAGATGGAACAGGAGTAAAATTTTAAATTATGTTACTTTTTTTCGAATAGAATTTATTTACACAAACAAACATTTTTGTATATTTAAGAAGATGAAGGGGCCATGATATACAAATACATAACATACTTTTCATTTTTATGACTCCATTTAGATAAAAAAGGTGTAGGTTAAACATGGAACTATCTCGCAGTAAGCTTACCGTTTTATAATGTAGGCATATTTTTCAAAATTATCGTTTTATATATTACACTTTACGTTTAATTTCTACTTGGTATTAGTTTTTGGGCACCTTTGCTGCCTAAAAAATAAATTCTCTTGCCTATTTCTGCCGTCAAGCACATACTGCTGTCTATGAGCTACAGCATCCACTTACAATCAGGTGGACCGTGTGCACGTTTTTCACCCTTATTCTATAAAAAAAAATGGCAAACGATGCTTTTATTGAAATTAACCTTTATTGAGTTTTTCCACAAACACTATTATAATTAATATTTTTGAGGAAGAAAAATATTAAAATAAAACATAAAACATTGTCACTAAGAACAATATTATTACTCTGTTCATATTTTATAATTTATATTTAAAACTTATAAAAAAACACATATAGCAATGATGCCTCTAAAAATAACATTGTAAAAATGACGATAACATTAACTACCTTAGTCCTAGTTTATTGAGACTAGCGATCTTCCTCTAAGCACTATTCGCATTAACTGTATTTCAGTCCGTGCACAAATTGTTGTCGGAATGGCTACAATTGTGGTTGCTTCAATGTAGGCAATTGCGAGCTATTGCAAACATTTATAATGGTACCGCAATTGTCTCCGCAAACATGCAGGACAGTACTCAATTCCCGACTACATTTTAATCCAGCAATATAATTTTAACACAATTCTAAAACAAGGTTAAGCTTGACGCTGATTAAATTATTATTATAAATTATTACTGCCTTCAGTTTAGTAATCTTACTATTACTGTAATAATAACAGGATATGTATATCCTGGTTATATCCTGGTGGAAGTATGTAATACTTTGCATTTGCAACACATATTCAGATGGAATATAGGTGAAAGAATTTTGCTATATTGAGCACTGTTTTTGACGTGATAGAGTCACTCCGCAACTCTATTATGGTTGCAGTACGAATGGGTCGGCCCGAACCGGAAAGGATCATGCTCTCGCAGAATACCAGCCTAAAATAGCATAATGTTGCGTCGTATTGAGGGTGTAGAAACCAGAGACCCTCTTTAATGAGGACATCCACGACTTTTTCTGCCACCAGGGCGGCGCCACTTAAAAGTAAGTAAGCTATGTTATCTGTCAAATATATATAATATTTGACAGATATCATAGCGGGGAAGTTAATTTGTTCGGAAAATGTAAAGGTTAATGTTTCTTTCTGTGGTGTTAGCTATATTTTATATTAATATGATTAAAAATAAATAAACCAAACCATAGATATTCATAAATGTTGCAAAATTTAAATAAAGTTAAAAATGTGCAAAAAATTCAAGAGCAAGCCACTGAGGTATTGTTTTGTGTACTAATATAATACTTTTGAAACCAATAAACTTTTATTAAAACTAACTTCTCAATTAAATGACATTTGTGTAACAAAAAACTTTTCCTCAGTGTCAACTAGCGACATCTGGTGAGCAGAAAATTATTAGCCCTCATTGGTAACGTGGCATTCTATTTTCTACCGACTTCAAAAATGAGCCGGTACTCAATTCGACTGTATGTTTTTTTTATGTGTGTTACCTCATAACTTTTTACTGGATGAACCGATTTCGATGATTCTTTTTTTATTTGAAGGCTGGTGCTTCACATGTGGTCCCATATAAATTTGATCAAAGTCTGACCAATATTTTTTTAAATTCTTAATAATTAACATATATTGAAGTCTATTGTACAAAATTTTAAATTTTAAATTATAATAAGAGGGGTGATAATTAGCTACATTTTGACTCTTAATCGAGGATAGATGTAGAAGTATGTGAGCCACAACATCGTTACCGTTACAGCAAGTTTAAGTCCACTGCTGAACATAGGCCTGACCATAGATTGCCACATAGAAGGAATATTTGCTATAGTTGCCACGCTTGCAAATCAGATTGGCAACCGCAGTTTTGTTTTATTTTTAGTCCTTATTAGGAAAACGCTGCTGCCCATTACCTGGTTTGTTTCCCTTTGTCGCCTCTTACGATGCTCGCGGGATGATATGGGGTAGTGGATATTCTTACACCGCCACTACCCGGCGGAGTACCCAACGGAACCCTATTACTGAGTCTATCTGTCCCTTTGTCGCAGGGCTGTAACTATTTAATCATTAGTAGGAACAATAATGGTAATTTTAATGGCAAATTATGAAACGAATAAAGTGTTTAAGCCTTAGGATGTCTTTATATAAGAAACTTCGAAAGAAATGAATTTTCCAACGTTTTTGCTACTGCTCTATCTTCAAAATAATAATACTATCATTGAATCTATCATTTTTTTTTAATTTTCACTAGAACCACACCACTTCACGGAGCATAAGCATCGACTTACCATCAAATGGACTATGTGCTCATTTGTCACCCTCAATCTATAAAAAAGGTGTTAGAATACATTATAGTAGCTGCTGTTATAGTTACATGGCATCTACTATATACTTACGTAATTCCTTCTCTAATCCCAGAATAGACGGTTTTGTTTTTCTAAATAAAGTCTGATACTCCATAAAACCCATCTTATTGGTAACCAATATTAACTCGGTAGGATTAGAGGAGGGTTGAGTGACTCTGTGTCTGTGCGTATAACGTATACACAGTCACACAGTCACTCACCATTGTATTTTATATACCTTGCCAACTGTGAAGAAAGTCAACTAAAGTAATTAGACCACAGTCGAACGTGACGTCACAATTACCCGACCCCAAACGCATTGTTACTATGTACGATACTACGTACATATGTAGTAATGCGGTTCCTAAGTATTCGGTTGCCGTATTATTCCCATTCGTCTAACTAGTTTAGTCGAGTCGGTTAGTTGGAATTGCAAACTAATGATCGCCATCACAATTAATGGAAACAAAATTTTTCAGCGGTTTGGACGTCGTGTCCATCAGGCAACTGGTGGTACTTCTCCGTTTGCTATCACGTCAAGGCCGGACCATCATCTGCACTGTTCATCAGCCCTCTGCATCGCTGTTCTCTCTGTTCGATCGTGTGTACATTGTTTCAAGGGGCATGTGTTGCTACCAGGTAAATTTGAATCCATCCGTTTATGCATATTCATTTAAATATTTCATTTTGTGTTCTGTACATCTTCATCAGTCCTGTGTTTAATAACTTAAATCATTTTAAACCTAAATATTCCATGATAGAAGCCATTTTGAATTTATTTTCATACCTAAGTATTTATTTATTTATTATGATACACAAAACAGACAGACAAAGCATAATAAAATAATAATTCTTAAGCAAAATATGTGTGCATACGAATACAGTAGGTAAGCGAGACAAGTAGATTTTTTTTAAAAATAAGATAAGGGTAACAAACGAGCACGCAGTTCACCTGATGGTAAGTGTGTGGCCCATTGATATCTACATCTATCCTTGACTATGAATCAAAATGCAGATACGTTGTCAGCCGTGAGGACTACGATGGAATGCATCATTTCCAGTAAAAATGAGTATCTAGTTCTCTACACTCACCTTACGAAACACAGCAGCGTTGAGCTGCTATTTTACGCTGGTATTCTGTGAGAGCGTGGTCCTTCCCGGTCGAGCCGACCCATTCGTGCCACAACTATACTAATAACATCGCTGGAGCATGACTCTACCACGTATATCATGGTAGTACATCTACATCATGAAAAAAATGTTATATTTGAGTATTACAGTACCATATAATTGTACAATAACCTGTATAGTACTGTAAGAACCATATAAACCATATAACTACACTGCTACCTTTGAAGTTCAATTTAATTACATCACGGTAATTGTATTTGCCAGTGATAAATACGCTCGCGTATTACTTATCCTTTCGTAGTTGGCGTTTTTCGCGTGTCTTTCCATTTTACGTCAACTAAGAAATATGAATAAAAAATGAAACCCAGGTTTTATTTTCTTTTTTTTTCTCTAATTCATAATTTTTTTAATAAATAAATTGATCCTGTATCGCGGCAGCAGTTTACATATATAGATTTCACAAAGATAAACGTCCAGACCCAGAACAATTATTTGTAGGCCATACAAATACTTGTTCCGTGTGGGATTCGAACCCGCGTCCCTTAGCACTGCAACTCATTGCTAAGCCACTGCGCCACGGAACCGTTTTCCTTATTGATTATAATATCAATGTTCATTTTTTCACCAGAAACGTCCATTATCATTCCTCTGTTCTACCTCGCTTAAGATACATATACACTCTTAACAACAAAGATCATCGTTCTCAAGTCATCCCATTTGTCTTACAATTTAATTGCCGACTCAAGCCAGCTACTCAAAATCCTTTAAACTATGTTAGCAACCCTAATTCTACAATGCAAATTCACAATTTCATTTTGTGGATTTTATCACCCAGAGTTACCACTTTATGACACTCCGATTATATGAACAATACTCTCAACGGCCGTATTGTGTTTGCGCTCAGTAGACTGTCACCGGCACGGTTATTATAACCGTATTGACACCATTTATTCCGCACAATTTGCCAGTATCTCTCTTTCCTTATTTCCTTCCGATAAAAATAAGGGTGTCATCAAATCAATAACAAAAAATAAACTTTCGTCTAACAAAGTCAAATCTTTTCTTCGGCTACATCAATAATTACCTAATGGTAAGATAGTAAACAAAACTGGCCAAGTGCGTGTCGGGCCACGCACAATGTATCGGCAGGATTCCGTAGTCGCCCGTCACAATACGTGGGCTTTCAAAGAAACCGCAAACCTCACTTAATATTCTCATTATCAAGATAATGAGCATAATAAGTGAGGTTCGCAGTTTGACCGCAAAAATGACTAAAATGTGCCCAAATAGGAAGGTCGTAACTGAAGGACTTATTTTCAAATCAGACTTATAGGGAGTGGTGTTCAAAAAAGATTAAAAAACTTTTCGATTAACTCAATTGAAAATAATACAATTTACATCAAATCATTAACATACCAAGGTACATAGATGATCGTAATTGACGATATATATTCCCGGCAGTGCAACCCTAAGCTATACATATATGACCGTAAAGAATCTTCACGTAAACCACCACTGCCTTAAATTATCCTGAGGTCGCCCGCGTAAACCAAGAGTGTGAAGATTGAAACTGTATGAGGCTATATAATTGTATGAATACTTTGAATGAAGTCTACAATAACTACCAACTAAAAAATAAGTGAAACTAGTAAGTAAGTAAGAAAGACCCTCCCTGCCTATCCCGCAAATGAAAAAGTAAAGCTATATTAGTATTACTACTATAGGTTTACTTTGCATCAAATTGCATGCATTCGTTTCCTTCACATAAAATGATTATTTTTAACAGTTTACAATAACATTACAAAGTTATAATGCAGCTAGTTTTAGATCATTTTCTATGGAGTTGTAACGAAATTTTGACTAACACAAGTGAATTTTATAAGTTGGTCAACTATTTGACTTCTTAATTATACTTAGCTGTGATAGTTGTGTTCAGTTCACATTTCCAAAAAAAGCGGTTTAGTTTTAGTTTTCGCAAACGCACCCGTGAATCGAAAAGTTGTTGTTCTACACCCCCAGTATTTTTGAAAGACCTATTTAACGATGAAATAGATGGGTAGATGATGGAATAGATGGGTAAAAAAAATAATCCTCTATTTACTTGTATGAGAAGTAACTAAAATAAAAATGCTTTTTAAGATTTTATTTCACAGTTTTCTAAGCGTTAATATCTATAACTGTGCCAAATTACATATTTGTAGCACATAGGATCCCTGAGCAAAACCGCGGACGGACGGACGGACGGACATGGCGAAACTATAAGGGTTCCTTGTTGTGTAACTACGAAACCCTAAAAAGAAATGAGTTGTAAAAAAATATAAAAATATGTTTTTTTTTTAACACAGGTAACTAAGAACCTCAGAACAATAATGCTTTAGTTATTGTTCTGGGCTAAGAGCCGATTTCTAGGATTCCGTACCCGAAGGGTAATCAACGGGACTCTATTACTAAGCCTCCGCTGTCCGTCTGTCTGTCTAGCAACAGGCTCATAAACCGTAATAGGCAGAGAGTTGAAATTTTCACAGTATGTGTATTTCTGTTGCCGCTATAACAATAAAAATAAAAATAAATTAAAAATTAAAGGTGACTCCCCTACTAGTAACGTGTTTCTTTTTCATGCATAGTATTAAATCATGTACAATGGTATGGATGGTACCCTATATGAGCGAATCCGACTCGCACTTGGCCGGTTATTCAATCGTCAGATTAATGTTACCTATCAAACAAATTATAACCAGGCTGAATATTTTTTTATAGTATAAAGGTGACAAACAAGCTCACAGTCCACGTGATAGTAAGTGGACCATAGACATCTACATTTATCCTCAATTAAGCATCAAAATTCAGATTACGTGTTAAAGCCCCGCTGCAGCTATATTAAAGTTTTAGCACGAATGGGTCGGCTCAACCGAGGAGAACCACGCTCTCACAGAATACCAGTGTAAAATAGCTGCTTAATGCTGCCGTATTTCGTATGGTGAGTCTAGAGAACCGGATACCCTTTTCACCTCTGAGTACTAATGCCTCGTTTCCAGTAAAAAGGGGTCTCCGTTAATATACCTCGCTGCATCATGGCTCTACCACGTTACAAAAATACAAAACGTTATAAAAGTAAAACAACCGCACTATTTTCGTTCAACTTTAGTTTTTAATTTGCTTATGATGTATTTTATCATGTGAATAACTTTTATCTAAGGATTGAAAAATCGGCCGTAAATGTGAAAGGAAATAATTCTAAATTTGAAAAATAAATCATTTATATTCACAAATGTACGTAATGTTAAACTCAAAGAACGAAAACAGTAATAGAGCAAAAAAGATTAATAACCTTTTTCTTTTTTTCAAACATACTTAATGTTTCTGTTCCTTTTAAGTATTAAATTTAACATATATAGCAAATCTTGAAATATAATTAGATATTATAGCATAGAAGCCTTGTCTTATAGTTAGAAACCACATAATATATTATCATAATACTTTTCATTGTGGTTACATCAATTAGCGTTTAGAATGAACACAATTTGAAGACACCGCAACATGTTGTAAACGTTTTTTACACAATAAAAGTGTAATAGGGAATAATATTTACGTATATTAAAAATATATGCATTTATGTGCGTAAAAATACTTTAACACAACGATCGCCAACAGAATCCTTAAATATAAATATGGTCTATGTTTATGACATTTTATTTCTACATAACTTTATCATCATTTTATTCCCACAATAAAACTATCATTTTCCGGAAAAAAAAACAAGATGGAACGTCCATGAGAATGACACCGACATTCTTCGAACGAATAAGAATAAGTAAGCCAAGGTATTGACAACTGACTAGTTAATAGGCAAATTCCATAAGTATAGTATCATTTTCAAGCCAAATTATATACATCTGTTAATGTTGTATATATGTATGATTTATGTTATGATATGATTTTATGAGATTACTTTATTGATGAAGTCAAGTAAATCTCATAAGAATGGGTGCAGGTTGCTCGGGACCGTGCTATGTAACATTACATATTGGGCTGTAATGATGATGATGACTTATGACAAATTTAATCTATATTCCTTCGTTATTTACATATTCTCAATAAATAATAATATATTTCATTACTACTGTACTTGTTTCATAATTAAATTTTGTGTTTTATTGTAGTTTGATTGCATATTTTATCCAAAATAATTACATTAAACAGGGCGCGGCTCCCCTGCTCATTCCGTTTCTGGCCGAAATTGGCCACATATGTCCATCAACGCACAATCCCGCTGACTTCGTGTTAGAGACTCTCGCCACCGACCCGGAAGCGTCCGCTCAGATGTCGGAGCTGTGCCAAAATGGAAAACTCTGCCGAAAGTTGGACAGGATGACACTTAGAGGAGGAAGGTGAGTTCTTAACAATTAAAATAATTATAATGGTTCAAATATGAATTTAGATAATTTATAAAATAAATGTTAGTTTAATATAAAACGAAAGTATTGACTGCATTATAACTGAAAGAGAGTGTCCTGTAGTTGCGGTGTAAGAATATCCACTACCTCATATCGTCCAGTGGGTGTCGTAAGAAGCGACAGGGGTAAACAAACTAGGAGATGGCCAACAGAGTCTTTCAAGTAACAGCTAAGAAATAAAAAAATGCGTTTACCAACGCTTCTGTCGAGAGTGGCAACTATGGCAAATATCACCCCTATAGGACAACATATGAGGAAGCCTACGTCCGTGTAACAGAATTCATCGCCCCATTTCGTCTCGTGGGAGTCATAAGAGGACTCTATGGAAAATTCCAGGACGATCATATGGCTTACATAATGTCTCGTAATCCAATTTGTGTGCCAGGAGTAGCGATTAAGGCAAATTCACCCTACTACGGGGGATCCGAGGTCTCCAACATTTGACTGTTTACAGTCTTATAATGACAAGTGATAAAATTAAAAAAAATTGTACAACCGACTTCAATATAACAACTTTGACAGAAATTAAGATATACCGTGATATACTGAATACATCTGCGTACCCCATTAGAGAGTACAGGCGTGATCTTATGTTGTGTGATTGCGTAAACGCATAATACGATTGCAGAAATCGCGGTTGATTTGCTGGCATTTATTGAAGAGTTCCGTTGTCTGAAATTTAAATGGGACCATTTCGGAATAAGCCTATTTCGAACAAAAAAAAGAATTTTGCATATCCGTCTATATATGACTGAGATATGCCCGAATATCCATAAAAAATATATATTAAAATAATGTTGATATTAATAGTAAAAGTAACGAGCGATAAGATAGGATTGTTATTTGTATTTTATGCTTCTGGATAAGATGAAATGACGCTTTACCAGTAAAAAGAGGATTTTTAATGAGCTGTTATAATCTTTAATGTGTATTTTAGTAAAAAAGAATATAAGTGGAAGTGTTTTACCTCAGAAGGCGTGCGCAAATCATTAACATAAATATACAAAAAAGAAAAACTCCAAACATTACGTTGCTCATGAGAGGTATAACATTCATTGTATTATTTCCTTAACTCACAAGTCACAACAGCGCCCTAAATATTTAGGAAGGTGGGCCGAAAAGTCATATTTCATGAAATATAATTTCATCTGAAAGCTTTATCTTCAAAATATAAAGCGAAAATACCTTTCCACTTTTAATAATGAAACCTGAAGTTGTAATTCAAAATACCATGGAGTAATATCAGAATCTGGTAAAATCTTAAATAAAATTGGCATACCGTACATATTGAAAATGGAATAATTTTATTTATCACACAGAATATGACCACTGCGTTTGTGTTCATGCTTGTGTTATTTTTTTCTTTTGTGTTTGCATGATTGTGTTCTTTTTTCAAATGACAAAAAAATAATAATTGCAGTTAAAAATATTCACTCATTCATTTTTCGATTACAGCCTTTTTATGCGTATTAGGCCACGCTGCAGCATATTATGATTGTAGCACGAATGGGTTGGCACAACCAGGGAAGGGCCACGCTCTCGCAGAATACCTGCTTAAAATAGCAGTTTAATGCTGCTGTGGTTCTTTATGGTTTATGGTGATGTAGAAACCCGCAGACCCTTTTTACTGGAATCGAAACAATCCTTAATTCAATAAATCCTTAATACATAGTCCTTAGGGGTGACAAAGCATTCTGCATTTCAATTCTTAACTGAGGATAGATGTAGATGTAATTCTCGACGTTTCGATCACTTTACTTGATTGAAATCCTGATGTCATAGTTAACGAAGCTTACCTTCAACTTTTAATTATTAATTTTTAGTCCGTTCTACATCTACACAGAACGAGCCTACAATATCTTCAAGTATTTAAATAAAACTAATTTTACGGATTTTATCGCTTATATTAACTTATTTTATATTCCCGACGTTTCGAACACTTTACAGCACCCATGGTCACGGGGGGACTGAGGTGTATGACGTCCGAATGTCATAGTTAACCACGGCTACCTCCAGATTTAAAATTATTGATTTTTGTTCCGATCTACGCAGTGTGAACTTACAGTATCTTGAAGTCTTGCAGTTGTTTGCTTGGGTTGGGATTTAATTTTATCAATTATGGGATCCCAAGCAGATGGTAGCACCCAGCCATCTTCTCTATTGAAATTAGGATGTTTTTTGATTTCAATACCCTCACGAATCATCCTTGGAAGGAATCGGTATTCTTTAGCGAGGATTTATGGTCTATCAAATTTAATGTAGTGACGGGGGTGATCCTGTACGTGTTCACAGACTGCAGACTTCCCTGAGCGTCGATTCTTCACATCAGCTATGTGTACTTTAACGCGAGTTTTTATGGATCTTTTAGTTTGTCCTATATATGTAAGAGAGACCACATTCACAATCAAACTTGTACACTCCTACACGATAAAATCCGTAAAATTAGTATTATTTAAATGTGTAGTGTTCGCTTAAATATAAGAAATCATTATCTTCAAGTATTGCAGTAGTATGTTTGGGTTTGAATTTAGTTTTATTAATTTTGGGATAACATATAACCTATTTAATAAAAAAAGGAACCATCAAAATCGGTTCACAATTAACGAAGATATCGCGTAAATACATATTAAAAAACATACACGGGAATTGAGAATTCCTTCTTTTTGAAATAAGCTAAAAATTTGTTTCAATTTTCAGAAAGCCCGTTTTACACTCAGACGATTCAATTCAAAGGATCTTTGTTGAACATGTTGCCAAAGAACAACTGCAGAAAATGGAATTCCCGACAACGTTCTTAACACAATTCATAATATTGACGAAACGTATGTTTATGCAAAGTAGACGAAATTCGGTAAGTAAGTTACGAACATTATTTAATCTTTTAAACATGTGACAAAATATTTAATGAGGAATTTTCTTCGACTTTTAACTTTTTTAAGTGTTGGTATATTTTTATATCGAGATAAACGTACGACCTAATGGTAAGTGTTAAGTGGTGTTACTAGGTGATAAGACTCCTTTTCTGCTTGGTAGTTGTTTTTAGGGTTCCGTACCTCAAAAAGAAAAAACGGAACCCTTATAGGATCACTTTGTTGTCCGTCTGTCTGTCTGTCAAGACCCTTTTTCTCAGGAACGCGTAGAGGTATCAAGCTGAAATTAATAACAAATACTCAAGTCTATTGTCCCTTAGAGCTGTGAAAAAATCAAACTTCTAAGCCAACGCAATCAAAAGATACAGCTGTTTATGCTGCAAATTTTCGACATTCGCAAGGAAATCAAAACCTACAGGGTACTTCCCGTGAACTCGGAATCTTAAAATTTGGTACGAAGCAACGTATTATAGCACAGATAAAGAAAAAATTGCGAAAAGCATAAATTTTTAGTTACATCATATATTAAAAATATTTTTTATAATTTTAAACTTATATACCTACGGATTTGTTCGGAACCCTCGGTGCGCGAGTCCGAGTCGCACTTGACCGGTGTTTTTTATAGAATAAGAGTAACAAACGAGCACACAACCCATACAAGGGGTCCCCCTGATAGTAATTGGGTTCTATGGCCCATAGACATCTTAGAATTCGATCAGCCTGTTAAGAATCAAACTGCTAGTAAAAATGGTCTCCAGTTCTCTACACTCACCATACGAAACACAGTAGTGTAAAGCTACTATTTTACGCTGGTATTCTGTGAGAGCGTGTTCCTTCCCCGGTTGAGCTGACCCATTCATGCTACATCTACAATATAGCTGCAGCATAGCTTTACCACGTAAAAATATAGCTGCAGCATGGCTCTACCACGTAAAAAATATACCTGCAGCATGGCTCTACCACGTCTGGATATGCCTCACCCTCTTACCTATTTCTGCCGTCGCTTTAATTTTCTTCTGTTCTGAAGGTAATAGGATAGCCAGTATAATTATGGGCGGTGTCTCATTCCATCTTAGTCCTCAAAGGTGACAACGCATTTGTGGCCTACTTTTTAGGTGTTCATGAGCTGCAGTAACCACTAATAATCAGGTGAACTGTCCACTTGATGGTTTTTACTCCTATGTGCCATTTCTGCTCATACTCCTGCCTGCAATCAACTTCAAACAATAAAGCGTTTTTGCCCCCGAGATGAAGATGAAATGGCCCTAGTTATACTAACTCTCTAGGTGTAACTAGAATTTAGAAATTCGAATTTGTATTTTAAAAAGATTGAAGCATTAACTGGCAGCAGATGCATTTCCTTTTTCTCCAGCATATTCCGACAATTGTACCATCTACAGTTTCTGAAGTATTGTTGTTATTTTAATTTACAGAAAATTTTATTAAACAAATAATGTATGAAAAGGGATAATTATAAGATTAAGAAATATATAGATGATATTAACCCCTGCGACATGATATGATATTGGAAAAACATATCTATTTCTACTGGATCATCAACTGAACGCTTTGTTGTCCGCTTATCTCAGTTAAAACTCTCACTTTAAACCGAAAGACATTGCTGTTTGGCGACAGAAATAAGCAAAAGAGTGATGAAACAAACCCAAGCGAACTCTTAGGCAGAAAAGTAATTTTACTACTTAGTAAAATATATTTATCTGAATTTATTTCACTAATATAAATATTTTTTGGTCTATTTTTTATTGATGTAAATGAATAATTAATACCGTCCAACAAAGTAAAGAGAAAAGTACAATATCCAAAACTGAAACGCAAATATTGGTCCACAGTCCCTGCCGAGATTTTTACTATATTTTCGGCGGAAAAACGTGACCCACAAAATTAGAACATCGTTTTATAAAATATTATCATATGGCTGTATATTGTATATACATATTGATATGGCTGTATGCATGGTCGGTTGAATTGTTAAAGTTTATTATGAATTATTTAAAACTGTTCAAAATGAAAATGTGGAATAAAAATTTGGCCATATCCGTATATGGTTGCGCTGCAAAATGTAATTGTTTTCAACTAAACCATAATAATTCAGACCATACATTTCATAGTGCACTTTTTGACTTCGTCGTTCTTAATAATATTTAAATGATTTCAAGGATAAAGGTAAAAGAAAGGAAGACAATCCGACTACATTTTCTTTAATTTTAAAATGTCAACCAGATCCGATTATAACTGAAGTCAGCTTATATTTAAGAAGGGAACTGCAAGCTATTTTGAAATTTATAATTGAGAAAACTATGCTTAACGAAACTTTAAAATTATTTTCAAAGACGTACCTAAAAAATATACCAGTAGGGATGTGGAAAAATAGTTTTGCTATTTGGCCAACTATTAACATTATAAAAAGTAAAACATATATTTGTTATAACTCCGCTGTTACATGCCATAATTTTGTTCTGTGGGTCCCAATGTGTCACAGAATCGTCACTTCTCCATTTGAACCTAAGTAGTTTATACAACTACCTGTGTACATAATATTTTTAAATTAGTAACTTATAACTTGGGACATTGGGATATACAGAACAAAATTATAACATGTAACAACGGCACACTAAAAAGGTATTTTTCATCGAGAATCATAATTGTAACACTTCTATCTAATTTGCTGCTTTATGTAAATAGAGAAAAGATTTACTAATTTTGAAGTGTTAATGGTTTTTTCCAATTAGAGTGTGCGCAGGAATTATATGATTTAATTCATTCCTCACCTTTTCACCGTCAGACAAGCAAACTTCCCCCCTATTGATAACCTTTGTTGGCGATATTTCACGCATTCTAAACAAACGGTTTGCTCTGTCTTTTGTAATGCATACAGCATATGAAATAATTTGCCGGCGTCTTTTTTTATCATCCGATTACAATATGAATGTCTGCAAAGCAAGAGTGAATATGAATGGGCTTTTGTTTCGCTAAGACGACTAGTAATCTATGGCTAACACTAAATGGGAGCCAAGCATTTGCTTATATATTATAATGAGTATAATTTAAAATTAAAAATTTTATACAACCAACTTCAATATAAATTATTACGAATAACTCAAAAACTATTGGTCATACCCTAATCAAATTTATATGGGACCACATGTGAAGCACCAGCTTTCAAATAAAAAAAAGAATCATCGAAATCGGTTTACCCAAAACCAAAATATGAGGTAACACACATAAAAAAAACATACAGTCTAATTGAGTACGTCTCCTTTTTGAAGTCGGTAAAAAAGTAACCACTTCCTTTCATTATTCTCGGTAACATTTAACAGTTAAGCAAAGTCCTCTTATGTCAGCTTCTCTTTCTTATAATTGACCGCTAAAAAGAATCCCTTTGTCGTATCACCTAAGTTTCAAGGCACTCCTCTTGTTGCCTCAGCCAGTATCGCAATCCCTGGCGTCTACTTATCGAGTGACGTGCAGTTTCGTGGTCACTTGGAAGAGAAGGCCAAATTGGCCTCTAAAAAGCTTGGCGTGCTCAGCAGAGCGGAGCAGTATTTCATGCCGGCACACCGCTTGCAACTTTACAAGGCGCAGGTTCGGCCTCACATGGAATACTGTTCCCATCTCTGGGCAGGGGCTCCCCAGTGCTAGCTCCTTCCACTTGACCGCATCCAGCGCAGAGCGGTTCGAATCGTTGACGATCGAGTTCTTTCCGATCGGCTTGACTCACTGGCACTACGTAGAGATATTGCATCTCTTTGCGTTTTTTATCGCATCTACCACGGGGAGTGCTCTGAGGAATTGTTCGGACTAATTCCAGCCGCTCAATTTCACCATCGCATATCGCGACAAAACTCGCGATACCATCCATATCATCTGGATGATTGGCGGTCCACTACTGTGCGATTTAGAAGAAGTTTTCTCCCTCGCACAACTTACTTGTGGAATCGATTACCACCAGCGATTTTTCCGGACCGATACGACTTAGGGACCTTCAAGAAAAGAGCCTACTCCTTTTAAAAGGCCGGCAACGCATCTGCGATTCCCCTGGTGTTGCAGTTGTTCATGGGCGGCGGTAGTCACTTACCATCAGGTGCGCCGCAAGCTCGTTTGCCCCCACTCCTATAAAAAAAATGAATCAAATGATTTCTTTTATTTAAATAATTTTCCACAAAACGCGATCCTGAGCCGCTTAAGTCCATCAACTTCTTGCATCTCTTACCAGATCGTTATTCTACTATGGTTGATCCAGAAATAAGTTTCCCAAAGAACTCCAGCCGCACGGGAAGGTGCAAGGCAAAATTCGGCAACACCGCTATGTGCGGCTGTTTCCCAACTCTTGATTCTGCCCGGCCGCACTTTGCTGTACCGCTCAATCCTAGTTTAGCATCTGTCCGAGAAAGAGGTGCCCATTGTTGGTCCCGCCAAGTGCGAGATTCGTTCCGTAATTCTCTTTTTACACGCCAAATGGATTCCACCCTTGGGTATTCATTGGCAGTTGACAAAAGTAAATGGCGACAAGTGTATGCCCATTCAACACATCCGAAAATAACGCTGCTTCACGACAACGCCCTACCTGACGTCTCCCGTCAAACCCAGGAACTTTTGACAAATTTTAAGTGGAGTGTTATGCCCCAAGCACCGTACAGTCCGGACCTCGTCACTTGTTCTTGCTCGTTATTGGAACACTTAAGTGGCCAACGCTTCCGAAGCGACGATGAAATCAAAGACGAAGTGAAACGCTTCCTTAACTCGATGGCGGCGGAGTTCTATAACATTGCCATACAAAAATTGGAGCACCGTCTATAAAAATTCGTAGAAACAGATAACGATTATGTCGAAAAATATATTTTGCTATATTCTTCTATACTATAGTCTTCTTTCCAACGATGTACATAGCTACGAGAAGAAGCAATGTTATCTATTTGATAAATTAATGGGAAACTTGTTTCTGGATCCACCCACGTATCTTGTGGGCTGCTCTACACTTCGCTTACCGGTACGAGACTGCAACTCGAGAAATTTTATTTTCCATCGATTGCGTTTATGGCCAGCCAAGGTCACTTAAGTTTACTAATAATAGAGCTATGTCTCTACTGTTGGTTCTACTGTGGATATCCTTCTTACAAAGTCTATCAGGCGGACTTCCTACTAATATAGCCTATATAATATATTATTTAAATATTAGCAGCAAAATAAAATGAATTAGCAGATTATTTTTTAATCTATATTTTTAATTTCACAATGATCCCATATAAACTTCAAACATCGCTATCAAGTGGGATGCTGTGCCTCAAAGACATTTATTCTCGATTAAGAATCAAAATGCAAATGCGTTGTCACTCCAAGTATTAAGATAGATCACTTGGTTACTTGCCAAAGGCGGGTCAACGGTTCTCTAGCCTCATTCTAATACAGCAGTATTAAGCTGCTATTTCACGCTGGTATTCTATGAGAGCGTGCTCTTTCCCGGCCGAACCAGGCTATTCATACAGCCATAATAACATAGTTGCATCGTGGCTCTACCACGCTTAATTCCAGTCCAACAAGCTCCCTGCAGATCATATGTCACTCCAAGCATTGCCACAAGATTCTCAGCCACCTATATCCATCTCCTTTAACGTCTCATACATTCTTCGCTCAAGTTATACGAGACGTCTGATTACCGCAGATCTTTCTTAGAAGTCCCTGTCCAGCGCTAGATTAGTATGGTCTGATAAAGAATAAGAAGAAAATAAGTAGAGTCATGCTACAGCTATGTTATAGTTGGCGCACGAATGGGTTGGCGCAATCGGAAAAGGACCACGGTGTCACAGAAAACCAGTGAAAAATAGCAGCTTAATACTGCAGTGTTTTGTATGGTTAGTGTAGAGAACCGGAGACCCTTTTTACTGGATACGAGGCATACCATCGTAGTCTTTAGGGGTGAGAACGAATCTGCATTTTGATTCTTAATCGAAAATAGATATCTTAGGGGCACGGCATCTCACTTGCCATTGTAGGCTGATGGTAATAATGATAGCGATGGTTGAAGTTGAAGGTTGAAGCCTCACCCTCACTCTGTAAAATTTTTTTTTTTTGTTTATTAAAAAAACGTTACCTACACAATAAGATTTTCTCCTGTATCGTAGGGGCAGTTTTACATACTTAAATTTCACAAGGACTAACATCCAGACCCGGAACAATTATTTGTAGGCCATACAAATACTTGTTCCGTGCGGGATTCGAACCCGCGTCCCTTAGCGCTGCAACTCGTTGTTATGCCACTGAGCCACTGAGCCTGTTTTAATCTGTTTTAATCAATAAGAAAAAGTAGACTAGAGATCATAATTGACTTATAGAATTTTTTTGGTTACATCCATTTTTAATTACGTTATTTACTTCCCACCATGGGGCAAAAGCCTCCTTACATTTTTACAGCGTCGACTTATGGAGTAATAAGGCTACCGCGATGCTACAGTGCATGTTAGTAGTGACATAACTATTGAGGTTTTTATTAATTTGTTATTATTACTAATTTTGTTATTATTGCTATTATTAATTTGTCACAAAATCAGTACATCTAACTATCTTCCGCTGTAATATCACAACTCACCATCAATCAGGTGGGGTAGTAGTCAAGCAATGGCTTATAATATATTAAAAATAATAAAATACAAAATAAGCTTTCATTTTAAAATATAATCGAGGATAGAATTTTCAGTTTTCCTGTTTAAAGAAAAAACGTAGTTCCATCTTTGGATTCATCGCTCAATGTCATAATTAATCAACATTAGCTGTTTCGCAAATACTTGCTCATTCGCTAATGCAGTCGTCCGTAACACGTTTTAGTCATTTTAGTAATGAGTAATGGACATCGAGTATTCAATTATTTCTGTAACAGTAAGACAAAACTAAAACCTTAATTAATTTTACAAATTCTTTTAGAAATTTTAAGCCGTGTATATAATATTATTACCCGTGTATCTTCAGTAATTATAACATTAAAAAAAAACTTTTGAGTGGAGAATTAAATGTACAACCAATACAGATTAAGTCTTTAATTCTTTACAAATTGAATAACAATTTGAATAATGGACGAATTAATTACTAATTGATAGGTCCATTATTCAAATTTATTTACCTTTAAGCTAAAGTTTCTCATTTTAAAACAAAATCAATAGTGACCTAGACGAATAGAATGGAAAGTAAACAAAGAACATCTAAATATTTACTCGAAATAACAAGAACTTTAAATTTTTGTACTGTAATTATGTTTTAAAGTAAAAAAGTAAAATAATAATTAATAACATGTTATATACGACCCACTCTCTAGCATTGCGGATTTTTGTTTTATCTTTTAACCGCCGAACATGAGATAAATCAGTATAAAAATTTCAATTAAGTAACAATTTCACAATACTGAACCTCCTTACCTTCTACTCAGGCTAAGGAGGTTCAATAGCCCGTTAAGGTCCACACAGGCATAGGACATAGGCCTCTCCCATTATAGAGAAAATTTGCCCACGTTCATGCAGGCATCGCAATACCAAACGTGTCACACCGGTGACGCTACTTCTCGCTAGGCTTGGGTAAAAAATATCGATATATCGAAATACCGATATTTTAATAGAAAATATATATTATATTGTCGATATTTTAAATCGTGATATATCAATATTTATTTTAGAGTATCGAATTCGTACCAATTTCGATATATTTTAAAATGTTTTATTACTGAAAAAACATGTTAACAACAAAAGGAGGTACAAAAGTTTTCATATGTGGTTGGTTGTCGTTTATTTTCGTCTTCCAACCGTCAATAATATAAAAATATATCGATATATCAATATTTGTCACGCGATGTATATCGATACTGCTTAAAAATATCGATTTGATATATATCGATATATTTTTCCCTTGCCCATCCCTACTTCTCGCCGTTGGCCTGGGTAATGTACGCCGATGTTAAGGACATGGTTAGACCGCTATCCATCGGAAGCCATCAAATATTTTTAGCATACATCACAGTTGCTTCTTACGACACCCATCGGCTGAAATGGGGTGATGCTCTTACGCCTTTACGAGTGTATCATAGGTCATGCAAGCATTTAGCTTGTCTGATAGTAGCCTCTTGCGACTAGTCGATTGGAGCGTAGAATGGATCACTAGGCTAAATCTCTCCTAAACAGAGAAACATAAACGGTTTCAATACGCACTTTTGTTCAGATTCTGTTGACATTTCGATCGTGTCTTCCAACGGAATCAGTTTTTTCACAAACTTGTATTTTTCATTCCTCGTATGTGCTCGTTATTTTAACATAAAAACCAGTGCTTATGTCAATTCCTTTTCATATTTTTATTACATTTAGTTATTTTTTCATCATCATCATCACAGCCCTTCACAAGTGCACTGCTGAACATAGGCTTCACCCCCTTCACCATCTCTTAACTGGTCGTCCCTGAGCAACCTTATGCTTCCTCATACAGCCAGCAGTGAAGGACCACATTCCAATTACATGTGTCGTCACTGGCAACACACTGGTCGTACACTCTTGTTTTAAGGTTTTAAACAATACGCGACGAGAAGATGCGTCGTAATCTTCCGAACGCTGCCCAGCCAAGTTAGATCCCGCTGTTTTCTTAGTATATTATGGGTTATTTAATTATTTAATTTGGTCATGTAGTATATAACCATAGGCCGCATAGCTTTTGGTTTTATCATAGGTACTTTACGTTTACATGCTTTAGTACTTTTTAGTATATGTCACATAGTATTATTTTATTTTATTCCTTTACAATACAGCCTGGCATGGCTTAGGCAAATCCTCATCGTTATCCACAATGGGAGAGGCTCATTTACCGTTATTTTTATTTCATTTAGGGTTTGTTAAAGCGTAGATGCACAGACCGCGGCCCGCGGGCCGCAAGCTTTCCAGCACCCGAAACGTCGGGAATATATAATAAGTTAATATACGCGATAAAATCCGTAAAATTAGTTTTATTTAAACTAAGACCATTGAATTTTTTTCATTAGCACTCGACGAATCCACTGATATTAGTTCCACAGCTCAACTTCTGATATTCATACGAGGTGTTACTCAAGATTTTGAAGTCTTAGAAGAGTTATTAGGAATGTGTTCATTGAAAGGTCAAACCTGAGGAGTTGATATACTCAATTTACTTTTGGATGAGTGTTCAAAAACTGATTTGGACTTATCAAAATTATCGGGAGTTGCGACTGACGGTGCTCCTTCGATGAATGGTGTCAATTCTGGGCTAGTTACTTTGCTGAAAAAGCATCTGCAAGAAAAAAACATAAACGCTGCAGATCTCATGCAGTATCACTGCATTATACACCAAGAAGCCATCTGTTCAAAAAAAATTGAATTTCAAAATGTCATGAAATTGGTAGTTTCGACTGTAAATTTCATAAAATCACGAGGACTCAATCACAGGCAATTCAAACAATTCCTTGATGACATCGAAAGCGAATATGAAGATTTACTGTATTATACAGAAGTAAGGTGGCTAAGTCGTGGATTGACACTGGAACGATTTCTAAATTTAATAGAAGAAATTGGAATATTTCTGGCGGAAAAGCAAAGGGATGTCCTGGAACTTAAAAATCCTGATTGGTTGTGTGATTTGGCTTTTTAGTTGATATTACAAATCATTTGAATGTCTTGAACACACGGCTTCAAGGCAAAAATCAACTGATATCCCAGCTTTACGCTCATGTATCATCCTTTCAATGCAAGCTGACACTTTTCAGATCGCAATTGAATTCTGGAAATTACAATCATTTTCCAAATTATAAGAAAATGGCTGAAAAATGCAACAAAACTGCGATTAATTTCAGTTATGTAGAAAAGCTAGATATTTTGATTCAATCTTTTCAAGACAGATTTTCAAACTTGGAGCCTATTTAAAGTAAAGTAAAAGTAAAGTTACAGCCTTTATACGTCCCACATCTGGGCACAGTTTCTTCTCTCATTTCTGAAGGGCGGGGACGTGTCTAGCGCGGTACCTAAATGTGTGGCGGCGGACTTCACATGTCTTCGAATTATTAAAAAATATTTTTAGATATGTATGTAGGTTTTCTCCGTCAGGTGACTTACAAAATACAGAGTACCTAAAAGTTATTTCCACACAGAAACATAAAATTTGTTTATTCAATATAGATTAAAAATAATACTTATTGAAATTCACTCTTTTGTTTAATTACCACTGGTTCGAAAAAAAACATCATTGTCCTTAATATATCGTAGGCTTTATTCAGTTTTCTTTTATATTATAGGTAACGTTATGGATCCAATTGGCGCACCATTTAATATCCGCAGTGTTGCTCGGTAGTATTTTCTTCCTTGTGGGCAACGATGGCAGCGCGCCTATTGTGAATTTCAAGTTCTGCATTAGTGTGCTGGTCTTCTTCATGTATACTTACATCATGATACCTGTCTTGTTGTGTAAGTATTTGTTAATTAATTAGTATTTTTACATGGTAAAGCCACACTGAAGAGTGTCGTGACTGTCACAGAGTCTCACGGGTCGGCTCAACCAGAGAAAAACCATGCTCGCACATATTTAAAAATTAAAAATTAGTTAAAGTTGCAGCTTATATATGTCCCACTGCTTGCACAAGCCTCCTCTCACTTCCGAGAAGGTTTTAGGGCAAGAAAGTGTCCGCCACGTTTTAGGGCAAGGAAGTGTCTGCCCCACTGCAAGTTGGTGGACTTCACATGTCTTCGAAATATTTTTTTTTATTTCTCATACGTGCAGGTTTCCTCACGACGTTTTCTTTCACCGCTGAGCAGCACTTAAAATTGCAGATTGCTAGCGTTCTACCACGGCTTACGGCTCTCGCACATAATACCAGCGTGAAGTAGCAGCGTAATACTGCTGTGTTCCGTAAAGAGAAACGAAGAATCTTAGTCCTCAAGTATGACAACGTATCGCAAAGCATTTTAATTTTTAATCGAGAATGGTGGACTGTATACATTAGTTTGTCCCCATAACTTGTACGTCTTGTACTTAACTTACGTACTTAACTTGTACGAATACGTCACTATAAAGCCGCTTTAAATGTTAGACATCAGCCGTATGTTTGCGTATCCGCTTTATTAACAGTTTGTTACGCCAAACAATTCCTCTATTGTTGATTTGTAGATTTTTTTTTATAGGAGAGGGGCAAACGAGCATGCAGCTCACCTGATGGTAAGTGACTACCGCCGCCCATGAACAACCACAACACCAGGGGAATTGCAGATGCGTTGCCGGCATTTTAAAAAGGAGTAGGTTCTTTTCTTGAAGGTCCCTAAGTCGTATCGGTCCGGAAAAATCGCTGATGGTAATCGATTCCACAAGGAAGTCGTGCGAGGAAGAAAACATCTTCTAAATCGCACAGTGGTGGACCACCAATCATCCAGATGGTGTGGATGGTATCGGGAGTACTGCCGCGATGTGCGTTCGTGAAATTTGGCGGCTGAGATTAATCCGAACAATTCCTCAGAGCACTCCCCGTGGTAGATGAGAAAGAAAATGCAAAGGGATGCAACATCTCTTCGCAGTGCGAATGAATCGAGCCGATCGGAAAGGACTCGGTCGTCGACAATTCGAGCCGCTCTGCGCTGGATGCGGTCAAGTGAAAGGAGCTGGCACTGGGGAGCCCCTGCCCAGAGATGGGAACAGTATTCCATGTGAGGCCGAACCTGCGCCTTGTAAAGTTGCAGGCTGTGTGCCGGCATGAAATACTGTCCCGCTCTGCTGAGCAGGAGGCCAATTTAGCTTTCTCTTCCAAGTGACCACGAAACTGTACGTCACTCGATATGTCGACTCCGAGGATTCCGATACTGGCTGAGGCAAGAAGGGGAGTGCTAGATGATAAAATAACGGGGCGAGCTGGAACTGTTAGGACCTTGTACTAATTTTCTAAAACTGTGTTATTTAATATATTCATTATTTTGTAAATCTATTCTACCGCCAACAATTTCTACGTGGTAGAGCCATGCTGCAGCATATTAGTAGTATAGTTGTAGCACGAATGGTTCGGCTCGACCGGGGATGGACCACGCTCTCACAGAATACCAGCGTAAAATAGCAGCTTAACGCTGCTGTGTTTCATATGGTGAGTGTAGAGAACTGGATACCCTTTCTACTGGAAATGAGGCATTCCATCTTAGTCCTCGCGGGTGACAATGCATCTGCATTTTGTTTTGTAATGGAGAAAAGATGTAGATGTCTATGGGCCGCAGCAACCACTTACCATCAGGTGGACTGTGTGTTGGTTTGTCACCCTTATCCTATACAAAAAAATCGTATTTTTATCATAGTCTGTATTGTATTTGTATATTGTAGTTGTAGTATATTATACTGTTACATTACAGACTATCAAAAGTCCACTGTTGAACATAGACCTCCCATAGATTGCCTCATATGCGGTTATTAGCTGTAATTGCAACGCTTGATTTTATTTTGTAGTTGTTATTAGGAAGATGCTGCTGCCCATCTCCTGGTTTGTTTTCCTCTGTCGCCTCTTACGACACCCACGGGACGCTATGGAGTAGTGGAGTCTCACGTCGTACGTTACATGTAAGGGTTTAAACATACGGTGAACAGTAAAACCGGTTATGGTTTTTTGTGCCTATTATATATTATAGGTAGCTCTTCTTCTTTTTTTTGGAAAATTATTAAAAAATATAATAAAAAACGAAAAATGATAACAAAAACATTATAATGGAAACACTGTCGAAAGATATATTGTGGATAAATAGAAATAAATAATATAGAAATGCACGTTGATAATATTGTAACAAAGGCTAACAAAGCACTGAGTTTCATATTAAGATTATCGGCAGATTTTAAAAGCATAAAAACCTTAAAAATTTTATATTGCGCTTTTGTACGCAGCCACTTTTAATATGCCTCTGAAATTTGGATAATATATGTTGATAGGATAGAGCGCATACAAAAAAGATTTTTGCGTTTACTTCAATTTAAATCAAAAAAGTTTATACCCAGCATTTATATCAGCATGCTTATCGCAGAGGCAAATCTATGGATCATCTAAAATGTTGACCCCACAACCATCAGGTGGGAGAAGTCGATACTCTCAAGCGGAAAGGCAAAAATTTCGCTGTTTCAAACTTCGATTGAGGTTGCAACTATAAGAGGCTGTCCACAAGGGGTGACACCCACCTTTGGACCAATTTTGGTTGACCAATTATTGTACAAGATGACCTTCGCATTGACACATTGGGTTATGCTGATGACCTTGTGATCATTGCGAGAGGCTTTTACTAAAGTACTTTATTATTAATCAAACAAGGAGACCTGAAAACCATAAAAAACTGGTGCAGGGATAACAGTTTATCAGTTAATGCTGATAAAACTGTTATAATACCCTTTACTAAAAAGAGACGGTTGGAAAAATTTGTCACACCAAAACTTAATAGTAAAGAAGTACCATTCTCCACTGAAATTAAGTACTTGGCCGTGACAATCGACCAAAAACTAACGTGGAACTCTCACCTTAGCAACGTATGTCATAAGGCTAACATTGCTTTAGGTACGTGCAGTCGCATGATCGGGAACAACTGGGGCATGCGTCCCAGTATGATCATATGGCTGTATAGTAGCATAGTGAGGCCGATTCTTACCTACGCCTAAACTGACTGGTGTAATAAGGCCAACCACAAGACGACTGCGGACATACTAAATAGTCTACAAAGGACTGCTTGCTTAATGGAAACTGGAGCGATGCTATCATAGCTTGGAGCGGCTGTTAATGACTTCTAGGTCTAACGCCCCTTGATCTTTATTTAGGCAAGGAGGCAAGGGCTAATTTGTATAGGATTAACGCTCAGGGCGGCTTGCGCTCGCTTTTCTATAGATTGAGACCCATGCTCGACTCAATTAAGGAAACACCGGTCTCAGATGTCATCAGGAGTCGAACTACCCTCTCCAGAGAAGACTGGCTGCATGGACAGGTCATCTGTGAGGTCGGTAGCCTTATATGGTATACCGATGGGTCAAAAATGAGCCTCGACGTAGGCTTTGGAATTTATGGGCAACGCCCCAAATTCAAACTTAATATGAATTTGTGTAGATTCACCTCTGTCTTCCAGGCAGAAATTTTGGCCATACTTCAGTGTGCGGAAATGAATTTGCAAAAACATTACGTCAACCATATAATCTATATTAACTCCAGAGGCGTAGCGTGGACTAATATAGACGTGGGTGAAGTCGCATCAGCGAGGTCCCTTTTCTTTCGTTCCCAAGATCTATCCTACCAAACATGCTTTGACAAGAAATACCTACTCATAGCTATTAATTCCTGACAAGTCTTGTATTCCGTCAATCTAACGTTCGCGGTCTTTGAAGGTAGTTACAATGCAGTCTTGCAGTCGCACTTAAGAGGGGCTTCTTGCGAGGCCCCAAAAAAACACGCTTTTAAATTTGTGACGTTCTTTTTCGAGCGTAAAAGTGATCAAATTAATTAGTCATCTGTGGTAAAGTTTGGGGGCATCACATTTTTAGGGGGCCGCGCAAGGCCTAATTTAAGTGCCAGGCCGTGGGCGTCGGCCCACTTCGCCCATGCCTAGCTACGCTACTGATTAACTCTGATAGTCAAGCAGCATTGTTAGCGCTGAGATCAAACTTGGTGAACTCGAAGCTACTTGGAGACTGCGTGAACCGTCTAAACGCCATGGGAGGTAACAACAGGGTCGTTTTAAGATGGGTTCCGGGTCACGCGGGTACTGTAGGTAATGAAATTGCCAATACGCTCGCACGGGAAGGCTCAAAGATTACACAATTTGGACCTGAGCTGTTTTGTGGAATCTCTAAAAGCCTCGCCCGATTGACCCTTTAAACTCGTTATCACAATATATCACTTAAGATCTGGTCTGATGCACCTGGTTTAAAACATTCTAAAACCGTTAACTAGGGCTTTCGATCGTAAATTCGCTTCGGAAGGAATTAAAAATAAATTGCGCATTCTGGTAAGAGCCCTGACTGGACACTGTTGTCTTAAAAAACACATGTCCATCCAGGGACTAAGCAACTAAATTTTCTCAAGTTCTCAAGTCAAGTTCTGTTCCCTAAAAGAAGAAACGCCCTTACACATCCTAACTGATTGTGGACCCTAATGCGCAAACGTAACACTCGTCTGGGAAACTATGCACTCCGCCCAGAAGAAGTGAAATTACTCAGAGCTAAGCAACTTCTATTCATTGAGGACGTAGGGTTTAGCTGTGAACTACATACATAGCAGCGATCACAATAGATCTTATAGGTTGCAATGATACTGTTTTAAAAAACTACTGCTGCCAATTATATAATTTTAGTTGTAATGGATATACATAATATAATACGTTAATTATGTTCAAGGAAATATTTAAAAAGATTCAATGTATATAAAAATAATAATAAGTAGGTTAAACCGTACGCAAATAAAATACTTCCAGTTCAATGAACGTTTACGTTTATATCAGGACAAAGAAGCTCTGAGACGTATAACTGAAAAAATAAAAGTCTCTTCACCCTTCGAGATTTAAAGAAAAGCAACATAACCCTTCATTAGCCTTTGTTATTGTTTTATTTACATTTTATTTTATTTTATTTTTATTTGCTTGGAAAACTAACAGCTAATTTACAAAGATAATATAGTTATAACACAAATGAAGGCCATTTACAAGTTTTCACTTATATAATATTTTATATAACAAGAGTGTATCAGAAGAGATATACGTTTATAGGGCAAGTAACAGTATACTTAACTATAAATTACATTGTCAAAAAGAAAAGAAGTTGTTAGAAAGTGAATGGCTAAGTTGGAAAACGCTGGAATGAAATAAATCAATATCTACGTTATATGTGCTGTAGCATTAAAAGATCTGCATGATCGAATAATAAAAGAGTTTTTGCTGTAATTACTTTTCACGTATGGTACAGATAAAAGTGTAGGTTTCTGCAAACCAAATGATGAGGTATGTAAATCTATTTTAGTAGTTCAGGACAATCAACATTACCATTCATAATTTTAAAGAGGAAAGAGAGATCTGCAACATTTCTACGCTCATATAAAGGTAATATGTGAAATTTTTTACATCGAAGAGCCCATCGTTCTGAGATATATCCCTATGCAAAACTTGCCATAAAGATTTTCACCAGATACGAAAGAAGGATATCCATATCCCTTTGTAGTTGGATTGGAATTATTCCATCCTCCCCACTTGTCTTAGAATAGAATAGAATAGAATATTTTTTATTCAATATACATTACATGTGTAATTCTTATTGAAAGTCATTTTTTACTTTACCACTGGTTCGAAAAAAACCCTCTGTCTTGGGAAGAACCAGCAAGAAACCCAGCGGGACTTTTTTTTTAAAATAAATTTTACAATATAAATGATTACGAACTATTTACAAAATTTATTTTAGAAACTGCTTGGAAGCGATCACCTCATTCCCAGGGGTTATTATCAACCATGTATTCATTTATACTATAATAACCCTTTTTATACAGTTTCAGCTTAATAAAACATTTAAACTTGGTAATAGAGAGAACCTGTACACTTTCCGGGACCTTGTTGTAATAGCGTATACATTGCCCCAAGAATGAATTACTGACTCTGTGGAGTCGAGAAACTGGTATCACTAGCTTGTGTTTGTTCCTAGTGTTTACAGAATGTATATCACTTCTTTTACTAAAACTATCTTTGTTTTTGTGAACATACATTAAATTTTCGTAAATATACTGAGAGGCCAAAGTTAATATATTAATTTCTTTAAATTTATCTCTAAGAGACTCTCTCGGTTTTAGATTGTAAATAGCTCTAATGGCCCTCTTCTGTAAAACAAAAATAGTTTCTGAATCAGCCGCATTTCCCCATAGCAAAATCCCATAAGACATTATGCTATGAAAATAACTAAAATAAACTAATCTAGCTGTCTCGACACTAGTGAGACCTCTAATCTTTTTTACAGCATAGGCTGCAGAACTTAGTCTGCATGCTAATTTGGATATATGGGGGCCCCACTGGAGCTTTGCGTCAAGAGTGATGCCAAGAAAAACAGTGGATACAACAGGGCTCAATTCCTCCCCATTTAAAAACACATTAGTATTCAGATTTTGAACATTCGTTGTTGTAAATTTAACACAATTAGTTTTATTTCCGTTCAAATGCAGATTATTAACGTTAAACCAATGCACTAATTTTGATATAGCATTATTCACTTCGTCACATTTAAATGATTGACGTTTAAGTTTAAAAATCAAGGAAGTATCATCAGCAAATAATACTATATCATGACTATCCCCTACAAGGTGAGGTAAGTCATTAATATACACCAGAAACAGGAATGGGCCGAGAATCGAGCCCTGAGGTACACCCATTAGTACAGGTGACCCAGAAGAACTTTTACCATTGATAATAACCTTCTGTTTTCTATTACTTAAATATGAAATAATAAGTTTAAGCGCTGTGTTTTTGACACCATAGTACTGTAGCTTCCTGATTAATGTCTCATGGTGAACACAGTCGAAGGCCTTGGATAGGTCACAAAATATACCCAAAGCATCCTCTGAATTCTCCCATGCACAAAAAATATGTTTAATAAGCTCAACTCCAGCGTCAGTTGTCGAGCGACCCCTTGTAAAACCGAATTGATTATTATGTAGCAATTTATTAATATTAAAGAAACTTAACATCTGATCTAAAATAATTTTTTCAAAAATTTTACTTAATGTTGGTAGTACAGAAATTGGTCTAAAATTGGCGGGGTCTAATGTACTACCAGATTTAAATATAGGTATGACTTTACTATGTTTCATTAAATCAGGAAACACACCAGATTCGACGCTTATATTAAATATAGTGGCTAGATAAGGTGCTAATGTATCTATTATAGATAAAATAACTTTAACGGAAATCCCCCATAAGTCTGCCGTTTTCTTAACATCAATAGTTTTAAAATATTTAACGATATCTTTTGGCAGTACCCTATAGAATTTAAAAGTATTTGAACAAGCCTTTACATTTTGTTTGAGCAATGATTCGGCGACAGTAGGAGAAGAATTTAATGATTTTGTTTTGTCTTATATGGTTCAAAGCAGTCAATAGCCCACTGCACCAGGTTTGGCTTTATTATCTTTGCAGCCCTACACCAGTCCTCATTACAAAGCCTTCGTAGGACTCTGAACGAGGTCGAGGCTAAAGTCATATGTGACCCTGGGAAATGGGTTGACGCTAGTAGCTCCAGTGTTTTCTTTTCACTATTAGTGAAGTTACTAGATATCCCATCCTTTAAGCCTTATTGAATAGTTAAGAAAAAGTTAGCTTAGTCTTTTCCCTAAGCCTAAGCTAACTTTTTCCTTAAGCTTAGTGTTACAGTAAGGAACTTTTCGTATTGAGGTCTTGGTTTTGATGGGACAACTGCCCTCGAAGGCTTCACAAATACCTACGATTACAGTTTCCGTCGCTAACTCTAGACCTTCAATCATTTTGATGTTTTAAGGAAACGTTTCCAAATTTCTCCTTAGGTTATCTCTGTAGACATCCCAGGAGGTCGCTTTTGGATCTCTTAAAGCAACAGTTTCGTACGTTGGTGATGCTCTAATCACAAACTTAATGTGTTTGTGATTAGACATCAGACATAACATGCCAGTCGGTTATCTGTCTGGATATGGTATTGGTAACAAAGGTTATATCTAAAACTTCTTGCCTAGCATGCGTTCAAATGGTTGGTGTACACCCTAAGTTTAGGCTTACCAGACGATTGAATATGAGAAAGTTATAAAATAACTCACCTCTTTCGTTGATGTTAGTGCTTCCCCACGCTGTGTGGTGAGCATTATCATCACATCCCACTATAAGTACGACGTTGTGCTTTCTGGCGAACTCCGCCACTAACTCTATAGCAGGATCTGGGTTCCCTCCGGGAAGATAGGTACTCTGGCACCTGTGCATCCCTTGAGATTTATAAAGGCTGTGACCAGACCAGTCATTGCAATACTCTGGAACAGGTAAACGTTCAATATTTTTATTGTAGATTATACAAGCTCTTGGTCTACTACCTTTAGTATTGACAGCCTTACCGGCAGCCGACAATCCCAGAACTTGACCGTTGGCCACCCAAGGCTTTTGTATGTGGGCGAGGTCGTTGTTGTCCTCTGCAAAGCAAACCTCCACCACGGCAGAAGCAGGTGCTGCATGGTTAAGATTTGCCTGGAGGACCCTCGTTTTACCCTTGGGGTTAGCCATTTATAGGCGTGGGGGGCCAAGGATCGTTTTAGCCTGCTGAGGACAAAGACGTCTTTTACTGACGCTCTTGACGCCTGCCGTACCCTTCGATCTACCGCTCCCATCTCCCTTCTCCTTACCCTTGGCCGACACCAGTGGACCGAGGTGAGATCAGCGCCTTGGTTCCCAGTCACTCTCGCTGATGACATTCCAGTGTCACCCGCGAGGTGGAGGGTTGGGGGGATTGGGGCTGGGGCGGTTCAGGCTCCATTGCCGTGTCAGAGCCTCCCCTGCCTGTCCTTAAAAGCTTTTAAAGCCAAGGACGACTCTGCCGCCTGCCGCCCGGAGAGTTTCCGCCGACGGGCCGTCCAGAGAAAAGGTTACTAGGAACCCATTCCCCTCGTCCCTATGGTGAAGAATTTTCCAGAACTCGATATGGAGCCCTTCGCTTTGTGCCCTCAATAGCATATTGACCTCCTCTGGTGAGTCAGTTCGCTCTCAGGTATTACGAGAGCTCTGCCTCCGGCACGGTTTCAGTTTTCCGTCTTCAGCCACAATCCAGTCTTGGCTTGCCTTATTCAGGCACGTTACCAGAATCCAGCCTGGCTTGTGGGTGAAACCCGAAAATTTCGGTTCCATCCCCGGCTGCGCTCCACAGATCGTATTAGCGATAGCCTACGGTAGTGCTCGATGGACCAGCCGCATCTCCTCCACGCTCACAGGATTCGAACTGCGATTTCCTACACGCACGGAGCAAGCTACGGCACTAAAGTTGAGCTTCTTCTTCCCCGTCCCCGAGGACTCCTCCTTAGATCGTATTTACCCTTACTTACATACATATACAGATCCAAACGATGATAGACTGGTGAAGGGCTGTATATTGTTCAGTATTTTTAATGGTAGTCGTGAGAGCGTTGTACGGTAATCAGCTGTGAGTACTTCGTGTAAAATGTTGAACCTCCTCTTACAGCTAATAAGTAGGGCAATCAGTTAGAGGTACAATTTCTTTTATAGAATAAGGGTGACAAACGAGCACACAGTCCACTAAATGGTATGTATACGGTGGCCAACAGACATCTAAATCTATCCTCGATTAAGTATCAAGATGTAGATGAGTTGTCACCCTTGAGGAATATGACGCAATGCCTAGTTATCAGTAAAAACGGCTGGTATGACGAAACACAGCAGCTATTATTCTGTAATACCGCGTTTAGACTCTTGCCTCGCGCCACGCCTCGTACCTCGCATCGCAGCTCGTGTTGTTGCGAGGTAGGTAACGAGTGCCTTATAACACTCTCGCGATGCGTTCAGTTTGCGTTGAGCCAGCAACAATGAACGACGTTAGTGGCATCAACTCTTGCCTTAATAAGTATTTATCGATGATTCTTGACCATTTTAAAAGAAATAGATTAAAAAAATAGGTCGTTGGGGAAGAATATGGTGGATGATATCTATTCATCGAAACAGAACCTTTTCAGTTCCATAATTTTATATAAATTGCTAGTACCTACCTATTGTGCAAGACTAAATAATATTTTTTTGTTAAAATTGTAATTTTAAAACAAAAGCAATTCGAATGTTATTATGGAAGGAAACCGTCAAAACAAACTGAAACGAGAGCGCGAGTGTAAACACCACGCTCGCGTCCCTCGCGAGGCCCTTTGCATCGTGCCCAAAAAACCGCCTCCGACGCGAGCGCCGCAAGTGGCGAGGCGAGCTGCGAGGCGGGCCACGAGCAAGCGTTTACACTCGCACCTCGTGGCTCGCCTCACGACTCGCCTAGAGTGTAGAGTGTAAACAGGGTATAAGAGGCTGCCCTTCCCTTCTCCGGTCGAGCCCACCTTATACGTAAAAAAGTGTATTCTATGTTCGTAATGTTTTTAAATGTTTTTAACTTTATAAATTATTTATTTTCAGTTCCTATGGAGGTTCGTATGTTACGACGCGAATACTTCAACCGCTGGTACGGTCTGAAAGCGTATTACGCGGCGCTAACATTTTCCTCCCTTCCTGTTATGGTAAATATATTTTTTTACTTACATATTATGTAGATATAATATTAGATACAGTATTTAATATAATCTGAAAATGAAACAACTATCATCGAGTACCAGTTTCATTTTTAGTACACATTTACCTAGTATCTATAATCCATAGGTATTATGTTCCTCAAAACCTAGGTGGGTTCCTCAAAACCTAAAGGTTCCATGAAATTATTTTTCCTTTTTGACGGCTCCGTGGTGCAGTGGCTTAGCAATGAGTTGCTGTTCTGGGGGCCGTGGGTTCAAATCCCGCACGGAACAAGTATTTTTATGGCCTACAAATAATTGTTCCGGGTCTGGATGTTTGTCAGATACAGTAGAAAATCCTAGTGTGTGGGTAATGCTTTTTAAAAACAAAAGAAAGAAAGAATTTCACAGTTCCACAAATATTATTTTGAAATATAGTCCAAAATATGTAATGAGATTTACCCATTACTGTCATGTAGGTACATAGGTAATTAGCAAGTATTCGGGACTATACTTCAGCTCGGCGCAATAATTATGTAGTAATTTTACATTTAAAATATTTCACTTAGATAGACTTAGATAAGATTTTCATTTTTAAAATAATTACTTCTAATAAAAGTTTTTGTTCCTATTTTAATGACACTGTCTTTAATCTGTAATCATTTGATGAGGGGTTCCATAAAATAAAAGGGATTTGGACCTTAGACTACCGCGCGACTGTGGCTCATATTACATGAACGTAAAATAAAGCAAAGTCCTTAAATAGTTTTTTTTTAAATTTATGTTTGTTTGCTTTCAGTTATTCTTCGGTATACTGTTCCTAGGCATTACATATTTGATGTCAGGACAGATACTTGAATGGGACCGATTTATATTGTTTGTAATTTACGGAATTCTGACCGGCATATGCTCCGAGGGGCTCGGACTAGCAGTGGGATCCGCATTTGATGCTACCGTAAGACTTTTACTGACTTTAATTAACAGTGACTAATGATCTTTGATCGTCAACACCCAACATTTTTAAGTTCCTTAAACACCTAAATTATAAGCACTGTATAAGTATTTTCAAGGATGCATTTTTCATCGCGAGGAGAATCACATGGCCTCCTACCACGCTTGCAAATTGCAACATTAAATACCTATTAATAGTAAATATACATTACACCCGATTTTTTTTAAATTTCATTGTTGGTATACTATCCAACTTAACAATTAATTTATGAACTATCAATTTGTCTATAAATATATAATAGTTGGTGCGTCGGTTAGTCATCGTAACAAACTAATAAGTGCTAGGGTCATCGTGTATCTTTTGAAGTTTTGAAATATCTGACCGGTTGAGATCGGCGAGCGTTACGTAGGTATTGGAGTTCACATTCACATGATACCTACATTATTTTTAGCCAGACGATGGTTCATAGCTATGCTCGGATCCGATATGTGGCCCTGTTGTTATTAACAAATTCAATACTTACGGAGCCAAAAGATTTATAACTATAATAATTTTACGTGGTAGAGCCTTGCTGCAGTTATATTATGGTAGTAGTCTCACAGAATACCAGCGTAAAAAATTAGCTCAATGCTGCAGTGTTTCGTATGGTGATAATGGAGAACCAGAGACCCTATTTACTGGAAACGAAGCATTCCATTTTAGTCCTCAGAAGTGACAACGCATCTGTATTTTGATTCTTAAACAAGGGTAGATATAGATATCTATGGACCACAGCATCCACTTACCATCACGTCAACTGTGTGTTCGTTAAAAATATATATGTCGGTAAATGTATATAGTGCTCAATAAAAATCACAAAATCAGGACCCTCTCGGTAGCGCTGTGATCGAGGTATAAATAAATTATATATCTACAGTATTATTTTATAGTAGCTAGTATTTAATAAATTATATTCATCCTTGCATTATTATTATATCCTTATATTATTACAACAATAGAACTACAAAATCACGGTTCACATTATAGATTACAATCATTTAGATTATCATATCCGTTGATATAATGCGATACACCACGTAAATAATTGATTTTTTTTTTTCAGAATGGCTCTATAATTGGCCCAGCTACAGCGGCTCCACTTTTGGTGTTGTGTTGCTACGGTATGGGTTTCGGACCATACATAGAGGCCAGAATGAAAGCCTTAATGTCCCTATCTTACCTACGTTACGGATTAGCTGGATTGTCTATTGCTCTCTACCAAAAGAGACCACTGATGGAATGTAGTCAGGATTTCTGCCTATACGCTGACCCTACACTGTTGCTAAGAGATGTAGGAATGGCCACTGACACTTATTACATGCAAATCGTTGGTTTACTTGTATTCATTTTTATTCACAGGCTGATCGCGTATTTTGTGTTACGTTATCGTCTAACTTCAGAATTCTCAAACAAATTTATGTCTTACATCAGCAAATTTTTAAAATACAGATAATGTCTTTAATAATACGATAAGATTTCAATTACTTAATTCTAATTTTATTGGTTAAGGGATGAGCAGTATCTAGGTAATGTTAGTTGCGTAACTATTACTGTCAACAATACACACATATCTAATTATCTTCTACCGTATCATTGTATCGTATGTACATTGCTAAAATCAAATATTTAACGAAAATAAATTTAATTAGAATACAATTGCATATAAAGATTCTTCAGTGATCGTCCACAATATAACTATCACTACTCTATGTTGTCATAAATCAAGATAAGTGCAGTGAAAAATCATCGATCAATGAGGGCATCCACGACTTTTTCTGCCACCAGGGCGGCGCCACTGTACAGTGAGGTATAACATTTGACAGATTTCATAGCGGGAAAGTTTATTTGTTCGGAAAATGTAAAGGTTATTGTTTCTTTCTGTACTATTAGCTATATTTTATATTAATAAGATTAAAAATAAATAAACCAAACCACAGATATTCATAAAAGTAGAAAAATTTTAAAAAAATGTTAAAAATGTGCAAAAAATTAAAGAGAAAACCACTGGGGCATTGTTTTGTGTGTTAATATAATACTCTAAAACTCATAAACTTTTACTAAAAACTAACTTCTGAATTAAATTATATTGTGTAACAAAAAATCAAAACCTCAGTGTCAACTAGCGACATCTGGTGAGCCCTCTTTGAACAGAGAACATGAGTCGTTATATGAATTGTTCTTATGATGGTAAAACTTGCGTGTATGGAAATTGCTGTCATTTAGTATATTTTGTTGGATGAACTTTATACCTATATTACATACACACTATCCGCAACATCAATTAAGCAAAGGAATCTCGAATCTTATTATATTTTTACATTTTTCTGACACTGTTTGATTAGTTGAGCATTCTTAGGTAAACGAAAATGTGAAAATTATTGATAAATTAATAATTCTTTTCATTTTAAACAATATTGAATACATAATATAGTATTTATTGATAAGTTTTATATCTGTGATTTTGTTTATTTCCTATCATTAGTGTTGTTATATTTAAGGTATCTTTAACAAAAACCAAAATGAGACTATTTTTACTGTTTTAGAATTTTAGATGTACCTAAATACCTACGTCAAGTATCCATTACTATCTGCAATATGACAAACGATTATACAATTATTTTATAATAAAAATATGAAATGTTAAAATCAACAAAAAAATTATCTTAGCACTATTTATACAATACTGATTTCTTGTAGGCTATTATTTTTCTCGTTTCTCATTAGTTGCAATGTTGACTCTCATATTTCTATTATTTTTTATACACCTATATATTTGGCCTGTAGAATTAGAAAATATTTAAACAATTTGGAGAATTAGCGTTGTCTTTCTCGTTTCTCATCGTTCACTGTAAGATTGACTTTCAAATTGCTATTATTTTGTAAAAGCATATTTAGTCTGTAAGATTAGAAATATTTAAACAATTTGGAGAACATGCCGTCGTTACGTGTATGATAACTTGATAACTGTGATAAATTAAAGTTAAACGCGGTATGTATCTGCTAATTATATTTTCTTATCGACTCAGTTCAAGGATAATTGTTAAATACTTACGCAATGATATTATGTACTTAAGAACACAGTGAAAATAAAAAATCTATTGAATATTTTTTGTTTTATTCAACTATCCCTAAATTATTACTTTTTAAAAAATTAAAATAAGTTATCCACTTTGACAACCTTTTTACCACGTACCAGTAAAAGGGCTGAAGTTTTCGTAACTCAACATACGTAACGACTGCATTACTTACTGCTATTTTACACTGGTATTCTGTGTGAGTATGGTTCTTCACCAGAGGAGCCGATCGATTTGTGACATAGCTACTGGAACTTTATCATAATTATCTAAATACTGTACTAGTTTTTAGAGTTCATCGTAACGATGGATAGCAATCATATAGTTTTAATGAGCTATTCTTTTTACTCAGATGAACCTACTAACCCATACATGGGTTTTAAGAAATAAAAAATTCTACCCTCATTATTTGATTTATTTAAAGCAAGTTGCACATATTTTTAGAAGATTTATTTTTTTATTGATATATAGATTTATTTATTGATATATAGACTTAATAAATAATACTTGTTTCACTTAAAACTTGTTTTATGTTTCCTTATAAGTTTTAATCAAAGCTTGTAAATAAGCCGACCGACCCATATATGAGATATGATTTTCCAGGTTTTCCGGAGGTTTAATTTTTTCTAAATATTTTTCTTGAGATATATTAAAACAAATATAAAAATCACAACTTCCTAGGATAAAAATAGTTTCAGGATTTTCTGAGTTAATATTCCATTAGAGCAAAATTTACTAGTTAAACTATTGTACATAATGCAAGTGAAGGATTAATTCTTTCACTGACCTGGATTCGAATTCCAGGCAAAAATGGTATTTATTTTCACTCCTAATGTTTAATTATTTAAGGGACAGAATTATTCCCAATAGTCTTTATATGGTAAAAATTACTTTGCATACATCCGCTAGATAAAATATAATTATGTGTCTCCGTTATTCCGTGCACTTATCCCACTATACACATACTACGTTACTTTTCGGAAATCCATTATATTAAAGATGGTAAAAATATCTTTGCGTACAATGGTTTTTATGTAAAGCAATTGACATTATTGACCCGCAATGCAATACACAGTGTCTAACATTGATTTGTTAAATGTTACAGCTATTTGTAATTGTCCTATAATACACTAATTTTACACGTTTACTTCTAATTATACAATTTTATAGCTAAATAGAACAATACATTGAATTATATTAGGAATCATTTAACAGTATGTGGGGTAGTGTATATATGATTTTTTTTGATGACGAGCACACAGTCCACCTGATGGTAAGTGGTTGCTGCGGCCCATAGACATCTACATCTATCCTCTATTACAAATCAAAATGCAGATGCGTTGTCACCCGTGAGGACTAAGATGGAATGCCTCATTTCCAGTAAAATGGGTCTCCGGATCTCTACAGTCACCATACGAAACACAGCAGCGTTAAGCTGCTATTTTACGCTGGTATTCTGTGAGAGCGTGGTCCTTCCTCGGTCGAGCCGACCCATTCATGCTACAACAATACTACTAATATAGCTGCAGCATGGCTCTACCGTACCGACGTAAAGTCCACCTCATATCGGCATTTCGTGAAACTGAAAAACTAAATTTACGGATTTTATCGCGTATATTTACTTATTTTCTATATCCTCGACGTTTCGGGTGCTTTCCAGCACCCGTGGTCACGGGGGACTGAGGTGTTTGACGTCCTGCTGTCATAGTTAGCCCGGCTACCTTCAGTTTTTTAATATTAATTTTTGGTTCGATTTACGCAGAATGAGCTTACAGTATCTTGAAGTCTAGCAGTGGTATACTTGGATTTGTATTTGATTTTATTAATTATGGGATCCTAAGCAGATGGCAGCACCCATCCATCTCCTCTATTGAAATTAGGATGTTTTTTAATTTCAATAGCCTCGCGAATCATCCTTGGGAGGAATCGGTGTTCTTTTGTGAGGGTTTGTGGTCTATCAAATCTGATGTAATGGCGGGGACGATCTTGAACATGTTCACAAACTTCTGACTTCCCGATACGTCGGTGCTTCACGTCAGCTATATGTTCTTTAACGCGGGTTTTAATAGATATTTCTGTTTGTCCTATGTACGAAAGACCACATTCACAATCCAGCTTGTACACTCCTGCATCTTGTAGAAGGATATGACACTTGACGGATGGTAAAAATTGACCAATCTTCTTCAACGGCTTTATCTATTCTATTAAAATTTCCCACAATAACTACGCATTTGTTTATTTGTTTGGTTAGGTTAAGGTTAGTTTTGTACTTTGTAGGTATTTTAGAGGTTAGTAGGAGTTTGTTAGGTTTTGTAGAAATTCGTTAGGGTTTGTTTGGCTTCTTGAGCGGTTTATAGGGGTTAGGAGGAGTTTTAGGGATTTGTCTGGTTTGATTGATTGGTTCGATTGTTATGATTTCGTTAAAATTATACGCGAGGGAAACCGCAGGGCTCCAGTAGTATATCTATAAATTCAACATTTAGTTTTAATTCAGGCCTGTTAGATAAGATCCGAAGTGCATTTATTAATTTTATTATAACATATAATAATGATTTGAAGTAGATTTGTTTACTTTCACATCCTGTATTGTGAAGCGAGGCTATAGGGCAAACAAGCACAAAATACTTTTGGTTGCTATTTGGCTAACATCCCAACAACCCCCAATGGGGTTTGGCTGACAACCCCCAATGTAGTGTATATCCATAAACGTAATTATAGTTTCGTTTTTTTGTCCAATATACATTTTGAAACCGGTTTTACACAATGTTAAGGACAACGTTTTATATTTTTTTATAGATTATTAGAAGCCCAGATGTGCCATAGTTTTGAAAACTACCGAACATTACGGCTTTGTTTGAGTAAAAACATAGAAAAACAAAAAAACATTGCTCCTGTAAAATTACCCAAATGGTCTGTTAGCCTAACAATCACTGAGGCGACGTTATGGCGTTTGCGTCGCTTACACTTTCGTTTTAGATTTGACTACTTTGATATGTAACGCCATTCAAAGATATAATTTTAAGTGATATTCTAATCAGCGCCTAATTTATACCCTGAACTATAAGAAAACTGAAACGAACGAAAACATTGCATCGGGTGCGAAAAAGAGGGGACGACTATAATATTTCGTGAAATAATATTTTAATGGAACCGCGGTAGATCAGGAAATAAGCGTTCGCCTTAAAGTTCATATTAATCTTACTTACAAATGCGATTCCTGTTGGCGCCAATAACATTTTTAAATGTAATTTTAAAAATTAATTATATCATGCTCCGCTATGAAAAAAAATCTTCGTGATCATCCTGTAGTTCAGAAACGTAAAAAACAAGGACAGGTGAAGTCTCCCAACACTAGCACACCAGACTTTTCTTGCCCTTAAATCATTTAAGATATAATGACATCAGTAGTCATCATCATCATCATCTATTTAATTTTTTAATTTTAATATTAAGGTGAGAAGTACATAATATCTTCAAATATTATTATTCAAAAAGTACATAATAACATCCTGAAATATATGATGTAGTGAAGTCATTATTTGTTAAATGTAACGTTAAAATGTAACATATTATTTGGCCTAAATATTACATACTACGTGGAATTAGCCGACACAGCATTTAATGAGTGGCTGCGTAATATAATACTTATTCTTATACTTATCTTCACGCACAATCTCTGACGGGATAGCCAGAGAGAACAGATCGCCAAGTGTCACGATCCTTACATACCTCTTTCGTAATATAATCAAACCAATTTACAGTGTATCTGATGGTAAGTGGATACTGAAGTCCGTGGACACCTCTAGCCAACTCCAAATAATAAATTAAAAGGAAAAAAAAACTTTCTTTAAATCAAGCTTTTATTTAAATGCGCTAAAAAGAATAAAACAAACTTTTCCCTTAAAACTTTTACTATCAAATTATAACGTCATTACACAATTTGTATGATATAAAAGCTTGTCGCGAGATTTATGTTTATACTAATTTCTACTTAATCGTTTTTACTTAGTTTGAATATTTTAAAAATTAAAATCAATCAGATCCTGTTTATCTACACAGGTAAATCTCGCGACAGGCTTTTATATCATATAAATTGTGTAATGACGTTATAAGTTAATAATAAAAGTTTTAAAAGAAAAGTTTATTTTATTCTTTTCAGCGCACTTAAATAAAGGTTGTGAACAAAGCTTACCAAAAAATATGCCAGCTGTTGTGTGCATTCTTGAAGGTATATATCATACTATGAACTAAAAATCCTGCTAAAATTTCAACCATAATTTTGTTTCTATTAATTTGTTTAATGTATACCACAAGTTATTTATTAAAAAACATATTCCGTATAACAAATCCCGACATAATAATATCCTTAAAGTTAACAGTTACATTTCCAAATTAACGTTGTAAAAATGAAAACTTGTTTTCTCTACCCTCAACCCTTGTCATTGTCCTTCCACTTATCAACTACTAATTAACCAGATTATTAACCAACATAGCGGCTTAACTAGTGAGATTAATTTAGGTCAGAATTTCGTTTTATATGCGTACAACTAATGAATTAAATATTATTATAAAATATGTAAAGTGGTTACAAAATATTTAAGAATTCTATTTAATTTAATGTTAATCTTAGTTTTGTGTTAAAAGCAATATTTTGCAAATACTATTTTATTTATTGCCTTATTAAAATAAAAAATAAAAACTTTCATTTAAAGAAAATTTATTCAATACATAAATTATTAACAGAAGAGCAACTTCCACAAATAAAACATGACGTACCTACCTATATGGCGAACAGCGACCTAGGGATGGGAATCTAATAATTATTTAAAGGTGTTTCTCACCTACTTATCGTTGTTAATTATTTACCTTATAAAATTTACCCAATCCTCAAAAAACACCGTCAATTACGTCGAATACTGCTGCAAATTGTGCTTTGTTTTGAGATTAATCTGCTTCATCTGTTGCCATCATTTTAATATTGTTCACTTTAGTCTGGTCTGAGCATCAATAATATATTAATTTGAATTTGAATACCCAAGATACATAAACAAATAAAATACCGAACTTTGAATTACCATACCGATCAAAAGACGACAAGCTGACAGACTATTACCGAAACAGAAATACTTACAATTAATTGAAACATTTTGCAATAAGCTATTAACATGTAAAAATATCAAGATCATTGTTCGTTTAGTGTGATGTGTCTATAAATGTATTTTCGCTACTAGAGAAATAAATGTTCAATAGTCTGAACATTTTTGTTTCAGAGCTAAATTATTCAAGTAAATAAATTAAAATACTTGTTGAATCTATTTTTTATTTGTTAATTGTGCGCATTTTGCTTAAAGCTTGTTTTAAAAAGTTATTTGACGGTATATTAATTTTGACTTTTCAAAATACATGACGCAAAACTATAGACACTTTCTTTGCCTTTAAGTCTCTTATAGCCTTCTCTAGTTCTATTTAAAATAGTAAACATATTCTCTAGTTCTATTCAAAAAATATAAGGTGAACATCGCAGTAGCAAACACTTTGTGTAAAAAAAACTTAAAAAAGAACTTAACTTGAAAGCAAAATGTTGGAATCGCTCGTACAAACTTTTCCTGGAGTACTTGAACATGCCATTTCACTTAAATCAGGGACAAGAGAGGTTAAGGGTGCTTTGACAGCTACAATAAGTACAAGGAGATTCGAAAGTATAATTTTTGTGACATCCAATACTTCGAAGAATTAATCTTTAAAAGTACTTGACGATAATTGGTTCTGTTATTCCACATACAATGTAAACTTTGTCCATTATCGTATTAGTTAAGGCGCAGGTTGAGCAAAATGTCACGCTAGTCGTTATTTGTGCGATTTTTAGGAGCTATTTACTTTTTATTTAAAAGATATATCAACAAATAAAAAATACATTATATTTGTACATAATCTTGATTCCATAAGAGCTATATCCAATTTTGTTTAAAGAAATAAATATTAATAATATAATCTCCTTACAACAAAACCACATAAATGTTAAATAATTATTGATAACATGCATCTCCTCGTAAAGTAAGTATTATTTTATTTTGCGATTTACACCAATGGATAGGCAATTTATTAATGAAAATTTCTACTATATTTTTTTTCAAAAGACCAAAATTTGATTATATAAAGAAATTTTTTTTTAAATCGGGGCGTGTTCCCTGCCCACGGGGTTGCTGGAATCAGTAAGCGCTGAGCACTTGAACGTGAAACCCGTGTCGTTAGTCAGAGCGTCGACCAGCGCACACGCTCACGTCATCTTATCAGTCGATAATATTATTACTTATTAGGTTATTCATAGGTAGTATTATTTGTTTGTTTTGTGTATAATTTTTCGTATTAATTATACATATATTTGTTGTGTTTTTACTGCGCGATGAAGCATTTTGCGTGTATTTTCTTTGAAGTAAATGCAAATATAAAAATTAAGCACCATTAGCATGTAAGGTTTGGTTTGAATGGTCGTCTAATAAGGCCCGGTCAGGTATGTCGGCTTATAGGTGACTAATTCGGCCTGGGCGTCTAAGTTGGCCTATCTGCGGCATTGCGGGTTATTACTCGATTCTCTAACTAAACTGACCATTTATTTTTAACTCAAAACGGGACATGGGTTTATTTATACTCTAAGAACTATAATTTTATACAATTAGTGTTCACTATAAAATTATATTCGGAATAGACGGTAATTATTAAATGCAACATATTTTTTTTAAATTGTTAATTACATTTGTCAGTGGATTAAATTTGCTTTAATAAAATTGGTGATGATTTTAAAAAAGAATAAAATTCTGGGCAAGTTTTTTTTATTGTTACCTTTGTTAACAACATCGCCTTTAGAACTGGAACCATAAGTGTTTTTTTCAGACGTCCACAATTTATTCAAAATAGAAAAATACTCTTTCTACTGGAGCATTTGTACCAGGTAGACATAAAATATATTCGATTAAAAAAATTATGTTGAATATTGTTGGCTTTGAATACTTCCATCCAACGAGTTACGGGACAATTTTGTGTCCCGGAGCTTTATTTGGGGACAATGGGACAGCTGACCGAGAAAAGGGACAGTCCCGTTCAAAACGGAACGTATGGTCACTTTACCTATAACCCGGCGACGGCTCCGTGGCGCAGTGGCTTGGCAATCAGTTGTTGCGCTGGGGCCCGCGGGTTCGAATCCCGCACGGAAAAAGTATTTGTAAGGCCTACATATAATTGTTCCGGGTCTGGATGTTTGTCCTTGTGCAATTTATGTTTGTAAACAGCCTCCACGACTCTCATTCTATATTACTTTGCGAAACATCCTATTTATTTATTTATTCTTTATTCCACCAAATATTTGCACAAAATGCGAGCTATCTATCTACTTACCTACGAGTATAGTGAGTAGGTATCTTTTCAACTCACATTTTTCAATGCTTCATTTTTAATATATAATTAATTATAAAATTTCATAATTAGATAATATATAAGAATACATAATTCTAATATAATGCAACTAATATACCTAATAAAAAAATTAAAATACATTTATCGCTGTACGCTGTGTGTATTTCCATAAAATAGTTTATTGATGTTGAAAAAATACTACTTTCGTACAGTAGGTGGCGTCTTACATATTTCTTACGCGATATATTGTAGCGAATCGGCGCGGCACACCAAATGCTCAAGGTCGTTCGCATGGAGTAGCCCCTTAAGTTTGAAGGGTCAGTTTTGATTAATTTTTAAGGTTATAAATGCCGCATAACTGTATGATATTGAAAGTTTTTAGTTTTATTTTTTATTTTTTATTATTAATATAATATATTTGAATGTAATGTAAATATATTAGTTAAATTAACGTCAGTTTTATATTTCGTGTACATTTATGGAAACGTAATAAATTTTGTTTTAATACGGGATGAAATTAAATTATCTCGGCCGGAGTGACCAGAAATTGGTTAATTAATTAATTTTAATTCAGCGAGAAGGACCAGCTATGGTTCTGATCCTGGCGAAGGGCCAAAAATGTTGTGTTAGTTTAAATGACCTACTGCTGATTCAGAGTTATTAAAACGATGATTTTACGTAAATTAATGGACTTTATGACGCGAATTGACTATTTTGCGATACTACAAATGTCCTAAATTCGGGCTACAGGAAGGATGTGAAGGAATGCATGTGCGCTGACCTGGACTTCTTCTGATCTGTCTCGTGTTTCAAGGGCTGCGGCCACGATGGCTGGATGACGGCCGCCTCCATAGGCTCATAGGTCGTTCATCATAAGCTTCACAGATTATCTAGAAATAAAGCGTATAACGTGCAAACATCAATATACCTACTTTACTCCTAGATTATTTACTCTCTAGATAACGCTTCACGCAATGAGCGATGTAACAAAAAATGACCAGAGTTTACAAGCGTGTGTGCGTGAGGCACGCAACACGCTTAGCGGTTGCCATGTCTTATACCAACGTCATTTGTATCTGGGAGTTACCAGCTAATGAATCTATCCCGATAAAATGGGGAAAAGCTGTAAAGTTATGTCATGATAATAAAATCATAAATTATAATATTTTAATATGGCGCTTTCAATTGTATGTTAAGTTATCTGTAGAGTGAGAATCTAAATTTTTTTGTATAGAAAAATATAATCTAATAAATAAGCAATTACACATTTACAAAATATGTTTTTTTATTTAATGTATGGTGGCGACTTATAAAAATACTAAAAATTGCAGTTAACTAATTTATCTAAATAAATCCTAAGAACCCTGTATGCCAATGGACAGATTCAATTTTGACAATCATTATACAATTCTATTTTGTAATACATAAAGAGAAAAAATAAAGAAAAAATATTTAAGATTAAATAAAAAAAAACATCCGACTGCAAACAATCGATACACCCGTTTAGGCTGTAGGCTAAGCCAAACAATTTTTTAAAACATACCCACATACACATACATACACACACCATCCTTGATGTATTTCCACCTTCTGGCGCAGTCGAGTAAAACGAACATACATCAGCTTTTAAGACAACTAACTATACGGATGTATTTGCAATTCAAGACTGACAATCCCGATAAAATGGGGAAAAGCTGTAAAGTTATGTCATGATAATAAAATCATAAATTATAATATTTTAATATGGCGCTTTCAATTGTATGTTAAGTTATCTGTAGAATGAGTATCTAAAATTTTTGTATAGAAAAATATAATCTAATAAATAAGCGATTGCACATTTACAAAATATATTTTATTATTTAATGTATGGTGGCGACTTATAAAAATACTAAAGGTTAGTAATCGGCTTTGCCTTCATTGCAGTTAACTAATTTATCTAAATATATCCTAAGAATCCTGTATGCCAATGGACACATTCAATTATGACAATTATTATACAATTCTATTTAGTAATACATAAAGAGAAGAAATAAAGAAAAAAATATTTAAGATTAAATAAAAAAAAACATCCGACTGCGCGGAATCTTGCAAAATAAAAACAATCGATACACCCGTTTAGGCTGTAGTCTAAGTCAAACAATTTTTTAAAACATACCCACATACACATACATACACACACCATCCTTGATGTATTTTCACCTTCTGGCGCAGTCGAGTAAAACGAACATACATCAGCTTTTAAGACAACTAACTATACGGATAAATTTGCAATTAAAGACTGGCAATACCAAAAACGACGCGCTGATTTTGTAAAAAAAGTTATCAATTTATTGGTTTTGTTTTCGTAAATAACTATTACTTTTGAGTTACTTATCGATGGTAGGAGATTTTGTTAGTTGTTTTTTTCTTTAGTCCTTTTTCTTTAGTCCTAATTTCTGCATATTTTGATCGCGCATCTTGTCATTCAGATTATTTCACCAAAATAATCTAACACAAAAAATGAGCCGTGCGTGTGTATCTCTTGGCGGTACAATTGTCACTTAGGATCGGGTGGCACTTTAGAGGCTAACAATTAGCTGATATTTTTATCAATGCTTTTAAGCCGCCGTTACTCAACCTAGAGAATAAATAATCAATAGTTATATGGCCAGCCCATTGCCACTTCAGCTTACTAATCCGCTGTAATTCCATCCTCGCCTGGGGCCTTGCCGTTTTAAATATGCTGGAGCGCCATTCTAATCTCGCTCAGACTGACGTCCGGAATCTTATCGGAATATTGTCGGATAAGACTTGTTCTTGGATTGTTACTCACACTTGTGTGTGGTTCCAATGATGATGTGTACAGCTGCCAATAGAACCTCTTAATATCTATCAAAATCTCAGGTGTACTGGAAACGACGCTGCCACACTCGGTCTTTAGCTTCGACTGTTGGCTCTTTCTGGCAGACAGATCTCTAGCAAAGACTTTGGAGCCTTGGTTCCGCTCGATCGATTCTTCAATACAAGTTGTATTGAAGTTGCGTAAGTTCCACCGCATGCATTTGGAGATCTGTCTATTCAGTTGCCTCTATGCTGTCAAATCTGTTGAAGAATGTAGCTTCATCTCCCATCGAACAGCCATGAGATTAAGAGTGTGATCGGAGAGTTTATGTGTTCTTCTGCGGCGGGTCTTGCACAACATAGCTCCGAATGCATGGACAGTTTCCACGAGCTTGTCATTCATATAATCTTCTAGGCATTGAAAACGGTTTTGTGATTCGAGCAGAAAGATTTCGGGACTTTGGATTACAGCAGGAGCGGTACGGAGCATTGAATTCAGTAGACGACACCTCTCCAACTTAACGTTTAGGTTCAGTGTGCCTCTGACCATTCGGTGATCGCTACCAGTTTTCACCCTCGCAATCACTGAGACATCACTGAACAGTTGCCGTCTAGTCGTCATAATCAAGTTAATCTCATTTTTGATCGAACTGTCGGAGCTCGACCAGGTCCATTTCCAGTGGGGCCGCTTCTGTAAGAAAGAGTTCATCATAAAGAGTCCCTCTTTCTCCATTAAGCCGTGCATCTGCTGGCCCCTTGGGTTCCGTTACCCTATTCCAAATTTCTCTACTTTCAGCTCACCGTTCTCTCTTGTGCCTAGTTTTGCGTTGAAGTCTCCCAGTTACACCATATAGTGGGTTTCGGAGTTATGCTTGGCTCTTGAGATATCTACATACATTTCTTCCACCCCCTCATCGGGGTATGCCGAGAAACCTATATGACCTTCAGCGAATACCTGAAGAATGAATTCTGAGTATAAAGTAGGCAACCCTCGCCGACCGTGACCATGGGTGCTGGAAAGTGCTCGAAACGTCGGGAATATAAAATAAGTTAATATACGCGATAAAATCCGTAAAATTAGTTTTATTTAAATGTGTAGTGTTCGCGTAAATATAAGAAATAATTATTCTTAAGACATATTATTATGTTATTAAACTGTTACTGACTGCTCCTTTAAATTATATGACAGGAATGTTATAATTTAACAGCCTTCTCTTAATTAACTTGTTCAATTAGGATAAATATTCTTACTTAAATATTTTAATCTAAGGAAATGAGAAATAAAAAATCAAAGCAAATTACTTAAAAAATTATGAAAATTGTTGAGCAAAATGAGCCAAAATATACAGCACGATTTAAGGATTACGATATTGCTGATAGTTGTTAATGAACGTAAATTTTTAGGCAATATTTTGTGAACGTACTTGTATTTCATGGGCCCCAAATTACTGAGCTTAATAGCCTCCTCTTTAATTAAAAGTGTCTAGCAAGTTTAAATAGCTAAACTGGTAAACACCAATTAAATGGCCTGTTAATTTCCTGCTTCACAGCGTTTGAGGCCTGAGCGTTTGCAACGTAGGCCTCCATAGATTTATATTGCCATAGTTGCCAGCGGACATGGCAACCGCAGTTATATTTTATTCTTTAGTTATTATTAGGAAAACGCTGTTACCGTGTCCTGATTTATTTCCCTCTATCACCTATTATGACACCCACAGGACGAAATGGGACAATGGATATTCTGATACCGCCACGACACGGTAAATGTAATTTTTTATTTTTACTGATTAATCATATTTTTACCTACTTTTAATTTATTAAACAATCTTTTTAGTTTCCTAATTTATGTTGTATGTATACTTAAAAATTAAAGCACTAAAAAGAGTTGAGTTAATACACCGTGTAAGGGTTAAATAGCTTTTTTTACATGGGTAAATGTCTACGCATACCGGACTCCCCGGGACAAGGGCAGGTTATGTCAGACTCGCACCGACTAAAACCATGATGTTCCACCTTCGCCGCAGATTGGCAGGGCCATGGGAACGCTTTTACCAATGCCGACCACCCCATGGCAACTAACCATCCGGCGCAAACCAATACTCTTATCCCCGTGCGGATCCTTCACCACCACATCAACGGTGCGGCTCAGCCAGAGTCGTGGCGCACAGGGCGATTGGCTCATCGCCATACTTATACTCTTCTTCCCTCGCCATTCCACCTTGGTTACGACAGGTAGGGAGAAAGAATACCATTCCCACCACAGCATCCGGAATAAGCTAGGCAAGCCCACTCGGAGTGGCCACCTGCCACGAAAAAGCGGGATCCCTTTCGTGGGGTTTGAATCAACTAGCTATCTTATCTTTGTGTTCATTGAACATCAAAAAAGCCCGTAGGGCGCAATTCAGCTATGTTAAATATATAATTTTCTTATGTATAAAACATGCTATGGTCTGACAATAATGGTGAAACTTCTAGTCTTAAACTAGTTGTTAGTTTATTACTCTTAATTATGTCTTTAATATTTATTAATGTATTTATGCCTGTTAGAAGAAAAAAAGTATTGTTGTCATTTGCGCAACTTCTTGTTAAGCTTAAGATATGTAAAATTTTTATTGGCTCCATTATTTGTGTAACATTAAAATAAAATTACTTATAGTTACCCTAATAAGTCACTAAAATACTATAATTAAAAAGTTCACAGTAAAATAGAAATTTTGTTTCATGTCTAGTATACACTGAACCCATGGTTTGGCTAGAATTCCTAACTACTCAATTTACCCCATACTTGCCCTACTTACCTCATCTATAGGATACGTACATATTATATATACAGTAAGGAATCCACATATATGCAATAAATGAAACTACAAGTAATACTAATCCATAGAAGTGTAGTAAAATTAAATATTAAATTTAAAACCGTAAATTAAAAAAGTGAAAAAATATTTATTTTGTGTGTTCTATAAACTAAAGTTTTAGAAATGTATAACGTTTTTTAATCGATTAAAAGATTTTTTAACGTCTTTTCATACTGAAGTTATATAACACTTGGCAAGTTTTAATATTCAATAAATTTAACGTGTATAGTTGGTAGCAGATAGTTATATAGTAGCAGGGTTAATATTATACCTTTTTAGTCGTTCTATTTTATAATACTAATATTAAGTTGGATAAAACGTGCTAAGTTACAAATTCAATATCAAAGCCAGTAAATACTTTCGATTAATTTATAATTTTGTTTAGAATAGTATGAAATAGAATTATTATTTCATACTATTCTAAACCTAATTTGATGTAGTCTATTTAATTAAATTTATGAAATTGTGTAAATTAAAATGCTTAAACCGAAGATTTATATGCTTTCATACTGTTTTTCAAAAGCTTTTCGCAACATTATTTGTCTATGCCACTTTAAATAAGGTAGAGACTTTACCCAATTTAAACCTTTAACATTTAATCTGGGATAATCCACGATAACAAACTGGTTTTTCAATTAGTCCCTTTAGAAATCTACTTGAAAGTGGTTTTCATGATTTTTATTATAATATCCTTATAGTATGTCGTTAAAATTAATTAAAATAACAAGGATGGGATGAAAAATATTACTCTCTTTTCTTTAGTATATAGGTATACTTACAGTTTAAATAATGTGATTTGATTGAAAAGCACGATAATAATCAAATTATGCAAATGATTCAAAACTTTTATTTGCATTAAACATGGTAAATACAGGTGTTAATTTCATACATTATGGTCAAACATGTTTCACCGCTTATATACAGGCATACAAATATCAAATTTAATACTATGTCTAATTCAGTTACTCATTATTAAGATATTAATTACAAAATTTTGAACGATACTTTAAAATTAAAATTTGTATATAATAACTCATTAGATAATAATTAATTATTAATAAATAGAATAGAAATGTCAGATAATTATTAATTGTTATTAAATAGGATAAACATGTCAAATAATTTGTAATTATTATTAAATTAAATAAAAATATCCATGATTAATAAAATCATAGTAGTTCATTTGTTAAATTTACAAAGTAAAAATTCTTTGAAGCTATAAAAAATACATTCTGCAAGAATATCATAGAGGCCTTTTTTAAATCTTGATAAAGATAGTGCTTTAATGTGCTGAGGAATTTTAGTATATATTTTGACACACATATAAAGACAGCTTTTATTATATTTAGATAAAAGTGTGTCGATTACAAGTTTTTCAGGGTATTTGTTGCTTCGAGAAGATATATCTTTTGCTTTAGTAGCCAGATGGTTGTGTTGTTTGATGAACAAACATATTTCATATAGGTATGTAGCAAGGGCAATTCCAATAGCTTAAGCTTTTTGAATAAAGATCTACACATATGAAATGGCGATTTAAGAGTTAGTGCTCGTAAACATTTTTTTTTTTGAGTGTGATAGATTTAACTGAGAACCATTTCTCTAGATAATTAACATGTAACGCAGACAAGAAACTAAATAAGCATGCTCAACTGACAGGACTATGTTTATGTTCGTGACTTTTTTATTATACCTTAAAGCATTTATAAATTTATTTAGTCTATCACACACTAATTTAATATGAGACCCCCAGTTAAGGTTTCTATCAATTACTAAGCCAAGAAATTTTGTTTGCGTCATTTCTTCGACTCATCTTTCCCTTAAAAGTTGTCAGACAGATTATGGATGGCGTTCACTTTTAGTTCAAAAAATTAAAATTGAATGCCATTCATAATCTACTCATGTACACAGGGACATACATATGTTAGTGTAAATCGGATAAATATATGATTTACATGGCGTCTTGTACGTTGTGGAGCGCAATATTATTATTTTTATAGAATATGGGTGACACAGTCACACGAACACAGTCTATCTGATGATAAGTAGATGCTGTGGCCCATAGACATATAATTTTAACATTTATCCTGGATTAAGAGACAAAATGAGATGCGTTGTCACGCCTGAGGACTAAGATGGAATGTCTCATTTCCAGTAAAAATGGTCTTAGGTTCTCTGCACTCACCATACGAAACACATAAGCATTAATTTACGTTTTAGCAATTTACGCTCGTATTCTGTGAGAGCGTCGTCCTTCCCCGGTCGAGCCGACACATTCGTGCTAAAACCAAAATATAGCTGCAGCATGGTTATACCATGTAAATATTATGCTTGAATTCAAACATTCAAAGAAAACTTATTTTTCGTTTGGAACATGTTTTGCTGTAGGGTGCTGTATATCAGCACTGTTATGCTATGTCTCACGGATAAAAAACCATTGAGACTATCATACGCAATTATTGTATTCATATTTCATACGAGAGAATATGTGTACTTTTCTATGAATTCATTAAACATTCGCTGAGTTATTACTCAAGCAAAATTCTAAAAATATCGCTACAAGATTTTTTTTATAGGATCGAGTGACAAACGAGTTCACAGTCCACCTGATGGTAAGTGGTTGCTGTGGCCCATAGATATCTACATTTATCCTCAATTAAGAATCAAAACGCAGATGCGTCGTAACTCGTGAGGACTAAGATGAAATGCCTCTTTTCCAGTAAAAAGAGTCTCCGGTTCTCTATACTCACCATACGAAACACGACAATGTTAGGCTGCTATTTTACGCTGGTATTCTGTGAGAGCGTGGTCCTTCCCCGGTCGAGCCGACCCATTCGTGCTACAACTATACTACTTATATAGATGCAGCATGGCTCTACCACGTAAAAAGATATTGTAAAATATTTCAAAACTTTTGATGTAAAGAAAACTGCTGATATATTAGAGGATTTCCATTACAGTAATTGCGTATATAATAGATTTAATTGCACCATGTCATGCTATTCTTTTTAGCACTAGTATTGAATATGGTGTTTCCTGTTTTAGTGTACATTAGTAGATTTGACTCCTTTTATTTTAGTACTATTTCTGCAGTACCAACAGTTAGTGAAATATTTAGAAAACTGATAATTTTCTAACAAATATTTATTTATGTTTTATCTAATATTCTGTATTGCACATCATACATAAATTACAGAAATTATATATATAAACGAAGTATGCAATGGGCGGTGTTATTGCTGACAGCAATTTCACGATTGACAGGACATTGACAGGATTGCACGAATATGACAAGGACAGGGCAAATTGGCGTGATAGACAAAAAAAGAGGTAAAAAATAAACGTATATATATATATATATATATGTTGTACTAAAAACGTATATACAACAAAATATAAACTACATATTTATTGAATTATTTAAATAATTAAATGATATCAATATGCATATATAATATAATATTATATTTAATGGCTAGTGTGGAAGTGAAGTTAAAATTTAAAGTGCGAGGTAATGATTCTTAACTAGTTTTTAAATACCGGTAGAGATGGTGCACGTTTTACTGACAATGGGAGTTCATTCCAGAAATTAACGGCCTGTACAGTAAAAGACTTGTTCATAAATTTTCTATTATATAGTGGTAAATTCAACTTCAAGCTCTCTGCTGATCTCAAATTACGTGAATGGGAATCTAGAAGAAACTCAAAACGATTTTTAAGGTAAGAAGGATTAAAGAGAACACTATAGAAAAGATGAAGTATTTGAGCATTCCGATGACGTCCTATAGGCAATCACTTGAGCTTAGTACGAAAAAGAGCGACATGGTCATATTTTCGTAATTCAAATATAAACCATATGCAAAAATTCTGAATTCGCTGAAGTTTATCGAGCTGAGCTTCGGTGAGATCTAGATAGCTGACGTGATGTTTACCAATGCTGTGGTAGTACTGTGTCCAGGTCGCAATCCTGACTGTAAAGATTAAGAAGTGCATTTGCACAAAGAAACCTGTTGAACTGGCTGTAAACAAGGCGTTCAAGGACTTTAGATAAGAAGGGTAGTAAAGAGATAGGACGATATTCAGAAAATATATTTTTTTCAATAAAAATACTAGTAATGCTATTAAACATTACTAATATTCCCTTTAACTACTTCTGGTAAGCTTAAAATGCTTGTGTTATAAGTGGTTCACGATAGTAGTCGAATGGCGGATACGAATCCACGACCTTTCGAGTTCGCGGTCCGCGCCCTGCCATTAGGCTACTGACGCTTAAATGAAGAATGTAGGATTACTTTTCTTTGGAAAAGGAACAATTTCAGCATTTTTCCAAGATATTGGAAAACTACTTGTAGGATATAAAAAATAATAGGAAGAAGAATATTGAGAATGGGAAGAATCATGTTGCGACTGACAGAGTCACTTCCCATTGCATTGGAAGTAATAGATAAAACGCTCTTCTTAACGTCACAAGCAGAGAATGGTTTGAAAATAAAAGAAGAATGATTAGGAGTGGGAATAGTTGAAAGATATGTTAGTGTATTAGCCTTAGTAATCCTATCTAAGCAGGACGAAGAAGATAAACGTTTATTTAAGCAATTAATGTTTAAATCGTTTGTCGTTGGACTATTCATAGATTTCCCAACATCAAATGTTTTAAGAAATTTCCAGACCTTTGCTGTATAACCATTTTCGACTGACTTATGAATATGAAGGCATTTAGCATCCCAACACACCTTATTGCAGTGATTGCGAATGTTAATATACTTTTCCATGTTAAACGCATTCGGCTAACGTTTAAACTTAGCCTTAGCCAAGGTGATAGACGATGTTTAATTTTGACTACGCGTATAGGTGCATGCACCTGGATCCAAATCGGTAGGATTTTTTTTACTGGGGAGCAGTGAAAGAGGAAATTTATTTAAAGCCAATTGAAAATTTAGCTGAGCTTCGGCAAAGAATTACGGAAGCAGCTGAATTTGTCAACAACGGAAGATTTGCCCGCCTGATAAACCGGTCTTTTTTAAGAAGATGTCGAGCTTGTATTGCAGCTGAAGGAAAGCAATTTGAACACCTTGAAAAAGTATGATTCGAATGCGTCACTATCTGTCTCACTCACACTTCATGGATTGATTCTTCCTCTCACTCAAACTAGAATCTTAGTTACTCTCATGGCAAGCTTTGATTACACTAAAATCATTTTTAGTAGTTAAAAAGAATTTTATCAAAACTGGGATTCTTGAAGAAAAAAAATTTTTTCATGTAATCTAAGAAATAATGCAGCAAGTGCTATTCCATTTAGAGTTCTTATTAAATGCGTGAACTTTTAAGGTTACTTGCTAAACTGGAGTAGTAAATTTTTTTTCAGTAAAGTCAGTTAAAGTTGGGCGAAGTATTAATTTTTCATTCTTGGTTCGGATAAATGTGACATTTTCTTTTAAGTTGGAGCAGTTAGCTAAGAATTAAAAACAACTGGTTACACAAGCACTACTCAAGATTGAAAAAACAAAATCGAAAAAAATAAAGATTTGTAACTAAAAGCTATAGTAATTTCTTTTTTTTGAAAAATGTAAGCTAAGTAGGTAGTAGTAAGTAATTTTGTAAAAATGTATTTTTCAAAAAAAAAAAAGGAATTACTGTAATTTGAAAAATACATGACTAAGATCTTTTATTTATATTTTTCTGGTAACTATTATGATTTGTCCTATCACCCGATTCCGGCTTGACGTCGACTTTTGGGACACACTGTATATTATACATGAGAAGCACAAAATATGAATTTGATATATATATCAAAATATTAAATTCTATATTTTGTGGCTATTTTATTCATATCACATATATTTATTTTATATCTTTAACGTAAAAAACGACTTAATAGTCGATTTAGTGGTAAATGGCTACTGACTGCAAATATAAGACCAAAATACAACAGTGAATACACTTAGTTTAGTTAGGATTTAGCGTATGATAACATAACTAAGAGAGGCACATGCTTAGTCTGGTATAATAAGCTTAAATTTTGAGGCACGTGTCTTAGTTTTTGATGTTTATTGTTGATATTGTCCTAATGTCATGGCATCATAAGATCAAAACCTGGAAAAATAAAAAATAGGTATATATAGTTTCAATACAGTTATCAATTTTAATTTTATAAATAAACAATTTATATTGTTTAAATTATTAAAAGAAACTAATTTTTACGGATTATATCGCGTTTAATTTAACTTTTTAATTCCCGACGTTTCGGGTGCTTTACACCACACATGGTCACGGGGGGACTGAAGTGTTTGACGTCCCGATGCCATAGTTAACCCGGCTACCTTCAGTTTTTAAATATAAATTTTTGGTCGGATCTACGCAGAATGACCTTATAGTATCTTAAAGTCTTAATTTTATTAATTATAGGATTCCAAGCAGATGGCGGCAGCTATCCATCTTCTCTATTGAAATGAGAATGTTTTTTAATGTCAATAGCCTCGCAAATCATACTTGGTAGGAATCGGTGTTCTTTTGCGAGGATTTGTGGTCTATCAAATCTAATGTAATGGTGGGGACGATTTTGAATATGTTCACACACTGAAGACTTTCCAGAACGTCGGTGCTTCAAGTCAGCTATATGTTCTTTCACGAGGGTTTTTATAAATATTTTTGTTTGTCCTATGTACGAGAGACCACATTCACAATCCAGCTTGTACAATCCTGCATCTTGTAGAGGGATATGACACTTGACGGATGATAAAAATTGACTAATCTTCTTCAGCGGCTTGAAGTATAATTTAATAGAAGCTCGCTTCTAGATATAGCCAACCTTGTCTGTGACTCCTTTTACAGAGGGTAGTACAGCAGGCACACGCTCGACTGTGGCCGGCTTCACTCGGTCATTGTGAGGTAGGCGCGGGACCGAAAGCATGTTGTCTTGCAATGCTTGCTCAACGTGCTAAAGCTCGGCGGCCAGATGTTTTCTGTCGCGGATCCCTCGTGCTCTCTGAAACAAATATTTTCCCATGGTAGCTAACTGTGATGGATGACGGTGCGATTCACCATTTACATATCGGTTGGTAAGGGTCTTTTTCCCTATACACAGTGAGACCATTAATGTTATCAGGATTTCGGATGACTAAAACATCTAGGAAAGCTAAAGAATTGTTTGCCTCTAACTCCATTGTAAATTGTATTTTAGAGTTTATGAAATTATGATGGTCTAAAAACGCAGTTACTTTGTCAGATGATAAAATTGTGAAAATATCGCTTAAAGAAATACCGCTTGTAGAATCTTGAATTTACAGGAGCAGTAAGAACGGCGTTCTCCTCAAAGTTCTCAAAGCTCTCGCGTGTGCTCTCAGTGGTGACAATATGTTTGCCAAGTGTTGAGCCAATTTATAAGTTGGTGAATCGATCTAGCTTACTATGGAACGTAGTGGAGCGTTTGGTTTGTGTCTTTAAACGTCGGGAATAAAAAAGTTAAATTAAACGCGATAAAATCCGTAAAAATTAGTTTCTTTTAATGTGTAGTCTTGGCGTTAATATAAGAAATCGTTATTGTTTAAATTAATACAAAGGTTCCATAGACTAACTTTAAGCCTTTTTATCTTAACTTCAATAAAATAATTTAAAATATAAAGAAATCAAACAAAAAGTAATTGTATAGAGAGCACTGAGTATATCTTTATTCCTCAAAAGATATGACGTACTGCACAAAACCTTATCTTACGTGTATGCAAACAAGCATTTGGTTCAGCCATCGTCATCACCATCATTACAGGCCTTCAAAAGTCTACTACTGAACATAGGCCTCCAAAAAGGAATGCCAAAAAGCACGGTCCAACCTGCATCCATTGACTTCCTTGTATCATAGCGGAAATATTGTTTAAGTTTAGTATTGGCCAAATAGTTCCTGTCATGTGAAAAATTTTGTGATCAATAAAAATAACCGTATAGTTATTTATCTAAAATAGTATTTTGATCCATATATAATGTGAATGTCTCACTGTATAAACATTCTTTATCATAATTATGACTTTAATATAAGTTCAAATACTAAAATGAACATGAAATTGGTTTTATATCAATTTCGCTCGCGTCCGTAGGCTTCGACCACCTAATCCTAGGCCCACCCTACACGTGTCCCCCGGGTGGTGCTAAACGAGCGACAAAGCCGAAACGACAGCCTCGGCTCCTCGCCGTATGGTAGCGGCATAAAATCTACCAACCCCTTAGTTCGCACCATGAGCCAAGAAGGAAAAGAAATGGCCCCGAGTTCCCGGCGCCCCTTTAATGGGGCAGGGGTGCGAAGAATCTCCGGGAGAAAAACCGGCGACGAGGTTCGCCACCCGTCACGTCCTGTCTCCCGGGGGGGCGAAAAGTGGATTGCGGAGGCCCGTCTGGCCACGCTGAATGTATGTGGAGCAATGAATGATAAGATGGATGAAGTATGCGAAATGATGAATGATAGAGGAATAGATGTGTTATGTGTAAACGAGACGAAACGAAAGGGAAGAGATGTCACTGCATATGGCATGTATACCGCTTACTGGTCTGGAGTAGACGAGACCGAGCGGGCATGCCAGGGAGTCGGTGTCATACTTTCAGAAAGAATGGGTCAATGTGTGAAAGAGTATGAATGTGTTAGCCCAAGGCTGCTGTGGATACGAATGAAAGTGGGCTTAAAGAAGTTGTTTGTGCTAGGGGTGTACGCCCCAGATATGTCTAAGCCCACTTATATCCGAGAGCAGTTTTGGGTCATGGTAAGGCTGGTGTTGATGAAATGTAAGGAAAATGAAAATATTATTATGTTAGGAGATTTTAATGGAAGGGTTGGGGTGAAGAGGTCTGGTTATGAAAGGATATTAGGAACGTTTGGCGATGAAAGAATAAATGAGAATGGTGAAGACCTCCTCACCGTATGTGTGGAAAAGAATCTTTTTGTGGCGAACACTTTCTTTCGCCATAAGAGGATTCACATGTATACATGGGAAAGAGGGGATGATAGAAGCATGATAGATTTTATAATTGTGGATGAAAGAATGAGGAGCGCAGTGGTAGATACAAGGGTTTACCGGGGGTCTAACGTAGGGACGGATCATTACTTGGTCTTATGCCGAATTAATGGTCTATTCAGACGTTGGCGGCATCGGAAATCGGTGTCTACCACTGCGTTAAAGCGTATAAGAATAGAGAGGTTACAAGATGAAGGTGTAAAAGAGAAGTATAAATGCAGATTGAGGGAAAATATAAGTGGGTTGAATGAATTATGTATGAATGATTTAGAATTGAAGAATGTATGGAATAATATTAAGAAAGTTTTGGTGGATGCAGCCACCGAAGTATGCGGTGTAAGTAAGAGAACGAATGAAAGGAAAAGTAATACGTTGTGGTGGGATGATGAGGTACGGATGGAAGTTGAAGCAAAGAAGAGAGTATGGCTAGATTTACTAGCAACTAAAGCTGGTAATTCTGGCGGTATGAATGATGAGATTGAAAGAAAAAAGGCAGACTTTAGACGTATAAATAAGAGAGTAAAAGAAGTTGTTGAAAGGAAAAAGCAAGAAAGGATAGATAAGAATGATAGAAGGATATCTGATAACTTCCAGGCAAATATTAAAATGTTCTGGAAGCTCGTAAGAACTGCCAGGGGAAATTCAAAACAGCCTAGAATAAATGCTATACGAGACGAGAATGGCTGCATGCTGAATGATGAAGTTTCGAATTTAAAGAGATGGAAGGAATACTTTGAAAGCGTGTTTAAGAGTGAAGAGTCGTCTGGAATAAGTGAAATAGAAATTCCGGAAGAAGTGGAGAGAGGTAGGGAGATAAGTGTAGATGAAATAATGAAAGCAATGAAAAGCATGAAAGCAGGTAAGGCAGCCGGATATGATAGAGTATCACTCGAAATGCTAAGGGCTGGTGATGGTGTGGTGACAGGCCTGCTGCACACCTTGTTTAATTTATGTTGGGAACTGAAACGGGTACCGGAAGACTGGTGCAAAGCCGTTATAGTCCCAATATATAAGGGAAAGGGGTCGCAGCAGGACTGTAAAAACTACCGTGGTATCAGCTTGCTTAGCATTGTGGGTAAACTGTATGCTAAGGTGTTAATTGAAAGAGTTATGGAAGAAACTGATGGAAAAATTTGGGATGTGCAAGCTGGATTTAGAAAGGGGATGGGGTGTACGGATCAAGTCTTTTCCATGCGCATGATAGCGGAGAAGTTTTTGGCTAAAAACCAGAAAGTTTTTTGTGCGTTCATGGACTTGGAAAAGGCTTATGACAGAGTGGACAGGAATGTGTTATGGCAAACACTGAACTCATTTGGGTTGAGCGCTGGCTTGATACAGGCATTAAGATCTCTTTATAGGGACTCTAGTGCTTGTGTCAGGATCAACGGGGTCTACTCGGACTGGTTTGGCATTCATAAAGGTGTCGGACAGGGATGTGTGGCTTCCCCGTGGCTGTTTAACTTATTTATGGACAGTTGTTTGCAAACTTTGAAAGTTGAAGAATGTGGGTTGAGAATGGGTGAGTCAACCGTCAAATGCCTTTTGTACGCCGATGATCAAGTCATATTTGCATCGTCGGCGGCCGAGTTGCAAATGATGGTTACTTTAATGAATTGGTCATTGAAAGAAAGGGGTATGAAAGTGAACGCAAGTAAGACGAAAGTGATGGTTTTTGAAAGAGAAGAAAGTAAAACTTTATGTGAAATAAGAATAGAAGGGGAGTTGATTGAGCAAGTGGATGAATTTGTATATTTGGGATGTTTATTTAGCAGGGATGGTAGATATGATAAGGATATAGAACGACGAGTGAACGCAGGAAATAGAGTGAATGGGGCTCTACACGCTATTATGAGGAGTCAGAATGTGTCAACTAAGGCACGTATGGCAATTCATAATGCTGTGTTAGTCCCTACTTTAATGTATGGTAGTGAAAGTTGGGTCTGGCAGAAGAAGCATGAGAGTAGAATAAATGCTGTAGAAATGCGTTCCTTAAGGAGTATGCTAGGGCTGAATCTGAATGACAGGGTGAGAAATAGTGTGATAAGAGAAAAGTTTGGTCTGCAAGATGTTGTTGCGACAAGGATTAAGAAAGGAATGCTTCGGTGGTTTGGTCATGTAGAAAGAATGAACGAGGAAAGAGTGACAAAGCAAATTTATGTTGCGGAAGAGAACGGCAGGGTCGGGAAGGGACGCCTTAGACGAAGGTTTATCGACCAAATCGGCGATACATTAAAAATGGGCCAGATTAGGAGTACCCATAACCAACGAGCGTGTATGCGTAGATATATGGATGTAAAAGAGGCGAGAGAGGTGTGTCAGGATCGCGCCAAATGGAAGTCCGTAGTCTCTGCCTACCCCTCTGGGTGACAGGCGTGAGTGTTTATGTATGTATGTATGTATTCAGTACATATGTAACGAATTTCTCCGTTTGCAAAATTATTAGACTAAATTAAACAAACAAAATGTCCACTATTTTTCTTATTATCTATTAGTGTATTTTAGTATTTGTATTTTAGTAATTTACAAAAGTCATTCATTGTAGAAGCGTGCTCATCGCGACCCCTGCCAGCTATTTTCAGGGCTGCAATTCTACACAGCTGCGCACCCATGCCAACGTGGGTTAGGGCGTCCCCCCAAGGCGACGCACACCAGCTCGTCGCCGTTGGTATGGAATGCAGCGCGCAAAGCGGCGACGGGGACCGCCACCCGTCACGCACAGCCCGACACGGCGGTAGGTGGAGGACAGAGTACAGAGATGGCACGTGGAATGTTAGAGGAGGCATGTGAGATAAGACGAATGAGCTGATGGAAATAATGAAAGGAAGAGAATTAGATGTCGTGTGTATGTCGGAGACCAAACGGAAGGGCAGTGGTACTGAAGAGCTCCCTGGCGGGATGTTAGCTCTATGGTCCGGAGTCCCGGAGAGCGAGAGCGCCTGTCAAGGAGTGAGGGTGCTGTTGTTGTCTCGGTTGGTCGATGTTATGACTGAATATAAGGTTGTGAACTCAAGACTTCTCTGGGTTCGCTTTAAATTGGGACTGACGAAGTTATTCCTTTTGGCTGTTTATGCGCCAGTAGCTTCGTCGTCGGGCTAAGCTGGAGGAGTTTTGGGTGAATATAAGGGAAGTTCTAGATTTGGTTAGGGGAAACGAAAGAATTGTTGTATGTGGTGATTTCAATGGATGGGTTGGTACCGCTCGACCAGGGTACGAGTCGATGCTTGGAAAGTTTGGTGATAAAAGGGTAAATGATGCTGGCAAGCTTATACTGGCTATATGCAAGGAAAAGAGTCTTCTTGTGACAAACACTATGTTTAATCACAAGAAAATCCATATGTATACTAGAGAAAGAAAGAATGGGAGAAGTATGACCGATTTGTTCCTAGTGGATGACCGACTGCGAAAACAGGTGATGGATACGCGAGTGTTCAGGGGTGCTGACCTGGGAACGGATCACTATCTAGTGATTACTAGATTTAGGGGTCTGTTCGCGGGTTGGCGCTACCGGACGTCAGTAACAGAACCACAGTCGGTCTGTCGCATCCGAAGCTGGAAGCTTGAGGAAGCGGATACTAGATACAAATATCATGCAAGGGTATCCGAAAAGCTTGACACTATCCATGGCAGAAAAGAATGTGTGGAAAGAACATGGCAAAACCTTAGGGATGGAATGGTAAGTACAGCGGAAGAAGTGTGTGGAACGATAAAAAGAGGTAGTAGTAAAAGAAAAGATGCATGGTGGAATGATGAAGTGAAAGAAGCTGCAAAGAAGAAGAAGAAAGCATGGTTAGAATACTTGGCCTCTAGTAATGATAAGGATATAAGAGAGAAGATGAAAGAAAGATATAAGCAGTAGAAAGTTCATACGAAAACATTGATAGAGGAAGTGCGTGAAAAGTGTAGAATGGAAGCGGACGAAAGGTTGTCGCACAACTTTAAGGAGAACTCCAAACTCTTCTGGAAAGAGGTTGGAAGGACCCGAAGTGGTGCGACGGCCTTAAGAATGAACAAAGTGCTTTCGTAAACCAATGACGTCTTCTCAGAAAAATCGGACGTCATGCAGCGATGGAGCGAATTTTATAGAGAAATGTATGCATGTGATGATCTTAGTGAGGGATCCGGGGGTAACGTCGTGACTGGTACGCCAGACCCGGACCTCGATGACACTGAGGTCATCACTATGAAAGAGATTGAACATGCGATTCGAAGTTTGAAATGTGGTAAGGCTGCGGGACTAGACAGAGTTACTGCTGAAATGGTCAAGTATGGTGGGCCTCGCGTCTGGGACAGCTTTCATCCGCTGTGCAATTTGTGCTGGCGGACGGGGGATATCCCGGATGATTGGCGATCCGCCAGTCATTGTGCTTTTATATAGGGTAAAGGTTCACATTTTGACTGCGGGTGCTATCGGGCGATCAGCTTGACCAGTTTAGCAAGTAAAGTTTACTCGAAGGTTTTGACAAGTAGGATTGACATTGTGCCTCCCATAGAAATCGGAAAGGTTTCTATGGGAGGCACAATGCGGATTTAGACCTGGAAGAAGATGCACGGATCAAATGTTTTCTCTCCGCATGATCACGGAAAAGCTTCTGGCAGCTAACCAGAAGATTTTCTGTGCTTTTGTGGATCTTGAGAAAGCATTTGATAAGGTTGTAAGGAAGAAAATGTGGGAACTATTGCCGGGGTATGGTGTGGATGGTCGATTGCTAAGAGCTGTGCAGTCACTTTACTGAGACTGTAAAGCCTGTGTGCGGGTAGGGCATGACCTGTCACCCATGTTTAGCGTCTAAACGGACGTAAAACAGGGTTGTGTCATGTATTTCTGGCTGTTCATACTGTATCTCGACAGCTGTTTACAGAAGCTGAAAGATAGCTGTTTGGGTGTGAAATTGGGTGACACTAAAGTAAATTGTCTGCTGTATGCAGATGATGCAGTGCTTATTGCACCATCAGAGGCAGTGTATAAAAAAGGAATGTGAAATTAAAGGTCTCCGTTTGAATGCTAATAAAACTAAGGTGCTGGTATTTGAAAGGGACGAAGAAAGAACGAAGTGTGAAATATGGGTAAATCAGGAATGTTTAGAACAGGTAAATTAAATTGTATACTTAGGGAGTGCTTTTAGCCGAGATGAAACATGTGATTTAGATGTGGACAGGCGTGTCCCTGCCGGGAACAAAGTCAATGGTGCCCTGACTGCGTTAATCAAAAGGCAAGGCGTAGTGAAGAGTGCACGCCTTGCACGCCTTGCAATATATAACGCAGTGTTGGTACCGACTTTGTTATATGGCAGCAAAACCTGGGTATACCAGAAGAAGCATAAAAGCAAGTTGAATGCAGTGGAGATGCGATGTATTCGTAAAATGTGCGGCGTTACCATGGCCGACCGAAAGCGAAACGAAGAGATTCGCAATATGGCGGTTTGAAAGATGACCTTATTACAAAAATGGATAAGGGCGTGCTTCGATGGTTTGGGCACGTTGAGCGAATGAGTGAAGACCGAATGGTGAAGAAAATATAAAGCGCGAAAGTTAATATAAAAAGGTGTCGAGGTAGACTGAGACTAACTTTCGAAGACCATGTGAGCAAATTGCTCGAAGAGGGGAGGGTCAAGAGTACTCGGATACCTAGACGTGCATGTATGAAGAAGATAATGAATCTGAAAGAAGCGAAAGAGGTATGTAAGGATCGTGACACTTGGTGATCTGTTCTCTCTGGCTACCCCGTCAGGGTTTTGTGCGTGAAGATAAGTAAGTAAGTACATAAGTCAGAAAACACATTTACTACTTGAGTGGTAATTTGTTACGTTTTTGTAGTATGAGGGTGAACTTTTCTGTTTTGTGTAACTTTTTGCGAGAAACAGTTTCTAAATATATTATTTACATTTAACTGAAAACAAACTGCAAATAAAATACTATTTCTTTAAATTGTATATGTCTCCTTCTTGAATCATTTAGTAAGTAAAGTGTGTTAGTAAGTAAAACCAAAAATAAATAACCCTTGCGTCGTAATCACGTATCCAAATAGCAAAATGTCATACGACCTTATGAAGTATTCCACAGAGTAGCTTAAATAAACAAGTCTAGCTGTTTCAACACTGGTAAGATTTAAATTTTTTCACAGCACTCGCTGCAAAACTACGTCTGGTTGCTAGTTTTGATATACTCGTATTATAAGAACTCCATTGAAGCTTCGCGTCTAATGTAATTCCAAGAAAATGTTGGTATCGACAAGATTCAACTCCTCCTCATTTAAAATTAAATTAGTATTTTGATGTTTACATTTGGAGTTATTATTTCTACATTTAGTTTTTACGCTGTTTAAATGCAAACCATTAGCTTTAAACCAATTTTCTAATTTAGATATAGCATTATTTACATCGTCGTATTTCGGCAATTGACGTTATTGTTTGAAAATAAATGAAGTATCATCAGCAAATAATACTATATCATGAATATCCTACTATGTATGGTAAATCATTAATAAAGACAAGAAAAAGAAAGGTAATTTCAAGTCCTGAATCAAAATCTACAGTAAATTTTGCACTAGTATAAAGATAAAAATTATAAAGTTCTGGAATAAGGTGAACTAATTTATCAAGGACTCCAAATAGTCGCGTCGCCGTCTAAAGCGTCTCCCACACACAAGCGGCTTGCGGTGGCGGCTAACCGCGAGCCGCGACTCCAACCGCTGCAACAACACACCACCGCGGTCGCAAAGGCGGCCTGAAGCGCCATTCTCTGTGGTGTCTGTGCTACGATTAGACGTCAGTAAACATGGCTAGCCGTGATAAAGATGTGGCAGCGCTGTTGTCGCGCCACAAGCGAAACACATCGAAGCCTAAATCGCGCTATCAAAGTTCCGAAGTATAAAGCAGTATATATAGAATAGCTCCGAACTACCACTCGGAGCGTTGGCCGCTCCCCGGGCAGAACACCTTGCCCGGCGGGAGATCTCCCCTTTTCCTTCCTACGGCCCAGTGATGCCCCGACGTAATCACGCAAACAACAACCTTCAGAAACTACAAATTCAAAAACCTTCGTCATCGTACTCAAATACCCCATTCATTCGCTCCCGAGCAGATGTTGTCTGCAGTCTTCACATTCTGCAAGCCATCTAGCTTTACAAAGGTTCATCGCAGCACTGGAATAATAATGCTTCCTGTTCCTTCAAGGTACTCTCTGCGCTACAGTGTTCGGCACGGCTCTGAGCCTTACTGCTCGCCTCTGCTTCACGGCACTCTCGCAGATTACTTGCCTTCTTCTTGACTCACCGCAGACTACAAGGCAATCCCAGGCACTTGCTCCGGCTCATCGTACTCACCGACATCACTTGCAATTGCGTAGTATGGCATGCATTACACACTGGCATATCGTTCGCACCGGCGTCACTTGCCCTTACGCACACAGCATGCATTCCCCACCGGAATTAAGGACGCATCGGCAATCGGACTGCATTATCGACCTCCGGTCTGAGTAGGGGGGTGATGTGACGGCACTGTTGTCGCACCACAAGCGAAACAAATCGAAGCCTAAATCGCGCTAACAAAGTTCCGAAGTTAAAGCAGTATATATAGAATAGCTCCGAACTACCACTTGAAGCAGACAGCTTGAGCAGCAGAACACCTTGCCCGGCAGGAGATCTCCCCTTTTCCTTCTTACGGCCACAGCAATATTCAGCAATATTATCATATATTTTGTTTTTAATCCTAATGCTTTTGTAATCACGATGCGAATTAACATATAGTACTGGGTAATTTTTGTTTATTTTATTTATTTAATTTATTTATGTAACACCTTAAGGTAAAGGGTACATAGGGAGGACTTAATGTCATATGGCATTCTCTGCAGTCAATCCTGGATGCCAAAGAAAATTGTAGGTAGGTGCGAAACATAATACATAAATAAAGTGTATTTATATTATAATATAATATATACATAGTACATACATACACAGCACATACTTAAATATATATATTTAAATATGTATAACATATATTTCCCTACAATAATACATACATACATATATGTAATGTGTATACATGCTTATACACTTTATAAATATCCGTATTAATATATAAATAAATAAATTTTTGAAGAAACAAAAATGTCAGTTAGTAAGTGCCTTCAGGTAATGTTGTCCTGAGGACCTGAAAAAATTAGACCTATGCTGTGGAAACCTTATTCTCAGACGGTTTGATTGTCGTGGTATTCGACCGTCAATCGAATGAAGAAAATGAAAGTTATCCTTAAGATAAGAAGGTGACCTTAGATCGTTTAAAATTAAATAAAGTACAGGTAATATTCTAGATCATCGCCTTTGACGTATAGGTAGCTATTTAAGCTTTGAACGATAGGAAGATATGTGGTCATACTTACATAAACCGAAAATAAACCTTATGGAATTATTAAGAAGGTGCTCCAACTTGTTTAGAAGATTTTGTGACAAATCTGGGTAACATACATCTGCATAATCTATAATAGGTAGAAAGAGGGAATAAACAAGCGTAAGCTTGGCTTTGAAAGGTAGGAAATTTTTAAAACGATAAAGGGAACGCAAGGTGGCAATAACTCTGTTAATTTTGTTCTGTTTCTATTATAATCTCTGAATTTAGCACCATTTTACACCCGGTACACGCGGCCTGTTGTAAAAATTTGCAACTGACCGCGCTGCGGCCACCGACTGGCCGCGTACTCGCTAACAACACGCGTTGGCGAAAGGGGCGGAGCATGAGGCCGCGGCCAGCCCCTGTCAGGGCGCGACATGGACGCAAGGATTTGCAGCCTCACTTACATTGCAAGCGAATGCAACTGACCGCCACCGCAAGCCGCTTTTGTGTGGGATTTGCACATCTTATTTAAATATTTAAGATTGGTACCATCTTATAGTTTGTACAATAAAGAATAAGAATGTGTTATTTCTTCTACGTCCACTAAAATAATAAAGAAATTACTTTCAATAAAAGTTAAAAGCTGACTTCAAAAAACTAAAAAGAATATAATAATTTCTCATTATGAAGTTGAAGCTATATCTTTAATTTGTTGATTCTTTGGAGTTAGCTTTAATTTTTTTATTAAAAGTTAGTTCTTTATATAGATTCACTTTTATAATACAGAATAAAGAATAGAATAATATATACCTTTTGGTACTTAAAGGTTAAAATAGAAACTGAAATAAAATTTATTATCAATATTTGTATATTACTCATGGGAATCAGATTTTCCCATAGTCAACCCCAATACAATAGCATCAGCCTATAAAAATATAGAGAGAAATTATTGTAATTTATTAAAAACAAGAAGTTCTACATTATTAAATTACTACGAGTAACAAAACAAATACTTTAAAAGAATAAAATCTTTCTAAATGCAAAATACAGTGTCTTCTTAATAAGCTCATTCGTGACTCAGCTTCCGAGCTGTACGTAAGAAGATAAAATCCACCCATTTAGTATTACTTACAGAGTCATCCCACGCTTTCTTCAGTTTAAGCACCGTGAAATTTTAGAAAATGTATGCTGTATAATGTAGGTCTTTTCTCACTGTTACTTAGAAAAAGCTATTAATGTAAAAGAAATATAAAGAAATCATACAAAAGTTAATTATTTTAGTAAAACTTGAGTTTGTGTCGTAACCCTGGAATCGGGCTGACATAGCAGTTACACAGAACAATGGGCAAATGAAGAATACTTGTCGCATTATTTTGATCAAAAATCCTAAGATTTCTACAGCAACGGCATTATGCTGTATTATATTAATGGCACATTATATATTATTGTATTATATTATGGCATACTATATTACGTTAGTGTCACTTAGCGATCAGCCACCGCAGAGTATACATCACCTGAAGATGCCTCGTGTCGAGGCGAAACATGTGTCGTATTGTCGTCAGTGGTGTGTCTTTCCTAGTGTAGTGGTGTTGGGAATAGTGGTGCTGGAATTAGTGGTGACGGGAATAGTTCACGCAATTAAGGGAGGGTGGGAGGTGCTCTTCAATTCAGGTAAGACACATCATTTTATTTTACCGAACGGATGTATGTAAAGTAATTTTTACTAACTTTAATCTCACCAGCCTCGAAAACTGGTGCAAAGTAGCCAGCCTTTCGGTTTTCTACAGGATGCATTACGGAGAGTTTGCACAGGAATTGCATAATTTAATTCCTACCTCTAACTTTCACTATCGGACAACGAGACGTTCGGCCGGTCTCTACCATTTCGTTGTTGACTTACCACGCATTCGAACCAAACAGTTTGCTACATCATTCATCATGCGTACAGCAAAGGAGTGGAATAAGTTGCCAGCGTCTATGTTTCCATCCGATTACAATGTGGGTATCTTCAAGGTAAGAGTGAATAGGCTTTTGTTAAGTCAGTGCCCTTCACCATCTCAGGCTACATCACCACTTACCATCAGGTGGGTTGGTAGTTAAGCGGTGGCTTATAATGAAATATTTAAAAAAAATTACTTTTGAGCTTCACAGAGGATTTATCTAACCGCTGTCCGAAAAAGGGTTGCGGGCTTCGGCTCTGACGACTAACTTGTTTCATCCTAAGTTTTTGGTGGTGATAACCGCCATGTCAGGCATGCGGTTGTACGATGCGTACGTAATGTAGAGGGGTGTACGACACGTTGCATCCCAACCGTTGTCTTAATCGTGTTTGTGACACTAGGCAAGTGTGTAGTTTTGGTGTGTAACGGGCCGAGTTATCTGAGTCTAGCAGAACCGGGTGTCCGATTTTACATGACAAAGCTTCCGGTGAATAGCTATGACGTTTGGAGTCGGAATGTAGTTGGCTGCTTTTACCACTAGCGGGTTGGGATATCTCTCGACACTCTTGAAATAGCGCTGACACATTTCCTTGAAATACTAAGAGAACGTCGGAAGTTGGCAATCCCTGTGTAGATCGGAGTTTCGCTGGTACCATCGGGCTCTGGTAGCTTTGAGAATGAAGCTATTTTGTGGGCGAAGGATACGCTTGTGTGTGACATGATAGGTCTTACACAAATTTTACAGAGATGAAGCTTGTGTCTTAGGGACAGTTTGCTGTTGACTAGCAGATTAAGGCGACTAGCAACCAAGTCTGCTCGCTTACAGACATTGCGAGTATGTTTCGCTAAGGTCATAAATTGATTGTCAGAGATCTGACGGCTCAATAGGGTGATCGTACCTAACAATTTTTCAGAGTTATGTTCCTACGACGAGTGAGAGAAGGGTTTCTTTGAAAGCATATACTATAATTTGCTCAGAAATAAATTTGATTCTCCAAAAACTACATCGAATGTTAGCCTAAGTAATTGGCGGCTCTTTGGAGCATCGTGGTGAGAAATATCTTATTGTAGTGGGCGATGAAGAGTGTCGTATCATCGGTGAAGATAGAAATATTAATTACTGGGTCCTTTAGGTTGTCACTCGTGAAGAGTGTGAAGAGGGATAGAACGGAGCCCTGTTGGAATCCAGGCCTTAAGGAGGTGCTTCAAGGAGCGTGTTCTCTCTACTCAATAATGAAAATAGCGCATAATGTAAGTGAGCCTGTTAAGCAAGTTTAGTTTATACAGCTTGGAAAACAAGCTGTCATGTCAGACTTTGTCAAATGCCTTTGCGACGTCGAAGAAGAGAGCACCGGTATTGAGGGTGCGGTGATTAATAGAGTGAGAGAAGCCTTCTAGAATGTATTCCGTTAAGTAATGGATCTTATTTGTGCACGAGTATTCGGCTCTAAAGTTGAACTGCTCGGCATGAAGAAGCGTCTTTGCGAAGACGTATTTTCGGAGGGGGTATGCGGTGTTCGTAAATTTTCCCTAGTGTGCTGATAAGGCCAAAGGGTCTGAATCTGGAGGCTAAGTTGCGCGGTTTCCCTGGTCTCGGGATTCTTATAACTTCTGCCTCTTTCCAGGCATCCAAGAAGTCGGAGCTGGTGAGAAGAACGCTTAAAATGCCTACTAGGAGACGTAAAAGGCGCGGAGAGCGATTTCAGTACCCTGTTGCTAATGCCGTCGAGACCGAGTGCTGATTTCTTTTTAAGGAATTTGATGACTTCTGTGACTTTGTTGTTTACAGGATCTAAGGGATCGCCTACAGGTGGTATTGCAAACTTACGTTCGACCTCCGCTTCAACCTCTAGAAGGTAAGTGGGATCAATGGATTCACTAAAAGGAGTGCACTGGCTCTTTAAAGTGTACGCGAAATATTTGGCCGTTTCAGAATAGTCAAAGAAAAGATCGGTGTTTCCCGGCTTAAAGTGAGGCGGTATGGTTGAGGTCTGCTCTTCTTTCAGTACTTGGGACAACCGCCAGTAGGCGTTGTGTAATCCACCTGCTTCCATCATATTACTGTATGTCTTAAAAGGATACCACTCGATCTAGTGAGTTGGGGGAAGGGTCTAAACTATTTTACTTATAACGTGATAGTAATAGTATACAGCTACTACTACTGAATTCTGGTTTCGATTCCCAGACGAAACCTACACAGCGTTATCACAACGCCAGCTCTTGTTATGTTGTATTGTGAATGTGTTTGTGTCTTTGACACTACATATTAGGCTATCTCCAAGCTTATATATCTACTACACTATTCCTTACGTCATAGTCAGCCTATATTATAATGTAATAATTTCGCCTACTATATATTTTTTATAATAATCAAAGTATACTAGTCCCGCTATATAGCAGTATACTATATGCGGGTTTACGTTACCTTACTTAAAAGACAAGTACAGAAACAATTATGATGGTATATTTAGTTAGTGTAAAATTATTCCCGTCCATGAGAAAGTTAAATTAACTTTACTTAATGAACGGTTTTCTTTAATAAAGACAAACAACACTTAATTGCTCATGAAAAACAAACTGGCATTGTGTCTAAAGCTTTGCTAATAATACCACGATCTCAAAATCATTACCGACCACATCAACTCAAAGACAACGACTTGCCTATATTATACCCAAACTAATAAATGAATGAGGGCTAATAATTTTCTGCTCATTAGATGTCGCTGGTTGACACTGAGGTAATTTTTTTTTTATTACACAATGTTATTTAATTCAGAAGTTGTTTTTTAATAAAAGTTTATCAGTTTTTAGAGTATTATATTAATATACAAAACAATGCGTCAGTGGTTTGCTCTTTAATTTTTGCACATTTTTAACTTTTTTTTAAATTTTTCCACTTTTATGAATATCTGTGGTATGGTTTATTTATTTTAATGTAATTAATGTAAAATGTAGCTGATAGTACAAAAAGAAACAATAACATTTACATTTTCCGAACATATTAACTTCCCCGCTATGAAATCTGTGAAATATTATACCTCACTTTCTAGTGCAAAATATAAAACTACATTATTTATATGAAATAAAAAAGCATCTTACTAAATCACTATATCATATTTATGTACGTAATAAATGTACATTTACACACACACACACACACACACACACACACACACACACGCGCGCGCACGCGCACACGCACACGCACACGCACACGCACACGCACACGCACACGCACACGCACACGCACACAAACACGCTCACGCACACGCACACGCACACGCATACGCACACGCACACGCACACGCACACGCACACGCACACGCACACGCACACGCACACGCACACGCACACGCACACGCACACGCACACGCACACTCACACGCACACGCACACTCATACGCACACGCACACGCACACGCGCACGCACACGCACACGCACGCGCATACGCACGCGCACGCGCACGCGCACGCGCACACGCACACGCACACGCACACGCACACGCGCACGCACACGCACACGCACATACACGCACACGCACACGCACACGCAAACGCACGCACACACACACACACACACACACACACACATTTTAGTGTTTGAACAAAAAGTGACAGGTAACGAACATTGTTTTAAAATTATTGTAATTCTTATTTCATATCATTCCTTTTTTAAATTAAAGATTTATTCTATAACTCAGATTTTTACATTCTTAGCGGGTTTCTTGTTGAATTATTTGATAACGATAATTTTATTTGAGACTTTTAAATAGAAATAAAAACAACAACAACTCTACATTAGCTTACTCTGCACCTTCTGTTTTCGATCTTTGTTTTCTTTTATTATTTATAATAAATAGTAAAATGAATACTCGCAACGTCAAGACGCGCCAGGTGGAGAACCAACTCCAGCTAGTGCTCCAAGAACTTAAGGCGTCCAGGGAGCGGTGTGAACTGTTGCTTTAGGAAAGGGATGACAATGAAAAAGAAATAGTTAGCATTATTGCCAAAAACACAAAATTGAAATGTGATATGGTTAAGTTATATAAAGAATACACAAGTGTCATAAAAGAAAGAGATCAGCTACAGGAAACGGTTAATGAGTTTGACCGATGCAACAAGGAATATGAGGAAGCTCTCAGGTTCATTGCTGCGTTGAAGTTACAGTTTAATGAGGTTAATCAGCAAATAACACAATTTAAAACTTACATAGATAATCTTAACGCCTCCCAGACTCAAAGCCTGTTCTCTGAGCTTGTGCAATGTAATACTTCAAGAATTTTACAGCAATCTGTAACAATAGACTTGACTGGCGACGACTCTTCCACTTCAGGAAACACAGTAAGGATTAATTGCAGTAAAACAAAATTGAAGAAGTATATAAACGTTAATAAATACATAAGGAAAGTTAATTAATAAAAATAAGATTAATACCAAAAATTATGTTAATTTATGTAAAGAAAAGCAAGCATTGCTATATGAACTTAAGTTGTATTCAACTGAGGTGGATAACATAAAATTTTTTTTTAAGACTGACGTAGAGTGCCTTAAATCAGAAATATTATCTCTTACAAACTCCTTTCAAACTGTGTCCAATAAATATAAATCAACCCAAAACGAAATAAAAGAACAAATACTGGCTTTTTTTTTTAATTTTTTTTTATAGGATCGGGTGACAAACGAGCACACAGTCCACCTGATGGTAAGTGGTTACTGTGACCCATAGACATCTACATCTATCCTCAATAAAGGCTCAAGATGCAGATGCGTTGTCACCCGTGAGGACTAAGATCGAATGCCTCTTTGCCAGTAAAAAGGGTCTCCGGTTCTCTACACTCACCATACGAAACACAGCAGCGTTAGCTGCTATTTTACGCTGGTTTTCTGTGAGAGCGTGGTCCTTCCCCGGTCGAGCCGACCCATTCGTGCTACAACCATAATATAGCTGCAACATGGCTCTACCACGTAGAATGGCTATGGATAATCTGGTAAAAACATGTAAATACAATGAGTAGCGTTTTGACTCCTTAGTTAAACATCAATGTGAGTGTCAGCATTCTACCACCACCAAAACTCTATGACAGTGCCATAGCAGAGGAGCTTAAAATAAAAAATTCGAACCTGGTGTGTTTCCTGATTTAATGAAAAAGAGTAAAGTCATTTCTTTATTTAAATCTGGTAGTACAGAAGACCCCGCCAATTTTAAAACATTTAGTAAAATTTTTGAAAAAATAATTTTAGATCAGATGTTAAGTTTCTTTTATATTAATAAATTGCTACATAGAAATCAATTCGGTTTTACAAGGGGTCACTCGAAAACTGACGCTGGAGTTGAGTTTATTAAACATATGTTTTGTGCATTGGAGAATTCAGAGGATAATGATTTCTAATATTTACGCGAACACTACACATTGAAATAAAACTAATTTTTACGGATTTTAATCACGTATATTAACTTATTTTTTATATTCCCAACGTTTATATATATATATATATATATATATATATATATATATATATATATATATATATATATATATATATATATCATCATCATTACAGCCCTTCACAAGTCCACTGCTGAACATAGGCCTCCCCCAAAGAATGCCACAAAGCACGGTCCTGAGCCACCTGCATCCATCGACTTCCTGCAAATCTTACCAGGTCGTCACTCCATCTAGTGGGGGGACGCCCTACACTTCGCCTGCCGGTACGAGGCTGCCACTCGAGAACCTTTCTTCCCCATCGGTTGTCGGTTCTTCGAGCTATATGGCCGGCCCATTGCCACTTCAGCTTACTAATCCGTTGGGCTATGTCGGTCACTCTGGTTCTACTGCGGATATCCTCATTTCTGAGTTTATCACGCAGAGAAACTCCGAGCATAGCCCTCTCCATAGCTCGCTGAGCGACCTTGAGCTTCCTCAACCGGCCAGCAGTGAAGGACCACGTCTCAGTTCCGTATGTCATCACTGGCAACACGCACTGGGTGTACAGTCTCGTTTTCAAGTTTTGAGGTATACCTGACGAGAAGATGTGCCGTAATTTCCCGAACGCTGCCCAACCGAGTTGAATCCGTCGATTGACCTCTCGGTCGAAGTTGGACTTACCTAGTCGGACTATTTGTCCCAGGTAAACATACTCGTCAACAACTTCGAGCTTAGTGTTCCCAACAACTACCGGCATAGGTGTGACATGGACATTAAACATGATCTTTGTTTTGTCCATGTTCATCTTAAGACCTATCCGTTGGGAAACACTATTGAGGTCATTGAGCATAGTGCTTAGGTCCTCCAGCGATTCTGCCATAAGGACTATATCGTCGGCAAATCGAAGGTGAGTGATGTACTCGCCATTGATGTTGATACCGTATCCTTTCCAGTCCAGAAGCTTGAAAACATCTTCCAATGCAGCGGTGAAGAGTTTCGGGGATATGACGTCACCCTGTCTTACACCTCTCTGCAATTGGATAGGTTTCGTACTCTGGTTCTGTACTCGGATAGCCATCGTAGCCCTACTGTACAAGCACTTCAACACTTCGATATACCGACTGTCAACTTGGCATCGCTGAAGGGACTGCAGCACCGCCCAAATTTCGACGGAATCAAAGGCTTTCTCATAGTCCACATACGCCAGACATAGTGGCAAATTGTACTCCTCGGATTTCTGTACAATTTGCCGAAGGGTATGTATGTGGTCTATGGTGCTAAAGCCTTTTCGGAAACCGGCTTGTTCGGGAGGCTGGAAGTCGTCAAGTCTGCGCGCGAGACGATTCGTAATGACTCTCGAAAACAGCACGTAGACGCGGCTCAGAAGGGAAATCGGTCTGTAGTTCTTCAAGAGAGCGTTGTCGCCTTTCTTGAAGAACAAGACCACCGCACTTCTGCTCCACGCCTCCGGTGTAATGCCACCATGGAGGACGGAATTAAAGAGCTTCTGAAGGACTTCAAGTACCGGTTTTCCACCCGCTTTCAGAAGCTCCGCTGTAATTCCATCCTGGCCTGGGGTTTTTAAGGTGCTGGAGAGCCATTCTAATCTCGCTCAGACTGACGTCCGGGATATCATCGGAATAATGTCGGATAAGACTCGCTCTTGGATCGTTACTCACACTTGCGTGTGGCTCCAACGATGACGTGTACAGCTGCCCATAGAACCTCTCAATCTCACTCAAAATCTCAGGTGCCCCGGAAACGATGCTGCCACACTCGGTCTTCAGCTTTGACAGTTGGCTCTTTCTGGCAGACAGATCTCTGGCAAAGACTTTGGAGCCTTGGTTCCGCTCGATCGCTTCTTCAATACAAGCTGTATTGAAGTTGCGTAAGTCCCGCCGCATGCATTTGGAGATCTGTCTGTTCAGTTGCCTGTATGCTGTCAAATCTGTTGAAGAATGTAGCTTCATCTCCCGTCTAACAGCCATGAGATTAAGAGTGTGATCGGAGAGTTTTTGTGTTCTTCTGCGGCGGGTCTTGCAGAACTTAGCTCCGACCGCATGGACAGTTTCCACGAGCTTGTCATTCAAATCGTCCACTTCATTGCAGTCTTCTAGGCACTGAAAACGGTTTTGCAACTCGAGCTGAAAGGTTTCGGGACTCTGGATTAGAGCACGAGGGGGACGGAGCGTTGACTTCATTAGACGAGACCTCTCCAACTTAACGTTTAGGTTCAGTGTGCCTCTAACCATTCGGTGATCGCTGCCGGTTTTCACCCTCGCGATCACTGAGACATCACTGAACAGTTGTCGTCTGGTCGTCATAATGAAGTCAATCTCATTTTTTGTCGAACCGTCGGGGCTCGACCAGGTCCACTTCCTGTGGGGCCGCTTCTGGAAGAAAGAGTTCATCATAAAGAGTCCCTCTTTCTCCATGAAGTCGGCCAACTGCTGGCCCCTTGGGTTCCGTTGCCCTATTCCAAATTTCCCCACTTTCAGCTCACCGTTCTCTCTTGTGCCTAGTTTTGCATTGAAGTCTCCCATTAACACCGTATATTGGGTTTTGGAGGAATGCATGGCTCTAGAGATATCCTCATACATTTCCTCCACCTCCTGATCGGGGTGTGCCGAGGTTGGTGCGTAAACCTGTATGACCTTCAGCGAATACCGTTTGGTGATTCTGAGTATAAGGTACGCAACCCTCGTCGACACACTCTCAATCTTTACAACGTTGTTAACGAGAGACTTGTGGACGATAAATCCGACACCTCCTTGGGACAGATGGTCGCCCTCCCGGTGATAGAGCAAGTTGCCGGATTCGAGGATTACCGTGTCCTCCCCCTCTCTTCGGACTTCGGATAATCCTATAATATGCCAGCGTAACTTGTCTATCTCTTCTTCCAGCTCCACAATCTTCTCGTCAGTCCTCAGGGTGCGTGCGTTGTATGTTGCCAGGTCGAGTCGTTGTAGGTGGCAACCGAACCTCCACCGGAGATTCTTAGCACCCCCTGCCCCGCCGTTACCATGGTCGCCACCGTAGCCAGGAATAGCGGGGCCGCCGGGGACTGGGGGCCGTCTCTTCGTAACTTTCATTATGGGGGGTATATTGCCATAGTTGCCACGCTTGGCGAGCGGGTTGGCAACCGCAGTTTTTTATTGTATTTTGTCGTTACCAGGAAGATGCTGCTGCCCATCTCGTGCCTGTTTCCCTTTGTCGCCTTTTACGACACCCACGGGAAGATATGGGGTAGTGGATATTCTTAACCGCCACTACACGGAATATATATATATATATATATATATATATTTGCATTGCAGGACTGCATTCAAGCAACTCCGTTGCACTCACGTTCTGCACTCACGCCCTCTGCAAAAGCCACTCCGCTCGCCCGAACGTCAGAACCGGTATGGTACCGAGCCGAGCTCCTTCTGGCGTCAAATCTTGAAACCAGCGTTTGGGCGCGAACAAACCTCCATCCCGGACATAACTACTTATGTCCGCGAGCAAACCGGCAAGCGAGATAGGGTCGCGACGGCACGTTGCAAGACCGCATCTCCAACCTAAACTAGGCCTCCTTAGGCACCCTATCAGATCTTGCAACCACCGCCTCAAAAATACAGCCCCAATGTGGGCAAGCCGGAGGGTCAAACCTCTACTGGATGCCCTTCCTGGTTGCACCTAAATAAGTCCTGTTACTGGACAGAAGTCCGACGACCTCTTTCAACCCCTATCGGTGCCCCTTTGATTCGCTCCGCAATCTGACCAGATCAGGTCCGCAAACAGCGACGCGATACGAAGCGGTCTAGCGTGGCCACCTAAGCTTCAGTGCAGAGGGCAACCACAAGTGTTCCACCTGAACGGCGTCTGTGGAGAGCCAAACCAAACGCACAGATAGTCCTTAGTAATAAAATTAAAAAATAAAATTAAGCAAAACGATAAACGTATGGTACAGCCCTATTTCTATTTCCAAATAAATATCTTCGACAGTGCCAACAAAAATGTGAAAACAAAGAGGAATGATTCTTTTTCCCTTTGTCACAAAAGGGGTTATTTAATTTCAATTTTCTTTTCCACAAAGCAAATACAATGATCTAATACATTACAAAACATATGTACATATATTCAAAGAGCACATCAAATTCGCCTTCTTAATCACAACCGCCACAAATATGAAAACATTTCGCGGAAAACTCAAAGCATTTTTATTTTTAATTTAAAGAATTTTTACTTAAGTGCTCGACCAAAACCAAATCTAATACTCCTTGACAGCGTGATTCAACGCTCCAGGGGAGCCTTAATCTTCCCACCAGCAAATGGAGGCCACACCGCGTGATCCCGAATCCAATAGAGCGCAAACCGCTAACAGTCGCTACTCGGGTTGTACGCCTTCACTGAGACCGTCGCAATAGAACAGCTTGACAAGTGGACTGTTGACAGCTCAAAGACTCAGTGGAGGCGGCCGTGGGGGGAGCTAGGGTGGCAGCTAGCTAGGGCTGCCTCTATCAAAGGGGGGACGGTGGTACACCAGTCGCGGCCACTCAGCTAACGGGGGTGAGAAGGGTCTAGCTGACCGCTGAGTGGCAGTGAAGCTCCTCTCCACACGCTGAGGGGGGGCGACGATACCCTTGCCCCTGGGGGAACTACCCTCCGACTGGTCGGGGGAGGGACCCTTTTCAAACCTAGGGGCCCGGTGGCTGGCCGGCGAGCGCCGAGCATCGCCCGTCAGAGGGCGTGGCTGAGCGTCCCCGCCCGTGGGGGTCGAGGGCCTGGCAGAGCCACGAGAGGATACGCCGTTCGCACCCAGGCACAAAACTGCATGGTGACCACCGCGGCAATGCGGACAGGGCCGCTGGTGCGGGCAGTCTCGTTGGAGGTGCCTTTCCAGACACGAGTAGTACCAGCGGCGCTCCCTGGCGATAGTTCGCCTTACCGGAACCGACTTACTTAACAATTTCGGGCACGACGTCACCTGGTAATTGGCTGCTTCGACAATAGGAGCAGGGGTGTGCCTCCATGGCCACTAGGCCACTGTAAGATAAAAAGGAGCGGCGCCCTTCCGTGGGAGCTCCTTTCGGCCTCGGGGGGGTTGACGACGACTTGCCCGGCGGATTCCGCCTCTCACTGGGCACGACTCGTAAGTCGTGAACGGTGCCCGCTGCGTTCTCAATCTGCCGGCACAACTACTCTAAAAACCGCAGCAGATCATTAAAGGGCGGAATATAGGAGGCTCCGTCCTCACCGTACCTCTCCTCAAAATATATCCGAAGGTCGAGAGGCAGACGGGACAGCACGATGTGGAGCAACAAAAAGGACCAGTCGTCCACTGGTAAATCCAGCCGCCTCAACGCATTACAGGCCACCAAGACTGGATTCACCAGGTCCGGACGTAGTCTGGCCCGGTCACCAAGCAGCGGTAGGCTTAGAAGCTGCTTAACATATTCGTCCGCAATTCGCCAAACGTTGGCGTGTCTTCCGCTTAGGAGGTCCCGAGCATTCTGGTAGGCGTCGTCCGACAATCTCAAGTGGCCGACGACGCCCAGGGCCTCCCCCTCCAATGAGACCAGGAGGTACGCCATCTTCTGGCTCGGGGTCAAGTCCCTCCGGGCGTCCACTAGGCTGTCAAATAGCCCAACGAAGTTCAGCCATTCGGAAAGAACCCCGGAGAACCTTGGCAGGTCCAGAGTTGAGAGTCGTCCTAACAGCTCCGGCTGAGTAGGCTGCTTCCGAGGAGACTCGGACAGGCCCCTCAATCTAGCTTCACGCGCTTCCTCCGCACCCTTGACCCCCGCCTCGATCAAATCGTCCGTGAGCGAAAAAAATTTCTCGTAGTCCGCGAGGTAGGAGTCTAGGACTTCCTGTTCCGCATCCGAGGCCAAAAGCTCTGTGCAAGCGTCCTCCACTACAGCCCTTCGGGCATCGATCTGCTCGAGCCGCTTCTCTAAACTATAAACCCGATCAGGTCGACCTATCAAAATATGGGCGTTCGCGTCCCAGCGCAGCTCCGCCTGCAGGCAAAGCGCCGGTTGCTTGTGCGACGGCATCACTAATAAATACAAACTAATGCCCAAAAAAAAAAACACAAATCAAATTTACAAATAACAAACACTAGTACAATCAAATCAAGTTAAATACAAATTACTATTTATTAAATGAAATACAAGTTACAATACAATTAAAGGTACACACCACAGTCGATCAACAAAAAATGCCTCGCTCGTACAATCGACCCTTCGACAATTAAAAAATAAAATAAAATAAAATAAGCCTTTATTGCTGTTGGTTTAAACTCATTGACAAAAAATATTTAAAAGTTGAAAGGTAAGGAAACAAATTAACTTAACTAACTAAATCATATTCTCGGCATTCGGTTGGTCTCCCCTATTAACAGCTTGTCTTTCGACAAAGGCCTCCTCTAAGGCTTTCCACTTATTTCTGTCCCTTGCTGTACGTAACCATTCTGGTCCTGCTACTTTCTTAAAATCGTCTTCCCATCGCTTTGGCTGTCTTCCTCTACTTCTTCTGTTTTCTCTAGGGTACCATTCAGTTATTATTCTGGTCCATTTCTCTTTCTTTTCTCTCAACATGTGTCCCGTCCAGCGCCATTTCAATTTTCTGCATACTGATTGGACTTTTCCGAATTTTGTCTTTTCTTTTATCCGTTTTAACTTTATTTTATCTTTTCTCCGTACTCCCAATACGCTTCTCTCTATTCCGTTCTGACATATGTTGATTTTATTTTGTTGTTGTTCAGTTAAGGCCCAAGTTTGGCATGCGTATGTCAGACATGGCAGGATACAAGAATTGAAAACTTTTCTTTTTTCCGACATTGGCATCTCTTTATTCTTCATTATTTCACTTAACGACCAGAATTTTTTCCAAGTGTTAGCTATTCTTCTTTCAATTTCTTTCTGCATGTTCTCTGTCGGTGATATTAATTGTCCTAAATAAATATACTCATTTACGTATTCTAATTGCTGATTATTAATTCTGATAATATCTTTTTGTGGAGAATTAGTCATTATTTTCGTTTTTGTTAAATTTATTGTAAGACCTGCATTTGCACTTTCGTCTGATAATTGTTGTAACATTACTTTCAATGTATTCGGGCATTCGGAGAAGAGTATTAAATCGTCAGCGAATCTCAAATGACTCAGTTTCTCTCCGTTCACGTTAAGTCCGAAATGATCCCAACCTAGTCTCATAAAAATCATCTCCAGCACAGCTGAAAATATCTTTGGCGAAATAGGGTCACCTTGACGGACGCCTCTTCCAATTGGGAACTCGTCGCCTGTTATTTCCAATTTTATTTGTGCTGTACTTTTCCCATAAATGTTCTGTAGTATTCGTACGTACTTTCTATGGACGCCTTGTCTCTCTAATGATTCCCATATATAGTGATGTTCCAAAGAATCAAAAGCTTTGTTGAAGTCTACGAAACCCACATAGTATATTTTGTTGTATTCTCTGTATTTCTGAAGTATCTGTCGCAGGACGTGAATATGGTCTATAGTCGAGAAGTGGCTCCTAAATCCAGCTTGCTCCTTTGGCTGATTTTCATCGAGGGTGTTAGTTAGTCTAAATAATATAATTTTTGAAAAGATCTTATATATGTTAGACATTAAGCTTATCGGCCTATAATTGCCAATGTCTATTTTGTCTCCTTTTTTATGTAACAAAACTATTACTGATTTCGTCCAATCTTCTGGAATATTTTCTGTTTTTATTATTTCGTTGAATAAATTGGTTAGTTTGGGGACAATCACTGGCATTGATATTTTAAGAAGTTCATTAGTAATTTGATCAGGCCCGGGTGCTTTTCCTAACTTCTGCGTAATAATAGCTCTTTCTGTTTCTTCTTTTAGAACAGGTGGTAAAGGTTCAGAATCTTGCGTGTCGTCCATCGTAGTCGTAGTGAGTTTTCCATTTTTGCTCTTATAAAGGTCCTTATAATATTCCGTAGCAATATTTAAAATTTCAACTCTTTTGCTAGAACATTTTCCCTGTTTATCCTCCATATTTAGTATCCAATGTTTCTTTAATTCTAACTCTTTAAACGCTTTCTTTATTCCGCCCGTTTTCTTAATATGATATTGAAGAGTGCTTGTCCTTCTTTGCTTTCTGTCTTTTCTTATTTGTTCTTTGATCTTTTTACTTATTTCTGTAATTTCTTTACGTGTCTCTTTATTTTTCGTGTCTTGTAGAAGCAATTTTCTTTCCTTAAGTAATTGAGTCGTTTTGGTGGATAGTATTACTTTATTATTTGTATAGACTTTCCTGACCTCAGTTTTGAGGGTATTTACAAAGTCGCAATATTTCTCCTGGATTGATTTGTTGGATTTTTCTTCTTCTTTTCTTTCTAGAATTTCTTTTAAGTTGTTCATTAGCTCCGCGTTATTTTCAATATTCACATAGGGTACCGATTTAGCTTGCAACCTTCGATTTTTCTTTACATGAGTCCCTCGTAGCGTTGCACGAATCATTTTATGGTCAGAGTTAAAATTTAAATTGTGTATAATTGACATGTCTTTAAAAACTTTTGGTTTATTGGTCATAATATAATCGATTTCATTTCTATGCAGTCCATTTGGGGAAGTCCACGTCCATTTCTTATTCTTTTTCTTTTTGTAGAAACTGTTCAAGATGCTTAGTTTGTTTTCTAAACAGAAATTCACCAATTTTTCTCCATTTTTACTTCTGTTGCCATAACCGTGTCTTCCTATAGTATGCTCCTCGCCTCTTTGGCATACACCAATTTGCCCGTTAAAATCACCCATTAATATTATGTTTTTGTGAGCAGTATCAACAGTTTTTTGTAATTTTTGGTAAAAGTCTTCTATTTTATCTACATCTTCTTTTTTATCTGCTTCAGTTGGTGAGTATGCCTGAATAATTGACCAATATTCATCTTTTCTATTTTGTATGGGAAGTTTAATGTTGAGAATTGCTATTCTTTCAGATATTCCTTTCAATTCTTCTATTCGGTCAGTATAGCTCCGTTTTATCAAAAAACCGACACCATATTGCCCTGGTGTTTCTCCTTTGTAATATAGTATATACTTTCCGTTGTCTTCTATTCCTTCTCCTAATCTTCTCATTTCGCTTATTCCAATAATATCCCATTTAATTTCGTTGATTGCTGTTTCTAATTCAATTAGTTTCTCTGGGGTTCTTAATGATCGTGTGTTAAGCGACGCTATGTGTATGTCACAATTATTTCTCCTTTTTTGTTTATCAAACCTTAGGGGGTGTTGGTTCGACAATTAATCTACTATAATTATACGACAGCGATATTTATACGATTACGTGATAACCTTATCTACCTAGTCAGAGTACCTTACGCGTAAGTACTTAGCCTTTACAATACAACGGGCGTGGTTGCTTCATCTACCCGCCAATAAACAAAAAATGCAAGCAACAAAGGAAAATAATTTTATTATTACGTATTACGGCCGGGCGTGATTGTAAATACAAAATTAAACCAATCCAACCACGCTCTGCTACCAAAAATGTTACGGCCCACAGCTGACCCTGCAAAGGTTAAATATTCCGGGGCCCATGAATGGAAGATTCAACGGGTAGCCGCGGGTTCGAGCCCAAATGGTCATATGGAAAAATTTCCTATCATACTAAACTATATGGGAGATGGCTAGAAAAATATAGTAGTATATACCTGTATCCAGATCTAAGATCGCCCCCAGGCTCGGTCAGGCCGTAGGTGGGTGTACGGTGCATGGAAAGTAGTGTTTAGTCATGTGTATGTGTCTGAGACCTGGCCCAGCTGAGGTGACCGGCAGCGGCCGATTTCCAGGCTGCCTCACAATGCTGCATGACTCCAGCAGGCTTCCCCGCTGGATCATTTCTTTCTTCATGTCACTATTGCAGTCTATGAACTTTATTGTACATTTAACTAACTTCAAAACGCAACTAATTCAACGTTCATCGGAGTATCAAACACGTGATAATCGGCTGGAGTAACGGACAGAAGTTCAAAGTTCAACATTCAATATTCCGGGTTCATTTATCACCAAATTACAACAAATTTTCAGCAAGACCTTGCACATGACAGGTATTTTAATCTGCTATTTGTTTTACTTAAAAGGAAAAACTACCTGACTGCGATTGCATATTATCTTACTTATCATTGAAAAGCAACAAGTACAACAACAACAACAACAGTAGGAATAATGATGTCCCTTTACTTTTCTAACAAAAAATTTAAATGGTATAATTTCTTTTAAATTGTACCTATAACCGGTTATCTCATTTTAAACTAAATAAATTTTTTTGTTATTTCAACACGGTATCTTCTACTATAACAAGTGACCTCCCCCAATCCTCAGAGTGGGATTTTTCCCGTATCGTAAAAGCGTTGGACTATAAATTGCAAATCTACTTACTTCAGAAACAACTACTTGAAAGCCATATAAATTTCTTGTGTGAATCGAACCCGTGGCCCGTGGCGTCGCAACCAAACTTCAAAGTCAATTATATCATATCATAGTCAATTATATCATAATACGTGGTAGAGCCATGCTGCATCTCTATTATGGTTGTAGCACGAATGGGTCGGCTCGACCGGGGAAGGACCACGCTCTCACAGAATACCAGCGTAAAATACTCGTAGCAGCTTAACGCTGCTGTGTTTCGTATGGTGAGTGTAGAGAACCGGAGACCCTTTTTACTGGAAACGAGGCATTCTATCTTAGTCCTCACGGGTGACAACGCATCTGTATTTTGACTCTTAATCGAAGATAGATGTAGATGTCTATGGGCCACAGCGACCACTTACCATCAGGTGGACTGTGTGCTCGTTTGTCACCCTTATCCTATAAAAAAAAACATTTTTAATATTTCCGAAAGATTATTTTACAAATTTACGCTGCGCACTAAGCGTTCATTTCAAGAACGTAGTTACATTTTTGACGTGCTCGAATTTCGATATTCGTTTTGCAAGCTCATACTCACATTGTAACAGTTTTTTACTCTATTTTATATAATATAGGTACCTAACTAAAATTGATAGTTGCTCAGACCAAGAAAGGAAGAAAGATAGAGCGCTGCGTACATTTTAAGTGAAGCTGAAACCATGCTGAACTTCTTGACACACACTCTCGCATACATATTTTTTCTTTTTTCTTTATCAGCCCATAAAAGTGTACTGATGGATGCACACATGGATGCACCTACACTGAGCATGGTTTTGGCCTATTTTTCGCATCCTTTGAAATGATATGTTGGTATGAGGATACTTGAAGTATTATTAATTTTATAAGTATTAAGTAAAGTTAGTTGGCGAAACTTTGCAATCCCATTTGGTATCTGGCATGATAATAATGTTCATATTATTTATAAATTTGAGAGTGGAGTGCAGGTTCAGCATTATTAAAAAATAATTTTGTATCGGACGCCACGTGCACGAGTGGGCTTGTGGCTGTTTTACCGTACATGTATCGATTGTTATGCATGTGTGAGTGAGGAATCTATTTTTTAATTCAAAAATAAAACATGTTTGCTTTTACACGTTATTTAATCGGTATGTTTTTATTCGTATGTGAACTATGATATCTTAGATTCATATATCCAGGGTATCAACTAGCTCTGGAGGTAAGCAGTAATTGTAGAATTTTACTAAAAGTCCTTCCACGTTTTCCTTCCAGAATTGGTCGTCTTTTTTTTATGAATTCAAAATTTTATCGTCGCCTATCCACAAGCAAATATACACATAAATTAACCAGTTCGTAACTGGTCCTAAACTTGGTAGCACCATTTGCTTTTTGTGTTGACTGGGAAAACGTCAGATTTATACATTTATCAGATTCATACATACATTTATACTTGCTGGTTCTCGGCGCGTTGCTGCGGCAAAAGAAATAATCGTGGAAATATCGTTTTAATTTTGGAAGAGTTATATTGTTTAATTAGGAATGATAATACATTCATTGAAATTAAATGATATATTATAAATTCAAATAAATTTGTCAGTACGATAGGCGTGCAAATGCCATTTGCAATTTTTTATTTATTTGGGCGTTCTCAAAGAAAAAGAAAAGCCCATTGACAGAATGTCTCAAGCTGCTGAGTACATCAACTCTCGAGGATAAATGAATGAATGAATGAATGAATGAAATATACTTTATTGTACAGCAAAAAATACATATGAGAAAAAAAACATAATTTATTTAAAGGTACAATTTGCGGCCTTATCGCTTGGGAGCGATCTCTACCAGGCAACCACATTGCAGAGGATAAAATGACCTGTGAGAAAGGGTAAGGGTGTACGTAGGTTGTTGGAAAATACACACGACATATATAATAATTATATAATCCATAAATACATACATACTACAATAAATAAATACATTTTAAATACAAAAATATATACATATACGAGAGCAGAAAGGATTAAACAAGTGAAGTGAAAGCCTAAACGTAATGAAAAATGAGTAGGTAGTAATTTTTTAGAGGAATGACTATTTAAGGAGGAAAGAAGTGCGCTTTGATAAGTTTTTTAAACTTATCAATAGACTGCGCACTTCTAATGTGTAGCGGTAGCGGAGTTCCAGAGCCTAACAGCTTCAACAGAAAAGGATTTAGAATAGAAGGAAGTGTTATGAGATGGAATTTTTAGGGTGAGGTTTTTATCAGAGCGAAGAGAGCGACAGTGAGTGTCACCAAGAAACTCAAACTGCTCTTTAAGGTAAGTAGGGGAAGTAGGATTGAATAGTATACAGTATAAAAGAGAAAGAATGTGAGTATTCTTGCGAAGACGGATCGGAAGCCATTTGAGATTTTCGCGATATTCGGAGACATGGTCATATTTTCAAAGTCCAAATATCAACCGTATGCATAGAGATTCTGAATGCGCTCAAGTTTATTAAGCAACTCCTCGTTTAAATTGAGATAATACGTGTTAGCAGAATCGAGAATCGGTAAAAGAAGTGATTGTGCAAGCGCAATTTTGGTATGATATGCCCGACTAATAACTAGATATTTTTTAATTATTTTTTTTATAGGAGAGGGGGCAAACGAGCATGCGGCTCACCTGATGGTAAGTGACTACCGCCGCCCATGAACAACCGCAACACCAGGGGAATGGCAGATGCGTTGCCGGCCTTTTAAAAAGGAGTAGGCTCTTTTCTTGAAGGTCCCTAAGTCGTATTGGTCCGGAAAAATCGCTAGTGGTAAACTATTCCACAAGGAAGTTGTGCGAGGAAGAAAACATCTTCTAAATCGCACAGTGGTGGACCGCCAATCATCCAGATGGTTTGGATGGTATCGGGAGTTCTGCCGCGATGTGCGTTCGTGAAATTGAGCGGCTGGGATTAATCCGAACAATTCCTCAGAGCACTCCCCATGGTAAATGCGAAAGAAAATGCTAAGAGATGCAACATCTAATTTATAATATATAATTTATAACCTAATAAGATGTAGATCGTGTATTTAGGCTGCTGGTAAACAATTTGAACATTTATTGTTATGAAATATGTTATTTCCCTATCTGACTTTTATTCCAATAAACCTAAACTAAACTAGGTCAATATTTTTCATTATTTTATTATTTTACTTACTTTTGTTGACTTTGGTAAAAGTGGCGTCACTATCTGTCTCGGTCGCTCATGGCAAACATGTCCACTATCCATCTCTCACATCAATAAAAAAACATTTGAATAAAAAACATTTGAACTGAGTAAAATAGGTTAGCAAAAATCGGGTTACTCGAGGTTTTTATTTTTTTACTAGTTTTTTTTAGTATGAAACTAACAAGTATTGTACTATTTTACAATGCTAATTGAATGCCCAAACTTTTTATGGCACTTTCCAAGGCACTTTGGTACATTTTTTTAAAGGAGGGCCTTTCAAATTCGACAAATTTTGAAAATTTTAGATTCATAGTTTACCAAATAGTCTTAATTCTAGAAAATTTGGGGCAGTTATGTTATTATTTTTTGACTGTGTTTCTAGAAATGTTATAATGAAAAAAAAATAATAAAAATTAACCACAATAACCGAAAAATGGTTACAGTTTGACCAAATTTCTAGGTTTTTCTTAAATGCCCATAATTTCCAAACTGCATGGGATAGATTGTTTTTTCTGATTTTTCTCATGATGATTACAATCAATCCTGTCACCCCGTTTCGGGTTGCCGTTTAGTTCTGGGACTTCCTATATTTATAGCAAGCTTCATGAGAAATATTATAGGCTACACATCAAAGCTAGCCTTAAATATTGATTTTTGTTAAGCAAGTCAGAACAAAAATCACTCCCGAAATGAATTATCGAAGTGTGCTGGCTTAATAATTAGTGATACGTAAATGCAATGTTTTACAAAAATATAGATACTTACTCTATCTAAAAAATCCGCAATACAGCCCTGAGTTATTTGGGTAGTATTTCACTCCAGCAGTGTCTCGGAAAGCACGTTAAACTATTGGTGGGCTTGATCTCTCTCTCTATTGTGTCGCATTGCCGTCCCATGGGACTATGTAATTGAAAGAAGCATCTGTGCTTGCACATACTCTTGAGAAATTATATCTTTAGGATTACAATTTTGTGCAACATACAAAACCAATATTTTTACAATTGTTTTAGCCTGAAAATCTAACACACAAGCAAACAGCAGTTCGCAAACAGTTAGTGGTGTTGTTTGAAATTTTCCTGAATTACGCTCCATTTTTATTACGCTATCATAAACTCAGACTGATTGATCTACTTTAAGGAAAGTCTTTTTTGTCGCCGAAGAAACTAACATAAAATCTTTTGCTCCCGGTGTCTGCACATAACCAACATTAGACAGTGAATTTTGCAGCCCCTGAGAATCTGTAACCAACTTCAAACTAAGAACAATACATTCGTTCTCATCTTCGGAACCAAAATTAAAGACCTCAAAGTCTTTAATAATTGGCAGACTATACCCTTAAGACCTAAAAGTTTGGTATCTACATAGATGGATTCTTAGACTAAAAGTTACTCCTATCTACCTATTTAGAAAGTTTGATAATGTAAACACTTGTTCACAGTTATATGAGACCACAGTACAAGTATAATCTTTCAGGCAATGAGAATTGACCATCATTTTATTTTACGCGTTTCAAATCTATTAATATATACGTATCTCCGAATATGTCTTCCGACAATCTCTCCTTTTTTTCCTTATCATAAGTCAGTGCTTGGCTACTTTGCCACCTAATGGTAAGAGGTGATGTGAACCTAGATGGTAAATTGCACTGTCTCAGCTATTGCCTTAAGACTTTATTTTTATAGTGTCTAGGTGTGAAAAAGTTACTTAATTCCCAGTTATTTTGAGTGAATTAGTGATAATATTTAAAAAATAAACAATGTACATCAAACCTTGAAAATGTTCCGCCGCAGCCGCGAGCGTTTGAACTGTTTAATGTTACTAATTTTTTCATAAAATAATTAGACTTTTCGTTTGATATAACCTTTACAAGGATTCATACTTTATATATGCAAATTAAACGCTTTTATAGCGATTTTGAGTAATCATCATTATTTTTTAATATCCATAATACATACCCCATTTTTTATGGTTCGCGTTACTGTCTCCACACATTACGTTTACATATGTTCAATTTTAATGAAATTAAAAAAATACATTTTAGTAGATTTACAGAGGTTCAATAAAGTTAATTGGTTGTCCAATGATGGAAAGGAAGTGAGGTATTAAATTATAATTTGTAAGAGTGTTTGTTAGTTCACTCTCCGGAATGTATCCTATGAATACCGAGAGATGCTCGAGACTAACAAGATAATATGTTTCAATCAAATGATATTCACCAAGAAGCCTAAACGCCTCTCTACTGAGGTTCAACGTAATAAAAGGCATAGTTCGAAATAATAGTTTATCGTGACATAATTCTATTTAGCTCCATGCTTAATTTCAAAAACGCATTGCCATATTCGCCGGCTTAAGGAACGACCATTGTGTGAATTTGTGGTTCTTTGAACAATAGGGGTCTTACCTAAGAATTAAAATTCATACTTTCATTTATCCTAAAATATCACGAGAGGAAATCCTACGCTAAAGAACTGAATAACTTAAAACAAGCTTTTGCATTCTGCAGCATATAACAAAGTAGTTTAATTTATTTAATTTATTTTATGCAGTAGAGCCATTCTGCAGCTATATTATGGTTGTGGCACGAATGATTCGGCGTGACTTGCGGTAGGACCACGCTCTTACAAAACACCAGGGTAAAATAGCAACTAAATATTGCTGTGTTTAGTATGGTCACTCTAGAGAACCGGAGACCCATTTTACTGGAAATAAGGCATCTTAGTCATCAGGAGTCACAACGCATCTGTATTTTGATTTCTAATCGAGGATAAATGTAGATGTCTATGGGTCACAGTATTTACTTACAATTGGACTGTAAGCTCGCTTGTCACCCTTATTCTATTAAAAAAATCGAATTTATCATGTCTACTTAAATGAAAATTGAAAATGCGTGAAAACTATATTCCGCAAGTATAAATTGATTTGTGAACTTTTTATCAAATTGAAAGACTTAATCTAGAAATACTAAATTAATTATATACGATATATGAAGTAGAAAAGTTATTCTCGCAAGTAGAAAACTCATTACAGGTATAATACTTTGAAAACTAAAATGTTAAAAGCTTGCAAATTTACTGTACAATTGATATTAATTTTCAGCGCTGAAATATTTGAAAAAGTAGTTTCAATATTGAAGCTACTGATAGTAAGGATGTTTGTTGAAAATATATGCATTTAGTTAAATAGAAATGTTATCCTTTATAGAAAATTCAAACGCACGTACTATTATTGGCGTCTATCAAACATAATGCGTTCAAGTAGAAAGAAATTATAGAATACAACCATTAAAACTGAGAATTAAAATTGAGACAGAGTTTACAGTGTAATTTGAATCAACCCGGAAACAAAGGTGTTTGTTCCTATTTAGTGTAGGATTTGTTATATCTAAAGACCGTTTAATTTATATGCTGAAATTTTATAAATTCAACATATTATAACAGACTTTTCGGGTGCTAACTGTCACTAAACTTACTGCCCAAGTTCTCTTTATAACGCTTCCACTATCTTAGTCTTAAAATATCAAAAGGCCCTAATGTGCTGCAAGGAAATTAATGTTATTGTAGTGGAATTAAGATGGGGTGCAATGAGGAACGGTGGTGTTTGTATTTATCTACTTTTACTTTAGTTAAAACGGAAAAACCAACTATAATTGTTAGAGACAAAATACTGTTACGAGCTTGGGGTTCGAGACAATTAAAAACTGCCGATTGAATTACCAAAATTGACACTTTAATTACACCACACTAATTACAATCTAAAATCACACTAATAATAAAACACAGTTCGCCGTTATTTCGCTTCGAAGTATTGAATTGGCGATACAAGAGAATACTTCGAAGCGAAATAACGGCGAACTGTGTCTTATTATTAGTGTGATTTTAGATTGTAATTAGTGTGGTGTAATTAAAGTGTCAATTTTGGTAATTCAATCGGCAGTTTTTAATTGTCTCGAACCCCAAGCTCGTAACAATACCCTCAAAACTTCAGGAATTCCGAAAATAATAACGTCCATTCTTCTGCAAACAGATCCCACTCAGGGTTCGTGTCCAGGAGAGAATTGAGAGCTATGAGGACACGGGGAACAGGTGAGTTGGATCACGTAACGGTTCGTCTACAGTACTTGCGATAGATGTTAAAATAACTCTTAATCGATCTATTGCTAGATATCAACTGTAGCCGTAGCTGTATCTTCATTATTCCTTCATCAAACCTTAATAATAACATAACATCATGGTGTGTTGTCAATCCTATGGATCCTTATGACTTTCACGGACAATTGTAACTAATATTTACTTGAAACACAACAGTAGTAGTAGTAATAGTCCATTGTTAGTAGTAATCACTTTGATTTTATTTCTTGGTTGCTTATGCTCGTGGCTTTGTCAGTGAATAATCCAACTAGTAAAAACTAATCTCTTTAGCGTTCGAATATCAGAGGCAAATTGAAAAGTCACCGCGATAAGCATGTATAAGTTAAACTAAAACCATAAAATATTCACAGCAAGAAATAGCCCTCTCATATAGTTATCCATCCTTATCACACCCTATAAAGTATTAAACATAGGCCTTCCCCGTAGATTGCCTCGTATGGGCTTTTGCAATAGTTGCCAGGCTTAGCAGTTCTTTTATTATCCTTCTTCAGTTTCCCTGTTACCTCATATACTAGGGAGGAAAATTAGCGTACTACGTTGACTATTATAGAAATTACTATTATCTAACTATCATAGACATATTATATTTCCCACTATCAAAAGCCCATATCCTAGAGCCTACCTCAAACAAGCGTCCTTTTTGTACAACAACTTAAGAGGCCCTTCAACTGTATTTTTTAAATATAATGTTATCACGCAATCGTTAAGACCTGAGCTACCACAGCTCTATTCTTATATATATTTCAGATTTTTTTGATTTTGACATTGAATATTTAAGTTTTGTATCAAAATATTTCCTTTGGTGTCACAAAACGGTTACGGCGGCTATTCTAAACGAAGACTGCTCATCTGTGCTGGACAGGACTATAATAGTAAGACTATAGTAGTATATATATAGGATTCTAGCATCCAATTGTATACACAAGCACAGATGCATCCTTTATTCCCTCATTCTCATAGTCCAATGGGACGGCAATCTGTCACGACCGTAGAGGGACCAGGCGCAGGACCAACGTCTCTTCGTACGTACCGAGGCACCGGGGCTTAATATCGTCAACTTCCTGACTCAGGGCTGTTACTGAGAGTTTCTTGACAGAAAAACTCAATAACTGTTTTTTATTTTAGCCTGACTCGGGATTTGAACTCGTACCCTCATGATCAGCAGTCGCGTTTACGATCACTAGGCCAAGTTATCATGGAGCCAGTTCAATTTCATTACCAAGTACATGGTGTGTCAATTATAAATGAAGATTAAGTTTTGACGAGTGATAACAATCACAAGTATAAATTACACTCAGCTATATCAATCGAGTAAAATAAATGACGTTAAGAGCCAAGGATTTACGAAAACTGACAAACGTAACAGCGTTAAGTGCTTTTATTTTCCTGAAAGTGTTACATAAAAAGCTAATGGACTGAAGTGAATACATAGAAGCTGCAAGTGATTCTTTTAAGGCCTTAACAGTGGTTGAAATGCTTAAATCTAGGATATTTAAGTAAAAAGATCTCAATAACTGTTCATTTAATCCACAAAGAAAAAATACAGGGTAACAGAAGTAGATTTGGTAAATGTTTTTAATTTAACAAAATTGTATTTTTGTCAACCCCTTATTAGAAAAAAAATCCCCAAAGAGTACCTATCTTTGTCATATTTTGCAAAATTTCTCCAAAACGGCACAAGCTTTTTAAATAGTTCTTACACTAAAACAAAGGTCTTAAAAATATTAATATTTTTAATTGAGAGTTTTATTTTTATTACCCGTTTTATAAGAGAATATATAATTTTTCCCTGAAATTGAATATATTTACGCGAGCGCGCATGCTCCGTCGCCATGTAAGCTCTGTCACAGTCCATTTTCGGACATCGTCGAGGGTGGACCGTACGTCGGTGTTGGAGCGACTTCGTTCAAATATATATTAGTTTTTTAAAAGTTTATATTCAATTATAAATATTTTTATGACTAGAAATACTTAATTTAGTTAATATCTGTACACTGATAACTGTAAATATTATTTTCTAAATAAATGAATTTTTAAAGTGCCCAAAGAAGAAGAAATTTTTGCGGCGACGTTGATTAGTGAAATTGAAAAATGCATTTTTATATAATTTAGATGTGGAACGACGAACATGCTCTCGTTACTTAGATTGCGATAGTTTTTAATACCTATGTAATTTTATTGTTGCATATTTTTATTAATTAGTTGATAATGAATTTTATAATTATGTATAATAAAACGCTGTTTTTATAAGTATGACTTTATAAAATATTATTGGGGAAAGAAATAAAGATACAGATACTTACATTTAGGTACACTGTTATCAAATTAAATCAAACAATTTAAATGAATAAAAGAATGGTGCTTACCTAAGTATAAATAACTATCTTGGGTTTATGGTTTTTTTTTGTTAGACAAACTATCATCTAAAAAATGTAAAAATTTTAAATTGGAGAGGGGTTTCTCTACGTGATAAAGTTAGAAATGAAGGTATTTGCATTAGAACCAGAGTAACTGACATAGCTCAACGGAATATTACAGTGAAATGGCAATGGGCTAGCTATACAACTTGGAAAACATATAAAAAATAGGAAGAAAGGTCCTCGAGTGGCAACCTCGTACAGGTAAGCGAATTAGTACTCAACCTTTATTCCTCTTCACGTATTCTCATACGCTTTTCTTCACATATACACACACACACACACACACACCCACACACACACACACACACACACACACACACACACACACACACACCCACACACACACACACACACACACACACACACACACACACACACACACCCACACGCACACACACACACAAATAGGTCGCAAATAATACTTACCTAGTAATATTAGGCAAGAGTGAATAGGTTTTTGTTAAGTCAGTGCAATTCACCATCTTAGACTACATAACCAGTTACCGATGGGATTGTAGTTGCTTTACTACTTGCTGGGTAAAAATAGTAAAAAAAAATTTACCCTGTGAAAGTTTGCATTTAGATATAATTTTTCTAACCAACCATAAAAATATGATGAGAATATGTATATAAGTATAAAGGTTGCCTCACACGGAACAGTAATAATATAATATTATATATTCCATTATCTCTGAAATCCGAGGTACGTTCATATTAAGAGGCTGAATAGAGTAACATTGAAATGCATGGGGATGGTTTTGTAATTTCACGTCATTATCGAAAAAAAATTGTACGTATTTCAGGTGGCGGTTTGCAAAACACGATTCCACAAAAATTAACTCAGTAGAAAATAATTGCAAAGTTGCTTCTAAAAATCCTTAAATTTTCAACGTCAATTTTTTTTTACGTGGTAGAGCCATGCTACAGCTATATTTATTAGGTATAGTTGTAGCACCAATGGGTCGGCTCGACCGGGGAATGGCCACGCTCTCACGGAATAACATGTAAAATAGCAGTTTAACCCTGCTGTGTTTCGTATGGTGAGTGTAGAGAACCGGAGGACCTTTTTACTGGAAACGAGGCATTACATCTTAGTCCTCACGGGTGACAACGCATCTACATTTTGGTACGTAATCGAGAATAAATGTAGATGTGTATGGGCCGAAGCAACCACTTACCATCAGGTGGACTGTGTTCTCGTTTGTCACCCTTATTCTATTTAAAAAAACTTTCTGAGATTTCAGTAAAATAATGTTAAGTTTTGTAAGCACTCGTACAATTATGTCTCATGTTAATAAAGCTATTGGGCTATTTTGATTTGTAATAAAGTGATTTTACTTTATAGGTTAAATAATTTATTTACCTTTCTATATAAAGAACCGTTTTTCTGTCACTCCTATTGAATTTGACAGTGCTTGCTGAAATTTAGCATTTTTAGATGGATCAGAATCGCCTGCTGATCCGCCTGTTAGATATTGCAAAAATAATCGAAAGTATTTATTTTTACTTTCATGCCCAAGACTACCTTGTTTTATTTTATTACGGTCAAATAATATTTATTAGGTTATAAAGTAAGTATTTTTGTAAATGTTTTGTATGTAAATTTAAATGTTTTCATTATTTTGTTATTCTATTGTTTACAGTTATTATCACGTCTTAGCTTTACACCAGGAATTACATTAGAAATTCTTGATGGGATGCGATGTAACGCGCATACATTATTTTCATCAAGAACTATAATATATATATATATATATATATATATATATATATATATATATATATATATATATATATATATATTTGTTTTTTTTTACCAGTAGAGTTTCAACAAAATCTTAAAAAAGTTCAATGAATTAAAACAATGCCAATAATTATATAATTTCAAGTCAGTGTTTTACATTTAAAGATCAGTTATAAAGATCAGTCATTTTGATTAATTTAATTCGAGACTAAAATAAATGTGAAAGGGCTTTTATCTGCAATAATAATTTTCATCAAAAATAACATAGACTTATAAAAGTCATCTACACGGTCAATCATACTGAAGATTATCAATTGTACTACAAAATATTTAAAAGACTATTTCCAGTATAATGACGCGGATATCATCATTAATGTTTGGCTGGCACACTTAAAAGTTTTATCCCATGGCTAAATGATTGATTATTATATTATGATTAGGTCATGCTTTTCTATAAAAAGTTGCAAGAAATTTTAATTCCCGGCCCTATTGGTTTGTTTTACTTTTTACTTAATTAGTGAAAAACAAAATGGACTGATCTAAAAGTTTACTTTCTTGTGTAAAAAGTGCTATTTAGAATTTTATGCAAATGATAATTAAAGTTTCTATGTAAATAAGTGTAACATTATATTCAATAGTAGCGGCCATCCGTATTTGCAAAGCCAGCATCATTTTCTGTACAGAAACCAGCAAAGTGTTGCTCAAGACACTAGGCACAATAAAAAAAGCAGCTGATAAAATGTTACACTCATAACTGTTAACAAAAACTGTTTTCGCAAATGGTCTTATAGATAATAATAACTATTCCGCCGTGTTAGGTGCAGGAGCTATTATTAGAAGGAGAAGAGGTAAAATTTTGTTTTAGAAATGCGCAATCAATACTGTTTTGTCTGCAATTGAGCATAAAATATAAAATAACTTCAGCCAAAGAGCATAACTGGCATTGTACTCAGGCCCATCAATTGGTATGGAAAAAAATAATTTTACCAGGTTTCAAAAAATCAATCAAAATTCAAAAAACATAAATATTAAAATCAAAAAATGTATATATGTATGTCTATACATACATATAATGATTTATGGCCGCTTAGTAACTGACGGTGACTCACTATAACATCCTACAGTCACGCCGAAACTAAGAGGAGAGAATCACTGTAGAAAAGGTAATAATTTATTGCGGAAATTTTGTGATAAAATTAAAAAAATTAACTAAGTCTAACTTATCCTTATGCGTACAAAAAAAAACAAATAATAAAATAGTGAGATGGCGTCACTTTTTAAGAAGATATAACAAAAACAAACAAAAAAATAAATTTCAATAAAGTTCAGTATTTAATTGATTATATACCGCTGAAACTTAATCACGCTTTTCGAAACCACGCCAGTTGTAAACAATACTTGTGTGAAAAGACAAAATCTTCTTTTCAAATTTCCGCCGAGTTGTAAGTAGAAGGCCAAATAGGTCACGTGTCAATTTTAATTAAATATATTTTATATGAAGTGATCTTGACTACGTTTCATCAATTAACCATTGGTAAAAATTAAAACAGGAATTTTACGATTGTGTTTACAAAAAACATTATTAGTTGAACCTTGCAGCTTGTTCATTATTTTTATTATAAATACCTATAAATGTATATATTATTAATAAATAGTTCCCATAATATATTGCATTATTTTTTTATTTTGCCCTATCTGCAATGTTCTATGCTCTAAAGAAAATGTGGCGTATGACATGACTGACAATCTTTCGAACGTTTTATCTAGGTATAAAGATGTTTTACGTTTTCGTCGCCTCCACATGATATTTTTGTCAGCATAAGGTACCCTTCTATATCTGAAACGAATATAAATATTGCTACAAAGTAAAGTAATAGACTTGTATAGCACAAGTCCCTCTACTGGGCACAGGACTCTTTTTTTATTTCTGAGAGGGTTTTAGGGCAAGGAAATGCCCGCCGTGCTTCCCCAATGCGTGTTGACGAAAATTGCAATTACAAATTTCATTCGTGCTGTCGGGGATCAAACCCGGGAAAATTTACAGCGAACGCTTGTACGACATATTTTTAATACGACACAAATAAATACGATTTAACATATATAATAAAAATTCTTACGTACTTGAAACTTGAACACTTGATAGCTCGTGATGCCTACCGGACAAAGCTACAGCACCACACCGTGCAATGTAATTGAAGATGCGTAACCGCGACATAATTCTCAGTGATGCGCAAGCATAACAGGCAGTATGTCACTTATATAATTGTCATCTCTGCAGTCTATTAATCTTTGCACTTTTATAAGTAATACAGAACGTAGTTGCTAGACGGTGTTGACATCGGCTAAAATCTCTGCGATCGCCGTTTCGTCAAGGTCATTCAGGCTAGTTAAAGCCTTAAAGTTATTTTGTGGTTAATTTTATGTGTATTTCATTGCTTTTTTTGATATATTTCTTTGTAAAATAGAATCGCTTCATCGCTATCATCATTACAGCCTACAGTATCCTGTAGAATACATGCGTCTTCCAAAAATTGCCTTATAATTACTATAGTTGCACCGCTTCGCAGGGAGTGTCGCGTAAAAAATCATTTTTTTTTAAATTACAATATTATAAGAACACTTACTATTATAAAAAGTATGCGAATACAAAAAGGTCAACTAAGAGCATTTCCAGCAACATTTCCCACATATATTAGATTCTTACATATGAAATTGGCGTTTTGTACGGGAGGAATATAAAGTCATTTTTTTGTAAAATATATTTAATTAATCAAAGTATGCACTGTTGTTATCTATGTACTTTTGCCATCTCATAGGTAGTTCATTGATCCCTTTACTAAAAAAAAATCATGGGGGGCGAGAATCAATAAACTCTTTAAAGGCGGTTTGGACTGCCGCATCGGAGTTGAATTTTTTGCCTTATAAGAAGCTTTCCAAATTCCGGTAAAAATGTTAATCTATTGGAGCAAGATAGACGCAGATATTTCAATTGTTGCTCATCTAGCTTAGTGGTTGTTTTTTTGGAGTGTGTGGTCTTACGTTGTCGTGAAGGAGCAGTGGCCTAGAGCGATTGACCAATCTTGGTTGTTTAGCAGCTAGTTTTTTCTTCATGGTTTGCAGTTGCTGACAAAAGATATCTGCCGTAATTGTTTGGCCAGATTTTAGAAAGTTGTAGTGAAAGACACCGGCGCTAGTCCACCAAACACTCACAAGTAACTTTTTCTGAGTCAATTATCGTTTAGGGCAGGATTTAGCTGGGTCTCCAGGGTACAGCCATTGCGACGAGCACTTGTGATTATCTTAAAGTATCCATTTTTCATCACAAGTAATGATTCGATTTAAAATCCCTTCATTATTGTGTCGTTTGAGCAAAGTAACACAGCAATCGACGCGTGTTTGCAAGTTCGATTCACTCAATTCATAAGGTTAAAGTTTTTTTTATTTTCCCGATTTGCTTCAAGTGAATTAATACAGTTTTATCACTTACCCTGAAGCCTGCAGCTATCTCTGAAGTGCTTTGTGATGGATCCGCTTCCACAATAAACTTTAATTATTCATTTTCCACTTTGGTCTCCGGCTGTCCACGGGGTTGGTTATGAAGGTCGAAATTTCCAGAACGAAAACGTTGAAACTAAAAACGTACCGTGCTTTCTTTTGCGACACCAGTGCCGTACACATCATTAATCCTTTGAGCTGTTTCTGCAACACTGGTGCCATAGTAGAGCTCGTACTCGTAAATATACCGATATTTCATGTGTGCGGTAATAAGCGACGCCAAGGAAAAAAATTATGAGGAAAAATCAAATGAATGACTGTTTGCAAAACTCAAATGTACTAGATAAATGAATTTATAAATTTGACTTTGGAATTCTTAACCAAAGAGAAAATATTTCAGATCAAATTGGTCAGTACGACAAAACGCTAATTTCATATGTGAGGACCTATTACTTGTACTCCTAATTAACGCACCAGATTCTGGCAGTCGACCAACGGTTTAACATTACATTCAAATACACGATAATTTCCTTATCTTTTAAACTTCAACACGCTTTGATCTGGAAATAAATAACTTCGAATGCGGTGAACTGACAACAGCTGAAAGTTTTGTTAAAATTTAAATAAATATCTTTTCTAACAACAGCCAGAATCAATAACATTGAAATTTTAGCAGATAAGAATGTTTATTTATTTATTGAAATGTTTATTATGTTTAAAAATGATTCTAATAAATTTACCTATACATGACCACATATTTAAGTCCACCAAACGATTACAATGTATAGGTATGGTAATTGAACTAAACTATGTTTAGGGTGGAATAACGAGGGGTGCGAAGTCAGAAGTCCTCCACGTGTGCCTGGTAGTTGCGGGTCCCTCTCGATACGTCAGGAGGGAAGAGCAGATACTGGGCCGGTGCACCCTGGGCGCAGCAGTAGTCTTCCTCGAGAAATGAGAAGAAATTCTTACTCCTTGGGGAATGGTACTGCCGCGGCTAATTATTCTGACATGGGGGGGGGGGTCCGTCCCAGACCAACGGTGCGTTCCACTGCGTGACCCTCTGATCAGCAGAGGGCATAGCAGAGGAGTGAGGGCGGGCTCGGTGTGCACTTACCCTGCCTCCGGGCAGACAGTGAAGGATTCATCCTTTGCTGTCACCGCCGGTCTCGTAATCCCAGTATCGAAGTGTCGTGGATCACGTCTCGCAGCTTTGATAGGGACCGAGGGTCTTGGCTTAACCGCCCGGACCGCGAGGGAGAAAACCTCTATAAAAAGTTACCCCGAATCTCAAGCGGCGACGCACCGCGAGGGGATGGATGGCTGACGGGGTTCTATGAACAAATCAGTCGTTAGTGCGCTCCTCGCCAGGGGGTCTGCAGGTAATAAATCCTCTAAATCTGCTTACCTTGGTAAGGGGTCTCTGCCAAGGTGGACTTTTAATTCCCCCATACTCGTGGGTACAAAAAATGGAAACCAAACAAAAAACACAAAAAACCAAAACCGCCGGCAACGGCAACGTAGAGGAGAGGAGAAACGATGCGGGGACAGAGTCCGACGCCGCATCGAGCAGCGAGGGAGGCTCAGAGAGCTCCCGACAAGTGGAGCCTGGGACCGCGGAGACCAGCAAGTTCTTCCGCAAGCGGTCCAGGCGGGATGGCGACCAGGGGTCGGCATCCGGTGAAGAGGAGGTTTCGGCCCGGAAAATCCCCACCAACAGGCGGGGCGGGCTGAGAGGCAAGGGGAGGGAGCTCTCTACCATTCAGAGGGCCGAACGAGCGGCAAAGCTTGCCGAGGAGGGGCGCCACCCGGACGACACGGTTCGGGAATCAGGCGAAGAAACAGACGCGACTGGCGGCTCCGAGGTGGAGCGTAAGGCCAGATTCGTAAAGGAGGTGGAGGCCGCGATCAAGGTCGTGGCCAACAAGCAAAAGTCCTCCTCGAAAGTCAAGGCCATTCCCGCGGCCTCCGCCTCTATCATGGCGGCTGCGGAGGCCAACTTTGCTGGGGCTGGGCCTAATGCGGACGAGGTGGCGAAGCTGCGGACGGAAGTGGCCCGCCTGACGTCCGCCATGGAGACTCTACAGAAGGAGAATGAGAAGCTCCGCGCAGACCTGGCCAGTCTACATGAGCCTGCCTCTCGCGCGGCGCCCCAGACGCAGCGCCCAAGCCAGCCCGTGCCGGTGGAGAACCAGGTTCTCAACCTGGTCCGGCAAGAGCTGGCTGCCTTCCAGCACCGGTTCTCCGTGCTGGAGGGCATCGTCCTGCGCCCCCCCCCCCTAGGGGCAAACAAGACGGCGGCGAGGCCGGCAACGGCTTCTTACGCGACGGTCACGGCTGCCGCATCCAGGCCGGGGCCGTCCAGCCAGCCCTCGGGTGGGGCTGCAGTTGCCCCTCCCCCCCCTGAAAAGCCGGCTCCAGCAAAACCGAAACCGGCTGAACCGGCTCCGGCTAAGTCGGCGACGGGAAAGAGAGGCAAGGCGAAGGCGAAAAAGGGCAAGGCGGCAGCACAGGTGATATCTGCGCCAGCCCCAGTGCCTGCGGCGAATGGGCCAGCGCCAGCGGCAAGCCAGCTGCCGCCGCCGCCACCGCCCCCCCAGCTCCCTACACCTCCCGCGGCAGAAGCCGGTTGGCAGGTGGTCGGGGACAAACAGAAGGGGAAGAAGGCAGCCAAAAAGGCCAAAGAGCAGGAGCAGCAGCGCCAGTTCAGGGCGCGCAAGATCGCGGCTAGGCTCCGCGCCCCGAAGACCGCAGCTGTAGTGATTACAGTACAGCCGGACGCGGAAAAGAAGGGCGTTACCTACCGCGATCTGCTCGCGAAGGCGAAAGAGGCGGTGGATCTCGGGGAGCTCGGGATCACTGGGGGCCTCCGGCTCAAAGTCACCCAGACGGGGGCCCGTATGCTGGAGATCCCCGGGGAATCCAGTGGCGCGACTGCGGACGCTCTGGCTGCGAAGCTCAGAGCGTCCCTGAACGCGGATGAGGCCCGAGTGTCCAGGCCCGTCAGATGCGCAGACCTGCGCATCATGGGTCTGGACGACTCGGTATCGGAGGAGGAGTTGGTGGCCGCCGTCGCCAGGTCCGGGGGGTGCACTACTGACCAGGTCAGGTCAGGCGCCATACGCCCGGATCAACAGGGTATGCATGCCGCCACGGTGTGCTGCCCTGTTACGGCGGCCAAAACCATAGTGGAGGGCCGAAGGCTTCTGGTGGGCTGGGTCTCAGCGCAGGTTAAGCTGCTGGAGCCCAGACCTCTGAGGTGCTACCGCTGTCTCGTGGGGCATCACGTGTCAGTGAAATGCGCCTCGGAGGTTGACCGCAGTGGCCTCTGCTTCCGCTGCTGTCAGCCCGGACACATATCGGCGACCTGCTGCGCTACGCCGCACTGTGATGCATGTGCGGCGACCGGCAAGCCAGCCGATCACTGGGCCGGTAGCAGGGCCTGCGTGTCACCCGCCAAGGCCAAGGCCGCGGGTAGGAGAGGGCCCTCCTCCGCCGCCACCGCCTCTATGGCCACCGCCGCAGCTGCAACTGCCACCGCCGCTGCTGTCACTGTCGCCGCCGCCGCCGCCGCGACACCGACGCCTGCAGAGGGGCGCCCCGTGGAGGAAGCTGAAATGGAATGCCTATAACGGCCCCATTAAGCTTCCTCCAGGCGAATATCAACCACTGCGCCTGCGCTCAGGATCTGTTGCTCCAGAGTATGGCGCAGTGGTCGATTAACATCGCTGTGGTCGCTGAGCCGTATTTTGTCTGGCCTCGGAAGGACTGGGTGGCGGACCTTAACGGCTCAGTGGCCATCATTTCTTCGGCCGCCGCCGGTACCCCGACTCTTGAAGGTGTCAGGAGGGGTCAGGGGTGCGTAGCAGCACGGTTCGGGGAGTTCGTCGTTGTGGGGGTGTACTTCTCCCCGAACCGATCTCTCGCCGAGCTCCACAAATCTCTTGCAGAGCTGAGAGCAGTCGTCGTCGGAAGCTATCCCCTCCCCGTGCTTGTCCTCGGGGACTTCAATGCCAAGAACTTGGCTTGGGGTTCTCGTCGTACAGATGTGCGGGGTAGGATGGTGGAAGACTGGGCTCTGGAGACAGGCCTGGTCGTCCTAAATCGGGGTTCTGTCCCCACGTGTGTGCGGATGCGGGGCGAGTCGGTGGTGGACATTTCGTTCGCTAGCCCCGCTCTGTCGCCGCGTGCCATTGACTGGCGAGTCATGGAGGGGGTGGAGACCTACTCCGACCACCGGTACATCCGGTTCGACGTCTCCACCCAGCCCTCGAGCGCGCCAGTCCAACAGGCCCCGAGTGGTCCGCGTTGGGCGCTGAAGCAGCTGGACCGGGAGCTCCTCCTGGAAGCCTCGATCGTGCAGGCCTGGGTGTCATCACCAGATAGGCCTGCCGACGTCAATGATGAGGCAGGGTGGTTCCAGGAGGCCATGTCCGAGATATGTGACGTGGCAATGCCCCGCGTCCGGCCAGGAAGCGCCCGGCGTCAGGTGTATTGGTGGTCGCGTGAGCTGACGTCTCTGCGCGAGGCGTGTGTCGCTGCGCGGCACCTGTACGCCAGGCATCGCAGGCTCCGCATTCGTCCACCGAATGCCATTGAGGCGGAGCTGTACGAGGGATACAGAGCGGCGAAGACCGCCCTCCGGGAGGCTATCATGCGGGCCCGGGATCGGGCCCGTGAGGAGATGCTGGAGACTCTCGACAGAGATCCGTGGGGGCGCCCTTACAAGATGGTGCGGGATAAACTCCGCACCTGGGCCCCCCCGCTGACGCAGAGTCTCCGGCCTCAGCTCGTGGAGGACGTGGTGAGCGCTCTGTTTCCTGCGCGAGGGGAACATCCGCCCCCGCCTATGGCTCCGCCACCTGCGGTGCCGGAAGCGGACCACAAGGACGACGACGACGGCATCCCGGAAGGGACCGGGGTAGACCTGAGAGTGGCGGTACGTAGGCTCAAGGCCAGGAATACCGCCCCAGGACCCGATGGCTTGCCTGACAAAGCCTGGGTCCTGGCCTCGGAGGCTCTCGGGCCCCGACTGGAGGGGCTCCTAAGCGCATGCTTGGAGAGAGGCCAATTCCCGCTTCGTTGGAAGACGGGGAAGCTGGTCCTCATTCGGAAGCCGGGGCGCCCTGCGGACTCTCCGTCCGCATACCGGCCCGTGGTGCTGCTCGACGAGGTGGGCAAGCTCTTTGAAAGAGTCATTGCAAACCGCCTCGCCGAGCACCTTGCGGGGACGGGGCCGGATCTTGCGGAACACCAGTTTGGTTTCCGCAAGAGGCGCTCTACGGTGGACGCCATCATGCGCGTGAGAGCCCTCACGACGGGGGATGCAGTGGCCAGGGGGGGGGGGGTTGTTTTGGCGGTGTCTCTTGACATCGCCAACGCCTTCAACTCCATGCCCTGGAGCTGCATCAGGGAGGCACTCCGGTATCACCGGGTGCCGACCTATCTCCGTCGTATAGTCGGGGACTATCTGACGGATAGGGCCGTCATTTACCCCGGTCGCAACGGTGAGTGGAACCGGCGAGAGATGTCGTGCGGTGTCCCACAAGGTTCGGTTCTGGGGCCGCCCCTGTGGAACATCGGTTACGACTGGGTGCTGCGCGCCGACCTCCCTACCGGCGTCAGCGTAGTTTGCTACGCTGACGACACGCTGGTACTGGCACAGGGGGGGTCGTACGAGGCGGCGGCACAAAATATGACACGCGGGGTTGCGATAGTCGTTGAGAGAATCCGGCAGCTGGGTCTTGAGGTGGCTCTGCACAAGTCCGAGGCCATGCACTTCCATGGTCCTCGGAACAGGCCACCACCGGGATCCTCAGCGATGGTAGGAGGGGTATCCATCGGCGTCGAGTCGACGTTGAAGTACCTAGGACTCGTCCTCGACAGCCGATGGAACTTCGTTGAGCACTTCCGACGTTTGGCTCCCAAACTGGAACGGACCGGGGCTGCCTTCAGGCGGCTCCTGCCGAACCTGGGGGGGCCAAACGCCTCCTGCCGGAGGCTCTACGCGGGGATTGTGCGGTCCATGGCCCTTTACGGGGCCCCGGTGTGGGCGCGTGGTTTGGCGCGGCTTGCCGTTCACCACCTGAACGCGCCCCAAAAGGTGGTTGCCGTAAGAATGGCTCGCGGCTACCGCACGATCTCCCGCGAGGCAGCGTGCCTCCTTGCCGGATTGCCGCCATGGGATCTGGAGGCGATAGTCCTCGCGCGCCTACACGAATGGCGCGCGGAGGCACTATGCCGGGGGGAAACCCCGCTGCCGCGGCAAGTTGTCGTGCAGCGGACAGACTTCCGGCATGATCTCATGGCGACATGGAGAGAGCGACTGTCGCAACCCCGTGCTGGGCACGCCACTATAGCGGCGATAAGACCCCTCTTTGAGGAGTGGCTTGAGAGACGCCACGGCGTCCTCACCTTCCGCCTGACGCAGGTCCTCACCGGACACGGTGTGTTCGGGAGGTTCCTGCACCGAATTGGGCGGGAGGAAACGCCCGGGTGCTCCCACTGCGAGGATCGACCGGAGGACACGGTGGAGCACACCGTGGAGGTGTGCCCTGCCTGGGCGGAGCACCGCCGTGTCCTCGTAGCGGCGATAGGCTGCGGCGACCTCTCGCGTCCGGCCCTGGTCAAAGCCATGGTCCGGAGCGAGACGGAATGGGATGCCGTCACCACCTTCTGCGAAGCAGTGATGCTAGCGAAGGAGGTGGCGGAGCGGGAGAAGGAGAGAGCAGCAGCTTTCCTTCCCGGCCGCCGCGGGAGACGCCCCGGGCGTCGGGGGCTACGTCGTGGCCCCCGGCCACCGTAGGCGCGGGCCTGTGGACGGCGAGCAATGGGTAGCTCGCCGTCCGTCCGTCTAACGACGACAGGCCGTGTCGACGGCGCGTTTTGTTCCACGCGCGCCTCAAAGAGCTGTCAGCAGCGTGAAGGGGCCCGCAAGGGCCGACGCCTGCCGGGGCTGCGGGCTGTTCGAAAGAGATACCGCGGCTCCGGAACGTAAGGGCACTGAAGGAACACGGATGGTTTTTAGTCAGTAAAAGTCTGACACTCCCTTCCGCTCCACCCAGAGCGAAAGGCGTCATTTGATGATTTTCCATCCGCAAAAAAAAAAAGGGTGGAATAACGAAGCTTTTATTTTTTTAACAAATTTAATGGTGAAGCAGTCCTTTTAAATTTTGTTGTTGTTCTGCTAAATGTAGTACCCGGAAAGAGCATCTACGACTATTGTAAAGCGCATGTGAATTGTCTCAAACTGCTATTTACATTACCTTTAAAAATATTGGAAATAAAAACACCAGTCAACTTAGGGGAAACCTCATCTGCTGTATTTCTCCAAGACAGATCTATAATCTCATCATACTTTTAGCTCAAATAACATAAAATAAACCAATTAATAAAACTACAAGTATTTCTGAGCTACTTCTCAAAATTGACGTGGAAATGAAATTAAATTCTAATTGAAAGATAAAGAGAAAAAGCTATGTATAATTTGAGCTCGCAGCTTAGTATTATCCAACTAATCGTTACATGTTTTACCTATCCAAGTAATGGTATTAGTATTTTTGTACATACTAAAGAAATAATTTGAAATTCGATCCAAGATGATATTATTCATATAGCAAAGAATGCTTTGCTAATGTACACAGGTAAGTTTCTTAAAAATTCTTATTTAATTTTGTCGAAACACGAAAATAAATAGAAATCTTTTGATGTAGTAAGCAGTGTGCACTTGTAAACTTTTAAATATAAATTTCATCAAAAACAGAACGCGTATTTTTAGAAAATGAAAGGAAACTGTTCTTATGATATTCTTTCGGATTATTCCTAATAAGTTGACCTGTTTAGTAGGCGCTCATTTTAAATGTACTAGTACATGACCCTACCGAGGAATATATCAAACCGTCTAGTTTTCACTTACTATGTGTTTGGTTGTGTCTGATTAATTATTGGGTCTATCGGAAAGTTCTATTGGTTTTGTCAGTACACAGAAACTACTCGATAATTTCTCAATACCATGGTTTAAAATATTGAATTATTAAATAAAACTACATTTACGCATTTTATCGTGTATAATTTAAAGTAGGGAAGCAAAAAATAAACAAACTCAATTAAAATAAACTCCTTAAAATCCGTAAATGTAATTTTATTTAATGGGTATGAAGTATTTGCGTCAATACTACATAATATCTAATAACGATATTACGAAACATTTCCTGTTATGCTGATAAGCTACTGAGCATTTATTAGTCATTTACTCTCAAGCAGCTGCGGTGTCATATATAAAAAAAGTGCCATTAATAAATTTCAATTGAAGCATTACATACTTTACGAGTTCCATAAGTGAAATAACACTATTGCAACTTTTAGGATTTTGTATACTTAGTACTTTTAATTTCGATAATGTATGGGAATGTACCTGTAGATTCAAATACGCTATCAACACCAAAAATGATATAAATCTTGGAGATGATTTAAGAAGATTCAGAAAAGGGAACGTAAGCCACAACGATTTCAACGACTCATCTTTTTAACGATAAACCACGTTCTTAAAGGAAATTATCAAAAAAAAAAAACGTATCAGAAATAATTTTTTCAAACCAGGGCTCTACGAGTGTGGCGAAAATTGGTTCACGGTGAAATGTGTTATTTAACTGGAGAGGTACATTTAAGCTGTCATTTAGGCATCCGTGATCAATTTTGAAGGCAGTGATACAGCAATATCTTCAACTCTCTGCTAAAATTTTATATTAAGTTTGCTTTACTGTCTGCCGTTTACCGTAAGAAGTTAAAAAATTATTAGTTTTACAGACTCTCGTTAATGTTTTTGGGATCTTGAGTTATCGTCATTTGCATTTGTTTGTTAAGATATCATTAATATCTAATAAAATTTAAACGTAGTACAGCCACTCTCGATAGCAGCACAAATGGGTCGGTTAGACCGATGAAAGTTCACGCTCTAACAATATAATACTACTGTCTATGTTGGCAATTAAATAAATAAATTGGCCCACTAAACTTCATTCAAATCTTACAAAAGGATGGCCGGAATTAGTGATTTTATTTGTGCAAGCATTTGCTACATAAAATTAAAAAAAGACAAAAAATGCATAAATCAATAAAATTTAAACGTAGTACAGCTGGTACAACCACGCTCGATAGTAGCACAAATAAGTTGGTTCGACCGTTGAAGGGTCACGCTCGCACACAATTCAACGTAATGCTGCTGTGTTTCGTTCGTATAGTGAGTGACAAGAACCGGAGATCCTTTTCATTGCATTCTAAGTTCTCAAGTACGTTACTCGTTTGTCACCCTTATTTCTATTAAAGAAATGTTGTATCTGATTTATCGAAGCTCTTAACATTACATCTCATTTAATTACGTATGTAGAATATTACTTATGGAGAAAATTGCTTTAAAGATTTCCTTTAAAAAATAACATTATTATATTAAATCTATCAAATAACATTATTAAATATATTATACATTCATAAAATACTACATCATAACAATTTCCTTACAACTAAGTAACGTTAGGAAAGTAATAAAAATTAAAACCTGTTTTGGTTTTATAATTAAAGTAAGAAATTTCATGTTATTTATGCACATAGGTACAATATAAAGGTGTCATTTCAAACAATAGTTAAGTTCAGTCAGTTTCAAATAGTCAGGAAGAGGACGATATAAAAAACTTTTCTGTTGTATACATGAATGATTAGTAATTAAACGAAAAAAATACATTATTTTGTATTTAAAGCAAGATGGCGAGATATGGATATCACCAATACCTAAAAATAAAATACTATAATTTCGACTCGATTGATAAATTATATAAAAGATCAAATTTATTCAGAAGAACAGATTTTTGCATAAACGAGAGCATAGCGATTAAACGTGCTTAAAAAAAATTAAAAGTAGATTAATAACAGAAGTTCTAGTGCCGTAGTAGCTCAAGAAATAAGTATTCACTCATAGTACGCGAAAAATATAAGCTACGACAAACTGAACGAAATTGTTAAAAATACTTTTAACAATACGTGGTAGAGCCATACTGCAGTTATATTATGGTTGTAGCACGAATGGGTCGGCTCAACCGGGGAAGGGCCACGCTCTCACAGAATACCAGCGTAAAATAGCAGATTAACGCTGCTGTGTTTCGTATGGTGAGTGTAGAGAGAGAACCGGAGACAATTTTTACTGGAAACGAGGCATTCAATCTTAGTCCTCACAGGTGACAACGCATCTGCGTTTTGATTCGTAATCGAAGATAGATGTGGATGTCTATGGGTCGCAGCAGCCACTTAACATCAGGTGGACTGTGTGCTCGTTTTTCACCCCTATACTATAAAAAAATTTGATTTACCACGTTTTCGGTGGTGAGTTTTAAAATAAATTTTAAAAGGTGTAAAAAATCAATGAATTCGTTCACAGTACTGAACACAATGAAGAAAACATTCCCTTTTCAAAAAAAATTTATACAGTTTTCATGGGAAAAGTGCAGGAATATTACCAGTCCTAGGCCAACGCATAAGCGTTCCGGGATACAAACAAGTACTCTAGCACTCAAATAGAATTACAACTCTGCCTATTGATCCTACAAAAGAGTGATTGCTAAGGAAAACTCAGATTTGGCGAGAAACTAGTTCAATTTCCTTTAGGAACAAATGCATTCCTGTCTATCACCAAAGGGAATTTCAATAAGCCGTCACTACCATCTCTACGCAGGGAGTTTGACTCGCTGGCCCGTGCCGCAAATTAAAATGCCGATGTTTTAGGTTCTCTTCTCCTACTTTTAAATTTTGAAATCATGGAAGATAGCGTAAGTGCACCTGATCCCTAAGAACTCAGACCTGTCCAACTACAGACTTATTGTTATCACCTACCAATTCTTCAAAATAATATAATCTTTTATAAACTGCCATATCATAAAGTATTTTGAGCAGCCTTAGCTGAGCTATTACCGCCCGTAAGACTCAAGGTCGTAGCTGACGGTTCAAGTTTCGACTATAAGCCTGTAAATGCTAGTGTTCAACAAAGCACTGTTCAATCACCTACCCTGTTTCTTTGAATATTAATGATATGTCGCAACTAGCAACATTCATAGTTATGCATACGATAACACCGGTGATGCATTAAACATCAGTATGTTTCTCGGGTAAACGTAACTGAGTTACGGAACAAACTTGAATCTGAAGTCGAGTCTTTGTTATACAGTCTCAGTCAGTTGACCCTTGGAAGAAAAAGGTTTGCACGTTTGCCCCTAAAAATCAACGCTAATACATAAGACTTTCAATAAATTACTCTACTAAAATTTAACAAAATATAATTTATTTTATTCTATTCTTTTCTTTTAAATTCTATTCTATTTAATATTTATATATAATCTATTCTTGCTTGATCGATTGCCCTAGAAAGAGGCATGTTTCTGTGCATATAATAATATAATATGTACTCTTATGTATCTATGTAATGTATGTTTCTTTTCCTTTGTCTACCTAGTAAAACGATTACTTTCATGGTTTTAATACTTAAAAATACGACGCTTACAAAAATAACATTAAGACTTGCTAGCTTGGAACACATTATAACGAATAAATCACTTTACTGCAAGTAATTTTAGTAACATTGTATTTCCGTACCACACTAAATGTGTAAGGCAGTTTGTTTAGCATCGTAGCATTTATGGACCAATGTAACAAAAAATCTTTTTTTTTTTTTAATTTTATTTATTATTTATTTATTTGCTCTTTCTTGTACACAAAAAAACAAAACAAAACGAATACAGTTAAATCTATAGTAGAAAATGTACAAAAGGCGGTCTTATCACTCTAAAAGTGACTTCCGTCATTCTTCGGAATTTTTTCTGTAATTCAGTGTTGAAAACTCATAATTATAATTTATTTTTCCGCTTAGCCCGATAATTTAATATCAAATATTTTTCTACGTTTACTTAATTTGAGAATAATGTGGAACATTTATTGTCCTAAGCAAAGTAAAAAGAGTCATATGTTGTTTTACGATATGATTAAAATAGCTTAGTTTGTAACAGTATTATATTTAGAGCAATATTTTGTAATATGTCCCTCAATTAACAAATATTTGGGTAACATCAACCTACTTTGAAGAGCTTTTGTATCTAACGGTAAGAAGCTCTAAGCCAAAGAGAAGTAATCGATCTTACCAAATACCTATTCAATTTATCTTATAACGTTTTTGTGCTAAACCATTTTCTTTCAATTTCATATTTTGATAGAACAGCGTTTATTCTATTAACGCAAGGGAATATTTTTATATAGAAAATTGGGATTTATATTTATGTTACGTTTTAAGCATATATGGATTTCAAAATAATATTCTACTGTTTTAGAGGACAAAGCTCGTCTTAATTTTCTCTTTCTTTCTACTTTCCTTTACATTATTAGTTTAGATATCATGAATCAAATTATAGGTAATTAATAAATTAGTAATTCCTGACTGTTTTGTAAATTTTGTGTAAATGCGTTAATTTTACATCATTTTCAATGATAGCAAACAGACTAATCTAAGAGGTCAGTGATGGTAGTACTAAATATTTTAAAAACGTTATTTTTTTATCATCTTAAGCCAGTGCTTGACCATTCACTTGATGGACGGTGATAATACCGTAGAAGATAGTAAAGCGCACTTACTTTACTTAACACAAACCAATTCACTTTTGTCTTGAATGCACCCATATTGTAATCGGATGGAAATACAAATGCTAACTAATTATTCCGCACCTGTGATAACTGATAAACGACGACGCGAACTTTTGGTTCAAAAGCGTGGAAGTCGACGAGTCGACAAAGAGGTGAAGCCTGGCCCAGCGTCATGGATTTAATGTTTAGTTTTAGCTTCTATGTTGAATATGTATCTAAAAGAAACAGAAGAAATAAAAAGGACTGTGGAAGATGATTTAAAAATGCAAAAACAGATTTGTAGTAAGAAAGCCCTTATATAATATACGCAAGGAATTGTAAAATTAGTATTGAGAGACAGGGGCAATTGTCGTACGTAATGTAAATATGAATCGTCTAGTCGCTACGACTGTTGGGACCAGTACTTACTGACTAATCTTTTATTTAGTAGTCATTGGAATGTTGATAACAATAATTATGTTTATATGGTTTAAATTTATCGGTAAAAACCAATTGTTTAAATATTGATCCGCCAGGCTTGAAAGCAACTATAATATTCAGTAATTCATCATAAACATGTATACCTATTTGAATATCTTAAGAACAAACTTCCTAATAAAATATCATATGAACCAACTTTTGCTAAAGGAAAACTCAAAGCGCAGAACCTATTCTTGATTGCTCACAAAATTCTCTTCAACTTTTATTATTAAATTCAAATGAAAATGATTTTACCATTAAGATTTTACCTGACACATAATTTTCTTTTTTGTGCACATCTATGGCATAGTAATTTTAATTTCCCTCCTTTAATATTAAGTACTCAAAAAGTTCCTTAAATTTTTACTATACTATACTATAGACATACGCAGTACTTTTAACGTTATTTTGATTGGTCACACTCAGGTCATAACTGGTCACTAGGTTAAAGTAATTGGTCAAACATGGATCAATCAATATATCACATCTTATCCATTCATAACGATATAAAAATATCTAGCACTCCAATATACACAAATGTAGTACTTTTAACGCTCTTTTGATTGGTCATAATTGCTTACTAGGTCAAAGGAATTGGTTAATCAAAATACTGCGTCTACATTAGGGTGCTACGTAAAATTATATCGGTACCAGATAACTTATGGTAGATTGATTGATCAGTGGTTGACCAATTTCTTCGACCTAATAACCAGTTATGAATGGAGTGAGACCTATGAAAAGAGAGTTAATAGTACTGCGTTTGTATATACTGGAGTGCTAGACATTTTTATATCGCTACAATTTTTTTTTGAAACGGCGTGAAATTCTAGTCATCTTATTGGTATTTTGTTGACCAATTATCCAGAAGTATTAACCAATGACGTCTATTTTCAGCTTCTCATCATATTTTTTAAAGATCGCCTGATTCTAAATTTGAGGTACTAATGAATAACTGTGGCCTTTAAAATATTAATATCAGATCAGGCTTCTTAAAAAGCCTTATGGTAACTTCACTAAGAGTGAAACGGAAACACTGGAGCTACTGGCGTCAACACATTTCCCAGGATCACATAAGACTTGCCTCGAACTCTTTCAGAGCCCGACAAAGGCATTGTAATGAGGGTGTAGGGCTACAAAGATAATAAGGCTAAACCTGGTGCAATGGGCTATTGACTACTTTAAACCATATAAGACAAGTGGGGAGGATGGCATAATGCCTATCCATCTACAGAGGAGTATCGATATCCTTCTTCCTTATCTGGTGAAAATCTTCAGAGCAAGTTTTGCATGGGGCAACATTGCAAATATTATTATATTAAGACATAAATAGCTCTAAAATATAAGTTGGTTATTTACTTTTGTTTCTAAACTTGTATTGTAATTTACGATATAAAAGCGTAACTTATTTTCAAATATATTGATTATTTAATGTTATCAATATATTTGAAATATATTGATAACATTAAAAAAAGGAATTAAAAGATAAGCACCAACAGTCTGCAAGAAAGAAGTTTGTTTATACTTGCTTAAAAATTACTTCACTTATTTGAATAAAACTATTTTTTACAGCCATGGGTGCTGCAATAGCACTCGAAATGTAGGAAAATAAAGATGAGTAAAATCAAACGCGATAAAATCTGTCAAAATATTTTTATTTGATATAGAATTTTCAGGTAAATATAAGAATTCATATATTCACTTATAATCTTATGAATTGATAAGGCCAGCGTAAGTGAAGATGAGCTGTAAGCAAATTTTAATGACATAAAATCTGCAAAAGTAAGTATTTCTATCTTGTCGTAAACTTCTCAGTATGCAAAATCCGGAGTACGATCATCCCATGTGCTTGGCGCTGAAGGAAAATATCGTGAGAAATCCTTCGTGTCTGAAAATTAAACCTTTTGGGATACGTGAAGTTCGTTGCATTGGAGCGACTCCACTATCTAATTATTCCATAACCCTTTTAAGAAATTTCCAGAGACCTGTGCCCAGCTATGGGATGTATATGCTAATTATGAGGCCCCGTGTTGAATTCTCCGGGAGTTCCCTTAATAATATTATGGTAACTTGTGTTGAGTTTTTTTGTCAAGATATTCTCAGTAGTAGGAGGCCCATAGTCAGGAATTTGGCAATGTTTCAACCCCGTACCTACCTGGAAAAGCAGGTAAAGCCGTTGGTATTGCGCCTGATCTCTCTTTGGTCGTGTTAGATTACCGTCTCAGCGGACTATGAAAGTGACGGAATAGAGTGTGCAACTATGCTTGCGCATGCACTCGTACACTATAATGATGTCCTGGCTTCGTTTTATTCTGTTCTCTTATAGTCGTGGGATACTCATCCCGATTTACCTGTTCGGTAGTCGTGGTATAGTATACGGGTATGTGACCCCGGCTTCCCTTGCTATTACTGTCCTATCCCTTGCCCTCCTGGACGGTAATATCCTACATTTCCTTTTTCCCACCCTAACTTACCAATCTTCCTTTTCATACCACCTATCACTCCCCTTTTCCTATTCCTACCCTCTCCGCCAATCCAACGTCTACCGCGCGGATGGATGCATGGCTAGGGGCAAGTCTAGTCGTTAGCGTGCCACACTGCCCTGGGACCGGGCGACCCCAGAATTAGGCCAGCCTTACCCTGGCATGCGGGGCTCTGCTGGGGACAAACCTTTCCCTCGCTATTCGTGGGAACATAATGGATAGGGACAACCCACCACCTCCCATGGCCCCACCGACCCTCAGGTCATACGGGCCAAATCTCGGGAGATGCGCGCTACTACGGTGGCTCTCTCCCGCTTACACTTTCTTGACTCCATGCAAATATTTAATCTATTCATTGTCCGAATATAACGTCATTCTCCCCCTTCTGGGGCTAGCGACACATTGACGCCTACGTCGTCGGGCCCTCCTACCAGCCTTCTATCCTGCCTTTTCCGGCGATCGTGCCACCTATGCGCAAACTCGCGCAACAGTACGCAATGGATAATCCTAAAAATTATTTAATTAACCAAAATGGCGGCGATGTGGTTCGACACCCATCACGTCTCTTTTCTCGCGGGGGTGAAAAGCGGACCACGGAGAGCCGCTTCGCTACATTGAATGTAAGAGGAGGAATGGATGGTAAGGTAGATGAAGTATGTCAGATGATGGATGAACGATACATTGATATTCTGTGCGTGTACGAAACCAAGAGGAAGGGATGTGACACCACGGTTCATGGTCCCTGCACGGCATACTGGTCGGGAGTCCCCCAAACCAGCCGAGGCTGTCAGGGAGTTGGTGTGATTCTTTCACCTTGAATGGTTGAATGTGTGATGGAGCATGAATGTGTAAGCCCAAGACTTCTCTGGATTAGGTTAAAAGTCGGACTCACTCGCTTGTTTATCCTTGGGGTCTATGCACCGACGGATCTGCGTGGAGGTGGGTCATTAAATTCCCAACAAGTGAGAGAGAAATTTTGAGATAGCATGAGAAAAATCTTGAATAAATGCGGAGAAAATGAACGGATCGTGATGTTAGGGGACTTTAATGGATGGGTTGGAGTAAAGCGTGATGAGCATGAAGGAGTTCTGGGTACGTTTGGGGACGAAAGAGTGAATGACAATGGAAGAAGGCTGCTTGAAGTATGCTTGGAATGGAATCTGTGCGTGGCCAACACAATGTTTGACCACAAAAAGATCCATTTTTATACAAGAGATGAGGGAGAGTCTAGAAGTATGATTGATTTTGTAATTGTGGAGGAAAGACTGAGGAAGATAGTGCTAGACACTCGGGCATACCGCGGTGTAAGCCTACGACACAGACCACTTCCTGGTCATAGCCCGAATGCTTGGCCTCTTTAAACGGGGGCGACACAGAGGGGCCGAGCCTACGAGTGTTTTGGACAGAGTAAAAGTGGAAAATCTACAAGAAAAAGAAAAGAATGACGAGTATGTAGAGAAACTAAAAGAAAGTTTTAAAGACATAGAAGAGATAGGTGTGATTGAAGACTTGTGGGAGACATTTAAGAAAGGGGTCGTGAATGTTGCTATTGAGGTAGCTTTTAGCTATCCCGCATAGAAAGGAAAGAAATAAAAGAACTATAACGAGTGGATGAATAAAGATGTACAAAGGGTTGTGCAAGAAAAGAAAAAAGCGTGATTGGATTGGTTAGCAGCAAAAGCTAACCAAAAAGTTCAAAAGGCAACGGACGAAGAGCTAAAAGAAGCAAGAACGAAGTATAAAAGATTGAAAACAGCAGCGAAAGAAGTTGTGTCTAGAAAGAAAAAAGAACGAAAGGATGATTTCGATAGGACGCTCATTAAAGATTTCCAGTCAAACATTAAGTTTTTCTGGAAATCGATCAAAACAGTCAGAGGATAAACTTCTACCTCGGAGCTGAGTACAATCAGGAGTCAAAGTGGGAGCATTATAAAAGGAGAATAATGTGTGTTAAACAGATGGAAAGAGTATTTTTCAAAATTTTGTTTGAAAGTGAGGAAGTGAAGTTACAGCATCCGGCACCTTCCATGGAAACTAATATAAATGTTGATGAAAGTGAGATAAGCATGGATGAAATAGTGAAAGCGTTGAAAAGTATGAGATTAGGTAAGGCTGCAGGGTATGTCAAGATTACTGTCGAGATGCTGAGGGCTGGATAGGGCATAGTGGCTAGTCAGCTGTACCGCCTTTTCAATTTTTGCTGGCGAAATGGGTAAGTACCAGGAGACTGGTGCAAAGCCGTAATCGTGCCATTGTATAAGGGTAAAGGGTCACGGTAGGACTGCATAAATTACTGCGGTATAAGGATTCTCAGCGTCGTCGGTAAATTGTATGCGAAAGTGTTAATTGAAAAGGTTTTGAATGAAACAGACGAGAAAGTATGGGATGCACAAGCGGGATTTAGAAAGGGAATGGGATGTACGGATCAGGTCTTTTCCTCGCGGTGTATAGCTGAAAAGTTTTTGCTAAAAACAAGAAAGTTTATTGCGCGTTTGTGGATCTAGAAAAGGCCTATGATAGAGTGGTAAGAAATGAATTGTGGTCAGCACTGTCGGTGAACGGTGTGAGCAGTATCCTCAAACGAGCATTGCAATCTCTTTATAGGGATTCTAGGGCTTGTGTAAGGATAACGGATATACTGAATGTTTTAATATCGGAGAAGGTGTTAGACAGGTATGTGTTGCGTCACCTTGGCTGTTTAATCTGTTTATGTACAATTGCTTGACAGATTTAAAGGAGAATGAAAGTGAGTTACTCGTCAAATGTTTTCTCTATGCTGATGACCAAGTATTACTTGCGTCTTCGGCCGAGGAGTTGCAGGAGATGGTAACTGCTATGAGTGGAGCTTTTGTTAGATTGGTAAAGGGAATGAATATGAATGTAAGGAAGACGAAAGTGATGGTGTTTGAAAGATATGAGGCAGTGACAGACTACAATATCGTGATTGGATATGAACACATTGAACAGGTTATGAAGTTTGTGTATCGGGGTCCAAAGTTTACAAGAGATACAGAGTGTGAGAATGATATCGAAAGAAGAGTGAATGCAGGAAACATGGTGAATGGAGCTTTGCACTCCTTTATGATCAGTTGGAAGGTGTCTTACAAGGCTCGTTTGGCATGAGGGGGTGTTGGTTCCGACACTCATGAACAGAAGTGAAATTTCGGTATGGCAGAAGAAACATGAAAGCACAATAAATGCAGTTGAGATGAGAGCATTAAGAAGTATGATAGAATTTTACATGAATTTTACGTGGTAGAGCCATGCTGCAGCTATATTAATAGTATAGTTGTAGGATGAATGGGTCGGCTCAACCGGGGAAGGACCCCGCTCTCACAGAATACCAGCGTAAAATAGCAGCTTAATGCTGCTGTGTTTCGTATAGTGAGTGTAGAGAACCGGAGACCCATTTTACTGGAAAAGAGGCATTCTATCTTAGTCCTCACGGCTGACAACGCATCTGCATTTTTATTCGCAACCGAAGATAGATGTAGATGTCTATGGGCCACAGTAACCACGTAGTATCAGGTGGACTGTGTGCTCGTTTGTCACCCTTATTCCATAAAAAAAGGAGTTAAACTGAGTGACAGGATAAGAAACAGTGAGATAAGGAAACGTTGTGGTCTGAAAGAAGATGTAGTGACAAAAATTGAGAAAGGTATGCTGAGATGGTTTGGCCATGTTGAGAGAATAAATGAAGAACGATTGACGAAAAAAGTGTATAAGGCGAGTTTGAATGAAAGTGTTGGAAGGGGTAGAACTAGGCGGACGTTTCAAGACCAAATCAGGGACGTCTTAAAAAAAAGCCAAGTCAAGAGTACCCTAAACCGAAGAGCATATTAAGGGAATAATGAAAGTGGACGAAGCGAAACAAGAATGTAAGGATCGTAGCAAGTGGAAAGGAGTGGTCGCTGCCTACCCCTACGGGAATGAGGCGTGATTATATGTATGTATGTATGTTTAAGCTTCGTTGAAACTAGCCGCCGTGGTTCTTTATTTTAGTTACTTCTATGCTATTATATCTATCTATATATAGTATATATATATATATATATACATATATAAGAGTGACAAAGGAAATTTATGTTGCAGAAGTGAACGGCAGGGTCGGGAAGGGACGCCCTAGACGAAGGTTTATCGACCAAATTGGTGATACATTAAAAATGGGCCAGATTAGGAGTACCCTTAACCGACGAGCGTGTATGCGTAGATATATGGATGTAAAAGAGGCGAGAGAGGTGTGTCAGGATCGCGCCAAATGGAAGTCCGTAGTCTCTGCCTACCCCTCTGGGTGACAGGCGTGAGTGTTTATGTATATGTATGTATGTTATGTACATATATATAAAAATTTTATTTGTGTATGCACATGTATAGTTATGTCGGATAAATATATAATACAATTTCTTTATCTTTTATATTTTCAATCAGTCATTATTTTCAGAATAAATTAACACTACTTTACACAAAAGAATAATACATTTTAATTAATTAATCAGTAATCATAGTGCGATGAGATTTGAACCTGAGCCGTGTTCCTTCAACGTTAACCGTATGAAGAAGCTCAAGCATCTCTCAGCGAGCTATGAAAAGGAATATGCTCAAATATTTTAATGGTTGATGCAGTTGACTTAGGACGGTATTTTGTGGCATTCTTATGTGGACTTCTGAATAGCTATAATGCTGATGACGATGATGAATACATCCTTCTCCTTGTGTAAAATGTGAGAAGATGTTCCGTTAATAATTATTACATACATAATCTGTAATCAATTTTGAATTTTTTCGTATATTAACTTAATATTAATTTAAAAGACATTTTTGCTTAAAGCATAAATAAATAAACTCTCTTATAATACAAATCCGGAAAAGGGAACAGAATATCCGAATGAAATGAAAGAGATATATCAACGGTTTATTACGATAGAAATAAAACCATCGCAGCTATATTCGATTTACAAATGAATTCTGGAATCTCTTTTTATACAAAGCTAAATTACTAATTACTTTCTTCTTTTTTATTGTTTATCTGGATTTATTAGATATAGAACTATTTATTTCAGTTTACTCTTTTTAGTCTGCAGACACAAAATATTGATTGTCATAACTACCTTTTATATTATTGTATTGTTGTTGTATAACCTATTGTATGATTCACATTTAAATATATGTAATATCAATTTTACTTAAATCAAACCATTGTGTTTAATTTAGAAACTGTTATAAAAATCTAGTAAGACCATTGCTTATAGAAACAACTTGATTTAAAAGCGCACTTGCGTAAAAACTATGGTACTTAATATACGCAGTATTATAATAAGTAGTAAAGCCTTGCTGCAGATATATTATGATTGTATCACAAATAGGTCATCTCGACCGAGGATGGACCACGCGGGTTAAATAGCAGCACAATGATACTGTATTTCGTAAGGTGAGTGTAGAAAATCGGAGACCCTTTTTACTGGAAACGAAGAATTCTATCTTAGTTCTCAGGGGTGACAACGCATGTGCATTTTGATTTTGTATCGAGATTTAGATGTAGATGTCTATGTGATACAGCATCCACTCACCATTAGATGGATATTTCCACCCGGCATTTACTTGCCATCAGGTCGACTGTGTACTCGTTTGTCACCCATATTTTATAAAAAAGTTGTAAAAGATTTTTTTACATATTCCGAGACCAGACTTTTACAACAGCTACTGCCATTTCTGTAACAACTGTTAGAGAGATTTTATAACTGAAGCTAACGCTAATACGCTAAATTTAGAAAATTGCAGCAGGATTATGATGCTATTTTACGCTGTTGTTGGTGTTAGTAATGCTGCCGCATTTGGTTGCAGCTTGAGTTCTGCATTTAAAAATTTAGTTAAAAGTCGTATTGTAACTAGTTTATACACCGTTTAAAAAAGAGAGTTACATATTAACAATTCATCAACCTCGTTCCTTTCTTTGTTCGTCTATATAATAAACTAAGTCTGATAATATGTTGCTGTGTGTGTTTTCTATCCTTTTTTAATATCTTGAGCTTTACAAGAGAAATTTAAGGTGGAACTCCGAATTCTATATTTGACAAAGAAATCAATCTGAGTCAACATGATTGGCACAAGAAGAGATTGATTTTTGACGTGTCTATTCGGGGTGTCTCATACCGTTTATATTTTTTGTCAAGAAATTTTTTCAATCAAACATCTTTCGTATGTTAAGATTTCAGGAGCTTTAACTCCAGAGTATATAGAAATTATAAAATATAATGCCAATAAATTCATATTATCCGAGAACATAAGATTAACATTGGTCTTCAAAGTACCATGTTTTTAATTTTTTTCTCATTCACTCTGCATTGTCCTTTTCATATTTATTTTATTTTTTTGTTTATTTCCTTGAGTCTTAAAAATAAAAATATAATAAAAGTTATCCAAAAAATTCATACATCCATTTCTAATATATAAAATTAATTTTCGTTTGTTCGTATTTTACGCCATACCATTCTCGAAGGTTATAGCCATAGTACAAGTAACTTATAGTAACTGGCACGCATATCATACCAATACATTTATTTGAAAGTTATATATCACTTAACTTCAATAAATTGATATAAGTCTAGCAAATATTTTCACAATATTTTTTCTGCAGCCTCAACGCACCCGGTACCAGCTAGTATACGAGTATTATAAATACTTCCATACATACGATTATGTTATCATCATTACAGCGCGTCACAGGTCCTCAACTGAACATAGGCCTCTCCCAAGGAACGCCTCAAAGCTTGGTTCTGGGCCACCTCCATACATGGACTCCCTGCATATCGTACTAGTTCCTCACTCCATCTAGTGGGGAGATGCCCTACACTTCACCTACCAGTACGAGGCTGCCACTCGAGAACCATTTTCCCCATCAGTTGTCGGTTCTTCGAGCTATATGGCCAGGCCATTGCCACTTCAGCTTACTAATCCGCATGTATACGCATACAAATATTAATTATACAAACATATTATGAATAAAATGAAAGGTGAATATTATTCCTTGATAATACCAAACTGAAATTATTTTATTGCATTCATAGGTTTTACAGATAGTCTTAAATAAAATAATAAATACAGATATGAAACCCAAGTACAATGTTTTCAGTGTCTGCTCTTTATAATATAAAAAATATGATCCTATTAACAAATCAAAAAGTCAAATAAAATTCTTTCATTATCAAAGAACAATACCAAATCTTGCCCTACCTTGTAGAAAAAGGGCAAATTACATAAATTTACTCTTAATAATGTTATAAATATTGGATTTTTTTGTAACAAATCATTATTTTGTATTACTTGCGGTAAATTAAAAAAGGTATTATTTAAAAAAGGGAACTCAATGATTGTATTTTCTTATTTCTCTCTAGATATACCAGCCATTGTCACGATACTTCTTACCACTGATAATAGGCTAAACTGATATAAATTAGCACTTTCATCCGATGGTGATGAATCACATCATAGTAAAAAGAGGCAATGCCGAAATTCTCGTTTTGAAATTACCATAACTACCTACATTACCTAGCCTGCTAACTGGCAACAAAGTTTATGGTGAAAGATGGTAGCTGATACGATCGCCGGTCACGGTTAATACCTATTAATGGGAAGGAACGAAACTACATAATATTGTGTCTGATTGAACTACCAAAACCTGACTGTAGGTGACACACATAGACGACGAAATATTAAAGTATTAACGACGTTTTGCCATATAAACCTATGAAATAGGTAGGTAATATACATATATATTATTCTTAAGTACATTAAAACATTTTAACTATTTCATCCTACAATTAGATATACTAAACACTCATTAAAACTATTTCGACGAGTATTTCAACAAGTATTTACAAAAAACTATTTACGTAAACAGCGTTAATAAACTTAATATTCAATCGCCTAGAACTCGTTAGCCCCCGACTGCGTCCTGCCCCGGGGCGGCATGGCGATTGTACGTAATTATTTCACGCGGGTAGTAAGAGAGACAGAGGCCTGCCTTGAGGACTAAGATGGAATGCCTTGTTTCCAGTAAAAAGGGTCACTGAATCTCTGTACTCACCACACGAAACACAGTACCATTAAGCTACTATTTTTCGCTGGTATTATGTGAGAGCGTGGTCCTACCCCTATTCGAGGTTGAGCCGACCTATTCGTGCTACAACCACAATATAGCTGCAGTCTTAGATAATAATCTAAGGCTTCATTGCTCTACCACGTATTCAAAGGGACCGCCGAAGTTTTGTACCATTGAATATCCAACCATATTATTGAAAAATATATATAAATACTAGCTGGCCAGGCAGACGTAGTTCTGCCCCCTCCGACGACCCTGTGTCCTATAAAAATTATTAAATTCGCAAATATTGAGGGTCACTTATAGGGATAAAAACTATCCTATCTCCCAAATTGGACCAACCTGCACACAGTGTGCAAAATTTCATTGCAATTAGTTTAGTAGTTTAGGAGTTAATCGCGGACAAACAATGTGACACGTAATTTTTATATATAAAGATTAAAACGTAAATTAAACCGTAAAACCTTCTTATAAATGAAAGGAGGCCTGTGCCTAGCAATGGAACTTATATAGGCTGTTGTAGTGTAGCTCCCACGACAGTATATATTAGTGTTAAGGTATCATAAGGAGGAGTATATTTAAAGTTCTAGTACCAACAATACGTCTCTATTCATGTTACACCTGTCCAACATAACATGGGGACCCTGCCAGGCGGTGCGCTGCAACAACGTAAACGAACCACTGCCGTCGCAGCCTGCAAAAATTGTTGAAAAAAAAAGTAAAAATAATTTAAATAGATTACTTAATTGACTCCTTACCTTAAGACTTAATTGACGCAATACCGGATGTGACAAATATGAGAAGATGCCAAAATAATAATTTTATAGAAGCTGCCTAAATATTAAGAAGTATGAAGATATACTAACGAAGCTCAGTTCGCAGAGCACTCCTCTCCCTGGACATCCACAAGTCGATTGGGCCTGACGGAAACCCCCCTATTGTGCTGAGGACGTGTGCTCCGGAGTTGGCACCGGTCCTAACGCGCCTTTTCCGGTACTCCTACTCCCTAGGCGTAGTCCAGAAATCAAGGAAGACAGTTTTTGTCCACCCGTTCCCTAAAAAAGGCGACCGATCAGACCCGTCCAACTACAGGCCTATCGCCATCACCCCCTTGTTCTCCAAAATAATGGAATCCAATATAAACTGCCAGCTCATGGGGTACCTTGAGGATCACCAGCTGATTAGTGACCGCCAATACGGTTTTCGTCGAGGTCGATCAGCTGGTGATCTTCTGGTCTAATTAACTCATATTTGGGCGGAGGCAGTAGAGTCCAAGGGCAAGGCATTGGCCGTTAGTTTGGACATTGCGAAGGCCTTCGATCGGGTTTGGCACAAAGCGCATCTTTCGAAGCTCCCTTCTTATGGGCTTCCCGAGAAATTATGCAATTGGATCACCAGCTTTCTTGCAGATCGGAGCATCAAGGTCGTTGTAGACGGTGCATGCTCCGACTACAAGCCTATTAACGCTGGTGTTCCACAAGGCTGCGTGCTATCACCAACGCTGTTTCTTCTGCATATCAATGATATGTTGCAAGCCGGTAGCATTCATTGCTATGCGGATGACAGCACTGGTGATGCTCTATACACCGGCCGTGCCAATATTTCTCGGGAAAACGTCACCGAGTACCGGAACAAACTTGTGTCTGAAGTCGAGTCTTTGCTGGAAAAAGTCTCGGATTGGGGGCGACTAAATCTAGTCCAGTTTCATCCTCAGAAGACACAAATTTACGCGTTTACCGCTAAAAAGAACCCGTTTGTCGTATCTCCTCAGTTTCAAGGCACTCACCTTCTTGCCTCAGCCAGTATCGGAATCCTCGGAGTTGACATATCGAGTGACGTGCAGTTTAGTGGTCACTTGGAAGAGAAGGCCAAATTGGCCTCTAAAAAGCTTGGCGTGCTCAGCAGAGCGGGACAGTATTTCATGCCGGCACTATTTTAATCAATATTAAACAAAAAATAAATTATTGCATTTCATATTAAGAACAAAGAAGTCAATGTAATAATTTTTTTTATAGGATATGGGTGAAAAACGAGCACACAGTCCACCTGATGGTAAGTGGTTGCTGTGGCCCATAGACATCTACATCTATCCTCTATTACAAATCAAAATGTAGATGCGTTGTCACCCGTGAGGACCAAGATGGAATGCCTCATTTCCAGTAAAAAGGGCCTCCGGCCACCTGCACTCACCAAGCGAAACGCAGAGGTAAACCTCTACTTCACGCTGGTTTTCTGTGAGGTTGTGGTACTACCCCGGTTCGAGCCGGCCCATCCGTGCGACAGCAAAAGCTGCCGCGTGGCTCTACCACTGTTTTAAATTGAAATGAAATGAAAATTGAAATGACGTGTCTTAATGTATGCAAGACATGATTAATTTATTTTATTATAATAACAGAATCAATGGTCATTAATTCTCAGGATCAGCACCACAGCGCACTTTGATTTATTGTAAGCAGGTAAATAATTACCGAGGAAATGCATAAATGCAAGCATCATCGAGTCATACACTTGCAGTATTTAGATAAATTATAACAATTCTTCTATTGATAACACAAGCTCCTTATTTTCTGCTACTATAATTTATAATGTACTTAACTGTTACTTTAACTTACATTTATAAATAATCGAAAAATACGATATAATAATATTTTATTACAATTTAAGAGAAAATTATAAAATTAGAAACTTTAAAAAAGGTCCACAAAATCACATGTTCACAGTTTGATAATGAATAAGAATTTTATTTCACTTTTTAAATTATATTTATTTTTGATAGGATTATATTTTAAACTAGAGCAGACAGTAAAAATTAAGACACTGCATTCTTTAATAAATATTGCAAAACCCAGTTTTATATCTGTACTTACTATTTTATTCGAGATTATTAGTAAAAACTTATCCGATTTATAATATTATGTTTGTAAATTTATTTATTTATGCACGTGTGTATAAATGTTTGTTTGTATTTATATGTGGCTATATTTATGTCTACAAATGTAGTGTTTACCTGTTTATTAGTTATTTTTCATTTCTTTACGTCAAAGTCTGCACCTGACAACATACACCAGAAATAAATAAACAAATATTATAAACATAAAAATTGCATGGCATGGCATTGCATGGCAGGCATGTTAGTCTTATGTTTTCGGATAATATAAATCTATTATCATTATACTTTATTATATCTTTTTAAACGTCTCTCGTTGAATCTACTGAAATCTAAATATACGAAAGGATTTATCAACGAGTGCCACACTGAACAACTGAAATTTGAGGCAAAATTCTGACAAAAATATAAACGATATGCTAAGAACGATATAAGACAGCTCGAAGTGACACGTTACAAAATTAATCTATTGTTGTGCCAATCATGTTAACGCAGATCGATTTCCTTGTCAAATATGGAATACGGATATCCACCCGGAAATTCTAATTCAATATTTAAGTTGTTTAAAAAGGATTGAAAATACACAGAAACATATTACCAGACTTAGTTTATAAAATAGACAAACAAAGAAAAGAACGAGGTTGATGAAGTGTAATATTTAATTCTGTTCTTTTAATCGTGCCTGTTGTGTGTGCATTTAGGATCTTTTCGACCCCACCGTAACGCCCATGAACACCAGGGCGAAAAAAAGCTTGCCCAACCTAGAGTTGGCCAGCGAAATATCAACGCATAGTGACAGTGAGCTTGGCCAATAAATTGAAATTAATCTCCATGCTGTTGAAAAGGTAGCAGATCGTTCTCGCAACCTAAAAGGAAATTTTATGAGGGGTATAAGGCTAGCTAATTACGCATAAAGGCGGCGGTCGAAGAACGACAAGCGTAAACATAAAAAGGCTTGAAAAGGACAACGAGGAATTGCAATCTCAGCTGGCCAGCCTTGAAAAACTAACTTACGCAAACAGGAAAAACGAAAAGCCTATCCACGGAACACAACAGCCATGTCCTATCGACCGGTAGGAGCACACCACAAGGCCAAGTACGAAGAGGGGAACCTCGTGGGGTGCATTGGATCCCTAATCGAAGAAAAGCTGGATATATTTGAAGCCAAGACTTTTCTTGATAGGGTCATCCGAGCCCCACTGGCAGGTGCGAGTAAGGGTCCGGATTGCAGCGCGGAGGCGGACAAGCTGGCGGCCAAAATGCGTGAGGTTTTTTTAGACCTGAACGTGCGAATCAATCGGCCAGTTAAAACGAGCGTCTAAGGGACCTCTAAAACACCGTCAGCACTTTGGAGGTTACGGCGACGATGGCTGAAGCAGGAGATTATTCAGTGGATGATTTTGAATTCGGGGAAATCCACCGAAATCCCACTAGCATCGGGACATGCTGGGTGCGGTGATTGAATTGGGTGATGATTGCGGTTGTTGGGCTAGTGCGCATGGGTTGGGGGTCTGCTCGTGTTGAATTACTGAAGCCCAGGCCCATACATTGTTTTAGGTGCCTAGAAAGGGGGCACGTTGCCAGCAGGTGCTCCAGCGAAACAAATAGAGGCGCACGTTGTTATGCTTGTGGAGAGCATGGACACAGGACGAAACAGTGTACTGCTTCGGCACTAAAATGTCCTCTGTGTTCCAATCTCGGGCATTTTGCTGGCTACAGATTAGGGAAGAAGTCATCCCACCTCCCAAAAAAGGGGAAGGAAGAATGGTCAGACATTTGCACCCACCAGCAAGGCAGCCACAACGACTTTTGTCACTGCAACGAGTATTAGCTCGGCTACGGCTTCCGTAGCCAAGCTGAGTTACGCCCCTTAAAGTCCTCCAGAGCAATCTAAACCACTGCCACAATGGACAGCATCTGCTCATGCAAACCATTGCGGAGTGGCGGGTAGCCCTTGCAGTAGTAGCGGAGCCCCATACCGTCCCCGACCATCCTCGTTGGTTCGGTGACGAATCAGGCTCCGTCGTCATCTACTGGGAGGGTGAAGAGGGTGCCCCACCCTGCGCTTTATGGAGATGAGGGCACGACTTTTTTGTAGTACAATGAGGACTCCTGGCCATAGTTGGCAGCTATGTCTCTCCTAATAGGTCCTTTTTCGTTCGGCATGGGATCCATGCGGACTAAAATAATTGTATAGTAGTCCGCAGGGGTGAAGCATCTGGATTTTGATTCTTAATCGAGGATATATCTCATCAGCATCCACTTACCATCAAGTGGACTGTGTGCTCGTTTCTCACCCCAATTCTATAAAAAAGCAATATAGTTAATAAACTTATTTATTTTTCGCTGAACACGCTTAAATAATATTTTTAATAAAGGCTTACGTTGTTTACTAGCAATAATATTTTAAGAAACGCTCTTACGCTCTAAAATAATGTAAATATAATTTTAATATTATAGCGTACATAAGTGAATAAGTATATATATATATATATATATATACACTTACGGTTTAAGAAGAACTTTTTTATCTCAAAGAATTTTACATTCACTTTTTGAGACTTATATAACTATAGCTTAATATAAATTTGGTTTGGGCTATTCGTACAATGTAACAATGCAAATTATAATTTAAACTATAACTTAAACTACCGAAAAATACAAAATGTAGGTAAAAAGTTTCTAGCGACAGCGATGGCTCGTTTTGTGCAAATTCGACCGCCGACTTCTTTGTGCCGATTACATACATAAGCGTTACTGGATGTGACTCGCACAATAGAGTGATACAGTTGATTACATTCAATAGTTTAGAGAGAAAAAAAGTCTGATTAAGTGTCGGTTATAATAATTTATATATTTAATAAAATTTGTAATATTTATATTATTTATTATTTCTGAATAACTTAAATAATTGGTATTTTTAGAGTGTAAGAAGGAAATAATCTAGATATTTATTTATTTATGTTAGTTATTGAACATGAGAGTATTTATTTATTCAGATAGGTCTTTGTTTAGTCTTTCGATAGATAATACTTAAGTAGTCTTTTAAATGTGTGCATTGATTTTGAGTCTCTAATATCTTTAGGTAATTTGTTATATAATTGTGAACCGCTTATCTGTCGGTGTAAAATAATCAAAATGAAATAAAACTTTCAATAATTTATTTTGAGCAGTTTGTAGTATTGCTAGATTAGTTTTGGCTGCATTACCCCATATTTCTACTAGATAATCGATTTGTGGTTTCACAATGGAATTATAAATTGTATACCGTACAGGGACTGGAAGATAGCGAGCAATACCTTTTATCATACCCGTTAGATATATCAACTTAGATTTTATTTTTAGAATGTGGGGTGCCAAGTTAACTACTATCTAGAATAAGACCTATAGATATATGTACTTACAAGTGCTACTTTTGTATTAACCATCTTTGATTCTCCACTTTTGTACCAACCAACGCTTTCCGTTATTTGAAATCAGAAAATTAATTATAAAACATGAACAGAATGTTACATAAAGTAAAGCGACAGCTTGTGTAGCCAGAATTTACTCGAAGAAATTATAATATCAACATTAAATATCTGTTGGAGATGTTTGTGTACAGACTTCGTATACGGACAAATGAAATTGGTTTGATTGAACCTTTTTTTGAACTACTTTGTCAATAACAAGCAGTTGTCGGATAATCTTACAGCACTTAATCCATCTCACGGTAAGAATATGCTGAAGCACATAGACATCTACATTTATCCTCGGTTAATTATTAAAATGCAGATGCTTATGTTATACATTAAGAATAAATGTACCTGTTATTACTAAATTACTTTCAATAATTAATATAATTAATATGTATGAAATAATAATTAAAATTTGATATATAATTGTAATATATAATGGTTTTTATCCTCAAATCCTTTTACTTTACCACTGATGATTTGTACAGTGAAATTAATAAATCACAGGCGCTTCAAAATACCAAAGTGATTATGAGCTTGGGTAGTATAAACGCGCTTAATTTATCACGATGGTGTCAAACATAAATCGCTGCTAATTGATCATGATAAATAATGAAAATCTATATTTTATAATTTGGTAAGAGATTTATAACTTTATTTATTTCATTTTAAATGGATACAGAATAAAAATAAATTAAGTACAAAATCAGTCAATAAACTTGGTTTCATACTAGGAAGACCCATACGCAGCTATATTATGGTTGTAGCACGATCAATGATCGATCACATTTGAGTGATGCATTTGTGTATAAAGTGTCTGCGCATGTAAACTATTAGTGGAAACAATGAAACAAGTGCTCCGATGTTGATATAAACCTTAAGTTTTTTGTCCGCTTAGGCGCTTTAAGAACTTGAGATACTGTCATCATCGACTATCTGATGGATATAGCAGAAATCTCCCAAGAATTTCTCAATGTTATGCATCGGCATATTGTGAAGAAATTAAAAAAAATATTATAAAGAATAATTTATTATTATTTGATCCTGGCAACAGTATAACCGTACAAGTCCATAACTAAAGAAAAAAAAACGGTGATCACTTATTCGAACAAATTTTCCTTTTAATTATGTAGTATATCTGAAGCAAACAGAATCTAATAGCCGGATATTAATTCCGCTGGCGCACACGCGATTCTTGTGTTACTCGTTCATTCATTGACTTGTTTCCACTTTGGTAAGAAATACGTGAAAGGGAAGGGTCGAAGTTTAATCATATTTGAATATAAATGACTATTTTGAATAGACGTTTTGAGAGTTCTTTGAAACATTATAACTGTTTTAATTTCTTTTTTTTTTGAAAAGTGACAAATGTCTACATAATTCAAGTAATGTTAAGTGGATGCTATGGCCATTCGTAGAATATGATCTCATAGAATACCAGCGTAAAATAAAAGCTGCTGTATTTTGTATATAGACTTTAGAAAACCACAAAAGCAGAAGTATGCTAAAAGGGAATTGAAAAATAACACTTATACATAAACATATACAAAATATAACCTTCCTACTGGGGTACTTCACTTAAAATGCCAGCTAAATCTAAATAAAAATAAATTAATAAAATTTGAAATATAGTGTTACATATATTAAAAAATATAGTACGCAAATGCAAATGAATAACCAGTGAAAGTTACCTAAGTGCAAGTTGCTAGCTTTTTAAGGAATCGCAGAAGACTTGAGATAATATTTAAGTGTATTTCCTCTTCTCTACAAGCCTTTAGTTGCAAGAAGTGTACAGTGCGGAAAGGTGACGAACGGTTAAAAAAACACCACTCCATTACTCTACTGGGTTTCTTGCTTCTAAAACAATATTGCTCCCATTAGAACGTGCTCAGAGAGCAGTTCTAAAGGTAGCAACTTTACGTCCATTCATGTTTCCTACAAATGAACTTTACTTAGCATGTAGTGTACTAATTGTCCGTCAGTTGTTTATCCTGAACATCATATTAAAACAGCATACCAAACTTCCTTTTAACTTAAAATCCATAGACAGGAAAAGAATGGACTTAGCTTGTGTAAACCCTCAAACCAAACACGCATTTGTGAACAAATTTTACATATTTTTAGGACCCTTTCTATATAACAAGCTCAACAAGTCACTAAAGGTGTAAGGGTATTTCTAAATAAATTAAATTACGAAGACACAGAGAAGTTGTTAGAAATTCTAAAATAGTTTGTATTAATTGTAGGTAACAATTAATCATTATTTAGTTATTTTATTTATTATAAAATATAGTTTAATTATTTAAATATCTAGATATTTTGTCAATAACAAACCATTGTCGGATACTAGTATCCTACATTATTAAACCCATTGTGTAAGTGATGTCTGAAACACAGGTACTCAACCTAATTCAGGCAGGTAGCTAATATTATAAACTTGACTTTTCTATCTTCTTTTGTAGATTCTACATTATTAAGCTACACATAGTTTAAATTTTATCATAGCATGTTATTTTTGTTAGACCTATTGTTACTTTTTTAAATGTAATCATATTTGTTCCTGTATGTAAACATGTATAATTGGAAAAGAAATATATATTTATTATTAGTATTATATTATTTATTATTATTATAATTGAAAATCCCTTTTCATGGATGCTTTTATATATTATATATAAAGGTAAAATACTTGAAGAAAAAAACTAAGAGGTATTTTGAAACAATGATCTAACACACTACGACTCCGTTCATTAATGCCCTTGTACATTAAAAGTATAATATTTTATTACATTTTACTTGTGTCAATTTTAATTGTAAAAAATTTTCCGATCAAAATGAAAGGACCAAAAATTCTGACTCTTGCTAAATCGCACCTTAATCCTACTCAGAATTAAATTCAAGAGGAAGATCAAATAAAAGGACACTCAAGAGAAAGTTACTCCTTTAATTAAAGGTAGAAGAGGTTGGTATAACACAAATGATGTTTCAACATATTAAATGAAAGTTGAAACGAGTTCACTCAATATCTGCGAAAGGCCAACCGCTAATTATAATCAAAGTTTATTCGAATGTCTCAGGGAAGGTAGTTAAAAACCTAGTTAAACCAAAAAAATGTTAAAGGCGATATAAAATACACTACAAATTTAAAACAAATTTATTTTTATTATTAGGCTGTTATTTAAATATTAGTAATTTTAAGTATGTATCTATAGTATTGGAAAAACATACGTCTTTGCACTTTCTTTAAAACTGTATACTAGAAGACATCGCAATTGCAGCCTTCTCATTTGGCTCAGATTTTTCTTGCTTCTAACCTTTCTCATTTGATTTTTTTGTAATGTTTTCAAATAACTTTGCTGCCATTTTTGACATTGAGCAGTTTTCACTATGATCCTAAGCTGTTAAGTAATTGGTCTTTTGATGTTTAATAGACTTAAAATCAAAAAATATTAATTTATGGTGGAATCAGTTATGGTTATAGGACGGCAATTCCCACGAAACCGACGTGAAAGTGAAAACGTCTTGGATGTAGAGAATGGTCAATTTCTGCAACTTTAGAGAATTTCAGAAGATACCTCGTAGGTGAACTACGGCCATCTCTTCAAAAACAAGGGCCCTACGGACTTTCTATGGAGTTCTAAGTGAGTGTCATGTAATTTTCTATACACCTTTGAAAAACTCACACTCTTTTTCGTTTGTATTAAATCCTAATACATGCTATAATCGAGGCTATCAATAAAAGTAAAAAAAAAAATATTAAGAAAATACCTATATAAAATTCCCTATGAACCATAAAGAGTGGCGAATTGCTTCAAAGGTGCATGAAGAGCCAAATGTGAGTGGGCAGTATGAGGATCGTTCATTAAATGTACAGTCAGCGTCAGTTAGAAGGGAGCTATGTATCAGCTCATATGTACCAGCTCCGATAGAGGGGACTGCTAATCGTCAGTGGCTACACTGCTGTGTTCCGGTATTAAGTGCGTAAAGAGCTATGCGAGCTCTTTGGCCCTCTCGAAGGTGAGTCCGCTGGCAACCACCAATGTATAGTAGGCATAGCAATCGACATCGATTATGAAATCGAAAAGTAGTTCTATTGTATTAATTTTTTGTATAATAATGCGTTATCTCAATAATTCATGTACCTACACGAATTCATAAGATGATGTTTTAAAAAAATGAATATTTTAATATTTGTATTTTGTTTTAACTAATAAAGTAAGATGTTTACTTGAAAGATGTTTACATACTCGCCACGATGTGTCGGCGGCGGATAATATTACTGTTAATAATGGCGGAGATATACTCGTTATAATATAATACTGTTCCACATTACCAGTTAATTAAAGAAGGTTAAGCGTTTTTGAATGAATTTTTCATTTGTTAGAATCATAGTCAAAGAGCATGGCTTTGGAAAATAATAGAATTGGTTTAATAATAAAGAATAGTTGGACCCTTTACACATCCCACTGCTGTACTCACGTCTCCTCGTATTCCTAAGAAGTTATAACGCTATAAGTTCGCCTCATTGGCTTTAGCGTGTTGGCAGACTACTCCAATTTATTTAATTTTTAATAATCTTTATTGAAATGCTTATTTAATAGTCAAAATTTTCAATAATTAGGATTCAGATACTCTAAAACGTTACCATTGTACAACCGGTGTGTGTTGCCTTATGGATCTGAGACGTAGTCCTTCGTTGCTGGCCGTATGAGGAAGCTCATGGTCGCTCAGCGAGCTATACAGAGAGCTCGTGGTTTCTCTACGTGATAAACTTAGAAATGAGTACATCCGCAGAGTAACCGACATGTAGCCCAGCGGGTTAGTGCACAGTGTACTTTAGAGCATTATGTAACGGTAACGGTTGCGAAGATTAACCCAACAACACCGCAAAACGTTCAGTGTACGACCGCCGAGTACCAAAAGAATGGAAAACTTTCGTGCGTCCATTAATTGAAATAATCACAACCCATTACGTTTTCATCATTACAGTAATGGTTCTCATCTATTTGCATCCATCGACTTCCTGCATGTCTTACCAGGTTGTTACTTTATCTAGTGGGGGATTGTGGGGAGGCACACTTCGCCTACCGGTACGCGATACCACCCACCCGAGAAACTTTCTTTCCCATCGGTTGTCGGTTGTCGGTTTAAATATCTTCAATAGCACTTCGAGCTATATTACCGATCCATTGCTGCTTCAGTTTACTAATCCGTTGGGCTATAGTTAGTTATTTTTCATAGTTGCTACGCTTGGTAAGCGGCTTGGCAACCGCAGTTTTTTATTTTTAGTCTTTATTAGTAAGACACTGCTGCCTATCTCCTGATTTGTTCATGTAAGCATCTGCATCATAGCGATACAATTTTAGTTACATCAAAGCACGAGTGATTAAGGTTATCTTAAGCTAACGTGCTTTTCATCTTACACCGCAACGGGCTACCGTTATTACTCGTATGTACGTTTGGGGTCAATCGCTTGCCCATTTAGGAATAAAAGTGAATGTATTAAATAATAGATCGGGGAAAAAGTTTCTTCGTATTTTGTTTGTATAAAATTGAAGAAAAATCTCTTTGGTTGTACTGTTTGTATCCAGCTGGTTTTAATGTAAATATATAAAGGATATAAGGAAAAGAAAAATAAATGTGTGTAGTTCTTGTTTATTATTCGTAGTAATTTCAGGGTTAGTCTTCTTTACACATGCAACGGCCAATGTACATGTTTGTGAGAATAGAGTTGATACAGTCACATTGGTAATGTTGCTCTCCATTACGAGTCTGTAACATTCAGGTTCAGATCTTTGGCATTAATCAGTCATTATTGGCTCATCTTTCGATAATATCAAAAACGTTTTATCCTCACCCTCACACCTAATAAAAATGACTCCTTTAAATTTCAATGATATTTAATTAAAAATTATACTTTGATATCAATGGAGTTTTATATTTTCACGACTGTATAAATTCCTTTAAATATTGGCATAAGAAGTTCATATACTACTAATTCTATTTTTGGTTTTCCTGATTTCCTTTTCTTTTGTTGTTTTCGCTATTTTTGTTGTTAATTTTTTTGTATTTTATTTATTGTTATTTCTGTTGTAGTCACTGACCAGTTTCTGTCTCCGTCTGTCAAATTTGAGCGTAGAGTTAAAATATGATAGCTTAATTATAGATGTTAAGTACACAGAGTTGAATTTCGATTTAGGGGCGCTTAATTTCAGGATGTGGATTATGCTTAGAACTATCTAAGACTTAATTTATTAATACACACCCTGAAATTAAGCCCCCAAAATTAGAATTCGATATCGAAAATATTTTAAGGAGAAGTTTATAGGAAAAATACTTATTTGATTTTTTTTCAGTTTTTTATGCTTATCGTAACATAATTTAAAAAACAAAAAACAAAATATACTCTTACTATGACTACATTTTGGTTCATATTATTTTTATCATCTTTGAACTTCGTAAATTGTGCATTTAAAATATATTGCTACTTTACTGGAGAATAAAATGCTTAGAAAATATATCATAACGTAATACAAAAGTAAAGCTATGCTTGTAAATATGCATGCATACGTTTTCTGTCACGTTTTAAATTTTGTTGATAAATGGGGTACCTTGTTTGAATTAACATCCTTAAGGTGAATTTTAATGAAGTTCAGCAGGAGACGTGGGCTGTTTTATAAATACAAATTTTCTTACTAAAAGCCGCTTTAGTGATGATAGTGATATAACACTTTAGAAAACTAACGATCTAGTTAAAATTATTTATATTATGTAACATAATATGTCGCATATATTATATAGATATCTTGTTTTGATTTATTTTAATTTTTTGTCCTTTGTTTCTTTCCAAAAGATTGCTTTTAAAAATTAAACTTAATACTCGATGGCAAATATCAATGAAGAATGTTTTTTTTTTAAATAAAAATAAGAGTGACAAACGAGCGCACAGTTTATCCGATAGGTTTATGGCATAGTTTTCTAAGACATATATTTATCCTGTATATGCGCTGTCAATTTAAGGTCTAAAATATAATGCTTCGTTACTAGTAAATACTAAAGGAAAAGGAAAATTAAAAAGAAATCCCCTAAAAGGAAATATTTGGGTGCTGCTTATGTTCAGCACTAGAATTTTTTAGTCTGCAATGGATACTAAATTATTGTAACACTTAAGAATCTCAGTATGTACCTCATTAAATTAAAATAAAAAAATCTTTTAATAAAACTTACCAAATATTGTAAGTAAATTTTCCTTTACTTAATATTATCTAAATAAAGTCGCCATGTAAAGTGGAGTAGCATAGCTATTACAAGAAAAATACTAAAAATAAAATATGTAATATTAGCTCGATTCTCGTCTAAAAGCCAAAGCAAAGCTGTAAAAACTGCTTTATTCCAGCGGTATAGTCCTAAACTTAGGGTATATATCTCTCAAAGAGCATTGAAGCAGAGAATATTCATAACGATCTCCAAATGCGGTTTAACACGCATTGGAGTTTCCTCACAATTGTTTTCTTCACAGCCTCTGTTAAACTTACCAACTTGATTTCTCGCCTTACTGAACGGTTTCAGTGACAGTTCTTTGCCTTTCAGAGTCTCCAAGTCTTCTCCAGACACGAAAGAAATAGTTGTGCCAAATGTTTTCCTCGTCATCGTCTTCATTTTGCCAAAGCCAAGCCCAATGCAATCTTCGTCGCTGACGTTGCCGTGAATTCAGAGGTGCTCACCACGACTTCCGTGTTCGTAGTTCATCCTGGTGTAAGCAATTACAAATGGTCTGAGTGCTTACTTCAAGTCCAGATGCGGCCCGCACTTCTGCTTTCATTTGATTGTTGGGTCACGGGCTGCTAGCAATCTGAAATAGCGCCTCTCGGCGACCATTGCAGGGTCGGTCAGCTAAATTATCCATGCCGTGGTACCTCTGCAATGTGTTCACAATACAAGATTGGGATACAGCAACTCTGCGTGCTATTTCTCTTGTTTTTTATCCTTCCTCCCTCAAAGTTACAATTCTTGCTCGTAAAACTTCATATAATCCTCTTGGCATTTTTTCAGTCACAATTTTCCTCGAAAAATATTTTAAATCCGTTAAAATTTATTAAGTCTAATTTCTGAATTAGCGTAAACTTGGTTTAAATTTTTTATAAACCATCGAACTTGTTTAATTGTTATATATTCTTATTCTATATTTTAAGTAAAGAATCAAGGAAGAAGAAGAAATTCTAATATAGTCTACCGTAATAAAAATTATTTTGATTTTTCAAACTGATTGCAAACTTTTTTGATGTGTACGTGATATATTTTTTGATGTGTACATATTATATCTGTTAATATTAATAATATCTTAAAAAAATTACTATAATCAAACTCACAATTTATACAAGCTCTACTAATTTCTACGTGTTGTTTCCGATATTCACTACGAATTTTTCCGCTTGCAGAGTTAACAACTTCCAATCTCTAGAAGCCGATTTCCGGAAAGGATTTAGTATCATAAACTACATACATACTTCAGATAATTGTACATAATACTGAATATCTTGTTACAATCTGCCATTTTGTTTTGCGAATGTGGACTATGACAAAGCCTTTGATTACTTTGAAATTTCCTGCTGAAAATACTGCAGAGTTGCTCTACAACTTTTACATCTGCTTAGCCAAAAGATTGATTAAAGAGAGATAATGTTTACATTCATTGAATCTGCGATATATAATAATATGTGCCATATAAACTTAAATAAATAAATTATAAGACGCTAATAATACACACGCTGTATTCGAAAATTGTAGAAAAATTCATGAAAATCTACAAAAATCTACTCAGTCCTTCAATAACAAAAAAATATATTCTCTATCCTGCGGAACTGTCCCCTTGGGATAAGTTGAATATGCAAATTTATATTTTTGCGTACTCACAGAAAACAAGGTTTTGTGAATAATACCCCAGTGCGAATAAATGATAATCAAGCACGTACAAGGCTCACTTTTTACATTCCACGTGCGTTGTTCCAATCGGGTGACGAATTCCTGTGTAAGGGATTAAAAGAGTGTTTCTGTTTTATAACATAATATTCTCAATGCTTTTTTTTATAGGAGAGGGTGACAAACGAGCACACAGTCCACCCGATGGTATGTGGTTGCTGTGACCCATAGACATCTACATTTATCCTCAATAAAAAATTAAAATGCAGATGTGTCATCACCTGGAAGGACTAAGATGGAATGCGTCTTTTCCAGTAAAATGGGTTTCCGGTTCTCTACACTCACCATACGAAACACAGCAAAAGCTGCTATTTTACGCTGGTATTCTGTGAGAGCGTGGTTCTTCCCTGGTCTAGCCGACCCATTCGTGCTACAACTATACTACTAATATATATAGCTGCAGCTTGGCTCTACCACGTGAAAAAATTACACGCTATTTTTCCTTGTGAAAATAAAAACAGGTGGTTTATTTTATGGGGACTGTAAATACATAATATTTCCATATAATAAAATGAGGCATTAAAAATGATCTAAACACATCATATCATAAAAATATAACTGTACTGTCTAAGAGCTGCAAGAAATTATTCCGATTTATTCCAGCCGCTAATTTTACTGTCACACACTGCGGCGCAATTTCTTCCAAAGCATCTTGTTGGTTGAAAATCCAACGCCTTGTGTTTTTTTTTACAAGGAATGTCCTACCCCGGACGACCTTAATGTAGAATGTACTAACAGCAGTAGACTTGTGATCCTATACATATTTTAAGTATAGTGTCCAATGGTGTTACAGATTATCAAAGGTAGCGTATTCACTCATCATCAGGTAACCCGCATACTTGTTTGCCACTTCTATAAAAAATAAATAAATCTAATAAGTAACAAGGTAGTAACAATTCCCCCTGATGATAAATTCCTACTACAATTTCAAGCGAAGAAGGCCTCAAATGCGTTGTCACTCCTAAAGATAGGTGAAATGCATCAAAGGCTGTAATGATGGTTAGTAAGCTGCATCCTCCTTTGCCACTTCAATTATAAAAAAAAAAAACACTCTCAAGTTGTGTTATAAATTTTATTTATCACACGATGGATAGTATTATTTGCATATGTACATACATTCGTATAAGGAGGAACTGCTCTGTAAAAATTATTATCGCTTTCCGCTAACGTTATCTAAATCAATAGTTATTACGAAAATTATACATACCTTTGAATTTATTATCAATTACCTAAAACAAAGATAAAGTTTCTTCGTAAAAATTGGCTGATCGGGGGAAAATTTATTCAGATTGTCCCCATAATGTAGTAAGTTGTTTGTTTGCGCGAACTGGTGTTGCTGAAGATTTAATAGAAATTATTAAGAAAAGGTGACAAACAAATTTTCGTTCTAACTGGATTTGAATTCCGACTTCACATAAGTTTTATTAAGCGTTAAGTTTATTTGAAGCTGTGTCTGATCATTGTCGCTGGTAATATCCTTCATATGAGTTATTTATATGGAGGATATTACTGGAAATATAAGTTAATATTATTATTATTAAATTATTATTACCTTTTCTCTTTAATAAATAGAAATCACACCCAGTTATTTTAAATGTATTCAATCCCGAATGAAAAAATCCTTGCTATAACACAGAAAGACGTACTGCGATAAAAGGTTTCAAAATAAACCCCGCTCAATGTTTTTCCACGGTGGCAAGCTGTATAATTGACTAATTTCATTAACCATCGGGAAAGTATATTAAAATATAATACAACGCCAGAGTCTATAATTCGCCCTGTCGAAAGCTTGGCATGTCACAATTAATTAACTATCCACAGTTGAAAGTAAGAAAAAAAAAACGATTTTTTAATAAGGTTATGATATAGTTTGTATAATATATAGACATGAAATTTAGTAACATTTAACTTTGAACTCCCAGGCGAGGATGGAATTACAGCGGAGCTTCTGAAAGCGGGTGGAAAACCGGTACTTGAAGTCCTTCAGAAGCTCTTTAATTCCGTCCTCCATGGTGGCATTACACCGGAGGCGTGGAGCAGAAGTGCGGTGGTCTTGTTCTTCAAGAAAGGCGACAACGCTCTCTTGAAGAACTACAGACCGATTTCCCTTCTGAGCCGCGTCTACGTGCTGTTTTCGAGAGTCATTACGAATCGTCTCGCGCGCAGACTTGACGACTTCCAGCCTCCCGAACAAGCCGGTTTCCGAAAAGGCTTTAGCACCATAGACCACATACATACCCTTCGGCAAATTGTACAGAAGTCCGAGGAGTACAATTTGCCACTATGTCTGGCGTATGTGGACTATGAGAAAGCCTTTGATTCCGTCGAAATTTGGGCGGTGCTGCAGTCCCTTCAGCGATGCCAAGTTGACTGTCGGTATATCGAAGTGTTGAAGTGCTTGTACAGTAGGGCTACGATGGCTATCCGAGTACAGAACCAGAGTACGAAACCTATCCAATTGCAGAGAGGTGTAAGACAGGGTGACGTCATATCCCCGAAACTCTTTACCGCTGCATTGGAAGATGTTTTCAAGCTTCTGGACTGGAAAGGATACGGTATCAACATCAATGGCGAGTACATCACTCACCTTCGATTTGCCGACGATATAGTCCTTATGGCAGAATCGCTGGAGGACCTAAGCACTATGCTCAATGACCTCAATAGTGTTTCCCAACGGATAGGTCTTAAGATGAACATGGACAAAACAAAGATCATGTTCAATGTCCATGTCACACCTATGCCGGTAGTTGTTGGGAACACTAAGCTCGAAGTTGTTGACGAGTATGTTTACCTGGGACAAATAGTCCGACTAGGTAAGTCCAACTTCGACCGAGAGGTCAATCGACGGATTCAACTCGGTTGGGCAGCGTTCGGGAAATTACGGCACATCTTCTCGTCAGGTATACCTCAAAACTTGAAAACGAGACTGTACACCCAGTGCGTGTTGCCAGTGATGACATACGGAACTGAGACGTGGTCCTTCACTGCTGGCCGGATGAGGAAGCTCAAGGTCGCTCAGCGAGCTATGGAGAGGGCTATGCTCGGAGTTTCTCTGCGTGATAAACTCAGAAATGAGGATATCCGCAGTAGAACTAGAGTGACCGACATAGCCCAACGGATTAGTAAGCTGAAGTGGCAATGGGCCGGCCATATAGCTCGAAGAACCGACAACCGATGGGGAAGAAAGGTTCTCGAGTGGCAGCCTCGTACCGGCAGGCGAAGTGTAGGGCGTCCCCCCACTAGATGGAGTGACGACCTGGTAAGATATGCAGGAAGTCGATGGATGCAGGTGGCTCAGGACCGTGCTTTGTGGCATTCTTTGGGGGAGGCCTATGTTCAGCAGTGGACTTGTGAAGGGCTGTAATGATGATGATGAACTTTGAACTCACTAAGTATTGTAAAAAACCTGGTAGAAATGTTTAAATATATGGTTATAAGATTATTGAAAGTCATGTAATCCAATTTACTCCCTAATATATCTGGCGCTATAATCTGGCGCTGTCGTCGCACCTCAAGCGTAACGCATCAAAGCCTATCAAAGTTTCGAACTTACTGCGGTATATATAAAAGAGTTCCGAGCTATCACACGGAGCGCTTCAGTGGTCCAGTGTCAGTGGTTCAGAGTCGCTTGGGCTTTGTAGACTTTGGACGTGTTGGTTGATTACACTCCCGTCGCTCTACTCTCATTGCTCAGCGCATGAATTATCTTAATTTTTTGTTTATGGTGTTCTCTATGTACTGCGCGAAGCAAGCTGTCCTGAGAGACAGCGGTCTCACTGAGTTGTTGTGAAGTTTCGGACGCTTATTGTAGTGCAAAGTGAGTTTCAGCGTAGCTCTCCTACCTGGCTTCCTGGTACGGGTATCGGCAACCTTGAGTAGAGTGAAACACACCCTCCACCCTAGAGGCGGCGATCGTTTTTAATTTTTGTGTTGCTTGTTGCATTAGGCAACAGCTAGGTACACACACTAGCACGCGCTAGGTGCATAGGTGTTCATTTTATGCACACACCTCCCCCGCTGAATGGTGGGGAGCTTGATACACATCTGTGCTTGTGTTAGCATAATAATCCGTGTGGAGTTGCCAGAGCGCTTCTCTAGGTAGCGGATAGGGGAACGCCATCCAGATATGGGTGGTAGCGGGAAACCGCCGACCAAAACTGGTCGGGGTTGGGCGTCAACATGGCTCCATTAGGACTAGAAACGCCCGGAGCTTATCCCTATTTGATTAGAGTGAACAGGGGATGCAACACACGCGGCTATGTGCTAAACGCACCAATGCAATGCTGGGTAACCCCGCGCGGTTATTTGCTAAGCGCACCGATTCCGGGCGACCTCTGTGGGGCAATGTGCCAAGCACACCTATGCCGGGTTGTCCGTAAGCCCACTAGCGCCCAGGGGCCGCCGCATGGCCACGAGGAAGAAAACCTCTTCAAAAATAACCATAATTCTACGATCTAAGGTGCCGATGATATGAATGTCGGGGGAGGGGGCAGTTTCAAGCCTTTGGGAGGGGGATTCAGGGACCACACCCTGTAAAAAAAGGAAACCTATTACATGCAGTGCGACAACAAAAATACTCCCCAGGGTGGTCCTGTCAACCCTGTTGTTGGCGGGGAATCCACCCCCAGTAGCCTAATTAGGCTCTGTGGTAGCCCCAACGTATCTGGGGGGGAGACAATCCGCTGTATTGCGGTGATGCACCAGCGTTTACCGCGGGCCCGATAACATCAGAGGGCCAAACACAAAAAGGAGGAGCCGTGTCGAAAACACCAACAATATCGGCACAAGACAAGTGTGGGCGTTTTAAGCGAACTAACACTACGAGCAGTTAGGCCGGTGAGAGTGATGCTGACGGTATGTCTGATGGTTCGTTCGTGTCGCTCACATCGGAAAACGGAAGGCGAAGCCTCCGAGTAGAGAGAAGTTTACGGCGGTGCCAGTTGCAGCCTCTGGAGGAGATAGTGTGACAAGGGCTGAAACAAAAGAAGACCTGTTTGATCCGTCCATAACACCTACTTACACCAGGGCAAAGAAGAACCTTCCAGGCCCGGTAATGTTAGCTCGGGAAATGCGTTCTCACGGAGACGAGGAATTCGGTTAGGAAATTGATTTTCACTTCCAGGTTCTAAAAACACTTGCCGATCGATCCCGTAATCTCAAAGGAGAGTATACTTGTGGTATAAGGTTGGTTGTGCGTAACATCAAAGCTGCGGCAGAAGAACTCGCGCGAAGGACCGACTGAAATGATAACGTCGCCAGGCTGGAGAAAGAAAACGCAGATTTGCGTTCCCAGCTTGCCAGTCTTTCGACTAATATGGAAAGACTTTTTTTTTTATAGGAGAGGGGGCAAACTAGCATGCGGCTCACCTGATGGTAAGTGACTACCGCCGCCCATGAACAACTACAACACCAGGGGAATCGCAGATGCGTTGCCGGCCTTTTAAAAAGGAGTACGCTCTGTTCTTGAAGGTCCCTAAGTCGTATCGGTCCGGAAAAATCGCTGATGGTAATCGATTTCACAAGGAGGTCGTGCGAGGAAGAAAACATCTTCTAAATCGCACAGTGGTGGACCGCCAATCATCCAGATGGTGTGGATGGTATCGGGAGTTCTGCCGCGATGTGCGTTCGTGAAATTTGGCGGCTGGGATTAATCCGAACAATTCCTCAGAGCACTTCCCATGGTAGATGCGAAAGAAAATGCAAAGGGATGCAACATCTCTTCGCAGTGCCAATGAATCGAGCCGATCGGAAAGGGCTCGGTCGTCGACAATTCGAGCCGCTCTGCGTTGGATGCGGTCAAGTGGAAGGAGCTGGCACTGGGGTGCCCCTGCCCAGAAATGGGAACAGTATTCCATGTGAGGCCGAACTTGCGCCTTGTAAAGTAGCAGGCGGTGTGCCGGCATGAAATACTGTCCCGCTCTGCTGAGCACGCCAAGTTTTTTAGAGGCCAATTTGGCCTTCTCTTCCAAGTGACCACGAAACTGCACGTCACTCGATATGTCGACTCCGAGGATACCGATACTGGCTGAGGCAAGAAGGGGAGTGCCTTGAAGCTGAGAAGATACGACAAAGGGGTTCTTTTTAGCGGTAAACGCGCAAACTTGTGTCTTCTGAGGATTAAATTGGGCTAGATTTAGTCGCCCCCAATCCGAGACTTTGTTTAGCAAAGACTCGACTTCAGACACAAGTTTGTTCCGGTACTCAGCGACGTTTTCCCGAGAAATATTGGCACGGCCGGTGTATAGAGCATCACCAGTGCTGTCATCCGCATAGCAATGAATGTTACCAGTTAGCAACATATCATTGATATGCAGAAGAAACAGCGTTGGTGATAGCACACAGCCTTGTGGAACACCAGCGTTAATAGGCTTGTAGTCAGAGCATGCACCGTCTACAACGACCTTGATGCTCCGATCTGCAAGGAAGCTGGTGATCCAATTGCACAATTTCTCGGGAAGCCCATAGGAAGGGAGCTTCGAAAGAAGCGCTTTGTGCCAAACCCGATCGAAGGCCTTCGCAATGTCCAGACTAACGGCCAACGCCTCCCCCTTGGACTCTACTGCCTCCGCCCATCTATGGGTCAGGTAGACCAGAAGATCACCAGCTGATCGACCCCGACGAAAACCGTATTGGCGGTCACTAATCAGCTGGTGATCCTCAAGGTACCGGATGAGCTGGCAGTTAATAATGGATTCCATTATTTTGGAGAGCAAGGAGGTGATCGCAATAGGCCTATAGTTGGATGGGTCTGAGCGGTCGCCTTTTTTAGGGATCGGGTGGACAAAAGCTGTCTTCCATGAATTCGGGACTACGCCTTGGGAGTACCGGAAAAGACGCGTTAGCACCGGTGCCAACTCCGGAGCACACGTCCTCAGCACAATTGGGGGGATTCCGTCAGGCCCACTCGACTTCTGGATGTCCAGGGAGAGCAGTGCTTTGCGAACCGAGCGCTGTGAGAACAGCACATCCGGCATGGAGCACTCACACCGCGGGATGGTCGGCGGTGTTTTCCCCCCGTCATCAAGAGTCGAGTTGGACGCAAAAAGGGAGCCTAAAAGGTCGGCTTTGTCTTTTGCGTCATGGTCCAGTGAGTCATCCTCCCTGTGCAGAGATGGTAGTGATGGCTTACAGAAATTCCCTTGGACAGCCTTGGCGAGAGACCAGAATGCACGGTTTCCCGAAGGAAGGCAAACTAGTTTCTCGCCAATTCTGCCTATGTGCTCTGACTTTGCCTTGGCAATAACTCTTTTGAAGGACCTGGAGGCGAAGTTATACTTCTTTTTAAGTGTGCTGGTATTTACATCCCGAGTCGCCGAAGCTGCAGCCCAGGCTTGATAACACTCCTGCTTACTGCGTAATACAGTCTTACAGGAGCGACCAAACCAAGGCTGAGATCTGCCTCCGATGGGTACCACAGATGATGGAATAAATAGTTCCATTCCCTGTAGCACCACATCAGTGACAGAGTCAGCAACAGCGCTGGGATCATCCGGCGAGAAGCAAACCCGCCCCCATGGGTAGGATGCAAAGAAGGACCGCATTCCGTCCCAATCCGCCGACCTGTAATGCCAAACACGGCGGCAACCTGCAGAACGCAACCGCGAAGGGAGCGTGAGTGGCACCACACTCCGGATCAGACAATGGTCCGAAGAGCCGAGAGGGGCATCGACGGAAACCTGATATCCGTCCGGATGAGAGGTCAGTAGAAGGTCCAACAGGGAAGGTGTATGATCCTCCACATCTGGAATCCGCGTAGGCGAAGTAACCAGTTGTGTCAGACCATATGCCAAGGCAAAGTCATAAACAGATCTCCCCGCATGATCGGTTAGACGTGAACCGAGCCATTCAGCATGGTGGGCGTTAAAATCGCCAAGGATCACGATCTCTGCGGATGGGACCTGTTGTAGCAAGAAATCTGTAGCCATTTGGACGTGGTCGATGAGTCGGTCTGTTTCGGCATTACCGCTATGGGACCTATAGAGGCACCCGTAGACGCGCGGATGGTCATCGCTGTCTACGCGTAGCCAAAGGATGGACAGGTCCGAACCTTCAAGACTGCCGAGGCGTCGAGAACAGATGTCCTCTCTGACATACACGCAAACTCCAGCCCGAGGCACAAAGGAATGCTCCAATTTGTACCCCGGGTAGGAGAGATACGAAATATCAGCCGGAGAGGAAACCTGCGTCTCGGTCAGAAAGAGCAAGGCCGGCTTCGCCGTCTCGAGATGGTAGTGGACGGCGTTTAGGTTTGAGTGAAGTCCCCTGATGTTGCAGAAATTCACGGATAGCGTGGCAGGGGTCGCCTTGGTGTTCTTGCTCAGTTTGCCCCTAGCAGTAATGCTTTTGAGCGGAATTTTGCCCCCCCCCCCAGAATACGCGGGGCAGCCTGAGCACCCACGCTCAGGATCGGAATAACATGGTCGTGGATGCTCAGCGAGGGATTCTCCAGGGGTGCTGGTACCCTACTGGGGTAGTTCTTCGTGTAATTCCGCTACCATGTTAATGGGGGGGGGGGGGGGGGAATTGGGCCTCCGGCCACCTGCACTCACCAGACGAAACGCAGAAGCAAAGCTTCTACTTCACGCCGGTATTCTGTGAGGTCGTGGTACCAACCCGGCTCGAGCCGGCCCATACATGCAACAGCAAAAACTGCTGCGTGCTCTACCACCGTTAAATTTACACAAGAAATTAGTCTTCTCCGCAAACAGATACAGGAACGGTCTATCTTGCCAACACAGTTATTACTTGCTGCATACAAACGTAGGAACGGGAAAGAGGAGCTTATGGCAGACATAGGGGCTCTAATAGATAGGAAGCTGGCGGCCTTCCATGCCAGATTCCTGAAAGGGCATCAGAAAACCAGCAGCTGACACCGCGGGAATAGGTGCCAGGATCAATCAGAGCAGAACGTCCGCATTCTCAGCCACTTCCATTACCACTGCAGCCGAAAAAGATAAAGAAACGATGGGTAAAAAAAATAGGAGCCTTCCCATCTGTCGGTGGTGGATCTGCCTCCAGTGGTGGATCTTCCCCACCACAACTGCACAACTCGACACCGCCGATGGTAAGCTCTTGGGCGGACGTGGCAAGAAGGTCAAAGCAAAAGCGGTCTACAGATGTGGCGGATCTTACCCCTTCTCCAAGAGGGAGAAAAAAGTGAAGAAAAATGAAATGCGTACGCTAGTATCGGCGGCAGTTACAGTGACGTTGCCTTAGGACTCTGTACTCAAATATGCCAAGGTAATGGGGGAGGCAAAGGTCAGGATCCAATTGGCAGAGTTGGGAATCGACTCCGTTCGCCAAAAGCGAGCTGTGACAAGGGGCTTATTTCTCGAGATTGCAGGACATGATTGCAACTCAAATGCGGACAAGCTGTCAGCGAAACTGCGCGAGGTCTTCTCTGATCTGAACATCCAAATTAGTCGCCCAATTAAAATGCGCGACATTCCACTGAAATTCTCAAAGAATTCCTGGTCGGGCTCTGGTCTGGCTGCATTGGGGGACAGGAAAGAAAGGTCTTCATATCACACTCTCGTAACTGTAAGCAAAGTGTAGGGCATTCCCCACTTGATGGATTAATAACCTAGTAATATCGCAGGAAGTCGATGCATGATAGTAGCTCAAGACTGTACTTTTTGCCATTCCTTTTTCTTATGTTCCGCAGTTGACTGGACACTGGACACTGGATACCTACCTAATGTCGGGCGAGTAATGTTGCAGTCAGTGCAGTACTCTAATTTGCTTAATTTAAAATAATTATCTAACCTTTAACGTCTTAAAAGTGAGTGTGAATGACTTTTTAGAATATTGTGTAGAAGATTTGAACATTATTAAAGCGAAATCAAAATAAATAACATTAAAAGTGCTAAAATAATACTATCATCAATATCGATCTACCCCGTTATAATTACTAAATGTTAACACTACTCTGATCGTGTTACATGTTGATTTGCTAACAAACGTTAAGTTTACTTGTTTTTGCAATAATTACCGTTACAGTGAACTTTTAAAGTTTAATTCTAAATTATTTATAATAACTATAAAAATAGTCAATAATTGGGTGTTGTGTTAACCATAAATCTGGTCAATAGTGGTGATCAATAGTGTTGTCTTCATTGCCCTCTTTCGGCTACTAGTAGTACATAAGCCGCTGTTACGCACATAAATAAATAAACGTGATATAAATAAGTCTATCTCAATCAACTCACCATGGTCAAGTGTGGAGCCTGTGGTCGCTACCTACCGGCGACAGATGTTATTACCTGTGGCAAATGTGATGTAGCCTATCATCGAGGCTGTCTGAACCTCTCTGAGAAAATGAAGATAACAGCTTCGTGGATGTGCCCTGCTTGTAAAAGTAAGGTTCCTCGCATTGGAGACCATTCCAACACACCGGTTAAGTGCCAAGAAGTTGGTGACTGTAGTCCTACCCATAAAGATATCGATATAGGATTAGAAATTCGTCTTTTTCGAAATGAGCTTAGTGCTATGAGGAATGAGCTGAAAGAATTCAGGGACAATATAACTATGCTAAAGGATACAGTTCTAGCGTGTAATAAAAACCTGGAGGAAATGGATTGCAGGGTCACCAATTTGGAAAAACTATATGAAGATCGTCTGATGAAGTGCGACACTAAAATACTAGAGGACACAATTAGTGAACTTAGGGTCCAACTTAATGAGAGAGATCAGGACCTCCTAGCCAATGACTTGGAGATATTGGGATTACCGGAGCAAAAAGGTGAAAACCCTATCAATACCGTGATGTTATGCGCTAAAAAGATAGGTCTCGACATTGATCACCGCGAGATAGTTCATGCCGAACGTGCTGGTATCTTGCGTGCATTTTATAATAATAACAATAGTGCTCAAAAACTCATGTCTACTGGACCCCGCAAGATTGTGGTGCGGATAAGTCGGCGTGCGGTTCGGGACGAGTTCCTACGTTGTGCGCGGGTGCGACGCAACATAACGAGTGATTCACTGGGGTTGCCCGGAGATCCGTGTCGGATTTATATTAATGAGAGGCTTACTCCTGTTAATAGGAAATTGTTTGGAAAGACACGAGAGGCAGCAAAAAAGGCAAGTTGGCGCTACACTTGGACAAAAGGTGGTCAAATATTCGTAAGAAAAGAAGACGGAAAGCCCGTAACACGCATCCGATCCGATACAGACCTAAGTCGTGTTTTCTGCTAACTCTGAGTTGGGTGTTTATAGAAAACTGTTTATGTGCTACCTTTGTTATTTTAGTAATAGTGAGTATTGTTGATTGGTTTTGGAAAGATAATAATTTTGCTTTTAATTATGTTATTATTATGGCTAACAAATTATGACTTTATGGATACAGTATGTTATGTCACATTTAACTTAAATTTATTGTTTAATAACATATTACATAGCTTCTTACCAACCATATCCTTTATACACGCCTTACTTTGTAGTTATAGGTCAATACACTTTAGACTATTTGCTATTTTTAAGTTAAAGGTTTATTTACTTTATACTATTGAGATTTTATTTTGTTACCTTTGTTGTTTAAATAATAGTGAATGTTTGATTGGTTTGATTGGAGAGATATTGATTTTTCATTTAAATATGTTAATATTATGGGTAACATACTTGTATTATAACATTAAAGACTCTGTATGTTATGCCACATTTAAGTTAAATTTATATTTTTATAACCTATATAGTTTCTTACCGACCATATCCTTTATACACGTCTTATTTTATAGTAATAGATTAATACACCTCAGTCTTTTTGCTAATTTTAAGTTAAAGTTTTATAATATACTTTATAATATCGGAATTATATACTATCTTTGTTGTCTTAATAATAGTGAGTATTTGATTACTTGGGTAAAAATATTAATGCTTCTTATAAAACTTTTAATATGTAGAACAAACTCTTACTACAAGATTATATACATTTTTTGTGTTACACGCTATATCTTAAAAGTTTTATTTTGTAACTCAAATAGCCTCTTATTTGCAAAATTATGTATACATGTCTTCTTTTATAGTAATAGATCAATAGACTTTAATTTGTCTAAAAAGTGCTTTTGTCTATTGTGTGCTTGTGTGTTTCATAGGATAAATTATGGTGGCTATATAAATTTTCAGTCTTTTTGCGAGTCACTAGCGGCGAGTGTACTGTATTTGATATGTTTTTTATTACATTTATTTTTATATAGTGCTGCGTCAACGTATTTTCATATAATTATTTTTATTTTTAGTTACACTATAAATGCACTTTATTTTATTGTGCAAATTGAGAAAACACTGATATATTATGCTAACAAAAAATGTATTATATTAAATATTGTATCATGTAATATAAATAAACATCATATATATAATATATATCATGTATATGATATATATATATATATATATATATATATATATATATATATATATATTAAAGTAAACGTTAAAACCTCCATACCTATTGTGCATGGTATTCAATGTAGCTTATCGAACGTTAGAAATGAATAAATCTATGTACCTAAAAGTTGGTTTTCTAAATGCAGACTCATTAGGTACAAAACATGATGAGTTTATAGCCGTTATGAGCCAATATGAAGTTGATATAATATCTGTACTCTAAACTAGACTGGTGTCGTGAACACAATAAGTATCTGACGCGTGTATCTTCTCGTATATTAAGTGTCCCTCGACATAGTTCGGCGGCCTTCAGAGGTAGTTACAAATATACAGCCATCCACTGCTGGAATAATATACCTCCACCACTACGTAATCTAAAGACAATAGGGAATTTTAAAATACACTTAGAGAAATTTTTATTAAACGAACAGAAGGGAAGTATGAATGTTTGAACATACTTTATTTAAGAATTACTTATGTAGTATTTCTAATCATAAATTTAAATTATACCTTTAATGATAATTTACTGATTACTAAGTGTTTATTTAATGTATATCAAATATGTACCTGTTACTTTGTATTTATTACCATCTATATACATTTATAATAATTGTCTATATTCCTGTTACTTTTATATATATATATATATATATATATATATATATATATATATGTGTGTGTGTGTGTGTGTATGTATATGTATATAATGTTATATTTATCATTAACATTTTAGTAAAACGAAGGGACTCTGCATACTACCGTCTACGGCACATCTCGCATGAGGTATAGAATAAGAATTAAAAAAAATACTCGCTCGCATAAAATTGACCGTCAGAACTTCTTCGGGGCCGGCTGAAAATCAGCGCTGCAAGCTCGCAGCATATGCTGAGACGGTCCCTTCCACCACTTCATCATAGCACACCATTTTTTTTTTTATTTTTTTATTTTTTTAAATGGGCGCACTTTTGTTTATTAAATTTTTTTTCGTTTGTTTGTTTATAAGTCACTTGTTTTATTTTTAATTGTAATTTGTCATGTGTGTAGATGTAAGTGTTGGAATAAATGTCTTTATGTCTTTATGTCTTTATGACTTATTATGGGCTGTATTAATGAGGATGATGTTAAAGTGATGAGAACCTGGAAACCTTTTACTTACAATATGGTGGACTATGTATTCGCTTGTCACACCTACCTTGTATAAAACAAGTGGTAACATTACAATTTTATACAACCGCCTTCAGCATATATTATTTTATTTATTTTTATTTATTTAAAAACTTTAATGTAACACCTTAAGGTAAAGGGTACATAGGGCGGACTTAATGCCATATGGCATTTTCTACCAGTCAACCCTGGGTGCCAAAGAAAATTGTAGGCAGGTGCGAAATATAATACATAAATAAAGTGTATTTATATTAAAATATAAAATTATTATGGACAACTCAAAAACTGCTGGTCAGGCCATAATCAAATTTATATGGGACCGCATGAAAAGCACCAGCTTTCAAATAAAAAAAAAATGATGAAAATCGGTTCACCCGGAAAAATGTTATGAAACTAACTTATGAGGTTAAGTTATAAATACATAAAAATACAGTTGATTTGAGTACCTCCTCATTTTTGAAGGCGGTTGAAAAAACTTGTTATCCATGAGGGTCATACAAAACAATCAGATTTCAACTGTTTTTTTTTAATATACAAAAGACACTCACGCCTGTCACCCAGAGGGGTAGGCAGAGATTACGGACTTTTGGCGCGATCCTGACACACCTCTCTCCGCCTCCTTTACATCCATATATTTTCGCATACACGCTTGTCGGTTAAGGGTACTCCTAATCTGGCCCATTTTCAATGTATCGCCGATTTGGTCGATAAATCTTCGTCTAGGGCGTCCCTTCCCGACTTTGCCGTTCACTTCAGAAACATTAATTTGCTTTGTCACTCTTTCCTGGTTCATTCTTTCTACGTGACCAAACCACCAAAGCATTCCTTTTTTAATTCTAGTCACAACGTCATCTTGCAAACCACACTTTTCTCTTATCACACTATTTCTCACCCTGTCATTCAGATTCAGCCCTAGCATACTCCGTAATGACCGCATTTCTACAGCCTTTATTCTACTCTCACGCTTCTTCTGCCATACCCAACTTTCAATACCATATTTTTAAATATAATTATAGAAAATATTGAAAATAAACGTTTTTAAGTAATAAAACTGAGACCCAATTTATTTTTAAACCTAAATATTATTTTAAAGATAACTATTGACTTTATACATCATTATGAAGCATAAAATATTTTAAACGTGAGTTTCTAAGTCTGTAACTACTCTACGTTGTAAATTATTTATCAAGCTTGACTGTATTAGATCAGAAGTTGGTTTAAGTGGATCATGTGACACTAAAGGATTAATTTAACACATGCACACACGTAGCTAGCGTAAAGATTATCCCTGTGCTTGCAATATTTGAAATAGCAAGTTCATATTTTTACGGTTGGTTTTTTTTTATTGTTCATTAATTATTTACATTAAATCTATCCATTCGCGCTCAAACTATAATATAGCTGCAAGATGTATCTACCGTTTATTTTTATAAACAATTAGGAAGTGTGCATTGGTTTTATTAAATTGAAATTAAGGTATTAGCACAGAGCACATAATAGTACAGACAGTATTCGGCTGATATCAGATGGCCTGCATGCGCGCAATCGGTATATATAACTGAATGCATTTTTCTGCAGTGGAATTTGACTAGAAATATATTTTAATAATTGGCTTTTGCAAAGAACGTTTTAAAATTCAAAAGCTAGGTGATTACTTGAACAAATTCGACAGCGAGGAGACCTTGTGAGAAGAAGCGGCAAGAAAATCGCAAGTAAACTATTTTTCTCCCAACAGTTACAATTTAACCTAAAATAATACGTCGGAGCAAAAAGTTTCTTCGTATTTTGTTTGTGTAAAATTGATCTGGACAGTTTTAATATAAATACGTATAGGGCACTGAGGAAAAGAAAATTAAAAGTATAAAACACTTTCCCGCTATTTTTAGATTGTTGGGTACCTTAGGGCATAATTCTCTTGCAGTTCGTCGTTCTCGCAACATAATTATCATTGCACTCAAAATTCTAAGAGGCGTAATAGATGCCCCTGAACTTCACAATACCTTATGCAAGATCTATGTGCCTGACCACTACTTGCGACATAGGCCATCTCGCCGGCCTAGATTATTCGCGACGGCATCATCGCGCACGCTGTCGCGCGCTAATTCCCCACTATGTCGAATGCACAGCGCAATCAACGATCCTCAACGATCTTGTGAGGGCTGCACCCGACTTTGATATATTTGGGGATAGTTGGAATGTGCTGTTGTCAGCTTGTTGGCGATTTTGCGAAAGCAATGATATATAATTTTTTTTTTCATAGTATAGTTTTAATTATAGCATCGTTTATTCTCATGTGCCTTTCAAAATTATTAATTACTGTAATTGGAGTAAAACCGTTGTAATTAATTAATTAAATAAATAAAAAAATAAGATAGTTACCCTTCTATCTACATATGTCGGAGCATTGCCTGAGACTACTGTGCAAATATATGACAAGGTAAAGAAAGAGAACATTTCAATAATTTGGTATTCTACAATATTGTGCAATAAATATGTAGTCAATCTATACTTAAATAATAAAAATAATTGCTTTTTTGAAATATCACACAGAATAAAAGAACATAATGTGTTTTATTGCCTATATGTGATTTAACTCTATTTAGTACTGAGCACAAGACAAGAGACTGCATTGTAATGGAAATTTACATCATATTGTTTTTTGAGCTTTTACCTCAATTATTTTCAATAAGGATTTGTTTTATTATTTTTCCTATAATATAGAGCACACTTTATATCACTATGATTTTAATCATTGAAAAAAAAATGCAATGAAGGGTTAAATACGCAGCTCGCTCTGGTCGCCCTCATACGGATAAATATGATGTTATTTTTGAAAAAACTGGAGCAAGATCGACATATTAGTAGTAAAAACATAGCCGAGGAATTGAGGATTGACCACAAAACAGTTTGGTCAACCATTTGAAATAGTCTGGCTATACAAAAAAGCTCGACACCTAATAAATCGTGTACTCATTTGCGATTCTCTATTGAAACGTAATGAATCACCAAACCATTTTCGAATTGATCATAGATGATGAAAAATAGATCGTCCTCACCAAGGAAGTGCGAAAATGATCATCGTCAAAGGGTAGTCAAGCTCCACAGACTGTAGAGAAATCCGGATTAATACGAAATATGTAATATTGTGTGTATGGTGGGATTGGAAGGACATCGTTTATTATGAGCTTTTACTGCCGGGGAACTCATCGATTCGGATCTCTACTAACATAACTAATAAGACTCAAGAAAGAAATTGAGAAAAAGAGCAGGAATTGTTCAACAGAAAAGGAGTGGTCTTTCTTTCACGTGGCAGAGTCATGGTACAGCTGTATAAGTGGTATAGTTGTAGATAAATGGGTCGGCTCGAACGGGAAAGGACCACGCTTCCACGGAATACTAGCGGAAAATAGAAGCTTAATGCTGCTGTGTTTCCTATAGTGAGTGTACAGAATTGGAGACCGTTTTACCGGAAACGGGGCATTCCATCTTAGTCCTCACGGGTAACAACTCATCTGCATTTTGATTCATAATCGAGGATGGTTGTAGATGTCTATGGGCCACATCAACTACTCAGGTGGACTGTGTGCTCGGTTATCAACCTCATCCTATAAAAAATAATGATAATGCCAGACCACACACATCTTTGGCCACTCAGAAAAAATTGAGAGAACTAGGATGGGAAGCTTTAGTGCATCCACTATATATTCCTGATCTTGCACCCTCAGATTTTCATCTGCTTCGGTCTCTTCAGAACTCTTTGGGTAGTGTTAGGTTAACATCAAGAAAGGAGTGTCAAGACTACTTGTCGTATTTTCTTATCAAAAATCCCAAGATTTCTACAGCAACGAGATTATGTCACTACCTATAAGATGGCAACAAGTGATCAAACAAAATGGCACATATGTGTTATAATTAAATGTAATTAAATTTTGTTAAAAATGTTTTGAATTTAAGTATAAAATACGACGAAACTTCTTCCCCAGCCTATTATATTATACATATTTAGAAAAAAGTTTAAGGAAACTTTATATCATATTTACCTCTTACATAGTTACTTAATTTGTTATATCCTTTCTTCATAAGAATGGTTTTACGTGGGCATTAAATTTATGCAATGGCAAGTCCTTGTTATAAATAATTATACATCTGGAAAAATAAAATAAGCTGCTAGTTTCACTGAATAAATGCGCTCAGTTGCAGCCGCGCAAATAGCCCTAGAGCTAAGTATATAAATGTTACGTATGCGGGCTGCAGACTTCCTGGAACATTGTTGTTCAGAGTTAGACAACAGTTTGAGACGCTGATGGCTGAGTAAATTACTTGTTTGTATATAAAATCAAAAAATACATGTAGTAAATAAAATACTTTATTCTATATAAGTACCGCATAAAAAGTACCTGTTTAACTTAGATCGTGGTCTTTCTTTATACTACAACTTACAATTTACGAGTAAGAGTTATAGATTACCTGGATTGCCTAACAAAACAAATGCACAGTCTTCGTCTATATTATAATATCAATATGTAAGATTATAAAACTGTAACCTTTTAAGAATAGCCTGATAACAAATAACAATAGATAATATACATTTTGTTGTTGTATTTTATTGAACAATAGCTACTCTATGCTATTGTGTTGTAGTAGCACACCCAGACAGAGTAATTATTGCGTAATTTTACTGCGGACAATGTTCAGGAAAATAAATTAAAATTGGGTAATCTATATTTCTGTTTATTGTAATTGTTATTTGTTCTTATACTTAGTCAGCACAAGTTTGATCTCATAGTAGCCTAGAGATGACAAGGAAAATTCTAAATTATATAATGATGTTACTGTTCGCCGTCGTGTTCTGTAATAAAAAAGACAAGAAAGTTTATAGTCCGTGTTTCATGTTGAACGCGTTATTTTTCAAACTTTTTCTTTACATTGTTAAGTATATAGATACAGTTAAATAGAACCATGTAATGGCAGTGTAAGAATATCAACTAACCGATGTCATCTCATTTGTGTCGCCCAACCAGGAGATGGGCAGCAGCATTTTCCTATTAACAACTAGTAAAAAAACAGCGATTGCCGACCCATCTGCCAAGCTTGGCTACTATAGCATGTGTTATGAAGCAAATAGATCAGTTACAGATTTAAACAGTTAAAATTAATTAGCTAAGATCTGCGTTCAGAATTAAAATGGTCTAAGAGCACCTCATTGAGTCCCACAATCGCGTGCATCCCAATTCAACAGCACTACCTCTAACACAAATTTAACCTCTACAAAAAATTATAACTTTGTTCCGCCTCTAAACGATGCAACATCTAAAGAAAATATACTCCGCGATGGCTAGTCAAGATAACTATTCCTATAGAAGCACGAGTGGGTTGGATCGACCGAGAAGGCCGACTTATGCAGAAGATGAGCGTGAAATAAGAAAAACTTAGTACTGCTGTGTTTCTTAAGGTGTGAACTGAAAACTGAACTTCTGAAACGCGGCATTCTGTCTTAGATCTCATAGGTAATAATGAATCTGTATTATTATTATAAACCCTAAGTTTACCTGGTAGATCCAAATTGCATAGTTTAACCCATGGAATCCATGAGACTCCTTTTTAATAAATAATGTTGAAATTAAAAGCCAAATATAATTTATAAACATTGTACAAATAGATTATCGTTCTAAGTAAATAACAGTATTGTTGAAAATTTAAAAAATTATATGCTAAAAAATCAGCCTAGCCTTCAAAATCAACTCCAAAATATAATCAACCTATTTATTAATTATATAATCAAACTATAACTAAATAAAAAATAGCACATATTTATACATAAAAAAAAACATTACTTACGGGGCTTACTTAGCCCTATCTTGAGCTTAACATCGAATGCACATTTTTTTCGTATAGGCCAAACAAACCGGTCTCATACATCTATGACATAAATATTATAATGTCTTTCTTTTCTGGAGGTTAGGACATAATATATGACAGTATTTCCTTAATGATGTCGCTGACTGCATCATTCGTTTAGTGGTCGTAAGCACGGTTGCTGATCATGAGGGCATGGGTTCGAAGCGCAGGTCAGGCCAAAATCAGGTATTTTGGTTTTTCTGTCAAAAAATTTCAATAGCATTTCAATTCAAATTTCAGCGCAGGCAGGAAGTTGGTAGTGTTTCATTTTAATGTCTTGGAAAGGCCGTTAGTTCTGCATGTGTCGAAGTGCCGTCCCATCGGACTGTAAGAGAGAGGGAATAGAGAGTGCAGCTGTGCTTGCGCACACACCTGTACACTGCAATCCTGTCGGCACTGTATATGACTAGCCGCCGAGAGTGGAATTAGATCTGGAATACAATATTATTATTAATTTAAATAAATACTAGCTGTTCCCGGCGACTATGATCGCGTGTTAGGGTTTTTATTATTTTGCGCGGAACCCTCATTCTTTTTCTAAAATAAAAGTAGCCTAAGTTACTCCGTATGGTATCAGCTATCTGCCAGTGAAAGTCCCGTCAAAATCGGTCCAGCCGTTTCGGAGATTAGCCGGAACAAACAGACAGACAGGCAGACAAATATTTAAAAAAATTGTGTTTTAGTTATAAGTACCGTATTAACTTTCATATGCATTTGTTAAGAAGCTGCAATTTTGATGTTACAAAAAGACACTTCAATTTTATTTATTTGTATAGATATCGCATAAGAATCATATGCAAATGAGATCAAAGTTAAGATTAGCAAGTGTAATTATAATTTACAACTACTTTGTATTATATTAATTATATATTTTAAACTATTCTCGGCTCAGGCCGGTATTCAGTGTGAATGTTAAGTTTAAACACAAACTTCACAATCTCAAAAATAAAAGACACAAAGTGGCGAGAGCTTTTAATTTTACCTTGATAAGTTTGAGCCTAAAGTCTATATTGTCTCTGAATACCGGCCTATTAAAGAATCATATGCGTAAGAAACATAAAGCGTAGCGTATATACTTCTACATAATTGCTTACTTCCTACTAATTAAGTAGACACAGTAATGTAGAATAAGATAAAATATGTGTTAATCAACAGTACAAGTGAATTGTACTTTGTTACCCCAAGACAAATCTAATTTCATTACACTAAAGTAAACACAAATTTCTTATTGTATTAACCGATATGCAGTCTTAACATTGTCTTATAGAGTATAAAATTACAAATTATTCTGGTTAAAAATAAAAGTTTGCGAGCGGATGTTCAAGTTGCTCTCTTGCTTATAAATATATATATATATATATATATATATATATATATATATATATATATATATATATAATATTTCTTATTATCTAATTTTGTTTTCGTTATTTATTTGTATAACGTGTACGTGTATATACTGTTTCTAGGGAGTTACTTGCTCTTTTCAGAGCAAGGCCCTGCCCATCAACGTTGAGGAAATCGCTGTGTTAGCACGCAAATTGCGCGCTGCGAGGTCCCCTCAGGACCATCTTCTCGCTCTTGCAGAGCATCATAATCTTTTGTGCTCGTTGTAAGTTAAGTTAACTTAATTAACTTAACTCACAATGACAGAGCAGTTTGCTCTACCAAAGTCTCACGGTCGTATCAAACCTAAGGGTTTATCGCTTGTATCCTTTAACATTCGCGGTTTGCGAAATAACCTCCCAGAGCTTAAGCTCTTTCTTCGAAATCGTGAAACCGATTTCCTCCTCCTACAGGAAACTAATCTCAATACTAAGGACACTAAAGGCCTTTCCATCAAAAACTTCTCCGGCCATTTATTACAAGAAGACACTTCACTGCTCTCCCATTTCTACTCCGCAACTTTCCAACATGGAAGCCACGGTATGTAGGCTAGCTATGACTGGACAGCAGTCCATCTTCATAGCCTCCTGTTACATCCCTTCTAAAACCCTTCCCCTCAAAAAAGATTTTGAGGCTATTTTATCTCTAGGCAATTCAGTCATTATGTTTGGAGATTTTAACTCCAAGCACACTGAATGGACATGCCGTACTACTTCACGTAGCGGCAGGATACTGCTCGATATCACGCAGTCTCTTGACCTTACCGTCCACAGTCCCCTCGGTGCTACTCACTATCCCGATATCACCGATTACACTCCCGACGTGCTAGATTTTGCACTATTCAAAAGTGTTTCCCTCAATCTCAGGGCAATCGAGACACTAGACGATCTAGGATCCGACCACAGACCGGTCTCCCTCATTCTTGGCCATCAGCGACCCCCTTCAACACCCTCTACTAAAACCTTCACAAATTGGCAGGGCTTCAAGGAGTTCCTAGCGAAAGCTCTGGACTCACAGGACTCCCCAATCTCCCTATCGTCGGACTTAGACAGTCCCGAAAAAATCGACACCGCGGTCGATTCACTCTCCACCCTTATTAAAACCTCCCTTAAGGAGAATGAAAGGGTCGTCCCGGTTGCTAATAATAGTGGGCTTCCCCTGCATATTAGCAACCTATTAAAAGCCAAAAAAGCTGCTTTCCGGAGAGCAGCAAAATATCCCACGCCCGAATATAGGCACACGGCCACTCGTCTTTAACGAGAACTCCGTTTCCGCCTCTCTGAATTTCGAGACCTCGAAAAGAGTAAGCTCATGGAGAATATCTCTCACTCTCATACAGCGTACTATCAGATGGCTAGAGCCCTCCGCATAGACGCTATCACCCACACTCCCCCTGTCTCCCGTCCCGACGGTACGGTAGCCTTCGAGGACGAGGAAAAGGCTGAGTGCTTTGCAGACAGCATTGCCGCTCAATGCTCTCCTAGCTCTCAACCCGTCGACCCCTCACACGTTCAGGCAGTGGAGGATTAGGTCCGCCGCCGGAACTCACCCCCTACAGCCTCCGAACCTATCTCTGTGTCCAATGATGAGATTTCATCCCTCATCAAAGGACTTAAGCCTAAAAAGGCTCCGGGCGCGGATGGCATCTCCAACCAATCCCTAAAACACTTTCCTGAGCAGGTGCTAACTCTTTTATCTATTATCTTCAATGCCTGCTTCAACCTTAGTTACTTTCCCACTACGTGGAAAGAGGCAACTGTGATTGGTATTCCCAAGCCAGGCAAGCCTCTCAACCTCCCCTCCAGTCATCGCCCCATTAGCCTCCTCAAGGCCATGGGCAAGCTCTTCGAAAGAGTCATCCAAACTCGCATAAGGCGCCATCTGTTTCCCACAGACGGTGACCCTCACATCATCCCCCATCAATTCGGTTTCCGAGCGAAACACTTTTGTCCCCAACAAGTTCACCGTATTGTGGAATATATCCTCAACGGTTTTTATCCTCGTCGTCATAAGACCATCGCGGTCTTTTTCGACATAGCTAAAGCCTTTGATAGAGTCTGGCATGAAGGCCTTATCTACAAATTATACAAAATAGGTCTCCCCGATCGTCTAGTACGTCTCGTGGCCTCTTATCTAAAGCATCGTACCTTTCGTTTCAGAAACGAAGGCACGCTATCTTCTCAGCGCCCCATCAAAGCTGGTGTCCCTCAGGGCTCAGTACTTGCTCCTCTCCTGTACATTTTGTTCACCAACGACATTCCCATCCCGTCGAAAGGTGTTCAGCTCTCCCTCTTCGCAGATGACACTGCCCTATACTGTAAAGGTACCTCGCTACCTTTCATACGGAACAAGATCCAAAAGTCAGTTGATGACCTAGGAGCTTGGTTCAAAAAATGGCGCATCGATGTGAACCCGGAGAAGAGCTCCGCCGTTCACTTCGATTATAAACGACGCCGACTCAAAAACACTCCACCAATACGAATGCTAGGGACCCCTGTCCCCTGGCATACGACTGCCAAATATTTAGGTGTCACCCTTGACACTAGGCTCACTTTCAGGTCCCACGTCAAAAGAGTAACCCGTCACGCACGTTTTTACCTGGGTAGGCTCAACAGTATGTTGGGCCGACACAGTAAAATGTCCCTCAGAAACAAGCGTACCCTTTATAAGGTCTGTATACGACCAGTCATGTCCTACGCGGGCCCCATTTTTGCCCACGCTGACTCTAAAATTATTAATGAACTCCAAGTAGTTCAAAACCTCTTCTGTCGTCGAGCTACGAACGCACCTTGGTACGTCCGTAATGCCGATCTTCATCGGGACTTACAGCTGCCTACAATCCAACAATTCCTTAAAAAACTCTCTGAGAACTTCTTCAAAGCCTCAGAGTCGCATTCCAATCATTTTATTCGTGAGGCTGCTAATTATGCAGCCCCACTCCCCTCCCGCTATAGCGTCCGCAGGCCGAGGAACTCCCTCTCGGACCCGCTTAATAAACTTTCAAACGACCTGAACTGCCTCCTGGCGGCTCAGGCCAACTCTGATTAAGTTATTCCTAATTAATTTGCCTTCGTAGGCACTCCCTCAGCGGGTAATAGCCGCCTGCGCCCTCTTTTCCCAAAAGAGGGTCGCTTCCGATACGGCATAAGAAGCTTTAAACAGCTGGTTGCCAGTCCCCAAAGGCGGTTTTAGAGGGTATCACTCAGGTTCCCCCGGTAGGCAGTGAGTCCCTCATAACCACGATAGACCGGCTGTCGTGGCATGCGTAATGCATTTCCGCCTCCCTAAAGGGTAGCCCTTTTCCAATTGCTTCGGGCGCAAAAAAAAAAAGAACGGTCGGCAGTCGCTCTCCAGCTATAGAAAAGAAAACAATAGCAAGAAAAGAAAAAGTTCCTCCTCACCGCCGCTTGCCTCCAGTTTATGCAAGACCAACGTGTTTCACTCATTTTTCGAACGGCGTTACGGCGATCCGTAACATTAATGGTCCTTCGAGAAGCCGGATTACTGGAAGAAAAAGACAATATCGGTCTTTGTATTGCCGGAAGAAAGAAGCAAACCGCAAGAAAGAAAAAATATTATTGTGAAGAAAAATGGTGATTACACGTAGTAACAACGGAGAATCATCGAAGCGTCGCAAGGATGAACAAACAACCCAGGGGGCCACAGAAGAGGCCTCTGGGGGCGACTCAACCACTACTGGTGCATCCAACACCACGAGCGAAACCACAACGGTCAGCGATACAACGGCTACCTCTGCGACCGATAACACGGCCGCAACGGAAGAAACCCAGCAAGAGAGGGATCGAAGATCGCAGCGCACACTAAGGCCCGACGAGACTAGGTCGCACCGCTCCGTAGCCTCACGCAAGAGACTCCTCGCAGAGTTAGAGGCGAAAGAGCGGTTAGCCGAACTCAAGCTCGAGCAGGCTCAGTTGGAAGCAAGAACGGAATTGCAAGAAATACACGTGCAGCGATTACAAGCAGAAGTCGGATCAACCGATGACGAAGATGAAGAAATAGTAGACGATTTAGCATCAGTACGCATTAGTACATGGTTGCAAGAAAAACCTACATCGCGACCAGCGCCGCAGCCTGCGCCGCAACCCACGTCGCACTTCGCATCGCAACCCGCTCCGCAGTTTGCATCACAACCCGCGCCGCAAAAAGAAGACAATGGGCAGGCGCAGCAACAAATCGACGTCGCTACCTTAGCCGCTGCTCTATCACAAGCAGTACGAAGCACAAGGGAGCCGCCGAAATATGTGCAAGAGCTACCTACATTCAATGGTAGCAGCAAAGAATGGCTCAGCTTCAAAACAACGTACGAAGAATCTTCAAAGTACTTCACGATGAACGAAAACATAGCGAGAATACGCCGAAGCTTAAAAGGGACAGCAAAAGAAGCCACAGGTTGCCTACTTATAAGCCAACCAGATCCCAGAACGATAATGGAAGCTTTGGAAAGGAGATTCGGACGACCAGAAGCGTTAATTCACTTAGAAATAGAGAAGCTGAAGCTGCTGAATAAAGTCACGGACAATCCCAGGGAGCTATGCATATTCGCAAATCGCATAGCAAACGTAGTGGGCACCGTAGAAGCACTCAAGAAAGCACACTATCTGCATAGTCCGGAAATGACGCGAGTTATCACAGACAAACTCACGCCCATATTTAGAAGCAAATGGTACGACTATGCAGCCAGAAAGAAAGAAGATATCCCAGAGCTTAAGAAGATATCAATGTTCTTAAACGAAGAAGCGGACAAATGCAGCGCGTATGCCTTGCCAAGGACAGCGAGACGAGAGAGCGAACACCGAGAAAAATAGAAAGTGCCTTCGCCACAAGCAAGAAACAATATGAAGAACGCTGCCCTCAATGCAAACAAGAACACAAATTGCCCGATTGCAAGTCATACGCCGCTCTGTCCACAAATGACAGATGAGAAGTAGCAAAGAAGAATAATATATGCTACCGCTGTCTACGAGGCAAACATCGCCGATTGCTGTGTAAAGCTCCACCGTGCGGAAAAGGCGGATGCATGATGAAACACCATAAATTGTTGCATCACGACAGAACAGCAGAAATTAAAAAGGAACCCGCTATGGAAACCGCAACATCGGCAAGGGAGGTCATCACAGCGACTCAATCGTACAAACACCGCCGCGCTTATCTAAAGATTGCGCCCGTAACAATAAGGGGGCCGCTAAGCTGCGTCTAAACATACGCATTATTGGATGAAGGAAGCACGGTCACCTTAGTCGATGCCTCGATCGCCGACGTCATCGGCGCCGACGGCCCAGCCCACGCAATATGGATACAAGGGGTCGGCTCGGAGGTGAAAGATGAGAAGAGCAAGATCGTCAGCCTTAAAATAAGAGGAAAGTACGCGCAAGTGGAACACAACATAGAAGCAGCGCGGACGGTAGAGCGGTTGGACTTCGCGCCAGAATCCGTGAATGAAAATCACTTAGAGAATTGCCAACATCTGTTGGATATCAAAGAAGATATCACCTACGAACGCGCCTCACTGAAAATACTAATCGGACAAGATAACTGGCACCTCATAGTGTCTAGAAAACTGCGCGTCGGTCGTCGAAACCAACCAGTCGCCTCACACACCAACCTGGGCTGGGCATGGCTGTCATAGCTTATTGACGTCGACGGTCACCTTCTGCGGCAGACTACATCAGAGGGAAGATACACAGTCGATAGAAGAGGAAATAAAAAATTATTTCAAATTAGAATCGCTGTGCATCGAGCCAAGAAGACTGAAAGAAGATCCCGAGCAGCGAGATATGCAAATATTGAGGGAAACCAGCCAGAGGTCGGCGGACGGCAGATTCGAGACAGGGTTGTTGTGGAAACAAAAGGATTTCCAAATACCAAATAATTACAAGGACGTGGAAAGGCGCCTGCACACCTTAGAGAAGAGGCTCGACCGAAACAGCAATCTCAAGCTACAGTACGAAGAACGCATACAGAACCTTTTCAACTCGGGTTACGCAGAGCGCGCGCCCATGCCACCGCCACAAGGAAGGACATGGTATCTGCCACACTTCCCAGTCATCAACCCTGCGAAACCAGACAAGCCGCCGAGATTGGTGCACGGCGCGACGTCACCCATGTTTAACGTCCAAACGGGCGTAAAGCAGGGTTTTGTCATGTCTTCCTGGCTGTTCTTACTGTATCTCGACAGCTGTTTACAGAAGCTGAAAGATAGTTGTGTGGCGGCGCTGTCGTCGCGCCACAAGCGAAACACATCGAAGCCTAAATCGCGCTATCAAAGTTCCGAAATTAAAGCAGCATATATAGAATAGCTCCGAACTACCAATCGGAGCGTTAGCCGCTCCCCGGGCAGAACACCTTGCCCGGCGGGAGATCTCCCCTTTTCCTTCCACCCACTACAGTGGTGACCACCCGACGTGATATGAACACGCAACCAACAATCTTCGGAAACCACAATTTCAAAAAACTTCGTCATCTTACTCGAGTACCCCATTCATTCGCTCCCGAGCAGACATTGTCTGCAGTCTTCACATTCTGCAAGCCATCTAGCTTTACAAAAAGGTTCATCGCAGCACTGGAATAATAATGCTTCCTGTTCATTCAAGCTACTCTCTGCGCTACAGTGTTCGGCACGGCTCTGAGCCTTACTGCTCGCCTCTGCTTCACGGCACTCTCGTAGATTACTTGCCTTCTTCTCGACTCACCGCAGACTACAAGGCAATCCCTGGCACTTGCTCCGGCTCATCGTTCTCACCGGCATCACTTGCAAGTGCGTAGTACGGCATGCATTACACACCGGCATATCATTCGCACCGGCGTCACTTGCCCTTACGCACACAGCATGCATTCCCCACCGGCATTAAGGACGCACCGGCAATCGGACTGCACTATCGACCTCCGGTCTGAGCAGGGGGGTGATGTGGCGGCGCTGTCGTCGCGCCACAAGCGAAACACATCGAAGTCTAAATCACGCTATCAAAGTTCCGAAATTATAGCAGCATATATAGAATAGCTCCGAACTACCAATCGGAGCGCTGGCCGCTCCCCGGGCAGAACACCATTGCCCGGCGGGAGATCTCCCCTTTTCCTTCCACCCGCTACAGTTGTTTGGGTGTGAAATTGGGCGACATTAAAGTAAATTGTCTGCTGTATGCTGATGATGCAGTGCTTATTGCACCATCAGAGGCAGAACTGCAGGCATTAGTCACGTGTATGAAAGAGGAATGTGAAAATAAAAGGTCTCCGTTTGAATGCTAATAAAACTAAGGTTCTGGTATTTGAAAGGGACGAAGACAGAACGAAGTGTGAATTATGGGTAAATCAGGAATGTCTAGAACAGGTAAATGAAATTGTATACTTGGGGAGTGCTTTTAGTCGGGATGGAAGATGTGATTTAAATGTGGACAGGCGTGTCGCTGCCGGGAACAAAGTCAATGGTGCCCTGACTGCGTTAGTCAAAAGGCAAGGCGTAGCGAAGAGAGCACGCCTTGCAATACATAACGCAGTGTTGGTACCGACTTTGTTATATGGCAGCGAAACCTGGGTATGCCAGAAGAAGCATAAAAGTAAGTTGAATGCAGTGGAGATGCGATCTCTTCGTAAAATGTGCGGCGTTGCCATGGCCGACCGAAAGCGAAACGAAGAGATTCGCTATATGGCAGGTTTGAAAGATGACTTTATCACAAAAATTGATAAGGCCGTGCTTCGGTCGTTCGGGCACGTGGAGCGAATGAGTGAAGACCGAATGGTGAAGAAAATATATAGCGCGAAAGTTAATATTAAAAGGTGTCGAGGTAGACCGAGACTAACTTTCGAAGACCATGTGAGCAAATTCCTCGAAGAGGGTAGGGTCAAAAGTACTCGGATACCTAGACGTGCATGCATGAAGAGGATAATGAATCTGAAAGAAGCGAAAGAGGCTTGTAAGGATCGTGACACTTGGCGATCTGTTCTCTCTGGCTACCCCGTCAGGGATTGTGCGTGAAGATAAGTAAGTAAGTATAAGTATAAGTATTTTTATTTTTGTGTACGTCCATTAAGTTTTCATAAATGTTTTGAGAGGTCAGAGATAATATATTAATATACTTAAATTTTCACATGATTTTATATGATAGGCTATTCAAACTGACTTGCCTAAAGTTTGAGCCACCCCGCAATATTTTAGTTTTTTACTATTTTGACCCCCTAGGAGGGTAATGAGAACTTTTTGCCCCTATTCAACCATGACTTCCAAGACATCCTCTACATGATAGGCTATTCAAACTGACTAGGTCTAAAGTTCGAGTCACTCTCCAACTCATTCCTATTCTATACTTTCAATTATTTATATTATGTTATATATTATGTTATATAATATGTCGTATATATTATATAGACATATTTTTTAATTTATTTTAATATTATACTTTTGTTTCTTAACAAAAGCTTTCTTTTAAAATTAAAGTTCATACTCGCTCGCAAGTATCAATGAAGAATTTTTTTTTATAAAATAAGAGTGACAAACGAGCCACCAACGAGCACACAGTTCTCCCGGTAAGTTAATGCCATAGTTTTGTAACACCTACATTTATCCTAAGGTCTAAAATAGAATGCTTCGTTACCAGTAAATACTGGTCGCCAGTTCTCTACGCTCTCCATACAGCAGAATTATGTGTTTCTGTGACTCATCATATATTTTTGCGACTGTATTATTTTAGTCCAGCGTACTAAAGTATAAATAGTTTAGTGGCGGTGTAAGAATATCCACTACCTCATATCGTCTCGCGGCTTTCGTAAGAGGTGACGAAGGGAAACTGGAATAGATGATGGGCAGCAGCATCTGCTTGATAACAGGTTGCCAACCTGCCTGCCAAGCGTGGAAACTATGACAAAATGCCCCCTAAGAAGAAACATTTTGGGGAGGCCTATGTTCAGCAGTGGACTTTTATAGGTTTTTTCTTTATAGCAGAGGGGGCAAACGAGCATGCGGCTCACCTGATGGTAAGTAACTACCGCCGCCCATGAACAACTGCAACACCAGAGGAATCGCAGATGCGTTGCCGGCCTTTTAAAAAGGAGAAGGCTCTATTCTTGAAGGTCCCTAAGTCGTATCAGTCCGGAAAATTCGCTGGTGGTAATCGATTCCACAAGGAAGTTGTGTGAGGCAGAAAACTTCTTCTAAATCGCACAGTGGTGGACCGCCAATCATCCAGATGATATGGATGGTATCGCGAGTTTTGTCGCGATGTGCGATAGTGAAATTGAGCGGCTGGAATTAGTCCGAACAATTCCTCAGAGCACTCCCCGTGGTAGATGCGATAAAATACGCAAAAAAATGCAACATCTCTACGCAGTGCCAGTGAGTCCAAATAATAAAAATTGCGGATTCCAAATCACCTGTTAAATGTGGCAACTATGGCGAGATCCGCCGTTTGAGGCAATTTATTTTAGGGTTATATGTTCAGCAGTGGACTTATATAGGCTGTAATAGATGGATGGGTAAATAAAATCTTTATATGAAACTAACTGGATCGGCAGACGTTGTTCTACTTATGCCGGCAGATTTCGCGTTGAGTGTCAGTCCGAATTCATTCCGGATATTTTTAGTGTAAATCTTTATTTGTAAAAGTCATTGCTGCGTCTGATAGTGATGGTGTAACATCTGAACGACTGGACCGATTGAGGTCATATTCAAAGTTCACTCAATATAATTGTTTTGTCTGTTGACGTCTGCGATTTTGTCAAGACGCGGTTCATAGCTATTTTAAGATGCAAAACGTGGCGCTGTAGTCAAGTTAGATATAATTAATGTAATAATTATGGATCAAAATTACTCATACGTTTATAACAACATAATTATTATATTGTCTTAGTGCCAATAAATAAAATCACAAAACCAACTTATATAGTGAATACGATCACTTGATAATATAGAATATGTTAATTTCTTGATTTCATCGCCATCGCGTCCAGAATTTTTGATTTGTACATACTCGTAATCATAGATTAATGACGCGCGCTCTGACTAGATACCGCCGGCGCTCGTGTAAAATGCGCAACAAATACTACGCCGAAATCGGCGTACCCGAGCCAGTCGCGTTGCAGGCAACGTGTGACGTGAACATACCGAATGTTTTATTAAATATTGATCATAATCCGAAGTAAAATACCAGTTTACGTATTGAAACTGTGTAAAAATAATACTACAAGAAATAAGAAAGACACTGGAATCACATACTATCATTAAGTATCATACAATTTCGAAATTTTAACATAAAATAACACGAGCCATAAATCACAAAATATCAATGACGCTATTCAGTGTTGCCGCGAATGCAATAATAAAGTTCCCCGTGGCTGTGATTTTTATATGTGAATTTATTGTTATTATTTATTTTTTAACATAATATATTAAACTTATTATAATACAACCTAATTGTCTATTATTTAATGTTTATTTCTGTAGTATTGCTCAAATTACATAATTGCCATTTATTACGGTTCCGTACCCAAAGAGTATCAACGTGACCCAAGTCTCCACTATCGTTCCGTCTGTCTGTCAGTAGGCTGTATCTTATGACCCGTAATATGTAGATACTTGGAATTTTCATAGATTGTGTATTTATATTGCTGCTATAACAACATAAAATAAAAAAGAAAACAAGTAAAATATTAAAGGACATAAAAAAATCACGTTTCTTGTATGAAGACCATACAAGAAACGTGATTTTTTACTGTATGTGATATGTGTTTTGTTTACAGACTAAAGCGAAACCTGGATTAACACGAAATAAAATGATGCTGTGTGTATGGTGGTATTGAAAATTTATCTTGAGCTTTTACCGCCGGGTAAAACCATCGATTCGGATCTCTACTACCAATAAATAACCAACTAACTAATACTACCAATAACAAGCAAGAAATAGAAAAAGAAACGTCTGGCATTTATAATCAGAAAAGGAGTGGTCTTTCATCATGATAACGCCAGATCACAAGATTAGATATCTGTTTGAGACTTTCAATAGACACTAACATTCCTAAAAATCCAGTATTTGCTTGAGTACTTAAAACTGGTTTAAAAGTTTTATTCATTATTTTCTTTTGTTGCTTGTGTTCTTTAAAAGAAAGCTTTCTGGAGGTCTTAATATTTAAGTTTATATTTTTTTTCCGTTATAAATGGGATGACTAAATCCATGTTCCTTCAAATCTCTGGTATTGAATATATCAAATAAAACTACTTGTCGCATTTTTTTAATCGAAATCCCAAGATTTCTACAGCAACGTTTATTTTTTATTATTTCACAACCTACAAGATGGTAACAAATTATCGAACAAAATGGATCGATATATATTATAATTAAATGTAATAAAACTTTAAAACAAAAATGTCTTGAATTTGTATACAATATACGAAGAAACTTTTTCCCCAGTCTAATATACTAACTAAAGGTGTAACAATATAGTACTTTAGGCAATGATTCTGCCCATCAAAGTGAATATTTTTTTATGGGATCATCTTTGAAATTTTCAATTTATTCTTGATACCCATACTGCAGCTATATTACTGGTATAGTTGTAGCACGAATGGGTCAGCTCGACTGGGGACGGACCACGCTCTCACAGAATACCAGTGTAAAATAGGAGCTTAACGCTGCTGTGTTTCCTATGGTGAGTGTAGAGAACCGGAGATCCTTTTTACTGGAAACGAGACATTCCATCTTAGTCCTCAGGGGTTGCAACGCATCTGCATTTTGATTCTTAACCGAGGATAGATGTATATGTCTATGGGCCACAGCAACTTCTTAAAATAAGGTGGACTGAGTGCTCGTTTGGCACCCTAATCCTATAAAAAATATCTCAATGTCAGTTATTCCATACAAAATTTCGTACAAACTTGCTCAAAATGTATGGAAGACCTGATTTTTCTTGCGATTAGGAAGATAGATCTATAGTAAAAGTTGTTCATATTGACGCGTACAATAGAAAGCCCTATTTTGATTACACCATATATATAACTATTTTTTTTTAAATAATTTGTGAATATTAGTTAGACATGTAAATAAAAAAATTAAACTGATAAAAAGGAGGCCTTATCATGTATATGTCATTTATTCAGAAGAAAAACCTATACATAATATACACAAATATATTGATACATTCGTTATTAATAAACTAATAATTTTTAAGTATTTCTTGAATATAATCATAACTATGAACTTAACTACTAAGCCATAGCATAAAATAAATTTTCCCATTAATCGGGTAATAGTTAAGCTGTTGGCGTATACAATTTTTCACGCACACTAGCATCATGCAAATTGTCTTATACACACTACAATATTAAGATGCGCGCGATGACTTATCATTAATCTATGCTCGTAAAATAAGTATTGTTACTTTCACCTAAAATCTTTAAACGCGCCACTGTACTTCGCAATGTCACCAAGGTTGATTCCTAGCCTGGAAAGGAACCTACTTAGAAACCTTTAATACCTAGTCAGGTCATAAATTCTGTCACATGTTTAATATAAAATAATTGAAACAAGTTTATTCATTATGTAACCATTTATATACCAAAATGAACTTAACAAAATATAGATTCTCATGACTTTAAAGTTTATTCAAAATGACCTCCGTGATTTTGAATACAGGCCTTCAATCTGTGCGGTCAGTCGTCTATCGCAGCACGAACCAGGTCCATGTCAATATCGGCAGCTGCCTTAATCAAGCATGTCTTGAGTGACTCCAAATTGGGATGAGGCTTTGAGCACGCCTTTTCCTTCAAGTGTTGCCATATCTTGTAATCTAACGGATTCAAATCTGGACTGGAGGAGGGCCAGTCTTCGTGCCGGATGAAGTCGATTTCACTCGCCGCCAGCCAGTCTTGTGTGCTCTTCGCTCTTTGAGCTGGCGCCGAATCTTGTTGGAATACCCAGTGCCTGTTATTGAACATGATATGAGAAACAGGTTCCACAAGGTTCGTCAGGACTGTATTTTGATACACAACTGCATTCGTTTTTACACCTTTCTCACAAAAAAGTTAAAACACTGTTAAGCCCCAATAAGAAACTCCCAACCATACCATGAGCTAGGATGGAAAATGACCTCGTTGGACACGCGGAATTCGGTTGCTCGCTTCTTCACTACTGTGTGCGTACACCTTATTATTTTGTTTGTTGAAGCTCTCTTCTACGGTAAAAATTTTTTCATCCGAAAAAAGAATTTCCCGATATTTTTTTCCCGCTTACCGCTTCAACAAAGCGCGGCATCTCTTCAGTCTCAGGTCCATTAGACGAGCATTCAAACGATGTCTTGTTTTTCTTCGATATGCCCGAAGCCCCAAGTCTTCATTTAACACCCTTTTCACCGTGGTTCTGCTTAACCCCATCTGAAGGGCCAACAGTTTCTGCTTACGTTTGGGATTTCTTTGAATTCGCGCCTTCACAGCTTTTATCACTGCTGGAGTCCTAACAAACCGAGGGCGACCACTTCTTGACCTGTCATCTACACTAGAGTCTTCATTGTATCGTTTGATGGTACGATAAACGAATCTTTTGGTTATATTGAAATTTTTCAGTATGTCAAAAATTTGAATTGGCGCGTAACCGCAACAATGCAACGCAATAACTGCAACACGGTCTTCTTTAAGCGTCCACTCCATATTTAAAAATGAGTAAAATTCTAAAAAGTATACAGTTTTATTTTTATGAACAATTCGAAATTCGAATTCAATAAACTTTTTTGTGGCCAGCATTCTAAAAGAAACGTTTTTACTGTGTGACAATACTTATGACCTGACTACATTTAATTTTTATGAGACAGTTAAAATAAAAAAAAAATCAACATAAATAACAATACAATATAGAACAATATGAGTGTGAACTAGCAAATTATTGATATTTAAGCTAAGTAACTAGTTATATTTTAATTATTTTTACTTGTACACTGCTAATACTGTGTAAATATATAAATTTTTAAAATAATAGTTATCAAAGTCAATATAATTTATTATAATCAAATAATGAGCTTACTCTTTTTAAAATGCCGTCAAGGCAGCTGCAATTCATCTGGTATTGTATTAGTTCATGAACGGTGTTTAACACTTACCATCAGGTGTGCCATTGAAAAAAATTCAGTTAACGAAACAGCAACAATATTTCGACAACGGCTCAGTAATACAACACTCTACAATTCCCTTAATATTAAAATTTTTTTAAACAAATTAATTAAACCAAACTCACAATATTTACAAGCAGTAACATTATATACAAATCTGAAAGCGAGTAGGAAAACCGGTACTTAGAGTCCTGCGAAGCTCTTCAATATTGTCCTCCATGGTGGTGGTACTCGCGAGATGTGGAGTATAATTGCGACGGTTTTTTTATTTAAGAAAGGCAACAATGATGTTCTAATTTATAAACTTTCTTTTTTTCTGCTGGTTTCGAGAGTTATTACGAATCGTCTCGCTCGCTGACTAAATAACTTCCAACTTGCTAAAACCGTATTCCGGAAAGGCTTTAGTACCATATACTACATTCATACTTCAAACAAATGTACAGAAGACTGAAAATCACAACATGACAAACTGCTATTTTGTCTTACGTATATGGACTATGACAAAACCTTTGATTTCTACAAAATTTCCAGCTGAATATGCTAAAGCGTTGGTCTACCACTTTTATATCTGCTTAGCCAAATGATTTATTAAAGGGAGAATGTTTTGAGTTATTGAATCTGCGATTTGTAATAATATGTGCCATCTAAACTTAAATAAATAAATTATAACACTACGCACGTTTTATATGAAAATAGTAGAATAATTCACGCAAATCTAAAAAAAATCTACTCTCAATATGAAAAAAATATGTTCTTTATCCGGCCGAACTGTCCCCTTGAGGTAAGTTGAATACGCAAATTTATATTTTTACTCACAGAAAACAAGGTTTTGTGAAGAATAAAGAAGAACGAATAAATGATAATCAAGCACGTACAAGCCACATTCTTTTACATTCCACGTGCGTTTTTCTATTTGGTTGACGGATTCCTGTGTAAGGGGTTTAAAAGAGTGTTTCTGTTTTATTACATACTTAATTCTATTTTTTCGTATCAAAATAAAAACAGGCAGCTAATATTATTGGGATTGTTTAATATATAACCAAAGACATTTAAGTAGTAGTAGTGTATATTTTTTTTTTATAGGAGAGGGGGCAAACGAGCATGCGGCTCACCTGATGGTAAGTGACTACCGCCGCCCATGAACAACCGCAACACCAGGGGAATTGCAGATGCGTTGCCGGCCTTTTAAAAAGGAGTAGGCTCTTTTCTTGAAGGTCCCTAAGTCGTATCGGTCCGGAAAAATCACTGGTGGTAAACTATTCCACAAGGAAATTTTAAATCTCTTTATATATAACACTTTCTATATAATAAAATCTGTTTATATAAAATAATTTTTACAGTGGTAGAGCCAAGCGGTAGCTTTTGCTATCGCACGGATGGGCCAGCTCGAACCGGGGTGGTACCACGACCTCACAGAATACCAGCTAGAAGTAGAGGTTTACCTCTGCGTTGCGCTTGGTGAGTGCAGGTGGCCGGAGGCCCAATTCCCCCCCCCCCCCTCATCAACATGGTAGTGGAATTAAATAAAAGTCTTGCGTATGTGGACTATGAGAAAGCCTTTGATTCCGTCGAAATTTGGGGGTGCTGCAGTCCCTTCAGCGGTGCCAGGTTGACTGTCGGTATATCGAAGTGCTGAAGTGTTTGTACAGTAGAGCTACGATGGCTATCCGAGTACAGAACCAGAGTACGAAACAATATCAGAGAGGTGTTAGACAGGGTGATGTTATATCCCCGAAACTCTTCACCGCTGCATTGGATGACGTTTTCAAACTTCTGGACTGGAAAGGATACGGTATTAACATCAATGGCGAGTACGTCACTCACCTTCGATTTGCCGACGATATAGTCCTTATGGCAGAATCGCTGGAGGACCTAAGCACTATGCTCAATGACCTCAATAGTGTCTCCCAACGGATAAGTCTTAAGATGAACATGGACAAAACAAAGATTATGTTTATTGTCCATGTCACACCTATGCCGGTAGTTGTTGGGAGCACTAAGCTCGAAGTTGTTGACGAGTATGTTTACCTGGGACAAATAGTCCGACTAGGTAAGTCCAACTTCGACCGAGAGGTCAATCGACGGATTCAACTCGGCTGGGCAGCGTTCGGGAAGCTACGACACATCTTCTCGTCAGACATACCTCAAAACCTTAAAACGAAATTGTACAACCAGTGCGTGTTGTCAGTGATGACTTACGGGACTGAGACGTGGTCCTTTACTGCTGGCCGTATGAGGAAGCTCAAGGTCGCTCAGCGAGCTATGGAGAGGGCTATGCTCGGAGTTTATCTGCGTGATAAACTTAGAAATGAGTATATCCGCAGTAGAACCAGAGTAACCGACATAGCCCAACGGATTAGTAAGCTGAAGTGGCAGTGGTCCGGTCATATAGCTCGAAGAACCCACAACCGATGGGGGAGAAAGGTTCTCGAGTGGCAGCCTCGTACCGGTAGGCGAAGTGTACGGCGACCCTCCACGAGATGGAGTGACGACCTGGTAAGACATGCAGGAAGTCGATGGATGCAGGTGGCTCAGGACCGTGCTTTGTGGCATTCCTTTGGGGAGGCCTATGTTCAGCAGTGGACTTATGAAAGGCTGTAATGATGAATGTAATGATGATGAGACAGCGACGACCATCCGCGCGTCTACGGGTGCCTCTATAGGTCCCATAGTGGATCCCATCCAGATTCTTTGCTACAACAGGTCCCATCCACAGAGATCGTGATCCTTGACAATTTCAACGCCCACCACGCCGAATGGCTTAATTCACGTTTAACCGACCATGCGGGATGATTTTTTTATGACTTTTCCTTGGCATATGGTCTGAGACAACTAGTTACTTCGCCTACGCGGATTCCAGATGTGGAGGATTATACACCTTCCTTGTTAAACCTTTTGCTGATTTCTCATCCGGACGGATATCAGGTTTCCGTCGATGATCTCGGCTCGTCGGACCATTGTCTGATACGGAGTATGGTGACACTCACGTTTCCCTCACAGTTGCGTTGTGCAGGTTACCCCCGTGTTTGGCATTACAGGTCGGCGGATTAGGATGGAATGCGGTTGAACATTGCGAAGGCCTTCGATCGGGTTTGGCACAAAGCGCTTCTTTTGAAGTTCCCTTCCTATGGGCTTCCCGAGAAATGCAAATGGATCACCAGGTTTATTGCAGATCGGAGCATCAAGGTCGTTGTAGACGGTGCATGCCCCGACTACAAGCTTTTTTGCGTCAAGGCTTAACGCTGGTGTTCCACAAGGCTGCATGCTTATCACAAACGCTGTTTCTTTTGCATATCAATGATATTTTGCAATACGGTAGCATTCGTTGCTATGCGGATGACATCGCTGGTGATGCTCTATACACCAGCCGTTCCAATATTTCTCGAGAAAACGTCGCCGAGTACCGGAGCAAACTTGTGTCTGTAGTTGAGTGTTTGCTGAACAAATTCTCGAATTGGATGTGACTTAATCAGGTCCAGTTTTATCCCCAGAAGACACAAGTTTGCGCGTTTACCGCTAAAAGAAACCCCTTTGTCGTATATCCTCAGCTTCAAGGCACTCCCCTTGTTACCTCAGCCAGTATCGGAATCCTTGGCGTCAACATATCTAGTGACGTATAGTTTCGTGATCACTTGGAAGGCCGGTAACGTATCTGCCATTCCCCTGGTTCCTCTAGTGTTGCAGTTGTTCATTGGCGGCGGTAGTCACTTACCATCAGGTTAGCCGCATGCTCGTTTGTCCCCTCTCCTATAAAGAAACAATCATTTGTTGTCAATTTATCTGATGTAAATATTTGAATATTAAGTGCACTGTGAAAATTTTAACTCTATTTGATGGAATAGTTCGTGGCAACGTTGGATGTCTAATTACTAGATAGATATGGTCAACATTCAAGAATCGTGCAAAAGCTTTATTTCAGTTTTTATGAATTTTATTTAAACAAATACGAGAGCCGTTTAGCTTGCCGTAAGATTTCATCATAGCAAGGGAGCAAAATGTGTATAATTATATTGAAGAAAAATAAATCTGTAGTGAGAAATTTTACGTGCTGACTTACCACGTGTCCGGTGAAGTGGTGAAGTATAGCGTCGTGAGGAAACCTAGATGTTTGAGTAGTTAAAAATCGTGGAAATTTGAAAACTGTTAATACGAATTGAAGCATTGCGACATACCTACTCTTTTCTGCCCACAAAAGACTATTTGGTAATGAAGAGCCCGGTGCATAGTAATGAGAAACATGTCAGCTGCTAATTTGCTTTTTCTACCGACTTCAAAAAGGAGAAGATACTCAACCTCATAACTTTTTGCTAAATGAACCGAAATTCTTAATTTTTTGAAAGCTGGTGCATCTCATGTGTTCTCATATAAATTTGATCAAGGCTCGACCAATGTTTTTTGAGTGATCCTTAATATATATTTTTTTAATTGATTGACCAATTATGCAGTTTTTTATTTCATTAAAATTTTCGGATATGTAACTTTTTGTTTTAACTCTAATATAAATATTAAGGGTAGCAAAGATTCGAAAGAGTAAAAACTCATCATCATTGTTGAATTGGGGTGGATTTTTGCTGTAGCTGCCATGCTTGGCAGGCGGGCTAACAACCGCAGCTTTGAGTTTTTTGATCTGTTGTCAGAAAGATAATGTTGCTCATCTCCTGTTTGTTCTCCTCTGTCGCCTCTTACGACCCATATGGGAATATATGAGGTGGCGGATCATCTTTCACAACAAGAAGAACATTTTTCTACTACCTTTCATAAGTGTAGTTCTTCCCACGTTTACTATGAACAGAACTTAATTTGCAATTAAACTAATTTGAAAGATTTTATCGCGTTTATAATATAATAAAAGCAAGTCATACTTGTCAATATATACCATACTAAATCAATGAACTTGCTATTTTAAATATTGCAAGCCCAGGAACAATATTTACTGTAGAGCTACATGCGTGCTAATGTTAAATTAATCCTCGCTTGTTCCACATAAGCCAACTTCCGACCTAACTCAGTCAAGCTTGATAAATAACTTACGGCGTGATTGCCGCAGTGGAGTTATATACTTTAAGACTAACGTTTAAATTTTTTACAAATCTGTTTCCTTATGATGTAAAAATGTTTTAAAGAGTTTTAAATTAATAACTGGATTTAAAATAAAATGGGTCTCAGTTGTATCGCTTAGAAGCGATTATTTTCAATATTTTACATAATTTTATTTTAAAAAAATCCGTCGAAATTTAATTGTCTTGTATGACTGAATATCCTCGTTTCAAAGTTCTATAATGCACAGAAACTCCGAGCATAGCTTATAATAGCTTGCTGATCTTGAGCTACCAATTTTAACCTTTTTAACTTATAGCTTTCTTGTTTGTTTGCTTGTCACTATGTGAAACACAGCAGCTCATTTTTCACTGGTAATCTACAATAGTGTATTCCTTCACCGATTGTGCAGTTATATTTGGAATAACCCCCTCTCATTTCAAAAAGGGTTATTATATTATTATTTTAATAATTAACCTGCCCCGTTGCTCTTGAGTATGTTAGCGGATTTCAAATGTTCTCAAAATATTTTATTCCTCTGACATGTAGGTTTCGCCTTTATGTTTACTTTCACCACAATGTAAGTGGTAAGTCAAAATATAAAATTGCAACTAACTATTTCATTGTTGCCGGTGGAGATCGAAACCGGAGTACTCGCGCATCGTGTACTTTACGTAGAGCGGTTAGTGCCTGAGTCACAATTGCTCTTAGTTATTGTGTATTATCAAGTATAAGCTCAATGTACAGCGAACTAAACATTCAGGAAACATAAATGAACATTTTTGACCGTGGAAAGAAAAAGGGAGAACTCCCACCGGACAAGTTGATCGGCCCGTGCAGGGGCCAATGCTCACTGGTTAAGCACGATTTAAGCTTCGATGCGTTATGCTTGTGGCGCGACGACAGCTACATATTCACGCCTCTTAATATTAGGGAATTGGATTATATGACTACCATTAATCTTATAACCAATATTTAAATAGGTTTATTACAATACATAGTAATCATCATCATCATTATTACAGCCCTTCAAAAGTCCACTGCTGAACATAGGCCTCCCCCAAGGAATGCCACGAAGCACGGTCCTGAGCCACCTGCATCCATCGACTTCCTGCATATCTTACCAGGTTGTCACTCCATCTAGTGGAGGGTCGCCCTACACTTCACCTGCCGGTACAAGGCTGCCACTCGAGAACCTTTCTTCCCCATGGGTTGTCGGTTCTTCGAGCTATATGGTCGGTCACTCTGGTTCTACTGCGGTTATCCTCATTTCTGAGTTTATCACGCAGAGAAACTCTGAGCATAGCCCTCTCCATAGCTCGCTGAGCGACCTTGAGCTTCCTCATCCGGCCAGCAGGGAAGGACAACGTCTCACTTACGTATATCATCACTGGCAACACACACTGGTTGTACAGTCTCGTTTTCAAGTTTTGAGATATACTTGACGAGAAGATGTGCCGTAATTTACCGAACGCTGCCCAACCGACTTGAATCCGTCGATTGACCTCTCGGTCGAAGTTGGACTTACCTAGTCGGACTATTTGTCCCAGGTAAACATACTCGTCAACAACTTCAAGCTTAGTGCTCCCAACAACTACCGGCATAGGTGTGACATGGACATTAAGCATGATCTTTGTTTTGTCCATGTTCATCTTAAGACCTATCCGTTTGGAAGCACTATTGAGGTCATTGAGCATAGTTCTTAGGCCCTCCAGCGATTCTGCCATAAGGACTATATCGTCGGCAAATCGAAGGTGAGTGATGTACTCGCCATTGATGTTGATACCGTATCCTTTCCAGTCCAGAAACTTGAAAACGTCTCCCAATGCAGCGGTGAAGAGTTTCGGGGATATCACGTCACCCTGTCTTACACCTCTCTGCAATTGGATAGGTTTCGTACTCTGGTTCTGTACTCGGATAGCCATCGTACCCCTACTGTACAAGCACTTCAGCACTTCGATATACCGACAGTCAACTTGGCACCGCTGAGGAACTGCAGCACCGCCCAAATTTCGACGGAATCAAAGGCTTTATAGTCCTATATATAGTCCACATACGCCAGACATAGTGGCAAATTGTACTCCTCCACACTCCTATACAATACATACTAAGTTCAATGTTAAATGTTATTATTTTCGTGTCTATATTATGTTACTCGTATGTATTTTAATGAGGTTATGTAATAAAGTCTATAACATAACCTTATTAAAGTTTTCGTTCATTTTATCTTTCAACTGTGGATATTATTTAATTGTGACATGCCAATCTTTCGATAGGCCGATTTATAGACTTTAGCGTTGAACTTTATTATGATAGACTTTCCAGTTTGTTAATGAAATTAGTCAATTATACAGCTTGCACCCTTGGAAACGCTTTTAACGTGGTTTATTTTGATAAATTTTATCGCAGTACGCCTTTCTGTATTATAGCAAGGATTTGTTCATTCGGGATTGAGCACATTTAAAATAGCTGGCTATAAAAGAAAAAAGAAAATAATAATTTAACTTATGTGAACCAGCTTCAAATAAACTTAGCGTTTAATAAAACTTATGTAAAATCGGAATTTAAGCCCAGTTAAAACGACAGTCGGAATTTTCCCCCGTACAGCAAACTTTTAAGAAAAAACTTTACCTGTGTTTTAGCTTATGGATAATAACTTCAATGGTATGTATATTTTTTTTGTATTAACTTGAAGTGATGACTTAGCAAAAAAAGCACGCTCCGTTAGATTGTCAACCAACAAGATACTTTGGAAGAAATTGTGCCGCAGTGTATGACAGTAAAATTTTGCGGCTGGAATAAATCCAAATAATCTCTTGGAGCTAATAAACAGTACAATTCTATTTTCAGAATATTATGTGTTTTGATCATTCTGAACACCTCATTTTTTATAGAATAGGGGGCAAACGAGCATGCGGCTCACCTGATGGTAAGTGACTACCGCCGCCCATGAACAACCGCAACACCAGGGGAATGCGCACCAGCAGATGCGTTGCCGGCCTTTTAGAAAGGTGTAAGCTCTTTTCTTGAAGGTTCCTAAGTCGTATCGGTTCGGAAAATTCGCTGGTGGTAATTGATTCCACAAAGAAGTTGTGCGAGGGAGAAAACTTCTTCTAAATCACACAGTGGTGGACCGCCAATCACCGAGATGGTATGGATGGTAACGCGAGTTTTGTCGCGATGTACGATAGTGAAATTGAGCGGCTGGAATTAGTCCGAACAATTCTTCAGAGCACTCCCCGTGATAGATGCGATAAAATACGCAAAGAGATGCAACATCTCTACGCAGTGCCAGTGTATCGAGCCGATCGGAAAGAACTCGGTCGTCGACGATTCGAATCGCTCTGCGCTGGATGCGGTCAAGTGGAAGGAGCTGGCACTGGGGTGCCCCGCCCAGAGATGAGAACAGTATTCCATGTGGGGCCGAACTTGCGCTTTGTAAAGTTGCAAGCGATGTGCCGGCATGAAATACTGTCTCGCTCTGCTGAGCACGCCAAGCTTTTTAGAGGCCAATTTGGCCTTCCCTTCCAAGTGACCACGAAACTGCACGCTATTCGATATGTCGACGCCAAGGATTCCGATGCTAGCTGAGGCAGCAAGGGGAGTGCCTTGAAACTGAGGAGATACGACAAAGGGGTTCTTTTTAGCGGTAAACGCGCAAACTTGTGTCTTCTGGGGATTGAACTGGACTAGATTTAGTCAGCCCCAATCCGAGACTTTGTTAAGGAAAGACTCGACTTCAGACACAAGTTTGACCCGGTACTCGGCGACGTTTTCCCGAGAAATATTGGCACGACCGGTATATAAGGCATCCCCAGTGCTATCGTCTCCATAGCAATGAATGCTACCAGTTAGCAACATATCATTGATATGCAGGAGAAGTAATGGCTTTAGTACCATAAACCACATTACTTCAGATAATTGTACATAATACTGAAAATCTCGTGACAATCTGTCACTTTGTCTTGCGAATGTGAACTATAACAAATCCTTTAATTCCATGTAAATTTCCTCCTGAATATGCTGCAGCGATTCTTTACCACTTTTATATCTGCTTAGCCAAATGGGTTCCATTTAAACTTAAATAAATACATTATAACACGCTAATAATATGCACGCTTTACTCGAAAATAGTGGAATAATTCATGCAAATCTGTAAAAATCTACTCAGTCCCTCAATATGAAAAAACAATATGTTCTTTATCCTGCCGAACTATCCTCTTGAGATAAGTTGAATATGTAAACTCATATTTTTGCGTACTCACAGAAAACAAGGTTTTGTTAACAATACCCAAGAGCGAATAAATGATAATCAAGCACGTACAAGTCTCACTCTTTTACATTCCACGTGTGTTGTTCTATTTGGGAGACAAATTACTGAGTAGGGTGTGAATATAGTGTTTCTGCTATTTTTTCTTATCAATTTAAAACATGTAACTAATATTTTGGAGACTGTTAATACATAATATTTTCTATATAATAAAATGAGATATAATTATACTGCCTAAGAGCTCCAAGAAATTATTCGGATTTATTCCAGCGGCAAATTGAATGTCATACACTACGGCACAATTTTTTCCAAACCATTTTGATAAGCGATATTACAACGGCGTGTGTTTTTTCTACAAGGAATGTCTTACCCCCGACGGGCTAGTGTAGAATGTACTAACACCAGTAGTCTTCCAAACTAATACGACTCTTAAGTATAGAGTCCTCTGGTGTAGCAGATTATCAGGTGCAATATCAGGTGAGCCGCATGCTTCTTTGCCCCCTCTTCTATAGAAAATATTAATATGAAAATAATGAAAATAATAATTTGATATGTTGCTAACTGGTAGCATTCATTGCTATGCGGATGACAGCACTGGTGATGCTCTATACACCGGCCGTGCCAATATTTCTCGGGAAAACGTCGCTGAGTACCGGAACAAACTTGTGTCTGAAGTCGAGTCTTTGCTGAGCAAAGTCTCCGATTGGGGGCGACTAAATCTAGTCCAGTTTAATCCTCAGAAGACACAAGTTTGCACGTTTACCGCTAAAAAGAACCCCTTTGTCGTATCTCCTCAGTTTCAAGGCACTCCCCTTCTTGCCTCATGCCTTGCAGTTGTTCATGGGCGGCGGTAGTCACTTACCATCAGGTGAGCCGCATGCTCGTTTGCGCCCTCTCCTATAATAAAAAAAAATCTTAGAGTAACAAGGAAATAAAAAATCCACCTGATGATAAATTGATACTGCGGCCTGTGTTCACCTGCAATTAATTTTAAGCAAAGAAGGCCTTAGATGCGTTGTCACTCCAAAAGATAGCTGAAACGCCTCAAAAGCTGTAATGCTGGTTAATAAGCTGCATGCTCGTTTGCCTTCTCTACAATTAAAAAAAATAAACAACACTTCCAAGTTATGTTATAAATTTTATTTATCCCACTATAGGATATTATTTGCATATGTACATACATTCGTATAAGGAGGAACTGCTCCGTAAAATTATTATCGCATCCCCTAAACGTTATCTGAGTCATCACTTTAAGTTGTTACGAAAATTATACATACCTTTGAATTTATTATCCATTAGCTAAAACAGAGATAAAGTTTGCTGTACGGGTGAAAATTTATTATTGTTGTAACACAGAAAGGCATACTGCGATAAAAGTTTTCAAAATAAACCACGCTAAAAGCGTTTCAACATATGCACGCATGTAGCGCTAGAGTAAATATATATTTATTTATTTATTCTTTATTGCACCAAATATTTGTACAAAAGGCGAGCTTAATGCTATATGGCATTCTCTACCAGCTAACCTTGGGAAGAACAGAGATTGAGTTTGGGCAGTTAACTTGTCATGATATAATTCAGTTCAAAAATATACATGCAACACATACATAAAATGTACACATATATATAAAATATATATAATTCATATACATACATACACACATTTATACACACACACACACACATATATATATATATATATATATATATATATATATATATATATATATATATATATGTATGTATAAATTTTTGATATCCATTGAAAGAATTTGACATAGAATCAGAGTGGTGGAGAGGATTAGACAGGAATAAACTGTATGAAGAACGGAGATTGAGAGAATGAGTGTCACTGCGGAATTGAAATCTTTCTTTTAGATAAAGGTGTGAGGAAGGAACATTAAGAACTGAAAACAGAGTGGACAGCGAGTTCATTAATTTATTATGATATACATTGACAAGTGTGATTTGCATTTATTATATTGAAATTAAAGTATTAGTATAAGATATCAGTCAAACTGCACGCGCGCAGTCGTTATATTCAAGTCATAAGTCAAATATTTTTATTCAAAATTGGCTTTTACAAAGCACTTTTGAAATTCAAAAGCACCATCGCTTCAACAAATCCTACTGCGGGGAGATTATGTGAGAGGAAGCGTCAAGAACATCACAAGAATGTTATTTTCTCCTAAAAGTTACAATTTTACGCGTTAAAGGATAAAAAAAAGGAAATATATTATGTCATGCTTACCTTTTAAAATTAATTTAATTTAAAATCCCCTTTTTCATAAGAATGGTTTTACTTGCGCTTTAAATTTATGCAAAGGCAAGTCAGTAATATTACAGGTAATCTTGTAAATACTTATACCTACATCTACCAAAAAATGAGCCGCTAATTTCACTCACAAAGTGCGCTACGTTGCAGTTGCACACATAGCCCTGAAGCTAAGTACTTAAAAGGGTTTGTCGAAATGGAAGCCCTTAACTTTTCTTATTTTCGTAGCGCCTGCAGCGTTATCGACGCCAAAAACAAAACGAGCAACATGTATAATCCATTACTATTACGTGGCTATAGGTACAAATTTTACTACTGCTTATGAATGTCGATTACTGAATGAATTAAACAATGTTTTAAAAGAATCAGTGTCCCATCGAGACTCTTAAACGTTATTTTAACTTTTATGATTCGAAAAGATGACTTTAACTTTTATTGAAAAAAATCCTCCATTTTATTTAGTCAAAAATCTCTTTAAAAGAATTGTCAAAGAAATTAGTACGGCTTGATTAACGTTTAATAGCGGCCATACATGAAATGCATCCGTCACCAATATAAAAGCTAAACGCTTGCAATTAGTAAGAAGTCACGACACCTTAGTACATACATAAATACATACATACATAAACACTCACGCCTGTCACCCAGAGGGGTAGGCAGAGACTACGGACTTCCATTTGGCGCGATCCTGACACACCTCTCTCGCCTCTTTCACATCCATATATCTACGCATACACGCTCGTCGGTTAAGGGTACTCCTAATCTGGCCCATTTTCAATGTATCGCCGATCTGGTCGATAAACCTTCGTCTAGGGCGTCCCTTCCCGACCCTGCCGTTCACTTCTGCAACATAAATTTGCTTTGTCACTCTTTCCTCGTTCATTCTTTCTACGTGACCAAACCACCGAAGCATTCCTTTCTTAATCCTTGTCACAACGTCATCTTGCAAACCACACTTTTCTCTTATTACACTATTTCTCACCCTGTCATTCAGATTCAGCCCTAGCATACTCCTTAAGGAACGCATTTCTACAGCATTTATTCTACTCTCATGCTTCTTCTGCCAGACCCAACTTTCACTACCATACATTAAAGTGGGTACTAACACAGCATTGTGAATTGCCATACGTGCCTTAGTTGACACATTCTGACTCCTCACAATAGCGTGTAGAGCCCCATTCACTCTATTTCCTGCGTTCACTCGTCGTTCTATATCCTTATCATATCTACCATCCCTGCTAAATAAACATCCCAAATATACAAACTCATCCACTTGCTCAATCAACTCCCCTTCTATTCTTATTTTACATAAAGTTTTACTTTCTTCTCTTTCAAAAACCATCACTTTCGTCTTACTTGCGTTCACTTTCATACCCCTTTCTTTCAATGAACAATTCATTAAAGTAACCATCATTTGCAACTCGGCCGCCGACGATGCAAATATGACTTGATCATCGGCGTACAAAAGGCATTTGACGGTTGACTCACCCATTCTCAACCCACATTCTTCAACTTTCAAAGTTTGCAAACAACTGTCCATAAATAGGTTAAACAGCCACGGGGAAGCCACACATCCCTGTCTGACACCTTTATGAATGTCAAACCAGTCCGAGTAGACCCCGTTGATCCTGACACAAGCACTAGAGTCCCTATAAAGAGACCTTAATGCCTGTATCAAGCCAGCGCTCAACCCAAATGAGTTCAGTGTTTGCCATAACACGTTCCTGTCCACTCTGTCATAAGCCTTTTCCAAGTCCAAGAAGGCACAAAAAACTTTCTGGTTTTTAGCCAAAAACTTCTCCGCTATCATGCGCATGGAAAAGACTTGATCCGTACACCGCATCCCCTTTCTAAATCCAGCTTGCACATCCCAAATTTTTCCATCAGTTTCTTCCATAACTCTTTCAATTAACACCTTAGCATACAGTTTACCCACAATGCTAAGCAAGCTGATACCACGGTAGTTTTTACAGTCCTGCTGCGACCCCTTTCCCTTATATATTGGGACTATAACGGCTTTGCACCAGTCTTCCGGTACCCGTTTCAGTTCCCAACATAAATTAAACAAGGTGTGCAGCAGGCCTGCAACCACACCCTCACCAGCCCTTAGCATTTCGAGTGATACTCTATCATATCCGGCTGCCTTACCTGCTTTCATGCTTTTCATTGCTTTCATTATTTCATCTACACTTATCTCCCTACCTCTCTCCACTTCTTCCGGAATTTCTATTTCACTTATTTCAGACGACTCTTCACTCTTAAACACGCTTTCAAAGTATTCCTTCCATCTCTTTAAATTCGAAACTTCATCATTCAGCATGCAGCCATTCTCGTCTCGTATAGCATTCATTCTAGGCTGTTTTGAAATTCCCCTGGCAGTTCTTACGAGCTTCCAGAACATTTTAATATTTTCCTGGAAGTTATCAGATATCCTTCTATCATTTTTATCTATCCTTTCTTGCTTTTTCCTTTCAACAACTTCTTTTACTCTCTTATTTATACGTCTAAAGTTTGCCTTTTTTCTTTCAATCTCATCATTCATACCGCCAGAATTACCAGCTTTAGTTGCTAGTAAATCTAGCCATGCTCTCTTCTTTGCTTCAACTTCCACCTTAGTCCACCCGTGATACTAGTGTGTAAAGCAATAAGTTAGCAAGAAGTTACTACAGCGACTGGTTGACGTCAAATACCTCAGTTCACCTGTAATACCAGTACCGTAAGCACACGAAATGTTAGGAATTAATATAAGTAATAATATAAGTTAAATTATTCACGATAAAATCCGTAAAACTTGTTTTATTCAACTATCATTTCTAATAAAATATTTTTTTTTTCTTCATAATGACCTCCGAATCATTCTTGGTAGCTATACGTATCAGTGTTTTTTAGCGAATTATGGATCTCGCCGCCGGAGGACCAAAAAAACCCATAATTATTTTTATTAAATTTAATTTAAAATATATAACAACTAAAAATAACTAATACTAATTAAATCTAATTAAACCTACTTCCCCGCCCGATGTTAGAAACGAAGTGTGATGGCGTCGTGGAGTTTCGTATATATAATGCTGTCGGATGACACCGCGGGCGTCACTGTGAATCCACGGCAGCTACATTTCCCATCAGGTTAGCAGAATTGCCTCGCTGCATTGGATTTCTGGTAAGGAGCTATGTCAGCAAAACTGCCTCGTGGAAGCAATGTTGAAATGTTGTGTGGGAAAATGAGGTTGCCGCGTAGTTCGCGGTTTTGTAAGGGGCATTCATATATGTAACAAGCGAATAATTACTGGACTATTGAATCTGATATAATGCCAGGAGCGATAATAAATATTATATATGCGAGCTGCAGACTTCCCGGAACGTTGTTCTTCAGAGTTAAACAACAGTTTTTGACCCTGATAGCCAAGTAAACTTATTGTTTGTATATAAAAACAAAGGAATATTTAATGGAATGGGAAAATGAGGTTGCCGCGTAGTTCGCGGTTTTGTAAGGGGCATCCATATATGTAACACCTCCCCCCTGAGAACAGCAACTATTTCTGAGTCTTGAGATGATGAAATATTACTGTCTTCTGTGGTTCACATTTTCCAGGTTTCGCGTAGATGTCTTCTTTGGATGGGAGTTGCGATGCTTTTCTAGTGCACTTCAATAGTCCGTAACGTTTTAAAGTAACAAGGCTTGTAAGTACCAGTATACTTAATATCATTATAGTGTAAAATTGGATGGTCGTATGGTATAGGTATTTCGACGAAATTTGGTCAACTTGTAAAATCGGTTGAGACAGATTATGTTGAATTTCATGTAATCTCTTTAAGTCAATAGATTTTGAGATGTATGTAAGACAAGTTATTCAGATGAGTAGCTGGGATCACGAAGCTTACCTATAGGTAAGCTTCGTGATCTTCAAAGGCTGACCTTCCACTCGGTCGTTGATGTTAGTGATGGTAGACTCCGAAGTATACAGAAAGGGAGGGTAATCAGGTAAGTACCATTTAAGAAGCTGTAATCCTCTCGCCCGCACCGAGTAAGTATCTTCGTGGCGTTAGGGAATGACAAGACGTTATGTTTCTCATCAAGTTCCTCTAAAGCTCTTCTGGACAGGGAGGTCATCTGGCAGGTCTTGCTAAGGGATTGATTGATGATGAGTTCTTGGGTGCAATCTGGATGCTGTCGAAGCTGGTGGTCCATCTTTTCACTACAGAGGTGCCAGTGACTGTACTTCGGGCATTCAGCCTCTATGTACACATAACCTTTCTTGTTTGTTGCTATCAATGTATAAGGAGGGATGAGAGCCTGCCGGTATTTATTAGGGCCTACACATAATTTATATAAGTCGTAAGTATCTAGGGCGAATATACTATTGTTATTTTAATTCCCGAATAATAATAGCCAGGTTTTATTATATCATAATATTCCTTATATAGGGACTAATTTATGAATCAAGCTACTAAGTTGAGTGCACACTTAAGGTTGAGTGGTGAGTACTTGAGTAACGATTGAAAGATAACATATTTTCGATTCGAGTCAGCTCGTCTAATATATCGTCTATGTTTTCCGTTTTAATAACTAAATATTGTGCGAACTTGGAAAATTTTATGAGACTCGAATCTCTGTAAGCATCTGAATCTAAAATTATTTTTAAAGTTTCATTTAGTTTTATTTGATTTTTAATTAATTTTGTCATTATTTTAGAATTCTGGGTCATACACTCGTTATTTTAGCTTATGTATGTATTAAATTGACTGGTAAGTTTATTATTATTATGACTTAGGGACCTTCAAGAAAGGAGCCTACTCCTTTTTAAAAGGCCGGCAACGAATCTGCAATTCCCCTGGTTCGATAGAAAATCGATCGTAAGTGGATTTAAAAGCAAAGTTTTAATTATAAAATTATTGTGTGTATTTTACTTGTTTATTCCTCGTTCTGTAGTAAAAAAAAGTTTTGTTTTAGGGACTTACCGGTTTTATGGTCTACGGGAAAGAAAATACATAAAATAATACATACATACATACATACATATAATCACGCCTCTTTCCCGTAGGGGTAGGCATAAGTCGTAAGTATCTAGGGCGAATATACTATTGTTATTTTAATTCCCGAATAATAATAGCCAGGTTTTATTATATCATAATATTCCTTATATAGGGACTAATTTATGAATCAAGCTACTAAGTTGAGTGCACACTTAAGGTTGAGTGGTGAGTACTTGAGTAACGATTGAAAGATAACATATTTTCGATTCGAGTCAGCTCGTCTAATATATCGTCTATGTTTTCCGTTTTAATAACTAAATATTGTGCGAACTTGGAAAATTTTATGAGACTCGAAATACATTTATAAATAATGTACTTGTTGGAGTTCTTAGGACATCCTAAAGTTGTTTTTTTTTTGTTGCAGAGCGAATAGTTTAGAATAGAAAAGTTTTTATATGTATATTATAATAAAACGGATCGTAGCGAAAAACGTATTTCTTGAACATATCAATAGGACGTAAGAGAATAACTGCCGACTCGGAGTTGCTTTTAATGAACCACATACTCGTACAATTATACATATAAATAAAATTCAAGTGTCTATGATATTGAAATGACTGGTTTCTATTGGGTTTAAGGGGGTAATTTTTAAAATTTTGTCTGTCTATTTGTCTGTCCGGGATTATCTTTGGAATGACTGAACTGAAAGCAATTTATTTATATTAAAAGAAAAACTTAACATCCAATCTAAAATATTTATTCAAAAATTTTACTAAAGGATGGTTTGTTGGTACAGAAATTGGTCTAAAGTTGGTGGTTTCCAATGTACTAACAGATTAAAACAAAGGTACGGTACTGTTTCATTAAATCGGGAAACAAAGCAGATTTCACGCCTGTGTTTTAAAAAAAACGGCTAGATTATGTACCATTATATCTATTATAGATGCAATAACTTTAACTTAAATCCGCTTTTAGTCTACTGTATTTTCTCAAAATATTTAAAGAAATCTTTTGGAAATACTTAATGGAATTTAAAAGTATTTGAAAGTCAAGTCTCCACATTTTGTTTAGCCATAGTAGGAGAAGAATTTAATTATTTTTAGTCAAAAAAGGAACACCAGTAAAATATTTCTCAAAATCTATCGAAACGCCTCGCCTCGCCCCGCCGCAAGCTTGTCGTTGAATTCTACGTAGTGTGTCCACTTGTTTAAGTAATTATACGCAGCATGTACCGCTTATACGTAGTGTATATTGTATATTTTTTTTACGTGGTAGAGCTATGCTGCAGCTATATTAGTAGTATAGTTGTAGCACGAATGGGTCAGCTCGACCGGGGAAGGACCACGCTCTCACAGAATACCAGCGTACAATAGCAGCTTAACGCTGCTGTGTTTCGTATGGTGAGTGTAGAAAACCGGAGACCCATTTTACTGGAAAAGAGGCATTCCATCTTAGTCCTCACTGATGACGACGCATCTGCATTTTGATTCTTTATTGAGGATAAGTGTAGATGTCTATGAGTCACAGCAACCACTTACCATCAGGTGGACTGTGTGCTCGTTTGTCACCCTATCCTATAAAAAAAATACTACGCTTGGCTTAAATAGTTCTTACAGCGCAGCTGATAGCCATCGATAGTTATGTGAAAATTGTTATCCGAGATGGGCCAGGAAACCTTATTATTTTTAAAAGCAATATATGACAAAAACGAAAATAAACAATTAGGATAAAAAATCAATAAGACTTAATAATTTGTTTAAATAATACATTAGGCGAATTGGCGGGAATTTGACCGCCGCGCCGGTGGATTGTTGCTTCTGTTTTATCGTTTAGGCCAGATTAGACAAAAAATTCGTATTTTATACACGATATGACGTTCAAGAATTGATAGTTCTTGAAATAGTATAAGCTCGCAAAAACATGTGCATTCATTAAATACTCAACAAATTTCATAATAGAATGAAGTTTTGAAGATCAATATATTAATTGCGAATAAAAAAATATATAATTAAATAGCCGGATAAATCTTTGACTTTGGAGTTATCGTTTTATTAAGCTAATATAATTTTTTTGATAATATGAAAGACATGTAATTTAATTAGAGCTTGCTTTAGAATTTTGACGTCGGTAGTCTTTGTCTCAAATAATGTTTCAAAGTGGAATACGAAAAAGTGATGTGATTTTGTGTAATAAGTGTCTGCACATGTGATGTTTCTCTGGTTATTTCGTGCGCTTAGACACCTTAAGAACTTGAAAACTGCCGCTGCTGGGTTAAGCTGTCTTTAAAATCTCCCAAAACTGCTATGATATGCATAAGATTCTTAAGAAGTTTTTAAACAAAATAATATAAATATAATGGTTCTTTCTCCCTCAAAGGCTAAGTATAAACATTCAGCGGGGAAACGCAGCCAGCGTTCTTGGCACAATACCGCGGGGAGTAGGACTATATGATAATTATGTTTCTAGTTTTAGTTTTTTTTTTATTATCATAGTTTTTAATATTGTAGATAAAATTAAGTGTTATGTAGAATTTTATACTATCTTAATAAATGAAAATATAATTTATAACTAATTATTTATTACATGACACGGGCAAAATATAAACGTATGAGTTCATAACCAATAAAAAAGAAATTAAATCAAGTAAAGACGGACAACGAAAAAATTGAATAGTCCAATGCCAAATAAAGTATGTTTTATAATAAATATAATACCATATGTAGTGCAGTGGTGAAAATTTTATTTTTACATACGGTATATGCAGCATTAAGTATTAAATTTATACTATATAATTAAGGCCATTTAACGAGACGTATCGGTGAAAGCACCCACGTTTCCGTGAATATATAAAATCAACGAAAGTTATTTTAATAACGTTTTTAAAGTATTAAAAATAATAGAAAGTAACTTAACCTAAAGTTCCCGCACAAAATAATCCAGATAAGAAAATAAATTTACGTGTAAGGTACTAAGGTTTAACTTCTCTACGTTATTTTGGTATAAAGATGCTGTATTTTACGTGCTCAGCATTTTAACGACAAATTCATTAGGGACAACGTTGTGATACGAGACGAAAATTGTGCCATGCATCACATTTTTCGTACCAGCAAGAATATTTTATTTTTCAGTAAGCTTTTTACTATTTTGACCACATTAATAATATGAGTACTTTAGTGTTACAAAAATTACGCATCGTAGAACTTTAGCCAGCGTATTTTAGAAATATTTTTGTTGCGAACATGATTTAGTTCTTAAGATTAACAACATGCATAAACGAAATCGGAAAGTCTATTATTCTGCGTAATACAGCACGAAAACATTCAGAACATTTAAATATATCATGAGATCTTATCTAAAACAGTTTAAATCTTCAGTTTACCACAACGAAAAAACTCATTATTATCCTTACTTGTTCATACATTGTTGAAGTTACATGTATTCAATTAAAATTGTTGTAATTTAAAAATCTATGTTACTCACCATAACCTCACAGAATTGGCAAACCAATTCTGTTTCTATAGTAAATAGATAATCTATGTAATAATTGACGATCAGAGTTAGAAAACATTTTGTGATAAGTATAAAATATTTATCTATCTAATAAATTTAACAAAAAAGCCAAAATAGCACTTTGACTATTCAATAAAGACGGAGATAAAACTTTGAAGAAACTCGCGCTTTTTTCATCTTGATTATTTCAAAGCCGGGTCGCCAAAAAATTAAAGAATTAGGAGGTAAAATATTTTCTTTTAATCTATATGCAAATTACGTCACGAAAAGTTTACTTCAAGTTGATCGAATCTTAATATTATATGATTATTTATATTTATTTGGCTGGGGATAAATTTTTTTTCCTTATAATTATCTTTTAATTATTAATATTTTATAGTGATTTACTATTAAAGATACAAGATGTATCCGGCCATACATCTGGAGCATGTTATTTCTTATACATAAAATTTTCTATATAACTTATATATAAATGCTGTAATATAAAGGCAATTAAATTTCTGCTGTACTTGAGCCTCTCCCGCTGTAGCAAGTATTTACCTTAATCGACACGCTTGGAAATTGGCAAGCGACGCTTAGCAATAAGTAAGTGTGGATGAATGAATAAATATTTAAAAAAATCAAAAGCTTAAGTTTTGAACACGCGTAAACAAATGGAGTAATTCAGGCAACTGAAAGCCCAGATAAAGAACATCCCATATTCTTTCTCTTTCAGCTACTTTTCTTTTTGTGGAACAACCAATATTTTAATATTGAAAAATAAATGTACACGAACTCGATTGTGATTTTAAAATTGTTTACTCATTTGAACAGATTATTGCAACAAAATCAGCGAAACAAAATAAATAATAAATTTTGTTAGTTTAATTGTTTTTTTTCCTCAATTGTATAAAATATTTAGTTAATATTTCAATTACCTATCTCGTTGTATTTGATACATTTATACAAATTAAACCATTATTTGTGTTTTATTTTCATTATTTTTAGTGCCACACAGGTTATCTACCATAAAAGGAATAGTGGTTTCCTTCCTCGTTTAACTTTTCAACTAAACTAAAAGTTAATGTATGAATTTCATTAAACCAAATGCTAAACATGTAATACTAATACAACTTTAAATGGGGAAAAATTGATCTTGAATCTACTATATATATATATATATATATATATATATATATATATATATATATATATATTATGGAATAAGGGTGACCCATAGAGACCTGCATCTATCATGGATTAAGAAATAAAATGCAGATAAGTTTTCACTCGTGAGGACTCAGATGGAACGCCTCTTTTTCAGTATAAAGGGTATCCGGTTTTCTACACTCACCATACGAAACACATCAGGGTTAAGCTGCTATTTTACGCTGGTATTCTGTGAGAGCGTGGTCCTTTCCAGATCGAGCCGACTCATTCGTGCTACAACTATACCAGTAATATAGCTGCAGCATGGCTCTACCAAGTAAAATCACGTAAACTGATACATATTATTAATTTTCTTTTTGTTATCTTAATAATATCATCCAAGCGTAAAAATATGAATAGCATGTCTACGACATTACTTTATTGTAATATGTAAATACATTTTTGAATGTACAAATTTAAAATACGTGAGCAATTAAGTAAATATTAGATAGACAAGTGCGGTTCGATTTGAATGTGAACCGATCATTTTATTCAGTGTCGTATATAAGCGTTCGAGATTTTAACATAAAGACGTAGCTAAAGTTTAAAACACTTAAGTAGAACTTAGTAAACTAGATTCAAATATATTAGTAATTAAGACTATAAAGGCTAAGAAAATGCAAATTCATGCAATCAAATTTCAGCAGAAAGATTGCAATCTTGAATATGTTCTTAGACATGCTAAATACAGCAAGTTTCTTTGATGGAAAAAGTTGCCGGTAAAAGAAAAGTAGGAAATGGTTGTGGCTAGAAATCATTAAATATTAGTTGAAAATCGCAAATGCAGAAAAATATTATTAACTTGCATGAAAGAATATCGCAAAATTAAACTTTAATCGTCATTTTTGTCTTAAGAAAATAAAATAAATATGAAAAGGCGTTTGCCTTAATTACGTAATTTTTGTCATTTTCTAACTCTCTAGAGTACATTACTATTAAAATTGAATCATCAACGATAAATAATTACAAAAAGACTTTATATTTGAAAAGGTTAACAATCTTATATCATATTCATGGAACTCGAATATTGAATTTAGTTTTTCGTCACGAACAACACGGGGTAATATATGTAAACAATATTGGAGTACTGTGAGCGATGCCTCGAGGAATCGAATTCATTGAGTTTTTATCAGTGCCTATTACTTTATGTATGATTTCTTTAGCACATTTTATATAATAATAATAATAATAGATTTATTTATTTCCCACAATTTGATTGTACACAGCTTAAAAAATATACAAATGTTGTGCGGGGGACTGGTGTCCAAACTAGGTACAAACCTGTATTATGGATCACCAGGCCTCCACCCCTTGGATAAATACAATCTTTGTAGTATGGAAATACAAATAAGAGAGAAAGAATGCAATTGCATGTTTGTGTGTTTGAGTGTGTGTGTGTGTGTGAGTATATATGTGTGTGTGTGTGTGTGCGTGCGCGCGCGCGCGTGTGTGTGTGTGTGTGTGTGTGTGTTATGTTTACCCTACGCCAATGACTTGGGATCAGTTATCATATTATAAGGATCTTAAACCACAAACCGAAACACTTATGTTGTTTAACATTATAAGATTAACAATTAACACTTAGCAAGTTTTCTGTCATATCATAATCCAGCGTCTCCAACCATTTGGAGACACTTCTTTTACAAGAGTTTTTTGTTTGTGGGAAGAGATTTAAAATTTTATTAAGTTTATTATATAAATAAACTCCCAAGAAAGTAAAAGATTTTTTTGCGAAACTCGAATGAGGTTTTATTTTACAAATAGCATCCTTACGTCTTTTTCCTTTTAATATTGATGAATCATAAGGTAATAGAGAATGTTGCCTGTTTACGGTGTATAAAATATAAAGCTGTCGAATCGTGAGGACTCGACATTTTTTATATAGATCGCGCGTTGGAAATGTGTACGGAAGGGAACGTGATGTTTTGAGTAGAGCGCGTTGAGCTCTTTCCAGTTTTATGAGAATAGATTTGGATGTTCCTCCCCAAATTGTGATTCCGTAAATTAATATGGATTGGCATAGTGTTAAATATAGCATTCTAATAATGTTTGAATTAGCTACGTTGCGTAACCTCTTAAATATATACATTAATTTACGAGTTCTACTAGTAAGCATATCTATATGACTGTTAAAGCTTAGGTTATTATCTAAGTAAATTCCTAAATATTTAATACTATTAACGGACTGCAGTTTTGGACAGTTACAGTTTTCCCTCTCGCTTAAGACAGAACAGTTATGAGAAGTAATTGAAAGATTAATAGTTGGCATATTTCCTTTCTTATTAAATATTAGATACTTGGTTTTATCAACATTTAATGTTAGAACATTATCATGTAACCATTGAGTAACTAAGTTAAAACCATTTTGTCCATAGCGGATGAGATCTTCATAATTTTCAGCGCTAAAAACTAGAGCAGTGTCATCTGCAAATGATGTAATTTGACCATTTGGTATCTGTAATTTACATAGGTCATTTATGTAGACAAGAAAAAGGGTAGGACCTATAATACTTCCCTGCGGTACACCATAGGTAACAGGTAAATACTTACTTATAATATTTCCTATCTTTATACGTTGAGTGCGGTTTGTTAAATAGTCAGTAAAGAGTTTTAGTTGTGTACCCCTAACTCCAACTTTTTCAAGTTTCTTAATCAGAATTGGGATAGAGACCGTGTCGAATGCCTTGGCTAGATCTAAGAAAATTGCCATACACTTTTTATTATTGTCAAGTTCTTTGAAAATATAGTTTGTAAGATCATGGACCGCATCTGTTGTTGAAAAACCAGATCTAAATCCGAACTGTGCCTTGGAAAAAAGTAAATTCTTTCCAAGAAAACAGGTTAATCGGTTATTCATGATCTTTTCAAGAATCTTAGACATTGATGGTAAAATAGATACTGGGCGATAATTATTTACGCGGTCTCTAGCTCCATTCTTATAAATAGGAAGGATAACAGATTTCTTAAAAGCAGAAGGAAATATGCCATTTGTTATGGCTAAATTACACACATGTGTTAAAGGATTTGCTATTATATGTTTGTATAATTTTAATATGTTAGCACTGATACTATCCCACCCAACAGCATCGCTTTTTAGTGACATAATTAATCTTTCGACTTCTGTTATTTCAGTAGACATTATTACTAAAGATCGGAGATTATTTACCACTTTGCTAGACGACGAATCCTCGTTTTTTGACCTTCGCGTTTCTTTAAGTATATTCTCGGCAAGATTTTTTCCCACGTTTGCAAAGTATTCATTTATGTGTTCAATGTTAACATTTGGAACTATACAGTTGGATATAAGTTCAGTTGCAGGTGTTTCTACTTTTTGTCTATCTGTTATATCATTAATGGTTTTCCATAATAACTTTGGATTACTTTTGGCCTTAATTAGCTCTTGTTCTTCGTATTCTCTCTTTATTTTTCTCAATAAGTTATTGCAGAAGTTGCGATAACGGGTGTATGTTAATTTTAGAGTTTCATTGGTAGGATTACTTTTTAGCTTTTTGTGAAGTTTATCTCTATTTCGCATACATCGTAGTAGACCTGGAGTGATCCACGGCTTTTTAATTTGGTTACGTTTAGAAAGAGTGATAACATAAGAATTGGATTCTATCGCCTGAGAGATGGATTCGATAAGATAGTTTGCAGCATAATTTACATCACTGGATTCAAATAGTGGTTTGAAGTTAATATTACTTAAACCTAATGCAAGACCTTTGTGATTAATACGCTTAACGGAACTTTTAAGATTTTCAGTTTTTGTTTGTAGATCAAGGTAAAATATTACAGTTTCGTGGACAGTTAAGGTTGTTTGAGCTACATAAGTAAATGCATGTAATGTGGTTTTTAATAAAATGTGGTCGAGGCAATTTCCATGACGCGTAGATAAGGAATGTGCTGGAAGTAATCTATGGTAAGCTGCTAGTTCTTGATATTCGCATGCATTTGCGTCTAAGTTATTACCTTTAATATTTAAATTTATGTCCCCTGTTAAAATAATATTCGTGAATGTGGCAAATTTAGAGAGAATTTTATTCAATGAGTTTAAGAAAGGGGAGATATTTCTGAAGGAAGGAGGGCGATAAATTGCAATAATAACAACATCAATATTAAGTTTTAATATAAGACAATTTGCTTCAGAAAACTCTGGTTCCTCCATTACAACTGTGAGATAATTTTTAGTATAGATTACAATGCCTTCATTTTGTGAACTGTTAGAGGTTGTCGCAAATGTACGATAACTGTGCAATGAAGGTACGTTGGCATTAGCTTTGAGCCAGCATTCGGTCAAGACAATCACATCCCAGTCAGTTTTTGACCTAGCCATGAGGGTTTCTAATCCAGATATATTTCGAGATATGCTACGAATATTTTGGTTCAAAATTTTTAGGTAATGATTGGGGCTATTTATGAGGGACCGGCAGTCATCTATATCAATTTTAGCAAATTCTGATACGGAAAAGGAATCAATATTTCTTTGTAAATCTATTATTTGATTCGCCGCGAATATTTATATATTATACTGTGTGTCATCGTCAGATAATAAGTTAAGCACATAGACATCCTATAAATGTTGTATGTGCTCAAGTTATTATAAACAATATGAGTAATTAAGATCTTGTTTAAGTAAGATATTATGCAATTTAATATTTTGTATTCATTCAACTCAAGCCAAGAAACAGGCAGTATGCATAGCAGAAAATCACTTGAATGATTATTAATGTTAGTGCGTAAAGGTTTGTGTGTAAATAGTGTTATTTTTAAATAAAACTAATTTTACGGATTTTATCGCGTATATTAACTTATTTTTAACTTATTTTTTTTTTTTTTTTTTTTTTTTTTTTATATTCCCGACGTTTCGGGTGCTTTCCAGCATCCGTGATCACGGGAGACTGAGTTGTTTGACGTCCTACTGTCATAGTTAGCCCGGCTACCTTCAGTTTTTTAATATTAATTTTCGGTTCGATTTACGCAGAATGAGCTTACAGTATCTTGAAGTCTAGCAGTGGTATACTTGGGTTTGGATTTGATTTTATTAATTATGGGATCCCAAGCAGATGGCAGCACCCATCCATCTTCTCTATTGAAATTAGGATGTTTTTTAATTTCAATAGCCTCGCGAATCATCCTTGGGAGGAATCGGTGTTCTTTTGCGAGGATTTGTGGTCTATCAAATCTAATGTAATGACGGGGACGATCCTGAACATGTTCACAAACTGCAGACTTCCCGATACGTCGGTGCTTCACGTCAGCTATATGTTCTTTAACGCGGGTTTTAATAGATCTTTTTGTTTGTCCTATGTACGAGAGACCACATTCACAATCCAGCTTGTACACTCCTGCAACAAGTACAAGCTGGATTGTGAATGTGGTCTCTCGTACATAGGACAAACAAAAAGATCTATTAAAACCCGCGTTAAAGAACATATAGCTGACGTGAAGCACCGACGTATCGGGAAGTCTGCAGTTTGTGAACATGTTCAGGATCGTCCCCGTCATTACATTAGATTTGATAGACCACAAATCCTCGCAAAAGAACACCGATTCCTCCCAAGGATGATTCGCGAGGCTATTGAAATTAAAAAACATCCTAATTTCAATAGAGAAGATGGATGGGTGCTGCCATCTGCTTGGGATCCCATAATTAATAAAATCAAATCCAAACCCAAGTATACCACTGCTAGACTTCAAGATACTGTAAGCTCATTCTGCGTAAATCGAACCGAAAATTAATATTAAAAAACTGAAGGTAGCCGGGCTAACTATGACAGTAGGACGTCAAACAACTCAGTCTCCCGTGATCACGGATGCTGGAAAGCACCCGAAACGTCGGGAATATAAAAATAAGTTAAAAATAAGTTAATATACGCGATAAAATCCGTAAAATTAGTTTTATTTAAAAATGTGTAGTGTTCGCGTAAATATAAGAAATCAATAGTGTTATTGTAAAATTTTGTTCATAATATATCTTAAGTAAAGTAATTAACAAACTAAATAAGTTTAATAGTTTAAGTAGGTTAATTAAAAGTAATAGGTAACAAAAGTAAAATATTGTATACTTATAATAACTAATGTATGTTAGTCATTTTTCTTTTTCCAGCTTAATAAAATCAATCTCCGAATTAATTCTAGTGCGTAGGTCGCCGTCATTTTTCCGTAGGTATACTTGGCCATAGGAGATCCAGCAATATTTAAATTTGTTTTTCGTAGCAAATTCTTTAGCCGAAACAAATAGTTTTCTAGTTCTACTGGTAAGATTTTCAGATATATATACAGGTGTTTTTACTCCATGAATACCCAAGTGCGTAGTATTGAGTTTGTTATCATTGCTTTGTCTCCTATTAAATAAAATGACCGACTTTAATAATGTAACCTTGAGTATTGTAGAGTTTAATTCAGCTATGATTGACGTTTTACCAGTTACGTAATTGGAGCGAAAAACATCTTTTAAGTCATTCGGCTGAATTAGGACATCAACTGCTTTTCCCACCTTCATTATAATATCCGTTAATGCTTCTTTGGATTCCTTACCAGTAATCGGTACATTTCTTATTTCTAAACTCGCACATCGTGATCTTCTTTCCAATTGTTCGATTCTTTCCTCTAATTTATGTATATACTTCCGGTCATTTAATCTCTCATCCTCAACTTTTTTCAGTCTCTCTAAAATTTCATCATATTTTATTGACATAAATTCCACCGATTCTTGAAGTTTTGCGTTCTGTTCCATTAACTCTTCTTTAATAGCTTTTAGCGAATTTGAGTGTAAAAGTTGACCCGCTTTAAGTTCTTTAAACATATTAAAAATTTCGCTTTTAAAGTTATTAAAATCAATGTTGTATTCGTATTCGTCTTCACACCTTCGCTTAATGCGCTGCGAAATAAATGCGGGTGACTGTGAATCTACATCGCTTGATGCGCTTAAGTTCGGGTCGGAGTGAGAAATATGCGCAGTTGAAGTCGACGGTGGGGTTCGTTTTAAAGGCATGTTTATATCAATTGTACCAGGATATCATAAATATTGTTGTTTGAGAGTAGCACTGAGGTCTTAATATGTTGGTTGCTATCGAGGAATTCAAATTAAAAGACTTTCCGTCCCGTATATCTTGAGCTCTCAGTTATTATTTAATAAAAGTATTTTTATCTCTTTTTGCCTTCTGTTCTTTAAAGTAAGTAGTCTAGGTTTATGAATTATTCTAGTTTGTTAATATGTAAAGGGACTCACACATAGAATGATGTTGCGTCGGATATTTTCAATCCTCTTCTAATATTCTGTGCGCCTATTATTTGCACTGGATTATTTATGCAGAAATTATATTTCAATTTGTTTAAAGTTTAGGACAGACGTCTGAGTCTCGTGACTATCCGGGGTGGAGTCCAAAAGTATGATGTAAGATTACTTTTTTTTAATCAAATAAACAAAATACCTATGATAAAATGAATATAATAAAAATTATTTTTATTATTTTTATATATTCATATAAAGCCATTATTTTTTTTCGATTTCATTAAATCAAAATCATATAAAGTAAAAAAAAAACAAGATTTAATAGACTTACTTTTCTTAATACCTGACATTGCGTTTACTTAAAAAGAAAGTAAACACAATGTGGGGGTTTAAGATATACAATGTATCAACATGATTTAAAAACAGATCTTTTTGAAATTAGGTTTAATACTGTCGAGAAAAATTATTATTTTATTAATATTTTTACATATTATGCAGACAAAAAACAGTATAAAATAATAAAATCTTAGCATACACATACGGGGTAAAATAGTAATATATTCTTTATTTGTATTTTTTTATTACTTTAATATTTATGTTTGTGTTTACTAGTCATTATTTTTCATTACTAATCTTGGACCAGACTTGCCCCATTCTCATTCCGATAGCCTATAAATAATAGTATAGAAAGAAATTATTGTGTATTTTCTAAAGGACTAGAAATTCCATATTATAAAATTAATATGAGTAACAAAACATATGCTTTAAAAGAATAAAATTTTTGAAAATGTATTAAGCTCATTTATGACTCAGCTTTCGAGCTATACGTAAGAAGATAAAATCCACCCATTTAGCATTACTTTGAAAGCCATCCCTCGCTTACTTAAGCACCTTGAAGTTTTATAAAATATATGCTGTATAAAATTGGTCTTTTTCGCACTGTTAATTCAAAGTAGCCATTACTATAAAAATAGTATAAAGAAATAATACAGGAGTGAATTATTTTAACTTGATAATTACAACTCCTTCATGTCGTAGTGGCGTTAGACAATCCATCCAATACAAAAGCTGTGAATATTCTTGTGTTTGACACTGCATCTTGGGCTGTTTCCAAGCTTATATTATATCTACTATACTATCAATCACGTCATAGTCATCCTTTATTATAATGTAGTAATTTTGCCTATTTTATATTTATCTATTCGGGCACCGTTATATAGAAATATATTACTTATATTATATCCATACGGGCGTACTCTTTCGAAGTTTGTTTCAGGATCTAGCTCCAAACATCAGCAAGTGCACTATTGTGACATGCATGTCTATTGGCATCCCTTAGAACTTAATTAAACTATATTCTTATCGTATTTTAAGTGTAAATAATCATTATTTATGGATGTTAATTAAAGCTTTATCTGGCAATAATAACAAATTATTAATTAAATCAATCTGTTGTAGTTTTAGTTACGTTAATATTCGAGATAAAGATACCGTAATTGCATGAGTAACATAGATACGACATGAGCATAATAGTCAATAGGACGAACATAAACTGTTAAAAAGTTGCGATCTAAATAGTAACAAGAAATTGTATTCATTAATGTATGGTATTAACGAGTATATTCCAAATATACATATATGTTGGTGATTTTTGTATAAAAATGTATCTTATGTAACTTTAATCACTTTACTGGGTTTCTTAAAAAAACTTTACGATATTGCAAGAAGAAAAAACATGTTTTTACTGAAACATAATAAAGCTAAATTATAACTTTGTTGGAGATATTTCGCTTTCAAGAAGATTACTTCTACGGCAGCAAATCAACAACTTCAGAAACTTTTTAATAGGCAAATGAAATGTGGTTTCTTTTGTAACTATGTTGTGCAAAAGTAAAATAATATATTTCAGATATTAAAACATGTCAATCAATATTAAAATTTAATATTTAAATATGCTCAAAGTATCCTAATAGAAATATCAATGCATGATAAAATCTGTAACGATGTTATCCGTAGTAGTACCAGGGTAATTGACATAAACCAATAGATCGCAGCAAGTAAGTTGAAGTGACAATGGCCCGGATATATAGCTCGTAGAATCCTTAATCAATGGTGGAAAAGGTGTAGAGCGAGCCCCTACTAGATGGAGTTAAGTCCTGGTAAGATATGGAGGAAATGTATGCAGGAGGCTCGTGACTGTGTTTAGACGCATTTTTCGGGGGAGCCATATGATTAGCAGTGGACTTGTAAAGAGCTGTAATGATGATGATGATGGTTCAAAAACCCTAGTATTATGTCAGTATGAATCAGGCAACAAATATTACGCAAATTATTGTGACAGGTATTTTAATCTGCGATTTTTTTAGTTAAAAGGAAAGACTACCTGCCAGTGCATATTGTGCCTTTTTTATGTTTGCAAAAGCAACAATGTAATATAAATAAGTAAGCAAGGATAAGTAGGCATAAAAAAGAGAATTATATGAGTCTACAAATATGAAAAATTACACTCCGGTTATTTTATCCCCAAATTACTGAAATTTACTAAAATATCTATCCCTTATAGGATGGCAGCCTCAACACAATGGCATAATATGATGTCTCTCTACTTTTCTAGCAGTTAACTTATATTATTACTTTAAACACACTACCTAAAATATAATACATTATTTCATTTTATACTACATAAGATATCATTATGAATATTTCCGGAAGATTATTTTGTAAATTAATGCTATGCATAGTGCATAATTATATTATATTACATAATCATGCACTAGACCCTCATTTTAATACAGCTTTGAGATTAAATGTTGCTTTATTATATATATAGATTAAACATACTACGATATGGTGTTCTACTCTGGGGGTATTCGGTGGATGCGGATAAAGCATTTAAAGCACAAAAACGCTGCATAAGAGCTCTTTGTGGTGTTGGTTCTTTAGTGAGTTGCAAACCTTTGTTCAAAGTTAAAAAGATCCTGCCTTTGCCTTCATTATACATATTTGAAATGTGCATGTTTGTTCATAAGCATCCACATTTATTTCAACGTAAGTGTGAAGTGAGTGAAAGTAAGGGTAGATACAAGAATAGGTTATATGCACCAGCAAATCGTCTAAGAGTTACAAAAATAAATGCTTCTGCAATGTCGATAAGAATTTATAATAAATTACCTGATAATTTAAAGCGTAAAAGTTTAATGTCATTTAAGAAATCTGTTTTGGCATTGTTGCTCACTAAATGTTATTATTCTGTAGAAGAGTTCTTAAACGACAACGACCTACATACGAGTAATAATGAATGATAATTTTAGAAAATGATTAATTACGTAATTACAAGATTCTAATGTTTAAAAAAATAATGTTTTTGATATTATTTTATATAAAATTTGACTTATGTATTTAAGTAAATAATAAATTTGATGTAAAAATAGAAAGAAATTAATGACAATTGGATATGTAACATTATTTAATTATTGACATAAGAATAATAATTAATATATGACATTGACCTATAATAATAATCTTACTTGACATAATAATACTTACTTATATATTTGATGGAATTTTCTGACACTGTGGCATAATAAATTAATTATCAAATCAACTAAATAATATTAAATAATTTTATATTTTGTTAAATTATTATATGTTGTTAAATTCGATAAGTGTTGTTGTTTAGGTTACTTGACCATTAATATTTGCACACCACTAAGGTAGAATATGTAGAACGAACTATACTCAAACACCATTGTACAACCATATTCTTGCAAATAAAGATTATTATTATTATTATAAAGCTTAGAATTTAAACTAACTATTTTGATTATTATTCGTAGATTTAAATAAAACGATAAATATACTAATGAAATTAACATACATCTACTTATACGGACATGATTTATTCTTAATTAATTATAGCGTATCAAAAGTCCACTGCTGATCGCACTCCCCCCCCCCTATCATAGATTGCCTCACAGGGGGGAGGGGTCGTTGACAAACGCAATTTTTAAATTTATGTTTAAGTTAATAAGTTTATCGTTTTGCTTTTGCAAACTAAGTATAACAGTTATCTCTAAAATATTATAACATAACTTTTGTTTTCAATTAAAGCAATGAATATTTTTATCAACGATTTCACTCAAACTCTTTGCACTTTTAATTTCTTTTAGACTCTCTCTTTTTACATCATCTATATTAGGAGTATGTTATCAACGCACTTTGGTTCAACAATTCGACGTTATATAAATTTTTCATATCTCTCGGAAGAGCAATATTATTTCGTTATGCGGAAAACGTGAACAAAATAAACAGCTTTTGATCCGTTTTATAGTAATTCATTTTAGAACCTAAGCCCTAAGTGATTTGTTTTTGTAATGAATATTTTTATTGCTAACGTGTATCCTCGGCGCAATGGCAGAAGAAAATATTGTGATTTGGTCCGGGAACATCAGTTATTATATTTTCAGATCAATTTCTGACGCCAGTCATTATTGTTTTAACAATCTTTGTTCCATTTTTTCTTATCTTTCTCATATATGAATCTCATACATAGATGCTGATTTTCACTAATCTCATTTTTATCAGGCCCTGACGAGGATTACAAACGTGGATTATCACGTGGTAATTTGTCCCTACCTGCCATCACCACGATTTTACTGAAATCTTCATTAATTTCTTCCTCTGTATCAATTTGAATTGAGCGTTGAATAATTACTTCAATTTCATCTTTATCAGACCCAGAAGAACAATATTCATCATTGATACCTCATCTTACCACCTTTCAATCAAACTGTCACGCATTTTTGATGAGATTCGTCCTGTAATGATGTGAAATACCCAAAAATAAACAAAAAAAGTATTCTATGTAAAAAATGTTATAAGAAGTATGAAAATGAGTGTAAGGCACCCAAACGCACTTTGCACATACCCGTTGCAGGTCACGTGCTGCCCACCTTTCAAACCAAGCAGGCTATCGATAAGTCGGTCATCTTTCTTCAGCTACTGGGAGGAAACGAATGTAGCGTTGCCAATTCTCCTAATAATAAGCGTTTAAAAGTTTGTCGGGTTGTCACACCCAGGTTCATTCACGCCGGGTTAAAGCTAACTGCCTTGAGCGAAATCCGATCTTTAGGACATTATTATTATTACAATTTTTTACACCACATAAAAACTAATATTTTTACAATTATTTCGGCCAGTAAAATCTAACGCACATGCTTACTCCCCAAACAGTAGTGATGATGGTTAAAATTTTCCTGAATTACACTCTAATTGACATTTATAATTTCATCTATTTTATTACGATATCATAGTGCCATAAACTCATCAAGGACAACATCAAGGAAAGATTTTGTCTTAGTGGAAACTAAAACTAAATATTTTAATCTCGGTGTCTACACATAACCTACAGTATCAGAGCAGACAATATTTACCAGTAGGTATGTGCAAACACTCTGACACTCAATCTACCCGTATCTGATGTAAAGCTTTTGCGATATATTCGCTCAAGCGTAAGCTTAGATGCAGGGTCTGAGCTGTGAAAAGCGAATTTGTATGCTATGCAAATAATAGTGGTGGTCGAGATTTCAATTTTTAAATACTATCTTAAGACTATCCAAACATTATGTTTACCATCAATATTTAAACAAGGTGATTCTTGTTATCTCGTTTCCTATATCTGCCACTAAGCAAAATTGCATCAATTCCTTAAGTTCAGTTTAGGTTTAAAAAAATTAAAAAGTTAAACTTACTGGTATGGGTATGGGTATATTACTCCCAAGGGTGATAACAGATCTTTAGCCTTCTTCCTCAAGGTTGGCTGCAGGTGTCCATCGGATAATTTCGGAGTATATACCTCCGGTTAATTTCGGAGTATATACCTCCGAAGTTAACTGATGAACAACATGATAAAAAACAAAGCTCCGGGCGCATACTTTTCATGAGTATTTCTATTCAGCCATTAAAAATATGACATATCGGAATACAGCGTGCACGTAATGCTAATTAGCGGCTAATAATTAAAAATTAAAAATTTTGTACAGCCGACTTCAATATAAGTTATTAAGAATAACTCAAAAACTATTGGTCTGATCTTGATCAAATTCCTATGTATAAGCTTTCAAATAAAAAAAGAATCATCCAAATCGGTTCACCCAGTAAAAAGTTATGAGGTAACACATAAAAAATATACAGTCGAATTGAGTACCGTCTCCTTTTTGGAAGTCGGCAGAAAAGGTAGACGGCCGAAACGGACTCCCATTCTACCGTTTTACTACCTAATAAAATGCTAACATAGTTTGGTTTTTAATTTTTACGAATCAGAAATGATATATATATACAGCCTATATGTTATGCATATCCAGGTATAATAATTATGTAAAACGTGGCATTTAAGACAAATATCTCTCCCGAAATGTTCCTCCGGATGGGTAGTATCAATGGGCGTTCCTCAGGGCTCGATTCTTGGCCCATTCCTGTTCTTAATCTATATTAATGACTTACCTTATCTTGTAGGGGACAATCACGATATAGTATTATTTGCTGACGATACCTCTTTAATTTTCAAACTGAAACGGCAGTCAATTAAATATGACGATGTAAATAATGCTCTATCGAAACTAGTACATTGGTTTAACGCCAACAATTTGCTCTTAAACGGCAATAAGACAAAATGTATTAAATTTACAATACCTAATGTAAAACATTCGAAAACCAATGTGCTCTTAAATGGGGAGGAGTTGAGTCTTGTGGATACCACTGTTTTTCTCGGTATTACTAATGACGCGAAACTTCAATGGGGCCCCCATATACCTAAATTAGCAAGCAGACTTAGTTCTGCAGCATATGCTGTAAGAAAGATTAGAAGTCTCACAGATGTTGAGACAGCTAGGTTAGTGTATTTTAGTTACTTTCATAGCGTAATGTCTTATGGAATTTTGCTATGGGGTAATGCGACTGATATTGAAGCTATATTTGTTTTGCAAAAGAGAGCCGTACGGGCGATTTATAATCTAAATTGTAAAGAGTCCCTTAGAGAAAAATTTAAAGAAATAAACATATTAACTTTGGCATCGCAATATATTTATGAAAATGTAATGTATGTACATAAAAACATAAATAGCTTTAATAAGAATAAGGATGTTCATACCTTAAACACTAGGAACAAACATAAACTTGTGATGCCACTTACAAGACTCCACAGAATTAGTAATTCATTTATGGGGCAATGTATACGCTTTTACAACAGAATCCCAGAACATGTTCAAAGTTTGTCAATAAACAAGTTTAAAAGTTTTATTAAAGAAAAACTGTACAAAAAGGGTTATTATAATATCAAGGAATACATGAATGAAAATAACCCCTGGGAATAAGGTGATCGCCACCATGCTGGTTCTATGAAAATTCATTTAAAATTGTATAATCAAAATTATTGTTAAGTGAAATTATGTTTAAAAAAAAAGTCCCGCTGGGTTTCTTGCTGGTTCTTCCCAGGACAAAAGTATTTTCCGAACCAGTGATAAATAAAATAATGACTTTCAATAAGTATTATGTAATAATCCATATTGAATAAAAATCATTCTATTCTATTCTATTCTATTCCCATAGAACACTATTACTTCTAGTACTTTTCCTCTCAGGTTCTCCTTTGAAGCAATCTAGGGGACGTATGTTCGACTCTTTTCTTATATTACTATTGGCATTCTCAACTGTCAGTGCTAAATCCTACGAAATCGAAAGCAGAATCAAACAAAAAAATTATATTGTGTTAATTTTTCGCCCCTAACTACTAACAAAGAGAATGTTGTTTCAATAATATTATCTATTATTATCTAATTATTTTCACAGTCATTAAAATATTCTACAAAAAGAACTTTATTACTTTTCATTGGAATTGTATGTCAAAAGTATTACAAATGAGATCAACTGTACTAATAGTGATTTTACCAAGCTTTTTCTGAAATACTTACAAACTATTAGGAAATGAGTATATTATATTCATATTTGACATTGATATGAATATTTAATTTAAATCATTGTCCGATAGTACATTGTTTATTCTTGATAAAAACAATAATTTACCATTCAACTCTGACTTTTCTTCAAAAAACTTTACAATCGCTTTTGCCCGGCAGCTGGACACTACATTCTTTTCATTGCGAACAACAAAGCAAATTGTAAGATGTTGTTGAAGCATAACCTTATGTTCTACATAGCGTATACATACAATAGTGACGTCGGTATTGCTATGATTGCATTTCTTAATAATTGTCTTTAGATGCCACATATAAGTATTGTAGATTTTCAGATAGCTCAAAATGATTGCTCACATACATATATACATACATAAAAATCACGCTTAAAATTGTCGAGAGTGTGGGCAGAGTCCAATGAGTACCTACTTGGACCACGTTTAGTTTGAAATCATGGTGACTAAGCCGTCGCCTACAAAATCACAAACTCAAATCTATGTGTCGCCTTTTGCGACATGATAGGCAAATATCAAAGTTTTTTTTCTTCTTATAAGTGGTACATAAGCATGGAACCTATAAGTCCTAGACCAAGGTGTGCTCAGAAATACATATGTTAATGCTGTGATACATATGTTAATTTACCTTTATTGAACCTTAATTTTTATAAAGAAAAAAATAATGTTAAAAAAATACATGTGTATTTAAGGTGATAAGCACACTACATAGCTTAATACAAGCTTTGATAGGAAGATTAACCAAAGAACACCACAGAACTTTCGGTGTATGACCCCGGAGTGCCAACAATAAAAGGATGGAATGCTTTAATTAAAAACTTTAGGTTTTAGTCTCTAAATTTTTTTAAAAAAATTTTTTTTCAAAAAAGATTATCCAAACCTTAATTAAATAGTAGCAGTCCGCCAACACGCTGACGCCAACGGGGCGAACTTATTGCTCTGTAACTTTTTGTAAATGAAAGGAGACATGAGCACAGCAGTGATACGTGTAAAAGCTGAACATAACTATACTTTAATTAGTAATCTGTTTTTTTCCAAAGCCATGCTCATTGACCCTGATTCTAACAAATGACAAGTGGTAAAATTATAAAATTTTGTACAAACGACATCAATATAAATAAAATGAGAACATCACCAATGTAGTCGAAGTCAATTAAGATTATTAAGGTTAACTCAAACACTACTGGTCATATCTTGATCAAATTTATATGAGACCACTTGAAAAGCACCTACTTTAAAATGAAAATGAAACCTCAAAATTGGTTCACAGGTGAAAAAATTTGTGAGATAAACACAAAAAATACAGTTGAATTGAGAACCTCCTCCTTTTTTAAGTTGGTTGATAAAATGAGAACATCATCAATGTAGTCGAAGTCATTTAAACACGCATTGTTAAAGACAACTTATCGATCAAATTTTGATAAAATTTAAAAAGGACCACATGAGAAGCACCACCTTTCAAATAAAAAAAAGAATCATCAAAATGGGTTCACCTAAAAAAAGTTCTAAATAAAAGTGAAGAAAATACAGTCGAATTGAGAACCTCCTCCTTTTTTTGAAGTTGGTTTAAAATGAGCGAAAAATGCATCCCAATACTCTCAGGGCATATTTAACAAACTGGTTGTATGGACCAGTATTGCAATATATCGAGTATATTGGCTCTGCAAATATAATCCGCCGCCGATACCTCTCGGCGAGTATAGACAAATCTTATAAGTAAATACTCGTATTCTACTTTATGCGTTAACGTTTTCAAAATAAAAAGCAAATATAAAACTATTTATTTATTTAAAACTTCATACACATTCACGAATTATTGAATTGATGCAACATTACAACAAAATCTAATACAATACACATTACGTTTCGTTTTCATTATCATCATTAATTACCTTCACATGTCCAGTATTGAACACAGGCCGTCCCCAAAAAACGCCACAAAGTACGGTTCTGAGCCACCTGCATCCATCGATTTGCTGCATATTTTACTAGGTTGCCACTCCCTCTAGTGGAGGGCCGCGATATACTTTGCTTACTGGTACGAGGTTGCCATTCGAGAACCTTTATACCCATCACATTACCCCTTTGGCTTACTTATCCTTATCCTGTAGTTGTTAGAAGCACTGCGCCCGAAAACCCGAAGTTGTCGGCAAGTATGTCACCTAGGACTTTTAGTTTTATATGATGTAATTTCAAAATTAAATTAATATTCTAGTTACATTTGAATGTCACTTTTTTAACATAGTACAGCTGAAAACTGATTTGCTGACCGTTCATCACACAAAGTTGCCTTCACTTGTTGTTGAGTACGGACCCATTCTTGACACCGCAGACAGTGACAAAACAAATAAATAGCTGGAAGTATAATAAGGCTATTTATGTTTAACAATAACACCGTATTTATAAGTTTACCGTTTCGTTTCTTGGAATGAAGATATATCTATTGTCTATTGTCTTAGTTTAATAGATGTTAGCTGACGCCAAATTGACGCATTCTTTTATGTGCAGCATCGGACTTCAAAAGCCTAGTCTTCTTATGGTATGTGATGTGAAATTTAATTATAGTAAACATTAACACACACACAAGTATGCATAATAGTTTTATGCTTCAACTGAATCAAGACAAATGAGAAAAGTAATTTCGAATATCGAGTAGGAAAATTCAATAAAGATAGCAAAAGAACAAGACAGCTGATGCGGAAAATAAATGAAAGAATATTTAAAGACGATGTTTCTGTGGAACAAAAAGGTTTTACCAACGATCGTGATTCCAATTTCTTCTTTTTTTGTTGATACACTTTTATTGTTGTACAGAAAAATAAAATTAATTCCCATATTAAAAAAAATCAAAACGTTATAATATATATGAATAAGTGTGTGTAATGTATTCGTATAATATGGAAAACTTACACAATGTTTTAATATTTATTTATTTATAATACGTTATGCCGGATACTTTGTTTAAAAAGATGGCTAGAATCGGTACTCAAGTTTGCAGCAGCTTACGGAGGGTTTAAGTGGAAGGAGACGAAGACATTTTCCTCTATATTACTTTTATTTTCTAACTTACAAATAAACTTAACTACTGTGACAATATGAGTACACAGGAATACTAGACTACCTAACTTATAAACTGACTTAATTACTACTGGGCTGTCTTAACAATTAAGTAGACCCTGGGTTTTATAAATGTTGAATATTCCTAAGATACGTAAGTGAATTGAGTCACTTCGTGCTGTTATTTGCTTAGCAGGCGGTACTGTATGGTACTTGACTTCCATGTAAGGTCCCAGTGGGCACATGTAACTCGGTCTCATATGCCTTCGTTTACGTTTTGATGTATTTTATTATATTTGCAACGATTGTTGATTGTTTTAAACATTAAAGTAAAAAGTGAGTACCTCCCTCCCGAAGTACGGTATGACACGCATGGGTCGTCTCAATCGAAGAAGGAGCACACTCTCACAGAACACAAACATAAACTGGCAGCGATTTTCCTTTTATACCTTACATAAAAAAGGGTGTAAGGGAAAATATAAAAAAAATATTTCTGCAAGTGACCACCTTTCCAAAACACCAACGAGAAAATTTTGTAATTTTTTTAATTATTCGTTTTTGCCTTATATATGTTAAATAATAACAAATGAAAGTTATTTTGTTCTGATGAACTTTTTGACTATTTTTAATTATTCTATCATGAAAGCAAATTCCACTATTGTCGTTAATATGATAATGTGGACACGATCTCTATTTACTTAGGCTGCGAACAATGTTGTGTGCTAGTATTATCATTAGGTAGTAATATCATAAAAGTCAATCTTAATATCTGCCAATAAATATTAAAGTATTTGTATTATGTTACGAGTATAATCTACATTTGATTGTTGGCGGTTAATTAATTAGTTTTTTTTTTGTTACAAAAATGTCACAAAACTGGGAAAGTCATTTTGTATGTATATCGCAAGTAATTATTTTTATGCATACAACTCCGTATTTTTAAAGCAAATTGATATTTATTTAAATGTAAAAAGTGAGGCCAGTGGAACAAGCCGAATATTTGCTCGAGAAGGGTACAAATATTAAAATGCATATTCTATTGGTAGAGGTAAGGGTGATAAGCGAGCTCACGATTCATTTGATAGTAGTTCTAAAAAGAAAAAAAATATAAGTGTCACTGTGGAAACTCGGCTTAAGGCTCTCTCTTAAAATACAAGGTGTAAGTACGAAAATAATACATCGCTCAGCGTAATTGTTGAACGAATTTAAAGCGATGAAAATTTAAAAAAAATCAACGTATGTACGTCCATCCTCAAAGATGCCTTTCTAGATAAAAATATAACTGTCTCAGTGGGCACTGAATAGAGTGGCCGCGAACGCTGTTACTGTTCGATTTTTTTCCTAAGATAAAAATCCATTCATATAATGTGTTCTCAAAACGCCCTTAAATTAATATGCATTTTAATTTGATATAAGTTTTATATGATATCATTATTGGAGCTCTGCAAGGTACAAGTTCAAATAGCGAGCAATTTTGTGTCATCTTTATGATTTTTCATCGAGCCAATTATTATTATTTTTGTATGTTTTGTCAATTTTTATAAAACCATAATATATTTGCGCAATAATTACTTTTAATTAGATTTACAGAGGTTAGAAAAAGTTAAAAAGTACTACAACGTCGCCTTAAATTCTGTTAATAAAAGCTCTCAGTGAGATTAAAAATGAAGATAAATGTTTTCTCTTTAGACCGTAAGTGGGCCGCAAGTTTCGAGTAAACCAAGCTATTAGAAACAAAATATGCTTAAAATTAAAAATTGTTTCTTATTTACCTCTGTTTTAAGTTACTGGATGCTCCAATTATTTAGTAAAAAAATTAATTTCCTGTTGACTCATAATTGCCAAGGTACATTGAAAATCCAATATAAGATATAATGTATGTCATGCATTTAAAATATCTTATTAAAATTCTAAGATTAAATAAGAGCCGTCATATAAGGCAGTTAAAATTACCGTCCGGTGACACTTAGCAGGCTTTGATCACTTATATTTCAAAAACATTGCCTAAGTATTTTATGTGAGATATGAAACTTTATAATTATCATCATCGTTGTCGTCTTTATCATCGATATCATGACCATCATCATCATCCCTTCGCATGAAGACGATTGCAATAGGTCTCCTTCGAGTAATGCCACAAAATTTTTGAACCGTCAATCCATCAAATTCCTGCATTTTTATAGGATAAAGGTAACAAACGAGCACACAGTCCATCTGATGCTAAGTGGATGCTGTAGCCAATACGAGTAGACATCTATATTTATACATGATTAAGAATAAACATGTTTATAGGATTTGCACATGATTGCGACGCGACTGTAACTCGTTACTAAATCTTAAAACATCTTAAAGGTATTTTAACATGATGCATATACTTATATTATAACTATTGTAAGAATTAGTGACAGAATATCAATAAAAAGTATTATCTCAAATTGATCGTGATATGTATAATGATTTAATTACACTTATTTACGTAGAATTATAGTGCGAGTATCAGTTTTATGTCAAAATATGAAGTCAAATTTTTCGTGCGCTCGCGAAACCTTTAGGATTTGCAGTAATTTATCGTACTCAAGTGCATTTGAATATTAAAATTAATTTTCAGTTTCTTTTCGATTGAGTTATTAGAACTTAGAAATTTGTGGTCAATTTATCAGTACATGTAATACAAAAGGGTTTATTTATAGTAAAAATAAAAAGTATGCTCTGTTTCATAAGAAAAATGATTCCTTACATACATAATTCATCAAATACTGCCATATAATGGAGACTTTTTACAAGAGCTGTTAGACTTCTAGTATATCCATTATTTAGAAATAGTACATAATGTGTACGGTAATAGTTATAATTATTTTAGAGCTTTAAGATCTACAATCACCGAACTATGGATTCTGATAATTCTATTGTACAGCTGTAGACTATATAGTACTACTTAGTATCTTGAGTGTTATATACAATATTTACAAAAGCGCTTCAATTAAGCGCTTTTGTCTCCGTTATTCCTCTTTTATGTCTTATAGTGTTAATAAGTATATTGATAACTCGACTTTATCTCAAACGTCTGTACAAACGTTCTACAAACCGCTTTTTTATTTACAAAGCCATCATAGTCACTACGAAACGACTACTTTATCACAGTGCTTTTAAAGAGATATAAGAATATGTTATAAACAGGTTAAGAATGTAATTAATAGAATCAGGCGTTACTTTGCGGAAATCCATTATATAAAAGCTTTTACAAAAATTTACTTCGCAAATATCCGCGTTATAAAATGAAATGATGTGTCTTACCTAGTATGAAGAAGCACCTCCCGCCCTCCCTCAATTGCGTGCACTATCCCCGTCACCACTAATCCCAGCACCGCTACTCCCAACACCACTACACTAGGCAAGACACACCACTGACGATAATACGACACGTGTTTCGCCTCTACACGAGGCATCCTCAGGTGATATAGACTCTACGGTGGCTAACCGCTAAGTGAGCGGCGAGCCAAAACAAGTGCCTTTTATACAAACCGATGATGCAACCGGTTGTGTCCAGTGTCCAAAAGATGTTTGGCAAAATCTTTTGGACACTTTTGGAAGGCAACAGAGGTAAAAAAACAGGAGGGGGGAGGGGGCAGCAAATCTAAACCAAATATTAAACCCTTCTGCAGGTCTTCTTCTGGTTCACCCTTTTGAGAGACGAGGTTCTACAACAGCCCAATACAAGAAAATGGCGATAGGAGGTTATCGGCATCGTGCTCATTAACCCGCCTCACAGTAGGTTGGCATGAACAAAACATTAAAAGAAATAGGCCAGCTGTTGAGTGCATTCTTGAAAGTGCATAACAAACTACGAACTAAAGAAGTCCTGCTAAAGTTAAAAGCATAATTCTATGTATATTAATTTGTTAAATGTATACTATAGGTTATTTAATAAAAAAGATAGTCCGTATAACGAAACCCACCGAAAAGATGTTCTATATATAATAGGCTTTAATTCTATAAATCATAAATAATAAATCTTTATTTGCAAGAATTACGGTATAAAATGATGTTACAATTTATATAGTGCAGTCGTGTTTCGCTAATAATAGCATGCAAATTATAATTTTAATATGTTTATACAATATTAATAATTATTTAAATCTAAAAAGTCTTTTAAGTCGTAAATGCATTCAATTTTTAACCAATCATACAAATGTTTCTTATATAGTCTTTCGCTTAATAATTTAAATTCTTTAGGTATTTTATTATATATTTTTACACACATATTAAGGCAGCTTTTGTTATATTTAACGAGCCTAGGAATAACATCTAGGACAAGTTTGTCTGGGTCACGTCGGTTTCGAGGATATATATCACTTGCTTTAACAAATAATGACTTATTTTAAAAAACGAACAAGCCAGTTTCATAAATGTATAGTGACGGGAGGGGTAATATACCAAGTCTTTTAAATAGCGGTCTACAGGATTCTCTTGGTGATATTCCGCATATTGCACGAATACATTTTTTTTTGGGCAACGAATGCTCTATTTCGGTCAGTACCATTACCCCATATTATAAGTCCATAGCGCAAAATCGACTCTACGTATGCGTGGTACGTTGCAATTGCTGTTTTAATATTTGTAATGTTTTTGACTTGTTTAAGGACATATACAAACTTATTAATTCTACTGCATACGTTATCAATTTGTTCTTTCCAGTTTATATTTTCATCTAACGTTATTCCCAGAAATTTTGTAAATGTAGCTTCTTTTAGTTTTGGTATATTAAATTTCATATTATGATTGGAATTGATAGATTTATTAAATTGTATGTAATGGGATTAATCTAGATTAATTTTCAAATTATTTATGTCAAGCCATTCTATTAATGTGTCAATTGTATTATTAATGTCATCTTCATGATTTCTAATTGTATTATTATTTTTATTACATGTCACAATAATTGAAATGTCATCAGCGTATAGAATACATTTATGATTCGTGATGTCAACAATGTCATTAATATATAATAGGAAAAGAATCGGTCCTAATATACTTCCTTGCAAAACACCGAATTTATTATATTTATATCCAGATGAATAAGATGTCAAGTTATTGTTTTTATCTATTTTATCAATGATAACACATTGTTGTCTACCATTTAAGTATGACGATAACCACTGAAGTACTAGTCCTCTGATCCCTACTTATATATAGTAGTAGTAGTAGTAGTATATACTTTATTGTACACCACACATATACAACGAATAAATACATTACAGAGAAAACTTAATATATACGTATGTACAATAAGGCGGTCTTATCGCTAAAGAGCGATCTCTTCCAGACAACCTTTGGGCTAAAGAGAAACTGGAATTAAGAACAGTAGGAGGTGGTGCGCTTTATGTTACACTTACATACTAATATCTAAATAAACTAAACTATATTTTGTTAAAATACCACAATAGTACATAAAAAATAATAATAAAATAAACATACATATTAATAAATAGGTATATATATATATATAAATATATACACATACATATATATACAAAGATAATAAATATTGCTAGAATTGGTTATCAATAACCACAAAGTGTTAGGTAATGCTTCTTGACGTCACTTTTGAATCTTTTCAAAGTTTGAGCACGTTGAATTTGGAGTGGAAGTTCATTCCATAACCTTATGGCTTGGCTTGTAAAAGAATATTTCATAAATTTTGTTCGAAATGAACATGGTTCTAGAATTAGTTCGCCGGCTGACCGAAGAACTCTATCAGGTCGATCATGACCAAGAAACTTAAAGTTTTCCTTCAAGTAGCTTGGAGTCAAAGGATTGAACAACACACAGTACAAAAGAGATACAGTTTGCAGATTCCGGCGAAAGCGAATGGGTAACCACTTGAGCTGTAAACGATATTCGGATACATGATCATATTTGCGCAAACCAAATATGAACCTAATAGCAATATTTTGAATTCGCTCAAGTTTGTTCAGTTGGTCTTCAGTTAAATCGAGATAACTTGCGTCCGCATAATCGAGAATAGAGAGAAGTAAGGATTGTGCTAACATAATCTTAGTGGGAATGGGGAGAAAAGAACGTAAACGACGAAGTAAACCCATAGTAGCAAACACCTTTTTGCTCACTTGTTTTAACTGCTGCGACCACGACAAGGTAGAATCTAGATATATTCCCAGATTTTTTACAGATTTACTGTAGGGTATGACAACGTCATTTAGTGTCACCGAGGGTAGGTTGTTCCAGTCAACTCTGGAGACCATCCCTCCACCACCAATAACTATAGCCTGGGACTTGAACGGATTAATTTTTAGACCATAACGCTGACTCCACTGGTTTATCGCCGCTAGGTCATTGTTGATGGTGGCAACAGCAGAAGGCAGATTTAACAGAGTTGACTGAGTGTAGATTTGGAGATCGTCTGCATACATGTGATAGAGAGAAGTAATATTTTGAGAGATAGAATTAATGAATATAGCAAAAAGTAAAGGAGACAGCACACCACCCTGAGGCACTCCAGCCCGTAATTCGCACCAAGATGAGAACTCATCTTCGATGCGAACACGCTGCCGTCGGCCGTAAAGATAACTATGAAACCAGCCAATCACCGGAGGAGATATGTTAATAGAACGTAACACACTCAATAAGATGTCAAAATCAACAGTGTTAAACGCATTGCTAAAATCAAGCAATACTAACACAGTGAGCTGTTTGTTATCCATACCTCGTCGAATGTCATCAGTAACTTTAACCAACGCTGTTGTCGTACTATGACCCGATCGGAAACCAGATTGGAGAGGATCCAGGATACAATTTCTATTTAGGTAGAGATTTAACTGAAAGAAAACTAGTTTCTCCAGGAGTTTGGATAAAAACGGGAGAATTGAGATAGGACGAAAGTCGGAAAAATGCAAAGCATGGGGTTTTTTTGGGAGAGGCGTTACAAGTGCACTTTTCCAAACATCAGGAAATTTTGAAGAGGAGATGGATTTATTCAAGATATGGGTAAGGATAGGAGTAACAAATTCTAGGATAGGTAAGATCATGTTACGACTAACATTGTCATCACCCACGGCATTGGACGAGATGGACAAAATGTTCTTTTTAACATCACTATCAGTGAAAGGAGAGAAATTAAACGGTGGAAAATCAGGAGTTGGTATTGAAGAAAGAATACTCAGAGTCCGATCTTTATCTGAGCTATCTAATGTGCTAGAACAGGTGAAGTATTTGTTAAGGAATTCAACATCAACATTATGATGAGGAGAATTATTGGATGTTTTACCAACTCCAAGAGACTGAAGAAACTTCCAAACTTTGGCTGCGTCGCCGTTTTCGACGGATTTATGAATATGGCGTCTTTGTGCATCCCTACACAATGTATTGCAGCGATTCCGTACTTTATTATAATATCGTAAGTTTTTCTCAGATTTATCAGCTTTTAACTTACTTTTAGCAAATCCTTTTTTTATAATAAGTTTTTTTAGACTATCAGTTAACCAAGGTGCAGGTAAATGTTTCATTTTTATTGATTTTACTGGGGCATGGATGTCATAAAGTTGGATAAGAAAGGAGTTAAATAACTCGACTTTCAAGTCGACTGTTGAAGCATTTTCAACAGCTGACCAGTCCATGCGACGAGCATCTTCCAGAAGACGTTCTTTGTCCATTCCACCAAAATTACGTTGCAGAAGAATTCTCGATTTTGCTTTAGGAGGACGAACTTTGTATGCAAGAAACAAGAGATCATGATGAGAGAAAAGATCAGCGTCATGCTGGCCATGCTTCAGGACAAAATCTGGAGAGGATACAATAATTAAGTCAAGTAGTGATGGAGTACAGTCAGGCATTTTATGCGTAGCAGATAGTGGTAATATATGTAGATTACATGCCTCGGTTAATGATTTTAGCTTTTCACACCGATAGTCACCCTTGAGTAGGCATGTGTTAAAGTCACCCATGATTATAGTGTGAGTATATAATGGGATTAAATTTTCTAATAAAAATTCGAAAGAAGAGAAATAGTCAATATGAAGAGAAGGACTGTAACAAACGCCAAGAAGAATTTTCGTATTGGATAGGGTTACTTCAATGAAGAGATGCTCAGCCGCATTAGAAGGAGATGGTTGGGGGGACAAACTTACTACCGCAAAAGGTAAATAAGAACGGAGATAGATTGCCACACCACCACCCCCCCTTCCAATACGGTCATTGCGAATAAGATGGAATCCTGGTAATGAATAAGAAGTGGATGGCAAGCATGGTTTCAACCAAGATTCAGAGACTAGAATGGCGTGAACGTTATAGGATTCAAGGGACGCAAGCATGTCGGGATAATGAGCCGGAATGCTTTGGGCATTTATATGAATTACATTAAAGTTTTTCAGGGAATCTGAGAAATATGAATTAAGTGCTACATTTATCGGAATTGAAGATGTTGTACTGTGGAAGCTGTGTTCACTAGATGCATTATCATTTGACGATAAAGACAAGAAATCGTCAGAATCATTACCTACATCATAATTATCTAACAACATAGTAAAATAAAATAAAATATATAATATATATGATATATAAATATAAAACTAAATAGTTAAATTAAATATATAAGTAAGTACCTAAACAGATCTCTATCCCGCCAGCAGTCTGAAAGAGATGAAACAAAAATAATAATAATAATAATAGATGTTTCAGAATAACTGAAATAAAAAGAGACAATTTTTAAACAAAACAAAACTACCAAAAACTGTAAACAAATAGCATTTTACAAATAAAAATATGTAATAAGCACAAAGAGAATTGTTATAGAAATGTTGCTTTGTGATAAGAAAAGAGAAAAAAAACAAAAACATGAAATGTAGAAGGCAAAAATACCATAAGGTACGGCTGTATGACTATGAGACCTTTGCCTACGCCGAAGAAAGAAATAAAAATGTGCAACTGTTATCCAATGTCATGTCAATTCACTTATTGTTTGTTTACATTGAAATGCTTTTTTTTTCTTTCCCTCTCTCTTACTACCAATTACCTCACATCGAAAATATAAAAGAAAAATGGTGATATATATTAATAAAAATAAATTAAAAATTTTTACAATAGAAGAATGTAAACAAACCAGAAATACGGTAGTCGCACGAGATACAACAGATTTAACCAGCTCAAAAAAAAGGATTCATTTTTTACCAATTCTCTTGGTTCTTACTTGAGCAGACCTGGAGTCTTTCACCACACTTGGAACCGAAGTTACAGCAGATGTGGCTTGAGTCACCGATTCAGAGGTCGAAATAGCATAACTCCTGAGATCTTTTTGGAACTCAGCCATCCTTAAATTGAAATGTTCAGTGAGGTCCGCAACAGTTTTCTTAATTGACTCCATTTGTTTTTAAGGTTGTAACAATGTGGTAGTGAAGTGAATGTGCTAAAGAGTTCAAGTTATTCTAAATATATTTCAGACTTGACTGGCAGGAGTTTATATATCACAGGAACATTAAATTTATATTAAATAGTCCCTAGATATAATATTATACAAATTAAAGATTTCAGTGTATTAAAATATGTCTAACTTAATCAACTCCTACCCGCGAAAAAACTATATATAATATACTTAGTAATTACTTCTATACTTTATATATTAGCACCGACTCCAGAAGCTTTTGAAAATTTTATTAAGTTCTTTAATTTTTTAGTTGTTTTCTTGTTTTTGGAAGTTGCCATTTCGTTTTATAAAAATTTCACTTTAATAACTTACCTACAGTAGAAGACCCTACAGTTGTTACAAACTAAACACTCACCCAATTTGAAGTATTCCTTTCCCCGACCTCTTGGAAACAATGGTCGCCACTTATGAATTCCTCGCATTACTAATGAATAAAGTTTCTTCATTAATCCTTAACTGCCGAAACGTTTTGTCAGTATTGTATATCCATTAAATAAATTTATGGTTCAATTAAAATTTTAACAAATCTTATTATCTTAATTACTTCAATTACATTTCAAGATAGAATTAAGTTTTAATATATTATACATTAAAACATAAATAGCCCTTTATTTCTACGTAGTAGATCCATGCTGCAGCTATATTACTGTTGTATGGTTGAAGCACTAATGAGTTTGTATGACTGGGGGAGGACCACGTTCTGACAGAATACAAGTGTAAAATAGGAGCTAATTGCTGCTGTCATTCATATGGTGAGTGCAGAGAACTGGAGATCCTTATTACTAGAAACGAGACATTCCATCTTAGTCCTCAGGGGTAACAGCGCATCTGCATTTTAATTCTTTATTGAGGATGGAAATTTAAATGTGTATGGGCCACAGCATCCACTTACCATCACGTTAACTGTGTGTTCGTTTGTCATCATTATAACATGGAATAAAATAAAATACTGCTTAACCCTCTCCTCCCTCTACAAGATGCAGGACATTTTATATAGATGATTTCTTAGTCAATATTTATCATCTGTCAAGTGTAATATTCCTCTACAAGATGCAGGAGTGTAAAAGCTGGATTGTAAATGTGGTTTCTCTTACATAGGATGAACGAAAAAATCTATAAAACCCGTGTAAAAGAACATATAGCTGACGTGAAGCATCGTTGCTCTGGGAAGTCTGCAGTTTATGAACATGCTCAAGATCGTCCCCTCCATTACATTAGATTTGATAGACCACAAATGCTCGCAAAAAACACAGATTCCTAGAAAAGGTGATTCACGAGGCTGGCTGTTGAAATTAAAAAAAAAACATATTAATTTTATTAGAAAAGATCGATGGATGCTACCATCTGCTTGAGACTGGCGGGCATAATGTCATTTGTCATTCTCTACATATAATTATATCTCTACTATCTCTATCTACCCATATTTATTTAAGACCAGCTGTTCCCCGCGACTTCGCCCGCGTGGAGTTATTTTTCGCGGAACCCCAAAATAAAAGCAGCCCAAGTTACTTCTTATAACATCAGCTATCTGCCAGTGTGTATAAATATTGACAAATATTGACATTAATATTTATACGATACTATAACGTCACTCAATTGTTTTGCCTTCCCGGAACCCCTCCACTAACACTTAAACTTTATGGTATGGTATTAAAGTTCAAATTGACTTTTAAGTATTATTACGAATCTTTTGTATGGGAATATAGAGAAGTGTTGTTTTTAGACTTTATCAGGCAATTTTTTAAATTTTTTTCTCCGTAAGAACTATCTTCGTTCTTCAAGGAAAATTATAAAAAAAGAATTAGTGAAATCGGTTCAGCTACTCTCGAGATTTGCGCTTAGCAACACATTTAGCGATTCATTTATATATTATAGAATATGAAGATATTATATTTTGTCTTCGCGTCTTATTTACGTAAGACATGATTAATTTCTTTTATTATAATTTCAGAATCAAAGGTCATTAATTCCTTAAATGCATTATAGCGCACTTTGATTTATTGTAAACATGTAATTAATTACGGAGGGGATGCATATATGCAAGCATGACTCATTATTGTTGCAGTATTTAGATTAGTTATAATTACTCATCTTTTTATAACTCAAGTTCCTACTATTGTGCCTTAAGAAGTCATGTGATGTATAATATTCTGCTTCTACTTAAACTTACATTTACATCAATAAAAAAATCCGCAAAAAAAAGTCTTATTACAAGTTAACACACATAACAGAATATTATAAAGATTGAAACTAAAGAAGGTGGCTGATTCACGTCTATACGAAATTACAATTTTAAATGTCAATGTCAGACTCTCTTTGCTTCACGTACGTCGTCGTCGTCGTCGTCGTCGTACAACGTACCGTCGAAGTGAAGAAAAACATGCTGAGAAAACCTGTATGTATGTAATAAAATATTTTAAGAGCATGTAAAGTTAATTAAATAATTTTGGTGTAGATAATAATGCAGCAGACTTAATTCTCGTCAACCTCTGAAAGTAAGTTTGTGCCCAGCAGCGTACACATTGGATGTAACTTTAAAAGATGGGTAGCTCAAAGAGACTATTGCCGGTATGTAAGTTGTAATACATTAAGTATGAATAACTATGTATTTCTCAAACAAATAAGGATAATAAACGAGTATACAGTTTACCTAGTAGGTAAGTAGATGTTGTTGTTCAAAGGCGATAAAATCAGTCCTCGGAATAGAATCAAAAATAGAATAAGACGCAGCTCTGACTAGTTTTCGTTTAGAAAATACGAAACATGGCTAATTTATGCTGAAATTTTGTAAGAGTGTGTTGTGTTCCTTATTCAGTGGAAAAACAAAACCATTCACTACATTTAATACATAATAAAGCTCTACATTAAATACGTACACAGACACCCCTCTCACTTCTTTCAGATCCATTTTTATACTTATTTTTATACTTACTTAAGCCAGTGCTTGAGGACAACTCGACCTGAGAGTAAGTGGTGATGCAGCACTAAATGATAAATCGTACTGTCTTTGCGTAACAAACACATAATCCCTCTTGCCTTAAGACACCTAGAATGCCATCGGATGGAAAGACAAACGCCATCAAATAATTCTGCCTGGTTGTTCATAAAGCGCGAAGCGCGCAAGTATGTTCTGCTGGGGCCTAAAAATTAAGATTCCAATGTTTTGTCGAATAAAATCGTATCTAGCAAACATATTATACACATAAATGATATAAAAAGCACATTTTCAGAAAGATAAATGACTGTTGAACTTATTAATATTTCTTTTAAATCGATTAATTACTACTTTACATAAAAAGGGGTTTAGTGACTTATGGTGTGGATTTATCAAAATCGCATGTAGGCGTAAACACGATAACTTTTTAAAATATCAATTGTTTAACTCAATTTATTTTTAAAACTCTTCGCCTATTATGTGGGAAACATGGAATGTAAATGGCAGTTTAATTTTGTTTTGTTTAGTGATAATTAATTTTTTTCGGCCCTAAAATCGCGAAATATTCGGTAGTTTTAGCCAGCCCGTATTAATTTATTTTACTGAATAGGCCGCAGCCGCAGCCACAGAGTACTTTATTTACTCTGGCCTCAAATGCCGTTGTGAGTGGTCAGCGGCTCGTGCAGAATAATATCGATCGCCGTAGAAATACAAAATATTCCAAAAACCAAATTTGATACATACTTGACCAAGGTAAGATATTATTTTTATAACCACAGATTTTTATTACAATATTTTGTTTCGCTAAAAGCCCGCAGGATTTACATATGAATATACTTATACGTCTTGGATTTTATAGATCTGAAGGTGTGTCGGTATCTGCTACTGGAACTCCTCGACGAGGAGAACTATATGTGCCGAGTTTGGGCTCGTTTTGTAAGTTATGATGAGACCTTACTTCCAGACTTGAGAGAGTGACTTGAAAGTGTACTTTATGACTGCTACTGAAACTCCTCGACGAGGAAAACTATATGTGCCGAGTTTGGGCTCGTTTTGTTAGTTATGATGAGACTTTACCTCCGGACATGATAGAGATTGTAAGTGTACTTTGATGACTGCTACTGGAACTTTTCAACGAGGAGAACTAAACGTGCCGAGTTTAGCCTCGTTTTGTTAGTTTTAGAATATTATATATATATACATATATATATAATAAACCTTACGGCCGGATATGACGGACTGACTTTGAGGTGTACTTCGTTGACTGTAATACCTTTATCTCAGTAAAATTTTTGAAAAAATAATTTTGGATCAATTGTTAATTTTTTTTTATAAAAATAAATTACTTCATAAAAACCAATTTGGTTTTACAAGGGGTCGCTCGACGTCTGACGTCGGTGTTGAGCCTACAAAATATATTTTAATGCCTGGGAGAATTCACAGGATGCCTTAGGTATTTTCTGTGACCTTTCCAAGGCTTTCGATTGTGTTCATCATGAGACATAAATCAGGAAACTACAACATTACGGTGTGAAAATTTCGGCGCTTAGACTTATTACTTCATATTTAAGTAACAGAACTCAAAAAGTCGTGATCAATGGTAAAGCTTCCTTCGGATCGGTAGGACCAATGGGCGTTCCTCAGGGCTCAATTCTTGGGCCATTCATGTTCTTAATTTTTATTAATGACTTACCTTATCTTGTTGGGGAAAGTCACGATATAGTATTTGCTGACGATACCTCTTTAATTTTCAAACTCAAACGGCAGGCAAATAATTATGAAGATGTAAATAATGCTTTATCGAAATTAGTACATTGGTTTAACGCCATCAAGTTGTTCTTTAACGGAAATAAGACAAAATGTATTAAATTTATAATACCTAATGTAAAACATTCGAATACCACTGTTTTTCTTGGTATTACTATTGATGTGAAACTTCAATGGGGCCCGCATATATCTAAATTAGCAAGCAGACTTAGTTCTGCAGCATATGCTGTAAGAAAGATTAGAAGTCTCACAGATCTTGAGACAGCTAGATTAGTGTATTTTAGTTACTTTTATAACGTAATGTTTTATGAAATTTTGCTATAGGGTAATGCGACTGATATTAAAGCAATATTTGTTTTGCAAAAGAGAGCCGTACGGGCGATTTATAACTTAAATTATAGACTCCCTTGGAAAAAAATTAAAAGAATTAAACAATAATTTTGGTATCATAATATATTTATGAAAATGTAATGTATGTACATAAAAATATAAATAGCTTTAATAAGAATAAGGATGTTCATACCTTAAACACCAGGAACTAGGAACAAACATAAGCTTGTAATGCCAGATACAAGTCTCCATAGAATCAGTAATTCATTTATGGGGCAATGTATACACTGTGAAGTATAGGTTTACCTCTGCGTTTCGCTTGGTGAGTGCAGGTGGCCGGAGGCCCTTTTTACTTGAAATGAGGCATTCCATCTTAGTCCTCACGGGTGACAACGCATCTACATTTTGATTTGTAAGAGAGGATGTATGTAGATGTCTATGGGCCGCAGAAACCACTTACCATCAGGTGGACTGTGTGCTCGTGTGTCACTCTTGTCCTATAAAAAAAATATGGGGCAATGTATACACTTTTATAACAAAATCCCAGAACATGTTCAAAGTTTGTCAATAAACAAGTTTAAAAGTGAAGATCAGTCATCAAGTCAGAATATGATATACCCTATTTAAGTCGAACTTGCATTTCCCAAGGAATTTAGTTTCACAAGAATGTACTACATTAATTAAGTTTGTCATTGCAAAGTCCTATGAAATTTAAAAAGTTTCACCAGAGTTTGAAATCGTAACCCAAATTTTCATCTCCGCGATGTTAGCACCTCATGTGTGGAATTTCGATTGACCAATTATACCATCTGAAAGGTCAGAAATTGGTCATATAAGGTCAGTTGATCCTATTAATTGGTCAGCGTTAGAAACATTTTTAATTGAGGGTTAGTTTTTCCAGGTCATTGAGAAATTTTAGCACCTCATTCGCGAAAAATATAAAAAAAAAATATGTGCGATTGAGAAGCATTCTCTGATAATTGGTCAGCTTATATAAATATTTGGTCAGTTTAATTTAATATTTAAAAAATATAAATAAGTTGGCATTGTCGTAACGCGCATGCTTTGGGACGGTTAATTGTATCAGAACAGTGAGCACTTACGCACATCTATTTACTACGAGCTAGACGGAAGGGGGGATTTTTTTTATATTTTTTTTTGAGAAAAAAACTTAGACATTTTCTGCTATCAAATACATAATAGTGTAGAAAGAAATAGGATATTTTTTTTAAAGTACGTGAAGGTGAAAGTGCATGCATAGGATTTGGGAGATGATAGTTAACTAGCGTATTTTATAATAATTTTACATAAACATGATTTTTAGGGTTCCATACCTCAAACAGAAAAAACGGAACCCTTACAGGATCACCTTGTTGTCCCTCTGTCTGTCTGTCTAGACCCTTTTTCTCAGGAACGCGTAGAGGTATCAATCTGAAATTCATTTCAAATACTGAAATCTACTGTCCCTTCAAGCTGTGAAAAAATCAAACTTCTAAACCAACACAATCAAAAGATACAGCCGTTTATGCCGCAAATTTTCGACATTCGCAAGGGAATCAAAACCTACAGGGTACTTCCCGTGAACTCAGAATCTTGAAATTTGGTTCAAAGCAACGTTTTATAGCACAGATAAAGGAAAAATTGCGAACATACATTTTTAGTTACATCATATAATAAAAATATTTTTAATAATTTTAAACTTATATGCCTACGGATTTGTTCGACTCTCACTTGGCCGGTTTTTTTTAATTAGAAATATTTTATTTATTGTATGTATATTTCCATGAAAATTAATTTCTAAAATACATTTATTATAATTTAAATTTTTCAACTCTAACTTTATATTAATACTATTTTATATATTAGTACAAGGCTGCTTTAAACACCGAAAATTTCTCTATTTCTTAAAAACATATATATATTTAATATATATATATATATATATATATATATATATATATATATATATATATATATATATATATAAATTTAACTGTCATTTACATTCCATGACTTCTCACATGATAGATGAAAAGTTTTAAAAATAGATTGAGTTACAATTAACTGTCCCAAAGCATGCGGGTTACGACAATGCCAACTTATTTAATTTTTTTTAATATTAAATTACTCTGACCAAATATTTATATAAGCTGACCAATTATCAGCGAAAGCTTCTCGATCGCGCATATTTTTAATTTTTTTCGCGAATTAGGTGCTAAAATTTCTCAATGACCTTGAAAAACTTTAACTCTTAATAAAAATGTTTCTAACGCTGACCAATTAATAAGATCAACTGACCTTTTATGACCAATTTCTGACCTTTCAGATGGTATATTTGGTAAATCGAAATTCCGCACATGAGGTGCTAACATCGCGGAGCTAATTTTCTGTATATTATTTATTATTGCGTTAATTTAAGAGAAAAAAAAAAAACTAATATATTGTAGAGAATTAACAGTTCATTGTATCGTATTCCGTATACAAGCCTAATATATTTAATTCCATCTTCAATTGTTATTCTCACACATTTTGTATTATCCGTGTACTTTGTACAGCAATATTTACGTTTCTTTGTTTAGGCGAGATTGTAAATAAGATTAATACTTGCCGCATAATTATATCATTATCTGCGTGTATTCTTTCAAATGCTTTCGCTTCGAAAACGAAATATATTTAATAAAGTAAAATTAGAATAAGTAGTATAATATTCTTATGTCTTCCTTCTACTTTAAAATTATTATAAAAGAATTGAACACTGATATCTAATTACATTAATTTTAACACATAACTACAGAAGCTACAGGATAATATTTTGCTTTTGAAACGCTCTACCAATTAGGGCATCTACTACTTTTTCTGCCACCAGGGTGGCGACACTTGAAAATGAGGTGTAATATTTGACAGATTTTATAGTGGGTAAGTTAATTTGTTCAAAAATGTAAAGGTTATGTTTTTTTCTGTACTGTTAGTTATATTTTATGTTAATTAGATTAAAAATAAATAAAATAAACCACAAATATTCATAAAAGTAGGAAAATTAAAGAGCAAACGACTGAGGTTTTGTTTTATTAATATAATGCTTTAGAAAATTTATGCAAAACTAAATTCTCATTTAAATGACATTGTGTAACAAAAAACTTCACCTCAATGTTATCTAGCCACATCTTATTAGAGGAGAATTATAAGCTTCCATTGAAAAAAACTCACTTTTAATTTCCGACGTTTCGGATGTTTTACATAATTTTAAGTCTCAGTCGGGGAGGGTATTAAAGGCCCTGATGTCATTATTAACCCGAGCTGTTTTCTGTCGTTATTGTTGCAAACAACCAAATCCCACTGTCTTTTCTAGTATGTAGTACATATTAGCTCAATGTTAAAATGCGATGTTTTAGTCAGCGGTAGCTTAACGCCAAATTCATAAAGATCATCGACACTAAAATAATTAGTTAATAAGTTCAAGTTAGAAGTAAGTGAAGAACTTTTATTTATTGATAAACGTTTCAATTCCATAAGTCATCACTGATAACAAGCACGCAGTCCAATTAAATGGAACGTGTCACCTCTGAAGAAAAAGATGAAAATGTTTTTTCACGATGGTAGTGTGCGGCAGCGTAGTTCTTCCTCGGTCGTTCCAACCTATTCGCGTTATTTTTAGAATCCACCTTCAGCAAAAAAAGTTTAAAGAAGTACCTTTAAAAATCCTTGGGGCAAAAAATATTTTTTGTATGCTAAATACAAATACAGTTAGAAAAAAGAATATAACTAAGACCAATGCCGCATTACAAGAGTAAGGTCTTAATGGCAAAGTAAGCGAATGCGTAACGAATATCCTAATGAGTTTCTTATTAGTTGGACAAATTGAGTATTTGCATGGCGATAAGTAAGTCTTCACATCATTCATATATCATTAAATTTACATCATATTTATTCTTTGTATTTTCTACCAGTATTGTATCATTATATTATAGGTTGTTATATAAGTAATTTGTGCTTGTAATTGTATTATTTTTATATTGTTACGCTGACATGTGAATATTTAGGCTTTTATATAATTTATTTTAATATAGTATGCATTCATATATATGTATATAAAGGCGTAATTTGTTTCTATCTATATAAACATCTAATTTTTTGATATTTTTATGTCAAACTTCAATTATAAAAAAGTTTGGAAAATACATAATTGCATGACTCATAATACCCATATGGTACAGAAAAAAAAAATTAAAGAAAAATTGTAAATTGTAGTTGTATTTGAATTGTAATAAAAATCTGTGATTATAAAAATCATAATAATATCTTACCTTGGTCAAGTATATATCAAATTTGGTAATTAGAATATTTTGTATTTCTACGGCGATCGATATTTTTCTGCACGAGCCGCTGTAACCAACGACCACTAACAACGTCATTTGAGGCCGGAGTAAATAAAGTACTCTGTGGCTGCGGCTTCGGCTTATTTAGTAAAACAAATTAATACGGGCTGGCTAAAACCACCGAAAATTCCACATAATAGATGAAGAGATTAAAAAATAGATTGAGTTAAACAATTGATATTTTCAAAAATTATCGTGTTTATTCCGCCATGCGGAATTGATAAATCCACGCCATAAGCCACTAAAACCCTTTTTTATGAAAAATGGCAATAAAAAGTTTGAAAAAAAATTTATAAATTCAACAATCATTTATCTTTCTGACAATGTGCTTTCATATCATTTATTATATGTATAATATGATTGCTAGATACGATTTTATGCAACAAAACGTTGGAATCTTAATTTTTAGGCCCTAGCAGAACATAATTGCGCGCTTCGTGCTTAAGGCATGCAATAAATTGCACATCGATCAACAATATCCAAACACTAATACAGCTCAGTACAAGTCCACTGTTGAACACAGATCTCCCTAATAGATTGCCATTAAGTACGGCCCTGAGCCACACGAATCCATCACTTAACTGCATGTTTCATCACTTTATCTAGTGGGAGGTTGCCAAACACGCTTGCTTGGCAAAACGCGGCTGCCACTCGAAAAGTTTTCTTTCCCAATGGTTGTCGGTTTTTTGAGCTATATATATAGTTATTTGTAGGCCAAGGCCGCAGCTAAACGTTTAGCCGTGACGTTGTCAAGCCGTTGGTGTGCGCTCCTGAAACACGCCACACATCATACTTCTCTCCTCAGCGCCTGCCTCGACCCCGAACCGATACACATATACCATTATGTAACGCATACATGCATGATAAGTACATACACATATCTCGCGCAGATAAACAATGGGATTATAAATGGCGGCGTCTCCATTAACCTCTCGCCTGCACACTGTCTCAGTCTACCGCAATATCCGATCTCTCCCATCCCCTCTCTACGTGGTAGAGCCATGCTGCAGCTACAATATGGTTGTAGCACGAATGGGTCGGCTCGACCGGGGAAGGACAACGCTCTCACAGAAAACCAGCGTAAAGTAGCAGCTTAACGCTGCTGTGTTTCGTATGGTGAGTGTAGAGAACCGGATACCCTTTTTACTGGCAAAGAGGCATTCCATCTTAGTCCTCACGGGTGACAACGCATCTGCATCATGAGTCTATATTGAGGATAGATGTAGATGTCTATGGGTCACAGTAACCACTTACCATTAGGTGGACTGTGTGCTCGTTTGTCACCGGATCCCAAAAAAAAAATCTTGGAAAATAAGTTATTTTAAATAACCCGACGCTAGTCTGTAATAATATAGTAGTATAAGGAAATTAAACTTTTAATAAAAAGTAAAAGCCGACTTCAAGGAACTAAGTCACAGAATAAAATAATAGACTAAGTCGAGTAAACATACTTTGTATTATTAAATTTTTAGGCCGTTTTGAGTAAATAAAGCACTATCAAAATCTCACAGTAAAAACTAGAATACTGTCTTAATAATTATATTAAATACTTCGTCAAGATTTTAAAGAGACTAAAAATCTTATTCAACTTGATATGAAAAACCTGAGTTTTGAGATTGACACGAATGAAATTACAGGTACAAATAAGTAACAAAATAATGCTATGTGATAATCTCACCAAGCGAAAAAATCCATAAAGTTTCAGTAACACTTAATTTAAGTATTACAGTAGTTGTTATAAATTTTATTATTATATTATTTAATTATAGATATCAACAATGATTAGTATTTTGTTCTTAATCTTTCAAACCTTCGTTAAATATTTAGAAAAAAATATACCCATGATGTCTTTTTAAAAACTTATTTGGTTATATAAATATGCAAATTACTTGTAGTTGAATTTCAGAAATACTCTGATATTATATACGTTACATGTCATGTTATCTTCATAATATTCATTTTAGTAGATGCAATTTGGCAACGCTAGAACCTGTTTCCGCTTTTTTGAAAGAACGCTAACGGACTGATAAGGCTTGTGCTCAAAGGCTGGGATTCTTATTTTAATAAAAGTTAAAATTGCTTACTTTAGAATTATTAATGTAACATCATATGAACGGCAAAATAAATAATAATGTTATGAACGAATTTATAAATATCTTTAAGCAGGTTTCGAAGTTGTTCCACCTTTGGAATTTGTTGTAAATAAATTAAAATTAAAAGTTCAAATGTTTATTATTTACTATAACACGTTTTGTAAAGATGTTTACTTAAATAGGGTTACAGTTTGTTGTTCTACTTAGTTATATATTATTATAGTTATTAAGGTTTCACTTACATTTTTACAGTTAAGTTGTTAAAATATGATAACTTTTTTTACTGCTGTTACTGTTGTGTATGCGGCGCGCGCTTGTGAGGCGTTTCATCTTAGACCGCAGAGTGAAAACACGTCTGTAGCCTTTTTTGTTTGAAGTTAGCTGTAGGTTCCTTTGGGTGTGCTCGCTTGTCACCCTTATCCTATAAAAAATATATACTATGTAACCAGTATTTAAAAACAAAAGAAACAACTATGTCCATTTTCACATTTTGTGACAGTTTTTAAATCGACGGTAACCTAACGGTTAAGGGTGCTGACTGCAAACTTGAAAAATCATGGGTGGTTGTAGGTAATTCGATTTTTTTTACTGTCGTGAACCAATCCTAGCACGATAATTACAGCTTACATGGAATGGTCAACGAGACCACCAGTAATGATCATAGCGTTACTAGTATTATTTTTATTTGAAAAAGTCTTGTAAATTTTGCAGGTTATAAACAGTAACTTAGATTATATGGATCAATGATATTACTTCCACAGGTGGCACCTAGTGCAGATAGTACATATGTTGTTACCATCATGAATGAAAATTATTTAAAATAAAGTGTAAGAAGAAATAGCAAAAACGTCGACAAAATTGTTTCATTACATTGTCATGTCACAGCACCTATGTTTTATTGCCAATGAAACAAATATTTCGAAAAGTAGTGTGCATCATGAACGCTTGTAGTTGAAAAAATACTCCGCTCGTTGTGTACCCAGAATGTTTACTGATGTAGAAAATTTATTTATCAGAATATTTCCCGAAGCTTTGTGAAACTGTTGCAACAAGATCCTTATCGTTTTTTAGCTTGATTTATTATAATGGACGACACGTACTTTCACCATTACGATCTAGAGATAAAATTACGCCGACTAAAATACTTGATACATGTAAATACGACTGAGATTATCACCAGGTAGTACTAATTATCCCCAGCCGGATAATCTATGGTGACGTGGATGACGTAATGGTGAATTTTACAGAGTAGCATTAGATTCGATCACATTAAATATATATATGGAACTAAATGAATGCTCCACTTTATAGGCAGAGTAAACCTAAACACATGTAAACAAATTATTTACAACCTTTGAATATTTTTTATTGGATAGTGTGTTAACGCACCTAGGCCTAGCGTAGCAGTTTTTGGTCGAATGGCAGTATAATTGGCATCGGTGACATTGGCCAACGATGCCGTTGTTGCGCGGGGCTTCAACTGCAATCCCTGTCAGGTTGCAGATGTGCAGATATTGAATATATCGTTACCTTCTGCAGAGAGGTCTAGAATTATATGGTGACAAACAAACAAAACAAGAAATTTAAAAAGTAGTAACGAAATTAAGTTTATTGTAAAGAAGAACATTATTTTAAAAGACTTTTCCATGTATTTGTCATTGCTTCCCCAAAATAATGCCACAAAACACGCTCTAAGCTACCTTTATCATCATCATAATGGTTACAGCCTTTTACAAGTCCACTGCTGAACATAGGTCACCCCTAAGGAATGTCATAAATCACGGTCCTGCATCCTTCGACTTCGTGCATATATTTTGTATAATATAATAAGGGTGACGACGAGCACACTGCGCACCTGGTAATGGTAAGTGGATGCTGTGGCATATAGACATCTTTCTTCAATTAAGAATCAAAAATGTTTTACCAGCTCATTACTCAATCAAGGGGGCCGCCATACACGTCGCTTACATGTACGAGGTTGTCAATAGAGAACCTTTCTTCCCCATCGGCTGTCGTTTCTTCGAGTTATATCGCCAGCCCATTGCCACTTCTTGCTATAAATAAGTTATATTATTTATATTTGAGTAAATTATATTAAGTTATGTTATTTTATTTCTTACTATTTAGTAAGTTATTTCAACCATTATGAATACTTTATCATACCTGGCAGGTGGCTCTGGCCTATTAATAAAATATACGTAAAATTATTTTAAATGACATTAACTTAATGATTCAAGCAAAAAAAAAAAGATTAAAAAAAACACTGAGCCGTCGGCCCTCGGAAGGGTTTTTATTCGTTTGTGTTCATTATAAATTGACTGTACCTGTCCGATATTAATTTTAATAAAAAGAAATTAGCAAACTGCTGATGAAGACATAAATGTGACCTTGTTTTTTTATAGTATGAGGGTGACAAACTACCATACATTCCACCTGATGGTAAGTGGATCCTCTTGCCCATAGACATCTACATCTATCCTCAATAAATAATCAAAATACAGATGCGTTTTTACCTCTGATATCTAAGATAGAATGACCCGTTTCCAGTAAAAAGGGTCTCCGTTTATCTTCACTTACTCTGCGAGAAATAGCAGCATTAATATACTATTTCAAGCTAGTGTTCTGTGAGAGAGTGGTCCTTCACCGGTCGAATCCACATATTCGTGCTACAACTATAATATACCTGTAGTATGGCTCTATTACGTTTAAAATGTAATACTACGTTGATTGAACTATAACATAAAATGTCAAAAAATATATGCATATAAATTATGTCTTCAGTTCTCATTACAAGGTTTTCGGGTACTTCGTTTTACCATATAATGCTTTGATTTATAAATATTTAAGTTTTATCGCCAGTTAATGCCAATAAAGGATTAAGCGGTATAAGGTTTCAGGCTTATTGAAGGAACTTTATTCACTAGTTATACATAAGGCAAAAACTCCTGAGTAGCTTCTATTGTTTTCGACGAAATGGAGGAAGAGCGCTTGTGAAATTTGATTGTATTAACAATCATTAATATGTTACAGCGTTATAGCAAACTAGCAGAAATTATTTCTTATTTTTAGCCACACACTACACATTTATCAAACCTAATTTTCTCAGGCTTCATCTGGTTTATTAATAAACTAGCTTTTTACCCGCGGCTTCAATCTTCTGGGCTTGAATTTAGAAACATCATTAATACTCCGTGTCAAAATTAGCAAAATTGGATCATTTGTAGAATTACCTCGGTATATGTGTCTATATTGAACATAAATGATTGAAAATTTGGCAATATAATATATTACAAAAACACATAAATGAGTGAAATGTGGGAAGCCTATGATCAGCAGTGGATAGCAATAGTAAAAGAAAGGCAGTAGCAGCCATACAGTTATAGGAAAACAAAGAGTTGATTCAGTTGACTCCAACGCGGGATTAACGACTTTACATATACCTAAAAATAATTTCCGAAATATATTTTTACCTTCTCAGATATGCAGGTTTCCTCGCAATGTTTTCCTTCACCACCGAGAACGTGGTGAAGCGACACTTGAAATTGCAATTAAAATATGAATTACATATGTCGGTGCGGATCGAATTTGGGTTGCTTACGTACTAAGAAATTTACGTTTGGATCGGTTCGATTACCGGCTTTGACATATTACTTTCAAGATTTTATCAGTACAGTTTCATTCATAGTTAAAATTAAAATAAACCTGTGTTTAAAATGTGCTGTCTTTGATATGTATAGTCTTTTTAGCAAGAGCCTTTTAATTTACTCATATGAGTTATGAAACCGGGACTGTCACAAGAATCTTAATATGTATGAATATATGAAAGCTATCTTAACATATAACAAACTGTTTTACAAGTTTCATTAAATATAAAAAGTAAAAAAAAGCAACTTACCTACGTCTTACAACAGGGCTATTAATCAGACATCGAGGTTTCCCCGCGAAGTAATTCTTCACCACTTCATTGAGCACGTGTAAAATAAGCAAATAAAAGGAGAACGGAATTTTTGGACCTGAAGTTAACTAATTGGTTTATACTTTAAAAATTTGCTATATGGGATTTTCATTGTTGCATTTTTACATAATATGATCAAATTATACATAATAAGAACTGCCGATGTCAGAGTTTTTGGTCACTACATATCATACATGTCTTCGATGTGATCAGTGCAGAGCCGACATTGATTGTAAAATAATGCTGCACTCTATCACCTTATAGTTTCATCTCTATCACCTAGTTTATGGGATATGGGTCCGACAGTTTTGGATTGAGATCGGCCATTATTCTGTCGTCACTCAGAGCCTCCAGTACGTCCAGCAATCTCGCAACGGCAATACTACTCCCCACCACTAGTTTATGTAATCTATGTTCATTATGTTGTGTATATTGAGACTTTTAAGGATATATAGGCATCCGACGAATCAGTGAACAGGCTGCGCTGCCTGCAGTTAATGTCAATCTTTCAACAATTAATTTGGTAAATTCTTCCTTATTTTATCGTTAATATTAGCAAGAAAATATCTTTCGTATTATACATAAAATACGAAGTAAAATACACCAGTTCAAATCCTGAAATTAATAAAGGTAAATATATGTACCTTTATTAATTTAAGATGTAACTGGTAACACTCAATTAAGTTTTTATTTTGAGTGTTATACCAGAGCTTGTTTGACTGGCAGCATGACAAATTTTCGCAAAAAAAATTCGTAAAATTACATGATGTTATTTTTTTTTAATGAAAAAACCCCACACTAGGATTTTCTCCTGTGTCGTGGAGGCAGTTTACAAACATAAATTGCACAAGGACAAACATCCAGACCCGGAACAATTATTTGTAGGCCATACAAATACTTGTTCCGTGAGGGATTCGAACCCGCGGCCCCCAGCGCAACAACTGATTGCTAAGCCACTGCGCCACGGAGCCGTCAGATATTATTTATAGAATGGGAGTAACACATGAGCACACAGTCCACATACCTATCTTCGATTAAAAATCATAATGAAAATCGCTGTCACTCCTGAGCACTGTTTTTACTGGAAACGAGGCATTCCACGATGGAATGCCTCGTTTCCAGTAAAAAGAGTCTTCGGTTCTCTTCACTCACCATGCGAAACACAGCAACATTAAGCTGCTATTTTACGCTGGTATACTGTGAGAGCGTGGTCCTTCCCCGGTCGAGCCGACCCATTCTAGCTAAAACCATAATATAGCAATTATAGCACGAAACACTGTTCGACCGGAGAAGAATCTCACAGAATACCAGCGTGAAATACCAGCTTATTGCTGCTGTGTTTCGTATCGTGAATGCAGCCACAGCATTCCCTTACCATAAGGTGGACTGTGTGCTCGTTTGTAACTCTTATACTATAAAAATACTAGTCAAGGACCTTTCAAATTAACCTTTAAAATATATTTTCGGGGATGTGCCAAATAGCGACTCTTAATATTATTATTAGGTGTTACTTTGCGGATATCCATTATATTAAAGATGTTAACATTATTTAGTTAATTGATACGTTGATTTATTTATTTCTAAAATTGTGGAGATTGATTTTAAATTCATTGATTTTACTGGATATGGGTGTATTTTCCCTGAATAAAGATGATTATTAATATTACAAGTTCCGTGTGAAAAATAAAATGATGTGTCTTACTTAGTTTGAAGAGCGGCTACCTCTCTCCCTTAATTGCGTGCACTATCACGACTAATCTCAATATCACTACACTAAGAAGGACACACTACCGTCAATAATACATCCAATATTTTGGCTCTAAACAAAACATAATCAAGTGTTATGCTTTTACAAAAATGTTTCTCCTCATATTTTATTTTTCACGCGGATCGTAAGCACTTAATTGTACTAGTTGAAACTAGTAAGTTAATAATTTTGTTCTAACTTATTTTCTGTACTAAATACCAAGACATACAACATTATATTATTAACTGTTCACTAAGGGACAAGTTATTTTTAATTTTATAGAATAAGGCTGACAAACAGTCCACCTGAAGATAAAGGGATCCTGTAGCCATAGGACCTACATTTTATCGTCAATTAAGAATCAAAAGGTTATTGCGTTGTCTTCGCTGAGGACTAAGATAGAATGCTTCGTTACCAGTAAAATGCACTCTCGTAATAAAAAGTTCTCTTCTATATCACAAAGAATTTGCAGTAATCGCTGTTATCGACAGAGGGATTGGCGATTCCAGTGTCACTTCTTTCGCCGTTCTGTCCACTAAACCAATATAATATAATATGTCACGGCTATTTACTAAAGTGTGAATACGCCTAGAGCCTGCTACATCTATGTGCAGCCGATTGCGGTTGGATCAACATAGGTGTAGTCGATTTATTCATGGCTAAAACTATGCTGGTTAGTTTTGAGTAAGAATAGGTCTAGTAAATATCGAATAATAATTGAAATAAGACTGCCTTTTTTTTAAAGTTGTCAAAAACATGTGCATTTTTATTATAATGTAATATGAAAAATGCGACAGAAGTTTAAGGTGCTGCAGGTAGCAAAGTCTTCTTTATTTATTCCAAGTAAGCCAAGGTAAACCCAGTCTTATTATTTCTTTTGATCTAACTAGTAAATACCATGAATATTTCGAATACATCAAAGTTTAACCAAACGCATTTGGTTGCACCTAGTTATAACCGGCTAAACCTTTATGTTCCAGCACTTCAGTTTGTTGCCGCAACTTACAAGAAATGGCTATTCCACCAATCTATTTGAGGTCTTAGGTAATTAGCCCCTAGGTCAGGTATTTTCCTTAGTAGGTTCATAGGCCGTCAAGGCAGAGCAATTACAATAATCTATAAAGTAACTGAATTTTACGGACAAATATATTTTGTAATTATCATAAAAGCAAACAATTTCGTTATCATGTTTAAATAAGTAATGGGATACCTACGAGTACGTCAGATACTTTCATTAAAAACATTCACGTTATAATGTTTTTTGTTTGTTTTCAGATAGGTGTTACTATTGTTGAAATTGTCCATTAGTCAACCCTGACCACCAATTTTATGGCAAAAAAGTAAGCTTTATGTCGGCTTCGAATAAGTTAGGGCAAATGAGTTTCTCCATATTACCTTTTGTACTTGTTCTATAGCCTTTGGTAGTCCAGAATACTCTTCGTTTGATCTTTTCAGAGGTACTAATAAAAAAAGTCTGGTTTTCTCTTTTTATGTTTTTCAATATATTATCGGTAATGGTGAATTCAATATTACAAACTGAATATTTAATTAGTTATTTGTAAAAATATCCTTATACAGACTGTAAAATTTTATCATTCTTCCGCTTTCACTGCAATATTTTCTCCATTCCGTAGTAGCTTAGGAATAATGCGCTCGACATAATTTGATATCACAAGCAACCTAAGTTCGATCTCCACTAATACAAATAATAAATAACTGAGGTTGCCAACCCGCCTGCCAAGCGTGGCAACTATGGCAGTAACACTCTTATGAGACAATCTACAGGGAGGCCTATGTATATATTATTTTAACGGTGGTAGAGCCACTCGGCAGTTTTTGCTGTTGCACGTATGAGCCGGCTCGAGCCGGGTTGGTACCACGACCTCACAGAAGTAAAAGCTCTGCTTCTGCGTTTCGCCTGGTAAGTACAGGTGGCCGGAGGCCCAATCCTCCCCCCCCCCCCTCCCATCAACATGGTAGCGCAATTATACCAAAGACTACCCCAGGAGGGTACCAGCACCCCTGGAGAATCCCTCGCTGAGCATCCACGACCGTGTTATTCCACTCCTGAGCGTGGGTGCTCAGGCTGCCCCGCGTATTCTGGGGGGAGGCAAAATTCCGCTCAAAAACATAATTGCTCGGGGCAAACTGAGCAAAAATACCAAAGCGACCTCTGCCACGCTATCCGTGAATTTCTGCAACATCAGGGGACTTCATTCGAACTTAAACGCCGTCCACTGCCATCTCAAGACGGCGAAGCCGGCCTTGCTCTTTCTGACCGGAAGCAGGTATCCTCTTCGGCTGATACTTCGTATCTCTCCTACCCGGGGTACAAATTGGAGCACTTCTTTGTGGATCGGGCTGGAGTTTGCATGTACGTCAGAGAGGACATCTGTTCTCGATGCCTCGGCAGACTTGAAGGTTCGGAGCTGTCCATACTTTGGCTACGCGTAGACAGCGACGACCATCCGCGCGTCTACGGATGCCTCTATAGGTCCCATAGCAGTAATGCCGAAACAGACCGACTTATCGACCACGTCCAAATGGCTACAGATTCCATGCTACAACAGGTCCCATCCGCAGAGATCGTGATCCTTGGCGATTTTAATACCTGCCACGCCGAATGGCTCGGTTCACGTTTAACCGATCATGCGGGGAGATCTGTTGATGACTTTGCCTTGGCATATGGTCTGACACAACTGGTTACTTCTCCTACGCGGATTACAGATGTGGAGGATTATACACGTTCCCTGTTGGACCTTCTGCTGACCTCTCATCCGGACGGATATCAGGTTTCCGTCGATGCCCCTCTCGGCTCTTCGGATCATTATCTGATCCGGAGTGTGGTGCCACTCACGATCCCCTCGCTGGTTGCGTTCTGCAGGTTGCCGCCGTGTTTGGCATCACAGGTCGGCGGATTGGGACGGAATGCGGCCTTTCATTGCATCCTACCCTTGGGGGCGGGTTTGCTTCTCACCGGATGATCCCAGCGCTGTTGCTGACTCTGTTACTGATGTGGTGCTACAAGGAATGGAACTATTTATTCCATCATCTGTGGTACCCATCGGAGGCAGATCTCAGCCTTGGTTTGGTCGCTCCTGTAAGACTGCATTACGCAGTAAGCAGGAGTGTTATCAAGCCTGGGCTACGGCTTCGGCGACTCAGAATGTAAATACCAGCATACTTAAAATGAGGTATAACTTCGCCTCCAGGTCCTTCAAAAGAGTTATTGTCAAGGCAAAGTCAGAGCACATAGGCCGAATTGGCGAGAAACTAGTTCGCCTTCCTTCGGGAACCCGTGCATTCTGGTCTCTCGCCAAGGCTGTCCAAGGGAATTTCTGTAAGCCATCACTACCATCTTTGCACAGGGAGGACGACTCACTGCCCCAAGCCGCAAAAGACAAAGCTGACCTTTTAGGCTCCCTTTTTGAGTCCAACTCGACTCTTGATGACGGAGGGAAAACACCGCCGACCATCCCGCGGTGTGAATGCTCCATGCCGGATGTGCGTTTCTCACAGCGCTCGGTTCGCAAAACAAACCTCTCTCCGGACATCCTGAAGTCGAGTAGGCCAGTTGTAGTCACTCCCGTTGTGCTGAAGACGTGAGCTCCGGAGTTGGCATCGGTCCTAACGCATCTTTTCCGTTACTCCTACTCCTTAGGCGTAGTCACGAATTCATGGAAGACAGCTTATGTCCACCCGATTCCTAAAAAGGTGACCGCTCATACCCGTCCAACTACAGGCCTATCGCCATCACCTCCTTGTTCTCCAAAATAATGGAATCCATTATTAACTGCCAGCTCATGCGGTACCTAGAGGATCACCAGCCGATTAGTGACCGCCAATACGGTTTTACGGTCTACCTGACCCATAGATGGGCGGAGGCAGTAGAGTCCAAGGGGGAGGCGTTGGCCTTTAGCTTGGACATTGCGAAGGCCTTCGATCGGGTTTGTCACAAAGCGCTTCTTTCGAAGCTCCCTTCCTATGGGCTTCCCGAGAAATTGTGCAATTGGATCACCAGCTTCCTTGCAGATCGGATCATCAAGGTCGTTGTAGACGTTGCATGCTCTGACTACAAGCCTATTAACGCTGGTGTTCCACAAGGCTGTATGCTATCACCAACGCTGTTTCTTCTGCATATCAATGATATGTTGCTAACTGGTAACATAAATGTAGAATAAATGCTGTAGAAATGCGTTCCTTAAGGAGTATGCTAGGGCTAAATCTGAATGACAGGGTGAGAAATAGTCTGATAAGAGAAAAGTGTGGTTTGCAAGATGACGTTGTGACAAGGATTAAGAAAGGAATGCTTCGGTGGTTTGGTCATGTAGAAAGAATGAACGAGGAAAGAGTGACAAAGCAAATTTATGTTGCGGAAGTGAACGGCAGGGTCGGGAAGGGACGCCCTAGACGAAGGTTTATCGACCAAATCGGCGATACATTAAAAATGGGCCAGATTAGGAGTACCCTTAACCGACGAGCGTGTATGCATAGATATATGGATGTAAAAGAGGCGAGAGAGGTGTGTCAGGATCGCGCCAAATGGAAGTCCGTAGTCTCTGCCTACCCCTCTGGGTGACAGGCGTGAGTGTTTATGTATGGTAACATTCAATGCTATGCGGATGTCAGCACTGGTGATGTTCTATACACCGGCTGTGCAATATTTCTCGGGAAAACATCGCCGAGTACCGGAACAAACTTGTGTCTGAAATCGAATCTTTACTGAACAAATTCTCGGATTGGGGGCGACTAAATCTAGCCCCGTTTAATCCCCATAAGACACGAGTTTGCGCGTTCACCGCTAAAAAGAACCACTTTGTCGTATCTCCTCAGTTTCAAGGCACTCTCTATCTTGCCTCAGCAAGTATCGGAATCCTCGGAGTCGACATATCGAGTTAAGTGCAGTTTCTTGGTCACTTGGAAGCGAAGGCCAAATTGGCCTCTAAAAAGCTTGGCGTGCTCAGCAGAGCGGGACAGTATTTCATGCCGGCACACCGCCTGCAACTTTACAAGGCGCAGGTTCGGCCTCACATGATATACTGTTCCCATCTCTGGGCAGGGTCTCCCCACGTGCCAGCTCCTTCCACTTGACCGCATCCAGCGCAGAGCGGCTCGAATCGTCGACAACCGAGTCCTTTCCGATAGGCTCGATTCACTGGCACTGTGATGTTGTATCCCTTTGCATTTTCTTTCGCATTTACCACGGGGAGTGCTCTGAGGAATTGTTCGGATTAATCCCAGCCGCCAAATTTCACGAACGCACATCGCGGCAGAACTCCGGATACCATTCACACCATCTGGATGATTGGCGGTCCACCACTGTGCGATTTAGAAGATGTTTTCTTCCTCGCACGATTACCATCAGCGATTTTTCCGGACCGATACGACTTAGGGACCTTCAAGAAAAGAGCCTACTCCTTTTTACAAGGCCGGCAACGCATCTGCAATTCCCCTGGTTCTCCTGGTGTTGCAGTTGTTCATGGGCGGCGGTAGTCACTTACCATCAGGTGAGCCGCATGCTCGTTTGCCCCCTCTTCTATAAAATAAGATCAGCAGTAGAATTTTATATGCTGTAATGGATGTACGGATGAACTCTCTCAGAAATTAAAGGAAGAACTTACACAGTAACAGGATGTACTACGAGTACATTGTCTCTAATATTTTACTTTAAACAAATCCTGACTTACGGGATTTATCAAGTTTTCGCATTTGATAGAATATTCTTCGTCTTTGTTTGTCTAAAAATCAACAATTAAAATAAATATTATTTTATTTGAAAAATATAGAAAGTTAAAAATAAGTTACATATATATTTGATGACAGGAATTTGTTTTATTTGTCGGTAAATAGAATATAAAATAATAAATATTGTATTTTAGCTACTCGCTAAAGAAGCTAATATTTCTAAATTGAATAACACCATAGATGAATTATTATAAATATAATACACCGTAATTATGTTGAAAAAACTCCAAACATTACAAAAATGCGACGTATGATGCTTTTAGAACTGAATATAAATGCAGCAAGTGCTCTTATATGCAGAATTTTTATTCAAAGGATGCACGAAGCGGAAAATTGTTGCATTTTACTATTGCTGAACAAATTATATACATGATTCATATCACAATATAGATTGTGACTTTTAATTATTAGTTTTTAGCAGAAAAAATAAAAGCTTTTCGATATTACCAGAAATAACCATTACCAAAGTATAACAATAATAATACGAATAGATATTATTTTAATTTTTGTAAAGTGATTTCATTTTGATTTTTGTAAAGTGTTAAAATTATATGTAATCGTTTGAGGAGGCAAAAAAATTAAAAAAAAAACTTCTTTTTGCGAAATATCAACAAGCTGGACTTGTTGTGATTTCGCATTGATATTTATAGAAGAATATAAAATAACGCTTAATTTATGCAAGTTCTAGCCAATCAACGAAGAGATAATTGAAACACACTTATGTCGTCTTAATAAAAGTATGACTTAGTCCAAACTAACACATAGTTCGGACTAGCAAAATTGTGATTATATAACTCTGGTAGGGATCGTTGCCTTTGGAAATCATTTCGCAGCTGCGTTACGTTATTTTATTACGAAAATATCTCGAAACCTTAAATAAGATATTATTAAAAAACATTGGCTTTTAGTTTATATGGATACATTTTCGCAATGTTGTTGCATTGCGAAAATGTATCCCAAACCAAAAAAATTCAAAAACGATCCCCAAAAGAGTTTAAAAATTGTACTATTTTTTAACTTTTCATGTTTTCATTGATTCCGATTTGTCAGTATATTTGTATTGTTTACGCCAGATGTAAAATAACCAAATCGGCTACGGAGAGCAGCATCACAAATCAGAGACTCCAGGTATTGTAATCGCCAAACCACCTTCGGCGATTAAGATAATAAATATAATCAGTCGTTACTTTGCAGGAATCCATTATTTTAAAGACTAGCTAATTTTTTGCGCGTTACCCTAATTCATTTTCTAAAATAAAAGTAACCGTAGTTACTCCTTATCGTCAATATCGGTCCAGCCATTTCGGAGATTAGCCGGAATAAACAGATAGACAGACAACAAGAAAAATTATTTAAATTTGTGTTTTTGTTATAAGTACCGTATATAATTTCATATGTGCTTAGTAAAAAGCTGTTATGGCTGATCTGTCATCACAAACAGACACTTCAATTTTATTTATTTGTACAGATGTATAGATATAGATGTTGCACGTGTGTATCTTTCCAAGTGTTAGGATTAGTGGTGCTGGGATTAGCGGTAATTAATTTTTAACATCTTTAATTTGGCGATTGTGAGAGCAAGAGTTTCGTGTCCTGCAGAAGAATTTTACAGGCTAAGCAATAAGAGGAATAAATTGCGATGAAATTGTATGTAAATCTAAAACTAACTTCACTACATAGGAATAATTTTCGTCCATCTGGGTTTGTACCACCTCCTTACATTTATCGGCCGCCAAACGACTGTGCCTCCACTGAGAATATAGCGTGTTTCCGTTCAATGAGTTTAAAGATCCAGTAGAATTACAAACCGTGAAGCAATCTTTTATTAATTTTTTAATTCTAAAAAATGAATTCTTATATTAATTACTTCAATGAAATATGTATTAAACTCTATCGAAAATTAAAATTATATATTCTGTAATAAGACTACGTAAGCTATCAGGGACTTTGAATACATTTTTGTAGAGAACAAGGAGTTAACTAAAAAAAATCAAATATTTTACATAAACATTAATGTAATCTTCGGTAATTACTTAGCAACTTAGCAGAGTATATTTTATTGCGAAATTTGCACTCTTTTGTTCTTAATTTTTTTAACAGGTTTCGTTTTAATTAGGATTCTTGTGCGTGGTATCGTGTTTGCCTTTTACGCAATTCAAGATGATATAAAAAAACATATCCAAAACTTAGGGCATGCTTCCTCACGATGTATTCTTTCACCGCTGGTCAAATGTGTACATCATATTTTACAGAGATGAGGTAGCTGTTTCCATTATTTATCAGACTAGATCATTTAATATGTTTCTTAAAAGTTTCAAAGAAATATAATATTAGGTAACCCATTGAATTTTGTACGAACCTTCGTAATATTTTTGAGATATCCATCGGCTGTCCAGCTATGCCTTTGTGGCGTTTTTATTTAATCAATTTCATTAAAGAAAAATAACTTTTAACAGTGGTAGAGCCACGTGGCAGCTTTTGCTGTCGCACCGATGGGCCGGCTCGAACCGGGGTGGTACCACGACCTCACAGAATACCAGCGTGAAGTCTCTGCGTTTCGCTTGGTGAGTGCAGGTGGCCGGAGGCCCTTTTTACTGGAAATGAGGCATTCCATCTTAGTCCTCACGGGTGACAACACATCTGCATTTTGATTTGTAATAGAGGATAGATGTAGATGTCTATGGGCCGCAGCAACCACTTACCATCAGGTGGACTGTGTGCTCGTTTGTCACCCTTATCCTATAAAAAAAAAAAACTTAATAAAAGTAAAAGTCAATTTTAAAGAACCAAAAAGAAAAAAATAAACTCATGTTGTTAACTCGGTGCTAAGACTTAGTTTATGGAACAATAAAAGCCCAGATTCCTCAATGTCAATTTATATAATTGTTCTTACTTTTACTTTTCAAAGCTTTTTTAAAGTATTTTTTAACCTTATTAAGCGAACTAAGGTATATCAAAATCTCAATACGTCTAAATAGTTACATTAAAAACTTAAATCCTTGGGTGTGGAATTTTGTTTCCAAACTGTAGTTGAGGTATATAATTAAAACCTATTTAATAAAAAAAAGAATCATCAAAATCAGTTCACAATTGACAAATAAAACGATAACATGCATACAAAATAATATAAACTCGAATTGAGAACTTATTTCTTTTTTGAAGTTGGCAATTATATCAAAATACATATAATTATATTATAATTCATGATGGTAGGCAAAAGCCAATAGTTTTATTGGAGGTTTAAAAAACGAACACTACACCTTACATTTTGTAAATACTACCATTAACTTTAAAAGCTTAAATACATACATTAATAAAAATTTTCCATCATTTTGTGTTAGAAATTTATTCGGTTAGATCTACAAGGATGACATTCAAGCTTTGTTAATAATTAGCGACTATCCTTTTGTAACGCCAAGGGCAAAATTTGCTTTCACTTTAATTTACCAGAATTTTCCGTCCCTCATAATTTAATGAAAAAACAATTTTTCGAAGTTTTTTTTTTATTTAAATAAATTTATATTTGTACCATAAAGCGAAATTGACGCAAGTAATGTTGTATTTACTCTTTTTATGCTATTATTAAGTCACTAACCTTTTGCTGAAAAGAAATGGAGCGAAAATTTAATCGAAATTTAATGGTATCACACTCACGGCACTAACATTTTTATGATCTATTGTAAACGTTCTATATGCTCTATTATAAGTTTAAAGACCGACCGTATTTAAAGACCGTCCCCTTATTACTCATATTTTAATATAGGAACAAGTCCAATAAAAAATGTTTTTAAGAAATTACTTTTTTTATTCCTTACATTAGCGTAAAATAATCCATAGCCCCATTTCGTCCTGTGGCTGTTGTAAGAAGCGAACATGGGAAATGCGAAAGGATTCCGCATCCAATAGATGATGGTATGCGTCAGACGTAAAATTACCAAACCGGCGACAGAGCTTATGGTTAAAGATGCAAGACGTCTGGTACTGCGATCGTCAATCCTTCTGCCAAGCGTAAAGTTGAGGAGAGACTCATATCCAGCTCTCCAAGTTCTATGTTCAGAAGTAGATTTGTGATGAACTGTAACGAATATGATGGTTAAATCATAAAATGGTTATTTTTGGAGTGTTTGACGACAGTAGTTGAATGGTGGATTTGAGCTCACGAACTTTGAGTACGCAGTCCGCACCCTAACCTTAATGTCCCATTTTCAAGCTACAATTATGTCCTTGTAGATGAAGTTTCAAGAGATCAAAAATATTAGAAGACATAATTCTTTGTCCTGCCCCTTACATAAAAACCTTTTATGCTATGAAAAATGTGAGTAAATATAATTCTGGATTTTCCTTTATCATAACTCTTTTATATCAATAGTTATTTAATAGATAAGGCCTTGACATAACACTTGAGTGGTTTTTACGAAGTTAGCTTTATCGTTCTTTTATTTTTCCGATTCAGATGCCTTTCGATATTATGTGTTTATTATTTTGATAAACATTTATTTTTTACAAAATTAAAGAGGCAACTGTAATGGACAATTTCAAACAAGTTTCCAAACAAAGGAGGTTAGACATGGGTTGTCACCCTTCTGAGGACTAAGATTAAAGGCCTAACCAACCTGTAATTATACTGGCTCTCTACACACTTCGGACCGTAATACAGCAGTGTGTACACTTATGTATGCATATTCACCAAAATGGAGAAGTATTTGTATTACAGAATAAATATTTTGCGATTAAAATTGAACTTTCAATATTATTTGTACAAATTATGAAATTTCAAATGCATTCGTTAATAAAGAGTCTTTCGTATCTATTCTGGTAATGACTAAATTTATGAAAAATATTTAAAAAATCTAGTAATGTACCTATATAAAATATGTATCTGGGAACTGGTTAGATATTATGATTTTTTATTTTTTTTATTTTAAGGCAATAATTAACAGTCAACTCTGCTGCTTTATCATAGTAATACTATTTATTTGTATTTCGAGTGTTTTTTTTAATTAAAAAGTTTTAACCGAGGGTGACCTGGTAAGACATGCAGAAAGTCGATGGATGCTGGTCATTCAGGACCGTGCTTTGTGGCATTCCTTGGGGTAGGCCTATGTTCAGCAGTGGACTTATGAAGGGCTGTAATGATGATGAACCGAGGACCCCTAACACAATGAGTGTAAATAATTCTAATAAACATAAATAATAAAAAAGATCCCTGCTTATTTCATGTTATAACCATGCTATACACAGACCAAAAACTTCATAAAACTATAATTTAACAGCATAGCCCTCGCACCTAATACAATATAACCTTCGCACACTATTAAGATAGAATACATTAGTACTGAAAGGATCCCAAGCCAACGATAATATGTACAAAGTTTATATATACAAGGCACCCCCTTTATTAGCACAGAAGATTATCTCAGTTGGAAGATATTGTATGCCGTCCATTAACCTCTGGCAATGACTCGGCAATGTATAGCTAAGCCCATGTTATCTTTATTGAGAATATATTAAAATAAAGTTTACCTTTCCAGTTTGATTTTCCTTGCTCTCATAAATGTCTTAATATCTTATACAACAAGTGTATTATGTATCATAATGAACCTTTGTAATATTTATTTATTGTGCAAATGTAAAATAAACTTTGAGTAAATATTACATTACAAAAATCAGATGCACAAACCTCTCATTTATTATCTTCCTAAGGGACATTGTATTCACTGACATAGAGATTGTCGGAGAGGAAAAGGGCAATGCACCGGCAGTAGTTATCTGTATTTATACGAACTATTTCGAATTACTTTTGAACACTCCATAATTCAAAAGCTCTCACACTTATATACTTATAATTTTGCAAACCTAGTAAAAATTCTTTGAATAGGTAAAATCCTAAACTTTATGAATAAACCTATAAAATTTCTTGAATTATCAAGATCTGATAAGTACCATTTTATCACTCACTTAATTCAATACGTAGTAAAACCGGCACTTTAGAAGGCGACGCCGACAACCCTGAACGTCAATTTAACTCCCTTTTCACATTTTTGACCGCAAAACATTTCATAATTCCCTTATTAATCCAAATCGTTGTATTTAAAACCTACTACACTTATAATAAAATAAATTAGTGGCTGATTGGGGAGAATTAATCCTAAGGAAAGTATAGTTGTATTGTATAGTTTGTAGGGTAGGTGGATATACTTATAAGAGATATGTCAAAGGGGTGTAGACGGTTAGGCAAGGGTTGTGAATAGACGTGGAACAGTCGAGAGTGTTTTATTTTACAGTGGCAACGAGAAAAATTAGTTATAATAAGTGTATAAACTGAAAAAAAGGTGTAAAACAATGGCAACTATCGGCAGGCTCGGAGAATTCGGTGTGTCTCATGGAAATTGGAAATCATATTGTGTTCATATTGTTGTTCAAAAACGGTCTAGATGAAAATATGAGGGATCAATTTCTATGTGGTCTGCGCAGTGATTCAATGCGTCAAAGATTATTTGCTGAAGACTCTTTGAGTTGGGCATGTGCCGTGAAATTAGCTACAATAATGGAGGCGGCGCAGCGTGACTCATCGGTGGTATACGGCACGGGAGCATACAGCATCAGCGAGGTAGGCTATGAAGCAGATTCACTAAAACGGGAGCGGCAAAGTGTTGGCTCAATATATGTTAACCGTCATGTCAGTGAACTGAATGTGGTGCAATTGGGCAACTGCTCAGCATGTGGCGATTGGCGTCATTGTTGGCATCAATGCCGGTATCGTAATTTTACCTGCGATAATTGTGGACAAGTTGGACATTTAAAACGAGTTTGTCTACTAAAGGTGGGTAGCAGAAATAAAGGAAGGCGTGAGTGGAGTGCGGGTACGGGTACGGGTAGCACCCGCCGCTTGGCGTCCGGGCAGAGTTCGCGAGCGCGGCGCGCGAACCCTGCACATGAAAGAGCACGGGCAGGCTTCCCCGGCAGCTCTTGAGGGTGAAGAAATCGATCATCCTATGTTCCAAATGTCTTTGAGGGACTACAAACCGGTTAGCATTCCTATTGTTGTTGATCTACAAGTTTTAATTATGGAAATTGATACTGGCTCGGCTTTGTCGTGTATTAGTTATAATTTATATAAAGAAAAAATTAAGCATTTGACATTATTACCATGTAAGTTAAAACTCTCGTTTTCTAATGGCAGTAAAGTCCAGCCGGCAGGGTTCATAGAAGTTAAGGTGCAATATAACTGCAAATGTAAAAAACTTGATTTGTATGTAATAGAAATAGGGACAACTGTTTTGCTAGGAAGACAATGGTTAGCGGAGTTAGGAATAGATATTCCGAAATTTCACAAAAACCGAATAAATTGTATACAATATTTTGATAAATTTAAAAATTTGAATATGTAACTCGGCAGATTTAAAAAATTATTTGATGACGGTCTTGGGAGATTTACCGGCGGGCGAGCAACACTTCACGTGCGGACAGGCGCCGTACCGGTATTCTACCGCGCACGGCCGGTGCCGTACGCGATGCGCGAGCGGGTCGATGCTGAGCTGGACGCCATGCTGCAGGCTGGTGTCATCGAGCTGACTGACTCCTCCGACTGGGCCTCTCCACTGATCTTAGTTAACAAAACTGATGGATCGTTTCGCATTTGTGCAGATTACAAAGCAACATTAAAAGCATGTCTTAATTGGTCTGCTTGTCTATGGTGTACGATTCCATCGATACCTAAAATTTCATAATCCGTATTACCTAACTTAGACTGAATTTTACCCTCTCACCATTTCCTTCCCGGTACCAAATTGTGTCCCCTACGGTACCAAATTGTGTCCCCTTCCCTAAAATTCCGATGCAAACCACCTGATGCTAACTGCTGTATTTCTGTTTTTATTACAAGGCCGCGCGTTACGTATGCGACTTGACTGCTTAAAACCCGAACGAGCAGATCGCGTTCGCATCTCACAGAAACTTTTGCAGTTAGCATCAGGCGGTTTACATCGGAATTTTAGGGAAGGAGACACAATTTTTAAGCCCCAAAGGACGTCATTTGAAAGCAGCCATTATACTTCCTAAAACCATCCATGAAATATGCATGCTCTGGATGAAGATCCATAATCAAGCTATAAAGAGGTTCTAGCGAGGGCTTAAAAGCAGGAAGCTTTACTTTACCACCGGCGCTGCATATGCCATGGGCCTCTTCTTTCCACTTAAAAACTAAACAGTGTATACATTTTTGATTCATAGCACCAATAATTACCGTTTTATCAGTTTTATAAGCTGCTTCAGGATCATCCATCGGCCCAGATGAAGTTTTTCATGCCTAGAAACAGCTACTGTATCAATTTATAGATTACTGTGTTGATAATTTGCCACCGCAGAACGGTGAGAGTCAGAGTCATTACTGCAGCATGGCGAGACTCTGGATTGTTTTGGTAGTAAGTCATGACTGCAGCACGGTGAGCCTCTGGATTATTTTGCTGGTAATTCATGACTGCAGCACGATGTATTTCTGGATTTTTGCGTTGATAAGCTACGATAAAGATGCCGATTACATTTCTTGTACTCATTATTTATTGTACTGGCATTATTGAGTTTCTTTTTTACTAGTTTTATTAGTATATCTAGCCTGGCGACGCATCTTTTTCTCAGTAGTAGAAGAACTTTCAATTTGGGAAGTAGAAAAACTTTTAATTTGAGAAGTAGAAACTGAATTTGACATATCTACAGGAAGGTGAATGTCGAAGTGTTGATTAGAGAGATCATACGAAGTACTAAAGCGAAATCTATGTAGAGGGTTTGTTCTCCACCAAATTTCTCGTATAAAACACCATTATAATAAACCTCAAAGACAGAAGAGAAAATCTGCCCATCAGCCACTAAGTCGCACAAACCACCATATGTATAAAGTTGAGATATTTCGGCGTAGTAGTCAGTAGAAGTGTTAAAATTTCGCTGTCGTGGGACATGATGGGAAACTCATCCCATTGCTCCATTACGTAGTCTAATATTTCCTCACATATCTACCGAGCCATAACTTCAGTATCATATAATATGTAGGCTATGGCTTGAAATAAGCAAGCTCCGTCACCAATAATTGGTACGAACTATCGTACCAATTATTGGTTGTAATAAATTAATGGTGCCACATACTAATGTGGCACCATTGCGCCGTTTTCTAACTAAACAATCTAATTTAATATAATATGTATTACTTGTGAGATACATTGTGTTTTCTTGCGATGGCCAATTCAATCCATTTATTTAAAAATAAAAGATTTTTAATATCGATATCATCACTATAAGATGTTGTTACGTTAGCTAATTACGTAATAACTTGAGACAGAAAGACTCTTAAGTGGGGAATGAATAAATTAACCGACTTGGTATTACATAGATCTGACAACTTTTTATGGTAGAAGAACTGAGTTGCGAGACTGGTATTTTTTATAAGTTATGTTTTTTATGGCATTATAATTTACTGCTAGCATTTTCGCTTTTTCCTCAATTTTAATTAATTTATAGCTGTACTTTCAGATTAATTATCTTGTCAACTTCAGTTACTGTGTGGACGGATTTTTGATAAATTTTCTGTGTGTATTTGAGTGGGTCTCCAGATGGTTTAAAAACTAAGTTGGACCCGGTAGGTAGCGTTGTTATCGAAATCCGAAAATGCCCTGTGCAAAGCCGGTGCGGGTCACTAGCATGTAATAAAATATTTAACTGATTTGTTAATTTGTTAAAATAAGTTATCAGAAAGTAAACATTTTTTCACTCATTTATTACATTATTATTATTAACATTCAGTCTAGTAAAATACCACCGCTGACTAAAGCAGGCCTCTGTCACTCTTGCTATCTGAGTGAAATAATTACGTACAATCGCGAGCTGCCCCAGGGGTAGATCGCAGTCGGGGCTAGCGCGCTCTATACGAATGAATGTTAAAGTTTTTTTTTAACGCTGTTTACGTTAATAATTTTTTGTAAATACTTGTTGTAATACTCGTCGAAATAGTTCTTGTTTAGTGTTTAGTATATTAAATTGTAGGATAAAGTAGTTGAAAAAGTTTTAATGTAATTTAAGAATAATATATATGTAAATTACCTATCTATTTGATAAATTATAATGGTAAAACGTCGTTCCTACTATATTAATTCAGATATATCATTTTTTTTACCGAAGGATAATAAAAGGTAAATTTATTTCATTTTTTGTTAAATATGTACTTTAACTACAGAAGTAATACGTAAGTACTTTATTACGAAACTTAGTTGAAATTTACTTCACTACTCAAGTACCTACTTGCATACCTATACTCGTCTTTGTAATTAAAATATTTTAAGTTATAATAGCACAAAATACTGAAATTAAAACTTTGTTTACAAGATTTTCAACAAAGTAGATTACAATCATATTTCTGTTAGGAATCGTATTTCGGGTTTATTTGTTGTTTACGCTATCTACCTATACGAACCAAACGTCGCGATTCCCGACGAATGGCCTTGTAAGTTGCATGCGTTGGGCATCACTGAACGCACATAGTGGATATTATGGTGGATTATAGTCAGCATAGGTACTTTACCTAAGTAACTTACCATTTCACAATGTATTTTTTTACTCTTTATTAGCAGCCCTTAGCAACCACGGAAAGTCCGTTGTGACGTAGTAAAGAGAAAAGATGCAAAGTAATACGGACAATCGTGCGCAGCGATACAGTTTTATTTAGCTTGCGTGCGTGATTTACATGATTAATAATAACTATGTAGACTAATAAAACGTCGGCAAGCACTCAACATCAAAAGAGTGCAACTTCTGTACGTTAATACTATTATTTATTCTGTGACTATAGTCCTACACTGTAGATTGCGAACGAAAAACGTTCCATAGTTGCCCTGCTGAGCAGGTGGGCAGGCACCGCAGTTTTTCAAAAATTCTTTTTAAATATTTCTCGGAAGATACTACTGCTTTTTCATTGCCCTCTGTCGGGTCTTACACAAACCACAAGATAATAAATGTGAATTCTCTTAAACTGTCACTACATTTTTATTATTATTTATCGATAGTATAATAAACATGCACTACTGCCAAAATATGTAACAATAATATTTAATTCAGCGTATTGTTTTTGTCACGCCAAAATACTCATATTGTAATTTTATAGGTGGTAGTGCCACGCCGCAGCTATATCATGGTTGTAGCATGAATGTGTGACGACCATGCTCTCACAGAATACCAGCGTAAAATAGAAGCTTAATGCTGCTGTGTTTCGTATGGTGCGTGTAGAAAAACTTCTTTCTGGAAACGAGGCATTTAGTCTTAGTCTGCAGGGATGACAACGCATCTCTATCCATTTTTAATCTAAAGCGATGATAAAATGATATCAATACTGTGAATGAAGAGAACTGGAGACTCTTTTTACTGGCAACAAGGCATTCTATCTTAGTCTTCACGGATGACAGCTCATCTGCATTTTATTCGTGATTGAGGATAGATGTAGATGTCTATGGGCCACAGCAGCTACTTATCATCAGGTGGACTGTGTGCTCGTCTGCCACCCTTATCCTATAAAAAATGTAGATATTTATGGGCCACTGCATTCACTTACCGGTGGACTGTGTGCTCATTTTGTCACCCTTATTCAATAAGTTTTTTGGAATCAATAAAATGTCTATACATATAATAAAAATGTAAATATGAGATGTCTGTGCATTTTATATTTTTGTAATAAAAAGATTGAGGGGTACTAAAAATAAGTAATTAAATACATTTCTACCATTTTTAGAATTTTCTGTCTATCTGTCTGTCTGTATGTTTGTTTGTTAACGTATAAAGTACTAACTCATATCATAAGAATTGTTAACTAAATTATAAAGTGTATCTTCGGGTTACATTTAGTCTTTATTTCATTAAAATCAGTTCATTCCATCAAAAGTTATGATAAATATTCTGAAGTATGGGTAGGGAAGTATTGGTACCAATTTGATCAACGAGGCTGTGGTTGAGTCATCAAATCATTTTAAACTAATATCATATCATAAATAATAATTAATTGATGTAAAATAATGTTCTATAATGATATACTTATGTATATTTAAAACGCAGTAAACAAAAGTATTAAAGAACGTATTAAATATAATATACAAAAATATATTAACTAAATCTAAAAGTGTAATAGTTAACCAATTTCATCGATAGATGGTGGTGTTGCGCAAATGTAATGCAAAAAGGCAGGTTATGGTTTTTTCCTGTAGATGAGTTTTCATATTTACTGCTAATCTTCATATTACTAGCTGCTCTACTGCGTGTTGACAAACTTAATTTATTCTTTACCGCTGAGTACTCTATGTGGTAGTTCAAATTTTAAAAGAGCTATTAACAATTGCGTTGGTTGTGGTAAGGATCAAACTTTATTTTTTGTTTACAGTGCAGGCACTGATTTATAAGTTCTTTTACGTTTTATATAATGTATCAGTCGCGTCAATTAATCTCTTTTATTTTTAGAATTTATGTTAGCAGCGCCATCTCTCTAAATATATACATATAATAAAAATTATGATAACATGTTCTGTTTATTTCTGTACATTGTAGGTATAGTATATTTTTGTGACTAAAATCATTATGGGGAACTGAAAATAATTAAATAAGTACATTATTATAATTTTTAGAATTGTCTGTCAGTGTGTTTGTCTGTTTTTTTATGAACTCTTCACGTCTAATGTAATCTTCTTCTTTTTTTTTCAAAGAAAGCATTAAGAAAATCATAAAGCGTATTTTAGAGTTACATTTAATCTTTGTTTTATTAAAATTGGTTAATTCTATCGAAAGTAATGATTATTATTTTGAAATGTAGGTTCGAATTTGTTCAATAGTGCCATAAAATCTCAGAAATAGTAATAAAAAGATTTGTGTATAAAAAATGTTCCATAATAATTAATATATTTATACTTAAAACACAAACAGAGATTAAAAAAGGATGTTTTCACACAAAGGACGTAATAGATGGAGTTGTACAAATTACAACCTTTTCTGAATTGCGGTGTTGAGATTCTCCGCCGGTGAATCGTACTGAGACTTAATGAAGAAATTTGTATCTACCGAATCCATGCAACAGAACCCGACTAAAAGTAACAAAATTGCAACGAAACGTCGTGATATTGTAATTATAATATACGCAAAATCAGTGCTGCCATTTTAGCGCTTAACCCAGCGCTTTATGGTGTTTTTAGCACACATTTCTAAATTGTGGCGACTAGGGGGTTTTCTAACTCTTTTATAGCAGCACTGTTAGTCCACATTATCGATAATAATAATAATGACCTTCATTATTTTTTCCCACAAATAGTACATTGCAGTTTATCTTTTTCAAACATACTTTTTCACAAAACCAAGAGCATGGGAGACGAGTCCAAACTAGGATACCCTGTGCTATGTATCTCCCGGCTCCCCCCTTAGGATGTTCAACTTGATTTTTTTACCGACGATTATAAGTGGGGAAATCCCCTTTATTAAAGTTTTCGTTCATGGTTTTGGCAAAGCATTTATTTTGCTTTATTCAGTTTCAGTCACTCGGTCAGTTGTTTAGAGCACAGCTAAGTTAAAAGTTACTTAGAAGTTACAACACAAAGAAACTGTGTAGCAACCGCAATCATATGCTGACATCTGAAACTAAGTTGCGAAATACATTGCACTTTAAGACAATTAGTGACATTTTAATTGTTCGTACAGTACTAACTACTGTTGACAGCAATTGCAATAATTAATAAGTCAACGTCCTGCGAAGTATTGATACATCAAAAAAATATTGCCAGAAAAAAACTTAATGTTGTTTTCTTTATTATGATTATATTATCTTGAATTATAAATTATAATAAAAAACACAAACTTTGTTTGTAGTTAATTTAGCGCGAAATCTAGGGCTTTTTTAAAGCGCTGTTTTCATGAAGTCTAGCGCTTTTTGTGTTGTACTAGCGCTGAATGAGTTTTTTGATCTGGCAGCACTGCCCAAAATCCCTCTATTAAGAAATAACTTTGCTTTTAGTTTTAAGCGCGTTCAGTTCCCAGTCACAGTCAGCGTGTGTTATGCGATGACCGTAAATAAAGCGCATGGTCAAACTTTATGCGTTGTAGGAGTTCACCTCAGTACTGACTGTTTTGCACATCACCATCTTTATGTTGCTTTTTCCCGCGTTAGTAGCCCCCGTAACCTTTTTATTTACACCCCGGCTATGTTTACTTCTAACGTCGTTTACACAGAAGCTCTATCATAAACGACTTAGAACTTTGATGATAATGATTTATTTTGTTACCACTTATTGATACAGTAATGATGTAAGTCGTTTAAAATACTCTTACCTAAATGACAAATTCTTTATCTAAAACCTATATACGCGAGCTACGCCACGGGCACAGCTAGTACCAAATAATGCTGGGCAAATATAATGTAAGTATAAAATACGTATGTAAATAATCTGTTTTAGACACTCACATCTTATTTGGTATTAGGACATCTTACATTCACAAATATTTCGGACTAAATATTGTTTTCTAAAATGTTACTCTTTTCCAAACCTCGTGTAATTTATTTATTTATTGATCAAAACATTACATTTGTACACATATTATAAAGATAAACCGTGTAGTGGCAGTGTAAGAATAGCCACTACGCCTTGTCGTCCTATGGGTGTTGCTAGAGGCAACAGAGGAGATGGCCAACAGCATCTTACTAATAACAACACAAAATAATAAAAACATTTACAACTTGCCCGCAAAGCATAGCAACTATGGCAAAATCGGAGGCAACTAAGAGGTAACTTATAAGGGAGGCCTAAGTTCAGCAATGGACTTTTATAGGCTGTGATGGAAATGGACATATAAAAGTTACAATTAAATAATCACCCGACGTAAACTTAAGAAGGATTATTTGCCAGGTGATGGGTTCAGTTTACACTTACATTTTTAAATTTAACATTTATATTTCTATAATATGTATATATTAAGAGAAAAATATTTTTTTCTTAGGATATATATAAGATAATTATTTTCCATATTTAATATAGTATTATTCCAATTCAAAGATTTAACATACTTTTAATAGCTTTAATTCATTTGTATACAGGGTGTTTTTGGAACGCTCCCGAAAACTAAGACAGGCGACAACACCAAGTATACCTTTGATCATGGGTCACAAATAAATTCGATCCTGATGAAAAAAAAATCATCTTTTTACAAGATTTTATTAGCTTTATTCACGCGCCATCATGTTAGTACTGCTAAATGAAACGATAATTTCATAAAAAATATCATGAAAATACTGAAACATAAAACCAGCAGTGGAATGACTGAATTGATATCACCTGACCTGAGCTAGATAAAGGTCAATGTACGCGCGAACACAAATTCGCGCGGCCCGCAACTAGCGGGCCTTCCCACAATACCTAATAATTTACAACACGTGTCTAAATACCTAACTTATCTACTTAACCTACTATTTTGCCACTGTGCTTATCTCCACGTAGCCATTTTAATCCGAATTTACAGGTTAAATAACCCAAATAACTGGTTCGATTCCCCGCTAATGAAGAAATACTTAAATGAAATGTAACCAAGGTTGGAGTCATGCGTTTTTATTCATCGTGTAGGTATGTTTATTATTCTCGTGTATTCAGTTATGTACCTATTCAGATTAGTCTAGTACTAAGTTATTTAAAAAAAAAATTGTTATGAAACAGCTTACTGCTCTAAATCCTCCGTGGTCTTATGAGATGCGGCTCAAATTGTGCTCCATTCATTTCAAGGCAGACTTGGGTGCAGGCGGGGCATCATCGTGTGGTCTTCGACACAGTCCGTACGTAGTTTCTCGAAAGCATCCACGATCCTTTGGCGCATTTCTTCAGCACTATCACATTCACGATTAAAAACCCTTTCTTTCACATACCCCACAAAAAGAAGTCTAACGGAGTCAGATCTGGTGAGCGAGGTGGGCAAGCGTGTGGTCCTAGTCTGCCGATCCAGCGATCATCAAATAGCTCATTGAGGCGCTCACGGACGAACCTCACGAAATGTGGAGGGGCACCATCATGTTGGAACTATGTGCGGCGATATTCAGCCAACGATAGGTCGTTTAAAATGTCAACCAACTGTTCATTTATAAAGTTTAGGTATCGCTGTCCGTTCAGTCGCTCTGGCAGAAACACTGGTCCCAGTATGCGATCCTTAAATAAACCTGTCCATACGTTAACCGACCATCGGGTTTGGTGCCCTGTTTGTCGAACAGCGTGCGGGTTAACCTCTGAATACACGTGTGTATTTCTTCGGTTCCACAGGCCGTTTCTGGTAAATGTCGACTCATCCGTCCAGATAATGTGCTCAATGGAACCAGGCACACGTTGTTGCTGATATAATAACCAACGGCAGTATAATAACCACTATAAACGTACGCGTTAGGCATTATTAAAACAAAAAAGAATCCAAAAACGTAACAAAAACTTTAATATCAACACGTAATCACAAGTAAATTTATTAAACAAAACGATTGAACTGTCGCTCGCGCACGCGTGTACAAAATCAACACGAAACTGTCTCAAAAACTAAAACCAACGAACCCCGTCAAGGCTGAAAATTACTGCGTCACAAGCGTGAGGCGACAGGGTTAGGCATTCTGCCGTCATAATAAAAAAGGAAGTAACTAACAAAAACGTAAAATGGAAATAAAAAATAAATTGATGAATTTTTCTTTCAGACCCCGTGTCTAAAGTATATTAAAAGGTATCTATATTGAAATATATACGTAGAGACATGAAGATTTTAAGGACGAACTTATTTTTTTTTTAATTTGTTTATTTATTTAAATAAAACGAATTTTCCTTTTCATCTTAGATTAAAAAATACACCTGGCAACACAAAAACATCGAAGGAAAGACGCATATAACTATTTGGGTCTTCCCAACCTAATAAATAAAACAAAACTACCATTCATTTAACATTTTTACATATTTTGGAAAGGTCATTTGAAGTTGAGAGGACGCTAATAGTAATTTACTACTTTTTTCTTAGTAAATATTAGAAAAGCATTGGTAGTGAGACACAAAAAATAACAACCCGCAACTCTTGAGTAATGATTTTAAAGGGGATATCATACAAGACTTACTACGATAATAATTAAAAATTAAAACATTTGTACAACCGACTTTAATATAAATAATTAAGGATAACTCAAAAACTATTGGTCTGACCTCGATCAAATTTATATGGGACCACATGTGAAACACCAGCTCTTAATAATAAGATATAAGCTCTTAATAATAAGATATAAAATAATAAGACAAGAATAATTTAAATTTAAGTAATCGATGCAAATATTGTTAAAGATGACGTAGCAACTGGTTAAATAAGTCTTTTATTTTATATGTTGAATTTGTATAAGTCTTTTCTACTAATAAAATGTCATCTGTGATCAACAGCTACGTCTAAAATTCTGACGATAATTTCTAAAATATTGATATTAGTGAATATTAAAAAAATTTAGTAGATGCGTCTTCTTATCATGAGTCGAATGGTATATTTAACTCATTTATTCGAAAATTGTTAGATGCGCCCTTTTTTCTTATGACCGCAGTATTGTTTCATACCGAGCTAGATACAGGTCGACAGCGGAGTGAGTGTGGGTACAGTCGCGTTCTAAAGTACTACATGGTATTGGGCTATTGTTTTATAATATTATAGTAATTAATTGTTTTATTGTAGAATCATAATAGGTGTTTTACTAGCTACTTAGAACTTTGGAAGAGGTGGGAATTAAAAATAGATAATGTTTACTTGAGCATTGTTTGTTATTTCTATCGTAAAATATAAAGTAGTTTGTAACAAAAAAACTTAAGCTAAGGGTGACACGCCGTCCATTATGACGTCTTGGGTCACATGGAAGCCAGATGTTGATGGTGTGTTGGTGTTACTGGATGCTACTTCATCATCACTTTCATCTTCGCTTGAGCTTCCGTCATCAGGTCGATCACATGGTAATTTTTTCGGTATTCTTCCTCAACAATTTTAACTTTACTGCACAATTTTCCCCATTCACTTTTTCGTTCACTAGTTTAGTCATAAAACAATAGATATAAATAATTTTTTTTCCTTCCTTTTTAAAACATCGTCGCGAGTCGCAAAGTAAGCTGTGTATGCGACTGTATTTTTGGAGCGAACAAAGCGCGGGAACCAATAGCATGCAGGCACAGTAATACTGGCCAATATGTGATAAATCGCTCAGTGCCCAAGTTCAAGGCCAGCGTTCTTTTTTCACCGTTCGCGCGTACATTAACCTCCATTAGTCAGGTGATATCAATTCAGTTTCAACTGCTGGTTTTATGTTTCAGTCTTTTCATGATTTTTTTTATGAAATTATCGTTTCATTTAGCTGTACTAACATGATGACGCGTGAATAAAGCTAATAAAACGTTGTAAAAATATGTTTTTTTTTCATCAGGATCAAATTTATTTATGACCCATGATCAAAGGTATACTTGGTGCTGTCGCCTGTCTTAGTTTTCGGGAGCGTTCCAAAAATACCCTGTATATATTATACTAGTTGACCAGTCAGACGTTGTTCTGCACTTTCTGACGACCATTTGTTTTCCTAAAAAAAACCTTGAAATTTGAAATAAAATTGATGGTCACTTATCGGGATAAAAATGCAATTGACGATTATTGAGAAATATTTAGCATTAATAATTTCATTAACAATTAATTTTAAAACTTTACTTCGCAATATTTCAAAAAGTTCTTCGCAAATCGTTGAAGACAAATATGACTGTCTTCCTTTCCCAACATTACCATATTTGACTAATTGCGAACTAGGAACGGATAGAACTAGTACAACGCGAGTTATTGTAAAATTCCCAAATAGTTGTCATTATGTTGAGAACGAAGAATTTCATAATCATCAAGAAATGTTAATCCACGGGATAACAAAAATTTAATCCCTGATACTACTCTTTGTAAAACGTTTATCCAATATTCCCTTTCTTTGGGGAATTTCATTTCCAAAGAGACGTCAAGTCGGCCGTGAATACATCGTCTACTAATCAGTGGCTGCACACATTCTTGAATTCTTTGCGGCGCATTTTTCCAATAAGAAAATCCAGTTTAAATTTGCGATTGGCTTTGATCTTCGCCAAAAAGAACAAATGGAAAGCAGTATAATGTTCCAGTAGATGGAGAATACATGACCAATTCTCGTGTAATTCACATATGTGTTTCCGAAAAAACATAGATTGAGAAAAAAGATCGTTTACTGTTGTCATATTGTCTATGCTTGAAGCAGAAAAATCATACTGAGTGTTAACATTCGTAAGGATCTCTAGTACACCAAAATTCTTGTTCTTCGTTGCTAATATTTTTCCATAAGCCTATGTCATTCTGGTGTTCTACTCCTAGGTGGACTATGTATTTAGTGTAGTAATTGGACCTCGGCTTCGGCTTCAATTTCCTCTGCACCCGGTAAAGTAGATGTTTCTTGATGCTGGTCAGTCTGTTCAGAACACTCGCGATTGGCGACTAAATCCGAGTTGGAAAAGGTTTTGTGTCGTCTTTAATAGTTCATCATTCTTGTATTGTTGTTCAAGTCGCATTTTACGTTTTTCTGAACCACTTGGTGTTTTTTATTTACCGTCCTCCGACATTTTCTTACCTAAAGAAATGGTAAATAACCGTGAGAATGAAAATCGACGCAACAGAAATAGTACTAATTTCTATAATACCTATCTACACAAGAAAAACTTTGTCACTCTCGACGTAAAAAAAAATCTAGCACTCTTATCCTAATTCGTAAGTTTTGTAATACAGAGTACAGTAAAACTTTTTAAACTAAATTCACGATCACTCACAAATTGCTACATAATGCATTTAACGAATCGGGGATTCCCCCAATGTGAATGAAGTTTAGTGCTCACTCAACCGATCGCTCACCGGTTTCGGCTTATATCGAAATTCATAAAGGACAATGGCCAGCATTGCCCTGTGTAATAAAATCATCGGTATTGTAATCAAAGCAATTAATTATCGCATACACGATAGTTTATTTTCTATTTTATTATATTAGTTGCAAATACTTTTATAACACGGACTAGCGTACAAAAATGAACATTAAAAAGTATTATACTCGACTAGTAATTATTAATCGCCGCCATCTTCGCCAAATATCATGTGGTGTCGAAAAATGATAATGGATGCCCAATCAATTGTAGTCGATTTTTTAATTTTAATGATCTGTTTTATATTTTTTAAGTTTATTCGAAATAAATTCAAAATGTAAGAATTTATAAAGTATAAAATTTTATTTTAATTATATAATATATTTAATTATATAATAAAGTTGCAAAAAGAAGCTACAATAAAAATATTAAATAACCATTTCTTTATATTCTTTTATATTATTCCCTAAAATTATATTTAAAAAAAACCTACTATACCTATTAAATGAGGTCATACTCGATTTTGAATAGGTAGTTAGAATAATGCTGAAGAAAAATATTCGTAATGATTCTGAATTTTCGAATTATACTTACAGGATTTTCTAATGATCGTTTAGAAAGGAGTGTATTTTACGTCTTACTAAACGATAACTTATGAGTTTACGACAATTTATATTAAAAAAAAACATTTATGGTTACTGCATTAACTATAAATGTGTTCTTTAAAAAAAGCAATATTGCAGACTAGATACAGATGCTATTATTAATATTGTTACAAGTATGGAAGAAGTAGAGACGTACGTGTTATTATTAGTAAAGTGGGATATTGTCATACTTGTTATGGTATAAATATTATCGTATGACAAAAGATGATGTATTTAATACTGTTTGTAACGTATGACTATAATAAATGTTAGGAAATATTCATAAATCGTATCGTATTTGGCGTTCCTATTTTTGATGTCACTAAATGGCCACTTGTCACTTGTTAGTCTCTCATGAAAAAAATATGTTCTCCAAATCGATTCTAATCGAACATACTAGAATCGATTCTCGATTGAATCAAGCATTAACAGATCTATTTTTGATCAATCGCGACATTTTCAAACATGCCTAATATAGATACAGAACATTATTGACGATAATTTACCGTAAATACAAGTTACTGTATAGAAATATCATTCAATTAATAAACACAACATCACGCCTGTATTTCCCAGAAGGAGTAGGTAGAGGTGTGTAGTACTGTTATGTTATACGTCCCATGTAATAGGGGCAGCTCGAATTGCCAAACACCGGACACAAATCCAGACTCCGTGCTACTACTGGGAACTTCAAGTTATTAAAATCCAATAATAGTTTGCCCGACCCTGGGATCGAACCCAGAACAGAACAGTTTTTCTATCTGTCACAAGAAATAGATGCTGCAACTATGCAAAAGCATTTCTTGAATCGTTTGAAATATAGCAAGTTCTTGAATAAGTCCGATTTGAGAGGTTTTTGTATCGACATCGGATCGACAAGGATTCTTTAGATCTATATCGAACTGGAAAATAGATTATTTTACTAAACTTAACAATCGATGAAACGATTTAAAATTGATATGCCTAATTTGTACTGTCCTCTCATTCTGTCAAAATTACGTCGTGACGTCGTTTGCAATTTTCTTTCTAATTGTATCGGTGTTGTGGTGACTTTCGGGACTATATATTAAAACATTACAGCTTGGCTATTTTACATACCTACCTTGCTGTAATTTTTGGAACTGTGTACCGCTCAAACGATAACCTAGCATTCATAAACGGACTTACGCATACGCAGTCGAAAGTGTATTTTGTGTAAATTGCGGCTGTGCTGGTGGTACAATATTGTAGAAAGATGAACAGAGAAGCAATCGTGCAATATTGCTATAATTGCATTGTTGTACGCAGAACCATCGGTTGCTGCGCCTATGTAATGACCATTATTTGGTACTTGAGCTTTACGAGACATCAAAATAATATCGAAATCCCTGCACAGTTTTTAGACAATATTCTAATTTCCAATTTAGAAGATGAACAATAAATATGAAATTAATCTGTGTTTTATTTCTAATTCAAACGTAATAAGTTAATGTAGTTGTAAAAACAATTTACATTACCAATTAAGTACTAAGTCGGTAAGGCAGGTTTCATAGTCACGCGTTTGAACAGCGCCGTCCAGACGCACACAGTCGATAATATTCACGCTGTTTACGCGCGCGCTGTTGAAACTTGGTTGAAACCGTGGTTGATACGCTCGCTGTACGACGGCATGTCTAGCGGCATGACTGACAGCCTAAATCCTTATACATTTAGGTACCAGGTATCTTACCGTACGTATATGCTAATTACAACATCTAAATGCTAACAGTCATTATAAACATACATTTTTATTTTTACATTAATACACACAAATATTATCTCTCATTTTAAAACCATTGCTCAGAAAGCAGGTTTGTTAACTAGATTCTATGCACTTATACGTTTCATATACATACACTTAGGATTTAGAACAAAAACTGCATACCTAAATAATATGTACATAGGTACTAAAAATAGCTAAATGTTTTAGGACATTGTTTTTTAGTTTGTTAAAAATCACTCAGATCTATGAAAAAAAGTAATATTCGTGGTTCGATTATAACCTCAAAATTTGATACTTTTTTGAGATATATAAAGCGATTTAAATATATATATACTATAGAGCGGGCATTGGGAAAATTTATATACAAAAACTTTGAGCTAGTGCCCGTGGGACGCCCTCTAGCTAAAAATAGCAAAACAACGCTAAGCATTTATTAAGACAACATTTTAGCAATTTCCCTACTAGATGACGCTAATAAATAAAACGTCGTTTTAGTAATGCTAACGATTCGATATCAAAGTATCGATAACGTTGTTGACGGTTACTAAGTTTGAAATGCTTTTCGATATTATAATAGGGAATATAAATGATTGTGTTATTGTATAAACCTATTTATCATGACTTCTATCACAAGAAAAAATCACATTTTTATACCCCTTTAGTGTCATGAAATAAAATATATAATTTCCAATAACTAAGAATCAATTCAAACAGCAGTCACTTTGGTTGCCACCTTAGTGGCATCTTGGACGACGTCACTCGGTCCATTAGCTGCTATAATAATATCATATGATTGGTTGGTCGGCGTTAAAGATACATCAAGGAACGCCAAATTCAATAAGGGAGCGCCTCTATGTTTTTAAATTCGTTTCTTTTATAAAAATACACTTAAAATCTAAAATATTTAGAAAAACACAGAACTTAAAAGCTGTTTCACGATAAATCATTTTATAAATTTATATTCATACATTCATATTATAAATACGCTGGTATGTTATGTACCAATATTCTTTAAAGATATTTATGCTCGACAACTTGAGACATTACTGACTCGGTGAAAGAAAGCATAGTGAGGAATACTGAACATTATAATCTGAAATCACGAACATGCACTAAGCAAGTGTTATGATTAATACTCGTTACTTCCCTGTATGTGAAGACTACTTTGCGTTACAGTTGGCTAATACAGGCTAGTATTATTATAAGAAATGAAATTATTCCAGTAACTTCAACGGTATTTATTTAGAAAAATGTTTAAATTGTTATAAATCGAACTCATAACTAATACTCATAACAACTTGTATCATTTTAATTTATTTATTAAATTCTCACTATGCACCATTGCGATACTAATATCGCAATGGTGCAGGCCTCTTTAGTACATTAGTACCTAAGTACTAATGTACTAAAGAGGCCTTGCGGTACATCATACCCAGTGTACGGTTGGATAATCACTGATGAGTCAACACCCATCACGAAGAGTCATGTTTTTATCTTTCCTTAATCGTTTCACTATTTCATTACATTACTAACCACAGATTTTTTGGATTGATTTTATACCTTTAAGTAATTATAGTGTAAAATAACCTATGACAATGTAATAACAATGAAAAATCACCAGTTGCAGTGTAGGTAATCTCTATTTTACTTATTCTACTATAACTCAGCTTCTAGATTGACAAATCTTTTCAGCTATTAATTGTTTATATATAAGCTTTCAAATTGTACTTTCATCTTGTATAGACAAGACAACTTGGGCCCAAGAATGTATGGAGACGTCTTCTTCTCCTTTTATATTATTTTGTCAATTTCATCAGCTGCACTACTTAAACGACACTACCCACATTAATAAAATTGTTCTTTTAAGTTTTTACCTTATTTCTTAACTCAGGCTTAACCTACAACTTCTTGAATCTAATATCTTTAACAGTACAATTTTTTTAAATGTCACTAGCCTATAGCACTCTCCTATCACTGTAAGCTAGGATCTATAATGGTTTTGTCCTTGAATATCACCAGACAATGAAGCCCAGTATGTAAAAGAAAAGACTTGCTGTATTGCTAGACATAAACACAGCAAGTATCCTCAGTATGTTCATAAGCAACACAGAAAATCTAAAATGCCTAAAAAAATTTTCCCATACTTCCACATAAAGTAGGCTACTTAGCATAGTTGGTATATGCTACTCATTTTTGTTGGTATGGGTACAGTATCTTTGACTGTTTTACCTCCTTAAATATTGTAAATGATTAAATCGGCATCCTGTATATTATTTTTATCGATAACCCCAATTGATAAACGTCGTCAATCACTAACTTTAAATAAATAGTAACGCTACAGGATAACAGCCCTCTGTTATCCTTAGTCGCTTAGTACAATAAAAATAATTTTTCTAGAACAATCTACTAGAAATAATAAAATTTAAAGATAATTCGGTAAATAAACGTTATACCTACGATAACAAACCAAAATCACGTTCATTTTTTGCTCCATATCGTGACTTACAATATCTTAATGCACAACCGGGCATATTTTCTATAAAAATATTTTTTAAAGATATGAAAAGAATGCGTCTTGACTTTATGAGGATGTCACTAAGACTAACGGAGATATATCCTATAGGACATAAGTTACAGACGACAGTTTTGCTGCTGATGTCCAGTCTATTACTACTACTACTACTTATATATGTCTTTGGAAATATATCTATTATGCAGCTAGTCCGCTATAAAAATAAGAATTTACTAATGATCAACAATAAAATACATAATTTTCCGATGCTCTTGGTTCCAGGGCGAACAATGTATGGGCGCAGAGCAATGTCGTTTTGAAACAGAGCGGAGTAGATATTTTTAAATTAAATTAATTCACGGCCGCAATACTCACAGAACACAATTACAATACGCTACATAACGCATCAATATTGTTAGTTACTACTACTCGATACTAGATGTTCTGTAAGTATGAAGTTGGTTAGTTAGGACAATAATAATAATAATAAATAGGCGTAGGGAAGTGACGACCCCATCGCCCGCTGACGTAACAGTTAAGTGACAAAACTGCTATGTCAGCGCAGTCAGTCAGTGCCTTGCCAAGAGGTGTGAGCGCCGTGCCTCGGCAGTATTGAGGGTGCAAAGGCCCGTTTCTGCTTACGGCCACACTATTAAACGGCGCCGGGTCTGGGCGTCTCCCGTTAATTAACGCCCCATTTAATGGATGATGGAAAATAATAGAACGCGCATAGGGCCGCTGCCTGGGGGTCGCCGGGGCGCGTCTGGAGCTGGCGCTGGACGTGACAGCATGCGAGCCGCCAGCCGAGCGCGAGGTGCTGCACGACCACCTAGCAGCCCCTCGCGTCCATCATCCCCACCAGACGGCATGGTGTCGGCGGGGTCCTCTCGGACTCGGCAAGCGGCACCCGCCGCTGGTGGAGTACGCCGCATGCGTTGGATAAAAAATATGAACATAAACGCATTGCGGGCGTACTATAGGGCGAAAGGGGAAGAAACTGGAGGGATAGCGTATCGGGCTCGGATGCATCGCTTTTTTGCTGAGCTTGAGCCGTCAGTTCCCGTCACGGAGCAAAACCTGGCAGACCGAGTTCGGTACATCATACGCTCGAAAATATTTGATGATGCCGAACTCGAACGACTACGGCGTGAGGCTATTCCCTCATCGAATGAACCGGCTATAGCTGGGGATGCGGCTCTTCAGACCACAGACCAGCAGCCACATATAGAGGGCGCCATGGATCTCCCTGCTCTGGTTGATTCAGGCGATGATGGAATGGTCACCCAAGAACTAGAGCAGATGAGGAGTAAATTGGAGGAGGCGATTGTGGAAACGCGCAGTACGCCTCTCGAAAATCGACCGCGACTCCCGCGCATACCTCTAAGCAAGTGGAATCGGGCTGTCGTGAGGGCTCTCAACCCAATGCTGGTGACCTATTTGGAAGCCAGCCGGGACCTTTGCGAGACGGCTCAATTCTTTTTGGCGCCGCACAGGCAGTTTGCCGTATTGTTGGCGCCAAACTTCCCACGGCTGGACGCGCTACTAGACAAAGTAGCGCCATCCCAGCCTGGAGAAGAAGGATTAAGGACCGTATCGTAAAGGCAATGGCCCTCATCGGCAGGCTGATAAGCTTCAGGTCGGGCAATAATAGGCCGCGAATTGTGCACACCGTCAGAATGGCGTTTGCTGGGACAAATATCAGTTTGTCCCAGCCGGATATAACGCAAAAAAAGACGGAGCGCATAGATGACCTGAAGCAGAGAATCGCTGCTTGGGGGAAGCGGATTCGGCGATATACCGAGAGGTCGACACGGTTCAACCAGAATTGTCTCTTCCAGAGTGATCAGAAGAGGCTATATAAATCATTGGAGTGACCAATGGTACGTGGAACGGGCCAAGCACCGAATCAGGCCGACACTGTCGCAATCTGGCGCGGCCTGTGGTCAGAGCCCGTAAACCACAGCGAGGGCCCTTGGACGGAAGTTGTGGTGAGTCAGTGTGCGAATCTTACGCCCATGGACCCCGTCATTATAACGCCGGACGATGTAGCTGAGGCGGTCCGAAGGGCCCCGAACTGGAAAAGTCCGGGGCTCGACGGGCTGCAACACTACTGGCTGAAGGGGTTCGTGTGCACGCTGTGCTCGCCCGACAATTTCAAGAGGCTCTCGACCAAAAGTCGCCCCCGAGCCTCTTCACTACTGGGATCACTCATTTGGTTCCTAAAGACCGGGATACCATAGACCCGAGCAAATACCGCCCCATCACCCACGATATTTAAGACACTAACATCCATTTTGAGCGCGAGAATCACTCGTCACCTGAACTCAAATCAGGTGATGTCGCGCGCTCAAAATAGGTGTCGGGGCGGTGGTCGTGGAACCAAGGAACCACTCCTCATTGACGCGGTCATTGGCAAAGTGGTTAAACGCAACCGTCGGAACCTATCCGCCGCCTGAATAGACTATAAAAAGGCATTCGACTCGGTGCCTCATACATGGTGGCATAGATTTATCTATGCCCATCAACATAAGGACCCTTTCCGAGGCTGAAACATACCGATACCTGGGTATGTCACAGAACATCGGTGTTGATGAGGCGGGTATGAAACAGTCAGTTTGCGATGTGTTTTATGCACGCTTGACCAAAGTGCTTAACAGCCTTTTGTCCGGTGTGAATAAGACGCACGCATATAACGGTTGGGTCATGCCTGTTCTCATGTATACCTTTGGCATACTTAGGTGGACTCAGACCTAAATTAAACGCTCTGGACAGTTTTCTGTCCACGAGACGAGTCCACGAGACTGAGACGTCATTATAGTGCGGACTTTTGTCCGCACTATAATGACGTCTCAGTCTCGTGGACTCATTATAGTGCGGACCTGTGGGACTCTCATTATAGTGCGGACTTTTGTCCGCACTATAATGACGTCCCACAGGATGCATCATCCGAGATCGTCAGTAATCAGGCTGTACTCATGCATAGTCGCGAAGTGTGCAGCCTCCGTAATTACTTTCTGACGAGAGCAGATGATCCATACTATAAGGACGTTATTTCTTGTGATAAAGGACTGACCCCTCTATCCCTAGCCAACGAGCAATGGCAAGACCCAGCAGTACAGTGCATTTCCGACCGGGAGGCCGTATGGAAGGAGAAGGAGCTCCACGGGAGGTTCTACAAGGCTCTACATGAGCCTTTCGTAGACACAGTCGCCTCCCTTCACTGGCTACGTTTCGGTGACCTCTTTGGGGAAACCGAGGGTTTTGTTTGTGCGATACAGGATCAGGTTATTAAGACCAACAATTATCGGAGATACATCCTAAAGGATGGCGCCGTCGACATCTATCGAGCTTGTCGCCATCCCGGTGAGTCACTTAGGCATATCATCTCCGGTTGTTCGGCGCTTTCTAACTCTGAGCATTTGCACAGACACAATCTAGTAGCCAGGATTCTACACCAGGAGCTAGCTCTGAAATACGGCCTCGTGGATCGAAAACTGCCGTATTATAAGTACTTGCCGGAAGCTGTGCTCGAAAATGACCGCGCCAGGCTCTACTGGGACCGGGCCATCATCACAGACAGGACTATGCTTGCGAATAAGCCTGATATTGTGCTGATGGACCGGGCACAGTCAAGGGTCTTTTTGGTCGACATTACCATTCCTTATGACGAGAACCTCGTGAAAGCCGAAACAGATAAGGTGACAAAATATCTGATCCTGGCTCACGAGGTTACCGGCATGTGGGGTGGTCTGCCGACCTAAATTATTCCTGTGGTCGTTTCTGCGAACGGCTTAATCCCAGTCAGCCTCCCGGGTCATCTGAGGCGACTGGGACTCCGTGACTGACCGCTCCAGGCTCAAATGCAGAAGGTGGTGCTCCTCGATACCGCCCGCATCGTCCGCCGGTTTCTTTCCCTTTCCCCCTAACCCTCGGCCGTCTGGTCTCCCCTGCCGAGGGCTTCCATCTGGTTGGGTTTTTATATATTTATGTATTTTTTATGTATTTATTTTATTTTATTGATATTTATGTATATTTACTGTCCGCGTCAAGCGCTAGTTTCAAGGATTGACGCGAGAGGCCTTCGGCCCGGTGCATTCATACCGGTTTGACTTTCGGTCGTGCGAAAAACGCACAAGGGCAGGCAGTCGTCCTTAGGCAGTGCTCACGATTGGCACTCTGTCATTTTGTCGGGAACTCGGAATAATTCGGCGCGGCCAGTAAATATACGGTATACCATTGTGACGCGCATTCCTGCTGGAGAGCTTCCCACGGACTCATTGTGTTTGACTCAGAATCTGCATAAGTGCATTAGGCAATATTAGCTAGTGCGGCCTCTGATATTCTAGAACTAACTGTTGCGACGCGAAACGGTAGTGATCTTTAATCCGTAAACTCCGTGTGCGTTTTGTGCGTTAACCTTATAACCCGCGATAGTTAGTGGCTTCTATAAGTTAGTAAATCGTACGATAGAGTTAATTGACTGTCATCGTGACGAACGAGGAAAGTAACTGTGGTCCGGCGCCGAAGCAGTCTGAAGCATTTTGGAGCTGCCTGGAACTTGGCAGCGGCTGGTCGCCCATCCTTGACAAGGCCACACACATTCACCCCTCACTGTACACTACTATCCATCCACTATTACACACACTCACGGCCTGCCCAAGCCTTGGTGCGAAGTTAGCTTCGGATAATGGTAAGTACTATGTCTTTCTAGCGTCCTCCCATCTGGTTTATTGTAATTAGGAATTTCCACGTGGCCACAATGAGGCCCGACCTACGTCTGCTCGGGAAGTCTTCTGCTCATGGGCTCCAGAGGATTGGACCCTTTAAGGGAGCAGCCGTAGGCCGTAACAATCTGGTAGCAGAGCGTGGTTCCGGGTTCGATTCCCCGGTCGATCCCGACCATAGTGTTTGATAAACATTAAACAATTCTGGTGGCAGGGAGCGTTGGTTTGATTGGTTTAATTTGTATCTACAATCACGCCCGTCCATAATACGTAAAAATATTTTTTTGTACGTAATAATAAAATTATTTCCCTTTGTTGTTTGTTGCTTGCCTTTTTTTTGGTTAGTGGGTAATTTGAAAAACCGCGCCCTAGGTTGCGCAAGCGGGAGTTTTTCTAGAGATATACGTCATGTAGGAAGGTGGTTATTTTTACGTAATCGGTTAATTATCGTTGTCGGATAGTTGTAGTGGATTACTTATCGAAGGGTCGATTTCCGAGCTAGGCATTTTTTGTTGATCGACCGTGATGTGTATCTTCGTTTATACTGTAATTTGTATTTGAACTAAAGAGTAGTAATTGTATTTGCGCAATTTGAATTTAACTTGATTTGATCGCACTAGTATTTGTTATTTGTTAATTTGATTTGTGTCTTTTCTTTTGTGCTAACTTGTATTTGGTTGATACGTAGTAATTCGTATTTGTATAATTTCTATTCAACGCGATTTGATAGGAACTGCATTTATTAACTGTTAATTTTTTGTTGTATTTTTTATTTGTTATCTTTGTAATTTGTGCTCGAGCCGCGTCGTTATTTGTATTTAGTAGTGATGTCATCACCCAAGCTACTGATCCGTTGCCTGCGGACTGAGTTGCGCTGGGCCACAAGCGCCTATGCTTTGTTAGGTCGACCGGATAGGCTCCATAACTTGATGAAGCGGTTCGAGCAGGTGGATGCTCGAAGGGCTTCAGTGGAGGAGGCTTACGCTGAGCTCGAGGATTCGGATGTGGAGAAGGGAGTCCTGGACTCCTGCTTCGCGGACTATGAGCAGTTCTTGTGGCTCACGGACGAGTTGATCGAGGCTGAAGGCAGGTATTCCGAGGAGGTGCGTGAAGCTCGGATGAGTGACCTGTCCGAGTCCTCTCTGAAGTAGCTTCAGCCGGAGCTGTTGGGACGACTCCCAACTCTGGACTTGCCAAAGTTCTCCGGGATCCTTTCCGAATGGCTGACCTTCGTTGGCCTTTTTGACAGCCTAGTGGACGCCCGGAGTGACCTGACCCCGAGCCAAAAGATGGCGTACCTCCTGGCCTCACTGGAGGGGGAGGCCCAACCCAAATAAATTTTCTAACTCTTCCGGCAACTTGCTCAAGCTGTGGGTACCAGGACAGTCTCTGATCCAATATGACGCCCAGGTACTTAGTATGGGTAACTTTATTAATGATTGGGCAGTTGCAGTTTTCATCCTCGGTGCTACTACAATCATGAACCCTTATGCTAAATCTGTCAGTGGGCTGATTTTTATTGTAGACACTAAAACATATATAGTTTGTTTTATTTGTGTTTAGCGAGAGCAAGTTGCATTTTAGCCAAGTAGCTATTTGGGCCATTCCTTTTTCGGCACAATTTTTCACAGCTTGCCAGGAGTTTCCAGTAAAGACGACTGCTGTATCATCTGCATACGAGAATATTTTTGCGTTATTCATTTTTAGGCTACAAAGGTCGTTGATATATACAAGAAATAAAGTAGGGCCCAATACACTTCCCTGTGGGACACCGTATGCTACTTCTGCATCTTCACTCTAGTACTGTTCCAATTTGACTCTTTGTTTCATATTAATGAGGTAGCTTTTAAAAAGACTTAATGGTGTTCTTCTTTTACCAACCTATTGCAACTTATTCACAAGTTACAATAGGGACAGAGACGGTGTCAAAGGCTTTTTTGATATCAAGAAACACCGTTAAACATTTATTTTTTTATCAATTTCTTCAATTATTAGCGAGCTTAGGGAAGTTACAGCATCTTCTGTGGATTTACCCGTTCTAAATCCATATTGGGAAGAAGACAAAGTATTGTATTTATTTATAAATTTTACTAATATAGTATTCATAAGCTTTTCCAAAATTTTTGATATGCTAGGTAAAATAGATATAAGCCTATAATTATTCACTTCCATCCTATCCTCACCCTTGTGTACTGGTATAATAATAGATTGTTTTAACAGAGCAGGGAATACCCCTTTATTAAAACAAAGGTTGACAAGGTGAGTTATAATAGGAACGACTTCATTTCTTACAAATTTTAAATACTTTGATCATATCCGAACCACGTGCACTATTAGATTTTAGGCTCATCAATATTCTATCCACTTCATCATGATCTGTGTCAAGGAGCGTAAAGGAATTTACCAGTTCAGGCAGTGCGTAAGAAAGGTTACATGAGTCATGCAAGGCAATATGTGGAATTTGTTGAGCAAGTTGTTTACCAATATTAACAAAGTACTCATTAACAAAATTTGCTGTTTCGATAGGGGTGGGCTTAATATTTAATAATTCTGTGTTTTGACTTTTCGATTGATTTGAGTTTGTTATATTTTTTATGTTTTTCCAGAGTAGCTTATTATTGGAAACTGCTTTAGCAAGTTGTTCTCTTTCATATCTCCTTTTCAGTTTTTTAATTAGATTATTACAGTAATTTCTGTATCTTATGTAGGTTATTTTTAAAATTTCATTGTGTGGGTCATTTTTTAAGTTCTTCTGTAATTTATTTCTATTATTTATGCACTTAAGTATACCAGCAGTAATCCATGGTTTTATAATACGTTTGCTCTTTGGAATTTTAATAGTAATAATATTGTTTTTTATAGAATTAGTTATATTTTGCAAAAGAAGGTCAGTTAATACATTAGGGTCATAACATTCTAATAACTCAGCTAGATTATTTTCCTGTAGATATTGTCGAGCTTTTTCGTAGTCTAGTATAGATTTAGTTTTATTTGAAAATCGATTATATTTAATTTTGGATAAGCATAGAAACGTAGTAAAATGGTCTGTAATGGTGGTATGTATAATTGCAATGAAAGCCGAATCTTTTTTACTGTCTGTTTTAAGCATAAAATGATCGAAACAGTTGTGGTTCCTCGTGGGTAGCATATGTCCCGGAAGTATTCCAAATTCTGCCAACATGTTGAGATAGCTCATTCTATTCTTGTATTCTTGAGATAGCTCCGTATTTTTAGGTCTAATATTGATATTTATGTCACCAGCTATTATTATATTTTTTTGCATCGATATTGTCTCAAGATGTGCTTTAAGAGAAATTAAAAAATGATCTATATTTGTATTTGATGGCGAGCGATAGATATATAAAAGTAAATTATTTGAAATATCTACTTGAATACAAGTTGCCTGTGCCAGTTTTATCTCTTTTACTTTATTTTTTAAATAAAATATTTACATAGACAGTAACCCCATCATTCTGGTTTAGCTGGTAAGTAGTAGAGTAGGTGTGGTAGTCTGTTAGTTGTGGGATAGGCTTGTTACTGTCTAGTCTGCATTCAGTTAAAACAATTACATCTAATTTAAAATCGAAGCTAGATAAAGTTAATAGAAAGTCATTGAAGTTACTATAGATACTTCTTATATTTTGTGAGATAATAGTCAAGCCATTTTGTTTTACTTGAAAATGGGTAGCAAGCTCTAAAGTGTCACATTCAATATTACGTGCTATTTTTAAGTTGTCTATTTCTTCTATATTTTGTAAGGTCCCACTCATTTAATAATCTACCTGAAATAGATGTCTTTTCTGATACTGAATAAAATATGTGAGGTTGAATTACTAATATATTTGTAGTTTTATGGATACTTATGTTGTTACGCTGGATTAAGTTCTCTTTTACATTTTGTATTCTTAATAGTGTATTTAATGTGTGTAGAGTATACATAATAGTGTTATTAAAGTGTGTGTTAATACAAGAGATGTTAGTAACATATGCAAAATTTATTAATTTTGACAAAAATATTAACTGAAAGAGCAACATTGTACTAATTAAACAGAATTTTAACATTAACGAACAATTAAAGGGATATAAGAAACATTAATTTTAGATTAGTTAAGAGAAAATGTATCAATAGGGCTAGTCATTTATCTAAAAGAAGTTGTTGTACCTGTGCCTCGCTTCTAATGGTGATTATAGGAGAAAATTCGTCTTTTCTAACGTATACTCTGCCATATGCGGTCCAACAGAACTTGTATGCTTTAGACTTAACCAGGTTTCTGGCAAGGAAGTGTAAGCGAGACCCTTTCAAAGTAAGGTGCTCTGATAAAAAGACAGGTGTGTCTTCCTGTACTTTAAAACCCAGATGCTTAGCATGCAGCTTACTTTTGTTTTTTATGTTAAAAGCTTTACCTATTATTAAGATTTCAGTTTTAAGGATCGTAAAACCAGTTTCTACAACAATTGGTGTATTTAGTTATTCAGATTTTTTGACACGTACTCTATAAATATCCTTTATATCTAATTTATCAACCTTACAACCAATGTTTCGCGTTAGATTCACAACCATATCAATTAGGTCTTCTTTTGTTTCATTATTTTTCTTTGGAACATTTTTTATTTCAATATTACTTTTCCGGTTTCCCATTTGAATTTCCTCAATTTTATTTTCCAAAATTGTGATATACTTCTTATCTTCCTGCACCTGGTTCTCTAACTGATCAATTTTCTTTTTAAAGTCTTCATTTTGAGCAGCTAAAAAGGCAATCGTGCTTTCTATATTAATATTTGTCTGCTGAATTTCTTTCAGTGTTGAGTTAATTCTTTGAAATTCATTTTCTTGTTTTGTTGTAAACAGTGTCATAATTTTTATTATTTCTTCTTTAAAATCAGCCAACTGATTAGTAACAGAATCAGCCATTTCTTCTCTAGTCCTCTTGGTTCGTTGAAATAAATAGTTAGATGGTGTCTTGTTGCTAGTGGACAAAAAGTTTATTTCCGTATCTGATACAGATTTATCCATCATGGAATCACTTTATAGCGTTTTCAATCCCTCAATCAAATAGAACTTCAATTATAAATTTATATATATATATTTCTTCCTTATTTAAACCATGCCTTGATATTTTAACCACAATCGCTAGCGCTTATGAATTATGGCAAACGAAATATTTAGTGACGTACATGCGATGTCTGCAGCTATGAATGAAGAAGATAGATAAGTACCCACCCGTAATAGCGAAGACAAATTGTAGTTGTCGCAGTTGCGTTGCTCTGTGTTTCTCTAAATTTCGGATACACCGTCAACTTCTCATGCGTTATGAGTGCCTGGTACTCGGTCGGAATTTGTTAACAAAATTATTTCGTTAAATTAATTTGTTTTTGAAATAAACTTGCACAGAAACACACGTCTAAACGCATACGCGGTCCGAGGGGAAGAGTGAGGATAATAATAAGATTAAACTTAGAATAGTAGTTATATTCTAAGTCTATGGTTAGTTCTGTAAGTATATTTCATCAACTGGCAGCATGCGTCGCTAAAACGCAATAATACTTATCGTCATTGAGGATACAAATTTTCTAGTTAAATTTTCATTGTATGAAACATTTTCCATTACTTTTGTGCAGGCGCAGGGTCTCTAGCCGATGCGGGGCCCTTAGGCAGTTGCTTACTTTGCCTAAAGGTAAATCCAGCCCTGCCTAGGACCAGCGCGTAGTTGTGCTTACAATCTGAACTTTTTTACTTTCAGAAATGCCTACGCATACCCGGCTCGCGGTGGCAATTTCGGGTTATGTCGGATTCAAACCGAATTAAACCTCATGGTTTTCCACCTTCACGGCATATTACGCTTCTATTAAAGGCTGTGGAAGGTAGAGAGAGCAGCGCCTCGTAATATCGCCATTACTCCCCTCCGCCGCCCTAGAAACCGCGCTTAAACGGTGCGGCTCCACCAGAGGCATGGAGGATAGGGGGCGAGTGGCGCCTGGTCATACCAACACTCGGCTGCTTTGGTAGGGGGAGAGGACACCCCTCTCACCGCAGTCTACTATCACACATCTGAAATGATATCGAAGGTCACTATCACTATCACCACAGGTTATCAAAATTTCACTGGTGAACGTAGACTTACCACATAGAGATATTTACTATAATTGGCAGGTAACCGCAGTTTTTCATTAATTTGTTATGTGCCAGGAAAATGCTGCTGCCTATTTCATATTCCATTCCCCTCTGTCGCTTTTTAAGACACCCACAGGACGGTATGGGGTCCTTATCGAAGATATTAATCAATAAAAGTAATGTGATGAATAGCATAAAGGGTCATTTTATTTGTAAAAAAAAACTAATTAAACTTTCATAGAACAAGAGCCTTTCAGCAAAGACTTGATTTACCATCACTTTGTAGAAGGAAGATTGAAGATTTTACGTACTATTTCCATTTTAATCTCGTTACATTACTTCCGGAAACATTGGTACTTAACAGTCACTAAAAATTTTTTTCTTAGCTTGAAAAAGAATGACAGCTCTTTAATATTTTCTTTAATTTTTTTAATATTGAAATAAAATACTAAATTTTTTAAGTCATTTTTACTTTGACAGTAATATACCGCAGTTTATTTTTATTTTTAGTCGTTATTAGGAAGACACTGCTGCCCATCTCCTGATTTGTTTCCCTCTGAAGACACCGTGAGTGACATGGTTAGTGAATATTCTTACACCGCCACTACACGGTAAATCATTTTGCATTGTATATATTATACATAAGCCACTTAATGTAATTAAATTAAATTAATTTTTATGTGACTTAATTTTAAACTAGCTTTTACCCGCAAATTAGTCAGAGTGAAACTTAAACAAAACCCTGCAGATCTTTAACAAGGGGTAAGACGAGAAATTTAATTATCAAAAAACCCCTTCAACTCAGTTTCCTAATTTTTATCATGAAATCGATTGAATTTTTTTAAAAATAAAAACTAAAGATCTTTACGTAAAAGTTTATCCTGCGTCACTCCTAGTTTTGTTGAAAAATTGTGAAAAAAATCGATTTTGTATCGAAACTTTAAGAGATAAAAGAATACATAGTATGACGACCTACTTGTGTGAAATTAAAACCAAAAAATGTTAAGTTATTGTGATCGTCATCAAAAAACATTTGATCTATCAGTTTTTGTATTTAACAAAAAATATTCCATATTCTTTTTAGATAAAATATAGCCCACATCACTCTTAGCATTGCTCTTTGTGTTCATGTTTTATGAACACAAAGAGCACTGTGAACTATATTCTAAATGCTTAATATTAAAATGGTGCAAGCCGTATCCCATAAAGAGACAAAGGAACTAAATATGTAAGTAACTTGTATCTTACATTAGCGTACATTTTGTAGGTCTCAATAATAAATACCGCTTGTAAGCAGCACGTATAAATTCTAAGAAATACTTCAATTATCAGCCCAAATTTTAAGAGTAGTGATTATAGAAAAAAATCCTCAAACGAAGTAAGCGCAGCTCAGCTCAACCGTTCATCGTTAGGTCCATATCTATTAAATTATATATTATTTATTAGACTAGTTTTAAGTTAGAAAATATAAAATCCTGTCATTAGTTCAAATTTTGCGTTATTTTAGGATATCAGTCCCGTTTTAGGATATCTATCGAAACTAGTACATTGGTTTAACGCCAACAATTTGCTCTTAAACGGCAATAAGACAAAATGTATTAAATTCTTCATCCCTAACATACTCCTTAATGACCGCATTTCTACAGCATTTATTCTACGCTCATGCTTCTTCTGCCACACCCAACTTTCACTACCATACATTAAAGTAGGTACTAACACAGTATTGTGAATTGCCATTCGTGCCTTTTTGGACACATTCTGACTTTTCACAATAGAGTGTAGAGCCCCATTCACTCTATTTCCCGCATTCACTCGTCGTTCTACATCCTTATCATATCTACCATCCCTGCTAAACACACATCCCAAATATACAAACTCATCTACTTGTTCTACCAACTCTCCTTCTATTCTTATTTCACATATCGTTTTACTTTCTTTTCTTTTAAAAACCATAACTTTCGTCTTACTTGCGTTCACTTTCATTCCCTTTTCTTTTAATGTCCTGTTCATTAATGTAACCATCATTTGCAACTCGGCTGCCGACGATGCAAGTATGACTTGATCATCAACGTACAAACGGCATTTGACGGTTAACTCACCCATTCTTAACCCGCATTCTTCTACTTTCATATTTTTCAAACAACATGTCCATAAATAGGTTGAACAACCACGGGGAAGCCACACAGCCCTGTCTGACACCTTTATGGATGCCAAACCAGTTCGAGTAGGCCCCGTTGATCCTAACACAAGCACTAGAGTCCCTATATAGAGACTTCAATGTCTGTATCAGACCAGCGCTCAACCCAAATAAGTTCAGTATTTGCCATAACACATCCCTGTCCACTCTGTCATAAGCCTTCTCCAAGTCTATGAACGCACAAAACCTTTTTGGTTTTTGGCCAAAAACTTCTCCGCGATCATGCGCATGGAAAAGACCTGATCCGTACATCCCATTCCCTTTCTAAATCCCGCTTGCACATCCCAAATTTTTCCATCAGTTTCTTTCATAACTCTTACAATTAGTACCTTAGCATACAATTTTCCCACAATGCTAAGAAGGCTGATACCACGGTAGTTTTTACAGTCCTGCTGTGATCCTTTTCCCTTATATATTGGGACTATCACGGCTTTGCATCAGTATCTCGGTACCCGCTTAAGTTCCCAACATAAATTAAACAAGGTGTACAGCAGGCCTGCAACCACACCCTCACCAGCCCTTAGCATTTCGAGAGATACTCTATGATAACCGGCTGCCTTACCTGCTTTCATATTTTGTAACTTTGTAACGCGCAAAATTCTCTTCCCGTAGTCTTTTCTAATTAACTACTAGACGAAATAAAAGTTTTTACAGTAAAAGAAGAATTTTCAACATAACTTTTACGCAAATAAGATCCATTTTGCTTTTAGTCCTCATTATTGTTCCAATTCAACAAATTAAGGCAAACTTTGACGCAAGTGTATGTTTTACTTAAGAAAGTTCATACGGACTTATGGAGCTCCTTTATTTTCCCAATTTGATCTAATTGAATCAATATCGTTTTATAATTAACGATAAAAGTTGCTGCAAACTTTTACGTTGCTTTAAATGAATCCGCTTTCACTATTGCACTCAATTCTGCGTTTGTGTTCGTCATCTGGACTCAGTTTTATGATTAAAAACAACCAAAAACGGAAGTGATCTAACCATACCGTACGTTTTTCTACGATAACTAATTCATACACGACGTTGGTATTTTGCACCGCCTGTGCACTTTGGTGCCACGACGGGAATGATATTGTAAAATAATGCAATATTTGAACTACTGACAGGATTGTAAGTTTTCTAACTAAAAACCTTTAATGAAGACTTTTTTCTAAATCAAAATTTTGTGTACAGTTTTCTTAGTCATTTTCTAAAAGTGACAATAATGATTATTTGTCCACACAGTGGCCACCGGGCTGAATATTTTAAATCAGACAATTTTTGATGCTGCAACAATAAATATTTAATAGAATTTTTAATTTAATCGAATACTTATTATTAACAGTTTATTTAGCAGCAAGCATATGGCGCTATTATTAGATTAAAACTATGAAAATCAAGACTGTACCATCTAGTACTCGGCCACAATAACTTGAGGTGCGACAGAGATGGCTCAATCGCACAATAAAACCCTGAACATTTATACAATATATAAATTAGGCATAAAGTGATGTAGGCTCTTATCAAATGTAAGCTATTAGTGCTGTTAGCGGTGTGTACTGAAATTATTTTACGATATAACAATATCCAAAATATCTGTTGTGTTTAGACTCAATATCACCAAACGATCTCTATTCATTGATTTTGTCAAGCTATATCAGGATTTAGTCAACAAGCACTGTTAATTTTTTATGCAATGCCACCATTTCACGCCATGATGGACTAATTCAAGACATTATTAATTCTAAGATCTGACCAATAGAATATTAAAATCAAGTTTGTTTAAACTATAAGGATAGTAAGAGTTTTGTAATAATTGCAGTTTTTATCAGTTTATTTTTAGCTAAAAAAAATATTGGATACCTACTAAAAACTTTTTTATAGGTAAGAAATTAAAGTTATAAACATTGAAATTTTATGATTTTCGACAGAGTTTACTATTATCTAATAGTTGCCGTGTAGTGGCGGTTAAGAATATCCACTACCCCATATCTTCCCGTGGGTGTCGTAAAAGGCGACAAAGGGAAACAGGCAGGAGATGGGCAGCAGCATCTTCCTAATAATAGCCAAAATAACAATAAAAAAACTGCGGTTGCCAACCCGCTCGCCAAGCGTGGCAACTATGGCAAATACCCCCCTATGAATGTAACAAAGAGACGGCCCCCAGTCCCTGGCGGCCCCGCTATTCCTGGCTGCGGTGGCGACCATGGTAACGGCGGGGCAGGGGGTGCTAAGAATCTCCGGTGGAGGTTCGGTTGCCACCTACGACGACTCGACCTGGCAACGTACAACGCACGCACCCTGAGGACTGACGAGAAGATTGTGGAGCTGGAAGAAGAGATAGACAAGTTACGCTGGCATATTATAGGATTATCCGAAGTCCGAAGAGAGGGGGAGGACACGGTAATCCTCGAATCCGGCAACTTGCTCTATTACCGGGCGGGCGACCATCTGTCCCAAGGAGGTGTCGGATTTATCGTTCACAAGTCTCTCGTTAACAACGTTGTAAAGATTGAGAGTGTGTCGACGAGGGTTGCGTACCTTATACTCAGAATCACCAAACGGTATTCGCTGAAGGTCATACAGGTTTACGCACCAACCTCGGCACACCCCGATCAGGAGGTGGAGGAAATGTATGAGGATATCTCTAGAGCCATGCATTCCTCCAAAACCCAATATACGGTGTTAATGGGAGACTTCAATGCAAAACTAGGCACAAGAGAGAACGGTGAGCTGAAAGTAGGGAAATTTGGAATAGGGCAACGGAACCCAAGGGGCCAGCAGTTGGCTGACTTTATGGAGAAAGAGGGACTCTTTATGATGAACTCTTTCTTCCAGAAGCGGCCCCACAGAAAGTGGACCTGGTCGAGCCCCGACGGTTCGACAAAAAATGAGATTGACTTCATTATGACGACCAGACGACAACTGTTCAGTGATGTCTCAGTGATCGCGAGGGTGAAAACCGGCAGCGATCACCGAATGGTTAGAGGCACACTGAACCTAAACGTTAAGTTGGAGAGGTCTCGTCTAATGAAGTCAACGCTCCGTCCCCCTCGTGCTCTAATCCAAAGTCCCGAAACCTTTCAGCTCGAGTTACAAAACCGTTTTCAGTGCCTAGAAGACTGCAATGAAGTGGACGATATGAATGACAAGCTCGTGGAAACTGTCCATGCGGTCGGAGCTAAGTTCTGCAAGACCCGCCGCAGAAGAACACAAAAACTCTCCGATCACACTCTTAATCTCATGGCTGTTAGACGGGAGATGAAGCTACATTCTTCAACAGATTTCACAGCATACAGGCAACTGAACAGACAGATCTCCAAATGCATGCGGCGGGACTTACGCAACTTCAATACAGCTCGTATTGAAGAAGCGATCGAGCGGAACCAAGGCTCCAAAGTCTTTGCCAGAGATATGTCTGCCAGAAAGCGACAACTGTCAAAGCTGAAGACAGAATGTGGCAGCATCGTTTCCGGGGCACCTGAGATTTTGAGTGAGATTGAGAGGTTCTATGGGCAGCTGTACACGTCATCGTTGGAGCCGCACGCAAGTGTGAGTAACGATCCAAGAGCGAGTCTTATCCGACATTATTCCGTTGATATCCCGGACGTCAGTCTGAGCGAGATTAGAATGGCTCTCCAGCACCTTAAAAACGGCAAGGCCCCAGGCGAGGATGCAATTACAGCGGAGCTTCTGAAAGCGGGTGGAAAACCGGTACTTGAAGTCCTTCAGGAGCTCTTTAATTCCGTCCTCCATGGTGGCATTACACCGGAGGCGTGGAACAGAAGTGCGGTGGTCTTGTTCTTCAAGAAAGGCGACAACGCTCTCTTGAAGAACTACAGACCGATATCCCTTCTGAGCCGCGTCTACGTGCTGTTTTCGAGAGTCATTATGAATCGTCTCGCGCGCAGACTTGACGACTTCCAGCCTCCCGAACAAGCCGGTTTCCGAAAAGGCTTTAGCACCATAGACCACATACATACCCTTCGGCAAATTGTACAGAAGTCCGAGGAGTACAATTTGCCACTATGTCTGGCGTATGTGGACTATGAGAAAGCCTTTGATTCCGTCGAAATTTGGGCGGTGCTGCAGTCCCTTCAGCGATGCCAAGTTGACTGTCGGTATATCGAAGTGTTGAAGTGCTTGTACAGTAGGGCTACGATGGCTATCCGAGTACAGAACCAGAGTACGAAACCTATCCAATTGCAGAGAGGTGTAAGACAGGGTGACGTCATATCCCCGAAACTCTTTACCGCTGCATTGGAAGATGTTTTCAAGCTTCTGGACTGGAAAGGATACGGTATAAACATCAATGGCGAGTACATCACTCACCTTCGATTTGCCGACGATATAGTCCTTATGGCAGAATCGCTGGAGGACCTAAGCACTATGCTCAATGACCTCAATAGTGTTTCCCAACGGATTGGTCTTAAGATGAACATGGACAAAACAAAGATCATGTTTAATGTCCATGTCACACTTATGCCGGTAGTTGTTGGGAACACTAAGCTCGAAGTTGTTGATGAGAAGGTTTACCTGGGACAAATAGTCCGACTAGGTAAGTCCAACTTCGACCGAGAGGTCAATCGACGGATTCAACTCGGCTGGGCAGCGTTCGGGAAGCTACGACACATCTTCTCGTCAGGTATACCTCAAAACTTGAAAACGATACTGTACACCCAGTGCGTGTTGCCAGTGATGACATACGGAACTGAGACGTGGTCCTTCACTGCTGGCCGGATGAGGAAGCTCAAGGTCGCTCAGCGAGCTATGGAGAGGGCTATGCTCGGAGTTTCCCTGCGTGATAAACTCAGAAATGAGGATATCCGCAGTAGAACTAGAGTGACCGACATAGCCCAACGGATTAGTAAGCTGAAGTGGCAATGGGCCGGCCATATAGCTCGAAGAACCGACAACCGATGGGGAAGAAAGGTTCTCGAGTGGCAGCCTCGTACCGGCAGGCGAAGTGTAGGGCGTCCCCCCACTAGATGGAGTGACGACCTGGTGAGATATGCAGGAAGTCGATGGATGCAGGTGGCTCAGGACCGTGCTTTGTGGCATTCTTTGGGGGAGGCCTATGTTCAGCAGTGGACTTGTGAAGGGCTGTAATGATGATGATGAATAGTTTAGTAGTAATAAGTTACTATAAAATTTATTTACTCCTACTAAAATTAAATAACGAAAGAACTAAAAAATTAATATTAGAATTTTCAAATCAATTATGAATTTAACTATTTAAGCATAGAAATGTAAGTTATTTATATAATTTAATTTATTAGTAACTGGAGGCAAAATGTAACAAGTACTATTTGTATTTTACGTTAGATGGCACTGTTTTGAAAAAACGAAAAGTAGATTTTCGGCATAGTTCAATTTATTACGCAACGGTTAAAACTAATGAGTTCTGTAAATATTAGTAATTATTTTGAGTGCTTCATGTCCTATTGCGAGTTCACTCAGAATAATAAAACTGTTTAGATCGTCAGTTTTTTTTATAAGATAAGGGTGACAAACAAGCACACAGTCCAACTGATGGTAAGTGGTTGCTGTGGTCCATAGACATCTACATCTATCCTCGAATAAGAATCAAAGTGCAGATGCGTTATCACCTGTGAGGACTAAGATGGAATGCCTCGTTTCCAGTAAAATGGGTCTCCGCTTTTCTATACTCACCGTACGAAACATAGCAGCGTTAAGCTGCTATTTTACGCTGGTATTCTGTGAGAGCGTAGTCCTTTTCCGGTCGAGGCGACCCATTTGTGCTACAACTATACCAGTAATACAGCCGCAGCATGGCTCTACCACGTTATAAGTTAAGTCAGACTTGGTATTGGGCACGGGCTTTAATAGGTTGGGGTCGCTGTTGGTGAAGGCGGCGGACCAGGAGCTCCTGCTAGTTGACCTTACCACCCGCCGCTCGCAATCAGCGCGCACGACGGGTCCGCGCCCCCTCCACCGAACTCGCTGCCGCACACCACCCGTCGACGCGAATGTTTCCAATATTAGACCATAGTGGATTTTTTATAAAACTGACTATCCATTATTATTTTCTAAATATAAATATAAATCAAATTAACCAATAACAAATACAGTTCCTATCAAATCAAGTTAAATACAAATTACACAAATACAAATTAGGATTTATTAAATTAAATACAAATTACACTACAATAAAGGTACACGCCACAGTCGATCAACAAAAATGCCTCGCTCGGACAACCGACCCTTCGACAATTAATCTACTATAATTATTCGACAACGATAATTATCCAATTACATGATACGTATGGGCGTGGTTTACAAATCTACCCGCTAATAAACAAAAAGCAAGCAACAAAAGAAAGGAATTTTATTATTACGTACTATTTTTATACTATATATATATTATTAATATTACGGCCGTGGCGTGATTGGAGACACAAATTTAACCAATTTAACCACGCTCTGCTACCAAAAATGTTACGGCCCCCAGCTGCTTATGCAAAGATTTAATATCCTGGGGCCCATGAGCAGAATATTCAACGGGCAGCCGCGAGTTTGAGCACGATTGACTATATGGAAAATGTTCTATCCTACTACACTTTAATGGGGAGGCTAGTCAAATAAAGAGTACTTACCTGTATCTGAGGCGACGACTGTCTCAAGGTTCGGTCAGGACAGAGGAGTGTATGTGCTTGTGTATTGGTGTTTTTTGTGGTGTGAATGTGATTGACCTGACTGGACCGTTGAAGTCGGCAGCTGCCCGGACTTCGGCACCGCTCCAAATTATGGTAATCTCCAGCGGCGTCACCCACGGTCAATTTCTTTCTTCTTCACTATGTCAGTCTATTAACTTTATTGTACAATTAACTAACTTCAAGACGCAACTAACTCCCGTTTATTATAAAGCGTAACACACAACACGAATACCGAATATTCGGATCAAAGGTCACTTCCGTTTCGCGTGGCAACAATTATTCCTAGAATCTAACACGACCTTCTCTAGTGTCACAAAGTTCAGCGTTCAACCGACAACGGAAAATGTTTCCGAACTTTATCAAATGCCGCACGAGCAAATTAATATTGTCAAATGCTAAGTGCATATACGCTATCAATTAGAATAACAAAATTCGCGGTAAATGTGGCACGCACAGCACACAAATTAAGACGTTGATCGCAATCAATGTTAACTTCCTAACAATTTGTCAACCCGGCGTCTAATTCTAGAATACAATTCCTCGTCGTTGCACAATTTGCTAATATTGGTTAATATTTGGTTATCCCGAGCGACTTCACGACGGGCGATCGACAGCACTGCATTCAAGCAACTCCCCTTCTGCAGTCGCGCCCTCTGCCCAAATCCACTCCGCTCGCCCGTGCGTCAAAACCGGTATGGCACCGAGCCGAGCGCCCTCCGGCGTCAAATCCCGAAACCAGCGTTTGGGCGTGAACAAAAGCAAATAGTGGAAATTAGTTGAAACGTAATTTTATGTTCTACATAGCATGGTGCATAGAAGTGATATTTCGTATTGCAACTCTGCGATTGAATTGCTTGAGAATAATGCGAAGCAGGCACAATCAAATATTGTAAATTATTTTTAGACAATCTAAAAAGTTTATTTATACGAAACCTATATTTTTTTAAATAGTATCTGATATTATAAAGTATGTTAATACTTAGTTCGATACCAGCGTAAATTAATACATCACGTCGTTACATTTCTTATGAGGCGACTATGGGATATGCCAAAAAGGTATTATGATTCCGAATTTTTTAAAAAGAGATTTCGTTTCTCCATAAGCATTGTGATATATGTGATTTTACCGAGAGTTAACGACTCTTTACAATCATAGGCACAAAGGGGGCTTCCTATAACTCCACTGTTTCAGTTGCTTACTGCTATACATTTTTATACCACTGGAAGCTTTCAGATTGTATGTGATTCTCAATCGAAGGTGTGTAATATAGTGAAGAGAGTTATTCAATCATTGGCGATTGACGATTTCGAAAAGCTCGGTTGCATTGGCAGAGCACCTGGACTGAAAATTTTTATGGGAGCAATCGATTGCATCCACATTAAAATCACGAAGCCTAGAGGTCTTCTCCATACAGAACACTACCGGAACAGAAAAGTTCATTTTTCATTATATGTTGTAGTGTTACTTATCATTTTACATTATTTTAAATTCATTTTTCCATTCTGTTTCGATTTTCTGCATTCACCTCAAAACTGGATATTTTACATCACCTTTATTTCCATAGGATCCTGTAACGATTTTAAACCATAAGAACACAATAACAAATCATTTCTGCTTCGTATTTTCACATTATCAGCACTTTTAAATTGGTGTCAATGGAGTCTACCTTTTTTCGATCTTTTATTTAGTTTTCCGTAACTCTGCAATTTCGGGCTTTGTGCGTGCAGTTGCGCTACCTTTTTTCCTATATCAATAATATCTCATTTTTCACTTAAATCTTGCCGTTTTTCTATTACAAGCCTAAAACCAAAATTTGACATGTTTTGACATCGTTGTTTATTTGGTCGCTATGACAATTATATTCAAATTTGCTACCGGACTGTTCGATAATTCTACATAAATACTCATTCCTCTTGACCATTTACAAAAATTTGCGTTTAATTTAAATAATTTTTCCGTTCTCTCTAGAAAGGTATAAAAGCCGAACAATCGGTGAAGAAATTCAGTCTCGCTTCAGTTCTCGAGTTCGAAGCATCTCCTAAAGGCCTTATCCCGGGGCCGCACTGCCCCGGGATCCTGCAAGCCTCTGTCCTGCCTGAAGCCACTGGACTCTACGAACCTCTGCTCTACCTGAAGTCGCCGGATCCTACAAGCCTTTGCTCTGCCTGAAGTCGCCGGGATCCTACAAGTCTCTGCTCTGCCTGGAGTCGCCGGAACCTGCAAACCTCTGTCCCGCCTGAAGTCACCGGAACCTGCAAACCTCTGTCCCGCCTGAAGTCACCGGATCCTGCAGGCCTCTGTCCTGTCTGAACTCGCTGAGGATCCTGCAAGCCCCTGTCTGGCCTGAAATCGCCGGATCCTGCAATCACCGCATTCACCTGAGGTCGCCGCCTACAGACGCCCACGCCTTCTCACCTACGCCGTGCCTGCTCGTCCTAGGCGCTGAGAGCACACTTTGGATCTTCAGACTCAACTTCGACTCTAATCCTTTTTTTTTATTACTTTTTTTTTAAAAAAAATTTGTAAATCACGACATCCATCCTCATCTTCATACCCCATTTTACTATATAAAATTGTAAATATCTTTTAAATCTTAAATATATTATTTGTTTTTATAGTATTTTTGTTGTTTTGTTGCTGTTAGGTTAGATTCTTTTATTTTTAATTGTCGCTTCACCACAATGTGCAAGTATTTGGTGGCCCTAATTTGATGATATATGATATAGTAGTTCGTTGGGCTGGCAGCATACATGATAGCCGAATCTTTGGAAACTTACGACTAAATATAATGTTTTGCAATAATGAAATTGATGTGATGTTACTTGCAGATGGAGGATCACCTTGAACTAGGTAAATAAAAGTTTTAACAGTGGTAGAGCCACGCGGCAGCTTTTGCTGTCGCACGGATGGGCCGGCTCGAACCGGGGTGGTACCACGACCTCACAGAAAACCAGCGTGAAGTAGAGATTTACCTCTGCGTTTCGCTTGGTGAGTGCAGGTGGCCGGAGGCCCTTTTTACTCAAAATGAGGCATTCCATCTTAGTCCTCACGGGTGACAACGCATCTACATATTGATTTGTAATAGAGGATAGATGTAGATGTCTATGGGCCACAGCAACCACTTACCATCAGGTGGACTGTGTGCTCGTTTGTCACCCTTATCCTATAAAAAAAATATAGTAATATTTTTTTATTTATAAACGATAAAACTATAATTATATCAATACTATATGCCATATGGTCTTCAAAGCATTTTTTTTTATTGGAGAGGGGGCAAACGAGCATGCGGCTCACCTGATGGTAAGTGACTACCGCCGCCCATGAACAACCGCAACACCAGGGGAATTGCAGATGCGTTGCCGGCTTTTTAAAAAGGAGTAGGCTCTTTTCTTGAAGGTCCCTAAGTCGTATCGGTCCGGAAAAATCCCTGGTGGTAAACTATTCCACAAGGAAGTTGTGCGAGGAAGAAATATCTTCTAAATCGCACAGTGGTGGACCGCCAATCATCCAGATGGTGTGGATGGTATCGGGAGTTCTGCCGCGATGTGCGTTCGTGAAATCTGGCGGCTGGGATTAATCCGAACAATTCCTCAGAGCACTCCCCATGGTAAATGCGAAAGAAAATGCAAAGAGATGCAACATCTCTTCGCAGTGCCAATGAATCGAGCCGATCGGAAAGGGCTCGGTCATCGACGATTCGAGCCGCTCTGCGCTGGATGCGGTCAAGTGGAAGGAGCTGGCACTGGGGAGCCCCTGCCCAGAGATGGGAACAGTATTCCATGTGAGGCCGAACCTGCGCCTTGTAAAGTTGCAGGCGGTGTGCCGGCATGAAATACTGTCCCGCTCTGCTGAGCACGCCAAGCTTTTTAGAGGCCAATTTGGCCTTCTCTTCCAAGTGACCACGAAACTGCACGTCACTCGATATGTCGACTCCGAGGATACCGATACTGGCTGAGGCAAGAAGGGGAGTGCCTTGAAACTGCGGAGATACGACAAAGGGGTTCTTTTTAGCGGTAAACGCGCAAACTTGTGTCTTCTGAGGATTAAACTGGACTAGATTTAGTCGCCCCCAATCCGAGACTTTGTCCAGCAAAGACTCGACTTCAGACACAAGTTTGTTCCGGTACTCGGCGACGTTTTCCCGAAAAATATTGGCCCGGCCGGTGTATAGAGCATCACCAGTGCTGTCATCCGCATAGCAATGAATGTTACCAGTTAGCAACATATCATTGATATGCAGAAGAAACAGCGTTGGTGATAGCACACAGCCTTGTGGAACACCAGCGTTAATAGGCTTGTAGTCAGAACATGCACCGTCTACAACGACCTTGATGCTCCGATCTGCAAGAAAGCTGGTGATCCAATTGCACAATTTCTCGGGAAGCCCAAAGGAAGGCAGCTTCGAAAGAAGCGCTTTGTGCCAAACCCGATCAAAGGCCTTCGCAATGTCCAGACTAACAGCCAACGCCTCCCCCTTGGACTCTACTGCCTCCGCCCATCTATGGGTCAGGTAGACCAGAAGATCACCAGCTGATCGACACCGACGAAAACCGTATTGGCGGTCACTAATCAGCTGGTGATCCTCAAGGTACCGGATGAGCTGGCAGTTAATAATGGATTCCATTATTTTGGAGAACAAGGAGGTGATCGCGATAGGCCTATAGTTGGACGGGTCTGAGCGGTCGCCTTTTTTAGGGATCGGGTGGACAAAAGCTGTCTTCCATGAATTCGGGACTACGCCATGGGAGTAGGAGTACCGGAAAAGACGCGTTAGGACCGGTGCCAACTCCGGAGCACACGTCCTCAGCACAATTGGGGGGATTCCATCAGGCCCACTCGACTTCTGGATGTCAAGGGAGAGAAGTGCTTTGCAAACTGAGCGCTGTGAGAATAGCACATCCGGCATGGAGCACTCACACCGCGGGTGGTCGGCGGTATTTTCCCCCCGTCATCAAGAGTCGAGTTGGACGCAAAAAGGGAGCCTAAAAGGTCGGCTTTGTCTTTTGCGTCTTGGGCCAGTGAGTCGTCCTCCCTGTGCAGAGATGGTAGTGATGGCTTACAGAAATTCCCTTGGACAGCCTTGGCGAGAGACCAGAATGCACGGGTTCCCGAAGGAAGGCGAACTAGTTTCTCGCCAATTCTGCCTATGTGCTCTAACTTTGCCTTGGCAATAACTCTTTTGAAGGACCTGGAGGCGAAGTTATACTTCTTTTTAAGTGTGCTGGTGTTTACATCCCGAGTCACCGAAGCCGCAGCCCAGGCATCCTTAATACCTCACTAAAATATCGGTAATTTGTTAATAATAAAAACTTCTTTATTTCAGACATTTATTGAGTCCGGTTTCAAATCCCAGAACTGCACAAAAGGAGAGATGCAAAGGATAAGGTGCAAATAAAATCAAGAAATTCAGTGGAACGTTTATTTGAAGTATGGAAAAGACGGTTTCCACGCTTACAAATTGGTATAGCAACCAAACTTTCGACAAAAGCCAATATTATAAGGGCTTTGGCAGTACTCCACAACATTGCAGTAAAAGTTAATGACTTTTTTGATGTAGAGGACACCGTGGACTGTAATGCTCAAACTTGCAATTTACGGGATTTATGGAAACATGTTCGAAGAAAAATTCAACTCGCTGACAAAACGGTTTTGATTCCAGAGTAAATTAGTTTACGGTAATAATTGACAGCAATAAATGTATGTATAATCTATCTAAGTAAAAAATCACGTATAGGCATATAGTCCATGTGCAATGTTTTGTTTTTCCAAGCATTCTTTTTTCTGTACCGACAACATCAAATGACACAAATTATATAATAATTTTTTGAATATAAAATACTTTGTAGAACGCTATTGCTATTATAAATATAAAATAATGTCAAAGATATTATTGCAAGATTTTTTAAAAGTTATTTAGGCCTTACGTTTGCCTTTTCATGAAACGAAACGCAGTTACGAAGTGTTGCCACACAGAAACAACCACCAAGCGTCGAGTGTAACTTGGACATTTGCTCAAGTAAGTAACGTGTGTAACTCAACTATAGAATGAGATTTTGTAATTAAAAATTCTAAGCTTAAGTAATGACTTAATTAAGAAATTACTTAGCAAGAAGTAATTACTTCTTTATAAATACGGGTGTTAGATTTGCTACAAAAAACTTAGAACTGCAACGAGCTGTACAACGGGAGACGCCCATGTCCAGCAATGGACATTAACAGACTGTTGAAGAAGATGATATGTAAAATATCAAATCTCTTGGCGTTATGTTTATTTCTGGTAATATTAATATACAGAACTGGTTAAGAGGGCATAAACAAAACATTTTCTCAAAGTTTTAACACATATATACACAAACATTCTTATGATTGATAAAAAATAATCCTGACGACCAACTAATGACGGATCTATTCTAGACGTCTCGTACACTTAACGCTGCTTCCCGTTGCCAATCTGGTTATTTTACGTCTGGCGTAACCAATATGGTAATACCGCCATCTAGCGGAATCGATAAGAGTTTACTGAACTTTTTTATAGCTGTCCTTTACGAAACTCAAGAGAAAAAAATCTATGATGGATTCTGTTACGCCGTCATCACACAGCAGAAAAAAAAACTTTTAAATCATAAATTATAATTTTTACAGTTATTAGGTTTATAGATATTTTTCAAGTAACATTCTCGTAAACTAGATTTATGCAAAGTATCACACACGTAGAAACTTGTCTGCTATATTGTTTAACAAATTATCTCATGCGAAACAATTTATATTTATTGAGTTCATTGCCTTTAACAATAATTTGATTTGTCAAAAACAGTGAAACGAGAAAATCGAACAGAGAAATAAAGACGACCAAGCAACTAAACATCTGATGCGGAAAATAACTGAACGAATATTTAAAGACGATCCTTCTAAGAAATATAAATGAGTTTGTTTGGCAATTCTGTTAAAATTTAGATTATTTTAGGTTCAATTTTAGAAAATTTTGTTGTATTATGGATATTTTTATAGGATAGGGTGACAAACGAGCACACAGTCCACCTGATGGTAAGTGGTTGCTGTGGCCCATAGACATCTACATCTATCTTCGGTTGCGAATCAAAATGCAGATAGATTGTCACCCGTAAAGGCTAAGCTGAAATGCCTCTTTTACAGTAAAAAGTGTCTCCGGTTCTCTACACTCACCATACGAAACACAGCAGTATTGCTACTGCTATTTTACACTGGTATTCTGTGAGAGCGTGGTCCTTCCCCGGTCGAGCCGACCCATTCGTGCTACAGCTATACTACTAATATAGCTGCAGCATGTCTCTACCACGTACAAAATGGATGACTCATGAGTCATTCATTTACGGCCTTACTCATAAAATTTGAGCTCCAAACTGGTTTCATTATAGCCTCATATGTCTAGTTTTAGTGCAATCATGCGATGCGGTGCGGGGCTAGACGCCGGCTGAGCACTTCCCGAGCGTCCCTTAGCCGCTCGGGAACTGTCCGCTAGCGTTGTCCTGTCACGCAAATAAATTAAAATGTCATCATTCAATTATTTTAAGATAAGGTATTAGTTGCTCAGTTTCCATTATACACACATTATTTTTTTAAACGTTAAATAAAATAAAAACCAGTTTTTTTCTATTACTTCCCGTTCTGACAACCCAATAAAATAAATATAATAAATTTATTTTAATAATAAAAAGTATATTTAAATTTGACAGGGCAGTTAGCGAAACCCACTAGAGCGTAATAATGGCGTAGTCACAGTAGAATTGATATTATCTATCATGTGCATACTTATTTCACATAATTAGCATTTTTTTATATAGGAGAGGGTGGAAACAAGCATGCGGTAAATGGCTACTGCCGCCCATGAACAACTGAGTGTTGCAGATGAGTTGCCGGCCTTTGAAGGTACCTAAGTCGTATTAGTCCGAAAAAATCGCCGTTGGCAGCTCATCGACGCCTTTAACCAATTTGAAACTTATTTTACCTAATACTATTGGCATTCTCAACTGTCAGTGCTAAATCCTACGAAATCGAAAGCAGAATCAAACAAAAAAATTATATTGTCTTCATTTTTCGCCCCTAACAACTAACAAAGAGAATGTTGTTTCAATAATATTATCTATTATTATCTCATTCATTAAAATATTCTACAAAAATAACTTTATTACTTTTCATTGAAATTGTATGTCAAAAGTATTACAAATGAGATCGACTGTACTTATAGTGATTTTACCAAGCTTTTTCTGAAATACTTACAAACTATTAGGAAATGAGTATATTATATTCATATTTGACATTGATATGAATATTTGATTTAAATCATTGTCCGATAGTAAATTATTTTTTCTCGATAAAAACAATAATTTACCATTCAACTCTGACTTTTCTTCAAAAACTTTACAATCGCTTCTGCCCGGCAGCTGGAAACTACATTTTTTTCATTGCGAACAACAAAGCAAACTGTAAGATGTTTTTGAAGCATAACCTTATGTTCTGCATAGCGTATACATACAATAGTGACGTCGGAATTGCTATGATAGAATTTCTTAATAATTGTCTTTAGATGCCACATATAAGTATTGTAGATTTTCAGATAGCTCAAACTGATTGCTCACATACATATATACATACATAAAAATCACGCTTAAAATTGTCGAGAGTGTGGGCAGAGTCCAATGAGTACCTACTTGGACCACGTTTAGTTTGAAATCATGGTGACTAAGGCGTCGCCTACAAAATCACAATCAAAACACAGATTTATGTGTCGCCTTTTGCGACATGCTGGGCAAATATCAAAGTTGGCTTTTTTTTTCTTATAAGTGGTACATAAGCATGGGACCTATAAGTCCTAGATCAAGTTGTGCTCAGAAATATATATGTTATTGCTTTGATACATATGTTAATTTACCTTTATTGAAACATAAACCTTAATTTTTATAAAGAAAAAAATAATGTTAAAAAATTACATGTGTATTTAAGGTGATAAGCACACTAGCTTAAGACAAGCTTTGATAGGAAGATTAACCAAAGAACACCACAGAACTTTCGGTGTATGATCCCGGAGTGCCAACAATAAAAGGATGGAATGTTTTAATTAAAAACTTTAGGTTTTAGTCTCTAAATTTTTTTATTAAATTTTTTTTCAAAAATATTATCCATACCTTAATTAAATAGTAGCAGTCCGCCAACACGCTGACGCCAACGAGGCGAACTTATTGCTCTGTAACTTTTTGTAAATGAAAGGTGTGAGCACAGCAGTGATACGTGTAAAAGCTGGACATAACAATACTTTAATTAGTAATCTGTTTTTTTTTTTTCCAAAGCCATGCTCATTGAACCTGATTATAACAAATGACAAGTGGTAAAATTATAAAATTTTGTACAAACGACATCAATATAAATAAAATGAGAACATCACCAATGTAGTCGAAGTCAATTAAGATTATTAAGGTTAACTCAAACAATACTGGTCAGATCTTGATCAAATTTATATGAGACCACTTGAAAAGCACCTACTTTAAAATGAAAAAGAAACCTAAAAATTGGTTCACAGGTGAAAAAGTTTGCGAGATAAACACAAAAAATACAGTTGAATTGAGAACCTCCTCCTTTTTTAAGTCGGTTGATAAAATGAGAACATCATCAATGTAGTCGAAGTCATTTAAATACTCATTTTTAAAGACAACTTATCGGTCAAATTTTGATGAAATTTAAAAAGGACGCATTCAAATAAAAAAAAGAATCATCAAAATCGGTTCACCTAAAAAAAGCTCTAAATAAAAGGGAGAAAATACAGTCGAATTGAGAACCTGCTCCTTTTTTTGAAGTTGGTTTAAAAAGAGCGAAAAATGCATCCCAATACTCTGAGGCCATATTTAACAAACTGGTTGTATGGACTCTCCAGTATTGCAATATATGGAGTATATTGGCTCTGCAAATATAATCCGCCGCCGATACCTCTCGGCGAGTATAGACAAATCTTATAAGTAAATATTCTATTTTATGCATTAACGTTTTCCAAATAAAAAGCAAATATAAAACTATTTATTTATTTAAAACTTTATATACATGCACGAATTATTGAAATGATGCAATATTACAACAAAAGCTAATACAATACGGATTAGGTTTCGTTTTCATCATCATCATTAATTTTCTTCACATGTCCAGTATTGAACACAGGCCGCCCCCAAAAAACGCCACAAAGTACGGTTCTGAGCCACCTGCATCCATCGATTTGCTGCATATTTTACTAGGTCGCCACTCCCTCTAGTGGCGGGCCGCGATATACTTTGCTTACTGGTACGAGGTTGCCATTCAAGAACCTTTATACCCATCACATTGCCCCTTTGGCTTACTAATCCTTATCCTGTAGTTGTTAGAAGCACTGCGCCCGAAGTTGTCGACAAGTATGTCACCTAGGACTTTTAGTTTTATATGATGTAATTTCAAAATTAAATTAATATTCTAGTCACATTTGAATGTCACTTTTTTAACATAGTACAGCTGAAAACTGATTTGCTGACCGTTCATCACACAAAGTTGCCTTCACTTGTTGTTGAGTACGGACCCATTCTTGACACCGCAGACAGTGACAAAACAAATAAATAGCTAGAAGTATAATTAAGCTTTTTATGTTTAACAACAACACCGTACTTATAAGTTTACCGTTTCGTGTCTTGAAGATATATCTATTGTCTTAGTTTAATAGATGTTAGCTGACGCCAAACTGACGCATTTTTTTATGTGCAGCATCGGACTTCAAAAGCCTAGTCTTCTTATAGTATGTGATGTGAAATTTAATTATAGTTAACATTAACTGTATGTGTACAAGTATGCATAATTGTTTTATGCTTCAACTGAATCAAGACAAATGAGAAAAGTAATTTCGAATATCGAGTAGGAAAATTCAATTTAGATAGCAAAAGAACAAGACAACTGATGCGGAAAATAAATGAAAGAATATTTAAAGACGATATTTCTGTGGAACAAAAATGTTTTACCAGCGATCGTGATTCCAATTTCTTCTTTTTTTTGTTGATACACTTTTATTGTTGTAAATAAAATAAAATTAATTCCCATGTTAAAAAAAATCAAAACGTTATAATATATATGAATAAGTGTTTGTAATGTATTCGTTATAATATGGCAAACTTACGCAATGTTTTAATATTTATTTATTTATAATACGTTATGCCAGATACTTTGTTTAAAAAGATAGCTAGAATCGGTACTCAAGTTTGCAGCAGCTTACGGAGGGTTTAAGTGGAAGGAGACGAAGACATTTTCCTCTTTATTACTTTTATTTTCTAACTTACAAATAAACTTAACTACTGTGACAATGTGAGTTCACAGGAATACTAGACTACCTAACTTATAAACTGACTTAATTACTACTGGGCTGTCTTAACAATTAAGTAGACCCTGGGTTTTATAAATGTTGAATATTTCTAAGATACGTAAGTGAATTGAGTCACTTCGTGCTGTTATTTGCTTAGCAGGCGATACTGTATTGTGCTGTTATTTGCTTAGCAGGCGATACGGTAGTTGACTTCCATGTCCTTACATGCAGCGACCGAGTTACATATGCCTCCCAGCAGGCATATGTAACTCGGTCTCATATGCCTTCGTTTACGTTTTGATGTATTTTATTATATTTGCAACGATTGTTGATTGTTTTAAACATTAAAGTAAAAAGTGAGTATCTCCCTCGCGAAGTACGGTATGACACGCATGGGTCGTCTCAATCGAAGAAGGAGCACACTCTCACAGAACACAAACATAAACTGTCAGCGATTTTCCTTTTATACCTTACATAAAAAAGGGTGTAAGAGTAAATATAAAAAAAAATATTTCTGCAAGTGACAACCTTTCCAAAACACCAACGAAAAAATTTTGTATTTTGTTAAATTATTCGTTTTTTGCCTTATATATGTTAAATATTAACAAATGAAAGTTATTTTGTTCTGATGAACTTTTGACTATTTTTAATTATTCTATCATGAAAGCAAATTACACTATTGTCGTTAATATGTTAATGTGGACACGATCTCTATTTACTTAGGCTGCGAACAATGTTGTGTGCTAGTATTATCATTAGCTAGTAATATCATAAAACTCAATATTAATATCTACTAATAAATATTAAAGTATTTGTATTATATTATAATCTACATTTGATTGTTGGCGGTTAGTTAATTAGTTTTTTTTTTTGTTACAAAAATGTCAGAAAACTGGGAAAGTCATTTTGTATGTATATCGCAAGTAATTATTTTTATGCATACAACTCCGTATTTTTAAAGCAAATTGATATTTATTTAAATGTAAAAAGTGAGGCCAGTGGACCAAGCCGAATATTTGCTCTAGAAGGGTACAAATATTAAAATGCATATTCTATGTTATCCTACTTGGTAGACGTAAAAAAAAAGAGCTCACGATTCATTTGATAGTAGTTCTAAAAAAAATATATAAGTGTCACTGTGGAAACTCGGCTTAAGGCTCTCTCTTAAAATACAAGGTGTAAGTACGAAAATGTTGCATCGCTCAGCGTAATTGTTGAACGAATTTAAAGCGATGAAAATTTTAATAAAATCAACGTATGTACGTCCATCCTCAAAGATGCCTTTCTAGATAAAAATATAACTGTCTCAGTGGGCACTGAATGAAGTGGCCGCGAGCGCTGTTACTGTTCGATTTTTTTCTTAAGATAAAAATCCATTCATATAGTGTGTTCTCAAAACGTCCTTAAATTAATATGCCTTTTAATTTGATATAAGTTTTATATGATATCATTATTGGGCTCTGCAAGGTACAAGTTCAAATAGCGAGCAATTTAGTGTCATCTTTATGATTTTTCATCGAGCCAATTATTATTATTTTTGTATGTTTGGTAAATTTTTATAAAAACATAATATATTTGCGCAATAATTACTTTAAATTAGATTTACAGAGGTTAGAAAAGGTTAAAAAGTACTACAACGTCGCCTTAAATTCTATTAATAAAAGCTCTCAGTGAGATTAAACATGAAGATAAATGTTTTCTCTTTAGACCGTAAGTGTGCCATAAGTTTCGAGTAAACCAAGCTATTAGAAACAAAATATGCTTAATATTAAGAATTGTTTCTTATTTACCTTTGTTTTAAGTTACTGGAAGCTCTAATTATTTAAAAAAATGAATTTCCTGTTGACTCATAATTTCCAAGGTACATTGAAAATCCAATATAAGATATAATGTATCTCATGCATTTAAAAGATCTTATTAAAATTCTAAGATTAACTAAGAGCCGTCATATAAGACAGTTAAAATTACCGTCCGGTGACACTTAGCAGGCTTTGATCACTTATATTTCAAAAATATGGCCTAAGTATTTTATGTGACATATGGAACTTTACAATTATCATCATCATCATAATTATTATCATCATCGTTGTCGTCTTTATCATCTATATCATGACCATCATCATCATCCCTTCGCATGAAGACGGTTGCAATAGGTCTCCTTCGAGTAATGCTACAAAATTCTTGAACCGTCAACCCATCAAATTCCTGCATTTTTATAGGATAAAGGTAGCAAACGAGCACACAGTACATCTGATGATAAGTGGATGCTGTGGCCAATACGAGTAGACATCTATATTTATACACGATTAAGAATAAAAATGTTTATAGGATTTGCACATGATTGCGACGCGACTGTAACTCGTAACTAAATCTTAAAACATCTTAAATGTATTTTAACATGATGCATATACTTATATTATAACTATTGTAAGAATTAGTGACAGAACATAAATAACAAGTATTATCTCAAATTAATCGTGATATGTATAATGATTTAATTACACTTATTTACGTAGAATTATAGTGCGAGTATCAATTTTATGTCAAAATATGCATTGATTAGGCCACATTTTTCGTGCGCTCGCGAAACCTTTAGGATTTGCAGTAATTTATCGTACTCAAGTGCATTTAAATATTAAGATTAATTTTCAGTTTCTTTTCGATTGAGTTATTAGAACTTAGAAATTTGTGGTCAATTTATCAGTTTATTTATAGTAAAAATAAAAAGTATGCTCTCTTACATAAGAAAAATGATTCCTTACATACATAATTCATCAAATACTGCCATGTAATAGAGACGTATTACAAGAGGTCTTAGACTTCTACTATATCCATTAACGGTTTTAGAAATAGTACACAACGTGTACGGCAATAGTTATAATTATTTTAGAGCTTTAAGATCTACAGTCACCGAACTATGGATTCTGATAGTTCTATTGTACAGCTGTAGACTATATAGTACTACTTAGTATCTTGAGTGTTATATACAATGTTTACTAAAGCGCTTCAATTGAGCGCATTTGTCTCCGTTATTCCTCTTTTATGTCTCATAGTGTTAATAAGTATATTTATAACTCGACTTTATCTCAAACGTCTGTACAAACGCTCTACAAACCGCTTTTTTATTTACAAAGCCATCATAGTCACTACAAAACGACTTCTTTATCACTGTGCTTTTAAAGAGATATAAGAATATGTTATAAACAGGTTAAGAATGATACAATCTTCCTTAAAAAGTTGCTATAAAGCAAGAGAGCGATACAGTTTCTGCTTATATTGCTTGTGTACTATTTGGAAGAAACAGGAGGGGGGGGGGGGGGCAGCAAATCTTAACCAAAAATATTAAACCCTTCTGCAGGTCTTCTTTTGGTTCACCCTTTTGAGAGACGAGGTTATACAACAGCCCAATACAAGAAAATGGCGATAGGAGGTTGCTTCCATCGTGCTCATTAACCCGCCTCACAGTAGGTTGGCATGAACAAAACATTAAAAGAAATAGGCCAGCTGTTGAGTGCATTCTTGAAAGTGCATAACAAACTACGAACTAAAGAAGTCCTGCTAAAATTAAGAGCATAATTCTATTTATATTAATTTGTTAAATGTATACTATAGGCATTGGCGTAGCGTGCCTTAGATGGGCCCTGAATCAAAATTTGTTGGGGGGCCCCAATGAAGAGTAAAGATTTCATAAAAGGAACAAAAACGCTTGCATTGAATTAAAATTATTATATATTGATTTTAAGTTATTCATCATTATCATTACAGTCCTTCACAACTTCACTGCTGAACATAAGCCTCCCCCAAGGAATGCCACAAAGCACGGTCCTGAGCCAACTGCATCCATCGACTTCCTGCATATCTTACCAGGTCGTCACTCCATATAGTAGGGGAACGCCCTACACTTCGTCCGCCGGTACGAGGCCACCACTCGAGAACCTTTTTTCCCCATCGGTTGTCGGTTCTTTGAGCTATATGGCCGGCCCATTGCCACTTCAGCTTACTAATCCGTTGGGCTATGTCGATCACTCTGGTTCTACTGCAGATATCCTCATTTCTAAGTTTATCACGCAGAGGAACTCCGAGCCCTCTCCATAGCTCGCTGAGCGACCTTGAGCTTCCTCATCCGGCCAGCAGTGAAGGAGCACGTCACAGTACCATAGGCCATCACTGGCAACACGCACTGGTTGTACAGTCTCGTTTTCAAGTTTTGAGGTATAACTGACGAGAAGATATGCCGTAATTTCCCGAACACTGCCCAGCCGAGTTGATTCCGTCGATTGACCTCTCAGTCGAAGTTGGACTTACCTAGTCGGACTATTTGTCCCAGGTAAACATACTCGTCAACAACTTCGAGCTTAGTGCTCCCAATAAATACCGGCATAGGTGTGACATGGACATTAAACATGATCTTTGTTTTGTCCATGTTCATCTTAAGACCTATCCGTTGGGAAACATTATTGAGGTCATTAAGCATACTGCTTAGGTCCTTCAGCGATTCTGCCATAAGGACTATATCGTCGGCATATCGAAAGTGAGTGATGTACTCGTCATTGATGTTAATACCGTATACTTTCCAGTCCAGAAGCTTGAAAACGTCTTCCAATGCAGCGGTGAAGAGTTTCGGGGATATAACGTCACCCTGTCTTACAACTCTCTGCAATTGGATAGGTTTCGTACTCTGGTTCTGTACCATTGATGTTAATACCATATACTTTCCAGTCCAGAAGCTTGAAAACGTCTTCCAATGCAGCGGTGAAGAGTTTCGGGGATATGACGTCACCCTGTCTTACAACTCTCTGCAATTGGATAGGTTACGTACTCTGGTTCTGTACTCGGATAGCCATCGTAACCCTACTGTACAAGCACTTCAGCACTTCGATATACCGACAGTCAACTTGGTATCGCTGAAGGGACTGCAGCACCTCCCAAATTTTGACGTAATGAGAGGCTTTGTCATAGTCCACATACGCAAGGCAAAGTGACAGATTATACTCCTCTGTCTTCTGTATAATCTGCCGCAGGGTATGCATGTGGTCTATGGTGCAAAAGCCTTTTCAGAAACCGGCTTGTTCGGGAGGCTGGAAGTCGTCAAGTCTGCGCGCGAGATGATTCGTAATGACTCTCGAAAACAGCACGTAGACGCGGCTCAGAAAGGAAATCGATCTGTAGTTCTTCAAGAAAGCGTTGTCACCTTTCTTGAAGAACAAGACCACTGCACTTCAGCTCCACGCCTCCGGTGTAATGCCACCATAGAGGACTTCAAGTACCGGTTTTCCATCCGCTTTCAGAAGCTCCGCTGTAATTCCATCCTCGCCTGGGGCCTTGTCTTTTTTAAGGTGCTGGAGAGCCATTCTAATCTCGCTCAGACTGACGTCCGGTATATCATCGGAATAGTGTCGGATAAAACTCGCTCTTGGATCGTTACCCACACTTAGGTGTGGCTCCAAGGATGATATGTACAGCTACCCATAGAACCTCTCAATCTCACTCGAAATCTCAGGTGTCCCGGAAACGACGCTGCCACACTCGGTCTTCAGCTTCGACAGTTGGCTCTTTCTGGCAGACAGATCTCTAGCAAAGACTTTTGAGTCCTGGTTCCGCTCGCTTCTTTAATACGAAGAGTATTAAAGTTGCGTAAGTCCCACCGCATGCATTTGGAGATCTGTCTGTTCAGTTGCCTGTATGCTGTCAAATCTACTGAAGACTGCAGCTTCATATTCCGTCTAACAGCCATGAGATCAAGAGTGTAATCGGAGATTTTTTTGTGTTCTTCCTCGGCGGGTCTTGCAAAACTTAGCTCCGACCGCATGGACAGTTTCCACGAGCTTGTCATTCATATCGTCCACTGCATTGCAATCTTCTAAGCACTGAAAATTGTTTCGTAACTCGAACTGAAAGGTTTCGGGACTTTGGATTAGAGCACGAGGGACGGAGCGTTGACTTCATTAGACGTGACCTCTCCAACTCAACGGTTAGGTTCAGTGTGGCTCTAATCATTCGGTGATCGCTACTGGTTTCAGTCACTGAACAGTTGTCGTCTGGTCGTCATAATGAAGTCATTTCATTTTTTGTCGAATCGTCGGGGCTCGACCGGGTCCACTTCCTGTGGGGCTCCTTCTGGACGAAAGAGTTCATCATAAAGAGTCCCTCTTTCACCATGAAGTCGGCCAGCTGTTGGCCCGTTGGGTTCCGTTGCCCTATTCCGGAAATTCCCTACTTTCAGCTCACCGTTCTCTCTTGTGCCTAGTTTTGCGTTGAAGTCTCCCATTAACACCGTATAGTAGGTTTTGGAGGAATGCATGGCTCTAGAGATATCTTCATACATGTCCTCCACCTCCTCATCGGGGTGTTCCGAGGTTGGTGCGTAAACCTGTATGACCTTCAGCGAATACAGTTTGGTGATTCTGAGTATAAGGTACGCAACCCTTGTCGACACACTCCCAATCTTTACAACGTTGTTAACAAGAGACTTGTGGATGATAAATCCGACACCTCCTTGGGACAGATGGTCGCCCTCCTGGTGATAGAACAAGTTGCCGGATTCGAGGATTACCGTGTCCTCCCCCTCTCTTCGGACTTCGGATAATCCTATGACATTCCAGCGCAAATTGTCTATCTCTTCTTCCAGCTCCACGATCTTCTCGTCAGTCCGCAGGGTGCATGCGTTATAAGTTGCCAGGTCGAGTCGTCGTAGGTGGCAACAGAACCTCCACCGGAGATTCTTAGCACCTCCTGCCCCGCCGTTACTATGTTCGCCACCGTAGCCAGGAATAGCGGGGCCGCCGGGGACTGGAGGCCATATTTTCGTTACTTTCATGGGGGTTATATTGCCATAGTTGCCACGCTTGGCGAGCGGGTTGGCAACCGCTGTTTTTTTATTGTTGTTTTGATGTTATTAGAAAGTTGCTGCTGCCCATCCTCTGCCTCAGTTTCCCTCTGTCGCCTTTTACGACACCCACGGGAAGATATAGGGTAGTGAGTTTTCTCCACTGCCACCCGTGCCACTACACGGGTTTTTGAATTATTACTTACAATTAATACTCCTAGGAACTAAGCTAGCCAAACAATTCAAATCAAATATACACTTTTCGTGTCTTTTGTTCGGCGAACACAGCTGAAGAAGATTTGGCTGCATTCATAGCTGACGACGATTTCAGTTTTACTAAATTGTTTACTTCTATAGATAATAGTGATAGCCTTTCCTGTCCCATAGAAGTTCTTGAAATTTTTGCTCACACACGTTTGGGGCCCCTGTAGCCCGGGGGCCCCGTATCGTTGATACGGCTGATACGGCGGTAGCTACGCCCCTGACTATAGGTTCTTTAATAAAAAAGATAGTTTGTATAACGAAACCCACCATAATGATGTTCTTAAAGTTAACTGTTACTTTTCCCAAATTACGTTGTTAAAATGAAAACCTGTTTTCTCTAGCCTCGACCCTTGTCATTGTCCTTCCACTTACCAACTGCTAATTCACCAGATTATTAACCAACAAAGCTGTTTATCTAGTGAGATTAATTTTGGTCAGAATTTCGTTTTAAAGGCGTACAATTGATAAGTTAAATATTATTAAAATAGGTAAAGCGCTTATAAAATATTTAAGAGTTATAATTAATTCAGAGTTAATCTAAAATTTTGAATTAAATGCAATATTTTGCAACTAAAATTGTTATTTTTAGTCTCGTTGAAATATCATATTATATATAATATAATTGGGGGTCATTGTAGAAGCGTGCTCGTCGCGACCCCTGTCAGCCCTTTTCAGGGCTGGAATTCTACACAGCTGCGAACCCATGCCAAGGAGGGTTAGGGCGTCCCCCCAAGGCGACGCACACCAGCTCGTCCCCGTTGGTTTGGAATGCAGCGCGAAAATCGGCGATGGGGACCGCCACCCGTCACGCACAGCCCGACACGGCGGAAGGTAGAGGACAGAGTGCAGAGTAGGCACGTGGAATGTTAGAGGACACATGAGAGATAAGGCGAATGAGTTGATCGAAATAATAAAAGAAAGAGAATTAGATGTCGTGTGTATATCGGAGACCAAACGGAAAGGCAGTGGTACTGAGGAGCTCCCTGGCGGGGCGTTAGCTCTATGGTCCGGAGTCCCGGAGAGCGGGAGCGCCGGCCAGGGAGTGGGGGTGCTACTGTCGTCTCAGTTGGTCGATGTTATGACTGAATATAAGGTTGTGAACTCAAGACTTCTCTTTAAATTGGGACTGACGAAGTTATTCCTTTTCGCTGTTTATGCGCCGGTAGCTTCATCGTCCAGGGCTGAGCTGGAGGAGTTTTGGGAGAATGTAAGAGAAGTTCTAGATTTTGTTAGGGGAAACGAAAGAATTGTTGTATGTGGTGATTTGAATACATGGGTTGTTACCGCTCGACCAGGGTACGAGTCGGTGCTTGGAAAGTTTGGCGATAAAAGGGTTAATGATGCTGGCAAGCTTATACTAGCTGTATGCAAGGAAAAGGGTCTTCTTGTGACAAACACTATGTTTAATCACAAGAAAATCTATATGTATACTAGAGAAAGAAAGAATGAGAGAAGTATGATCGATTTGTTCCAGGTGGATGACCGACTGCGAAAACAGGTGATGGATACGCGAGTGTTCAGGGGTGCTGACCTGGGAACGGATCACTATCTAGTGATTACTAGATTTAGGGGTCTTTTCGCGGGTTGGCGCTACCGGACGGCAGTAACAGAGCCACAGTCGGTCTATCGCATCCGAAGCTGGAAACTTCAGGAAGCGGATACTAGGGACTAATATCATGCGAAGGCAGCCGAAAAGCTTGACACCATCGATGGCAGAAAAGAATGTGTGGCAAGAACATGGCAGAACTTTAGGGATGGAATGGTAAGTGCAGCGGAAGAAGTGTGTGGAACGATAAAAATAGGTAGTAGTAAGAGAAGAGATGCATGGTGGAATTATGAAGTGAAAGACGCTGTAAAAAAGAAGAAGAAAGCATGGCTAGACTACTTGGCCTCTAGTAATGATAAGGATATGAGACAGAAGATGAAAGAAATATATAAGCTGCAGAAAGTTCACACGAAAGCATTGATTGAGGAAGTGCGTGAAAGGTGTAGAATGGAAGCGGATGAAACGACAACCTTTCGTTTTACAACTTAAAGAACTCCAAACTCTTCTGGAAAGAGGTTGGAAGGACCCGAAGTGGTGCGACGGCCTTAAGAATGAACAAAGTGCTTTCGAGAACCAATGACGTCCTCTCAGAAAAATCGGACATCATGCAGCGATGGAGCGAATTTTATAGAGAAATGTATGCGTGTGATGATCTTAGTGAGGGATCCGGGGGTGGCGCCGTGACTGGTACGCCAGACCCGGACCTCGATGACACTGAGGTCATCAGTACGAAAGAGATTGAACGTGCGATTCGAAGTTTGAAATGTGGTAAGGCTGCGGGACTAGACAGAGTTACTGCTGACATGTTCAAGTATGGTGGACCTCGCGTCTGGGACAGCTTTCATCTGCTGTGCAATTTGTGCTGGCGGACGGGGGATGTCCCGGATGATTGGAGATCCGCAGTCATTGTGCCTTTTTATAAAGGTAAAGGTTCATATTTTGACTGCGGGTACTATCGAGCGATCAACTTGACCAGTTTAGGAAGTAAAGTTTACTCGAAAGTTTTGACACGTAGGATGCAAGAGAAATCGGAAAGATTTCTATGGGAGGCACAATTCGGATTTAGACCTGGAAGAGGATGCACGGATCAAATGTTTTCTCTCCGCATGATCACGGAAAAGCTTCTAGCTGCTAACCAGAAGATTTTCTGTGCTTTTGTGGATCTTGAGAAAGCATTTGATAAGGTTGTAAGGAAGAAAATGTGGGAACTGTTGCCGAGGTATGGTGTGGATGGTCGATTGCTAAGGGCTGTGTAGTCACTTTACTGTGACTGTAAAGCCTGTGTGCGGGTAGGGCATGACCTGTCACCCATGTTTAGCATCCAAACGGGCGTAAAACGGGGTTGTATCATGTCTTCCTGGCTGTTAATTCTGTATCTCGACAGCTGTTTACAGAAGCTGAAAGATAGCTGTTTGGGTGTGAAATTGGGTGACATTAAAGTAAATTGTCTGCTGTATGCTGATGATGCAGTGCTTATTGCACCTCCAGAGGCAGAACTACAGGCATTAGTCACGTGTATGAAAGAGGAATGTGAAATTAAATGTCTCCGTTTGAATGCTAATAAAACTAAGGTTCTGGTATTTGAAAGGGACGAAGAGGGAACGAAGTGTGAAATATGGGTAAATCAGGAATATCTAGAACAGGTAAATGAAATCGTATACCTAGGAAGTCCTTTTATCCGGGATGGAAGATGTGATTTAGATGTGGACAGGCGTGTCGCTGCCGGGAACAAAGTCAATGGTGCCCTGACTGCGTTAGTCAAAAGACAAGGCGCAGTGAAGAGTGCACGCCTTGCAATACATAACGTAGTGTTGGTACCGACTTTGTTATATGGCAGCGAAACCTGGGTATGCCAGAAGAAGCATAAAAGCAAGTTGAATGCAGTGGAGATGCGATCTCTTCGTATAATGTGCGGCGTTACCATGGCCGACCGAAAGCGAAACGAAGAGATTCGCAATATGGCAGGTTTGAAAGATGATGGTTTGGCCATGTAGAAAGAATGAATGAGGAAAGAGTGACAAAGCAAATTTATGTTGCAGAGGTGAACGGCATAGTCGGGAAGGGTCATCCTAGGCGAAAGTTTATCGACCAAATTGGCGATATATTAAAAATGGGCCAAATCAAGAGTACCTTTAACCGACGAGCGTGTATGCGTAGGTATATGGATATGGAGGAAGCGAGAGAGGTGTGTCAGGATCGTGCCAAATGGAAGTCCATAATCTCTGCCTACCACTCTGGGTGACAGGCGTGAGTGTTTATTATTATATATATATATTATATGAAAGATGACCTTATCACAAAAATTGATAAGGGCGTGATTCGGTGGTTCGGGCACGTTGAGCGAATGAGTGAAGACCGAATGGTGAAGAAAATATATAGCGCAAAAGTTAATATTAAAAGGTGTCGAGGTAGACCGAGACCAACTTTCGAAGACCATGTGAGCAAATTGCTCGAAAAGGGGAGGGTCAACAGTACTCGGATACTAAGGATCGTGACACTTGACGATCTGTTCTCTCTGACTACCCCGTCAGGGATTGTACGTGAAGATAAGTAAGTAAGTAAGTTGAAATATCAAAACATTCATTAAAAACTTCTATACACAGAATATGTCAGAAAGACAGCTTCCGCAAGTAACACTATTGTTCACAATTATGACGTACTTATGTGGCAGACTTCTACGTTTATCTATAGATATCCTGGAAACGGGAATATAATAATTATCGTATTTAATTTTTTTCCCCTTGTAAAAATTATCCATACCCTAAAAACACTGAAGTCGTTAGTCACCGTTAAATTATTCAATATAAAAACTTTTGAATCAAGATTTTTTTTTTGTCATTTGTGCGCATTTTGCTCAAAGCTTATTTTAGAGATATTATACATTATATTAATTTTGACTTATAAAATTACATGACGCTAAACTATCGACGTTTTCTTTGCCTTTGAGGCCCTTTTAGCTTTATTCAAAATGGTAAACTTCATGGGAAAGGAAAATCTCTTAAAAAAAACTTAATTTGAAAGCAAAATGTTGGAACCGCTCGTTCAAATTTTTCCAGGCGTACTTGAGATGTTGAGAGATTGGCAGTTACAATTGTCACTAGAAGATTCCAAAGTATATTTTTTGTAACTTACTTCAAAGCATTAATCTTTAAAGGTGTATTTTATAGTACTTGAAGAAAATTGATTCTCCTAATCCCACATAATGTTAATTGTGTCTTTTATCGTATTAGGTTATTTTTAAGCTCATTTATATATATCATGGGAGTAGAATTGTATGATAATAAAGTTTTTAGATTTAGTTTTTATTATTGTGGTAATCACTCATGTATATTTGAATGTTATGGAAATAAATTAATTAATTATAGCTCAGTTTTATAATTTATGTATATGAATTTACAGAAACACATAGTATATTTTGTTTTAATGCTATTCCTAAAAGTATGACACTTTGCAGTCCACCTATTGATACGAGGACACTACATCACAGTAATATCTGCACCCAGTTTCAAACAACGAAAGCCACAGATGCGTTACTTTTCCCGAGGAATAGAACGAAATACACCACATTTGGTCCGTGATTAGATTATTTTGATATATATTAGATAGATTTATTTTGTTTAATTGGTTCACCAACAAATGTTACACTAATACATATGCTTAATCCTAAGACAGTAATATAAACTAAGTGCACATTCAATAATAGGCAATCACCGCATGCTTAGTGCTCACAACATTTCCTACAAACAGTTACCAAATAGCAATCAAAATTTTTAAAATAAATTAATATAAAACGATACTAAAAAAAATATTAATATTTTGATAAATTTTGTGCCCAAAACGTTAAAAGAGTCGTGGTGAATGTCTACTACATTATTATAAGTATTTAAAAGTCTGCAAAGTCTGGGTATTGGGGATTAAATCCTAGTACAGTTATATGAAAGAGGAGTAATGAGTTTACGAGGATATCTACTTGGGATACGAAGTAGTAATAAAGGGCAATCTAAGTTATTTTTGTATATTTTATATAAAATAGACAACAGACTGTCCCGACGTTCTGACAGTTAGACCATTTTAAATGTCTTTAATCTATCTACTCGTACATGGATGCATTTCTATATGCTTTTCGTGTCAAAAGGCAGGATGCTATAAAAATCTTTTTGTATGCGAGCAAGGCAAAGGTTATGGGTATAATAATGGAGACGCTAGACTATGCTACAATATTCTAATATACTTCTAAAAATTGAGAGTCATAAAAGGTTTTTTGTGTTTTAACATTACGGAATACTTTAATTTTCCTTATAGCAAAACCTATTGATTGGATGATCTTTTAATAACCCTTTCTAGTTGTGGTATAAATGTAAGCACTTAGGTCCTTAACAGTCTCCACTTCTTGGAAAACTACATCATTGTGGGTATAAACTGATGGAAAAATATTATTTTTGCGCTTGAATTTAATATGTACACATTATTAGATTAAGGTTTATTCCATTAAAATCGCACCATTTAGAAAGTCTTGTTAAGTCCTTCTGGAGAAGTATCATGTCTGACGAATTATAAACGACTTTACAGAATTTTAAGTCATCAGCATACATAAATCAATTGGAATGTAAGAAACAATTAGGAAAATCGGTAAAACGGAAGAAGCTCTTGTCCAGCAGTTCTTGAACTTTTACGAGCTAATAATGAAGAAGAGTTAGTGATAACTTAAATAGATGTAAAAAATACTATCATCAATATAAACGAATGTACATAGTGAAGTTCCTGTTATCAATGTATGTAATAAATGAGTAACTATTGTGCTTCAATTTATTAGATTTTAATATAATTAATAGAATCAGGCGTTACTTTGCGGAAATCCATTATATAAAAGCTTTTACAAAAATTTACTTCGCAAATATCCGCGTTATAAAATAAAATGATGTGTCTTACCTAGTACGAAGAGCACCTCCCGCCCTCCCTCAATTGCATGCACTATCCCCGTCACCACTAATCCCAGCACCGCTACTCACAACACCACTACATTCTCTTACTCTCTTACTCTCTGCTCTCTACCTAAGGAGCGAGCGCTCGCTCCTAAGGTAGAGAGCGGTTGCATCGTCGGACTGTATAAAAGGCACTTGTTTTTATAAATTGTTTTTATCTTTTTGTTATTAGTACTATTTATGCCCAAATTTGGTTATGTTAGGACGGCACCCAATCACGTTCGACTTTGCCAATCACCCGATCATACCAGGTGTCACGCGTGTGTCGGAGAGGGGGCAGCGGAAGGGAGCTTCCCAGCGTCTTGGCGGTCGGGCGAGAGATAGTAGGTGACTAGAGTAGCTTGGGAGCAGCGACCCGGTTAGGCCGAGTGTTTCGGCTACCGCTGCGAAAGTTTGCGCGAGACCGGTTTCGAGTGATTAGGGTCTAGAATTTGGGTTTGGGCGCGGCTTCGCTACGTAATTGGGTTTCGTGAAATCCGCCTCGGATTTGGTGGTCTAGGATTTAGGTTCCCGTACCAGAGGCCTTTATGGGGTTTTACGGTTTAAGTAAATTCTTTGAAAGTAATTGTGCATCTTAGCTAGATGAAGTGCGTGTTTCTTCGTCACGTAGATATGTGAATTGTGCGATAGTTAACTTGTGCGAGAGTGCGGAATAGTGTACGCGCGTCGACTAGATATACAGTCTAGGATTCGAACCGTGCATTCCTAGTTTGAGAGCTTCTCCCTGTTAATTGTCAAGATATCATTATAATTGTGTCGTCGCGTTTAGTGCCCCTTTTGTGTTTTGGTTTGCTAGTTAGATTAATTCACGTGTCAACGAGGCGTATTTTGAATCATGCGCGACGTGTTGTTCTGGTGTCGAATGAAGGAACTTAGTTGTGTTTAACGCTGAATCTGTCGGGTATCACGTGTTCTATTCTACGATAAATGTGGAATTAGGCGAATTTAAGTTAGTTAAATGTACAATGAAGCTAAGAGACTGAATTAGTGACTATGAACAACGAAATGGTCCAGCGATCGAGCCTGCTGGAGCGATGCAGCATTTTTGGGCAGCCTGGAACTCGGCCGCTGCTGCTCGCCTAAGCTTGCTCAGGTCGCAGACATTTACACCTCACTGTACACTACTCGCCATCCACTATTACACACACTAACGGCCTGCCCAAGCCTTGGTGCGAAGTTAGCTTCGGATAATGGTAAGTAATATGTGTTTCTAGCTTTCTTCATATAGTTTATTGTGATAGAACATATTCCACGCGGCCATATTGAAGCCTGACCTACGTCTGCTCTTGAAGTCTCCGATGATGGGCCCCGGATGATTTTTACATTACAAACAGACACTTAATTTTTATTTATTTTTATAGAATATATAATATAGATATAGATGATTATCGCTCGAAAAATAAAGTGTCATTACTCAGTGGTGAAGTAAAATCTTTTAAAATAAATTTAAAACGTTCCACAGTTAAACCAATTATGATTTCGATGTGTCTGCGATAAAATTTGGACCTGTGTGATAGTAATGAAATTGATCTGTTGTGATAATTTATTGCACATTAATAACGTTTTTATAAAAATCCAATAAATAATTATAAGTTATATTTATCGTAGGTATCCCTAAAAAAGGCAAAGGTAATTGTTCGAGGTGTAAACATGATATGTCTAACGTACATAAATTGCTTATACTGCACCGGGTCGGACCGTTGTAAATGATTCGCGTTGAATGTCTGTATTAACGTAAAAATAACGATCGCATAAGTAAAACATGACTTTAAGCATATAAGTTATATGCTTATTTAAATTTACAACATCACCTACTTAACCTTCTTATTTTCGAGCTTTAAAATTATACAACAGCTGCCATCTTACAATAAAAGTACACCGGATGGAGTGTTTCCCTTATTAGATTAAGAAGTGTTGAAATTTTTGCCTTGCTTGGTCCGCCTTTTGCAAGTATCAAATGCAATTAATTAAGTTTAATTTGATCTATCAAATTTATGTGATTTAGGGATCGTTATTTAAAAGATATTATAACATTTTACGCAGGTTACGTAAAAGTCTTTTCCACATTATTTTCCATATTATATTTTAACCGCCGGTCAGCTATAAACACGTTTCTAATATTTACTTGTATTTTGTTTATTTTTTCCGTGTTCGTCACGTGCCACATTTAGCCACGTGCTCGGCGGTGAAGGAAAATATCATGTGAAAACCTGCATGTCTGAAAAATAAGAAAAAAAAATCGAAAGACGTGAAATTTGCCAACACGCATTGAGGCAGCGCGGCGGAAAATTTCATCAGTGCGACGTATAATAATAGTCTTTAACTTTAAATATTTTGTTTACTTTTCTCTTATACTGGATACTTTTACAAACTTTTCCAAATATTTTCAATTTCCAGTTCAGTTACAATATGTCTGCATGCAGCAGATGCTTGTGATTAAATTTTGTAACTGTATTTCAATTTCGAAACTGGAATCCTCGTTGGAGCTATATTATTTATCTAATGTGGTTGAAATGAAAGTTATTGCAGTAATCAAAGTACTCCCCTCCCCTTCGGATCTGAGTTCTGAGTCTGTATCCCAGTTATTGTTGTCATTTGGCGATAGTCTTGATATACCGGTTTGTAAATAGTTGTCGATAAAAATGGCAAATATGACCTATACAGCCATGTCTCTTGTGCACATAATCATTTTTTACATTATTTTTTCTGATTCATTTAATTGTGAGTATTATCTTTATATATAAAAATTACGTGACACTTTGTTTGTCTTCGATGGACTCCTACACTACTGAACTGATTTCAATAAAATTTTGCGAAATGCACACAGTGTGCAGACTTCCAACTTGAGAGATATGATAGTTTTTATCCCGTATCCCGTAATTCCTGCCAAGGATGATACGCAATTTCAATAGAGAAGGAGACTGGGTACTACCACCTGCTTTTTATCCTCTTGTGGCGGTGTTATCGTCGCACCACAAGCTAAACGCATGGAAGCATAAATCACGCTATTAAATTTCCGAAGAAAAAACACTATATATAGAATAGCTCTGAACAACCACTCGCAGCGTTGGCCGCTCCCCGGGCAGAACACCTTGCCCGGCGGGAGATCTCTCCTTTTCCTTCCACCCGCAAACATCAGGAAACTACAAGTTCGAACCTTCGTCATCGTCCTCAAGTACCCCTTTCATTCGCTCCCCGAGCAGATATTGTCTCAAGTCTTCACATTCTGCAAGCTATCTAGCTTTACAAAGATTCATCGCAGCACTGGAATAATAATGATTCCTATTCCTTCAACCTACACTCTGCGCTACAGTTTTCAGCACGGCTCTGAGCCTTACTGCTAGCCTTTGCTTCACGGCACTCTCGCGAATTACTTGCCTTCTTCTAGACTCACCGCAGACTACATGTGATATCGGGACCTCAATCACCTCAGTCCTCCTTGAACATCGGTGCTATAAAGTTTCTGGGTTGAAAAAATTTCTTCAGAATTTGGATGAAAAATCTTTGATGGATAAAGAAAAACGAATCGTATTTGAAAAACGGCAATGCCCACCGTTCATAGACACTTCGGGCATGGGTGTCCATACATAAAAGCATATAGAAATTATAATATGCAATTAAAAGAATGAAATGGTTAAGGAATTGGTTTACAAAAAGTTCGGAGTTTTAAGATATAAAGGTTTTTTATTTTCACAAGAACAGTTTTTTAACAACAAATTACTTCATATTTTCGTGACATTTAAACCACAATTGACACAGCGTAAATGTCTTCTTGAATGAGTTACTGAGAGCTGGGAAGAACTCTGCCCGGTGTGAAAGCTGGGGTCTTCGTTAACAGTGGACATCTCGAGTCCAAGTCGAGTCCAAGTTCGTGCAGAGGTTATCGTTAGGAGTGGGAGCGGGATCCATTTTCAGGCCGTGATCAATGGGTGAAAAGAATTATTGGAGTCCATTTAGAAAGCTTATTCGTTGTAGATAAAAAATCCGCGAGAAAACAAACAAAATAACCCAAATGCAGAGGAATTCGACTTGTGACTATTTACTTTTGATAATTATGACATGGACCTAGCTGTCAGATTAGATGTTGCCAATTAACAGACATGAAATCGATAAATAGATAGCGATTTTTTAATTCAATTTATAAATTCATATAAAACAATAATCTTTGATTCGCTTTAAGTTCTGCATTTTAAAATGTTTTGTTTTATTTATTTAAATTCCGTTTTAAATGTTTTTTTAAGAACAGATAAGAATAACAGTTAAATTGTGCAGTAGCGTTTTTGTTATGTTCTAAAGAGTTCATGGTAAATGAAATAGCAATTCGCTTGTTTAATTATCATAACAATTATCGAAATTATAAATAAAAATACCACCACTATAATAATGATGCCATAGAAAATCGATTGAAAAAACAGATTAGACTTTTTTGACGACATTTGTAATTGGCAACACTTTTTATTTTATTTACAAAGTAATGACTTGAATGTTTACATAATTACATTTTTATCTTTTCGGTCCTTTTTTGTGCAAAAATGTTGCAATCTTTTTTGGATACATAAATACCGCGATTAATTACCATAAAAAAGATGTATTTTTAACAAATGCAAATTGTTGGGCGTTTCATGGCAGGAATTGGGCATTCCCCTTTGGCGATAAAGAAACAGAACTTATTAAGCTTAAATTTAAGAAAAATATTTAAAAGTGGGAAGCTCTCACGAGCTAAATACTCACCACAACTGCGAAGTTTTGCTTTAACTCTCTATACTGAAACAAGAATTTCTTTCTTAATGAACAAAGCTAACCCACAAAAATGTATTCGTTACATGTATAAAGAAATCTAATTCATGTTAAAACCCAGTTATAGATAAAACTATAACTGATCTTTAAAATTATATAAACATTAAATTTATTAGTTAAATGATAGGTAATTATAGAAGCAATGAATAAAATCCTATCTGTTAATACAATATCCACCTTTTCATCGATAATGCATATCGACAGTTGTTACATCCATAGATGTATGCAATTTGTCAATGTAGTTCCGTCACTTCATTACACTTGTTATGATACAGAATATATGTATGTGTGTGTGAAATTGTAAATGTATTATATTAATTGTAAATTTCGTAGTGATAGACGGTTATTTTTGTGTGGGAGTCTGAGCAACTGTGCGGGTCACTTGTTTCCCCCTACAAAAAAAACAGTTTGGAATCGGAAAATAACGCTATGGCTTCTCCCCTCCTGTATTGCTCTATGTTGTAAATAAATAAACCTAAGAGAGTCAGGGATCAAAAGCTCTTCTCAAAAAGAAAAAAAACAGAGAAGATATAATAGAATAAAATTCGTAAGAGCATGTTTTAAATGAGGAAAAGGGAGAAGGGGATCTTTTGTAGGCTGTTTACTTTAATTTTGAGTTAAAAATACTATATCATATATTAGTTGTAGTAAATAAAATAAAAGTGTATAATATTATAGATGGAGTATAAAATATAATATTTTCTACAACTATGTATTATAATATATAGTTGTAGTAGATCAACCGTGTAGTGGCAGTGTAAGAATATTCACTATACCATATCATCCCATTGGTGTCGTAAGAAGCGATAGAGACAAATACAATGAAGGTTCGTGTATAATACGAGGTAGCTTATTGATGAAATAAAGTGATCGATTCAATACTCGACCATAAAGCAACGAATGTCATGACATACCTTCGTAATTATTACATTTATGTAAATTATAAAATTATCTCATTGTCATGACAAATTATTAAATATAACTAAATAAAGAGGTTAAAGTTTATTCATATTATTGGAATTGTAGAAAAGTATCTATCTTCAGATAAAGTTAATTCATCAAATAAATTATAATTAACAGAATCAGAACTATTTGAGTGTAAAATATTTTAGAGTACTAATTTTAAAACCTATAAAATTAACTATAACCTGTCTCTTTATAATACAAATTTTGGTACAATTGTAATATTTAATATGTTTATATTTTATTTTATCATAATGAATAACTTTTATCAGAGGATCAAGTAATCGGCCTTATGAAAGTTTTCAAAATGTTCAATAACTATGTTCAAATTAAAACAAATAAAAATATCAAGATTCATTATTCAATTAATTGTGATTTTCTTTAAATTTCACAAGTATCACAAGTGTGATCTGATTTATAACATCAACAGACGCTTATTGATATTTTTTTATAGGATAAGGGTGACAAGGGTGAAACGAGCACACAGTCCACACCTGATGGTAAGTGGTAGCTGTGGCCTATAAACATCTACATATATTCTCGATTATGAATCAAAATGCAGATGCGTTTTCAACCCGTTAGGAGTAAGATGGAATGCCTCGTTTCCAGTAAAAAGGGCCCTCTGGTTCTCTACACTCACCATATGAAACACAGCAGCGTTAAGCTGCCATTTAACGCTGGTATTCTGTGAGAGCGTGGTGGTTCCCCGGTCGAGCCGACCCATTCGTGCTAAAACTATACCAATAATATAACTGCAGCATGGCTCTACCACGTATAACTTCAGACTCTACAAACTTCAGACTGGAACACAGCAGTGCAAATGTAATAAGGTAAAAGAGTGGTACCTAACCAGATAAATCTATCCCATAAAATAATATATATATTATTTTATTATTATAAAGTCAGCAATGTTACTTTGATTTTAAATACTTATCGTCATATTTCAAAATATATCTTGACTTTTTACACCATTGCAAAGAAAAAGTTTTAAAATATTATTTGTTTACGACACCGTGGCGTTTATGTTCCTTTATAAGCATTGGTCTTGCCAAAGTGCCGCATAACCACGAGATATGATATACGTAAATGTGTTTCAATTTTCTGTATGATCTTTTTTAACTCCTCCTTAAATTTTATATATTTTGTTCTATAATGTCTTTGTGTCATGACATGTCTGTTGTTTATAACTTTAGGACTTTTTAAAATAATGCTTCTATTTTACCCTAAGTTATATAAATTTCGTTAAAATTTAGTGTTAATGATCGTAAAAATAAATTTAAATAGAAAAAGAAAAGAAAATATTCAACTAATTAGACGTGCCCGCGACTTCGTTCGCGTTTTATTACTTTGGGCCAAATTGAAAAATAATTATATATCAATTTAGAATTGTTAAAACTTTAATCTACACTAATGTTACAACACAAACAGTAATCTTTATATATAAAAATTACGTGTCACATTGTTTATCCGCGATGAACTCCTAAACTACTGAACTGATTTCAATGAACTGTTTTACAATGTGTGCAGTTTGGTCCAACTTGAGAGATAGGATAGTTTATATCCCGATAAGTGACCCTCAATTTTTTTATTGTGAATTTAATGATTTTATTTAGGACACATGGTCGTCGGAAAGGGCAGAACAACGTCTGCCTGGTCAGCTAGTAGTATATAAATTTTTATATTTCAATGGAACTATTTTATCACAAAACCGACCTAGTGCATGGATGACATAAAACCGAGAGAGTCGTATCCGTTCAATACTAAATTTAAAATAAAACTTAGTACCTTCGATATGCTCTAAGAAAATATAAACAAGAAAGAGGCTAACAATTACTCCGTTAATTATAAAAACGTAGGGATTCATGGATTGCAAACTTCAATGATAAAGAGGAAACGATGATTCGCTTGCCGTAAATAAATCCATCACCGCGTTACATCCTGGCGGTGTAGTAAGTGGCGACTATGGGAAATGGCAGAAAAATCTAATGGCTTTCGATATATAGCGGTAAAACTATATCGGATATAAAAGTCATAGTTGTGAGACGTCTTGTGTTGCGATCTTCAATCTCAGGCAGATTGACCAACTGTGAATATTATTGCAAATCACCCTTAAGTAATAAAAGTCCGATCTCACTTTTTTATTTTGATGGCATTTAGGCTGTCTGCTGTGTATGTCTTTTAATTATTTTTAATTGGTTTATGTTATTGCTCATACAATTATGAATACACATGTACCGGTTTCGGTACAAGCTATCAAAAGTCCACTACTGAACATAGGCCTCCCCCATAGAACGACTCACAGAGGTGATATTTTATGATATTGTTATAGGGATTATATTTAGATATTTATATCGCTTGGCAAGCGGATCGGTGACCGATTTTTATTTTTTTGGTGTAAGGAAGACGTAGCAACATTGCCTGGTTTCTTTCCATCTATCGCCTCTTACGACAACCACGGGACGATATGTGGAAGTAAATATTTTTACACTGCCACTATACGATATAAAGAAGACACAACGATGGGAAAAAATACAACCAAACAAGGCGGGCATGTGTTTTTCTGTAACACGTTATAAGAACACTCTTAAGACATATTATTATGACATTTGACTAATCCTGACTGCTCCTTTAAATTATGTGAAAGAGATGTTGTAATTTAACAGCTTTTTCTTAATTAATTTGTCCAATTAGGATCAATATTCTTACTTGAATTTATTAATCTAAGGAAATTACACTCAGTAAAATTTTAATTTAAAAATAATAATGAAAATTGTTAAAAAGAATTGACATTTATGACTGACTTCGAATTGATATTCTGTGTAAGATTCAACTAGGTTTTTTTTTTCTAGTGGGTAACATATTAAACTTGCGGGGGCAAGGACGAAATATGTCGGACTCGCAGGTTGAGGGTATAGGTCAAGAAAGTGGACCACTCGGAAAAAACAGCTTTCCTAACTCCAGTGGCTGATCTGGTTTAAGGCTCTGCCGCTGGAATACCGACAATCCTCTACCTTAATTCAATGCGGCTCCTTCTTCCTCCGCGACTCCACCTCGCTTGTGACAGGAAGGAGGAGGGTACACCCTTCCCGCCACAGTCCACCAGCGCACATCAGGAATGAGCTAGTCAAGCCCACTCGGAGCAGTCACCTCGGACCAGCCCTACAACATCTACAGTCAAGTTGGTTCCTCTTTGTTAACCGTGGGCTACTAAGCCACGGCTACTTAATCCCCCCGCCACGACGAGGCGGTAAACCGTTCAGAGCGAAAGAGTCAATTTTCTATCTTAAAGGGTTATTTGATTTGATTTGTAATCATTTCAGCTATAATCTAACTGTCCTAACATCCTAGCTTCCTAATACAACTCTAGTTTCCTATCTCACCCACGGCGATAGCACTAGCCACAAAATGATTTTATTATACACATTATATATAGTTTACCTAATGGTAAAGGTATGCTGTGGCCCATAGACATCTGTACATTTATTCATGATCAGCTCTTACCCGCGACTTTAACCGCGTAGAAATCAGAACATACAAATCACTACGTAAAACTAAAACAAAAAAATAAATAAAAATCGATTTTGCATAAAACTTTAAGAGAGTGAATTTCTCAAAACAATCACCCATGTTTTTCGGATGAAGTATAGTCTAGATAACTTCTGGAATTGCTCTCTATCTGTTCGTGAAGTTTCATTACGATTGATTTAACAGTTTCGAAGATTAGCTCAGACAAAATACAAATAGACAAACTGACGGATTCAACTTGGCTGGGCAGCGTTCGGGATAGTACATCTTTTCGTTAGGTATATCTCAAACTTTTAAAACAAGATTGTGATGACAACAAATTTTAAAACAAACCAGTGCGTGTTGCCACTGTGACTTGTGGATCTGAGACGAGGTCCACCACTACTGGAAGCTCAATGTCGCTCAGCGAGATATGGAGAGGGCTATCCTCGGGATTTATCTAAATTAATAAACTTAGAAATGAGGATATCCGCAGTAGAACTAGAGTAACCGATATAACCCAATGTATTAGTAAACTGAAATTCCAATGGGCCGGCGATATAGCTCGAGTGACCGACAACCGATAATAATTATAATAATACGTTTATTTGTTGATCACAAGTAATACATTAAAATGTGTTAACAACTGCGTATTGTGTCCTATATGATGTACCATTAATTGACATATAAATATTTAAATAGAAATAAAATGTCCGATTAATTGAAATGTCAAACGTACCAATTACGAGGTCAATCATCCAATCATAATTGTATAATTTTTAGTAAATGTCAAAAGAAATAAGTAAATAAAAAGAAAGAAAAATTTTGTAAAAAAAATAATCACTTCGAAATTGTTCATGAATAAATTCTTGCATTGAGTAATAAACTTTTCAACTAATAGAGCTTTTAGTTTTTTATTAAAGTCTTCTATTTCATGTTCTTTAATATTGTTAGGCAAACGGTTGTAAATAATATACTATGTCGCAATAATGTTGTTTTACCTGGTACACTAACAACATTATGTTTTTTAATTATTTAAAAAAAAACTTAATAATATTTTAAGTTAAAGACTATAAAGGAATAGCGTTATTTTCCGTAAAAGGTGCAGTTAGCCATTAGAGACGGGGAAGTTAATCCATTTTGCATAATGTAAGCTAATGTGTGCGCTCTTTGTCGCACCTGCAACTGCCGCAGAAAATTGAATGAGCGGCAGCTACATTGATGCATAGCAGACAATATTGCTAACTAATCATTGCACTGTAACTGCTTTAAATGTAAATGATTTATAATTTAATTTGATATTAGTTCACACGTAAAAGATATGTAAATAAAAGTAATACTAAAGTGGAATTTTTGTATATTATTTGTTTGTACGATACTCGAAAAAGTGATGTGAAAGTAATAATTATACATCCCACAGCCGAGCATAGGCCTCCTCGCATTATTGAGAAGGTTCAAAGCAGGCAGCAGTCTCCTTAATTTATTCTTTTTGCTCATTAATACCGATGGGGATCGAGCTTAGTTTATTCGCACAGCTCACAAATCTTGCTATTGTTTTTTTTTCCTTTTAGCTTCTCAAACACAAGTCGTGCCTAAATTTGATAAACGTGTTTTAATATCATTTGTTGTCACCATTTAAGTATAATATGTATCGACTAGTTTAATAATCTAAAAAAATTTTGATGAAACTGTTTGTTGTTTGAAAACTATTCAAGAAATAAAAAATGTCATGTGAAGATTGCAAACAAAAATATTTACTAAAAATTATGTTACATTGAAAGTAGATCGAATGAACGAAATATGTGAGTAAAATCACAAAACTTTTAAAGCCAAAATAGGACCTAAATACTGATTACATTCTGCTCTAAAAAGGGCTCCCTGAGTGAACATTATTTAGTTGGATAATCATCAAGGGAATTAGCAGACCGTAAGCAGTAACGAGGAATATTAGCGCCGAGTTTCATTATTCGGAAACGCTATTATTCACGATGACTTTGTAATCCTTTTCCATAGAGCTGTAAAAACAAATTGTGCAACTATTTCATTGTAGCAAGAAATCGTACATTTCTGTGACCGTCATTATAAACTTTTTTAATTTGTAACATATATTGACGAAGTCACGTTCGCCTTGAATATATATTTATATGTAGTTAAAAGGCGTTTGTATCTTTTTTGATTAAATTTTTTTTTTCTACTAATGTAAAAATTTAAAATCACACTTTTCTACACTCGTACGTCAATTTTTTTTGTAAAATAAGACTGAAAAATGAACACAAAATCCATCAATCTTAAGTAGCCCATAGACATCCTTGATTTACATTTATCCGCGATTAAAGATCAAATGCGTAAAAGGGGTACCCGGTTTTCTACATTCACCATACGAAACACATTAAGCTGCTACTTTAAGCAGAGATTCTGTGAAAGCGCGGTCCTACCCAGATCAAACCAACCCATTCGTGCTTCAACCACAATATAAATGCAGCGTGGCTCTACCACTGTCTGTGAGATTGTCAAAACACTGTTTTATATTTTTTTCTAATATAGTAAATGCTGGCAGTTTGTACCTTCTGTTAGCTGCATGATTCAATACTAACTTCATTATTGTTTGAAAAAGTCTTCGCAAAAATAGCACATGTAATATTTAGTGTACTCTTATTATTCTTAAAATATTGCTTGTTTTTATATTACATATAGCCAAGCTTAAACATATTTCTTATCTTTAAATTTAAATTTTAAAATTGAATATATATATATATATATATATATATATATATATATATATATATATATATATATATATATATATATATATTCAATATACGGGGGATGAGTCGCTCGCGTCCGTAGGCTTCGACCACTTAATCCTAGGCCCAAACCTACACGTGTCCCCCGGGTGGTGCTAAACAAGCGACAAAGCCGAAAGAACAGACTCGGCTCTTTGCCGTGAGGTAGCGGCGTAAAAAATACCACACCATACTTTCGCACCATGAGGCAAAACATTTACGAAATGGCCCCGAGTTCCCGGCGCCCCTTTAATGGGGCAGGAGTGCGAAGAATCTCCGGGAGAAAAACCGGCGACGAGGTTCGCCACCCGTCACGTTCTGTCCCCCGGAGTGGCGAAAAGTGGATTGCGGAAGCCCGTCTGGCTACATTGAATGTATGTGGAGGAATGAATGATAAGATGGATGAAATATGCGATATGATGTATGATAGAGGAATAGACGTGTTATGACGTGTAATGATTTAGACTTGGAGACTGTGTGGTAATAATGTCAAGAAAGGTTTAGTGGATGCAGCTACCGAAGTATGTGGTGTAAGTAAGAGAACGATTGAAAGGAAAAATAACACGTTATGGTGGGATAATGAGGTACGGATGGAAGTTGAATCAAAGAAGAAAGCATGGCTAGATTTACTAGCAACCAAGGCTAGTAATTCTAGCAGTATGAATGATGGTACTGAAAGGAAAAAGGCAGTTTTTAGACACCTAAATAAGAAAGTAAAAGAAGTAGTTGAAAGGAAAAAGCAAGAAAGAACGGATATGAATGATAGAAGAATATCGGATAACTTCCAGGCAAACATTAAAATGTTCTGGAAACTCGTAACAACTACCAGGGGACATTCAGAACAGCCTAAAATGAATGCTATACGAGACCAGAATGGCTGTATTCTGGAATGACGAAGTTTTGTGTTTAAGGAGATGGAAGGAATACTTTGAAAGCGTGTTTATGAGTGATGAGACGTTTGAATTAAATGAAATAGAAATTCCGAAAGAAGAGGAAATAGATAGAGATATAAGTATAGATGAAATAATGAAAGCAATGAAAAGTATGAAAGCAGGTAAGGCAGCCGGTTATGATAGGTTATCTCTCGAAATGCTAAGGGCTGGAGAAGGAGTGGTGGCAGACCTGCTGTACACCTTGTTTAATTTATGTTGGGAACTTAAGCGGGTACCGGGAGACTGGTGAAAAGCCGTGATAGTCCCAATATATAAGGAAAAAGGATCCAGCAGGACTGTAAATACTACCGTGGTATCAGCCTTCTTAGCATTGTGGGAAAACTGTATGCTAAGGTACTAATTGAAAGAGTTATGAAAGAAACTGATGGAAAAATTTGGGATGTGCAAACGGGATTTAGAAAGGGAATGGGATGTACGGATCAGGTCTTTTCCATGCGCATGATCGCCGAGAAGTTTTTGGCCAAAAACCAATAAGTTTTTTGTGCGTTCATGGACTTGGAGAGGGCTTATGACAGAGTGGACAGGGATGTGTTATGGCAAACACTGAACTCATTTGGGTTGAGCGCTGGTCTGATACAGGCATTGAAGTCTCTATACAGGGACTCTAGTGCTTGTGTCAGGATCAACGGGGTCTACTCGGACTGGTTTGGCATCCATAAAGGTGTCAGACAGGGCTGTGTGGCTTCCCCGTGGTTGTTCAACATATTTATGGACATATGTTTGGAAAATTTGAAAGTAGAAGAATGCTGGTTAAGAATGGGTGAGTTAACCGTCAAATGCCTTTTGTACGCCGATGATCAAGTCATACTTGCATCGTCGGTAGCCGAGTTGCAAATGATGGTTACATTAATGAACAGGACATTAAAAGAAAAGGGAATGAATGTGAACGCAAGTAAGACGAAAGTTATGGTTTTTGAAAGAGAAGAAAGTAAAACGATATGTGAAATAAGAAGAGAAGGGGAGTTGGTAGAGCAAGTAGATGAGTTTGTATATTTGGGATGTGTGTTTAGCAGGGATGGTAGATATGATAAGGATATAGAACGACGAGTGAATACAGGAAATAGAGTGAATGGGGCTCTACACTCTATTGTGAAAAGTCAGAATGTGTCCAAAAAGGCACGTATGGCAATTCACAATGCTGTGTTAATACCTACTTTAATGTATGGTAGTGAAAGTTGGGTGTGGCAGAAGAAGCACGAGAGTAGAATAAATGCTGTAGAAATGCGGTCATTAAGGAGTATGTTAGGGATGAATCTGAATGACAGAGTGAGAAATTGTTTAATAAGAGAAGAGTGTGGTTTGCAAGATGATGTTGTGACCAGGATTAAGAAAGGAATGCTTCGGTGGTTTGGCCATGTAGAAAGAATGAATGAGGAAAGAGTGACAAAGCAAATTTATGTTGCAGAGGTGAACGGCATAGTCGGGAAGGGTCACCCCAGACGAAAGTTTATCGACCAAATTGGCGATATATTAAAAATGGGCCAAATCAAGAGTACCTTTAACGAGCGTGTATGCGTAGGTATATGGATGTGGAGGAAGCGAGAGAGGTGTGTCAGGATCGTGCCAAATGGAAGTCCATAATCTCTGCCTACCCCTCTGGGTGACAAGCGTGAGTGTTTATGTTATGTTTATATATATATATATATATATATATATATATATATACGTTAAATTTAACCAAATTTACATATAAATAAAGAAAAAGAAATACCTGAATTAATACATACACAGCATAGTTACGCACATAACAGAACACCCAATATTATTTTAAAATTTATTTTACTTAAAAGCTGTTTTTAAACCAGCCAGAACCAGAACGTATCAAAAACACCAAATTACTCATTATACATACGTGATAAAGAATGAACACACTTTGCACCATAATCCGTATGATGAAAGGAAACGTCAAAGGTGAAGTACAGCGGGCGATGTAATTCAAAATATACGATATAAACTTTTGTTGAATGCGCTCTATTACGTCAGTGTGCACGGTTTATAAGAGAGCTACGATGGCTACCCGAGTACAGAATCAGAGTACAAAACCTATCTAACTGCAAAGTGGGGTAAGAGAGGGGAGACAGGGTGGCGTTATATCCCCGAAACTCTTCTTTGCTGAATTGGAAGACGTTTTCAAGCTACTGGACTGGAAAAGATGTGGTATTAATATTAATGGCGAGTATATCACTCACCTTCGATATGCTGATGATATAGTTCTTATGACAGAGTCGCTGGAGGACCTAAGCACTATGCTCAATGACCTCAATAGTTTCCCCAACAGATAAGTCTTAAGATGAACATGTACAAACAAAAATCATGTGTGATGGCCAAGTCACACCTATGTTGGTAGTTATTGGGAGCACAAAGCTCGAAGTTGTTGACGAGTATGTTTGCCTAGGACAAATAGTCAGACTAGGTATGTCCAACTCCAACCGAGAGGTCAATCGATGGTTCAACTCGGCTGGGCAGTGTTCGGGAAATTATAGGTACAATACATCTACTCGTCAGGTATACCTCAAAACCTGAAAAAGAGATTGTACAACCAGTGCATGTTGCCAATAAAGACTTACGGATCTGAGACGTGGTCCTTCACTGCTGGCCGTATGAGGACGCTCAAGGTCGCTCAGCGTGTCATGCAGAGGTCTATACTTTAAAGGCCGGCAACGCATGTGCAATTCCCTCCCTGGTGTTGCAGTTGTTCATGGGTGGCGGTAGTCACTTACCATCAGGTGAGCCGCATGCTTGTTTGCCCCCTCTCCTATAAAAAAAACTGGGGGTATTTTTGCGTGATAAACTTAGAAATGAGGATATCCTTAGTAAAATCAGAGTGACCGACATAGCACTACGGATTAGTAAGCCAAAGTGGCAATGGGCCGTCCATATAGCTCGAAGAACCGATAACCGATGAGGAACAAAGGTTTTCAATTGGCAGCCTCGTACTGGTAGGCGAAGTATAGGGTGACCCCCCACTAGATGGAGTGACGACTTGGTAAGACATGCAGGAAGTCGATGGAAGCAAGTGACTCAGGACTGTGTTTTGTGGCATTCTTTGTGGGAGGCCTATGTTCAGCAGTGGAATTGTGAAGGGCTGTAATGATGAATAGTGATGATGATTGCGAAAACTACGATGATTTTCACCATGGACTCGCACTTACTCCCTCTATGATTGGTACACTACAATACAAACATTTTTTCCGAAATATTTCAATTATTTATCTCTGAAAATTCTGAAAAATGGTAAAGTTTTATAATATTTTACGTTTAACATTGACATTAAACTGGTACGTGAACGTCGTAAATAAGTCAGCAATTTTAATATATCATTAATACATTCATTCATACAAATACAATGATGTAAGAGTAATTCGTCGAGCGTAGCGTGGTCTTCTGAGTACTCATAAATAAAGAAATAGTTAAAAAAAAAGCGTTTCAATTTCAAAATACTTCCAATAAGTCCTTCTCGTGAAACTATAACCTTAATAGTTATAAAAAAGGACATTTCCATGTGAAATTAAAGATAATATATTTTCGGAACTACATTAGAAAAGGTATATCACGAAATACTGAAAGAAATATTCGCTTGTTCTCTAGCTACTTTAAGTCTTTAATAACTTTTCTCCCCGGGTGGAGTTTTTAATACAAAAAGATGTCATTTTATTTTTAAAATTGTCTTTAAAGAAATAAAATTGGGATCTTGGTTAAGACGAGACTAGATCATCGTCGGTAAAGGATTCATTTTTATATATAGGAGTACTTTTAAAAGTTTTTCTATTATTCTTCTTGCCTATTCTTTCTTTTTGCATATATTCTTCTTGCATATATTATATTATCAATTTAATGAGTTTTTTTTGCTTGTTTATACTTTATGTTTCATAAATTATAACCTTTAACAGCCCGTAGAGTCCCCAGCAGCTGTACAAATGTATTATTATTAATATGAAGAATGTTAAAGAGCGCACCACCTCTAGGTCGAGGTTCCGTTAATCCATTACAGATTGCCTCATTGATTTTTCCGTAGCTGTCACGCTCGGCAAGCAGATTGGCAACCACAGTTTTTTTTTTAATTTTGAGCTGTTACCAAGAAGATGTTTTGCCCATCTCCTGTTTCAGTTTCCCTCAGTCATCTCCTATGACATTCTCCGAACGATATGGAGTAATGGAAATTCTTACACTGCCACTTCAATTTTACTGTTTTAAATTGGCGATAATTTTTTTCTCTGCATGGGTCGTAATCTTTATTAATATGATTAAAAGTAGGATTAATTGCAAAGTATGTTTTGATATAAACTTTAACAAATACTAACAATAATGTAATCAATATTGATATAATAATATAATAATAATACGAATCATTTCACACTAGAAGTATACGACGCTGCCAAGGCCGTCACAGATTATCTTAGTTCTCTCTTAGTTTAATATAATATTCATCTTTTAAGAAGATTTTGCTGCCCCTCAAGTTTTGCCGCCATGGGCCAATGCTTCATGGATAAACTGGTCGCGACTTTTTTTTCTATTTTCATTAATGTATTACTTCACATTACAATAATATTTTTATACAGTTTTTCTTAAATAAAATTTCAATCTTGATTTTTGGACAAACCTTGAACAATTTTGACGTTTGTTTGTGGGACCTTATATTCAAATACGTGCCTTATGTAAGTATCTTATTTTGTAAACTAAAGAACTGAATAATTTAACAAGAACGGTGAAATAAAAAGACAACTTGTATTTAACCGAAGGTGCTCATCATCTCACCTGCCAATCGTGGTATGTAAGAACAATTCTATCAAATAATATTATTTCATGTGTTGTAATTTTTCTTCTTCAAACCCTTAAATCTCACTCCGCAAAATTTTCATTCTATATTTTTCAGAACTTAAAAGTCCATTAACCGTGGACGCACAAGCACTCGAAGTCGACTTAAAATTTCTATGTAATCAGTGAAGGAAAACAAAGTAATGGGCTTGTTGAGAATGTAAAGTACATTAAGAATACGTGTGAACATGCATTAAAATACTAGAGCACTTACCACTCTCTCATAAAAATATTTTCGTAATCTAATACATGTAAATAAATAACATGGATGAATTGTTGTGCCATGAACATGCTATCCTAATTACCTTTTTTCAAGAAGTCTTTTTAGTAACATATTTAATATATTTATATACAATATATCTATTATTGACGCCACCAACATGTGAAAGACAATGTGAATAGAAAAAGTTTACATTCTTTGGTATGCAAATGAACTAAGATCGCGAACTAAAAATATATGTATCGTCAATAAAACACGCACAACTTGACTGATGTCGAAACTAAGCACATTCAAATGAAAATGCTAGCTTGCACTTGCATTGCCTGATTTGCAAATTTATGTACGTGTGAGTAGAAGGCATTCGACAAATCTGCTTCGTTTTTAAATTTATTGGTCTGTCTCAAGTCTCAATACTGGCCTCTATATGACCCATAATATTATTATTATTATTTACCTATGAAATTGCCGTTCTGTAGTACTGGCCGTTTCAAATCAAAATAATTTATGTTTGGCTAAGAACTCTAATTACAAATATATTTTATTTAAAAAAAAATGGAATTATTTTTTCAAAATTCAAGTTGTACATGTGTACTGTGAAGAATTGAACACAATGATGGACAAGCCCGCACGTCTTCAGCCAGTTTGTCAATCGCTATTCCACGCTGCTCCTGTACGACAGCGCGCGACCTCATACTGCACAACAAATGATCTTCAAGTTATAAGAGCTGGGGTTGGAAGCTCTTTATTATAATATAAAATTATAAATAAGCTAATTATTTTCAAATGTACACAGACCTAAGACGGTTTACTAAACCACCTTGTGAATATCTATGTATATAATATTGTTAAATGAATTCCTATATTACACGAGCCACATCAACTCTTCCGTAAATATGTAAAAGTTTCTAAGAAAAAGAAAGTAGTACTATACGATTTAGTTACTGAGGTACAACTATTTATTAATATAATATTAAAAAATAACTTTTAATAAATAAATAAATTTAAAAAAAAACAGGAATAAAAGTAAAATAAAAATCTTAAGAGGTTTTTATAACTTAAATCTTTTAAACCGTTCACCGCTATAAATAGTTTGTGATTAAATGCACAAATAAAGAAATATCTAATTATTGAGGACATTTCAATAGGTAAATTAACGTAATTTATGAAAAATGTCACCACCTCAAAATTTCATACACAAAACAATTTTAATACTGTACACCTTTATAAAACAGTTAAGGATTTTAAAATATGTTAATATAATATAAAAAGACTGAAATGCATTGATAGAAGGGATCTAGCTTATATATTATCCGAAAAATTAAAGATTTTTTTTGTAAAATTGAAAAATAGTCGTTGATTAACTTAAATATAAATAACACCATAATAGATCCTATCCTGGCGAAGTTTGTGTGGGTTGCTAGTACATAATAAAATATATAAATATATTTATTTAAAAAAAAAGAATTTAATAATTTATTTTAGCGAGGCAATTAGTATTTCAAAAAGTCAAGCAGATGTTTATAATAGATCTATAGATTGCACGGCACATACAATAATTAATTTAAGATTATTTCTAACTTAATAAAAATGTATGGGTAGAGTTTTTAAAGTAGTGCTTGAATAAATAACACTCGTAGTAGTAGTCGTAGCAGGAAAGTTGGCCGTTTGCCAATGAGTTTAACTAACTTGTCTTCAGTACCTCTTTGAAAATGAATTTATAGCTAAAATACAATAAAAAACAGGTTGCTCAGATAACATTAACGTAAGATTTTTATTCCAGTCTCAAAATCTCTGCATTGTCAAATAATATATTTTTAAAATAAACACATGTGATTTTACGACGTCTGTGAATTTAACTACGTTGATGCATTCACTTGTACAATTTCTTTTAATCTAGATAATGTAGATTACTTTCTGTTTACGAGTATTTATCAAGGAGACAATGTACAGCGTGGCCTAGAGGCCAAATTCTCGATTATTTTGACGCAAGCCTTCGTAGCGTTCCTCTACTAAAGCATCTATAAGCATTACACCAAGGAGCAAATACAAAGAGGAGGTGTTGTAATTAGATTTCACTATGTAATAACGCGTGGCAATTTGCGTTGGATGAGGGGATGTTAAGCCCCGCCCACTTTGCTATTTTGCTTCTACCGATAAATAGTAAAACTACTAGCATCGTTCCATATCGATGTTGTAATGTAGTTTAGCTACTTTGACGACGATGGCGACGTGGCCTGTTCACAAAATGATTATAAAAACTATAAAAATAATATTTTGTTGCTTAAAATTCTTTAGGACTGAATGCAAAGCAAATTTCAACACCTTCTTATGATTATTTTACTAATACTGAGCTCTACGTACCTTTACATTTTTAGTTCCCATGACACAAAGTGTCGCCATCTAGTGTCGAATATATTTAATCAAATTTGAAAGCCCACACAGAGATTTTTCTAGAACCTTTTTAATATATATTTTATTTCTCTACATAGCATCTGAGTTCAGCTAAGCTGGGTAGTTTTTACACGATAAAATACAACACTTCATCCTTGTCTTCTTAATACTACGAAAATACACCGATTTTTAACACATAAGCGCACATGACGAACGCTGACAGTATACTTAGTAAAGCCACGCCCTCTGTGATGACGTCAGGACCTAGTTAGAATCGAAGTGCACAATTGCTTATACCATCTCTTCTTTGTATTTATTCAATGCATTACACCTAGCATGAGTAGATTAGGTACATAATATGGTATACTAAGGCTTAGTCTGTGGCCTGCCTGTAGAACATTCGGCGGGGGGGCGCGGCGTAGGTCACGTTCGGCATATATTTTTGGCGGCATTCACCCAGTGGAAGCCCTTGGAAAGGTCACAAAATATTTTTTATAGTAGAGGGGACAAACGAGCATGCGGCTCACCTGATGGTAAGTGACTACCACCGCCCATGAACAACTGCAACAACAGGGAAATTGCAGATGGTCCCAGAGTCGTATTGGTTCGGAAAAATTGCTGGTGGTAATCGATTCCACAAGAAAAATGTGCGAGGAAGAAAACTTCTTTTAAATCGCACAGTGGTGGACCGTCAATCATCCAGATGGTATGGATGAAATCGAGAGTTTTTTCGTGATCTGCGATGGTGAAATTGAGCGACGGGTATTAGTCCCAACAATTCCTCAGGGCAATCCTCGTAATAGATGCGATAAAACACGCAAAGACATGCAACATCTCTACGCAGTGCCAGTGAGTCAAGCTGATCGGAAATAACTCAGTCGTCGACAATTCGAAAGGCTCTGCGCTGAATCCGGTCAAGTGGAAGGAGCTGGCACTACATATTTATATATTTTGGTAATATTTTATGTAATTTAAATGTATTCTAAGCCAAGCCTTCACATTTTGCTTATTTGCAATATATATATATTGCAATGCTTCGGGAAAGTTAGGGGAGAATTGAAAAATTTTGTAGTCAAAAATTAAACAACAGTAAAATGTTTCTCAAAATTCATGAAAATTTCTTGATCAGATTGAGTTGAATTACTGATAATTTTCAAAAATTCGAGTTGCGTGGTTTGACCTTACCCGTTTAACTATTAATTATACTCCACGTCATTTTAATTTTTTTTGGATGCACTTTTAATTTTGTTGCTTAAATCTAAAGCCTTAGCTGTGGAATAAGTCGATACGCCTAGCCCCGTTGTAAGCTTGTCGTTGAGTTTTACACAGTGCGTACTTATTTAAGAAATTACACGCAGCACGTACCGCTTATACGAAGTGTATGTTGTACACTACGCTTGTACGCGTTCTGTAAAAGTTATCATCTAAAATGGGTCAGGAGACATTACTTTAAAAGCAATAAAATACAAAAAAACGAATATAAACAATAACGAAACAAAAAAAAAACAATAAATACTTAATAACTTGTTTAAATAATATATTATGTGAATTTGACCGCCGGTGGATTGTTGCTTGTGTTTTATCGTTTAGGCCAGATTAGACAAAAATTTCGACACGATTTGACGCTCAACAATTGATTTGTCTTGAAATAGTATATGCTCTGTAAAAAAATATGTGCATTAATAAAATATTCAACAAATTTCATAATAGATAAAGTTTTGAAGTACATTATATTAATTTAGTTACGTGTAAGATTACAGGTATCTAAGTTTTAACTTATTTACGTTATTTTGGTATAAAGATGCTGTGTTTAACGTGTTCATCATTTTAACGACAAAGTCGTTAGGGACAACGTGAAACGAGAAGCAAATTATGCCATGGATCTAATTTCTCGTACCAGCAAGAATATTTTATTTTGCCGTAAGTTCTTTACTCTTTTGACCACATTATTAATATAAGTACTTTAGTGTTACCAAAATTACGAATATTTGAACTTTAGCGAGCGTATTTATAAAATACTGTTCTTACCACGTACATGATTTCGTGCTTAAAATTAACAACGAAATCGAAAAGTTTTTAAAATTATTTCTGCGTATCTGATACTGCACGAAAATGAATCGTTCAGAATATTTAAATATACTGTGATATCTTATTTCAAACAGTTTAAATCATCAGTTCACCATAACGAATATACCCCTTATCATTCTCTCTCATTTATACATTGTTGAAATCACATATGGTGAATTGAAACTATTGTAATTTAAACTTTTTATTTTACTCAACATAATTTCACTGTTTCCATATTCTGTGTCTATGGTAAAAAAATTATTCAATTTTGTAGTCGACGATCACAGTCAAATACATTTTGCGATATATATTTATTCAAATATCTAACAAATTTTACCAAAAAAAAATAGCGCTTTGATTATTCAATAAAGACGGAGACAAAGTTAAAAGAAGTAGGAGGAAAAATATTATCATTTAATTTATATTCAAATTATATCATGAAAAGAATACTTCAAGTTGTTCAAGTAATTTAAATTTCAAATTAGTCATTTGGCTGTGGAAATATTTTCGTTCCTAATAATTTTCTATTAATTCTCAATATTTTATATTAATACAGATTTACTTTTAAATGTACATATCTCCACCAGATGTATCTATACTCTCTGGAGCATTATATTTCTTCAATATAAAGTTTCTATATAATTTCAATATAAATGTTGTAATATAAAGGCTATAAAATTTCTGCTGCACTTAAGCCTCTCCCGCTGTAGCAAGGATTTGGCAAGCGACGCTTAGCAACAAGTAAGTGTGGATGAATAAATGTTGAACAAAATCATAATTTTAAAACTACAAAAACACAACCAAAAAAAAAAAGAAAACAAATGTAATTCGGGTAACCCTGGGGATGTTCTTTCTCTGGACTTTCAGTGACTTTTCTTTTTGTATTTGAAATTTTTTATATTTTAATATTTGAAAATAATTGTACACATACTCCTTTGTCATTTTAAAATAGTTTATTGATTTCAACAGTTTATTTCAACAAAAGCAGATAAAGAAAATAAATTATAAAAATTATTACTTTTGTTCTTTTCTTTCTTAAATTGTATAAAATCTTCCACAAGAGTTAATATTTCTATTACTCTTGTCCGTTGTATTTGATATATTTATTCAAATTAATTCACGATGTTTTCTCTTAGGAAATTTCCGCATATTTACTTTAGAAGTATTGAATTGCGCAAGGGAATGCCCACCATTATTTTTTGTTTTATTTTCATTAGTTTTAGTGCCACAGAGGTTATCCAAGATAAAAGCAATTGCGGCTTATACGTTTCACTTTTCAATTTCACTAAAAGTTAATCTGTGAACCAAATGCTAAAGATCTAATACTAATGTGGTTTTTAATGGCGAAAAGTTGATCTTGAAATTACTCTCCTCCTATATCATTTTTTTATAGAATAAGGGTGACAGACGAGCAAACGGTCTACCTAATGATAAGTGGATGCTATGGCCTATAGACACCTACATCATCTCTTGATTAAGAATCAAGATATGAATTCGTTGTCACCTGGGAGAACTAAGGTCTTCTCTCTACATTAACCATATACAACATTAAGCTGCTATTCTACGCTGGTATTCTGCGAGAGCTTGGTCATACCGCTGTCTCGCCGACCCATTCGTGCTGAAGCCATGAAACAGCTGCAGTGTAGCTCTTCAATTTTAAATAAACTTAACTAGCATGCAGACTATGTTCCACAATGTATGCTATAAAAATAATTAAAATTCTCACAGTTATTAAAACAGCTACATTAGTTTGTTATAGTTATTTCCATGGCTCGTTATTTGCTATGCGGGAATCGTAAGTTTATAGAAACTTTACCGTGTACCGGTAAAGTTTCTATAAGCTTATGATTGTACAAGGATGCCAGAAACGCGGTGTCGCAGCGCATGGTGAGAATCTTGAGATGAACGGTGTAACTTTAGAAGAGGTTAACAGCACAATTAACAATATTCGAACGACATACACCCAAGAAAAATTGAAAAAATAATATTAGATACTCCTATTTCATTACGACGATCCGGGAGCGAGTCTAAATTCTCCTTTTGGTGGTTTTTCTTTTCTTTACTCGTTTTAGCTCTTGTATTAACAAGTCTGCGATTATTACTACACTGTCTAGTAACAAATCTGTCTCGTCAGACATATTTTTACAGGTGTATAGTATAGTGACATATTTTTACTCTCGAAGGACGGTAAAAATGAACAAACTGATCCAAGTCAACTATGTACGTGTCAACAGGTATCAAAGTGAACCTTGATCAAAGCGATATTGTCAAAGTTACTTTGTCAAAGCAGACTTTGACAAAGCAAAGACGTGTCAACGCGGCTTATCACAAGAATTTTAAGATAAACGGAGTGATTAATAATATATTAACTTTTGAAGCATTTCAAGTACTTTTTAGGAAAAAATAGAGGCGATCGCTTATTTTGTGAGCTACTTCAGCTAACTTATTCAACTTTTATAACAACAAAATATTTCCACCTTTGTTACACCTATAAACATAAAATTTTTACCCATAGTGTAAATTTATCACCAAGGAAATCTAAATATATCAGCATTCGTAAACTTTATGTACAAAATATAAAAGCTCCGAGTAAAACCTCATTGTTGAAGAAGTGCAGACCGTCAGCGTTTGTCTGAATATTTTAGAAATAATACTTTGTATTTTTTTAAAAAAAAAAAGAAGGAATAAAATATTCATTATTAAAAATTAAAATACGACCACATAAATTAAGAAGTCTGATTACTCACATTTACTTATGTGTTAGGATACTTTTAGGGTACATACATTTTACGTTCTCGTTGAGCAAGTGGATTAGTTTGTATATTTGGGATGTTTATTTAGCAGGGATGGTAGATATGACAAGGATATAGAACGACGAGTGAACGCAGGAAATAGAGTGAATGGGGCTCTATACGCAATTATGAGGAGTCAGAATGTGTCAACTAAGGCACGTATGGCAATTCATAATGCTGTGTTAGTCCCTACTTTAATGTATGGTAGTGAAAGTTGGGTCTGGCAGAAGAAGCATGAGAGTAGAATAAATGCTTTTTTTTATAGGATCGGGTGACAAACGAGCACACAGTCCACCTGATGGTAAGTGGTTACTGTGATCCATAGACATTTACATCTATCCTCAATAAAGACTCAAGATGCAGATACGTTGTCACCCGTGAGGACTAAGATGGAATGCCTCTTTGCCAGTAAAAAGGGTCTCCGGTTCTCTACACTCACCATACGAAACGCAGCAGCGTTAAGCTACTATTTTACGCTGGTTTTCTGTGAGAGCGTGGTCCTTCCCCGGTCGAGCCGACCCATTCGTGCTACAACCATAATATAGCTGCAGCATGGCTTTACCACGTAGATAATGTAGAAAAGCGGTCCTTAAGGAGTATGCTAGGGCTGAATCTGAATGACAGGGTGAGAAATAGTGTGATAAGACAAAAGTGTGGTTTGCAAGATGACGTTGTGACAAGGATTAAGAAAGGAATGCTTCGGTGGTTTGGTCATATAGAAAGAATGAACGAGGAAAGCGTGACAAAGCAAATTTATGTTGCAGAAGTGAACGGCAGGGTCGGGAAGGGACGCCCTAGACGAAGGTTTATCGACCAAATCCGCGATATATTAAAATGGGCCAGATTAGGAGTACCCTTAACTGATGAGCTTGTATGCGTAGATATATGGATGTAAAAGAGGCGAGAGAGGTGTGTCAGAATCGCGCCAAATGGAAGTTCGTAGTCTCTGCCTACCCCTCTGGGTGACAGACGTGAGTGTTTATGTTTTAAAAATATCGCAGTGCAGTTCTCTTTATGTCGAAATATGAAAGTTTTTATAAAACTTTATTTGCCTACTAACAGTCCACCTGATGGTGACTTCTGCAGCCCATGGGCACCTGTAACCACCTTCAAATAAAGATCGCTTCATGTGTCACCTCTGGATACCACTATGGAAATCTGTAATCATTCTGGTTGTACCCTTCAGTCCTAAAAGTTTTGCATCACCCAGATGGACTCCTAGACTGAAATTAAGTTTATCAGACCTATTTAAGAAGTTTGATAATGTAAACACTTGTTCACTTTTGTATGAGACCACTGTACACGTATACTCTTACAGCCAATTAAAAGAAATTATCATCATTTTGCTTTACGCGTTTCGATTCCATCAATATTTCCGTATCTCTAAATATGTCTTCTGACAATCTCTCCTTTTTTTCCCTATCATAAGCCAGTGCTTGACTACTTTGCCACCCGATGGTAAGCGGTGATGTGAACCTTGATGGTAAATCATGCGTCTTAGCGCATAAAAGCCTATCAGCTATTGCCTTAAGGTGTTCTTTTTATATAGTGTGTACATATGAAAACGTTTCTTAACTCCCCGTAGTTTTTGAGTGAATTTGTGCTAACATTTAAAAAATACAATTTATGTCAAACCTCTAAGGTATTCTGCCGCACCCGCAAGCGCTTGAACTATTTAATTTTGCTAATTATTTCTTGAAATAATTTGCCTTTTCTTTTACGCGGTTTCATTATTGAAATACGCATGTTAAACGCTTAAATAGCGATTTTGCGTAATCATCGTGACTTTTTAATTTTCATAATATATAGCCAATTTTTATGCCTTGCGTTACTGTCTCCACACATCACCTTTACATATTATGTTCAATTTTTATAAAATTCAAAAATATTTCAGTAGATTTACAGAGGTTCAAGGAAGTTAAAAAGTACTGCAACGTCACTTTAAATTCACGCACATTGTATTATATCGGAAAGATGTATAGTGTTAACAACAAGCCTACCGAGCGTCTGATTGTCCGATGATGGAAAGGAAGTGAGGAAGTAAGTCATTATTTGTAAGGGTGTCAGTTCACTCTCCGGAATATATTCTATGAGTACCGAGATCTGCTTGAGACCAACAAGATTGTTTTCATCGAATGACATTCACCAAGAAGCCTTAACGCCACTCCACTGAGGTTCAACGGAATAAAACTCATAAATCTAAATAATAGTTTTTGTCATGTTATAATTCTATTTAGCTCCAAGCATGATTTCAAAAATGCTGGCTTAAGGAACTACCATTGTGTGAATTTGTGGTTCTTTGAAAAATAGGGGTCTTACTAAAAGAATTAAAATTCTAACTATCCTTTATCCTAAAATTTCACTAGAGGAAATTCTATGAATAATTTAAAACAAGCTTTTGCACTCTACAGCACATTACGAAGTATCTCAATTTATTTTAATTTTTTTACGTGGCAAAGGCATGCTGCAGCTATATTATGGTTGTGGCACGAATATGTCGCTCGACCGGGGTAGGACCACACTCTCACAGAATATCAGCGTAAAATAACAACTAAATGTTGCTGTGGTTTGTATGGTGAGTGTAGAGAATAGGAGACCCCTTTTACTGGAAAAAATGAAATTTTAGTCGAAGATAAATGTAGGTCTTTTATTTTTATTTTATTTTTTTGATGACGTGGTCTGTGAGCTCGTTTGTCACCCTAATTATAATAAAAAATCACGTTTTCAATGTCTAATGAAATTAACATTAAAATGCGTGAAAACTATAAATCGCAAGTATAATTGTTAACTCCATATCGAATCAAAACACTTTCAACTAGGAATACTAAATTAGTTACACACGGTATATGAAGTAGAAAAGTTACTCTCGCAAATAACTCCATACAGGCATAATACTTTGAAAACTAAAAATTTAAAAGCATGCGAATTTACTGTACAGTTTATATAAATTTTCAGCGCAGAAATATTTGAAAAAAGCAGTTTCAATATTGAAGCCACTATTTAAGGATGTTTATTGAAAATAAAAACAAAGAAGTTTTTTTGTTGAGAAAGATTATTAATAATTGATCGTCATTCTTCAGCATCATTCATGATTGATTTTATCTTGTGATTATTCGTATTATTATTTGATATCAACTGGTCGACTTCTTTTTTGATTGACAATTGCTCCTCCGATAGTTATTGAATAGTGACGTTTATTTCACGTATTTCTTGTCTAAATATAAACAGGTCATCGCGTAATGCGTTAGTATCATCTTGCGTAATGCGTTCAAAGTGCTATTTATTTTTTCGTTTTGGGTTTCAAGAACAGACTGAAAAGAACTCATTATTTTAATTTGAAAGTCAGACAGTATTTCTTGATAGTTGACAGTGACAATCTGGTGATTTTCTTTTCTTTTGCACGATATTAGTAGGAACATCATCGTGCATTTTGGATAAAACTGGCTGTGATGAGGAAAATCCACTTGGTGGCGTTCTTGAAACACTCATTTTTTCCCCAGTAAATTGTGAAAGAAGGTAAAAATATAATGACGTGACAGAAAAATGATGCACAGGTGATAGTTATATTATTATTCACTATCCCTTTTACACAGGTTAAGTTATTGCACTTGAGACAAGGGCGAGAACAATGTTCTCTACGATTGGCGCTTGACGTATGCCACACTCAAACACATTAATTAAAATTACTTTTGAGGCAATTACAGCGGAATTGTACATAATATAAAGCGTAAAATGTTTTGTAGTTATTTATAGGAAAAATAGCGATATATATTATACTATAGATACTTAACAAGCGTCCGACTATGCAAGAGCGCACTTATAGACTGATTGAAACATAATATACTAATTTGGGTGTCTGAGGACGTACGTTAATTACGAGTACGTTAGATATTGTATATTATATAAATATTCAACTAAACCAGCGCGTATCTACGATCCCACCCGATGATAAGTGGTAATGTAGCCTAAGATGGTGAAGCGCACTGAATTAACAAAAGCCTATTCACTCTTGTCTTGAAGACACCCACACTGTAATTGGATGGAAAGACAGATGCTGGCAACGTCGTTAATCATGCGTACAGCAAAGGAGTTCCACTCCTTTGCTGTACGCATGATTAACGACGTGGCGAATCATTTAGTTCGAATGCGTGGTAAATCAACAACGAAAGGGTAGAGACTGGCTGAACATCTGGTTGTCCGATGGTGGAAGGGAGAGGGAGGAATTAATTTATGCAATTCCTGCACACACTCTCCGAAATGCACCCTGTAGAAAACCGAAAGGCTGGCTACTTTACGTTTGTGTTTAAGGCTGGTAAGATAGGTTTTAGTCGGATTCGGGTCATCAATAAGCCTCTTAGCACGCCTTTTCATTAAGTCCAAAGCTGCTAGGTGGCATTTTGCAGCACCAGCCCATATATGGCAGCAATATTCCATGCACAACTGGACTTGCGCTTTATATAAAGTAAGCAGCTGTCCCGGCGTTTAAGTATCGCCGTACCTTTGCAAGGACTCCCAGCTTCCTTGCAGCTACTTTGGCCTTGGACTCAATGAAACGCCCGAAGTTCAAATTTGAGGATATCTTAAGTCCAACAACTGAAGTTGGCCGGTATATTTCAGGAATACATTTTGGAAAGAAGGAGCCAAGTTGAGCTGGCTCCTTTTTGCAGTGAAAAGACACGCTTCTGTTTTGGGGGCGTTGAACTTCACAAGATTATTAATAGAATCAGACGTTACTTTGTAGAAATTCATTATAATGGGGTTACTATAAACTAATTTGCTTAATTCCGCGTAAAGAAAGAAAGAAAGAAAGAAAATGATATGTCCTGCCGAGTTTTACGGGGACCTCCCTCAATCACGCGCACTATACCCGTCGCTGTCAATCTCAGCACTACCTTCTCCAGCATCACCACACTAGGCACGATACACCGCTCTTGAAAATACGATACGTGTTGCACCTTTACTCGAGGCATCTTTAGGTGAAGTAGACTCTGCGGTGTCTGGCCGCTAAGTGAGCGGCGAGCCGAAACTACTGCTATTTATACTACTTGCTGACGCAACCGCGCTCTAATTACGTAGCGATCGCTTGCTACGTAATTATCTACCTCATGTGATCAATCACCACATGACATTAACAACAGACTACTGCGAAATGTCCGCTTACCCTCCAACCACGCAACCAATCGCTGGCCACCGCACCACGAGAGTGACAAACGACCGTGTTGTGAGGCTGTATATCATCAAGGAGCAGGCTTAAACATGATTAAGAGAGGCGAGTTGGAAACATTTGTTTGTTCATACAGAAATGCGAATGAACACACAAATGTTGAGAGATATTGAAAAATAATAGCGGTAACGTTCACAAAGTCGTAACCTTTTATTACAAGTATGTAAGACTTTAAAAGAGTGGTCATTGGCTAGGCTGTGTCCAGTATCCAAGAGATGTTTGTCAAAATGTGATTTATCGAGATTACAATTCCTGTACGCGACTAAACGCTCTTTACTACGTGTTTCGAAGTTGCGACCAGTCTGACCCACGTAAATGGCGTGGCATCCGTCACAAACAAGTTTATAAACACCAGAATTTAGACGAATATCTAACTTATCTTTATAATTACAGATATTTCTAAGTGAATTTTTTGAAACAATTCAACTTCGAAACACGTTATAATGAGTATTTAGCCGCGTACAGGAATTGAAATCCCGATTAATCACATTTTGCCAAACATCTCTTGGACACTGGACACAGCCTAGCCAATGACTACTCCTTTAAAGTCTTACATACTTGTAATAAAGGGCTGCGACTGCGTGTTCTGGAACAGTTAGATATATTAAAAATAATAGCGGTAATGTTGCACTGCTGAATGAACTAACAAATGTTTCCAACTCGCCTCTCTTAATCATGTTTAAGCCTGCTCCTTGATGATATACAGCCTCACAACATGGTCGTTTGTCACTCTCACGGTGCAGTGGCCAGCGATTGGTTGGAGGGTAGGCGGACGTTTCGCAGAAGTCTGTTGATAATTTCACAGCAAATATTTGCGTACGTCTCTCCGCAGAGTCTTCTTCACCTGAGGAGGTCTCGAGTGGAAGCGAAACACGTGTCGTAATTTAAAGAGTGGTGTGTCGTGCCTAGTATGGTGGTTCTGGGGATGGTATTGCTGATATTGACAGCGAAGGGTATAGTGCGCGCGATTGAGGGAGGGTGGGAGTTCCCTTTAAAACTGGGCAGGACATATCATTTTCTTTCTTTCTTTACGCGGAATTAAGCAAATTAGCTTATAACAACCCCATTACTTCACAAGATTGGCATCGCCCCATTCGGAGACTGCCTGTAGTGTGAGATTCACACGCTCTACCATAGTTTCTCTTTCGGACTGAATTTGATCCCGACTGGCCCGAGAACTTGGTTGGTATCTCTCAACAACTGTGCAATCATCTGTATACCCACAGATACCGGGCATAAGCAGATCATTAATATGCAGCAGGAACAGAGTTGCGGAGAGAACGGACCCCCGAGGAACACCGGCGTTAGTCGCCATAGGATCGGATGAGCATCCATCGACGACGACGCGGAGAGACCGTTTACTGAGAAAGGCCTTTATCCATTCAATCAGACCAGGGATTAGCAGTACGCTGGAAGTTTACTCAAAAGGCTAGTGTGCCAAACTCTGTCAAAGGCCTTTGAGACATCAAGGGAAACAGCAAGTGCTTCCCTACTGTTTTCGAGTGCCTCACCATGGACGTGTGTGGCATACGCTAGAAGATCCCCAACTGACTGATTTCGGCGAAACCTATATTGCCGGTCACTAAGGAGGTCATTCTGTTCTAAGTATGACATTAAGCGGGCATTCAATATACGCTCTATAATCTTGCAGAGTAAGGAGGTAATTGAGATCAGGGTCGGCACGTCTACCTTTTTTTGGTACAGGCTGCACGTTGGCCAGCTTCCAGGATTTTGGCACTATTCCAGTCCTAAATGAGAGGCGGAAAAAGCGTATCAACACAGGAAACAACTCAGGTGCACAAGCCTCTAGAATTTTAGATGGTATACCATCTGGTCCACTAGCTTTATTCACGTCTAGACACCGCAAGGTTTTTAGAACCACCTTATTTGTTATACGTATCTCCGACATAGAGGTGCCGCGGTGAGGTAATTTTGATGGAACGTTATTGCCACTATCCAGACGTGAATTTTAGGAATAGAGAGACGCGAATAAGTCCGCTTTCTCTTTAGACGTATGCGCAAGTGTGTCATCTGGTCTTACCAGCGGAGGCCGACAGAAGTTTGTCTCGACCGCTTTGAGGAGAGAGACTAAAAAGCTCTAGTGCAGGATGGTCTGGTAGAGAGATTTGGACCAATATGTTTAATGCGATTGAGACTAGGTTCCCGTAATGCTTTTTTGTAGGACTTGGCGGTCTGGTTGAAAGTTCTCTTTTTGGAGCTAATATCCGGAGCTTTGCGGTTTCGAGCCTCAACTCAGGTTAGGTATGCTAAATGCTTGCGCTTTTCAGCTTGGGCGCATTCAGCGTTAAACCATAGGCGAGCTTTGCTACCGGCGTGAGCGTCAGAGAAGGGGATAAAATACTCCTTAGCTTGATGCAACGCATCCGTTATCGCAACCGCACAGCTTGACAGATCCGCAGAAGAGAAACAGACCTTCCGCCAAGGTTAAGATGCAAAAAAGTGTCGCATCCCATCCCAATCAGCTGACTTATACAGCCATATTCATCGAACACCTTGGGACTCGTAATCAGGTGGAGAATATGACGATACAGATTTCACAGACAGTGGTCAGATGTACCCAAAGAAGAAGTAACCTGTACTTCATATCTGTCTGGTTCAGTAGTCAGCAGAATGTCCAAGCAATTTCCTGTGTGACCGTCTACATCGGGTACCCTAGTCGCCACTTTTACCATCTGAGAAAGACGTAGCGTCAAAGCAAAATTCCACACTTCTCATCCAGCATGGTAGGTCTTTTGGAAAGACTAACTGTGCAGTAGGATACCGATTTAGGGCCACGTCAGCAGCCTCACTAAGGTGATTAAATAATCGTGTTGTATAAATGGCATAAAGAATATATATATATATATATATATATATATATATATATATATATATATATATATATACTTAAAACATTACATTAATATAAATCCCAATTTTCTAGATAAAAAATATCCCCTTCCGTATAACGCTTTCAAAATATGAAATTGAGTGAAAACGGTTTAGCACAAAAACGTTACAAGATAAATTGAATAGGTATTTGGTAAGACTGATTACTTCTCTTTGGCTTAGTGCTTCTTACCGTTAGATACAAAAGCTCTTCAAACTAGGCTAATGTGACCCAAATAAAGAATAATGCGAGGGATACGTTACAAAAGATTGCCCTAAAATATAATACTGTTACAAATGAAGCTATATTAATCACGTCTCAACACAACATATTATACATATATATAATATATATTATGTATCCTTTAAAGCGTTTTTACTATGTTAAGGACAATAAACCTTTCACATTATTCTCAAGTTAAATAAATGTACTAAAATATTTGATATTGAAATGTTAGGCTAAGCATCAATATAAATTTTAATTAAGTTAGGAATATTTACTTGACTTACAGATAAAGTTGCGTAGAATTACAGCACATTTGAAGAAAAAAACATTTCTTTTGTTCCTGACTCCTTCACTTTGCCCATAAATAATATAAACACTTAAAACATTTAAAATAACATAGATATTAAGCTGCCATAAGCAAAAAGATAAAGATAAATTTTTATCAGTCCCTGTCATTAAACTTCTTTATTAAAAATAAGAAATCAGAGCAAGAACTACCAAGTATTTAGTTGTTGTTGTATTTCATGTTGTCTTCGGGGCAAAGAAAAATGAAATAAAAAAATACTTTCAAGAAAATTGGAGCACTTACGAAGCTAGTCGCTTTCCGTAAATCCTTGGCTCAGAGTCCCGATTTTTCTGTACATTCTTACTACACAGCTAAATTTTCCTTTTTATCTTTTTAACTTAAAATATTTAAAACATAAAACTTAATGTCGATTTTAATTAAGTTATGAAAACTTACCTGAGTTCTGTACGCTCATGTCTCGGTTCGATCCGATCGATAATAGAAATAGAGGAAAATAAGGGAATTGAAGCTTTTTATATAGTAGGGGACTTTAATGCTCATCCTAGGGAATTATTTTATAATGAAATGATAGATTTTTGTAATGAAGAGAGCTGGATTTGTGTGGATGCAAGTATGTGTGATAAAAATACATTTACTTTTCATAGTGACGCTCATGGTTGTAACAGGTGGCTGGACCACTGCATAGTCACTCATTCTGCGCGTGAAACAGTAGTAAGCGTGTCTGTTAATTATGACGTATTTTGGTCAGACCACTACCCACTTGTGGTGGAATGTAATTTAAATAATCTTAAGCCTAAGGTTGTGGAGCAGGTAAGGAGGAAACCTGTGAACCGTGTTACTTGGGGCAACAGGACTCCACAACAGATAAAACTGTATCACGATTTTTGTCACACAAACTTGAGTGTTATAGATCTTCCAGAGGAACTCAGAGACTGTTGTGATACATTTTGTAGTAACAACGAACATCACGCTATACTTTATAATATGTACGGTAATATTATAAATAATACTATCACTGGCAGCAATTCGTACATATAGGGATACATGTAGAAAAAAGGGAGGTTACGTGACGGGGTGGAATAAGCACGTCGCGGGCCCACATCGGGAGGCGCGGCTTAAATTTCAAGAGTGGATGATGGCTGGGCAGCCGTCCAGGGGTCGCGTATTTGAAGAGATGTCAGAATCTAGAAAACATTTTAAAGCCAAATTAAAATGGTGTCAAAACAGACAAGAACAGCTAAAGATGGATATTATTGCGACAAATCACTCTTCTAAAGACTTTAAAAGCTTCTGGAAGAGCACAAACAAAATGCATGTTAAGCCAAGTCTTCCAGTGAGTGTTGGGGGTGCTTATGATCACAAGGATATTGCGGATGCATTCAGATGCAATTTTACTGTAAGGTCACCCTTAAATGTCGCTTCAGGTTTGAATTTGAGCAAGGCAAAAAAAAATAGAAAAAATAATTAAAGAGATGGTAAGAGGAAAATCGCCTGGTTATGATGGGCTCAGCATCGAACACTTCAGATATGCTGGGGTGCATCTTCCGCGAGTCCTTTCACTGTTTTACAGCCTGTGTTTGGGTCACTCTTACTTACCCGAGCCACTGATGAGGACTATTGTAGTACTCATTGTTAAAAATAAAACTGGGGACACATCCGACATGGGTAATTACCGACCTATCTCGCTTGCAACCACTGCAGCCAAGGTGTTTGATAGTCTGTTAAATGAGTGTCTCAACAAATACGTACTAATAAACGATGCACAATTTGGGTTTAAGCCGAATTTATCGACGGAGAGTGCCATTTACTGTCTGAAACACACTGTCAAATACTACACCGTAAGGCGGACGCCGGTGTACGCGTGTTTCCTCGACTTATCGAAAGCTTTTGACCTGGTCTCATATGACATCCTGTGGGGCAAGTTGAGGGACGCGGGTGTGCCGGCGGAGTACACGGCTCTACTAAGATACTGGTATGCTAACCAGCGTAACCAGGTGAGGTGGGTTGGAGCTCTGTCGGAAGAATACAGGCTGGAATGCGGTGTAAGGCAGGGTGGCTTAAGCTCTCCACTCTTGTTCAACCTGTATGTAAACCAACTGATTGAACGACTTAGCAGCACACATGTTGGCTGCCACATCGATGACATATGTGTCAACAACATAAGCTATGCTGACGACATGGTGCTGCTCAGTCCTTCTATAGCAGGTCTGAGGAAACTGCTTTCTATCTGCGAGACATATGCAGAGGAGCAGGGCCTTAAATACAACTCAAAAAAGAGTGAAATATTAGTATTTAAGGCACCGAAACGGAAGCCACGACATGTGCCACCCGTATGTCTCGATGGTTTACCTCTGAAAGTCGTACAGAAGTTCAAATATCTCGGTCATATTGTTACGAGCGACCTAGAAGATGATGAGGATATTGAGCGAGAGCGCAGAGCGTTGTCGGTAAGGGGCAATATGCTTGCCCGCAGATTCACCCGGTGCACTGCAGACGTGAAAGTAACTTTATTTAAAGCGTTCTGTCAGTCTTTCTATACCGGTGGTCTGTGGGTGACTTATACACGCCGGACCTACAGCACCCTGCGTGTTCAATATAACAACGCTTTTAGAATGCTGTTGAGGCTGCCGTGGCGCTGTAGTGCCTCTAAAATGTTCGTAGACGCACATACTAATGACTTTTTCGCCATAATGCGTAGAAAAGCAACGTCTCTCCTGCAGCGCTTACGTACCAGCAACAACGGCATCCTAAGGGTAATTGCTGCCAGGCCTGACTGCCCTTACTGCACCACTATATGACGGTAGCTATTGGGCGAAAAAATAATTTGTACATAATTCACATTAACTAACAATACTAACTTACAAGTTAAGAAAAAAATTGTTACTAACATACTAACAATCTATGAATGTTCCTTACGTCTGAAATAAATACTTATTATTATTATTATTATTATATTAAGCTCCTACTGTACATAAATAATATATTAAAGTAACATAATATATTTATAAAAATGTGTTGTCTGTGTGTTTGTAGCAAATCAACATATTCTTAAGGCCTGGATGTGGTATATGGCCATTCAATAAAAGGCATGGGCCTTGCTTGTAATTACTGTATAAAATAGATGTTTGTCAACAGAATTTCGAAATCAAAACTACACAGATTTTGTTTTATTTTATAATTGCTGTGCGGGAAATTTCGTTCGCGTGGAACTAGTACTTTTTTTATCATAAGTGATGGTGATTTATTTATTTTTTTCAATATAACGAGGATCTTAAGTGAGACTATTCTGGATGAAAACATTCAGTTAGTAAATAATTCAGAAACCAATGTACGAACCAACATACAATCCCACAAAGTTTCTAAGAACGGAATATAATTTTCTAACGACTTCAAAAAGGAGGAGGTACCCCATTCGACTGTGTTTTCTTTTTATTATGAGTGTTACATCATAACTTTGTTCTACATGAATCGATTTCGATGATTGTTTTTTTTTATTTGAAAGCTGACACTAGTCATGTGGTTCCATATATTTATGTTATATTATATTCCATATAATATAACATATTTGATCAAGGTGTGACTAATAGTTTTTTAGTTATCCTTAATAGTATATATATTGAAGTCGTTTGTACAAAATTTTTAATTTTATATTATTACGTTTTATAAATGGTAAGTGTAAAATCTCTTTATTTACTACATTTGATTATTTATATCATGCGGCGCTAAACTTACCAAACCACTGGTATTTATTGTTGACTATCGAAAAATATACTTGAATGGGAAAATTTTTGTTATGATGGTATTCTAGGTATAATTATCGATTCTCTGGAAGCACATCCAGTCAATATTATAGAATTGACTATGTTCTTATGAAGTGCTTGAACCCACAGTCTGTGGAATTACGAAGAATAAGGTGCTAAAGATATCGTAGCAACTTTAGAGGAGCGTCTGCTTTAAAAAGAAGTTTATTTTGTGAAGGCCAGGTGGATTCAATGAATTTAAAAAATAAACACGTTACTAAACCGCATCATCGCTGTGCACTATGGAATCTACAGAACAATACACGAAGGAGAACAAAATATGGATCCAGATTATGCATAGATTTTAATTAAATATAAACAGAAGTATCATTCACTTTAAAAAGAATACTTCGATAGAAGGTCGCAAGAAAAACGGATATAGTATAAAACTGTCCAGAAAGTCGCAAAAGTGCAAGTTTAATGAATGTCTATTGAGTAAAAACTCTGCTGTATTAGCAATTCGATTTCATTCCAATACGTTCCGTGCATCAAGTATGTTCTCATGATCCAAAATAAACAATTTCCAAATTGCGAAACATACAACAAAATAGAAGATACTACTTGCTTGCGCAATGTTCCAAAAACCATCACGAAAGGAAACTATTGGTCGCTAAAACTATCATGAAAATGAGTAACAAATGTATATTCTGTAGTAAAGGTCAAAGCATTCACTGTAAACCATTATCAAGTGCTGCTCAAATTGTGTATCATTTAGTTAGTATATTGTACAAGTAATTTAATAAATTGCTTTGTGTTATTGAAATGTGTCATAAAATCCACAAAGCAGACTAACACAAACCTCATACGTTTTTTAAAAGTTGCATGAGAAATTTTATAGAAACATTAGTGCACTGTAATCCTGTCCCCGTTATGACTGCCCACCGTGACTGAAATACGGTCTGGAGGCGGACAAATACATTGTTTCGATATTTTAGAAAGACAGTCGTCTTAACAATTCTCCAAAAGTAATTAAATGAGTTCCCCGTCACTACGGCGGGTAAGAATACCTACTAACCCATATTTTTCCGTGGGTGTTGTAAGAGGATGAGCAGCAGCATCTTTCTAATAACAGCAAACCAACAATAAAAGAACTGTGGTTGCCAACCCTCTCGCCAAGCGTGTCAACTATGGCATTATACCCCCCATGAGCAATGACATTAATACACCGCCCCCAGTCACCGGCGGCCCCGCTATTACTGGCTACGGTGGCGACGATGGTAACGGCGGGGAAGGGAGTGCTAAGAATCTCCGGTGGAGGTTCAGTCGCTATCTAAGACGACTCGACCTGACAACGTAAACGCACGCACACTGAGGATTGACGACAAGGTCCTGTAGCTGGAAAGACAGGTTGCGGTGGGATATTATAGAATTATCTGAGGGCCGAAGAGAGGTAGGACACGGTAATCCTCAAACTTGTTCTATCAACGGGGGGCGATCATCTGTCCCAAAGTAATTTCACTGGCTATTAGACGAAAAATGAAACTGATGATTTGACAGCATACAGGCAACTGAACAGACAGGCGGGATTTACGATACTTCAATACAGCTCGTAGTGAAGAAGCGATCGAGCGGAATTCAAAAAATTCCGATGATATCCCGGAAGTCAGTCTGAGTGAAATGAGATTCGATCAAAACTAGATTGTACAACCAGTGCGTGTTGAAAGCGATCACCTATGGATCTGAGACCAGATCTTTCACTTTTGGCCATATGAGGAAGATTAAAGCCACTCAGCGAGCGATGAAGAGGTCTATGCTATGCTAACCTGCCTGCCAAGCATGGCAACTACACCAAATATTTTCCCTATGAGGCAATCTATGAGGTAGAGCTATATTTAGCTGTGCACTTTGACAGGCTATAACGATAACGGTATTATCGCCATACAAGGCACAGGTTCTCGTGGTTTAAAAAATATTTCTGAAACTTTATATTAGATAATTTTCTACCAGAAAGTGGTTTATCACTGAGATAATAAGTCACCACTGAGGATTAAGATGGAATACCTTGTTTCTTGTAAAAAGAGTCTCCGAATCTCTACATTCACCACAGGAAAACCCATTAACATTAAGCAGCTTTTTCACGCTGGTATTCTGTGAAAGCTTGGTACTTCCCCTGTCGAGCTGACCAATCCGTGCTACAACCATATAACTACAGCATGGCTCTACCATGTCTAACATATTGCATAAATCATAATATGGCACCCTTGGCTAACATAAAGACTAAGACAAAATATTTCCAGTTTTCTTTCTCTACAGCTGTATTATGCGAATTTTTTACACTGCTTCTTTGTCTAGCTTATTCGTGCTACATTCATAATACAGACGCCGCGTGGTTCAACCACGTTAGAATTATATTATAGAGAGAAACACTACGCATACGCATTTTAAGTGACGCATTGTACAACACGCACATATGCAACCAGTATAATATATGTAACCAACAACATGGTTTAAAATGCATATTCTACATCCAGTGGACTTTTACGGGTTGACAAAGAAAAAAAAGAGATAAATGTGTGCGTAGGTGCATGTCACGAAATTGAGCATGGTTTCGGCATCACTTGAAATGTACAGTGTTTTGTTCTTACTTTGTGGGTCTGAAGATAAATTTATTTATTTAACAATTTATGTACACACAAAATAATGTTACAAGGAAGAGAAAAAAAAAGATATTTTGTACAAAGCCACTGCTTATTTCATATTAAAATTTCTTCCAGCAGGCCTAATACTGGACAAATTAAAAGAGAAACTGATCTAGTGTGCACTCTCATAATAAAATTTTATAATATTAATATACTTAACATAAAGTAAAGATAATAAAAACAAATATCCATGTAAACATACATATAACTAAATACCACTTTAAATACATATACACACATACATATTTTTTGGATTGTATAGTATGTTAAAGAGGAGGCATAGGATTTGGGTATTCCTGCGAAGTCGGATTGGGAGCCACTTGAGCTGTTTGCGATAGGAGGAGACGTGGTCATACTTTTTTAGTCCGAAAATATAACGAATACATAAGTTTTGCAAGCGCTTAAGTTTGTTTAATTGCTCCTCAGTCGCATCCAAATAACAGACATCAGCATAGTCAAGAATCGGGAAAATAAGTGTTGGACAAGAGAAATCTTCGTTGATAACGGCAGAAAATGTTGAAGGCATTTTAAGGAATGAAAAGTATAATATATTTTCCTGCTAATTTCTGTGATATGTGCATTCCATGTCAACTTGCAATCCATGATGATGCCCAGATTCTTAACCGTTTCTGAAATGCTTAGTGGAATACCATTAATTTGCAGAGTTGGCAGTGAAGAAAAGTCAAGTAATTTACGAGTAAACCTGGTGCCTATAATCATTGCTTGTGATTTTTTAGGGTTTATAACAAGTCCGTATGATCTAGACTACTCATCGATTTTATTTAGATCGTTATTTATTTCAAGTAATGCTGAATTTGCTTCAGTCACTAGAAAATGACGATACAGCTGCAAATCGTCTGCATAGAGATGGAAGTTTGAAGATATCACCTGGGTGATACAGTTGATAAAGATGGAAAAGAGTAAAGGAGAAAGGACGCCACCTTGAGGTACACCCGTGGTTAGATTGCACCACTTGGATAAAGTTTCATTGATACGAATACACTGAGAGCGGTCATGGAGGTAGGAATCAAACCATTGAATAGTTGAAGGAGACACATTAATAGAATGAAGAATGCTAAGAAGTATATCAAAATCAATAGAATTGAAGGCACTACTAAAATCTAGCAGCACAAGTACCGTTAAATATTTTTGGTCTATACCGCACCGGATATCATCCGTTACCTTGAGGAGAGCAGTAGTTGTACTGTGACCAGGCCTAAAACCGGATTGAAAAGTACTTAAGATATTGTTACGGTTAAGAAACTTGGTCAATTGTGTGTGGATAATATGTTCAAGTACCTTAGAAAGAAATGGTAAAATGGAAATAGGGCGGTAATGTGATGCAGATGAAGGATTTGAAACTTTGGGTATAGGAATAATATGAGCTAACTTCCATGACGACGGAAAGCAACAAGAAGATAAAGAGAAATTAAAGACATGAGTAAGAATAGGGAGCAGAAAGCGAAGAATCAACGTAATCATTTTAGAGCAGATGTTATTATTTCCCATAGCAGTAGATGAAATTGCAAGCACGGATCGCATAGAATCATCTTCAGTAAGAGAAGTGAAATTAAATGAGGAATAATGACGTATTGGGCATTTGGATAATTCAAGTAGGGTTCTGGCTTTGGTAAATGATGAAACTATTACAAGAGGGTTGGCAAAATGTTCGTTGAGACTATCCAAGTTAATTTCACTTCCCACACTAGCAGAATATTTTCCGACACCGACAGATCTCAGAAAATTCCATGCTTTTGCAGTATCGCAACTTGTGAGGGTATCATGAAAATGGCGCCTTTTAGCATCTCTACACAAACGATTGCAGCGATTTCGTAGTATTTTAAAGCTGATTAAATTGCGTTCAAGGGGATATCGCTTATACCTTCTTTTAGCTTTATCTCTACGTGCCATCAGGTCTTGTATATCAGCTGTGATCCACGGTGCAGGGTTGTGCCTTATTTTCACACGTTTTACTGGTGCATGGTGATTATATAAATCTAAAATTAGAGAATTGAAGTTAATCACTTTGTCCTCAATGTTAGAACATTCAATAACCGGTGACCAGTCAATTAAACTAGCATCGCTCCTCAACGTCTCCAAGTTAATGCCATTATAACTTCTAAGATATCGAAAATGTGGCTTGCGCTTAGGAGGACGTACACGGTAAGATAAGTAAATGAGATCGTGATATGAAAATGAGGCACATATTTGTCCGTGGTTAGCAACACTATTTAAAGATGACACAATAATCAGATCTAGAAGAGATGCAGTAGAATTGGGAAAGTGATGGGTGGCAGATAGAGGCAAGATTTCTAGGTTATAAGATGACATGAAAGATTTCAATTTATAAGTACGTAAATCATTTTTAATTATACATGTGTTGTAATCCCCCATCAAGATTACATGGCTATATACAGGACAGAAATTATAAGGAGTGTATCTAATGTATCAAAGTAATTGATATTAAGGTTAGGACTATACAATACTCCAAGGAAAACTTTTGTATGATAAAGTGTGATTTCAAGGAACAAATGTTCCGCAGATTCCGAGTAAGTTGATGGAGATACGCTAATGTTAAAATAAATACCTATTATAAAAACATATTTTTATATTTATAAGAAAAGAAATATATTTTTTAAAAGTACATTTCAGCCAAACCTTTAAAATTATTGTGAATTGAAAAATGTAATTGAACACTTTCATCGAGCGGTATGAATTGAGAAACTTTTGGGTTTTCTCTCAAAACTTCTGTAATTTACTGTAAAGTGTTCGCGAGGAATAAGAACCACACTTTTTTGTTAACGTTTGTTACAACTTCTTTGTTTGATAAAAGATAAAATAAATTTTGGCTCTGACAGATATTACGTATTATTTATTTATTTCTGTTAATAAAACATTTTTCATTTTCATATTTATTGAACCTAAAATCAAACAAAATTTATTTAAATAACCATTTTATTCCTGTTTAAAAATTAGATATTGGCTTTGTCGGTCAAGAAATTTTTAATAAGTACCCAGAGTCAGGAAGTTGTAAAGCATGTCAAGCCGTTGGTCCTGCGCCTGATCTCTTTCCAGTCGTGTTAAATTACCATGTCATCGGACCAAGAGAATGAGGGAAAAGAGAGAGCACCTGTGTTTGCGCAGATACTTGTTCACTATAATCCTGTCCTACGCAAATGGCTAGTCTCCGTTGAGACTTGCCTCCGTGACCAAACTTCGGTCTGAAGGACATTATTGGTTAAATTGTATATTGGATCGAAATTCTTTATCGGATTTTATGGGTTAGGCAGATGAGAGCTAGGCGACAAAAAGTGTAAGATTTTTTCGTTACTACCCCTTGTGTCATAGTGTAGACGGCCTTGGCGGCGAAATAAGGAAGTGAGATGGAATAATCCCTCGCACTTTTTTTTATCTTGCCATGAAAGAAACATTATTTTATTTCAAATGACGCTTCATTTTAATAGACGCTAGTAATTCATTTATTTGTATTTGTTAATCAATAATATAATACCCACGTTAATCAATAACAATGTACTACGCAAGGAACTTCGTTCCAACCGAGTGTTTCACGACACTCATGCATTTTTATTTGACCAAATTGTGTTCTTTAATGTATCAAGCTATGTTTTTAGTGCTCTTAAATCGTGGTAGCTTTTTTATAGGAGAGGGGGCAAACTAGCATGCGGCTCACCTGATGGTAAGTGACTACCGCCGCCCATGAAAAACTGCAACACCAAGGGAATCGCAGATGCGTTGCCGGCCTTTTAAAAAGGAGTAGGGTCTTTTCTTGAAGGTCCCTAACTCGTATCGGTCCGGAAAAATGGCTAGTGGTAATCGATTCCAAAAGGAAGTTGTGCGAGGGAAAAAACTTCTTCTAAATCGCACAGTGGTAGACCTCCAATCATCCAGATGATATGGATGGTATCGCCAGTTTTGTAGCGATGTGCGATGGTGAAATTGAGCGGCTGGAATTAGTCCGAACAATTCCTCAGAGCACTCCCCGTAATAGATGCGATAAAATACGCAAAGAGGTGCAACATCTCTACGCAGTGCCAGTGAGTCAAGCTGATTGGAAAAAACTCGGTCGTCGACGATTCGATCCGCTCTGCGCTGGATGCGGTCAAGTGGAAGGAGCTGACACTGGGGAGCCCAGAGATGGGAACAGTATTCCATGTGAGGCCGAACCTGCGCCTTGCAAAGTTGCAGGCGGTGTGCCGGTATGAAATACTGTCCCGCTCTGCTGAGCACGCCAAGCTTTTTAGAGGCCAATTTGGCCTTCTCTTCCAAGTGAGTACGAAACTGCACGTCACTCGATATGTCGACACCGAGGATTCCGAGACTGGCTGAGGCAACAAGGGGAGTGCCTTGAAACTGAGGAGATACAACAAAGGGACTCTTTTTAGCGGTAAACGCGCAAACTTGTGTCTTCTGGGGATTGAACTAGACTAGATTTAGTCGTCCCCAGTGTGAGAATTTGTTCAACAAAGTCTCGACTTCAGACACAATTTTGTTTCGGTACTCGGCGACGTTTTCCCGAGAAATATTGGCACGGCCGGTGTATAAAGCATCACCAGTGCTGTCGTCTACATAGCAATGAATGTTACTGCTTTGCAACATATCACTGATATGCAGAAGGAACACCGTTCGTGATAGCACGCAGCCTTATGGAACACTAGCGTTAATGGGCTTGTAATCGGAGCATGCACCATCTACTACGACCTTGATGCTTCAATCTGCAAGAAAACTGGGGATCCAATTGCTCAATTTCTCGGGAAGCCCATAAAAGGCAGCTTCGAAAGAAGCGCTTTATGCCAAACCCGAACGAAAGCCTTCGCTATGTCCAAACTAATGGCCAACGCCTCGTGTGGACTCCATTGCCTCCGCCCATCTATGAGTTAGGTAACTTCGAAGATCACCAGCTGAGCGACCTTGACGGAAACCATACTGGCGGTCACTAATCAGCTGGTGAACCTCAAGGTACCGCATGAGCTGGCTGTTAATAATGTTTTACATTACTTGGGAGACCAAAGCTGTCTAACATGAGTTCGGGACTACGCCTAGGGAGTAGGAGTACCGAAAATGACGCGATAAACCCGGTACCAACTCTGGAACACACGTCTTCAGTACAATAGGTGGGACTCCATCAGCCCCACTCGACTTGTTGACGTCCAGGAAGAAGAGTGCCTTACGCACCAAGCGCTGTGCAAACAGCACTTCCCGCATGGAGCACTCACACCGCGGGATGGTCGGCGGTGTGTTCCCTCCGTCATCTAGAGTCGAGTAGGAAGGAAAAAGAGAGCCTAGCAGATCGGCTTTCTCCTTTGCGTCATGGGCCAGTGAGTCGTCCACCCTGTGCAGAGATAGCAGAGGTGGCTGACAGAAGTTCCCTTGGACAGCCTTGACGAGAGACCAGAATGCACGTGTTCCCGAAGGGAGGCGAACTAGTTTCGCGCCAATTCTACCGATGTGCTCTGACTTTGCCAAAGTCAGAGCACATCGGTAGAATTGGCGGAATTAGAAAAATGTGACACTTTAGAAGGACCTGGAGGCGGAATTATACTTCTTTTTAAGAGCGCTGGTGTTTGAATCCCGGGACGTTGATGCGTCAGCCCAGGCCTAGTAGCACTCCTGCTTATAGCGTGATGCTTATATATAGGAGCGACCAAACCATGCCTGGGATCTGCATGCGATGAAACAGATGTCCTCTCTGACGTATACGTAAACTCCAGCCCGGGGCACAAAGGAGTGTTCAAATTTGTACCCCGGGTAGGAGAGAGCTTAGCGGACGCATGTCCGTACGTCTGAGAATTTAAAAAGATTTAGAAGAAATTTTGAGTATGCCAATAATTAATAAGATAACGAATTGAAATATATAAGCGAAGATGATCTGAGATGGATCTAGCTTTGGGATGAATATTGAAGGCTTTTGCTTCATTCTTAAAAAGGGAGAACATACAATGGAATGCGGCCTTGTAGGGGCGGTGTAAGAATAACCACTGCCCCACATCTTCTCGTGAGTGTCGTAAGAGGCGCTAGAGGGAAACAAATCAGGAAATAGGCAGCAGCGTCTTCGTAATAACGACTAAAAAGAATAAAATAAACTGTGGTTGCCAACCCGCTTGCCAAGGGTGGCAACTATGGAAAATATCCCTATCTTTATATATAAAAATTACGTGTCACATTGTTTGTCCGCGATGAACTCCTAAACTATTGAACTGATTTCAATGAAGTTTTGCACACGGTGTTCAGTTTGGTCCAACTTGAGAGATAGGATACTTTTTATCCCGCTAAATGACACCCAAAACTTTTATTGCGAATTTAAGGATTTTTATAAGAAGGGTCGTTGGAAAGGGCAGAACAACGTCTGCCCGGCGAGCTAGTTAAATATGAAAGGTAACGCAAAACAAATTTTTCTGTAAATTTAACGTGGCAGATCACTTTTGCAGCAAAAAACTGAACAATGTGGTATTTTTGTGAGACGTAGATTCAGTCAAACCTTCAATATTTTAAAATTACGAATGTAAGGATTATTTATGGGAAGGGTCGTCGGAAAGGACAGAACAACGTCTGCCAGGCCAGCTAGTATAAATATAATTTATGGTGGAGGCTTATGTTCAGCAGTAGACTTTAATAGGCTGTAACGACTAGTATATAACGTTTAATTTTAATACAACAACTTTTTTATATAACACTGTCGAGGCAATCATCTTTCAGTCCACCTGACGGTAAGTGGTTACAACTTTAAACGAAGAAGGGTGCACATGCGTTGTCACATGTGAGGACACCTCATAGCCTGTAATTATACTAGCTTTCCATACCATTCAGACCCAAATCGAATGATCCTACCCAGTTGCAATAATAAGCAAAAAAATCGGCAAAGTGCGAGTCGGACTCGCGCACCGAGTGTTCCGTACAAACCTGTGGATATTTTTAATAAGTTTAAATTATTAAAAATATCTTTATTATATGATGTTACTAAAAATTATGCTTTTCGCAATTTTTCTTTTATCTGTGTTATAATACGTCGCTTCATACCAAATTTTAAGATTCTGAGTTCACGGGAAGTTCCCTGTAGGTTTTGATTCCCTTTCGAATGTCGAAAATTTACGGGATAAAACGTCTGTATCTTTTAGTTGCGTTGACTTAGAAGTTTGATTTTTTCACAGCTCTAAAGAATAGTAGACTTGAGTATTTGATATGAACTTCAATTTGATACCTCCACGCGTTCCTGAGAAAAAGGGGCCTTGACAGACAGACAGACAGACGGACAACAAAGTGATCCTATAAGGGTTCCGTTTTTTCCTTTTGAGGTACGGAACCCTAAAAAGGAGTCCTATCACCTAGTGTGATATAATAAAAAAAAATAACTTGGTTTGGTCACTGGTGCTACTCCTTATTTTATTTAAAGACTAGCTGTTCCCCGGGTTTTTGCCCGTAATTTAGGGTTTTAATTATTACGCGCGGAACCCTAATTCTTAGTCTAAGTTACTCCTAATAACATCAGCTATCTGCCAGTGAAAGTCTCGTCGAAATCGGTTCAGCCGTTTCGGAGATTAGCCGGAACAAACAGACAGACATACAAAAATTTTAAAAATTGTATTTTTGTTATAAGTACCGTATAAGCTTTCATATGGATTTAGTAAAATGCTGTTATTTTGACATTACAAATAGACACTTCAATTTTATTTATTTGTATAGATATTTGAAATACTGCTTTGGGATAAAATTAGCCACACTTATCGTTTTCTTTCAACTAGCGGTTTTTAAAAATATTTCGTTCACTAAAAGGTTATAAAATCACACTAACTTGTAAACAGCCAACTTTTATTCCAATCGGTTGAGTGGTTCGATATTACAGTTTGAGATCTCTATCCCGTATAAAGCTCGAATAATGATTATCCTGTTACATACTACAATGAAACGTACGCGAGGGTAGGCGTAGATTGTTTTCTTAAGATATTGAAACAGATTTTTATTAAATTTTTGGCTTTACGTTTCTTGAGCAAGTGTGAATCTTAAAAATGCTTTCGCCAATTTTGTGGTCAAGCCTGTAATACAAATATAGATTAAAGATCAATTTTAAACGTCCCGTGGGTGTCGTTAGAGGTGACCGAGGGAAAAAAATCTAAGAAAAGGGCAACGCTGCTTTATAATCACTAAAATTTTAAAAACTTCTGATAACTAAAATTTTAAAAAACGGTTTACAAGTGTAGCTACTATGGCAAAGATCACCATTATGAGGCAATGTATGGGAAAAGCTTATGTTTATTAGTGGACTCTTGATAGGCTGTAACGGTAAAAGTATCTAATTATTGCATGTCATATTATAGTAACAGCCCACGACTAGACATGATCATGATGGCCTCTCTCATTGTAATCTCGCATTAACGGTTGTATTTATGACGCTAGTGCCTGTCGCTGCTCTAGATATTTTTGGTCTGCTGGTCTAGATATTATAGTATTTTATATGTATACCAAATTATACTACCATCTGTCTTACGCTAGAAGATTTTTCTGGCTTATCCCGTAGATTTTTTATGTGGTGGTGTCAAGCTATACCATGCTCCCACAGAATACCAGCGTGAAATACACGGTTAATGCTGCTGTGTTTCGTATGTTGCGTGTAGAGAACCGGAGACTCTTTTACTGGAAACGACTTTCCATCTTAGTCCTCAGGGGTAACAACAAAAATTTTGATTCTTAATCGAGGATAGATGTAGATGTTTATGGAGAGCATGTACTTATTAAAAGGGGGACTGTGTGCTCGTTTGTCACCCCTCTTCTATAAAAAAATAGTTCTTTTATGAAATTGGTTAAAAAGAAACTTTAATAAAGTTACTGAATAGTTTCTTTTTAACCAATTTCATAAAGCCGGAGAGGTGTTTAATTCGACTTTATATTCCTTTTTAGGGTTCCGTAGTTAAACAACAAGGATCCTTTATAGTTTCGCCATGTACGTCCGTCCGTCCGTCCGCGATTTTAATCACAGACCTAAGGGTCTGTGATTAAGATCGTAGTATTAAGTATTAAGATACTACAAAGTTGGAATTTGGCACAGTTATAGATATTAATCATGCCTACAAAGTTGTAAAATTAAATCTTTAATTTTTTTGGGTACCTCCCATACAGGTGATTTTTTTTACCCATCTATTCCACTATGTGGGTGGCGTTGGATAGGCCTTGAACTGTCAATATTAACGGTAAAAACAGCATTTTTTCAGAGGTCTGTTCACGAAATATTTTGCTATAAAATGGATTTTTTAATTATTTTATTGCGAAAAGTTTGCAAGATAGTAGTATATATGATACAGTTAAAAGGAAAACTATCACAGCTAAGTGGGCTTTACAAGTTTACAAGTTATTGTCGACCAATATATAAAATGCATTTGGATTAGTAAAAACTAGCTGTATTATAATTTTGTAATGTAAACTTTGTACTAATTTTGTAATGTAAAAATTGTAAACTGTAAAACATAAACATTTAATAAGAAAACAACTTCAGCATTACTACTATAACTTTACGTTTTCCTTTGCGAGGTAGACAGAGAGGATCGATCACCAAGAGACCGATCCTGACATACTACTTTCGCTTATTTCTTAGTTGGTAATTATTGAAAGCCTACAGTTTCATTCGTGGTATTCTTGATTTACTCAGGTGACCCTCAGGATAGTTTAGCAGTGGTGGTTTCTGGAAGGTTTGTTAGGGTCTTTAAGTTGCACTGCCGATAATTAATAGATGGATACGATACTAACATCATTTTTGTATGGACTTTGCATGTGCATGTTATCTTGAGCTTAAGATATTTCAAAATCCACTAAGTGTCAAAAAATTCAAAATTTTATAAAAAGAAAACCCAACTTTTAATGCGGGGTTTTCTTTTTATAAAATTAAACATTATACTAACTAACTAACTAGAATGAAATAATTTTTATAATATCTCAGCTTCTGATGTTGGGGATTTTTTTATTCTATACACTATGTTTTACTCGTAGTACCGAATTCTATATCGACTTTTTAGTTTTTCGAAGTTTGATTTTAAATTTAATAAATGTTTAACATTTAGACAATGTGCATTGATTCATTTACACAGACCATCTTCATCAAAATTTTATACAAATTTACATTATTAGCTCAAAACATTGTAGAGTTATAAATATACAGATCGTCGCCGTATTACATCTTATAAAAGATTCTTACTCTGGATTCTGTACTCGGATAATAAATTAATGTAATAATACTAAAATACTTCAATAAACCAGTAATTTTTTTATCGCAGCAAGGACCGCAGTATCAGTTAAATTCAACATTTTCATATTAATGAGTGTTGAAGGTAAGAAATATTGAAATAAATATTGTAAAACGTAGGTTTTGCCAAAGCACATTTTGTGGCTTCCTTAAAACTTAAATATTTAAGTTTTTTTTTAAACAACGTTTTTCCTACTTGACAGTTTACAAATTAAAGTATAACATATTAACTTTTAATAATTCTCTTATTATTTTATATATTCTCTTAGAATCTTAACAAAATAAACAATGGATTCCGTAATAAGGCCATTAGTGAATGAAAGAAATAAACTATACGTTATCTCGTATATTATAAAGTGAATTTTTGGCACAGTAAGATGAAAAACATCAAAGCAAACTGTTCCGAGAGCTGATAACGAATTTGGAAAAGGTATTTTAGGCACAATGAAACGGGAGTCGGGAACGGTGTTAATGTTATTTCACTATTGTACTGTATTGAGGCAATCTGATCTTTTTAGATTATGTATATGCTTTAAAATAATCGCCCAATAAAATAAAGATTTTACATTAAATCGACGAAAAGGGTATAAAAAAGTGTGCGCGTGCTTTTATGTTTGCGTGCATGCGAACGTGAGCGTGCGTGTGCGTGTTTGATTGTAACAAGAACTACAAACAAAATACGTACTGTGTTTAAACAGTATTATAATTTGAAAATAATTAATATTTATCTTTTTTTAGTAATTAAACTTCGAGACTGTCACATTTTTAGGTGATAAAAATCCTTTTCTGCCTAGGTATCTACCTGAAATAGTTCCACCTGTGTATCTGGAATAGCACTATCTTTTACCCGTTTCTGCCATTAGGAACCAATATAAACAAAATTGAAGTTGGGTCAAGTTTCCTTGGCAATCCGCTCACCATCAGGTAGTGGCAGGTTTAATTTAAACAATTGATAAATTAAAAATTCCGTACAACCTTCAGACTTCAATATGAATAAAATTAGAACATCATCAATGTATTCGAAGTCAATTAAATACGCATTATTAACAATAACTCAAAAACTACTGGTAAAATCTTGATTTAATTTATATGGGACCACATGAAAAGCACCAGCATTGAAATAGAAAAAATATCAAAACCGGTTCACGTAGAAAAAGATTCTGAGTTAACTACAAATTAAAAATACAGTCAAATTGAGAACCTCCTCCTTTTTTGAAGTCAGTTGAAAAAAGGTAATGCGCAGTAAAATGTAAACAAAAACACCGATCTTAATTTATTAAAATAAGGTAGCCTAATTTTAGGCTACCTTATTTTAATAAATATCCTAATATATCCTCCTATATATTTATATAGGAGGATGGGTATGAATGAATGTAATGATGAATCAACTAACCCATATTATCCCGTGGGCATCGTAAATGGCAACAGAGGCAAATTAATTAGGATATGGGCAGCAACATCTACCTAATAACAACTCAAAATAATGAAAAAAACTGAAATTGAAAAATCCGCCGGCCAAGAATGTGTATTATAGCAAATATCCCCATTTGAGGATCTGTGCTAGAAGTTCAGCAGTGGCTCTTTGTCCAGCAGTGGCTTTTTGTTCAGCAGTAGACTTTTGATAGGCTGTGTTGTTGTTGATGATGACGATGATGATGAAATATAATACACTTACAGCCAAATACTCAAACGATTCTCAATTTTAAAATGACGCTTCGTCTTGTCGTGTCACAGTCACTTTGACTTAAAGTGGAGACAGCACGAGACACAACGAAATCTTAAATTTGAGTAGCGTTTGAGTATTTGGGCATTAGCATTTAACTAACATTGATTTTGTCTTTTTTTTTATAATTTCATAATGTTCTTAATATCTCCTTGAAATACGGCCCAGTTGACTGACTTACTTAGTATTATTAATCAAAGAAAACATTTTGCGTTTAGCAAACTAAATATTTCTTTAAATATTTTTATAGAAGCTTATAAAAACAGGTTTCTACTAACTCTCTTTTTTTAATAATACAATAAGATTTTTTTTTTCAAAAATATAAAATATTATTTTTCTAACCGATTATAATGTGGGTGTTTAAAGGCAAAAGTGAATAAGTTTTTATTAAGCTTAGCTTAGATGGTAGTCAAGCACTGGCTATTATAATATATTTATATAGTTAAAAATGTGCGTTTATTCATTTTATTTCACGGATTTTGACTAGCTTGACTAGCTATCTATATTATTTATTTATTTATTTAGAAAACCAACAGCGTATATAGAAAATATTAACATTAATGTAACAAACTAAAAGTATGGCCAATAACAGGTTTCCCTTATATTGTTTGATGGTAGGTGTATTGTTGTTAGAAGAAAAGGAAAAAGAACAATCTAATAGATAAATTATAAGCAAAATTATAAGCAATTCAATGTAATGAAGGTGGTCATAAGTTTACAGATCAGGAGAGATAGTCAGGTAGAATGATATATTAGATTTATATATATATATATATATATATATATATATATATATATATAAACATATAAGATATATATATATATATATATACATATATATTTACTTATGTATATATACATATTAAATGTTTAAATATATAAACATAATACAAATAATTAATTATAATATATATTAAATAAAATAACTTAAGTACTTATATTTATATTAGTAGCCTCAAAAATACATACAGAAGAAATAGATGAGAGAATATATGATTGTATGTGAATTTAACTTCAACTGCTCTATTTCGTAATAGTTTTCTTGATGTAATCTTTAAACGTAAGTTTAGATTTCGCAAAGAGGTCAATGTGTCCAAATTGTTCATTATATGTACGAGCAAGCCGTGAAAGAACAGTGTTTCGACAGTAGTTTGAATGATGCCAGGGAGTCTGTAACAATGTAGTATTGCGGGTACGGAATTTTGGAGTACGAAAGGTGATTCTTGAGACAAGATATGGACAGTCAATATTACTGTTTATTATATCATATAACAAAGCCATGTCAAGCAAAATGCGCCTGTGTTCCAGAGATAAGAGATCGTGCTCAGTGCAACTGTCTGTGTAAGTATCGATTTTATTCCGACAGCGAAAGTTAAGGTGATTAACAAATATTTTTTGAATACGCTCAAGGCGGCTTTTGTAGACATTGTACTGTGGAGACCATATTGAACTAGCATATTCCAAAACACTTCTGACATATGCAAAATAAACCATTTTAATTGTATTAATATTCGAGAATGGTTTACAGATGCGAAGAACAAAACCAAGATTTTTATAGGCTTTACTGATAACGTAATCAATGTGTTCGGATAGTATCATTTTATGATCAAAAATTACGCCTAAATCCCTAACACTTACTTTTCGGCTGATTTCTAATCCGTCAAAGTGATATTTATTTAGAATTGGCTTAGATTTCCGTGTAAAACTAATACATTCGCACTTGCTTGCATTGACAGTTATATTATTTATACAGTTATATTATACGTCAATAATAAATATATATGAGTGTAACTTAATTATGAGGTTCAGTTTTACTCACTCCCAGATTCTGAATCATTAGAAATTTTACAAACTTATTAAGAACTAATGATAATATATGACTTTGATCTAGTATTCCCACTAATATTGTCATCACACCTCATGATGAATGCGTGCAGGTTTTTATAAACTTTAATATTATTTTTCCGAACACACAATATATTTTATACATATTATATACATTTGCAGGCTATTTAAAACAGCGGTTACCTGTGCATGTATTAAAACCTTTAATAAAAGTAATTTTGGTAATAAATTGCAGGCTGTTAACAGTGAATTAATCTACATAGTAGCCTTAAGCGATTAAGTGTTTATAATGGTAACATTTCCTTGAAATTACGTAAGCCATTTTTGATAATTTAAAAATGTTTATGTATTTAAAATATTTACATGTGCATATAGTTGTATAAAAAATTAACCTTTAGCTATACGCGTTATTTTTGGTACCGTTCCGTCACGAGCGGGGTCCTGAAGTATCCCCATAAATATTTGCCATATATTTTTTGTATTGTTGGTTTTTTTAAATGATATTTTAGATTATAAGAAAAGGCACATTATTGTTTATAATAAGTAATTAGTATTGTTAAAAAATCAGTCTCTCGACAATAAGAACGTTTAAAAAATTAACCACTCATACTTAGTATTTTTTCAAGGCACTTAACAAATACGCTAAAATATTACAAAATAATCAACTTCTGAGAAACTTACTGTTTAGGCCAAATCGTAACACTTAAAACTTGCAAAAACGCTCGTCTCGGGCGATAAACCTGTTTGACGGCTTGGGCCGGCGGGACTCGTTTTGCGGGCGGCGGCCGGGCCGATTAGTCTGGAACAAGCAATTGTACGCGGCGGCCGTGCCGGTTTGATGTCGGGAAGTCACGTTAGAATCGTTAGGTCGCGTTAGCCTCCTTTGTGTTGTCTTATTTCGTTTGTATAAGTGATAACGAGGCTTTCTTTTAGTTTTGAGTGATTAATTTAATTTCGATTGCCATTAATTTGCATCGACAAGTTGCTTGTGTGGTGTTTTAATATCGCGAAGTAATTTTTGCTTTGTCGGGTGGAACGCTAAAACTTTGTGAACCGAGAGAAGGTCGCGTTCGTATTCGATTATAATTTTGTGCTAAGTGACGTTAGACTTGAGTTCAGATAACGGTGAACGTGGGCGTTCACCGTTATCTGAACTCAAGTCTGGAGTTATTGAAGATTGTGCAACACAGCAGCGCATGTGGGTTTGCTAGCTGATTACATCGGTAACATCAGGTTACATTACACACCTTTCTTACACCACTTACACACCAACTACTTGCCCTTGACGGTACCTTGTAGTCGACCCTAGCTCCGGAACTCGGTAAATATGTATTTGGTTAAACAGCCACAACATAATAATTATCCATAGGCCATTCGGGCCCGAACCCTCTGTTGCCCGTCGAAAGTGTTACTCATGGGCCCTAATACAGTCGACTTCTGTCTGGACAACTGGGGGCCGTAACACTTACTATTATTTTTCTGTAACACAGGAACTAGAAATATGTAATTAAAAAATAAACCTAGAAACAAAAAAAATGACATCGCCTCAATTTTGCTATGGAACAGTAACGTTAAAAGTTAATCTTTGCGTTGGCATGGTCAACAAGTAATTGCTATTGAATGAGGCTTGCAAATAGTTTTTTTGCAAGATTTGCCAACAAAAGTAATCTTTTTGTCTTAAGCTTTTGAGCAAATAAGCATCTACGCTTCATTTTTGGGGCACTAGGGCCAGCTTCACACGAATCAGTCAAAGGCTGCTCTTTGTCAATCAACTTGAACATTATTGCTTTTATATATTTAGTCAAGGTAGAATTATTTTCCCATATTTGGGAAATATGTGACTTTATATGAGTCATTGCAATAGAATTTGTATAGTTACGTTGGCTCAATTTTTTTTTCGGATTTGATAGAACCCAGAGAACATAAACATTCGCAATTGAAATGTTCATTATAGCACCAAACATTGCATTAGGCCATCTTCATGTTCGACGTGCACGTGAATAATTTGAACACTTTAAATCCGAGGCATCTACATCAATTGGAATGTATGCTCATTTGCCACCCTTATTCAATTAAAAATATGCCATATTTTTAATGTACGTCAAGAGCTTCGTTTTTTGGTATATACTCCGAAATTTAAGAAGCAATAAGAAGTTATTTGTGGTCAAAGGAGGAATATTACTAGGAGCAATAGTGACCCGTGGATAAAATATTTGCCTTAAAAGGTACGCTTTGTATATGCATTATATAGTTTCAGATTCGTGAAAATAAAACTATGTTAGCATTTTAGTAGGTAGTAAAACGGCTGAATAGGAGTCTTACTGCCGAGGATTCCAGTAAGTACGACAGTGTAGCCTTTTTAGCCGTCAATTAGCATTGAATTGCATGCACCGCTGTATTCTGATATGCCATATTTTAATGGCTTAATAGAAATACTCATGAAAAGTGTGCGTGTGCGATACTTCGAAATTAACTCAAGAACACCTGCAGCTAACTTTGAGAAAGAACGCTAAAGATTCGTTGTCACCAATTGGGTTCAAGACTAGGAAGTTATAAAAGCTTTTTAATTTTTTTGAAACCAAACTGAACTTTAGATGATGCAATGTTGCTTAGTGGGAGATAAAGAAAAAAAGATAAAGGAACCACCTTGTTTAAAAAATTATGGTAAACATACGGTTTGGATAATCCTGAGATAGAATTTCGAAATTGAAATCTCGACCAGCACTATTATTTGCATAGTATACAAATTCGGTTTTCACGTCTCTTACCCTGCATCTAAGCTTACGATTGAACGATCGAAAAGCTTTACATCGGATACGAGTAGATTGAGTACCAGAGTGTTTGCACATACTCATATAATATATTGCATGCTCTGATACTATAGGTTATGTGCAGACACCGAAAGATTATAAATATCAATTACAGTGTAACTCAGGAGAATTTCAACCATCAGCACTAGTCGAGGGATACTCATCCCAATTTACCTGTCCGGTAGTTGTGGTATGGTATACGGGTATGCGACCCCGGCTTCCCTAGCTATTACTGTCCTATCCCGTGCCCTTCTGGACGGTAATATCCTACATTTCCTATTTCCTACCCTAACTTACCTTACTCTTCCTTTTCACACCACCTATCCTTCCCCTTTTCCTATTCCTACCCTCCGCCAATCCAACGTCTGCCGTGCGGATGGATGCATGGCTAGGGGCGAGCCTAGTCGTTAGCGTGCCACACTGCCCTGGGACCGGGCGACCCCAGAATCAGGCTAGCCTTACCCTGGCATGCGGGGCTCTGCTGGGGGGGACAAACCTTTCCCTCGCTATTCGTGGGAACGCAATGGATAATCATAAAAATAATTTAATTAACCAAAATGGCAGCAATGTGGTTCGCCACCCATCACGTCTCGTTTCTCGCGGGGGCGAAAAGTGGCCCACGGAGAGCCGCTTCGCTACGTTGAATGTAAGAGGAGGAATGGATGGTAAGGTAGATGAAGTATGTCAGATGATGGATGAACGTTGCATTGATATTCTGTGCGTGAACGAAACCAAGAGGAAAGGATGTGACACCACGGTTCATGGCCCCTACACGGCATACTGGTCGGGAGTCCCCCAAACCAGCCGAGGCTGTCAGGGAGTTGGTGTGATTCTTTCATCTCGAATGGTTGAATGTGTGATGGAGCATGAATGTATAAGCCCAAGACTCCTCTGGATTAGGTTAAAAGTCGGACTCACTCGCTTATTTATCCTTGGGGTCTATGCACCAACGGATCTGCGTGGAGGTGGGTCATTAAAAACACAACAAGAGAGAGAGGAATTTTGGGATAGCATGAGAGAGGTCTTGAATAAATGCGGAGAAAATGAACGGATCGTGATGTTAGGGGACTTTAATGGATGGGTTGGAGTAAAGCGTGATGGGTATGAAGGAGTTCTGGGTACGTTTGGGGACGAGAGAGTGAATGACAATGGGAGAAGCCTGCTCGAAGTATGCTTGGAATGGAATCTGTGCGTGGCCAACACAATGTTTGACCACAAAAAGATCCATTTGTATACAAGAGATGAGGGTGAGTCTAGAAGTATGATTGATTTTGTAATTGTGGATGAAAGACTGAGGAAGAAAGTGCTAGACACTCGGGCATACCGCGGTGTAGGCCTCGACACAGACCACTTCCTGGTCATAGCCCGAATGCGTGGCCTCTTTAAACGGTGGCGACACCGAATGGCCGAGCCTACGAGTGTTTTGGACAGAGTAAAAGTGGAAAATCTAGAAGAAAAAGAAAAGAAAGACTTGTATGTAGAGAAACTGAAAGAAAGTTTTAAAGAGATAGAAAAGATAGGAGTGATTGAAGATTTGTGGGAGACATTTAAAAAAGGGGTCGTAAATGTTGCTATTGAGGTATGCGGGGTAGCTAAAAGAAGGAAAGGAAGAAAGAATGATAACGTGTGGATGGATAAAGATGTACAAAAGGTTGTGCAAGAAAAGAAGAAAGCGTGGTTGGATTGGTTAGCAACAAAAGCTAACCAAAAACTTCAAAAGGCAACGGATGACGAGATAAAGGAAGCAAGAACGAAGTATAAAAGATTGAAAACAGCAGCGAAAGAAATTGTGTCTAGAAAGAAAGAAGAACGAAAGGATGATTTCGATAGAAGGCTCACTGAAGATTTCCAGTCAAACATTAAGTTTTTCTGGAAAACCATCAAAACAGCCAGAGGAAAAACTTCTACCTCTGAGCTGAGTACAATCAGGAATCAAGATGGGAGCATTATAAAAGGAGAAGAATGTGTGTTAAAGAGATGGAAACAGTATTTTGAAAGTTTGTTTGAAAGAGAGGAAGTGCAGGTACAGCATCTGCCACCTTCCACGGAAACAAATACAAATGTTGATGAAAATGAGATAAGCATGGATGAAATAGTTAAAGCGTTGAAAAGTATGAGATTAGGTAAGGCTGCAGGGTATGACAGGATTACCGTCGAGATGCTGAGGGCTGGACAGGGCCTGGTGGCTAGTCAGCTGTACCGCCTTTTCAATCTGTGCTGGCGAAATGGGCAAGTACCGGGAGACTGGTGCAAAGCCGTAATCGTGCCATTGTATAAGGGAAAAGGGTCACGGCAGGACTGCATAAATTACCGCGGTATAAGCCTTCTCAGCGTCGTCGGTAAATTTTATGCGAAAGTGTTGATTGAAAGGATTGTGAATGAAACAGACAAGAAAGTATGGGATGCACAAGCGGGATTTAGAAAGGGAATGGGATGTACGGATCAGGTCTTTTCTCTGCGGTGCATAGCCGAAAAGTATTTGGCTAAAAACAAGAAAGTCTACTGCGCGTTCGTAGATCTAGAAAAGGCCTATGATAGAGTGGTGAGGAATGAATTATGGTCAGCACTGTCCGTGAACGGTGTGAGCAGTATTCTCATACGAGCAATGCAATCTCTTTATAGGGATTCTAGTGCTTGTGTAAGGATAAACGGGGCATACACTGAATGGTTTAATATCGAAAAAGGTGTTAGACAGGGATGTGTAGCGTCACCGTGGCTGTTTAATCTGTTCATGGACAATTGTTTGACAGATTTAAAAGAGAATGAAAGTGGGTTGGGAATGAATGAGTTACTCGTCAAATGTTTTCTCTATGCTGATGACCAAGTATTACTTGCGTCTTCGGCCGAGGAGTTGCAGGAGATGGTAACTGCTATGAGTGGAGCTTTTGTTAGAAAGGGAATGAAGATGAATGTAAGGAAGACGAAAGTGATGGTGTTTGAAAAAGATGAGGCAGTGACAGACTGCAACATTGTGATTGAAGATGAACAAATTGAACAGGTGAAAGAGTTTGTGTATCTGGGTTCAAAGTTTACAAGAGATGGAAAGTGTGAGAGTGATATCGAAAGAAGAGTGAATGCAGGAAACATGGTGAATGGAGCTTTGCACTCCTTTATGAGCAGTCGGAAGGTGTCTAACAAGGCTCGTTTGGCTGTGCATGAGGGGGTGTTGGTTCCGACACTCATGTACGGAAGTGAAACTTGGGTATGGCAGAAGAAACATGAAAGCAGAATAAATGCAGTTGAGATGAGAGCATTAAGAAGTATGATAGGAGTTAAACTGAGTGACAGGATAAGAAATAGTGAGATAAGGAAACGTTGTGGTCTGAAAGAAGATGTAGTGACAAAAATTGAGAAAGGTATGCTGGGATGGTTTGGCCATGTCGAGAGAATGAATGAAGAACGATTGACGAAAAAAGTGTATAAGGCGAGTGTGAATGAAAGTGTTGGAAGGGGTAGACCTAGGCGGACATTTCTAGACCAAGTCAGGGACGTCTTGAAAAAAGGCCAGGTCAAGAGTACCCTAAACCGTAGAGCATGTATGAAGGGAATAATGAAAGTGGACGAAGCAAAACAAGTATGTAAGGATCGTAGCAAGTGGAAAGAACTGGTCTCTGCCTACCCCTACGGGAAAGAGGCGTGATTATATGTATGTATGTATGTAGCACTATTGTTTGAAGAGTAAGCTGGTGTGTTAGATTTTACTTGCTAAAATTATTGAAAGATATTGGTTTTGTATAGTGTACAAAATTGTAACGATAATAATGCCCTACAGGTACAGGGAACTTTGGTCAAGTCAGTCAGCTTTAACGGCAACTAGTTATCCGTGGAAGACAGTATTATAGTGCTCAAGAGTTAGCGCACAGGTGCTACCTCTATTCCCTCAATTCTGAAGTCCGATGGGACTGCAATGCGACTCTATAGAGAGACGTCAAGTACAGAACAAACAGTTTTCTCTACTTTCCTAGACACGGGATTGAAACAGCGCCAAATTCCTGAATCAGTAGCAGAACGGTGCTACTGAAAATTTCATAACTGAAAAACCAGACATCTGATATTGACCCGACCCATGATTCGAACCCGAGACTACACGATCAGCAGCCGCTATTACGATTACTAGACCATTCTAGGCAATTCCAAAGTCACGAATGCAAGTATGACAAAGATTGCAGTAGGCCAAGTTTGTGAGTTATGTGTGAGTACCAATTCAGACTTAAACTTAAATACAAAGTTGTTGACCTTTGCGACTTTTTTTTTGCGCCCAGAAGCAATTGGAAAATGGGCTACCCCGATACGCGAGGAGGCGGTAAATGCTTTATGCATACCACGACAGCCGGTTTGTCGTGGTTATGTGGGACTCACTGTGTCTAACCTAACCGGGAGCCTAAATGATACCCACTGTGGGACTGGCAATTGACTGATTAAGCTTCTATGCCGGATTGGAAGCGAACCTCTTTTGGGAGAAGAGGGCGCAGGCGGCTACAAAGAGCCGCTGAGGGAAAGTTACTTAGACATATTTAAAAAGAATCGGCCTGAGCCGCCAGGAGGCAGTTCAGGTCGGTTTAAATTTCATTTGGCGGGTCCGAGTGAGAGTTTCTCGGCCAGCGGACTCGATAGCGAGATTATGGGGCTGCATAAGTTGCTGCCTCACGAATAAAATGATTTGAATGCGACTCTGAGGCTTTGAAGAAGTTCTCAGAAAATGTTTTTAGAAATTGTTGGATTGTAGGGAGCTCTAAGTCGCGATGAAGGTCGGCATTACGGACGTACCAAGGTGCGTTCGTAGCTCGACATCAGAAGAGGTTTTGAACTACTTGGAGTTCATTAATGATTTTAGGGGTGGCGTGGGCAAAAACAGGGCCCGCGTAGGACATGACTGGTCGTATACAGACCTTATAAAGGGTTCGCTTGTTACGGAGGGACATTTTACTGTGTCGGCCCAACATACTGTTGAGTCTACTCACATAAAATCGTGCGTGACGGGTTACTCTTTTGACATGGGACCCGAAGTTGAGCCTTGTGTCTAGGATGACGCCTAAATATTTGGCAGACGTATACCAGGGGACTGGGGTCCCTAGAATACGTATTGGTGGAGTGTTTTTGAGGCGGCGTCGTTTATAATCGAAGTAAACGGCGGAGCTCTTGTCCGGGTTCACATCGATACGCCATTTTTGGAACCAAGCTCCTAGGTCATCAACTGGCTTTTGGATCTTGTTCCGTATTAAAGGTAGCGAGGTACCTTTGGTACCTTTACAGTAGAGGGCAGTGTCGTCTGCGAAGAGGGAGAGCTGAACACCTTTCGACGGGATGGGAATGTCGTTGGTGAACAGGCTGTACAGGAGACGAGCAAGTACTGAGCCCGGAGGGTCACCAGCTTTGATGGGGCGCCGAGAAGATAGCGTGCCTTCGTGTTTAAAACGAAAGGTACGATGCTGCAGGTAAGAGGCCACGGGACGTACTAGACGATCGGGGAGACCTATTTTATATAATTTGTAGATAAGGCCTTTATGCTAGACTCTATCAAATGCTTTGGCAATGTCGAAAAATACCGCAATGGTCTTATGACGACGAGGATAAAAACCGCTGAAGATATATTCCACAATACGATGAACTTGTTGGGGACAAGAATGTTTCGCTCGGAAACCGAATTGATGGGGGATGATAAGAGGGTCACCATCTGTAGGAAACAGATGGAGCCTCATGCGAGTTAGGATGACTCTTTCGAAGAGTTTGCCCATGGTCTTGAGTAGGCTAATGAGATGATGACTGGAGAGGCTTTCCTGGCTTGGGAATACCAATGACAGTTGCCTCTTTCCACGTAGTGGGAAAGTAACTTAGGTTGAAGCAGGCGTTGAAGATAATAGTTAAAAGGGTTAACACCTGCTCAGGAAAGTGTTTTAGGGCTTGGCTGGAGATGCCATCCGCGCCTGGAGCCTTTTTGGACTTAAGTCCTTTGATGAGGGATGAAATCTCATCATTGTACACAGAGATAGGTCTGGAGGTTGTAGGGGGTGAGTTCCTGCGGCGGACCTCATCCTTCACTGCCTGGACGTGTGAGGGGTCGACGGATTGAGAGCTAGGAGAGCATTGTGCGGCAATGCTGTCTGCAAAGCACTCAGCCTTTTCCTCGTCCTCTAAGGCTACCGTACCGTCGGGATGGGAGAAAGGGGGAGTGTGGGTGATAGCGTCTATGCGGAGGGCTCTTGCCATCTGATAGTACGCTGTATGAGAAGCAGAGATGTTCTACATGAGCTTACTCTTTTCGAGGTCTCGAATTTCAGAGAGGCGGAAACGGAGTTCTCTTTGAAGATGATTGGCCATGCGCCTATATTCGGGGGTGGGATATTTTGCTGCTCTCTGAAAAGCAGCTTTTTTGGCTTTTAATAGGTTGCTAATATGTAGGGGAAGTCCACTATTATTAGCAACCGGGACGACTCTTTCATTCTCCTTAGGGGAGGATTTAATAAGGGTGAAGAGTGAATCGACCGCGGTGTCGATTTTTTCGGGACTGTCTAAGTGCGACGATAGGGAAATGGGGGAGTCCTGTGAGTCCAGAGCTTTAGCTAGGGACTCCTTGAAGCCCTTCCAATTAGTGAAGGTTTTCGTGGAAGGTGTTGAAGAGGGTGGCTGATGGCCAAGAATGTGGGAGACCGGTCGGTGGTCGGATCCTAGTTCGTCTAGTGTCTCGATTGTCCTGAGGTTAGGGGAAACACTTGAATAGTGCAAAATCTAGCACGTCGAGAGCGTATTCTGTAATATCGGGATAGTGAGTAGCACCGAGGGGACTGTGGCCGGTAAGGTCAAGAGACTGCGTGATATCGAGTAGTTTCCTAACACTACGGGAGGTATTACCTCTTGTCCATTCAGTATGCTTGGAGTTAAAATCTCCAAACATAATGACTGAATTGCCTAAAGATGAAATAGCCTCAAAATCTTTTTTGAGGGGAAGGGTTCCAGTAGGTATGTAACAGAAGGCTATGAAGATGGTCTGATGTCCAGTCATAGCTAGCCTGCATACCGTGGCTTCCATGTTGGTAAGCTGTGGAGTAGAAATGGGAGAGCAGTGAAGTGTCTTCTTGTAATAAATGGCCGTGCCGCCGCCTCGGCGGTCGGGTCTGTCATTACGAAGAAGAGAGAAGTTATTAATGGAAATGCCTTAAGTGTCCTTAGTTTTAAGATTAGTTTCCTGTAGGAGGAGGAAATCGGCTTCGCGATCTCGAAGAAAGAGCTTAAGCTCTGGGAGATTAATTCGCTAACCGCGAATGTTAAAGGATACAAGCGATAAACCCTTAGGCTTGATACGACCGTGAGATTTTGTCAAAGCAAATTGCTTTGTCATTGTACAGTTAAGTTAATTAAGTAAACTTAACTTACAACGAACACAAAAGATTTTTATGCTCTATAAGAGCGAGGAGACGGTCCTGAGGGGACCGAGCAGCGCGAAATTTGCGTGCTAAAATCGCGATCTTCCCGATGTCGATATTCCTTATAGCGGCGTAAACCGTATTAAGGTCATCAAACATCGAGGGCTGAGATTGTTGTTGGGCGGAGGTTGTCCGCGGTGGGTCGGCCTTTTTGGGGCCCCAGGGAAAGATTGGAGGCTGCATAGGCTGTAAGAATCCCGGAGGGGGCCGAAGACGGCCCTGAAGGCGCCTAGAGGGACCCTGAGGGGGCCGAGAGAAGCCCTGGAGGGGCTGAGAAAGTCCCTGAAGGGGCATTCATTGATAAAGAGCCAGGAATGAATGGTCATTGACCGGCGGTGGAGCTTGCCTATTGGGGCGAGGATGAGGTGCGCAAGGTCAACCCCTGTAATTTGCCGGGTGGCCTGTTTGTTGACACAGGACGCACGCGGGTGGGGATGTGGCGTCTTTGGGCCGAGGACACTCTTTCGAGTTATGGGGATCTAGGCACTTAACGGACCTGGGTGCGGCGGAGCAGTTGGCCGCCGCATGACCATAAAGCTAGCAGCGGTGGCACTGCGCCAGGAACCCGCGCCTATGATCGTCATCGTCATTACAGCCGCGCCTGTGTGGGGGCTCAACCCTCACTCTCGACAGGTCACATATTGTGCGTACCTGCCGGAAGATGGCTTTTGCCTCCGGCACGTTAGTTAAGATTACTAGGGCAAGCGCGAACCTCTTGCCCGTTCTGTTGTGCATTTTGTGCACGGCCTAAACGAGGGAATCCTTGGGACTTAAGGTCCTCGAGGATTTCCTCGTTGGCGAGTTCAAAGGGGACGCCGCGGATGACGGCCCTGACTTTACACTCTTCCGGAAGAGAGTACGTATGGTAAAATACTCGTTCAGCTGTGAATAGCCTGGTGAGACGACGGAAGTCGTCGATAGTTTGGGGGATGATTTTAATAGCCTCCCCGAGGTTATCATACTTTATACCCATCATCGTACTTTATACCTGTGTCGTTACAGGTTTTGGACAATTCGGTGAATTTAGCCTTGTCTTTGAAGAAGACAGGGGCGGGACTTGCTTCTTGGCAAGGACTGGAGCACAGCGAGAGGCTGGCTTGGTCGGAGCGGGGATGTCTAAAGACATAAGTGAGGCCGAAGCAGCAGCGGGAGCTGCGGGGGCACAGGCGGCAGCGGGAGCTGCGGGGGCTGAGGCAGCGGCGGGGGCTGCGGGAGCGACAGGAGCCACTGAGACGGGGGGGCGGTTTTTGGCAGCGCATTTACCCGTGCGCTTGGAGTTCAACGTGGTGAACGAAGAATCCCCGGTTACATCGGAGTCACAGGACTCCGATGAACCAGTGCCAGAATTGGTGGCAGGCCTCTTCCGGGAGGCCGACGCAGAGGACTCGGACTCGGAGCATGCGTACTCCATATCCAGGGGGGCGAAAGTCTTCTTAGTCTCTAGATAGGCCGCGATAACGGGCGGTGGTTGGTGTGCCTGAGGGGCAGGGGGAGCGACATGGGCGGCGATGGCAGCTAGGGCCGTCTCATCCAGATTAAGGCCCAGACCAAGAGTTTGGTTTAAGGCGGCTACGAGTGACCTAACTTGGTTCACTTTGGACATGTTGGTGATAGGTGGGGACGACGTGCTCGAGACGGTAAGGGGATACTGTTCTGAAAAGAACAGAGATGTTCTACACCAAGGCAGTAAGGGCGGGATCACGTTCTCAAAATTACGGAGACGTTCTAATTCAAGGAGTAAGTGCCCCTGTTCTCAAAAGAACAGGGCCTTGCTCTGAAAAGAGCAAGTAACTCCCTAGAAACAATATACACGTTATACAATAAATTAATAACAAAAATAACAAACATTAAAAATAATTAACAATAAGAATAACAGAAAACTTAACAAGAACAAACCAACAATCAAAACTCCCCGCCCGAAGACAGGGGGGCAAGATCTGAAGTTAGCGTTAAAGAACTCACCAGGACAGCGGAGGCGCGGGAGTGAGAGGGCACTAACGTACGGGGACGAAAGCGCGGACTACTTGTACACGTCAGCTCGAGGCGGCGGCGTAAGCGGAATTTTTTGTTGCGACTTTATTCGCCCGAGATATTTTAATATCCATTTTATTTTATTTTTTACGTCATTATTATCTTCTTTGTACTTTATTGTATGCTCTTATTACATTTATGTCCTTAATTTTAAGTAACTCTTGCTACTACGTCTTTTGTCTTCCCGTCTTTAGTAAGTTTAGGTAGACTAAACAAACATTTTTATCTCAATATAAACCTTTGTGTTATGTATTTTGTAGTAGTTTGGGTTAGGGTGCTGTATGTGTTATACAATGTAATTAAATTTTTTAGTTTATTCGTTTAGTCGATTCTATTAATACTTGTACTATTTTAAAGACAAATGTTTCAAAAATGGTATAACCTAAACCAACCAAGTGCGTTAATATTAAATATTAAAAAAAAAAAGCGAAATTAAAGATTACAATATTTTCTGATTCTATTTGCCGAAAATATATGTTGGCATTAAAATATTTCAAATCACTTGGGGTTTAGGTTCTAAAACAAAATTACTATGACACGGATCAAAAGCTGTTTACTTTGTTCATGTTGTATTGCACAACGAAATATAACCGATCTTCCGAAAGAAATGACTGGAGAAAAATTTATATAACGTCAAATTGCTGAACCAAACTGCGTTGACAACATACTCCTAATATAGATGACGTAAAATATTTCATACTCTAGCAATCAATAAAAATATATTAAAAGGGATTTGTGTGGAAATGTGAGAGGATTATAAAAAAAATTGAAATAATTAGAAAGATTGATCTGGGAAAGAAATAATATATATAATAAATAAAAGTTAAATTAAAATGGGATAATGAAACTAAAATCTGAAGAAATGTAAACTGTAAAGAGTTTGAGTAAAATTGTTTGTAGGACTATACATTGCTTTAATTAAAAACAAAAAGTACATTATCATATTTTATATAGCTGTTTTACTTTAGCCGGCAATCAAACCTGCTCATTTTGCGAAAGCAAAACGATAATCTTATTAACTTAAACTCAAAGTTAAAAAAATCCGGTAGTAAATGACCCCCCTGTGAGGCAATCTGTAGTAGGCCTATAGTATTTATAGTAGGGGAGTACAATCTAAAAAAAAAGAATATATGATAAGCTTTTTTTTTTACTTATTATAAGCCAGTGCTTGACCACAATCCCACCTGGTGGTAAGTGGTGATGCAGCCTTAGATGGTAAATCGTAACAAAAGCCTATTCACTTTTGCCTTGAAGACGCCTAGATTGTATTCGGACCTAAAGATAGACGCCGGAAAATTATTCCACTCCTTTGCTGTACGCATTATAAATGACAAAGCAAACCGTTTGGTTCTAATGCGTGGAATATCGACAACAAAGGGATGAAGACCCGCCGACCGTCTGGTTGTCCGATGGTGGAAAGGAGAAGGAAGAATTAAAGCGTGTAATTCCTGCGCACACTCACCAAAATGCATCCTATAGAATACCGAGAGACTGGCTATTCTGCGCCTGTGCTTTGGCTGACAAGATTGGTTTCAAATAAATCATGGTCAACAATGACCCTCTTAGCACGTCTCTCCACTGAGTTTAATGCTGCCAGGTGGCATTTTGCAGCACCAGCCCATATGTGACAGCAGTACTCCAAGCACGACCGGACTTGCGCTTTATATAAGGCAAGAAGCTGACCCGGCGTGATGTACCGCCGCACCCTTGCAAGGACACCAAGTTTCCTTGCGGCTGCTTTGGCTCTGGACTTAATGAACCGCCCATAGTTTAGGTTCAGAAAAAATTCAATCCCTAACAACTGAAGGCGGTCAGTGTACTCCAAGGATACATTCCGGGCTCTTTTTAGCTTTACACTACGCTTACCCTTTTGATACGAATAAAGTAAAAATCCAGTCCGTAAAATTAGTTACATGTTAATTTCATGAGTATATTTATCGTTTTACTTAAATGTATGAATAATAATTAAACTAGTTAGTTTAAACTCTGAGGTATAAAATAAGGTTTAATCTCAAAGCTCTATTAACATGAAGGTTTAGTGCGCTATAAGCATTAATTTGCAAAATGATTTTTCTTAAATATTTAAAATGATATCTTATGTAGTGTAAAATGAAATAATCTATTATAATTTGTTAAATATACTGACCGTTGTGTTGAGGCTGTTATGCTATAAGTTCCTCTTTCCTCATTCATTATTTCTTCGTGACCAAGCTATCGAAGCATTCCTTTGACTTCGGCAAAGCGTCGGGCAAATGTTACTTAATTTTTTTAACGTGGTAGGCTATTTCGTAGCTTATTATGTAGCGTAGTATGGCAGCACCCAAGTCTTGGTCACACCTTTTGATTGTAAACCACACTCATCCCTTACCAGACTATTTCTTATAAAAGTTTCAAAGTCATGCCTAACATACTTCTTAATGACCACATTTCTATTGGATTACCTCTTAGTAAATATCAGTACTTAGAAAGAAAATATCTGAAGAGTCATTCTTCATATTTTTATATGAGCCTCCTGCATCCATTTCCTCCATGACTTACAAGGTCTTAACTCCATCTAGTGTCTCAACTCCTTGCTTACTGGTACGAGACTGCCACCCGGGTACCTTTCTTGCCCGTTGGTTGAGGGTTCTCAGAGCCATTCAACTTGCTGATCTGTTGGTTCATATCAGTTACTCTGGATAACATCGATACGGATTTTATCACGCAGAGATATTTGGATACCCTGAGGATTTGGATTCTTAAATTTTAATACCGATTGAAGTGTTTTGTGAAATTTATAAATAAATTACTTTACTTTTGCACAATAAAGTTAGAAAAGAAACCATAAGTTGCATTTTATAAAGTTTTTGAAGTTGTTGATTTGCTGACGTAGAAGTTATCTTCTTAAAAGCGAAATATCTCCAACAATGTTATTATGCTTCAGTAAAAATATGTTTTATTTCTTGCAATATCGTAGAGCTTTTAGTAAATATAATCAGATCTGCAATGACGGTATCTTGATCTCGAATAATAACGTAACTAAAACTACAACCGCTTGATTAACGAATAATTTGTTGTTATTGCCAGATAAAGCTTTAATTAATATCCATAAATAATAATTATTTATCCTTAAATACGATATTGGAACATAGAATAATTAAGTTTAAAGGGATGCCAATAGATAATATGTTTGTCACAACAGTACACTTGCTGATTTTGTTAGCTAGATCCTCAAACAAACTTCGAAAGGGTAACGTATGTATACCCATACGTATATTATATAAGTAGTATCCTACTATATAACGGATCCCAAAATAATATAATAAATATAAAAAAATAAAGTATACGAAACTACTACATTATAATAAAGGCTAAGTATGACGTGAGAGATTGTATAGTAGATTATATAAACTTGGAGAAGGTGCAGTGCCAAAGACACAGGAATATTCACAACACAACAAGACCCGCCGTCGGTGTGACTTTTTGTTGGTTCCGCCTGAGAATCGATACCAGAACTCAGTAGTAGTAGCAGCTGTATACTATGAATATCATGTTATAGGAAAAAATACTTGTCCTCACTACGCAGCAAGTGTTGATATGATATTCATTAATTTCTGTGAAAAGTGCAAAAAAACTGTGTCAACAAGTTTGGGAACACATTGTCAAGTATATTGAGGGATATAATTTACATTTATTCACACTCAACAAACTGCCTGCCCAGTCTGACGTCAGCTAACACAATAAAAAAAAATCCAACATAATTAAAGATCTTATTTAAATCCATTATCACAAATTATTCATATTCGATACAAGCTACCCTAGCATACGAGCACCAATGGTTTTCGGTTCTTCGAGCTATATGGGTGGTTCGTTGCCGGGTCAGAACTTACTGATTCATTGGTAAAGAAAGGTTCTCGATGGCAGCCACGTACCGCTAAGTGAAGTGTACCCCCCCCCCCATTCCAATAGATGAAGTGACAACCTGGTAAGACATGCTTATAGTCGATGGAAGCGGGGTACTCAGGACCGTGTCTTGTGGCATTCCTTGGGGGAGGCATATGTTCAGCAGTGAACTCCTGGAAAACTGTAATGATGTTGATTATGCTGAAGATAAGTATATTTAGTTTATACTGATTATTTCATTAGCTATCAATTTGACAGATTTTTTTTCTTTCCATTTCATTTATATTGCCTAACAGCATGTATACTTTCACAAAAGTCCCATATTAATTTAAACTAGAGTCGATGCTAACTGAAGTCGACAGTTTTTTTTTTCTTTAAATTAGTTCATTATCCATAGTAACATCTAAAGATATCCTGGGAACGAAATATTGTAATGGATTGTCTTACGCCGCTACCACATGAAGGAATTGTATCTATTCAAGTTTAATTAAAAGAATGCACTATTTTACTATTTCTTTATACTATTTTTATAGTAATGGCTACTTTGTATCAATAGTGCGAATGACCAACTTAATTTAGCATATATTTTCTAAAATTTCTAGATGCTTAAACTGAAGTAAGTGAGGGAAGACTCCGTAAGTAAATGCTAAATGGGTGGATTTTATCTTCTTACGTTCAGCTCGGAAGCTGAGTCATAAAGGAGCTTAATAAGAAGTCATTTTATTTTGCATTTTGTAAGATTTTATTCTTTTAAAGAATTAGTTTTATTACTCATAATAATTTAATTATATATATATATATATATATAAAGAGAAATTGCAATATATTATTTTAATAAAGACCAAGAAGTTCTATATTATTAAATTATTATAAGTAATAAAACAAATTCTTAAAAGATTAAATATATATATTGGAATGAGGCTGGGGCAAATCCGGTATGTAATGAATAGAAATAAAAAAAAAATTATATTATTTTATACTATTATCTGCTTAATATAAGAGAATCTTAATAAAAAAAATTATGTTTCTCGACAGTATTATTCCTGTTTTTTTTTAAATAAAATTATATCTATTTTTAAGTCATCTACATTTCGTATATCCTAAAACCCCGATATTGCTAATGCTTGGATATTTTGAAACAAATATTTATCTTAAAATAGCTGTAGAAAAATATCTAAATTTATCTTTAAATACAACATAATTATTAAATACAACAACCTGGACTACTTTATTTATAACATTTGGAGGCATCGATGAAAACCATTTCTTGTATTGCATGGCCCGCTTTCATCGCTTTCGAGTATAGTTTATGTTAGAAATTTTTAAATAATAAAATAGATTGAGTTTAACTATATTTACGGATTCTATCGCATTTAATTTACTAATTTTAATTCCCGACGTTTCGGATACTTTACAGCAACCCATGGTCACGTGGAGACAGAATTTTGACGTCCCGATGTCATTGCTAGCCCGGCTACCTTCAGTTTTTGAATATTAGTTTTTGGTTCGATCTACGCAGATTAATATTCAAAAACTGAAGGTAGCAAATTACTATTCTACTACTCGTGAGAGCTTCTCAATTTTACACTTTTTTTCTTGAGTTGAGGCTTAATAGGTTCTGTTACTTCAATGCCATTTTTTTAAAAAACTATGCCTTTTTTTATCTAAGACTTTTCATCCAGATTCAAAAGAAATTTTTCAACCCAGCAACTTTTTTCTTCAAAAGGCTTAGAGGTTTAGCTTGGAGCCTTTTAATTTTTTTTTCGGATAATATAGGTGTTGCTGTTTGTTTCGTTAGAATCGAATTATAATTTTCAGATGTTTCCTATGACTAAGCCTAAAAAATATATTGGCTATATTATGATGTTATCATCTTCCTATGCAGCTTACCCAGTATCAATAGTAAAATAGTAGAAATTACTATTTGCTAAATATTTACCAATTTATATTAATCAAACATATCATCTGAAGTAAACTATTAAAAGAAAACTGGCACGTGGAGGAGTTGATGATGTGGCACTAATAGCATCGTAAGATAATAGTCTGTCATGTGGTTGAATAATTTTTTTTTTTATAGAATAAGGGTGACAAACGAGCTCACAGTCCACCTGATGATAAGGAGATGATGTGGCCCATAGACATCTACATCTATATTCGTTTGCGAATTAAAATGCAGATGCGTTGTCAGCCGTGAGGACTAAGATAGAACACCTCTTTTCCAGTAAGAAGGGTCTCCGGTTCTCTACACTCACCATACGAAACACAAAAGTATTAAGCTGCTATTTTACGCTGGTATTCTTGAGAGCGTGGTCATTCCCCGTTCAAGCCGACCCATTCGTGTTACAACTATACTATTAATAAGCTGCAGCATGGCTCTACCACATAAAATATAAATAATCAATTATTAATTAGCGTAAGTAGCGTAATTTATGGCTCTAGAAAATTATATTTAACATTGTTAATTTTAAATTAAACTGTATTATAATAAAGCTCACAGTATATATTAAATAAATCAGAAAACGTAATCTCAAAAATAATTATATGCACAAGAGACATGGCTGTATAGATCATATTTGCCATTTGCCATTTTTATCGATTACAAACGGGTATATCAAAATTATCGCTCGGAGACAGCAACAACTCGGATACAGACTCAGATCAGTCGCTCGACCGAACCGCATATTGTACAGGGAGAGTGCCCTGTGATGGTAAACAAATCCGAAACAACATTACCGTGACTATGGCAACTATGGACTGTTATTATTGCAATTTTTAAGATTAAAAAGAAATAAACAATTATAATATTAAAGAAATAATTACATATGAAAGGTAACGCCATTTTTCTGTAAATTTGATGTGGCAGATCAGTTTTTGCAGCAAAAAACTGAACAATGTGGCATTTTTGTGAGACGTTGATTCAGTCGCGCAGCTAAATTTAGTCTAGTGGGCAGTGCGGTTGCAACTAGTTTTATTGTAAACATAGGGCTGCTCTGTCATATATCGTCTTATACTTTGGCACAGGGGAACGCCTGCGTATGGCCACTCTCATCCAGTTCGTCGGCGGTTCGTGCTGCTTTATAGTTGCGCAGGCAGGGAAGAAATGGTAAATAATTTGTTGCGGAAATTTTCCACTGGAAGTCAACCAATAAAAACAATGGCATATAGGATTCAGAATATACGGAATGCTCAATAAGATTTGTTTCATAATATCTATAGTAACCAAGATCAAGGCCACTTTCTAGCTGTTTCGTCTAAGGAATTTATTCACTGGTTACACGCTTTTCTATCAAATTACCATGACATATTACTTAATGGAAAAACCTTGCGTATAGCGGTAGGACTCGAATAGGAGCGGCAATATGTCAACCTCACCAGTGCCCTTGTGGTAGTGGAGTCCACGAGTTTAGATTCCATGGGCTTTAGTGTAAGAATAGTTCTGGTAGGTATTTCTGTCACGGTTTTCTAAACGATGTTATCCGAAGAGCTTTTGTTTCTACAAAAATTCAATAAACCTTTTAGTAAAAAGTAAAAGCCGCCTGAAAATAACTAGAGTCGATGCTAAGATATACATAGTGTATAGAAGATTATAGATAGAAATAAGTTTAACTGTGTAGTTCTTTGAAGTCGGATTTTACTTTTTATAAAAAGGTGATATTTTACCCTTTTGAGGGGACTAAAGAATATTACAATCTTAATGCCGCCTAATTAGTTTCATTAAAAACCTTATCCCCTATTTTTCCGCAATTAAGGAAAGAGTTTTACTCCAAAACAAACCAATCCCTAACCTTTTAATAAAAATAAATCAACAAAATCGATTCACGATTCACGAAGAAGTTATCAAAAAGAAAAAAAAGAACAAGAAAAACAAACACACGAAATTTTTACTTCCTCCGTTTTTGAAGTCAGCGAAAGATTACCTACATTTGGTTTCTGGGTTGCGTAATAATTGGCTATATGAAATATTACATACGTTTTGTAGTCTTTATTTGCTCGTGAGTTGTTAAGTTAAGATATCAATTTTCTTTTTATACAAAGGTGACTAATGAGCAGTCAGTCAACCTGATGGCTAGTACCTAAATGCACTCTTACAATTATACTAGATTAAGAATCACAATGCAGATGCCTTGCTGCCTACGAAGAAATGCCAGAAAAATTATGATCTACGGTTCACTGTACACACGAAAAATACTGCTTTATAGCGTAATATTAAGATGCTACTTTATGGTAACATTTTGCCTACCCCTTTTGATATTTTCTTTTGCTTTATATTAATTTGATTTATTCAAATCGCAAAAAATAATTGCTTAAATAAAAAAAAAATTGTCATATCTTATACATTTGTTTCAAAAAAATTAATCTTACATTATATAAAATAGGCAAAGTTAAAAACTCATTGAATTCGATTTCGACACGGGGTAATGTACGTAACATTACCCCGTGTCGTTCGTGACGAAAAACTAAATATAATATTACTGTTACATTATATGAATTTCATGTATATGACAAAATATTGTCTCCCTTAACCGACGGGCGTGTATGGGTAGATATATGGATCTAAAGGAGGCGAGAGATGTATGTCAGGTTCGCGCCAAATGGAAGTCCGTAGTCTCTGCCTAACCCTCTGGGTGACAGACGTAAGTGTTTGTGTGTATACGTGTATCTCAATATTAGTAATGTACTCTAGAGATAGAAAATTAAAAAAAAGTAAATATGGCAAACGCCTTTGCTTAATTTTTTTTATTTACTTGATACGCTATAACTAATGATGATTAAATATTACTCGTAATTTTTCGATATTCTTTCAAGCGAGTTAATAATATTATCTTGAATGATTTCTAGCCACAACCTTTACCTACTTTTCTTTTACCAGCAAATTTTTCCATCAAAATCAATTGCTGTATTTAGCATGTCTTCTTAAACAATCTTTCTGCTGAAATTAGATTTTTTTTATAGGATAAGGGTGAAAAACGAGCACACAGTCCACCTCATGGTAAGTGGTTGCTGCGGCCCATAGACATCTACATCTATCCTCTATTACAAATCAAAATGTAGATGCGTTGTCACCCGTGAGGACTAAGATGGAATGCCTCATTTCCAGTAAAAAGGGCCTCCGGCCACCTGCACTCACCAAGCGAAACGCAGAGGTAAACCTCTACTTCACGCTGGTTTTCTATGAGGTCGGGGTACCACCCCGGTTCGAACCGGCCAATCCGTGTGACAGCAAAAGCTGCCGCGTGGCTCTACCACTGTTGATATTATTGCAGTTGATATAGTTGCATGAATTTGCATTTTTTTAGCCTTTATAGTCTTAATTACTAACATTTTTGATTCTAGTTTATTATGTTCTACTTAAGTGTTTCAAACTTTAACTACGTCTTTATGTTAAAATCGCGAACGCTTATATACGACACTGAATATCTTCTAACTTGATCAGTTCAGGAACAAACTTGTGTTTGAAGTCGAGTCTTTGCTGGACAAAGTCTCAGATTGGGGGCGATTAAATCTAGTCCAGTTTAATCCTCAGAAGACACAAGTTAGCGCGTTTACCGCTAAAAAGAACCCCCTTGTCGTATCTCCTCAGTTTCCAGGCACTCCTCTTGTTGCCTCAGCCAGTATCGGAATCCTCGGCGCCGACATATCGAGTGACGTGCAGTTTCGTGGTCACTTGGAAGAGAAGGCCAAATTGGCCAGAGCAATGCAGAGCGGGACAGTATTTCATGCCGGCACAACGCCTGCAACTTTACAAGGTGCATGTTCGGCCTCATATGGAATACTGTTCCCATCTCTGGGCTGGGGCTCCCCAGTGCCAGCTCCTTCCACTTGACCGCATCCAGCGCAGAGTGGCTCGAATCGTCGCCGAGTCCTTTCCGATCGGCTCGATTCATTGGCGCTGCGAAGAGATGTTACATCTCTTTGCATTTTCTTTCGCATTTACCACGGGGATTGCTCTGAGGAATTGTTCGGATTAATCCCAGCCACCAAATTTCACGAACACACATCGCGGCAGAACTCCCAATACCATCCGCACCATCTGGATGATTGGCGGTCCACCACTGTGCAATTTAGAAGATGTTTTCTTCCTCGCACAACTTCCTTGTTGAATAGTTTACCACTAGCGATTTTTCCGGACCGATACTACTTAGGGACCTTCACATAAAGAGCCTACTCCTACGATTCCCCTGATGTTGCAGTTGTTCATGGGCAGCGGTAGTCACTTACCATCAGGTGAGCCGCATGCTCGTTTGCCCCCTCTCCTATATAAAAAAAGTTTACATTAATATCGTATCGCACTTGTTTATCTAATTTTTACTTAATCGTTCGCGAATTTTAAATTTAATCATATAAAAATATGTTAAATTACTACAATAAGTAATCTTGTAGACATGCTATTAATATTTTTTACGTTGTCATTAACATAACAAACACAAAATTAGTATCAGATCATTCATTACGTTTAATAGGTTTTCCTTAGCTCTTTATATGTTGTATATAGTGTTTGATAAATTTGTGGTAAAAATGTCTGATTATTAGTAATTATGTTCATAAATAAATAAATAAGGAATGATCATTGTGTGTTGTTACTAGTCTCCTTTAATATTCTTGATCTAAAATGAAAGGCAATTAAAAAATCTTTGATGAGTAATTGATTTAACAAGATGGGAGGGAGGCAATAAAGGTTAAAACGTTATTTGATAGACAGACGTGTAAATGTTTTCATAAGCTCTAGTTAAGATTGGAAAAGATAATTGTGATTAAAATATTTTTAATGTTTTAGAAAATAAAATATTTATAAAAAAGAAAAACATCAAATATTAGAAAAGCATTGTAAAACAAGTAATATTTTGTTACCAAAGTTTTGCGAAGGGTAGCTCAAAAATGTTAAAATTAAAGATTTATTACTTTGCTGTCTAGCAAAACTTTATACTAAACTGACATAAATTTGTGTTTTTATTAAACATGACAAATAATTCTGATGCGTCTCATTTGTTCGAAATACCTTTTGCATTCATTTCAATGCCGCCCACTACGTATAAAATTGACATGAGAAATAAACAATTGTTTGTATAATTTTATTCGATATTCGATTTATTTACGTAACATTAACAAACTATTCATTTGTTAAAGGTGTCTATCAACTGAAATAATAATAATGGCCGTCAGACTTAATTTCGGTCTCGACGGCCAGTATCAATAGAGAATAGCCATCTGCAGGACAGGATTATAGAGCCCGAGTGTATGCACAAGCACAAATGCAATCTTTTTTCCTTCATTATTTTAGATCAGATCGGAGATCAGGCAAAGGGCCAACGGCTTATCTTGTGGCACGGTGGTTAAACTTCGCCAACTTCCTGACATCGCGCTGGTACTGTGAATTTCTTCGTGACAGAAAATTCACTTAATTTTGTGAATTTTCTGTCACGACAAAAAAATCGTGGTTCCCATTCTCTCTTCTACATTTTTTTATAGAATAAGGCGTCGTCCTAATTGACAGCGATCGTACGATGACACGATGCGTTCTCGTCGTGCGATGAGTTCAAACATACAGATTTCATCAGAGTGTCCTATTTGAACCTCGCAAGTAATCGTGCGAGCACATGAAATGCTTAATAACGATCGTACGATGCGTTTGATCGTGCGACCATGTAATCAAAGCAACAGATCTCTTTTGAGTGTCCTAATTGGTTACATACGCGATGCGTCGACGCGCGAGGGGCGCGGGACGAAAGGGGCAAGGGCCAACACCAGTGACACAGTAGGTACTCGGCTCGCTCGCGGCCGGACGCCATTTTGTGTTTTCATTCTTCGTGTAAAGCGTTTGGCTATTCTGTTACATACAAGATGACATTCGAAGAAGATTTAATTAACCAAGTACGTTTACATCCTGTTGTTTGGAATAAACAGAGTGAGGACTATAAAAACAGGTTGAAAAGTGAAAGAGCATGGGATATAATTGCGAGGAACGTAAATAAAACAAGTAAGTAGATAGTAATTTGAGCTTAGTTTTAATCACAACCAGAATTGTATAATGTATACCACACACACACACACACTCACACTCATACCTTGGCTTAAGTATCTACTTAGTATAGTTAGATATAATTTGAATCGTAATCGTAAATCGTACCTCCATTCATTACTAAAGAGGTTCTGACATTTTTGTATGAAGCCTGGCATAGTGATTTCACGTTCGAAATTATAAACTAGACCCGATTTCACCCATGAGGAGCCTCAGTACGGGGAAAAAAATTGTGACAGCCAATGATGAAACATGTGTCAAGTAAATTATCGTAAGTGGTATACTTTAGAAGATATGAGGGTTTGAATCGTCAATATATTTTTAACATTTTTTATAATTTTATTTTTCCATAGTGGGGCTCCTCATAGGTGAATTTAGTATGCCAACCATGCACTAAGCCCTATTGACGTAAATTAACTGTTAATTAGGAATCATTTCTATTAAGGAAATAAGTGATGAAGAGTTCTCTAGAGTTAATTGCTGTTATTGTAGCACGATTATTAACTCTATTACGAGGAAGTCTTCCAAAATTGTTATTTAATTGATTATTTGTTACAGATAATTCTGGTTCTCTCTTATCTCTGTGTATTATAATATTGTGCAACAGACAGACTGCCTTTACGATTTTAATTGAATTGTCCACAGATGTTTCGATGCTTTTTAAAAGAATTCTAAATTTACTAGCAGCCATTCCAAAGGTGCATTCTATACCGACCCTTGTAGTAGACAATTTGAAATTAAATCTTGATTTATCTGCATTTCCTGTTGCTTGTGTTCTTGGATAAGGTCTCATTATGAACGTTTTCAAAGGAAAAGCCTCGTCCCCTAAAAATACATATGGTGCCACAATATCACTATTCGGTAATCGTTCCTCGGGTGGTAACTGAATATTTCCACTGTTAAGTTCTTGAAAAAATTTTGAATTGCTGAGAACGCCTCCATCACTATCTTTCCGGTATGCACCTACGTCAATGATGCGAAATGTGTTGTCTGAATCGGAGACCGCTAATAAAACAATTGAGTAATAATTTTTGTAGTTGAAATACATGCTTCCAGAGTTGTGGCTTTACGACACGAATGTGTTTTCCGTCCAGATTCCCACAGCAATGTGGAAAATTTATTTATATTTGAAAATGAATTTGCTATTTCCTTAAAATCTTCGATACTTGGAAACTTCATATGTATTTCGTTAAAATTATTCCAAATTGCACTGCAAACCTCCATCACGATACTTGCTATTGCGGTTTTTGAAATGCGAAATGGCACTCCTAATTTCCGAAAAGGGGTTCCTGTTGTTAAGTACCTGTAAATAATAACACGTTGAATTAAAATTTATTGTTATTTATTACAGAAAAGGACGTTAAAACTAGGTGGCGACACTTAAGGGATGTCTTTCTAAAAGAATTGAAAAAAGTTCGTAAGCCTCGCTCTGGAGATCCAGGAAGCCCAAATGAACAATATTACTCAGGAAAGTGGACCTATTACCAACATATGTTGTTTTTAAAGGATGTTTCAATGCCTCGACCAACCGAAGGTAATAGTGTTCATCAAGAAACTGGAAATAATGATAATGATGCCAGCCTACCATCCACTTCAAGATCAGAGCAGAATCTTCAGTTGCCTGATGAAGAGAATTCTACTGCAATGTCTAATAGATCCGAGGCTTTTGTGTCTTCTGATGACGAACCACTGTCTACCAGTGCGCGTAGTACAATTACACAGAGCACGAGTGCTTTGTCAACTGAAGCTTTGGATAGTGGATTACAAACTGGATCCCAAAAAAGAAAACGTAAAGAAAATCAATCTTTAACCGAATATCAGCGTCGAATGATCCAAATCGAAGAAGATAAAATTAAAGCGTTTAAGGAGAAAGAAAAAGAAGTTGAGGATGAAGATTTCCTATTTTTGAAATCGCTAGCTCCATATTTTAAATATATGAATCCAGTGCAAAAATTAAGATTAAAAAGTAAACTACAGAGTACAATAGCAGACGAAATTTCTCTAGCTATGCCATCACCCCCTTCAAACTCTTCATCTACTATGTCAATCATACCTTCACCTGTGCACGCATCCTCACATCCATCCATGGCACCACCGACAAACACACAACAATTCTACGAATCATTTAATGCTGAATATGATTCTTGAATATAAGATTTTTTACACCTCAATTTCTTTTTCTAATAAAAAATGTGTGATTATTGCTTTTTTTATACCGTCTTCGTCTTATCGTATGGTTGCCGGGGTTCGAACCTGCAACCTGCAACCTGCATTCTTTCATTTGAATGGTCTTTCAACAGGGACTTACAAACTGGAGGAAAATGGATACGCACACATAATAATAATAAAAAACTTACCTGATTGTTAATACCAATCTTTCTTCCACACTAATGGGTTTTTAAAGTTGGTCTTTCTATGATTACAATCGCTACGTATTCCATTGCAGATGTAGTCAAATGTTTTTTTTGACATAGACAAATAATCGTAAAAGTCTTCTTCGTTATTTCGTACATCAAAATAAAGGTTGAAAAATTCACCGCGCAGATTCCTGGATCTATAAAGTATTTTATGTTGTCTACGTTTCCTTTTTTCAATGTCATTTGCAATTTTTAAAGCAATATTGCCCGACAGCAAAAACTGTGCATCTCTATAAAGAGCCATCGTTAAAGTGGCGTAAGCGCGACGCCAGCCATCGAGCGACGGCGTCGCACGATAGACATCGCGCGATCTATTAGGACACCTGTTAGGTCATCGTACGACCACTTTGATCGTGAGATGAAAAACGCATCGCGCCATCGTACGATCGCTCCCAATTAGGACGACGCCTTAGGGTGAGAAGTTTATCTTTAAACTAGTGCCAAATTTATTGTACATTGTAATTCGGGACTTGAAATTTCTACCATTGTAGTCATACTCATACTCATTTAAGAAAACGTCTCCTGATGGTACCGCTAAAGGACGAAGTAGTAGTACTTCTAATGGACAAACGCACCACAAAGTAAGGTGCGATGGCGGTCTTTTTAAAAAGGAGAAGGCTATTTTCTATAAGTTTTAAGTCGTATCATTCCGGAAGAAACGCTAGTGGTAGCTGATTCTAAAAATAAGTGTGCGTAAAAGAAGTTTCTGTAAATAGCACAGCAGTGACCGCAAATCATTGAGATGGTATGCATGTCATCGCGATTTTCATATGGCCCATATGGAATAAAAGTATATCAAAAGTTGATGTTTATTTACTAAAATTCATATTTTGTAATCTGAACATATATTACTTTTTCAAATAATTCAAACTTATCAAAGGAATCAATATACGAAAAGGAAATAAATGAATATAGATAGGTTTAACCACTATAACTCACGTTGCATTTACATACATTTTAAATAAACACTTGGGTAGCATGTTCAACTTGGTCCAACGTCCGACTTTACTTAGTTGGATTATTTAAGTAACTAACTTTGAATGCTGAAGTAGAATAATATGTAGAGCCATATAGAATATAAATCTATACATTTATATATATATATATATACGAGGGGAGGTCAAAAAGTTCGCGGGATGGTGGGGTTGGCAAGGGTGAGTTTCCTCATCCAGGTAGCTTGTTTTGAGTGATTCATTGTTAGTATATATCCTACGTTTCAGCCTAATCTGGTCATTGATTGATTCAGGGATTCATTAATTTGGATTTAGCCACATTCGGTTGTCTGCGCTCAAGCTACTCGGACGTATTACTTCGGTCGAGTCCATGTGCTCCTGAGTAATAAAGTGTTTTGTGCAAAGTAGAACAACCAGACAATTTCTCGGCAGTGCTTCAGTGGTGTTTGTGGGTCATTGCGGCCGTCCGGTTGCACCGGCCCGCCAACCCATTGCCCCTTTTGTGTTGTGATTAGTATAGCACCCCACACTCTGCCGATTTCCAGTAAACTGTAAGTAGTTTATTACACACCGTTGCCTCAGAGGCAGCTATTCTATTGTTTTCAATTTCTGTGTTCGCTTGTTGCTTTAGGCGACAGCTAGATACACACTCTAACGTACCAACGTGCTAGGTGTTCGTCTTAAGCACACATCTCAAGTGTTTAAGGCAAGTGTTTTAAGCCTTAAACAAAATGGCGGCTTTTACTTTAGCCTAACTTACCGAAGCTTAAGGTCGCGTCTGCCCCGAAGTTTGGGCGACCTTTTAAACGCAGCGTGCAATGCCCGCTGCTGAACGTCCGATCCAACTCGTTGACGACCCCATGTCGCCGAGCACCGGACCAGCGACCCCATGTCCGTAGACACAGTTTGTGACTTTGTGTCCCCAGCGCCTTCTACGTTCTCCACCCGTGGGCCATCCCCGGCGTTATCGGACGCCGAGTTGGGCTCCCAGATGATTTTAAGTTTAAAGCAAATGTTATTTATGTCATAATTGTGTCACTTTGTTTTGTTGCAGTCAATGCTGTCACAGCCTATTGTGTTGTACATATTCATGCAGAGTAACTTTGCAATGTCGTTGAAGAAACGGATAGAATTAAATTTATTTTCATTATTTTAATAATTTGGGAGGTTCGTGATTTTAATAAATTTCGCATTATATTTACTACTAGACTAGATGTCCCCCGCGACTACACCCGCGTGGAGTTTACTACGATTTCATGAGTTTTAATTTTTTTGCGCGTACCCCTAATTATTTTTCTAAAATAAAATACCCTAAGTTACTCCTTATAACATCAGCTATCAGCCAGTGAAAATCCCGTCAAAATCGATCCAGCCGTTTCGAAGATTAGCTGGAACAAATAAACAGACAGACAGACAAACGAAAAATTTAAAAATTGATTTTTTGTTATTAATACTGTATATATTTTCATATGCATTTAGAAAAGAAGCTGTGATTTTAACATTATAAACAGACAGATAGTATAAGCATAAAAAATTAAAAGAGATGAAATCATGTTTATAGCTAAAGTCCTATCTGATTTATTTGAACTGCTTGTAGGTACATGTATAAAATAAACATAATACAAGAAAGCTTTCAGTCGCTCAGCGAGCTATGCTCGCAGTTACCCTGTATAGAATCCTTAAGGAAGATATTTGCAGAAAAATTATAACTGGTGTAGAGGAATGGATTAGTAAATTGAATTAGCAATAGGCCGGTCATGAATAGAATAGAATAAAATACTTTTTATTCAGGTTACATGTAATTCTTATTAAAAGCCATTTTTTACTTTCCACTGGTTCAGAAAAACAAACCTCTGCCCTGGGAAGAACTAGCAAAAAATCATATAATAAATTATACAACATGAAAAGATATACAAACTTTTTACAAAATTTATTTTAGAAAATCTTAGAAGTGATCACCTCATTTCCAGGGATTATTATCTATTATGTATTCATTTATATTATAATAACCCTTGTTATAAAGTTTTTGTTTAATGGCGGCTCTTCACGTTGGCCAACATAGTGGGGAATGTGTTGGCAGAGATATTGGCCAAGAATTTGTGATCGCTTCCACACGTTGGAAGGTCGTTCAGTGTGCTTCGGTTCAGGCCAATGTGCGGACGAATGTATTAAAATGATTATTGAGGCTCTAACGGCTGCTGCAGTTTATTTATTCACTGCATACCACTACAACGTGAATATGTATAAGAAAAGGGTGATCACTTAGATTATTGATAGGTCTTCGCGCGCTCAGCGCGCGTTGACCTATTAATAATCTAAGGGTAATCAAAAAGAAATTAAATTCCTTGACGGCTTCGTGGCGTAGTGGCTTAGCAATGAGTTGCTGTGCAGAGGCCGTGGGTTCGAATCCCGCACGGAACAAGTTTTTGTATGGTCTGCATATAAAATTTAAATCAGGTGCGTGTGATCACTCTGGGAGCTCGTAGCAAAATCAACGTGCGCCCAACGTGTGGACGCGGCAGCAAATACTCTGCCACAACGCTTTCATCTTTTGTAAAAAACCGACACCGACACCGATCTCGCGCTAACTTGTGGCCCATCATTCCAATACATACCAACGTAAGCATAAACACCCGCTCTACACGATGGCCATCGTTGTTGGCTAACAAATTCGCCAGTGTGTTGGCCAACGTGAAGAGCCGCCTTAATATTGAGACTTAGTAACAGAGAGACCGTCTCTATTTTCTGGGACTTTGTTGTAATAGCGTATACATTGCCCAAGAATGAATTACTGACTCTGCGGAGTCGAGAAACTGATATCAGAAGCTTGTGTTTGTTCCTACTGTTTACAGAGTGTATATAACTTTCTTTACTAACACTTAGCTTACAGATTCGACAACCGATGGAGACAACCATTTTATGTAGTAAACTGAAGATTTGAACTGTTTTAGATAAGATCTCTAAATATATTTAAATATTCGGAGCGTTTAAATTTCGTGCTGTATTACGCGGAAGTAATAGACTTTTCGATTTCATTTATGCATGTTGTTAATCTAAAGAACGAATACATGTTGGTAACAACAATACTTATAAAATACACTAGCTAACGTTCTAAGATGCGTAATTTTTGTAACACTAAAGTGCTAATATTAATAATGTGGTCAAAAGAGCAATAAACTTACTGAAAAATAAAATATTCTTGGCGGTATAAGAATTTTGATGCATGGCATAATTTGCGTCTCGTATCACATCGTTGCCCCTAACGACTTTGTCGTTAAAATCCTGAGCACGTAAAACACAGCACCTTTATACCAAAATAACGTAGATAAGTTAAACCTTAGATACCTCTAAGCTTACACGTAATTTTTTTATCTGGATTATTTTGTGCGGGAACTTAAGGTTATATTATTATCTATTATTTTAATACTTTAAAAACGTTGTTAATTATTCATGGAAACGTGAGTGCTTTCACCGATATGTCTTTGTGAATAAGAGTTTGAGAAATTTCATTAACAGTTTTATACGCATACTTAAGACGGCAAATAATTAGACTCTCGTAAAGAAATCGTTTAAATAAAATTTAAATATCTGTCTGTTATATCGAATGTCACTTTATATTGAACTGAGGGATTATTTGCACACCATCAACTCTTGTCTGTCTGTTCGGGATAATCTCCGGGATGGCTGATGTGACTTTAATAACACTTTATAGACCATTTTTACTGGAAAAAAGGCATTCCATCTTAGTCCTTACGGGTGACAGCGCATCTGCATTTTGATTCTTTATTGAGAATAGATGTAGATGTCTATGGGTCACAGCAACCACTTACCATCAGATGGACTGTGTGCTCGTTTGTCACCCTATCCTATAAAAAAAAACTTAATGAACAGTTAGAGAGCAATACTAGAAGCTATCCGGGCTATATTTTATTCGGTATACTTTAATTTTTTTTCTGGGAAATAGCAAAATATAAAAGTCAATGGTCTTGGACGATTACTTTAAATCTAAATAATGCAACATGAAACTATCTCTAGAAAAATTAAAATTTTCACCTCTGCACCATATTGGGCATTTGACTAATGATTTACTTATAAATAATATAATTATTGTGTTAGAAAAAAATACTAAAAAGAGGAGGCTGAGAGTTTCTTCTACCGCTTCGTCTCCTGTTATAAGTAATCTTATTTTGAAACAGTAGTATATAAATAACCGACCAAGTGTGAATCGGACTCGCGCATGAAGGATTCCGTACCATCGAAGTACACGTTTGTAGTAGGGGAGCCCCTTTAAATTTTTAATATTTTTTAATTTCTATTATTTTTTGTTATAGCGGCAATTGAAATACACATTCTGTGAAAATTTCAACTGTCTACCTATTACGTATCATGAGATACAGCCCGCTGACAGATAGACGGACGGACAGCGGAGGCTTAGTAATAGGATCCCGTTGATCACCCTTTCGGTACGGAACCCTAAAACGTAATGTATCAAAAAGTGACATTTTTTCGTCGATTGTGAGCTACTATTTAATTTATGAATTAATATAATTACCAAAAATATAATATTTACATTTCCAATTGTATGGTATCTTTGTCACGTCTGCCTAAGTCCCTAAACCCTAAGTCTGCCACGCCTGCTTCCTGCACGTCTAATCTTGATAATTAAATCTATCAAGGATCACACCATGCTGCGATCGTTGCTTCGATTTATTCGTCTAATTCTTTGATGCCACTTTAGTTTATTAATCCGTTATCCGTCCATACTTAATTTGCCACTGACAAGTAATAAGAAATCTAGTTTTATATTTTTTTGTTTACAAAATTCTTAAAATTAAGCTGATGCATTTCATTGCAAATTTTTGGAAGATTTTAAAGACAGCTTTACCCAGCGAAAGTCAGTTCTTAAGATCTTAAGGCGTCTAAGCACACGAAATAACTTAAGGTTTATATCAACATCAACTTGAGGTTTATATGACATCACCTTCAGATACTTATTAAAAAACGTAGCATCATTATTTTGTATTGAAATCCACTTCGGACCATTAGTTAAGACAAGGATTATCGACCTCAAAAGGCATCTGGCGCTCTTTTCTCCGCTGCATGTATATTTTTCCAGCCTGAAGTAAGTGTGCGACATTTGGGAACAAAAGTTTACTTATTAAAAACGTTTTTGATTATTATCATAAAATTAAAAATCTTAATAAAAATGAAGTCGATTAAAAACCTAATTCAATTACATGTCTTTCATATTATAGAAAAGTTAATAATAATAAGCTTAAAAAAACGAGAACCCTAAAATCAAAGATTTTTTCGGCTATTTAATTATATTATGTTTTTTAAACCTCAATTAATATAAAGTACTTCAAAACTTTATTATATTATGAATTTTGTTGAGTATTTTATGAATGCAAATATATTTTCCGACCATATACTATCGCATGCCGTAAGCGTAATGCGCGCAGGTACCTTCTGCTAGGGCCTAAAAATTAAGATTCCATCATTATGTCGCATGAAATCGTATCTAGCAATCATGTTATACATATAAATGATATAAAAAGCATATTGTCAGAAAGATAAATAATTGTTGAACTATTTTTTTATAAATCGATTAAATGCTATTTTTAAATAAAAGGGGGTTTTAGTGGCTTATGGTGTGGATTTTACAAGTTCGCATGGCTTCGTAAACACGATAACTTGAAAATATATCAAGTGAGAAGGAAGCCATTGAATGTAAATGACAGTTTAATTTTGTTTTGTTAAATTATAATCATTTTTTTTTTTCGGTTGCGAAATGTCGAAATTTTCGGTGTTTTAGCATTTTAAAAGCACAGAATAAATAATAGTAGTACGTACTAAAAGTAAGTAGAATGTATTTATACTTAAATACGTCTTGGAATTTATTGAGGGACCTTTATTGTTTTTTTTTTTCGTTATCGTTCATGTTTGCTTTTTGTCGTTTATTGCTTTTAAAAGTTATAAGATCTCCTGGCCCTAGATAGATGGATGACAATTTTCACAGAACTATCGATGGCTATCAGCTGCGCTATAAGAACGATTTAAGCCACACGTAGTATACAATATACACTACTTATAAGCGTTTAGAGAGACAGTGCGTATTGCAATTACTTAAAGAAGTGAACATACTATGTCAACTACAAGTTGCAGCGGGGCGGGGCGTATCGACTTATTGCACAGCTAAGACTTTAGAGTTAAGCAACAAAATTATGACTGCATCCAATAAAAATAAATGATGTGGAGTTTAACTAATAGAAAAATATTTTATAATCTATAGACTTATAACTGCCTATAAAAGTCCACTACTGAACATAGGCCTCCCCTATAGATTACCTCACTGGGGATTTTGCCATAGTTGTTTTATTCAGCTGTTATCAGTAACATGCTGCTGCCCATCTCATGTTTTAGTTTCCCTTTGTCGCCTCGTACGACACCCACATGACAACATAGGGTGGATATTTTTACACCGCCGCTACACGGTTAAACTATAAAGTAAAAATGAAAATCGTAAATGTCTATATTATTATAATAGAAGTTTTTCTTTACTTCAATAATAGTTATATATGCGAACTTCGTTCCTCCACATACAAAAGCGCCCACTTGATAAAGTAAACAGCTTGCGTAGCGTATACAATTAGTATTACACTAATAATAATAATTAAAATTATTGGTTTAATTCAATAGCTTTTGTTGGTTCTTAATCCACAGGATAGTCACTTTGCCAGATGTTAGCAGTTTATATTTACAGTGAATGCGATCCACCAAGGAGAGGCCTGTTTAAAGTTAGATTATCATTATCATTATTTGAATGTTAATAGAACCGGCTGTGCTATTTAAAGTTTCTATATTATGGACGTTTTAATTACATCGACAGTGTGTGTTAACTATCGTCTGAACATTAAGAGAGAGGTAGTTATTATAGCGAGAAATTTCAAAAACCAAATATGTTGCACGCACATCTGTTTCGGATATGGTATGTTTTTTTAAAATAAAAATAAACGTATGCTTCCTTTCAAGAGGATAACTTCATAAAATATAAAAATATGTAATATACGATGATACTTTTGTTTTGTTAATATGTTATTTTATAATTATAAAATGCCAGAATATCGTGAGATAAATCATTATTTCATAAAACTAAAGTAATAAACGAGCTAATTGGTCGTTCGGGCAAGTGGCTGCTGCAACTTATGGAGAACTATAATCAAACGATGAAGTCTAGAAATCTGTTTTCGCCGTTCATATGTATTGTTTTAAAGAATAAGAGTGACAAACGAACATACAATTCGCCCAATGGTTTGTGGATGCTGTAGCCCATAGACTTCTACATCCATCTATTCTCGACTAAGTACCAGAATGGAGATGCGTTGTCACCCCTGAGGACTAAATAGAATGCCTCGTTTCTAGTAAAAAAAGGCTCCGGATCTCTATTTTCACCATTTGAAACACAGCAGCATTAAGCTGCTATTTTGCCTTGTTATTCTCTGTGAACGTAGTCCTTCCCCGATTGAGTTAAGGCTTAGAGATGGTTGTACAAAATTATTAATTTTCTTCCAGAACTTGTAGAATGTTCTAATGGAAATTCGTTGCAAGATGTAACCGATCACGGTTATGACTACTCGGCAATATCTAGCAATATTTTAGCAAAGAATTATGTAATTGTATCACCTATATAAGAAAGTTCTGTCGATTATACAGTATTATGCACGAAAAGGCAATATTAAGACTGCTCATCGTTAATTCCAATAAGAAACTTGTCTTTACCTTAGTGAAATGAAATTAGATTTTGAATAAAGCTACTTTTACGGATTCTATCGCAATTAATTCAATTACATTTAGATTCCTGACATTTCGGGTACTGTATAGCACCCATGGTCACTCACGGGGTCTCAGGTGACTGACGTCCCGATGTCAGAGTTAACCCGGAGTACCTTCAACTTGTTTAATTATTATTTATGGTCCGATGTACGTAGAATGAACTAACTGTGTCTTGAAGTCAACATTTACAAGCTAAACGCTCCATTACGTCTAACAGTGAGTCAGATCGATTCACCAACTTACAGATTGGCTCAACGCTTAGCAAAAATACTATCACCACTCAGAGGACACACAAGAGCGCACACTAAGGATTCATACCATTTTGTCAGTGAGACAAAAGACCTATGTCTTACTGACAATAAAGTCAGTTTTGATGTTCAGTCTCTATTTATATGGCTACCTGTTAAAAGACTGCATCTTAATTGTAACTAGGAAACTAGAGGAAAACAATATGTCAGCAGAATATGCAGTATTACTCAGACAATCCCTTACATCTGGCCATCTATTGTGTAAGAAAGAATACAACAAACACTTACGCCTGTCAGCCAGAGGGGTAGGCAGAGACTACGGACTTCCATTTGGCACGATCCTGATACATCTCTCTCTCCTCATTTACATCCATATATCTACGCATACACGCTCGTCGGTTTAGGGTACTCCTAATCTGGCCCATTTTTAATGTATCGCCTATTTGGTCGATAAACCTTCGTCTAGGGCGTCCCTTCCCGACCCTGCCGTTCATTTCTGCAACATAAATTTGCTTTGTCACTCTTTCCTCGTTCATTCTTTCTACATGACCAAACCACCGAAGCATTCCTTTCTTAATCCTTGTCACAACGTCAACTTGCTAACCAATTTTTTCTCTTATCACACTATTTCTCACCCTGTCATTCAGATTCACCCCTATCATACTCCTTAAGAACCGCATTTCATCAACACCAGCCTTACCATGTCCCAAAACTTTTGACGGCTCCGTGGCGCAGTGGCTTAGCAATGATTTGCTGCGCTGGGGGCCGCGGGTTCGAATCCCGCACGGAACAAGTATTTGTATGGCCTACAAATAATTGTTCCGAGTCTGGATGTTTGTCCTTGTGCAATTTGTGTTTGTAAACTGCACTCTGCGATACAGGAGAAAATCCTAGTGTGCTGGTAAAGTTTTTCTTAAAAAAAAAGAAAAACAACTGCTCTCGGATATAAGTGGGTTTAGACATATCTGGGGCGTACAATCCTGGTACAAACAACTTCTTTAAGTCCACTTTTATTCGTATCCACAGCAGCCTTGGGCTTACACATTCATACTCATTCACACATTGACCCATTCTTTCTGAAAGGATGACACCGACTCCCTGGCATGCCCGCTCGGTCTCGACTACACCAGATCAGTAAGCGGTATACATGCCATGTGCAGTGACATCTCTTCCCTTTCGTTTCGTCTCGTTTACACATAACACATCTATTCCTCTATCATTCATCATTTCGCATACTTCATCCATCTTATCATTCATTGCTCCACATACATTCAGCGTAGCCAGACGGGCCTCCGCAATCCGGTTTTCGCCCCTCCGGGAGACAGGACATGACGGGTGGTTTTTCTCCCGGAGATTCTTCGCACCCCTTTTTTTATATATATAGAAGAGGGGGCAAACGAGCATGCGGCTCACCTGATGGTAAGTGACTATAGCCACCCATGAACAACCGCAACACCAGGGGAATTGCAGATGCGTTGCCGGCCTATTAGAAAGGTGTAAGCTCTTTTCTTGAAGGTTCCTAAGTCGTATCGGTCCGGAAAATTCGCTGGTGCTAATTGATTCCACAAGGAATTTGTGCGAGGGAGAAAACTTCTTCTAAATCGCACAGTGGTGGACCGCCAATCATCCAGATGGTATGGATGGTAACGCGAGTTTTGTTGCGATGTGCGATGGTGAAATTGAGCGGCTGGAATTAGTCCGAACAATTCCTCAGAGCACTCCCCGTGATAGATGCGATAAAATACGCAAAGAGATGCAACATCTCTACGCAGTGCCAGTGTATCGAGCCGATCGGAAAGAACTCGGTCGTCGACGATTCGAACCGCTCTGCGCTGGATGCGGTCAAGTGGAAGGAGCTGGCACTGGGGTGCCCCGGCCCAAAGATGAGAACAGTATTCCATGTGGGGCCGAACTTGCGCTTTGTAAAGTTGCAAGCGATGTGCCGGCATGAAATACTGTCTCGCTCTGCTGAGCACGCCAAGCTTTTTAGAGACCAATTTGGCCTTCCCTTCCAAGTGACCACGAAACTGCACACTATTCGATATGTCGACGCCAAGGATTCCGATACTAGCTGAGGCAGCAAGGCGAGTGCCTTGAAACTGAGGAGATACGACAAAGGAGTTCTTTTTAGCGGTAAACGCGCAAATTTGTGTCTTCTTGGGATTGAACTGGACTAGATTTAGTCGGCCCTAATCCGAGACTTTGTTAAGCAAAAACTCGACTTCAGACACAAGTTTGTCCCGGTACTCAGCGACGTTTTCCCGAGAAATATTAGCAAGGCCGGTATATAAGGCATCACCAGTGCTGTCGTCTGCATAGCAATGAATGCTACTAGTTAGCAACATATCATTGATATGCAGGAGAAACAGCATTGGTGATAGCACGCTGCCTTGTGGAACACCAGCGTTGATAGGCTTGAAATCAGAGCATGCACCGTCTACTACGACCTTGATGCTCCGATCAGCAAGGAAACTGGTGATCCATTTGCACAATTTCTCGGGAAGCCCATAGGAAGGGAGCTTCGAAAGAAGCGCTTTGTGCCAGACCCGATCGAAGGCCTTCGCTATGTCCAAACTAACGGCCAATGCCTCCCCCTTGGACTCTACTGCCTCCGCCCATCTATGAGTCAGATAGACTAGAAGATCACCAGCTGATCGCCCTCGACGAAAACCGTACTGGCGGTCACTAATCAGCTGGTGATCCTCAAGGTACCTCATGAGCTGGCAGTTTATAATGGATTCCATTATTTTGGAGAACAAGGAGGTGATGGCAATAGGCCTGTAGTTGGACGGGTCTGAGCGGTCGCCCTTTTTAGGGATCGAGTGGACCAAAGCTGTCTTCCATGAATTTGGGACTACGCCTTGGAAGTAAGAGTATCGTAAAAGACGCGTTAAAACCAGTGCCAACTCCGGAGCACACGTCTTCAGCACAATGGGAGGGAATCCATCGGGACCACTCGACTTGCTGACGTCCAGGGAGAAGAGTGCTTTGCGAACCGAGCGCTGTGTAAACCGCACATCCGGCATGGAGCCCTCACATCGCGGGATGGTCGGCGGTGTGTTCCCCCCGTCATCTAGAGTTGAGTTGGACGCAAAAATAGAGTTCAACAGATCGGCTTTCTCCTTTGCAGCATGGGCCAGTGAGTCGTCCTCCCTGTGCAGAGATGGAAGAGATGGCTGACAGAAGTTCCCTTGGACAGCCTTGGCGAGAGACCAGGGTTGCACGGGTTCCCGAAGGAAGGCGAACTAGTTTCTCGCCAATTCTGCCGATGTACTCAGAAAGGGCCCTGCCTTATTAAAGGGGCGCCGGGAACTCGGGGCCATTTCTTTTATTTCTTGGCTCATAGTGCGAACTAAGGGGTGGGTAGTGATTGTTATTTTACGCTCATCTTCTGCATGAGTCTGCCTTCCCGCTCTATTTGACCCACTCGTGCTGCTATAAAAATATTTATTGTTTATTAGTCATTGCGGATTATATTTTCTTTTGATGATGCATCGTTTAGAGTCGAAACAAAATGATAACTTTCTAATGCAGAAGTAAAATTTGTATTGGAGATAGTGCTGTTGAGTTTATTAGTGACAGTACTAGCGTACGCGAATGTGGGACGCAAGGAGGTGTTTTTAGACTTTTTTTAATTCTGAACATAGATCTTCGCTAATTAATTTTACACAGTACAAAATGCTTCATAACATTTTCCATAGTAGGCAAGATTGGCAGTTTTGTTTTTAGTTGTTATTAGGAAGATGCTGCTGCCCATCTCCTGCTTGGGTGACATACACGGAACGATATGGGTTAGTTACACTGTACAGAATGCTTCATAACATTTGCCATAGTAGCCAAGATCAGCAGGTGGGTCGGCAAACGCATTTTTGTTTTTATTTGTTATTAGGAAGATGCTGCTGCCCATCTCCTGGTTGGGTGACACACACGGGACAATATGGGTTAGTAGAAATTCTTATACTGCCATTACATGGTTGTATTTACCTACCTGTAACTATTTACCTACCAATGATAAGAAAAAACTAGAACGATGACGTGTTTATTATGAAACACTGAACTATAAACTTTCTACTCTTTATTATTACAGAACACGACGGCGAACTATTTACGTTATAAAATTTAAAATGTTCCTTGTCATCTCTAGAAGGCCACTATGAGATTAAACAATGGTGCTGAGTAACTTAGTATAAGAATGAATAACGATTTTAATAAACAGAAATATAGACGATCCAGTTTTAATTAATTTTCCTGAACATTTTCCGCAGTATAATTACACAATAATTACTCTGTCTGGGCGTGCTACTACAGCACAATAGCTTTACAGAATAGCTATTGTTCAGTTAGATGCAACAAGGAGTATATTATCTATTGTTATTTGTTATCACGCTGTACTTAAACGGTTACAGTTTCGTAATATAACATATTGGTAGTATAAAATAGATGAAGACTGTGCATCTGTTTTTTTTTGGAAATCCAGGTAATATCTATAACTATTAAATTGTTAGTAGTAATATTTAAAGAAAGGCCATGATCGAAGTTAATTGGGTACTATATATGCGGTACTTATATAAAATAACCTATTATATTTTCTATATACATTCTTTTGTTTTTATATACAAACAATAATTAATTTACTCTGAACAACAACGTTCCCGCATGTCAGCAACCCACATACATAATATTTAGTATCGTCCAGAATATATTCGCTAAAGAACACCGATAGTTACTAGGGAAAATAAACCGTAGGTCACCGGAGGTCATTAAAATGAAAAAAATATTATTATTTTATTAGAAATGATAGTCGAATAAAACTACTTTTACGGATTTTATTATGATTAGTTTAACTTATTTTAATTCCCGACGTTTTTGGTTCCATCCGTGATACCTGTGTGGTAAAACACAGGTATCATGGATGGACTGAGGTGTTGACGTCCAACAGTCGCTGTCGTGACTTCAACTGCAAGCCGTCAGTTTTGAATGTACTTCTAATAAGCTGGCAACGCATCTGCAATTCCCGTGGTGTTGCGTTTGTTCATGATCAGCGGTAGTCACTAACAATCAGGTGAGCCGCATGCTCGTTTGCCCCCCCCCCCACTTCTATTGTTTTACGAAAAACCTAAAGGGTCCGGTACTGGGGGGACTCCCCCTACATAACGAGATTACTAAACCAGAATACTTAAAATCGGTAAATAATTGACAAAGATATCGCGTAACATACTTATATAGTCGATGCATTTCATTTTTGGCTGTTATTAAACGATAATCAAGGAGTACGGAATTTTTGGACAATTCTTTTAAACAGCTTTTTTAAAAAATTAAAATAGAGAGTTTTGATACGGGTATGTTATTTTTTATAAAAGTAAAGCCAAGCATTTTGAATAACAAAATTTTAGAATAAAGTAACGTTTAAGAGTCTTGATGGGACACTGATTATTTTAAAACATTGTTTCATTCATTCAGTAATCGACATAACAGTAATGGATTTAGACATGCTGCTCTTTTTCGTTTTTGGCGTTCATTACACTGCAGACACCATAAAAATAAGAGAAGTAACATTTGTGGTTCCATTTCACCATCCATTTTTAAGTATTTAGCTCCAGGGCTATTTGCGCGGCTGCAACTGAGCGCATTTAGTGAGTGAAACTAGCAGCTCATTTTTTTGGTAAATGTACATTATTTAGTACAAGATTCCCAATAATATTACCGACTTGCTTTTGTATAAATTTAGTGCGCAAGTAAGAGAATTATTATAAAGAAAGGATATTATAAATTAAATAACTATTTAATAGATAAATATGACATAATAAATTCCCTTAAACTTATTTCTAATTATGTATATACTTCAGTTTAAATTGTAATTATTGGGAGAAATTAGTCTACTTATGATTTTCTTGCTGTTTGCTCTCACAAGGTTTCCCCGCGGTTGGATTTGTTCATGCGATGGCATAGTTTTCGATTTTCAAAAAGTACTTTCCAAAAGCTAATTATGAATTAAAAAATTTGACTTTGAGTCAAAACCCAATGCAGATAATAGTGTTTAGTTAAATATCAGCCGAATACTGCATGAACTATTATGTATTCTGTGCTGAAACACATATAATTCACACATATAGTTTTTATACGTAGTAGAGCCATGCTGCAGTTATATTAGTAGTATAATTGTAGCACGAATGGGTCGGCTCGACCGGGGAAGGACCACGCTCTCACAGAATATCAGCGTAAAATAGCAGTTTAACACTGCTGTGTTTCGTATGGTGGGTGTAGAGAACCGGAAACCCTTTTTACTGGAAAAGAGGCATATGCTTACCATACGAAACACAGCCAGTAGCATTAAGCTGTTATTTTATGCGTGAAGATGTTAAATTAATCCTCTAGTATTGCATGTTCCACTTAAGCCAACTTCCGACCTAACTCAGTCAAGCTTGATAAATAACTTACAAAGTAAATGCCGCAGTAGAGTTCAGACTTAGAGACTCTCGTTTAAAATATTTTATATTTTATACACTTTTGTTTCATAATGATATAAGAAAGTTAATATTTATGTTTAAATTAATAAGCATGTTTAAAAATAAATTGGGTCTCAGTTTTATCGATTTTAAAATCTTTTATTTTTAATATTTTATATAATAATATTTAAAAAAAAACCATTGAAACCTGATTGTTTTGTGTGACCCTCATAGATAAGCGACATTGAAAAGGAAAACCCTTGAAGTAATAATTTTGGAACTGTACAGTCGAGCCGATCAAAGTTTTTATTTTCCGAAAAAAAATATAAAAAATTAAAATGTAAAGTTAGAGTGACAGGATAAAAAACTGTTTCCTTATTTTTTTTTTACTGTCTACTATTAAACTTAGAAAAATATGCGAACATGATGAAAAGTTTTGTGCATCGCTTAGTTATTTTTTGAAGGAAAAACACATTAAATGCTTCAGTATTTTGACAAACGCTAGGAAAAACACATTAAGCGACAAGCTATGCATGATATAACTAGGAAGGAAAATACCTAAAGCGTATCGAGCATAAGATACATGGTTGTGGAAAACCAGTAAACTAACAATACCTTAATATGCTATCCTTGGTTTTGTTGGCAGGTATAGTTTTACCCCTGAGATCATCTTTTGAGCTTCCGTGGGACGCATTTGTCAGTGTCTACTAAACATAAGTTTGTGTGTCATCTACGGTATTCAATAAAAACTGTTGGCATACTTTTCGCCTGTCTTGAGTTGAGATGTTTTGAGTTGTCGTCGTGTTTAGTTACATTTGATGTCATTTTTATAAGAATGATATTGTCGCACAACTCCTCAGCTGAAATAAAAAAAAAAACAATCGTTAAAATGTCTTTTGATATCAAACTTTATTTTTAATTACATACAATACGCACCAATTTCAGCTGCACTTTCGTTTTGGAGGTCATTGTTGGTGACTGGCTTATCAGTACTGCTTTCCCGATTAATAGGTGGTAACTTACTAATATTTTTTTTTAAAAAAAAAAACGTTACCCCCACACTAGGATTTTCTCCTGTGTCGTGGAGGCAGTTTACAAACATAAATTGCACAAGGACAAACATCCAGACCCGGAACAATTATTTGTAGGCCATACAAATACTTGTTCCGTGCGGGATTCGAACCCGCGGCCCCCGGCGCAACAACTGATAAACTAATACTAATATTACTCACCGCTGGAATAAAACAAATTACCTATGTATTTATTATGAGGCAAATATTATTAGACAAATTATTTTAAGAAACAAAAAACTGATTTCAAGAAATAAAAGCCACTATAACGTAATAAATAGATAATAATCTTTCACTTGTGGTTTGAAGTCGGGCGGAACCTAGTGTAAAAGTACACAGAACAACTTACTACTATACTTTGATTCACTGGATTTTAGTTCTCATTGATCTGAGTGTTTTTACACTTTCCCCGCCCGACTCCAAATTATAAGTTTAGGTTATTATTTATTACTTTGTAGTGGCTTTCAGTTTTTAAAGTCAATTGAAATAAACGCAACAAGCATCTAAAAATATTTTGACACAAGTGCCGTTAGGATTTGAACCCACTGTGAAGCCTAATAATAAGACAAGCATCAATCACTAGCACGAAAATTTAGAGTATTTGGGTGTGGAAGCTCAGCGGTTAGAGAAATACCTACCTATTTAGTAGGTACATAACTAATAATTACTAACTATTAATCATAAAATAAAAACAGACAAATAAGAGAGAACTAATTCGTGTGAAAATGTGTTGACAATGTGATCGGTAAAACACTGAGATTAGTATACGGAATTATAGTAGGTAAGTATGCACACACACTAGCTTTATATATCGTCTTATTTATGTACTGTAGGGATGGGCCCACCCAACGCATAGCGTGTGCGCAGCAAAAGCAGAACGCCTGACATCTAGTAGTTCGCGCGACGGTGTTCCTGATTCATAGGATTTCCTATATTACAATACAAACTAGTCAATGCTACCCAACTGCCGCTGCACGCACGTAACGCATTATATGGGATCAAGTCGGTCAAATAAATAACCTATGTACTTAATATGTAAGCCTAGTCATGGATCGACCCCACACAGAGTGATACAAGTACGTGCATAAATACTATTGCTACTTTGCACCCTGTCTGTGGCCTATATCGTGTCACTTGAGTAAGCAAATGTAATAAAGTCTGCATGAAAGATGTATTAGAATAACTAGCTGATACCCGCGATTTCGTACGCGTTGCCTGATATATTAACAAAGTTTTCGCATGTGCGAAAGTAAAACCATCAAAAGATCGCAAGACACTTCAATTTTATTTCTTTGTATAGATGAAGATATCGCAATATTTTTTTAGATAAGGGCCAAGTGTCTAACAAATAAAACTTAAAAAAACTAATTGAAATCTATCCAGTAGTTTTCCGTAATGCGCGCACAACTGCAAATTCTATAATTTTATTTATATCGAAGAATTGCGTATTTCTCTTATGATATTAATTTAACAGATATATAATAGTACAATTTATATATGAAAGTCTGAACCTCAAAGATTTTTTTAGTTTATACTATACATCTACTCATTTTAAAGCAGAGTTTTTGATGAATCCTTTTCGCGTGGTACGTCCAAAGTAATCGCGCGACGACGATTGAAAGGTTTCTATGACATTATTATTGATATTGACCTCTGAGATTGCTTTTGTATATATTAACGTATTGAACTTGGGCAATGTATTAGTGCCGAGTATCAATGTATTTAATAAACTATGTTATTTATTGAACATTTATTACAGATATCCAGTACAAACAGTGAAAATGAATGCAGTATCCATCCGTTCAACAATTTTTAAAAGTCTTATTTTTTTCAGTAAGGATAATGGATTCAGTTGTGTGATGGCTCAAGTTGCCGTCAAAATCTCCCAAGGGCTGCACAATATGACGCATCAACATATTGTGAAGCAGTATACTCTGAAAGATAATTATAATATATTCTAACTTCAGGCTCAGATGGGCTAGATCCCAGAGCCGTAAAGCAAGTTATAAAAAAAAGGATAATGGATAATAATAGATAAGGATAAAAATATAGGAAGGTTTTACACAATTATTTTTACACATCTCCATTTAATAACTAATAAAAATTTTAATATAAAGTAAACAATATTTATATCTCTTTGCTATTAACGAACAGTGGTAGTTCAGAGGCTAAGCGCTCGCTGTAAATTTCACAGTATAGAATTGAATAGAATAGAATAGTTTTATTCAATATAGATTATTACATAATACTTATTTAAAGTAATTTTCTATTTACCACTGGTTCGGAAAATACCTCTGTCCTGGGAAGAATCAGCAAGAAGCTCAGCGGGACTTTTTTTAAACATATTTAAAAAAAAAAGATACACAAAGAAACGTACACTTTATAATAATTTTGTTTGTACAGTACGTACCAAGGCAGGTAAGGCAGCCACATGGACACTTCCTTGCCCCATAGCGAAGAAAGGTTCTCGAATGAATTCTGTGATCTAAGTGCTCTAAAATAGACTAACACTATTTGGTCTTTACAGCTTCATCTGATACATGGCCAACCTGTAGCCTGTATAAGGCGAGTGGCAGCCTTTTTTATAGAATAAGGGTGATAATCCACCTGACGGTGAGTGGATGCTATGGCAATAGACATCTACATTTATCTTCAATTAAGAATCAAAATGTAGATGCGTTGTCACCCCTGAGGACTAAGATGAAATGCCTCATTTCCACTAAAAGGGGTCTCCGGTTCTCTACACTCACCATACGAAACACAGCAGCATTAAGCTGCTATTTTACGCTGGTATTCTGTGAGAGCGTGGTCCTTACCCGGTCGAACCGACCCATTCGTGCCACAATCATTATATAGCTGCAGCGTGGCTCTACGTTTAAAATTTCGCTTAAAGTTTCGGGGTGTCGCTGTTAAATCTAAGATTTTGCAAAATCTATGCTCTATACTTACTGTTTGCTTTACTTTATAAATAGAATTAAAGTCTGTCCGTCTGTCCGGGCTGATCTTAGGAATAGTAGAATCTATGGAAAAAATAGAGAGGAATTCCAGGAGTGATCTAGGTTATATTTTATTCGAAAAACGGTGATTTTTTTAATCGAAAAATTGACAGTTGTTATAAACTGTTTTAACCCCCGGTGCAAACAGAGGGGTGTTATATGTGGTGTTTTTTTACGTGGTAGAGCTATGGTGCAGCTATATTAATAGTAAAGTTGTAGTATGAATGGTTCGGCTCGACCGGGGAAGGACCACGCTCTCACAGAATACCAGCGTGAAATAGCAGCTTAATGCTGCTGTGTTTCGTATGCTGAGTGTAGAGAACCGGAGACCTATTTTACTGAAAAAGGGGCATTCTATCATAGTCCTCACGGGTGACAACGCATCCGCATTTTAATTCGCAAACGAAGATAGATGTAGATGTCTATGGGCCACAGCAACCACTTACCATCAGGTGGACTGTGTGCTGGTTTGTCAGCCTTATTCTATAAAAAAAAACATGTTTAACGTACGTATCTGTGTACCTGTGTATCTGTGTGTCTATCTGTGGCATCGGAGCTCCCAAACGGATGAACTAATTTAGATTTCGTTTTTTTTTTTGATTAAGGTGATTTGATCGAGAGTGTCTTAGCTATGATACAAGAAAATCTTTTCATCCGTAATTTTTTTTTGTTTCAGGGGTTTTTTTTAAATTTTCAATTTAAGTTATTGATGAATATCTCTTAAACTTTATAAGATATAAAAAAGTTTTGAACGAAATCTTTCTGGTTTGCAATTTTACAGAAAAACGATCCTTACACGTTATCTTCTATCTCAAAGTTTTAACGCAAAATTGATCTTAGACTTTTTTTCTCACTTCAAAACCATTTTAGAACATAAATACCTATGGATAATGTTGACAAACTTTTTTTAAATTGAAATTAATTGATTTTCAATTTTTATTTTAAACATTTTTCCCTATCGACATAGTTTTCAGGAATATAGAAAAAAATACTGCGTGATTTAAAGATAGTTGAACTGGACACTTGCCCAAAGACCATTATTTCTGATGTGAAGGATTTATTTGTTTAATGAAATACTTTTCTTGTGATTTAGCCCATTTAATTATTTCTTGATCTTTTAATTATTTAAATACAGTGTGTAAACTTCTAGATCACTTCTGTTCAAAATCGTTTACAATAAAACGGGACAATTGGCGTCCCGCATACATCTTTTTCAGGACGGACGCATCCCTGATACGGGACGCCCCGGCTCTCGCAGGACGGTTGGCAAACCTAGTGGTAAGTGACATAAATCTTTTATTTTCAAATAGCGTAATATCAAAACACTATTGCCCAGTATGCCACGCGCTCGTAAACTTTGTTATCTGTACGTTGACGTCAATTGTTGATGAATAATGAAAACAAATCAAAATATTTTCATGTTTTACATTCGATGGTCTTGCGTCATCAATCTGATTTTTTTATATAGGATGAGTGACAAACGAGCACACAATCCACCTGATGGTAAGTGGTTGCTGTGGCCCATAGACATCTACATCTATCCTCGTTTGCGAATCAAAATGCAGATGCGTTGTCACTCGTGAGGACTAAAATGGTATGCCTCTTATCCAGTAAAAAGGGTCTCCGGTTCTCTACACTCACCATACGAAACACAGCAGTGTTAAGCTGCTATTTGACGCTGGTATTCTGTGAGAGCGTGGTCCTTCCCCGGTCGAGCCGACCCATTCGTGCTACAACTATACTACTAATATAGCTGAAGCATGGCTCTATCACGTATAAAATTACTTAGTAACTAACTGCTTAGTAATTAAACGATAAAAATTAGATGTTATGAACAAAAATTTAATAGATTTTAATAATTTTCCACATTTTCAGTTTTCCACAACTATAATGCCGACCTGTTCATAAACTTATGTGATTTTTACCGTTGGGAAGTTAGGATGCAAAACAAAAGTGTATCAAAGAATTAATGCCCCAGTTTCAGAAGCTATTAAATTAAGTGGGAATTATTTTAATTTCTGTCGATTCGGTTTTTACTTTAATTCACCTTTTTACTCTTGGGTGAACAAAAGTTTTGAGTTTTTAATTATATAAGAATCGTTAAAATAGATTAACAATATTGGTTAAAATATCTCGTAACATACACATGAAAAAAATACAGTCGAATTAAGAACCACCTCCTTTTTTAAGTCTGCAATAAAGTGATACTTTCATTTTACTAATTAAAATAGAATAATATATTTTATTATATAACTAGCTGTGCCCGCGGCGAAGCTCGCGAATATGAGTTTTACTTAAAGAATTTGACGTTTAGGGTAAGAGAATATTAAACGATCTATATCATTACTGTATGAATAAGTGGTAACAAAATAAATCGATATGCTCAAAGTTCTAAGTCGTTTATGATAGAGCTTCTGTGTAAACGACGATAAAAGTAGACTTAGCCGGGGCGTACAGAAAAAGGTTACGGGGACCACTAACGCGGGAAAAAGCAACATAGAGACGGCCATGTGCAAAACAATGAGTACTGAGGTCCACTCCTGCAACGCGTAAAGTTTGACCTTGCGCTTTATTTACGATCGTCGCATAACACACGCTGAGTGGGAAACACACTTAAAATAGGGATGTTAAATGATCATCGATGTTAAAAATTAAAACTTCGATGTTTTATCATCGATGTTGACATAATATGTTAAACATCGAAACATCGACGTCAATGAACCCATAATCGATAATTGGGAACTTGCAAACAATGCGAACTCGCGAAATCAATATCAACTAAATCTTGCATCTGCTCTGAAGATTAAAAAATTTGAATAATTCAGAATTTCTAAACGCATCGTTAACCTAAAAAAATGTCAGTATGGTGAGTCAAACTTAATTGTCAAGTGTCTCCTGTAATGTCACAATGGTCACTGCTTTCGCTTTATTTCGTAGTGTCGTTGTCGGTTGTCGCATAATAACTATTCTACGTAAATTGATATTCAAGTTAATTGTTACTTTTCCCTTGCTGTGTATACCCACATAATTTTGAAACAATGTGTAAGTATCTACACATATACAAAAACCATCGATAATGGTCAACATCGATGTTTTGGGTAGCCTAAACATCGAACATCGATGTTGAGCTATCGATGCCAACATCGATGTCATCATCGATGTTATTATCCCTACCTTAAAACTGAAGCCTGAGCCGTGGTAGCTCGGATGGTTAGCGCTCGCTGTAAGCTTCACAGTACTCGAGCAACCCGGGTTCGATCCCCGCCGGCACCAATGAAATTGTTAATTGCAATTTTAAGTGCTGATTTACCACGTGCTCGGCGGTGAAGGAAAACATCGTGAGGAAACCTGCATGTCTCAGAAATAAAAAAAATATTTCAATGACATGTGAAGTTCGCCAACACGTATTGGGGCAGCGCGGTGGACATTTCCTTGCCCTAAAACCCTCTCAGAAAAGAGAGAAGGCCTGTACCCAGCAGTGGGACGTAAATAGGCTGCAACTTTACTTAAAACTGAAAGGAAAGTTATTTGGTATTAGATTAGAGGGATTCTGGGTATAAAACAATATCACTATCACAACATTTATTGCAATTTTGTTAGTTTTAGTCGACTTTTGTTGAATAATTTAATATTTTAATATCTCTTTTTTCTGGTTTTTGTTTCTGATGATTTTTGTGATATGTTGTTGGCCTACACGGCTCTTACAGGCAGGCATAGATTACTGTATATTATATACCTTACAGGCTTGCAACTTCGTCAGACTCATGGACATAAATTGTTTCAGTGAGTCTCAATACGATTCACCTGCGAAAAATCTTAATACCGCAATTCAGAAAAGGTTGTAATTTGTACAACGCCATCTATTACGTTCTTTGTAAGAAAACATCCTTTTTTAATTTAAGGAAAACATATTTTTTACTGTGTTTTAAGTATTATAATAGAACGATACGAAATATATTATAATAGAACGCTTTTTTACACACGAATCTTTTTATTACTATTTCTGAGATTTTGTGGCGCCATTAAACAAATTCGAACCTACATTTCAAAATAATAATCATAATTTTCGATAGAATTAACCAATTTCAATAAAACAAAGATTAAATGAACTTAATAATACGCTTTATGATTTTCTTAAGGATTTCATTTAAAAAAAGGTGTTTACTCAAAACGTCATGCGTCCATAAACAAACAGACAGACCGTCAGATAGTACAATTCTAAAAATTATGAAAATGTACTTATTTAATGATTTACAGTCCCCATAATGATTTTAGTCACAAATTAATATACTATACAATATTCAGAAACAGACACAACATGTTATTACCATTTTATTATATGTATAGATTTAAAGAGAGATAGCGCTGTTAACATCAGTTCTAAAAATAAGAGATTAATTGACACGATTGATACAATAAAAAACATTAAAGAACTTCTAAATCAGTCCCTGCATAGCAAGCAAAAAAGAAAGTTTGATCCTCGCCGAAAAACGAAATTGTTAATAGCTCTTAAAATTTGATTTACCACATAGAGTACTCGGCGGTAAAAGAATAAAAAATAAATGATATTGTCAACACGCAGTAGGGCAGCGTGTCGTTAATATAAAGGTTAGAAGCAAATATGAAACTCATCTACAGGAAAAAATTTTAACCTGCCTTTTTGTATCACATTTGTGCCACACCACCATCTATCGATGAAATTGGTTAACTATTGTACTTTTAACTTAGTTTAGATAATAAAGTTAATATATTTTGTATATATTTATTACGTTCTTTATGTAATACTTTTGGTTACTGCGTTTTAGATATAATTATATCATTATAGAACATTATTTTACTTCATTTAATTATGATTTATAATATGATATTAACTTTAAAATGTACTTGATGACTCATCCAACGCCACTATTGAACAAATTCGTACCTATACTTAGTACCCATACCTCAGAATATTTGTTATAACTTTTGATAGAATTAAGCAATTTTAATGAAATAAAGACTAAATGTAACCTGAATATACATTTAATAATTTCCTTAACTATTCTTATGATATAAATTAGTACTTTATACGTGATACGTTAACAAATAAACAGACAGACAGACAGACAGACAGAAAAATCTAAAAATGGTAGAAATGTATTTAATTACTTATTTTTAGTACCTCTCAATCACTTTTATTACAAAAATATAAAATGTACAGACATCTGCTATTTACATTTTTATTATATGTATAGATTTTGCCATTGTTGAAGTACATGAGCTTCTATACGGACATCTCTTAGTTTTATTTTAGTTTTTAAAAACGCCTCCACCGCTTCCGTTAACTTGACTGGCGCAGCCGGTAGGATCGCCATTTGGTTGCGCCGTCCGCGAAATAAATTCGTATAAAATCTTTTAGCGCGTTCGTGCCGCGAGGCGATTCTGCGAACCAATATAAATTTGTCAAGTGGAGAGCAGCTGAAGATGACGAAGGCCGGTTAATGAGTCCAAATTTCCACCTTACTTTCCTTGCCATATTATATAGTTGTGTTATTTTGCAAGTAAACCTCTTGCGATATAACGTTATCTGGTTTTACATAAAAATCTGTGACACTTATATTTAAGAATACTCAAACTTAATAACTAACTGCATAAAGAAATATTAGAAATAACTAGATAAGTAAGCGCGTCCATGCAATAACGACGCGATAAGAGCTTGCACTGTGGGAACAAAGCGATTATAACTATTACAAATTATAATTGTAGTGTATGTTCGTTGATTAAATTTTTATTGAGGACTTATTTATTTCATATTTTGTATTTTACTTATTAATTATTTTACTTTTATTTTGACTGTGTTTTTGATTGTGAATTTGAAGTCTTGTATTAATTATATTATTTTATCGCCGTATTTTATAAAATACAGTTCTACAAAATGGAAGATCAAGTGCAAATTAAGATGATTCCTAGTGAAATGCTCAAAATTGTACAGATATTCAACGGTCATAAGCACCAATTAAATCTTTTTATTCGCAAATGTGAGTATATATTAAATAAATATAGGGGATCCGATGAACAAAATTTATACGTAATGTACGCGATAACAAGTAGACTCGAAGGCGACGCTGCAGCGCTCTTTAGCGAGCGCGAGGACATTAATTCGTGGGAACATTTTAGAGACCCTAGGAGTGAAGAATGTACTGCAATAGAACTTGAAGGTTTGCGTATCCGAAACAACGAGTCATATTTAGATTTCTGTAATAGGATCCAATCCGTTCGTAGTGTTTTAATATCGAAAGTAAATAGATTAACCGATCCGAATGTAAAGAGTAGCAAAATTATTATGTATAATAACACATCTTTAAATGTCTTTTTGTATAATTTGCCAGAAAATATGGTGCGAATTGTTCGCTTAAAAGCACCCAGTACACTAGAAGAGGCTTTAAGCGTGGTCATGCAAGAAGTCAACTTCCATGAGCAGTATACCTTGCGTAATGAAATGTATAGTAATCCTAGTAAGAAACCAACGCCACCCAGTTTACCAAATAATAATCCTACGTTTAAATTCGGTACAAATAATTTTAATTCAATGGCACCGATGGGCTATAAACCCGAATTAACCCCTAACAAATTTAACTTTGGACTTCCGCAGGGGTCACAATCAAAACTAACTAAATTTAATAATAATCAACAAAATTTTGGATACCGCCCCCAACAATTCGGCTTCCGCCCGCAACAATTTGGTATAAGCCCGCAACAGTTTAATATGTGCCCACAACAATTTAATATGCGTCCCCAACAGTTCGGAATGCAACCACAAACATTTAATAAACCTCAACAATTCGGTATACGCCCACAACAATTCGGTATGCGCCCACAACAATTTGGAAACCAACAACAAAACCTTTATAAGCCCCAACAATTTGGTTACAAGTCTCAGTTAAATAAAAATCAATACACTGGGCCCAGTGACGTCACAATGCGAACGGCACCACCACTTAAAACAAATCAACAAGGCTTTCAGTTGAATGAACTCGACCTTGATAAAACGTATTACGATGATGCATGCGGTGATGTGTACCCGCTTTCTTATGATAACTGTTGCTATGAGGAGTACTCAAGCAGTGGCCTTAATGTTCCCGAGCTCGATTATTATGAAAATGAATATCCGACAATAATTCCTTAAGTAACACATAGCGTCCCAACCAATATGGACGACAAGGATTTTCAGGTCGAAGCCTCGGAACCCACGAAAAAATAGAGTTAAATTGTAGTACTAATTTGAGATTGCTGTTTATTTATATACCGGAAATCGACTCCAAATTTATGATTGATACAGATAGTACGCGATCATTCATTAGTCCATTAAAAGCTTATAAGTACTTTCCAGAGTACATAAGTCACGAACCATTCGAAGTCATTAGCACACATGCATCGAGCAGACACGATCAAGTTATTCAAATCCCGTCTTTACCAATTCTCAACTGTAACGATATTCATAAACTATACATTTACAATGTCGATTCTAGGTACGATGGCTTAATTGGGAATGATATACTTTGCAACCTAGAGTCAGTAATAGATTTAAAAAACGAGATTCTTAAAACTAAAACTACCGTAATACCTATCATCATCATCATTACAGCCCTTCACAAGTCCACTGCTGAACATAGGCCTCCCCCAAAGAATGCCACAAAGCACGGTCCTGAGCCACCTGCATCCATCGACTTCCTGCATGTCTTACCAGGTCGTCACTCCAACTCGTGGGGGGACGCCCTACACTTCGCCTACCGGTACGAAGCCGCCACTCCAGAACCTTTCTTCCCCATCGGTTGTCGGTTCTTCGAGCTATATGGCCGGCCCACTGCCACTTCAGCTTACTAATCCGTTGGGCTATGTCGGTTACTCTGGTTCTACTGCGGATATCCTCATTCCTAAGTATATCACGCAGAGAAACTCCGAGCATAGCCCTCTCCATAGCTCGCTGAGCGACCTTGAGCTTTCTCATCCGGCCAGCAGTGAAGGACCACGTCTCAGTTCCGTAAGTCATCACTGGCAACACGCACTGGTTGTACAATTTCGTTTTAAGGTTTTGAGGTATGTCTGACGAGAAGATGTGTCTTAGCTTCCCGAACGCTGCCCAGCCGAGTTGAATCCGTCGATTGACCTCTTGGTCGAAGTTGGACTTACCTAGTCGGACTATTTGTCCCAGGTAAACATACTCGTCAACAACTTCGAGCTTAGTGTTCCCAACAACTACCGGCATAGGTGTGACATGGACATTAAACATGATCTTTGTTTTGTCCATGTTCATCTTAAGACCTATTCGTTGGGATACACTATTGAGGTCATTGAACATGGTGCTTAGGTCCTCCAGCGATTCTGCCATAAGGACTATATCGTCGGCAAATCGAAGGTGAGTGATGTACTCGCCATTGATGTTGATACCGTATCCTTTCCAGTCCAGAAGCTTAAAAACGTCTTCCAATGCAGCGGTGAAGAGTTTCGGGGATATGACGTCACTCTGTCTTACACCTCTCTGCAATTGGATAGGTTTCGTACTCTGGTTCTGTACTCGGATAGTCATCGTAGCCATATTGTACAAGCACTTCAACACTTCGATATACCGACAGTCAACTTGGCACCGCTGAAGGGACTGCAGCACCGCCCAAATTTCGACGGAATCAAAGGCTTTCTCATAGTCCACATACGCCAGACATAGTGGCAAATTGTACTCCTCGGACTTCTGTACAATTTGCCGAAGGGTATGTATGTGGTCTATGGTGCTAAAGCCCTTTCGGAAACCGGCTTGTTCGGGAGACTGGAAGTCGTCAAGCCTGCGCGCGAGACGATTCGTAATGACTCTCGAAACCAGCCCGTAGACGCGACTCAGAAGGGAAATCGGTCTGTAGTTCTTCAAGAGAGCGTTGTCACATTTCTTGAAGAACAAGACCACCGCACTTCTGCTCCACGCCTCCAGTGTAATGCCACCATGGAGGACGGAATTAAAGAGCTTATGAAGGACTTCAAGTACCGGTTTTCCATCCGCTTTCAGAAGCTCCGCTGTAATTCCATCCTCGCCTGGGGCCTTACCGTTATTAAGGTGCTGGAGAACCATTCTAATCTCGCTCAGACTGACGTCCGGGATATCATCAGAATAGTGTCGGATGAGACTCGCTCTTGGATCGTTACTCACACTTGCGTGTGGCTCCAACGATGACGTGTACAACTGCCCATAGAACCTCTCAATCTCACTCAAAATCTCAGGTGTCCCGGAAACGATGCTGCCACATTCTGTCTTCAGCTTTGACAGTTGGCTCTTTCTGGCAGACAGATCTCTGGCAAAGACTTTGGAGCCTTGGTTTCGCTCGATCGCTTCTTCAATACGAGCTGTATTGAAATTGCGTAAGTCCCGCCGCATGCATTTGGAGATATGTCTGTTCAGTTGCTTGTATGCTGTCAAGTCTGTTGAAGAATGTAGCTTCATCTCCCGTCTAACAGCCATGAGATTAAGAGTGTGATCGGAGAGTTTTTGTGTTCTTCAGCGGCGGGTCTTGCAGAACTTAGCTCCGACCGCATGGACAGTTTCCACGAGCTTGTCATTCAAATCGTCCATTTTATTGCAGTACATTCATTGCATACCTATAACACATAGTAAATCTTCTTACGTTTTGGTCTCCCCGTTCCGAGCAAAGGGTCAAACTCCCAACAAATTTATATTCAGGTAACGCTGTAATCGATTATAAAGAATTCTGTAAGGGTGTGCGAATGCCTAGTGTGTTAGTGAGATGTAAGGATGGTTATACGACTACAGTAATCCAGAATACCTTAGATATACCGATAAAATTAACTATTAAAAAACCATTGAATTTAGAAGTATATGAATAGAGTAAAGCGACTAAATGTGTAGTTAACCATATTACAGATATATATGATATTGAAGTAGATAAAATATTAGAGCAAAATTTAGAGAAATTACGCTTAGACCACAATAATATAATAAAGAAGAACAAAAATCGATATACCACTTATGTAGAGAATATAAAGATATTTTTTATAGCGATCAAATACCTTTGTCTTTTGCTAATGAAGTGAAACACTATATCAGAACAAAAAACGAAGACTCTATCTATATCAAACCCTATAGGCAAACTCCCGCTCAAACACATGAAATTAAAAACCAGATACAGGAATAACGTGATTCAGGAATCCTTTTCCCCTTGGTCAGCCCCAGTCCATTTAGTTCCCAAAAAGAGAGACGCATCTGGTGAAATGAAGTATAGGATGGTTATCGATTACAGACGTCTAAACGACATAACTGTGGACGATAAGTACCCTTTACCTAATATCACTGACATTTTTGACAAACTAGGTAAGAGTACTTACTTTTCAACCTTGGACTTAGCTAGTGGATACCACGAAATTGAGATCAACGAATCAGATAGACAAAAAACGGCAGAGAGAACGGACACTATGAATTCCTTCGAATGCCCTTTGGCCTGAAGACAGCTCCAGCCACCTTCCAAAGAGCCATGGATAACATCCTAAGAGGCTTACAAGGAACTCATTGCCTTGTCTACCTTGATGACATAATTATTTTCTCGAGTAGCCTCCAGGAGCATTTAAAAAATTAAGGACAGTTTTTGACAGATTGAGATTGACTAATTTAAAAATACAACTTGACAAATCAGAATTCTTGAGAAAAGAAGTGCTATACCTAGGGCACGTTATTACTAAAGACGAACTTAAACCAAAAGATGATAAGATTCAGGCTGTATTAAGCTACCCGTTACCAAGGACGACTACCGAGATCAAGAGTTTCCTAGGATTGATTGGTTATTACAGACGCTTTGTAAAAGACTTCGCCAAAATCACTCAGCCCCTTACAGCATGCCTAAAGAAAAGAAATAAAATTGTAATAGATCAAAAATATATTGATGCGTTTCAGAAGTGTAAGGAGCTTCTGACTAATGCACCTTTACTCCAATACCCAGATCCAGACAAACCTTATGTTTTAACCACAGATGCTTCTACTGTTGCTTTAGGTGCGGTCTTATCGCAGGGGACAATAGGATTCGATAAGCCCATTGCCTACGCCAGTAGAACTCTCAGCGACACTGAGACCAGATATAGTACAATAGAGCGTGAACTACTCGCCATAATGTGGGCCGCAAAATATTTTAGACCATACCTTTACGGGCGTATGTTCACCATATATACCGACCATAGACCACTAGTTTGGCTTTACTCACTTAAAGAACCGAACAGCAAATTGACCCGTTGTATACAAAAACGGAAAACAAAATAGTAATGCTGATGCGTTAATGATCTTAGAGAAAAAGGAAAAGTTAAGGGAACAAAAGGGCGGTGAAACAGATGGAAATTTTAGAATAGGAGATGTTATATATGCCAAGGAATCTAACATAAGAAGAAGTAAAGATAAACCGCGATATAGGAAAGCTGTCGTTAGTGGTAATATAGAAAGAAATATAGTTCCTGTTAGGATTGGTAATAGAAATACTTCAGTGCCAATTAAAAATATCAAACGGCCTCCACAGGTGGTGTATAATAATTCTGACGATGGTTCAGAAAGGATGGGCCCTTCAACTTCAAAAAGTTGAAAAAAAAACCAGGAATCCTGCCTGTAAAACTGGGTCGTGCCTCATTGCAAATAGACAATTGGCTTATTATTAAAACTTTAAACTTAGAAGGTATAGGTAGTGATTTAGATTTTAGTATATTAAAGTATGACGAATTCGTTGCGTTGATAGATGTTAATAAACCATATATTCATGAATTTTTAGCTATTCGAATACATGTAGGGTATTTAAGAGATGCAACTATAGACAAATTTCGGCAACTTGTGCCATCGAAAAGATTTAAAAGAGGCATTATTGACCCGCTTCGAACTGAAAATTTGGATCATGATGATGCCGTCCGATATGACTCATTGATTTCTAAACGAAACGATAATCAGATAATGTCGGATAAGAGAATTACATTAGTCTCCAAAATCTTGGATAGTTTCATCAACAGTACAGAGACCTCACATAACAATACTTTCATATTAGATGAACGCTTGAAGAGAATTGAAAGAATTGTTAAATTCCTAATTACAAAAGAAGAAAACTCCATTTATTCTATATATGTCCTAGGTATGTTTGACATGTTTTTTGAGGTATTTTTAGAACTATTAACGTAATACAAGGAGAAATCGAAACTGCACTAGCATTCAGTAAGGTATCTGTTCTGCGTCAAGCAATTTTTAACTTTACGGAATTATTAAATTTATTACAATCAATCGCGACAACTGAAAATCTATTATATCCTGTAAATGAAAATAACTTAGTTAAACTAGAAAATTGTATTAAGGTTAAGACTTTTATAAAAGGAAACCAGATCACGTTTATCTTAGAGGTCCCTTTAGTAGAGAATAAAACATATAGTTATTTCAAAATGTATTCATTGCCAATTGCTATTGCAAACAAAACTATTATAGTAGTTCCCAAATACCCATACCTATTTGTGAAAGAAAAGGAATACTTGCCAGTCCCGAGAGCCTGTAAACAAATTGCTTTGGATAATCAATTCCTGTGCAATAACGACGATGTGCTGCTGCTTACAGAACAAAGCTGCGTGAAACAGCTCATGGAGTTTCCTTCAAACCTCGATGCCTGTGAACAGCATACTGTGGACATTGAAGATCCCAAAATCCAACGAATAAGCCACGAAAGCTGGATACTGTATGTGAGAAACCACAGGATACTTACCAGAAAGTGCGAAAATGACGTCACTCATGAACTTTTATGTGGTACTTACATAATCACCGTAGACGATTACTGTGAAGCCGAAATTGGAAATATTCATTTTAAATACCACCAATCTTCTTCAGATGACCTAAATTAGCGAATTTACCCAATGACTAACTTGCCAGAACTGAAGATTTCGAAGCCTCCCATTGTCAGTGAAGTGAGTTTAAAAGGCATAAATCTAGACGAAACTATACAATTACTTCAACTAGTAAAACTTAACAAAATAAATCTCAGTGAAAATGCAAGTGCTATTAACGTTAAAAGTGTGAGTTTAGGAACGATAATTTTGTATGTAATTCTACCAATTATTTTCTGTATTTTTATTATAATTAGATATAAACTGTGTGTAATTAAGCGAAATCACCGGATTCCTGAAAATGCCGATAATTTCGCTCTTGAGGAGGGAAGAGTCATGGATTCGACCCCACAGAGAGTGATACAAGTACGTGCATAAATACTATTGCTGACTTTGCACCCTGTGTGTGGCATATATCGTGTCACTTGAGTAAGCAAATGTAATAAAGTCTGCATGAAAGATGTATTAGAATAAGTTTGCCATTGTAGAAGTACATGAGCTTCTGTACGGACATCTCTTAGTTTTATTTTAGTTTTTAAAAACGCCTCCACCGCTCCCGTTAACTTGACTACCTACCCATGCATAAATAAATAAAAAAGTAAATTTTTTCATATACTTGAGTCCATTTCCGATAACTTATTGCACTCTTGAACAAAGATACTTGAAGATAAATTATGTTCTGCATTCTCAATACTTTGCCCTATAGTTGCATCTTCTGAATACTTTTTATTTCCAGATTGACATTCCTGTGCTTCTCAAAATATCAATTTACGTTTGACATGCTTGGGGTGTTCGTCCATTTCCAATATTTTCTTTTTAAAATACATCTTCTGGTCCATTGATAAACTATAATACAAAGCAACAGAAAAGTATGAGGGTAATAATAAGACTACAAAAGAAAAGAGATAGGGGCATATCTTCGCAACTTAGACCATGAAGCTCTCAAAATAACAGAATCACATTATCACTAGCTATGTATTATTATTTGATCGCGGTATCAACATGTATGTAGTATGATAGGTACTCATTAAGAATGTGACAAGTTTCTACCTGATTGTTAATAAGGTAATCACTTCGTTATAAAGAAACATTAGTTTTGGATTTCGATTTACTTTAATTTTTTTTTTGAAAAAATTTTTTTTTCCCATTAATGCAAAACGCCTGCAGAGATTAAGAAGTAACATGGTAAAATACCTTCCAACGCTTTCTTACAATAACAATTCAGACTATTTATATGGAGTATTATTTACATTTATAAGCAATGAATTTAATAAAACATTTACTTCTAAAACATTCTCCAGTAACAGTCGCAAGCCAGTGAGTGGAAGACAGCAGGAATTCATAACAGCAGAAGAACATTATATGAAATATGATCTTTCCGATACTTTTAGAGAATATTATGTCAAAAATTATTCTAAAATATTTAAAAGAGTTTGCTCCACAGCCAAATTAACTTACTTGACTTGATTACTTGATTTGATTGACTTAGCAACAAAATTAAGACTGCTAAAATAAAATTAAAATGACGTGAATGAATAAATGAATGAATGAAATCTTAGTGGGCGTAGACAATGCGTGGATTTTGGAGGTTTAGAATCGCGTACTGTATTTATTCTGGAGTGAGTTTACGGAGCAATCTCGGTCCTTTATCATTTATATTAATGGTAAATGATCTTCCTACGGTCGTTGAGGAGCACAGTGTTTGCTATTTGCTGAAGATTTTAAAATTTATTTGAAAGTAAACAATGCTTCTGACTGTCAAAGTTTGCAAAGGGACAATGACAGAGTGGCACGGTGGGGTTATGGAAAACAAATTGAGCTTAAATGTGAATAAATGTTGTGTCAAGAGTTATGGTCGTGCAAAAGCCCCTCATAGTTATGGTTATCAATTGAACGGCCTCGTAATCCCTCGAGTTACACATATTGGAGAGTTAGGCAACGAGATGGTCCTGGAACTTATTTTCGTAATCACATTTTAAATATTTGTAAAAAAGCTTTTAGGAATCTCGGCTTTATCTTAAGGCAGTGCAGGGATTTTTGAAATATACTTACTACTAGAATTATATATAATGCTGTCGTGAGTAGTCAACTTGAAACAAATGCCATTATTTGAAATCCTCATGAAAGTAAATATAGCGTCATGATCGAAAAAATTCAAAATAAATTTACACGATTTTTATATTTCAAGCAGTACGGAATCTATCCTTGTTTTCCACTGATGTATCCGAGTCTATTTGTACTGGGTATAGTCGGTTATAGCCGCCTGAGTTTGTACTACAGCATTTTTTATTACTTTCAGTTATTACCTGCTGCAATATCATATTGCTGCCCATCTCCTGTTTCAGTTTTACTCTGTCACATTTTACAACACGCATGGTATGGAGTAGTGGATATTCTCACTACACAATTATAAAGTTTTACTGTAGACTTATAATTCCGGGAGTAAATTTCGAAACGCCTTTACATCTATACCTGTTAATTAACTAAACATTTTTTTAGGATAAGGGTGACAAGCGAGCACACAGTCCACCTGATGATAATTGGTTGCTGTGGCTCATAGATATTTACATCTATGCTCGTTTTCAAATAAAATGCGTTGTCAGCCGTGAGGACTAAGATGAAATGCCTCCTTTCCAGTAAAAAGGGTCTCCGGTTCTCTGCACTCACCATATGAAACACAGCAGCATTAAGCTGCTATTTTACGCTGGTATTCTATGAGAACGTGGTCCTTCCCCGGTCAAGCCGACCCATTCGTGCTACAACTGTACTATTGATATAGCTGAAGCATGGCTCTACCACGTGTTTGACAAAACATTTGACAAAAACGACATCTTATTGTTAGAATATAGTGTATGTATGAATGATATTCACATTCCAAATGTAAACTGAAAACCTTTGTAACATAACAGAAATCTGTGCACAGCTATTATATTTAACAAGATAAAATATATATAATTTACGAATATATAACTCGCTAAATACACTTTAACATGGAACTGTAGCTACAGTTGATGGATGTAGATAAAAACTGATATGAGCATGTACCGTGGTGGTATGAACACAATTTAATAGCAAATATAAAAACATTCTCCACTGACAGTAGCAAATATGATATTTTACCATAAATAGGGATATAATAAGAGAGTTTTAAATTAGGAAATATTCCTTATACGTTATTTACAAAAATAAATTTATCCAAACCCAGAACAAATATTTGTAAGCCCTACAATTATATATTCCATGAAGAATTTTAACCCGTGGTCCGTCGTGATGAGTCGATAAGCATTCAAGGTGTGAGAGAAGATCTAGCTTTTACTTTTTATGTAGTCTGTGAAAATTTGAAAATCATTGGCAGAGGAATTGTACAAAAGCTAACAGTAATAATCCACTTTGTTCAAAGATATGCTAACTTGAGACATTCGACTTAAAGTTCATAGTATACAAACAAATCAAATTTTAACACGTGTTGGCAACTTTAACAGAAACTCTGAAGAAAATAATTGTGAGGAAACTCCAAAGCGTGTTAAACCACATTTTTTACACAATTATATAGTGCCATACTGCCTGTTATGCTTGCGCTTCACTGAGAATTATGTCGCGGTTACGCATCTTCAATTACACTGTGCTGTAGCTTTGTCCGGTAGGCGTCACGAGCTATCAAGTGTTCAAGTTTCAAGTACGTTAGATTTTTTATTATATATGTTAAATCGTATTTATTTGTGTCGTATTAGTAGATCTGGGTCAAAGCGTTCGCTGTAAATTTTTCCCGGGTTTGATCCCCGACAGCACGAATGAAATTTGTGATTGCAATTTTCGTCAACACGCATTGGGGCAGCGCGGCGGACATTTCCTTGCCCTAAAACCCTCTCAGAAATAAAAAAGAGTCCTGTGCCCAGTAGAGGGACTTGTATAGCCTATTACTTTACTTTGTAGCAATATTCTTATTCGTTTCAGATACAGAAGGGTACCTTATGCTGACAAAATATCATGTTGACGAAAACGTAAAACATCTTTGTATCTAGATAAAACGTTCGAGAAATTGTCAGTCATGTCATACGCCACATTTTCTATAGAGCGTAGAACATTGCAGATAGGGCAAAATAAAAAATAATCCAAAAAATTATGGGAACTATTTATTAATAATATATACATTTATAGGTATTTATAATAAAAATTATGAACAAGCTGCAAGGTTCAACTAATAACGTTTTTTGTAAACACAATCGTAAAATTCCTGTTTTAATTTTTACCAATGGTTAATTGATGAAACGTAGTCAGGATCACTTCATATAAAATATATTTAATTAAAATTTACACGTGACCTATTTGGCCTTCTACTTACAACTGGCGTGGTTTCGAAAAGCTTGAGCCTTGATCAACACTTTGCCGGTTTCTGTACAGAAAATGATGCTGGCTTTGCAAATATGGATGGCCGCTATCATTGAATATAATACCCGCTATGTAACACTTATTTACATAGAAACTTTAATTATCATTTCCATAAAATTCTAAATAGCACTTTTTACACAAGAAAGTAAACTTTTAGATCAGTCCATCTTGTTTTTCACTAATTAAGTGAAAAGTAAAACAAACCAATAGGTCCGGGATTTAAAATTTTTTGCAACTTTTTATAGAAAAGCATGACCTTATCATAATATAATAGTCAATCATTTAGCCATGGGATAAAACTTTTAAGTGTGCCAGTCAAACATTAATGATGATATTCGGGTCATTATACTGGAAATAGTCTTTTAAATATTTTGTAGTACAATTGACAATCTTCAGTATGATTCACCGTGTATATGACTTTTATAAGTCTATGTTATTTTTGATGAAAATTATTATTGCAGATAAAAGCCCTTTCACATTTATTTTAGTCTCGAATTAAATTAATCCAAATGAAAATAAGAACTTTGGCACTTTATAACTGATCTTTAAATGTAATACACTATATAATTATCAGCAGTTTTTAATTCATTGAACTTTTTTAAGGTTGTATTGGAACTCTACTGGTAAAAAAAAACAATTATATATATTATAGTTCTTGATGAAAATAAAGTATGCGCGTTACATCGTATCCCATCAAGAATTTCTAATGTAATTCTTGGTGTAAAGCTAAGACGTGATAATAACTGAACAAAATAATGTAAACATTTGTAAATACTTGCTTTATAACCTAATAAATATTATTTGACCGTAATAAAATAAAACAAGGTAGTCTTCGGCATGAAAGTAAAAATAAATATTTTCGATTATTTTTGCAATATCTAACAGCCGGATCAGCACGCGATTCTGATCCATCTAAAGATGCTAAATTACAGCAAGCACTGTCAAATTCAATAGGAGTGACAGAAAAAAACGGTTCTTGATATAGAAAAGTAAATAAATTATTTAACCTTTAAAATAAAATCACTTTATTAAAAATCAAAATAGCCCAATAGCTTTATTAATATGAGACACATAATTGTACGAGTGCTTACAATACTTAACATTATTTTACTGAAATCTCAGAAAGTTTTTTTTAATAGAATAAGGGTGACAAACGAGCACACAGTTCACCTGATGGTAAGTGGTTGCTACGGCCCATAGACATCTACACCTATTCTCGATTACGTATCAAAATGTAGATGCGTTGTCACCCGTGAGGACTAAGCTGTAATGCCTCGTTTCCAGTAAAAAGGTTCTCCGGTTGTGTACTGGAGGAACATTCAGAGGTTGCCACTCGAGAACCCTTCTTCCTATTTTTTATTGGTTTTCCAAGTTATATAGCCAGCCCATTGCCATTTCTCTTTAATATTCCGTTGGGCTATGGCAGTGACTCTGGTTCTACTGCGAATATCTTCATTTCTAACTTTATCAAGTAGAGAAACCCCTCTCCATTTTAAAATTTTTACATTTTTAGATGATAGTTTGTCTAACATAAAAAAAAACCATAAACCCAAAAATGTCCTTATATAGTAATTTATACTTAGTGAAGCACCATTTTTATTATTTATTTAAATTGGTTGAGTTAATTTGATAACAGTCTATATTTCCCTCCCCAACAATATTTTATAAAGTCATACTCATAAAAACAGCGTTTTATTGTAATACATAATTATAAAATTGAGTATCAACTAATTAATAAAAATATGCAACAATAAAATTACATAGGTATTAAAAACTATCGAAATATAAGTAACGAGAGCATGTTCGTCGTTCCACATCTAAATTATATAAAAATGCATTTTTCAATTTCACTAATCAACGTCGCCGCAAAAATTTCTTCTTCTTTGGGCACTTTAAAAATTAATTTATTTAGAAAATAATATTTACAGTTACCAGTGTACAGATATGAAATAAATTAAGTATTTCTTGTCATAAAAATATTTATAAATGAGTATAAACTTTTAAAAAAACTAATATGTATTTGAACGAAGTCGCTCCAACACTGACGCGCGGTCCACTCTCGACGATGTCCGAAAACGGACTGACAGGGCGACAGAGCATGCGCGCTCGCGTAAATATATTCAATTTCAGGGAAAAATGATATATTCTCTTATAAAACGGGGAATAAAAATAAAACTCTTAATTATAAATATTAATATTTTTAAGACCTTTTTTTTAGTTTAAGAACTATTTAAAATGCTTGTGCCGTTTTGGCGAAATTTTGCAAAATATGACAAAGATAGGTACTCTTTGGGGATTTTTTTTCTAATAAGGGGTTGACAAAAATACAATTTTGTTCAATTTAAAACATTAAATAAATCCTCTTCTTATACCCTGTATTTTTTTTGTGGTTTAAGTAAACAGTTATTGAGATTTTTTTTACTTAAATATCCAAGATTTAGGCATTTCAACTACTGTTAAGGCCTTAATATCTATTTCCAACTTTCAAAATTAATCTGATACATAAATATTCGTATATAACTTTGATAGCCATTATGACGGAATTCAAGAAAGTGACTTAATAGAAAAACCAAATACTGTGGTATCAAGAATTTATATATGTGGTAGAGCCATGGCTCCACTACGTGTTTTGATACTCTTCTGTTGCTGCAGCTACATTAAGGCTGTAGCATGAATGGATCAGTTTGACCGGGGTAGGACCATGCTCTTACTTTTTTACGTGGTAGAGCCATGATGCAGCTATATTACCGGTATAATTGTGGCACGAATGGGTCAGCTCGACCGGGGAAGGACCACGCTCTCACAGAATACCAGCGTAAAATAGCAGCATAACGCTGCTCTGTTTCGTATGGTGAGTGTAGAGAACCGGAGACCCTTTTTAATGGAAAAAAGGCATGCCATATTTGTCCTCAGGGGCGACAATGCATCTGCATATTGATTCTTAATCGAGGATAAATGTAGATTTCTGTGGGCCACAGCATCCACTTACCTTCAGGTGGACTGTGTGCGCGTTTGGCTCCCGTATTATAATTCTAACTATAATGCTTACTTTTTTATAGTAGGTAGATATCTAGAACAGGTAAATGAAATTGTATACTTGGGGAGTGCTTTTAGCCGGGATGGAAGATGTGATTTAGATGTGGACAGGCGTGTCGCTGCCGGGAACAAAGTCAATGGTGCCCTGACTGCGTTAGTCAAAAGGCAAGGCGTAGTGAAGAGTGCACGCCTTGCAATGCATAACGCAGTGTTGATACCGACTTTGTTTTATGGCAGCGAAACCTGGGTATGCCAGAAGAAGCATAAAAGCAAGTTGAATGCAGTAGAGATGCGATCTCTTCGTAAAATGTGCGGCGTTACCATGGCCGACCGAAAGCGAAACGAAGAGATTCGCAATATGGCAGGTTTGAAAGATGACCTTATCACAAAAATTGATAAGGGCGTGCTTCGGTGGTTTGGGCACGTTGAGCGAATGAGTGAAGACCGAATGGTGAAGAAAATATATAGCGCGAAAGTTAATATTAAAAGGTATCGAGGTAGACCGAGACTAACTTTCGAAGACCATGTGAGCAAATTACTCGAAGAGTATTGTGTGTGTATGAAGAAGATAATGAATCTGAAAGAAGCGAAAGAGGTATGTAAGGATCGTGACACTTGGCGATTTGTTCTCTCTGGCTACCCCGTCAGGGATTGTGCGTGAAGATAAGTAAGTAAGTAAGTTTTATAGTAAAATTATATAATATTATATATCTCTCCTACCCTGGGTACAAATTAGAACGCTCCTTTTTGCCCTGGGCTGCGTATACGTCAGAGAGGACATCTGTTTTCGAAGCCTCGGCAGTCTTGAAGGTACGGACCTGTCCATCCTATGGCTACGCCTAGACAGCGACGACAATGATTTTTTATAGTAGAAGATTTCTACTTAAATATGATCATTAATTCTTCAATACACCTTGTCTTAACACCGACTTCAGAAGCCATTAAATTATATGGGAGTTATTTAATTATTTTTACTTTACAAGTCGGTTTTTAATTTTTACAAGTTTGATTATTTAACTCTTTTGAGTGTAATAAGCAACATCATAAGATTAAAACAACAAATAAAATAATGCTTATATACTTACATAAAATAAATAATTCCATATTTTCTACCGACTTCGAAAAGGACGAGGTACTCAATTCGACTGTATGCTTTTTTATGTGTGTTACCTCATAACTTTCTTCTAGGTGAACCAATTTCGATGGTTCTTTTTTATTTGAAAGCTGCTGCTTCTCATGTTATTCACGGCCTGACCAATAGTTTTTGAGTTATCCTTCATAATTTATATTGAATTCGGTTTTCCAAAATTTTAAATTTTAAATTATGTAACTCATTTTCATTCCCTATTTTGCTATTCTGTCTCTCTTAATATTTCCTTTAAATTTCAATGGGACTACTCTCGATATATAGTTTGTTTAGTAAGTAAGATACTTCTCTTTTTTGGAAGTTGGCTAACCTATTGATACTAAGATTATACAGAACAGAAAAAATTCGACATATAATTCAAATAAATTACAGTTATACCACATTAGCAAAGAATAATATGACAGTATTTGTACTTTCTGTAATTTACAGTAAAAATATAATATGTTTTACTCAAAACCACATTGACCTTAAAAATTACTCTAAGCATCACATTAGAACCCATAACGAAGGCCCTTTTTTCACTAAACCCTATAGACGATCGCAAGTTACGAAAAACAAAATAAATAAACTGGTGGCTAGAGTGCAAAAATGACACAGTAAACCAATCTTTTTCAATCTGGCGTGCACCAGTTCTCTTTGTATAGAAAAAATATTTTACATTGCATAAAGTTTTTCAAGTAACGATAGCCTACTTTCTGATTACAATCGACTTAACTAAATTAAATAGACAAAATATACCTCTTACCTTATATTATCAACTTGTTTAAAAATCAGGACGTAGTTATTACTTCACCACACTTGACTTCCAGCGGCTATTATTAGTTACGACACCATACATTCACATGTATGGCATTCGGCCTGAAGACAGGACCAGCAACTCAAAGAACCGTGGAATATGTAGAACGCCTGCATGGCATACACTGCATACTGAGTCTAGACAGCATCATCATTTACTCGACAGGTCTAAAGCAAACCATAGACAAACTAAAATTTCTGATGATATGACAAATCAGGAACAGGCAGTGTAGTTAGACAAATTTTTTTTTGGAAAGTAATACTATACCTGAATTTATCAAATTCCACAATTTAGGTCCTTACGTTGATTGGCATAGATAGTCTATGCCCTCAGAGTTAGCAACCCTACCCCTTTCGACATAGAGGAACGCACACTTATCCATCTCCAGCTCCATTCCAATAGAATTGCTATAATCACTGTGAGCGACTGGATGTGAATAACTTGAGATCATCCATAAAGGAAAGGTGCGTCACTTTTGTACCGCCTTTATGAAGCAGAAATCCTCTCATGAAACCCTACAGTAAGATATTGAGAGGGTTTAGACAGAGGGAGAACCAGATTGGACTCAGACAATCGCTCTGGAAGATACCCCTTCTTATCCTTATGTGGTTCTCCGGAGCCGTCATCCGCTCGCCTAGATGTCAAAGGATCGTACTTTACTGCCCCGTACACTGCGCGAGGAAGTTTCTAACTAAACAGTCAAGCTTGTACAGCTCGAGGACCCTCTTTAGCCATGTATGAGGCACCGAGTCTAATGCTTTTTTGTAGTCTAACCAGATGGCGAAGAGGTCCTGATGGTTACGTTTAACCACCTTGGCAATGATCGTGTCAATATCGAGTGGTTTCTTGGTTCCACGACCACCACCCCGACATCCATTTTGAGCGCACGACATCACCTGATTTGAGTTCAGGTGACGAGTGATTCGAGACGAGTTTCTCGCGCTTAAACTGGATGTTAGTGTCTTGTATATTGTGGGTAGATACGTGATGGGGCCGTATTAGCTCGGGTCTGTGGAATCCCGGTCTTTAATCTGTAAGAACCTAACGAGTGTTCCCAGTAGTGAAGAGGCTCGAGAGCAAGCTCTGGTTGAGTCTCTTGAAACTGTCGGGCGAACACAGCGTAACACACCACGAACCAGTAGTGCCCCGGACTATTCCAGATCGGGACCCTTCGGACCACCTCAGCTACATCGTCCAGCGTTATGATGACGGGGTCCACGGGTGTACCGTTCTCACACTCGCCACAACTTCCATTCTTTGCAGTGTTTTACGAGCTCTGACCACAAGCCGCGCTAGAATGCGACAAATTTGGTCTGATTCGCTTTGTCTGTTCCACGTACCATTGGTCGCTCCAATGATTTACAGAGCCTCTTCTGATTACTCTGGAAAATACGATTCTAGTTAAACCGTATCGACCTCTCGATATATCGCCGAATCCGCTTTCCGCAAGCAGCGATTCTCTACTTCACTTTCAGGTCGTCAATGCGCTGCGTCAGTTTTTACGTAATATCCGGCTGGGACAAACTTATATTTGTATCGAATCATTTTTCAACACGACCTTTCTTGGATGTATGGACAGGAGTATAAGATCATGAACCCTTTGACTTCACGCTAACATTAATAAAATAACAGTGGGTCTTGACACTTGGTAAATATTATTCTTATCTGTAGGATTATTCTAAGTCAGCTGATCATTGACTCAATATTCCTTACTTCCTTACTTGGGGATGTCTTTTTCGCTTCGCTGTTGCCAATTGCTTTTAGCATGTACTTCACCAGTGGATGAGAGCAGAAATTTCCTTCTCCTGCTGGATCCACGAATATACTGATTACCGATTATCTGACTATAATCATCTTATGGGCTAGCTTTGTTACTCTATACAAGTACCCAAATTGGGTTGTCAAATCCTGCGGAGTTGGATTACTCGGTATGACGTTATTCTCTTTACACCAATGCAACAACTGTTTCGAGGCTGAAAAATACGTCTTCCACGTGGACTCTTCCCACGCTGAAGATTAATCGACTCCACACCATATCCTCTAAAACTCCAAGTAAAAGTATTTTGCATTTTGCGGAGACCATCCCGTTATCATTTCTACTAGGTGTTTTTCTAGGTTCCACTGCTGAAACGGCGCTGCCGTGCTCCTGGCCTTCAGGTCTCCTCTCCAAAAGATATTTTCCTACCTAGGCGCTACTACCAGGAAAATACCTTTCGACGAATTTAAATATTGCAAGACTTTTGGAATCAACGGTAGCTGTGGAAAAACCCACGCCAGATCCGCTAACCATAACCTGCTTAAAGCATTTATGAAGCATGCTTCCTGGTCTTCTTCCGTCACATACTGCTGTACCACTTTGGACCTGCTCATGGCAAACAAGGCTATCTGGGGAGTTCCACATTTATTGAAGATCACTTTAGTCAGGCTGGGCTTCAGGTGCTAATCTATTGAAGGTAATTCCCTGGACAATCTCTCGGCTAGGCTAATTGTATTGGCCTGGCAGGTAAAAAGGGATTATTTGAATCTGAAAACGATGCGCTATTAATAGTAGTTGTTTGACTAGAGCATGGAGTGTTTAAGACCGAGTTCCTCCTTGTTTGCGGATAAAAGCCACCACTATTCTGTAGTCAGATTGTACCAACACTGCTTTTTTTTTTTCAATCTGTTCCTTGTGGTTCACATGCCGTGACATTGATCAGGTGGAAACCCCCAGCCCAGTCCAGACGCATCCACTATCAAGAAGATGTCTTGAACGTTCACGAATATTGGGTTGGTGCAGTTGATATTCTCCTGCCACCATCTATAGTACTTAAGTGCCTCCGGCGTTATATTCGTGGTTTTCTTTGGCTTTTTTCTCGCAGTTTCTTGAATGATCTCTGAAGTTCTCGCAAGAATAAACGACCCAATGGAGAGCACCTTTCCATATTCCCGAAGCCTTTATTCGACCGATTATCTCCAGAATGCAATTTTTTTTCTTTCTGGCAACCCCATCATATTCTATTCTATATTCCAACTGATACCCAGAAATTCCAGTTCTATCGTTGGTTTTGATATCGATTTATTCAGATTTATTACCTAACAACGGCTTTGAAGGTAATAAATTGCTTTGTTGTTTTGTTCTTGCAAAACATTCTTGTCCTGGTGAACAAACAGGAATTCTTTGAAATAAACCAATACTCTAATCCCCAACTGATGATAGAAACTGGCTATCCAGTTGCTTATCTTGGAAAATTACAATGGAGCAGTGGCCAGACCGAATGGAAGGCAAGTGAAGTGGTAAGTGGATTTTTGTATGATAGACTTAGAAATCTTCGGTTGCTTTTTTCACTTGAATGTCGAAATACGCCTGATGCAGGTCCACCTTGACCATGAAATCGCCCTTCTCTAAGAAATGCAGAATTTTTTATTGGTTGATCAAACGAAATTTCTTTGGATTCAGCTGATGTAAGTTGAAAATTTGGCGAACACTGCCGTCTGAATTAGGAATTGAAAGCATTGGAGAAAGAAAGCCTGTGGAACACTCGGACTCTTCTAGTATCCCATGTCCAATAGTTTTTGCAGCTTTGTGACATCTGACGAGATATTTTTGTCTTAAACTTCTCTATATTCTTTTTAGATTCATCAACAACCTGCAGAACGCAACCGCGAGGGGAGCGTGAGTATCACCACACTCCGGATCAGACAATGGTCCGAAGAGCCAAGAGGGGCATCGACGGAAACCTGATATCCGTCCGGATGAGAGGTCAGCAGAAGGTCCAACAGGGAAGGTGTATGATCCTCAACATCTGGAATCCGCGTAGACGATGTAACCAGTTGTGTCAGACCATATGCCAAGGCAAAGTCATAAACAGATCTCCCCGCATGATCGGTTAAACGTGAACCGAGCCATTTGGCATGGTGGGCGTTAAAATCGCCAAGGATCACGATCTCTGCGGATGGGACCTGTTGTAGCAAGGAATCTGTAGCCATTTGGACGTGGTCGATGAGTCGGTCTGTTTCGGCATTACCGCTATGGGACCTATAGAGGCACACGTAGACGCGCGGATGGTCGTCGCTGTCTACGCGTAGCCAAAGGATGGACAGGTCCGAACCTTCAAGACTGCCGAGGCGCCGAGAACAGATGTCCTCTCTGACATACACGCAAACTCCAGCCCGAAGTCGGTTTTTTTTTATAAATGGTATCAAATACCCTCAAATTGTTTTCAAAATATGATCTTGGGCGCCCAAGTTGCACCATTGGGGAATATAAAACTTTAGCTGGCCCGCTTGAAATTTGTAATCATGGGCTTACGAATGGAAGCACGAGACGGTGACTTTAGTTTTACTTTCTAACAGGAAGATTGTCTTTATTAGAAGGATAATCTTTTCATCCATAAGAAAACTTCTCCTTAAGCATTCTTTGACTTTGAGAAAAAACTTTACTCAGGCTACCTCGCTAATCCTAAAATTTGCAATGTAGATCTTCATCGAAGAATCGTCTCTGATGGAGGGATTTCCGCCAGCTTCACCGCGTGGTGCTGTTCCTTGGGATTGAAGGCTTTTCTTCGCATTTCAATGAACCCCGCTCTTCTGGCACATGTGAACTGCAATAAATCATCCAACACATATTTGAACTGGGATTCTCTTAAGAATAATTGCTTGAAGTCTGAGGACTTATGAGTAAGCTTCCGGGTGTTTGGTGGCCAAAAATTTTATATCTTCCATCAGTTTCTGTCTTTTTGTCAAAAAGCCATCAGTAGAAGTTCACGATAACTCATCGGCTCGCCCCAAATACGTTTGATTGTAAGATTTTGAAACTTAGCCCTCCAACTGCGTGTTAAGCTTCAACGAGTCAAAAACTGGTGACACGTGAAGCTTCTTCTGAACTTCCTTTGATCTGATCTTGTTCCAGCCTTAGTAACCAAACTTCTGGCGGGAAATTCCTTGTGCCTTGATATCTGCTGTTGGAGGAGGGATTGAAGGGGTCTTTTTCTTCCACCTCAGGTACAAACGGCAGAGCCCCAAGGTAATTCACCGGTTTCTTCAGTAAGTCTTCCATGACTGGCGTAGTCCAGTTCTCTGATCCTGCCGAACGAGAGTCATCACTACAGCACCCTGACTGTTCAGCATTTTCACTTGATTATCCTCCCCCTTTCTCTTACTCTGCTGCTCAATCTTCTAAACCTTACTTAAGACGATTTCAAAGATATGTTTCATCTTATCTTGCAGTACAGCTACTTTGGATCTCCTTGCTACAGGACTCTTACGACCCGAATTTTAACACGGTCTCTTTAAACCTGGATGTACATTTTCTAGGTCCTACACTGGGTATGAGTATTGTGCTGGAGTTTTTCCGCTGCTTGCTTGAAAGGGCAGAAAAATCTCCGCTTGCTCACCGAACCCTTAAGTTTATATACTAAGCTATGATTACACCTATAACTGGCCAGTTTAACATGGCTACCTAAGATCACGATATTGTTTTTCTGATAAATCTACCGCCAGTGGATTAAAGACTTGAGCCAAACCTACTGTTGGTAAGGCAAAACGCAGGTTATTCAATATTTGTGGGTCCACATTCGGCTCACTCCCAAACAGAGCTTCTGTGGAAAGACTTCCAGTTTAACGAGCAAACCTGTAACGATTCCTGTGCCAAAAGCTTAATCCGGTCTAAAATTCTGTCATTCTCTACCATGTCCACTGATATCTCCAACAATTCTTCCATTGTTGTCCAGCTTGTTTATCCACCCATCTGAAACATTCCAGGACTTCATTAAGAGATATCCTCACGCACCTATGGGCCGGCTCGAACCGGCTTAGTACCACGACCTCACAGAATACAGGCGTGAAGTGGAAGCTCTGCTTCCGCGTTTCGTCTGGTGAGTGCAGGTGACCAGAGACCCGATTTCACCCCCCTCCATCAACATGGTAGCGGAATTACATACTATACTACCCCAGGAGGGTACCAGCACCCTTGGGGAATCCCTCGCTGAGCATCCACGACCATGCTATTCCACTCCTGAGCTTGGGTGCTAACGGAGAGACCAGAATGCACGGGTTCCCGAAGGAAGGCTAACTAGTTTCTCGCCAATTTTGCCTATGTGCTCTGACTTTGCCTTGGCAATAACTCTTTTGAAGGACCTAGAGGCGAAGTTATACTTCTTTTTAAGTATGCTGGTGTTGACATCCCAAGTCACCAAAGCCGCAGCCCAGGCTTGATAACACTCCTGCTTACTGCGTAATGCAGTTACAGGAGCGACCAAACCAAGGCTGAGATCTGCCTCCGATCGGTACCACAGATGATGGTATAAATAGTTCCATTCCCTGTTACACCACATCAGTGACAGAGTCAGCAACAGCGCTGGGTTCATCCGACGAGAAGCAAACTCGCCCCATAGATAGGATGCAAAGAAATACCGCATTTCGTCCCAATCCGCCGACCTATAATGCCAAACACAGCGGCAACCGTCAGAACGCAACCGCGAGGGAAGCGTGAGTGGCACCACACTGCGGATCAGACAATGGGCCGTAGAGCCGAGAGAGGCATCGACGGAAACCTGATATCTGTCCGGATGAGAGGTCAGCAGAAGGTCCAACAGGGAAGGTGTATGATCCTCCACATCTGGAATCTGCGTAGTCGAAGTAATCAGTTGTGTCAGACCATATGCCAAGACAAAGTCATAAACAGATCTCCCCGCATGATCGGTTAAACGTGAACCGAGCCATTCAGCGTGGTTGGCGTTAAAATCGCCAAGGATCACGATATCTGCGGATGGGACCTGTTCTAGCAACGTATCTGTAGCCATTTGGACGTGATCGATGAGTCGGTCTGTTTTGGCATTACCGCTATGGGACCTATAGGGGCACCCGTAGACGCCCGGATGGTCGTCGCTATCTACGCGTAGCCAAAGGATGGACACACATTCCGATCGCAAGTGAACGCATGTGTAATGTAAAGGCGGCTTATATTCAATAGCACACACACGCAACATTTGTGGGTGATGAGAAGATTTTGTAGATCGAACAGTTTTTTACCTTTTATTTTTAAATTTTATGTAAAACCTAGAAGTTTTCTTCACTGTCACATCAAAATCGTAAGCAACACTAAAGTCGATTTGTTATTAATTAACCATTTTATATTAACCGGAAGGAAATTTTAGCGGTCCGAAAATTGTTACAATATAAAGCGAAACGATATTGATAAAATCAACTCATATATTAGCATTTTTAAGGTACTAAGAAAATACATTATTATTTAATTGCGACGATTTTTATCGTTTAGTCAGAGTAATGTGCATATATTATAAACCTTTCCTTTAAATCATTTCGTCTACTGATAATAACCAAATTAATTTTTTTTTCGTATTTTAAAAGATCTAAGCGTACAGATGGCGGAAAGCAACTTTGTTTTATACTATGTAGAGATAGAGAAGAGAGAAATAAATCAAGTTTTCATATTATTTAATAACTTTTATGATGTAAAATATTGAAAGGATGAAATATAATTGACTGTTTCCGCTTAGTACCAAATGAGAAGAGTACAGGTGCGATGTCTCACTCACAGTTTACAGCTTAAAATAAAGCGCAGAGACGTGTAATTTTTTTCCAAAATAGATTGCTACTAAAAATACTAATATTTATGTAATGGCCTATCGCCTTCATCCATTTTCAGATTAACTGGGTTTTTAACTGCTTTCCCTGAGACATTCGAATAAACTTTGATTATAATTAGCGGTTGGCCTTTCGCAAAGACATTCAGTGAACTCGTTTTAACTTTCCTTAAATATGTTGAAACATCGCTTGTGTTTAACCAATCTCTTCCGTCTTTAATTAAAGGTGTAACTTTCTTATGACTATCCTTGTATTTGATCTTCCTCTTGAATTTAATTCTGAGTGGGATTAAGATGCGGTTGGATATGAGTGAGTATTGTTTGTCCTTTAATTTTGATATAAAAAATTTGTTCCAGTTAAGTAACGCGTATTAAAATATTACTGCAATAAAATATTTATTACTTTTAATTTATAAGGGCATTAAAAGGCTAAATCATAGTGTGTTAGATCCTTGTTTCAAACCAAATCTTTTTTTTAATATTAGTCTTTTAATTAACTTCATCGATATTTTAATCGCTTAGTAAAATTATTATATGTCTCGTTCTTATCGGCCATATAATAACAATATTATATAATAGCATTCATGACGAAGGATTTTTAATTAAGTATGTCAATAACTGTGTTTCAAAGCAATTTCTATTAGAAATCAAAAATATGTTATTTTTAATTTAAAAATTAGAAATAACACCGAAATAATCAAGTTTTCAGAAACTATTATTTATTAACAGATACTTTAATACACATCTATAATATTAAAATAAATCGCTGAATGTGTTGTTAAGCGTAAATCTCGAGTGCAGCTGAACCGATTTGGCTAATTCTTTTTTTATAATATTCCTTAAAGGACGAAGATGGTCCTTACGCAGAGAAAAATTTAAAAAATTGCCTGAAAAAGTCTAAAAACAACACTTTTCTATATTCCCATACAAAAGATTCGTAATAATACTTAAAAGTCAATTTGAACTTTAAAACCATACCATAAAGTTTAAGTGTTAGTGAGGAATTCCGGGAAGGCAAAAACAATTGAATGACGGTGTCTCGAATAGCAGAATAGGTATTAAAAAAAAAAGAATCGACTGTAAGGCGGTACGAAGTTCGTCGGGTCAGCTAGTATTTTTATATAAATAGATAAAAATTCAATAAAAAATTTAGTCAAATTACGAGGGAGTAATGGAATGGTATTTTATTTAAAGTTCAAGTCATCTTTTCGCAATGCACACTTTTCGCTTCTAGAAGCTTGTAAAGAAGAAATAAAACATTTAAATATTCTCTCAAATTTTCAAGTCGTCACAAGAAGATAGCAACGTGCACTTAGATAGTTTTCACTGATTATCCATTTGGTAATGCGTACTGTATTTTTAAATTGAAGTTACACAATATTTCCAAATTTATTAATTTATATTTGACTTTTTACATGGCTACCTCAGAAGCAGGGTTATATTTTACAGGTGTTTATATGTGTGTATTTGACAGTACTCTTATGGCATACTTCTGATATTGTGGTTCTCTAAACTCATCATACGAAACACACCAGCGTTGAGCTGCTATTTAACGCTGGTATTCAGCGAGAGCGTTGTTCTTCCTCGGTCGATCCGACCCATTTGCGCTGCAAACATAATATAGATGAAGCATGGCTCTACCTCTCTCCGTGTAGTGGCGGGTAAGAATACTCACTACCCCATATCTTCCCGTGGGTGTCGACAGAGAGAAACTGAGACAGAGGATGGGCAGCAGCATCTTTCTGATAACAGCAAAACAACAATAAAAAAACTGCGGTTGCCAACCCGCTCGCCAAGCGTGGCAACTATTGCAATATTCCCCCCATGAGCAATGACATTAATAAACGGCTCCTAGTCCCCGGCGGCCCCGCTATTCCTGGCTACGGTGGCGATCATGGTAACGGTGGGGCAGGAGATGCTAAGAATCTCCGGTGAAGGTTCGGTTGCCACCTACGACGACTCGACCTGGCAACTTATAACGCACGCACACTGAGGACTGACGAGAAGATCCTGGAGCAGGAAGAAGAGATAGATAAATTACGCTGGCATATTATAGGGTTATCCGAGGAAAATGACACCCAAGATGAAAAAATTGATATCTATTGCAGCCGCCATCTTGGATTTATATTTCGACAGCACTATCGGCTTCAACACCCTCGAAAACCATGAAAATGATACCCATGATGAAAACATTTATACCTATTGCAGCCGCCACCTTGAATTTACATTTCGACAACCCTATCGGCGTAAACTCTCTAGAAAACCATGAAAATGGCACCCATGACGACAAAATTTATACTACTTACTTTTAGTACGTACTACAATTATTGATTCTGTGCTTTTAAAATATTGTAATAAAAAAATTCTGACATTATTATTATAATCAAGTATTTAAGAAATTTGGTTATTCGAATATTGTGTATTTGAAATTTGTTTACACCTTTAAAATTATGTTTAATTGAATCTGTGTCTCCTTGTTCACTAATACACACACCTACGAATCAATATCATGTCAGGTTGACGAGCTATACTTGTTTATTTGCACTGCTGCCAAAGACATGACTAGATGCGTCGCTGTTGCAATTTATTTTCGGAATATAAAACTAATCTTGAAACACAGCGCTTAATTTTTAAATACATACTTATAATTATGTTATGTTAATAAACTCATTTTATAATTTAATTTAATTTACACATACGAGTAAAACTAAGTTATTATAAATTGTTCAGGAATTTATAAATAAAAACTTCGACGCTGTTTCAAAATTAAACAATCGAAATATCATGCATCAGAATCCTACGTGCCGACAACTTAAATAGTGTGCAGTTTCGTGGTCACTTGGAAAAGAAGGCCAAATTTAACTTTAAATAGCTTGGCGTGCTCAGCAGAGCGATTTCATAGCATATTTCATGCCGGCATATCGCTTGCAACTTTGGAATACTGTTCTCACATCTGGGCCGGGGCACTCTAGTGCCAGTTCCTTTCACTTGACCGCATCCAGCGCAGAACGGTTAGAATCGTCGAGGAACGAGTTCTTTCTGATTGGCGCGACTCACTGTCGCTGCGTAGGGATGTTGCATCCCTTTGCATTTTCTATCGAATCTACTACGGGGAGTGTCCTGAGGAATTGTTCGAAATGATTCCAGCTGCTAAATTTCACGAACGCACATCGTGTCAAAATTCACGATACCATCCTTACCATCTGGATGCTTGGCGGTCCACCACTGTGCGTTTTACTAGGAGTTTTCTTCCTCGTACAACTTCCCTGTGGAATTGTTTACCACTGGCGATTTTTTTCGGACCGATACGACTTCAAGAAAAGAGCTAAGACTTTCCTAAAAAGCCGGCAATGTACTTGCAATTCCCCTGGTGTTGCGGTTGTTCATAGGCGACGGTAGTCACTTGCCATAAATTGAACCGCATGCTCGTTTGCCCCCTCTTCTATAAAAAAAATATATTAGACTTAGATGTTTATTGGCATGATATTTAGACATAAATAACCATTTTTAAAATTCTTGTCTGTTCGTCTGTTCGTATTCAGTCCGCTAATCTTCAGAATTGCTAAACCGATCAAAATGAATCTTTACGAACAGATAAAGAGCACATCCAGATGTTATCTAGACTAAAATTCAGTCCAAGTCCTCTTCCAAGGAGGTGCTGCGATGGAGCGGTCGGCGCTGGTGGGGCCGCGGATGTATGCAAAAGCGTTTCCGTTGCCCTACCAATGCGGCAATATGGAACATTTAATTTAGTCGGTGCGAATCGGACAACTCTGGTCCTTGACCCCGCGATGTGTATGAACTCAATTCTTACTGATTTATCATTTAAGTTTATTAACATAAATTAGAAAGAAAATATAATAATTGAAATAGACAGATAAAAATATTAACCTTCGATTAAGATAAAAATGACATTTACAGTGCAATAACGGCGGTACAAGAATATCCACTATGTCATATCGTCCATATAAATCAATCAACATCAAAATCAAATAAATCAGGAGGCTGAAACAGCATCTTCCTAAAAATACCTAAAATATAAAATATAACTGCGGTTGCTATATGTACTGTGTATACCTGCCTGCAATTATAGCAATGCAAAGTAGTCTATGGAGGCCTACGTCGCACACAGTAAGGCTCCAAGAAAGCCGTGAAGCAAGAATTTAAAAGGTTATTTAATTGGTGTTTACCAGTTTAGCTTTTTAGACTTACTAGACATTGTTAATTAAAGAGGAGGCTATTAAGCTCAGTAATTTGGGGCCCGTGAAATACTACTACGTTCACAAAATATTACCTAAATTTACGTTCATTAACAGCTATCAGCAACATCGTGAGCCTTAAATCGTACTGTAAGTTTGGCTAATTTTGCTCAACAACTTTCATTATATTGTTTTTAATTAAAATTTTGCTAAGTCGTCTTGAATTTTCTTTTTAATTTAATTAGATTAATAAAATCAAGTAAAAATATTGATCCTAATTGAACAAATTAATTAAGACAAGGCTGTTAATTTATAGCATTTTTGTCATATAATTAAAAGGAGCAGTCAGGAATAGTCTAATAACAGAAAATGTCTTCCATCATTACAGCCCTTCACAAGTCCACTGCTGAACATAGGCCTCCCCCAAGGAATGCCACAAAGCACGGTCCTGAGCCACCTGCATCCATCGATTTCCTGCATGTCTTAACAGGTCGTCACTCCATCTAGTGAAGGGATGCCCTGCACTTCATCCGCCGGTACGAGACTGCCACTCGAGAAACTTTTTTCCCCATCGGTTGTCGGTTCTTCGAGTTATATGGCCGGCCCATTGCCACTTCAGCTTACTACGAGTAATCTATTGGGCTATGTCGGCCACTCTGGTTCTACTGCGGATATCCTCATTTCTAAGTTTATCACGCAAAGAAACTCCGAAAAAAAACTCATCCGGCCAGCAGTGAAGGACCACGTCTCAGTTCCATAGGTCACTGGCAACACGCACTGGGTGTACAGTCTCGTTTTCAAGTTTTGAGGTATACCTGACGAGAAGATGTGCCGTAATTTCCCGAACGCTGCTCAACCGAGTTGAATCCGTCGATTGACCTCTCGGTCGAAGTTGGACTTACCTAGTCGGACCATTTGTCCCAGGTAAACATACTCGTCAACAAATTCGAGCGTAGTGCTCACCAACTATCGGCATAGGTGTGACATGGACATTAAACATGATCTTTGTTTTGTCCATGTTCATCTTAAGACCTATCCATTGGGAGACATTATTGAGGTCATTGAGCATACTGCTTAGGTCCTCCAGCGATTCTGCCATAAGAACTAAATCGTCGGCAAATCGAAGGTGAGTGATGTACTCGCCATTGATGTTGATACCGTATCCTTTCCAGTCCAGTAGCTTGAAAACATCTTCCAACGCAGCAGGGAAGAGTTTTGAAAAATATCATCACCCTGTCTTACACCTCTCTGCAGTTGGATATGTTTCGTACTCTGATTTTGTACTCAGCAGTTCGATATACCGACAGTCAACTTAGCACCGCTGAAGGGACTGTAGCACAGCCCAAATTTCGATGGAATCAAAGGCTTTCTCATAGTTCACATACCTCTTGAAGAACAAGACCGCCGCACTTCTGCTCCACGCCTCCGGAGCAGTGCTACTATGGGGGACGGAATTAAAGAGCTTCTGAAGGACTGCAAGTACCGGTTTTCCACCCGCTTTCAAAAGCTCCGCTGTAATTCCATTCTCGCCTGGGGCCTTGCCATTTTAAAGTGCTGGAGAGCCATTCTAATCTCGCTCAGACTGACGTCCGGGATATCATCGAAATAGTGTCGAATAAGACTCGCTCTTTGATCGTTACTCACACTTACGTGTGGCTCCAACGATGATGTGTACAGCTGCCTATAGACCCTCTAAATCTCACTCAAAATCTGGGGTGTCTCGGAAACAATGCTGCCACACTCGTTCTTCAGCTTTGAAAGTTGGCTCTTTCTGGCAGACAGATCTCTAGCAAAGACTTTGGAGGCTTGGTTCTGCTCGATTGATTCTTCAATACAAGCTGTATGGAAGTTGCGTAAGTCTCGCCGCATGCATTTAGAGATCTGTCTGCTCAGTTGCGTGTGTGCTGTCAGCTTTGTTGTGGACTCCAGCTTCATTTCCCGTCTAACAGCTATGAGATTAAGAGTGTGATCGGAGAGTTTTTGTGTTCATCTGCGGCGGGTCTTTCAAAACTTAGCCCCGACCGCATGGACAGTTTCCACGAACTTATCATTCATATCGCCCACTTCATTACAGTCTTCTAGGCACTGAAAACGGTTTTGTAACTCGAGCTGAAAGGTTTCAGGACTTTGGACTAGAGCACAAAGGGGACTGAACGTTGAATTCATTAGACGAGACCTCTCCAATTTAATATTTAGGTTCAGTGTGCTCTCACCATTCTGTGATCGCCACCGGTTTTCACCCTCGCGATCACAGAGACATCACTGAACAGTTGTCGTCTGGTCGTTATAATGAAGTCAATCTCATTTTTGTTGAACCGTCTGGACTAGACCAGTTCCACTTTCTGTTGGGCCGCTTCTGGAAGAAAGATTTCATCATAAAAAGTGCCTCTTTCTCCATGAAGTCGGCCAGCTGCTGGCCCATTGGGTTCCGTTGCCCTATTCCGAATTTCCCTACTTTCAGCTCACCGTTCTTTATTGTGCCCAGTTTTTCATTGAAGTCTCCCATTAATACCGTATAGTGGGTTTTGGAGGAATGCATGGCTCTAGAGATATCCTCATACATTTCCTCCACCTCCTCATCGGGATGTGCTGAGGTTGGTGCGTAAACCTGTATGACCTTCAGCGAATACCGTTTGGTGATTCTGAGTATAAGATACGTAACCCTCGTCGACACACTCTCAATCTCTACAACGTTGTTAACGAGAGACTTGTGGACGATAAATCCGACACCTCCTTGGGACAGATGGTCGACCTCCCGGTGATGGAACAAGTTACTGGATTAGAGGATTACCGTGTCCTCCCCTCTCTTCGGACCTCGGATAATACTATAATATGCCAGCGTAACTTGTCTATCTCTTCTTCAAACTCCAGCACCTTCTCGTCAGTCCTCAGGGTGCGTGCGTTATAAGTTGCCAGGTCGAGTCGTCGTAGATGGCAACCGAAACTCCACCGGAGATTTTTAGCACCTCCTGCCCCGCCGTTTCCATGGTCGCCACCGTAGCCAGGAATAGCTGAGCCGCCGGGGACTGGGGGCCTTCTCTTCGTAACTTTCTTCATTGGCGGGTATATTGTCATAGTTGCCGCCTTGTTTGGTTGTGTTTTTTCCAGTCCATGTGTCTTTTTTCGATCATATGGCGGCTGTGTAAGAATATTTACTACCAAATATCGTCCCGTGGGTGTCGTAAGAGGCGACATATGGAATATATCAAGAGCAACGTCTTCTTAATAAAAACAAAAAAAAAACGCTTGCTAAGCGATACAAATACATCTAACATAAACATAATAATATAATTCCTATAATAATATCTTAAAATATCAACCCCTGTGAGTCAATCTATTGGGGACGTCCGTCTTTAGTAGTTTTCTGGTAGACTTTTGATAGCCTGTAACGGAAATATGACATCCGACTTCTACTACTTTAGCACCTCCCAAAATTTTTGAGGCGAAAAGATTGGCGATCACAATACAAGACGTCTCACAACTGTGATGTATCCGATATAATTTTACCGCTATACATATATATCTAAAGTAGCTCTCCCTACACCCCCGGGACGTAATGGGTGATGGATTTATTTATGGCAAACGAATTTTCTCGTTCCATGACGTTTTTCGCACGTTCTTGTTGTAGGTGATTAATTTTTCATCACCAGTGTTTAATCTACGGGTATTCAAAAATGATTCAGTTTCGTTACGTTTCAATAAAGAATCGCAAATGAGTAAAGGATTCATTAGGTTTCTTTCACTGAGCCCTCACTGGTACTCAAATATTGAGATTTTTGTATAGCCAGACTTTTTCAAATGGGTTAGAACTCTTTTGTGGTCTATCTACAATTTTGCGGCTATGTCGTAACTACTAATATGCCAATCTTGCTCTACTTTTTCAAAAATGCCATCGACTTTATCCGTATGAGGGCCACTAACGAGCTGCTGCTTTGACAATCTGGACTGAAAACGCTTGAACCAACTTTGCACTTCTCTTACTGACACTGCATTAGTTCCATTAACGTTACAAATATTTTTCGCAATTTCGCATTATTTGTAATAAATCTTCACAATGTATAAATTTCTTTATTAGATTCATTCATTTTGGCGGAAAGAGAAATAATTGAAAAATGGCGGGAAAATGTTTTTTATTTTTTATTTTTCTTTTACCTCCGATCACGTAAAATGTGGCACATCGCACGTGACGAATACGAATAAAATAGATAAAATACAAGTATATATTATAAACGTCTTTATAGCCGACCGCGGTTTAAGAGATAATATGGAAAATACTGTGGAAAGAAGATCCCTAAAACAAAAAAATTTGGTAGACCAAATTAAAATTAATTGAATTTGATACTTGCGAAAGACGTACCAAGCAAGGCACTTAGAAAATTTCAACACTTTGTCTTAATCTAATAAGGCAAAAACTCCATTCGTTGTACTGTTACTGTAGGATGGCAGCTGTTGTATAATTTTAAAGCTCGAAAATAATAAAGTTAACTAGGTGATAATGTTAATTTAAATTAGCATATAACTTAAATGTCAAAGTCGTGTTTAACTTATGCGATCGTTATTTTTACGTTACTACAGACATTCAAAGCAAGTTTTTGTGCTTTAGATATATCATGTTTTCACCACGAACGATTAACTTTGCCTTTTTTGGAATTACCTACGATAAATATATCTTAAAATTACTTCAGTTATTAATGTGCAATAAAATATCACATTCGATCAATTTCATCACTTTCCCACAGGACCAAATTGTAAGACAATTATTTATATTTTGATGTGTTGATTCACTTTGTGATAAAGTAAGACATCGTGAGAGACGCGCAATGTACCACAGGCAAACAGAAATAGTAATTGGTTTAACCATGGAACGATTTAAACTTAAGATTTTTGATAAATGACATTTTATTTTTTGAAATATAGAGAACAAAAATTAACTCGGATCGGTTCATTTATGTTACCAATGTTTGCAAAATCTATATATATATATATATATATATATATAGATTTTGCAAACATTGCTTGAAATAAAAGGCAAACCTGACTGACTCATCTATCAACGCACAGCCGAAACTACTAAACGGATTTTGCTGAAATTTGGCATACAGACAATTATAATGACGTAGGCATCCGCTATAAAAGAATTTTTGAAAATGGGATTGGGAAACAAGATTAGTTAGTTAAACTATTTTATTCGAAACTTCACAGGAGTACTCCTATCAATAAATGAGTAAACAAGTGTTTCAGGCTCGTTCAGAATTCATCCCCTAAAAGGTGGAAACGGGTGACAAATTCTGAAAATCAACATGGGTATCGTTTTTATGGTTTATCAGGGTCACTGATTACGAAAACAACAGCTATTTCAAAATCCAACGTAGCAGACGGGAAATACCTACCATCATTCCCTGTGGAGGTGCGATGTGGTTAAAAATGTCAATATGGGTGTCGTTTTATGGTTTTTGGGGACGTTAATTACGAAAATGGCATCGATTATGATTTGAAACCAACATGGATGGGTTGGGTGACATGGATGTCCTTTTTAAGGTTTTTGGGTCGTAAATAACGTAAATGATATTGATAAATATTTTAAATTTAATTTATTCGAATAGAATATACTATTATTGCACAAAAACATAAAACAAAATAGCCACGAAGATTTGTACAACTAACTGTTGTTTGACTAGACTTCGACTTTGTGTGCTTGCTTACGGTGCAGTGCCTTTTTCACAATTACAGACTTCTCACAGTCATCCATACATACATAGACACACACACACACACACACACACACACACTCGCTCACTCACTCACTCACTCATTCACTCACTCACACACACACAAACATTCTTGCACACAATTACACAAATATTATTAATTATACCTTACTGCATGTTTTAAATTGTGTAGAATTTTTTTCATTTTAATTATAATTTAATGTAGTAATATAATTGTACTACGGAAGAGCGGGTCCCTCTACTACAGGTATCTATTTACCTAAAAGAGAGTACCCAACAATATTATAACAACTTACTACTTCTTTTAAAGCAATAAATTATTTATTATTTATTTATTTATTTATTTACGGTTTAAGATTTGCTTCGTGTTTCACATTAGTTGCTTGATTTTGTCTTTCTTACAACCACTCTTCAAACTTATAATTCGATTTGCTTTTAGCTTAGGTATTGTTGAAGTATTTTTTCTCACTGAAAAAATTACTACAGAAACTCTTAATATTAAAGGAAAAATGGAAGAACATACTGTCGTCCCCATTATAGGTGACGGCTCCTGTTTGTTTCGTGCTCTTTCATTTTTAATGTACGGAACCCAAGAAAATGCGATTGTGGTGGGTTCACAAATTGCTATATTTGTGGTAAATGATTAGCCTAGGTTTTCATTTGTGACCCACGACAGAAATGGCTATAATTATTCAACAGCAAATGAATATTCAGCCGATATGTTAAAAAATTAAATTTACGGTGAACTTTGTGAATTGGAAGCTGCAGGATTAATATTTTCGTTTCGGTTTGAAGTATGTAGAAACGGTCTGCTATACACAAAATCCGGAACAGATATCTGTCCAGTAAACCGATTACGATTTAGCCATGATTTTTCTAATGGACATTTTGACACCTATGTGGCTATTGTTGCGAAGAAAATTACACAGCGTTGCATGGAGAACCTGTCGAAGAACGTGATCCTTTTTCAGAGCTTGACCATTTAACTGTTACATCTTTTGTAAACAGTAAAATATCAACTTCAACCAGCGAAACAGATCAATCTGTATTTTCGACATTAAAATATGAAAAAAAAGAAAAATAAACGAAGGTCGAGATTTACTAATTACACAAGAAAATTTCAATTCAAAAGTGCACAAGAAAGATATAGGCAGAATAAGCCAGATTCAAATCGTAAAACTGTGTCCGCTTATCAGAAAAAAAATCCCGATATACACAGGCAAGCTGTTGCAAATTACCAAACTGTGAATCCACAAGTGCATAGAGCAATTCAGTCACGGTATGAGGAAAACATTATACTCGTACTGCGTTTATGGAAATACAAGGTCGATTCCGCTATGGATTATGACCCTAATATTGCTTATAGAACTGACAGTAGTATAGTCTTGGGTTCTGTGACATACAAGTGTCAGTGGTATAATGCGCTGAAATGGAAGGATGTTACCTGACTAATGGACACCTGGTATGTGTTGCAGCACTGGAAAAGTGCAACTTGATCGGTTCAAACATATGCATGAACCACTTTTTAGTTTGATTAATGATATACACCCAGATCATGACCATTTTATGGGTAATATTCGTAAATATAATGTCTGTTTATAGATGACTTCCTTTGGTTGTTAACAGGTAACAGCAGATGGTTTTTCACCGACTTTTAAAGTACAAGGCCAGTTCTTCCATTTATTTGGAAGTATGTGCACCTAAGAATGTGTTCTTTTTAGCAGTAAACACGCAAACTTGTGTCTTCTGCGGATTAAACTGGACTAGATTTAGTCGTCCCCAATCCGAGACTTTGTTCAGCAAAGACTCGACTTCAGACACAAGTTTGTTCTGGTATTCGGCGACGTTTCCCCGAGAAATATTGGCACGGCCGATGTATAGAGCATCACTAATGCTGTCATCCGCATAGCAATGAATGTTACCAGTTTGCAACATATCAATGATATGCAGAAGAAACAGCGTTGGTGATAGCACACAACCTTGTGAAACACCAGCGTTAATAGGCTTGGAGTCGGAGCATGCACCATCTGCAACGACCTTGATGCTCCGATCTGCAAGGAAACTGGTGATCTAATTGCACAATTTTTCAGGAAGCCCATAGGAAGGGTGTTGGGTTTGGCACAAAGTGCTTCGAAAGAAGCACTTTGTGCCAAACCCAATCGAAGGCTTGCTTGAAAATGATCAGCATTTGTTCGCAGCAATGGAAGAGGTAGCACTTTGTCAATCACCGCAAATGATTCGGGATCTTTTACGAATATTTTAGTTTTCTGCCAAGTATCAGAAGACCCTTTAAGCCTTTGGGAGAAATTCAAAGAATACCTATCTTAAGATTTTAAAAGGCAATTAGAAAGACAGGGATATATGGATGTAGAGCACATAACAGATGTGGTATTTAACAAATGCCTTTCGGTAATAGAAGATGCCGTATTAGCATTGAGTGGTCGGCAACTAAAAGAGTATGGGTTACCTCAGCCAAACAAAGAACAACAATTTGAAAATAGAGAGTTTCTTAAAAAGACAAGTTACGACATAGCATCATTAGAAAATACAGTTAAAATAATGAAGGACCACTGAATGACAAACGCAAAGCAGTTTACAATCAAAAAACCACAAAAATTTAATCAAATGAGGGTGGAATATTCTTTTTAGATGCTCGCGGTGGAACAGGTAAAACATTCCTCATTAATTTGCTATTAGAAAAAGTTAGAAGTACTTGCGGAATTGCTTTGGCTGTGGCTTCTTCTAGGATCACAGCTACACTGCTTGTGGGTAGACGAACTGCTCATGCTAACTTCAAGTTACCACTTAATTTAACAACAGCTGATACTCCTATTTTTATATATCGAAACAAAGTAATATTGCCGAAGATTTAAAACATACGAAAATGATAGTGTAATTAAATAACCATGGCTCATAACGGTGCTGTAGAGGCTTTAAACAGAACTCTACAAGATATAAGAGGAAATAAGAAGTTAATAGGTGGCGTAACGGTTTTGGTGGCTGAAGAGTTTAGACAGAATCTACCATTAGTGCCAAAAGGAACCAGAGCAGATGACATTAAGGCGTCTCTTAAGAGATCCAATTTATGGCCTCTAATTAAAATCTTCAAGCTCTCGAAAAATACACGGGTACACTTAGAAAAAAAAAGAGTCTGCTGGTGAATTTGCGAATCTCTTACTTGAAATTGACATCGGTGATTACCCGATAAATAACGAAATGATAACCATCCCTGATAATTTGTACACAGTTGTATTTATGTTACAGGAGTTAATATCCAAAATTTACCCAGATATTGCTCATATCCATATTAAGCCAATGGAATGGTTGTGTTAACGTGCCATACTAACCCCGAAAAACGACCGACGATAGCAGTGACCGACGCAGCGGCAATTAACGATATACTGTTAACGTCTTTTGAATGAGAAGAAATGGTGTACACGTCAATAGACTCTTTGGTCAACACAGATGACGCAATTAACTACCCTGTCAAATTTCTTAATCCACTGAAACTATCGGGTCTTCCACATCATAAGATTATTCTGTGCGTGGGCTCTCCTGTTACGTTGTTGCGAAATTTAAAACCTCCTTAACTGTGCAATGGAACCAGACTAAATGTAAAAGCATTACATCGCAATGTAGTGGAAGCCACAATTATCACTGGATGTGCGCAAGGGCAAACTTGTATTTGTACCAAGAATTCCCTTGATCTTTCCTTTGAATTCAAACGAATTCAGTTTCCCCTCAAATTCTGCTTTGCAATGACTATTAACAAATCACAAGGGCACAAATTAAAATTTGCTGGTGTAGACTTGAGAGAAAATTGTTTTTCTCACGGCCAATTCTATGTGGCTTGTTCACGCTCATGCTTCACCAGAAGTCTGATAATTTTGACACACAATAAAAGATTAGCAAAAAATGTGGTTTATAAAGAAGTTTTGTAGTTTACTAGCCTTTGCCCGCGACATCCTGTTATAATTGTGGCTTGAACCAGCAGACTCTTTTTCACACATGGGCGTGATATAACCGAACTCCACGCGGACGAAGTCGCGGGAAAAAGTACAATAGTTAATCAATTATACCAGGAAAGTCATTCACAATGTTCATTCGTTCAAATTGATGAAAGTGTTTTTCTTTATTTTGTTTCTATTTAAATTATTTCCAATTATTCCTAATTAGCTCGTAAAAGTTCACTGCTGGACATGGGCTTCTCCCGCTGCTGCAGTAAGGATTTGCCAACGTCAATAGAATGGGCAAGTAGATAAGTGATCTCAGGTACAGGTCTCACGCATATTTCACGCAATTCTTCGTCATTCATTCGGATATTTTACGTTCGGCGTAATGGAGATGTTTGTACGGCCATTTTTTGGGAGCAATGACATCTATTTGGCATTTTCGTAAGACGTAGCGTTTCGCATTTCATCACTTCGAAGCGCACGTGGACCAAATGTAGTGTATTTCGTTATATTTCTCGGGAAAAGCATCGTATCTGTGGCTTTCCTTGTTGAAACTGGTTGTATGAGATGTAGTGTTCATGAATCACAAGGTGGACTACAAAGTTTCAAACTTTTAGGAATGGCATTAAAACAAAATAAATAATATTCTTCTATAAATTCATGTACATAAAGTATAAAACTGACCTATAATAAAACCTATGATTAAATAATTTACTCTTATTAATTTTGTTTACTTTAAAGTATTAAATGTTACAAAAATTGTATTTTTGAATCTTCTTGTCACATTTGTAACTGCTAAAGCACCCTTAACCTCTCTTGTCCCTCCCTGACTTAAGTGAAATAGCCTGCTCAAGTAGGAAAAGTTTGAACGAGCGGTTCCAACATTTTGCATTCAAGTTAAGTTCTTTTATACAAAGTGTTTGGTACTGCGATGTTCACCTTAAATTCTAACTTTCTTTCCCATAAAGTTTACCATTTTGAATAGAGCTAGAGAAGGCTAAAAGAGACTCAAAAGCAAAGGAAACGTCGATAGCTTAGCGTCATGTAATTTTAAAATTCAAAATTATATAATGTAAGAAATACTTTTTAAAACAAGCTTTGAGCTATATGCGCACAAATTACAAAAAAAAAATCAAGATCCAATTTAACTATTCAAAAAATTATTCAGACTATTGAAGAATTTTCACTAGCCGCAAAAATACACTCATAGACAATTCACAGAAAACATTTTTCTCGATATTTTATGCATTTTAAAAGCTTATTGCTTAATTTTTCAGTTTATTGTAAGTATATCTTTCACGGTAATCTTCCGTCTTTTGATTATTAAAGTAATATGAACTTCGATGTTTTTATTCTCTATGCATCTTAGATTTTCAATTTCAAATTTATGTATTATTGAAGCTAAAACCAGAGAATAAAGTAAACGATAACAGGAGTCTTCGACGTAAATGACTTTTATGTTTTTGGGGCTTAATAACTTTTACAATGGGAAAAAATAATTACGTTATAGGGGTGAGAAACACCGTTAAATAATTATTAGATTCCTGTTTTCAATATATTTGTGGAAAGACGTCGATGTCTGTCACATAGGTAGATAGGTACGTTATGATTGTGAACAATAGTGTTACCTATGGAAGCTGTTTTTCTGATAATCTTTGTATAAAATTTTCGAATGAATGTAATTTTTTTTAAACGAGACTAAAAATAATACTTGTAATTGCAAAATATTGCATTTAATATAAAATAAAGTTTAACTCTGGAATAATTTCAACTCTCAAATATTTTGTAAGCTCTTTACCTGTTTTAGTAAAATTTTGCTATTTAATTGTAGGTACGACTGTAAAACTAAATTCTGACCAAAATTAATAAACCTACATTTACGTGGAATAAATAATTTCGAATACGTATGAATTCCGCTGACATACATTAGAGTAGCGCGACGGAATAATTGCTCCACGGTCCCATGTATCTTTGATAATTGATAATAAATAATAAATGAGAGTATTCAATAAATGGCGTGTGGCGTGTCCCCAGAAATTACTTACTTTACTTTACTTATCTTCACGCACAATCCCTGACGGGGTAGCCAGAGAGAACAGATCGCCAAGTGTCACGATCCTTACATACCTCTTTCGCTTCTTTCAGATTCATTATCTTCTTCATGCATGCACGTCTAGGTATCCGAGTACTTTTGACCCTACCCTCTTCGAGCAATTTGCTCACATGGTCTTCGAAAGTTAGTCTCGGTCTACCTCGACACCTTTTAATATTAACTTTCGCGCTATATATTTTCTTCACCATTCGGTCTTCACTCATTCGCTCAACGTGCCCAAACCACCGAAGCACGCCCTTATCAATTTTTGTGATAAGGTCATCTTTCAAACCTGCCATATTGCGAATCTCTTCGTTTCGCTTTCGGTCGGCCATGGTAACGCCGCACATTTTACGAAGAGATCGCATCTCCACTGCATTCAACTTACTTTTATGCTTTTTCTGGCATACCCAGGTTTCTCTGCCATATAACAAAGTCGGTACCAACACTGCGTTATGTATTGCAAGGCGTGCACTCTTCGCTACGCCTTGCCTTTTGACTAACGCAGTCAGGGCACCATTGACTTTGTTCCCGGCAGCGACACGCCTGTCCACATCTAAATCACATCTTCCATCCCGGCTAAAAGCACTCCCCAAGTATACAATTTCATTTACCTGTTCTAGACATTCCTGATTTACCCATATTTCACACTTCGTTCTCTCTTCGTCCCTTTCAAATACCAGAACCTTAGTTTTATTAGCATTCAAACGGAGACCTTTAATTTCACATTCCTCTTTCATACACGTGACTAATGCCTGCAGTTCTGCCTCTGATGGTGCAATAAGCACTGCATCATCAGCATACAGCAGACAATTTACTTTAATGTCACCCAATTTCACACCCAAACAACTATCTTTCAGCTTCTGTAAACAGCTGTCGAGATACAGTATGAACAGCCAGGAAGACATGACACAACCCTGCTTTACGCCCGTTTGGACGTCAAACATGGGTGACAGGTCATGCCCTACCCGCACACAGGCTTTACAGTCACAGTAAAGAGACTGCACAGCCCTTAGCAATCGACCATCCACACCATACCCCGGCAACAGTTCCCACATTTTCTTCCTTACAACCTTATCAAATGCTTTCTCAAGATCCACAAAAGCACAGAAAATCTTCTGGTTAGCAGCCAGAAGCTTCTCCGTGATCATGCGGAGAGAAAACATTTGATCCGTGCATCCTCTTCCAGGTCTAAATCCGCATTGTGCCTCCCATAGAAATCTTTCCGATTTCTCTTGCATCCTACGTGTCAAAACCTTCGAGTAAACTTTACTTGCTAAACTGGTCAAGCTGATCGCCCGATAGCACCCGCAGTCAAAATGTGAACCTTTACCTTTATATAAAGGCACAATGACTGCGGATCGCCAATCATCCGGGACATCCCCCGTCCGCCAGCACAAATTGCACAGCAGATGAAAGCTGTCCCAGACGCGAGGCCCACCATACTTGACCATTTCAGCAGTAACTCTGTCTAGTCCCGCAGCCTTACCACATTTCAAACTTCGAATCGCACGTTCAATCTCTTTCATACTGATGACCTCAGTGTCATCGAGGTCCGGGTCTGGCGTACCAGTCACGGCGTCATCCCCGGATCCCTCACTAAGATCATCATACGCATACATTTCTCTATAAAATTCGCTCCATCGCTGCATGACGTCCGATTTTTTTGAGAGGACGTCATTAGTTCTCGAAAGTACTTTGTTCATTCTTAAGGCTGTCGCACCACTCCGGGTCCTTCCAACCTCTTTCCAGAAGAGTTTGGAGTTCTCCTTAAAGTTGTGCGACAACCTTTCGTCCGCTTCCATTCTACACCTTTCACGCACTTCCTCAATCAATGCTTTTGTGTGAACTTTCTGCAGCCTATATCTTTCTTTCATCTTCTCTCTCATATCCTTATCATTACTAGAGGCCAAGTAGTCTAACCATGCTTTCTTCTTCTTTTTTACAGCTTCTTTCACTTCATCATTCCACCATGCATCTCTTCTTTTACTATTGCCTCTTTTTATTGTTCCACACACTTATTCCGCTGCACTTACCATTCCATCCCTAAGGTTCTGCCAAGTTCTTTCTACATATTCTTTTCTGCCATCGATGGTGTCAAGCTTTTCGGCTACCCTCGCATGATATTTGTCCTTAGTATCCGCTTCCTAAAGCTTCCAGCTTCGGATGCGACAGACCGACTGTGGTTCTGTTACTGCCGTCCGGTAGCGCCAACCCGCGAACAGACCCCTAAATCTAGTAATCACTAGATAGTGATCCGTTCCCAGGTCAGCACCCCTGAACACTCGCGTATCCATCACCTGTTTTCGCAGTCGGTCATCCACCAGGAACAAATCAATCATACTTCTCTCATTCTTTCGTTCTCTAGTATACATATGGATTTTCTTGTGATTAAACATAGTGTTTGTCACAAGAAGACCCTTTTCCTTGCACACCGCCAGTATAAGCTTGCCAGCATCATTAACCCTTTTATCGCCAAACTTGCCAAGTACCGACTCGTACCCTGGTCGAGCGGTACCAACCCATCCATTCAAATCACCACATACAACAATTCTTTCGTTTCCCCTAGCCAAATCTAGAACTTCTCTTACATTCTCCCAAAACTCCTCCAGCTCAGCCCTGGACGACGAAGCTACCGGCGCATAAACAGCCAAAAGGAATAACTTCGTCAGTCCCAATTTAAAGCGAACCCAGAGAAGTCTTGAGTTCACAACCTTATATTCAGTCATAACATCGACCAATCGAGAAGACAGCAGCACCCCCACTCCCTGGCAGGCGTTCTCGCTCTCCGGGACTCCTGACCATAGAGCTAACGTCCCGCCAGGGAGCTCTTCAGCACCACTGCCCTTCCGTTTGGTCTCCGACATACACACGACATCTAATTCTCTTTCTTTCATTATTTCGATCAACTCATTCGTCTTATCTCTCATGCCTCCTCTAACATTCCACGTGCCAACTCTGCACTCTGTCCTCCACCTTCCGCCGTGTCGGGCTGTGCGTGACGGGTGGCGGTCCCCATCGCCGCTTTGCACGCTGCATTCCACACCAACGGGGACGAGCTGGTGTGCGTCGCCTTGGGGGGACGCCCTAACCCTCGTTGGCATGGGTGCGCAGCTAGTAGAATTGCAGCCCTGAAAAGGGCTGGCAGGGGTCGCGACGAGCACGCTTCTACAATGAATGTCCCAGAAATGGAAAGTATATAGTCTGTATTTTTACTTATAAACAGAATTCTAAAATTTATAATAAGAGCATTATTTATTATTTCGGTAAATATAACATAGTATATAAACTTTTGCATCTTGCACTTTTGCATAGCAGGATCTAACCAAAACAATCTTGTTTTAACGATATTGATCTATTGATATCAGTACTATTAGTATTTACCGTGTACCGTATAGGGTAGTGGAGAAGATAAAGTATATCCATTACCTCATATCGTCCCGTGGGTGTCGCAAGAGGTGACAAAGGGAAACAAATCAATAGAAGGGCAAGTCCTAATGACGCGTAAAAATAGAAATTGCGATTGGAAACCCGTTTGCCAAGCGTGACTACTATGGCATATATACTCCCTATGTGGCAATCTACGAGTGAGGCCAAGATGTAACGGTAACGGTATTAGTAAACCCTAATTGTGTTTATTTTCAAGCGTATTATCAAATGAATGAAAGAAAAAATAAATTAAATGGTTTATTAAGTTTCGTTTGAGTCAAAAGGCATCCTCAGTCAACTAAACCTTTGCAAGGTTTGGCCTGGTGTTGCAAAGAAAAACTGCAAGTTGGTTTATCACTTTAATGTAAAAACATCAAGTTAAATCTTATAGACATCCCACAGCTCATTGCCCTCATGGACGCTTTGTTGATGGAGTTATTAAAAAGTGTCAGAGGAGATCGTTGAGGTTGCCACTCAAGAAACTTTCTTCTCCGTCAATTTTCGGCTTTTTGAGCTATATGGCGTGCCAAATTCTATTACTGGTCTATGTCAATTTGTCTTTGGTTCTACTGCGGATAACTTAATTGCGGAGTATATCTCGTAGAGAAACTCCGAACTTGGCTCTCACAGGGTACTATAATGTATACACCTGAATAGCCCTCTCCATAGGTCACTGAGTGATCTTGTGCTACCTCATATGGCCAGTTCCTCCCTCAGCTTGATCAAGTGTAGGGCGGCCCTTTATTAGGTGGAGTGACGGCTTGGTAAGAGATGCATGAATTAGATTGATGCACTTAGCTCAGGATCGTTAATCATGGTGTTCCTTAGGGGAGGCCTATGTTCAGCATTAGTCATATCAGGTTATAATGGATGGATGGATAAAATTTTGTAATTGTTTTATTTTTCATTGGTGCTCTTCTATGTGTCAGACGAGACGACGCATCATGTGAAGGTGAGGTTTCCATTCGAAGAAAAATATCCGCTTACATCACTCATAAAATAGTTTTTTACTAGCATTCTGTGAGAGCGTGTTTCTTCCCGTGGTAGATATACACTCCTTACAGAGATAAGATAAAAATTACCTTGTGTTAGTCATGCACCCCTACATTATTACAGAACGAGTTGTCAGAGCACGTTTGCTTGTAAAAACATTGAAATTGCTTAAGAAATTTTCTAAACGAATGCTATTTACCGCCTTTCTCATACTAAATTTTCATAGCTTAGTGAACATAATAACATAGATTTTTAAAATAATATAATAATTATGTCTTAACAGGTCGTAGCTCTATATAGTGGGGGGGCCTTTATAGTCTCCGCTTACCGTTACGGGGCCGCCACAATAAAACTTTTCTTCCACATCAGTTGTGTAGATTCGTCTACATTCTCTAGATACATTATACGTGAGAAGAGTTACGCTGCAGATATGGTTATAGCAATAATGAGTCTTCTTGACTGGGGTAGAACCACGTTCATACAGAATACCAGCTGCCGAGTTTCGTATGTTATAGAAAACCAGACACTCTTTTTACTTTCTAGTAAAAAGAGTCTCTGTATTTCTATAACATACGAAACTCGTCATTTCATCTTAGTCCACGGGTGGTAAGATTTTTGTTCTTAACCGAGTAAATATAGATGCCTATGCGCCACAGCATTCACTTAGCATTAGGTGGACTATGTGCGCGTTTGATGCTTTTATCCTATAAAAAATGCAGGAAGTCGATGGATATAGGCGACTCAGAAACTTTGTGGCATTACTTGAGGGAGACCAATTTCCAGCAGTTATCTTGTGATGATGATGATGGTTATGATAGCGATGATAAAGACGACGACGATGATAATAATAATAATGATAATTATAAAGTTCCATATGTCACATTAAATAAAAAAGCAATGTTATAGAAATTTAAGTGATCAAAGCCTGCAAAGTGTCACCCCACGGTAAATTTAAATTATACACGTGAACATTATTGAAAAAAAGCTGTCTCATATAACGGTTCTTAATTAGTCTTAGATTTTTAATTAGATTTTGTTATCTTATATTGGATTTTCAATGTACCTTGGCAATTATAAGTCAACACAACATGAAATTATTTTTTTTTGCTAAATGACTTTAGCTTCCAGTTACTTAAAAAACTTACAGGTAAATAAGAAAAAATCCTAATTTGAAGCGTATAATATTATTTCTACTAGCTCCGTTTACTCGACACTTACAGCACACTTACGGGGTAATGAGAAGGCATTTATCTTCACTTTTAATCTCACCGAGAGCTTTTATTAACTGAACTTAAGGCGATGTTGTAGTACTTTTATAATTTTTCTTACCTATATTAATCTCATTAAAAGTAATAATTGAGCAAAAATATTAAAGTTTTATAAAAATTGACAAGCCAGAAATGATAATAATTGGCACGATAAAATAAATCATAAGCATGATACTAAATCGCTCGCTATTTAAAATTGTACACGGCACAGCTTCCATAATAAAATCCTATAAAACTAATATCAAACGAAATAGCACATTACTTTTAGGGCATTTTGAGAACACATTTTATGAATGTGTTTTAATCAAGGAAAAAACTACGAAATCGAACTCTTACAGCGCTTGCGGCCACCTTGGTCAATTTCCGCCGAGACAATCAATTTATATCTTGAAAGGCACCTTCAAGTATGGACGTTATTTTTTTTAATTTTCCCCGCTTTAGTAATAATTCACTCGACTATTACGGGAGCGATGGAACATGTTCATACCTACAACTCATATTTTAAGAGAGAGACGATAAATATTATAATGCTTTTTGTTTCTTTTTTAAACTACCATCAGATGAACCGTGAGCTCGTTTATCACTCTTACTACTACAAATTAGGAAAACATAAAATGTCCATTTTAATATTTGCATCCTTTAATTATTTATTTTAAGATGGTTTGATCCACTGGCCATGCTATTTGCATTAAAAACTTACTTGCTATATATATACATAATGCCTTTTCTAGTTTTCTGACATTGTTGTATATGATAATTTAAGTAATTAACCACCAAGAACCCGATGTAGATTATAACATTATACACATTATTTAATATTTATAAATACTAAGTTTGAGCTCTCCTAATGATAATACTAGCAGACTACATTGTTCCCAGCCATAAGTAAACAGTGATCGTGTCCACATTATCATATTAATGACAATACAACTGCAGCGGAATTTGCTTTTATGATGGAATTATTATTAAAAAGAGCAAGAAGATTTTGTCAGAACACAAGTAGTAAAATTGAAAATTTTGTAGAACCGACTTCAATATAGATTATTAATGATAACTCAAAAACTGCTGGTCAGACCTTGACCATTGATTTATATGAGTCCACATGAGAAGTAGCAGCTTTCAAATAAAAAAAGGATCATTGAAATAAATTCATCGAGAAAAAAATTAATAACACACACAAAAAAAAAAAATACAGTCAATTTCAACCGACTTCAAAATGGAGGTCCATTTTGAAGTCGGTTAAAAATAACTTTTATTCAAAATAGAACATAATATTATGGTGTTGCTCGATTGGGCAAGAAACGAGTAATTTAAAAGCAAAATTACAATATTTTCTCGTGGGTGTTTTCAAAAGGTTGTCATTTGAAGAAATATTTTTTATATTTTCCGTAACACCCCTCTTTATGAGAGGTGTAAGGGGATAATCGCAGCCAGTTTATGTTAGTATTCTGTGAGAGTGTGCTCATTCTCGATTGAGCTGACCCATGCGTATCACGCAGTACTTCGAGCTATAACGACTCCCACTTTTTACTTTAATGTTTAAAACAATCAACAATCGTTGGAAACATAATAAAATACATCAAAACATAAAGGAAGGCATATGAGACCGGTTCTAGTCTTTTTTAAATAAAGGATTTGGCATACGGTGTATTAGATAAATAAATATTAAAAATTTACAAACAAAAACACAGTAAGTGGTTGCCCATAGACATGTGACCCATAGTCATCTACATCTATCCTCACTAAAGAATCTAAATGCAGATGCGTGGTCACACGTGAGGACAAAGATGGAATGCCTTTTTTTCGAATAAAAAGGGTCTCCGGTTCTCTACACTCACCATACGAAACACAGCAGTGTTAAGCTGCTATTTTACGCTGGTCTTCTGTTAGAGGGTGGTCCTTCCGGTCGAGCCGACCATTTGTGCTACAACTATACTTCTAATATAGCCGCAGCATGGCCCTACCATGTATGACAGTAAACATCTTTTACTAAATACAGATAATTAAATTTCACATCACATTTCATAAAATGACTAGCCTTTTGAAATCCGATGCTGCACATAGGCCCGTCAAAGAATGCGTCAGCTTGGCATCAGCTTACACTTTGACAATAGACAATAGACAAATCTTCCTTAGACTTATAATTACGGTGTTGTTGTTAAACATAAATAGCTTAATTATACTTCTAGCTATTTATACGCTTCGCCGCTGTCTGCGGTGTCTAAAATTTGACTGCACTCAGTGTAAGGTAAGGATCGACCAAGGTGCTGATTTGAAGTGAAACCACCTTTGGGTGACGAACGGTCAGCAAATAACTTTTCAACTGTACTATGTTGAAAATGTGATATTCCAAAGTGACAAAATATTAATTTAAGTTTGAAATTTCATCATATAAAACGAAAAGTCTTAGGTAAACATAATCGTCGACAAATCTCTAAACTAATCGGCTAAAGGATGGGTATTAAGGTTTTTGAGTAGCAACTTCGATAAGCGAAGTGTATCGCGACCCCCCACTAGATGGAGAGAATACCTAGTAAGATATGCAGAAAATCGATGGATGCAGGTGGCTCAGGACTGTGCTTTGTGGCGTTCTTTGGGGGAGGCCTATGTTAGTGGACTTCTGATGGACTTTAATGATGATAGTGATGATGATGAAAACGAAAATTAGTGTTATTGTATTAACTTTTGTTATAATATTGCGTCATTTCAAGAATTTCATCCATATTCGCCAAGATGTATGTTTTTATAGGATAGGGTGACAAACTAGCACACAGTCCACCTGATGGTAAGTGGTTGCTGTGGCCCATAGACATCTACATCTATCCTCGTTTGCGAATCAAAATGCAGATGCGTTGTCACCCATAAAAACTAAGATGGAATGCCTCTTTTCCAGTAAAAAGGTTCTCCGGTTCTCTACATTCACCATACGAAACACAGCAGTGTTAAGCTGATATTTTACGCTGGTATTTTGTGAGAGTGTGGTCCTTCCACGGTATCATAAATAATATTGTAATACTGTTCCACATAACCAGTTTGTTAAATATAGGTTCGGCGTATTAGGATGTTTTTTTCGCTCATTTTTCATTTGTTAGCATCCGGGTCAATCAGCATAGTTTTGGCAAAAAAACAAACTCCTTAGTAAAGATTACGTGCAGCCTTTACACGTTCCACTACTGTGCATACGTCTCCTTTCATTTCTAAAAAAGTTATGAAGCAATAATTTCGCCTCGTTGGCGTCAGCGTGTTGTAAGACCACTCCAATTTAATTTATTTTGGATAATCTTTTTTTAAATAATTTTTAATATCAAAAATTTTGAGAACAAAAACGTAAAGTTTTTAAGTAAAGTTTTCCATCCTTTTGTTGTTGTTGGCACTCTGCAGTCATACACCAAAAAGTATTGCGGTGGTGTTTGGTTAATCTTCCTATCAAAGGGACACAATATAAATTACATCAAAGCACGACTCGATAAGCTTGTCTATTGGATTTATCATCTTACACCGCAACGGTCACCGTAATATAGATTCAGGTATATGTAAATACATATGTTATTTGCTAAACATTTATTTTTTATTTAAAAAAGGTAAATTCACATATTTATCAAAGCAGTATTTCTGAGCATTCCCATGTAGGTCTAGGACTAATAGGTCCCATGTTTATGTGGCACTTATAAGTTGAAAAAAACCTGCTAACTTTAATACTTGTCTAGCATGTCGTAAAAGGCGACAAATAGATTTGAGTTTGAGATTTTGTAGACGACAGGTAAGCTACCTTCTTCTTTCACTCTTCCGCTTATACCCTTGTTTTCTGAAAAAACTAGATCCAAGTAGCTGTTCATTGGACTCTGTCCACACCGTCGAAGATTTAAGTGTGATTCTATGTATAAATGTATGTGAGCAATCAGTTTGAGCTGTCTGCGAATTTACAAGACATAAGGTACCTAAAGTCAATTATTAAGAAATTCAATTATAGCAATTCCGCCGTCACTATTTTACGTATGTATACCACCCTATGCAGAACATAAGGTTACGCTTCAACAACATTTTACAATTTGCTTTGTTATTCGCAATGAAAAGACTGTAGTTTCCCAGCTGCCAGGCAGAAGTGATTGTAAAATGTTTGTAGAAAATTTCAATAGTGAATGGTAAATTATTGTTTTTATCGAGCATAAGAATTGTACTCTCAAGCAATCATTTACCTAATTCAAATATTCATATCAATGTTAAATATGAATATTATATACCCAGTTCCTAAAAGTTAGTAAGTATTTCAGAAAAAGCATGGTAAAATCACAATAAGTAATTTCGATCTGATTTGTAACACCTACTTTTGATATTCTACTTCAATGAAAGGTAATAAAGTTCTTTTTGTAGAATATTTTTATTGACTGAGATAATATTATTGAAGCAATATTCTCTCTGTTAGTTGTTAAGGGTGAAAAATTAAGACATTATAATTTTTTTTTGTTTCTATGATCTAGCACTGACATTTGAGAAGGCCAATATCAATTTGAAATTGAAAAGTTTCAAATTGATTGAAGGTGTCGATGAGCTGCACTAACATATGATGTTGTACGTATACAAAGTTATGGCTGATTATGTCAAAATGAGTATGTACATACATACATACATATAATCACGCCTCTTACCCGTAGCAGTAGGCAGAGACCACTTCTTTCCACTTGCTACGATCCTTACATACTTGTTTCGCTTCGTCCACTTTCATTATTCCCTTCATACATGCTCTACGATTTAGGGTACTCTTGACCTGGCCTTTTTTCAAGACGTCCCTGATTTGGTCTTGAAACGTCCGCCTAGGTCTACCCCTTCCAACACTTTCATTCACACGCCTTATACACCTTTTTCGTCAATCGTTCTTCATTCATTCTCTCGACATGGCCAAACCATCTCAGCATACCTTTCTCAATTTTTGTCACTACATCTTCTTTCAGACCATAACGTTTCCTTATCTCACTATTTCTTATCCTGTCACTCAATTTAACTCCTATCATACTTCTTAACGCTCTCATCTCAACTGTCCACTCTTTTTTATTACTTACAATAATAAAAATGAGTCTGTACAGGATAGATAATATCAATTCTACTGCGATAACGCCATTATTACGCGCTATGGGGTTTGGCTAACTGCCCGGCCAAATTTAAATATACTTCTGATTATTAAAATAAATTTCTTTTATTAAAAAATAGGTAAATTGCTGTATTTTTAAGCTTTTTATATGAGAGTTAAGGCGTAAGCTATGACTCTGGGTGACGGCTCCGTGGCGCAGTGGCTTAGCAATCAGTTGTAGCACTTTTTGGGTTTTTTGGGTTCGAATCCCGCACGGAACAAGTATTTGTGTGGCTTACAAATAATTGTTCCGGGTCTGGATTTTTGTCCTTGTGCAATTTATGTTTGTAAACTGCCTCCACGACACAGGAGAAAATCCTAGTGTGGGGGTAAAGTTTATAAAAAAAAAACTACAGACCCACATCCCAAACGACATTTGTGTTTAGTAAGAGGGAATAATCTAATAATTAAAGTCATAGAATGAACTAAACGTCTGTTTTATTCACACCCAGAAATATTACAACTAATTCTTTATTGATTATTTTTCTGCTATAACTTTTTTGGTGGTAAAATACCCGAAAGTCTAAAAGAAAAAGTAAAGAGTTAAATCACCTTTCATGCGTGATTGAGTAATCTATATCCGAGGATGTTCAAAAAAAATTAAGTAGAGTAATATAATTTAAATGTATCTCCTCATTAATTGTTTTTTAACATCCTCGGATAATCACGCATGAAAGTTGATTTAACTCTTTACTTTTTCTTTTCGTGCCACATTGTTTGTCGGCGATGAAATCCTAAACTGCTGAACTGATTTCATTGAAATTTTGCACACTGTGTGCAGTTTGAACCAACTTGAGAAATGGGATAGTTTTAATCCCGATATGTGACCCACAATATTTTTATGGCGAACTTAAAGACTCCGCATTTAATTTTTTTTTTATAAGGTACAAGTGATTGTCGGAAAGAGCAGAACGACGTCGGCTTGGCCAGCTAGTTTTATTTAAGCAGCTGAATCTTTGTGTATGGGGTTTTGTTTTTGATTTTTAATATGATATCAACTTCCGGATACAAATATACACAAATGTAAATAGCTACAAATCCGCTTCAGATGTAAACATAAGGCCAAAATGGAATACGTTAACTTGGTTGCCCTTACATGGAGCCTCTGCATAATCTCCATATTTAAATTATGGGAAAGGGGATTTTAATAACTTCCCTAATGATCATGTTCATATGCACGCACTGTATTCAAAGAAAGAAGCTTAGTCTCCCAATTGATGACGGTATGTTAAGTACAGTTATGGTATTTTATATAAATTGTCACAAATAAATTGATCAAATAAATATTATCTCGGCGCTCAACGTCTCGCCTGACTAAAGTGGTACGTATGAGCAGAAGGTTTAGATACCCATTACGCATGACGTTTTATCTTTGTGGAGAAGAATTTCGGTTATAAAAATATTTTTATACAGCTATCGCTTCTATTGGTATTATTCTAGAAAGTTTCAAAATTCAACATTAAACCATCAAATATAAACTAATGAAAAGAAAAACAACATAATTATATTTCAATGAAGTCCATGATTATTAGTAAATTGAATATTTCTGATAACATAAAAGTATAGTAAATAACCCTTTAAATAAGCGGTTGGCAAGTGCGAGAATAATGAAAAGGGTTAAGACAAGGGTTTTCATTTATACATCATTATTTAGAAAACATACTGTTAATATTAAGGATGACATAATTTGGGTTGGATAAAAGCCTATGTTAATATATAGAGGTAAAATTATTATGGTTATCTGTAGTATGTTTTTGTAATATTATCTTTTAAAGGCAGAATATTGTCAATAATCAAGGTATGAAATTGAAACTTTTACTTTGTTATAGTGGCATTGGATGATAATGATAACACGAATTAGTGAATAAAAGTAACTTTGAAGATTTTATCGCGTTTAAATTAACATATCTTTAATATACTTAATATTTTTAGTTCTTGGCATGTTCATACATATGGTTGAGGGAACTTTTTTTTTATAGAATAAGGGTTACAAAAGAGCACACAGTCCACCTGATGGTAAGTGGTTGCTGTGGCCCATAGACATCTACATCTATCTTCGTTTGCGAATTAAAATGCAGGTGCGTTGTCAGCTGTGAGGACTAAGATAGATTGACTCTTTTCCTGTATATAGGGTCTCCGGTTCTCTACACTCACCATAGGAAACACCGCAGCATTAAGCTGCTATTTTACGCTGGTATTATGTGAGAGCGTTGTCTTGCTCCGGTCGAGCCGACCCAATCGTGCAACAACTATACTATTAATATAGCTGCAGAATGGCTCTACCACAGAACTGACTTGTTTTACGTCCCGATGATGTTATATATTAATCATGGCTGCTTTCAATATATCAAATAGAATTTCTGGCTTTGAAAAAGTAATGATGAGTAATGTTGTAGTTCTTAGCACTTGGTCCGGCGTATGCAGAACGTCGTTCCACATTTTTAATTTTTTTATCTTAGGTACTTTATTTCAGTGTTTTAAAAAAAATTGCTGTTGTTTTTAATAAATTTTATGTGTGTGCTGTTGTATGTTTTATATTTGAGATGAGTTTCACTCTGAATTCACGCGAAATTATTGCAGAGTAAATTGAAAATTTAAAAACATGGTCAAAGCCCAATCTAACGGGGTCAGAATTTGTGAAAATATTTTGGCACTATTTATTTGAATACAATCTTGGTGAAAAATGAGCAACAGTCCACCTGATGGTAGGCAGATGCTGTGGTCCATAGACATCTAAATTTGCATTTGCAGACGCTTACCACTGACGACTAAGGTAGAATGCCTTGTTTGCAGAAAAGAGGGTGTTCAGTTCTCTAGATTCACCATAGGAAACACAGCAGCAGGTACTATACCAACACATATTCCGAATGTTAGTCATTTTAGATTTTGCTTCACCGCTTCACCCATCGGAATTTAGTTCAGCTATAAACAATCATCTCAAAATATATTGTTTTAATATGAGCTTATTCTGTCAAAATGTTCAGAAATTACACGATCACTTACAGGCGCTCCGATAAATATCGTCCTTACTAATCGTTGACTAAAGCTTGATTGAAGCAAGCTATAAATTTTCTCTACCTTTATCTTTCTTTTGTTATTCAGTAAAGAAAGGGACAGCAAATGTAGGTATTTCTTAAATTGACGGTGATTTTATGAGTAAGGCCTTAACTGTATTTTAAGATAAAGATATACATTATTATAAGTTATGACCCCAAAGACTAAGATAGAATACCTTTAAATCTTCTTACTTGTAAAAAGGGTCCTCCTTTTTACTATTATCAAGGTAAAAAAAAACATAGCAGCTTAGTATTTCTTTTTTAAAATTGATATTCTGTGAGTGCATGATTCCATTCCAGTCGAGCTGAAACGTTCCTGCTGCAACAATAATATAACATGCATTTTGAGTTTGGGTTATGAAAATAATGGGTTAAAAAGTGTCAAAACGCGAAAGAAGGATAATAAGTAAGAAATTTTACGGACAAGTAGACAAACACCTATCAAATTCAAATTTTGTTCTATATAAAAACTAGATATATGGGGCTATAATGACTGGTTTCATTGCTCAAATTTTATGAGTAAGGCCGTAAATTAAAGACTTTGTACAATATACAACAAAATTTTATAATATTGAACGTCTCTAAATTTTGACAGAATTGCCAAACTAAATTCATTCATATTCCCTAGAAGCATCGTCTTTAAATATCCGTTCAGTTATTTTCCGCATCAGATGTATAGTTGTTTGGTCGTCTTTATTTCCCTGTTCGATTTTCTCGTTCCATTTCTTTTAACAAATCAAATTATTATTAAAGGCAATGAACTCAATAAATATAAATTGTTACGCATGAGATAATTTAACAAATTAGCAGACCAGTTTCGACGTGTGTGATACATTATATAAATAATTAGTAAAGAGAACTAAAGTAGTAGATACGCTCTCTAATACGAATCTATTCCCTATCAAATAAAAGGCCCGCTTTCAGCTGTGGCTTCTTGGTGAAGATGAAGATGGAGATTTAAAAGTGAATGGATTCTTCTATGTTTTCCTGATATCACAACAGCCTTTTTATCCAACGCGAAATTATGACTATTTAAGAACGCATACGCTGGCCTGCTTTATATATATATATATATATATAGTGTGTTTGAGTGGGACCCGGTAGGTGGCGATATTGTCGAGATCCAAAAATCACCCGTGCGATGTTGGGTCGGATTAGTAATACAATCAGGCGTAAATTTGAGCTATATATTATAATTTTTGTCCGTCTGTCTGTCTGTCTGTGTATTCCAGATTCACGAAAAATCACTGGACCGATATACATGGAATTTTGTAGTTAGTAAACCGGGGCAACTTAAAGGCTACATTTTAATCGATTAAGTTTAATCATTTAATCGAAGTTCAAAAAATAGGGTTAAGTATTTTTCATCCTTTAGATGTTTATTTTCTATTATTTCTTAGTTATAGGCGTAATGACGTGTTTTTAAAATAAATACCATATTACCATATTTATAAATAAAGTTTAAAATATGGTTATAATCTTGGTAAAATAATTTGAAATTACACCGATTTATTTATCAAAACACGCCATCTATCATCAAATGGCAAAAGTAGTATATTTTGCGTTCAGTTACTATCAAATTAAATAATATAAATTACTTATATTTACATGTTTAAATAATGAGATATTTACAATTATTTAAAAACATTTACATTTAGTTTTTTAGTATTATTCTTATTTCATTTTAAAAGTCTAATAATTTCAATAGATAATAGTGACGTCTATCAGAAATATGAAAATTGATAAGGTTTTTATTTCAATTACTTATCTATATGTAAACTAATTAAAACTGGTCAGTCTGCAATTATTCCAAAATTTTTATTATCATTACAGTTTTATGAAAGAGATAATATGTCGTGGACAGATCGTAGAATTGATCATATATCATAAAATAATCTATCATTGAATTGTCGTCGCTTGGCAACTGTCAATTATACGTATATTATATTACCACAATTTTTAATTTTAGTTTTAAAGCTATTTTATTATTTACATTAATATACAAAGTGGAAGGCTAAATTATTCGTGGTTGAAACGACATTAGAGCTACACCTGTTCTAGTATCGTTTACTTTTTCAAAACTACCTACGATGTTAACCAAATGTGATAACTGTAACAAATCAATCACTAAAAGTTCCCCTGTAGTAGAGTATAATAAATGCGAGCGTTTGGTGCACCTTAGTACTAAATCTACCGGATTAAGCAACAAACAGCTCGCCGCCCTAAAAGCTGCATCACCCGAACTAGGATGGACTTGTCCGGACTGCATACAGGAGTCATCGATGCGTAACTCTTCTATCGTGATTCCAGAAGATGATGATGAGGAGGACTGCAGTTCATGAACACTTGCAACTAACTTCAAACATAAATGGGCATGATTCGTTATCACTCCTGTGGGCTACGATGTCTTTTACGATGCTTCACTGCCTGTAATTCTACTGGCTATCTTGCCTCCCCAACTGGATTACAGTGGTGATTGCACTGCTTTAAAAAAAGACAGAGGATATTATCCGACAGTATGTCAAATGTTTGAAGAGAACAAATCTGCCACTTTGTCTTGCGTTTCTGGACTTATCTCTAGGTCTGTCAGTAGATTTGTACGTGCTGATGATAAATGAGTAGAAGACGTTACTTATATAATATGCCATTTGACTATAGATTTTAAATCAACATTTGTGTAAAGCTGATGATTCAGAGCCATTGATGTAACTTGTGTTTGTTTCATCTTTATCATCATCATCATCATTTCAACCCTTCAAAAGTCTTTTAGCTGAAATAGCTCTTTGGAGGGATATTTGCCGTAATTGCCAATATGTGTTCGCGCCAAGCGCTAGTTTCAAGGATTGACGCGAGAGGGCGCTCGGCGCGGTGCATTCATACCGGTTTGACTTTTGGTCGTGCGAAAAACGCACAAGGGCAGGTAGTCGCCTGTCAGCTGTGCTTGGAACGGCACGCTGTCATTTTTGTCGGGAACTCGGAATAATTCGGCGCGGCCAGTAAATATACGGCCTACTATTGTGACGCGCATTCCTGCTGGAGAGCTTCCCAGGGACTCATTGTGTCTGACTCCGAATCTGCATAAGTGCATTCGGCAATATTAGCTAGTGCAGCCTCTAATATTCTAGAACTAATTGTTACTACGTAAACGGTAGTGACCTTTGATCCAGAAACTCCGTGTGCGTTTTGTGCGTTAACCTTATACCCAGCGATAGTTAGTGGCTTCTGTAATTTAGTTAATCGTACGATAGAGTTAATTGACTGTCATCGTGACGAAAGAGGAAAGTGACTGTGGACAACCTCGGAAGGCCCCCAAGTTGGAGCGGTGTCGACGCTCGGGCTGCTGCCGATGGCCAAGGTCTAGGTTCAATCACCATCAGTCACACCCAGATATACATCACATCACTTTATTTTCCTTGCACTACACAACCGCATGCAACCTGACCGACTCCGGAGGGACAAGTCGCCTTGGATATAGGTAAGTAAGCTACGTCCAAATTCCTCCCGGTCGACTGGCCGTATTATAGAACGCTCCCCCATATATTTTAGTGTAATTAGAGAGATTCCACGTGGCCACATTGAGGCCCGACCTACGTCTGCTCGGGAAGTCTTCAGCTCATGGGCCCCTGAGGATTTGACCCTTTAAGGGAGCAGCCGTAGGCCGTAACACCATGCTTGGCAGGTGTTTGGTAAAAATTTGTTTCATTTGTTTAGGACATTTAAATAACTTATGGCATCCATGATTATTTGACGCTGATATGTTTAATTCCTTAGCTAAATTAAAAGCTAAATTGATGATAGAAATGATAACTGTCTATAAACATTGCTGTTGTTTGCAGTGTTTATTTTTTATAGAAGAAGTGTGACAAGCGAACATAGTCCATCTGACGGTAAGTGTATGCTGTGGCCCATAGACATCATCAACTATCATCGATTAATAATAAAAATGCAAATGCTTTGTTTTCAGCAAAAATTGTCTACGGTTCTCTACACCCACCATACGAAACATAACGGTTAAAAGTTGCAATTTTACGCTGATATTCTGTGAGAGCATGGTCCTTCCCCGGTAGAGATGACCCATTCGTGGTATAACCATAATATAGCTTGAATATGGCTCTGTAATTATGCAACATAAAACCTTTTTGTCAAATATGATTTTTTTAATACTTTTTAATCAACGTCATGCTAGATCGAAACACCGACAAATCATATCACGTATAAAATTATCTATGTGTAAGGGTAGCATGTATAATGTTTATGTCGGAGCGTCTATAAAATATCACTTGTATCGAGGTGGACATGAGGGTATATCGAGAAACTCTCACTTGTTTGTGCAGTATAAAGTTCACTGTAGGTGCCGTGCGAGAGAGATTCCGCTTAAGTCATTCAACGAGTGTGGTCGTTCTACTAGTGCTATGATAGTGTCGTGGTTCTGTTCGTTGTTGCTGCCCTGTGTTACATTGACATAAGTAATGTTGCTGTTGGTTTGCATATTTTGGTTTTATCATGTAATTACGTACCTCACGTTACACTGGTGTGTGATTGTGGCGGAGACGTGTTACGGTGTGGTCGAACTGTAATTTCACTATGCTGAATGTATAGTGCGTTACGTTGTCTTATTACTCATAATGATTAATTGCGTAAGCACGAGAACAACTTGAACATCCGCTCTCACACTTTTATTATTTTTAACGGTTAACGCTATCCTGATGTATTTCCAAGACCACAAATTGGAATCCTCTGTTGTAATTCTCCGACATATATTTATGAGCTAAGTCAGTCAAGCAAGCAGTTTGAACTTAATTTCGTCACAAATTTGAGTTTAAATTAAATTATTATATACTCCGGGTATAATCATAATAAGATAAATTATGAAAATACTGTTAAAAGCCCTCAAAGTTCTCCACGGTTTATCTCTAAAAAAACACTGTGCACTTAATAAAAGCACGTAATTTTACGTAATGAAAAAATTAAACGTTTGTTTGTTATTTAATTATGCCGAAAGCTTCGGTTTCGGTACGAGTGGATCTTTTAACGTTAGGGGTTACTGGAATACAAATATACACTTTATGTGACCTATACTGGTAAGTTAGGTATTCGTAGATATTTTTATTTAATTATGAATTATATTCCATGCTTACTTAAGTTAAATTGACATGTTGGATTTTTTAAAGAACTAGAGATTGAAATAATTTCAAAAGATATCATAGTAGAAGTAATTACTTATTCAATTTCTTAAATTTGATTTCTACGAATAATACAATTTAAAAATAAACTCACTTGATAGACTAATCATGTTAAAGTTAAAGGTACAGCCTTTATACGTTTCACAGCTAGGCACAGGTTGCCTCTCATTTCTGAGAGTATTTTAGGGCAAGGAAATATCCACCACGCTGTCCCAATGCCTGTTGGCGAACTTCACATCTCTTCGATTTTTTTTTCTTATTTCTCAGACATGCAGGTTTCCGCACGATGTTTCCCTTCACCGCCGAGCACGTGGTAAATCAGCACTTAAAATTGCAATTAACAATTTTATTGGTGCCGGCAAGGATATATAAGTTCCTCGCGTACTGTGAATTTTACAGCAAGTGCTTAGTACCTGAGCTACCACGGCTCTTCCTGAGCTACCACGGCTCTTTCTGAGATACTACGGCTCTTAATTTATTCTGAACTAATAATGACCCATCATATCATCACTATAGCTCCTAAAAAGTCCACTGCTACACATAGGCCTCCGCCAAGGAATAGCTGTATTTATCGTATCCTGTATATTTAACCAGGTCAAGAGTCCACCTAGCGTGGAGCCCCCATGCACTTCGCTTACCAGTACGAGGCTGTCGATTGAGAACCTTTCTTCGCCGTCGGTTGTTGGCTACTATGTCATTACAGATATTATTACCATAAAATATAATTTATGCATTTTCAAATATAAAGGCGAATCTAGCGACATTAAGAGCTTCAAAATTCGTTAAGCTGTTAAGGCACCGCAGCACAGATCACTAAGAAACAGACATGCCTCCACTTATAGAAACATAACCCCTCTTCTGTGTTAGTACATGTCATCCTAGCTTAGGGGCTAAACGCTGGCCATACAGTACCCGTATTCTCTTCCCGTCGATATCAAAAATAATGTTAATTTCAATTGCTTCAGTTCTCGACGGTGAAGGAAAACATCTTGACGAAACCTGCATATCTAAGGAATACTTCAAAAACTTGTGAAGTTCGCAAATATACACTGGAACAGCTTGGTGAACCAACTGCTACAAAACCCTCTCAGACAATGGGAGGAGCCCATTTAGAGGATGACATTTTTTTATTTTTACTATTACATTATTGTGTTTAGGTTAAATAAAAAAAACCTTAAATGCGTGGTACTAAATTTACTACATGTTAGTAGATTTTTTCTGCTAAGGTATCTACCCATTTCCATCATTAAACAACAGCATAAGTTCCTGCTGTTGTGTTTTTATTTAAGTAGCTATTAAAGCACAACTCCACCATCATTTTGTACACTTTGTTAACAAACATTTTGTGCAGAACTCCAATAGTGCACGTAATGAGCTGCACATGCGTTAGTTTCTGTTTCCAACTGAAAAGTTTTACGTAAATGTTGTAAGTGTACAATGTAGCATATTTGTAAAAAACATGTTTACATTGATCCTAGATAGCGCTTGGCTTCAGTAGGCGGTGAGTGGGGTGTCCTCTCCCTCTACCGTTGCCGTCGAGGTGGAGTCGGGGAGGAAGAGGAGTGTTGGTATGGCGATGCGCCACTCGCCCTATCCTCCGCGACCCTGACGGGGTCGCAACGTTGATGCGATGGTGTTGGGGCCGCGGGGGAGGGGAGCGTCGGCATTGCGAGGCGCCGCTCTCCCTAACCTTCGCGGGCGAAACATGGTTGGCGGTGGAGCCAAAGACCAGATCCGCCGCTGGGGTCAGGAAAGCGGGTGTTACTAAGCGCTAGATTTTTCTGGCCCCATGGGGTCCGCGTATCGCACTCGGGGGGTCCGATACACAGGTGAAGTTGGAGGCCATGTAGGGGGGCGTGCCTTGAGTTCCTGGTGCGCTTTGCCTGAGAAATAGAATGAGGAGGAGAGGTCATCCCCTGAGAAGGAGCTTCCATGGGGCGGCCGACGCTGGTGGGATCGCGGATGTATGCGAAAGCGTTCTCGTGGTCCTGCCAGTATGCGGCGAAGGTGAAACTTGGTTTTAGTTGGTGTGAGTCCGACAACCCGTGCTTGTCCCCGCGAGGCGTGTATGCTTAGGCATTTCCCCATGTAAAAAAAAGACGGACAGGAAAACAATTATTTTGTGCTGCAGCTTGTGTCATAATGTAAAGTCTGCTAAAAAAGAAAAGAAGAGCAACTCTTTTATGAGGTTAGGCCAGAACTGGAGTCTGAGTCTAACAGCGAGTGCGTGTGTACTGGAGTGTGAATCTGCGGCTTTCACGATGGCGCTCACACGAGTTTTCAATTGTACGCGAACTGTGACAAAGTTCCTGAGCATATTGTAAATGTTTCTTTGAATGAGTCCACCGTAAATATCATTTCTGCCGTATATTTACTTGAACACAATACAGCGCCGCACACTGGTGGAATGGCGTTCTTATATATTTACATATTATGCAAAAAGTTGAAAGTTTCTGGCCATATAATAATTATGTCATTCAGAATGATTTCGATCACGGCGGCCACTCTCAACAACGAGAAATCATCTGTTCAGGACAGGATTATAATAGCTTTAGTGCACGCTCTATTCCCTCATCCTTATAGTCCGATGGGACGGTAATGCGACACGACGGTAGTGATATCAGGCGCAGGACCTACGGCTTAACGTGCTTTCCGAGCCACGGAGGTGAAACACTGCCGAATTCCCGACTGCTTCTGACATTTTATACGTGTATTGTTATACGTGGTAGAGCCATGCTGCAGCTATATTATTAGTGTAGTTGTAGCACGAATGGGTCGGCTCGACCGGGGAAAGACCACGCTCTCACAAAATACCAGCGTAAAATAGCAGTTTAACACTGCTGTGTTTCGTATGGTGAGTGTAGAGAACCGGAGACCCTTTTTACTGGAAAAGAGGCATTCCATCTTGGTCCTCACAGGGTGACAACGCATCTGCATTTTGATTCGCAAATGAGGATAGATGTAGATGTCTATGGGCCACAGCAAACACTTACTATCAGGTGGGCTGTGTGCTCGTTTGTCACCCTATCCTATTAAAAAAATTCTTGAGAGAAAATCCCAGTAGCTCAGATACTGTGTTTACAATCACTTGACCTACAAGCCAGTAATCCTGTCCATATAGTAAACTGTAAAATCTGCATGAGCTGCAGTTGTCGATCGATATCCGTCAAGAGGATTGCATGCTCAAATATTCTAACAAATTTTTGTACATATTCAATATCAAAGATACCATTAACATAATTTTTTAATAATCTATTTTCCTTTTTTAATAAAGATTAAGGCACTAGTTAGCTAAGAGGATATTGCGGAGTCACTGCCATAATTAATGTACGGTATACAATATCGTAAGGCTGAGATAATATTCCCTGCTAATAAAGGGAAAAGAGAATAATATGAACAAAGTTTGAACATATTAACGCTAGTCTAGATCTTATATTTCACAATTTACTATTTAATTACTACAACCATACGGTGTTTGTAATTTCCAAGCATCCACGAACAGAAAGCATATAAATATTTATTAGCTTAACCAAAGTTATAAAATTAACCGTATAATAGTTTCTACCAAAAATTTCTGTAACATTATTTAAAACATACGTTTTGTTTAGGCCAAATAATTAACATTTGAAATTTGCATTTTTCTGTCGACTAGTTGTATTGTTGCGACGGCTGGATCGGTTGCGCGCGACCAGTTTTAGTTTTGATGGTCTAGAATTTGAGTAATTGTGCGCGTCTAATTTACTATTGAATATTTGGGTTTCGTGTAGACCGCCTCGAATTGGTTTTTCTAATTTGTACGTTTCGTCACAAGAGGCTTGTATGAATTTGAGTGATTAAAGTAACTTCGTTTGCAAGTAATTTACCTCAAATTGTATAGTGATTGCATCTTGGAGTGCATTTTGCAATATTTTATTTGCTTGTGTGACGCGGTCTCGTGCGCGCATGCCGAGTCGAAAGACGGCCTGGAATTTGACGCTTGCATTCCATTTCGAGGGCGTGGCCCGGTTAATTGTTTTTGGAAGATAATGTTGAATTGTAACGTCGCATTTAAATGAAACTAATTTTACGGATTTTATCGCGTATATTAACTTATTTTACATTCCCGACGTTTCAAGCACTTTACAGCACTCATGGTCACGGGGGGGACTGAGGTGTATGACGTCCCAATGTCATAGTTAACCACGGCTACCTCCAGATTAAAAATTATTAATTTTTTTTCCAATCTACGCAGAATGAACTTACAGTATCATGAAGTCTTGCAGTTGTATGCTTGGGTTGGGATTTAATTTTATTAATTATGGGATCCCAAGCAGATAGTAGCACCCAGCCATCTTCTCTATTGAAATTAGGATGTTTTTTGATTTCAATAGCCTCGCGAATCATCCTTGGAAGGAATCGGTGTTCTTTAGCGAGGATTTGTAGTCTATCAAATCTAATGTAGTGACGGGGGCGATCCTGTACATGTTCACAGACTGCAGACTTCCCGGAGCGTCTATTCTTCACATCAGCTATGTGTTCTTTAACGCGGGTTTTTATGGATCTTTTAGTTTGTCCTATATAAGAGAGACCACATTCACAATCCAGCTTGTACACTCCTGCATCTTGCAGAGGAATATTACACTTGACTGATGGTAAAAACTGACTAATCTTCTTCGGCGGCTTGAAATATGTTTTAATGGAAGCACGCTTCAAGATGTAGCCAATCTTGTCAGTGACACCTCTGACATATGGCAGTACAGCAGGCACTCGCTCGACTGTGGCCGGCTTCACTCGTTCACTGTAACGTAGGCGCGGGACCCGAAGCTTATTGTCGTGCAAAACTTGCTTGACGTGTTGGAGCTCGGCGGCCAGGTGTTTACTGTCACAGATCCCTCGTGCTCTCTGAAACAAAGATTTACCCACGGTAGCTAACTGTGAAGGATGGTGGTGAGAATCACCGTTTAAATATCTATCTGTATGGGTCTTTTTTCTATACACAGTGTGGCTCAAGGTGTCATCAGGATTCCGAATTACTAATACATCTAGAAAAGCTAAAGAATTGTTTGCCTCTAACTCCATTGTGAACTGAATTTTAGAATTTAAGGAGTTAAGATGGTCTAAAAATGCAGTTACTTTATCTAAAGGTAGAATTGTGAAAGTGTCGTCTACGTACCGCTTGTAGAATCTTGGGTTTATGGGAGAAGTAAGCAGGGCTTTCTTCTCAAAGTCCTCCATGAATATATGGGCGACATTGGGAGATACAGGTGAGCCCATAGCCACTCCATCTACTTGCTTGTAGAACTCCTCCTTCCACAATAGGTAGCCAGATGTAAGGCAGTGTCTGAGTAATACTGCATATTCTACGGGCATGTTGTTTTCCTCTAGCCTTCTAGTAACAATCGAGATGCAATCTTCAACAGGTAGGCATGTGAACAGAGACTGCACATCAAAACTCACCATAGTTTCATTGTCTGCCAGATGTAGGTCTTTAATCTCGCTGACAAAATGGTAGGAATCCTTTGTGTGTGCTCTTGTATGTCCCTTGAGCGGTGAGAGTATATTCGCTAAGTATTGAGCCAATCTGTAAGTTGGTGAATCGATTTGGCTCACTATAGGACGTAGTGGAGCATTGGGATTGTGTATTTTTGGTAACCCATACAACTTCGGTGGTTTAGCACACGTAGGTATTATCGATTTTACGTCTAGATTTAATTTTTCGGAGTGTTTCTTTATGAGATCACTAGTTGTTTTAAGTGTGTTGTTTGTTGGGTCATTTTTAACCTTTTTATACGTACTTGCATTCACTTAAATGTGTAGTGTTCGCGTAAATATAAGAAATCACTATTGTAACGTCGCGTTAAGTGCCTTTTTGTGTGTTGACTATTTTCGTTCTTGTTGTGTGTTGTTGTGTGGAACGCTGAACCTTGAGACTCGAGAAAAGGCCGCGTTCGTTCCCTGTTTGTAATTTTGTGTTAAATGAACTTGGAACATGAATATTGAACTTTGAACGACTGTTCGTTACTTGTATCGTGTTTCACTTGTTTTAATTTCGATGAACGTTAAATTGGTTGACATTGAAGTTAATTAAATTTACAATAAAGTTTATAAACTAATACAGTCAAGTGAAAGCAGAAGTTTCAATTGATGATCGACCACTTGAGGGATCGCACATTTGCAGAAAATCAGCGCTTGTAGATCTACGGTCCGACTTCAACGGTTAAGTCAGGTTACATATTGTACACACTACTACACACTACTTACATGCACATCACTTACCACCTGACTGGTACCATGAGGTCAATCCTACCCCCGGACATCGGTAAGTTGTGCTTGCTTATTTGTCAGCCGTTTTAGAACATTTATCCTTATGCCATAGGGCCCCGTCCTCTGTTGCTCGTCGAGGAGGCTACTATGGGCCCTAGCCCATTCGACCTTTGCCGGGGCAGCTAAGCGCGTGAACACGTTTAAAACTAAGTTAATACTTTATATTTACACAAGTTAGAAATAATCTGATGAATAGTATATTTGGCGTATCCGTAGTGTCCATTAACACATTAAACGCCATGCTAATTATAACCAAAATTGATTTTTTTTGTCTTGGTGCACTTTGATGTATTATTAGGAGACATGAATATCCATATATGCTAGACCGCTGTAAAAGGTATAGTTAAGAAAAAAAACCTATAAAACCTCATGAGGTCACGGGTGTCCTACGCGGCGCCATGATATAACAAGGAGTGTTTCCGTTACCGAGACGCCGCGTTGGTCACGCTTCCGGCCACCCGCTCCCGCAGTCGATCGTCAACTTTCAATCAAATATAGGGATAGTCCAATTCAGAAGGCAATTGGTAGACTACTTGACTCAGACAGACAGTGGACCTGAAGGAAGCAATGAGCGACCAAGAAGAGTTAAACATAAGCTTCAAACCAAAGAAGGTACTGTGAGAAGTACAAGGCGTTTTTGTGCCCAATGTTATAAAACTAATGTTTGTACTTATGGATCCAAGGCCGCCAAAGACAAAACTAAAAAAGTCTCTACATTTTGCAGCGAATGCGATAACGAACCGCATTTATGTTTGCCTTGTTTTAATAGAATTCATTAAATATAAAGGATTAGTTTGAAACGTTTTTCTACTTTGTAAGTCCTTACATCATTGCAAATTTTGTTATTTGACTACCTTAAGTTTTGTAATAAATATAACCTTGTTTTTCCATAGGATGCTATGTTTCTTTTCATAGACAAATGTATTTAGATAAATGTTCAGAGTATACAAAAAGTAGCTTTAGTCAAAATCTAAGCCGGCTTCAGTGAAAAAAGCACAATACAGGTCTAACGTGGGAATGTATGGGTAAATGTACCTAACTTGATGTCTCCGATGTTTGCCTGAAAGTCGCGAACAGCTTAACTGATTTCGATGTAGCTTGGCCCATTAGTTAAAACATTTAGTCGGAATATTCCATATTTAATTTAATTGAAATATATTTCATCGACTTTTTTCTGACAATAATTTTCGAAGTCGCTGTGTGAAGCCAGGGGGGGGGGGGTCGCTAGTCAACCCATAAATTAACGTTATGGAATGCTACATAATATTTATGAGGTTTAAAAGCCAAAAAACGTATTTTTAAAAGTAAATTAATGCTTCAAAAATGTTTTAATAATGTTGGCAAGTAGAACCGCGGACGGCAATAAGGTTTTCCTTATAACTTGAAAAAAAAATTAGCTACACAAGAACCATTCAGCAAAAGTGTTCTACAGCGCCACTCCGGCCACAAGCTTGCTATAAATCAATGAAATCTAAGTGCTTAGCGGTAGAAATAAGGTTCAAAGTCAGATATGCCTCGAGGTCACCGGTGACCTACGTGGCGTCTAGACACGGGGCAGGGTCCGGTCACCGGTGACCTACGTGGCGTTTAATGTGTTAAGTTTTTTTAAGATAATCTAATCTTTACGATCTTTTTGTGGTCATTGTTTTTTAATAATAACACACCACAACTTCCATTCCATTTCAAATTTATCTTATAGTTGCATTTTCATCAGTTCATAAGCACCAGATATCTGAGATATTTGACGCTGGTTCTCGTCGTTGCTAGAAAAATTTAACTGTAAATATGTAGTGGAGTCATTGTAGCGTCAGAGGCTGTGCCCTCATCATAAGCTTCATAGAACGTAAGTAACCCATGTCTGACCCCCGCCGGCATGATTAACATTGTTAGTCGCATATTAACATATTTTTAGAACTTAATTTCCGCGGAGATAAAATGGTAGGTAATTAATTAAATAAAGTAATGGATAAAGCAGATGATAGGTAATAAAATTAAAGCGAAAGAATGTAAAATTCGTAAGATATCATTAGCAATACTTGAAAAAACTTTCTTAAAAATAAGAGGAGCCCTATGTGCGGGAATGAAATATATTTGAAGGCTGTTAAACTATTTTTTTTTAAAAAATGTTGGTACACCACAGCAAGGAGGTGACAAGCGAGCACACTGTCCACCTGATGGTAAGTGGTTGCAGTGGCCCATAGTCATCTACATCTATCTTCGTTTGCGAATCAAAATTCAGATGCGTTGTCCCCATGAGGACTAAAACGGAGTGCCTCGTTTCCAGTAAAAATGGTATCTGGTTCTCTACACTCACTATACAAAACAAAGCAGCATTAAGCTGCTGTTTTACGCTGGTATTCTGTGAGAGCGTGGTCTTTCCCCGATCGAGTTGCCACATTCGTGCTACAACTATACTAATAATATAACTGCAGCATGGCTCTACCACGTGTAAAATAATGACAATAAGATGATTAAGAGCCATTGATACGGTATTTGCATGATGACTACCTAGTTGGTCTTAGTGACCGTAAACGCGGTTGCTGTGAAATTTCGGAAATATTTGTAATATCCCGTAGGTTGATTATTTTTGTTGTTGATCCTGGATAGGATTAATGCGACGCTATTTAAATTTAAGATTATCAAAGACCATTACAGATACAAAATAATGTGTTTTTTTTTTCGTTTTACTTATAACGTTTACTAATATCATATTTTTTCTGCGGTTGTAGAATATTTTTATTAATGGTCCTGCACTTTAATATTAAAAAAAAAATGACTGAACTGAACATAACTTACTTTTTGACTGAAAAATTTGTCTATCATTTTAAATTATTTTTTAATTTGTATAACTTTCCGAACCGTACTTAGGTATTTATATTTAATTATAGTGATTTTGTACTGTTTTAATTTATACGGTTATTGGCTGAAGAAAATCTAAAAAGTAGACAAAAACTAACGTTCTAAATATATATTAATATATAATTATATATATATAGAAATACCTGTTAGTATATATTATAATATATATTATAGGTATAATCATAAGTAAAAGTCATCATCGCTAAGGTAAGAGGTAATCGAAAATTGTATAATAAACATTACCATCGCTATATACAATTTAGTTAGCCGTAGATTTATATTGGTTTTATTTCATAATCTTTTAATATTTACCGACAGGTTCACTGTTCCCTTTTAATAAATATCCTTAAATTAGATGTTTCTAAAAAGAACGTGACAGTTGCAGATATTTCCACCAGTTATGATGTTTATATAAATCCCACAATGGACACAGGCCTCCTCACATTTATGAAAGAGTATATGTTCTGAGAGTACATGTTGGCGGACTTCACATCTGCGATTTTTTTTTATTTCTCACACATGTAGGTTTCCACACGATCTTTTTTATCACCACAAATAAAATTGCAGCTAACAATTTCATTGTTGCCGGCAGGAATCGAAAACAAGCTGCTCGCGTGTTATGAAGTTTGCAGTTTGATCTTTGCCTCTGAACTATCACGGCTCATGATAGTGAGTGGGTGTATAATTATTTAATTTTCCCAATTTTTTTTTACACGAAATACCTTGTACTTACTTTTATTAATGACTTGTCACTACAATTACATAATAGAATAATTTAACCTAATATTAATATATTGCTTTGTTTCTATAAGACTACTCTAGCGTAGACAAACCGCTAGAGATTTGAATCTTAGTATTGTACTGAATAATATAACATAAATATGCGTAATATATATAAAAAAAACCTACTAATGTTCAATAATAACAAAAAACGCAATGTTTGAGTGCGCGAAATTTGGAGGGTCCAGAGACTGAAAATTATTTTATAACTCAAAAATCTGAAAAGAATGATCTATTCTTCTTGTTCTTTATCATCAGTCCGTAATATTCTACTGCAAAACATGGACCTCTTCCACTGTAAGGGTGGTTTGCCATAACTGTCAAGGTTGGCAGGTAGATTGACGAACACAATACAAGACGTCGCACCTTTAACGTTGCTGCCCGTAGCCGGTCTGGATATTTTATCTCTGCCTCTGACGTAACTAATATATTAATACCGCCATATATCGAAAGTCATTACATTTTTCTGCCTTTATCGATAGCTGTTCTTCTTCTTCTTACTACGATACCTGGACAAAACTCGGCGATGGTTAGTCCCCTTCTTATCTTTGAAACTTGCAATGCAAGATACACATTTTTATTTAGAATTTTTTATCTATTCCTTAGTTTCTTTCTTATATTTTCTAAGTGCAACGTTACTTAGTTTTATTAGAAATATAATATTTAATGTAAACTTTAAGCAATAAAATAGTAATAAATACGACATAAAATACAGTAGAATCCGTTTATTATGACTGCGCTCATATTGACCAACCACTTATTATGACGTAATTACACAGCGAAGTTTGATTTTCATATAAAATTCTTATAATAAAGTCGGATATAATGACTTCTCTTATAGTAACATGTCGCTTATTGTGACCCATTTTTACTACATTGTGTCCGGTTATAGTGACCGACATGATTCCTAACACCTTCGGCAGTAGTCAGGAGAGTCAACTGATACCCGACGACGTTTGGCGCGTGCATGGCTTTTTTTTGTTTTGAGTCGCAGTGGGTAATTGATTGTTGAAGGTTTTTTTGGTTAGTAGGATTTCTGAAAAAAATGAAATCTCAACGTCAGTGCACGTGCAGTTTAGAAAATGGAGAATCCAACTCATCTCTCGCAAGGGAATTTAGCGTTGGTCACTCGACAATCTCAGTGATTTTTAAAAACATGAATTTATTATTAAGAATTTAAGTTACTTTAATTAAAGATTTTTCCCTATTAAAATAAATACATACTAACAAAAACTGGAGATTGTCTTTTTTTCTACAAAATGCTTTATATGACGTCCGCTTAGTATGACGTGTTTGTTATTTCCCTTCGATGTCATTATAAACGGATGCCACTGTACTGCCACTCAACAAGCACTGGTATCTTAAAATTTGTCAACGAATTACAGAATAAAAATTATGTGTTATCTAGCCTTGTCTATTAGCAAGTCTTTCCATAAATATGAACAGGTGGCAACAAAGTGAATTAAACGACATCCGCGGCGGCAGTTTGAAAAGTTCAGTGATCTGTCTGTTCAGTTGCCTGTATGCTGTCAAATCTGCAATCTATTGAAGACTGCAGCTTTATATCCCGTCTAACAGCCATGCGATTAAGAATGTGATCGGAGAGTTTTTGTGTTCTTCTGCGACGGGACTTGCAAAACTTAGCTCCAACCGCATGGACAGTTTCCACGTGCTTGTCATTCATATTGTACACTGCATTGCAATCTTCTACGCACTGAAAACGGTTTTGTAACTCGAGCTGAAAGGTTTCGAAACTTTGTATTAGAGCATGAGGAGGACAGGACGTTGACTTCACCAGACAACACCTCTCCAACTTAACATTTAGGTTCAGTGTGCTTGTAACCTGTTTTCACCCTCGCGATCACTGAAACATCACTGAACAGTTGTTGTCTGGTCGTCATAATTAAGTCAATCTCATTTTTTATCGAACTGTCGGGGCTCGACAAGGTCCACTTCCTGTGGGGCTGCTTCTGGAAGGAAAAGTTCAACATAAAGAGTCCCTCTTTCTCCATGAAGTCGACCAGCTGCTGGCCCCTTGGGTTCCATTGCCCTATTCCAAATTTTCCTACCCTCAGCTCGCCGTTCTCTCTTGTGCCTAGTTTTGCGTTGAATCACAATCTCACAATATTTACTACGTAGTTAACGAGAGACTTGTGGACGATAAATCCGACACCTTCTTGGGATAGATGTTCACCCTCCGGGTGATAGAACAAATTGCCGGGTTCGAGGATTGCCGTGTCCTCCCCCTCTCTTCGGATCTCAGATAATCCTAAAATATCCTAGAGCAACTTCTCTATCTCTTCTTCCAGCTCCAGAATCTTCTCGTCAGTCCTCAGGGAGCGTGTGTTGTATGTCGTTTTAGGTGGCAACCGAACCTCCACCGGAGATTCTTAGCACCCGCTGCCCCATCGTTATCATGGTCGCCACCGCAGCTAGGAATAGCGGGGCCGCCGGGAACTGCCAGCTATAGGGGTATATTTCCATAGATGCCACGTTTGGTGAGCGGGTTGGCAACCGCAAATTTTTTTATTGTAATTTGGTTATACCAGAAAGATGCTGCCGCCCATTTTCTGTGTCAGTCTCCCTCTGTTGCTTCTTGCGACACCCACGGGAAGATATGGGGTAGTGGGTATTCTTACCTGCCACTACGCGTGGGCATTTAACCTTTATTACACGCCTTATAATAAGGGATGTAAAAGGCGGACTTAATGCCTTATGGAATTATCTACTAGTCAACCCTTGATGGTTTGAGAAACTGTGGCATGTGTAAACAATCACTTCATTAATTTAATATATAAGTAATACAGATATAAGAAACAATTAAATGCAATTAAATAGAGTATAGTTAATAAAATTTACATACTTAATATCTAGTTCATAATATAGAATAAATAATATACGAGGGTGGATTGAAAAGTACTCGGCCTAACCAAGAAAATAAACAAATACTAAATCAGTTATATTTTTATTTTTCTACATAATCACCATCAAGTTCAATACACTTTTGCCACCTCCCCTTCCAAGCATTTAGACCGTTAAAAAAATGATTCTTCCTTAGAGTCAAAATATGCGTCTACAGCTGCTTTGACCTCGTCGTTTGTCGAAAATCTTAGACCTCCCAAGTGCTTTTTTAGGTTAGGGAACAGAAAGAAGTCTGATGGTGCCAGATCAGGTGAATACGGTGGATGCGGTAACAGTTCAAAGCCACAGTTGTGAATTTCAGCCATTGACTGTACTGACGTGTGAACACGGGCGTTATCTTGATGAAACAGGACTTTTCTTCTGAGCATTCCTCGACGTTTTTCTTTTATTTCCTCTCGTAAACGACGTAGTAAGGTGCAGTAGTAATCAGAGTTTATATTCTGACCCCTTTCAAAATAATCAATCATAATCACACCTTTCGAGTCCCAGAATACTGAAGCCATCACCTTATTTGCCGACAAAATCGACTTAGCCTTTTTAGGGGGTGGTGAACCAGGTCTTCTCCACTGTTTTCATTGCTGTTTTGTTTCCGGTGTACAGTAATGAACCCATGTTTCGTCCATAGTAACAAAACGATTCAAAAAATCATCTGCATCGGCTTCAAATAACTCGTGAAATAGTCAATCGCGTCCTTTTTTGTTCAACTGAAAGCAGTCGCGGAACCCACCTCGCAGACACCTTGTGGAAACCCAACTCGTTGACAATGATGTTTTGAGTTCGTTCATAAGAGATGCCTATAATCTCGGCTATCTCTCTAATTTTTAATCTGCGGTCTCCCATTATTAAATCAAGTACTTTTTTAATATTTTCGTCAGTAGTTGACGTCGAAGGCCTTCCAGAGCGGGGTTCATCTTTCACACTCTCTCTACCACGCTTAAATTCTGCTATCCATTTTTTGACGGATGAATATGACAGAGCACAATCGCCTAATGTACTGACCATGTCATCATGGATGGCTTTTGATGATAGCCCCTTCTTATGGAGGTACTTAATGACGGCACGATGCTCGATTTGCTCCATTCGCGGAAATTATGTCCGATTACTTTGTTAATAAATTTATAAAATCACAACTAATTATCGCACACGTTTAGAACTTCACACAATGAACTAGTCTGAACTGAACTAAATAATGTGGGTAGATTTGATTTTTAGAATTGAATGGATCTGTGTTAGGCCGAGTACTTTTCAATCCACCCTCGTATATATATATAAATCATAAATAAAATATTATAATACAAAAAAAAATAACACGATAAATATTGAAATACATTCACAGAATATCACTTATTCTGTCACTCAGTAAGAGAAAACTTCGAATTATATACATTTTGTGTGTGTATTGATGCTAATAAAACATATGTCTATGTCTATGTCTATGTCTACCATTTGCAAACACTCAACGACTAAACAAATATTACAATACTATTCTTCGGAATATATGTTTAGTCGTCAGGAGTAACATTGTACTTACGGTCTTTATGTTAAGAACAGTGACAGTTTATCACCGAATGGACCCGAATTCACTTTGGCAATTTTTACCGTACCGAGGTAACCAATCTGATTCTTTAATCGAGAATAGATCTAGGTGTATATGGGTCATGGGTAGATGTATTGTGTTCTAGTTTGTCATCCTTAATCCTTAAAAACTGACTGTAAAATACCAAGACCTGCGACGAATGTAGAATTAGAAACGTCCGGATTTGTTATCGCCTGCCAAGCGTAACGAACACAGCAAATTCTGGCACATATTCAGCACATATCTGATGACGATTTGATCGGGATGAGGATGAGAATTTTAAATCCTGTTCATATTATAGAACATTTTATTAATGTTCCAACAAATTATTACATGTTATATAATATAATACATTTTATTTTTGACAGTTGCAATATTTATTAAATTACAAACACTACATACGTGAGTCGGGGCATAAATCCATTATATGGGTGTCAAAATATTAGTTCATATAATTTTAGAAATTTGACAGAAAATTCAACAGAAGCTAAATTACTCTCACATAGCGCTATTGAGCAATTTTACTAAATTTAGTTTGAACACATGTTTTAATTATAAATTTTAATATAATTTGTGTACTAATGCTTAAAGATAAAGTTGATGAGATTGAATCTGATTTTCTTTTATTGATAATATAAAATATGCCGTATTGAATATTTCACCTATAAAATTAAATATTTAATCTCATATTTTTATAAAGGAATGTCTGATTAATTTATTAAATCGGTTTATTTTTAATATAGAAATTATAATAGACTATCGCAAAAGTAAATGACATATGAACGAAATATTTTACCTTCTTACGAGTATATAGATATGCTTGTTGTGAAATAAATTGTCTAATTTTATATAAAAATTAATGTTTTTATAAATATTGACCGGTTGGAAATTTAATATTTGTTATTAAAATATTTATTATGTACTAAGTAAATATTATTGTACAAAATGAAATAAATAAACCTGTCAGATTTAATGTGCACACTAAATTGTTTTATCTTTATACAGAAAAAAAAATATAATACAGTATTTGGATTTTCCCATTCAACTCATTTTATTAGCTCTTATTCTAGCATATTATTTCAGCTTTACCTAGAAGTTGATAGCCTCTTATGATTAAGATAAAAGAAACCCGTTGATAGTTCACGGATAAGCGTGGTATTATAGCGAGGGTATAAGTAATAATCTGTTTACAATACTTCATTAGTTTATCCCTGAGACAATATTTTTGGGACGCTCACATATAAAAGTTTAAGTTAAAGTTACAGCCTATATACGTCCCACTGCTGGGCACAGGCCTCACATCATTTCTGAAAGGGTTTTAGGGTAAGGAAATGTCCGCCACGCTACCCCAATGCGTGTTGGCGAACTTCACATGTCTTCGTTTTTTTTTTCTAATTTCTCATACATGCAGGTTTCTTCACGATGTTTTCCTTAAATAATTTTTTTCGTTATTATTTTATTACAGCTATTCAACTTTTTGTATTGTCAGTGCACTTTTATATAGTTAAAGTGCATTGAAATGAAATGAAATGAAATGAAATTTATTTAACATATATTGCATTATAGTTACAGTTATTTTTGAGCTCTGAAGCCTGCGTTAGTTAAAACTGTGCTACAGGTCTCAGACTTCCCCATCTATTGTCAAAGTATTATAATGTATATTAGTATTATAAAGAAATAATAAAAATAATATAAAAAGTAATAATATAACACTAATTTTATTCTAAGGCCAAGTTGCGCGCGCGCGCGCGCGCGCGTGTGTGTGTGTGTGTGTGTGTGTGTGTGTGTGTGTGTGGGTGTGTGTGTGTGTGTGTGTGTGTGTGTGTGTGTGTGTGTGTGTGTGTGTGTGCGCGTGTGCGTGTGCGTGTGCGTGCGTGTGTGTGTGTGTGTGTGTGTGTGCGTGTGCGCACGCGTGTGTGTGTGTGTGTGTGTGTGTGTGTTATTAAGAGATCTTCGTGAACAAATCTTCAGTCGCATCGTAATTCAAGCCGTTAAGAGTTTGTTTTAGGATTTTCTTAAATTCGTGGTTATTAAGATTAATAACAGTTTTAACATTTCTGTTAATAACAGTCTTAACTTTGTTAAATAATTTATTATAGAGCATTGCACAAAAGTTGTAGCTTTTTCTTGCAAACACGGTCCTGACCCTAGGTACGGGTAGTCTTGTTACTCGTTCGTTACCCTTAGGAAGACCAGGCACAAAAAGGCGGTGATACCTACGGAGACACTGATATATAAATAATTTACGTACTGATAACATACCGCACCGCTTGTACAGGTCATATGTGGGGTATTTAAAAGGCAACCGCAGCATAACTTTAAGGACGGTGCATTGCGCGCGCTCTAGTAGAATAAGGTGTGTCTTTGCTGCGCATCCCCAGACGCAAATACAATATGAAATAATGCTCTCACACAGGGCCCTATAGGTTAGCAAAAGAATATCATAACTATCCACATCACGTAAATTTTTAAATATGTAAACTAGCCTCCTTGTTTTACTCGCTAGAGCAGTTACTTGTGGGACCCAGCTAAGCCCTTCATCAACAATAACTCCCAAATACTTTATGCTTGTAACACGTGACAAATAATCACAACTACACGTATCAGGTAACCGCAGTAGCCTGTTACATGGGTGAGTATGGATTTGAATCTGGAAGTTATTGCCAGGTCGAGAACTGGTTGATATACCAAAACAAACAAATTTTGTTTTTGCAGTATTAAGAGCGAGAAGGCTGTCTTCAAGCCAAGACGTTACAGTTTTTATCCCTTTTTCAGCGAGACTCCTAACATTACTTCACGATGTGCCATGAAACAAGAGTACTGTGTCATCTGCAAACATCACGATGTCAACACCCTTTAACTGCAACTTACATAGGTCATTTATATAGGCGAGAAAGAGAGTTGGGCCTAGCGTACTGCCTTGAGGCACACCAAAATGGCATATAGCGCTGTTGCTTACATGTTCCTTGATCTTGACTACTTGTGGCCTGTTACTTAAGTAGGACCTGAACCATTGTAGTGGCACACCTCTAATACCCAGGTTTTCTAGCCTTGTCAATAGTATAGGGATCGACACCGTGTCAAATGCCTTTTGAAGATCGAGAAAGACACCAATACACCTTTCACTTTTGTCTAAGTAAGAGCTCACTGAGGACGAGAGGTGGAGGACAGCATCCTCAGTGGATTTGTTCTTCCTGAATCCGTATTGGTTAGGGCATAATAGGACAAATTTTTCGAAGTAGCTAACCAATCTACTGTTTACAATTCTTTCTAGGACTTTAGAGAGAGTTGGCAACAATGAAATAGGTCTGTAATTCGACGGGAGATTTTTATGACCATCTTTATAAATAGGTGTAACTAAAGCCTTTTTGAAGATGTCTGGGAAGACACCGGTTTTTAAGCTAAGTTTGATTAGATAAGTTATAGGTTCAACAATAAAAGGACATGCATATTTTATGATGTGTGATGTTATATTGTCCCATCCTTTACTTGTCCAGTCACTCATCCTACCGATTATTGATTATGTCGATGTGTGTTGCTCAGATCTGTCGTCAGATCGTCTACTTAACAACTGTATCAGATACATTTATGGTCTCCGTAAGTACGGCCTAATTGGCTGCCTATCCGTCAGCGCAGATATGTCAGAATACTTTGCACCCTTTTCACAATTCTGAACGATCCATGTGCTCCCGAGTATCTGAAATCCAAATTTCAATACCTAGGAGATTCTCATAATCGTTCTCTCCGTTCTTCGGCTAATCTTAAGTTGCTTACTCCTTTACACCGTACTGGTTATTTATCTCAATCTTTCGCGCTCACGGCCATCAGACTCTGGAACGACATCCGACCTCTTGACATTAAAAGCTTCTAACAAGTTCGTTTTTAAAAATCAAGTCCGTAAGCATGTGAAAAAATTGTTGCAAGTATTGAACTAACACAGCTCTTATTTTCATACACATATGGTATATTTCATATTTGTTCTGACATAGATAATATTTATATGTATTGTGTATATATGTTGTGCATGCATGTATATGTGTATGTATGTATTTATGTATGTATATATTGTGTGTATTTAAGTATATATGTCTATGTATGTGTGTGTATATGTATATAAAATATTTTTAGCGCTTTCTATTTTGATCCTGTTGCACCGCCTCTTGTTTGTTTATCTCTGTTTAGCCTAATGTTTGACTGGGAGAGAATGCCTTATGGCATTAAGTCCGCCATATGTACAACTTAGTGCATAAAAGATTAAATAAATAAATGTTAAGTGGATGCATTAAGAATCAAAATGGAGATGCATGGTCACCCCTGAGGATCAAGAGGAAATGCTTCGTTTCCAGTAAAATGAGTCTCCAGTTCTCTACACTCACCATAAACTCACACTACCACGTATAAAATAATGTTATGTGTATTCTGGCATGACAAAAGCAATACGCTGAATGAAATATTATTATGTTACATATTTTGACAGTAGTACATGTTTATTATACTATCGCACGTATATATATATATATATATATATATATATATATATATATATATATATATATATATATATATATATATATATATATAACAAAAATTGTTTTAAGTAAACATTCTCATCAAAAACTTTGTGCGAAATGCTTCCAACAACTACCAGCATATAATGACATGGAAGTTATGTATATGACCTTTTCCTGTCAATGTTCATCTTAAAATGTATACGTTGGGAAACACTACTAAGATCATCGAGCATAGTGCTGAGGTTTACCAGTGATTCCGCCATAATGACTATGTCGTCAGTAAATTAAAGTAGATACTGCATCTTTTCCAGTCCAGTAATTTGAAAACCTGCTGCTAACCCTTGGATTCTGTTACCCTATTTCAAATTTCACCATCCTGCTCATCGTCCTATCTTATGCCTAGTTTTGCGTTGAAGTCTCTTATAAACAACTTATAGTGTATTCTCCTTCATAAATCTCCTCAAGATACGAGGAGTAGGGGATGTAGGGGTGTGCCAAGATTAGTTCGTAAATCTGTATGACCTTTAACGAACACTTGGTAATTTGGAGTATATGGTAATGCAAACCTGGAGAATTGTGGACGATAATTGTGATACCCTCTTCTCTTGTTACTGTCCCGGTGAAGAACAATAATTTGCCGGATTGAAGAATCATCAAAAAGCATATCTTTCACCTTTTTATGGACCTTAGCGCAACCGTTCTATCCTTTCTTCCAGCTCCATAATCTTCTAGTCAATCCTTTGTGTGCTTTCATTGAATGTTACCAGGTCAAGTCTTCGAAGGAGGCAGCTAAACCTTCGCAGAGATTCTTAGCACACCCTGCCCTGTGGACTGGTAGCCGTTTTTAAGTTTATTGTTGTGTGTGTAATTTGTGAACTGGAAAATAATTTTATAAATTAACATATTAAAAATACTTTTCTTATTCACGTTTTTATTACTCTTTCCATTAAAGCTTTACCTAATTATACGATCATGGTATAAGCGGCTACCCTAACAGCGGTTAATACCTAAGAATATCAACTTAAATCTATGTTCCTCTACAGTCAAACTGTAAAAATAATACATAAAATAACACAAAAATTAAAGCCGTGTGTAAAAATCGTTTCATTCCGTTCGTTTCAGTCCATCGTAAGAGGCGATTATGGGAAATACTAGAAAAATCTCAGGCTTTCGATAAATGGTGCTATAGTCATCTTGTTTATACCAAACTTAAAATACCCACAAAGGCGATGGTCAGCAGCTTCAAAGGTGCGAGACTTCTGGTACTGTGATCGTCAATCTGCCAGACGATTAAGGCAAATCCTCCTAAAAGAAGAGGCATATTACCAGCAGTGGAGTCTTAAGGGCATGAAAAATCGAATATTTTAATAACAACTGCCCTGATTATTTTTAAGAAGGGAGTCTTTATTTTTGAGATAAAATAAAATTGCTTTGTCTGTTGAATAGATTTAGATAATTTCTAATTAAATTATATTTACTTAAAATGTGATTGACCCCAATACATATTACACACATATTACTTACAAACTTCTAACGTTCTGTGTGGTAACTGAAGTTGACAAGATAATTAATGTTAAAGTACAGCTAAAGTGAGGTAAAAGTGAAAATGCTAGCAGTGAATTATAATATCAAAAATATTATTTGTATTGCATAGATCTCATATTTCGTAACATTTAATTTACTGTATCATATTTTTTCATAATGTTTTTGGTATTATACTCTTTTAGGCAATAACGCCATAACGCCAGTGATCTGATAAAAGGCATGCGTTTCCAGTTAAGTATTTTATCAGAATCAGTAGTCAAACTTTTAGAATAAACTTTACTTCAGAAAACTCGACGACGATAAATTTATGTTTCCCCATTGTATGTGGTTTTATTACCTCTAACAGACACTCGCATCGTTATAGCAGGCTCTTTGACAATACTCTTTCTCCCCTGCCTACGCAGAGGTAATAAAACCACAGATTCTAGTGCTTATGTAACGTTAAACGGAGCATACACTGAATAGTTTATTATCGAAAAAGGTGTTAGACAGGGATGTGTAGCGTCACTGTGCCTGTTTAACCTGTTTATGGACAATTGCTTGACAGATTTAAAAGAGAATGAAAGTGGGTTGAGAATGAATGAGGTACTCATCAAATGTTTTCTCTATGCTGATGACCAAGTATTACTTGCGTCTTCGGCCGAGGAGTTGCAGGAGATGGTGACTGCTATGAGAGGAGCTTTTATTAGAAAGGGAATAAAGATGAATGTAAAGAAGACGAAAGTGATGGTGTTTGAAAGAGATAAGGCAGTGACATACTGCAATATCATGATTGGAGATAAACAAGTTGAACAGGTAAAGGAGTTTGTGTATCTGGGCTCAAAGTTTACAAGAGATGGAGAGTGAATGCAGGAAACATGGTGAATGGAGCTTTGCACTCCTTTATGAGAAGTCGAAAGGTGTCTAACAAGGCTCGTTTAGCTGTGCATGAGGGGGTTTTGGTTCCGACACTCGTGTACGGAAGTAAAAGTTGGGTAATGCAGAAAAAACATGAAAGCAGAATGAAGTTGAGATGAGTGCGTTAAGAAGTATGATAGGAGTTAAACTGAGTGATATGATAAAAAATAGTGAGATAAGGAAACGACGTGGTCTGAAAGAAGATGTACTGACTAAAATTGAGAAAGGTATGCTGATATGGTTTGGCGATGTCGAGAGAATGAATGAAGAACGATTGACAAAATAAGTGTATAAGGAGAGTGTAAATGAAAGTGTTGGAAGGGGTAGACCTAGGCGGACCTTTTCAGACCAAATCAGGGACGTCTTGAAAAAAGACCAGGTCAAGAGTACCCTAAACCGAAGACCATGTATGAAGGGAATAATGAAAGTGGACGAAGCGAAACAAGTATGTAAGGATCGTAGCAAGTGAAAAGAAGTGGTCTCTGCCTACCCCTACGGGAAAGAGGCGTGATTATATGTATGTATATAATAGGCTAATCAAAATTTAATTTAATTTTTTATAGTTAATTTTTCTGAAGTACAGTTATTTCTATGTGTATAAATACTAATTCTAATAATGCACTTAACGGGAAACGCGGGGTTTTTGTAACATTTTGAATGAAATAGAGTTTATTATATGTATTTATATACCCATCATTTTACTATTATATAGAAGTAATTAAATCACATACAATTGGCAAATACAAATTTCTCGTCGGCATGTTTTCTGAAATAAAGTTTATTCTTTAATTTTATATACTGATTTTGATAAAACACTTAACTGGAACCGCACGGTTTATGTTACATCTAATATATAAAAATTAATTTTTGTTTGTTCGTATTTTATGAGCTGCTATGCCTTTTATACGATTACTGTAAAACTTTGTCAACATATTGCTTGGGCTTGTTTATATTGCTTGCAATTGCAAATGTTTTTGGTAGTAGGTAGCGCCCGTATCGTACCAATTTTTTTAAGTGTTATATTATTCACTTGCAATGAATGTATTGTCATCCATAATTAAACAAAAGATTAGAATAGAATAGAATAGAATTAGTAATTCAATGTCAGTTTTTATAGTTCACGATATTATTTTGAGGATAATTTCTAATAATATGGAAATATTATAACATATCCTAAATAGGATATTCGTAAACCGTCATTACACGATTATGTCAAGACTAATTTTGGGAGAAATGTATGTCAAAGCACAAGGCTATACCAATTACTATTAGGTAGGTTGAAACAAGTGTTGTTTCGGAATTCATTTTGAATTATACCTGATAATTTAATTTGAGATCTGTAAATAGACCCATAAATTTAGATATTTGCTTACTTTGCTTCTTCAGTTTTCTTTTACTACTTACACTTAATGGTCAAATGAATACACGCAAAGCTAAGATGCGCCAAATTAAGAAATAATTTCGAATGGTGCTTTATGAACTAAAAGCTCAAAAGAGTAGTTTAAGCAATTTTTTTTAATTTTTTATTAATTCGATTTTTTAATTGGTAAATAACAGAATTAGTGAATATACGCAAAAATGTTGATATTTGTTTAAACGTTATAACATTTATGATATTCATATGTACTATAAGTTATATAGACAAATAAAATAAATATGATAATGGTCTTTATTAGCTTTTTCTTTTTCTTTCCTACTTAATTACACGCGATTATGATGTTCATCCACAAATTAATAAATAGTCAAACATCATTATGTTACTTACTTACTTCTTTTAACTACGAACATTTTGCATAAAACTATTTTTACGGATTTTATCGCGTTTAATTAACTTATTTTATATTCCCGACGTTTCGGTTGCTTTCCAGCAACCGTGGTCACGGGGGACTGAGGTGATTGACGTCCCTATGTCAGTGTTAAACCGAAGTACCTTCAGCTTTTTAATTAATAATTTTGGTAAGATCTACGCAGAATGAACTAACTGTGTCTTGAAGTCTTGCAGTGGCATGCTTGGGTTTAGTTTGAATTTTATGAATAACAGGATCCCAAGCAGGAGGTAGTACCCAGCCTCCCTCTCTATTGAAATTAGGATATTTTTTAATTTCAATAGCCTCACTTATCATCCTTGGCAGGAATCGATGTTCTTTCGCGAGAATTTGTGGTTTATCAAACCTAATGTAATGGCGGGGGCCGTCTAGGATATGACATCTTAATTCCATAAACTCTAAAATTCAATTTACTATGGAGTTAGAGGCAAATAATTCTTTAGCTTTCCTAGATGTGTTAGTTATAAGAAATCCTGATAATACCATAGGTCACACTGTGTATAGAAAAAAGACCCTTACAAACCGATATTTAAACGGTGAATCCCACCATCACCCTTAACAGTTAGCTACCGTGGGCAAATCTTTGTTACAGAGAGCACGAGGGATCTGTGACAGCAAACACCTGGCCGCCAAGCTTCAGCACTCAAGCAGGTTCTGCACGACAACAAGCTTCGGGTTCCGCGCCTACGTCACAGTGACCGAGTGAAGCCGGCCACAGTCGAGCGTGTGCCTGCTGTACTACCGTATGTCAGAGGTGTCACAGACAAGACTGACTACATCTTGAAGCGAGCTTCTATTAGAACATTTTTCAAGCCGCCGAAGAAGATTAGTCAGTGCTTACCATCCGTCAAGTGCAATATTCCTCTACAAGATGCAGGAGTGTACAAGCTTGATTGTGAGTGTGGTCTCTCATATATAGGGTAAACAAAACGATCTATAAAAACCCGCGTAAAAGAGCACATAGCTGACGTAAAGCACCAACGTTCCGGGAAGTCTGCAGTTTGTGATCATATCCTAGACGGCCCCCGCCATTACATTAGATTTGATAAACCACAAATTCTCGCGAAAGAACATCGATTCCTGCCAAGGATGATACGTGAGGCTATTGAAATTAAAAAAAATCCTAATTTCAATAGAGAGGGAGGCTGGGTACTATCACCTGCTTGAGATCCTGTAATTCATAAAATTAAAACTAAACCCAAGCATGCCACTGCAAGACTTCAAGACACAGTTAGTTCATTCTGCTTAGATGGGACCAAAATTATTAATTAAAAAGCTGAAGGTACTCCGGTTTAACACTGACATAGGGACGTCAATCACCTCAGTCCCCCGTGACCACGGTTGCTGGAAAGCAACCGAAACGTCGGGAATATAAAATAAGTTAATTAAATGCGATAAAATCCGTAAAAATAGTTTTATTCAATGTGTAGTATTCGCGTAAATATAAGAAATCATTACGAACATTTTATTAAATAAGAACGATTACTGCGTTATTTCGTTCCAAAAAAAAAATACTTGTTAATCAAGTAAGTAATAATACGCCTAAACAATTCTATAATATCGCGAGCAAACGTGAATACGTTGGTGCGGGACGAAGGGGCAGAGTGATATTCGCGCTCACTCGCGGCATGTGACTCGCTAGTGTATGCAGTAAGCTTAGAGCGTATGCATGTTTGTTGGATACTGTCAGCATCGTCGTCGTTTACGAAATAATATTAACTGATGATATATTTTAAAATATGAATTTAATAATGAGTTACAAATGTAATAGTAGATCAAAAAAGATTCTGGATTTATTAAGTAAGTAGTTGAACCGTTCTAAAGTAGATAGTATTTTAATTTAAATAAAAGTAGAGGTTTTACATTAACATTTTGATAGATTTGGTAAAACTTAGATTGCATGTAACTGAGAGTGACCCTATTTCCATTTCCCAAAATTGGTCCTAAACTAGACATAGGCCCTAAGAACTTCTCGAAAGAAAAACTACCTACTACCTGACCCGGGAATCGAATAAAGTACCTCTTAGTAATTTCTTAGGGACTGTGTTAACACAGGTTAAGGATCAGTTTTGGCAAAAGGCTATAGGTTCGCTCTCACTTACATGCGATTTAAGTTCTAACAAATCTGCCTAAATAATACATATTTACTAGCTACAAACGAGGCAAAAGGCCTTTTTGTTATATTAATAAGGATGTTATTTGTTATATTATACTATAATATTTTTTTAGATTGTAATGAGCAAAATCAATTAACTAACAACAATAGCTCAGTGACACATGATAACTCTTACAAAGAACCTCCTACGAGTCGCAGTTGTAGTCGGTGCTCGATAAATTATAGACTGTGTCATCAAATGAAGAGCCATTTTCGCCAGCAGTCTCCGAATATTTACCACATTCAAATGCAAGCCCTAGTTCCAGTCCGGTTCGAGATTTTAACGATCCTATGTCGTCATCGTTGTTGAAGGATCTAACTTACAGTTTAAACGAATATGCTTTTTTATCAAGCCCATTTACAACCAAAAACCAAAACGATTATAATATTTTCATAGCTTCACCGACAGTTATTTTTTCCAAGTCCTCAATAGTCTAATACCATAAACACTAGACCAGAAATAGATAACACTTCCTATAAAAGGCTAAACCAAGATGAAAACATCAACCAATATTATAATTTAGAATAGCCTTACATAGACGGTATTGCACCTTTGCCAAATGAAATTTTCCTAGAGTCAATATTCAATAACAACCACGAGGAAACAATTACTGCTCCAATTCTTCCATATAGCTCTAAATCTGTCGCTTCAGCTAATATAATTAACCTTCCAACGCCTACCATCACCTCAGAAAATAATATAGTCGTTTCTCCGGAAATAGAAGCAACTGTGTGTCAGCCATTATTAGTGACTGAGGGTAATCACAAGCCTAGAAAAAGACAATGAAACATGGACACGTGGACAAAAGTAAAAACAAAGAAAATTCGAAATATAGGCGCACAGCCCCAAAGATGTATGAGAGATCCTTGCGCCTGTAAGCTGAAGTGTTTTGAAACTATTCAACGTGAAGATAGACTGAACTTATTTGAATATTTTTGGGCTACAGGCTGTCATGAAACTCAGTGGCATTTTATTTTGAATAACACAGAAATTAAGGAACCTAAAGTTATTTAAGTTCAGAGACATCGGGAAAGAAATCGAACTTTGATATATTATTTGCCAATGAATAATATAGGACATGTAACAAAAATCAATGTTTGTAAAACAATGTTCTTAAATACGCTTGGTATTCAAGAAAGAACTGTTTACACCGTCATTGATAAGTATAATAATGATAAACAAATAACAGACCTACGGGGTAAGCACGCAAACCGACCTCATAGAACAACAAATGCCACCGAACAAAATGTTATACAACATATAAAATCATTCCAATTAGTCTCATTATTTATTATTTATTTATTTCTCATTGTTTCAGAAAACGAAAACTTTCAAAATATAAAAGTTGCAAATGAATACCAATATAGTCAAATATTTAATACGCAATTCAACCTTTCTTTTTTCAGACCAAAAATTATTAAAAAAAAATTATTACAAAAATTTTGCAGTGAATATGAAAATGCAACGGAAGAGGCTAAACTCCAGCTCCAACAGCAGTACGAAAGTCATATTAAAATAAGAATATTGTTAGAGAAATAAAGAATAAAGAAAAAGATTCAGCAGACCCAAAATTAAAAACCGTAGCTGTATTTGATTTGGAGAAGGTACTAAGTCTGCCTCAGTCAAATGAGGGTATTTTCCATTATAAAAGAAAATACCCAGCATATAATTTTACTATATATAATTTAATTTCACGACAGGGTTATTGTTTCTTCAGGGCATGCACAAATTGCAAAAAGAGGTGCTTATGTAATCGCAAGTTGCTTGTATAATTTTTTTGAAGCGGAAGCTTGTAGAGGCATAAAGTCTTTTTCATTATACTCCGACAATTTTTCTGGCCAGAATGGAAATAGATATGTTTTTTCGATGTATCTATTTGTTTCACGGACATTACACTTAGAAATTATTCACAGATTTTTATAGAGAGGACACACACAAAATGAAGGCGATTCAATGCACGCCTATTTAGAAAAAAATATGAAAAATAAAACATTATATACACCCGATCAATTATATGAAATAATAATGAATGCGAAAATTCAAAATAAATTTATTGTTAATGAAATGACACAGGCTAATTTTTACAATTTTAAGTCTCAAGTAACATCTATTAAAAACTGGATTCACGATACAAACGGCAATAAAGTCCTTTTCTCAAAAATAAAGAAGTTAAAGCAAGTCCTGAGACACCAAACAAGTTATTTTTTAAGTACGATTTTGAAAATCATGATAACTTGGTTTCAGACACTACAAATCGTATCTCATCATGTACACGTAAATCAAATATTAGCCCTCAGAGTTCAAATTAACTCATGCCCGCTTATGACAAATGTCTACCAATTTCGAATGCTGCGAAACGCAAATATATTTTGTTTTGAAATATTTTTATAACTTTTAAAATATATATAATTATCTGCAAAATATAAATGAGCCTTTTTTGCTTTACCAATATTATTAACTGATATTATACCAACTCCAGATATACAAAAATTAAATTTGACGGCACGTGCACCATTGCACGTGCGGCAGCGTCGGTATAGCTAGACAGAATTCTTGTAAATAACACGTGCTCCGCACACCTGCACCATTGCACCTGCGGTGGCGCCCGCTTGGCTTGTATAAAACGGACGGAGCTGCCGCCATTAGGACAGTCTTGGCTCTGACGTGGAACGGTACGCTTGTCGTATTCCGTTACTAGTTTATCCTCGACTCCGTTACTAGTTTATTCGTGTAAACGAATTAATTATTATTCCTAACTACAAAATTAGTCTCTGTACTATACTCAATTACCCTGCCTACATCAGAAGTGGGATAAAGTCCCCATTTTTGCCCACATACAATTTTCGAATAGTATGAGGATTATTACATTTGTGAATGACTATAATGCATTCTGCATTGATGATTCTGTTTTTATGTTAAATACCGTAATGAAATTTTCTGTCCTACTTACGATATTGTCGTATCATTAAAGTGTAGAGAAAAGATAAAAGTGAAATTATTTAAGCCAAAAGATAAATCCTTTTGTTCGATTTGTATTAAAAGTACCCGCAAGTATTTTCATTATTTCTTGACGTACCTAAATATTTTAACAAATGTCAAAAGAAATGTTGGAGGCTTTCTAATTAACTTGTTCAAGTTTTGTTGTAATTTTATAGTTTACGTGAAACATGATTATCATTTGCTATATTTTGAAGTTCAAAGCGTTTAAGGGTTGTACTACAATAAAGGATTAACTTTAACACTCTATGGATTGAAAATAATAAGTGACATTTTTGTGTTCTAATGTGTTGATCAGTGTTGCAGTTTGCTCCGAATACTGTGTGGTCGACAAGATTGGGGTTCGATGTCGAGAGATTCGTAGAAGTCTCTACAACAATGATCAATGAGGAAGATGTTGTGACGGCTAATCGAACATGGTCAGGTACGGCCGAGCGCGAGAAAGATTGAGCCTACACCGCTACAGTCTGTAACTTATCGGCAGATCTTACGGCAAGGCAATTCAAGCGGCCGCCGAACAAATGGTGCTTTGGCGCTGTAAATAGACGGCTTTCGTAGATTTTGCGCAGTTGCCTCCTTCGCTTCGAAATATGTTGTGGTATCTGTCTCTACACATAGTTTCTATTTTTTTCAATGTTTTCAAATGTCATACAGTTGCCGTTTCTTAAGAGAATATGTGATGAATTTTGGAAGCTCGGAATTCCATGGTTCGCAATACATTCATCTCGATATCTTTTAATTTTGAAAAGCAGTGCGACGATTTGCTAACGCTAGTACGGCGCAACGGCTTGCTGGCGCGAATGTGGCACGAACTCAGCAAAACGAAAAGCTGTAGTGCGTTTGCCTGGAGGTAGCCACATCGGCGCGTTCCAGACTTAAATGAAGTCTAGGATGGCCGACCGTTGTAATATTTAACAAGAGTTAATATCTGTTAGCAAGTGGTGATAACTGATAGACCGTATGCTGTTCACTGTCAACCGCACGAGGACGTGCGACAGTCAGAGGTAGCCGTGTCTGTGCATCTAGAAAATAATAGAGACGTTGCAATACTCTAGCGAAGTAATTATTCTAGTGCAGGAAAGAAACATGAAGTTGCAGGGAGGCTGGTCTGTGCTGCACTGGGATATGTGTCGAGTTGCTGTTGGTTTACATACTTAGGTGTTATCGTGTCACTACGTCCCTCACGATACACTTTTGTGTGATTGTGACGGGTACATGTTTGCGGTATGGTTGGTCTGTAACTGTTCTATACTGAATTGAAAAAAAAGAGAGTAAGAAAAAAATGTGGTTCTTACTATCACTGCAGGGCGTTTGCCGGTCCAATGATATAGCTAAAGGGAATAGTGATTCTGGACTAGCATAAATAGTACTTGAAAAAAAAGCGTAAGAAAAAAAATAGTTCTTACTATCATTGCAGGGCTTTGTGCCGGTCCAATGATATGGCTATAGGGAATAGTTATTCCGGACTAGCAAAAACAGTACTTGAAAAAAAAAAAGAGAAAATAGAAAAAGCTACAGACTAATCATACCGATCTAACATAAAGATGATTAAAGTTTTGTAGGGCTTACTGCCGGAACAAAATTAACTGTCACCCGAGTCTGAAGGGTCAATATAGACCGGACCAGACACTGTTTTGTCAGGAGAATCGAACGATGTTTTTCTGTCTACAGATACCTAAGATTGTGATGGAGCGCGTGCGAGGACGCACGCATGTCAGTATTGCCGTGACGGCACGTGCACCATTGCACGTGCGGCAGCGTCGGTATAGCTAGACAGGATTCTTGTAAATAACACGTGCTCCGCACACCTGCACCATTGCACCTGCGGTGACGCTCGTTTGGCTTGTATAAAACGGACGGAGCTGCCGCCATTAGGACAGTCTTGGCTCTGACGTGGAACGGTACGCTTGTCGTATTCCGTTACTAGTTTATCCTCGACTCCGTTACTAGTTTATTCGTGTAAACGAATTTATTATTATTCCTAACTACAAAATTAGTCTCTGTACTATACTCAAATTACCCTTCCTACAAATTCATTTCATAGACTAAATAGAGTGGTATTATTGTTTACCAAAGTTCACATATATAATATATAAATGAAATAAAATGGTAAGTTTAGGTTTTTGAGTAAAAACCACAAATATTAAAAGGAAATAATGCAGTAAACATATTTACGCTCTCCAAAACTGTACTGCTAATAAATTCAATAGAGTTGTAAAAGGATTTACTTTTATAACAGTAAGTTAATGTAGGATAAGATGTACATAAACGCTAATATTTATAACGGAGCATTCAGAGTTAATTACGAGAAGTAGCACAACATATTAATTTCCATATATTTAGAAAATGATAAAACTAAATAATAAACGATCATATTCATATTGTGTTGTATTTTTTATCTGTTTAAGGATGTATAAAACATAATTTTAAGAATAAAGAGTTATAGGTATTTTAAGAGTTTTTTTTGTATTTTTTAAGCATGATTTTGAGCAATGCAGTAACGAATATGAGAAATTCCTCATATAAATTGCTGCATTGCAGTTACAGTTAAGTGAAGCTAACGAGTAGTTTAATAACTTAAAAGCGTCCCAAACTTAAAGTCTGTTTAATAAGCTCATAGAATGTAAATCTTATAAAACATTGCAACACAATCCATTTTCTTGGTGATCATTTTGTCACATCAAGAACAGCAGAAAAGATTACTTGCAGTAGCAGAAAATGAGAGAAATACATAAAAATTAATAAATATGGTAGTTGTAATGTCCTTGCTATTCAAGGAATACGGGGAACGTTTATTTAAACACACTGAACTCGTAAACGATCATTTATTCACACAATACAGGGTAGCCGTAGAACCCGTTATTATTATCTACCGACACAATATGCTACATCCCTCCACACTTAGATTACAACGTAATATACAATATATAAGCATTATACCTAATTAATGATTAAGTACCACATTTTATTTGGGAAGCAACCAACTATGCCTTATGTATAATTGATGGACATGTTGCGCTTACACAATTTTAGCATAAAAAAAATCAAAAACACATATACTACAATACATACATTGTTTTATGTATAATAAAAAATGACATTAATCACTCGACTTTAACACCTCTCCTCTACGTTTATTAAGAATACACAAAAAAACAATTATAAACAAAACAAATGTTTACATTAGATTTAGTAAGTATAAATATTATAAAACTAAGCGTTTAGGTGGTTTAATAGCGCGGCCAGATCGAGTGCGCATGGTCGTGGAGGTTTGAGGCGGTGGGGACACGTCTCCCATGTCAGACTCCGCGTGAGTCAGCACCGGTGCCGCCTCACCGCCGTCAGGTCCCGGTGGTTGTGCGGCTAGCGCACCACCTGGGCTATTGAGAGGTAATGATGCAGGTGTATCATGAGAGGCACTGGGACCTGCCGTGCTCCCAACGTCCATATCCTCAAACGTCCACGCCGCTTCACCACGACTGCTGTTATGTGATTTGGCTGACATTAACTGATTCACATGACGTCTCCAAATGATATCGGATCTCTGTATCGTCACATCATATAGAACTTTACCTAAGCGTGCAACGACCTGGCCAAGGATCCATGTTGGTCTTTTGGGATTGGCTCGATAGTCTCGTACCCAAACTTTCTCCCCAATCGAAAATGCTTTAATTTTACCACCAAAATATAATTTTTGACGATTTTGATTCACTAACACATTTTTATGTATTAGAGGTTTTCGATCTAAATTTGAACGCTTAACAGCGATTAAATCAGGTTAACAACGTAAATTCCGACCGAACATAAGCGATGCAGGTGATACTCCCGTCGTACAATGCGGTGTATTCCGATAGTGAAACAAATAGTTATCTAAGTGATTAGCGAAGTCTTTAAACCCACAATCCTTGATAGCATTCACAATAAACCGCTTACAAGTCTTTACTGCGTTCTCGGCGAGTCCATTACTCTGTGGCGAGTACGCAGGAGATAAAATGTGAGTTATGCCATTATCAGTACAGTACTTAGAAAATTCAGACGAAACAAAGGTTTTGGCATTGTCTGTGACTATTTTATTGGGAATGCCGAAACGTGAAAAAATTTTTTTTAATTTATTGATAAGTTCTTTTGATAAAAAATTTGACATTAATTCGCATTCAATCCATTTACTATGCGCATCGACTAGTACAAGAAAAATCTTCCCATGAATTGGGCCGAGGTAATCTAAATGGATTCTTCCGAAAACAGAGTCAGGCCACCCCCACGACTCCAAGCGCGCTTTCGCAGGAGATGGTCGCAAGGATATGCAACGACCACAGTTAGAAACCATGTTTTCTATGTCGCTGTCGATACCCGGGTACCAACAGCGTTCTCTAGCAATCATTTTCATTTTAATTACTCCTAAGTGCGCAGCATGCAGTTCTTGTAGCACAGCAGCCTTATAAACAGTAGGCACTACAATTCTGTGACCTCTCATGAGAACTCCGCTATCAACATATAATTCATGCTGGCATCTATTATATGGCAAAAGTTCTGATGACACTTTCCGTGGCCACGATTTGGTCACATATTGCATGACAAGTGACAGAACTTTATTTTTATGAAAAGCGGCCCGCAGCTCGTCTAATGAAGCGGGCAGTGGCGCGCCAGCAGCCGCTAGCGCGTTAACATAACTGGTGACGTCATCTACGTGCGCCGTATCCTGCGACGAATCACAATCAATGGGAAACCGACTCAAATAATCCGCTACATTAGATTCACTATTAATGAACTCAATTTTATAATTATAGGCAGCCAGAAATAAAGCATACCGTTGCAGTCTCGCTTCGGACATATGAGGAACTCCTTTATCGGGGGAGAAAATAGAAAGGAGGGGCTTGTGGTCTGTTCTCAAAATAAATGGTTGCTGGCGGCCATAAAGATATTGATGGAATTTTTTGATTCCATAAATAATGGCAGTCGCTTCTTTCATAATTTGACTATAGCCACGCTCACTTTTAGTGAGAGCACGCGAAGCGTAACTGATCGGGCGCTCGGCACCCGCGGGGTAGCGCGCCGCGAGCACCGCGCCTAGCCCGCCGGGGGCCGCATCCACTGTCAGAACCAGCTGCTGCCGCGGGTCAAAGTGCGCCAGTACGCGACTTGAACATAACTCGTCTTTGATAGCATCGAATGATTTCTGATGTTTCGCCGTCCATTCCCATTTCATATTTTTTCGCAGTAAATTATGTAATGGTTCAAGAATGACCGCCGCTTGCGGTATAAAGCTACGGTAAAAGTTAACTAAACCCAAAAATGATTTTAATTGTCGGACGTTTCCTGGCACCCTTGCTTGTGTAATAGCCTTTATTTTATCCGGATTTTTATGAAGGCCAAAACGATCAATAACAAAACCCAAATATTCTATTTTATTTTGGAAGAATGAACATTTCGAGCGCTGGAGCATTAGCCCGGCGTCTCTTAGACGACTTAGTACCAAATCGACACGTTCCCAATGTAATTCGGCAGTCGGAGCCGCGATTAACAAGTCGTCGAGGAAACACTCCACGCCATCTATGCCGAGCAGCAGTTGCACCATAGCACGCTGGAACAAAGCTGGCGCATTTGACAAACCGAACACTAATCTTGTATAAACAAAAAGACCTTTATGCGTATTGATACATGTATATTTTTGTGACTCATCATCTAGAAGGAACTGATTATAACTATTTGATAAATCAAGCCTACTAAAGTAACGACAATCGTGTAACGATGCACATAACTCACTTATTTTGGGCAATGGATAAGAGTCAATTATTAGGGCCTTATTGATCGTCATGGAATAATCGCCGCAAATACGTACGTCATTATTTTTCTTTAATACTGCAACAATCGGTGACGCGTAATTAGAATAAGAAACCGGTTTGAGTATGCCAGCGCGCACTAATCGGTCCAACTCTGCGCTTACCTTATCTTTGAGCGCAAAAATTTTTTAAAGCTAGGCCGGTGCGGCCTAGCTTTAAAAAATTTTGGTGTGACACCTTCTTTTAAGTGTAGCGTTAACTTATACTTATTGAACGTGCCCAACCCACCAGAAAATAATGTTTTATATTTCGACAAAATAAATTTTTCTTTATCTACTGAACAATAATTTAATGAGATAAAAGCGAAATTAAATTTTGTCATAAAGTCCCTACCGAGCAAGGGAACCGGGCCATTTTCAACAACATAAAATTTTATATTATGCGTTACATTATTATATGTGACTGGTAAGTAACACATGCCCAATAGCCTTAAAGCAGAACCACTGTATGTATATAAAGTTTTATTGGACTCACCGAGTGACAAGTTTACGTGACGAGAAATACATATACCATATGCGCGCCGGCAGCGCTGATACCCCACTACCGGAATCAACCTCCATACTAAGAGTAACACCTCGCACTATAACTTCAAGAGATATCGGTTTTTCTTCCTTACATAAAATAGTATTAATACGTGATTCATTATTTATATCTCTAACATTATTAATTGGTGAAAAATCATTACATTCGTCCCTATCACTACCTTCCAAAATGTAATTATTCTGCATACCATTATGCTGCTTTTTCACAATTTTGTCCTTTTTGGTTGTAATCTCGTTATGTACGTAGTATCCCTTAGAACACATTCTTTTTAAATGCCCTTTTGCACCACACAAATTGCACGACAGATGACGATAGCCACATACGGAGGTATCGTGTGACCTCGCACCACACACACTACACCTGGGGGCTCCGCCGTCGCCGCCACCACGGGCGCGACCGCCTCGTGTACCGCCGCTTGCAGTAGCTTTTCGCTGCGAGTCCGTATATAGCACAGGTTCAGACTTAATTAACTCTGCCGAATCGCCAGCGGAAACAATACGCTGCGCACTTTCAACTGCACAAGCTACTTCAAGTGCCTTATTTAGTTTTAGTTGATTGGGATCTTCTCTAAATAATTTTTCTCGGGCCGACGCAGTGTCAAGACCAAGTACAAAACGATCCGTCAAACACATCTCTAGAGCTGTACCAAAACAACATGCCGATGCTAGTCCACGAAGACGAGCAGCATACTCCACCATCGACTCGTGAGGGTCCTTTTTAGCCGAATAAAACTTTTGTCTTTCAGCGTATATACACTTTTTTGGGTCGAAGTGGCCGTCAAGCGCAGCAATAATCGCCTTGTAATCGGTTGATTCAGGCGTATTTGGATACAATAAATCACGAGTAAGACGATATGAGTCTTGTGACATGCTATTCAATAAAATTGCCCGTCTTCTCACTCTTTGAGCATCTGTGATATCGTCGATTCCATTTGCAATAAAGAAGTTGTTTAGTTGTGCTACGTGTACCACCCACTCATCTGTTTTGCAATCGAAAACTGGCACTTTCCCATAGATAGACATTTTAACGCGTGACTTCTACTGTTGGTTAATCGATTATTAATACACAAAATAAACTCGTCGCCACTGTAATGTCCTTGCTATTCAAGGAATACGGGGAACGTTTATTTAAACACACTGAACCCGTAAACGATCATTTATTCACACAATACAGGGTAGCCGTAGAACCCGTTATTATTATCTACCGACACAATATGCTACAGTAGTAAAGCGCAAAGTTAATTAAAACTAAAAGTAATAATAATAATAGTTTAAATGAAACTAATTTTACGGATTTTATCGCGTATATTAACTTATTTTACATTCCCGACGTTTCAAGCACTTTACAGCACCCATGGTCACGGGGGGGACTGAGGTGTATGACGTCCCAATGTCATAGTTAACCACGGCTACCTCCAGATTAAAATTATTAATTTTTGTTCCGATCTACGCAGTATGAACTTACAGTATCATGAAGTCTTGCAGTTGTATACTTGGGTTGGGATTTAATTTTATTAATTATGGGATCCCAAGCAGATGGTAGCACCTAGCCATCTTCTCTATTGAAATTAGGATGTTTTTTGATTTCAATAGCCTCGCGAATCATCCTTGGAAGGAATCGGTGTTCTTTAGCGAGGATTTGTGGTCTATCAAATCTAATGTAGTGACGGGGGCGATCCTGTACATGTTCACAGACTGCAAACTTCCCGGAGCGTCTATTCTTCACATCAGCTATGTGTTCTTTAACGCGGGTTTTTATGGATCTTTTAGTTTGTCCTATATAAGAGAGACCACATTCACAATCCAGCTTGTACACTCCTGCATCTTGCAGAGGAATATTACACTTGACTGATGGTAAAAACTGACTAATCTTCTTCGGCGGCTTGAAATATGTTTTAATGGAAGCACGCTTCAAGATGTAGCCAATCTTGTCAGTGACACCTCTGACATATGGCAGTACAGCAGGCACTCGCTCGACTGTGGCCGGCTTCACTCGTTCACTGTGACGTAGGCGCGGGACCCGATATTATTCTAGATGTATTAGTAATTCGGAATCCTGATAACACCTTGAGCCACACTGTGTATAGAAAAAAGGCCCATACAGATAGATATTTAAACGGTGATTCTCACCACCATCCTTCACAGTTAGCTACCGTGGGTAAATCTTTGTTTCAGAGAGCACGAGGGATCTGTGACAGTAAACACCTGGCCGCCGAGCTCCAACACGTCAAGCAAGTTTTGCACGACAATAAGCTTCGGGTCCCGCGCCTACGTCACAGTGAACGAGTGAGGCCGGCCACAGTCGAGCGAGTGCCTGCTGTACTGCCATATGTCAGAGGTGTCACTGACAAGATTGGCTACATCTTGAAGCGTGCTTCCATTAAAACATATTTCAAGCCGCCGAAGAAGATTAGTCAGTTTTTACCATTAGTCAAGTGTAATATTCCTCTGCAAGATGCAGGAGTGTACAAGCTGGATTGTGAATGTGGTCTCTCTTATATAGGACAAACTAAAAGATCCATAAAAACCCGCGTTAAAGAACACATAGCTGATGTGAAGAATAGACGCTCCGGGAAGTTTGCAGTCTGTGAACATGTACAGGATCGCCCCCATCACTACATTAGATTTGATAGACCACAAATCCTCGCTAAAGAACACCGATTCCTTCCAAGGATGATTCGCGAGGCTATTGAAATCAAAAAGCATCCTAATTTCAATAGAGAAGATGGCTGGGTGCTACCATCTGCTTGGGATCCCATAATTAATAAAATTAAATCCCAACCCAAGTATACAACTGCAAGACTTCATGATACTGTAAGTTCATACTGCGTAGATCGGAACAAAAATTAATAATTTTAATCTGGAGGTAGCCGTGGTTAACTATGACATTGGTACGTCATACACCTCAGTCCCCCCCGTGACCATGGGTGCTGTAAAGTGCTTGAAACGTCGGGAATGTAAAATAAGTTAATATACGCGATAAAATCCGTAAAATTAGTTTCATTTAAATGTGTAGTGTTCGCGTAAATATAAGAAATCACTATAATAATAGTTCATTTGATACAGACAACACAGATCCAATACAAAATTAAATCTTTAAATTACACCTTAAATTTTAATTCTTATTATTGCTTAATTAATGAAATTATTAAATATTGTTATTTAGATATTCATAAATTTGACCACCTACTAAAAAAATCACTAAATGCACAAATATTACAAATAATTTTGAGGAGATTATTTTATTATCTATTAAAAATATATAAATGTATATAATAAAAAGCAAGAATTAATTAATAAAATTAATAAGCCATTATATTCAATTTAGGTGGAAAATATGAAAAACTGGAATAGGGTGTCCTAATTTAGAAATTTTATCACTAAAAACTTCCGCAAATTATATCAAATAAACATGTATCGGCTCAGAATGAGATAAAAAAACATATTGGCCATGAATTGTCTGTTCAAGTCATGTTAATATAACGAGGAGCGCTTTGACTTCATAAATGTATATGATATGATATGTCCTTGATAAACCTGGTCATCAGGGACAGTTTGTGTAAATAATAATGTAAACAGTAATGACTCATTATTTTTATCTACACTCTATGACAGTGCCACGACAAAGAATATAATCTTAAAAAGGAATTTAAATATTTAAAAAAATAAATTTATTATCTATTGTGATGATATGGGCAATCATTTGGGCATTATGTTTGATTATGTTAAATAACTATTTAAAAGGACAGCTGATCAGTAAATTATTGCATACCCGGAGCATGCTTTAGTGACGTAATGAATAAAGTTTTAGCTAGTAAGTTTGCTCTAATAGCACACTAATACTTGTTGAAAGAAGAGGCAATGTAAACAAAAATCAGTGATTAAAATACATTGATTATTTAAATACTTTATATTTACATAAAATAATCTTGTTTATTACATTGGCTTACATACAGGTTTGACCACAGAAAAATAAAATAAGGTATGTTTTAAATTTGTAAATGAAAATTTTGCATGTAATTTAATTGTAATAATTATAATAATAGAATTAATATAATAGACATACATACTTTAATACTTTTATATAGAAATTTTGACTAGAAATAGATATATCTCACTATTATTTAAAACATAGCAAATGTACTATCTTATTATTTATATCTATATTAACTCAGCCAAAGACTTGGCTACCTAAACATCTGTAAACAGTGTAATGACTTGATATGTAATTTGGAATCAGTTCCAAGTAATTTAAATTAACAAAATGACACAATACGAATTAGCTAGATTAGCTAAAGATTACCCTAGCAGTTATGATAATAATTTAAATAATTTAGAATGTAGTTTACAAATCCTTAGTTGTATTACTCCAGATAATAACAATAAAAATTTGCAACGAGCTAGAAACTAAATTGGTCTTAAATAGAAAAAATATTCATATTTTATGTATTACTGAACATTAGTTCTATAACATATGTATAAATGATTATTATCTTTATATTTATTCCGATAATATCCCGGAAGTCAGTCTGATTGAGATTAGAAAGGTCTTTCCACCATCGTTAAAACGGCAAGGTCCCGGGCGAGGATGGAATTACAGCTGAACTTTTGAAAGCGGGTGGGGAACCGGTACTTGAAGTCCTTCAGAAGCTCTTTTATTCCGTCCTCCATGTTAACACTACTCCAGAGGCATGGAGCAGAATTGCAGTGGTCTTGTTCTTCAAGAAAAAAGACAACGCTCTCTGGAAGAACTACAGACAGAATTCCCATCTGTGTCGCGTCTACGTACTGTTTTCTGAAGTCATTACGAATCGTCTCGCACGTAGACTCGAAGACTTCCAGCCTCCCAAAGAAGCCAGTTTCCGAAAGGGCTTTAGTACCATAGTACAACATACACACCCTTCGGCAAATTGTACAGGAAACGAAATAGTACAATCTGCCACTTATACATGCGTATGCGTACCTACTATGAGAAAGCTTTTGATTCCGCCGAAATTTGGGCAGTTATCCAGTCCCTCCAGCGGTGCCAAGTTAACTGTCGGTATATCGAAGTGCTGAAATGTTTGTGCAGTAGGGCTACGACGGCTATCCAAGTTCAAAACCAGAGTACTAAACCTATCTAACTGCAAAGAGATATAATACAGAATGACGTATATCCCCGAAACTCTTCACCACTGCATTGAAAGACCTTTTCAAGCTACTGGACCGGAATTAATACGGTATAAACATTAATCACGAGTACATAACTCACTTTCGATTTGCCAGCGATATCTTATGACAGAATCGCTGGAAGACCTAACCACTATGCACAATGACCTCAATAATGCCTCCCAATGGATAAATTGGCATCGTCAAACAATCTCTATTCATTGATTTAGTCAAGCTATATCATGACATGGTCAACAAACAATGTTAAATATCCTGAAATGACACCATTTTACGAAATACATTTGTTTATATATTTTATTATTTGAACATATAGATGTGTTATTTATATTATTTAATTTGTTAGTAACTGAAGGCTAAAATACTAATTTTTAAGGTTAAAGGTTAAAAATAATTTTAAACTTTATTTATAAATATGGTATTGATTTAAAGAAAACACTTCCTTTGGTGTGTTGGTTTCCTATGGTGAGTTTTTTTTTTTTTTATAAAAGTGAAGTAACTAACGAACTTACATTCCATCTCAGCCATCATCAGCCAAGTGGCTACTGCTTTCCATGGATACCTGCAGCCAACATCAAACAAATAAGGCTACAAATGCGTTGTTACCTTGTGCAGTAACTTAGACACCATTTTTACTAGAAACAAATTATTCCACCTTAGTCCTCAGAAACGTACGTAGTCTCACCCCTAGTAATCAGAGTAAGTCTTAGCCATCGCAACCAAATTTGTTCCAATCACATATTGTGGATTTTTTCATTAATCTAACATTTTCCACACTTATAAATGTCGAAATCATAGAACAACACGGGCCACCGGCGGATCGGAGGAGAGTAACCATACGTGGGCGTTCTCCTCTGTCAAAGTATAAGTGCTCGTGGTCCTTTGATCGAGTATAAAATAAAAACTAGTTGCAGCCGCACTGTTCGGATGTTCAGATATCATAGCTGATGAAGACTTTCTTTAATTTAATAAAATTAATTTTTGATCCCGTATACGCAAAACTAGCTTACAGTATCTTGAAGTGTTTTGAGGTATACGTGGGTTTGGTTTTATTTTATTATTCATGGGGTCCCAAGCATTTGGTAGCTAACCCAACATTTTCTTTATTAAAACTAGGATGTTTTTAAATGCAATATTCTCGCAAATAAATGTATACGAATGACGCAATAAACGAATTCTGAATTATGAATCGGCACTGGTGTTCTATTGCGAGGATTTGTGGTCTTTCAAATCTGATTTCATAGCTATGACGATTCTTAACTTGTACACATTCTGATGACTTCCAGAGCGTCAGTGCTTCACTTCTGTAAAAAGATATTATATTTTAAAGCTATTGTAGGCAATTTAAAAGTTTGAATTAAACGCGACAAAATGCACAAAATTAGTTTTTCTTTTCTTAAAGAAATTGAAATTCTTATGTACTCGTACATGAGCACGTTCTTGTAAACATGTAAAGATTGAAGTGTATTAATGTTAAATTGTTCAAAGAAAAAGGGAGCTCTTTGAGTGACTCGAGGTATATGATGAAGGATTGGGTGTGTGCCTATATTGTAATATACATAATCCAATGTTCAGCAATCTATGGGTTAACTATTTAAGAATGTTTATTGGTATTGAGAATGTAATTCTTCGGTTTTTCACATATGGTGGTATTATCGAATTGATATTGAGATTTAATTTTAAAAGTATTTCTTTATCATAACTCAAGCTTTTGCATTGTAATTTATTGGATGAATTGCCTATGGTTTTATTTATGAAATAAAGACCGGTACGTTTTTGCTCCGTAACTATTTGTAGCGGCTTCTACTTGCCAGTTGTGTGTCTCAGCGCTTCCTCGAATCTCCTATTTGTTGATAATTTGACAAGCGTTGCAGATTATGACCTCTGCATCTCTTTGGGAAATTTAAAGATGTTAAGTCTCTTGCGCACTTGGTCTTTAGATCTTCTAATCAGCGAATTATATTTGCTGTTTCCAGTCGTACTGATTTACATATTTTTCACGTGACGAAACGGGGGTGATTGTTGCATGGACTATTAACCCTAAAAGTTGCAGTATGGATTTAGCCAGCTATAACTAGGTGAAGCTTTTACTACGTGTTTCAATTATGATGTGTACTCCTCCAACGCAGTGACAATAAAGAAAAACGTGGTGCAATATTATCTACTAACAAACAGTATGTACATATTATGGTACATTTATAATGAAATTAAAATATTTTGTTTGTGAATCTCAAGAGATATCAATTAAATTTTCACCGCTACATAATTAATAAGCAGCACTAGATAATAAGACAGTGATAAAGGTCAATTCGCAGGATGAAAAGTTACACAGATTTCCAACAATACATCATAAATAAGATTTTTGTGGTGATGTTATATTAATATATAACAGGATGTATAATTCGTGGTAGACCCATGCTGCAGCTATATTTATGGTGTAGTTGTAGCACGAATGAGTCGGCTCGATCAAGAAAAGAACACGCTCTCAGAGAATACCAGCGTAAAATAGCAGCTTAACGCTGTTGTGTTTCGTATCGTGAGTGTAGAGAATCGGAGACCCTTTTTACTGGAAAAGAGGCATTCAATCTTAGTCCTCACGGGTGACAACGCATCTGCATTTTGATTCGCAAACGAGGATAAATGGGCTATGGCTATGGGCCACAGCAACCAGTTACCATCAGGTGGACTGTGTGCTCGTTTGGCACCCTATCCTATTAAAAAAAGAACAAGACCCTGTTCTTTTGCCGCCGTCCTTACTGTTTAGAGTAAGTCGTCCCCCTCCCCCAACATGTCCACAAGCGACCTTATTAGGTCTATCGTTGCCGCCCTGAACCATTCCCTTGGTCTGGGCATCAAACTGGACGAGACGGTTATCGGCGCAGTCCAAGCCTCCGTTGCCACTCAGGCATGCCTCCCACCACCCTCAGTCGCGGCCTTTCTGGCGGCCACCCCAGCTGCCCCGCAGTCCGACTCACCCGCGTCCCTGGACATGGAGTGCTCCTACTTCGACTCTGGGTCCATGGCGTCGACCTCCCGGAAGAGGCCCACCCACGAAACAAAGTCCAGCACTGGTTTGTTCCTCAGAGTCATCTGACTCCGACGGAACCGTTGAGTCCGTGTTCACCACAATAACCTCCACGCGCGGCAGTAAACGCGCGGCGAAAAATCACTTTTCCGCCGTCCTGGTAGCCCCCGCCGCTGCCTTAAACCCCGCAGCCCCCGCCGCTGCCTCAACCCCCGCAGCTCCAGCTGCCGTGTCCTTACCCCGCAGCCCCCGCCGCTGCTTCGGCCCTCCTAAACATCCCTCCACCAACAAAGCCAGCATCCCGCTGCGCCCCCATCCTGGCTAAAAAGCAGGTCCCGCCCCTTGTCTTCTTAAGATACAAGGCCAAGTTCACCTGCCTTTCCAAAACCTGTTACGACACAGGTATAAAATATGACCAGGTCACCAACATGGGTGATTAAAATAGTCCCTCGGTCGATCGACGACTTTCGCCGCCTTACCAAGCTTTTCATAGCCTAGCGTGTGTCCTACCACACGTACGCTCTTCCAGAAAAAGAGTCAGGATCGTAATCCGCGGTGTTCCACTTGAACTCTCCAACGAAGATATCCGTGAGGACCTTAAGTCCCAGGGATTCCCAGTCGAGGCTATGCACAAGATGCACAGCAACAAGGGCAAGAGGTTCCTGCTTACCCTTGTAATTCTGACGAACGTGCCGGAGGCAACATCCATCTTCCGGCAGGTACGCAAAGTGTGCGGCCTGTTGAGAGTGAGGGTCGAGCCCCCACATAGGCGCGGTTTTCCGGCGCAGTGCCACCGCTGCCAACTTCTGCAATCTGGCCACCCGGCGAACTACAGAGGATGCCTTTGCGCTCCTCACATTCGTCCTAGCAAACAAGCTTCACCGCCGGTCAATGACAGGTCATTCCCGGCCCTCCCGTCAAGAATGCCCAGTCAGGGCCTTTTCCAGCTCCTTCAGGATCCCATTTGACCCTCTCAGGACCCCCAAGGCCCTCCAGGGTCCCCTTCGGCCTCTTCCGGGCTTCTCCCAGCCTTCGGAGCCTCCAGTCTTCTCCTGGGGCCCCAAAAATGCCGACCCTCCGCAGACATCTTCCGCCCCTCAGCAACCACAACCCTCAATGGTTGATGACCTAAATACGGTGTATTCCGCTATTATAAATATCAACATTGGGGAGATTGCCGTCCTAGCACGCAAACTGCGCGCTGCTCAGTCCCCTCGGGACCGTCTCCTTACTCTTACAGAGCATCATAATCTACTGTGTTCCCTGTAAATTGAATTTATTCAATTTAAGTTAAAGTAAATAACATAAATTAAAAGATACATTATATAATGACAGAGCACTCTGCTCTTCCAAAATCTCAAGGTCGTATTAAGCTTAAGGGTTTATCGCTTGTATCCTTTAACAATCGCGGGTTGCGAAATAACCTCCCAGACCTTAAGCTCTTTCTTCGAGATCGCGAAGCCGACCTCCTCTTCCTTCAGGAAACGAATCTCAAATATAGGACATTAAAGGTCTTTCCATTCAAAAATTTTCTCTTCCTCGTAATGACAGACCCGACCGCCAAAGCGGCAGTACGGCCATTTAGGACAAGAAGACACTTCATTGCTCTCCCATTTCTACTTGCAGCTTACCAACATGGAAGCCACGGTATGCAGGCTAGCTATGACTGGACATCAGTCCATCGTCACAGCCTCCTCCTACATCCCCAGTGGATAAAAGATAGAAGGACTCATAAAAGATTTTTAGGCTATCTTATCTCTAGGCAACTCAGTCATTATGTTTGGAGATTTTAAATCCAAGCATACTGAATGGACCTGCCGTACTACTTCTCAGAGTGGCAAGAAACTGCTTGATATCATGCAGTCTCTTGACCTTACCGTCCACAGTCCCTTCGGTGTCACTCACTATCCCGACAACACCGACCACGCTCCCGATGTGCTAGACCTTGCGTTAGTCAAAGGAATTTCCCTCAATCTCAGGGCAATCGAGACTCTAGACGATCTAGGATCTGACTGCCGACCGGTCTCCTTTATTCTTGGCCGTCAGCCACCTCCTTCAACCTCCTCCACGAAAACGTTCACTAACTGAAAGGGCTCCAAGGAGTCCCTAGCTAAAGCTATGGACTCTCAGGACTCCCCCATCTCCCTATTGTCGGACATCGACAGTCCCGAAAAAATATACACCGCTGTCGATTCTCTCTCCACCCTTATAAAATCTTCCCTTGAGGAGAATGAAAGGGTCGTCCCGGTCGCTAATAATGATGGTCTTCCCCTACATATTTACAACCTATTGAAAGCCAAGAGAGCTGCTTTCCGGAGAGCAGCAATCTATCCCGACCCCGAATATAGGCGTACCGCCAATCGTCTTCAACGAGAAGTCCGTTTCCGCCTCTCCAAACTTCGAGACCACGAAAAGAGTAAGCTCATGGAGAATATCTCTCCCTCTCATACAGCGTACTATCAGATGGCAAGAGCCCTCCGCATAGACGTTATCACCCACACTTCCCCTCTCTCCCGTCCCGACGGTACGGTTGCCTTCGAGGACGAGGTAAAGGCTGTGTTTTGCAGACAGCTTTGCCGCACAATGCTCTACTAGCTCTCAACCCACCGACCCCTCCCACATCCAGACAGTGGGGGATGAAGTCTTCCGCCGGAACTCACACAATCCACAGCCTCTGACCCTATCAATGTGTCCAATGATGATATCTCATTCCTCATCAAAGGACTGAAGCCCTAACAGGCTCTGGGCGCGGATGGCATCTTCAACACTTTCCTGAGCAGGGGTTAACCCTTTAAGCTATTATCTTCAACGCCTGCTTCAATCTTAGTTACTTTCCCACTACGTGGAAAGAGGCAACTGTCATTGGTATTTCCAAGCCAGGAAAGCCTCTCAACCTCCCCTCCAGTCATCGTTCCATCAGCCTCCTCAAGACCATGGGCAAACTCTTCGAAAGAGTCATCCTCACTCGCATGAGGCTCTATTTGTTTCCCACACATGGTGACCCTCTGGTCATCCACCACCAATTTGGTTTCTGAGCGAAACATTCTTGTCACTAACAAGTTCACCGAATTGTGTAATATATCCTCAGCGATTTTTATCCTCGTCGTCATAAGACCACCACGGTCTTTTTCGATATTGCTAAAGCATTTGATAGAGTCTGGCACGAAGGCCTTATCTACAAATTATATAAAATAGGTCTCCAACGATCGTCTTGTACGTCTCGTGGCCTCTTGATCGTACCTTTCATTTTAGACACGAAGGCACGCTCTCCTCTCAGCGCCCCATTCAAACTGGTGTCTCTCGGGGCTCAGTACTTGCTCCTCTCCTGTGTATCCTGTTAACCAATGACATTCCCATCCCGTCGAAAAGTGTTCAGCTCTCCCTCTTTGCAGACGACACTGCCCTCTACTGTAAAGGTATCTCGCTACCTTTCATACGGAACAAGATCCAAAAGTCAGTTGATGACTTAGGAGCTTGGTTCCAAAAATGGCGCATCGATTTGAACCCGGAGAAGAGCTCCGCCGTTTACTTCGATTATAAACGACGACGCCGCTTCAAAAACACTCCACCTATCCGTGTACTAGGGACCCCTGTCCCCTGGCGTACGTCTGCCAAATATTTAGGTATCACCCTTGACACGAAGCTGACCTTCGGGCCCCACGTCAAAAGAGTAACCCGTAACGCACGTTTTTATCTGAGTAGGCTCAACAGTATGCTGGGCTTACACTTTAAAATGTCCCTCCGAAACAAGCGAACCCTTTATAAGGTCTGTATACAACCAGTCATGACTTATACGGGCTCTATATTTGCTCACGCTGACCCCAAAATCATTAATGAACTCCAAGTAGTTCAAAACCTCTTCTCAGTCGAGCTATGAACGCACCCTGGTACGTCCGTAACGCCGACCTCCATCGGGACCTTAGAGCTCCCTACAATTTAACTATTTCTAAAAATACTCTCTGAGAACTTCTTCAAAGCCTCAGAGTCTCACTCCAATCATTTTATTCGTGAGGCAGCTACTTATGCAGCTCCACTCTCCTCTTGCTATCAAGCCCGCAGGCCGAGAAACTCTCTCTTGGACCCGCCAACTAACTTTCAACCGACCTGAACTACCTCCTGGCGGCTCTGGCCGACTCTTCTTAAATTTGCCATTGTAGGTTCCCCCTCAGCGGCTCGTAGTCGCCTGCGCCCCCTTTTCCGAAAAGAGGGTCGCTTCCGATTTGGCAGAAAGTTCTCATAAGCCAATGCTAGTCCCACAGGTGGTGTTTAGTGGGTATACTAAGGGTGGTTAGGTTAGGTTAGTCACAGTGAGTAGTTGCCGACTTCGGGGAGGGGTCGGCAGGCATCGAGAGGGGCGAGTACTTCGCAGCCGCGGAGGGATAAGCACGGACGGTTCGTGTGCTCCAATACCTCGGCGGCTAGCGAAGCAGAGAGTGACATGGGGTTCACTACGGAGGACCCTGGCGATGGCGGTGAAAGCTGTGCCTCGCTAGGGAGCTCAAAGGCGGAGCTCAATGCCGCCAAGAGGGAGCAGCGCAAAGCCGTCGCGGCCGACGAAGTGTCGGAAATGGCCCGACGTGCTCGCGAGCGACGAGCTGCTCTTGCGGCGGAAGGGGGAGAGCCATCTGCGGTGGCCTTAAGCCAGCTGGCTCTGGATGGGGTGGACTTAGTCCTGAAGGTTGCCACCAAGTCCGGCAGCCTGAAGGGCACGTTCACCCGTGGCTTAAAGGAGGCTGCCGCGGATATCAGGGAGGCGGTTGGCATCCTCCTCAACAGGACGGCCTCTGACGAGGTCGCAAAGTTACAGGAGGAAAACAGCCGCCTCAGAAATGACTTGGAGGACCTCCGGCGGCAAGTTGCTGCGCTAAGCGAGCAGCAGCAACAACGCACGTCCAGCAATGCCGCACCTGTAGTGGACCCGACTCCCGCACCGCGACCGGCAAGCCCTCGTACCGACGAAGAGGTCGAGCGCATTGTCCGGCTCTGCATGCTCCAGTGCGGGAGCATAGTTAACGCTCGGCTGGAGGCAATTTCTCGGCGTCTCCCGGCGGAAATCCTCCGTCCGCCTTTAGCGGCTGACACGCGGAGGACTGAGGATTCGCCGAGACTTGCGCCTCAAAAGGGGAAGCCCGCGGAGGGTAACAAAAAGCCCGCAGAGGGAGCTCCTCCGAGCAACCAGCCCACGACTGCCGGGTCTAAGGGTGAGACCTGGGCGAAAGTCGTGGGCCGCAAGAAGGCCCGCAAAGCCGCCAAGAAGGCCGCAGCAGCCGCATGTGCCCCAGGTGGAACCGCAAAGACGGCTCCTAAACCTGCACAGCGGACTGCTAAAGGCGGTCGCAAGAGACCGGCTGTACATGTTCCGCGGTCCAACGCTGTGACGATAACGTTGCAGCCCGGAGCTGTGGAGCGTGGCGTGACGTACCAGTCGGTCATCGCCGAGGCCAAGGCCAAGATCAAATTATCAGATCTTGGCCTTCAGTCCGTCACCCTCAGGCAGGCTGCCACGGGTGCACGGCTGTTCGAGGTGGCTGGCAGTGTGAGCGGCAGTGCCGAAAAGGCGGACGCACTGGCCGCCAAGATGAGGGAGGTCCTCAACCCTGAGGACGTCCGGGTCTCCAGACCAATGAAAACCGCAGAGGTGCGGATTGCTGGCCTGGACGACTCCGTGACCTCTGACGAGGTGGTGGCGGCCGTTGCCAGAAGCGGAGAGTGTCCGCCGGACAAGGTGCGGGCTGGCGATATACGCACCGACGCCACCGGACTCGGCGCGGTCTGGGTTCGGTGCCCTGTAGCGTCGGCGAAGAAGATCGCCGATAGCGGCAGATTGCTGGTAGGCTGGGTGGCGGCTAGGACCAAGCTTTTACAGCCCCTGGCTTTGCAGTGCTTTCGGTGCCTAGAAAAAGGGCACGTCCGGGCGAAGTGCACCGCCGAGGTTGACCGTAGTGACCTCTGTTATCGCTGCGGCCAGCCTGGCCACAAGGCTGCCCTGTGCACCGCAGCGCTAAACTGCAGCCTTTGTTCTGCTGCGGGAAGGTCAGCGGAGCACAGAGTAGGCGGAGGGGCCTGTGGGGCGCCTGCCAGCAAGAAGAAGAAAAAAGAAAAGAAGAGGAGTACTAAGCCTGTCGGGTTAACCTCGCTGCCCCCGCAGGCTAGCAGCTCCGCGGCCGACTCCCGGCCCAGGACCGTTGCTGAGGGGATGGAATGTCAATAATGGCACAATTCCATTTTCTCCAGGGCAACATCAACCACTGTGCCAGAGCTCAGGATCTCCTACTCCAGAGCATGGCAGAGTGGTCGATTCACGTGGCTGTGGTCGCCGAACCGTACTTCATTCCCGCCCGTGACAACTGGTTGGGATGCGCTGACGGTTTGGTGGCCATTATTGGCGAGACTCTGATCGACCCGTCTCGGGGCCGCGGCTGGGTTGCTGCGGTCTCGGGCGGCATCGTTATTGTAGGGGCGTATTTCTCCCCCAACAATAGTCTCGCCGACTTTGAGGGTTTCCTTGTCGAGTTGGGCGCCGTCGTAGGCCGCTATCACCCTCGTCCCGTTCTGGTGCTCGGGGATTTCAACGCCAAGTCATCGGCGTGGGGATCTCCGGTCACTGATCCTCGGGGCGAGGTGTTAGAAGAGTGGACGGTGACGACTGGTCTGGTCGTCCGGAATCGGGGTTCGGAATACACGTGCGTGCGGCAGCGGGGTGGGTCGGTAGTGGACGTCTCGTTTGCTAGCCCCTCTGTCGCCAGCCGAGTCCGCGACTGGCGTGTCGCCGCAGAGGTGGAGACGCTGTCGGACCATCGGTATATCCGGTTCGACGTCTCTGCCCAGACTGCGAGCGGCCGCCATCCAACAACCCCGATTAACGACGGCCCGCGTTGGGCGCTTAAGCGCATCGACAGGGAACTACTCGAGGAAGCTGCCCTAGTCCAGTCCTGGATCCGGGAGTCGACGACGGACGGCCCCGTCGACGTCGAAGCGGTGGCGCTATGGTTTCGCGGGGCGATGACGCAGATCTGCGACACGTCCATGCCCCGTGTCCGCCAACGGTCCGCAAGGCGCCAGGTGTACTGGTGGACTGCCGAGATCGCGCAATTGCGCATAGCGTGCGTTGCGGCTCGTCGCCGGTACACCCGATACCGGAGGCGGCGTCGACGGGATCCCGCCGAGGAGGACGCGCTGTATGAGGTGTACCGCGCGTCTAAGGAGACTCTGTGGCTGGCCATCGGCGACTCAAAGTCGCGTGCCAGGGAAGAGCTGCTGGGATCCCTAGATCGGGATCCGTGGGGGCGCCCCTACCGTTGGGTACGGGGCAAGTTGCGTCCCTGGGCGCCTCCACTAACACAAACGATGCAACCCCAGTTGCTAGAGGCGGTGGTATCGGCTCTCTTCCCTGAGCGAGTGGGACACGTTCCCCCGGCGATGGCTTCGCCCTCAGCCACAGACTCTCCAGAAGAGGAGAGCACCGATGTCCCCGAGGTGACGCAAACAGAGACGAGAGCGGCCGTGTCGCGACTCCGGGCTAAGAACACAGCGCCCGGACCCGACGGAGTTCCTGGTCGAGCTCTCGTCCTGGCTCTGAAGGAGCTAGAGCCCCAGCTGAGAGGGCTCTTCACGGCATGTCTCGAGCAGGGTCAGTTTTCCAGTGTGTGGAAGGAGGGGAGGCTGGTCCTGCTCAGGAAGGAGGGGCGCCCCGCGGACTCACCGTCCGCGTACCGGCCCATAGTGCTGCTCGACGAGGCGGGCAAACTTCTTGAGCGCATCATCGCAGATCGCCTCGTCAGCCACTTGTGCAGAGAGGGGCCGGACCTGGACGAGAACCAGTTTGGTTTTCGTCGCGGGCGCTCCACCATAGACGCTATTACGCGCGTGAGGGCCCTGGCGGAGGAGACAGTATCCCGGGGTGGGGTGGTGCTGGCGGTGTCCTTAGACATCTCCAACGCCTTCAACACCCTACCCTGGAGTTGTATTCGGGAGGCGCTGAATTACCATCGCGTGCCTCCCTACCTCCGCCGCACAATAGGGACGTACCTTGAGGAGAGATGCGTTACCTATTGGGGACGTGACGGCGCTGGTCGGCGCGTCATGTCGTGCGGTGTTCCGCAGGGATCGGTATTGGGACCGCTCCTGTGGAACATCGGCTACGACTGGGTGCTGAGAGGTGAACTCCCGTCGGGCGCCGACTTGACGTGTTATGCGGACGACACGCTCGTCACTGCCCGGGGGAGTTCGTACAGGGAAGCAGCGTTGGTTGCCACGGCTGCGGTGTCACAAGTGGTGAACCGCATCCGGCGCCTGGGCCTGGAGGTGGCCCTAAGTAAGTCGGAGGCCATGGTGTTCCATGGACCTCGACGCGCGCCGCCGCCGGGTTCACACATCGTGGTCAGCGGGGCCCGGATAGCTGTCGAGTCCACCATGAAGTATCTGGGATTGGTGCTCGACAGCCGATGGGAATTCGGACCCCACTTCCGGCGGCTGGCGCCCAAGCTGATGGGTGCAGCGGGCGCGCTATCAACGTTGCTTCCTAACTTGGGGGGTCCGAGCGCCGCCTGTAGGCGGTTGTACGTAGGAATCGTGCGGTCCATGGCCCTGTATGGGGCCCCTGTGTGGGCGATGGACATGACGGCCAGCACTCTCGCCATTCTGCGTAAACCGCAGAGGGCGATGGCCGTCAGAGTCGTCCGCGGGTATCGCACGATTTCCTACGAGGCGGCTTGCGTCCTGGCCGGATCCCCGCCCTGGGACCTAGAGGCGAAAGTATTCAAGAGTCATTATATCGATGGCGCGAGGAAAAGCGGGCACGGGGCTCGAGGCCGGTGCAGCGGCAGATCGCGCTGCGCCGAGAGGAGCTCCGTCAGGCCTTGGTGGCGGAATGGCGGCAAAGGCTTCTGCGCCCTACCGCCGGCCTCGCTACCGTCGAGGCGATCCGGCCAGTACTCGACGACTGGCTCGGGAGAAGGCACGGCTCCCTGTCGTTTAGGGTGACGCAAGTGCTGTCGGGGCATGGCTGCTTCGGCAAGTACCTGCGCCGCATAGACAGGGAGCCGGACGCTCGGTGCCACCACTGCGTCCATTGCGGGGAGGACACGGCGCAACACACGCTCGCCGAGTGTGTAGCTTGGGAGGAGCAGCGCCGTGTCCTCACAAATAAAGTAGGAGGCGATCTGTCGCTGCCGGCCTTAGTGCGGAAGATGGTCGGTAGCGCAGAGTCGTGGGATGCGGTGGTGTCCTTCTGCGAGGACGTGATGTCGCAGAAGGAAACTGCGGAACGGGAAAGGGAGATCTCGACTCCCTTCCCCGGCCGCAGAAGGCGCACCGGGCGCAGGAGAAGGGCGGACAACGCCCTTTTCCGGCCCCCATAAATGGGTCCAGGGGCGAGGGACTTGGGGAAGCCCCCCGCCACCCCTACTCGATGGACCCGAGACGGATGCGCGCGCGGGTGTCGGCGCGCGCCCCTGAGGCGATACACGGGGTAGTTGAACACCTCACTACCCCGTGCAGGAGACGAGGCCTGGACAGGCCGGGCCAGCACTAGTGTGGGGCTGCGGAAGAATTTGGATTCCCGCGGCCCCATGCGCACGTGTGAGGAGACACCGGGGTGGTTTTAGCCGGTAAGAGTCCGGCACGCCCCTCCGCCTTTCCCCAGGCGGAGGTAGTCCAGGAGGATTTCCCCCCGTAAAAAAAAAAAAGTCACAGTGAGTAGCACATAACCACGACATCCTGCTGTCGTGGTTATGTGGGATTGGGAATATTTTTTTTCCAGAAATGCCTATATCTACAAGAAGTAATTTTAAAATAAAGTGAACCACGCAATATTACTCGTAATAAAAAGTAAAACTTGACTTTAAGTTATTATGAATAACATTTTAGCCTCTTAGGTCGGTACTAAGACAAAGTGTAAATAAAGAATTAAAATTCGAGGCGACTTCAGAAGCTACGATGTAGAATAATTATTATTTTTAGTTCTTTGATGTCAGTTTTTAATTTCTACTAAAAGTTTAAAACTTTAAACATTTTGAGTGGACGAATTATCACATATTATTTAGTTAGATTGTCGCAGGAACATTTTATCCCCTATTTTTTTAATCTTTTTCTCTATATTTATATGGGGCCATTTATGATGTATCACGTAATATACATACAAAAAAAAGAGTCGAATTAAGAACTAATTAGTTCTTTAAAGTCTATATTTTAGTAAATAAAACAAATAAATATAAATCCGGACTGTAAGCAGGCATGAATTCTACAGTCACATGTGTGATGTTGTTCATGCTCCACCTCAGTTAACAATTCGATCAAATAATATCTTGCAAGAAAATCCCGCAAAAGACGAAATAAATCCGACGAGTTTACTTTGAGCCTTACCAAATAGACTTACTTGGCCTAAGCTTTAAGTTATAGCAGAAAGGCAGCGCGTGTCAAGGATATATTCATGTTGGGTAATTTTCCACCAGATTTTTGTACATGGTAGAGCCATGCTGCAGATATATTAGTAGTATGGTTGTAGCACGAATGGGTCGGCTCGAACGGGGAAGGACCACACTCTCAAAGAATACCAGCGTCAAATAGCAGCTTAACACTGCTGTGTTTCGTATGGTGAGTGTAGAGGACCGGCGACCCTTTTTACTGGAAACAAGGCATTCCATCTCAGTCCTCACGGGTGGCAACGCATCTGCATTTTGATTCGCAAACGAGGATAAATGTAGGTGTCTATGGGCCACAGCAACCACTTACCATCAGGTGCGCTGTGTTCTCGTTTGTCACCCTATACTATAAAAAGATATAATAATGCAAAGTAATTATCAAAATTTTAAAATTTTCGTTAAAAGCTGAGTGACAAATATACATTCATGAAATAAACTATACTCTCTACCTAAATAAATTCTAGTCTATTCTCATTCATAAAATAACTCCAAAGTTCTAATTTTTGACATGGCCCTTCTTAATGAAAAATTTACCGCAATAGCTATTTTTATAGTTTTTTTTATGAAATTGAAGTAACAAGCGAACTTACAGTCCACCTGATGGTAAGTGGCTTCTGCAGTCTATGGGATACCTGGTACCAATTCAAACGAAGAACGCTTATGCTGAAACCTCAAAGGACTGAGATGGAATAACTCATAGCTTATAATTATACAGACTCTCTGGCTGCGGTACCCTTAAGACCGGAACATAGCAGTGCACGCACTGTTCCTTGGTGGTAGTAATAAGCTAAAGTAAAAGGAGTCGTACCAAAAGAGAAATTACAGAAAAACCAAACTTTCCTTGCCTGAATGTTGTTACCTTGACAATATTCCTTAGTCCAGTAAGGGGGTAGAGCCCAGTTAAAAGGTAAAGATGCTAAGAAAAATTTTATTGAAAAATGAAAGATCCAACTTCCTAAGCTAATATGTGTAAATTATTATATTCTGTTACGTATTGTAGTAATTTTTTTTTAAATTGCATACATCTGGTAGTAGATATTGAGAATGCTGATAAAAAATAGAAAATAAATTTCCAAGTAATAAGTAGCAACACTACACTCTAATGATGATAATATGCCTCCTCTCATATCTGAGGGTTTTTATTTATTTATTAGTAATCAGGATGATTTAAGTGCACGGCGTGGTGCGCTCTTACTTGCTTCAAAACCCCTTTCAGTTCAACTAATACATGCCTTACTTTAATGCGATATTAAATATATTTTTATATTTCCAGTATTTTATTGAATAATTTATTAACAAAATTTGAAGCGACAGTAGATATTTCACTTTGCGATTATAAAGCGTGACAGTTACCTAAACTACCTTTGACGCTTAATTTAACCGTTATCATCATCATTATCAGCCTTCCAAAGCCCAGCCAAACTCCACCTTTGGACATGGGCCTCTCCTGTTGTAGAGAAAGGCAAATTATTCTGGCAACGTATTGTCCCATACGTCACAGTGAACTTTTGCAGTCTGATGAAGAAGAAGGAAATGACAACAGGATGACTTCGCTTTTTCAGATTGACATCTTGCTGATCGGTTGCTTTTTCATTAAATAAGCAACAATCTAAAATTTAATTTAAATAGTTAAGAACTTTTCTCACAGAGTTAAATAGTAAAATAACATATAATATGTATTTTATTATTTCGGCATTTAAGCCATGATAAATTCGGTAAAAAATCACGTACCATATTATTCAAATGGATATTCTGTAAGACTGTAATCTAATGTTACTACACTCAAGGGAAGTTTTGGAGTGATATTTACTTCACAGTGTTATTTTATAAATGCTGTAATGTTTTTGTAAAACTTAATACTTATTATGTTACATTACTAAAACTACTCCCACGATACACATTATTAACTTGCTAAGATAAAGTTAGTTGCTCAGCTATTAGAAGTAGCAATCACCGAAATAAAGCATTTAGAAACTACTTGAAATAGCTTCATTGTTCTGATGTAATACAGTAAATTATACATATTCTTATTAACGCAACATGTTTTTATAGTTATAGAACGTAGTAGAGCCAAATCATAATAGTATATAAAAGTGTAATGCAAACTTTACACACATTTTCTGAAATAAGTTTTCATTTTGTTATCACTTAAATATTACACTATTAAGTGAATCTCTTTTTTCATATGTCATTTTTCATTTGTTAAAAGGTATGTTACGTATTCTATAATGCAGAGAAACTGAGCAAGGGCATGTCCATCAAGGTCAGGTCAGGTCGGGAGTTACCGTTACAGCCTATCAAGATTCCGCTCTTAAATTGCTGTATATCTTAGTTTTTTCCCTCAATCGTCTATTTTGTCTCTTACCTTTGCGTCTTTCCACAGGAAGTTAAGGGGTTGTGAATATTCTGAGACCGCCACTGCACGGTCACTATAGATCACTAGTAGTACTCAATACTTATGATTGCACACTCTGAAATCTTTAATGACTTTAAGAAGTTCCATACTAGAATTTATTTTCAATTTTTCAAATGTTTCGGAGATAAGATGGGTTCATCGATTAACGTCGCGGGTGAAGTTGGATTTATCTTGTCAGTGGTTTTGTCCTATATACGCTATTTTCTAACACGTACCAATGTAGTACAAAGGTATTTTCATAGTAGGAAGTAGATAATCTATCATCGTCACGCGCCGTAGGAAAAGTGGATTAAAGTGCATTACCATAGAAGTTTAACATAAACTGCTTCCTGTTTTAAAAAGTTTAAACTGCGTGGTTCCCGGGAGTTTTATTTGAAGTTTTATTTTTTTATCACATAATTAAAAGGAAATTTATAAAAAGTGTAGTGGCAGCGTAAGAATACCCACTATAGTCTACTAGTCCAGTCACTTTAGCATGCAAAAGGGGTTTATAGTTTATTTCTATATTAGAAATGAGGATATCCGCAGTAGAACCTGTCGTGAAGCGACAATTTAAAAAAAAAATAGAACCTAACCTAAGTACAACAAAACAACAAAAGTAGAGCCAGAAAACAATATATTTAAATTTATAAAAGGTATTTACAATTTTATAAAAAAATGGAATGAGGATGATGATGAATGAGGTGAGAGTACAATTAGATTATAAAAAAAATAAAGGTGAGAGAATAGGGGAATATAGCGTTGAAGTGGGGCCTAAAAGTCGAAGCGACACACGTTGCGTTTGTAGAGGTAGTTTCTTAGCAGCGACGGCACGCAGCGCCTGAAGCCAGCACACGCCGTTTGCGCTTGTAGAAGTAGGTTTCTTAGCAGCGACGGCGCGCAGCGCCTGGAGCCAGTTCACGCAGCGTCCGGAGCCGGCACACGTAGCGCCTGGAGAAGGGGCGCGCAACGCTTAGAGCTAGCAGTTGCAGCGCCCAAAGGTAGCGCCGGCGGTAGGTGCACTCGGCGCCTGGAGTAAGTAGTAGTAGTGCCCGGAGTAGTGTGGCCACCGCGCTTGTAGTAGACTCGAAGCGACTTCCGAGGTAGATGGAGGCTTGTAGGATTCCGGAGTGGCGCGGCCCGAGTTTGAAGAAGGCTTCGCCGAAGACTTCACGTGTAAATGGAGGCTTACAGGATCCCGGGGCAGTGCGGCCCCGGGATAAGGCCTTTAGGAGATACTTCCAATTCGCGAACTGAAGCGAGACTGCCTTTCTTCACCGATTGTTCGGCTTTTATACCTTTCTAGAGAGAACGGAAAAATTATTTAAATTATACGCAAATTTTTTGTAAATGGTCAAGAGAAAAGAGGATTTATGTGGAATTATCGAAATAGGAATAATAGATCGGTAGCAAATTTGAATATAATTACCATGGAAACGATTTAAATAAGAAAGACAAAACATGTCAAATTTTTGTTTTAGGTTTATAATAAGAAAACTATAAGATTTAAGTGGAAAATGAGATATTATTGATATAGGAAAAAAGGTAGCGCAACTGCCCACACAAAGTCCAAGATTGTAGAGTTACGGAAAACTAGCTAAAAGATCGAAAAAAGGTAGACTCCATTGACACCAATTTATAAGTGCTGATAATGTGAAAATACGAAGTAGAAATGATTTGTTATTGTGTTCTTATGGTTTAAAATCGTTACAGGATCCTATGGAAATAAAGGTGATGTAAAATATCCAGTTTTGAGGTGAATGCAGAAAATCGAAACAGAATGGAAAAATGAATTTAAAATAATGTAAAATGATACGTGAGTAGCATAACACTACATTTTCCCCCCGACCCTGGAAAATTTTTGACTCAGCAAAAATTTTGATATATACATTCTAAAATAAACCATAAAAACACAGCTTTGCAGAAACAGACATCACCAAGCAAAATCAGATATACTATCTCTTACATACATCATCTGCCATTCAGGTAAGGGTGGAGTTCACATTCAATGACTACCACTCTAAAAGTGTGTTTTCGAAACGACATTAAGGCTTATTTAAGGAGTAGTCATCCGCTCCTGCGTGGAAAAAAAAAAAAAAATTAGTCGAAGAAACACCACTCGTTAAAAGTGTGTTTTCGAAAGGACATTCAGGCTTATTTAAGGAGTTGTCATCCGCTCCTGCGTGAAGATAAAAAAAAAATTATTAAGGGAGTAATCAGCCGCTCCCAAGTGAAGATAAAGATAAAGAAATACCTCAAGTAAGCTTTAGTCGCTATGCCTTAAGTAAAGATTAAGAACGGCCAGAGCGGTAGGGCTCAAAGCCAGAAAACAGCAACATCACCAACGAGATGTGTCTGAAATAAAAATAAAAAGTGACGATTAACCAACGAAAGTTCGAGGTCCTAAAGCAAGATGTGTTGAAGAACACTGGATCATCAAACAAACAAACAAATTAAAAGAAATAAAAATAATAAGGTGAGAATGATGGTGATATTTATACATATATACAAATTAATAGTTAATAAAAGTTAAAAAAATTTATGATTTTATATCTTTGATGTGCCACTTGCCTCTAACTCCATTAGGGTCTTCAAGTACATAGACTAGTGGTGACAGTTTAGCTATCACTTTGCACTTGATGAACTTAGGGGCAAGTTTAGCATTAAAGTATGCGCCGGCATTGCTTAAAACATGATTTTTACGCCAAACAGTATCTCCCACATTAAATTCTTTAAAAGTCCGGCGAAGATCATAGCGAGCGCTATTTTTAGCGTGCGCTATGTGAAGTTTAGTTTGAACTTTGTGAAAGATAGATGAGAGGAGACCAGCATTAGACGCGTAAATATCACGAGGCATAAATATTAATTCCTCGAGGTTCTGAGTTGGAGTATAGAAGGAACCACAAGGTATTGTTTCCCTACCAAAGACTAAAAAGTTTGGAGTAAAGCCAGTAGCTACATTTGTAGCGCTGTTCATTGCGTATTGAATTTTAGTAAGATGGTTGTCCCATGATCTATGATCGTCTCCTACTAGAGATGCTAGAGCTGTAATAATTGTACTATTAAACTTCTCCGTAGGATTAACCTGAGGACAATATAAAGCTGTGTGAAAAATAAAAGGAACGTTATAAGAATTTAAGAATGAGTGGAATTCTCGCGACTGAAATTGAACAGCATTGTCCATTATAATAGTTTGGGGAATGCCATGAACTAGAAAAACTGAATTTTCCAAAACATTAATAATATTAGCTGAAGTAGCACGTTTAAGGGGAAAAATCATAGTAAATTTAGTAAAATTGCAGTTAATTACTAGAATATACTGATTTCGTCTTCGAGTCATAGGCAATGGACCCATAAGATCTAAGGATATAGTTTGAAAAGGTCTGGAGCAAAGTTTAGGTTTACCCATAAGACCATAGGGAGAATGATTAGGGTGTTTGTAGGTTAAGCAGGTTTCACAAGTTGAGATTAAATTGGCAATATCCTTAAACATACCAGGCCAATAGTATTTTAAAGATATTTTCTTGAATGTCTTGAAGATACCAAGATGGAGTTCTGAAGGGGAACCATGGTTAACTTCAATAATTGCATGTCTATCTTGAGGTAGTGGAACTTCTTTCCAAATAAAGTCATCGTTTAGACGATCGGGAGAATGGATGCAGCGGTAAAGTTTGTTATCCCTGATAGTATAGTTGGGATATGAGTCTGGGTTGTTGGAGCATCCGAGAAAAATCTTGTTGTAGTGCTCAAGTTTACGATCGGGTGGTTCTTCAATCGTAATAGGATGTACGCCTTGAGGTGAAATTTCTCGTGTATCAGGACGTTCTTGATTCTTATGTCTTGATAATAAATCTGGAACAACGTTATCCTTTCCTTTTTTATGTTTCAGGACAAAGTTAAAGCAAGATAAGCGTAAAGTCCAGCGAGCAAGTCTTCCTGATGGATTCGATAAGTTCTGAAACCATTTAAGTGCAGCATGGTCAGTATATATTGTAAATTCTTTACCATTGTCTAGGTAACATCGCCAATGTTCTAACGCAGTTATTACAGCCAATGTTTCTCTTTCAGTAGTTGAGTAGTTCTGTTGATTTTTGTTTAGTGCTTTACTCATGTAAGCAATCACGACTTCTTTGTCATCTTGATGTTGAGTAAGCATTGCTCCTATGCCATAGTTTGATGCATCACAATGTACAGAGAAGGGTAGTTCGAAGTTAGGACAAGCAAGGACAGGAGCAGTTACCAAAGCTTCTTTAAGTTTCTGGAAAGCAGCTGCAGCTTGAGAATTCCAAAGAAATTTAGGAGCGTTCTTCCCGGAACAGGTTAGTTGATTGAGTGGAGAGGCAATAGTGCTAAAGTTTGGAATGAATCTTCTGAACCAGCTGCAGGTGCCTATGAATCTTCGCACTTCTTTTCTACAAGTAGGTACAGGATATTCTAATATAGCTTTTATTTTATCTGGATCAGCACGTAGACCGTACTCGTCCACTAGAAAACCAAGGTATTTCAGTTCTTTCCTGAAGAATTGACTCTTCTCAAAGTTAATAGTCAGATTAGCATATGAAAGTTTTTCATGGACTTTCATGAGGAGTGATATGTGTTCATCAAAAGTCTCGCTAATGATAACGATGTCGTCCAGATAGCAAAATACCTTGTTCTCAAATTCAGGGGTAAAAAGCATATCCATTAATCTTTGTAGAGTTGCAGGTGAGTTAGAAAGACCAAAAGGCATTACCTTGAATCTAAACATACCTCTTCCAGGTACGTAAAATGCAGTTTTATCCTTATCAGCAGGATTCAAGGGAATCTCCCAAAATGCTTTCGCAATGTCGATGCTTGATAAGTATTTGGCATTCCTCAAGTTGTCCAAAATTTCGCTTATTAGTGGCAGACTATAAGCATCACGACGTGTAACTGAGTTAAGCTTCCTGCTGTCTACGCAGAAACGCCATTCACCATTCTTCTTCGGAGTGATGAGAACTGGAGATAACCAAGGACTTTCGCATTGTTCAATGACGTTCCATCGCAGCATCTTGTCAACTTCATTAATTAACGCCTTTTGTTTTTCAGGAGACAGTCTGTAACATCTTTGTTTGATTGGAAGAGAATCACCAGTGTCAATCTTGTGGGTGATTAAGTGTGTGCATCCCAGGACACCTTTTTCTTCAAAAGAAATTGTCTTGAAACGTTGGATGATGTCATTAGCGATGTTCTTTTGATTAGGAGTTAAATGCTCATAAGGTAAAACTTTAGTATCTTTAGTTTCGATAGCAGAACATTTAGATTCTGTAAAGTTAATAGAAGATAAAACACTAGGTAAAAGATTAAATTTTCTCCAAAAGTCAATACCTAATATTAGCGAAGGAAAAATTTCAGGAAAAACGTAAGCTTTAATTAAATGAGTTTGATTATTGAAATGAATAGGTAAGTCAAAATAACCCAAGGAATTAACTTTTTGATTATTAGCAGTAGAGACAGTAATAAGATCTGACTTGAAAAGTTTGCAGCCCAGTTTAAGAATTTCCAAATGAGAATTATTACCCAGAATAGTTACTGAACTGCCAGAATCTAGTAAACCAGATAAAGTTAAGTTATAAATTTTGACATTAACGAATGGACGATTAAGATCTTGTTCCTTGGAGTAGAGTGTAGAAGAGATTCTGTAACAAGAAAAGAAGTTTTGAATTGTTTTAATCCAATTAGTCCAATCGTCGTTATCAAAGTTTAAGTTACTTTTCAAGTCAGTAGTTAGTTTTTTGAACTAGTATTAGGTTTGGGAGAACAAGTAGGGCAATCTGCAGTTTTAAAACCCTTAAGACCACATTTGAAACAAATCACGAATCGTGGTTGAGTACAAGTGTTCAAAGAATGTCCTTGTTTACGACAGCGAACACAAAAGGAGGTTTGTTGAGGAGCTTTAGTTTGAGAGAGACTATTAACTTGTCTAGAAGGGTATTTGTAGGATGGAGTGAATTTATTCATGAGGGGAGGAGAGGGTCGTGAGTTATTAGAAGAATTTGGAGAGTCAACTGAACTTGAAGTGGAATGCTTGTAGTTGAATTCAGAAATAAGAGGATTTTGTTGTATATTTGGTTCTTTAAATTGTTTGTCTCTGTCTAGAAATTTTTCATAGTTTTGGCAAGTAGCCAGTAGAGAGTCGATAGAGTCAATGTCTTTTAGAGCTACGAAGACTGAATAACATGGGCGAATATTCCTTAAAATAATCTCCAATTGTTCTGTTTCAGAAAGTTTCTTCGAAAGACGAGAAAACATTCCAGACATGATGGAAATATAGATGACAATAGGTTCATCTCGACCTTGAGTTCGATTCCTAATCGCTTCTAAAAGTTTGTGATCATAATCAAAACCACCAAAGTCTTTGATTAATAACGAAGAAAGTTCGTTCCACGTTAAGTTTGGATTCTGATTATATTTAAATCTGAACCAATGAAGAGCATTGTCAGTGAAAATTTCAAACGCTTGTGAAATCAACAAGTCTTTGGACAAGCCACGAGCTATACAGTATTCTTCCAGTTTTTGAAGAAAGGATCTTGGACAGCTTTTACCATTGAAGGTGTGTCTTTTCAGATCTTTGAAGACGTTGGTTGGAGAAAAAGATTGAGGTGGTGGTGAAGGATACGGGGTATGGACCTGAATAGAATTTTGAGAAACAAGAGGGAGTTCCGTGACAGTCGGGTCAACCGTGACAGTCGGGTCAACAGGAGGGTCATTTTCAGTTGGAGCTGGAGTCAAGGATTCAAATTGTTTAGTAATATCGTCATATTTCATCTTCAAAGTATCGAAAATAGCTTTAAAGTCTGGATATAAGTCAGTATCTATTCGTTCCAATCTGTAAAAGATATGATTAATAAAAGTTTCTATTAGTCGCAAGTATTTGGTTTCGCCTTGTAAAAATTTTTTAATTTTACAGTCCAAGTAGGTCAAGGTAGAATCAATTTGAGACAAGTCATCCTCAATCGGAATTGGAGAAGTCAGAATATCTTCAGGGTGAGAATTCGCAACTAAACGCAAAACCTGTTTTTTTAGAAGTAAAACAGTATTAGCTGGTTCCTCACATCTAATCTTCACTTCGTATTCGAGTTCGGCCTTGTTAAGAAATTCGTACTTAATAACCCTTTTCATTGTTATAATTATGTGTAAAGTTAAGTTTAAGAAATAAAAATTTAATTAAAAATTATACCTCTTTAAGTTATCTAAAATAAAAATATTAAAGTGATGGATGTAAGTAAGGTGTTAAATGTAGGTCTAAATATAATCTAGATAAGTTGAAAAACTAGATGAAGTTTTGTTCTAGAATAAAAATATTAAAGTGATGAATGTAAGTGTTGTGTGAAATGTAGGTCTAAATATAATCCAGATAAGTTGAAACACTAGATGAAGTGTTGTTTTAGAATTTGGAAGGTATGAAAAGGATGAATAAATGAATGATGAATAATGAGTTAAGAACGAAAGGGAGAGCAATTAAATCAAAAGGGAATGGACAAGGCGCAGTAAAGGTGAAGAATTAAGAGAGAAAGAGGACTTTTACGTTGGGCGCCAAATGTCGTGAAGCGACAATAAAAAAAAAAATAGAACCTAACCTAAGTACAACAAAACAACAAAAGTAGAGCCAGAAAACAATATATTTAAATTTATAAAAGGTATTTACAATTTTATAAAAAAATGGAATGAGGATGATGATGAATGAGGTGAGAGTACAATTAGATTATAAAAAAAATAAAGGTGAGAGAATAGGGGAATATAGCGTTGAAGTGGGGCCTAAAAGTCGAAGCGACACACGTTGCGTTTGTAGAGGTAGTTTCTTAGCAGCGACGGCACGCAGCGCCTGAAGCCAGCACACGCCGTTTGCGCTTGTAGAAGTAGGTTTCTTAGCAGCGACGGCGCGCAGCGCCTGGAGCCAGTTCACGCAGCGTCCGGAGCCGGCACACGTAGCGCCTGGAGAAGGGGCGCGCAACGCTTAGAGCTAGCAGTTGCAGCGCCCAAAGGTAGCGCCGGCGGTAGGTGCACTCGGCGCCTGGAGTAAGTAGTAGTAGTGCCCGGAGTAGTGTGGCCACCGCGCTTGTAGTAGACTCGAAGCGACTTCCGAGGTAGATGGAGGCTTGTAGGATTCCGGAGTGGCGCGGCCCGAGTTTGAAGAAGGCTTCGCCGAAGACTTCACGTGTAAATGGAGGCTTACAGGATCCCGGGGCAGTGCGGCCCCGGGATAAGGCCTTTAGGAGATACTTCCAATTCGCGAACTGAAGCGAGACTGCCTTTCTTCACCGATTGTTCGGCTTTTATACCTTTCTAGAGAGAACGGAAAAATTATTTAAATTATACGCAAATTTTTTGTAAATGGTCAAGAGAAAAGAGGATTTATGTGGAATTATCGAAATAGGAATAATAGATCGGTAGCAAATTTGAATATAATTACCATGGAAACGATTTAAATAAGAAAGACAAAACATGTCAAATTTTTGTTTTAGGTTTATAATAAGAAAACTATAAGATTTAAGTGGAAAATGAGATATTATTGATATAGGAAAAAAGGTAGCGCAACTGCCCACACAAAGTCCAAGATTGTAGAGTTACGGAAAACTAGCTAAAAGATCGAAAAAAGGTAGACTCCATTGACACCAATTTATAAGTGCTGATAATGTGAAAATACGAAGTAGAAATGATTTGTTATTGTGTTCTTATGGTTTAAAATCGTTACAGGATCCTATGGAAATAAAGGTGATGTAAAATATCCAGTTTTGAGGTGAATGCAGAAAATCGAAACAGAATGGAAAAATGAATTTAAAATAATGTAAAATGATACGTGAGTAGCATAACACTACAAACCAGAGTAACCGACATAGCCCAACGGATTAGTAAGCTGACGTGGCAGTGGGCCGGCCATATAGAACGAAGAACCGAATACCGATGGGGAAGAAAGGTTCTCGAGTGGCAGCCTCGTATCGGTAGGTGAAGTGTAGGGCGACCCCCCACTAGATGGAGTGACGACCTGGTAAGACATGCAGGAAATCGATGGATGCAGGTGGCTCAAGACCGTGCTTTGTGGCATTCCTTGGGGGAGGCCTATGTTCAGCAGTGGCCTTATGAAGGCCTTTAATGATGATGTTGACGATGATGATAATAAAATTAATAACTTGCTAGTTTGTTCAGTTTTTGATTTTTTAAGAACTTTCAGTGTCACCCTCGTAAGAATAAATATGTTCTATAAGCTTTTAATACCAGTTACTAGACTCTACAGTATTAGTAATTCATTTATAGGGCAATGTATTTGTTTTCCTAACAAAATCCCAAAAAATGTACAAAATTTGTCAATAAACAATTTTAAATTTTTATTAAAGAAAAATTGTACAAAAATAGTTTATTTTATTGTAAAGTGTTCTTAGTGTAAAGTTTCTTGCTGGTTCTTCTCAGGACACAGGTATTTTCCAAACAAGTGGTAAATAAAAAAAAATAAAAAAATGACTTATATTAAGTATTATGTATAAACATATTCAATAAAAATTATTCTATTATATTCTATTCTTTTTCATTCTGTTCCATTCTGAACCAGTATATTCTATTCTGTTCCATTCTGTTCAGTTATGTTCCGTTTCATTCGGACCCGTTCAGTACTCTTCTGTTCTGTTCTGTTCTAACCTATTACCACTATCTATCCTAACCTATTTTACCCTAGAATAGAATAGAACAGAATACTATTCTAATCCTTTCTGAATATTTCTGTCCTATTATGTTCTATTCTGTTCTAACCTGTTCTATCCTGTTGTAACCTGTTCTATCCTGTTCTATCTTGTTATACCCTATTTTATCCTGTTCTATCTTGTTCTATCATACTTTATCCTATTCTATCCTTTTTGATCCTATTCTATCCTACTCTACCCTTGTGTCTATATTTGTCCTTGTGCAATTTATATTTGTAAACTACCTTCATGGCACAGGAGAAAATCCTGGTGTGGGGGTAACGTTTTTTTAAATAAAAAAAGAATAGACAAAAAACCGATTAAAAATAAATAAATAAATAAAAAATTCAACCCTATTCTACCCCATTCTGTCTTTTTCTACCTTATACTACCCTATTCAACCCTATTCTAACACCTTCTACCCTATTCTACCCTATTTATCCCATTCTACCCTATTCTACCCTATTCTGCCATATTCTACTCTATTCTAACCTCTTCTGCCCTATTCTAGTCTATGCTACCCTATTCTTACCTACTCTACCCATTTCTTCTCTTTCCTAACCTTTTCTACCCTATTCTAGCTTATTCTACTCTATTCTACCCTATTCTGCCCTATTCGACCCTATTCTATCCTCATCTACCCTATTTTACGCTATTCTATCCTATTCTACCCTATTGTACCCTACTTTACCCTTTTCTACCCTATTCTACCATATACTACCCTTCTCTACCCTATTCTACCCTATTCCACCCTATTCTACACTATTCTACCCTATTTTAACCTATTCTATCCTACTCTATCCTACTCTATCTTTTTTTTGCTGAGGCAACCCCGGTGACAAATAGTTAAATAATTTGCTCCCAAACAATTTCGTAGAAATAAATATTGTAATTGATACGTTTCCACCTCAAATTTAAGTTATAGTTGTTAATTTGGAACAAATTGTCCTGAGTCACCTGCATCCATCGACTTCCTGCATGTCTTACCAGGTCGTCACTCCATCTCGTGGGGGGTCGCCCTACACTTCGCCTACCGGTACGAGGCCGCCACTCAAGAACATTTCTTCACCATCGGTTGTCGGTTCTTCGAGCTATATGGTCGGCCCACTGCCACTTCAGCTTACTAATCCGTTGGGCTATGTCGGTCACTCTGGTTCTACTGCGGATATCCTCATTTTAAGTTTATCACGCAGAGCAACTCCGAGCATAGCCCTCTCCATAGCTAGCTGAGCGACCTTGAGCTTCCTCATACGGCCAGGAGTGAAGGACCAAGTCTCAGATCCGTAAGTCGTCACTGGCAACACGCACTGGTTGTATAATTTCGTTTTAAGGTTTTGACGAATGTCTGACGAGAACATGTGTCGTAGTATCCCTGGGCAGCGCCAGCCGAGTTGAATCCGTCGATTGACCTCTCGGTTGAAGTTGGACTTACCTAGTCGGACTATTTGTCCTAGGTAAACATACTCGTCGACAACTTCGAGCTTAGTGCTCCCAACAACTACCGGCATAGGTGTGACATGGACAATGAACATGGAATTTTGCTATGAGGTAATGCGACTGATATTGAAGCTATATTTGTTTTGCAAAAGAGAGCCGTTAGGGCGATTTATAATCTAAATTGTAAAGAGTTCCTTAGACAAAAATTTAAAGAAATAAACTTATTTACTTTGGCATTGCATTATATTTATGAAAATGTAATGTATGTACATAAAAACAAAAGCTTTAATAAGAATAAGGATGTGCATACTTAAAACACTAGGAACAAACATAAGCTTGTAATACCAGTTACTAGACTCCACAGAATCAGTAATTCTTTTAATTTAATAATTTTTAAACGTGGTAGAGCCATGTCATATTAATAGTATAGTTGTAGCACGAATGGGTCGGCTCGACTGGGGAAGGACCACGCTCTCACAGAATACCAGCGTAAAATGGCGGGTTAATGCTGCTGTGTTTCGTGTGGTGAGTGTAGAGAACCGAAGACCCATTTTACTGGAAGTGAGGCATTCTATCTTAGTCCTCACGGCTGACAACGCATCTGCATTTTAATTCGCAAAGGAAGATAGATGTAGATGTCTTTGGGCCACAGCAACCTCTTACCATCAGCTGAACTGTGTGCTAGTTTGTCACCTATATTATATAAAAAAAAATTAGTAATTCATTTATGGGGCAATGTATATGCTTTTACAACAACAAATAATAAATCCCAGAACATATTCAAAGTTTGTCAATAAACAAGTTTAAAAATTTTATTAAAGAAAAACGGTACAAAAAGGGTTATTAAAATATCAAGGAATACATGAATGAAAATAACCCCTGGGAATAAGGTGATCGCCACCATGCTGGTTATATGTAAAATCATTTAAAATCGTATAAACGAAATTATTGTTAAGTAATGTTTGAAAAAAAATCCCGCTGGTTTTCTTGCTGGTTCTTCCCAGGATAGGGGTATTTTTCGAACCAGTGGTAAATAAAAAATCTATTCTATTCTATCTTACTCTATCCTACTCGATCCTAATCTATCCTATGTGTATCCTATTGGCTCATATTCTATCTTGTTGTATCCTGTTCTATCCTGTTCTATCCTATTCGATCCTATTCGTTCGTATTCTATCGTATGCTATCCTGTTATATTCTGTTCTATCCATTTCTATACTATTCTATCCTATTATAATCTATTCTATCCTATTTTTAACCATTCTGTCCTATTCTATCCTAATCTGTCCTATGCAGTCATATTCTGTCATTTTCTGACCTATTTAGTCCTATTTTGACCTATTTTGCCATATTCTGTCCTACTGTATCATATTCTACATTAGTCTATCCTACTCGATCCTACTCTATCCTACTCTATCCTATTGCATACCCTATTCTATCCTATTCTATCATATTCTTTCTTATTCTGTCCTATTCTATCCTATTAAGTAGATTTTAAGTATGAAAATAATTATTTTATCTTTAAAATATGAAAGTTTTTAGATATTAGATAAAGTATTATACTTATTAGCGTATTATAGTATCTCAAAGTTATTTTAATTTATTCAAAACTAGCTGTTCCTCGCGACTTCGCCCGCTTGTTATTTGGGGTTTTAATTTTTTTGTGCGGAACCCTAATTCTTTTTTAAAATAAAAGTAGCCAAGTTACTCCTTGTGACATCAGCTATCTGCCAGTGAAAATCCCGTCAAAATCGGTCCAGCCGTTGCGGAGATTAGCCGGAACAAACAGACAGACAGACGTACAGACAGACAAAAACATTAAAAATTGTATTTTAGTTAAAAGTAGCGTATTTACTTTCATATGCATTTATTAAAAAGCTGTAATTTTGACATTACAAACAGACACTTCAATTTTATTTATTTGTATGGACTTTTTTCAGTAGAATTACAACTAGTTAGTATATTTTAATTTTATCTTAACTCAGCAGCTGTACATTTCTTACAATTTAAATTGAATTGTAGTGAAAACCTATAAATCTTAAACAATTTAAAGAACAAAAGTATTAATATTTTTCTTCTTCATCGTCATCTTCTGGACGTTCGGGAATTTCTGTTTCAACATCATCATCTTCGATGTCCTGAATTGTTGTTTCCAGACCTTCCAGAATTTCAGGGTCAAACGCTCTTACTTCCTCACAGTCACTTTGCAATGAAACAATATTGAGGCAAGCTTGTTCATTACACTGACCACAAGCTAAAGTGCATTGTATTACAGTACGTATGGCTGAGCTCTGCGCGCTCACCGCCCTTTAGCGCGGAAAATTGTTTCTTTTTTACCTTGTGCTTGAATAACTTGCGACGCAGACAAGATTTTATGAAACTTGTGAGACAACTTTTAAAAAGTCAAAATGAAAGTATATACGAAACTTTAGCTTATTATCTCTCATTCCGAGGTTGATTGCTAATTTGACTGGACTACTACCCCATGAAATATATATACTATCGTAATACTAGCGTAAAATAGCAGATTAACGTTGTTGTTTCGAATGGTGAGTGTAGAGAACCGGAGGCCCCTTTTACTAGTAACGAGACATTCTAGAATAGAATAGAATGGAATAGAGTAGAATATAACAGAACAGAAATGCATTTTGATTCGTAGTTTAGGATGGATGTAGATGTCTTTGGGACAAAGCTACTACTTACCATCAGGTCCACCTGATGTACAGTAAGGGTGACAAACGAGCACATAGTTCATCTGTGCTTGTTTGTCACCCTTATCCTATAAAAAAATTATATAAGTCGGTATAAGTGGTAATAAAATATAATTATTATAAATAATAAATTAAATCATCCTTCTGAAGATTAATTACAGAAAAAAGAAAAGAAAGAAAAAGGCAACAATGCAGGTGGTTTTGCAAAGCCACTGTTAGATTGTCGCAGAAACATTTACATCAAACATTTTATCCCCTATTTTTTATCTTTTTCTCTATATTTATATGCGGCCATTTATGGAGTATTACGTAATATAAATAAAAAAAGAGTAGAATTAAGAACTTACTCGTTCTTTAAAGTCAATATTTTAGTAAATAAAAACAAATAAATAAGAATTCGGAATGTAAACAGGCATAAATTCTACAGTCACGTATGTGATGTTGTTCATGCTCCACCTCAGTTAACAATTCGAATTTGCAAGAAAATCCCGCAAAATACGACATAAATCCGCGAGTTTACTTTGAGCCGTACGAAATAGACTTACGTGGTCTAAGCTTTAAGTTTTAGCAGATAGGAAGCGCACGTCAAGGATATATTCATATTGGGTAATTTTTCGACATATATAATGATTATAATGCAAAAAAAATTTAAAATATTTAAATTTTTCGTAAAAAACGGAATGACAAATGTACACACATACATAAAATAAACTCAACTCTCTATCTAAATAAATTCTAGTCAACTCTCATTCATATAATAACTCCAAAGTTATGATTTTTGACATGGCAGCAGATAGGCAGCGCGTTTCAAGTATATATTCATGATGGATAATTTTTCAACAGTTATGTAGACCACTATGTCTGGCGTATGTGGACTATGAGAAAGCTTTTGATTCCGTCGAAATTTGGGCGGTGCTGCAGTCCCTTCAGCGATGCCAAGTTGACTGTCGGTATATCGAAGTGTTGAAGTGCTTGTACAGTAGGGCTACGATGGCTATCCGAGTACAGAACCAGAGTACGAAACCTATCCAATTGCAGAGAGGTGTAAGACAGGGTGACGTCATATCCCCGAAACTCTTTACCGCTGCATTGGAAGATGTTTTCAAGCTTCTGGACTGGAAAGGATACGGTATCAACATCAATGGCGAGTACATCACTCACCTTCGATTTGCCGACGATATAGTACTTATGGCAGAATCGCTGGAGGACCTAAGCACTATGCTCAATGACCTCAATAGTGTTTCCCAACGGATAGGTCTTAAGATGAACATGGACAAAACAAAGATCATGTTTAATGTCCATGTCACACCTATGCCGGTAGTTGTTGGGAACACTAAGCTCGAAGTTGTTGACGAGTATGTTTACCTGGGACAAATAGTCCGACTAGGTAAGTCCAACTTCGACCGAGAGGTCAATCGACGGATTCAACTCGGTTGGGCAGCGTTCGGGAAATTACGGTGCATCTTCTCGTCAGGTATACCTCAAAACTTGAAAACGAGACTGTACACCCAGTGCGTGTTGCCAGTGATGACATACGGAACTGAGACGTGGTCCTTCACTGCTGGCCGGATGAGGACGCTCAAGGTCGCTCAGCGAGCTATGGAGAGGGCTATGCTCGGAGTTTCTCTGCGTGATAAACTCAGAAATGAGGATATCCGCAGTAGAACTAAAGTGACCGACATAGCCCAACGGATTAGTAAGCTGAAGTGGCAATGGGCCGGCCATATAGCTCGAAGAACCGACAACCGATGGGGAAGAAAGGTTCTCGAGTGGCAGCCTCGTACCGGCAGGCGAAGTGTAGGGCGTCCCCCCACTAGATGGAGTGACGACCTGGTAAGATATGCAGGAAGTCGATGGATGCAGGTGGCTCAGGACCGTGCTTTGTGGCATTCTTTGGGGGAGGCCTATGTTCAGCAGTGGACTTGTGAAGGGCTGTAATGATGATGATGATGATGATATGTAGATTATAATGCAAACAAATTATCAAAATTTTTAATTTTTCGTTAAAAGCTCAGTTACAAATATACATTCATGAAATAAACTATACTCTATATCTAAATAAATTCTACTCTACTCACAGTCATAAAATAACTCCAAATTTCTTATTTTTGACATGGCCCTTCTTGATGAAAAATTTACCGCAATAGCTTTTTTTATAGTTTTTTTTTAATGAAATTAAAGTAACAAGCGAACTTACGGTCCACCTGATGGTAAGTGGCTTCTGTTGTTCATAGATACCTGGAACCCATTCAAACGAAGAATGCTTATGCTTATACCTCAAAGGACTGAGATGGAATAGCTCACAGCTTATAATTATACTAGCTCTCTGGCTCTGGTATCCTTAAGACCGGAACATAGCAGTGCACGTACTTGGTTATAATAGGCTAAAGGAAAAGGAGTTGTACCAAAAGAGGAATTACAGAAAAAACAAGCTTACTTTGTCTGAATGTTTTTTTTTAAATTCTACAATAATTTAAGGGACATTTATCGCTTAGCGTATGTCAATCCCATCATACCCTAACATACATCACTTATTCATATAACGTTAGCACATATTTATTATACTACGTGGGCCATGAATTCGAACAGAACTTTCGCATCGTCGCCATTTGATTGGGATAGAATATTATGAAATGTGCCTACATCAGTTCTGTTCAAATTCAAGACCCTTATGAAATTACTTCTAATAGACTCAAATCAAAAACATTCCATCAATATATGGTATAGGTCTTCTATAACTCCTGTAGAGCCCAGTTAAAAGGTAAAGATGCGAAGAAAAATTTTATTGAAAAAATGAAAGATCCAATTTCTTAAGCTAATATGTGCAAATTAATATAATCAGTTCTTGTAGAGTTATTTTTTTTAAACTGCATACATCTGGCAGTAGATTAGGAATGCTGATAAAAAATAGAAAATAAATTTCCAAGTAATAAGTAGCAACACAACATCCTAATGATGATAATATGCCTCCTCTCATATCTGAGGGTTTTTATTTATTTATTAGTAATCAGGATGATTTAAGTACATGGCGTGGTGCGCTCTTACTTGCTTCAAAAACCCAAAACTACTTGAAATAGCTTTATTGTTCTGATGTAATACAGTAAAGTAAACATACATATTCTTGTTACAACTACATGAATTTTATAGTTATAGAACGTAGTGCAGCAAAGTCATAATAGTCTATAAAAACCGGCCAAATTGGAGTCGGACTCGCGCACCTAGGGTTCCGAAAGAATCCGTAGGTATATAAGTTTAAAATTATTTAAAATATCTTTATTATATGATGTAACTAAAAATTTATGCTTTTCGCAATTTTTCCTTTATCTGTGTTATAATACGTCGCTTCGTACTAAATTTTAAGATTCTGAGTTCACGAGAAGTACCCTATAGGTTTTGATTCCCTTGCGAATGACAAAATTTGCGGCATAAACGGCTGTATCTTTTGATTGCGTTGGCTTAGAAGTATGATTTTTTCACAGCTCCAAGGGACAGTAGACTTGAGTGTTTGATATGAATTTCAATTTCAGCTTGATACCTTTACGCGTTCCTGAGAAAAAGGGTCTTGACAGACAGACAGACAGACGGACGGACGGACAACAAAGACATCCTATAAGGGTTCCGTTTTTTCCTTTGAGGTACGGAACCCTTAAAATGTAATTCAAACTTTGCACACATTTTCTGAAATACGTTTGCATTTTGTTATGACTTAAAAATTACACTATTAAGTGAATCTCTTATTTGATCTGTCATTTTTCTTTTGTTAAAAGTTATTTTATGTATTCTATAATGCATGGAAACTGAGCAAGGGCATGTCCATCAAGGTCAGGTCAGGTCGGTAGTTACCGTTATAGCCTATCAAGAGTTCGCTTTTAGATTGCCTCATAGGAGAGGTATTTGCCATAGTTTCCACGTTTGTCAGGCGTGTTGGCTACCGAAGTTTTATTTTTTATATTTTAGTTGCCATTATAAAGATGGTTCTGCAAATCTCTTTTGTTTTTTTCCCTCAATTATCGCTTTTGCCTTTTACCATCTTACCTTTGCGTCTTTCCACGGGAAGATATGGGGTAGTGGATATTCTGACACCGCCACTGCGCTGTCTCTACAGATCGGTAGTATTACTCAATACTTATGACTATACACTCTGAAATCTTTAATTTTTTAAAGAATTTGCACACTAGAATGTATTTTCTATTTTTCAAATGCTTCTCAGATAAGACGGGTTCTTCGATTGACGTCGTGGGTGAAGTTAGATTTATCTAGTCGGTTGTTTTGTCCTATGTACGCTATTTGCCAACACGTAGAAGAATACCAATGTAGTGCAAAGGTATTTTAATAGTAGGAATAAGATAATCTATCATCATCACGCGCTGTAGGATAAGGTGGATTAAAGTGCATTACCATAGAACTTTTACTTTTGTTTTTCGTGGGGTAGTTAGTAGTCCAGTCAAATTAGCGATCAACCTCGCAATGAGATATATTAAGCTGAATTTTCGTACATACCTTCACTTTGGCGTTCTAAAAATTGTCTTAAAAGTTTCATAAAATCTCGTATCTGTGTCGTAAGTTATTCAAGGTCAATGTTAAAAAATATAGTTTTTCGCGATTTTCTCGATTTCCATTGCTATTACAAAAATTTGTTGAATGAAAATGAAAAATTTAGCGGTTGGGTAGCTTTATGCCTGGTGGATACCACATAATTTGACAGAGGCCCAAAAACTCCGTCGTGTTGATTGGTGTCGTTAAATGGTTCAAAGATCTAAAGGAGGTGACTCAAATGCTGTGTTCGACATACTTACGGGTGACGAAAGCTGGATTTATTGTCTTGATCCTGAAACTATGAGAGAGTCTGCTGTCTGGGTGTTTCCTTCCGAGGAGTTGTCAAGTAAAGTGAAGAGAAGACAAAGCGTGGGAAAGAGAAAAAAAATTGTCCTCGGTAGGACAGGTTATTACGCAACAATTGTTTTAGAGGATCGAAAAACAGTTACAGCAGAGTGGTAAACTAACAATTTTATGCCACTTGTCTTGGAAAAAGTTTGGGAGAAACGACCTCGCAGTAGGATCCTCCTTCACCACGACAACGCCTCGTTGCACACCGCCAAGCAAACAATCGACTACTTGGCGACGTCAGACATGGAATTACTGGGTCACTCGCCCTATAGCCCCGAACTTGCTCCTTGCGATTTTTATTTATTTACGAAAATAAAAGAAAACCTTCGAGGAAAACGTTTTATGGACACCGAGGAAGCAGTGGCTGCGTTTCAAAATGACGTTGAAGAGGCATTTTGAGATGCAGGACTAAGGACGAGTGGGCAAAGTGCTTTTCTCAGTGGTTCCATCGGATACAGCGATGTGTTGATCTAAATGGACACTATTTTGAAAAGATATCATAAAACAAATAACTTATTAGTTTGTTCAGTTTTTGATTTTCAAAGAACTTTCAGTGTCACCCTCGTATGAGTAAATATGTTCATACTTTAAACTCAAGGAACAAACATAAGCCAGTTGCTAGATTTCACAGTATTAGTAATTCATTTATACGGCAATGTATACGCTTTTATAACAAAATCCCAGAAAATATACAAAATTTGTCAATAAACAAGTTTAAACGTTTTATTGAAGAAAATTTGTACAAAAAAGTTTCTCATAATATAAAAGAATTATACATCAATGAAAATAAACCCTGGGAATGAGGTGATCGCCACCATAAAGTTTCTATCAAAATTCATTTAACAATTGTATAAACAAAATTATTGTATTATGAATTATATAACATATTATACTCCCGCTGGGTTTCTTGCTGGTTCTTCCCAGGATACAGGTATTTTCCACACCAGTCGTAAATAAAAAAAATAAAAAATGTCTTACATTAAGTATTATGTAATAATCTATATTCAATAAAAATTATTCTATTCTATTCTATTCCATTCTGTTCTATTCTATACCATACTGTTCTATTCTGTTCTATTCTGTTCCATTGTGTTCCGTTATGTTCCGTTCTGTACCGTACCGTTTCTGCTCGGTTCTGTTTGGTTCTGCTCTATTCTATTCTATTCTGTTTTATTCTGTTCTGTTCTGTTCTATCGTGTTTCTTCCTGTTCTATTTTGTCCTATCCTATTCTATCATATTCTATACTAATTTTTCCTATTCTATCCTATTCTATCCTAATCTATCCTATTCTATCCTATTCTCTCATATTATATCTTAATCTATCCTATTCTATCTTATTTTATCATATTCTATCCTATTCTTTTCTTTTCTACCCTATTCTACCCAATTCTAGTCTATTCTACGCTATTCTACCCTATTCTACCTTATTCAACCCTATTCTACCCTATTCTACCCTATTCTACCCAATTCTACACTATTCTACCCTATTCTACCCTAATCAGACCTATTTTACCTTATTTTACCCTATTCTATCATATACTATTATATTCTACCCTATTTTACCCTATTAAACCCTATTCTACCCTATTCTACCCTATGCTACCCTATTCTACCCTATTATATCCTATTCTACCGAATTATACCCTATTCTACCCTATTCTACCTTATTCAACCCTATTCCACCTTATTTTACCCCATTCTACTCTATTCTACCCTATTCTACCCTGATCTACCCTATTCAGCGCTACTTTACCTTATTTTACCCTATTCTACCCTATTCTACCCTACTCTTCCCTATTCTACACTAGTCTACCCTTTTCTACCCTATTCTACCCTGATCTACTCTATTAGGCGCTATTTTACCTTATTTTACCCTATTCTACCCTATTCTACCCTATTCTACCCTCTTTATCCTTTTCTACCCTATTCTACTCTATTCTACCCTATTCTATCCTATTTTATCCTACTCTATCCTTTTCTATCCCATTAAATAGATTTTAAGTAGAAAAATAATTAAGTATCTTATCTTTAAAATGTGAAAGTTTTTAGATATTAGATAAATATTATACTAATAGTATCTTAAAGTTAATATTCTTCTTCTTCGTCGTCATCATTCTGGACGTTCGGGAATTTCTGTTTCATCTTCATCATCTTCGTTGTCCAGAATTTCAGGGTCAAACACTTACTTCCTCACAGTCACTTTGCAATGAAACAGCATTGAAGCAAGCTTGTCCATTATACTGGCCACAAGCTAAAGTGCATTGTATTACAGTACGTATGGCTGAGCGCTGCGCGCTCACCGCCCTTTATCGCGAAAAACTGTTTTTTTTTTACCTTCTCCTTGAATAACTTGCGACACAGACAAGATTTTATGAGACTTAGGAGACAATTTTTGGAACGCCAAAATGAAAGTATATACGAAATTTCAGTTTATTATCTCTCATTCCGGGGTTGATCGCTAATTTGACGGGACTACTACCCCATGAAATACATATAGAAATAAGCAATAGAGGAGGCTTATGTTTAGTAGTGGTCTATTATAAATTTAAATAAAAAAGTTTACAAGTAATTGGTTTGGAATAATTTGTTCAGCAATAGTAAAATGCAACAATTTTCCGCTTCGTGCATCCTTTGAATAAAAATTCATTTGCAAAACTGCATATAAGAGCACTTGCTCGCATTTAAATACAGTTCTACAAGCATCATGCGTCGCATTTTTGTACTGTTAGGAGTTTTTTTTAACACAGTTTCGGTGCGTTATAATATTTTTTATATATTCATCTAGTGTGTTATTCTATTAGAAATTTAGTTACTTAAGCGAGTAGCTGAAATAAAATATTTATTCTTTTATGTTACTTTTTAACGAAAATTTATAGAAAACAAATTGCTGTCATCAAATATATATGTAATTTTTTTTAACTTTCTAACTTTTGCAATTAAAATGATATTTATTTTAATTGCTGTTTTTCAGGCAAACAAAGACGAAGAATATTTTATCAAATGCGAAAACTTGATAAATCCCGTGAGTAAGGATTTGTTTAAAGTTAAATATTACAGGCAATGTAATAGATCCTGTTACTGGTTTTCCTTTGATTTTTGTGAGAGTTCATCCATCCGTCCATTACAGCCTATAAAAGTCACTGCTAAACATAGGCCTCCTCGTAGTTTGCCTCACAGGGGGGATATGCTATAGTTGCTACGCTTGGCAAGCGGGTCGGCAACTTCAGATATTTATTATTTTTAGTTTTTATCGGATATATGCTGCTGCCCATCACTTGTTTCAATTTCTCTCAGTTGCCTCTTACGATACACACGGCATAATATGGGGTAGTGGATATTCTTACACCGCGACTACACGGTACTCCTGAGAGAGTTATGGAGCAATAAGTCTATTGCCTTGGAAATGTTTTTATTTCTTGGATATACAGGCTTGCCACCAATGTTTTCCTTCACCGCCAGGCACGTGGCAATTCGACACTTACAATTACAATTGACAATGTCACTGGTGTTAGTGGATATTGAACCCAGTTATGTTAAATTTCGACGAGCGCATTGCTTTTCAGCTACTACGGTTCTGAGAATATTTTACAGTAAAATGGGAAGAGGATAAAACTTAAGGCTAACCAGAGTAAAACATAATTTCTACAAAAACTTCAAAAACGCCGTCATAAGGTCTAAAATTGCGTAGCGCCCGCGACTATTAAAACCGCTTAGAAATCGCGTAGAATCTTAAATATTTTTAAAAAATTATTGATTTTAGCAATCAAAATAATGTAAGTAAGTAAATTACGAATATTGATGTTATGAATGTATTCGAGTGGTTTCCAAGCATATAGATTAAGTAATTTCGTTGTAATTTCAACTATAGTGATTTTTTAGAGGTGTTTTCGCAAATTATTATGATCGAGTCAAAATTTTACAATCGTGTTTTTGAGCAAGCAACCTCAAGATAAAGACATGAATTTACCTATATCAAAATTCCAATTTCGTTAGTCGTGTCATACTCCTATACTATTCGATGAAAGGAGGTGCATTTTCTCGCGGTGTCGCCTTAACAGTTTTATAAGGATTTTTTTACAAAGAATTAATTAAATAATCAGTTCGCAATGCTGAATTTACCGGTATTCTACCGATATTATATTGAAAAACATAAAAAGGAAAAAAATGTTTTTATTAATACCTCTGAAAACATCAATCGATGGGTTTTCTAAACTACCCAGGATATAGAGCGAGTACAATAGGTAATATGGAGACCATTTGCCCTAACTTATTCGAACCCGACGTAAAACTCATAAATTTTGTGGTCAGGCTTTACTAATAGACAATAGCAACAACAATACACCTATCTCGAAACAAACAAAAAACTTTATAACCTAAATGCTTTAATAAAAGTACCTGATATGTATCTCCCATTATTTAATTAAACATGATAACAGAATAGTTTCCTCTCTGATATTTTCAAAATATATTTCTCTGATATATTCAGTTATTTTATAGATATTTTAAAGGGAGCTGAATAGTTATTGCCGTGCGTTGACTGTCTACGAACCTATTAAGGAAAATACGCGACCTATGTGCTGATTACCTAAGACCTCAAATAGATTGATGGAATAGATTTAGACGTTTACAACTAGGTGCAACCAAATGCGGTTGATTATACTTTGATGTATTCGAAATATTCATGGTACGAGTATGTACTGGTAAGGTCAGAAGAAATAATAAGGCTGGATTTACCTGGGCAATAGAATAAATAAAAGCGACTTTGCCAAATGCGGCTCCTTAAACTTCTGTCGCTGAATGTTACTTGATATATGCATTCGTATTTTTGACAAATTTACACAAGTCATTGTCATTTTCATTGTTATTCGGGCTTTACTATACCTATTCTTACACGAAAGCAATCGGCCAAACCTAATTGTAGCCATGAACGAGTTGAATGTAAATTCAAGAAAAACAACTTCCTTCTGCGTGAATCCCATATCTCTGGTGCCCTTTGACCTACAGGACCCAAATTCAAACTCGACCGAGCTACTACCTCAAGGTATTCACATACCAAATTTAAAGTCAATCGGTCCAGTGGAACGGAAGTTATCGTGTCGGCATACAGACTAACAGACTGCCAGCTAAAACCATTAACTTCCTTTCAATGCTACGCAGAAGGAAGTTAATAAATCATATACACCTCGGGTTAACCAACTGCAATCGGCTGCACGTAGATGTAGCAGGTTTTAAGCGTATTCACACTTCAATAAATAGCCGTGACATATTATATTATACTCGTATTGGTTTATTGGACAGAACGGCGAAAGAAGTGATAATGCGATCACCCATCCCTCTGGCGATAACAGCGATTATTTCAAATCCTTTGTTATATAGGAGATACCTTTTTAATACGTGTTAAAACCACGCTGCAACTATATTGCATCACTAATAGGTCAGCCCGACCGGACTTTCCTTGGTCTCGTGTTCTTTATTTCCCTCTTGAACTCGGTCTTACTGTACTTCGTATGGAGGAGGAGTGCAGAGAACCGAATACCCATTTTACTGGTAACGAAGCGTTCCATCTTAGTCCTCAGCGAAGACAACGCAACAACCTTTTGATTCTTAATAGAGGGTAAAATGTAGGTCTCTACAGGATCCCCTACCATCAGGTGGACTGTGTGCTCGTGTGTCACCACCATTCTATTAAAAATATGGCTTTAGCGTGACTCTAACACTTTATATAGAGTAGGTATTAAAATAATCACATCGTGTAATTTTACGAATTTCATTTTTAGGAAAATTTGTCATGCTGCCTGTCAAAAGAGCACTGGTATAAAACTCAAAATAATAACTTTATTGAGTGTTACCAGTTACCTCACTCTCTTGCCTCGGTAAGAACTTTTTTAAAAATTTTTTTAACTTTATTAATTTCAGGATTTGAATTCTTGTACTTTTACTTTTTTTTTTTTGTATAAAACGAAAGATACTTTCTTGCTAATATTAACGACAAAATAAGGGGGTATTCACCAAATTTATTTAAAACGTTGACAACAACTTCGGGCGACGCATCTTGTTCATTGATGGGGCTGTATATCCTTAAAAATTGAACATGTAGATACAACATAGTGAACACAGATTACTACTAGTGATGGGGAGCAGTATTATCGATGCGAGGGTGCTGAATAGATGATGCTATGAGCGAGGAGAGCTTTATGGTGGATCTCATTGCAGACCACACAAACTAATACGAGGTGATACAACGCAGCATCATTGCACATCTACAACTGCACTGACTACATCGAAGACTATGCAGTGACCAAAAACTCTGACATCGGCAGTTCATTTTATGTATCAATCATATTATTTCAAAATGCAAGAATGAAAATCCCATATGCCCATATATAATCCATATACAATCCCATATATAATCCTATATATATAAAAAACAGGAACTTAAATAACCCCTCATGCTGTTGAGAAACCAAGAACTTAAACATTACTCTAAATCTAACGACATCTTGACGCAAACGACCTAAAGAAAGCGCATCAACGTCATCATCACCATCACAGTTTATCAAATACCTCTGTTAGCGTCCTCATTGATTGTCTCTTTTCAACATTTGTTAAATGATTGGTACACACAGATTTTTATTTTATTATTTTGTAATCGTAATTAGGAAGACGCCGCTGACCAGGAGAGAGCTAGTTTCTTTTATAGAATAACTCAATCCGGACAGCTACTCAGTACTTCTTGGCAGAAAACACAATTACTGAATTTTAGCCGACCAGGAATTCGTATACGGAACCACATGATTAGTAGTCGCGCTAACTAACACTAGACTATCGAGGCAGTCAGCATGCAACATACTGGGCACATCGTCACTTTTGTCCGACTTTATTAAGAAATGTGTGCAGAAGGCTGTCTCAATGGTCTTTAATTTATGTAAACACCGATAGCTTGCTTGTAGTGTTTAATTTTCAGTTTGTTGTTCTATTTTCAGTGCAATCGCGACATATGCATTGCCAAAAAATTGGGTTTCTCTTCTTCTCGAGGAAAAATCGACAAAAGGGGTCTGAGAAATTATATGGAAGAGAGCTTTAGTAATGATACAAAATTCACTGAAACCCTAATGGAGAGATGTGTGGACGGTGATTTTCATAAATATGGACCTCCAGATATATGTGATTTGAAAAAAATTAAACTTTGTGTTTATTTACAATCCACAACGGTATTGATATATTGTTTTATATTATATACATATCTAAACATTAACTAGCATTGGTAATGATGAATAAGACATCCAACCTCCCTCACCCCACAGTATAATTATAGCAGTATAATGGAATAGCTCATTTTATATTGCAGCTTTGCCATGAATGGAATTCAAATGGAACTTGTGCCGGAGATAAGGAATTGATAGACGAATGTATGTAATTTTATTCATAAATTCAGAATCAAACAGTACGGTTGAAAATTCAAGGTACGTTCTTTACGGGAAATTAATATCTACTAAATAATAAAATGTATTAAATGTATGTAATAAACTAAATATTCTAATGATTTTGTATGATTTTGTCCATTAATCAAGTAATTTCCATAACATTCCGTTTAGTAATAACATTACAAAACGAATACTGCAATTTTTATTTAACAAATAGAAAACACTTAAAAACTAACATCATATTTGGAAACTTTTTTATAATTTGGTATTTGATAATACCACAGTAAATTACAAAAGTGCCGTACTGCTGCTGATTTATGTGAGAAGAAGAGATAATAAAAAATTAACAATAAAAAGCTATAGAAACCTGATCGCAGTGCTCCTTGCTAAACGGCCAAGCTGCTTTGGATTCCGATTAACGACGATGAATTCATTCAAAATTGCTGCAACCAAGATCTCACATATCACCAAATGCAATCACAACCTGAGAGATGAGCAGCATGATCGTGCAAGGGTATCAGCTTTGCGCTCACCAACCAATCTTCCTCGCTTATTGATGACTTATTGATCGATAACTACGGCCAATTTTTCTAATGAATTTTCAAAAATGCTCAAATTAGACGCAGTTTTGGTAAGGGCCATAAGTACCATAAGTAAAAAAAAACTACTAACTAAAGACCTTTCTATATTACGTCAAATTAAACGTAATATGGAAAGGTTTCTTTAAGATTTATAAAAAATAAACATAAAAAATTATGTTTATTTTTTAAAGTTTCTGAACTGATTAAAATTCTCTAAATAAGTGTAAGAGGTCTTCTATGTCCTCTGGCTGTTAATACTCTTCAAATTAAGTAGACGGAGCCGGATATTTTACCATTTTTTAAAAAATATAGTTACATAAATTACGTAAATATATATTATAGTCACATAAATCACGATATAGGTGTTTTATACGAAGTAGAGCCATGCTGCAGCTATATCAGTAGTATAGCTAGTATCAGTCGAATGGGTCAGCTCAACGGGGAAGGGCCACGCTCTTACAGAATACCAGCGTAAAATAGCAGATTAACATTGTTGTTTCGAATGGTGCGTGTAGATAACCGGAGACCTCTTTTACTGGTAATGAGAGATTCTATCATAGTCCTCACGGGTGACCGCGCATCTGCATTTTGATTCGTAGTTTAGGATGGATGTAGATGTGTTTGGGACCCAGTAACTACTCGTACTTACCATCAGGGCTACCTGATGTACAGTAAGAGTGACAAACGAGCACAAAGTTCATGTGTGCTTGTTTGTCACCCTTATCCTTTAAAAAAATTAGATATATCGTATAAGTGGGTATAAAATATAATTATTATAAATAATAAATGAAATCAAACAAACAGAATCCTTCTGAAGATTAATAACAGAAAATAGAAAAAAAGAAAAAGGCAACAAAGCAGGTGGTTTTGCAAAGCCACTGCCGAGGTGTTTGAAGGAATAGGGGACGGAATGACATAATTGGTTTATGTTGTTCGTAGATATCTTTGAAAGTCTGGTCCTGAAATTATGTTTTCTTAGTTAATTCGCCTTTGACAAGGTTTTATCGCCTTTGAGGTGTTATCGAATAAAATAGAATTCTTTTTATTCAATATAGATTACATGCAATTCTTATTGAAAGTCCTTTTACACTTTTACGACTGGTTCGAAAAAAACCTCTGTCCTGGAAAGAACCAGCAAAAAACCCAGCGGTACTTTTTTTTAATGTAAAATTATACAATAATTTATAATATCATTTACATTGCCCCATGAATTAATTACTGACTCTGTGGAATCGAGAAACTGGTATCACTAGCTTGTGTTTTTTCATGGTTTTTACGGAGTGTACATCAAATTATTTTATTAAAACTACTTTTGTTTTATCGATAAATAATATCCTCGACAGTACTCGGCCCATTCGCATGATAGTAACTTATTCGCGAGAATAGTCTAGTTCGTGATGATGGTTACCAAAACATTTTGTTTATCGCAAAATACATACATGTAACAAAAACTCCGTAAAGTTATGATGTATCGTTAAGCCTTCAAACCACGAAGCGGGAGTTTCCGGAAACTAGATCGCAAATGGGTGTAATTTATTATACTGCGCTTATGAAACACCAATTTCCTTTCGATGTTATTTCTCATAACGATCGATGTTCTTGCAAATGAACGTATGATATGAATTATTACCACGGGTAAATTACTTTGTCAAAATCTGTAATCAATATTAAATTCTCCTCTTTTATCTCAGAGTAATCTGCGTTCCATTCATCCACTCATTACAGTATATAAAAGTCCACTGTAGACCATAGACCTCCCCCATAGATTGCCGCCAAGGGGTATTTTGCAATAGAAACCATGCTCAGTAGGCGGGTTGGCGTCCATTCTTCATCTCACTTTTTAAGACCACATCTGGATATGGGTCTTTTTTGTACTTATGCAATATTTCATAGATTAAAATTTACATCCGTCCCACCAATTTCTGAGAGTATTTTAGGACAAGAAAGTTATAAGTAGTGACTAGCAATGCTGCACACAAATAGAAACTAATACTCGAACTCGGACATTATCGAAACAATGCAATAGGTTTACCAAGCAACAACGTTTTGGTAAACCTTGTTGCTTTTGGTTTACCAACTTAGAACGGGATAGAGCAGATATCATTGAAGTTTCCTATGCTGAATATAGGTCTCATCCAAAGTGCTATAAAGCACTGTCCTGAATTACCTGTATCCATCAACTTCCTGCATCTCTTACCAGGTCGTCACTTCATCTATTTGACTTATTAGTGGGCGATACAAATCGTATATAGATACAATATGTATATATCGGTACAATAGATATCCAATATCTATATATCGAATGACAGAATATGTATTAGCACATAATAAATAATAGTATAGGTACGTACAGAAGTTGCACTCCTTTGATGCTGACTGCTTTAATAGCATACATAATTATTATTAATTAGATACATAGGCTGTACTAAAAGTATCGGGAATGGAATATTTCCACTGTTCCTGTCATATTAAAATCTTTTTAATTGAAAAGTCCTTGGTTTTTTAAAATTGAATACCATTTTTTTATTTAAAAAAAAGATTCTCGGTCTTGTCACAAAGTTTTGTCAAACTTGTTTAGTCGTTGAGAAAATGGAATTGAATCGAGAAAATTCAAGAGCGATGATTTGTTATGACTTTCGAAGTGGTTTAACACAAAAACAGTGTGTTGACCGGATGATTTCTGCATTTGGTAATGAAGCCCTATCCAAAACCATAATTTATCGCTGGTTTGCTGAATTTCAACGTGGACGTGTCAAGCTCAGTGATGATCCCCGTTAAGGTCGTCCAAAAACTGCAGTCACCGAAGAAAACGTTGATGCTGTGCGTAAGATGATTGAGGAAGATCGACATGTGACATACCGCGAAATTCAGGCAACCTTAGATATTGGCATGAGTCAAATACAAATAATCGTGTTACTTGGTGCGTCAGAACTCTCGAAAGATTCCACGCAGGATCCTCAAATGCTGTATACAACATCGTATCAGGTGATGAATCCTGGATATACGCGTACGAACGCGAAAAAAAATCCAGTCACGAGTTTGGGTGTTCGAAAATGAGTTAAAGCCAACAAAAATTGTTTGTTCACGGAGTGTTGCAAAAAAAATGGTGGCCACTTTTGTCTCCAAAACCGGCCATGTTACGACTATTCCTCTTGAGGGACAAAGAACGGTTAATGCAGAATGGTATGCTAGCATTTGTTTGCCACAGGTCGTTTCTGAACTCCGTAAAGAGAACTGCAACCGCCGCATCATCCTCCATCACGACAATGCGAGTTCTCACACCGCACATATTTATTATTAAGGTATTTGAGTATGTACTTGGACAGTGACGTAAATTTCTAATTTTTTTTAATAAAGTGCCGAGGTATTACTTCTGTAGTTAAATTATTACTTAATGCTTTTTTCACTATAAGTACCTACCCAAAAAAAGAATATCTTACGTTAACTTAAAAAATGATATATTTGCATCCTTTTGTTTGCTAATTAAGCATCAATCCACGAATCAATTATAGTAGGAACGACGTTTTGCCATTATGATTTATCAAATAGAAATTAGACAATTAAATAAACAGTAAGACATAATTAGACAAATAGATTTATGCTTATTATTTGCTGCATTTTGTAGACATAAAATTGATTTGCTTAATATAATTGACTTAATATAAGTTCATATTTTACTGCATTATAAAACTTTATTTCAGAATTCTTCATTATGTAAAATAACTAACCCAGGTAGTTCAGAAACAAAAAAAAATATTTTTAAGGTCATTACTGTAGCTGCAGCGAAAATATTAACACTTTATGTGTCAGATAATAATCGCTTTACAAGATTCCAGGATTCATTACTTGACAGTGGATTATAGGCTTGCTATAATCAACAATGTAGAAAACTTTATTGAACAAGAAATTAAAAATTATACGGATAAGGAAAATAGCGTTTCTTTTTCTCTTCGTTTTAGGATGTTTATTATCATTTAGAAAATGTGGATCGAGATATATTCTTGAAAATATCGACCATGGAAGGACATAGTATATGGCTAAAGTTAACTGATAATCAATTATAATTTATTTGGTTTTTATCACGAGATATATACTTTTACGTTATAGTCACTATAGGCCACACTGACGAACACATGCACGCATGAGCACGAAGGCACTCACTTCCGCTTTAAGTGAGTCGGGTGCAGTGTATGTCACAAGACTAGATCAAAAATGGAAACATGATTACATAACTTAACGCATGATGTAACGTTTAATTTTTTACTCCTAATACATTTGAATACCCCGGGATTATATATGAAAATCGATTCTTAAGGAGTAAACTCCAAAAAATCTCAAACATTTTTTCCTTTTTATGTTTAATTCAAAATGCGTGGTAATGCATTAGTTTAACTGATATTATTTTTGGTCAATCGGTAGGCAAAAACTTAGTTGCCCATAAATCAAATTTAATTTGGGATAATTTCAAATAAAAGTAGACTCGTATTTTCTAAATCTGCACTAACGGTATATCATTATTTATATATTTGAACTTAAATTTAAATTATGAATGATTGATCTTTCTAAATTAGATAGAAGGCATAAAGACAATAAATTACGCCTTCGTCAGGGAAACAACATTAAAATAATACAATTACAAGCACGAATTACTTACACAAAAACATATAATACATACAATAATGGTAGGTAAACACAAAGTATAAGTATGATGATTAGGGTTTTACTTATCGCCTCTTATTTCTGCAAAGATCATTAGCTCCACGTCATGCAAATAGTCAATTTGTCTAACCAATAAGAAACATATTAGGACATTCGCTATGCATGTTACTTTGCCATGAAGACCTTACCCTAGTTATGCCGTTTTGGTCTTAATTATATTCTTTTTTCAAACTGTATTTTTAATTATATACAAAAAAAACATTTTTATCCTAACAATTTTAAAAGTTACACTACTTTAAACTTTTTTTGCTCCTATATAAGAATATTATATTAATGTTTAATTCTTATATAATAAAGTTAAACTGTTTATTCCACGTCTACTTTATAAATGTATTTAATTCTGAAGCCAAATCATTTGATTGATTTCACACAAATAATGAAACGATTATGTGGAAAGCGTCAATCTTTTTAACAATAAAAACTCACCAGAGGAACGTAAAAACCGTTGAACAAAATACACGGATGATACAAAATACGTGAGGATAACAATTGAAGACGGAATTAAATATATTATTAGATTTATATCCAGTCCATTCTTTTCAATATTTAAGTTATTGTTTTTCTCTTTTTTCAGACAATAAAAAAACTTATATACAATAAATTCGAGTTACGATTTCAAACTCTGGTGTAACTCAATTAATAGTTCGTACAGCGTGCTGTATAGCGCTTTGCAATGACAAACTTAATTAATGTAAAAGTACATAACACCTGTGAAACTAACTTACTTGGGAAATGCAAATTTCAATTAAATATGGTATAATATCACATTCTGGAATTATTTAAATTAGTAAGTAAATTAATATTTAAATAAACCTATCCTAATTTTAATTTAACAAAAACATTTTCAAAAACGAAACTAAGGAAAGAGGTATCAAACATGATTTCCATTCATGTATACCATATCTGCCATTGTTAACGATTTTCTTCTATCCTGGGCTTGAATTCCAGTTCGGACTAAAATCAGTTATTGGGTTTTTGGTAAAAAAATTCTCAGTAGAAGCTCGAAGTCAGGAAGTTGGCGGTGGCTAACTCCCGTGCCTCGGAAAGCAAGTTAAGCCGTTGGACCTGAGCCTGATCACTCTTTGGTCAAGTCGGATTGCCGGGACATGGGACCATGAGAGTGAGGGAATAGAGAGTGCACCTACGTTTGCGCAGATACCTGGAGACTATAATCATATCCTTCGCAGATGGCTAGTCTATGTTGAGAGTGGCCGCCATGACCGAAGCTCGGTCTGGAGGGCATATTATTTTCATTATAAATACTTAGTTTTCCAGGTGAGTGTGCCGTTTGCAATACACGCAGTTTGTTTTTACTTTATCCCTGGGTTTCTAAAGCGAACTTACGATTATACGCACAGATTAAGGTTTTGTAATGTCTTAGCTCGGTGTATTAGATCCTAAGTGATTTTATGGTAATGAGTTTCAAGGGTCTACAAAAAGGCACTGGAACAAATTGTTACTCCTTGACCTCCCTTGTGATAGCTTGTTGGCTTGTTCATTGCCCACAATACCCACATGAATCCCTCTAACGACCCTGTTGTTACGCCCCGGGATGTTTAAACGGTTTAAACAGACTCCCACTAGCTTTGAGGTTATCGTGCTGCTCGACTGTCAGAATTGATTTTATAATACGGTTGATGTAGTGTTTTTGCACATGGATATCAGCATTACGTATAATGGCATAAATTTCTGCTTGGAAGTTAAAGGTGAATTTGCCCAAACTAAGCTTGAACTTGGGGCGTACTCCGTAAAACCAAAGCCTATGTGAGGCCCATTCTTGACCCATCTCTAAACCACATTAGGCTGCCGACCTCAGAGATGACCTGTCCCTTCAGCCAGTCTTCTCTGGAGGATAGTTCCACTATATAATCTTATTAAAAGTGTGTAGTGGATGTAGGCACGCACGTAAGAATTTATAGATGATAATAACCCCTGGGACTGGGGTGATAACTACTAAGCTATTCCTGATTTGTATTGTGTAGTTAATTGTAAGAAAAAAAGAAAAGAAGAGATGCATGGTGGAATGATGAAGTAAAAGAAGCTGTAAAGAAGAAGAAGAAAGCATGGTTAGACTACTTGGCCTCTAGTAATGATAAGGATATGAGAGAGAAGATGAAAGAAAGATATAAGCTGCAGAAAGTTCACACGAAAGCATTGATTGAGGAAGTGCGTGAAAGGTGTAGAATGGAAGCGGATGAAAGGTTGTCGCACAACTTTAAGGAGAACTCCAAACTCTTCTGGAAAGAGGTTGGAAGGACCCGAAGTGGTGCGACGGCCTTAAGAATGAACAAAGTGCTTTCGAGAACTAATGACGTCCTCTCAGAAAAATCGGACGTCATGCAGCGATGGAGCGAATTTTATAGAGAAATGTATGCGTGTGATGATCTTAGTGAGGGATCCGGGGATGACGCCGTGACTGGCACGCCAGACCCGGACCTCGATGACACTGAGGTCATCAGTATGAAAGAGATTGAACGTGCGATTCGAAGTTTGAAATGTGGTAAGGCTGCGGGACTAGACAGAGTTACTGCTGAAATGGTCAAGTATGGTGGGCCTCGCGTCTGGGACAGCTTTCATCTGCTGTGCAATTTGTGCTGGCGGACGGGGGATGTCCCGGATGATTGGCGATCCGCAGTCATTGTGCCTTTATATAAAGGTAAAGGTTCACATTTTGACTGCGGGTGCTATCGGGCGATCAGCTTGACCAGTTTAGCAAGTAAAGTTTACTCGAAGGTTTTGACACGTAGGATGCAAGAGAAATCGGAAAGATTTCTATGGGAGGCACAATGCGGATTTAGACCTGGAAGAGGATGCACGGATCAAATGTTTTCTCTCCGTATGATCACGGAAAAGCTTCTGGCTGTTAACCAGAAGATTTTCTGTGCTTTTGTGGATCTTGAGAAAGCATTTGATAAGGTTGTAAGGAAGAAAATGTGGGAACTGTTGCCGGGGTATGGTGTGGATGGCCGATTGCTAAGGGCTGTGCAGTCTCTTTACTGTGACTGTAAAGCCTGTGTGCGGGTAGGGCATGACCTGTCACCCATGTTTAGCGTCCAAACGGGCGTAAAACAGGGTTGTGTCATGTCTTCCTGGCTGTTCATACTGTATCTCGACAGCTGTTTACAAAAGCTGAAAGATAGCTGTTTGGGTGTGAAATTGGGTGACATAAAAGTAAATTGTCTGCTGTATGCTGATGATGCAGTGCTTATTGCACCATCAGAGGCAGAACTGCAGGCATTAGTCACGTGTATGAAAGAGGAATGTGAAATTAAAGGTCTCCGTTTGAATGCTAATAAAACTAAGGTTCTGGTATTTGAAAGGGACGAAGAGAGAACGAAGTGTGAAATATGGGTAAATCAGGAATGTCTAGAACAGGTAAATGAAATTGTATACTTGGGGAGTGCTTTTAGCCGGGATGGAAGATGTGATTTAGATGTGGACAGGCGTGTCGCTGCCGGGAACAAAGTCAATGGTGCCCTGACTGCGTTAGTCAAAAGGCAAGGCGTAGCGAAGAGTGCACGCCTTGCAATACATAACGCAGTGTTGGTACCGACTTTGTTATATGGCAGCGAAACCTGGGTATGCCAGAAGAAGCATAAAAGTAAGTTGAATGCAGTGGAGATGCGATCTCTTCGTAAAATGTGCGGCGTTACTATGGCCGACCGAAAGCGAAACGAAGAGATTCGCAATATGGCAGGTTTGAAAGATGACCTTATCACAAAAATTGATAGGGGCGTGCTTCGGTGGTTTGGGCACGTTGAGCGAATGAGTGAAGACCGAATGGTGAAGAAAATATATAGCGCGAAAGTTAATATTAAAAGGTGTCGAGGTAGACCGAGACTAACTTTCGAAGACCATGTGAGCAAATTGCTCGAAGAGGGTAGGGTCAAGAGTACTCGGATACCTAGACGTGCATGTATGAAGAAGATAATGAATCTGAAAGAAGCGAAAGAGATATGTAAGGATCGTGACACTTGGCGATCTGTTCTCTCTGGCTACCCCGTCAGGGATTGTGCGTGAAGATAAGTAAGTAAGTAAGTAAGTTAATTGTATATTATAATACATGATTGTAAACTACTAATTTAAAAAAAAAGATCTCGCTGGGTTTTTTGCTTGTTGTTCAAACTAGAGTTATTTTTCGAGCCAGTGGTAAATTAAAAATAAGATTGCCTTATAATAGGCATTATTTATAGTCTATATTGAATTAAAATATCTATATCAATTTAGGGATATCTGAGATCATACATTAAGCCGGCATTTCCTTCATTGGGTCAAGCAGAGATCTCAATCTGCAGAAGTGCCGACGGTTGAGCTTAACCACTTTGTCAATGACCGCGTCAAAGAGGAGTAGTTCCTTGGTTCCACGACCGCCCCTACATTCATTTTGAGCGCGCGACATCACCTGATTTGAGTCCAGGTGACGAGTGATTCTCGCGCTCGAAATTGATCTTAGTGTCTTGTATATGGCGGGTAGACACGTGATGTGACGGTACTTGCTCAGGTCTGTGTATCATGGTCTTTAGGAACCAAATGAGTGATCCCAGTAGTGAAGAGGCTCGGGAGCGACTTCTAGTTTAAAGACTCTTGGAACTCTCGGACAAGCAGCGTGACTCACCACGAACCCCTTTAGCAAGTAGTGGTGCAGCCCGTAAAGTCCCGGGATTTTCCAGTTTTCAGTTCATCGTCCGGCGAAAGGGTGACGGGGTTCATGGGCGTAATACTCGCACACTGACTTACCATAACTTCCGTCCAATATCCTCGCTGTGGTTAACGGACTCCAACCACAGTCTTCGCCAGAAGGCTGTAGTCAGAAAGTGCCGGCCTGATTTGGCTTTTAGTGCGTTCCACATTCCGCTGTTCGCTCCAGTGATTTATAGAGCCTCTTCTGATCACTCTGAAATTGCTGATTCTGGTTGAACTGCTTTGACCTCTCGGTATATCGCTGAATCCGCTTCCCCCAAGCAGCGATTCCTTGCTTCAGGTCGCCTATGCGCTCCGTTAGTTTCTGTGTGATATCTGGCTGGGACAAACTGATATTTGTCCCAGTAAACGCCATCCTAACGGTGCGCACAACTCACGGCCTATTATTACCCGACCTGAAGCTTGTCAGTCTGCCCATGCGATACGGTCCTCAATTCTTTTTCTCCAAGCTGGGATAGCACTACTTTGTCCGATAGCGCGTCCAGCCGTGGAAAGCTTGGCGCCAATGATACGACAGACTGCCAGTACGGTACCAAAAAGAATTAGGTCCGTCTCGCAATGTTCCCGACTGGCTTTCAAATAGGTCACCAGCATTGCGTTTATAGTTCTCACGACAGCCTGATTCCACTTGCTTAGGAGTATGCGGGGAAGTCGAAGTCGATTTTCAAGAGGCGTATTGTGCGTTTCCGTAATCGCCTCTTCCAATGTACTCCTCATTTGCTCTAGCCCATGGGAGACTATTCCACCATCGTCTGAATCAAACACAACTGAAAGATTCGCAGTGGCGTCCACGTTTGTGGGTTTGTCTGCAACTTGAGGCGCCGCATTCCCATTCGTAGCATATTCATCCAATAAAGGAACAGCTTCACATCGCAGCCGTTAGAGTTCGGCGTCATCAAATGTTTTTGAGCGCATAATGTACCGAACTCGGTCTGCCAGATTTTACACAGTGACGGTAGTAGATGGCTCCAGCTCATCAAAAAAGCGATGCACCCTGTGCTGGTACGCAAAACCTCAAGCTTCTTCCCCTTTTGGCCTGAAGTACGCCCGCAATGCGTTCCTATTCATGTTGATTGTTCATTGCATGCGGCGTACTCCACCAGTGACGAGTGCCGATTACTGGGTCTGAGCAGACCCTTCCGACACCAAGCCAGCTGGTGGGGATAATGGATGCGAGGGGTTGCTGGGTGGTCATGTAGCACGTTGCACTCGGATGGCGGCCCGCATGTCGTCGCGTCCAGTGCCAGTTCCAGACGCGCCCTGATGACTTCCAGGCAGCGACCTTTTACGCATTCTTCTATATTTTATCATCCATTTGAGAAGCGCCAGTTTACAGGAAACGCCCAGACCCAGCGTCGTTTATTAAATATTTTATATTTAGATATTTTATTTGTATTTATTTATAATTTTAGTAAATTTTGCTATTTTTATGTCTGATGTAGAATCTTTTTATTCTGCAGATGATTCATTTCTTTCTTTTAATTCTTGTAATGATTAGTTTAGTGACAGCGGGTCTAATCTACATGATCTACTGGAAGGAGTATTTTCAACTTGTGATAATTTTTTAAACATATGTCACATTAACGCTCAAAACATCCCTTGCCACTACTCCGAACTCGAATTGTCTTCCTCTTCTAATTACGTTCATGCAATTCTAGTGTCGGAGACCTGGCTAAAGCCATCTTTGCATTCAACCTTATATCCCTTGCCAGGTTATGTGCTTATAAGAAACGATCGCACTGATAAAGGAGGCGGTGGGGTGGCTATCTATTTGCGTGCTTCGATTCCGCATAAAATAGTATTAGCCTCTCCATCTTGCTACTCAGGCTCAGCGGAGTATTTGTTTTTGGAGCTTGACGTCAAAGGTGCAAAGATGCTTCTAGGAGTTGTGTATTGCCCGCCCTCCTCTGATTTTTTCGCCACTTTAGAAACGGCTCTTGATGACGTTTGTTCTGAGTACACACACTGTATAATCATGGGCGATTTTAATACCGATTTGTTGAAGATTTCTCTTTGTTTTCAAAAACTTCAATCAATCATGGAGTCAGTCAATCTTACCTTTCTCCCACTAGGGGCTACTCATCACAATGTCGATACCGATGACTCCTTAATTGATCTTATTCTTGCTGCTTCTACTGAGCATGTTGTGTCATTCGGACAGTTGCCTGCTTTGGTTTTTGGCTTTTGGTTTTTTGCGTCACGACCTTTTATACGCTTCTTATAAGCTCAAACCCCCAAAGCGCTCTTGTCCCTTACTGCCTGTACGCAATTTCTCTAAAATTAACTACGATAAGCTAATGAGTGACGCTCGAAATCACAATTTAACTTGTTTAGTAGCAGAACCTACAATTGACTGTAAAGTCTCTTTTCTTAATGATAAAGTTCTCAGGTTGTTTGATGCTCATGCTCCTGTCAATAATGTCTGGTTGAAGCGTCCTCCCGCCCCTTGGATGACTGAAGGCGTAAGAATGGCAAGGGTAAGATGGAATCGAGCCTTTCTTAAATTCAAGAAGGAACGATCTGTAGAAAACTTGTCAATCTTTAAATCTGTCAGGAATATGTGTAATCAGATGGTACGTGTTGCTAAATGCCGATATTTTCATAACTGTATAAATGATTCATCTCCTACCGAAGTGTGGAAATTCCTCAGAACTGTGGGTATTGGCAGGCCATTCACGCTGGACTGTGGTCTTTCGATATCCCTCGATGAGATTAATCAACATTTCGCTTCCTTCAAAGCAATGGATCCTTTAGTCCGAACTAACACTTTAAATGCTATTGCATCAATGCAATCTCCTCACATTCCAGTATTCATATTCTCTCTTGTCGATCAGTATGAAATCAAGAAGTTTATTTTAGCATTCAAGCCTAAGGCTCTGGGCTGCGATGAAATAAGCAGACAAATGGTCGTCACTATCTTAGATCCTCTTCTCCCGGCAATAACTCACATTATAAATTTTTCCCTTGACTCGAGGCAATATCCTAGTCATTGGAAAAAGGCTTATGTTAAGCCCCTTCCTAGGGTACCTGCTCCTATCCTTCCCAGCCATTTTACGTCCTATATCAATTCTGCCGTTCCTCTCTAAAGTTTTAGAAGCCTGTGTTTATAAGCATATCATTACGTTCATCTTGAAACAACCTACTAAGTCCATTTCAGTCCGGGTTTCGTTCAGGTCACAGCACTACCACTGCTTTAATAAAAGTCACTAAAGACATTAGAAAAGGTATGGACGAAAAAAAGATAGCAGTGCTAGTTCTAGTAGACTTTTCTAATGTTTTTAACACAGTTGATCATGATGTCCTTCTTTCCATCCTATCCCATTTAATTTTAAGCCCACTGTCTTAGATTGGTTTACATCATATCTTCACGGGCGTCAGCAGTCAGTTCACGTAGATCATATGACCTCAGCTTGGGCTAAAGTTGAATGTGGCGTACAGCAAGGCGGTATACACTCTCCTATCATTTTCTTAGTTTTTATAGACTTGATCACTCATAACATTGATTGCTCGTATCATCTGTACGCCGACGATCTGCAGCTATATGTGCATTGTGGCGTTGAAGAACTACATAATGGCATTCACAAATTAAACCAGAGTTTAACCCTAGAAAGATAACCTACGCTTCAGAGGCGCCCGCGTCGGTTTGACATCGCTGTCTCTTTCTAATGAGCGCGCGTATCTACCTGTCCTTATAAGTTAACTCAGTGGTCGGTGCACAAAGTCGCGGGACGGCCGTTTTTACGCGGTAAGTACCATAGTTTTGCAGTTATGACTAAGTGTTGCGCTCCAAAGGCGCATGGTTATCTTTATTGTAACTTTTAGTGAAAGTATGAATTTGTTTATACTTACATAAAATGTTTATTACAACTGTTTATTTCTTTGTTTTAGCATAAAATCTTTTCGCCTTCATCATGACGAGCCGGAGAACACTATCTGATGATGCAATATCTAGGTGTATCGCTGAAGAGGAAGAGAGCGAGCATGAACGAGAGCAAGGAAGTGACAGTGAGATAGAAGATAATTTGAGTGAAGATGACATACAGAGTGATTTCGAAGACGAGTTTATAGATGATGAGGTGCCACAACAATTGAATGATACACAAAATGAAGACGATATAAGTCCGCCTGTATCTTCAGAGCCCACTGGAACTTCGGAATCATCCCGTCGTGACCACCGCATAATTGTTCCTGATCGCCGTGTGCTTAGGGGTAAGAACCAACATTGCTGGTCGACAATAAAAGGACAAAGTCGCGGAAGGACATCTGCCATAAATATTATTCGCACAAGTAGAGGTCCAACGCGCATGTGTCGAAATATATGTGACCCAATCTTATGTTTTAATTTGTTTGTTACCGACGAAATAGTGGATGAGGTCGTCCGTTGGACGAATGTTGAGATCTCTGTGAAACGTCGAGATAACATGATCAAAGCCACTTTCAGAGATACGTCTGTGACAGAAGTCCAAGCTTTGTTTGCGATACTGACTTTGAGTGCAGCAATGAAAGACAATCACTTGTCTACTGATGAGCTGTTCGATAGTAGTTTTTCAGGTACACGGTACGTGGCAGTGATGAGTAGGGATCGTTTTGATTTCCTGCTTAGATGTCTACGATTTGATGACAAGTCTATACGACCCTCTTTACGTCATGAAGATCCATTCATACACATTAGAAAAATATGGGAATTATTTGTAACTCAGTGTAAACTGAATTATACACCAGGAGAGCATGTCACAATAGATGAGCAATTATTAGGGTTTCGAGGACGGTGTCCGTTCCGCATGTATATCCCCAATAAACCCAGTAAATATGGAATTAAAATCCCTATGCTGTGTGACAGCGGAACAAAGTACATGCTAAATGCAATGCCGTATATTGGCAGAGCTACGAACACTAATGGGATGCCACAAGGAGAATTTTATGTAAAGGAGTTGTCTCGGCCCTTGCATGGCACAAACCGAAATATAACTTGTGACAATTGGTTCACTTCGGTTCCTCTCGCGAAATCCCTACTTCAGGAACCGTACAAACTAACCCTCGTTGGCACTTTACGATCCAATAAACGAGAAATCCCCGAAGAACTGAAAAACACTCGGTCTCGTTCGGTAGGCACGTCAATGTTCTGCTACGATGGATGTTTGACCCTAGTCTCGTACAAACCGAAGCCCTCTAAGATGGTTTACCTGCTATCATCGTGTGATGAAGACGGTGTCATCAACCCAATAACTGGTAAGCCTGAAATTATAATGTATTATAATCAGACCAAAGGCGGGGTGGACACTTTCGATCAAATGTGTTCCTCAATATCATGTTCGAGGAAAACCAATAGATGGCCAATGTCTATGTTTTATGGCATTCTGAACATAGCATTCGTCAATTCTTATGTTATATATTGTCACAACATTCTTGCGAAAAATGAAAAGCCTCTAAATAGAAGGGGTTATATGAAAAAGTTAAGCGCCCAGTTATCTGAATCGTGGATGAAGGAAAGACTGGAAGCTCCTACTTTGCCAAAGCATGTGAGAGATAATATCGCAAATATTCTTCCGAAACCGGTTGTGCAGAACGATACAGATAATGAAGAAGAACCTCCAGCCAAGAAAAGGCGGTACTGCACCTTTTGCACTAATAAAAAAAAGAGAATGTCTAAGATGACTTGCGTCAAATGCAGGAAAACAGTTTGCGGAGAACACAAAAATGATGTTTGTTTTGAATGCCTATCAAACCAAATTTGAGCCAAACGATTATAGTTTTGACTGATTTTTTTTTAGTTAATTAGTTAGTAAGAAATAATATAATTCGTTTTTAAGAAAAAAATTATTATTTTTTGATACTATGTTCTTGTAAACAGAAGACTGCTAATTTTGTTGATTTTTTCTAGAGGTTTTTTGATTTAAGTTTAATGTTTAAAATATATAACATATTTCACTAAAAAAAGTTTTTTATTATTAGTTCATTAACCACATTTCAAAACAATCAAGTAAATAAACACAATAAATAGGTATTTCGTTAAAAAAAATTATTAATATATCGTGCGCCTCCGAAGCGCATGGTTATCTTTTGTGACAGTCAAAATATGGTTATCTTTCTAGGGTTAAATACAATTAAAGATTGGTCCTCGCGTGTGAATCCAGTAAAATGCCAAGCGATTTTAGTGGGAAGTAAAAAGATGCTAGCTAGGGTTAATCAAGCAGACTTACTTCCTTTTTGTTATGATAATATCATTGTTCCATTTAGTGAGTCTGTTAAAAACCTTGACCTGTATATTGATAGCTCTCTGGACTGGATAGTGCAGGTTACCGATTAAGTCGGAAAGTCATTGCCACCTTACGTTCCCTTTATCGTCTCAAATACTTCCTTCCTGTTAAGTCTAAGCTCATGCTTGTCCAAACTCTTATTTTACCTATCTTTGATTATGCAGATGTGTGCTACCCAGACCTGTCCCAAGAACTTCTTAACAAACTGGAGCGCCTGCTTAACAACTGTATTAGATTTATTTTTGATCAGCTTAAGTATGACCATATTTCTCATTATAGATCTCAGCTTAAGTGGCTTACCATAAAGCAAAGGCGCAACTCCAGAATATTACTTGTTCTTTTCTCAATTCTTAATGATCCATATTCACCTTCTTACCTCAAAGAACGATTTCAATATCTTTCTTCTTGTCATGATAGGGTTCTTCGATCTTCCTATAATAACAAGATTTATATTCCTAGTCATCTCACCGGGTTCTATGGTAACTCCTTCACTGTACAGGCTGCACGTCTTTGGAATTCCTTGCCTGATGATATCAGAAAAGCACCTAACAAATACTCCTTTAAAAAGAAGGTACGCGAGCATTCACTGAATAATCATTAGAATTACAAAATTGTTAATTAATCATTTTTATATGTATGTATTAACTTTGTATTTATGTATATTTATATCCATATACTTGTATTTATGTATGTTTATATTTGTTTATTGGCATATAAATATATTAATATTATGAATATGTGATAACATATGTAAACATGCAAATATATATTTATATATATATGCATTTACTTATAATATTATATTATAATCTGTTGTTACATATAATGTGTATTAATTTTAGTTTGACCTTTTTTTCTTTTTATTGCTACGCCTACGACAAACATGGTAGAGCCATGCTGCAGCTATATTATGGTTGTAGCACGAATGGGTCGGCTCGACCGGGGAAGGACCACGCTCTCACAGAATACCAGCGTAAAATAGCAGCTTAACGCTGCTGAGTTTCGTATGGTGAGTGTAGAGAACCGGAGACCCTTTTTACTGGAAACGAGGCATTCTATCTTAGTCCTCACGGGTGACAACGCATCTGCATTTTTATTCTTAATCGAAGATAGATGTAGATGTCTATGGGCCACAGCAACCACTTACCATCAGGTGGACTGTGTGCTCGTTTGTCACCCTTATCCTATTATATAAAAAAAAACCGCTCACCACTCCATGGGGTGACTGGTACAGAATGCCTTGAGGCATTATGTCCACCCTTTGTATCCTTTTTTTCTAAAGGGACGCAATAAAGTTTTTTATAAATAAACATGGGGCACTTGCGCCCATAATAAGTTTTGAACTATTTGAATAAAATTTTACCTTTAATTACGTAAGCTTGTACACGATTTAACATTTTCACCTAAAGCTACGGAATTTCATTTCTATGTTCGAAGTGAGTTATCGTGTGAAACGTCACTAATGTGTTTCATATGTCATCGAAACGGGCTTATTGGAAATTCACACAGATATTGTTGCACTCTCGGTTTATGTTATTTTGAAATGTTTGCAGTATATTTATATTTATGGGATATGTACGACGATGAATTTAATTTTATTCGTTCCTATTTTGATCACAGCGACAATTTAAATAAAATAATATAGGTGTATTAACTGCGGGGAAAATAATGCAACGCCGCCATGTATTATCATACAACATACATAAACATAGGCATCCATCGTCTTCCTGCATCTCTTACCATTCCATCACTTCATCTTTTTCAACGCGGATTTGCAAATTTGTCAATTGGTGCCGGTGATCGTTTACTCCCAGAGATCATCAAAAAAGGATATCTGTGTGTTTACCATTCTTTTACACTAATTTGTCACTCTTCTTAGCACAACTTTGTTTTTCTTTTTTAACACGCTTTTATTAGCTTGGTATGTATGTATCTATGTAATGAAATATTCGAATGTGATTTTCATCCTCTTCAAAACGTCGGATTGATTTGAAACTTCGTACACTTACCAAGGACCGATAACAATGCAATAATTTAAATAATTTGTCACATTTACGTCGATTGAAACTGACAACTCACTCGCGTGTGTTTTCTGTGCGTTTTCTTGGTCGCGTTTGACCTCCGCTTCCTTACAGCGTGATCCCTTGGGCGCTTCTTTTTCCGCAGTGTCGGATTGTGTAATCAACTTAGTCAGGTCATAAGTTCTGTCAAAAACTTTTTATAAAATTAATGATACACTTTTTGATAATTATATAGAAATTATATATAACATGAAAGGTAATTTAATATAGAATACAATTTTATTTACATTATTAAAATTGGTAGATGGGGCCACCGCTGCGATGTCAACAGCTGTTTTTGCAAACTCCAACATAAAGTAAAATAAAATCTAAAATAAAATAGTTAAGTGTGCTATCAAGACTCAAAAACATTTAAAATTAGAAGACGTGTGTTGTAAATTGCTGTGAATACAAGTGAACTAGAGAAACTTAACAAATTATTAGAGTAAATAAAATAAATTGTACAACCAGCAAACAGTATAAAAGTGCGAAATACCAGTGACAAACAACAAATATACCACAACCTTGTGATAAGAGTGTAAAAAATAAATAAGAAGAAGTACAAAATTAATCACAAAACAATAAGAAAAGAAGAAATCAGTGCCGACATAACCTAACTTCTTAAACTAATTAGATAACCAACTTAGTCATCCAACAAAAGTGTATAGACGTATATAAAAAATCAACGCCATCTATGGTCGAGTAAGCCAAGCACCTTAAACCAAGGTACGAACCATTATTGTTGATTCATAGCAGCTTAACTCTCCGCTATCTCTTAAATCTTATATTCACTAGCGACATCTATAGCGAAAACATGGAAGACTTAACAAAAATTTTGAAATCAATACAAATTGATCTAGCAGCACAGAAAAGAGACATGAAGGAAATGGAAACAAATATTACGATCAGCATAAACAAAAACATAAGCGAGAATTTCAAAAAAATGGAACAGAACTATAATCAATTAAACGAAAAAATACAAAATCATGAAAAAATATTGGATCATATGGAGAGATATATCAGGAAGAGAAACTTGGTATTTTTCGGAATCGAGGAAGGAGAAAAATCATACCATGAACTAGAAAATAAAATTCTATCATTCATTAATAAAATTAATATTCCTTGTGAACGAAACGAAATCGAATCAGCAAAACGATTAGGAAAAAAAAGAGAAGTACCTAGACCGATTACAGTAACCTTCACAACTATGGGTAAAAAAATAATGTTACTACAAAATAAGAAAAACATTAAAAATAGCACAATATATTACAAAGAAGATTACCCACAAAAAATTTTAGAGAAAAGGAAACAACTACAAACGGAATTAATAAAATGCAAAGCAGAAGGATTAAAAGCAATAATTAAATACGATAAATTAATAATTTTGACCGCAAATAAATCCGGTAAAAACCAGAACTCTCAGCAGCAAGCAAAGAAAAGAATTTTGCATACTTCTCCAAACCAAAATGGAACAAGCCATGAAAGCCAAGCTTTGAAGAAAAATAAAATTACTGCTTTTATGAGACAAAGAGAAGACTCCAAGAAATCCACAAAAAATGAAGCTCCTACATCTAGTTTCTAACAGTTTAGTGAGGCCCCTCTACCATCTCAAAACCCAATACGGTTAGTCACCGCGGGGGAGAAAAATGGAAGAGATTTTTCTCTTGACTACAACCCTCCAAAAATACAAAACAGCACTGTAAACACTACGAAAAATAAACACAACCTCTACATTGGCACATACAATGTAAGAACGCTGGCAAGCCGGGACAAGCTCATCGAACTCACGAACGCGCTTCAGAATATTAAATATGATATCATTGGACTGTCAGAAATGAGAAGATTGGGCTATGGAGTGGACGAATACGACGATTTCATATTATGCTACAATGGACAGGGATATATGGACATAAAGGGAAGATATGGAGTCGGATTTATTATTAAAAAACACCTAAAAACCTGCATTAAAAGCTTTAGGGGTTTTTCTGATCGAGTGGTACTTCTGGATGTCGATTTAAATGACCTACCAATCACTATTATTCAAGTTTATGCATCTACTGAGGAGTCTGAAGAGTCAGAAATCGAAACCTTCTATAACACTCTACATAGAGCCCATGAAGCATCAAGAAAGTATATTATAGTTATGGGTGACTTTAACGCGAAAGTGGGGAAGAGGAACTCTGAAGAAAGCAAACATCTTGGAAAGTATGGATTTGGAAACAGAAGCCCTAGAGGTCAACAGTTAATACATTACGCACAAGAATATAACCTATCCATTATGAACACTTTTTTCAGGAAAAAGAGCAGTCTAAAGTGGACGTGGAAGTATCCTGACCAAACAACTATGAATGAAATAGATTATATACTCACAAATTTTCCCAACCGATTCCAGGATGTGCATGTTTTAAATAATATTATGTTCCCATCAGACCACAGAATGGTTAGATCAAAAATATCTGTCAAATCAATGAAAAAGAGCCGTTTAAAATTCAAAACTCCTATTTGCACACTGAAAAACCAAAGTGTAACAAATGATTACCTAGAGAAACTAGAGAAACACTTGAAATCCATACAACTGGAAGAAACATACACGGTTCAAACCTTATACAATAATCTAGAAAACTGTCTATTAGAAAGCATGAAAACTGACAAACAAGTAGAGAAACGGAAACTATACAATATTCTTACCGAGGAGACATTAAGTCTTATTAAACAACGCCACAAACTACAAAATCTCAAACATAAAAGCCGCGAAGACAAAATAAAACTCAGCTATATCTATAAAATAACAAACAAAATATCAGGAAAGACTACAAGAGACATAGATTAAAGACAATAGAAGAGTATGTAATGACTAGTGGAAGTTGCAAACGTGCGTACAAAGAACTTCGCTCACACAAAACTTGGATACCCAGCCTATTAGAAAACTCTAGTCCATCAAATAATAGAGAAAACATTCTCAAAATAGCAACAAAGTTCTATCAAAACCTCTACGACCAAAAAGACCTTGGGAATTTTGAAGCTATAAATTTCTACTCTCAAAATCAAACGAATATTGATTGGAATGATACCGAAATAGATAAAGAAATAAAGAGGCTAAAATCAGACAAGAGCCCAGGACCAGACGGTATCCCCAACGAGGCACTAAAGCTGGCAAGGACACTACTAACACCTGTGATAACCTATTTATTCAATATTATAAATAAAGAGCAGAGAGTTCCCGAGCAATGGACCAAATCAAATATTGTATTACTCTATAAGAAAGGCGATCCAAAGGATATTGGAAATTATCGACCCATCAGCTTACTACCTAGTCTTTACAAACTTTTCTCACAGTGTATTTTAAGTCGAATATCTGCAAAAATTGACAGAAACCAACCGATAGAGCAAGCGGGTTTTCGAAGAGGATATTCAACTGTAGATCATATTCAAGCTCTGGAGAACATAATTGAGAAATATAAGGAATTTCAAAAGCCTATCTATTTAGCATTTATAGATTACCAAAAAGCATTTGACTCTATCTCACACATTTCAATATGGGAGGCGCTGAAGGCGAACAACATAGAAGACACCTATTGTAATATAATAAAAAACATCTATGAAAGAAGCACAAGTAGAATTACCCTGGAAACAAGCGGCCCAGATATAAAAATAAAAAGAGGCGTAAAACAAGGCGACCCTTTATCCCCTAAGCTCTTCATCGCCGTACTAGAGATGATATTTAAAAAACTTCCCTGGAAAAATATTGGTATTACGATAAATAAGAATTATCTCAGTCATTTACGTTTCGCTGACGACATAGTATTATTCTCAGAATCGAGTTCGCAATTAGAGCAAATGATACAAAATTTACAGACAGAAAGCGCTCGCGTAGGCCTACAAATGAACCTGCAGAAAACTAAACTGATGACCAATTCTACAAAACCAACAATAAAGATAGGAAACGAAAAGCTTGAATATGTAGACACTTTCTCACATCTACCTTGGAAAACGAGTATCATTCCACCAGAATAATAACATAAAAGAAATAATTAGAAGAATAAATATTTCATGGAAAAAGTACTGGGCTCACAAGGAAATAATGAAAGGAGACCTGCCGCTTTAAAGTACGCCACACCAAGATAAGAGAGAGAACAAAACAAATTGATTTCTTAAGCCAATCGATGAAATTGAAATGGAAATGGGCAGGACATCTAGCTAGAGTAGAGGACGCTCGGTGGACGTGTCGTGTCCTTGTATGGAAAGGGCCGAAGGGTAAAAGAAAACGAGGGAGGCCATGTAGAAGATGGATTGACGATATCAAAGATATAGCAGGAGATGATTGGCAAACAAAGGCGAAAGATAGAAAACAATGGTCAAAAATGGAGGAGGCCTTTACCCTGCAAAAGAGGGGTTCTCATTAAATAACTGAAACTATTATATAATTTTTAAAATTGAAATTTTTATATTTACTTATCAAATTATAAATTGAAAAATAAATTTAAGCATATTAAACATTATAAATTACAAATTTAAATTAATTATGAAGCTAATAATGTGATTTTTTTTAATTTGTTATGATTTATTTATTATTGTTGCATGTAAACATAAAATATCAATTGTAAAACTGCATGAAGAATGAGAAATAATAAAAGGCTTATTTATTTATTTATTTATTTATTTATTAAAATTGCCCTCCCCTATTTTGACTACATGCCCTTAATCGACGAGGTTAATTGTCAATTTCAGCATACACCACATTCATATCAATTTCTGTCGCTGTTTTAGCCAAAGGTGCGAGGAGAGATTTAAAGTTCTGATGAGATTTAGCGCAGACTTTCTCCTTCAAATGTTGCCATATCTTGTAATCCAGTGGGTATAAATCTGGACTGTAAGAGGGCCAGTCTTCATGTCCGATAAAGTCAATTCGACGGGCGGTCAACCAGTTTTGTGTGCTTCGTGCCCTATGAGCTGGTGCAGAGTCCTGTTGGAATATCCAATGTTTGTTTGTGTACATTTTTTTCGAACGAGGTAGCACTATGTTTGTTAGGATGTTATTTTGGTACACCTCGGAACTGGTTTTTACACCTTTTTCACAGAAAAACACCTCAGTTAAGCCTGCATATGAGACTCCAAGCCTAACCATGAGTAGCGAAGGATAATGTCCTCGTTGAACCCTCGGAATACACGTGCTGGCTTCTTCACTGCTGTGGGCATACACCTTATCATTTTGTTTATTATAACTTTCTTCGAGGTTAAGAAATTTTTCATCCGAAAATAAAATTTCGCGGCATTTTTTCCCGCGCACCGCCGTAACAAAATACAAACAAATTATCTCTTAAAAATTGACCTACAGTGCCGAAAAGTTAGACACAATTTAAAAGAAAGTTACATGGTAACTACATAGCGATTATTTACATACCAAAACGACTAAGTATAGAAGCATAAACAGAATATATAGGTATATAAAAATATTAAAAAAAAATGCAACTTACATGCAAACCTTACTTAAATTGGTTTTTAATGTCTGTTTTAAGGTATTGAGAGATGTGTTCAAAAGGTGGATATTAGTAAATTGTTTATTATATAAGTCAGTGGAATGGTATAAGTATGAGTTACGAGTGTATCTTTTATGTAACCGCGGAGGAACAAAAAGTGGCAGTTTACGTGAGGATCGCACTTTAAGACGAGCACGAGTAATATTTTTTTTTTAGGATATGGTGACAAACGAGCACACAGTCTACCTGATGGTAAGTGCTTGCTGTGGCCCATAGACATCTACATTTATCCTCGATTACGAATCAAAATATAGATGCGTTGTCACCCGTGAGGACTAGGATGGAATGCCTCATTTCCAGTAAAAAGGACCTAAGCAAATATTCATCATATGACTCGTTAGTAATGTTATTACGATAGTTAAGTGACCTTAGGAACATCTTTTGTACTCTTTCAATTCTATTCTTATGTATATGATAACAGGGACTCCATACAATACTACAAAAATCTAAGATTGACCGAACACAGGAAAAGTATATAGTTTTTAGCGTTATTGTTTTATTAAAGGGTTTGTGCTAATCGTAAGAATAAATCCGAAGCTACGAAATGCATTGCCTAACATACAATCAATGTGTAGATTTAATGACAATTTTGAATCCATTATTATACCCAGATCTCTAATACTATCTACTCTTTTGATAGTGGTGTCATTCAAGCTACAATCAAATATTATATTCTTGAAAACTGTGAAATTTACGAGTAGTTTTAATTACTTCACGTGGTAAAGCCGTGCTGCAGCTATATTAGCAGTATAGTTGTAACACGAATGGGTCAGCTCGACCGGGGAAGAATCACGCTCTCACAGAATACCCGCGTAAAATAGCAGCTTAACACTGTTATGATTCGTATGGTGGGTGTTACCGCCATTTCTCAAATTAAAATATTCCGCGTTTTGGTCAATCTTATCGACGAATCAGATTTCCTCTATAATACCTTCATTTATTCCACTAATTCCTTCGTGCGACCGACAATCGGGTAGAAGGAGAAGTCTAAGTAAGAACACGCCCGCACGCGGAAGCATATTGTGTCACGCTCGCGACTCGCATATCTGTTCAGTTATTATACGCCTAAAATCACGGCCGTGAATTGTATAAAATAAGTGTAAATCGCGCAAGAAAACTAGGAGTGTACCACGCGAGTGTCAACCTCAAGTAAGAAAAGAAGCTGACGGCGTTCTCCAGGTACCGTACCTTCAGTTTTATGTGTCGGTTGCAAATTTCAACGAAATCCAATTCCAACTACCTATTACAGTCCACTTTATTCCAATTTTGAACCACGCGTCACCATTTTGGTCACTTCGCCCGGATTAAAACCTTTCCAATTCGATTACCATTTTTGCCACTTCGTTGGAATATTCAGATGCAGAATAGGCATAATTAAAACCATATATATATATGCTTAGAAACATTTAAATATAATATTTTACTTAATTTTTTTTTTTTTATAGGATAAGGGTGACAAACGAGCACACAGTCCACCTGATGGTAAGTGGTTGCTGCGGCCCATAGACATCTACATCTATCCTCTGTTACAAATCAAAATGTAGATGCGTTGTCACCCGTGAGGACTAAGATGGAATGCCTCATTTCCAGTAAAAAGGGCCTCCGGCCACCTGCACTCACCAAGCGAAACGCAGAAGTAAACCTCTACTTCACGCTGGTTTTCTGTGAGGTCGTGGTACTACCCCGGTTCGAGCTGGCCCATCCGTGCGACAGCAAAAGCTGCCGCGTGGCTCTACCACTGTATATATACACGAATTATATATTTATTACATTGATTTAAAGCCGTATATTTATCGCTATTATATAACTTACCGCAATACATAATACAATGTCTACATACCCGCTCGCTCACGAAGAAATTTAGATCAGTTTAATAAATCTACCTGATATTTCCGCGACAGATTAAGTGTTTAGGACGCTCTAATTATTAGTGTATTTGTCCATCTCTCGCCAGTTAAAATTAAAACTTTACTTATAACCTTAATATTTCCTATATATATTTATTATAAAAATGTCAAAAACTAGCGCGTCAAAAACGAATGAATCTAGGACCGAAACGCCAGACCCCAAATTAATGATGTTATTGAATATAGCTATAGCTAGGCGCGATTCTTTATTTAACCGCTTACAAACAATTTATGATCGCTCTCAACAAGTAGATAGTGAGGTGGACAGGGAAGAGTTCCTTTCTGGAGCGATTTCGATTGATGCATTACGAAGTGATTTCGAAAGGGTATTAACCGAGTACAATTTATATAATATGCAAGTCTACCCAGAAGCAAAGGTGGAATATCAGTCATGGGTTGCGTTCGAGGAACTATACTGTCATATAAAACGTGTAATGTCTCGTTTTACAAGTCGAATAACAAATGAATGTCCGAGATCGGCCACAATATCGCGACCGTCTTTACCGCCTATAGAGCTAGCGTCGTTTGATGGTGATATCCGCTCATGGTCTTTATTTTATGCAAGTTTTAAATCCACTGTGCATTATAACCCGTCCCTATCAGACGCCGATAAATTGTATTACCTGCTAGGTAAATTAACAATCAAAACGCATTCTGTGTTCGCCGGTATTACTCCTTGTGCTGAGAATTATGAACTTATTTTGAACGCGCTTATAGAGAAGTACGATGATAAACGCGTGCTAGCATCGACCTATATCAATCAAATTTTTGACTTTAAACCAGTTTCTAACTCTTCTGCTCGAAACCTAGAATTATTTTTACATACGTTCGTAACCGCGGTTAGCGCATTAAAAAACTTACAAATACTCGACCTAACTGATTTTATTATATTACATACCGCCTTAAAAAAGTTAGACCCCGAAACAGTTCGTTCTTTTGAAATGCATTCTCGAAAGGATAAAATTCCTAATTTTAAAAGTTTAACCGACTATGTAAAGGAACAAGTTAATATATTACAGCGCTCTTATCATTCGAGTTTGACCTCGAATTCGAACCCGAATCACCGACCTACCGCAAAAGTTCCACAACCGCAATCTTATGTCGCTATGGCCGATACATACAAATGTTTGTGCAGGGATATTGTGCATGATCATTTATACAAGTGTCCGGCGTTTTGTAAAATGACAGCGAACGACCGTTATAAATATGCTAAGGAACGACACGCTTGCGTAAATTGTTTGAGTGTTATACATAAGGCAGGGACTTGTAACTCTAACTCTAAATGTAAAATTTGCAAAGGCAAACATCATAGTTTACTTCACTTTGACGCTTTCAAACCTGCTAACGCTCGCGTTGTGACCACCGCCGCCGAGTCATCGGGTACAACGCGCGCGATCGTACCGACAACAGCTGCTCCCGCGTCGTCGCCCGATGCGCGCAGCAAGAGCGTTTCGTTGTGCACAACGTCCATTGCCGCACCGCTATCAACGCAATCTTGCGTATCCGAAGATTTATTTACACGCAATGTATACACTACGGTTCTGCTATCCACTGCAGCGGTTATGGTACCCGACGCGTATGGCACGAGCCGTAGTATGCGTTGCTTATTAGATAGTGCATCACAGAGCAATTTTATAACGTGTATCGGAATGTTGTGATAGATTAGGTTTATTAGTAAATAAAGACAACATAAAGGTAAAGGGTATAGGGGGTTCAGAAAAATACGCAAAGGGAGTTGTAGCATTCCAGTTCACTTCTCGTTTTAACCCTAACATAAGATATAATATTTCGTCGCTCGTCGTCGATAGAATAACAGATGACTTACCGTCTATGCCTGTCAACGCATCCGCTATGCCTTTCTTACAAGATTTGCCGTTGGCCGATGAAAAATTCTTTGAGCCATCACAGATCGATGTTCTGATCGGTGCTTCTTTATTTTCGCAACTTTTATTGCCCGGTATAGTAAGGGATAACTCTGCTGTACCGCCAGCTATACAAACAACGCTTGGTTACGTAATTATGGGCACTGTGCCCGCTCTTCCCGCTCGCGAAAACGTAACCTTGACGTGTTGTAGTACATTACCTGCACACGCCGAGGAAAACCGCTCAATTTAAAATTTTGGGCTTGAGTTGGGATAAATCTCGCGATTGTTTTGAACTTAAAGTAACCAAGCTTGACGAAAGGTGTTCAAAACGAATCATTTTAGCCACTGTAGCTAGAATTTGGGACATAATGGGCTTCATAGCGCCTGTTGTTCTCTTCGCTAAACTTCTCATAAAGGATTTGTGGCTATTGAAACTTGATTGGGACGATTGTCCGCCCCAGCAAATAGTCGAAACCTGGAAAAGGTTTTGTATAGAGTTACCGCTACTCAATGACGTCAAAATACCGCGACATTTGGGGGTCTTCGAACATTGCGTTGTACGACTGGTCGGCTTTTCTGATGCTAGTGAGCGTGCTTATGGAGCAGTGGTATACGCCCATATTACTCAAGCAAGCCAGGTTACGACGCGACTCGTCTGCGCCAAGTCAAAGGTCTCACCAATGAAGCCTTTGTCTATTGCACGTCTCGAACTCTGTGCTGCCGAATTACTGGCAAGACTAATTAAACGCGTGCATGACACCTACGATTCACGCTATCATATTAGTGATATGTACGCGTTCACAGACTCAATGGTCACACTTTGTTGGATAAACTCTTCTCCGCACCGCTGGCAAACTTTTGTCGCTAACCGCGTCGTCAAGATTATTGACAATTTACCAGCCGCTAATTTTCATCACGTTGCGGGAATAGATAATCCAGCTGATTGTTTATCGAGAGGTCTTACACCCGAAAGGCTAATATCTCATCCATTATGGTCACAAGGTCCGTCCTGGCTCACGCAAGACCTCTCACTGTGGCCTATCACTAATACAGACCATAATACTATAGCGCTAGACAACGTACCGGAAGAGAAAATAACCGCACACCCCATTACTACGTCAGATCCAGAAACGTCCTTAGTTCAAGATCTTAATAAACGCATCTCCTCCTGGAGTAGACTCACGCGTATCCTTGTTTATGTCTGCAGATTTATAAATAAAATACCCCGTTCCGGTTCGATAGCAGTTACCGCGTTCGATATAAGCGCCGCAGAGCATATGATAATAGGCGATATTCAAAAAAGACATTTTGCATTCGAAATTAGACAGCTGGGAGCCGGTAGTAATTGCTCGCCCGCGCTAATGAAGCTTAAGCCATTTTCATGCGATGGCCTCATCCACGTTGGTAGTCGCCTTACCAACTCCGCTGAAAGTTCAGAATACAAATTTCCGATTATTTTACCGCGTCATGACGCTCTTGTAGAGTCTTTGATCGACTACTATCACAAGAAATATTTACATGCCGGCCCAGAGCTGCTCATGTCTTTATTAAGACAACGATTTTGGATCTTGTCCGCTAGACGAATTATTCGGTCTAGAATTAATAAGTGTAACACTTGCTTTAAATTAAAACCGCGCCCGCGATTTCCTTTAATGTCTGCTCTGCCGGGACATAGAGTCACGCAAGCGGAGAAAGCTTTCGCTCATACTGGCTGTGATTATTGCGGCCCTATATTGTATACGCCCATACGAGCTCGAGGTGTTAAAACTCGCAAGGCTTACCTATGCATATTTACTTGTCTTACTACGCGCGCACTCCACATCGAAGTAGCCACGGATCTTTCCACTGTGAGTTTTATCGCAGCTTTAAAGCGCTTCCTATCGCGACGGGGTCCCGTGAAATGTCTTTACTCTGATCGTGGAACAAATTTTATAGGCACTCGATCTTATCTACGAGATTTATATAATTTTGTCACAAAGGAATACCGCCCGCGTTTAGAAGAAGAATTGGCCGAAAGTCGCATTGAATTCAAGTTCATAGCGCCTGCCGCCCCACATTTCGGTGGTTGTTGGGAGAGTATGGTAAAATGTGTAAAGAACCATCTTTTTAAGGTTATTGGACAGCAGATCCTTGCGTATGAGGAGTTAATCACAATCCTCGCTCAAATAGAATGTTTACTAAACTCTCGTCCTCTCACTGTGCTTAGCTCCGATCCAGCTGAACCGATGGCTTTAACACCCGCACACTTTTTGAATACGTTACCATTGCGCTCTCTACCTGCACCTGATGTGGAATCTTCGCCAATTAATTTACTTCAACGACATACACTCTTAGATAAATTAGTCCAATCCTTTTGGCGTCGTTGGAGAACTGAATATCTGCATCAACTGCAGGCGCGGCGTAAATGGACTCAATGCTCGGTCCCCGTAAAGGTGGGCACAGTTGTCATAATTATAAATGATAATTCACCGACCCTCTCCTGGCCTTTGGGAGTGATCGTAAAGGTTCACCCGTCTAAGGACGGTATAGTTCGTGTCGCTACAGTAAAAACGGCAAGGGGTACACTCGTGCGACCAGTGGTGCGCTTGTGTCCGTTACCTACACAATAATAAACTCTACATCGCTCACATCTTACATCTTTACATCTATGTAATATAATATTATATATATATATATTTGTATTCGCTTAGTTTTAGTAAGTATTAATTGTATTTATCGCATCTTATTATTATTTTCTTTTAAAGGCAACCCTTTAAGGGCGGGGGAAATGATAACGCCATTTCTCAAATTAAAATATTCCGCGTTTTGGTCAATCTTATCGACGAATCAGATTTCCTCTATAATACCTTCATTTATTCCACTAATTCCTTCTTGCGACCGACAATCGGGTAAAAGGAGAAGTCTAAGTAAGAACACGCCCGCACGCGGAAGCATATTGTGTCACGCTCGCGACTCGCATATCTGTTTAATTATTATACGCCTAAAATCACGGCCGTGAATTGTATAAAATAAGTGTAAATCGCGCAAGAAAACTAGGAGTGTACCACGCGAGTGTCAACCTCAAGTAAGAAACGGCGGCGTTCTCCAGGTGCGTACCTTCAGTTTTATGTGTCGGTTGCAAATTTCAACGAAATCCAATTCCAACTACCTATTACAGTCCACTTTATTCCAATTTTGAACCACGCGTCACCAGTGGGTGTAGAACCAGAGACCCTTTTTATGGAAAAGAGGCATTCCATTTTAGTCCTCACGGGTGACAACGCATCTGCATTTTGATTCGCAAACGAGGATAGATGTAGATATCTATGGGCCACAACAACCACTTACTATCAAGGTGGACTGTGTTTTATTTTTTCACCCTATCCCATAAAAAAAGTAAGTCCTTGTGCTTCTACGGCCCTTCGCAGATCAATCTTAGGGGGAGCCTTATGTTTAGCAGTGGTCTTGTAATAGGTTAAATGGTGTTAATGATTTCAAATATCTTAACATAATAAATTATCTACTTAAGTTATTTTTTTTATTAAAATTTCAGACTAATAGAAAAAGAGACCGAGCGCTAAGCACATTTCAAGTGATGCCGAAACCATTCTCAATTTCTTGACAAGCACTCATCTGCACACGCTTCGTTATTATTTTGTTAATAGCCCGTAAAAGTTCACTGCTGGCGCACCAACATAAGATAAATCCATGTTGGATGCAAATTATTTTGATACTTGTGTGTGTGAGCGCAAATTTTTACAATAAGGTAAGCTTGGTTTTAGCATCACTTGAAATTCTTTTTGTTGGGATGAGTTTAAAATAAAATATATTAAGTATTGCATGCAATTTCAACGTCTACATGAGCTGAGAAACGCCCCATTTCACCTAGGGTAAAAGAGACGGACTACGCACATAAAATAATTCATCCTTTTTCGACAAGTCGGTTTTAAGCGACGGCGGGTGGGTCAAGAATTCACAGTGAGTAATTATTGTTACTTTGCATACGAATAGATTTTATATTTTTACAACTGACTTACAAAATAGAATATCACAATCTTTGTCAATATGGTAAACAGCGCGGCTTGTAATAAAACTTTAAGGGGAAACCAACTAATGAAATGCACAAAGTGCGATTACCAATACCACCCCTTGTTTGTTAATATATCCGAGTATCTTAAGATTACAGATATAACAAGATCAACATAGATATGCCCACAGTGCCGCTGTGGGACGCCAAAAACCGACAACACGAACAAACCCATACGCTCACCAGTCTGCAACGAAGATATCGACAGCTGTAGTCCAGTGGTGGTTGAATCACCCTCTTTGGCAGCAAACTCATGTCAGTTATCTCTACTGGCTTCGGAAATAAAATTACTTCGTGAAGCCGTAGGAGAATTAAAAGCCCACCTCAAGTCACTAACTGATCACTTGATGCAGTGCAATATACGACTAAATGACTATGAAATCGCGAGTTATCGCGAGCAGAGGATAAAATCCGCGCGCTTGAAACAAATGAATCGGAGTTCCTCAACCTAATTTTATATTAAATTTAGTTTTAAGTTACCAATTAATTTTTATATTTTACCAATTCTTGTCAATTGATTTACGCAAAAAGTTCGAGTTCAATTTAATATACACACAAACACACAACTCACTACACTTTAAACAAGCACTCGCACTGAAATACACACCAACAAAGATTTAAAGTTATTTTCACGAATTAATAACGACATTCCCACTCTTGCAGCTGTAAGCAACTTCAGTAACGGAACAATATTATCTTTTGTCTTAATATTTATATTAATTAAACATGGATTTACTTAGGATTGCTAATGATATAGATGAATCACTGGCCATAGACTGTCGTAGTATTGTGGCTCCAACGAAGACTCTATGGAAAAAAGCAAGAGTGTTCTTACTAATGATGAGCACAGTCTAAAAGTTTTGATATTCAATATACGAATTTATCAACGTAATTTTGACGATTTTATAATAGCTCTGAAACGTTTTGAACTGAATTTGGATGTTATTGTATTCACGGAATGTTGGCTGTGTGATGGTATCGTTTTTGAATCATTGGATGGTTACAAAATCTATCAATCCTTATCACAAGTAAACAAATGTGGTGGGATCGTCGCTTACGTAAAAAAACTCATGGAATAGTGAAATTGCACCTCAGGTGCATAAATTGGATGACGCTGATTGTCTCCTCATAAATATATATAACGACCTTACAGTCCTAGGAATTAACCGCTCTCCTTCCTTCTCAAATACCCATCGATTTATTTCCTCTTTAGACTCTGTACTCTCTGCTATTCAACACAAACGAACCATAGTAATTGCAGGTGACATTAATATTAATATTAACGATCCAATGAGTGCACAAGCAGCCAACTATTTATGCTCGATGGCATCTCATGGTCTATATCCAGCAATAACAAAGACAAATAGAGGAGCCTCATGCCTTGACCTCATCTTCATAAAATCTGAGACAAAGTCCTCAGGACTCGTCTGCAAATCATCTATTACGGATCATGATATAGCTCTGGCTAAAATTCTTTTGCAAATCCACCGACATACAAGTAAAGTACGCATGATGCCAAAAACAGACTGGGAGTCGGTTGCCTCATATATCAACAGTTTGCACTGGAATGAAATAACAAGCGAAAATAATGTCAACACCACCTCAAACAAATTTAACGATGCTATGACATACGCAATCAATAAGTACACGCAGGAAGTTAAAGTAGGTCGCAGAAAGAGCAACATAAAATGCTGGATCACCCCTGGATTAATAAGATGCATGAAACACGTGGACAAATTACACCTTGAGTATAGAGCTGATCCGAATAACGAACGTAAATTATTGGTCTACACGCGGTATAGAAACTTTTTTTTTAACACTCTACTATGGAATATTAAAGCTGAACATAACAGAAAGGAAATTAAAAAACAAAGACAATTCACGTAGTCTTTGGAATAAAATTAAAAGCCTATGATATAATTCTACGTCAGAGTCCCACCCCCTTTCGCAACAGTAGGGGAGGTCTACGCTGAAAAAATTTTAAGTAACTTAGACACATCTTAAGACCAACTTATCAAGAATCACAGATATTCAAAATCTAACCCAAACACTTTCTATCTGCATCCTACTGACGAACAAGAAGTGAGGCGAATCATTCACAACCTAAAAACCAACAGTTCTCCAGGATTAGACCATGTCACTGTTAATCATCATCATCATCATCATCATTACAGCCCTTCACAATTCCACTGCAGAACATAGGCCTCCCACAAGGTATGCCACGAAGCACGGTCCTGAGCCAACTGCATCCATCGACTTCCTGCATAACTTACCAGGTCGTCACTCCACCTAGTGGGGGGAAGCCCATCACTTCGCCTACCGGTTCAAGGCTGCCACTCGAGAACCTTTCTTCCCCATCGGTTGACGGTTCTTCGAGCTATATGGCTGGCCCATTGCCACTTCAGCTTACTAATCCGTTGGCCTATGTCGGTCACTTTGGTTCTACTGCGGATATCCTCATTTCTGAGTTTATCACGCAGAGAAACTCCTAGCATAGTCCTCTCCATAGCTCGCTGAGCGACCTTGAGCTTCTTCATCCGGCCAGCAGTGAAGGACCAAGTCTGAGTTCCGTATGTCATCACTGGCAACACGCACTGGTTGTACAGTCTCGTTTTCAAGTTTTGAGGTATACTTGACGAGAAGATGTGCCGTAATTTCCCGAACGCTGCCCAACCGAGTTGGATCCGTCAATTGACCTCTCGGTCAAAGTTGGACTTACCTAGTCGGACTATTTGTCCCATTTGTCCCATACTCGTCAACAACTTCGAGCTTAGTGCTCCCAACAACTACCGGCATAGGTGTGACATGGACATTAAGCATGATCTTTGTTTTGTCCATGTTCATCTTAAGACCTATCCGTTGGAAAGCACTATTGAGGTCATTGAGCATAGTACTTAGGTCTTCCAGCGATTCTGCCATAAGGACTATATCGTCGGCAAATCGAAGGTGAGTGATGTACTCGACATTGATGTTGATACCGTATCCTTTCCAGTCCAGAAGCTTGAAAACGTCTTCCAATGCAGCGGTGAAGAGTTTCGGGGATATGACGTCACCCTGTCTTACACCTATCTGCAATTGGATAGGTGTCGTACTCTGGTTCTGTACTCGGATAGCCATCGTAGCCCTACTGTACAAGCACTTCAGAACTTCGATATACCGACAGTCCACTTGGCACCGCTGAAGGGACTGCAGCACCGCCCTAATTTCGACGGAATCAAAGGCTTTCTCATAGTCCACATACGCCAGACATAGTGGCAAATTGTACTCCTCTGACTTTTGTACGATTTGCCGAAGGGTATGTAACGTGGTCTGAAGCCTTTTCGGAAACCGGCTTGTTCGGGAGGCTGGAAGTCGTCAATTCTGCAAGCGAGACGATTTGTAATGACTCTCGAAAACAGCACGTAGACGCGGCTCAGAAGGGAAATCGGTATGTAGTTCTTCAAGAGAGCGTTGTCGCCTTTCTTGAAGAACAAGACCACCGCACTTCTGCTCCACGCCTCCGGTGTAATGCCACCATGGAGGACGGAGTTAAAGAGCTTCTGAAGGACTTCAAGTACCGGTTTTCCACCCGCTTTCAGAAGCTCCGCTGTAATTCCATCCTCACCTGGGGCCTTGCCGTTTTTAAGGTGCTGGAGAGCCATTCTAATCTCGCTCAGACTGACGTCCGGGATATCATCGGAATAATGTCGGATAAGACTCTCTCTTGGATCGTTACTCACACTCGCGTATGGCTCCAACGATGACGTGTACAGATTCCCATAGAACAAAATCTAAGGTGCCCCGTAAACGATGCTGCCACATTCTGTCTTCAGCTTTGACAGTTGGCTCTTTCTAGCAGACAGATCTCTGGCAAAGACTTTGGAGCCTTGTTTTCGCTCGATCACTTCTTCAATACGAGCTGTATTGAAGTTGCGTGAGTCCCGCCGCATGCATTTGGAAATCTGTCTGTTCAGTTGCCTGTATGTTGTTAAATCTGTTGAAGAATGTAGCTTCATCTCCCGTCTAACAGCCATGAGATTAAGAGTGTGATTGGAGAGTTTTTTTGTTCTTCTGCGGCGGGTCTTGCAGAACTTAGCTCCGACCGCATGGACAGTTTCCACGAGCTTGTCGTTCATATCGTCCACTTCATTGCAGAAGAGGCACTGAAAACGGTTTTGTAACTCGAACTGAAAGGTTTCTGGACTTTGGATTAGAGCACGAGAGGGACGGAGCGTTGACTTCATTAGACGAGACCTCTCCAACTTAACGTTTAGGTTCAGTGTGCCTCTAACCATTTGGTGATCGCATGCCGGTTTTCACAATCGCGATCACTGAGACATCACTGAACAGTTGTCGTCTGGTTGTCATAATGAAGTCAATTTCATTTTTGTCGAACCGTCGGGGTTCGACCAGGTCCACTTCCTGTGGGCTCCCGTCGGGAAGAAAGAGTTCATCATAAAGAGTCCCACTTTCTCCATGAAGTCGGCCAGCTGCTGGCTCCTTGGGTTCCGTTGCATTCCAAATTTCCCTACTTTCAACTCACCGTTCTCTCTTGTGCCTAGTTTTGCGTTGAAGTCTCCCATTAACACCGTACAGTGGGTTTTGGAGGAATGCATGTCTCTAGAGATATCCTCATACATTTCCCAACCTTCTGATCGGGGTGTGCCGAGGTTGGTGCGTAAACCTGTATGACATTCAGCGAATACCGTTTGGTGATTCTGAGTATAAGGTAGGCACCCTCGTCGACACACTCCCGATCTTTGCAACTTTGTTAACGACAGACTCGTTTGAGTGAGATTGAGAAGTTCTATGAGCAGCTGTACACGTCATCGTTGAAGCCGCACGCAAGTGTGAGTAACGATCCAAGAGCGAGTCTTATCCGACATTATTCCGATGATACCCCGGACGTCAGTCTGAGCGAGATTAGAATGGCTCTCCAGCACCTTAAAAACGGCAAGGCCCCAGGCGAGGATGGAATTACAGCGGAGCTTCTGAAAGCGGGTGGAAAACTGGTACTTGAAGTCCTTCAGAAGCTCTTTAATTCCGTCCTCCATGGTGGCATTACACCGGAGGCGTGGAGCAGAAGTGCAGTGGTCTTGTTCTTCAAGAAAGGTGACAACGCTCTCTTGAAGAACTACAGACCGATTTCCCTTCTGAGCCGCGTCTACGTGCTGTTTTAGAGAGTCATCACGAATCGTCTCGCACGCAGACTTGACGACTTCCAGCCTCCCGAACAAGTCGGTTTCCGAAAAGGCTTTAGCACCATAGACCACATACATACCTTTCGGCAAATCGTACAGAAGTCCGAGGAGTACAATTTGCCACTATGTCTGGCGTATGTGGACTATGAGAAAGCCTTTGATTCCGTCGAAATTTGGGCGGTGCTGCAGTCCCTTCAGCGATGCCAAGTTGACTGTCGGTATATCGAAGTGTTGAAGTGCTTGTACAGTAGGGCTACGATGGCTATCCGAGTACAGAACCAGAGTACGAAACCTATCCAATTGCAGAGAGGTGTAAGACAGGGTGACGTCATATCCCCGAAACTCTTTACCGCTGCATTGGAAGATGTTTTCAAGCTTCTGGACTGGAAAGGATACGGTATCAACATCAATGGCGAGTACATCACTCACCTTCGATTTGCCGACGATATAGTCCTTATGGCAGAATCGCTGGGGGACCTAAGCACTATGCTCAATGACCTCAATAGTGCTTTCCAACGGATAGGTCTTAAGATGAACATGGACAAAACAATGATCATGCTTAATGTCCATTTCACACCTATGCCGGTAGTTGTTGGGAACACTAAGCTCGAAGTTGTTGACGAGTATGTTTACCTGGGACAAATAGTCCGACTAGGTAAGTCCAACTTCGACCGAGAGGTCAATCGACGGATTCAACTCGGTTGGGCAGCGTTCGGGAAATTACGGTGCATCTTCTCGTCAGGTATACCTCAAAACTTGAAAACGAAACTGTACACCCAGTGCGTGTTGCCAGTGATGACATACGGAACTGAGACGTGGTCCTTCACTGCTGGCCGGATGAGGAAGCTCAAGGTCACTCAGCGAGCTATGGAGAGGGCTATGCTCGGAGTTTCTCTCCGTGATAAACTCCGAAATGAGGATATCCGCAGTAGAACCAGAGTGACCGACATAGCCCAACGGATTAGTAAGCTGAAGTGGCAATGGGCCGGCCATATAGCTCGAAGAACCGTCAACCGATGGGGAAGAAAGGTTCTCGAGTGGCAGCCTTGTACCAGCAGGCGAAGTGTAGGGCGTCCCCCCACTAGATGGAGTGACGACCTGGTAAGATATGCAGGAAGTGATGGATGCAGGTGGCTCAGGACCGTGCTTTGTGGCATTCTTTGGGGGAGGCCTATGTTCAGCAGTGGAATTGTGAAGGGCTGTAATGATGATGATGATGATGATGTTTTTCTCAACCTGTCGTGAGCTTTAGACTCTGTCTCTGTTGGCCTCCTCTTGAAAAATCTAGAAGCCGCTGGAGTAAGGGGAAATACACTTCAATGGTTTGAAACTTACCTTAAAATGCGAAAACAGTGCGTAAAAGTAGGAAAACACACTAGTAGGCATGTGCATGTTAATTTTGGCGTTCCCCAGGGCAGTACCCTTATACCTACTCTCTTCACTCTGTACTTGAACGATATCTTCGAACAAATATCATGCACACACGCACGCACACACACATTCATATTCACTCACTCACATACTGGACTCGATCGTACTCATTCTTATTGGAACTAGTACAGAGTCATTTACAAGCGCTATGATAAATTTTTAATTTTAATTGTGTAGTGAAATAATATCACCATATTATTTGTATTAGAAACATTACTTTTAACCTCCGATGTCAATCATGTTATGTTAAAACTACTGTATAGTATATTTTTTAAGTAAATATTATCCAGTGACAAACCATTTTGTAATATCGCATGCCAGGGTCCTGAGATACAAGCTGCGCTTAGTTTAGGACCCGCAGTTATCTGTGTTTTTATACTTATGTTGTTAAATAAATAAATAAATAAATAAATAAAATTTAATGCTTTAGTAACTAAAATTTGTTGAGTTAAATAAAAAATACTAATACAAATTATATACGATTAATAATAATTCAAATAGCTCAGGAATATTTGACTTTGCATAAAATATTTACGTACCATATAAAATAAGCAAAATATAAGAGCTTGTAAAATATTATTTTCAGCATTATTATCAATTAATTTTTAGGTATTTAAACAGTATAAAATAATACACCAATTTTAAATAAACACAAAGTGTGTGTCGTAAGAGGCAACAGAGGGAAACTTCTTTGAAACAGGTAATGGCCAGCAGCATCTTCCTGATTATAACACAAAATAATAAATAACTGAGGTTGTCAACACGCCTGGCAAGCGTGTCAAATGCATAAGGCGATGCTCCTCGATACCGCCCACATCGTCAGCCGGTTTCTTTCCCTTTCCCCCTAACCCTCGGCTGTTTGGTCTCCCCCGCCGAGGGTTTCCATCTGGTTGAGTTTTTATTTATTTATGTATTATTTATTTACTTATTTTATTTTATTGATATTTATGTATGTTTATCATTTTCATTTAGAATTATATATTTATACAGCCCAACCAGATGAGAAAATTTTATAGATACCCCAAAATAAAAATAATAACCCCAGTATGCCTCAGGCCGTTCCGGGCTCAAATGCTGAAGACGGTGCTCCTCGATACCGCCAGCATCGTCCGCCGGTTTCTTTCCCTTTCCCCCTAACCCTTGGCCGTTTGGTCACCCCTGCCATCCATCTGGTTCCATCTGGTTAGCTTTTTATTTATTTATTTCTTTTTCTTTGTGTATTTATTTCACTACATTAATATATTTATATTTATGTATATTTATCCTTTCCATTTATATATTTGTGCAGCCCAGCCAAATGAGAAAACTATTTAAATACCAACCATGATAATAATTATTTTATTTTAGACCACGTTCCATATATTGTAGTAATGTCGTTAGTAACAATATTGACTTAAAAATATGTTAGTATAGTAAGTAGCTAGACATTATTTTAATCATATGGCTATGGCCACCCAGTGATTCTGTATAGGACAGTCAAATCTTACAAATATCGCTCTCAGGATGCTGTTATTACTGTTTCGTAAGCGTTGCAAGAGTAAGGCTGTTTTCTTCCGAATGATCACTGCAATAGTGTATTCAAGTATGTAAAGTGCTTCATTTCGGTGATTGCTACTTGTAATAGCTGCCGAGTTCACTTTATGTTTGCAAGTTTAATAATGTGTATCGTGGGAGTAGTTTTAGTAATGTAACATAATGAATATAAGTTTTATAAAAACATTGCAGCTTTTATAAAATAACACTGTGATGTAAATATCACTTTGAACCTTCCCTTGAGTGTAGTAACATTAGATTACAGTCTTACAGAACATCCATTTGAATAATATAGGACTGTGAAACCTGGCAACTTTGCCATTTTTGGAAGGACTTAAAAGTTTAACACCAATTTTCCAACAAAAAATGTACTGTGAGACTGGGCGTCAATGTTAAATATGACATTATATTCTTCATATATTTAGTATTTACTAATGATTTAAACAAATGCTAACATTAAATAGACAAAATACTCACAAGTAGAAAAAGTTGCCCCGTAGTGAGGCTACCTTTGCCATCAGGGCTTATAATGAAAATAATAGAATTTGACTTCAATGTTAACGGTAAGTTTACCTATATAATACACAATTATATTATGGGGTTATGATTTCCTTTTTTAATTGTGTTGCAAATAGCAAAGTTTACGCTTGTGGCAAAGTTGCCCTCCCATTTTCAATTTTTCATACAAACTTGAAAATATTTGTCAGGGTTGTCAAAAACCCTTGATTACATACTTAACTTAATTTTTATTATTCAAATCTTGTCACAATAATTTCTTTAAAAAAATCTAAAATATATCAAACGAAAATACTCTCGTCTAATAAAATTAAAATAAATAATAAAATGGAGCAATAATAAGCTTAAATCAATTATAGCATAAAATTAAAAAAAAAACGCTTGCTACAATAATTTTTAACAAATACTCCTTTTTAATTAGTCATCATCACCATTTTATTACGGGTTGTAAAAATATAATGTTATGTCAAAATTAATGTAATCAATCTTACATAGGCTGCACTAAAAGTATCGGGAATGTAATATTTCCACTGTTCCTGTCATATTAAAATCTTTTTAATTGAAAAGACCTTGGTTTTAAAAATAGAATATCATTTATTTATTTAAAAAAAAGATTCTAGGTCTTGTCACAAGGTTTTGTCAAACTTGTTTAGTCGTTGAGAAAATGGAATTGACTCGAGAAAATTCAAGAGCGATAATTTATTATGACTTTCGAAGTGGTTTAACACAAAAAAAAAGTGTGTTGACCGGATGATTTCTGAATTTGGCGATGAAGCCCTATCCAAAACCACAATTTATCGCTGGTTTGCTAAATTTCAACGTGGCCGTGTCAAGATCAGTGATGATCCCCGTCAAGGTCATCCAAAAACTGCAGTTATCCAAGAAAACGTTGATGCTGTGCGTAAGCTGATTGAGGAAAATCGACATGTGACATACCGCAAAATTCAGGCAACTTTAGACATTAGCATGAGTCAAACACAAATAATCTTGCATGAACAATTAGGTGTAAAAAAGTTGTTTTCCCGATGGATACCGCATTCGCTCTGTGAAGAGCAAAAAGCGGCTCGCGTTACTTGGTGCGTCAGAACTCTCGAAAGATTCAACGCAGGATCCTCAAATGCTCTATAGAACATCGTATCAGGTGACGAATCATGAATATACGCGTAAGAACCCGAAACAAAAAACCAGTCACGAGTTTGGGTGTTCGAAAATGAGTTAAAGCCAACAAAAATTGTTCGTTCACGGAGTGTTGCAAAAAAAATGGTGGCCACGTTTGTCTCCAAAACCGGCCATGTTACGACTACTCCTCTTGAGTGACAAAGAACGGTTATTGCAAAATGGTATGCTAGCATTTGTTTGCCACAGGTCGTTTCTGAACTCCGTAAAAAGAACTGCAACCGCCGCATCATCCTCCATCACGACAATGCGAGTTCTCACACCGCACATAGAACAAAACAGTTTTAGAGCAAGAAAACATAAAATTTTTAGACCATCCGCCGTACAGCCCCGACCTTAGCCCTAATGAATTCTATACTTTCCCTTAAAATAAAGAATAAATTGCGTGGACAGAGATTTTCATCACCTGAAGAAGCTGTGGACGCCTACAAAACGACCATTTTGGAGACCCCAACTTCCGAATGGAATGGTTGCTTCAATGATTGGTTCCATAGTATGGAAAAAGTGTCAAATTTCGCGGAGAATACTTCGAAAAGCACATTTTTAAATAGTAATGTAATAGTTATGTTGTGTCACATCCTTGATTCCCGAAATTTTCAGTACCGCGCTCTATATAATATATAATATTGTTTTCCCACAATAGAAAAACATAAATAATCATTAAAAATGACAATTAATCTTTTGCTTAATATCAATACACTAAGTTGAAATTATGAAAAATATTGAGTAGTAATAATATTATTAATGCCCGACAACGCAATAAAAATAATATAGATTTCTCTTTTCTTTTCCTTCACTTTTAATAAAGATGAATTACTTGACGTCTCATTTGGTAAAATCGATCTAATGGGCTGCTACGGTGAAACATCGATACAAACATACATACATATTTTATACGTGGTAGAGCCATGCTGCAGCTATATTATGTTTGTAGCACGAATCGGTCGGCTCGACCGGGCAAGGACCACGCTCTAACAGAATACCAGCGTAAAATAGCAGCATAAGCAGCAAATAGCGTATGGTGAGCGTAAAAAACCTGAGACCCTTTTTTACTGGAAACGAGGTATTCCATCTTAGTCCTCACGGGTGACAACGCATCTGCATTTTGATTCTTAATCGAAGATAGATGTAGATGTCCATTGGCCACAGCAACCACTTACTATCAGGTAGACTGTGTGCTCGTTTGTCACCCTTATCCTATAAAAACAAAATACAAACATAGAATATCAAGTGCAGAACACTTTGTTTAAATGGTTGTAATCTGTTAAAAATTGAGTTATAGCGACAATCATTGGTTGTAACAAAACATGGCAAAGTAGCCGTCACATCATGGCATCACTAGTATCGTAACTTTGCCAAGTTAGTTTAATATATAAATTTTAAGACCAACATGTTAAAAACGATATATTACATTTGATTACCATTAATATTATGGTAAAACAAAGATATAGATACCTACATTCAGTATTTCAAACAAAAAAACTAAAGTTTTGAAGCACTGAACAAAGAGGTTATTTCGCGAGCACAATTCCGCGTTAAAATAAAATGCCAAAATAACTCTCTTGTTGCCATATCGAAAGCAATGCTGTCAATTAGTTATTGTATTTTCATCCAAAACATGGCTTATCTCGAAAAACGTTACGTTTTCCGTGTTAATCGTAATTTTGTACCAGTACACCCCGGATAGCAAAGTACCTAAAGTACCTGACTGTACCTAATCTTTTACCGAATTTATCACGAATTAATGGCCGAAGTTATAAAATAAACATGTTATCTTACTACTTAACTCTGTGACCAAAGTTCTCAACAATTTAAATAAAATTTTAGATTGTTGTTTATTTAGTGACAAAGCAACCGACCCGCACGATGTTAATCTGGAAAACTGAAGTCATCCCGATGTCATATTTTTCTTCTTCGTCAGCCTGCAAAAATCCACTGCGGGATATGGGCCACTAAGTTGCAAGAATAATTTGCCTTGAAAGCCGATCTCTATAACGGGAGAAGCCCATGCCCAGCGGTGGAAATTTGTGGGCTGATAATGCTGATGATAACGCTTAAATTAAACGTGGAAGGTAGTGAAACTGTTACGCTATATAGTCGCAAAGTGAATACTGTCGCTTGAATTTTTATTCAGATATTCAATATATATATATAGTACGGCATGTATTATTTGGACTAAAAGGGTTTTTGAAGTAAGAGCACACTGCGCCGTGCACTTAAATCACACTAATTACTAATTATTACAAATATTTAAAAAATACCTCTCAGATATGAGAGGAGGCACGCTATAAGCAGTAAGACGTTGTGATGCTACTTACTACTTGGAAATTTGTTTTTTTTTCATCAGCCTTCTTAATCTACAGCCAGATGTATAAAATTTCAAAAAATAATAACTCTTCCAAAACTAAAAATATATAATATGCACATAATAACTAAATAAGTCGGAGCTTTAATTCTTCAATCCATTTATTCTTAGTATCTTTACCTTTTAAAAATCTGTTCAAGAGGAAAGTTAGGAGTACTATAAGGCTTGGTATTCTGGTAAGATTATCCGTTTCTAAGAAGTCCATATACTTACATAAAAATGTATTTACAGATATTTATGTACTTTAAAATTATATTTTTAAAGTACATAAAATGTACTTTAAAAATATAATTTTAAATGCACGTTATATTCAGTACTATTGGTGGGAAAAACCAAAAAAATGAATTTTCAAATATTTTTAAATTCCAAATAATATCTTTAAGACATCCACTCCACATTGTTGTTAGTACCATAAACCAGGTGAGGTCTCGGAGCAGTCAACAGGCTCGATGGAGGAGGGTGCAGGAGTCCAGCTGGGTACGACAACACCAGATATTTATAATACCATACAACAGCAAAGTTGTACGCCCGGACTGGCACGTCGCTATCCCATAAGAAATAGGAAACCACCAATACGGTTTCCAGAGTTTGATTGATTACTATAAGTTAATTATTAAGTGTACCCTGTTATTATTGCTTTTATGCATATAATACATTGCACAAAAAACTAAGCTTTGAATTCGAATTTCTAATAAATTATATTTATTAAATACTAGCGATCTGCCCCAGCTTCATACTGGGTCTCAACAACAGCGCTACCTACCTTGACCTGATAGATGGCGCTATTGTCGCCAATTGTAATGTCAATCTAAGCCATCTAGGGATCATTCAAACACACAAAAACATGTTATCTTACTACACATCAAAATCAGTCGAACCGTTTTTGGGTTTTGGCGAGACTAACGGACGGCAATTGTTTGTTATATATAGAGATGCAACTGGAATAATTTCGATCATTAGACATACATTTCAAAAACATAATTGTTCAAAATTACCATAAAATTTGTCTTTTATTTGCCATTGATGAAAAATTATGATCTGATTTTTCAATACCAAAGTAAACTATGTAACTTAGATATTATTTCCTTATTGAATTTAAGAGTACGTAAATACCGAAAAATTTAAATAGTATAGGAGAAGTAGAAGTAGAAGTCACCGGGACAAAATATTCAGTACAACCAAAATGTCGGTTATTTAAAAAATTCTCTTTGTGGAACTAAATAAAACTATTTGAAGCACAATGTGAAATAAAATCAAATCAAAGTTTTTTCGACGTATAAAATTAAAATTTCTTTTGTCAATTTTCAACATATTTTTAATCTACTATCGTTTTAAAATGCGGTTCCTCTGTTCGAAAAAGAAAAGACGTAAATCCTCTTTATGTAATTTTTCACATAGAATTAGCTTTATATCTAATAATATGATGTTATTGAGAAAAATTGGAAAGAAATAAAACCATACTTTAACAAAGCTAATTACACAACAAAACAAAAGAAAATATGAAAATTTAATTAATTTTGTGATAATAAAGCTAACAAATGAATTGCAAGCCCGAGCAGACCAGTCCCTACTAGCAGAAGCTGCTTTTGTTCTGTTCACAAGTATGACGAATATGGCAACCATCGCCATTGCAAGCAAAAACCATAAAACTTGATATACCCAATTATCCCAGTCTACCAAACACTAAGATGTTACTTTATACAAAAAAGAAGATGGTAACCGCAGTTTTTTTTAATCTTTATTTGGAAGATGTTGCCCATATCCTGATTTTTTCCAACCGTAACTTCTTATGACTCAATCATCTCACTTAAACTCGTGCCAATATTTCTCGGGAAAACGTCGCCAAGTACCGGGACAAAATTTTGTCTGAAGTGGAGTCTTTGCTGAGCAAAGTCTCGGATTGGGGACGACTAAATCTATTCCAGTTCAATCCCCAGAAGACACAAGTTTGCGCGTTTACCGGTAAAAAATTTATAATTTCTTTGCATTATAATCATTATATCTATTGAAAAATTACCCTATCCCACGCCCAATCTGCCTATCTCCTATAACTTAAAGCTTAGTCCAAATAAGTCTATTTCGTAGGGCTCAAAGTAAACTCGTCGGATTTATTTCGTCTTTTGCGGGATTTTCTTGCAAGATATTATTTGATCGAATTGTAAACTGAGGTGGAATATAAACAACATCACATACGTGACTGTAGAATTTATGCCTAATTATAGTCTGAATTCATATTTAATTTGATTTTATTTACTAAAATATCGACTTTAAAGAAGTGGTACGGTCTTTTTTTTTGTATGTATATTATTTATTTATTTAAAACTTCATATACACATGTGGTATATGTCACGTTATTATTTTATTTGATAATAAATAAATAATAACAACAATTTTTTTTTACAATGTTTAATAACACTACTTATAAAACTAGACTAATATAAGTACTTCTAAAGAGATATTTAATAACACTACTTGTAAAACTAGACTAATATAAGTACTTCTAAAGAGATATTTAATAACACTACTTGTAAAACTAGACTAATATAAGTACTTCTAAAGAGATATTTAATAATACTGCTTATAAAAAAAACTAATATAAATACTTCTAAGAAAATACTAAGTTGACTAATAATAAAAAAAAAACGCAAATAAAATAAAATTAACAGGTCGCGGGTTCGACGCCTTTCAGGATCAGGAGAAAAAAGCAAGTACTTCCCTGGCACGACTGGCGGCGAGTCCGGCGGAAGTGGTTGGAGATATGTGTCCTTTATAGACCGATTTCGCTTGCGAATTCAATGTATATTTTATATATATATATATATATATATTTCATTTAATTCCAAATCCTCCCATCTTATCTCGTTTAGAAATAAAATAATAAGAAGGATGTCTCAGCCCCTGGCGAGGTTCCCCAATATAAGGGGAACAACCGTTAATATTTAATAATTATTAACAAACCTATAAAAAGCTATTATCTATAATTTGCATAACGTATGCGTTTTGAATTATTTAATATAGATGCAGAAATGCATTTAGGCGACTGGACCTTCACGGTCACCTGAGGTCACTCGTCAGCCGCGCGGACTATTCATGCACCCCCACTTGTCTTCGCGCGAATTAGATGACACATTACAATACCCCGCTGGCCACCCAAGGATTTTTCTTCCTATAAGTAGAAAAATCCGCAGCAAAACCAAAAAATATGCTATTTAGACAATTTAAAATCTTTTATGTGCCATGGCCCTAAATATTTACCGTGCATGTCCTCCAATTCGTACACTAGAGGTGACCTCTTTTTAGTTATGCGGCATTTAATAAATTTTGGGGCTAATTTTTTATTAAAATATTTGTGTTTATCACTCAGATAGTAAGTGCGCTTAAATACAATATCGCCTTCGTTAAATTCTGTGAACCTTCTACTTAAATTATAGCGTTTGGAATTTTGTTGATGATGATGCCATAGTGATGCCTGAACTTTGTTGAATATTTTAGCGAGATAACCGATGTTCTCAGCAGAGGCGTCTCGCGGTAAGAAAACAATTTCATCGCCAAGGTCGTTGTCAACGTAGTGAGAACCACATATTACCAATTCACGCCCATATACAAGGAATGAGGGAGTGTAACCAGTAACCTCGTTAACGGAGTTGTTTATTGCAAACAGTATTTTAGGCAAATATACATCCCAAGAACGCTGATCTTCTTTCACAAAGGTCGATATACAGGTGACAATAGTTTTATTATAGCGTTCCACCAAATTAACCTGAGGAGTATATTTAGGTGTAAGAAAAACGTTAGGAATATTATACTTATTAAATAACGCAATGGTGTTCTCACAAATAAATTGGCTGCCATTATCCATATACACCGTTTGGGGAATGCCATGTGTTAAAAATACAGAGTCTTCCAGATGTTTAATTACAATGTCGGCTGTAGCTCTTCTTACCGGAAACGCTAAACAATATTTGGAGAAACAACATGTTACGACTAAGATATAAGAATTTTGTTTTCTACTAACTGGCAGGGGTCCGATGAAATCAATTGAAATAATTTGGAAGGGTCGGCAACACTGTTTAGGTCGTCCCATTTCTCCTAACACATTATGAGTAGGGAGTTTATAAGTTAAGCAGATGTCACACTTCGTAACAAACTTTACGACGTCCCGATGCATACCTGGCCAAAAATACTGCAATGCTAAACGGCGATAAGTTTTATGGATGCCTAAATGACCTGACGTGGGTTCTGCGTGATTTTCTTTGATAACGTGTTCTCGTAATTCTAATGGAACTACTTCTTTCCACGAAAACTCTGTAGTTAATAAACATTTATTTTTTGAACACCGATATAGCTTTTCCGCTTTGATAAGAAAATTTTCATATTTACTTGGATTGTTCATACAACCATTATAAATGTCTAGATACCATTTATCATTCGTTGTTAAGTAAGATTTTGCTGTGGAAATAGAAGAAACTACGACAGCGCGAGATAACGCGTCTGGAATAATGTTATCAGCACCACGTCTATGCTTGATAGTAAAATCAAAAGAAGATAGCCTAATGCCCCATCTTGCAAGCCTGCCCGTAGGGTTGTTTAAAGAGAGAAACCACTTTAATGCTGAATGATCAGTGTAAACTACAAAAGGTTGACCATTTTCAAGATAGCAACGCCAGTGTTCTAATGCTACTATTACAGCTAATGTCTCTCTCTCGGTAATGCTGTAATTCTTTTCTGCAGCATTTAGTGACTTGCTCATATAGGTAACAGGATGTTCTTTGCCATCGACTGTTTGAGTTAACATGGCACCTACTCCATAATTACTGGCGTCTGTGTGAACTTGGAAGGGCAAATTATAGTTAGGACAATGTAAGACTGGTGCAGATACTAAACATTCTTTTAGCTTTTTAAAAGCTATGTCTGCCTCTGGTGACCAGTAAAATTTTGGAGCACCCTTGCGATTTGAAGTAAGTTTATTAAGAGGCCCAGCTTTGGGCTAAAATTTGGCACAAAACGTCTATACCAGGTGGCTGTTCCTAAAAAACGTTTTACATCTTTTTTTGAAGATGGTGTTGGATACTCTAAAATAGCTTTTACCTTTTCAGGGTCTGTTCTGAGACCCTGGGCGTCTATTACGTAGCCCAAATATTTCAGACGAGACCGAAAAAATTGGCTTTTTTCAAAGTTTATTGTTAAATTTGCTTCCTTTAACTTATTTATTACACGTAATAATAAAGAAACGTGTTCATCGAATGTGTTAGAAATAATAATTATATCATCGAGGTATGCAAATACCTTAAGATCAAATGAACCAAATAATAAGTCTACAAGCCTTTGTTGGGTTGCAGGTGCATTGGTAAGGCCGAAAGCCATCCTCTTAAAACAAAAGGTCCCACGACCTTGGACATAAAAGGCAGTTTTTTCGCGATCGCGTTCTGAAATTAAAATTTGCCAGAATGCTTTAGAAAGGTCTATACTAGATATAAATTTTGCGTCTCGCAGATTACCTAGAATTTCGGAAACATATGGCAAGGAATAAGCATCGCGTTTGGTTACAGAATTTAACTTGCGACTGTCTAAGCAAATGCGCGGTTGGCCGTTTTTTTTTTGTAACAATTAAGATTGGAGAGGACCAAGAGCTCTCACAAGGCTGAATTACGTCCAATGAAAGCATCTCGTCAACTTGCTGGCATAAAATTTGCTGCTTTACAGGGGACATTCGATAATAACGCTGTCGTATAGGTTTCGTGTCACCCGTATCAATAGAATGACATACAAGAGAAGTACAACCTAAGCCCTTGCGTTCGGAAGAAACGTCCTTAAATTGTTCAATTATGTCGTCAGCAATCAAGCGTTGGTTGGCATTAAGCGATGCGTATGAATGTATATGAGATTTTAATATTGATTCATTCGTGTTTGAATAATAATCGGTGAGTTCTCTTTTATATTCAATGCAGTTGATGTATTTTGGACATATGTTAAATTTTTTCCAGAAAACAATACCTAATATAAGAGAGGTCTCTATTTCAGGAACTACAAATGTCTTCAAATTATAATAATTGTTTTCAAAATTAAATGGGAGATTAATATATCCTAAGCAATTAAGTTTTTGTCCACCGGCTGCTGTTATAGAGACTATTTCATCAGTGCGCACAGCAAATCCTTCATCTATCAGTAAGTTGTGTGCATTATTGCCTAGTAAGGTGACGGCTGAGCCAGAATCTAATAACCCCCAAAATTTTGTATTTCCTATTTTGACTGATAAATAAGGTCGCACGTCGTTAGGTGGTTTATTAAGTAGAATTGTAGCAACTGTATAGCTATTAAAAAAATTATTAATAAACTTCAACCACTGTTTCCAATCGGTATTATTAGAGTGGTTGACGAGGTTGCTACAATTCTGCTTTATTAGTTTTTTGAACTAGACGGAATACTTGTACAATCTGGACAAGTGTAAAATGTGTAATCATCACGGCCACATTTGAAACAAAATACTTTGCGTTTTTCTGTACATTGTCTTAAGTTGTGTGTATCAACACGACACCGGGGCAAAACTTTTGTTTACTTTCGTCATATTGAATAGCGTCATTGGTTTATTATGACCATAAACTCTTTGTTGCCGTTGCGGATAAGTGTTGTTTAAAACATTAGAATTGGGAGAATATTTTTTATAAAGGTTACTTGAATTAGGTATAGGTTTATTATAATTATTATAAGCTTTATTGCAATTAAATTTATTAGTGGCAGAATAGTACATTTTATTTTTTTCTGCTAAATTAGTGAGTGGCTTAAATGCAAATTCGGGTGCTAGTGTGGCTGAATTTATTTTAGGAGGTTCATGATATTTATTAAGACAAGACTGTACATTCTCATAATTTTTACAAGCCGTACGTAAGACCTCAATAGATTTAAGATCAGGCACTGCAATTAAAGCGCTAGCATAACACGGTTTGATATTGTGCATAATAATTTCTAACTGATCTTCCTCCGAAGGTTTTTTAAATAAACGGGAAAACATGCCTGACATAATGGCTAGGTAAATAGTAATATTCTCAGTTTCACCTTGCGTACGAGCTTTTATCTCGTCTAATAAGCGATAATCATGATCAGGAATAACAAAAACATCCTTTAGTAATTCGCATAATCTATCCCAAGACGTAACATGTGATCTTACACTGCGAAACCAGTGTAAAGCATCACCAACGAAAATTTCTGTTCCAAAATCTATAATTTTAGAAGAGGGAATACCACGGGCTGTTATATAGTCGTTTATACGTTGGACAAACGAAATTACGCACGTTTTTCCATCAAACTTAATACTAGTTAAGTCCGAAGAATGAGCTCGATCACATGTAACAACAATAGGGGACGGTGTAATTGTAAGAGCGTCTGTAAATTCAGATGAGGAATCAGTATCAGGCTTAAGATGTTCTAAGTTTTTAAAATTTGTATTTAGCTTGAGCCTGAGGCTTTCTAGAATATTTGTAGACTTTTTATCTACAGCATCCAGACGTTGAATCCTATGAAATAGATGGTTAAGTAAGTTTTGAGTACGTTTATATAAATTTTTATCATATTTCACTGATAATGTTTTTAAATTCGTTTCTACTTTAATAAGGCTTTCGCGGATGCCCTCTACGTCTACAGAAAACTCAAACCCAGATTCAATAATATCATCCGAAGGCATCACATTGGCTAATTTGACTATCTGCCTGCGTAATTCTTGAACGTTTTCTCCGGGTGTGCCGCCTCTAATGGCCACCTCATAGCTTAGTTCGTTTTTTTGTAAGGACAAAAATTGAATTTCGTATGACATAATTTAAGAAGTCTAAGAAAATCCTTATACTAGGTTTATGTGAGCAGGTTTAAAATTCTATAATTATACAATAAAACTAATTTGTATAAGTAAGAATCCTCCGTCCTGTTACAATTTTCATCATTCATCATCATCATTACAGCCCTTCACAAGTCCACTGCTGAACATAGGCCTCCCCCAAAGAATGCCACAAAGCACGGTCCTGAGCCACCTGCATCCAACGACTTCCTGCATGTCTTACCAGGTCGTCACTCCATCTCGTGGGGGGACGCCCTACACTTCGCCTACCGGTACGAGGCTGCCACTCGAGAACCTTTCTTCCCCATCGGTTGTCGGTTCTTCGAGCTATATGGCCGGCCCACTGCCACTTCAGCTTACTAATCCGTTGGGCTATGTCGGTCACTCTGGTTCTACTGCGGATATCCTCATTCCTAAGTTTATCACGCAGAGAAACTCCGAGCATAGCCCTCTCCATAGCTCGCTGAGCGACCTTGAGCTTCCTCATACGGCCAGCAGTGAAGGACCACGTCTCAGTTCCGTAAGTCATCACTGGCGACACGCACTGGTTGTACAATTTCGTTTTAAGGTTTTGAGGTATGTCTGACGAGAAGATGTGTCGTAGCTTCCCGAACGCTGCCCAGCCGAGTTGAATCCGTCGATTGACCTCTCGGTCGAAGTTGGACTTACCTAGTCGGACTATTTGTCCCAGGTAAACATACTCGTCAACAACTTCGAGCTTAGTGCTCCCAACAACTACCGGCATAGGTGTGACATGGACATTAAACATGATCTTTGTTTTGTCCATGTTCATCTTAAGACCTATCCGTTGGGAAACACTATTGAGGTCATTGAGCATAGTGCTTAGGTCCTCCAGCGATTCTGCCATAAGGACTATATCGTCGGCAAATCGAAGGTGAGTGATGTACTCGCCATTGATGTTGATACCGTATCCTTTCCAGTCCAGAAGCTTGAAAACGTCTTCCAATGCAGCGGTGAAGAGTTTCGGGGATATGACGTCACCCTGTCTTACACCTCTCTGCAATTGGATAGGTTTCGTATTCTGGTTCTGTACTCGGATAGCCATCGTAGCCCTACTGTACAAGCACTTCAACACTTCGATATACCGACAGTCAACTTGGCACCGCTGAAGGGACTGCAGCACCGCCCAAATTTCGACAGAATCAAAGGCTTTCTCATAGTCCACATACGCCAGACATAGTGGCAAATTGTACTCTTCGGACTTCTGTATAACTTGCCGAAGGGTATGTATGTGGTCTATGGTGCTAAAGCCCTTTCGGAAACCGGCTTGTTCGGGAGGCTGGAAGTCGTCAAGTCTGCGCGCGAGACGATTCGTAATGACTCTCGAAAACAGCACGTAGACGCGGCTCAGAAGGGAAATCGGTCTGTAGTTCTTCAAGAGAGCGTTGTCACCTTTCTTGAAGAACAAGACCACCGCACTTCTGCTCCACGCCTCCGGTGTAATGCCACCATGGAGGACAGAATTAAAGAGCTTCTGAAGGACTTCAAGTACCGGTCTTCCACCCGCTTTCAGAAGCTCCGCTGTAATTCCATCCTCGCCTGGGGCCTTACCGTTTTTAAGGTGCTGGAGAGCCATCCTAATCTCACTCAGACTGACATCCGGGATATCTTCGGAATAGTGTCGGATGAGACTCGCTCTTGGATCGTTACTCACACTTGCGTGTGGCTTCAACGATGATGTGTACAGCTGCCCATAGAACCTCTCAATCTCACTCAAAATCTCAGGTGTCCCGGAAACGATGCTGCCACATTCTGTCTTCAGCTTTGACAGTTGGCTCTTTCTGGCAGACAGATCTCTGGCAAAGACTTTGGAGCCTTGGTTCCGCTCGATCGCTTCTTCAATACGAGCTGTATTGAAGTTGCGTAAGTCCCGCCGCATGCATTTGGAGATCTGTCTGTTCAGATGCCTGTATGCTGTCAAGTCTGTTGAAGAATGTAGCTTCATCTCCCGTCTAACAGCCATGAGATTAAGAGTGTGATCGGAGAGTTTTTGTGTTCTTCTGCGGCGGGTCTTGCAGAACTTAGCTCCGACCGCATGGACAGTTTCCACGAGCTTGTCATTCATATCGTCCACTTCATTGCAGTCTTCCAGGCACTGAAAACGGTTTTGTAACTCGAGCTGAAAGGTTTCGGGACTATGGAACAGAGCACGAGGGGGACGGAGCGTTGACTTCATTAGACGAGACCTCTCCAACTTAACGTTTAGGTTCAGTGTGCCTCTAACCATTCTGTGATCGCTACCAGTTTTCACCCTCGCGATCACGGAGACATCACTGAACAGTTGTCGTCTGGTCGTCATAATGAAGTCAATCTCATTTTTTGTGGAATTTTACAATTTTGGTAATAGTAAGTAAAATTTATTTTTGTACGTATACAAATTAGACACAATAAGGATACCACTAAAATTAAAACATTATATACACTGCAATAACCGAGTTGAGGCGCCAATGTCACGTTATTATTTTATTTGATAATAAATAAATAATAACAACAATTTTTTTACAATGTTTAATAACACTACTTATAAAACTAGACTAATATAAGTACTTCTAAAGAGATATTTAATAACACTACTTGTAAAACTAGACTAATATAAGTACTTCTAAAGAGATATTTAATAACACTACTTGTAAAACTAGACTAATATAAGTACTTCTAAAGAGATATTTAATAATACTGCTTATAAAAAAAAAACTAATATAAATACTTCTAAGAAAATACTAAGTTGACTAATAATAAAAAAAAAACGCAAATAAAATAAAATTAACAGGTCGCGGGTTCGACGCCTTTCAGGATCAGGAGAAAAAAGCAAGTACTTCCCTGGCACGACTGGCGGCGAGTCCGGCGGAAGTGGTTGGAGATATGTGTCCTTTATAGACCGATTTCGCTTGCGAATTCAATGTATATTTTATATATATATATTTCATTTAATTCCAAATCCTCCCATCTTATCTCGTTTAGAAATAAAATAATAAGAAGGATGTCTCAGCCCCTGGCGAGGTTCCCCAATATAAGGGGAACAACCGTTAATATTTAATAATTATTAACAAACCTATAAAAAGCTATTATCTATAATTTGCATAACGTATGCGTTTTGAATTATTTAATATTGGTGCAGAAATGCATTTAGGCGACTGGACCTTCACGGTCACCTGAGGTCACTCGTCAGCCGCGCGGACTATTCATGCACCCCCACTTGTCTTCGCGCGAATTAGATGACACATTACATATATAGGCGGACTTAATGCCTAAGGCATTCTCTAGCAGTCTACCTTGGGATTATGCAGAGATATAATGAAGTAGGTGTAATAAAAAGGTAATATGTTAATACTGAACTAAAATAACAAAAAAAATTGTAGCACATCGAAATAAAATACATAAGATATAAATGGTAATAAAAAATATAATATATATATATATATATATATATATATATACTTATAAAATAAATTATAATAAAAATAATAAGATAATAAAAATGTATATTACTTAAGTACATATTAAAACGTCAGATGTATGTAAACTCATGAAGATATACAATTATAGACATAATCAAATAAAATATATATATTTATATATAAATTATATATAAACTATTACTATGATGAATCTGCCAATTTATTAGTTAAGTATTCCCGAACCTTCATCTTGAACGCGGAACGATTGCTAGCCGTCCTGATCGAGAGGTAGTGCGTTCCAAAGGAGAATAGATTGAATGTGAAAAGAAGAATGAACAAGTCCAGAGCTATGGGAGGGACATAGGAGAAGAAGGTTGTTCGTAGAGCGGAGGTTTCTCTCATGACTAGCGCTAAGCAACTGAAAGTAAGGAGATAAGTAGGAACAGGAAGTTGGAGACATCAGGATAGAATAAAGGGTAGTGAGTGCACGCAAACTACGGCGTTGACGAATGGGTAACCATTTTAATTGAGATCGATACGTGGATACATGGTCATACTTTCGAAGATTGAAAATGAATCTAATGCAGTTATTCAGAAGACGTTCATATTTATTGAGAAGATCTGCATTCAGGTCGAAATAACGCACATCACCATAGTCGATTAGGGGAAAAATTAAGCTTTGCACAAGCATTGCTTTGATTGCAGATGGCAGAAAATTTTTTAGGCGATAGAGAGAACGCAGGGTACCGGTAACTTTCTGGCTAACGGTCGTTGCTTGGTCTTTCCAACTCAAGGTAGAATCAATTAATAAACCTAGATCCTTCACAGTAGAACACAGTTGGATCTCAGTACTATTAAAAAAGATAGGATGTAAAGCTACCGTTTTCAATCTATGAATCATGCGACGGCTACCAATTATTATGGCCTGACACTTCGAAGGGTTGACCATTAGGCCAAACCTGTCAGACCAGTTCTTAATATACTCAAGGTCCCTGTTAATTATGTCCACCGCTGTAGAAATATTGTCAATACTCGCTTGTGTGTACAGTTGCAAGTCATCGGCATACAGATGATACGCAGACTGAAGGTCTTGGGTAATAAGATTAATAAATATAGAAAACAACAAAGGAGATAATATGCCGCCTAGAGGAACACCAGCATGTAAGTCAAGCCAGCTGATAGCTCATCGATGCGAACCGACTGCTGGCGACCTCGAAGATATGATGAAAACTAATCCAGTGCTTCGGGTGAGACCATTGAAAGGAAAAGAATGGAAATTAGAAGGTCATGACTGATGGTATTAAAGGCGTTCGAGAAGTCAACTAAAACCAAAACAGTGACTTTAGTATCCTCTATGCCTGCCCTAATATCACCAGTTACTTTCAGGAGTGCGGAAACGGTGCTATGACCGGGCCTAAAGCCAGACTGCAAGGGACTTAGTAAGTTATGAGAGGAGATAAATTGCGAAAGTTGCTTGTGGACACAGGCCTCAAGGACCTTGGATAAGAAGGGAAGGATGGATATAGGTCGGAAATGATTGGGTAGAGTGGGATTTGTGATCTTCTGTAATGGAATAACGTAAACCTTACGCCAAAAAGGAGAAAAGTCACCAGAATCCAAGGAGAAGTTAATGATGTGCGAGATAACAGGGAGGATATGGTCAAGTATAAAGATAATCATCCGTCGGCTGATGTTGTCGCAACCTACAGCATTAGATTTAATGGATAGGATTGTCTTCTTGATCTCATCCATAGCTACTGGAGAAAATTGAAAGAGATGAATATCGGGACGAGGTAAACCCATTAAGTGTTCAATAGTAAGACGCTTGGTCTGGTGATCAAGAGGACTGTTGGAGACAAAATGAAAATTAATATCATCCAGACCAATCGTCTTCTGAAACTCACAACGTTGTCGTTTACCGATACCTAAGGTTCCAAGGAACTTCCAGATATTAGCAGGGGAAGAAGATGAGATGTTACTAAGAATAAATCGGCGTTTGGCGTTGCGTATCATCTGATTGCACCGGTTCCTTGCAACTTTATAAAGATTCCAGTTCTCATCACATCGATCTTTTCTAAATTTGCCAAAAGCCCGATCCCTACGTCTCATCGCAATTCGAACCCCAATCGTCATCCATGGTGCAGGTGGACGCTTGAGCTTCACTTTTTTAATCGGAGCATGTACATCATATAACCTAAGGATAGCTTCATTCAAAGCCTCTATCTTTTCGTCCACAGTGGATACAGAAACCACGCTGTTCCAGTTTATTTTGGATGCATCCATACAAAGTTTTTCAACGTCTAAGCGACCAAAACAACGCATGTGAAAAGTTTTAGCTGGAGGTTTAGGAGGTTTTAGGATGTAAGAAATGAATATGAGGTCATGATAGGAGAAAGCAGGTGCAAAGTGTTGACCGTGGGAGAAGACAAGAGAAGGAGCAGAGGTAAGGATTAAGTCAAGCCAGGTATCCTCTACATCAATATTGTGGTGAGTGGCTTGTAAAGGTAAAATGTGGACTTCATAAGTGACACTTCATAAGTGGCCCCATATAAATATAAAGAACAAGTTAAAAAATTGATGATAAAATATTTCATGTTATAATACTCGTATATGTGTCTGCGACAGTTAGTTAGATCTAAATAATATGTGATACTTAGTCCACTTAAAAGGTTTAAAGTGTTAAACTTTTTATATAAATTAAAAACTGACCCCAAAGAACTAAAAATAATAAAACTTATTCCACATCGTAGCTTCTGAAGTCGCCTTGAATTTTAATTCTTCTATACACTTTGTCTTAGTACATACCTAGGAAGCTAAAATGTAATCCTTTTTTACTATAATGTCAACTTTTACTTTTTGTAACGAGTAATATTGCGTGGTCCATTTTATTTCAAAATTACTTCTTGTAGATATACAGATATATGCATTTCTGGAAACTAAATATGATATAAGTTTGTATTTTATCCTCTCCCTGCTGTATTTACCGACTATGCTGCCATGGTGCAATGTTGGTTTTGTAGACAAGTCATAATTATTATATTAAGGCTTTAACTAGCCTGAATGACCTTGACAAAACGGCGATCGTAGAGATTTTAGCCGATGTCAACACCGTCTAGCAACTACATTCTGTATTACTTATAAAAGGGCAAAGATTAATAGACTGCAGAGATGACAATTATATTAGTGACATACTGCCTGTTATGCTTGCGCATCACTGAGGATTATATCGCGGTTACGCATCTTCAATTACATTGTGCTGTAGCTTTGTCCGGTAGGCGTCACGAGCTATCAAGTGTTTAAGTTTCAAGTACGTAAGAGTTTTTTATTATATATGTTAAATCGTAATTATTTGTATCGTATTAATAGATTTGCGTCAAAGCGTTCGCTGTAAATTTTCCCGAGTTTGATGATCCCCGACAGCACAAATGAAATTTGTAATTACAATTTTCGTCAACACGTATTGGGGAAGCACGGCGGGCATTTCCTTGCCCTAAAACCCTCTCAGAAAAAAAAAAAGAGTCCTGTGCCCAGTAGAGGGACTTGTATAGCCTATTACTTTACTTTGTAGCAATATTTATATTCGTTTCAGATATAGAAGGGTACCTTATGCTGACAAAAATATCATGTGGAGGCGACGAAAACGTAAAACATCTTTGTACCTAGATAAAACGTTCGAAATATTGTCAGTCATGTCATACGACACATTTTCTATAGAGCGTAGAACATTGCAGATAGGGCAAAATAAAAAATTATCTAAAATATTATGGGAACTATTTATTAATAATATATACATTTATAGGTATTTATAATAAAAATAATGAACAAGCTGCAAGGTTCAACTAATAATGTTTTTTGTAAACACAATCGTAAAATTCATGTTTTAATTTTTACCAATGGTTAATTGATGAAACTTAGTCAAGATCACTTCATATAAAATATTTTTAATTAAAATTGACACGTGACCTATTTGGCCTTCTACTTACGACTCGGCGGAAATTTGAAAAGAAGATTTTGTCTTTTCACACAAGTATTGTTTACAACTGGCGTGGTTTCGAAAAGCGTGATTAAGTATCAGCGGTAAATAATCAATTAAATACTGAACTTTTTTGATATTTATTTTTTTGTTTATTTTTGTTATATCTTCTTAAAACTGACGCCATCTCACTATTTTATTATTTGTTTTTTTTGTAACGCATAAGGATAAGTTAGACTAAGTTAGATTAACTTGGATAAGTTTATAATTTTTTAAATTTTATCACACAATTTCCGCAATAAATTATTACCTTTTCTACAGAGATTCTCTCCTCTTAGTTTCGGCGTGACTGTAGGATGTTATAGTGAGTCACCGTCAGTTACTAAGCGGCCATAAATCATTATATGTATGTATAGACATACATTTATACATTTTTTGATTTTAATATTTATGTTTTTTTGAATTTTGATTGATTTTTTGAAACCTGGTAAAATTATTTTTTTCCATACAAATTGATGGGCCTGAGTATAATGCCAGTTATGCTCTTTGGCTAAAGTTATTTTTTTATTTTATGCTCAATTGCAGACAAGACAATATTGATTGCGCATTTCTAAAACAAAATTTTACCTCTTCTCCTTCTAATAATAGCTCCTGCACCTAACACGGCGGAATAGTTATTATTATCTATAAGACCATTTGCGGAAACAGTTTTTGTTAACAGTTATGAGTGTAACATTTTATTAGCTGCTTTGTTTACAGTGCAGATGCTGGCTTTGCAAATATGGATGGCCGCCACCATTGAATATAATACCCGCTATGTTACTCTTATTTACATAGAAACTTTATCCTTTGCATAAAATTCTTTCAAGAAAGTAAACTTTTAGATCAGTCCATCTTGTTTTTCACTAATTTAGTGAAAAGTAAAACAAACCAATAGGTCCGTGATTTTAAAGTTTTTGCAACTTTTTATAGAAAAGCATGACCTTATCATAATATAATAGTCAATCATTTAGCCATGTGATAAAACTTTTAAGTGTGCCAGTCACACATTAATGATGATATTCGGGTCATTATACTGGAAATAGTCTTTTAAATATTTTGTAGTACAATTGATAATCTTCAGTATGACTGACCGTGTATATGACTCTTATAAGTCTATGTTATTTTTGATGAAAATTATTATCGCAGATAAAATCCCTTTCACATTTATTTTAGTCTCGAATTAGATAATTCAACATGAAAATAATAACTTTGGCTCTTTATAACTGATCTTTAAATGTAAAACACTGACTTGAAATCATATAATTATTGGCATTTTTTTAATTCATTGAACTATTTTAAGATTTTGTTGAAACTCTACTGGTAAAAAAAAACAAATATATATATTATAGTTCTTGATGAAAATAATGTATGCGCGTTACATCGCATCCCATCAAGAATTTCTAATGTAATTCTTGGTGTAAAGCTAAGACGTGATAATAACTGTAAACAATAGAATAACAAAATAATGAAAACATTTACATTTACATACAAAATATTTACAAAAATACTTGCTTTATAACCTAATAAATATAATTTGACCGTAATAAAATAAAACAAGGTAGTCTTCGGCATGAAAGTAAAAATAAATATTTTCGATTATTTTGCAATATCTAACAGCCGGATCAGCGCGCGCTTCTGATCCATCTAAAGATGCTAAATTTCTGCAAGCACTGTCAAATTTCAATAGGTGTGACAGAAAAACGGTTTTTCATATAGAAAGGTAAATAAATTATTTAACCTATAAAGTAAAGTCACTTTATTACAAATCAAAATAGCCCAATAGCTTTATTAAATATAATAAGGGTGACAAATGAGCACACAGTCCACCTGATGGTAAGTGGTTGCTGTGGCCCATACACATCTACGTCTATTCTCGATTACGTATCAAAATGTAGATGCGTTGTCACCCGTGAGGACTAAGATGTAATGCCTCGTTTCCAGTAAGAAGGTTCTCCGGTTCTCTACACTCACCATACGAAACACAGCAGGGTTAAACTGCTATTTTACATGTTATTCCGTGAGAGCGTGGCCCTTCCCCGGTCGAGCCGACCCATTCGTGCTACAACTATACCTTCTACTAATATAGCTGCAGCATGGCTCTACCACCTAAAAAAAAATTGACGTTGAAAATTTAAGTATTTAATATTTTCTATTGAGTTAATTTTTGTGGAATCGTATTTTGCAAACCGCCACCTGAAATACGTACAATTTTTTTTCGATAATGACGTGAAATTACAAAACGATCCCCATGCATTTCAATGTGGCTCTATTCAGCCTCTTAATATGAACATACTTCGAGATTCAAAGATTTTAAAAGTTTTCATGCGTAGATTATGGAAGATATAATATTATATTATTACTGTCCCATGTGAGACAACCTTTATACTTATATACATATTCTCATCATATTTTTATGGTTGGTTAGAAAAATTATATCTAAATGCAAACTTTCACAGGGTAAATTTTTTTTTACTATTTTTACCCAGCAACTAGTAAAGCAACTACAATCCCATCGGTAAGTGGTTATGTAGTCTAAGACAGTGAATTGCACTGACTTAACAAAAACCTATTCACTCTTGCCAAAAAGTACTAGGTAAGTATTATTTGCGACCTATTTGTTTGTTTGTGTATGTGTGTGTGTGTGTGTGTGTGTGTGTGTGTGTGTATGTGCGTGTGTGTGTGCGTGCGTGCGTGCGTGCGTGCGTGCGTGCGTGTGTGCGTGCGTGCGTGGGTGTGTGCGTGCGTGCGTGCGTGCGTGCGTGCGTGCGTGCGTGCGTGCGTGCCTGCGTGCGTGCGTGCCTGCGTGCGTGCGTGCGTGCGTGCCTGCGTGCGTGCGTGCGTGCGAGCGCGCGCGCGCGTGTGTGTGTGTGTGTGTGTGTGTGTGTGTGTGTGTGTGTGAAGAAAAGCGTATGAGAATACGTGAAGAGGAATAAAGGTTGAGTACTAATTCGCTTACCTGTACGAGGTAGCCACTCGAGGACCTTTCTTCCTATTTTTTATCTGTTTTCCAAGTTAAGCTAGCCTATTGTCATTTCAATGTAATATTCCGTTGGGCTATGTCAGTTACTCTAGTTCTAATGCAAATATCTTCATTTCTAACTTTATCAGGTAGAGAAACCCCTCTCCAATTTAAAATTTTTACATTTTTTTAGATGATAATTTGTCTAACATAAAAAAAAAACCATAAACCCAAGAATGTCTTTATATAATTATTTGTACTTAGGTAAGCACCATTCTTTTATTTATTTAAATTGTTTAATTAAATTTGATAACAGTGTACCTAAATGTAAGTATCTGTATCTTTATTTCCCTCCCCAATAATATTTTATAAAGTCATACTTATAAAAACAGCGTTATATTGTAATACATAATTATAAAATTCAGTATCTACTAATTAATAAAAATATGCAACAATAAAATTACATAGGTATTAAAAACTATCGAAATCTAAGTAACGACAGTATGTTCGTCGTTCCACATCTAAATTATATAAAAATGCATTTTTCAATTTCACTAATCAACGTCGCAGCGACAATTTATTCTTCTTTGGGCACTTTAAAAATTCATTTATTTAAAAAATAATATTTACAGTTACCAGTGTACAGATATTAACTAAATTAAGTATTTCTAGTCATAAAAATATTTATAATTGAGTATAAACTTTTAAAAAACTAATATATATTTGAACAAAGTCGCTCCAACACCGACGTGCGGTCCACCCTCGACGATGTCCGAAAACGGACAGTCACGGACAGTGACAGAACTTACATGGCGACGGAGCATGCGCGCTCGCGTAAATATATTCAATTTCAGGGAAAAATTATATATTCTCTTATAAAACGGATAATAAAAACAAAACTCTCAATTAAAAATATTAATATTTTTAAGACCTTTCTTTTAGTGTAAGAACTATTTAAAAAGCTTGTGCCGTTTTGGAGAAATTTTGCAAAATATGACAAAGATAGGTACTCTTTGGGGATTTTTTTTCTAATAAGGGGTTGACAAAAATACAATTTTGTTAAATTAAAAACATTTACCAAATCTTCTTCTGTTACTCTGTATTTTTTCTTTGTGGATTAAATGAACAGTTAACGAGATTTTTTTACTTAAATATCCTAGATTTAGGCATTTCAACCACTGTTAAGGCCTTAATCATTTAAAGTCAAACATAGGAAAGCCATCTCTCAACAAATACATGCTTAGCTAACTTAAAGCTGATTGAATAGTAGCTGTGTAGAGTGTTCTAATCATAGAAATATTAAATAGAGGAGAAGTGGCAAGGGGGCGTGTCTGTGTCCGCACGCTATGATCAAAATGCTCAGGTTCTATTCAAACGGCCGTCTCTGCGTATTAGTATACTTTCAACCGTAATCGTGAAACAATATCAGAATGCCGTGTTATTCAGTGGTTTCTTTTAAAAACCGAAGCCAAAACAAAATCTTTGTAGATCATGGAATCACTTACCATATGTAAGAACAAGTATTTTACTATCTTTATCTTTAAAATCATGAAAAACAACAAATCGTAAAATATTTTTGCTCTTAATTAGCTATGAGCATTATAACGTATAGATAGTTATGGAAACGTCTATTTACTTTATGACGTATAGATAGTTATTCATAACGCTCATAACTGTCTATTTCTTATAACGATCCGCAACGCACAGAGTAGTACCTTTGAACCGCAACGCTGCAACGTTGCGTTGGCTTGGAATTCATGATTTCATTGTAACATCACGCGCTCACTGCCGTACAAAAACAAAAGTTATGCCGTGTACGATAAGAACGAAACTGAAAATAAGTTTATTTCTTTCTTTCTCATATCCTTAGATACTTATATAACTATTTCATATTGGCAATGTGTCTATAATAAAGCAATTTTAAACCTCGTGCTGTTTATTATAAAATTCTACATAGTAAGTAAATAGGGTTTTTTTCCATATATTGAAAAATAATACTTGTTCCCTAAAATGTAAGGATTAATAATTTACGGCAGCGATATATAGAAACGTACACACAAGTTTCGTTGGAACAGCAAACGATTGCTAGATATTCGAGATCTGTGAACACTGGGTGTCCTTGCGTCAGCACTAACTTAAAAGATAACTTTTTGAGCCAGTCAAATCCAAATTCTATGATGTCTTCAGCTGTACCGCAGTCTCAACACACACAAGAAAAATTGATGCCTTAAATCCAAGAAAGATGTCAAAAGATCGTAGAATGTCAAAAGAAGTACGAAGGAAAGTACATTTCAGTAACTAAATTAGTATTTAAATCTTAACTGTTTATATCACGAAACGAAAATAATTTTGATAACCTATTCTATAACGGTATTGTTAAGTTACCGTTACATGGAAAATAGACAGTTATGAATATAGATAGTTACGTTATTTAGAAAACTTATAATGACACACCGCTACTCTTAATGCATTATTTTTGTTTTCAAATATCATTGCGACGGTACTATTTTGTAGTAAATACATTGCTCCTTAACCACTACTTGTGTATGTCGCTAAGCGACTGAACAAGCAATGTAAATATGATAAAACGATACTTTATTTATGAGGATGCATCGTGTAGTACGGCCACTGTATCTTGCGATGAGTTAGTGTTGTGCTTGTGCAGATCCGCTAACGTATGCTATCAAAACAACAATGTCGATTGGCGAATTGCTATTATAGTTTATTCTTTCAATTTGTCAACCGTTTCAGCCCGGTGGGAAGACTGATGTGACATAATGGTATTTAATTATTTTGATTATTTTCACCGTTTACTACACAGAATTCGTAACTAGCGACCATAAAGTAAGTTGCTTAAATAATTAAGTTAATCATCGGTGAAGTGTTTTGGGTTGAATTATAGTATATTACGCCTTATCTTCGTTCTAATCGTTCCATACTTTTATGTTTTCAAAAGCTTCGAATGCGTTATTATACCTAATTGGCATGGTTCAGTATTCAGTTAATATTATAATAGTGACTCTTGCTAAAAATAAGTCAACATATTTCTCCTGGCTATTTATTTGTTATGCATGAGTGTGTGTTTCTTTTCATATATTTAACAATATCTTGACTAACAAGGGGTTTTTACATAGGCAAGTTTTTGCCAGGTACATTGTGAGGTTAAGAAGTTGCGTAGGATATATGTAAATGATAAATAAATTATTATCGTACATTTTCAGCTTCCCAAAAGAGGCTAATTTAAAAATAAAGGAATTGATTCCACAGGACGGCCACCAAATTGGTTCCCTACAAAAACTAGTACCATATGCTAAAATACCTACTTTTTCAATACGCTATGACAATCTAAACCAACATAACCGGATTTTTTTATTGTATTTGTTAGGTAGGTTAGGTACTTAATAATTTACGTTTGGCTACATATTGTTTAATTGTATTATATAATTTCCTGTGCATATCGTTTTTTATTTATTTTATTTCCAATTTTAGTGCAATTTTAGTATAAATGGAAGAGAATCGATAACTTTCCAATTTAGTCAATCACTAATGTATATGTAAAAAATGGCTTTTGCACAGCACAACGATAGCGTACGATATTTTTGTGTGAGTAAGTAGTACGGTGCATAGTAAATGCACGCTGTGTTTGTAGGGATACGGTTTATAATTGATTGTGTAGTAAGTTCTGATTTATAAAATGCGAGTGCGTACGCGACTGCGTATATATTGCTTTTACTGATCTGCAAGTGTAGTAGTAGGCGGGTGGTAGGCGCCAACTGGTGACACCGGGTTCCGATACATTTTCAACTACCGGGCATATCTCCTTCTGTTATTATATCTATAGTTCTTATATTACATTACTGCACAAAATTTTACACCGGATTTTGTTTTTAAAGTAATTTTTATTTTCCTAAATAACAAATGAAAATTATTAGTGTGTACACCAAATCTTTGTCTTCATATTTCATGGTTGATATGAGTGATACTATGTTTTTTTTTTCCTTAGGGGTTATGATTTGTATTTTACATCGTGTTAAATATAATACTTCTTAAAACTATATAATAAAAGTCTTGCATTTACGGATTTTTAACGAATTTATTCAAGGCAGGTTAAAACGTCCTTATTTTTAATATATACGTATGTCTGAAATAGAATAAAAGGCAACACGCTGCTGGAAAACACATTAATACAAATATATATTTATGTATTTACGTGTTTTCCAGCAGACCATATCGTTTTTCATGTTACCTTACCGCAAAAATCTAATTTATGATGCATAATTAGAAATCTGTGTAACCTCACGTTCTTCGAATTCACCCTTATCACTTTCGTCTTGTCTTGTAGCAGTGAAAATTTAATTGACTACTCTAGAGATTCACAAATATTTTTTTTTAATTTCAATATAAATACACCATATGTACATACTGTTTGTTAGTACATAATATTGAGTCACCTTTCTCTTATCCTCCTGGTCCCAGGTGCCTTCTCAAAGAACAAAATGGCGTTCATTATTGAGTCCTGGGTATTACGAAGTAGGAGATGTCATTATAGCCGAATGTCCTTCATAAAGAACAAAACAAATATCGTCATTAAGTCCTGAACGTTCAATACCGGCTTAAACTATTTTAGACTATGCTATAAAATTATTGCTAGAACAAACATTGTTCACAAATAAGAAAGGAAGTATTTACATTAAGTTAAATTATCCATATTTTTATTCTTTATAAAGAACACTCGGTCTGAGTGTATAGTAAGTAAACATTTTTTTAAGGAAAAGAACAGTTTTTTATTTTACAGAACACTGATTTATTTTTATCACTTAATCACAAAATAAATAAAATGAACCAACAAAATAATTACCTATTTATTTTAATTGGTACTTTATGGTACGTTAACCAAATAGTATGATAAAACGAGCTTGTTATCATACCATTTGTTTAGCCTTATCTGCTGATCTTCTCTAACTAAAACATCGTAGATGCCCTTACCTTGTCATCGTAATTGTTTGTCTGTCTGCAAATTGTCTTTAAGATGTTAACCGATTCGTTGCGGCACCGATTTTCGACAACTTTTAGCTGTGGCGACGAAGAAATATTTAATGACACGCCTGGCGTGTCAAGCGCCTATTGTGCCATCAGCCGTGTGTAAAAGTAATGTTCTTTTTTATGCTTTTTTCAGTTGTTTAGACCTAATTAAGTTTACTTGACATCAAACATAAGTTACAAACGGAAGGATACTTGTTTTTAGTGTGTAATTACGTGTTTTTCCACGTGTTTTCTTTGAAATTGAGAGTAAGTGACTTTTTTATGCAGAGATTACAAACAATTTTTTGTTTTAAAAATAAATCATTTATATAAATAGGTACAGCTAAATCAGCCTGGAAACTTTGGTTTTTATTAAATTAAATTTTCACCTAAGAATAACATTTGTAAATATCAAACAATGAAGAACCTTAATTTGGAAAAAATAAGGTTTATGATTCATTGATATTTACAATTGTTAAATATTATTTAATGTTATACAAATGTAAAAGTAAAGTCGATCTGAAAACGTCTAATTAGTAAGAATAGCAAAACAAGTGTTTTCAAAAGGAAAAAAAAAAACGCCGGAGCTATACGGCGGCGGATTGATAAAAAACTTTTTTTATGTATGAACGGTTTCAAACTGTTTCAAGCAAAAATAAACCATATACCATATTACAAGAGCACATGGTACTTCGTAGGTCTATTCGGCCATATGATAGTAATATGACGGCAGTTCTACCATTTTAAGCAAAATTAAACAATAAGACAAACGCATTGTTTTCTTTTAACAGGAGACTTGTTTTCCAGAAATTTATTTACAACTTGAGTATGTGATCACATACTCAGGTTGTAAATAAATAATAATCGCTCGATCGCAATGAGTGCTATTATTTGTTACTTATTAGACTATTTTTCCACAACATGATTTAAAACCCACAAAGTAAAAATAGAACCATGTACACGTTGAAAAAGGGTTGTCAACCCCTAAAAATTTCAAATTTTCAAAATATTCACAAATGAAGCTGCAGGCATTAACTACTTGCAAAATAATGGCTATTTTGTTCTGGATAAATCTTCCAAAAAAGCAATTTGAGCCAGTTATAACGATTTTTAAAAAGACACGACTCGCGTGTAATACGCCATACACAAAAGTAATCGGTGGCACGTCTGGCGTGCCACCCGCACTGAACCGGTTAAGAGGTTTTTCATCACAGAGCTTAAAACCTTGCCTGAGCAGCTCACCCGTCAACTTGATGTTTGTGAAGAATCGCTCGCAGTATATTATGTGCCCTGGCACTAGTATCTCTGTTAAAGTCAAAACGACGCATTAACCTAAATTATATTCACCACTTCCAGTTATAGTGGTTTTGCCTTGATTTGCTAATATATCACATACGGATATAAGCCATTTGGATTGGCAAGAATAAAGGCTTTAAGTTCAGTGGGATTCGACTTGCCAGGGCAATATTGACGTACCGGACAAGCACCCGTAAATAGGATTATCATCACATCTATGGAAATTTTTGATCCATGGAATCTGTGCGTGGCATACCTGAAGAACTCTATCCAGTAACGGGCGATCTTTCAACAGCAAACGTTCTTACTCATGTTAGTTATCGTATATGTATTCATAAAAGTATTCTTTGATAGATGATTTTGATTTGATTTTAATGCTGTAGCAAAGCAGGAACTTCTTTGTTAAAACTTGATCTTGTCCAAGGGGAAAGATATTGTCCACTACCAGAAACTCTAGCTCCACCACGAATACGTACACGATAGCGCATTACACTGCGACTGTTCGTTTTCGCTTTGCTTGGCTCCTAAACTTCTCGAATATAAGTTGTGGGACCTCGAGTTCTACCCCAATAGTTGCTGGTAGAAGAAACACAAACCTCATCCTCATGTTTCGAGTTACTAGAATCTTAGTTTCCCGAACTAGAAGAATTCTCATCAACATTTTCATTGCTATGTCCATAAGAAGCTCCGTTTACTCAGGCTCTTGATAAGTCAGATTATCATCATCGTCAGCATCTTCTTCAAACTCAATGAGAAGCTGATCTATTTCCTTGTCGCGCAGCGGTAAAATAAAATAATATTTATTATGAATTATAAATATTATTTTATTTTTTCATTAGTTATTACCTATAAGTCTTTGTCATCGAAATAAAATTAAATGAAAAGAGTTAGGGTACGAATTAATGTTTAAATAACTACTTAATTAGGTCACGAAGTTGTTAAACGAATACCGAAAATGATTTTAAAAGAACCAACGATGGTGGTGAGTTTACAATGTAAACACCGAACGCACTTTACAGAGAACAAATTCCGTTACCACAACATTACTCAATTTATGCTGCATGTTTTACAAAAATGTTATAACAGATATTATGTACATACATTACGCTGTAAAAACAATAGTTATTTTCATAAAAATACTACATAATATTTGTATTAGATATTTATGGATGTACTCACGTTGTTTACGAGGTGCCGTCATTGTCACCCATTCGTGGCCGTTGACAACAAATATGGCGACTTGCTTTCGGTTCACTCAATGCGAGTGACAGAGACTAATATGTAACTATTGAAATATCGCCGTTTTTTTCTAAACTTTAGAACGTTCGGTCATAATGATATCTCTCATTCCGTGATTGTCAGCACTTAACAATGGCTGCCATTTTGTTCTATAGGACAAAAGTTCGGTCTTTATGACAACTAATATTTCAAAAGCCCGGGTCTTAGGAGGCGATTGTCACTGCGTTGGAGTAGTATGCATGATAATTGAAACACATAGTAAATGCTGCACATGGTTATAGTCGGCTAAGCCCGTATGTATCCGTACTGCAACTTTTAGGGTTAATAATCCATGAATATATTACCCCCGTTTCGTCATATGAGAAATCATATGCAAATCAGTACGACTGGAAACAGCATACAATTCGTGTATTATAAGATCTAAAGATCAAGTTCGCAGGAGACTTAACATATTTAAATTTCCTAAAGAGACGCAGAGGTCGTAATCTGCAGCGTATGTCAAATTATTAACAAATAGGTGATTCGAGGTTGCTGAGACACTAAATAGTTACGGAGCAAAAACGTACCGATTTTTATTTCATAAATAAAACCATAGACAATTCATTCAGTAACTTATAATGTAAAAACGCGACTCTACCACTCAGGCACTCCAAACATCTAGAGTTCTGATAAAGAAATACTCTTAAAGTTAAATCTCTACGTCTATTCGATAATACCACTATGTGTGCAAAAACAAAAGTTATTTAAATTTTTAGCAAATTACCTTGAAATGAAAAGCTTAATACCAATAAACATTTCTATAGTTGACGCCTGATAGCTTGTCAATAGCGGTCTTAGACTTGACTTTTATCCCGAAATTGGATTTCGTTACGACAGTATCTCTACTCAAACAAATCTATCACTTTACTGATGCGACTAAGATATCATAATACACCAAAGGTCATAACTCAAAAACTTCGAAATTAAAGAATACAGTAAGATTCATTAAGCTGGTAATACTACCTTAACTTTATATTATTTAAATTAATTATGTCTATTCTAAACCGTCTTCAAATAAACATGCTTTCAAATCGACTCTTGTATAATTGTAACATTATTCGAAGTAGACGTAGTTACTACTCTAATTTTAAAAGTATCACCAAATTGGTTCAGTAGTTTACACATAAAAATCGAATAGTAAAATTTAAACACCATCACGTCCAAATGTACCAGCTAAAGTAACAATATTTGGCTCTATATTAAAATCAATTAAATATAAATATATATAGTATCTTACAAAAATACCTAAAACTTAGAATAATTTATTCAGTATATAAAGTCAAAAATGACGTCTAAATTTCAATAAAATAAAAAAAATAAGGTTTCAAACTTTTTAGTTAATTAGTTTTAACTAATTTATGTACAAATCCCTAAAATAGGCTTATAACGTTTAATTACTATTAAGTACATTTATAACGGCTTCCAAATTTGCAAAAAATGTTATATTTTATTTATTTCAGAAAGTCATAAATATTATCTTAGCTAAGCTGTATTCCTACATTTTGTTTAAAATACGACTTCACGATGTTAACATGGTATCGGAAGCTATTAATATTTTGCGTGTCCATTTTGATAATTATTTTATTTAGGTTACAATTTGCTATCACAGGATATCAGCAGGATTCAGGACATTTACCCACCGTACTCATTATTTCGACTTAATATTATAAATAAGTATATTATAAAATATTATGGATCACGCCAAGTTTAACCTTAAAGCTAAGAAAATGAAGTTCGATGCATGATTTTCATGAGCTTAATGATGCTTTTTTGCGTATTATATTTTCCCTGTATCTAAAATATTGCCTATATTTTACTGATACAATTCAAAATAGTAAAGCTTTTTATTATATTTAATTATATCTGAAGCTAATGTTTAAGATATTAAGGTCACAAATTAAATGCGATGAGAAACGTTAAGATACTAAGGCAGTGTTACACAAGACAAATTGCATCTAAAGGCAACATGCTGTCGAAGTTTTGTAAGGGTTGTCAGTGTAGGTAATATTAAAATTTTCTTCAGCTACATTAAAATTTTTGGACACTTATCGCATATAAATTGCATGCAGAAGAGAAGTATTAAAATAACTTTTCATCGTATAAAGAGACAAAAACATTTGATTGGACTTTTTATTATATCGCAAAAAGAACAACACAAAATAACGCGGTATTTATGCGAATTTTACCCAATCAACGATGAGATAATTGAAACACACTTATGTTCCCTTAATAAAAGTATGACTTACGCCGAGCTATGAGTTACATTAATATTTATTATTTATAACGAGAAGAGCCGTGGTAGCTCAGGAGCTAAGCGCTCGCTTTCACAGTACGCGAGCAACTTGATATAGATCCCCACAATGATATCTTTAATTGCAATTTTAGATGTGAAGGAAAACATCCCGAGGTGCAGTTTGCTTCTTCTTCGCTTTCACCTGTCTGAGAATTAAAGTACTGTATACTATTGTGGAAGGAAGAGTTCTACAAGCAAGTAGATGGAGTGGCGATGAGCTCACCTGTATCTCCCATTGTCGCCGATATATTCATGGAAGACTGAGGAGAAAGCCCTGCTTACTTCTCCCGTAAACCTAATATTCTACAAGCGGTACGTAGACGACACTTTCACAATTCTACCTTTAGATAAAGTAACTGCATGTTTAGACCATCTTAACACCATACATTCTAAAATTCAGTTCACAATGGAGTAAGAGGCAAACAATTCTTTAGCTTTTCTAGATGTGTAATTCGGAATCCTGATAACACCTAGAGCCACACTGTCTATAGGAAAAAGACCCATACAGATAGATATTTAAACGGTGATTCTCATCACCATCCTTGACAGTTACCTACCGTGGTAAATCTTTGCTTCAGAGAGCAAGAGGGATCTGTGACAGTAAATACCTGGCCGCCGAGCTCCAACAAGTCAAACAAGTTTTTTAGAGGTACACGGAGCCTAAACATTAAGTTAGAGAGATCTCGTTTAATGCATTCAGCGCTCCGTCCCCTTCGTGTTCTAGTCCAAAGTCCCGAAACATTTCAGCTTGAGTTACAAAACCGTTTTCAGTTCCTAGAAGACTGCAATCGTGGAAACTGTCCATGCGGTCGGAGCTATACTCTGCCAGACCCGACACAGAAGAACACAAAAACTCTCTGATCATACCCTTAATCGTATGGCTGTTAGACGGGAAATGAAGCTGCAGTATTCAACAGATTTGACAGCATACAGGCAACTGAAAAGACAGATCTCCAAATGCATGCGCCGGGACTTACGCAACTGCAATATAGCTCGTATTGAAAAAGAGATCGAGCGGAACCAAGGCTCCAAAGTCTTTGTCAGAGATCTGTCTGCCAGAAAGAGCCAACTGACAAAGCTGAAGACCTAATGTGGCAGCATCATTTCTGGGACACCTGAGATTTTGATTGGGATTGAGTAGTTCTCTGGGCCACACTCAAGTCTGAGTAACGATCCAAGAGCGAGTCTTATCCGACACTATTCCAAAGATATCCCGGACGTCAGCCTGAGCGAGATTAGAATGGCTCTCCAGTACCTTAAAAACGGGCAAGGCCCCAGGTTAGGATGGAATTACAGCGGAGCTTCTGAAAGTGGGTGGAAAACTGGTATTTGAAGTCCTTCAGAGGCTATTAAATTCCGTCCTCCATGATAGCACTACTCTGGAGGCGTGGAGCAGAAGTGCGACGGTCTTGTTCTTTGAGAAAGGCGACAACACTCTCTTAAAGAACTACAGCCCGATTTCCCTACTGAGCCGCGTCTACGTGCTATTTTCGAGAGTCATTACGAATCGTCTCGCATGCAGACTTGACGACTTCCAGCCTCCCAAACAAATCGGTTTCTGAAAAGACTTTAGTACCATGGACCACATACAAACCCTTCGGAAAATTGTACAGGAGACAGAAGAGTATTAGAAAGCCTTTGATTCCGTCGATGTTTGGGCGGTGCTACAGTCCCTTCAGCGATGTCGAGTTGACTGTCGGTATATCGAAGTGCTGAAGTGTTTGTACAGTAGGACTACGATGGCTATCCCAGTACAAAATCAGAGTACGAAATCTATCCATCTGCAGAGTGGTGTAAGACAGGGTTACGTTTTATCCCCGAAACTCTTCACCGCTGTATTGGAAGACGTTGTCAAGCTTCTGGATTTGAAAAGATACGGTATTAACATCAACTGCGAGTACATCACTCACCTTCGATTTGCCGACGATATAATTCTTATGGCAGAATCGCCGGAGAACCTGAGCACTATGCTTAAAAACCTCAATAGTGTCTCCCAACGGATAGGTCTTAAGATGAACAAGGACATAACAAAGATCATGTTTAATGTCCATGTCACACCTATGCCGATAGTTGCTGGGAGCACCAAGCTCGAAGTTGTTGACGAGTATGTTTACATGGGACAAATAGTCTGACTTGGTAAGTCCAACTTCGACCGATAGGTCAAACGACGGACTTAACTCAGCTGGGCAGCGTTCGGGAAACTACGACACATCTTCTCGTCAGGTATACCTCAAAACCTGAAAACAAGATTGTACAACCATTGCCGTGTTGCCAGTGATGACTTATGGATCTGAGACGTGGTCCTTCACTGCTGGCCGTATGAGGACGCTCAAGGTCGCTCAGTGAACTATGGAGAGTGCTATGCTCGGAGTTTCTCTGCATGATAAACTTAGAAATGAGGATATCCACAGTATACTTTGGGTAACCGACATAGACGTACCGGTAGGCAAAGTGTAGGGCGTCCCCCCACTAGATGAAGTGACGACCTGGTAAGACATGCAGGAAGTTGGTAGATGCAGGTGGCTCAGGACCGTGCTTTGTGGCATTCCTTGGGGGAGGCTTATGTTCAGTAGTGGCCTAGTCAATAGCTGTAATGATGATGGTGATGATGTTCGTTACTCCTACCATAGCATGAATTTTAGATATCACGTGTTACATTCACCGTTGTTAGTAAAGTCCACAATGTAAGTACTCATAAGTAGACAATATAGACGATAGGATTAAATGACAAAGAAACTTATAGTGGAAACCCTAAGTCTAGCCAATAGTGTACGTCTGGCGTGTAGTGTTAATAACATCGTTTCTAAGATATATACCGCTAATAAGCGAATATACTAGTTTATGATATTAAGGTTTTGTATTTTTGTGTTAATAATTAGAGTTTTGCCGTCTTTGTTGTTAATAATTTGGGTTTTGCCGTATTTTATCCTGCATAATATCTTATAAGTATTGACTATGGAAAATCTTAGAAGTATCTCATTGATTCCGACTTATGTTGCTATAACTATATCGTTAACGCTAGATGTAATGTAATAAAATCGGCGATGGGGGGCAACTTCATAAACACGAAAGGCCATTTATTGTAATCACCTAACCGCCTTTACTTTAATCACCTAACCGACGATTAAGATAAATAGAATCAGGCGTTACTTTACAGATATCCGTTATATTAAAGATGTTGCGATATTATTACTATATAGGATTATGTTTTCTGTTTCGTAGTACGTCTGGGTTTGTACTACTCTTTTACCTTTTGCTACCGCCAAACGGAAGTACCTCCACGAAAAACATAGCATGTTACGATACATATTCATACTCGATAGAAGAGGAATAACTTACGAGTAGTTTTATTTAAAAAAAAATGTTTTATAAAAGTCTACGTTAAAATTTAATATTATAAAACTGTATGGGAAGGTACTGATATCCTAAGATACAGGATTAATGCTAGTTAAGGAATCAGCGCAACAATTTGTTTGTAACCTATATAAGTTTTAATAAAGATTATTATTATTCGGTATCTATAAAGTCTTCTCATCTGGTTGGGAAATATAAATATATAATTGTAAATAATCATGGTAAACGTATATAAATATCAATAAAATAAAATAAATACATAAAAATACATAAATATATAAAAACCCAACCAGATGGAGCCCTCGGCAGGGGAGACCAAACGGCCGAGGGTTAGGGGGAAAGGGAAAGAAACCGGCGGACGATGCGGGCGGTATCGAGGAGCACCGCCTTCTGCATTTGAGCTTGGAGCGGTCCGTCACGGAGTCCCAGTTGCCTCAGATGACCCGAGAGGCTGATTGGAATTAACCCATTCGCAGAGACGACTACAGGTATAATATCGGCCGGCAGTCCACCCCACATGTCGGTCACCTCGTGAGCCAGGTCCAGATATTTTGTCAGCTTATCTGTTTCGGCTTTCACGAGGTTCTCGTCATAAGGAATGGTAATGTCGACCAAAAACATCCTTGAGTGTGTCCGGTCCATCAGTACAATATTAGGCTTATTCGCAAGAATAGTCCTGTCTGTGATGATGGCCCGGTCCCATTAGAGCCTGGCGCGGTCATTTTCGAGTACGGCTTCCGGCAAGTACTTATAATACGGCAGTTTCCGATCCACGAGACCATATTTCAGAGCGAGCTCCTGGTGTAGAATCCTGGCTACTAAGTTGTGCCTTTGCAAATACTCAGAGTTAGAAAGCGCCGAACAACCGGAGATGACATGCCTAAGTGACTCACCGGGATGGCGACAAGCTCGACAGACGTCGACGGTGCCATCCTTTAGGATGTATCTCCGATAATTGTTGGTCTTAATAACCTGGTCCTGTATCGCACAGACAAAACCCTCGGTTTCCCCAAAGAGGTCACCGAAACGTAGCCAGTGGAGGGAGGCGACTGTGTCTACGCAAGGCTCATATAGAGCCTTGTAGAACCTCCCGTGGAGCTCCTTCTCCTTCCATACGGTCTCCCGTTTGGAAATACTCTGTACTGCCGGGTCTTGCCATTGCTCGTTGGCTAAGGATAGAGGGGTAAGTCCTTTATCACAAGAAATAACGTCCCTATAGAATGGATCATCCGCTCTCGTCAGAAAGTAATTACGGAGGCTGCACACTTCGCGATTATGCATGGTAAGCGCGCTTAAAAAGCCGCGCCCACCATGCTTCCGCGGCAAGTACAGCCTCATTACTGACTATCTCGGATGATGCATCCTGTGGGACGTCATTATAGTGCGGACTTTTCTGTCCAGAGCGTTTAGTTCGGTCTGAGTCCACCTGAGTATGCCAAAGGTATACATGAGAACAGGCATGATCCAAACGTTATATGCGTGCGTCTTATTCACACCGGACAATAGGCTGTTAAGCACTTTGGTCAAGCGTGCATAAAACACATCGCAAACTGACTGTTTCATACCCGCCTCATCTACACCGATGTTCTGTGACATACCCAGGTATCGGTATGTTTCAGCCTCGGAAAGGGTCCTTATGTTGATGGCCATAGATAAATCTATGCCCTCAGAGTTAGCAACCCTTCCCCTTTCAACATGGAGGACCACACACTTATCCGTCCCCAGCTCCATTCTAATAGAATTGCTAAAATCACAAGTGATGTTTAGCAATTCCATAAGATGAGAGCTACTGGAGGCGAATAACTTGAGATCATCCATATGGAAAAGGTGGGTCACTTTCGTACCTCCCTTCCGAAGCTGAAATCCCCTCCTGGAGCCCTCCAGTAAGGTACTGAGAGGGTTCAGAGAGAGACAGAACCAGATTGGACTCAAGCAATCGCCCTGGAAGATACCCCTTCTTATCTTTATGTGGTTCTCCGCAGCCATCATCCGTTCGCCTAGATGACAAAGGATCGTACTCCACTACCCCATACACTGCCTGAGGAAGTCTCTAACTGTACAGTCAATCTTGTACAGCTCGAGGACCCTCTTAAGCCATGCATGAGGCACCTAGTCGAATGCCTTTTTGTAGTCTATCCAGGCGGCGGAGAGGTTCCGACGGTTGCGTTTAACCACCTTGCCAATGACCGCGTCAATGAGGAGTAGTTTCTTGGTTCCACGACCACCGCCCTTACATCCATTCTGAGCGCGCGACATCACCTGATTTAAGTTCAGGTGACGACTGATTCTCGCGCTCAAAATGGATGTTAGTGTCTTGTATATCGTGGGTAAACACGTGATGGGGCGGTATTTGCTCGGGTCTGTGGTTTCCTGATCTTTAGGAACCAAATGAGTGATCCCAGTAGTGAAGAGGCTCGGGAGCGACTTCTGGTCGAGATCCTCTTGAAACTGTCGGGCGAGGACAGCGTGACACACCACGAACCCCTTCAGCCAGTAGTGATGCAGCCCGTCGAGCCCCGGACTTTTCCAGTTCGGGGCCCTACGGACCGCCTCAACTACGTCACCCGGCGTTATGATGACGGGGTCCATGGGCGTAATATTCGCACACTGACTCGCCACAACTTCCTTCCAAGGGCCCTCGCTGTGGTTTACGGGCTTTGACCATAGGCCGCGCCAGAATGCGATAATGTCGGCCTGATTCGGTGCTGGGCCCGTTCCACGTACCATTGGCCGGTCCAATGATTCATAGAGCCTCTTCTGATCACTCTAAAAGAGACGATTCTGGTTGAACCGTGTCGACCTCTCGGTATATCGCCGAATCCGCTTCCCCCAAGCAGCGATTCTCTGCTTCAGGTCGTCTATGCGCTCCGTCAGTTTTTGCGTTATATCCGGCTGGGACAAACTGATATTTGTCCCAGCAAACGTCATCCTGACGGTGCGCACAATTCTCGGCCTATTATTACCTGACCTGAAGCTTATCAGCCTGCCGATGAGGGCCCTTGCCTTTACGATACGGTCCTCAATCCTTCTTCTCCAGGCTGGGATGGCGCTACTTTGTCTAGTAGCGCGTCCAGCCATGGGAAGTTTGGCGCCAACAATACGGCAAACTGCCAGTGCGGCGCCAAAAAGAATTGAGTCCGTCTCGCAAAGGTCCCGGCTGGCTTCCAAATAGGTCACCAGCATTGGGTTGAGAGCCCTCACGACAGCCCAATTCCGCTTGCTTAGGGGTATGCGCGGGAGTCGCGGTCGATTTTCGAGAGGCGTACTGCGGGTTTCTACAATCGTCTCCTCCAATTTACTCCTCATCTGATCTAGTTCTTGGGTGACCATTCCATCATCGCCTGAATCAACTAGAGCGGGGAGATCCATGGCGCCCTCTATATGTGGCTGCTAGTCTGTGGCCTGAGGAGCCGCATCCCCAGCTATAGCTGGTTCATTCGATGAGGGAATAGCCTCACCCCGTAGTCGTTCGAGTTCGGCATCATCAAATATTTTCGAGCGTATGATGTACCGAACTCGGTCTGCCAGGTTTTGCTCCGTGATGGGAACAGACGGCTCAAGCTCAGCAAAAAGCGATGCATCCGAGTTTCTTCCCCTTGCGCCCCATAGTACGCCTGCAATGCGTTAATGTTCATATTTTTTTGTCCAACGCATGCGGCGTACTCCACCAGCGGCGGGTGCCGCTTGCCGAGTCCGAGAGGACCCCGCCGACACCAAGCCGTCTGGTGGGGATGATGGACGCGAGGGGTTACTAGGTGGTCGTGCAGCACCTCGCGCTCGGCTGGCGGCTCGCATGCTGTCACGTCCAGCGCCAGCTCCAGACGCGCCCCGGCGACCCCCAGGCAGCGGCCCTATGCGCGTTCTATTTTTATCCATCATCCATTAATTTGGGCGTCAATTAACGGGAGACGCCCAGACCCGGCGACATTTAATAGTGTAGCCGTAAGCACAAACGGGCCTTTGCACCCTCAATACTGCCGAGGCACGGCGCTCACACCTCTTGGCAAGGCGCTGACTGACTGCGCTGACATAGCAGTTTTGTCACTTAGCTGTTACGTCACTTCCCTATGCCTTTAGAGAGATTAGATTATTATTATTATTACGATTCGATGAGTATAAAGAGCCAGTATACGAGTAATTCCATATTGTGAGGCATTCTCTTTAAGCGCTGTACATAGTCAAACTAGGCTTCACAAAACAGTTTTTTAACAAAGTATATACATTTTAGAGTTGCAAAAAATATATGTTAATCTTGATCATATTTATGGTGGGACCATTGTTTTCAAAACACGTTTTCGGTACATTTTCTCGATAGAAAAAAATTCATAAAATAGCCATTAGAATTGAATTTCTAGCAATTGTAACTGTATTATTTATAAGCAAATCTTAATAAAATTAATAACAGTGATGTAATACATAATAATAAGGGGAACTGTTGTTTTTATTTGTCGATTGATATAAAAAATTTGTAAGTATTAATATATTTAATGAAAAATAATTCGAACGAAACGATGTTTCGCATCGCGCCATCGTGGAGTCTTTTCGCTTCTCTTTTATTTCTACGCGGAGCGACAGTGATCGTTGAGGCACGCTGCTAGATGGACCTGTACCAATTTGTTTCGCCGTTCAAAAATCATTTACGTATCTGTTTGTTCTTAAGGACGCGTTTGCAAAATTGATAGGTATAGAATCGAACTATTACATTGACACGGGTCACACATACAAGTGTACGCACCGCTAGCTGCGGGAATCGTAATCAAGTAAGACATTTTGATACTTTGAAAGTTTGATTTTATTTCTCACTTCTTATAACTACAAAAATATTCTTAGATACGAAATTAGAATATCTACCTGTGTGACCTGAAAGCGTACATCGGTGACTGCTGCTGAAACTCCTGGACGAGTAGAATAAGGTGTGCCAAGTTTAGGCACGTTTTGTTAGTTATGATGAGACCTTACCTCTGGACTTGATGGAGTAACCTGAAGGTGTACATTGGGGACTGCTACTGGCACTCCTCGACGAGTAGAACTAGATGTGCCGAGTTTGGGCTCGATTTGTTAGTTATGATAAGACGTTACATTCGGGATTGATGGAGAGACCTGATGGTGTACTTCAGTGACTTGATACTGGAACTCCTTGACGAGTAGAACTAGGTGTGCCGAGTTTGGGCTCAATTTGTTAGTTATGATGAGACCTTACTCCGGACTTGATAGAGAGACCTGATGGTGTACTTCAGTGACTGCTACTCTGTAACTACTCCACGAGTAGAACTAGATGTGCCGGGTTTGGACTCGATTTGCTAGTTATGATGAGACCTACCTCCGGACTTGATGGAGAGACCAGATGGTGTACTTCAGTGACTGCTACTGGGACTCCTGGACGAGTAGAACTAAGTGTGCCGAGTTTGTGCTCGTTTTGTTAGTTATGATGATACTTTATCTCCGGACTTAATGGAGAGACCTGATGGTGTACTTCGGTGACTACTACTGGAACTGCTGGACAAGTGGAATTAGGTGTGCCGAGTTTGGGCTCGTTTTGTTAGTTATGATGAGACCTTAACTCTGGACTTGATGGAGAGACCTGATGGGGTACTTCGGTGACTACTACTGGAACAGCTGGACAAGTGGAACTAGGTGTGCCGGGTTTGGGTTCGTTTTGTTGGTTATGATGAAACTTTACCTCCGGACTTGATAGAGTATCCTGAAGGTGTACTTCGGTGACTGCTAGTGGAACTCCTGGCCGAATAGAATAAGGTGTGCCGAGTTTAGGCTCGTTTTGTTAGTCATGAGGAGACCTTACCTTCGGGCATGATGGAGAAATCAGATGTTGCACTTCAGTGACTGCTACTGGAACTCCTGGACGAGTAGAACTAAGTGTGCCGAGCTTGGACTCGTTTTGTTAGTTATGATAAGACCTTACCGCCGAACTTGATTCAGAGACGTGAAGGTGTACTTCGGTGAAGGCGGCAGCAGCTATGCGTGAGCGTGATGCAGCGCTACCTGAAGGAACATTGAGCAAAGATGGCATACCTCTAATAGACATAAATGATGACGGCTGTTGGTCATCGCGATCCTACGGAAATAATTATAAGGCATTGTCATTGAATCATACCGTTCAAAAAGTTGAATGCCGAAACCATGTGTTGCGTAATATTTGCAATAAGTTGAGAGCTATAAGTAAAGACACAAAATATGCCTTGGTGCACAGAAAAATGCTAACTGAATTATTTTTCTTTCCACAATTTATATTATTAGATTTCCCTCCGTATGCGTAAATACATTAAAATAATAAAATAAAATTAAAATAATTAACTTGTTTAATTTTTTTGTATTCTTCAAACAACCCACAAATAAAAAAAAAAAGCAAATGCAAAAAATGCAAAAAGGTTATTCACTCGGGAAAAAAATTATGATACGGCTGTTTTTTTTTCGATTTTAGGGATAGCGCTATAGTAAATTTTTTTTATAATAGTTTACTTTACTCTTGATTCTGAAGAAAAATGTCCATAGGAAAAAAAATTATTGTTTTTATAAATTTACAATTTTGACAATTTGCCGTTTCGAGAATTATTATTCATTTGATGAATCGGTTACAAAAGTTCTCGATAACCTTTTCTAGAAAATAACAATTATTGATTATTTTAAAATTAAGAAAATAGAATATGTACATATTTTAAAAATAACAACACGAAATTATGTAGGTACATAATATTTTTAGAATAACTAAATAAAAATATGTACATATTTTAGATACGAAAATAAACGTAGAAACATTTTAAAAATACGAATACAAAATTTATATCTGATAGGATTCGAACCACCTGACATCGCAGAAACGCGGTGCGAAGGCGGACGGTGGCGCGCTGTACCAATTGTACATGTTACGTCGAGCGTCGGCGAGATTCACGCGGTGCCTTATCTGTTTCACCCCCTCAAATTTATAAAAGTCGTCTATACACCTCGCCTTAAGCTTATTCTAAAACGTGATGGCTTTTATTACATTTCCGATTAAGTTTGTACTATCCAAATCCATCAAAAGATGAAAATAAAATTAAAAGTTCAATTAGTATTAGACTACGTAAACTATCAGGGACTTGAATTTCATTTTCATAGAAAACAAGAAGTTTAAACAAAATCAACTATTTTACATAAAGATTTCTTAAATTTACGCGAACACTACACATTGAATAAAACTGTTTTTACGGATTTTATCGCGTTTAATTAACTTATTTTATATTCCCGACGTTTCGGTTGCTTTCCAGCAACCGTGGTCAGCGGATACTGACCACGGTTGCTGGAAAGCAACCGAAACGTCGGGAATATAAAATAAGTTAATTAAACCCGATAAAATCCGTAAAAATAGTTTTATTCAATATTTTACATAAATATTAATCTAATCATTCGGTAGTAGCTTAGCAACTTGACAGATTACTTTTTATGGCTAAATATGCGTCTGTGAACACTACAGGATTGCCCCCGTCACTACATTAGATTTGAACATTGGGGATATAAAATAAGTTTATATACGCTATAAAATCCGTCAAAACTAGTTTTATTTAAATGCGTAGTGTTCGCCTAAATATAAAAAATCAATATGCGTCCTTTTGTTGTTGCTTATTTAATTAAGATGATCCCTTGAAATCGTAGGAGGATCAGGGAGGGTTTTTTTTTACTGGTAACTTTATTGGTAACTTGTTACTTACTTATCACTTTACTTCAGACAATGAAATACTCGTGCATATTTGAGTATCTCTTACCGCGTATTAGTTGTAAAAAGGTGTAGGTACAACTTATATTATTATTTGTGCGTCCCATTGCTGGGATTGTATGCCATGCCGCTTGAGTTCATCTTCGCATCCTCGAAATACTAAATTCCCAAGACATACAGATTTCCTCACGATGTTTTCTTTCAACGCTGGTCACATTTGTACATCATATTTTACGGAGATGAGGTAGCTGTTTGCATTTATCATATTAGATAATTTAATATGTATCTTAAAAGATTCAAAGAAATAGAGCATTAGGCAATCATTGACTTTTGTGTGAAATTTCATAATATTTTGAGATATCCATTGACTGTCTAGTTTTGCCTTTGTGGTTTGGTCTATAAGTGATACTTTTGAATAAAGAAATAACTTAAGCAAAAGTAAAAGTTGACTTCAAAGTCCTAAAAAGTATAAAATACTATTGGTAAATCCAATTGTACATGACTTAAAAAATTCTTAAAATATGAATATACTAATTTTTTTTAAGTAGTTTAAATACACACAAGTTTTCACTAATAACTTCAATTAAAGAAATTGTGGAAAATACAAAATTGCACGACTTACAATGCCCAATGATAGTAAAAAAATAAAAAATAAAAATTGTAAATTGTAGTTCTATTCGTCAATGAGTTCCAGTACACCTTGAAGTCAGTCCGTCAAGTCCGGAAGTATATTCTATAACTAACAAAACGCGGCTAAACTTGGCACATCTAGTTTTCCTCATCGAGGAGTTCCAGTAACATTCATCAAAGTACACTTTCAAGTCACTTTATGAGTTCCGGAGGTAAGGTCTCATCATAACTAACAAATCGAACCCAAACTCAGCACATCTAGTTTTCCTTATCGAGGAGTTCCAGCAGCAGTAATAAAAGTACACTTTCAAGTCACTCTGTCAAGTCCGGAGGTAAGGTCTATTCATAACTAACAAAACGAGCCCAATGTCGGCAATCTAGTTCTCCTCGTCCAGGATTTCCAGTAGCAGTCATCAAGTACACTTTCAAGTCACTCTATCAAGTCCGGAGGTAAGGTCTCATCATAACTAACCAATCAAGCCCAAACTCGGCTCATCTAGTTCGCCTTGTTGAGGAGTTCTAGTAGCAGTCTTCAACGTACACTTTCAAGTCACTCTATCAAGTCCCGAAGTAATTTCTATTTATAACTAACATCAGTTAAGCGTAATGTCCCTCTGCAAGATGCAGGAGTGTACAAGCTTGATTGTGAATGTGGTTTTTCTTATATAGGACAAACTAAAAGATCCATAAAAACCTGCGTTAAAGAACACATAGCTGATGTGAAGAATCGAAGTTCCGGGAAGTCTGCAGCCTGTGAACACGTACAGGATCGCCCCCGTCACTACATTAGATTTGATAGAACACAAATCTTCCCTAAAGAACACCGATTTCTTCCAAGGATGATTCGCGAGGCTATTGAAATCAAAAAACTTCCTAATTTCAATAGAGAAGATGGTTGGGTGCTACCATCTGCTTGGGATCCCATAATTAATAAAATTAAATTCCAACCTAAGTATACAACTGTAAGACTTCAAGATACTGTAAATTCATACTGCGTAGATCGGAACAAAAATTAATAATTTTTAATCTGGAGGTAGCCGTGGTTAACTATGACATTTGGACGTCATACACCTCAGTCCCCCCGTGACTATGGGTGCTGGAAAGTGCTCGAAACGTCAGGAATATAAAATAAGTTAATATACGCGATAAAATCTGTAAAATAGTTTTATTTAAACATTCACAATGGCATTTGAGCCCGGAGTAAATAAAGTACTCTGTGACTGTGGCTCGGAGTGCGGTTGCGGCCTATTTAATAAAATAAATTTATACAAGGGTCTCAAATCACCGAAAATTTCTCCATTTCATAGTAAAAAAGAATTACTTATAACTAAAGAAAAAAAAATTAAACTGCCATTTACATTCCACGTTTCCCACATGATAGATGAAGAGTTTCAAAAATAGATTGAGTTGAACAATTGGTATTTTCAAAAGTTATCGTATTTACGCTACCATGCGGACTTGATAAATCCACACCATAAGCCACTAAAACCCCTTTTTTATGTAAAAATAGTAATTAATCGATTAAAACAATTTATAATAAGTTGAACAATCATTAATCTTTCTGACAATGTGCTCTTTATATCATTTGAATGTATAATATAATTGCTAGATATGATTTCAATCGACATTACACCTACCGATGTACTTTTTACTAACTAACACTAACTTTAAAAGCTTAAAAACTATTTCATAAATTAAGACAGTTGAAAGTTTCTATCATTCTGTATTAGTAATTTATTCGGTTAGACGACGACATTCGAACTTTGTTGTGTGAACTATGAACGCCAAAGGCAAAGTTTGCTTTCACTTTGCTCTACCAGAATTTATCTTCCCTCTTATTTTAATTTAAAGGAAACTGTTTTTCGAGGTTTTTTATTTTAATTAAATTCTATTTCTATCGTACCACTACCGTGTACTGGTAGTGTAAGAATATGCTTCCACTATTTGTATTTATTTGTAAAAATATGGTGGTGTATCCAACTCGTTTTCGCCAGATGTAAAATACACAAACTGGCAACGGTAAATGTAAGATACTCGGTACTGGGATCGCAAACGTAGCGATTATTGCAGATCCTGCCAGCAATTGAAGACGCCTATATTTATTAGTGGACTCGAACCTCGAACGTATTGATAAAAAGAGAAAAAGATCATGTTAATTTAAGTCCGTTTGTGTATAATTCATATTTTTTCTACGCCAATAAAAAGAATTTCTTCTTCGTGTACCAATCTCGCTTGCACATGGTAAGCCTTGTTTACTAGCGATCGAGGCTGTCAAGAAAGACAGAATAATAGCGAAACGATCATTTGAGAATTCCGAACCCAATTCCCAGGTATTGGTAATAAAGACTATCAACACAGAAAAACAAGATTAGAATAAATTTATCAGTACATACTTCAAACTAAAATAAAATTTATCTGCAAAGAAAACTTTTATATAATGACAGATTACCAATAACTAAAACCGGAATTTTCTCTCTTAAAAGCAATATCGCGATTTAAGTTGGGTCTTCAACTTACTAACCAACCTAACAACTGGCCCGATACCTATATGGAGCTGTGGCCACTAGAAGCTAAATCGAAATTTAAAAAGTTATTTCTTAGATGTTATAATCGTTAGTGGGTCTGTTAGTGATCGTGTAACTTTGAGCAACTTGACCGATTGCTATTATATTTATTCAATTTATTTGTTTTGAAGTGACAATGTTTCATATCTAACAAATTCTATATATATGAATTATATATTAGTTGAGTGTAAAAACAAAATAATCAAATTTGGACAGGATAGGTAGCGCTGTAATCAAATTATTGATAAATTTTATATCTACACTGTTTAAATTTTTTAATTCACAGAGTAAATATTTTAAATAAATATTAACAGTAATTAGACGCAGAGAATTTTTTTTGGGTAGTATTAATATTAACTCTAACGAAAAAAGAAGTAATTATTTGTTATATGTTAATACTTTCAGGAAAATGTAGGTTTCATTTTGTAGGCTTTTGGAATATAAAGACTGTGACATTATATAAGAGCTATTTTGGCTGCCGCATTATTATTATTTTGAATAGTGAAAAAAGAGTAGTTCCATAATATCTACAAATATAAAATTACGGCATGCGTGGGTTCGTAACTCTTCTCCTTCTATACGACTTGACCGGTTTTGAATTTTTGATGGGCTACATACGGGGTTCCTTGAATGGCTTTAACTATAGTTGGGCTTGGTATCTGGCACTTTTGTTGAGATCCAGAAATCACTCGGTTGAAGCTGGGAGGATCGCTAGTATAAATATATCAGGTCAATCCAAAGATAACGAAGGATTTTTTTTTAATTTAACCGTTACTTAACAGTTATTTTGCACCTTAGAATCTTTTAAAAGGTTAAAAATGTAGCTGTGGCTGTTGTTTAATATTAAAATAGGATTTTGTTAATTTTATAGATATTAACTTGAGGTAATCACGATTAGCAGTTGCATGTGAGTATCCAACCACTGAGCTCGGGCAGGAATGTAGCAGTAAATTTATAGGAAAACATTCGACGCAGCAAGTACCTTGTGGTGGCGGCGTAAAATAATTCACGGGTGTCGTAAGATGAAACAAAAGAGAATAAATCACTACGTGTTGATGCAACTATATTAAATGCGAGACAAGTCCGATAGGTGGCGGTATACGTCAGATGTAAAACCAGACCGCACAGGAGCAAGTTCCAAGATGCGTGACGTCTGGTAGGCGTTAAGTTCTAGGCAAATCCTCCATACAACGGGAGAGACTCATGTCCAGCACTTTCACTGCTAATGGTTATGGAGTATCAACACAAGTAGTTGGATCTCGAGCCTGGAATTTTTTACAACTACAAGTGACAAGTTTTGACAAGTGAGCACACAGCCATCATATGGCAAGGGACTGCTGTAACCCATAGGCAACTACACTATCCTCAAGAATCAAAATAGTTATTAATGCGTTATTCTTCTAAGAGAGTAAGATAAAAGATTCTAGTAAAAAGGTTCTCCAGTTTTGCGTCGCTTGAAATACGAAACACTGAGATATTATTATGTTATATCACGGAATGAAAGCATAGTCCTTTCCAAGTCACGCCATTTGTTCTACAGTTATAATAAAGCTGCATCGTTTTTTATATTCAAATACATAAGTAAAATGCATTTATATTTTAATATACAATGTATTTTATACATTTTTATTTCGAACAATCAACAATTTATGGGGAAGATGGTTCTGGAGTGGCACCCCGGTTACGGTAACTGAAGTGCATGGTGGCTCCCCACAAGATGGAGTAACGACCTGGTCAGAAATGCAGGAAGTCGATAGATGCAGGTGGCTCAAGACTGTGCTTTTTGGCATTCCTTGGATATGGTCTATGTTCAGAAATAGACTTGTAATGAACTGTAACGATGATGATAGTAATATCCCTTTGATTTCTGTTAACCGCTCTAGGTAAGCTTAAAAGGGTTGTTTCACGACAGTAGTCAACGACAGATTTGAACTCACGAATTTTGAGTTCGCAATCCGCACCCTGCCGTTACCGTCACATTTTTAAGCGAAAACGACGACATGTCATTCCAGGTGAAATTTCAAGAGGTCTGAAACGACCTTTAAAACACGTAATTTTTATCCCTACCCTTACATAAAAACCTTTTATGCTAAGAAAAATGTGAGTAAATATAATTCTGGATTTTCGTTTATCATAACTCATTTTATATCAATAGCTATCTTTATTTAATAGATAAGGCCTTGATATAACACTTGAGTGGTTTTTACGAAGTTTGCTTTATCGTTCTTTTATTTTTCCAGTAGAGATGTGGAAAAATATGTTTCCGTTATTTTGTGTTTATTATTTAGATAAACATTTATTTTTGGAAATTTAAAGAGGCGTGTTACATATTACCGGAATCTTATATAGCATCAGAAAGTCACCTACAATACAGCACCGTCTGTTAAAGCAAATAACAGCACGTCTTTTACGTGACTTAAGAAAATTCAATATAGTATAAAACCCAGGGTCTAATTGTCAAGATAGCCCAGTAGTAGTTAACATAGTTTGTAAGTTACTTTAGTCTAGTATTCATGTGTACTCACACCGTCACAGTAGTTAAGTTTACTTGTAAGTTAGAAAATAAAAGTAATATATGAAAAAGTCTTCGTCTCCTTCTACTTCAACTCTCCCTAAGCTGCCGCAGACGTAAGTGGCAACTGTAGAAGACACTTGCAAACAATTTCCAAACAAACGAGGTTAGATATGGATTGTCACCCTTTTGAGGACTAAGATTAAAGGCCTAACCAACCTGTAATTAATTGTACTGGCTCTCCACACACTTGGGACCGTAACATAGCGTTGTATACACTTCTGTATGCATATTCACGAAAATGGAGAAGTATTTGTATTCCAGAATAACTATTATGCGATTAAAAATAAACTTTCAATATTATTTGTACAATTTATGGAATATCTAATTATTTTATTAATTAAGGTTCTAACTATTATTCTGGTAATGACTAAATCCATTGATAAATAGTTATCGTTAAAATATAAAAAATCTAGTAATGTATTCATAACATTATAAGCCCCAGAATTGGGTAGATATTTTTTTTATTTGAGTCTAATATTAGCAATAAAACAACAGGTAACTCTGCTGCATTTTCACAGTAATATTATTAAATTTTGAGTGTTTTTTTTATTAATAAAAGGTTTTCACCGAAGACCCGTGACAAAATGAGTGTAAATAAGTCTAATAAACTTGTATACCAAAAAATATATCTGCTTATTATATGTTATAACTTTGCTGTACGCGTTAAATATAATTTGGTGACCACAGACTTCATAACACTCAAATTTAACAGCACAACCCTCGCGCCTAATACTATATAACCTTTGCACACTATTAAGATAGAATATAGTATTAGTCCTAAAAGGATCCCATGGCCACTTTATTAGCACAGAAGATTATCTCAGTTGGAAGTTATTGTATGCCGCCCATTAACCTCCGGCAGTGACTCGAGAATATATAGCTAAGACCACGTTATCTTTATTGAGAATGTATTAAAATAAAGTTTACCTTTCCAGCTTAATTTTCCTTGCCCTCATGAATGTCTTAATACTATATACAATAATTGCATAACGTGTTAAAATACACTTTATCTGATTAATTATTATACGAATGTGAAATAAAATTTGAGTAAATATTACATTATGGAAAATCTGACGCACAAATCACTCACTTATATCTCTTGTTAAGGGACATTGTATTCACTAACACATACTAGGACATTGTATGCACGATTACACGAACCATTCCGAGTTACTTTTGAACATTCCATAAAGCAAAAGCACTCACACATATATACTTATAATTTTGCATCCCTAGTAAACATCCCTTAAATAGCTAGAAACCTATAAAACTATTTGAATTATAAAGGTCTGAAGAGTGCCATTTTTATCACTCACTTAAATCAGTGAGTATTAAAAACTGCACTTTTGACGCCGAAGGCAACAAATCTCCAAGTCGTTTATGACTCGACCTCCTTTTCACATTTTTGAACGTAAAAGCTTTAAAAATGCCTTGATTAGCCAAACCTTTGTGTTCTAAATCTATTACACTTGCAATAAAAGAATTGGCTGACTTACAAACAATATTGAGATATGTTTTATAGTAAATAAAAGTATGTTAAGGATAATACAAAAAAAAATTGATTATGTACTTGAACGCTTACAAAAAATAAACCAGTTAATTTGGTAAAAGATGAAATAGAGATAAATAAATTTAACTGGTTAAATCAGTGGACCTAGAATTTATAAATGGTACGGTGCACAGGTTTCTCATAAAAAAATTAAATACCTAATGATTGACTGAAGAGCATAATAATCTATACATAATATAATAAATCTGTAGAAAAGTCGTATCTATAATTCCATAAAGGGTACTGTGAAGCCAATTTAGTGGTTTTTAGAATTTTTGAATGTCTGCCTGTACGTCTATCTGTTTGTGTATTAACGATTCAGGCAAAAACTACATAAATTATTTCTATGAATCTTTGTATGTAGGTAGTTAATACCTTAAAGGCTACCTTTTATCCGATTACGGAACCTTAAAAAAAGAAGGTTAAATATTTTACTTCCTTTAAATGTTAATTTCCTATTATACTAAGAACATAAGTTCTGTCAAAAACTTTTTATAAAATTAGTGATAAACTTTTTCATAAATATATAGATATTATATACGAAATGAATGGTAATTTAATTTAGAATACAATTTTATTTACATTAATCAAAATGCCCTCTCCTATTTAGATACACGCCCTTAATCGACGCGACCAATTATCAGTCGCAGCACGCACCACGTTCATATCTATTTCTGCCGCTGCTTTGGCCAAAGGTGCTCGTTGAGATTCCAAATACTGATGAGGCTTAGCGCAGACTTTCTCCTCCAAATGTTTCCATATCTTGTAATCCAGTAGGTTAAAATCTGGTCTAGAAGAGGGCCTGTCTTCATGTCCGATAAAGTCAATTCCACGGGCGGTCAACCAGTTTTGCGTGCTTCGTGCCTTATGAGCTGGTGCAAACTCCTGTTGGAATATCCAATGTCTGTTATTGAACATTGTATGAGAAAAGTGGTTCCACTATGTTTGTTATGACGGTATTGTGGTACACCTCGGCACTGGGTTTTACACCTTTTTCACAGAAAAACACCTCAGTTAAGCCTGATTTTTTTATTTGATAGCATAGGGTGACAAACGAGCACACAGTTCACCTGATGGTAAGTGGTTGCTATGACCCATAGACATCTACATCTATCCTCAATAAAGAATTAAAATTCAGATGCGTTGTCACCCCTGAGGACTAAGATGGAATGCCTCTTCTCCAGTAAAAAGGGTCTCCGGTTCTCTACACTCACCATAAGAAATACAGCAGCATTGAGCTGGTATTTAACGCTGCTATTCTTTGGGAGCATGGTCCTTCCCCGGTCGGGCCAACCCATTCGTGCTACAACTATACAATTAATATAGCTGCAACATGGCTCTACCACGTATAAAATGAATACCACGTATAATATGAGACTCCAAGCCAAACAATGAATGACTTAGGATAATATCCTCGTTGAACCCTCGGAATACGCGTGCTGGCTTCTTCGTTGAACGCATTACGCATACACTTCGTGGCATGCACCTTATCATTTTGTTTATTATAACTTTCATCGATGTTAACATTTATTTCACCTGAAGAAAAAATTTCGCCGTAACAAAGCGCGGGATCTATCAAACATAATTTTTTTCAAACCCTCGTTCAAAAATGTCCGGTCCTCTTACGATAAGCTCGTAGTACTAGGTCTTAATTGATCACTCTTTTGACCGTGGTTCTGCTTAAACCCATCAGAAAAGCTAAAATTTTTTGTTTGCGAACAGGATTTCGTTGGATTCGCGCCTTCACTGCTTTGATGATGACGGGTGTCCTAACTGTACGAGGTCTGCCGGTCCTCTTACGATCTTTGGAGCTTGAATTTCCAGAGAATCGTTTGATAGTGCGATAAACAAATGGTAGGGTTATTTGAAATTTTTGTAGAATATTGAAAATCTCTTTTGACGCGTAACCACAGCGGTGCAAGGCGATAACCGCTACTCTGTCTCATTTTTTCGACCACTCCATATTTGAAAATGAATGAAAATTAAAGTCTTTTTTATTTTCGGCAAGCGTAAATGTTATATTTTTAAAATTGGTGAAGTTTATCTAGCCAGTGTTCAAAAATTTTAAATACTAAGGTTTTGACAGAGTTTATGACCCGACTAAGTATATGATTCTAATAGTTATAGACGGGGCGGCGGGCGCTTTTTCAAATAAATACCAAATTTATAAATAAGTTTAAAATAAGTTTAAACCTTTGTACAATAATTTGAATCTACGACGACGATCTACGTTTTTGTCTTCAAAAGATCGCCATCTATCATCAAATGGACAAATTAGTATTTTAGCCTTCAGTTACTAACAAATTAAATATTTATATATTACATCTACGTAAAATGGTGTCATTTCATGATATTTAACATGGTTTGTTGACCATGTCATGATATAGCTTGAATAAATCAATGAATACATATGGTTTGACGATGCCGATTTCTCCATTAGGGGGCATAGTTAAGGTCATTGAGCAAAGTGATTAAGTCCTTCAGCAATTCAGCCATAAGATGTATCTGGCAAATTGAAGGTGAGTGATGTACTCACGATTGATGTTTATACCGTATTCATTCCAGTCCAGTAGCTTGAAAACGTCTTTCGACGCAGTGGTGAAGAGTTTCGGGGATATAACTTCAACCTGTATTACACCTCTCTGCAGTTTTAATACTCTGGTTCTGTATTCGGATAGCCATTGTAGCTCTATTGTACAAACATTTCAACACTTCGATATCATCATCATTACAGCCTTTCATAAGTCTACTGCTGAACATAGGCCTCCCCCAAGGAATGCCACAAAGCACGGTCCTGAGCCACCTGCATCCATCTACTTCCTGCATGGTCTTACCAGGTTATCACTCCATCTCGTGGGGGGTCACCCTACACTTCGCCTACCGGTACGAGGCTGCCACTCAAGAACCTTTCTTATCCATCGGTTGTCGGTTCTTCGAGCTATATGGCCGGCCTACTGCCACTTCAGCTTACTAATCCGTTGGGCTATGTCGGTTACTCTGATTCTACTGCGTATATCCTCATTTCTAAGTTTATCACGCAGAGAAACCTCAAGTATAGCCCTCCCCATAGCTCGCTGAGCGACCTGAGCTTACTCATACGGCCAGCAGTGAAGGACCACGTCTCAGATCCGTAAGCCATCACTGGCAACACGCACTGGTTGTACAATTTAGTTTTAAGGTTTTGAGTTTAGAAGATGTGTTGTAGTTTCCCGAACGCTGCCCAGCCGAGTTGAATCCGTCTATTGACCTCTCGGTCGATTTGTCCCAGGTAAACATACTTGTCAACAACTTCGAGTTTAGTGCTCCCAACAACTACCGGCATAGGTGTGACATGGACATTAAACATGATCTTTGTTTTGTCCATGTTCATCCTAAGACCTATTCGTATGGAGACACTATTGAGGTCGTTGAGCATGGTACTTAAGTCCTTCAGCGATTCTGCCATAAGGACTATATCGTCGGCAAATCGAAAGTGAGTGACGCACTCGCCATTGATGTTAATACCGTATCCTTTCCAGTCCAGAAGCTTGAAAACGTCTTCCAATGCAGTGGTGAAGAGTTTCGGCAATATAACCGCACCCTGTCTTACACCTCTCTGCAATTGGATTGGTTTCGTACTCTGGTTCTGTACTCGGATAGCCATTGTAGCCCTACTCTGTACAAGCACTTCAGCACTTCGATATACCGACAGTCAACTTAGCACCGCTAAAAGGACTGCAGCACCGCCCAAATTTCGACGGAATCAAAGGCTTTATCATAGTCCACATACGACAGACATAGTGGCAAATTGTATTTCCGGACTTCTGTATAATTTTCCGAAGGCTATGCATGTGGTCTATGGTGCTAAAGCCCTTTCTGAAACCGGCTTGTTCGGGAGGCTGGAAGTCGTCAAGTCTGCGTTCGAGACGATTCGTAATAACTCTCAAAAACAGCACGTAGACGCGGCTCAGAAGGTAAATCGGTCTGTAGTTCTTCAAGAGAACGTTGTCACCTTTCTTAAAGAACAAGACCACCGCACATCCGCTCCACGCCTCTGGTGTAATACCACCATGGAGGACGGAATTAAAGAGCTTCTGAAGGACTTCAAGTACCAGTTTTTCACCCACTTTCAGAAGCTCCGCTGTAATTCCATCCTCCGTTTTTAAGGTTCCTGAGAGTCATTTCAATCTCGCTCAGACTGACGTCCGGGATATTTTCGGAATAGTGTTGGATAAGACTCGCTCTTGGATCGTTACTCTCACTTGCGTGTGACTCCAACGATGACGTGTACAGCTGCCCATAGAACCTCTCAATCTCACTCAAAATCTCAGGTGCCCCGGAAACGATGCTGCCACACTCGGCTTTGACAGATGGCTCTTTCTGGCAGACATATCTCTGGCAAAGACTTTGGAGCCTTGGTTCCGCTCGATCGCTTCTTCATTACAAGCTGTTATTCATTATAAGCTGTATTGTCTTTACAAAGTTGTTAACGAGAGACTTGTGGACGATAAATCCGACACCACCTTGGGACAGATGGTCGCCCTCCCGGTGATAGAGCAAGTTGCCGCTTTCGAGGATTAGCGTGACCTCCCCCTCTCTTGGGACTTCAGATAATCCTATAATATGCCAGCGTAACTTGTCTATCTCTTCTTCGAGCTCCACGATCTTCTAATCAGTCCTCAGGGTGCGTGCGTTGTATGTTGCCAGGTTGAGTCGTCTTAGGTGGCAACCGAACCTCCACTGGAGATTCTTATCACCCTCTGCCCCGCCGTTACCATGGTTGCCACCGTAGCCAGGAATAGCGAGGCCGCCGGGCACTAGGGGCCGTCTCTTTGTTACTCTCGTCATAGGGGGGTATTTGCCATAGTTTCCACGCTTGGCGAGCGAATTGGTAACCGCATTTTTATTATTGTAGGTTTGTTGTTATCAGGAAGATGCTGCTGCCCATCTCCTGCCTATTTCCCTTTGTGGCCTTTTACGACACCCACGGGAAGATATGGGGTAGTGGTTATTCTTAACCGCCACTACACGGCAAACTGATTCTTAATCGAATTCGATATACCGATATTTAACTTGGCACCTCTGAAGGGACTGGATCACTGCTCAAATATCGACGGAAGCAAAGGCTTTCTCGTAGTGGGTACACATTTTTTTATAGGATCGAATGACAAACGAGCACACAGTCCACCTGATGGTAAGTGGTATCTGTGTCCTATAGACATCTACATTTATCATCAATAAAGTATCAAAATGCAGATGCATTGTCACCCGTGAGTATAGGATGGAATGCCTCTTTTCCAGTAAGAAAAAAGGGTCTCCATTTCTCTTCTACAATCACCATACGAAACACAGCAGCATTAAGCTTCTATTTTGCACTGGTATTCTGTGAGAGCGTGGTCCTTCCCCGGTCGAGCCGACCCATTCGTGCTACAACTATACTATTAGTAAAGCTGCAGCATGGCTCTAACACTTATAAAATCTAAGTGGCAGATTGTACTCTTTAGTTGTCTGTACAATTTGCCGAAGGATGTGTATGTGGTCTATGTTACTAAAGGCCTTTTGCAAACTGGCTTCTTCGGGAGGCTGGAAGTCGTCGAGTGTACGTGCGAGACGATTCGTAACGACTCTCCAAAACAGCACGTAAACGCAGCGTAGATGGTTAATCGATTTGTAGTTCTTCCAGAGAGCATTGTCGTTTTTCTTGAAGAACAAGACCACCGCAATTTTGATACACGCCTCTGGAGTAGTGTTACCATGGAGATTCCGTCCTCCTAAAGAGCTTTTTAAAGACTTCAGGTACCGGTTTTCCATCCGCTTTCAGAAGCTGCGCAGTAATTTCATCCCCACCTTGCCATCGGGGCCTTGCCATTTTAAATGTGGTGGAGAGCCGTTCTAATCTGGCTTGCCAGAATACTATCGGTATAACTATCTTTTCTCGCTCAAAGGCTAAGTATAGCCATTCAGCGGGGAAACGCAGCCAGCGTTCTTGGCACGATACCGCGGGGAGTAGGACTATATGATAATTAAGTTTCTAGTTTTGGTTTTTTTTATTATTATAGTTTTTAATATTGTATATAATAAAAATTTGATTATCCAAGTGCGATATTATAATTTATATATTTAAGTTTGAATAGGTATAAAGATAAAAATCACCTATACATATATATAATGCATGTTCGGTAATACATAAAATATGAATATTGTTGCTATTAAGGAACAATTCAATTTCTAGCTCATTGCCAATTTTATTGTTATTTTCTGAAGTTATACAATTAATTGTTTTGCTGTTTAATGATTTGCAAGCTACATTCGAAATTATTTCTCTAGCTAATCTAGCTAATTTCTATTGTCTCATTTTTAATTTAAATTACTTGGAACTGATTCCAAATTACATATCAAGTCAATATACTGCTCAATAGAAGAAGATGTTTGGGTAGCCAAGTCCTTGGCAGAGTTAATATATAAATAATAAGATAGTATATTTGTTATCTATTTTAAATTATATCATCATTCATCATTACAGCCCTTCACAAGTCCACTGCTGAACATAGGCCTCCCCCAAAGAATGCCACAAAGCACGGTCCTGAGCCACCTGCATCCATCGACTTCCTGCATGTCTTACCAGGTCATCACTCCATCTCGTGGGGGGACGCCCTACACTCGCCTACCGGTACGAGACTGCCACTCGAGAACCTTTCTTCCCCATCGGTTGTCGGTTCTTCGAGCTATATGGCCGGCCCACTGCCACTTCAGCTTACTAATCCGTTGGGCTATATCGGTTACTCTGGTTCTACTGCGGATATCCTCATTCCTAAGTTTATCACGCAGAGAAACTCCGAGCATAGCCCTCTCCGTAGCTCGCTGAGCGACCTTGAGCTTCCTCATACGGCCAGCAGTGAAGGACCACGTCTCAGTTCCATAAGTCATCACTGGCAACACGCACTGGTTGTACAATTTCGTTTTCAGGTTTTGAGGTATGTCTGACGAGAAGATGTGTCGTAGCTTCCCGAACGCTGCCCAGCCGAGTTGAATCCGTCGATTGACCTCTCGATCGAAGTTGGACTTACCTAGTCGGACTATTTGTCCCAGGTAAACATACTCGTCAACAACTTCGAGCTTAGTGCTCCCAACAACTACCGGCATAGGTGTGACATGGACATTGAACATGATCTTTGTTTTGTCCATGTTCATCTTAAGACCTATCCGTTGGGAAACACTATCGAGGTCATTGAGCATAGTGCTTAGGTCCTCCAGCGATTCTGCCATAAGGACTATATCGTCGGCAAATCTAAGGTGAGTGATGTACTCGCCATTGATGTTGCTATCTATTTTAAATTATATCATCATTCATCATTACAGCCCTTCACAAGTACACTGCTGAACATAGGCCTCCCCCAAAGAATGCCACAAAGCACGGTCCTGAGCCACCTGCATCCATCGACTTCCTGCATGTCTTACCAGGTCATCACTCCATCTCGTGGGGGGACGCCCTACACTTCGCCTACCGGTACGAGGCTGCCACTCGAGAACCTTTCTTTCCCATCGGTTGTCGGTTCTTCGAGCTATATGGCCGGCCCACTGCCACTTCAGCTTACTAATCCGTTGGGCTATGTCGATTACTCTACTCGCCGTACTCGCCATTGATGTTGATACCGTATCCTTTCCAGTCCAGAAGCTTGAAAACGTCTTCCAATGCAGCGGTGAAGAGTTTCGGGGATATGACGTCACCCTGTTTTACACCTCTCTGCAATTGGATAGGTTTCGTACTCTGGTTCTGTACTCGGATAGGCATCGTAGCCCTACTGTACAAGCACTTCAACACTTCGATATACCGACAGTCAACTTGGCACCGCTGAAGGGACTGCAGCACCGCCCAAATTTCGACGGAATCAAAGGCTTTCTCATAGTCCACATACGCCAGACATAGTGGCAAATTGTACTCTTCGGACTTCTGTACAATTTGCCGAAGGGTATGTATGTGGTCTATGGTGCTAAAGCCCTTTCGGAAACCGGCTTGTTCAGGAGGCTGGAAGTCGTCAAGTCTGCGCGCGAGACGATTCGTAATGACTCTCAAAAACAGCACGTAGACGCGGCTCAGCCTTTCTTGAAGAACAAGACCACCGCACTTCTGCTCCACGCCTCCGGTGTAATGCCATCATGGAGGACGGAATTAAAGAGCCTCTGAAGGACTTCAAGTACCGATCTTCCACCCGCTTTCAGAAGCTCCGCTGTAATTCCATCCTCGCCTGGGGCCTTACCGTTTTTAAGGTGCTGGAGAGCCATTCTAATATCGCTCAGACTGACGTCCGGGATATCTTCGGAATAGTGTCGGATAAGACTCGCTCTTGGATCGTTACTCACACTTGCGTGTGGCACCAACGATGACGTGTACAGCAGCCCATAGAACCTCTCAATCTCACTCAAAATCTCAGGTGTCCCGGAAACGATGCTGCCACATTTTGTCTTCAGCTTTGACAGGTGGCTCTTTCTGGCAGACAGATCTCTGGCAAAGACTTTGGAGCCTTGGTTCCGCTCGATCGCTTCTTCAATACGAGCTGTATTGAAGTTGCGTAAGTCCCGCCGCATACATTTGGAGATCTGTCTGTTCAGATGCCTGTATGCTGTCAAGTCTGTTGAAGAATGTAGCTTCATCTTCTGTCTAACAGCTATGAGATTAAGAGTGTGATCGGAGAGTTTTTGTGTTCTTCTGTGGCGGGTCTTGCAGAACTTAGCTCCGACCGCATGGACAGTTTCCACGAGCTTGTCATTCATATCGTCCACTTCATTGCAGTCTGCTAGGCACTGAAAACGGTTTTGTAACTCGAGCTGAAAGGTTTCGGGACTTTGGAACAGAGCACGAGGGGGACGGAGCGTTGACTTCATTAGACGAGACCTCTCCAACTTAACGTTTAGGTTCAGTGTGCCTCTAACCATTCGGTGATCGCAACCAGTTTTCACCCTCGCGATCACGGAGACATCACTGAACAGTTGTCGTCTGGTCGTCATAATGAAGTCAATCTCATTTTTTGTCGAACCGTCGGGGCTCGACCAGGTCCACTTCCTGTGGGGCCGCTTCTGAAAGAAAGAGTTCATCATAAAGAGTTCCTCTTTCTCCATGAAGTCGGCCAGCTGCTGTCCCCTTGGGTTCCGTTGCCCTATTCCAAATTTCCCTACTTTCAGCTCACCGTTCTCTCTTGTGCCTAGTTTTGCATTGAAGTCTCCCATTAACATCGTATATTGGGTTTTGGAGGAATGCATGGCTCTAGAGATATCCTCATACATTTCCTCCACCTCTTCATCGGGGTGTGCCGAGGTTGGTGCGTAAACCTGTATGACCTTCAGCGAATACCGTTTGGTGATTCTGAGTATAAGGTACGCAACCCTCGTCGACACACTCCCGATCTTTACAACGTTGTTAACGAGAGACTTGTGGACGATAAATCCGACACCTCCTTGGGACAGATGGTCGCCCTCCCGGTGATAGAGCAAGTTGCCGGATTCGAGGATTACCGTGTACTCCCCCTCTCTTCGGACTTCGGATAATCCTATAATATGCCAGCGCAACTTGTCTATCTCTTCTTCCAGCTCCACGATCTACTCGTCAGTCCTCAGGGTGCGTGCGTTGTACGTTGCCAGGTCGAGTTGTCTAAGGTGGCAACCGAACCTCCACCGGAGATTCTTAGCACCCCCTGCCCCGCCGTTACCATGGTCGCCACCGTAGCCAGGAATAGCGGGGCCGCCGGGGTCTGGGGGCCGTCTCTTTGTTACATTCATATTATATTATTCACTTTCATTAGCGCTCCTTTTCGGGGTTTTAGATGCGGCATCGGCTGATCGCAAGATCCCGCCCTTTATTCCTTAAATTGAGAGGTGGCGACGTACGATCGCTGTCGTATCCAAGATTACGGCTTTTTGTATTTTGTTCCTCACCCTCACTGAGATACCTAGCTTCGCTAAGTTCTCAGTAAGGGATTTAGGAACAATTCCCGTGGTGGAGAGAATCAGCGGGACAATATGGACCTGCTGCTGCCGCCTTAACTGTCGTATATCTTCAGCCAGCCGCTGGTATTTAACCATCTTTTCAGTGGTGTATTTCTGCACATTGTGCGAATTTGGAATACCAATATCCAACAACCATGTCCGCTTCTCCTCTTTTTCTACTAATATTATATCCGGCCGATTATGCTCAACTGTCCGATCAGTTAAAACCGACCTGTCCCAATAAAGTTGGGCCGAATCGTTCTCAAGTACCGGGGATGGGTTGTACTTCCAGTAAGGCTCTGTCTCCTTTAAGAGACCGTGTTGTACTGCCAGTTCTTGATGTATAATTTTTGCCACATTGTCGTGGCGCTGGGTGTACTCGATTCCAGCAAGAACTTGGCAGCCGCCAGTGATGTGCTGGATGGTCTCTGGCTTTTGATGACACCGATTATTCATATTATTATTATTATTATTATTATTATATTATTTATTCATATTATTCATATTATATATAGGGGTATTTGCCATAGTTGCCACGCTTGGCGAGCGGGTTGGCAACCGCAGTTTTTTTTTATTGTTATTTTGGCTATTATCAGGAAGATGCTGCTGCCCATCTCCTGCCTGTTTCCCTTTGTCGCCTTTTACGACACCCACGGGAGGATATGGGGTAGTGGATATTCTTGACCGCCACTACACGGCAAATTATATAAATTATATAAAGACATGTAATACCTATCTGTAGGCAAAATTTCTTAATTAAATTATTTAAGTATGTTTATTTAATTAATTCCATTAATATAACTATAACAATTAATAGTGGTAGAGCCACGCGGCGGCTTTTGCTGTCGCACGGATGGGCCGGCTCGAACCGGGGTGGTACCACGACCTCACAGAATACCAACGTGAAGTAGAGGTTTACCTCTGCGTTTCGCTTGGTGAGTGCAGGTGGCCGGAGGCCCTTTTTACTGGAAATGAGGCATTCCATCTTAGTCCTCACGGGTGACAACGCATCTGCATTTTGATTCGCAAACGAGCATAGATGTAGATGTCTATGGGCCGCAGCAACCACTTACCATCAGGTGGACTGTGTGTTCGTTTGTCACCCTTATCTTATAAAAAAAAATATTAAATGCCAAATTTAAATTATTATTGCATGCAAAATTTTCATTTACAAATTTAAATCATAACTTATTTTATTTTCCTGTGGCCAACTGTAAGCCAATGTAATGAACAAGATAATTTTATGTACATTTAAAGTTTGTTGTGTATATTGCCTCTTCTTTCAGCAAGAAGTATTATTTTGCTCTTAGGGCAAAATTTACTAGTTAAAATTTATTCATTACGTGACTATAGGGAGCTCCAGGCAAGCAATAATTTACTAATAAGCTGTTCTTTTAAATAGTTATTTAACATCGTGCCCAAATGATTGCCTATGTCATCACAATAAATATTAAGTTTATTTTTTTTAATATTTAAATTACTTTTTAAGTTTATATTTTTTATCGTGGTGCTCTCAGGTAGGTGAAAATAATGAGTCATTGCTGCTTACATTATTATTGACACAAACTGTCCTTGATGAACCTGGGCTTTGATATTTTATTAAGGAGTCAAAGCGCTCCTCGTTATATTAACACGACTTGAACAGATAATTCATGGCCAATATGTTTTTTATCTCATCCTGAGCGGATGCATATTTATTTGATATAATTTGCAGGGAGTTTTAGGTGATAAAATTTCTGAATATTTTTTATATTCTGCTAAGCCAGCGCTTATGTACAATTTAGACACTCTATTTCAGTGTCCTAATAGTTTTTAATATTTTCCACCTCAATTAAATATAATTTATTTATATTTATATATATATTTCTTATATTTACGCGAACATTACACTTTGAATAAAACTACTTTTACGGATTCTATCGCGTTTAATTAAATTATATTGCTTATTTTTATTAATTCCCGACGTTTCGACGTTCAAAACATTTATATATTTTTAAGTATTAATTTTAGTTTCTATTAACTTTTGCACTTTCCTATCATATTTATTAATATTTATGTATTTCTTTCATTTTCTGCTACTGCAAGTAATCCTTTCTGCTGTTCTTGATGTGACAAAATGATCACCAAGCAAATTGATTATTGTATAGTGTTACTATGTTTTAGAAGATTTACATTTTAAGAGCTTATTAAACAGACTTTGAGTTTGGGACGCTTTTAAGTTCTTAAACTACTCATTAGCTTTACTTAACTGTAACTACAATGCAGCAATTAATCTGGGAGATTCCTCGTATTCATTGCTGCATTGTTCAAAATCATCAACTGTTCCCTGAAGCTGATCACTTTAGTTTAATCATCCACATCATTTGAATGCTAGGCGGTCCACTATTGTGCGATTTAATAGGAGTTTTCTTAGGAATCGTTTACCATCGGCGATTTTTATCCATAGGATCCATAGGACTTATGGATCTTCAAAAACGAGCTTACTCCGTTTCAAAAGGTAGGCAACGTATCTGGAGTTTTCCGAGTGTTGTAGAATTATATTAAAATTTTAAAAAGAGGATAGCCTTCTTTTTAAAATTTTAATATATTGTTGACCATTTGTACTGGTTGTACTGGCTGACATAGACGTTTCACGTTAAAACCAACGGCCATGTGCCTCTACATAGGCCCACACCATTTCTTTATTGGTATGGATACAGTATAGTTTACTGTTTCACCTCTTTAAATATTGTAGATGTTTAAATCTGCATCCTGTATAATATTTTTTATCGAAAACACCAATGGATAAACTTTGTCAATCACTAACTCATTTGGTGTGTTACTAGATAACAGAGGGCGCTTATTACAACGATGATAAATGTTCTAGAACATTCTACCAGATATAATAAAATTTAAAAATTATGGGATAAATGTAGATTAAACTTGCGATAATAAACCGAAATCACCTTCAGTTTTTGCAACATATCGGGACTTACAATACCTTAATGCACTATCGGGCATATGTTCTTTAAAAATATTTTTTTTAATTTGGGAAAGTAATGCGTTTTGAGCTTTTGACGATGTCACTAAGACTAAATGACACAAACCCGTGGTAGAGCCATGCTGCAGCCATATTATGTAGTATAGTTATACCACGAATGGGTCGGCTCGACCGGGGAAGGACCACGCTCTCACAGAATACCAGCGTAAAATAGCAGCCACTGCTGTGTTTCGTATGGTGAGTGTAGAGAACCGGAGACCCTTTTTACTGAAAAAGAGGCATTCCATCTTAGTCCTCACGGATGACAACGCATCTGCATTTTGATTCGCAAACGAGGACAAATGTAGATGTCTATGGGCCATAGCAACCACTTACCATCATTTGGACTGTGTGCTCGCTTGTCACCCGATCCTATAAAAAAAACCCCGAAATATATCTTATAGGACATAAGTAAGAGGTGACTATTTTGTTGCTGATGTCCAGTCTATTACTACTAAGAAACGGAAAATGACAATGAAAAGGTATTTATTTACCTTTTCTGTATCAATGCTCACACTACTTCTTTGACGCATTAAGTTCTTGAAGCGCCATTCGAAGTTAGTTCTACATTTGGCGTATCTTAGCTTTGCGTGTATTCAATTAAATATTAAGTGTAAATAGACAAAGACAACTGAAGAAGCAAAGTAAGCAAATGTCTCTCTATGGGTTTTATACATATCAAATTAAATTATCAGGTAAATAATTCAAAATCAAATCCAAAACAACCCTTGATTATAAGGTAAATCTTAAAATGTTAAAGGTATAACAAGAATGACACTTACAGTATTTCTAAACGATGTTCGTTACTGCTGTCACTTTTAGTTGAGATCTTAAACACTATTTAATACAATTAAGTCGTATTAAACAAAAACTCAAAATTGAAGTGGATATTATCAAATTACAATATATATTTTTTAAACATTTGGAAGCAATTATTTTACAACTTGTCACCGGGATTGCCACAGAAAAAAAAAAGAAAATAAAAAAGACATTATTGTACAGCTATGTAAATAAATGCAGTTTATGCAGAACGTTTTCATGTACTACGAGTTAATAAAACTTTTTGCACTTACCTTTTGTTAGATAAGTTACAGACAGCTATAACTATTGGAAAATAAAAACGGGCACCTAAAAAATCATACTTGTTATATAGCGTGATTTCTTCAACATTAAATTAAGTTTCTCATTCAGCTCGATTCATAGTAATTTGTAAGTGTGTTAAATGTAAATGAAGACATTACTTTTATTTTTATAGCAGACGTGTTTATGTTTTACTTTCAAGGTTGATCAAAAAATCATCCGATTGGTTAATGTAATATTGTGGTAATAACTAGTTACAGACAGCAGTAACTTATTTATTAGATGGATGCGTATTATCAAGTTCATAAACCAAGCAAGAATTATTAAATTGTGTGGCAGTTCGTAGATTCATAGAACGTAAAAAGCGAAAACGACATTACTGAAATCGTCAATACCGATGCTCTGATTGTAGAACAAAATATTATGATGTCTGAGAAATATAAAAAAAAAAACTCTAAATTCGTCAAAAGACGCTCTAATAATGAGGACTCAACATTATTATTAAATAGTAGAAGAAGAAGAAATTGTGGGATTTTTCTAGGCTAATAATTTAATTATGTATGTTTTTCAGCCTATCTTATAGTGATTAGGATATAAATAGCGTTGTGCTTTGACATACATTTCTCCCAAAATAAGTCTTGTCTAATCCGTTTAAATGACATGCAGGAATTCGATGGATGCAGGTAGGTCAGGACCGTGCTTTGTGGCATTCTTTGGGGGAGGCCTATGTTCTGGTATTGTGAAGGGCTGTAATGATGATGATGATGATTTGTATGTAGTTTTATTACCTCTAACTGACACTCGCATCTTTAAAGCAGGCAGGGGTAACAAAATCACATACAATACGCAAATTAAAAATTATTTTAATTTAATTTAAAAAAATTATTCCTGAGTTTTCCGAAGTAAAGTTATTTCTTTATGTTTAAATACAAAATAATATTAAATTTTAATATATATATATATATATATATATATAAATTCATTTGCTAGGTTCACTGTATGTGGACTACATTCTAAATAATCGGCGTTATACAGGGTGTTTTTGGAACGCTCCCGAAAACTAAGACAGGCGACTACACCAAGTATACCTTTGATCATGGGTTACAAATAAATTCGATCCTGATGAAAAAAAAATCATCTTTTTACAAGGTTTTATTAGCTTTATTCACGCGCCATCATGTTAGTACAGCTAAATGAAACGATAATTTCATAAAAAATATCATGAAAATACTGAAACATAAAACCAGCAGTGGAATGACTGAATTGATATCACCTGACCTGAGCTAGATAAAGGTCAATGTACGCGCGAACACAAATTCGCGCGGCCCGCAACTAGCGGGCCATCCCACAATATAATAATTTACAACACGTGTCTAAATACCTAACTTATCTACTTAACCTACTATTTTGCCACTGTGCTTATCTCCACGTAGCCACGTTAATCTGAATTTACAGGTTAAATAACCCAAATAACTGGTTCGATTCCCCGCTAATGAAGAAATACTTAAATGAAATGTAACCAAGGTTGGAGTCATGCGTTTTTATTCATCGTGTAGGTATGTTTATTTTTCTCATGTATTCAGTTATGTACCTATTCAGATTAGTCTAGTACTAAGTTATTAAAAAAAAATAGTTATGAAACAGCTTACTGCTCTAAATCCTCCGTGGTCTTATGAGATGCGGCTCAAATTGAGCTCCATTCATTTCAAGGCAGATTTGGGTGCAGGCGGGGCATCATCGTGTGGTCTTCGACACAGTCCGTACGTAGTTTCTCGAAAACATCCACGATCCTTTGGCGCATTTCTTCAGCACTATCACATTCACGATTAAAAACCCTTTCTTTCACATACCCCACAAAAAGAAGTCTAACGGAGTCGGATCTGGTGAGCGAGGTGGGCAAGCGTGTGGTCCTAGTCTGCCGATCCAGCGATCATCAAATAGCTCATTGAGGCGCTCACGGACGAACCTCACGAAATGTGGAGGGGCACCATCATGTTGGAACTATGTGCGGCGATATTCAGCCAACGATAGGTCGTTTAAAATGTCAACCAACTGTTCATTTATAAAGTTTAGGTATCGCTGTCCGTTCAGTCGCTCTGGCAGAAACACTGGTCCCAGTATGCGATCCTTAAATAAACCTGCCCATACGTTAACCGACCATCGGGTTTGGTGCCCGGTTTGTCGAACAGCGTGCGGGTTAACCTCTGAATACACGTGTGTATTTCTTCGGTTCCACAGGCCGTTTCTGGTAAATGTCGACTCATCCGTCCAGATAATGTGCTCAATGGAACCAGGCACACGTTGTTGCTGGTATAATAACCAACGGCAGAAAACTCGTCGGCGGTCGTGATCGCCGGGAACTAAAGCTTGCACTTTGTGCAATTTGTATGGGCGCATTGATTACGCTTCAACACTTTGTGCACTGCACAGTATGACACACTTGTTCCATCCCGACGTCTTAACAATTTATTTAGCGATACTTCGTGTACCTAGGTTCGGATACCTAACATGTTGACCACTATAAACGTACGCGTTAGGCATTATTGAAACAAAAAAGAATCCAAAAACGTAACACAAACTTTAATATCAACACGTAATCACAAGTAAATTTATTAAACAAAACGATTGAACTGTCGCTCGCGCACGCGTGTACAAAATCAACACGGAACTGTCTCAAAAACTAAAACGAACGAACCCCGTCAAGGCTGAAACCTACTGCGTCACAAGCGTGAGGCGACAGGGTTAGGCATTCTGCCGTCATAATAAAAAAGGAAGTAACTAACAAAAACGTAAAATGGAAATAAAAAATAAATTGATGAATTTTTCTTTCAGACCCCGTGTCTAAAGTATATTAAAAGGTATCTATATTGAAATATATACGTAGAGACATGAAGATTTTAAGGACGAACTTATTTTTTTTTTTAAATTTGTTTATTTATTTAAATAAAACGAATTTTCCTTTTCATCTTAGATTAAAAAAGTACACCTGGCAACACAAAAACATCGAAGGAAAGACGCATATAACTATGGGTCTTCCCAACCTAATAAATAAAACAAAACTACCATTCATTTAACATTTTTACATATTTTGGAAAGGTCATTTGAAGTTGAAAGGACGCTAATAGTAATTTACTACTTTTTTCTTAGTAAATAGCAGAAATTAGAAAAGCATTGGTAGTGAGACACAAAAAATAACAACCCGCAACTCTTGAGTAATGATTTTAAAGGGGATATCATACAAGACTTACTACGATAATAATTAAAAATTAAAACATTTGTACAATCGACTTTAATATAAAATAATTAAGGATAACTCAAAAACTATTGGTCTGACCTCGATCAAATTTATATGGGACCACATGTGAAACACCAGCTCTTAATAATAAGATATGAGCTCTTAATAATAAGATATAAAATAATAAGACAAGAATAATTTAAATTTAAGTAATCGATGCAAATATTGTTAAAGATGACGTAGCAACTGGTTAAATAAGTCTTTTCTTTTATGTTGAATTTGTATAAGTCTTTTCTACTAATAAAATGTCATCTGTGATCAACAGCTACGTCTAAAATTCTGACGATAATTTCTAAAATATTGATATTAGTGAATATTAAAAAAATTTAGTAGATGCGTCTTCTTATCATGAGTCGAATGGTAATTTATTCGAAAATTGTTAGATGCGCCCTTTTTTCTTATGACCGCAGCATTGTTTCATACCGAGCTAGATACAGGTCGACAGCGGAGTGAGTGTGGGTACAGTCGCGTTCCAAAGTACTACATGGTATTGGGCTATTGTTTTATAATATTATAGTAATTAATTGTTTTATTGTAGAATCATAATAGGTGTTTTACTAGCTACTTAGAACTTTGGAAGAGGTGGGAATTAAAAATAGATAATGTTTACTTGAGCATTGTTTGTTATTTCTATCGTAAAATATAAAGTAGTTTGTAACAAAAAAACTTAAGCTAAGGGTGACACGCCGTCCATTATGACGTCTTGGGTCACATGGAAGCCAGATGTTGATGGTGTGTTGGTGTTACTGGATGCTACTTCATCATCACTTTCATCTTCGCTTGAGCTTCCGTCATCAGGTCGATCAAATGTTAATTTTTTCGGTATTCTTCCTCAACAATTTTAACTTTACTGCACAATTTTCCCCATTCACCTTGTCCTATCATATTTACCTTTTCGTTCACTAGTTTAGTCATAAAACAATAGATATAAATAATTTTTTTTCCTTCCTTTTTAAAACATCGTCGCGAGTCGCAAAGTAAGCTGTGTATGCGACTGTATTTTTGGAGCGAACAAAGCGCGGGAACCAATAGCATGCAGGCACAGTAATACTGGCCAATATGTGATAAATCGCTCAGTGCCCAAGTTCAAGGCCAGCGTTCTTTTTTCACCGTTCACGCGTACATTAACCATTAGTCAGGTGATATCAATTCAGTTTCCACTGCTGGTTTTATGTTTCAGTATTTTCATGATTTTTTTTTATGAAATTATCGTTTCATTTAGCTGTACTAACATGATGGCGCGTGAATAAAGCTAATAAAACGTTGTAAAAATATGTTTTTTTTTCATCAGGATCAAATTTATTTATGACCCATGATCAAAGGTATACTTGGTGCTGTCGCCTGTCTTAGTTTTCGGGAGCGTTCCAAAAATACCCTGTATATATGGCGTTGCCTAAATGATATACAGTGTATAATACCAATGACATTATGGAAAAATATGAAACAGGTAATTAAATTTTACGAAATATGAAATCTATGTAATACAAATAATATTATTGACATTATAATTAACTGCTAGCATTTTCGCTTTTACTTCACTTTTAATTCATTTATAGCCGTACTTTCACATTAATTAGCTTGTCAACTTCAGTTACCACACAGAACGTTAGAAGTTTGTTAGTAATAATTGCCTTAGGGTCAATCACATTTTAAGTAAATGCAATTTAATTATAAATTATTTTAAGATACACTTCCATATCTATTCAACAGGCAAAACATTTTAATTTTATCTCAAAAACAATGATTCTCCTCTTAAAATTAATCAATTCAGTTTTTGTTAAAGCATTTGATTCTTCTTGCCCGTAAGAGTCGACTTCTGGTAATTTGCCTCTTATCTTGGCGCATTGACGATCGCAGTACTAGACGTCTCGCACCTTTGAAGCTGTTGCCCATCGCCTGTTTGGGTATTTCCGCCGATCATCATGCCATCGTCTTAGTGAACGTAATCACTAATCATTATGGCTGCCACGAGAGACGCCACAAGTCCCCATCTCCCGTCTAAGAGGCTTGGCAGATCAGCATTTTGCCGATTGCTGTTGCACAGGCGGTCGCTCGATGTCTGGGGAGATTGGTCTTTAAATGCCATCGAAGGCGCAGGGCCACGATCACCAAGGGCTCGGCATCAGCCCAGGAGTCCACAGGACCCCGAGCACTCACACTGGGCCACCAATCCCAGTCCCGGTCATCCGATTGAAACGTGTCCAGTTCATATGCGAACCGCGCAATACCACCACCGGTATAGCTTTGAACATACTCTCCTTCAGCCCTAGAAGTCTTTTCAACTCCTTATAGGAGAAGTGACTCCAAACACCTCGCCAGGAGATCGTACAAGAGGTCGCGCGGACACAATCCTTGCTAGGTAGTCCTAGTATACCTGCGACCTTCTCGACTAGCTCCTCGTGAATCCCGTATTTACTACGTTTCTCACGGTGAGCATCATCGAGAGGCCGCTGGCCCGAGACTACCTGCACGTCCACGATCACTCCGACGCCCCCTTTAGCGGCTACTATGTCGGGCTTCCGAAGGCCTTTCGAGGTCTTGACATGAGGTTCCGTCACCACCGACCATTGGTCTGAAGCCATCGCGTCTGCTACTAACTTCACTACACGGTCGTGGCGCATTATCCGGCCCCCGTGCGTCCGCCAACATTGCTGGATGGTGTGAGCCGTCGTCTCCCTAACCACGCACCCGGCGCGGCAGTTCAACTCCGCCTCACGACCAATCCTGCGCCCTCTGGATGTCCGAACCCGTGACGGGAGGGCATTAATGTGTGTGTGGACGAACTGCACGAAGTCCCGACCAGAGACATGTGAAGACTCCTTCCGAATCCACTTCGTGGACGCGGGAGTGCGGGCGGATTCGCGTAACTCGAACCTGTCCACTGAGCTCCACAGCCTCTCGCGCCAAAACCGTGAGACGGACCTAAGGCCCGTGACCGGATCCTCTCTGGTGAACTTTCGGAATTGCTTATCGGCCCAGCTCAACTTCTTTCGGATCCTTTCGGATCTGGCGGCGGCCTTTGCCACTGACCAACTCGACGAGCCAAGCCGCCCGAACCTCTTTAGTATGAGGTCCGGGATGCTCGCTCGAAGCGATGGGATAGCTAGGCCGCCATCCTTGATGTTGGCATGAAAGTACCCGATAGGCACGTCCATCGGGAGCCTCAGCCAAGTCCTAACCGCACCCCGGATCTGGACGTCGAGCATGCACAACCTATCATCCGAGATATTACCCAGCACAAGGCCGTGCAAAAATCTCGGAATAAGGTGTCCCCTCACAATTTCGAGCCGCTGCTGCGGCTTGAGGGGTGCCTTTGAGATGTTGGTCAAGGCAACTTTGATATCATGCTCTAACGTCACGCATCCAGACGCATGGAAGTCGATGCCAAGATAGCGCCAGCGTTCCACGCAAGAGGTTTGTGGCAACCACTTCCGACCTATCCGGAAATTCCTTCCGGTCAGATAGTGGTGTTTCTTGCGCTTCCCGTCAGGCACCATCGACAAGACGGAGCTCTTGGTATGATTGACCGTGAGGCCCATCGACGACGCCACCTCGAACACACAGTCAATGGACTCCTGCATCCCTACCTTTGAGCCTGCAAGCAGGACTAGGTCATCGGCATAGGCCAGAGCCGAGACTCGCTCCATTTCCAGCCTATAGCCTACCTCTTTCGGTAGAGAAGCAAGAATTACGTCCATCGCCATGTTGAACAGGATAAGCTTGGCATAAACAAGTTGGCTATAGCACCATATATCGAAAGCCTAAGATATTTCTGGTAATTTCCATAGTCGCTTCTCACGACGAACTGAAACGGATGGAATGAAACGGGTTTTGGATACTCTTACGCCACATCTATTTCACATATTTTTACAGTTTTACTGTATAGGTACATAGATATAAGTCGAATTTGTACGGTTCTATTCGCCTTATGCTAGCCGCTTATACGATGAGTGTATAGTTAGGTAAAGCTTTAATGGTAAAGCTTTAAAGCTAGGATAGCAGGCAGACCCAACGTTCAACGAAAAAAATTCAACTTTAATACCAACGAGATTCCACAAACATTTTCAGAATTTCCGATGTTATATGCTGTTTGATACTCTTACACCACCACCATGCCGTGGTGTACCGACTTTTAAAAAAAATAAGTCAACAGCCAAATATATTTCATTCCCGTGCATAGGCCTTCTCTTATTTTAGAGAAAGTGTTTTTTTAAGTATTGCTGTTAATATTTTGCGATTTTTACAATTTTTAGTTTGAATTTTATTTCTTAACCTATTATTTACCTACCATTTTTTCTCAGCAGAAATTAAGTTTTAAAAGAATAAGTTAATATGCGACTAATAATGTTAGTGATACCGGCGGAAATTACTCGCGTACTATGAAGCTTAAGATGAGAACACAGACTCTGACGCTATAACAACTCCACTACATATTTACAGTCAAATGATCCTAACACCAACGACAACAGTGTCAAATATCTGAGATATCTGGTGCTTATGAACTGATGAAAATGCAACTATAAGATAAAATTTAAATACATGGAAATTGGGACTTCTATTATGAATTAACATGAACATTTATGACTAAATGTCTTCTCTTTTCAAACATCGAACATTAAGACTCTCAGCTTATGTCTTCACCCCGTTGTTATAAAGAGATGGACCACTTAAGTCGAGAGAAAAGAAGATTAGATGATCTTAAAAAACTAAATGAACACCACGAATACGCCAAATATACTAATCATAGTTTTAAACTATGTTACAGATAAATTTTGATTAGAAACAAAATATTATATTACTACTATAGTTAATTTTATAACTTTGGTTAAAGCTCATAAATATTTATATGCTTTCTGTTCGTGGAGGCTTGGAAATTACAAACACCGTTCGACTATAGTAATTAAATAGTAAATTGTGAAACATAAGGTCTAGACTAGCGTCAATATGTTCTAACTTTGTTCATCTTCTCTATTCTATGAATATTATCTTAGCCGTACGATATTGTATGCCGTACATTAATTATGGCAGTGACTCCGCAATATCCTTAATCTTTATTAAGAAAAGAATATAGATTGTTAAAAATATATGTAAATGGTTGCTTAGATATTGAATAAGTACAAAAATTTGTGAGAACATTTGAGCTTGCAATCCTCCTGATCGATATTGACAACTGCAGCTCATGCACATGGGCAGAATAGTAATTAAAAAATAAGAGTCAGTAGACTCGTTGGTCTAGTGATTGTAAATATAATTTCTCATCGTGACGTTCTGGGTGCAAATCCAGGCCAAAATCAGCTATTGGGTTTTTCTCTCAAGCAATTCTCAGTAGCAGCATGAAATTTGACGATGTTTCAACCTGTGCCTTGAAGAGCACGTAAAGCCGTAGTCTTATTATTTACTTATCATCCTGCACCTGATGTCACTCTGGTCGTGTCGTATTACCAGCTCATCGTACTATAAGAGAGAATAGAGCGTGCACTTAGTGATGATTTATTGTCAGCGTTTAGACTGGCCGCCGTGACCGAAATCGGTCTGGAGGACATTATTATTATATGGTCTGACCCTCTTCACCTAGCGTGGAGCCCCCATGCACTTCGATTATCAGTACGAGGCTGCAACTTCAGAACCTTTCTTCCCAGTCGGTTGTCAGCTACTTGTACTGATACGAGTATTACTACCGTAAAATGTAGTTTATGCATTTACAAAGATGAAGGTGAATCTAGCGACAGTAAGAACATCGAAATTCGTTAAGTCGGTAAACTACCGCGGTGCGGATCACTAAGAAACAGACATGTCTGCACTTAGAAACATAACCCCTCTTCTGTAGTGGTACGTGTCGTCGTAGCTTAGGGGTTGAACGCTGGCCATATATTTTACAGTACTCGTGTTCTCTTACCAACGACATCATAAATAGTGTTAATTTCAATTGCCTCAGTGCTCGGTGGTAAAGGTAAACATCGTGAGGAAACCTGCATGTCTGAAAATAAGGAAAAAAATTCGAAGACATGTGAACTTTACATTGGGGTAGCGTGGCGAACATTTTCTTGCCTTAAAACCCTCTCAGAATTGAGAGGAGGTCTGTGTCCAGCAATGCAACGTACATAGCCTATAACTTTAACTTTAAAATGATAAGTCCATCAAGTGAGTTTGTTTTTAATTTGTATTATTGAATAAATTTAATATGTAATTCCAAATAATAATATCTTTTGAAATGGTATTTTTTATCAGTTTAATCTCCACACTTTACATAGTTTGTAATATAGTGGTTATTTGCCGTATTTCAATAAATTTTTAAATATCTGAAAAGTGAACCCAGATCTGGAAGGTTTTTGCTTTCACTACTACTACAAATATACACATATAGAGATAATATGCAATTATAGCAGATAATACATCATACTTATTAGTCTTTGTTTTGTTTAGTGAAATTAAAATTTTTAACATTGTATATTCTTACTGTTGAATAAAACTATGTACATTCCCGACGATTCGTGTGCTTTACAGCAGTCCATGGTCACGGGCCTGATGAAGATATTTTGTGACTTTTAACGCGCCTTTTCCTGTACTCCTACTCTCTAGGCATTGTTCCGAATTCATGGAAGACAGCTTTCTTGCACCCGAACCCTAAAAAGGTAACCGCTCTAATCTGTACAACTACAGGCCTATCGCCATCACCTCATTGTTCTCGAACATAATTTAGTCCATTATAAACTGTCAGCTCATGCTGTACCTCTAGGAGCACCAGCTAATTAGTGACCGTTAATACGGTTTAATTAGGGGTTGCTCAGCTGGTGATCTTCTTGTTTACCTAACGCATAGATGGACGCAGGCGATCGAGTCCAAGGGGGAGGCCCTATTGCCCGTTAGTTTGGAAATAGCGAAGGTCTTCGATCGGGTCTGGCACAAAACGCTTCTTTCGAACCTTCCTTCCTATGGGCTTTCCGAGAAAAAGTGCAAATGGATCACCAGTTTTATGGCTGATTGGAACGTCAAGGTCGTAGTAGATGGTAAGTAAAGTAAAGTAGCAGCCTATTTACGTCCCACTGCTGGGCACAGGCCTCCTCTTATTTCCGAGAGGGTTTTAGGGCAAGGAAATGTCCGCCGCGCTGCCCCAATGCGTATTGGCGAACTTCACATGTTTTCGAAATATTTTTTTCTTATTTCTCAGACATGCAGGTTTCCTGGCGATGTTTTACTTCACTGCCGAGCACGTGGTAAATCAGCACTTAAAATTGCAATTAACAATTTCATTGGTGCCGGCGGGGATCGAACCCGGGTTTTTCAAATACTGTGAAGCTTACTGTACGCTAACCATCTGAGCTACCACGTCTCATCACGGGTAGTAGATGGTGCATGCTCCGATTATAAGCCATTTATTAACGTTGGTGTTCCACAAGGCTGCGTGATATCACCAACGCTATTTTTTTCTACATATCGATGATTTGTTGCAAACCCGTAACATTGATAGGTATGCAGATGACAGCACTGGTAATGCTCTATACATCAGCCGCGCCACTATTTCTCGGGAAAACGTCACCGAGTATCGGAACAAACTTGTGCCTGAAGTCGAGTCTTTGCTAAACAAAGTGTCGGATTGAGGGCGACTAAATTTAGTCCAGTTTAACCCTCAGAAGACACAAGTTTACGTATTTACCGCTAAAAAACCTTTTGTCGCATCTCCTCAGTTTTGAGGCACTCCCCTTTTTGCCTCAGCCAGTATCGGCGTCCTCGGCGTTCAAATATCGAATGACAGCAGAGCGGGACAATATTTTATGCCGGTACACCACCTGCAACTTAACAAGGCGCAGGTTCGGCCTCACATGAAATACTGTTCCCATCTCTGGGCTGGGCTCCTCAGTGCCAGCTCCTTCCACTTGACGGCATCCAGGGCAGAGCGGCTCGAATCGTCGACGACCGAGTCATTTCCGATCGGCTCTATTCACTGGCGCTGAGAAGAAATATTGCATTTCTTTGCGTTTTTACGCATCTACCACAGGGAGTGCTCTGAGAACTGTAGAATCTTGGATTTACAGAATCAGTAAGAAGGGCTTTCTTCTCAAAGTCCTCCTTGAATATGTCGGCAACTGTGGGAGATACAGGTGAGCCCATTTCTACATCATCTACTCGCTTGTAGAATTCCTCCTTTCAGAATAGATAACCAGATGTGAGGCAGTGTTTGAGTAATACTGCATATTCTATAGGCATTGTAATGTCTGCTATCTTTTCTGCCGACTTCCAAAAAGGAGCCGGTACTCAATTCGACTGTATGTTTTTTTTTTTTTCGTTTTTTTTTTTATGTGTGTTACCTCAGAACTTTTTTCTGGGTGAACCGATTTCGATGATTCTTTTTTTATTTGAAAGCTGGTACTTCTCGTGTGGTCCCATATGAATTTGATCAAGGTCAGGCCAATAGTTTTTAAGTTATTCTTAAATAACTTATATTGAAGTCGGCTGTACAAAATTTTTAATTTTAAATTATCTAACCACTGTAGTGTAACACAGGCTCGGCACGCACTTTAACTAAACAACACGTCCACACTCGCCCGAGGCTCTCGTGTAACTGACGCGGTGCGCTCGAGACAGTGACTTATATATAAATGTATGTTTGTGTATTTGTGCATGGTAAATTATTAGTAAATAACACAAATAACAATATTTACTGTATACTACATATATGCAAACACTACATCTCTTTCTTATCAAGATTTTTTTCTTTTTTTTTCATTCTAACTCATAACAATCACAAAGCAGCTTGTATTGTCTGTATTAATTATTTTCCACTGCTTTTACGTAAACCTTATCTCCCTGTATTACATCTGAGTGAGTTGCTCTGCGTTTCCTATATACATACTCTTTTCCTTTTTCTTTTTTGTATTTTGTCTCTATCCCTGATATCTGAATCTAAATGATTGTCTGTAATTTATTTCACCTATTGATGGAATTTTATCACTACTTTTTCGTTGAAAAAACAGTTCAGACGGTAACCTCCCGGTAACTGTAAGGAGGGGTGCTGTTATACATAAGAAGATACTCCCACAAACATTTCTTTTAAATCCTTCCTCTCGACCTGGCTGATACGAAGACGTTTCAAATATCTCTGTTTTGTCTTTCAACTTCGCCGATCATTTGAGGCCAATATAGTACAGTACTAAATAACTTAATGTTACATTCTTTGCAGAAGGATCGAAACTACACTCACGAACTGCTTGCCATTGTCTGCGGTGATAGAAATAGGATAACCAAGTCTACTGAACATTTCTTTTACCATTTTAATAATCTGTAAGCTTGTGATGTTTTTGTAATTGTTTACTTCTTTGTATCGACTATAGTAGTCGACCACTACTAACAAATACTCGTTACTTGGCAACGGTCCCATTAGATCCATTGTGACATCTATCCATGGAGCTGCAGGCAACTCTCGTCTCTTCATTGGTGCATTTGGGTTTGGCAAACCCACTAACGTACAACCTTTACAAGCCTTTACTAATTGTTCTACGTCTTTATCGATACGGGGCCACCATACCTTTGATATCCAGCGTCCCTTCATCGCTACGATACCTGGATGACCCTCGTATGCAGCATCTAATACACTCTTGCAGAGTTGCTGTGGTATTACTATTTTATTTCCACGAAGTGGAATGCTATCATGGAAACAACTCGTTTACAAAAAATTTATAACTCTTAATCGAATCGTCCCAGTCGTTCTGTTAGACACCTTTTTTCACTTTGTAATTCTCTTGTTCTTTTTCTGAATATGCTACAATGAAACTCATTGGTATAGCAACTGGTCTAGAATTTTCCACTATTTGGTACACATGCTGGTCTTTTCCTTTAGGTGGGTTATCAGGATAGTTACATAATCGTGACAAGGGATCAGCTATATTTGTTTTTCCTGGCTTGTATATAACCTTAAATGAATAAGACTGTAGCCTCAGTATCCATCGTTCAATCCTCGCGCATGGTTTTGACTTAGACCCGAACAATATCTCTAGCGGCTTGTGGTCAGTGACTAAATCAAGAGGCTTTCCAAATAAAAATATTAAAATGTTCGACCCCCCAAACTAATGCTAGTGCCTCTTTTTCCGTTTGGCTATACCTGCGCTCGCAGTCTGTCAAAGTTCGATTACCATAGGCAATAATTCTAGGGCCATTTGTATCATTTTGTACAAGGACAGCACCAAGTCCGACAGGGCTAGCATCTGCTATCACCTGTCTTGCATCTCTGACGTCATAATACCCTAAAATCTGTATTTCCGTGAGCATCGGTTTGAGTTTTTGGAAAGCTTTATCTTGTTCCCCAGACCATTGTTTTTCCAAGCTCTCCCTTTTTTTGCTCATCTTCTATCTTAACAGGTGCTTCAGAAGTTCTGTCATGGCGGCCAAGTTAGGTATCCATTTGTTTATGTAGTTAAGGAGTCCTAAAAAACTTTGGAGTTCTTCTATGGTCTTTCGGACCCTAAATTTCATAATGCTCTCAACGTACTTGTTGAAGGGTTTATTTACTCCTTCATGTGTAAGCCTGTGTCCCAGAAAATTCACATCCTGCGTTTTATATATGCATTTATTGCTATTCAGCACGGCGTTGTTTTTACTAAGTACCTGTAGAACTTTCTTTAGTCATGCGTCATGTTCTTCTTCACTGTTCCCGAATACCAGGATATCACAATTTATCAGCATCTTTTCAATGATCTTCTGAAAAATCTCGGAAGCGCAGGTAATTCCAAGCATTATTCTTTTATATCTATATAATCTTTTGGGGGTTATAAAAGTCGTTATGTGTCTGGATTCAGAGTGAATTTCCACTTGATGGAAGGCATTTTTTTATGTTTAATTTGTTAAAATATTTATCTTTCTTCATTTTAGGCAAAATGGTGCATATTAGGCAGGGGGTGGTTTTCTCGCAATATTACGGCGTTTGTACATCTCATATCTACGCACAAACGTAATTCACCATTTTCTTTCATGATTGGAACATTGGTGAAACCCATTTAGACGGGCCTTGCACTTCTTCTATTATATCACTGTTTAGTGATTCCTTAATTTTGATTGCAACCTTCTCTTTAATGGGGATCGGTACTCTCCACTTGATTTATTCAGATACCAAGTTTTAAGACCACCCAGACGGACTGCTGTGTTCTTACCAAACAGGTTTCTAGTACCCCCCGAAATCACGTAAATGGTTGTATGTTCCTTTCGTCCATCGACTTCGAGTATAGTTTCAAATGAACCCTCTATTGCCAAACGAGAGTTACTACCATATGCTAATAATGTCTTGTCTGGTCTTTACATTTGATTAAAAGCATATACTTTTTTGCTTTTTAACTCTTCCCACGTTTTGTAAGATATAAGGTTCTTGCGCAATTTCGAATTACACTTTTCCGCAATTTGATCTATGAAATGATCATCTTGCTTTTCGAATGCACACTTTTCGGCCTGTTGACGCAATCTTATCAAAAACTTCTCAAATGTTTCTCCTTTTTCCTGTTTTAGCAATCGAAAAACATGCCACTCATAAACTTTGCTCCGTTTAGGTTGAAAATACTCGTAGAGTTTTTTTTTTATGGCTACTTAAAATACATCAACGGTTTCTGATGATTCGACATTGGCACCCGGTAAATTGTAGAATATTTCTTTTATCCCAGAGCCACCAAAATGCAATAGCGTAGCTCGTTTCTTGAGTGCTGATATAAGCTCAGCTGCGTCCAGATAGATTAGTAGAGACCTTTTCCATTTTTCACACCTTATAGCCATAGATGTGCTATCACATTAAAGCTGATAACGGTATCATTATTATTATTATTTTAGGGGCAAACTGAAACAGTTTCTTATATTTTTTTTCCAATTTAATGCTGGTATTTTAATACCCAAAGTCCAATTTAATAGTAGTAACTTAGTACCCAAAGTCCAATTTAATAGTAGTAACTTAGTACACAAAGTCCAATTTAATGGTAGTAACTTAGTACACAAAGTCCAATTTAATGGTAGTAACTTGTACCCAAAGTCCAATTTAATGGTAGTAACTTAGTACCCAAAGTCCAATTTAATGGTAGTAACTTGTACTCAAAGTCCAATTTAATGGTAGTAACTTAGTACACAAAGTTCAATTTAATGGTAGTAACTTAGTACCCAAAGTTCAATTTAATTGTAGTAACTTAGAACCCAAAGTCCAATTTAATGGTGGTACCTACCTTAGTACCCAAACTCCAATTTAATGGTGGTATCTTAATACCCAACTCAATTTAATGATGGTATCTTAGTACCCCATTCAATTTAATGATGGTATCTTAGTACCCAACTCAATTTAATGATGGTATCTTAGTACCCCACTCAATTTAATGATCGTATCTTTGTACCCAAACTCAATTTAATGATAATAATATGTTCCATAACACTCGCCCTTCTCTTTCGGTTTATTTGTTATACCGACTACTTCCATTGGTGTGTCATTTAGGCTTTGGGTAAATTCAATACCTATATTGCGCATTTACAGTATTACTAGTTACCTACTATACAATGTACAGAAGTCGTGAAGTGTCCACGATTTTTTGTAAGACTTAATTATGCCATGAAAGCAGTAAAATAGTATTTTCATTAAAGGCGATAAATATCACACCTACGTGTAAAATGCCACTAAAATTTAGCTAACAACATTGTATTTCGGTTCGAATCGAGAGGAGTTTTTAGTAACATCTACTATTTTTCCATCAAAAATCTTTTTATATAAAAGTTGTGCTAATAGACATAATATGTTAAAATAAATCATTATTTTATCATTATTACATAAAGAAAATAAATTTTTGCACACCATAATGTGGTCATATGCGAACATATAATTTATATAAATTATTAAAATGATCAGAACCGTGTTAAAACAATAAATCATAATTCATAATCCACAGTTTTTTTTTCCGCGGGTACTCTAGGAATTAATTTACAATTGCAATGCTAATAGTTGCACATTGCTAACCTATTTTTGATTATATCTTTATACTAAATAGGTACTTATCTTTTTCCTCGTCGCCACTTGTAATGTCTGCTATCTTTTCTAACCACTGTAGTGTAACACAGGCTCGGCACGCACTTTAACTAAACAACACGTCCACACTTGCCCGAGGCTCTCGTGTAACTGACGCGGTGCGCTCGAGACAGTGACTTATATATAAATGTATGTTTGTGTATTTGTGCATGGTAAATTATTAGTAAATAACACAAATAACAATATTTACTGTATACTACATATATGCAAACACTACAGGCATGTTGTTTTTTCCTAGCTTCCTGATTACAATTAAGATGCAGTCTTCAATATGTAAGTATTTAAATAGTGACTGAACATCAAAACTGACCATTTTTTAATTGTCAACGAGGTGTATGTCTTTTAACTCACTAACAAAATGGTAAGAATCCTTTGTTTGTGCTCTGGTTTGTCCTCTCACTGGTGACAGAATTTTTGCCAAGTGTTGAGCCAACTTATAAGTTGGTGAATCAATCTGGCTCACTGTGGGACGTAGTAGAACATTCGTTTTGTGTATTTTCGGTAACCCATACAACCTGGGTGATTTGGCACACGGTGGTATTGTCGAATATAAGTCGATATTTAAATTTTCGGAGTAATTCTTTATCAGATCGCTTCTTGTTTTGAACACAATGGTTGTAAGGTCTGTTTTGACCTTTTGGCATGTTATTTCGTCCCATAAACGTTGTTGTATTTTAAAATTATAATCTGACGTACCCATTACTACCGTAGGATTTCCTTTATCTTGGCAGAGAATCGTGAGCTCTGGTCTGTTGCGTAAGTTTTAAAACATTTTAATCTCGTCTTTGGGGAAATTTCGTGTCAGCGCTGAACTTCAATATAACAAGGACGAAATGTCTTGACGTATGGCCTCTAAATATTCCTTCCTTACATTGTTTTAAAACAGACAATCCTCAACACTACAGATAATTTATTCGTACGGGATTCTTCGCGGTGTTATTGCGAAATATTTTCGACAATACTTTTATTGTAGATTGGTCCAGTGTTTGTTTTGACATATTATAGACCCTCTGTCCTTTAATTAATATACTTAAATCCAAACCCAAGCATACCACGTGAAGACTTTAAGATACTGTAAGCTCATTTTGCGTAGATCGAACCAAAAATTAATATTCAAAAACTGAAGGTAGCCGGGCTAAGTATGACATCAGGACGTCAAACATCTCAGTCCCCCCCTGTGACTACGAGTGGCTGTAAAGCACCCGAAATGTTAGGAACTAAAATAAGTAAACTAAACGGGATAAAATCTGGACACATAGTTTTATTCAATGAGTAGTATTCGCGTAAATATAAGAAATCATCATTCTTACTATATTCTTTCTTATAGCGCACATGTCATAAGTTCGTCGTCATCAATTAACTTAAATCATTCCGCCTACCATGTGTGACAATTAAAAGCTAAATCCTCCCTACGATATGGAAGCCCATTTTCAGAAATAGGCTTTTCCTGGCTGATAAAAATAATTAAGGGTCTAGCTGAAATTGATAAAAATCATTCAATTTCAGATAGCATATTGCAGTAAATGTTATATAAGTAACATCTACTTATACAACATTTTGCAGAAGCGTGTTCAATTCAAAGTTCCATTATGGAAAAAATTATAAAATAAAAAACTCTAATTGTTAATTTGACTTAATAAACATGCAATATTTTCCACCATTAAATCTCAAATATTTACGAATACCCAAACTAACAATATGGGTTACATAAATTATATGTTTGTATTTTGGTGAAATCCCTCGCATGAAATGTGTCCCTCCAAACAGATGAGTAAAGCAATCGTATCGTACAGAGGTAAGGCTTCGTACAACCGCGCTGTGATAGAAACACTACTACAAGCTTGAGTCGCATTTGTGCGTGAGCACTGGCGGCTCGAGTCTTATCGAGGTGGTCGCAAGAGATACCGCTGATTTTGTAAATAAAATTAATAATTTATTTAATTTCTTAATCTCAAGTACACGGCGATCTCCTAATAAATATAACAGATCTTTTCGAAGCGATAGTTATCAAATTGAGCTTTTAGCTTTTTTCAGGAACTTAAAATCAATAAGAAGTGATAGGCGGAGAGACGTTACAAATAGCATGAATTTCATTAACGGATTTCAAGTGTCTATAAAATCTTTAATAAAATGAAAGTTGGTAAAAATTACCTCGCGTACATCCGCTCCACAAAATAAAATGATGTGTCTTACCTAGTTCGAAGAGCATCTCCCCTCCTCCCTCAATTGCGTGCACTATCTCCGTCACCACTAATCCCAGCAACATTATTCCCAACACCACTACACTAGAAAAGACACACCACTGACGACAATACGACAAGTGTTTCGCCTCTACACGAGGCATCTTCAGGTGATGTAGACTCTGCGGTGGCTGACCGCTAAGTGAGCGGCGAACCAAAACAACTGTTATTTATACAGCCCGCAGACGCAACCGCTCCCTACTTAAGTAGCGAGCGACTGTGTCATGCGATAAAACATGCGACCAATCACCACCTGACGTACAAAGCCGTTTGTAATGTTAAAAACAAACCTCTGCGTAACGCCCACCTGCCCTCCAACCACGCAACCAATCGCCGATCAATATGAGCGTGACAAACGACCATAGTGCGAGGCTGTCTGTTATTATAGAGCAGGCTTAAAAATATTTAAGAGAGGTGAGTTAGAAACATTTGTTTGTTCATTTTGTTTATTCAGCAATGCAACGTTACTATTATTGCTTTCTAATATCTCTAACTGTTCCAGCGCACACAGTCACAGCTCTTTATTACACGTACGAAAGACTTTAAAGAAGTGGTCATTGGCTAGGTTGTGTCCAGTGTCCAAAAGATGTTTAGCAAAATGGGATTTATCGGGACTGCAATTCCTGTACGCGGCTAAATGCTCTTTATAACCTGTTTCTAAGTTGCGACCAGTCTGACCCACGTAAACGGCGTGGCATTCGTCACAAACAAGTTTGTATACACGGGACTTTTGACGAATATCCAACTTATCTTTATTATTACAGATATTGCTAAGAGAATTATTTTTTGAACGCCACATAAACGCCGCTTTGTGAAAAGTATTAGCAAATTTTTAAGATATGGGGCCTAAATAGGTCAAACTGCTCACATATCGACGAACACTTTGAGGTTGAACTGCGTACAAAAAGTTGCGAACAACATGCTTTTGTATGTTAATTAAATTGTTAGTAAGAGTTTTTGGAAAACAGTTCGAGACCGCTATTTGTTAAATTACATTCATCATCATCATCATCATTACAGCCCTTCACAAGTCCACTGCTGAACATAGGCCTCCCCCAAAGAATGCCACAAAGCACGGTCCTGAGCCACCTGCATCCATCGACTTCCTGCATGTCTTACCAGGTCGTCACTCCATCTGGTGGGAAGACGCCTACCGGTACGAGGCTGCCACTCGAGAACCTTTCTTCCCCATCGGTTGGCGGTTCTTCGAGCTATATGGCCGGCCCACTGCCACTTCAGCTTACTAATCCGTTGGGCTATATCGGTTACTCTGGTTCTACTGCGGATATCCTCATTCCTAAGTTTATCACGCAGAGAAACTCCGAGCATAGCCCTCTCCATAGCTCGCTGAGCGACCTTGAGCTTCCTCATACGGCCAGCAGTGAAGGACCACGTCTCAGTTCCATAAGTCATCACTGGCAACACGCACTGGTTGTACAATTTCGTTTTCAGGTTTTGAGGTATGTCTGACGAGAAGATGTGTCGTAGCTTCCCGAACGCTGCCCAGCCGAGTTGAATCCGTCGATTGACCTCTCGATCGAAGTTGGACTTACCTAGTCGGACTATTTGTCCCAGGTAAACATACTCGTCAACAACTTCGAGCTTAGTGCTCCCAACAACTACCGGCATAGGTGTGACATGGACATTGAACATGATCTTTGTTTTGTCCATGTTCATCTTAAGACCTATCCGTTGGGAAACACTATCGAGGTCATTGAGCATAGTGCTTAGGTCCTCCAGCGATTCTGCCATAAGGACTATATCGTCGGCAAATCGAAGGTGAGTGATGTACTCGCCATTGATGTTGATACCGTATCCTTTCCAGTCCAGAAGCTTGAAAACGTCTTCCAAAGCAGCGGTGAAGAGTTTCGGGGATATGACGTCACCCTGTCTTACACCTCTCTGTAATTGGATAGGTTTCGTACTCTGGTTCTGTACTCGGATAGCCATCGTAGCCCTACTGTACAAGCACTTCAACACTTCGATATACCGACAGTCAACTTGGCACCGCTGAAGGGACTGCAGCACCGCCCAAATTTCGACGGAATCAAAGGCTTTCTCATAGTCCACATACGCCAGACATAGTGGCAAATTGTACTCTTCGGACTTCTGTACAATTTGCCGAAGGGTATGTATGTGGTCTATGGTGCTAAAGCCCTTTCGGAAACCGGCTTGTTCGGGAGGCTGGAAGTCGTCAAGTCTGCGCGCGAGACGATTCGTAATGACTCTCGAAAACAGCACGTAGACGCGGCTCAGAAGGGAAATCGGTCTGTAGTTCTTCAAGAGAGCGTTGTCACCTTTCTTGAAGAACAAGACCACCGCACTTCTGCTCCACGCCTCCGGTGTAATGCCACCATGAAGGACGGAATTAAAGAGCTTCTTAAGGACTTCAAGTACCGGTCTTCCACCCGCTTTCAGAAGCTCCGCTGTAATTCCATCCTTGCCTGGGGCCTTACCGCTTTTAAGGTGCTGGAGAGCCATTCTAATCTCGCTCAGACTGACGTCCGGGATATCTTCGGAATAGTGTCGGATGAGACTCGCTCTTGGATCGTTACTCACACTTGCGTGTGGCTCCAACGATGACGTGTACAGCTGCCCATAGAACCTCTCAATCTCACTCAAAATCTCAGGTGTCCCGGAAACGATGCTGCCACACTCTGTCTTCAGCTTTGACAGGTGGCTCTTTCTGGCAGACAGATCTCTGGCAAAGACTTTGAAGCCTTAGTTCCGCTCGATCGCTTCTTTAATACGAGCTGTATTGAAGTTGCGTAAGTCCCGCCGCATGCATTTGGAGATCTGTCTGTTCAGATGCCTGTATGCTGTCAAGTCTGTTTAAGAATGTAGCTTCATCTCCCGTCTAACAGCCATGAGATTAAGAGTGTGATCGGAGAGTTTTTGTGTTCTTCTGCGGCGGGTCTTGCAGAACTTAGCTCGGACCGCATGGACAGTTTCCACGAGCTTGTCATTCATATCGTCCACTTCATTGCAGTCTTCTAGGCACTGAAAACGGTTTTGTAACTCGAGCTGAAAGGTTGCGGGACTTTGGAACAGAGCACGAGGGGGACAGAGCGTTGACTTCATTAGACGAGACCTCTCCAACTTAACGTTTAGGTTCAGTGTGCCTCTAACCATTCGGTGATCGCTACCAGTTTTCACCCTCGCGATCACGGAGACATCACTGAACAGTTGTCGTCTGGTCGTCATAATGAAGTCAATCTCATTTTTTGTCGAACCATCGGGGCTCCACCAGGTCCACTTCCTGTGGGGCCGCTTCTGGAAGAAAGAGTTCCTCTTTCTCCATGAAGTCGGGCAGCTGCTGGCCCCTTGGGTTCCGTTGCCCTATTCCAAATTTCCCTACTTTCAGCTCACCGTTCTCCCTTGTGCCTAGTTTTGCATTGAAGTCTCCCATTAACACCGTATATTGGGTTTTGGAGGAATGCATGGCTCTAGAGATATCCTCATACATTTCCTCCACCTCCCCATCGGGGTGTGCCGAGGTTGGTGCGTAAACCTGTATGACCTTCAGCGAATACCGTTTGGTGATTCTGAGTATAAGGTACGCAACCCTCGTCGACACACTCTCAATCTTTACAACGTTGTTAACGAGAGAATTGTGGACGATAAATCCGACACCTCCTTGGGACAGATGGTCGCCCTTCCGGTGATAGAGCAAGTTGCCGGATTCGAGGATTACCGTGTCCTCCCCCTCTCTTCGGACTTCGGATAATCCTATAATCTTCTCGTCAGTCCTCAGGGTGCGTGCGTTGTACGTTGCCAGGTCGAGTCGTCTAAGGTGGCAACCGAACCTCCACCGGAGATTCTTAGCACCCCCTGCCCCGCCGTTACCATGGTCGCCACCGTAGCCAGGAATAGCGGGGCCGCCGGGGACTGGGGGCCGTCTCTTTGTTACATTCATAGGGGGGTATTTGCCATAGTTGCCACGCTTGGCGAGCGGGTTGGCAACCGCAGTTTTTTTATTGTCATTTTGGCTATTATCAGGAAGATGCTGCTGCCCATCTCCTGCCTGTTTCCCTTTGTCGCCTTTTACGACACCCACGGGAGGATATGGGGTAGTGGTATTCTTGACCGCCACTACACGGTTTATATTACATTAAGTAACGGTATAAATTACATTAAGCTCTTTTAAATAATTTTCTTCACTTAATGGGACAGTGAACAAACGCTTAATATAACAATAAAAAGCCGCTAATTTATGTTGCCACGGATGACATGATGACGCAGCAATGACCGTGTCGGTATGAGTTGGCTTTCGATAAAGTTGAAAAACAAGTGACGATTCTTTTCTTAGTATTGTTAAGTCGAGGAAATTAAGGTAACAGTGTTGTTCCAATTCAAGTTTAAATTTAATTTTGTCGTGGACTTCGTTTATTTTATTAAGAATAACATCCACTTGTCTCCTTGTGCCAGTCCAGCAAATAATTATGTCGTCTACATATCGATAGTAATATCAGATATTTTTCTGCGCCCCTTTTCCCTAAGGGGCGTAGCTTCCGATGCGGCAAAAAGGCCATACAGGCCAAACCCAGTCCCACAGGTGGTGTTTAGTGGGTAGGCAAAAAAAGCTCCCCCGCTCACTTAGCGGTCAGCCACTGCAGAGTCCACATCACCTGAAGATTTTTTTTTTACTTATTACAAGCCAGTGCTTGACCACAATCCCACCTAGTGGTAAGTGGTGATGCAGCCTTAGATGGTTACTCGCACTGTCTTATCGTAACAAAAGCCTATTGACTCTTGCCTTGAAGACGCCTAGATTGTATTCGGACGGAAAGATAGACGCCGGCAAATTATTCCACTCCTTTGCTGTACGCAGTACAAAAGACGAAGCAAACTGATTTCTTATATTTACGCGAACACTACACATTTAAATAAAACTAATTTTACGGATTTTATCGCGTATATTAACTTATTTTACTTTCCCGACGTTTCAAGCACTTTACAGCACCCATGGTCACGGGGGGGACTGAGGTGTATGACGTCCCAATGTCATAGTTAACCACGGCTACCTCCAGATTAAAAATTATTAATTTTTGTTCCGATCTACGCAGTATGAACTTACAGTATCATGAAGTCTTGCAGTTGTATGCTTGGGTTGGGATTTAATTTTATTAATTATGGGATCCCAAGCAGATGGTAGCACCCAGCCATCTTCTCTATTGAAATTAGGATGTTTTTTGATTTCAATAGCCTCGCGAATCATCCTTGGAAGGAATCGGTGTTCTTTAGCGAGGATTTGTGGTCTATCAAATCTAATGTAGTGACGGGGGCGATCCTGTACGTGTTCACAGACTGCAGACTTCCCGGAGCGTCTATTCTTCACATCAGCTATGTGTTCTTTAACGCGGGTTTTTATGGATCTTTTAGTTTGTCCTATATAAGAGAGACCACATTCACAATCCAGCTTGTACACTCCTGCATCTTGCAGAGGAATATTACACTTGACTGATGGTAAAAACTGACTAATCTTCTTCGGCGGCTTGAAATATGTTTTAATGGAAGCACGCTTCAAGATGTAGCCAATCTTGTCAGTGACACCTCTGACATATGGCAGTACAGCAGGCACTCGCTCGACTGTGGCCGGCTTCACTCGTTCACTGTGACGTAGGCGCGGGACCCGAAGCTTATTGTCGTGCAAAACTTGCTTGACGTGTTGGAGCTCGGCGGCCAGGTGTTTACTGTCACAGATCCCTCGTGCTCTCTGAAACAAAGATTTACCCACGGTAGCTAACTGTGAAGGATGGTGGTGAGAATCACCGTTTAAATATCTATCTGTATGGGTCTTTTTTCTATACACAGTGTGGCTCAAGGTGTTATCAGGATTCCGAATTACTAACACATCTAGAAAAGCTAAAGAATTGTTTGCCTCTAACTCCATTGTGAACTGAATTTTAGAATTTAAGGAGTTAAGATGGTCTAAAAATGCAGTTACTTTATCTAAAGGTAGAATTGTGAAAGTGTCGTCTACGTACCGCTTGTAGAATCTTGGCTTTATGGGAGAAGTAAGCAGGGCTTTCTCCTCAAAGTCCTCCATGAATATATCGGCAACAATGGGAGATACAGGTGAGCCCATCGCCACACCATCTACTTGCTTGTAGAACTCCTCCTTCCACAATAGGTAGCCAGATGTAAGGCAGTGTCTGAGTAATACTGCATATTCTACGGGCATGTTATTTTACTCTAGCCTTCTAGTAATAATTGAGATGCAGTCTTCAACAGGTAGGCATGTGAACAGAGACTGCACATCAAAACTCACCATAGTTTCATTGTCTGCCAGATGTAGGTCTTTAATCTCGCTGACAAAATGGTAGGAATCCTTTGTGTGTGCTCTTGTATGTCCCTTGAGCGGTGAGAGTATATTCGCTAAGTGTTGAGCCAATCTGTAAGTTGGTGAATCGATTTGGCTCACTATAGGACGTAGTGGAGCATTGGGCTTGTGTATTTTTGGTAACCCATACAACTTCGGTGGTTTAGCACACGTAGGTATTATCGATTTTACGTCTAGATTTAATTTTTCGGAGTGTTTCTTTATGAGTTCACTAGTTGTTTTAAGTGTGTTATTTGTTGGGTCATTTTTAACCTTTTTATACGTACTTGCATCCGACAAAAGTTCTTGTATTTTAGAATTATAATCTGACGTATCCATAACTACCGTGGCATTTCCCTTATCTGCGCGGAGAATCGTGAGTTCTGGTTTATTGCGTAGGTTAGTCAACGCTTTGAATTCGTCTTTAGGTAGATTCGGTTTTGGCGCTGAACTTCGACGTAACATAGACGAAATGTCTTGACGTATCGCTTCCAAATCCTCCTTTTGCATATTGTTTTTAAATAAACAGTCCTCGACACTACAAATTATCTGTACTTACTTAGTAAATTATTACTTATTTAGTAAATTAAATCTAGACGTAAAATCGATAATACCTACGTGTGCTAAACCACCGAAGTTGTATGGGTTACCAAAAATACACAAGCCCAATGCTCCACTACGTCCTATAGTGAGCCAAATCGATTCACCAACTTACAGATTGGCTCAACACTTAGCGAATATACTCTCACCGCTCAAGGGACATACAAGAGCACACACAAAGGATTCCTACCATTTTGTCAGCGAGATTAAAGACCTACATCTGGCAGACAATGAAACTATGGTGAGTTTTGATGTGCAGTCTCTGTTCACATGCCTACCTGTTGAAGACTGCATCTCAATTATTACTAGAAGGCTAGAGGAAAATAACATGCCCGTAGAATATGCAGTATTACTCAGACACTGCCTTACATCTGGCTACCTATTGTGGAAGGAGGAGTTCTACAAGCAAGTAGATGGTGTGGCGATGGGCTCACCTGTATCTCCCATTGTTGCCGATATATTCATGGAGGACTTTGAGGAGAAAGCCCTGCTTACTTCTCCCATAAAGCCAAGATTCTACAAGCGGTACGTAGACGACACTTTCACAATTCTACCTTTAGATAAAGTAACTGCATTTTTAGACCATCTTAACTCCTTAAATTCTAAAATTCAGTTCACAATGGAGTTAGAGGCAAACAATTCTTTAGCTTTTCTAGATGTGTTAGTAATTCGGAATCCTGATAACACCTTGAGCCACACTGTGTATAGAAAAAAGACCCATACAGATAGATATTTAAACGGTGATTCTCACCACCATCCTTCACAGTTAGCTACCGTGGGTAAATCTTTGTTTCAGAGAGCACGAGGGATCTGTGACAGTAAACACCTGGCCGCCGAGCTCCAACACGTCAAGCAAGTTTTGCACGACAATAAGCTTCGGGTCCCGCGCCTACGTCACAGTGAACGAGTGAAGCCGGCCACAGTCGAGCGAGTGCCTGCTGTACTGCCATATGTCAGAGGTGTCACTGACAAGATTGGCTACATCTTGAAGCGTGCTTCCATTAAAACATATTTCAAGCCGCCGAAGAAGATTAGTCAGTTTTTACCATCAGTCAAGTGTAATATTCCTCTGCAAGATGCAAGAGTGTACAAGCTGGATTGTGAATGTGGTCTCTCTTATATAGGACAAACTAAAAGATCCATAAAAACCCGCGTTAAAGAACACATAGCTGATGTGAAGAATAGACGCTCCGGGAAGTCTGCAGTCTGTGAACACGTACAGGATCGCCCCCGTCACTACATTAGATTTGATAGACCACAAATCCTCGCTAAAGAACACCGATTCCTTCCAAGGATGATTCGCGAGGCTATTGAAATCAAAAAACATCCTAATTTCAATAGAGAAGATGGCTGGGTGCTACCATCTGCTTGGGATCCCATAATTAATAAAATTAAATCCCAACCCAAGCATACAACTGCAAGACTTCATGATACTGTAAGTTCATACTGCGTAGATCGGAACAAAAATTAATAATTTTTAATCTGGAGGTAGCCGTGGTTAACTATGACATTGGGACGTCATACACCTCAGTCCCCCCCGTGACCATGGGTGCTGTAAAGTGCTTGAAACGTCGGGAAAGTAAAATAAGTTAATATACGCGATAAAATCCGTAAAATTAGTTTTATTTAAACGAAGCAAACTGTTTGGTTCTAATGCGTGGAATATCGACAACAAAGGGATGAAGACCCGCCGACCGTCTGGTTGTCCGATGGTGGAAAGGAGAGGGAGGAATCAAGGCGTGTAATTCCTGCGCACACTCATCGAAATGCATCCTATAGAATACCGAGAGACTGGCTTCTCTGCGCCTATGCTCGAGGCTGACAAGATTGGCTTCAACAAAATCAAGGTCACCAATGAGCCTCTTAGTACGTCTCTACACTGAGTCCAATGCTGCCAGGTGACATTTTGCAGCACCAGCCCATATGTGACAGCAGTACTCCATGCACGACCGGACTTGCGCTTTATATAAGGTAAGAAGCTGTCCCGGCGTGAAGTACCGCCGCACACTTGCAAGGACACCAAGTTTCCTTGCGGCTGCTTTGGCTCTGGACTCAATGAACCGCCCATAGATAATGAAGAGAATAGACAATATGCCTCGTGTAGAAGCAAAACACGTGTCATATTGTCGTCAGTTGGAGGTGCATGCAACTGAGGGAGGGAGGGAGGTGCTCTTCAAACTAGGTAAGACACATCATTTTATTTTATCGAGCCGATGTACACGAGGTAATATTTACCAACTTTAATATAATGGATTTCCGCAAAGTAACGTCCGATTCTATTAATTATCTTTAATAAAAATTTATGGAGAGTTTAAATCATAAGAAATTATAATAATTTATATTTAGTCTCAATCAAGATTGTCTCGAAAGTTTCTGTGGAAAAGTCAGACAGGCGGGTGGTAAATTGTGAATACGATTTCATTATGTTACTTATGAAACCAGACGATTGTCGAATTTTAATACACTATCACCGCAACCTGACAATGTTACTGACAATGTGTTAGTTCAGAACAAATGATTATCTATTTGATTTACCAGGAAAAAATAGTTTAGTCTATGTGTAAGGATATTTGTATAGGAAATGTTGTCTCGAACACCACAAATGTGAGAAAATACAAGAGTTAAGAGATGTGAACAACCTATTATATGGGAAAAGATTATTTTTTTAGCCATTACAAAGATTTTAATAATGATGGTGTTCAATCGGGTTTTTTAATAATACTTCCTGACAATTGTATCGCGTTTGTTCAATTGCTAGATCGAAAATTTCGCGAATATTTTAACCTCAATAGAAAAATTGTAAATATTGGTAGTGGAATATTAAAACGTGTGCAAGATTTTATTTTTGATATGAAATGCTAGCTTTCCAATATATTATTTAAAAAACAAACTTTACATTTTATTTAGAATTTACTATGTAATTTAAAGCCACAACTAATTATTGAAGAACATTAATTATAAAAGTAAATCATTTAGAATACGTGGTTTATATAAAAAATATTATATCTTAAGTATCTATTAAAATGCTGATAAACATTTTGTTTATTTAGTATTATCCTCCTGTGCCAAACCTACTAAAATAGGTAAACATTATGACACCTCCTTAGAAGCTTTACCTCTGTATAGTCTGTACTCATGTGCTCGTACCGCGACCGAGGCGAGGCGAGGGATAATTAAATAACAACAGAAGTGTCATTTATTCATTACGTAAAATTACGTGCTTTAATTAAGAGCACAGTTTATTTTAGTGATAAACCGTGGAGAACCGTGAGGGCTTTTCAACATTATTTTTTATTTATTTAGCTGATTATGATTATATCCGGAGTATTTAATAAAATTAATTTAAGCTCAAACTGTCTTTAGTTTTAGCTTCAAATTAAGCTTAAAATGCTTACTTTCCTGACTCATTTCATAAATATACATTATATATGCTACCGCTACACAGAGATAATTTTATAAGTGATATGATTTGACGGTGTTTTGATTTAGCATGACGTTGATTAAAGAGTATTAAAAAAATTTTTAAATAAAACTAATTTTACGGATTTTATCGCGTATATTAACTTATTTTTATATTCCCGACGTTTCGGGTGCTTTCCAGCACCCGTGGTCACGGGGGACTGAGTTGTTTGACGTCCTGCTGTCATAGTTAGCCCGGCTACCTTCAGTTTTTTAATATTAATTTTTGGTTCGATTTACGCAGAATGAGCTTACAGTATCTTGAAGTCTAGCAGTGGTATACTTGGGTTTGGATTTGATTTTATTAATTATGGGATCCCAAGCAGATGGCAGCACCCATCCATCTTCTCTATTGAAATTAGGATGTTTTTTAATTTCAATAGCCTCGCGAATCATCCTTGGGAGGAATCGGTGTTCTTTTGCGAGGATTTGTGGTCTATCAAATCTAATGTAATGACGGGGACGATCCTGAACATGTTCACAAACTGCAGACTTCCCGATACGTCGGTGCTTCACGTCAGCTATATGTTCTTTAACGCGGGTTTTAATAGATCTTTTTGTTTGTCCTATGTACGAGAGACCACATTCACAATCCAGCTTGTACACTCCTGCATCTTGTAGAGGGATATGACACTTGACGGATGGTAAAAATTGACCAATCTTCTTCAGCGGCTTGAAGTACGTTTTAATGGAAGCTCGCTTCAAGATGTAGCCAACCTTGTCTGTGACTCCTCTGACATAGGGTAGTACAGCAGGCACACGCTCGACTGTGGCTGGCTTCACTCGGTCACTGTGACGTAGGCGCGGGACCCGAAGCTTGTTGTCTTGCAGTACTTGCTCGACGTGCTGAAGCTCGGCCGGAAAACATCTGGCCGCCGAGCTTCAGCACGTCGAGCAAGTACTGCAAGACAACAAGCTTCGGGTCCCGCGCCTACGTCACAGTGACCGAGTGAAGCCAGCCACAGTCGAGCGTGTGCCTGCTGTACTACCCTATGTCAGAGGAGTCACAGACAAGGTTGGCTACATCTTGAAGCGAGCTTCCATTAAAACGTACTTCAAGCCGCTGAAGAAGATTGGTCAATTTTTACCATCCGTCAAGTGTCATATCCCTCTACAAGATGCAGGAGTGTACAAGCTGGATTGTGAATGTGGTCTCTCGTACATAGGACAAACAAAAAGATCTATTAAAACCCGCGTTAAAGAACATATAGCTGACGTGAAGCACCGACGTATCGGGAAGTCTGCAGTTTGTGAACATGTTCAGGATCGTCCCCGTCATTACATTAGATTTGATAGACCACAAATCCTCGCAAAAGAACACCGATTCCTCCCAAGGATGATTCGCGAGGCTATTGAAATTAAAAAACATCCTAATTTCAATAGAGAAGATGGATGGGTGCTGCCATCTGCTTGGGATCCCATAATTAATAAAATCAAATCCAAACCCAAGTATACCACTGCTAGACTTCAAGATACTGTAAGCTCATTCTGCGTAAATCGAACCAAAAATTAATATTAAAAAACTGAAGGTAGCCGGGCTAACTATGACAGCAGGACGTCAAACAACTCAGTCCCCCGTGACCACGGGTGCTGGAAAGCACCCGAAACGTCGGGAATATAAAAATAAGTTAATATACGCGATAAAATCCGTAAAATTAGTTTTATTTAAAAATGTGTAGTGTTCGCGTAAATATAAGAAATCAGTATTAAAAAAACTTTTTTTAATAGTTTTAAAGAAACAGTTTTTATGTCCCTTATTTATAGAACCATGTTCCAGCTATATTATGGTTCGTCTCAAACGGGGAAGGACCACGCTCTCAGAGAATAATACAGTGAAATAGCAGCTTAATGCCGCTGTGTTTCATATGGAGGGTGTTTATTCCATCTTAGTCCTCAGCAGTGACAACGCTTCTGCGTTTTGATTCTTAATCGAGGATGACATGTCTATGGGCCACAGTATCTACTTGCCATCAGCTGGCTCGCTTGTTGTTGATGTATTCTTTAGTGTTGTTCTATTCTATACGTATATAACAATGTTTATATACGTGGTAGAGCCATGCTGCAGCTATATTAGTGGTATAGTTGTAGCACGAATGGGTCGGCTAGACCGGGGAAGGACCACGCTCTCACAGAATACCAACGTAAAATAGCAGTTTAACACTGCTCTGTTTCGTATGGTGAGTGTAGAGTACCGGAGACCCTTTTCACTGGAAAAGAGGCATTCCATCTTAGTCCTCACGGGTGACAACGCATCTGCATTTTGATTCGCAAACGAGGATAAATGTAGATATCTATGGGCCACAGCAACCACTTACCATCAGGTGGACTGTGTCCTCGTTTGTCACCCGATCCTATAAAAACGCATATTTCATGGTAGGTAAATATATATATACATTAGCCCATAATTAACAAATGGAAGAGAGCAGTAATAACTTAAAAAATAAATAAAACTTTTTATTTTTGATCTTTAAAAACATAGAAATATTAATGCCAGCACCTATTTCCCTCTCACTGCGCACATGAATATCGATATGGATCGCGAAATAGTACGCTCGTAGTATGCGATATAGCTAAAATAAAACTAGCTTTACGGATTTAATCGCGTATAATAACTTATTTTATATTCCCGACGTTTCAAGAAGTTTACAGCACCCATGGTCACGGGGGTGACTGAGGTGTTTGAAATCCCAATGTCAGTGTTTAATCACGGCTACCTCTAGATTAAAATTATTAATTTTTGTTCCAATCTACGCAGTATGAACTTACAGTATCTTGAAATCTTGCAGTTGTATGCTTGGGTTGTATAATTAAGCCTCTCTATTCCTTATCCCTACATTTCTACATTTTTACATTCCAATATTATTTAGTACTTATTGTAAGTATTATTAGCTTATTTTATATTAGTTGTTGTTAGTACGATTAACTATATATATTTTCAGAGATATGGATCTCATTTTGAGTAAAGGCCTCCTCCATCTGCTTCCATAATTCTCTATTTTTACTTTTACTCATCCAGTCTTTTCCTGCATACTGTATTATATCATCAGCCCACCGTTTGTGTGGTCTTCCAATTTTCCTTTTGCCAGATACCGGTCCCTTCCATCGTGTGGTTTGTATTGTCCACCTTTATCTGGGTACGTGACGTGTCCTGCCCATTTCCACTTTAACGTTGGGGCTTGCGTGAGTGCATCAGTTATTTTTGTTCTTTGTCTTATTATATTGTTTTTTACTTTATGTATTTTATTTATATTTAAGGTGCTCCTTTCCATTGCTCTCTATGTTGTATTTATTTTCTGTTTCACTTTCTTTGTATGTGTCCACGTTTGGCAGCCGTATAGTAGACTAGGCAAGAGGCAGGTGTCCATTACAGTTCTCTTTATTTTCATACTGTAATTTACTTTTAGAATTTCTTTTATTGGCCAAAACTTTGTTAATGCAATATTTTTTCTTCTTTGTACTTCATCTCCGTTGTTAGTTTTCATGAAAGATATTTGTTTCCCCAGGTAAATGTAGTTTTTTACGTATTCTATATTGTTTCCTTTTATTTTGATGGGTACATTGAGACTGTCGGTCATTATCTTAGTCTTGCTAACATTCATGTCCAAACCTACTTTTGAACTTTCTTGGTCTAGTGAATATACCATATCATTAAATTGCTTAGCTGTTTCAGAAAATATCACTATGTTATCTGCAAACCTAAGATGATTTAAACGACGCCCATTTATATTAATGCCATGTTTTGTCCAATTTAAATGTTTAAATATATTTTCCAACACAGCAATGAATAGTTTCGGCGAAAAGGGATCGCCTTGCCTGACTCCTCTTTCTATTTTTTATTAAATTCATTGTATTTTTCTATTACTTGTTCTACAGTTTGTATGTAGTCAATTGTGCTGAATCCTGAGCGAAAACCTGCTTGTTCTATTGCCTGAGAAGCGTCAATTTCTTTTGTTATACATTGTAGTATGATAGATGTAAAGAGCTTGTACATACTTGTCAGTAAACTTATGGGTCTGTAGTTTCCGATATCTAAAGGGTTTCCTTTTTTATAAATTAATATAAGGTCAGATGTACACCATTGCTTCGGTACCATTTCTGTGTCTAATATCATATTAAAGAGGTGTATTAAGTGTTTAAGTAAGATAGTGGTAGTAATTTAAGGGTTTCGTTTGTTAACCCATCAGGCCCTGGACTTTTTTCATTTTTGAGTATTTTTATATTCGAGAGCATTTCTTCTTCTTCAATTGATTTAACTGTATTTACTCTAGATTTATTATCAATTTCTTCTTCAAATGCATTCTCGTCTTCCTTCTTTTTGTAGAGTTGTTTATAAAATTTCGTAACATGTCCTATTACATCTTTTTGACTTATTTTCTTGAATTGTTTTCCAGTTTTTGTATCCATTTCATTTGAAGAGTTAGTTCTTTGAAGGCTCTCTTAGTACTTCTAAAGCTATTTATATTTTTTGTTATTATCTGTTCTCTATGTTTAAAGTAGTCGAGTTTTATTGATTTATTTGTAATTTCAAAGAGTTTGTTAAGTTCACTTTTCTTTTCTTTGTTTTTATTCTTTGTGTTTATTAGTTCAATGCGTTTCTTAATCAGTTTTTTTGTATGTTCGCTAAGTATTGAATTTCGTTTCTTTTGAGTAACCTTATTATTTTTTAAACTAGATGTTATGTTATCTTCAAGTTAGTCATAGTAGGTTTGAACATTCTCAGGTATAGTAGTTATATTGTCTTCAAGATTGGATTTCAGGCTTTCAGTGTATTTATTAACTTCGTAATCTGTTCTTGGGCTTTTTATTGAATTTTGAAATGATTTTCTGCTTTTTTTTTGGTTGGTATAAATCAAACGTTGTTTTTAGCAAATTTGACTTGTTTTAGAGCTTCAATGTGCTTACAATGTTAGGTTTATTAGTTAAAATAAAGTCTATTTCATTTTCGCTCTTCTCATTAGGTGACGTCCAGGTCCACCTTCTTTTGGTTTTTTTCTGGAATAATGTTTTTTTTTTATAGAAGAGGGGGCAAACGAGCATGCGGCTCACTTGACTACCGCCGCCCATGAACAATCTCAACATCAGGGGAATTGCAGATGCGTTGCCGGCCTTTTAAAAAGGAGTAGGCTCTTTTCTTGAAGGTCCCTAAGTAGTATTGGTCCAGAAAAATTGCTGGTGGTAATCAATTCCACAAAGAAGTTGTGCGAGGAAGAAAACATCTTCTAAATTACACAGTGGTGGACTGCCAATCATCCAGGTGGTATGGATGGTAACGTAAGTTTTGTCGCAATGTGCGATGGTGAAATTGTGCGGCTGGGATTAATCCGAACAATTTCTCAAAGCACTCCCCGTGGTAAATGCGATAAAATACGCAAGGGACGCAACATCTCTACGCAGTGCCAGTGTATCGAGCCGATCAGAAAGAACTCGGTCGTCGACGATTCGAACCGCTCTGCGCTAGATGCAGTGAAGGGGAAGAAGCTGACGCTGGGGTGCCCCGGCCCAGAGATGAGAACAGTATTCCATGTGAGGATGGATTTGCGCTTTGTAAAGTTGCAAGCGATGTGCCAGCATGAAATACTGTCTCGCTCTGCTGAGCACGCCAAGCTTTTTTGAGGCCAATTTGGCCTTCCCTTCCAAGTGACCACAAAACTGCACACTCTTCGATATGTCGACGCCGAGGATTCCGATGCTAGCTGAGGCAGCAAGGGGAGTGCCTTGAAACTGAGGAGATACGACAAAGGGTTTTTTTAGCGGTAAACGCGCAAACTTGTGTCTTCTGGATATTGACCTGGACTAGATTTAGTCGCCCCTAATGCGAGACTTTGTTCAGCAAAGACTCGACTTCAGACACAAGTTTGTCCCGGTACTCGGCGACGTTTTCCCCGAGAAATATTGACACGGCTTGTATATAAAGCATCACCAGTGCTGTCGTCCGCATAGTAATGAATGTTATTAGTTTGCTACATATCATTGATATGCAGAAGAAACAGCGTTGGTGATAGCAAGCAGCCTTGTGGAACACCACCGTTGATAGGCTTGAAATCAGAGCATGCACCGTCTGCTACGACCTTGATGTTTAGATCAGCAAGGAAACTGGTGATCTATTTGCACAATTTCTCGGAAAGCCCATAGGAAGGAAGCTTCGAAAGAAGCGCTTTGTGCCAGACCCGATCGAAGGCCTTCGCTATGTCCAAACTAACGGCCAATGCCTTCCCCTTGGACTCTACTGCCTCCACCCATCTATGAGTCAGGTAGACCAGAAGATCACCAGCTGATCGATCCCGACGAAAACCGTACTGGCGATCACTAATCAGCTGGTGATCCTCAAGGTACTTCATAAACTGGCAGTTTATAATGGATTCCATTATTTTGGAGAACAAGGAGGTTATGGCGATAGGCCTGTAGTTGGACGGGTCTGAGCGGTCGCCTATTATTATTATTTATACTTTATTGTACACCACAAAAAAAAAACGATAAAAAAGAACAAATTACAAGGAGTAAAACTTAAGAGGTAGGTACAATAAGGCGGTCTTATCGCTAATAAGCGATCTCTTCCAGACAACCTTAAGATTAGGAGAAAGTTGTTCTATTGGACAGTGGGAGGTGGTGTATATTATAGTAAACTTACATACTAATACCTAAATAAACTAAACTGATACATAATGAAAAAAATAATACACTAATATATACATTCAAAATATAATAGACATACATAAGATTAAGTAGGCAAATATACATAAAAATTAAATAAAAAAATACAGAGAGGATACAAAAAATACATGTCGCAAATGATGACCAGTAGTTAATGCACTGTTAGGTAGTAATTTTTGACGTCAGTCTTAAACTTTTCTAGTGTTTTCGCACGACGAATTTGCGAAGGAAGATCATTCCATAAGCAGATGGCCTTAACTGTGAAGGAGTTTTTAAAGTATTTAGTTCGATATGAATGTGGTGCGAGTATAAGTTCTCCGGCTGACCGTAGAACTCTGTCCGGTCTGTCATGACCAAGAAACTTAAAGTTTTCCTTTAGATAGCTAGGAGTCATTGGATCGAATAATACACAGTACAGAAGAGAAACAATTTGTAGGTTCCGGCGAAGGCGAATGGGTAACCACTTGAGCTTTAAACGGAATTCGGAGACATGGTCATATTTGCGCAAGCCAAATATGAACCTAATAGCCAGATTTTGAATACGCTCAAGTTTGTTTAGTTGATCTTCAGTTACATCAAGATAGCTTGCGCCCGCATAATCGAGAATAGAGAGGAGTAAAGATTGTGCTAACATAATTTTAGTAGGAATGGGAAGGAAAGAACGTAAACGCCGCAATAAACCCATAGCAGCAAAAGTCTTTCTGCTAACTTCTTTCAATTGATGAGACCACGAGAAAGTAGTATCGAAGTGGATACCAAGATTTTTAACGGTGCTACTGTAAGGTATTACAACACCATTCAATACCACCGAGGGAAAGTTATTCCAGTCAACTCTTGAAATCATCCCAGCACCACCAACAATAATGGCCTGCGACTTACAAGGATTAACCTTAAGCCCATAGTATTTACTCCATTCGCTAATAGCCGCCAGGTCAGCATTGATGGCAGAAACAGCGGTAGGCAGGTTCTCAAGAGTTGACTGCGTATACACTTGAAGATCGTCTGCATACATGTGATAGAGAGAAGAAATTTTGTGACAGATCGAATTAATGAAGATAGCAAAGAGTAAAGGAGACAACACACCACCTTGAGGCACTCCAGCTGGTAGTTCACACCAAGATGAAAATTTATCTTCAACGCGAATACGCTGCCGGCGGCCCCTAAGATAACTTTGAAACCATCCAACCACTGATGGAGATATGTTAATGGAACGTAACAGGCTCAACAAGATATCAAAATCTACGGTATTGAAGGCATTGCTAAAATCTAATAATACCAACACAGTGAGCTGTTTATTATCCATACCTCGTCGAATATCGTCAGTAACTTTAACCAGAGCTGTAGTCGTACTATGACCTGACCGGAAACCGGATTGAACAGGATTTAAAAGGGAATTTCTATCTAGATATTGACATAATTGTTGAAAAACTAGTTTCTCTAGGACTTTAGATAGAAACGGAAGAATGGAAATTGGGCGAAAGTCGGTAAAATGTGAGGCTTGGGCCTTCTTAGGGAGAGGAATTACTTGTGCGCTTTTCCAAGCTTCGGGGAATTTAGACGTGGAGATAGATTTATTCAGGATATGGGTGAGAATGGGAGTAACAAATTCAAGGATTGGTAAGATCATGTTACGACTAACACTGTCATCACCCACGGCTTTAGACGAGATGGACAATATGTTCTTTTTAACATCACAGTCAGTGAAAGGAGTGAACTTAAACGGTGGGAAATTAGGAGTTGGCGTTGAAGAAAGAATACTCAGAGTGCGTTCTTTATCTGAGCTGTCTATTGTACTAGAAGAAGTAAAATGTTGGTTAAGGAGTTCAATATCAAAATTATGCTGAAATGAGCTAGAAGATGCTTTGCCAACTCCAAGTGATTGAAGAAATTTCCAAACCTTGGCAGTGTCGCCGTTTTCGACTGATTTATGAATGTGGCGTCGTTGTGCATCCCTACACAATGTATTGCAGCGATTCCTAACTTTTTTGTAGTTTCGCAGATTTTTGTCAGATCTTTCAGCCTTGAGTTTGCTTTTCGCGAAGCCTTTTTTGATAATAAGATGTTTAAGGTCATCGGTCAGCCATGGCGCAGGTGAGTGCATCATCTTTATTGGTTTTACTGGTGCATGAACGTCATATAGTTGTATGAGAAAAGAGTTAAACAACTCAACCTTTGTATCGACCGTAGAGGCATTTTCCACAGCGGTCCAATCCAAAAGGCGAGCATCTTCAATAAGACGTTCTTTGTCCATTCCACTAAAATTACGTTGCAGAAGGATTCTCGATTTTACTTTAGGAGGACGAACTTTGTATGTAAGAAATAAGAGATCGTGGTAAGAAAAAACATCAGCCTCATGTTGGCCGTGCTTCTGGACAAAATCAGGCGAGGAAACAATAATTAAGTCAAGTAAAGATGGGGTACAATCAGGAAGATTATGTGTAGCAGAAAGCGGTAATATATGTAAGTTACACGCCTGTACAATGGATTGTAGCTTCTTACACCGATTGTCTCTTTTAAGTAAACATGTATTAAAATCACCCATAATTATGGTGTGACTATAGGACGGGGACAATTTTTCTAATAAACATTCAAATGAGGAGAAGTAATCAATGTGGAGAGACGGACTGTAACAAACGCCTAGAAGAATTTTCGTATGAGACAGAGTAACTTCAATAAATAAATGCTCGACCGCATTAGAAGGAGGAGGCTGAGTTGACAAACTTACAACAGTAAAGGGAATGTAAGAACGAAGGTAAATCGCCACCCCTCCACCCCCCTTACCAATACGGTCGTTGCGAATGAGATGAAATCCCGGTAATGAGTATGAAGTGGATGGTAAGCATGGCTTCAACCAAGATTCGGAAACAAGAATAGCGTGAATGTTACGGGACTCAAAAGACGCAAGCATATCAGGATAGTGGGCTGGAACACTTTGTGCATTTAAGTGAATCACATTAAAATTCATCAGAGAATCTGAGAAGTACGAATTAAGGGCATCATTTAACGGAATAGAAGACATTGTACTGTGAAAGCTAAACTCACTAGATGTAACATCACTTGGCAAAGACAAAAAATCATCAAAATCATCATTAACAACACTATTATCGAACGACATTATAAAATAAACTAAAAATATATATAATAAACTATTAAATAACAAAAGGTATGAAAAATAAATATACGGAACCCCAACCCGCCAGCAGTCTGAAAGAGATTTACATTAGTTAAAAAAACATATATCGTATGTTTCAAAGCAACTAACACAAAGTAACAAAAAAATGATAAAATCAAAAAAAAAAAAAACAAATCGTGACGAAAAACGATAAAGTGAAAACTTAAACAGCATTTAGCCAATTTTAAGAATAATGTATTATTGGTAGTATATTAATAACATAATAAGCATGTATAACATTAAATAACCAAAATTAAGCATAACGCTATAAAAAACTAGTTATAAATAACGTTACGTTAATAGCGCTTTTATTGTATCATTTTCACTCATAGACATAGTATTTTCATTGCATAAACGAAACGCAATAAGCAATAACAAAGACAGGTTTTAAATAGTGATTTATAAACTCTATGGTTGAGAATTCTGCTTTACAATCTGTGGTTGTAACTGCACGATTACATCTAGCTTGCTACATATATATTTATCTATGATTACATCATTACATTACACAAATGACGTTAACGAAATGTCTTATGATAATCATGTTATGGCATACACAAACAATAAAAAAAAAATTAGGAATTCGGTAAATTAAAGTTAAATATTAATTGATTATGCTACATATAACATAAAACACAAAAAATAACTCAACTGTAAATTCCCAATAGACATACAGGCATATTCGAAACAGATACACAAGAATTTAAATGAAACTAATTTTACGGATTTTATCGCGTATATTAACTTATTTTACATTCCCGACGTTTCAAGCACTTTACAGCACTCATGGTCACGGGGGGGACTGAGGTGTATGACGTCCCAATGTCATAGTTAACCACGGCTACCTCCAGATTAAAAATTATTAATTTTTGTTCCGATCTACGCAGTATGAACTTACAGTATCATGAAGTCTTGCAGTTGTATGCTTGGGTTGGGATTTAATTTTATTAATTATGGGATCCCAAGCAGATGGTAGCACCCAGCCATCTTCTCTATTGAAATTAGGATGTTTTTTGATTTCAATAGCCTCGCGAATCATCCTTGGAAGGAATCGGTGTTCTTTAGCGAGGATTTGTGGTCTATCAAATCTAATGTAGTGATGGGGGCGATCCTGTACATGTTCACAGACTGCAGACTTCCCGGAGCGTCTATTCTTCACATCAGCTATGTGTTCTTTAACGCGGGTTTTAATGGATCTTTTAGTTTGTCCTATATAAGAGAGACCACATTCACAATCCAGCTTGTACACTCCTGCATCTTGCAGAGGAATATTACACTTGACTGATGGTAAAAACTGACTAATCTTCTTCGGCGGCTTGAAATATGTTTTAATGGAAGCACGCTTCAAGATGTAGCCAATCTTGTCAGTGACACCTCTGACATATGGCAGTACAGCAGGCACTCGCTCGACTGTGGCCGGCTTCACTCGTTCGCTGTGACGTAGGCGCGGGACCCGAAGCTTATTGTCGTGCAAAACTTGCTTGACGTGTTGGAGCTCGGCGGCCAGGTGTTTACTGTCACAGATCCCTCGTGCTCTCTGAAACAAAGATTTACCCACGGTAGCTAACTGTGAAGGATGGTGGTGAGAATCACCGTTTAAATATCTATCTGTATGGGTCTTTTTTCTATACACAGTGTGGCTCAAGGTGTTATCAGGATTCCGAATTACTAATACATCTAGAAAAGCTAAAGAATTGTTTGCCTCTAACTCCATTGTGAACTGAATTTTAGAATTTAAGGAGTTAAGATGGTCTAAAAATGCAGTTACTTTATCTAAAGGTAGAATTGTGAAAGTGTCGTCTACGTACCGCTTGTAGAATCTTGGGTTTATTGGAGAAGTAAGCAGGGCTTTCTCCTCAAAGTCCTCCATGAATATATCGGCGACAATGGGAGATACAGGTGAGCCCATCGCCACTCCATCTACTTGCTTGTAGAACTCCTCCTTCCACAATAGGTAGCCAGATGTAAGGCAGTGTCTGAGTAATACTGCATATTCTACGGGCATGTTGTTTTCCTCTAGCCTTCTAGTAACAATCGAGATGCAGTCTTCAACAGGTAGGCATGTGAATAGAGACTGCACATCAAAACTCACCATAGTTTCATTGTCTGCCAGATGTAGGTCTTTAATCTCGCTGACAAAATGGTAGGAATCCTTTGTGTGTGCTCTTGTATGTCCCTTGAGCGGTGAGAGTATATTCGCTAAGTATTGAGCCAATCTGTAAGTTGGTGAATCGATTTGGCTCACTATAGGACGTAGTGGAGCATTGGGCTTGTGTATTTTTGGTAACCCATACAACTTCGGTGGTTTAGCACACGTAGGTATCATCGATTATCGATTGGCTCAATACTTAGCGAATATACTCTCACCGCTCAAGGGACATACAAGAGCACACACAAAGGATTCCTACCATTTTGTCAGCGAGATTAAAGACCTACATCTGGCAGACAATGAAACTATGGTGAGTTTTGATGTGCAGTCTCTATTCACATGCCTACCTGTTGAAGACTGCATCTCGATTGTTACTAGAAGGCTAGAGGAAAACAACATGCCCGTAGAATATGCAGTATTACTCAGACACTGCCTTACATCTGGCTACCTATTGTGGAAGGAGGAGTTCTACAAGCAAGTAGATGGAGTGGCGATGGGCTCACCTGTATCTCCCATTGTCGCCGATATATTCATGGAGGACTTTGAGGAGAAAGCCCTGCTTACTTCTCCAATAAACCCAAGATTCTACAAGCGGTACGTAGACGACACTTTCACAATTCTACCTTTAGATAAAGTAACTGCATTTTTAGACCATCTTAACTCCTTAAATTCTAAAATTCAGTTCACAATGGAGTTAGAGGCAAACAATTCTTTAGCTTTTCTAGATGTATTAGTAATTCGGAATCCTGATAACACCTTGAGCCACACTGTGTATAGAAAAAAGACCCATACAGATAGATATTTAAACGGTGATTCTCACCACCATCCTTCACAGTTAGCTACCGTGGGTAAATCTTTGTTTCAGAGAGCACGAGGGATCTGTGACAGTAAACACCTGGCCGCCGAGCTCCAACACGTCAAGCAAGTTTTGCACGACAATAAGCTTCGGGTCCCGCGCCTACGTCACAGCGAACGAGTGAAGCCGGCCACAGTCGAGCGAGTGCCTGCTGTACTGCCATATGTCAGAGGTGTCACTGACAAGATTGGCTACATCTTGAAGCGTGCTTCCATTAAAACATATTTCAAGCCGCCGAAGAAGATTAGTCAGTTTTTACCATCAGTCAAGTGTAATATTCCTCTGCAAGATGCAGGAGTGTACAAGCTGGATTGTGAATGTGGTCTCTCTTATATAGGACAAACTAAAAGATCCATTAAAACCCGCGTTAAAGAACACATAGCTGATGTGAAGAATAGACGCTCCGGGAAGTCTGCAGTCTGTGAACATGTACAGGATCGCCCCCATCACTACATTAGATTTGATAGACCACAAATCCTCGCTAAAGAACACCGATTCCTTCCAAGGATGATTCGCGAGGCTATTGAAATCAAAAAACATCCTAATTTCAATAGAGAAGATGGCTGGGTGCTACCATCTGCTTGGGATCCCATAATTAATAAAATTAAATCCCAACCCAAGCATACAACTGCAAGACTTCATGATACTGTAAGTTCATACTGCGTAGATCGGAACAAAAATTAATAATTTTTAATCTGGAGGTAGCCGTGGTTAACTATGACATTGGGACGTCATACACCTCAGTCCCCCCCGTGACCATGAGTGCTGTAAAGTGCTTGAAACGTCGGGAATGTAAAATAAGTTAATATACGCGATAAAATCCGTAAAATTAGTTTCATTTAAATGTGTAGTGTTCGCGTAAATATAAGAAATCACTAGATACACAAGAGTACATACACGAAAAATTTACTTCTTAGCAACTCTTTTCGACTTAATTTGAGTAGACCTGGTATCTTTTACCGCACTTGCAACAACTGTCACAGCAGACGAGGCCTGCACCACCAACTCCGAGCTCGGGATAACATCCAGGTCCAGTCTGGAGCAGACACGGTGCCGTGTTTGGTCTGGACCTAATACCAATATGGTGCCATCCTTCGTCCAGCACTTCGAAACTCCGAACCGTTTACGCGCCTCCTGGAATACAGCATGTCGACTTTGTGTGAGGAATTCCGACAAGGTGATTCCAGTGCCTTTAAGATTCTTCTTTGCCAGCCATACTTTGTCTTTCATCGCAATGTCGCGAAATTTCACAAGGATCGCACGGGGCCTGTCAGTTCCCGTTTGACCCAGACGGTGGGACCGGCTAATGGAGTCTGATGTGATACCAGGGATTTTTAAGTAGTCGGATAATACCTTCACAGCACAGGCGGTTGTGTTCTCCTTCTTGTCTTCATTTACACCATGCACCAGCAAAATTTTTCTCCGAGATCTCATCTCCATATCATCATTCTGACGGGTCAAGATTTCTACTTGTAATTGCAAGTTCTCAAGCGCAGTTAGAACAAAGGAACGGAATGTGTTGAACTGATGATTGATATTTGAAGTAGGGCTCGTAGCTGGAATTGCGCTCTTAAGGTCCTTTTGGAACTCAGCCATCCTCAAGTTAAAGTGCTCAGTGAGGTCCGCAACAGATTTCTTAATGGACTCCATTTAACTTTTAGGTTATTGTGTGCGAAGATAACAATATGCTCACTAGTTACTTTGAATTATATTATCAGACTAAACTGGCAGGAGTTGGGATATCACAAATACATTAATTTTATATACAGCACTATTAATATTATATATTTAACGAAAATTTTTACAGAGCAGTAAATAAAGCGTCTAATTTATTCCACTCCTACCGTCAAAAAAATCCTATTTTAGGGATAGGGTGGACAAAAGCTGTCTTCTATGAATTCGCGACTACGCCTTGTGAGTAGGAGTACCGGAAAAGACGCCTTAAAACCGGTGCCAACTCTAGAGCACACGTCTTCAGCACAATGGGAGGGATTCCATCAGGCCCACTCGACTTGCTGACGTCCAGGGAGAATAGTGCTTTACGAACCGAGCGCTGTGTAAATCGCACATCCGGCATGGAACATTCACACCGCGGGATGGTCGGCGGTGTATTCCCCCCGTCATCTAGCGTCGAGTTGGACGCAAAGAGAGAGCTTAAAAGATCGGCTTTCTCCTTTGCGGCATGGGCCAGTGAGTCATCCTCTCTGTGCAGGGGTGGAAGAGATGACTGACAGAAGTTCCCTTGGACAGCCTTGGCGAGAGACCAGAATGCACGGATTCCCGAAGGAAGGCGAACTAGCTTCTCGCCAATTCTGGCGATGTGCTCAGACCTTGCCTTGGCAATGACGCTTTTGAAGGACCTGGAGGCGGAATTATACTTCTTTTTAAGTGCGCTGGTGTTTACATCCCGAGACGATGATGCGTCAGCCCAGGCCCGGTAGCCTACGACGGGCACCACAGAGGATGGAATAAAAAGTTTCATACCTTGAAGTACCACATCAGCAACAGAATCGGCAACCGCCCCCAAGGGTAGGATGCAAAATAAGACCGCATCCCGTCCCAATCGGCCGACCTATAGTGCCAAACACGGCGGCAAGCTGCAGATTGCAACTGCGATGGGAACGTGAGTGACACCGTACTCCGGATCAGACAATGGTCTGAAGAGCCCAGAGGGGCATCGACGGAGACCTGATATCCGTCCGGATGAGAGGTCAGCAGAAGTCCCAACAGGGAAGGTACATGAACCTCCACATCTGGTATCCGCGTAGGCGAAGTAACCAGTAGTGTTAGACCATATGCAAAGGCAAATGGTCTAAAATTATTAACCCGCATGTTCGGTTAAACGAGAACCAAGCCATTCAGCGTGGTGGGCGTTAAAATCACCGAGTATCACGATCTCTGCGGATGGAACCTGTTGTAGCACGGAGTCTGCAGCCACGTGGTCGATGCGTCGGTCTGTATCGGCATTACCGCTATGGAACCTATAGAGGCACCCGTAGACGCGGGGATGGTTGTCGCTGTCTATGCGCAGCCATAGGATGGACAGGTCCGTACCTTCAAGACTGCCGAGGCGTCGAAAACAGATATCCTCTCTGACGTATACGCAAACCCCAGCCCGAGGCACAAAGGAGTGTTCTAATTTGTACCCTGGGTAGGATAGATATGAAGTATCAGCCGGAGAGGACACCTGAGTCTCGGTTAGAAAGAGCAATGCCGGCTTCGCCGTCTCTAGATGGTAACGGACAGCGTTAAGGTTGGAATGAAGTCTCGTGATGTTGCAAAATTTACGGATAGCGTGACAGAGGTCGCTTTGGTTTTATTGCTTCGTTTGGCCCGAGCAGTTTTAGTCGCGAGCAAAATCTTGCCCCTAGAATACGCGGGGCAGCCTGAGCACCCACGCGCAGGAGTGGAGCTGTTGGGTCGTGGATGCTTAGCGAGGGGTTCTCCAGGGGTGCTGGTGCTCTCCTGGGGTAGTATTTTCTTTAATTCGACTACCATGTTGATGGTTGAGGGAGATTGGGCCTTCGGCTACCTGCACTTATCAAGCGCAACGCAGAGGTAAACCTCTACTTTACGCTGGTATTCTGTGAGGTCGTGGTACCATCCCGGTTCGAGCCGGCCCATCCTTGCGACAGCAAAAGCTGTCGCGTGGCTCTACCACTGTTTGAATGTGTTCATGATTGACAACTTGTATGCGAGAGCATAATTTATTAGTCTTTTGCCCCTTTTATTGCGTTCTCCGTAACCGTAGCTTCCCATAAAGAAGCATTTTTGTTTCTTGGGCCACCCTACTTTAGCGTTAAAGTCACCCATAACTATTATTATATTATCTGCTAAAAAGTGTGCTTTTAGCATATCGCTGTAAAAAGTTGCGATGTCTTCTTCTTGCGATGCTTCTGTTGGTGCATCCTCGGTTTCTAGTCGCAGTAGAGCAACCCTTTCAGAGATCCCTGTGAAATTAGATATCATATGTTTATGTTTTTTCTTTACCAGGAATCCTACCCCATGTAAGCCTTTTGTTTGCCTAATGTAACATAGGATGTATTCTCGATATTCTTCAATGCTGTAACCAGTTTTCTTTATTTCGGATAATCCGAGTATATTAAAATCGATTTCTTCTAGTGCATAAGTAAGTTGTAACTATCGTTCAATTGATGAAAGGGATCGTACATTAAATGTACCTATTTTCAAAGTGGAGTTTTCAACTCTTGTTTCTTTTTATTTCTAATATTTTTATTTTTGTTACCAATTTTATTACAAATTTTACTGTTACTCTTGGAATTCTTGAATGAAGGGTAGTGGTCTAATTCCCCACGAGGACCATTTGGCCACGAGGAGCCGGCTTGGGGAATAAATATTTCATTGTTTCTGTTATTTTACTTTAATTGTTATCTTGTTCCGGTGGCTGATGTTTTTATGTCATTGTTTCTGTTCATTAGGTTTAGAAGGTTAAGGAAAGGAATCTCCTTCTTCCTCTCATTATATCGAAAGCATTTGCCCTATTCGTTTTGGATGGCGCGTACTGTTTTCGAGGCTGATGTGTATTTGCTTTGTGTTTTTTCTTTGATGATTAGTTTAGCATTATCTTTTAAGCCGTGTTTTCATTAATCTCAGTACCTAATGATTATAATCTTTTATAGTAGCTTTACAATATGTTGATGCGTCACATTGCGCAGCCCTTGGGCGATTTCGACGGCAAGTTGAGCCAGCATACAGTTGGCGATATTATCTCAAGGCGTCTAAGCAGATAGACACCTTATCTTATCTTGAAAATCATGGTATGGCGGTAGGGATGCAACATCGCTCATAAAAAAGCGATATTAGAACCTCGATATTTTCGATAATGAAGTATCGATTTTAAAAACATCAAAGTATATAAATAATATATTTTTGATATTTTTGTCACCATCTAAATATGTATATATATATATATATATATATATATATATATATATATATATATAAATATATATCTCTATATATAAAAATTACGTGTCGCGTTGTTTGTCCGCGATAAACTCCTAAACTACTGACCTGATTTCAATTAAATTTTGCACACTCTGTGCGGTTTGGCCCAACTTGAGAGATAGGATAGTTTTTATCTTGATAAGTGACACTCAATATTTTTTAAACGAATTTAAGGATTTTTTATAAGAAAGGTCGTCGAAAAGGGCAGAACAACGTCTGCCTGACCAGCTAGTATATATATATATATATATATAAATAATAAATAATTATATATATATATATATAATCATTTTGAAGAGAAATGTAACGTCAGCAATTAAAAGTTAATTTAAACGTGATAGAATCCGTAAAAATTAGTTTCATTTATTGAAAAAAGAAGTATAATAATCAAACATTATATTTATGTCAGTTTAGGAAGTTTTACACTATTTATTTTTACACATTTATTTTAATCGAATAAGTATTATTTTTAAACATAATAATAGTAGATTATACTTAGTCTAGTTACGTTCTAGTTACTCGACTACACCGAGTAAGTAATTCATTCTTGGGGCGATATATACGCTTTCACAACAACTGGAATTTTTAAAATATACAAAATTTTACCTGCTCAAAGTTTAAAAACTTTATTAAACTAAGTTTCTTTAAAACGAGTTATTATAATATTAAGGAATTTATGGATGACAATAACCCCTGGGAATGAGGTGATCACTACCATGCTATTTATAATTAGTTGTGTTGTTAATTGTGTACATGTTGTAAGCTGTTATTTAAAAAAAAGTCCCGCTGGGTTTTTTACTGGTTCTTCCTAGGACAGAGGTTTTTTTCGAACCAGTGGTAATTAAACAAAAGAGTGCCTTTCAATAAGTATCATTTATAATCTATATTGAATAAAAAAGTTTCTGTTTCTGTTTTTGTTTCTGTTTCTATCGTATGTCCACATGATACTTCTCTACTTGGATACTCTGGTAAAGTTTAAAAAAATATTTTATTGTTAGTATCGTTTTATTCAAAGTTACATTGAAATTAAAATTTAAAGTTTTATACCTAAGTTGACTGTAGGTATAATGAATGGAGACTTTTTTTTATAAAAAAAACATTACTATTGTTATGAAATAAGTACCTATTTAATATAATTCTTAAAATAATAAACAAAACCCGGTCTCGATACGTCAAATTTTTCGAGAGTTATCGTGACCATGTAAAAAAAAATCCGGACGTCCACGGAATTTTTTTTCAGTTTTCGTAAAGTAGCAAAATAATATATATATATATAGAAAATATGAGATAGATTGATTTAATTTTCTTGAAATAAATCTACTCATATTATAGTATGAGTGCAAATCAGTTGTTGTAGAGGTAGTTAAAGAGCAAAAAATTTCTTGGCCTTAACGTATTGAGAGTAAAGCACAACCTCAACCGCTTTGCGGTGTGAAGTGTGCGATATGTCGATGAGGGTTATACTCAGAATAATCAAACTGTATTCGCTGAAGATCATACAGATTTACGTATCAACTTCGGAACATCACGATGTAGAAGTGTACGAAATGTATAAGATAAGAGGATATCTCTAGAGTCAAGCATTCCTCGTAACCCACTATACGGTGTTAGTGGGAGACTTCAACGCACAACTAGGCACAAGAGAGAACGATGAGCATAAAGTAGGGAAATTCGGAAGCTGGCCGACTTTATTGAGAAAGAGAGATTCTTTATGATGAACTCTTTCTTCCAAAATCGGCCCCACAGAAAGTGGACCTGGTCAAGCCCAGATAATTCGATAAAAAATGAGATTGAATTCATTATGACGACCAGATGATAACTGTTCAGTGATGTATCAGTGATCACGAGGGTGAAAACAGAAGGCGATCACCGAATGGTTAGAGACACACTGAACCTAAACCTAAAGCTAGAGAGGTCACGTCTAGTAAAGTCAATGCTCGGTCCCTTTCGTTCTCTTATCCTAAGCCCCGAAAACATTCAGCTCATATTACAAAATCCTTTTCAGTGCCTAGAAGATTGCAATTCTGTGGACAATATGAATGACAAGCTTGTGGAAACAGTCCATGCTGTCGGAGCTAAGTTCTGTAAGACCCGTCGGAAAAGAATACAAAAACTCTCCGATCACAATCTTATCTCATGACTGTTACACTGGAGATGAACATTCAGTCTACTGCAGATTTGACAGGATGCAGGAAACTCAACATACAGATCTACAAATGCATGCAGCGGGACTCGCACAACTTCAATACAGCTCGTATTGAAGAAGCGATCGGACGGAACCAGGGTTCCAAAGTCTTTGCCAGAGATCTTTCTGCCAGAAAAAGCCAACTGTCGAAACTGAAGACCGAATATGGTAGAATCGTTTCCGGGACACCTGATATTTTATGTGAGTTTGAGAGATTCTATGGACATTCTATTTTAAATTCTATGGAGCTATACACGTTATCGTTGGAGCCACACGCAAGTATGAAAAACGATCCAAGAGCAAGTCTTATCCGACACTATTTTGATGATATCCCGGACGTCAGTTTGAACGAGATTTGAAAAGCTCTCCAACACCTTAAAAACGGTAAGCAATTACAGCGGAGCTTGGGAAAGCGGGCGGCAAACCGGTACTTGAAGTCCTTCAGAAGCTCTTTAATTCCCTCCTCCATGGTGACATTATTCTGGAAGCGTGGAGAAGAAGTACAGTCGTATTTTTCTTTGAGAAAGGCGAAAAAGCTTTGCTGAAGAACTAGAGAACGATTTCCCTTCTGTGCCGCGTCTACGTGTTATTTTCTAGAGTCATTACGAATCGTCTCGCACACAGACTTGACGACTTCCAGCGTATAAGAATATCTACTAACCCATATCGCCCCGTGTGTATCACCCAACCAGGAGATGGGCAGCAGCATCTTCCAAATAACAACTAAAAACAAAACTGCAGTTGCCGACCCAACTGAAAATCTTGGCCACTATAGCAAATGTTATGACGTATTCTGTACCGTGTAAAATTAATTAGCTAAGATCTGTGTTCAGAATTAGAAAAGTCTAAGAACACCTCCCTGCGTCCTACATTCGCGTACGCTAGTACAGTCACGAATAAACTAAACAGCACTATCTTTAACATAAATTTAATTATTTTCTAATGTACAGGACATTAGAAAAGAATCATTTTGTTTCGCCTCTAAACGATGCATCATCAAAAGAAAATATTATCCGCAATGACTAATCACGATAAAAACAAGCACGAGTGGGTCGGATCGACCGGGAATGACGACTCATGCAGAAGATGAGCGTAAAATAAAAAATGCTTAGTACTGCTGTATTTCGTAAGGTGTGTGACGAGAATTCAAAACTGAACTTCTGTAATGTGGCATTCTATCTTAAACCCCATGGGTAATTATATATTTGTATGATGAATATTATTGTCCCATATTACAATTAAGAACAAAGAAATTAATACAAAAAACACGTTTATTTAGCCATATCTTTAGCTAAACATCAAACGCAGATTTTTTTCGTACACGCCAACATACTTTCCTCATACATCTATGACATAAATATAATGTCTTTCATTTCTGAAGGTTAGGCATAGACATAATATATGACAGTATTTCCTTTGGTTTTGGGCCAACTTTTGTCTTCAACGTTTTAGGGATGATATAAGATATTAGCGAAATGCAATGAGAAGACAATAGCCGGTTTACAACCGTTTTAAAATCAGACTAAACCTGTGCACGGCAGTGACACGTATATGGGCTGTTGTAACTTTACCTTTTTTGCTTCGATACATTTCTCATATATGATTAGGGGCAGCTAATATATTTATTTCGTCAAAAACTATTTTTATAGGATAGGGTGATAAACGAGTACACAGACCACCTGATGGTAAGTGGTTGCTGTGACCCATAGACATCTACATCTATCCTCAATAAAAAATCAAAAGGCAGATGCGTTGTCACCCGTGAGGACTAAGATGGAATACCTATTTTCCAGTAAAAAAGGTCACCAGTTCTATACACTCACCATACAAAACACAGCAGTGTTAAGCTGCTATTTTACGCTGGTATTCTGTGAGAGCGTGGTCCTTCCACAGTCGAGCCGACCCATTCGTGCTACAACTATACTACCAATATAGCTGCAGTATGGCTCTACCACGTATTAGAATCTGAACATTTTTAAGAGTAAACAATGACATACATAAACATCACGTCGGTAATCCCCAATTGTTAGGCAGAGTCCGAAGCCGAGAGCCGAGCCACGTTTAGCCAAAACAATAATTTAAAATTAAAAAATTTGTACAACTGACTTCAGTATAAATTATTAAGAATAACTCAAAAACTATTGGTCAGACCTTGATTAATTATATGGGACCACATGAGAAGCTTTCAAAGAAAAAAATGAACCATCGAAATCGTCCAGAATCGAATTCACCCAGAAAAAAGTTATGAGGTAACACACATAAAAAAAAACATACAGTCAAATGGAGTACCGTCTCCTTTTTGAAATCGGTAGAAAAGTATAAGTATAGATTAAATATTTTGAAAGAAGCTGGCTAGGCTAATGCCTACACAATCACAAACCTAATATCCCAATAGTCGCCTTTTACGACTTTTGCTTAGTTAGTAACACCGTTGGCACATTCTTTTTTGTTATAAGTCCCACATAAATATGGGATCTATAAGTTCCAAACGAACATGGAACTGTATAGGACTAATTTATAGTAAAAATATTATGCAGAAATTATATATATATATTATCTACAAATTAAACAGACATAGTAATGTAAAGTAAGATAAAGTATGTTTTAATTAACAATACAAATGAATGAAACTTTTTTACCCTAAGACAAATCCAATTTCATAATGATTTCTTATATTTACGCAAACACTTCACATTGAATAAAACTACTTTTACGGATTCTATCGCGTTCAATTAACTTATTTTTAAATTCCCGACGTTTCTGTTGCTTTACAGCACCCATGGCCACGGAGGACTAAGGTGACTGACGTCCCGATGTCAGAGTTAACCCGGAGTATCTTCAGCTTTTTTTAAGTATTAGTTTTGGTTCGATCTACGCAGAATGAACTTACTATGTTTTGAAGTCTTGCAGTGATATGCTTGGGTTTAGTTAAAATTTTATTAATTACAGGATCCCAAGCAGGTGATAGCACCCAACCTCTTTCCCTATTGTATTTAAGATGTTTTTTTTTGTGTCTGTTGTGTTCTTTCGTAAGAATTTGTGGTCTATCAAATCTAATGTAATGGAGGAGGGGCCGTCTAGGATATGCTTGACGTGCTGTAACATTCTCTCTATAATAACTATGTTCAAACGATAGTTAAGACACACTGTCGTTTAATTAAAACGTGCATAATATAGAAACATTAAATAGCGCAGCTGGTTCTATAAACATTCTAATAATGATAATGATAATCTTACTTTAAACATGCCTCTCTTTGGTGGATCGCATTCACTGTAAATATAAACTGCTAATTTGCTTCGCTTTTGTATGTAGAAAAATAAGTAAAAATTATATTATAATGAAACAGACATTTAGAATTTTCATTTTTCTTATATATTCTAAACGTGTAGCGGCGGTGTAAGAATATCCACCTTATGTTGTCACGTGGGTATCGTATGAGGCGACAAAGGGAAACTAAAACAGGAGATGGGCAGCAGCATCTTCTTAATAACAGCTGAATAAGAAAAACTGCGTTTGGCAACCCGCCTACCAAGCGTGGCATCTATGGCAAAATCCCCCTGTGAAGCAATCTATAGGGGAGGCCTATGTTCATTAGTGGACTTTTATAGGCTGTTTTTATATAGGTATTATAATAGGTCGATAGAATAAACCATTTATTCATAATTTTATATTTTCTTTTTATGATATCTAATTAATATAAAATATAACTAATATTACAGAAAGAAACACATACTCTTACACTTTCCTAACAAATTCACTTAGGACATAACATGTTGGGCTTAAGTAGCAGTATTTGGGACAGGCTAATAAAAAGCTATGAGCATGTGATGCGCTGCTGTGATGATGATAATTGTGATGACGATAGTTGGATTTATTGTAATTTTCTTTATAACAATCATCATCATTATCATTTTTACAGCCCTTCATCAATTCACTGCTTTTATATTAAGAAATTATAGAAATATATAAGACTAAACAATAGCTATAAATTGTCTATTGATCAATCATACAAGGTTATTTTAATAGTACAATTTGTGTTTCACCTTGCTAAAACATTTACTCAAAATACCTGACTATCTGAAGCGATCAGTCTTGTTAATCAGTATTATATAGTTATGTATAACAAGTAGGCCAATCAAGTTGTTTCTTATACCGACATTTTGATTGCCTAAATTAATCAATTATTACTATATACTCGTACTCTATCCTACTCTAGTCTTCGGTATGTACCTAATATAAAGTGCGGAGTAATTATGTATCCCTTATAAGTTTAATGTTTATTTTATCCGTTTACTTTATGTATAGTTAAATTTAATCAAAAGTATCAATATACTAATAATATACTAATGGATGTTCACTTCCATAACAGTGAAAATTTTCCAAAAACACGACGCCACCAAGCTACCAAGACACCTGCTAACATGGATGCTTTTGCACATAGACACCTTTATTCTTGATTAAACATCTAAATCAAAATGCGTTGTCACCACTGTGGAATGTGTCTTTCGGATAACAACTCTAAATATAAAAAATTGCGGTTGCAGTAAAATGCTTTGGCAAAGTCCCTTTTAATGAGGCAATATGAGGGAGGCCTATGATCAGCAGTGGACTTTTATAGGCTGTGATAGATGAATTGAAAGGTGTATTACTGCAATGAATATTAAGAAGTCACTTAAATGCATGTTAATAACTCCTTTTTTTGTACAAATAATTTTAATAATTTCGTTTTTATTTTGCGAAAGGATTTTAATACCAATAATGATAAGCTCGGAAACTAACCAATTTATACAAGAACAATAGAACACAGGAGAGCAACGTATAATCTTGAGTTCGTAGCACGTTAAAATTAACATCTCTTCAGCATATCGCAAAATATTACGAACCTAAAATGTGAAGCCATATAAATCATACTTCTCATGAACTGTCAAATTCTTACTTTCTTTGAGTCTTTCCTAAAAAAAGCTAAGCTCGGATGCCTTCAACAATTCTTATATATATTTTTTTAACAGTTTCACATTACGTAATAAAACATTTTACTGGAGTGATTCACAATTATTTATAGAGTTGTAGCGAAACAATAACTCAACTTGAATTCCTTCAGCATTTCTTATTTAATTTTGTTAACAGATTTACATTACGAAATAAAAGTACTTGCGAGTACCTTTAAAATAAATTGAACGAAAATTACAACTCCTGGCTTAAACATTTATCTCCAAAACATTTACGTTCAATTTACAAAACCTTAATAAAAACAATTAAATCGAGAAAGGAGAAGATCGCTTCTACAATATTAAAACGCAATAGGAATAGTGCGTATTACGCACCCGTACTTTATACTAACTAAACTCCGACTCAAAAACGAAATGGACTTAAGAAATACGTTTTCAAATATGTTCATATTTTCTATTACAAAAAATTTATTTAGTTAATTATAATCACAAACTTATTTATGCTACAATTTATCCGTATGCAGACGCTACATACTCTAAGCTTTATTTATTTATTTCCATTAACCATAAGGTTACAAATATAAATATTTTAAATAAATAAATAAAGCTTAGAGTATGTAGCGTCTGCATACGGATAAATTGTAGCATAAATAAGTTTGTGCAATACATAGCATTACAAATATACAATCTTGCAAACGTTTTAATATTTCACTAATTATATTTACAATATTTACAATGTTTCTTTCGAGATCAAAATATTCGCAAAACGTTTGCTCACGCAATTCATACCTTAATTTCAGATGCATTCGCACATTGGCTGGAACTCAAACAAGCACCGTCATTTGCCGGAAAGTTAATGTTTAATAATATTAATAATATCTTCTCGTCCGACAGCTTTTAACCACTCTTGCCGTCTGAAATAATAGTAATAAAAACATGAACCTACGTATTTAATTTATAAACGTAATTCTTCAATTATTATAAACATTATAAAAGTAATTATTCAACCACTTATAGGTAGGTAGGTTACTTATAGTTGAGTTATCTATCTACCACACTGAAAAAAAAATTATAGTTACTACTTTCCTAGTGGAGTTTTTGGGTCAATAAAAAGAATGATATATTTGTAATTTGTTCTATTTATTATTTATAAAAACAGTACAGGCAATCATATTGACACTTTTATATTTCATTTGATACGAATAATTATTTAAAAAATAAAATTTTACACTTATTATTCTTTAAATTAGCCTGGGTTTGAGCACTGGCCGAGCCGCCAGTGCTCACGCACACACGTGCCTCAAACTTGTAGTAGTGTAATTATCATAGCGCGGTTGTATGAAGCTTTGCCTCTGTACGGTACGGTTTACGCTTACATTATTGTATTTGTATGAACGAATGTATCAATGATATGTTTAAATTGCTAACTTATTTACGACATCCATGTACCAGTTTAATGTCAGTGTAAAACGTAAAATATAATAATCCATTTCTTTCTTTAGAATTTCCAGCGATAAATAATAGAAATGTTTAAAAACATGTTTGTAGTGCAATGAATTTATGATATTGCAAGTAAATGCGAGTCCATGGTGAAAATCATGGTAAATAAATAAATTTGTAAAATAGTAAAGCATCAGAATCGCGTTATTGCAATTGTAACATTCCACCCTCTCTGGTGTATATAAATGGTCGTCTATAAAAATATATAATAATATAAATTTATGTGACCAGGCTAATAAATATTGATCTTTCCCAAGGATCTTTCTTATGTTTTAGTTATATGTCTTAGCTCTTAGTTAGGAGAAGGTTCCTAACAGACAAAACGTAAATAAAGTTTTACATTGTGTTTTTTTTTTTAGTAACTTAGTTCTTTTAATTGTCTTTCGGTAGAATGAATATTCAATAGAGCAATTGAAAGCAGTTGGTAGTGCCTTATATTTAGTTTATTCTGAAGAACCCCGTTCTTCAGAATAAAGTAATTTCATAATAAATTTCTTTAGAACGCTTGCACTTGCCTCATTGCCTCCATATGGTCGTAGTTAAGTGTAGAACAAAAAGCAATGAATGTCAAAAATTCATCCCAGTGGCTACAATTGTATAATCTAAGGTTCCTGAAGGTTCCGCAACAAGAGAGTGGCGCTCCTGCAGCGCGTATATCTAAAGTTGTATATCTCGCAGATTTTTTTACAACAACGGAGCCGTGGCTTCTGCGTATTGCGACCATGTCAGCTCGCTCATTTGGTACGCTCGATTAAATTGTCATCACAATATCATAATAACATAGGAATATTCACTGTCGTAATTCACGTACACGTAGGGTGCATTCCGGCCTCTGGTGCTCGGGGGTAACCATATAACCAAAATAATTAAAATTTTGTTAAAAAATTATAAAAATTCATCTCCTGACGTATCTCTCTTTTATTTATATTTTATGGATATAACATATTGTGTTTTATTGTTTAATTAGCGATTTGTATGTAAGTACTAGTTATAATGTTTCTTTTTAGTTACTTACCTCTAAATAGACTGCAATAATTGACAAAGGATATAAGTATATTCAGCAAGCTTTCGGTAGCAAAACAAAATTGACTTACGATAGCTATAAAATGTACGGACGTTCTATACGAGTAGCAATTTTGTTAGAGTGCTCAACCCAGGGACGTCTGGGTCCGTATAAGACAAGAAACAAATATGCAGTATATTCAGTGTAAAGTATTTATAAGCAACATATAACAAACGAATCAACTAAATAATTGAAAGTATAAAACTACATTCATCTTAACACAAAATATGCAAGCAATAAAAAAAAATTACTAAGACTAAAACTACGCATTTTTAGTAGGTTTTGCTAAGTGACAATGAAGTTAAATTCATTGAAACAAAAAATAAAAAATATCAAAATATAAAATTAACTACTAAGGTTTTGTTAGTAAAATAATATAAAATTGTTATTTCAAAAACATAAATCTTAATGATAAAAAAGATAAACAGCAAAATGATAACTTTTCTATGTGGTTGGAGATTTGAATCATAAATTAGAAGTTGCACTCTGTACAATATTTCCGTTCTGCCGATAGGCTAAGCCTGTAACTTACGAAGTGATTAAACTCGGCTGTTGTCGAAACTCGTCACATTTAAATGAAAATGCTAGCCTGCACTTTAGATTTGCACATTTATGCGCATGAGTAGAAGGCATTGGACATGTCTGCTTTGTTTTTAAATTAGCCACTAAAACAGCCTTAATACTGGATAATTCTAGATGACCCATAATATAATAATAATAATAACTGTAATAATTAGATTAATCCGCTTCGTCCGTCGGTTTCTTTCTCTTTCCTCCTAACCCTTGGCCGTTTGGTCTGTTTATGTTTTTATTTATTTTTATTAATTTTAATATACTTGTCGGAAGGGTAACTGAGTATAGTACAAAGACTAATTTTGTAGTTAGGAATAATAATTAATTCGTTTACACGAATTAGTTATCCAATGAGTCGAGGATAAACTAGTAACGGAATACGACAAGTGTACCGTTCCACGTCAGAGCCAAGACTGTCTTAACGGCGGCCGCTCCGTCCGTTTTTTACAAGCAAAACGGGCGCTATCGCAGGTGCAATAGTGCAGGTGTGCAGAGCACGTGTTATTTACAAGAATTCTGTCTAGCTACACCGAGGTCGCCGCACGTGCAATGGTGCACGTGCCGTCACGGCCATACCGGACCGGCAAACGCCCTGCAATGATAGTAAGAACCACATTTTTTTTTCTTATTCTCTTTTTTTTTTCAATTCAGTATAGAACAGTTACAGACCAACCATACCGCAAACATGTCCCAGTCACAATCACACAAAAGTGTATCGTGAGGGACGTAGTGACACGATAACACCTAAGTATGTAAACCAACAGCAACTCTACACATATCCCAGTGCAGCACAGACCAGCCTCCCTGCAACTTCATGTTCCTTTCCTACACTAGAATAATTACTTATTTAGAGTGTTGCAATGTCTCTAGTATTTTCTAGATGCACAGACACGGCTACCTCTGACTGTCGCACGTCCTCGTGCGGTTGACAGTGAACAGCATACGGTCTATCAGTTATCACCACCTGCTAACAGATATTAACTCTTGTTAAATATTACAACGGTCAACCATCCCAGACTTCATTTAAGTCATGGACGCGCCGATATGGCTACCTCCAGGCAAACGCACTCCAACTTTCCGTTCTCCTGCGTTCGTGCCACATTCGCGCTAGCGAGCCGTCGCGCCGTACTGGCGCTAGCGAATCGTCGCACTGCTTTGCAAAATTAAAAATTAAGAGAAATGGAGATAAATGTATTGCGAACCATGGAATTCAGAGATTCTCTTAAGAAACGGAAACTGTATACCATTTGAAAACATTGCAAAAAACGGAAACTATATGTAGAGACAAATATTACAACATATTTCAAAGGGAAGGAGGCAACCGCGCAAAATCTACGAAAGCCGTCCAAGCCTCTGACGTCCATTTGCAGCGGCAAAGCACCATTTGTTCGGCGGCCGCTTAAATTGCCTTGCCGTAAGATCTGCCGATAAGTTACAGACTGTAGCGGTGTAGGCTCAATCTTACTAGCGCTCGGCCGTACTTGACCATGTTCGATTAGCCTTCACAACATCTTACTCATTGATCATTGTTGTAGAGATTTCTACGAATCTCTCGATATCAAACTCCCAATCTTGTCGACCACACAGTATTCGGAGCAAACTGCAACACTGGTCAACACATTAGAACACAAAAATGTCACCTATTATTTTTAATTCATAGAGTGTTAAAGTTAATCCTTTATTGTAGTACAACCCTTAAAAGTTTTGAACTTCAAAATATAGCAAATGATAATCATGTTTCGCGTGAACTATCAAATTACAACAAAACGAGAGCAGCAGGAGCACCTGAGGGTTTACAAGCATTGTCGGGGTTGTAGTCATCATGATCTACGTGAAAAACAAATTGTTAACTATAAGGACAACATACACAGTTGCCTGTTCTCTCATCTATCACACATACGAGGCCCTAAAACAGAAATACGTTCTCATACCTTTGACTATAATAAAGCACTTCGCTTTCACAAGTAAACATAGGTCTTCATACGAAGTATCTGACACATACTCTTACTTGAACTTGCGAGTTCCCACGTTAACTACGTGAACCACATTAAAAACGTGAACCAGGACAGCGCCTGCCAGGACAGAGCCTAATACATGTTCAGAAAACATTACCGTGCACACAGCATACGACTTCCGCGCACACAGTGTGACTCCCACGCATACAGAGTACACGACTTCCGAGGCATCGCCATGTACAGCATACGCGCGCTCCGGGATGGAGCATGCGTATACGCGCATACGCATCTGCCGAAGCCAGGCCATGTTACAGCTGGACCTGGCAGTCCGTTACGACCAGCAAGGCACACACTCACGCACTTGTAATCACATCACACGCGCTACTGTAACACATAAAAGAAAACATTAAAAATACTCAGTCGGAACTTGATTTCAAGAAATGCAGCACTCACCTTGGTACACCATTCGCCTTTCTAGGGCACCAAATACTGAGCTGCGGCCACACGACAACCTCTGGTATGGTCCGGTCATCATGTAAACTTAACACTACAGTACACGCGCCCCTTTTTTTAGTTGAGTACACGCGTGGCCTACTATAGTAGGCCATATTAAAATGTCAATAACTTGTATATTCCTAATTATCTTATTAAAACAACAAATAGAAATGGAAAAGGTTTTCATTTTACTTAGTTTTATAACCTTACTTTTTAGATAAATCATTAAGATATTATTAAGAATCAACAATTTAGTAACTATATCAGAAAAAGTAAAAAAATGGCACTTCTGAGATCAACGTAATTTTGTTTTAACTTAAAACTAAACTTTATTACTATTTTATTTGTTTTCGTAGTTTTCAGGACACACCACTGCTTAATGATCGGGACAAGTCCATTTATTGCAAGTCTTGCACCACTTTTTTGTCGACCGATTTCGGGCTGTCGAGCAGAGTGCACATCAACCAACTCGTTCTATCTTTGAAGTCAAATCATGTTGAGACTCTTGTGGTTCTTGAACTGTGCTGCCCAAAAGTGCTTCTATCCTGAATTTAAATTGTAGTAGAAGTGTTTCAATTGATGCACGCCGAATCAAAAGCGGTTTTATCAAAATGAAGGACAATTCGTGCAAAACGTTACGCTTGACATTTTCTTCGGCAGAGGTGTTCATTTGGTTGATTACCAGAGCGTTGATACCAATAATGTTTATCAAATCAAAAATTATGACTAGCGGCCATCGACGGCAATTACGCTGAACACCAACTGCTTGCATATTTTGTCTAGAATGTCTACACCAAATGTGGTGTAGACATTATGAGTAGAGATATACTACGAGAGAGAGTAGATTGATTACGATTATAAAAAGTTATAATGCATTGTAGACAGAAAGTTGACTACTAGGGCCTGCAAGTCTGGTTCTGGCTGAACTTCATCATCTTCATTCTCCATCACTTTTTCATCTTCAGTATCGAGCTCATGGAGCCACCTTTCTACTTGTAAATCATTCATGGTGTTATCCAATATATAAATCTGTAAAAATACTAAAGTAAGAAAAAATATACATTTTACAAATTGTAGCCAATAAATAAATAATAATAATTTAATATGCATACACATAAATACATTATTAATAAGAAAAGAATATTATAATAGCGTTATAAATCGATAATACACCAAAAAATTGAAAATACACGCGCGGACTACTTTAGTAGGCCCACGCTTTTGGCGCCAAATTGCTTGTGCATACGTACGCGCTGGATTTGCGCAGGGTACTGAGGTTGTGACAAATATACCAGACGAGGCTTACCTGGAATCACTAGCTTCTAGCTCTCTAAACTAAAAAGTTATTGCAAAAAGAGTTACCCTGGTCTACTATAGTAGGCCGCGCGTGTACTCTAGTGTTAAATACTCTCTTCAATGTCAGAACTAATTGGCTCTACTTCACTTTCATCAGTTATACTTCGGTTTTCCGGCATTTTTCGCAACCAATTAAAAATGTAAACACTCATTCTTACAAAATAGTTTCTGAGCCAATGTTTAGGATAAATTTACTTTCCTCATGTATCTAATGGTGATCAGTAGCAGCGACAAATAATAAGTCCGCGGCGTCATAAGCCGACAGCATACTCAAAAGCGAGCGCTACAGCTCCACGCTTTCCACTAAACCATTCCAAGTTTGTCGACTATTCGTTTAAACATTTTGAACTTTAAAACTAGGCCATGTAAATCACACCTCGTGTATCAAATTATAACATTACTTGAGCAAGTTAAACTTCCACTGAATGCAAACTATAACTCATTTAGAATATCTCCAACATTTCTTTCATTTGTTAACATATTTAGGTACGTCAGAAATAATGAAAATACTTGAGGGTACTTTTAATACAAATCGAACAAAAGGATTTATCTTTTGGCTTAAATAATTTCACTTTATCTTTTCTCTATACTTTAATGATACGACAATATCGTAAGTAGGACAGCAAATTTTATTACGGTATTTAACATAAAAAGAGATCCATCAATGTGAAATGCATTATAGCCTTTACAAATGTAATAATTCTCATACTATTCAAAGATTGTATGTGGGCAAAAATGGGGACTTTATCCCACTTCTGATGTCGGAAGGGTAACTGAGTATAGTACAAAGACTAATTTTGTAGTTAGGAATAATAATTAATTCGTTTACACGAATTAATTATCCAATGAGTCGAGGATAAACTAGTAACGGAATACGACAAGTGTACCGTTCCACGTCAGAGCCAAGACTGTCTTAACGGCGGCCGCTCCGTCCGTTTTATACAAGCAAAACGGGCGCTATCGCAGGTGCAATAGTGCAGGTGTGCAGAGCACGTGTTATTTACAAGAATTCTGTCTAGCTACACCGAGGTCGCCGCACGTGCAATGGTGCACGTGCCGTCATACTTAATGTTTACTATACATAAGTTATATTCGTGTTATATGTTATTTTATTTGAAGTTTTTATTTTTATTACAGCCAACAAAAATATGCAATATAACATTAGAATTTGGAAAATCATCAAGGGAAAACAAGGCCGAGCAGACTAAACCCCGCCAGCAGCATCTGTTCACTCGTATGACGCATATGGTAACCATCGCCCTCCTCTAATAATTTTCTTGATAAGATTTGTGTATATGATTTAAAGTTATAATGTATTAAAATATTTTTAAATATGTATATGTTTTATTATATATAAGTATATGTGTATATCAAAAGCACAATTTTTTTCTGTCTGTCTGTCTGTCTGTTTGTTCCGGCTAATCGCCTAAACGGCTGGACCAATTTTGACGGGACTTTCACTAGCAGATAGGTAGCTGATGTTATAGCGAGTAACTTAGGCTACATTTACTATACAAATAAATAAAATTGAAGTATCTGTTTGTAATTTCAAAATAACAACTTTTGACTAAGTGCATAAGAAAGTATATACGGTACTCAAAACAAAAAACCAATTTTTAAAATTTTTGTCTCTTTGTTCCGGCTAATCTACGAAGCAGCTAGACCGATTTTGACAGGATTTTCATTGGGAGATAGCTGATGTTAGAAGGAGTAACTTAGGCTAGAAAAAAATTAGAGTTCGCCGCAAAAACATTAATGGCATGGAAATAACCCTTTAGCTCAATATAAGGTGAAATTCGATATGAGAGATAGATATTTATACTTTATTTAAACGATATATTTACGAGGATCTAATTATTTGCCGTCTTATGTATATAAAACTTTTAATTAAATTTCTAAAAATCTTATTCACAAACACATAGCAGTGAAAGCACTCACGTTTCCATAAATACGAAATAAAAAAAAAAAAGATTTAACTACGTTTTTAAAGTATTAAAATAATAGAGAGTAACTTAACCTAAAGATCCCGCACATAAGAAAATAAATTTACGTGTAAGGTAACACGTATCTAAGGTTTAACTTATCTACGTTATTTTGGTATAAAGATTCTGTGTGTATGTCTCTCAGCATTTTAACAACAAAGTCGTTAGGGACAACGATGTGCAACGAGACGCAAATTATGCCATGCATCAACTTTCTCGTAACACCAAGAATATTTTATTTTTCAGCAAGTTTTTTTACTCTTTTGACAACATTACTATACTTTCTAGTTCATACGTTGTTGAAATCACATGTATTCAATTGAAACTATAGTAATTTAAAATTTTTAATTTTACTCAACATACGAGTAGTAGTCTCGTAGTCTCACTGCATGCTCATGCTTTTTATATTGTATAAAAGCAATCAATTTGGTTACTTCGCCTACGCGGATTCCAGATGTGCAGGATCATGCACCTTCCATGTTGGACCTTCTGCTGACCTCTCATCCGGATGGATATCAGGTTTCCGTCGATGCCCATCTCGGCTCTTCGGACCATTGTCTGATCCGGAGTGTGGTGCCACTCACGCTCCCCTCGCGGTTGCGTTCTGTAGCTTGCCGCCGTATTTGGCATTACAGGTCGACGGATTGGGACGGAATGCGGTCTTTCTTTGCATCCTACCCATGGGGGCGGGTTTGCTTCTCGCCGGATGATCCCTGCGATATTGCTGACTCTGTCACTGATGTGGTGCTACAGGGAATGGAACTATTTATTCCATCATCTGTTATACCCATCGGAGGCAGATCTCAGTCTTGGTTTGGTTGACTCCTGTAAGACTGCATTACGCAGTAAGCAGGAGTGTTATCAAGCCTGGGCTGCGGCTTCGGCGACTAGGGATGTAAACAGCAGCACACTTAAAAAGAAGTATAACTTCGCCTCCAGGTCCTTCAAAAGCGTTATTGCCAAGGCAAAGTCAGAGCACATAGGCAGAATTGGCGAGAAACTAGTTCGCCTTCCTTCGGGAACCTGTGCATTCTGGTCTCTCGCCAAGGCTGTCCAAGGCAATTTCTGTAAGCCATCACTACCATCTCTGCACAGAGAGGACGACTCACTGGCCCAAGACGCAAAAGACAAAGCCGACCTTTTAGGCTCCCTTTTTGCATCCAATTCGACTCTTGATGACGGGAGGAAAACACCGCTGACCACCCCGCGGTGTGAGTACTCCATGCCGGATGTGATGTTCTCACAGCGCTCGGTTCGCAAGGCAATCCTCTCCCTGGATATCCAGAAGTCGAGTGGGCCTGACAGAATCCCCCCAATTGTGCTGAGGACGTGTGCTCCGGAGTTGGCACCGGTCCTAACGCATCTTTTCCGGTACTCCTACTCCCAAGGCGTAGTCCCGAATTCATGGAAGAGAGCTTTTGTCCACCCGATCCCTAAAAAAGGCAACCGCTCAGACCCGTCCAACTATAGGCCTATCACGATCACATCCTTGTTCTCCAAAATAATGGAGTCAATTATTACCTGCCAGCTCATGCGGTACCTTGAGGACCACCAACTGATAAGTGACCGCCAATACGGTTTTCGTCGAGGTCGATCAGCTAGTGATCTTCTGGTCTACCTGACTCATAGATGGGCGGAGGCAGTAGAGTCCAAGGGGGAGGCGTTGACTGTTAGTTTGGACATTGCGAAGGCCTTTGAACGGGTTTGGCACAATTTCTTCTTTCGAAGCTGCCTTCCTTTGGGTTTCCCGAGAAATTGTGCGATTGGATCACCAGCTGCAGATCGGAGCATCAAGGTCGTTGTAGATGGTGAATGCTCCGACAACAAGCCTATTAACGCTGGTGTTCCACAAGGCTGTGTGCTATCACCAACGCTGTTTCTTCTGCATATCAATGATATGTTGCTAACTGGTAACATTCATTGCTATGCGGATGACAACTGGTGAATCTGGTGATGCTCTATACACCAGCCGTGCCAATATTTCTCGGGAAAACGTCGCCGAGTACCGGAACAAACTTGTGTCTGAAGTCGAGTCTTAGCTGAACAATGTCTCGGATTGGGGGCGACTAAATCTAGCCCAGTTTAATCCTCAGAAGACACAAGTTTGCGCGTTTACCGCTATAAAGAACCCCTTTGTCGTATCTCCTCAGTTTTAAGGCACTCCCCTTCTTGCCTCAGCCAGTATAGGAATCCTCGGAGTCGACATATCGAGTGACGTGCAGTTTCGTGGTCACTTGGAAGAGAAGGCCAAATTGGCTTCTAAAAAGCTTGGCGTGCTCAGCAGAGCGGGACAGTATTTCATGCCGGCACAACGCCTGCAACTTTACAAGGCGCAGGTTCAGCCTCACATAGAATACTGTTCCCATCTCTGGGTAGGGGCTCCCCAGTGCCAGCTCCTTCCACTTGACCGTATCCAGCGCAGAGCGGCTCGAATCGTTGACGACCGAGTCCTTTCCGATCGGCTCGATTCATTGGCACTGCGAAGAGATGTTGCATCACTTTGAATTTTCTTTCGCATCTACCACGGGGAGTGCTCTGAGGAATTGTTCGGATTAATCCCAGCCGCCAAATTTCACGAAAGCACATCGCGGCAGAACTCCCGATACCATCCACACCATCTGGATGATTGGCGGTCCACCACTGTGCGATTTAGAAGATGTTTTCTTCCTCGCACGACTTCCTTGTGGAATCGATTACCATCAGCGATGTTTCCGGACTGATACGACTTAGGGACTTTCAAGAAAAGAGCGTACTCCTTTTTAAAAGGCCGGAAACGCATCTGCGATTCCCTCTCTGGTATTGCAGCTGTTCATGGGCGGCAGTAGTCACTTACCATCAGGTGAGTGACTACCGCCTACCGCATGCTCGTTTGCCCCCTTTCCTATAAAAAAATTTAGTCCACAATCAGAGTCAGAAAACATTTTGCGATATACATATGTATTAATCTATGTAACAAATTAAAAAAAAATAAAGATAGAAACCAAATAAAAATAGAAACCAAACTTAACATAAACTAAGAAGAAACTGGCGCTTTTTTCATCTTGATTATTTCAAAAAGTTAGAAGTAGAAGGTAAAATATTTTCATTTAGTCTATATGAAAATTACATCATGAAAAGATTACTTCAAGTTGTTGGAGTAATTTCAATATTATAGGAATTTTTAATACTTGTTTTATGCCGTGGAAAAAATTACGTTCCTAATACATTTTTCTTATAATTCTTATGTATTATAGTAAGACAGATTTACTATTAAAGGTATATATCTCTAGATGTATATATATATCATCATCATTACAGCTGTAATGATGATGATATATATAATATCATCATCATTACAGCCTTTCATAAGTCCACTGCTGAACATAGGCCTCCCCCAAGGAATGCCACAAAGCACGGTCCTGAGCCACCTGCATCCATCGACTTTCTGCATGTCTTACCAGGTCATCACTCCATTTCGTGGGGGGTCGCCCTACACTTCGCCTACTGGTACGAGGCTGCCATTCAAGTACCTTTCTTCCCCGTCGGTTGTCGGTTCTTCGAGCTATATGGCCGGCCCACTGCCACTTCAGCTTACTAATCCATTGGGCTACGTCGGTTACTCTGGTTCTACTGCGGATATACTCATTTCGAAGATTATCACGCAAAGAAACCTCGAGCATAGACCTCTCCGTAGCTCGCTGAGTGACCTTAAGCTTCCTCATATGGCCAGCAGTGAAGGACCACGTCTCAGATCCGTAAGTCATCACTGGCAACACGCACTGGTTGTACAATTTCGTTTTGAGGTATGTCTGACGAGAGCATATGTCGTAGTTTCCCGAACGCTGCCCAGCCGAGTTGAATCCGTCGATTGGCCTTACGGTCGAAGTTGGACTTACCTAGTTTGACTATTTGTCCCAGGTAAACATACTTGTCAACAACTTCGAGCTCAGTGCTCCCACAACTACCGGCATAGGTGTGACATGGACATGAAACATGGTCTTTGTTTTGTCCATGTTCATACTAAGACCTATTCGTTCGGAGACACTATTGAGGTCATTGAGCATAGTGCTTAGGTCTTCAAGCGATTCTGCCATAAGGACTATATCGTCGGCAAATCGAAGGTGAGTAACGCACTCGCCATTGATGTTAATACCGTATCATTTCCAGTCTAGAAGCTTGAAAACGTCTTCCAATGCAGCGGTGAAGAGTTTCGGGGATATCACGTCACCCTGTCTTACACCTCTCTGCAATTGGATAGGTTTCGTACTCTGGTTCTGTACTCGGATAGCCATTGTTCCCCTACTGTACAAGCACTTCAGCACTTCGATATACCAACAGTCAACTTGGCACCGCTGAATGGACTGCAGCACCGCCCAAATTTCGACGGAATCAAAGGCTTTCTCATAGTCCACATACGCCAGACATAGTGGCAAATTGTACTCCTCGGAATTCTGTACAATTTGACGAAGGGTATGTTTGTGGTCTATGATGCTAAAGCCCTTTCGGAAACCGGCTTGTTCGGGAGGCTGGAAGTCGTCACGTCTGCGCGCGAGACGATTCGTAATGACTCTCGAAAACAGCACGTAGACGCGGCTCAGAAGGGAAATCGGTCTGTAGTTCTTCAAGAGAGCGTTGTCACCTATCTTGAAGAACAAGACCACCGCACTTCTGCTACACGTCTCCGGTGTAGTGCCACCATGGAGGGTGGAATTAAAGAGCTTTTGAAGGACTTCAAGTACCGGTTTGCCACTCGCTTTTAGAAGCTCCGCTGTATTTCAATCCTCGCCTAGGGCCTTGCCGTTTTTAAGATGCTGGAGAGCAATTCTAATCTCGCTCAGACTGACGTCCGGGATATCTTCGGAATAGTGTCAGATAAGACTCGCTCTTGGATCGTTACTCACACTTGCGTGTGGCTCCAACGATGACGTGTACAGCTGTCCATAGAACCTCTCAGTGTCACTCAAAATCTCAGGTGCCCCAGAAACGATGCTGCCACACTCGGTCTTCAGCTTTGACAGTTGCCTCTATCTGACATACAGATCTCTGGCAAAGACTTTGGAGCCTTGGTTCCACTCAATCGCTTCATTCGAGCAGGATTAAAATTACGTAAGTCCTGCCGCATGCATTTGGAGATCTGTCTGTTCAGTTGCCTGTATGCTGTCAAATCTGTTGAAGAATTTAGCTACATCTCCCGTCTAACAGCCATGAGATTGAGAGTGTGATCGGAGAGTTATTGTGTTCGTCTGTGGCGGGTCTTGCAGAACTTAGCTCCGACCGCATGGACAGTTTGCACGAGCTTGTCATTCATAACGTCCACTTCATTGCAGTCTTCTAGGCACTGAAAACGGTTTTGTAACTCGAGCTGAAAGCTTTCGGGACTTTTAACTTTTTTCTTTTAAAAAATTTTTAAAAAATTTCTACGTGGTAGAGGCATGCTGCAGATATATTATGGTTGTAGCACGAATGGGTCGGCTCGACCGGGGAACGACCACGCTCTCACAGAACTTGTGGGACCGTCTGGGCTCGACCAGGTCCACTTCCTGCGGGGCCGCTTCTGGAAGAAAGAGTTCATCATAAAGAGTCCCTCTTTCTCCATGAAGTCGGCCAGCTGCTGGCCCGTTGGGTTCCGTTGCCCTATTCCGAATTTCTCTACTCTCAGCTCACCGTTCTCTCTTGTGCCTAGTTTTGCGTTGAAGTCTCCCATTAACACCGTATAGTGAGTTTTGGAGGAATGTATGGCTCTAGAGATATCCTCAAACATTTCCTCCACCTCCTCATCGGGGTGTGTCGAGGTTGGTGCGTAAACCTGTATGACCTTCAGCGAATACCGTTTGGTGATTCTGAGTATAAAGTACGCAACCCTCGTCGACACACTCTCAACCTATACAACGTTCTTAACGAGAGACTTGTGGACGATAAATCCGATACCTCCTTGTGACAGATAGTCGCCCTACCGGTGATAGGGCAAGTTGCCAGATTCGAGGATTACCGAGTCCTCCCCCTTTCTTTGGACTTCGGATAATCCTATAATATGCCAGCGTAACTTGTTTATCTTTTCTTCCAGCTCCACGATCTTCAAGTCAGTCCTCAGGGTGCGTGCGTTGTATGTTGCCAGGTCGAGTCGTCTTAGGTGTAATTAAATAAATAATGGGTGTACGTATGTTTTTTCAATAAAATTGTGTATAAATTTTAAGATTAGAAATGAAAATTTCACATTTTTAAATTAAAAGAAAGGTTTAAGCCACTTTTATTGATTTAAGTATATTAAAGTTGGTAAAAAATTACTTCGCCCACATCCGCTCGATAAAATAAAATTGTGTCTTACCTAGTTTGAAGAGCACCTCTCGCCCTCCTTCACTTACATGCACTATCACCGTCACCTTTATTCCCAGCACCACTACTTCCAACACTACTACACTAGGAAAGACACACCACTGACGACAATACGACACGTGTTTCACCTCTACACGAGGCATCTTCAGGTAATCTAAACTCTGCGGTGGCTGACCGCTAAGTCAAAAAGTAACTTGCAATGAAAAGTACTCTCCGTTCAATCTTAACTTTTTACATAACGCAATTAAAATCTAAATAAATCTAACAAATAGTTAGTAATTATAACGATAAAAAGTATAACGAGCACTAATTCCACATCCCAACGAAATGCCACAAGGCGTGCTCCTAAACATACAAAAAGGGTTATTATAATATCAAGGAATACATAAATGAAAATAACCCCTTAAATGATCGCCACCATGCTGGTTCTATGGAAATTCTTTTAAAATTGTATAAACAAAATTATTGTTAAGTGAAATTATTTTTAAAAAAAAGTCCCGCCGGGTTTCTTGCTGGTTCTTCCCAGGGCCGAGGTAGTTTTTCGAATCAGTGGTAAATAAAAAAATGACGTTCAATAAGTATTATGTATAATCAATATTAAATAAAAATCATTCTATTCTATTCTATTCTATTCCTGAGCCACATGCATCCATCGACATCCTTTGTTCAGTGTCATTACAGAAATATTGTTTCAGTTTTAGTAATATATATATATATATATATATATATATATATATATATATATATATATATATATATATATATATATATATATTTTATCGTAATTTTGAATCTATACCATCGATCACTAATAAAAAACATCTATACAAATAAATAAAATTGAAGTGTCTCTTTGTAATATTAAAATAACAGTTTTTTACTAAATGCATGTAAAAGTATAATATATACAGTACCTACTTATGACAAAAACACAATTTTTAAATTTTTGTCTGTCTGTCTGTTTGTTCCGGCTAATATCCGAAACGGCTGGACCGATTTCGACGGGGCTTTCACTGGCAGATTTTAGAAAAATAATTAGGGATCCGCGCAACATAATTAAAACCTTAAATTACACGCGAGAGAAGTCGCGGGGAACAGCTAGTCTAATATAAATTTAAATATTAAATCGAATTAATATCAGTTCATTTTTAACGAACTCCTTCGTTTACAAAATCATTATACTGTACTACGCGAGTAAAATATCAATTAGTTTCCTTTCTATCTAATAGGGTATATTACTATTTCTATTTAAGTAACTAAAATAAGACAGAAAACACATTTACTACTTCAGTGGTAATTCGCTACATTTTTATAGTAAGAGGTAAACTTTTCTGATTTGTGTAATGTACAGCGGTATTTCTTTACCCCTACAACAGATTTATTTCAAATTTATTAAAATATCTTTTTCAGCACACCGCTTCCAAATTTATTATTAACAATTAACTAAAAACTGTAAATATAAACTGTTTCTTTAAATTATAAATGTGCTTTGCAATAATGAGTTATAAGTAAAATCTGAACTCAACAAATAAACATTTGTTAACAAATAAATCCTTGTGAGACCTATGTTCAGCAGGGGACTTGTCAAGGGCTTCAATGATGATGATGATGATGATATTGTGATAAAATAATATGATAATATATTTTCATACCATTTAAGGGATTTTTTCGTTTAAATACGGAAAACTATTTATAGTCACGAAAGAAACTTGTTCACATTATATCTAAATTATTAGAAATGCTAAGTTCTGGAGAGGGAGTAGTGGCAACTTTGCTATATACTATCTTTGATTAATGCTAGGAACTTAAGAGAGAACCGGCAGACTAGTGCAAAGTAATTATAGTTCTACTATACAAGGAAAAAAGGTCACAGCTGGCTTGGCTTGTAAAATCTGCAGTGGAATAAGCCTGTATAGCAATGTCGAAAAATATTCCGTCGTGTCCCACGCCTGCACGCTCTTACTGCTCTCTAATCAGCTTAAATCATCGGTTTCATCATTGATTGATTGAATGGTTTTTTGTTATTATAGTATGTCTATTAATTTTCTTTTATACTTTACTTGATAATTGTAGATAAAAAAGAACCAAGCTTCAAGCTCACGGTTACCTAAAATTAACAAGAAAAGTCGCTACTAGTTTTAAATAATATCGTTATGGCTTGTCCGTACTTACTACATTGCATAAATCATATTCAGAAAATACATCTTTCATCACGCAATCATCTAAATGGTCGTTTTATTTTTCTGAGCTGTACTCGTTACTTGTGGCTTGAAGCAAATGATTGAAACCAAAAGGCAAACGAAATAAAGGTAGACCTAGAAATCAATGGAGAGATGACATCTTATCATCGCTGGAAGATAATATATGATTATTGCCCAGGATAAAGAAAAATTACATGGGCTGAAGGAGACTTTTACACAAAAGAGATCCGTATATTGATACTAACAAAAGGAATCAAAATAGGAGCAAGAAAAATGTGATAAAATTAAAAAAAATACATTAGATTACAAACACTATATTATTTGAATTGTATTTTAATTATGGAATTAAAAAAGCTTTATAAAAATATAATACTGATCGTGTAGCGGCGGCTTAAGAATATCCACTACCTTGGGGTCATCATTTCATTATTATCATTACAGCCCTTCACAAGTCCACTGCTGAACATAGGCCTCCCCCAAAGAATGCCACAAAGCACGGTCCTGAGCCACCTGCATCCATCGACTTCCTGCATGTCTTACCAGGTCGTCACTCCATCTCGTGGGGGGACGCCCTACACTTCGCCTACCGGTACGAGGCTGCCACTCGAGAACCTTTCTTCCCCATCGGTTGTCGGTTCTTCGAGCTATATGGCCGGCCCACTGCCACTTCAGCTTACTAATCCGTTGGGCTATGTCGGTTACTCTGGTTCTACTGCGGATATCCTCATTCCTAAGTTTATCACGCAGAGAAACTCCGAGCATAGCCCTCTCCATAGCTCGCTGAGCGACCTTGAGCTTCCTCATACGGCCAGCAGTGAAGGACCACGTCTCAGTTCCATAAGTCATCACTGGCAACACGCACTGGTTGTACAATTTCGTTTTCAGGTTTTGAGGTATGTCTGACGAGAAGATGTGTCGTAGCTTCCCGAACGTTGCCCAGCCGAGTTGAATCCGTCGATTGACCTCTCGGTCGAAGTTGGACTTACCTAGTCGGACTATTTGTCCCAGGTAAACATAATCGTCAACAACTTCGAGCTTAGTGCTCCCAACAACTACCGGCATAGGTGGGACATGGACATTGAACATGATCTTTGTTTTGTCCATGTTCATCTTAAGACCTATCCGTTGGGAAACACTATCGAGGTCATTGAGCATAGTGCTTAGGTCCTCCAGCGATTCTGCCATAAGGACTATATCGTCGGCAAATCGAAGGTGAGTGATGTACTCGCCATTGATGTTGATACCGTATCCTTTCCAGTCCAGAAGCTTGAAAACGTCTTCCAATGCAGCGGTGAAGAGTTTCGGGGATATGACGTCACCCTGTCTTACACCTCTCTGCAATTGGATAGGTTTCGTACTCTGGTTCTGTACTCGGATAGCCATCGTAGCCCTACTGTACAAGCACTTCAACACTTCGATATACCGACAGTCAACTTGGCACCGCTGAAGGGACTGCAGCACCGCCCAAATTTCGACGGAATCAAAGGCTTTCTCATAGTCCACATACGCCAGACATAGTGGCAAATTGTACTCTTCGGACTTCTGTACAACTTGCCGAAGGGTATGTATGTCGTCTATGGTGCTAAAGCCCTTTCGGAAACCGGCTTGTTCGGGAGGCTGGAAGTCGTCAAGTCTGCGCGCGAGACGATTCGTAATGACTCTCGAAAACAGCACGTAGACGCGGCTCAGAAGGGAAATCGGTCTGTAGTTCTTCAAGAGAGCGTTGTCACCTTTCTTGAAGAACAAGACCACCGCACTTCTGCTCCACGCCTCCGGTGTAATGCCACCATAAAGGACGGAATTAAAGAGCTTCTGAAGGACTTCAAGTACCGGTCTTCCACCCGCTTTCAGAAGCTCCGCTGTAATTCCATCCTCGCCTGGGGCCTTACCGTTTTTAAGGTGCTGGAGAGCCATTCTAATCTCGCTCAGACTGACGTCCGGGATATCTTCGGAATAGTGTCGGATGAGACTCGCTCTTGGATCGTTACTCACACTTGCGTGTGGCTCCAACGATGACGTGTACAGCTGCCCATAGAACCTCTCAATCTCACTCAAAATCTCAGGTGTCCCGGAAACGATGCTGCCACATTCTGTCTTCAGCTTTGACAGGTGGCTCTTTCTGGCAGACAGATCTCTGGCAAAGACTTTGGAGCCTTGGTTCCGCTCGATCGCTTCTTCAATACGAGCTGTATTGAAGTTGCGTAAGTCCCGCCGCATGCATTTGGAGATCTGTCTGTTCAGATGCCTGTATGCTGTCAAGTCTGTTGAAGAATGTAGCTTCATCTCCCGTCTAACAGCCATGAGATTAAGAGTGTGATCGGAGAGTTTTTGTGTTCTTCTGCGGCGGGTCTTGCAGAACTTAGCTCCGACCGCATGGACAGTTTCCACGAGCTTGTCATTCATATCGTCCACTTCATTGCAGTCTTCTAGGCACTGAAAACGGTTTTGTAACTCGAGCTGAAAGGTTTCGGGACTTTGGAACAGAGCACGAGGGGGACGGAGCGTTGACTTCATTAGACGAGACCTCTCCAACTTAACGTTTAGGTTCAGTGTGCCTCTAACCATTCGGTGATCGCTACCAGTTTTCACCCTCGCGATCACGGAGACATCACTGAACAGTTGTCGTCTGGTCGTCATAATGAAGTCAATCTCATTTTTTGTCGAACCGTCGGGGCTCGACCAGGTCCACTTCCTGTGGGGCCGCTTTTGGAAGAAAGAGTTCATCATAAAGAGTCCCTCTTTCTCCATGAAGTCGGCCAGCTGCTGGCCCCTTGGGTTCCGTTGCCCTATTCCAAATTTCCCTACTTTCAGCTCACCGTTCTCTCTTGTGCCTAGTTTTGCATTGAAGTCTCCCATTAACACCGTATATTGGGTTTTGGAGGAATGCATGGCTCTAGAGATATCCTCATACATTTCCTCCACCTCCCCATCGGGGTGTGCCGAGGTTGGTGCGTAAACCTGTATGACCTTCAGCGAATACCGTTTGGTAATTCTGAGTATAAGGTACGCAACCCTCGTCGACACACTCCCGATCTTTACAACGTTGTTAACGAGAGACTTGTGGACGATAAATCCGACACCTCCTTGGGACAGATGGTCGCCCTCCCGGTGATAGAGCAAGTTGCCGGATTCGAGGATTACCGTGTCCTCCCCCTCTCTTCGGACTTCGGATAATCCTATAATATGCCAGCGCAACTTGTCTATCTCTTCTTCCAGCTCCACGATCTTCTCGTCAGTCCTCAGGGTGCGTGCGTTGTATGTTGCCAGGTCGAGTCCAACCAATTACAACTTTCTACCCCAACTACCTTGGGGTAGAAAGTTGTAATTTTTTTATATACGGCAGTATAATGCCATGTGTGAGCGGAGAACGAGAACCCGTTATCCTATTTCACCTTCGAGTGTTGTTAGAGGAAACAAATTTTATTTTAGAAACAGCTTGGAAACGATCACCTCATTCCCAGGGGTTATTATCAACCACGTATTTTTTTATATTATAATAACCCTTTTTATACAGTTTTCGTTTAATAAAATAGTTAAATTTGGTAATAGGGAGACCTTGTATATTTTCTGGGACTTTGTTGTAATAGTGTAGACATTGCCACAAGAATGAATTACTGACTCTGTGAAGTCGAGAAACTGGTATCACTAGTTTGTGTTTGTTCCTAGTGTTTACAGAGTGTATATCACTTATTTTACTAAAACTACTTATGTTTTATACATTAAATTTTCGTAAATATACTGAGGGTCCAAAGTTAATATATTTATTTCTTAAAACTTTTTTTCTAAGAGACTCACTCGGTTTTAGTTTGTATATAGCTCTAATGAGCCTCTTATGTAAACAAAAATAGTTTCTAAATTAGCATTTCCCCATATCAAAATCCCAGAAGAATGCTATGGAAATAACTGAAATAAACTAATCGTGCTGTCTCGACACTAGTGAGACCTCTTATCCTCTTTACAGCATAAGCTGCAAAACTTAGTCTGCTTGCTAATTGAGATATATGGGGGCCCCACTGAAGTTTTGCGTCGAGAGTGATGCCAAGAAAAAAGTGCTCAGGTTTTCCCCATTTAAAAACACATTGGTATTCAGATTTTTAACATTCGGTGTTGTAAATTTTATACATTTAGTTTTATTTCCGTTCAAACATAGAATATTAACGTTAAACCGATGCACTAATATTGATATAGCATTATCACTTCGTCACATTTAAATGATTGACGTTTAAGTTTGAAAATCAATGAAGTATCATTAGCAAATAATACTATGTCATGATTATACCCTACAAGGGAAGATAAGTCATTAATACATACTAAAAATAGGAATGGTCCGAGAATTGAGCCATGAGGGACACCCATTAATACACGTGACCCGGAAGAACTTTTACCATTGATAATAACTTTCTGCGTTCTCGTACTTAAATATGAAATAATAAGTTAAAGCGCCGTGTTCTTGACAGCATAATACTGTAGCTTTCTCATAAATGTGAATTGTGAACACAGTCGATAGCCTTGGAAAGATCACAAAATATACCAAAAGCATCCTCTGAGCTCTCCCATGTACAAAAAATATATTTATGATGAGGGATCCTAAAGAAAAACAATTTAATCTAAACAATAATTATGTTTTAGGAGGTATATATTGGAAAGGTTTAAATTATCAACTAGATATAGTGACGACCTGGTAAGGGTTGCAGGAATTCGATGGATGGAGGTGGCACTTTGTAGCATTTCTTGGGAGAGGCCTCAATTCAGCAATTCAGTTTATTTATTTCTACACAACTTACTGGCTGGTTAATAATAACGATGTACATAGTAAGGACCCAGCGTTGTGAGAGACTGGTGCCTTTTATAGGTTTTATATTAAAATCCTGAGTTACAGGTCACCAGGCCCCCTCGCGGATAGGTTACATATAATACAAAGAATAATACAGAGAGGAAAAATAAAAGAGTTATAGAAAGTTACATTATAAGGTGAATTGCTAAACCCATTCAATGGTGTGTGCGTGCGTGCGTGCGTGTGTGTATGTGTGTGTGTGTGTGTGTGTGTGTGTGTGTGTGTGTGTGTGTGTGTGTGTGTGTGTGTGTGTGTGTGTGTGTGTGTGTGTGTGTGTGTGTGTGAGTTTGTGTGTGTGTAGTGAGCAATGACCTTTTAATCGGCTGTAATAATGATGATGAGAATAAAAAAAAGTTTATATGCGTTTGATATTGCCGTGTTGTGGCGGCGTAAAAGAATCCACCGCCCCATTTAGCCCCGTGAATGTGGCAAAATTCAACTATCGGAAACGTCAGAAATATTATATAGCTTCCGATAGGCGGTATAACGAGGCAGAAGAATGCAGTAGCGAAAAAAGGTGCAACCCGTCTGGTAGCCTACGCACCTCAATCCGCCTGCAAACTGTGACGATTAATATACAACGAGAGAGGCTCATATCCAAAGATGGACTTTACGGGCTTAGAAAGAAGAAAAATTAAAGGTGGCTTGTAATGATTCATTTTCATAATCATTGGGGAAAATGGATTTTAAAAGTTTTTACCCCTTTTTTGTAAGCATCTAAATTTCTTTGAGCCCTTTTCATCCTCCTAATGCTAGTAGACGATGGTATCGTAAGTTTGGAAAATAGGCAATATTTATACAGACTGGGAAAATAATTTTCTATATTTTCAACTTACAATAGGATATTGCTTATGCATTGTATTCATATATGTGGTTTCATTTCTACATTCGACTCGGGAAAATGGTCTCTAGCAATAATGCTGAATACACAATTATGTATTTCGTAATCATAACTTGTTTCTATAAAAAACTTAAAAGAAAAACTAAGTTATGCTAAGAAGAGGGACAAATTAGTGTAAAACAATGGTAAACGTACAGATATCCTTGTTTGATGATCTCTGGGGGTAAGCGATCACCGGCACCAATTGACTAATTTGTACATCCGCTGTGAAAAAGATGAAGTGACGGACTGGTAAGAAGACGATGGTTGCAGGCAGCTTAGGACCGTGCCTTTTGGCATTCTTTGGGGGAACCCTATGTAGATGTATGTTGTATGATAATGGTGTGAAGTATTAAAACAGATATTGCGTTGATACCCATAAGAAATATTTAAGTTTTAAAAATATTTTAAATTATGTCAATTTAAAGAAAATAAAAACAAACTAAATTACACAAAAAAGAAGTTAGGGGGACATAACATTAGACACGGTGTTGTGAATATGAAGAATATAAGGCATTTTTTGCTTTAATATATTATTATTACAATGATAATAATATACACCGTATTATGGCGTAAGTGTTCCTTTTTGCTGAAGTTCCAAGCCACAGATTTATAAAAGAAGAAAATGACTGACTATCTATTCTACGCACTGCACTTACCACTTGGTCTTAAGTCATCATTTTGCACAATGTTGAAAGTAAGACAGAACGTAAAATTGCAAAAGAGCATCTAATCTCTAATCTATGTATTCTAATTTGATGGTAAGTGGTGATGCAGTCAAACAGGGTAAAGCGCACTTACTTAGATTAACAAATTAAGCTAATTTATTTTTACTTTGAAAACACTCATTATAATTGGAGAGAAAGACATACGCAGATAAATAATTCCACTCCTTACTGTAGGTATGCATTTTGGACGACTAAGCAAACCAAACTGTTCGGTTGGAATGTATGTTCACAACAAAAGGGTGGAAACCGATCGAGAGTTTGGTGATAGATTTGAGAGGGAGTCATGCTATTTTGGCACACATTCTACGAAATATATTTTGTGTAACACAGAAGGGCTGACCACTTTGCGCCTGTGTTCGAGACTCGCAAGATTTGTTTTGATTTAATTGGGTACCATTACCATACTACTTTTTGAAGCACCAGCTCTTATATGTCAGTAATACTCAACGTACGACCGGGCTTGTGTTTTATATAGTGTGAACAACTGTGACGGCGCGAAGCATCACCCACCTTTGAACAACATCCAACTTATTTGACACTGCTTTAGCCCTGAACTCAATGAACCGTCCAAAGTTCAGTTTACTTGAAACCTCAACCCCCAGCCACTAAAGGTGGTCTAGAAATTTCATTGACACATTTCAGAAAGAAGGAGCCAAGGTAAACTAGCTCTTTTTGGAGGGAAAAAACATGCTTGTGTTTCGTAAGCGATGAATTTCACGAGATTGGCATCGCCCCATTCGTAATACGTAAAGGTTCACACGCTCACACTCCTTTAATTATCAACTACTTTGACGATATTAATAAAATAAGGACTTACAAAGCTTCGAACTGGTGTTAGACTTCAAATTTAATTGTTTTTTTTTTTTAATTTTATAATCTTTTTCGAAAATTATCTGCTATTTTGGGTAAATAACAATTTTAAACATTAACTAGCAAGTGTCTACATTCAATGTTCGATTTATTTGCGGTCAGCATAGGTGTTAGTGGATTCGACAATTTACTAGTGCAAATGCACTAAATGGATTAAGTTGAATTCCAGCGTGCTCTATCAAGCTAGTTGCATAATTCACTGGTAGTAAAATGAATGCGGAAAATCTCTCAAATATTTACCTGTTTCTCTAGTACGATAATCTTTTAGGCTTGATAACATTTTTCAACGTACTATATTATGCTATTGTTTAAATTTGCCATTATATCTTACTGCATACTGTATCATTTGATCATGATGACAATTTATCGGGTTTGTGTTTAATACAAAAAGTTTTTTGAGAGTTCTTATCACATTTAAGTACTCTAACTACGTAATTATAGCCACTTCATTTGGCCGCATACAATTAAAAGCCATCAAAGAACGGTTCGAATCTTTAACGATGAATTCTTTCTAAAGGGTTTGATTTACTGGCCTAGCTAAGGGACATGGCATTCATTTACATTTTGATGCTTGATGACAGATGTTCATGGGTAGCAGCGATTACGTAAACACATTCATATTTGTCTCGCCCCTCTTCTGATAAAGCCAACACACGGTAAACACTGCCACCTGTGGCAGAGATAGCAGATTGATTTTTAGATATTTCCCACGACTTCGTCCGCATGGAATTTATTATTTTTGCACGGAACCAAATTATTTTTCTAAAATAAAAGCAGCCAAAGTTACTCGTTACTTTTGTGAGGGTTACTCGTTACTTTTGCACACATTTATAAGGGTCGACAAAATCGGTAATGTATGTAACACTCAGACAGGTAAATCGTGTAGCGGTAGTTTAAGAATATTCATTACCACATGTCGCCTCGTGGGTGTTGTAAGAAGCGACACAGTGAAAGTAAAACAAGAAATGGGCAGCAGAATCTTAAGTAATAAAAAATGCGGTAGTCAACCCGCATGCCAAGCGTGGCATGACTCCCCGCCCTTAATTTGCCTTAGTTAGGCTCCCCTCTCAGCGGCTCCTCGCCGCCTGCGCCCCTTTTTCTATAAAGAGGGTCGCTTCCCATTCTGCAGAAAGGCCACACAAGCCAATGGCAGTCTCACAGGTGGTGTTTAGAGGGTAGGCACTTAGGTTTCGCAGTGAGTCCCACATAACCATGGCAAAATCCCCCTTATGAGACAATCTATTGGGAGGCCTATGTTCAGCAGTGGACATTTATTGGCTGTATTAGATGGATGAAAGAGGCAGGTAAAGGGGGGCAGCGTCAAAGGTGTAAGACTTCTGATATTTCTGATAGGCTGACGACGAAGAAAATGGTCTTCTTATATCACATTATCTTATGATATGCGAGCTCTAGACCACATTGGGTACAAAATGTTTCCTAGCTAACGTTGAAAAATAGTCCAACTTGATAGATGGCATAAGGTCGGTAGGAAAATTGGTATCATTAGTCATGCACTAAAAGTCAAAAAACCATTTTTGTCAATATAAAAATTAAAAACGCCAGTTGGAGTGGAGTGGTGGAGTATAATATTCTCGTAAAAACAATAATTAATATGGATTATGCTATTGTCGTTCAGTCATATCTTTTTTATGCTATTGTATCTCTAATTATATATTTTATATGTATATCTGTAACATATATCTATTTATATATGTGTAATATATATATATATATATATATACGATATGTAATTGTTATTTGTGTTCATTTTTAATGTTAATTGAGGTATATAAAATCTTTTGTTAATTATATACTTGTGTAGTATTCTTAAATAATATTCTGTTATGTACTGCTATTGTGTTTAATATATTATTTTCAAACATATTTTGTTATCACAATATGCACTCACATCACATTATGTCTCCACGCTCAGAGTTGTTTTTTTGGCATGAAGTCCGTCTTTTGTAACTCTATTCTTAAGGTGTTAACAACAAAATGTAAACAAATAAATAAATAAATCAGAAAATATATATCACAGCCAATCTGGTGTAACTGATGATACGGCTCCTTATTGCCAGTCTATGGAATAAGGGTTCGACATTTTTGAGTAAGTATATTCAGATTATTCGGTTGCCATTTATATGCAGGTTGTGTACCATGAACTGATGAGGTTGGCCCTTGGGGAAGAAGTTGTAACATTTACATAATCTTACACACCAAGCTTTAGCGGTATCATGAAAAATTCGTTTCAATATTCCTCTTTTATATCAGAAATTTTGTGTCAGTGCACTGCTCTAATTTTGCAAAATACTGAGATAACTCGGACGTAGTGATGTTCAATAACTTATTATATCTAATTAGATGTACCCTAGACTCAGAACTTGTGATACTTTATAATAGAACACTTAGAAACTAGTTAAACACTTTGAAACTGAATAATAACTTTTAGGTACTTCTGCAGTGATGTTAGATTAATTAAAGAAACTGACAATATATCTATACAAATTAATAAAATTGAAGTGTCTGTTTGTAATGTCAAAATTACAGTTTTTTACTAAATGCATATGAAAGTTAATACGGTACCTATAACTAAAATACAATTTTTTAAATTTTTGTCTGCCTGTCTGTCTGTCTGTTTGTTTCGGGTAATCTCCGAAACGGCTGGACTGATTTTGACGGGACTTTCGCTGGCAGATAGCTGATTTCACAAGGAGTAGCTTAGGCTACTTTCATTTTCGAAAAAGAATTAGGGTTCCGCGAAAATACATAAAAACCCTAACATGCGAGCGAAGTCGCGGGGAACAGCTAGTATTTTATAAAATCTGTAACAGTTGGAAGAGATACTTTCGACTTACGAGGTACTTCAAACAATATATTTTTTATGAGTTAATAACCATGTATATTACAAACTGTTACATTTTTAATTATAAAGAAGTACTTGGGAGCCAATGTACCGAGATCAAGGGTTGTATGGATGTTACATAATATACTTTATCACTGCACTGCTGTAAACTGGTAGAGAATGCTTCTGGCATTTAATACATAATTGTGTATATGAAGTTAAATAAATAAAAAAATAATTATACCAGTCGGTTTGTTTGAATTCAATGTTATAATACAAAATCTCTTTTTAATGATAATATAATAATGGTACACCTAGCACCGTATATTCAAGTAGCTTCATCAGACTGTACAACATAAATAAAATATCGAAAGCGTATTACAAGACTGAAATAGCAATGAGCCGACATCAGCTCGTACAACCGAAAATTGATAACGAAGATAGGTTCTCGCATGGCTTCCTCTGCAGTGTAGAGAAGCCCCTAGTTATCCCATGAATATATATACTGGTGATTGGATGAAACAATGCCCTTGTTAAATATGCAAAATATAGATACTACAGTTGGCATTGGCCCGTGCTTTATTGTAATATTTAATGGAAATTTGAGTCTTTTAATAGGAGAAGCACACGTATTAGAGTCATGCTGCAGTTATATATCCGGTATAGTTGTAGCATGAATGGGTCGGCTCGACCGGGGAAGGACCACGCTCTCACAGAATACCGGCGTAAAATATGCTATGTTTCGTATGGTGAGTGTAGAGTACCGGAGACCCTTTTTACTGGAAAGGAGGCATCCCATCTTTGTCTTCACGGATACCAACGCATCTGCATTTTGATTCGTAATCGAGGATATAATATGTAGATGTCTATGGGCCACAGCAACCACTTACCATCAGGTGGACTGTGCGCTCGTTTGTCACCCTTATCCTATGAAAAAAGTAATTTAATTTAATAAACACTAGTTTACTTCATGAACCAGTTCTCTCTAGGTTCCTTGAATACAATATATTAAATGCAGTTCATCTACAGTAGGGTCATAACTAAATTACGTTATTTTCATAATATTTTAAGAAATACGGACACCTCATTTATTTTATGCCATACCTTCCGTGAAAACAATAAATTATGCCTTTAATTATAGCGTCAGTATAAATTACGTAAGCACATAAGAGATATATACCATCTTAGTGTTCTTTATTTATTTTATTATTAATATTACTACTATTAATGAAAGAGCGTGTTTAAATAGGACAAGGAACCTACGGGGCAGCAGCCATCGCCCTTCATGCAGAGGGAGGCACTTTTTTGTATTAACACTTTCCTTTCCTTTTTTATATAGAAAAAGGCTAACAAACGAACACACAGTCCACCTCTATGCAGATGGATACGGCGGCTTACGCACACCGACATCTATCATCGATTTAAAATCAAAATGTGGATGCGTTGTCTCTTCAGAGATCTAAGATAGAATGCGTAATTACTAGTCAAAAAGGTATATGGTTCTCTACGCTCACCATACGAATCACAGAAGCATTAAGCTGCCATTTTATGGTAATCTGTATCTGTAGGGGTTTGGTACTTCCCCAGTCAAGGTAACCCAATTGTGATGAAGAAATAAGTTTCTTATAAATACAGATGCAAAAAACGGTAATTCTCCTCAATGATTTTCTCTTGCGCTATTTTTAAAGCCCCGAAAACTTTCAGCTTGAAATACAAATTCGCTTTGACTGCGTCGGGAGGATAACCTATACTTAAAATAATCATTTTATTTGATTTTTTTCTCTTCTTGGTAGCACTACGTCATAGGCGTGGAAAAAATGTAATATTTTTATCAACAGGATACCTCTACCTCTACCTCTTCTTCTTTTTTTGCCCCTAATAGTATATATCTTCTTATGTTAGGAGACAGATTTGGGATTGCAGTCCAGAAATCTCGCCTTTTACCATTGACCTATGCTGCTATAGTCAATCTACTTGTTCTATATCTGTACACCATGTGGTTATGCCGTCACTAAACAAAGGTCATGAGTTCTTTTTGGCATTTCCCACAACCTCCTTTTATGACATCCACGGGACGATATTTTAGGATAATGGATACTTTTACGTCAGCGTCACATAGCAAATATACGCATAATATTACATTGAGTATTATATTTATACAACTTAAAAATGAGCCACTTTGCAGTATTAATAATCGAAATCAAAAAGCACTTCAGGGTAATTATGACATTAGGGCGTCCAACACTGCATTCTTTCGATGTCTACTAGATGTTGTAAAACAACCCGACGTCTGAACATAAAAATAATTAACTAATAAACCCGATGAAACCTGTGAAAATTAGGTTTTATCAATGTGTAGTGTTTAACTAAAAATAAGAAATAATTTCTGCTAGTTTGCTATAACGCTGTATCATATTAAAGATTGTTCATACAATCAAATTTCAGCGCTCCTTCTCCATTTCGTCGAAAACAATAGAAGCTACTCAGGAGTTTTTGCCTCAAATATAACTAATGAATAAAGTTCCTTCATTAAGCCTGAAACATTATACCGCTCAATCCTTTATTAGCATTCACTGGCGATAAAAATTAAATATTTATAAACCAAAGTCGTTATATAATAAAATGACGTACCCGAAAGCCTTGTAATAAGAGCTGAAGCCATAATTTACATGCCTATATTTTTTGACTTTTAAAAGGTATAGTTCAGTCCAAAGTAGTACAAAATTTTAAACGTGGTAGAGCAATACCGCAGGTATATTATAGTTGTAGCACGAATGGGTCAGCTCGACCGGGAAAGGACCACGTTCTCACAGAATACTCGTACCAGCTTAAACTAGCAGCTTATTGCTGCTGTTCCTCGCATGCTGAGTGTAGAGAACCGGGACCCCTTTTACTGGAAACAAGGTCCTAAGGGTTGACAACGCATCTGTATTTTGATTCTTTATTGAAGATAGATGTAGATGTACATGGGCAACAGGATCCACTTACCATCAGGTGGACTGTGTACTGGTTTATCATCATCATACTATAAAAAACAGCAGGGTCACATTTATGCCTTCGACAGGTACAGTCAATTTATAATGAACACTAATGGATCCGATAAATATCAAAAACTTTCCGAGGGCCGTCGTCCCAGTGTTTTTGAATCATTAAGTCAGTGTCATATTAAATATTTTTACGTATATTTTATTAATAGGCCAGAGCCACCAAATATATTGAAAAAAAATCTGCTAGGTATGATTAAGTATTCTTAATAGCTGGAATAACATAGTGAATAGCAAGAAATAAAATAACCGTTATTCTAATTACCCTTATGTACAGAAAAAGATTTAAAAGAAATATTAACATCCAAGGATATACAAAGTAGGTACATAGAAAGATATTTTTATTGCATATAGCAGTACAACAATGAAAAATAATTATTTCGACCTATGCACGAGGAAGGTTCAAGTTTAAGTATCATCTTAAGAATAGTTTGTGCAAATTGGTGTGTGCTGCATAACTAGAGGACCTAAGCTCCTATGCTCAATGACCTCAATAGTGTCTCCCAACAGATAAGTCTTAAGGTGAACATGGACAAAACAAAGGTTATGTGTAATGTCTGTATCACACCTATGCCGGTAGTTGTTTGGAGCACTACGCTGGAAGTTGTCGACGAGTGTGTTTACCTAGAACTAAATAGTCTAGGTAAGTCCAACTTCGACCGAGAGGTCAATCGACGGATTCAAATCGGGCGAGCAGCGTTCGGGAGATTACGATACATCTTCTCGTCAGGTATACCTCAAAACTTGAAAACAAAATTATACAACCAGTGCCTGTTGCCAGTGATAACATATGGATCTGAGACGTGGTCCTTCCCTACTGACCGTACGAAAAAGCTCAAGGTCGCTCAGTAACTTATGGAGAGAGATATGCTTGGAGTTTCTCTGCGTGATAAACTTAGAAATGAGGATATCCACAGATCTAAAGTCAACGACATAGCTCAACGGATTATTAAGCTGAAGTGACAATAGGCTGAGCACGAAGAACCGACAACCGATGGGGAAGAAAGGTTTTCGAGTGGCAACCTTGTACTGGTAAGCGAAGTGTAGGGCGGCCCCAATTGATAATGACCTTTGTAAGATATTTTTGATTCTTAATCGAAGATAGATGTCTATAGGCCACAGCATCTACTTACCATTAGATAGGCTGTATGCTCGTCTGTCTTCACCCTTATTATATATAAAAAATATGCAGGAAGTCTTAAGTTGAATTATCATATTTGTCGTGCTATTTGCGTAAAAAAATCCATTCCATCATACCATTCTATGTGAGGCGTGAAGGACGACTGAGGAAAAAAATTAAACAGGAGATTGGCAGCAGCAAAAATTAAAAATAATTAAAAACCAAACTGTCTACCAATCGTGGCATGTTGTAACTTTCTTTACTCCACGGGAGTTCAAATGTCGCTCAATTCATAAACCTCGAATGAAATGCAAAATATCATAATAGAACGAATAATTTAACAATGAATTCTGTATATATAATAAAGAGTAAAATGCAACATCAAGAACGTTCTTATTAAATCCTAATAAAATCATGGTACGATTCTATGGAATTTTATGACTGTTGTAACAATAATTTCCGCTATACACCTTCGGGGAAAATTCCTTTGATGACAAGAATTAATTAATAAAATTTTCTTGTAGTGTGATGGAAATTTATTAAATTGATAATCATAATGTTCTTACGTGTTTTCTGTTTAAGGAATATATAAAATAATTTATTAACTTTACTAATATCAAATAGTTGGAGAGAAAAATATCAATGGTGACATGATACGTAAGGCTTTTAAACTTATAATTGACCCTATAATTCCAGGAATTCGATAAATGCAGGTAGCTCATGACCGTGCTTTGCCGAATTCCTTGCGGGAAGCCTAAGTTCAGCAGTGGACTTGTGAAGGGCTATAACGATGATGATGATGATGATGAATTGAATTTTACATTCAAGAAATAAAAAAAAACCTTGACTTACCAGTGGGATGATCATCGACTATCTTTCATTATATTATGTATATGTAATATCATAATAGGTCGAGGAACGTATTTTTTTTTTCAAAGTTTAAGTACATTTAATTGCAATATTATGTATATATATATATATATATATATATATATATATATATATATATATGCCATTTTATTCGATAACTTGTTGCCATCTTGTATGTAAGGGTGCAAAGTCAGAACAATATGGTGGATGCATTAACACTTACCAACCAAGCTCTCTCAATGTTTGCTGAGTGGCCAAATATGTGGGCGGTTTTCTCTCATTTTCTTGCTTGAATTTCATTTGCTGTTGGCAGTAGAGATCCGAGTCGATAGTTTTGACTCGTAGTCGTTTCAATCCCACCAGACATAGCATCAACTTATAGTGTGGTAATCCGGGTTTCACTACAGTCTGTGGGGCTTGACTACCACTATGAAGATGATCCACTTTTCATCACCAGTGATCAATCTTTTCAGAAATGGTTTGCTTTCCTTAAGTTTCAATAGAGAATGGCAAATGAGTATTCGATTTTTTTTTTATAGGAGAGGGGGCAAACGAGCATACGGCTCACCTTATAGGAAGTGACTACCCGCCGCCCGTGAACAATTGCAACACCAAGGGAATCGAAGGTGCGTTGCCGGCCTTTTAAAAAGGGTAAGCTCATTTTTTGAAGGTCCCTAAGATAATTACCGGGCACGGGTGCTTCGGTGATTATCTGTGTAAGATCGGACGCGAAGCGACAGCGAACTGCTTCCACTGCGGTGGACAGGACCAGGACTCCGCGTCCCATACGCTGGCGGTATATCCAGCGTGGGGACGGGAGCGAATGATCCTGGCAAACCGGGTCGGTCGGGACCTCTCCCTGCCAGCAGTCGTGTCGGCGATGTTGAGCGGGGACTCAGCATGGAGGGCCGTAGCCACCTTCTGTGAGTAATGGTCCAGAAGGAGGCTGCTGAGCGCGGTCGGGGGAGAACAGATCGCACTCGTAAACGACGTCATCTAGGCGTTCGTCACAGCTCTCCGTTTGAAGATGGTGTTCCCCTACCAGAAACGGGGCCTCTGGGGTTACAGGTGTTTGGAGCGGGTCCCTCGAATGCCTAGTAACAACCGAAGAGGACGATGACTCGGAAGTAGTCCCGAGACATCGTGATATCACTACGAGGGTCCTGGGGGTAGTAAGTTCTGCCCCTGGGACGTGCTTCAAATAAAGCAAAGCGAGAAGGGGGCCCAGGTTGCGTTCCGAACGAAGATCCCGGGACTCCTCGTACACGCTGATGGAGACCACCGTGGTGTTTTGGCCGGTAGGAGTCCGGCATAACCTTCCGGTTGCCCCTGCAGTCGGAGGTGTCCATGAGGATTTCCCCACGAAAAAAAAAAGTTAGGTCCCCCCCCCCCCCCCGAACGGGTTCCCGCCTTGTCGTGGCGGGGGGCTTAGTAGCCGTGGCTTGGTCACACGCGTTGAACAAAGAGGAACCCCTTGGCTGGCTCGTGGTGTAGGGCCGGCCCGAGGTGGCCACTCCGAGTGGGCTTGACGAGCCCACTTCGGAGGTGTGTCGGTGGCCTGCGGTAAGAGGGATGAGGGAAAAAAATAGTAATGATATTAAGTTTCTTTACAAGAAACTTAATTTCCAGATTTAAATATAGGTATGACTTTACTTTGTTTCATTAAATCAGGAAACACACCAGATTCGACGCTTATATTAAATATATTGGCTAGATAAGGTGCTAATATATCTATTATAGATAAAATAACTTTAACGAAAATCCCCCATAAGTCTGCCGTTTTCTTAACATCAATAGTTTTAAAATATTTAACGATATCTTTTGGCAGTATTCTATGGAATTTAAAAGTATTTGAACAAGCCTTTACATTTTGTTTGAGCAATGATTCGGCGATAGTAGGAGAAGAGTTTAATGTTGCGACTGTTAAAAGAGAAAGTTTTAGAAGTAAATATTCTACTAAATTCACAACTTATAATTTCAAATAATGTAGCATACAAATAATTAGCACTATTTTTAAACGAAATTGATGGAAGTCTTTTTGTTATATTACTTCTAAACCTCTCCAAGCGATGTTCATTTATTGGAACAAACACAACTTTCTTATTTTTCTGTTTTTTGTGTATGTAAAATAGTGATACTAACTGTCCACAGTGATCTGAACTTAAATTTTGAATAATTGATTTATGCAAGGGCTTAACATCTGTAAAAATGTTATCTATACAGGTCGCACTAGGCCCAGCAATACGAGTTGGTTCTAAGAATAAATTTACAAGATTATACGATTTAAATGATGAGCGAAACTTAATACTAATGGAAGAAGTTTCAAGGAGATTGATATTAAAGTCTCCACACATTACAACAGACTTGTTCTGTTTACTAAATTTGAGTAAAACTTCTTCCACAATCCTTTCAAAATGGTCATAAGTAGCACATGGGGGTTTGTAAATACCTACAACAATGAGGTGCTCGAGCTCGACACAAGCCATTTCTACAGTTCGTTCAACTGTGAGGCTCACAATATCCTTACGTATATAATAATGATTAATCTGCTAATATTAAGGAGCCACCACGTAAACTTCTTTCTTTATTGAAGGAACTGACCACCTGGTGATTTCTGAAATTAAACATGAAATTATAATCTTTTAGCCAATGTTTAGTAATACAAAAGATGTGTACGTATATTGTTACTATTTAAAAACAATTCAACTTCCAATTCTTTGCCCAACATGCCTTGTATATTTTGATGCACCAGGTGTAAACAATTTTTATTACTTATTTGTGGGCTGTATTCAAAATTAATTAAACACTTATTATTGCTAGAGATTGCCTCTATTGTCACATTCACTAATTTAAATTAGTTGGAACTGATTCCAAATTAAATTTCAAATGATTATGCTCAATAAAAGCAGTCTTGGTAGCCAAAAACTTGGCTGAGTTAAAAAGTAAACAATAAGATCAGTCTTAAATTATATTTGGAAAGGTAATACCTATCTTTTGTCCAAAACTTTTTCATTAAATTATTTATGTCAATTACATGAAATTTATGATTATTATTATTAGAATTATATGTCAAATTTAAATTATTATTACATATTAAATTATGCATTTGTATATTGAATAAAGTGAAGACCTATCATATCATACGCAAGCGTAGCACGCGCCCAAAACTAGTTTACCGTCCAAAATAGCGTTATTCACAAAGCCACCAAAGCCCGGTATCCGGATATCAGGTTTCCGTCAATGCCCCTCTCGGCTCTTCGGACCATTGTCTGATCCGGAGTATGGTGCCACTCACGCTCCCTTCGCGGTTGCGTTCTGCAGGTTGCCGCCGTGTTTGGCATTACAGGTCGGCGGATTGGGACGGAATGCGCTCTTTCATCCTACCCATGGGGGTGGGTTTGCTTCTCGCCGGATGATCCCAGCGCTGTTGCTGACTCTGTCACTGATGTGGTGCTACAGGGAATGGAACTATTTATCCTGTAAGACTGCATTGCGCAGTAAGTAGGAGTGTTATCAAGCCTGGGCTGCGGCTTCGGTGACTCGGGATCTAAACAGCAGCACATTAAAAAAGAAGTAAAACTTCGCCTCCAGGTCCTTCAAAAGAGTTATTGCCAAGGCAAAGTCAGAGCACATAGGCAGAATTGGCGAGAAACTAGTTCGCCTTCCTTCGGGAACCCGTGCATTCTGGTCTCTCGCCAAGGCTGTCCTAGGGAATTTCTGTAAGCCATCACTACCATCTCTGCACAGGGAGGACGACTCACTGGCCCAAGACGCAAAAGACAAAGCCGACCTTTTAGGCTCCCTTTTTGCGTCCAACTCGACTCTTGATGACGGGAGGAAAATACCGCCGACCATCCCGCGGTGTGAGTGCTCCGTGCCGGATGTGCTATTCTCACAGCGCTCAGTTCGCAAAGCACTTCTCTCCCTGGACATCCAGAAGTCGAGTGGGCCTGACGGAATCCCCCCAATTGTGCTGAGGACGTGTGCTCCGGAGTTGGCACCGGTCCTAACGCGTCTTTTCCGGTACTCCTACTCCCAAGGCGTAGTCCCGAATTCATGGAAGACAGCTTTTGTCCACCCGATCCCTAAAAAAGGCGACCGCTCAGACCCGTCCAACTATAGGCCTATCGCGATCACCTCCTTGTTGTCCAAAATAATGGAATCCATTATTAACTGCCAGCTCATCCGGTACCTTGAGGATCACCAGCTGCTTAGTGACCGCCAATACGGTTTTCGTCGGGGTCGATCAGCTGGTGATCTTCTGGTCTACCTGACCCATAGATGGGCGGAGGCAGTAGAGTCCAAGGGGGAGGCGTTGACCGTTAGTCTGGACATTGCGAAGGCCTTCGATCGGGTTAGGCACAAAGCGCTTCTTTCGAAGCTCCCTTCCTATGGGCTTCTCGAGAAATTGTGCAATTGGATCACCAGCTTCCTTGCAGATTGGAGCATCAAGGTCGTTGTAGACGGTGCATGTTCTGACTACAAGCCTAATAACGCTGGTGTTCCACAAGGCTGTGTGCTATCACCAGCGCTGTTTCTTCTGCATATCAATGATATGTTGCTAACTGGTAACATTCATTGCTATGCGGATGACATCACTGGTGATGCTCTATACACCGGCCGGGCCAATATTTCTCGGGAAAACTTCGCCGAGTACCGGAACAAACTTGTGTCTGAATTCGAGTCTTTGCTGGACAAAGTCTCGATTGGGGGCGACTAAATCTAGTCCAGTTTAATCCTCAGAAGACACAAGTTTGCGCGTTTACCGCTAAAAGAAGCCCTTTGTCGTATCTCCTCAGTTTCAAGGCACTCCCCTTCTTGCCTCAGCCAGTATCGGTATCCTCGGAGTCGACATATCGAGTGACGTGCAGTTTCGTGGTCACTTGGAAGAGAAGGCCAAATTGGCCTCTCAAAAGCTTGGCGTGCTCAGCAGAGCGGGACAGTATTTCATGCCGGCACACCGCCTGCAACTTTACAAGGCGCAGGTTCGGCCTCACATGGAATACTGTTCCCATCTCTGGGCAGGGGCTCCCCAGTACCAGCTCCTTCCACTTGACCGCATCCAGCGCAGAGCGGCTCGAATCGTCGACGACCGAGCCCTTTTCGATCGGCTCGATTCTTTGGCACTGCGAAGAGATGTTGCATCTCTTTGCATTTTCTTTCGCATCTACCATGGGGAGTGCTCTGAGGAATTGTTTGGATTAATCCCAGCCGCCAAATTTCATGAACGCACATCGCGGCAGAACTCCCGATATTCCACACCATCTGGATGATTGGCGGTCCACCACTGTGCGATTTAGAAGATGTTTTCTTCCTCGCACGACTTCCTTGTGGAATCGATTACCATCAGCGATTTTTCCGGACCGATACGACTTAGGGACCTTCAAGAAAAGAGCTTACTCCTTTTTAAAAGGCCGGCAACGCATTTGCAATTCCCCTGGTGTTGCGGTTATTCATGGGCGGCGGTAGTCACTTACCATCAGGTGAGCCGCATGCTCGTTTGCCCCCTCTCCTATAAAAAAAAAACTCTCCGGAGACCCCGTAACGTTTTACGCCCGACCGATCCCGACGGCCCAAATGTCGCCGGCCTGTCACACACTAATACCACCAAATGTCACAAACTCCGTTAGGACAACATCGCGACGCAGCATGTCCACAGATGGGCGCACCGTACACCCTTCCATACCGCATACACATCAAACAGCCGCATGCCTGGGCGGTTCTCACCGTCCAGAATATCGCAGAAAACGAGCTAGCCGTCAGAGTCGGAGCCCGCCACCCTTGTTCCGACGGTGGTTAGAAAACTCATCTGTTTAACGAGCAATACTAATAGATGAACACTGTTACGAAAGTAACGTTGGACGTCAGAAGTTTCGTCACCTCTCTTTACAGCTCGTCCTTGAGACCGATCAAGCTGTAGAATCCAAAAGGCTAACAACACGAACATCATCAGAAACTAGACAGCTGGTAATATCCGAGCGTCTAAGATGTTAATATCAGTGAGATATCGGGCACATAAGTGACGCCACACATGTACATGTCGGAGCGCCTATAAAATACCCGGTTGGATCGAGCTGGAATTGAGGGTATATCGAGAAACCCCTACTTGTTTGAGCCGTATAGAATTCACTCTAGGCGCCGTGCGCTAGAGATTCCGTTTAAGTCATTCAACGAGTGTGGTCATTCTACTAGTGCTAAGATAGTGTCGTGGTTCTGTTCATTGTTGTAATTCTTCTAGTGTAGGCAAGGAGGATTGGTGTTGCTGATAGGCTGCCCTGTGTTATACTGAGATAAGTAGTGTTGCTGTTGGTTTGCATACTTTCTCGTATCATGTAATTACGCACCTCACGTTACACTGGTGTGTGATCGTGGTGAGGACGTGTTACGGTATATTCGAACTGTAATTTCTCATTACTGAATGTAAGGCCGTTACGGTGTCTTTTTACTGATAGTGACTAATTGCGTAAGCAAGAGAGCAGGTTGAAAATCCGCTCTCAAACTTTTACTAAGTTTAACAATTAACGCTATCCTGATGTATTTCCGAGATCAAAATAGGGATCCTCTATTGAATATAGTAGTAATAAATAAATACTAATCTTTGGCCCACGTCGTTAAACGTGGACATGCGAAGTGTTTTTTTTTCATTCTGTTAACACATCGCTGCAGCTTTAAGATATATTTTTGCGTTACTTAGTTTTGGTTATTATTTAAAATTAATGTTATTATCTGAAGGCTTACTTTTTCTCATAATTCTTTAAGTGCAAACTCTTAATAGCAATTTTTGGATAGGATTGAAAATATCTAAAGGTTTTGTATATATTAATGTTCTGTGAAAGAGAAAAGTGTCATAAATGTTTTGGATGTGATCAAATCTAATGCTACTCAGCAGGCCTACCACTACGCCATCCAATTTACCATAGATTATCCAGCTAGTGTTACCTGGTCAAAGTCTAGGTCGCTAGTATTTACTTGTATCAAGTAATTTATTTTAGTCGACGTAATTTTATCTCGGGATCGTAATGATGAAAGTAGTTTTTACGTGGTAGAGCCATGCTGCAACTGTCTTAGTAGTATAATTGTAGCACAAATGGGTCGGCTCGAAAGGGTAAGGACCACGCTCTCACAGAATATCAGGGTAAAATAGCAGCTTAACGCTGCTGTGTTTCGTATCGTGAGTGTAGAGAACCGGAGACCCTTTTTACTGGGAATGAGGCATTCCATCTTAGTCCTCACGAGTGATTTTGATCTTTCTATTTCTATTTTCTTTATATTCTGCATTTTGATTTTTAATAGAGGATAGATGTAGATGTCTATAGGCCGCAGCAACCACTTACCATCAGGTGGACTCGTTTGTCACCCTTATCCTATAAAAAAAATAGAATTAAAAAAACGATAAGGGTCTTGTTGCAACAGTTTCCCAATGCAGAAAATATTCTGATAAACAAAATTTCCGCATCGGTAAGCATTCTGGATACCCAACGGGGCGAGTATTTTAAAATTATCGCAAAATGTAAAAATGGACATAGTAGTTGTTTTTTTTTTTGTTTTTAAATTTTGATCAAATAGTAATAAGTAATTAAGATTGAATTTAGAGAAGTAATAATTAATTCTTTCCATTTTCACCAAAAACCTCAAACAAATGATAAAACAACATAAGATTTTTTATTTTTTATTTAGTTATCTTACAGATATTACGGATTTATCAGTCAAATTGTTATGTTTTTAAATTCCACACAACAGCTGATATTATAAATGTATTAAATTTTGCCGATATAATTTTAATGGAGACCACATAGATAGAGTTTGCCCAGCTTTAATTGTTTTACTAACACGTTTCGAAGACTTTTTTGTACGATTCTGTACAATATGTGTAAGGCAACGGCGACAAAAGTATATATTACACAGAGTTTTTAACAGTTCGTCCGTGCCGCATGCACTCAGTACAACACACTTGTCATATTTTAACAACTAAAATGTTACTATTTAAGTCAAACCTCAGAAACTATAACAACATATAACTAACTAAAACAACAGTAACTTTATTTAAGTGAACATCTTTACCAAACGTGTATCATTAAATAATAAACATTTGAACTTTTAACTTGAATATATTTACTACAAATTCCAAATGTGTTTGGTGGAACAACTGCAAAACCAAATACCTTTTGTTTAACGATATTTATAAATTCGTTCATAATTTTATTATTAATTTTTGCCGTTCATATGATGTAACATGAATAATTCTAAAATAAGCAATTTTAACTTTTATTAAAATGAGATAGCCCAGCCGTTGCACACGAGCCTTATCAGTCCGTTAGCGTTCTTTCTAAATAGCGGATACATGTCCTAGCGTTGCCAAATTGCGTGTACTAAAATGAATATTATGAAGATATCATCACATGTAACACATATAATATCAGAGCATTTCTGTAATTTACCTGCAAGTAATTTACATGTTTTACATAACCAAATAAATTCTTAAATAGACATCATGGACATTATGTTTTCTAATTTGAAATTAAAGATTACTAAAACGACTTTTCTATAATTAAATAATATATGACGGGTGTTTCGAAACCACACCCATTCAATAAATCGGTTATGTATTGGCCAACTATCTCTGTAGTTCACTCTTCCAAACGTGGATTCTGGAACACCAATCCTGAATGACGAATAGTCTCTCTTGGTTTTTGGAACAATCTTTTAAATTTTGATATCCTCAGAACCACAAATCTTTTTCACGTGTTCCCTTATCGCATCTTCCGAGGTTTCAAGATATAGTGACCACACGTGTAAAAACTTCTTCTTCTGTATTGCCTGGAAGAAACCAATTCGGGCGTTTCTTCCAGTTTGGATTGCCTTAAGATGGGCCTTCTTAGACTTTTTATGGCCACCTACTACTTTGCATTCTTCAGTCGCAGACGTTTCAATTATAGTTGAATCTTCTTTTTCTGATTTTTTACTTCCAGTGTGTTAACAGCCTTTGTTGCCCGCTGCATTGCTGGGCGCGCGCGCTGCGTTATTTTTTCTCTGTTATGGCGACCGTATCTTAGGATATCGGTATATCGCTCGCACTTGGGACTGTCACAACCTTAGTCGGCACGTCGGTCTCGCTGGTTGACTGCCCAGCCCGCAGAAGGTCGATTGTTTTAGCGGGCATTTTTTCCTTTACCCTCTTCAGGTCACTTATCGTCGAACACAATTTCTCAATAATGCGCTGCTGATTTTCTATCTTCTTATTCTGCGCTTCGTTGTGATTTTTGTTGTCAACGCTTCTACATTCCTTGAAAAATCGGCGAAAGCAGACTCCACTTTAAAACTTGTCATTTTTACCAAAATACGGAATAAAAACACGGCGAATAAAGTTCTCGTGTCAAGCTATTAGGACTGAAAAAGAAAAAAACTTATTTTCCAAGAATGGAGAGATCGGATATTGCGGTCACCAACGGCTCGATAGCGTACCGGCTAAACATCTAGCTGCGGCGTTGGCCTACAAATAACTATTTCCGTGTCTGGATCCGCTGAGATCTGGGTGGCAATGGGCTGGAGATATAGCTCGAAGAACCGACAACAGATGGGAAAGAAAGTTCTTCCAATGACAGTTACCGGATCTAACTATGAATGAAAGCCGCAAGCCATCTAGGGATTCACTCTCAAACACACAAAAAAATTCATCAAAATCGGTCGAACCATTTTCGAGTTTTAGTGAGACTAACGGAGAGCAATTGATTTTTATATATGAGAATAGCGATCCTCTTCCATCGCCTATCGGGTCCAAATGTAAATCTAAACCATCTAGGGACCCATTTAAATGCACACAAAATTTTTTATCAAAATCGGAGGAGCCGTTTTAGAGTTTTAGCGATACTAACGGATAGAAATTGATTTTTATATACTCGTATAGAGAAATTTTATATATATTAGATAAAGATAGCCGACACGGTCGCTCTTTCTTTGCTCCGTTTTCATTATTTTTATACTTAACCAAGCATAAAAGACCTTTCTTGTAGTCATTTCGTATTTAATTCTAATTTTGTCGTTACTCTTATCTATATTAAACACATAAAATACCCATTGAATCTAAGCCGCGTAAGCGAAGTTCATGACGATAAAATACTTTGATGTGCACGGATTTACCAACAGCAGAGCGTAGCACAAGATAGCATATTAAGGTAATTAGTCTTTAAAAATTCAATATAGTATAATTTAATAGGAAAGAAAGGAATAACCGGAGTATATTAACCAAAAAGCATTAGAAGCTCAATGCGGTTTTTTTGACAGCATAAATACAAATTAAGCTACTGGAAATCACATTTAGTATTTCTAATTTCTTTATTGTTGCTTATTTGTTCATTCTTGATTTGTTGATAATTAAGGTCTTACTTATCGCCTCTTATTTCTGCAAAGACCATTAGCTTCACGTCATGCAAATAGTCAATTTGTCTAACCAAAGAAACACATTAGGACATTTGCTACGCATGTTACTATGCCATTAAGACCTTACATTTTAATACTACTATAATATTAATTATATTATACTTAATCTTTTTTCCAACTGTATTTGTATTTATACACAAAAAAAATATTTTTGCCATAACAATTTTTAATAGTTACTACTTTAAGCTTCTATTGCTGCATCTGCATCTTGGATTCTAACAATAACGTGAATAGGTTTGCTACTCCGGGGTAGAAGCACGCCAGCGCCATCCTAAAAACGAAGTGACACGGCATTTTCATTTAATTTGACTGCATGATTGTTGCCAGTGATGAGACTAACAGAATTGAAATTTTTATCAATAACTGAAATTTCTTCACTCACTTCTAATTTCAATTGATAAAGTAAATTAAATTAATCCTTTTGGTATCAATGATCTTTATGAATTTGGAATTAAACTACCTCTGACCAATAAGTCCCATTTTGTAGTCGTAACATGGAAGTAATATGTATTACGTACTAAAAAAGACACAGGGACTTAGATGTTCACAATAACAACGACAGAAAAAATCTCATTTTAAGTATGACATCTGGACGTCAAACACACTCCTCGAGACTAAGTATACTGTAAAACATCCGAAACGTCGGAAATTAAAAGTAAGTGAGTTTTAATTAATAGAATGTTTCAAAAGCAAAATATTATCATGTAGCTTCTGTTGTAGATGACAAATTATCGAGATAACTATTTGAACTCGATGTTCAAAATCACCTTTTATTAAGCTAATTCCTTTTTGATTTGTGTCTAATTTGATGAATAAGCTAAATTTGATATGAATTTAATAAAATATCAATGTTTAATTCTTTTGTAATAATTTTAAGATAGAAAACATAAGAATGTTATACTGTTTATTCTACTTCTACTTTATTAAATGTATTTAATTCTAAAGCCAAATCATTTGAATGAATACACAACAAATAATGAAACAATTATGCGAAAAACGTTAATCTCTTTCACAACAACGCTTCTCCAAAGAAACGTAAAAACCGCTGAACAAACTACACGGATGATACGAAATACATGATGATAACAATTGAAGATGGAATTAAATATATTAGGTTTATATCCGCTATACGATACATCGAATTGACCATTCTCTTAGATATTTTAGTTACTATTTTTCTCTTTTTATTAAGACAATAATAAAAATACTGCAGTAAATTTAAGTTACGATTTCAAACTGTGGTGTAACTCAATTAATAGCTCGCACAGCGCTTTGCAATGACATAGTTAATTAATGTTTGCAAATTCCCGTGAAGCTAACTTACCTAGGAAATGCAAGGTCATGTTACATAATATATTATATCATTTTCTGCACTTATTCTATTACTACTACTATTCTAAATTAATAAGTAAATAAACATTTTAATAAATCTATCCAAATCATTATGTGACAATAACATTTTCAAAAAATAAACTAAGGAAAGAGGCATCAAACATAATTTCCATTCATGTCCACCAATGCATGTCTACCATTGTTAACGATTTTCTTCTATTCCCGGGTTTGCATTCCTGGTTGGGCTAAACTTGTATTGGATTTTCGGGTCAAAAAATTCTCAGTAGGAGCTCGAAGTCAGGAAGTTGACGGTGGTTAAATCCCATGCCTCTGAAAGCACGTAAATCCGTTGGTCATGAGCCTGATCACACTTCGATTGTGTCGAATTGCCGGGACATCGTACTATATTGCACATACACTAGGCTAGTCTATTTTGAGACTGGCCGCGGCGCTGTGAACGAAATTCGGTCTAAAGGACATTATTATTTTCATTATACTTAGTTTCTCAGATAAGTGTTACTTTTGCAATATACGCAGTTTGTTTTTACTTAATCCCAGGACTTCTGTAGCGAATTTACGATTATATGCCCGAATTAAGGTTTTGGAATGTACTACGGGGGCAGTACCACGACCTCACAGAATACTAACGTAAGGTAGAAGCTTAGCTTCTGCGTTTGACTTGGTAATTACAGGTGGCCCGAAACACAACCCCCCCCCCCCCCCCCCCCCTGTAACATTCAAATAGAAAGGACTACCCTAGGATACCAGCACCCCTGCTAATGCTGAATCCCTCACTGAGCATCCACGGTCAAGCTACTCTTCTTCCTGGGCGTGGGTACTCAGGCTGCCCTGCGTGTTCTGCGGGGGGGGGGGGGGGGGGGGGCAAAATCCGCTCAAGACAATTTCTGCTCGGGGCATACTCAGCAAACAAGACCAAGGCGACCCCTGCCACCCCTCTATGAATTTCTGCAACATCAGAGGGACTTCACTCAAACCTAAACGCCGTCAACTGACGCAGGTGTTCTCTCTGGATGATACTTTGTATCTCAACATTCCTTTGTGCCTCGGGCTGGAGTTTGCGTATACGTCAGAGAGAACATCTGTAATCTCGACGCTTCGGCATTCTTTAAGGTTCGAACCTGTCTATCCTTTGGCTACGCGTAGATAGCGACGACCATCTGCACGTCTACGGGTGCCTCTATACGTCCCATAGCGGTAATGCTGACACAAACCGATTTATCGACCATGTCTAAATGGCTGTAGACTCCGTGCTACAACAGGTCCCATCCGCAAAAATCGTGATGCTCGATGATTTTAAAGCCCACCACGCTTAATAGTTTGGATCCCGTTTAACTGCTCATGCGGATAGATCTGTATATGACTTTGTCTTGGCATATAGTCTAACACAACTGGTTACTTCACCTACGCGGATTGCAGATGTGGACGATCATACGCCTTTCCTATTGGACCTTCTGCTGACCTCTCATCCGGACGGATATCAGGTTTCCATCGAAGTCATCCTCGGCTCTTCAGACCATTGTCTGATCATGAGTGTGGTGCCACTCACGCTCCCCTCGTGGTTGTGTTTTGCAGGCTACCGCTGTGTTTAGCATTACAGGTCGACAGATTGGGATGGAATGCGATCTTTCTTTTCAACCTATCCATGGGGGCGGGTCTACTTTTTGCCAGATGATCCTAGCAGTGTTGTTAATTCTGTCACTGATGTGGTGCTACCACACAATGTCAGGGAATGGAAAGGAAATATTTATTACATCATCTGTGGTACCCATCGGAGGCAGATCTCAGCCATGGTTTGGTCGCTCCTGTAAGACTGCATTACGCAGTAAGCAGGAGTGTTATCGGGCCTGAGCTATGACTTCGGCGGCTCGGGATGTAAACACCAGCATGCTTAAAAAGAAGTATAACTTCGCCTCCAAGTCCTTCAAAAGAGTAATTGCCAAGGCAAAGTATGAGCACATAGGCAGAATTGGCGATTCAATGAGTGGGCGACAGTAGGAGTCCATAAGAGCAGACAAAGGTTATATGAACTTTGCCATGAAAGGTCATATATCGAATTTAGGGAATATGTAAAAAAAATATTCAAAAATATTTAAAGGAGTATGCTCCTTAGCCAAGTCTTTGCATTTGAGCAATAAAATTAAGACGGATTCTAATAAAATTAAAATGACGTGGAGTATAGTTAATAGGGAAACTGGTAAGGTTAACTCTCACAATTCAAACTACCGGTTAAGTTTTAGCCAAAATTAAATAGATCAGATCAGGATGTTGCAATGGAATTTTGAGAGATATTTTACTGATATTCCGATCTTAACCAACCAATAATAACTAAGTCACTGAATTAATTCTCCTGCCGTTGAACGAATCATTACTTAAAAAATGTAAATGCGTGTACAAATAATTTTACATTTCATAAAATATCGTCAAAAGATATTGTAAAATATTTTAAAACTATTGACATTAAGAAAACTGCAGATCTGTGGTGTATTTCCGTTAAAGTAATTGCGTCTATAATAGATATAATCGCGCCTCAACTTGCTATTATTTTTAATACTAGTATCGAATATGGCGTGTTTCTTGATTTTTTAAAGCATAGTAAAGTCATACCTTTATTTGAATCTGGTAGTACATTAGGCCCGCCAATTCATACCAATTTCTGTACTGCCAACATTTAATAAAATTATTGAAAAAATTATTCTTGATCAAATGTTAAATTTTAAATGATTTTTTTAATTTGATGAATTTAATTAAATTACTTCATAAAATTCAGTTCGGTTTCACAAGGGGTTGCTCGACAACTGATGCTGGTGTTAAGCTGATTAAATATATTTTCAATGCATGGAAGAATTCACAGGATGCTTTGTGTTATAATATTAAGGAATTTATGAATGAAAATAACCCCTAGGAATGAGGTGATCGCTAGCAAGCTATTTCTAATTTGTTTTGTGTGGTTAATTGTGTAACATATATGATTGTAAGCTGTTATTAAAAAAAGTCCCTCTGGGTTTCTTGCTGGATCATCCCAGGACAGAAGTTTGTTTTCTAACTAGTGGTAATTAAACAAAATAGTGATTTCAATAAGTATTATTTATAATCTATATTGAATAAAAAAGTTTTTGGTTCTGTTTTTATTTGGTGCGTTCGCCGTAAAATATGTCGAGGCCCGTCACCTCAGATGTGACCTATCCCTTCACATAGTCTTCTCTGAAGGGTAGTTCCACTATATAATTTTACTTGCTGTACCTCGCGACTTCGCTCGCGTGTTAGGGTTTTTATGTTTTTGCGCGGAACCCTAATTCATTTTCGAAAATAAAAGTAGCCTAAGTTACTCCTTATGAAATCAGCATTCCTGATTTGTATTGTGAAGTTAATTGTATAATATAATACATAATTTTAAAATGTTATTTTTTTCTTAAATCTCGCTGAGTTTCTTGCTGGTTCTTCCAAGTAGAGGTATTTTCCGAGCCATTGGTATATTAAACATAAGATTGATTTTCAATAAGTTTCATTTATAATCTATATTGAATTAAAAATTTCTATTTCAATTTTATGATATCTGAGATCATACATAGAACCGGTGTTTCTTTCATTGAGTCAAGCAGGGATCTCAATCTGCAGAAAAGCAAGCTTAAACTGAGCATTGGTCCTATACAAACTAGCCCTCGCCTCCTTGTCTACAAAAAGATCAAGGGGCTTTAGGAATAAAAGCTCCGGGCGAGATTCGTATCGCTCCTATTTCCATTAAGCAGGCATTCGTTTGTAGGCTATTTAACTTGTCTGCAGTCGAATTTTGGTTGGCTTTATTACTCCAAACAATGGAGACGTAGGTTATAATCAACTGCGCTATACTATTATACAGCCACAGTATTATTGTTGCAAACGCATGCTCCAGTTGTCCCCAACCATACGATTGCACGTACCTAGGGTAGGTTTAGCATTAACTAGCGCATCGCGATAGAACATCGATTCCTATCAAGGATGATAAGTGAGGCTATTGAAAATAAGAAATATCCTAATTTCAATAGAGAAGTAGGCTGGATACTACAACCTGGTTGAAATCCTGTAATTAATAAAATTAAAACTAAATCGCCAAGGCCAATGTTGCACGCGCATACCACCTGCTTGAAATCCTGTAATTAATAAAATTAAAACTAAATCGCCAAGGCCAATGTTGCACGCGCATGGCAAAGCATACCAATGCAAGACTTCAAGACACAGTAAGTTCATTCTGCGTAGATCGGACCAAAAGTAATAACTAAAAAGCTGAAGGTTTTCCGGGTTAACTTTGACGGCCTTTAACTTTGACCCATGATCACGCGGGACTGATTGGGATTGACATTGGGGTGTCAATCACTTTAGTCCACCCGAAACGTCGGGATTTAAAAATAAGTGCGATTAAACGCGATAAAATCCGTAACAGTAGTTTTATCCCATACTACTACTACGCATTGAGTAAACCTAATTCTACAGATTTAATTCTAAATTATTTTGAATTCGCGATTTTTACTACATATTTGTGCCATTTGCTGTAGAGACTATCGGTCCGTGGGGTCCACGTGCGGTGAAGTTCTTAAAGGAACTCCATCCGCGGCTGGTCGTTGCTGCTGGTGATAAGAGGCCTGGTTCTTTTCTCGCTCAAAGGCTAGGTATAGCCATTCAGCGTGAAAACGCAGCCAGCGTTCTTCGCACGATACCGCGGGGAGTAGGCCTATATGATAATTAAGTTTCTAGTTTTAGTTTTTTTTTATTATTATTATAATTTTTGAATTCCCGACATCTTGAACGCTTTTCAGCAGCCATTTTAAATCTACGTAGGAACATAGTTTCTTATAGTTTTGTAGTAGCTTGAATTTGTATCAAACTTTATAATTTAAAAGATGCCGATAGATGCAGATGGCTCAGGACCGTTTTCTGTGGCATTCTTTGAGTAAGGACTATGTTCAGCAGTAGGTAAGTCCACTAATGACCTGACTGATTGACTGTGAAGATGATGATGATAAACTTTTTTTTATAGGAGAGGGCGCAAACGAGCATGCGGCTCACCTGATGGTAAGTGACTACCGCCGCTCATGAACAACTGCAACACCAGGAGAATCAGGGGCATTGCAGATGCGTTGCCGGCCTTTTAAAAAGGAGTAGGCTCTTTTCTTGAAGGTCCCTAAGTCGTACCGGTCCGGAAAAATCACTGATGTAAATTGATTCCACAAGGAAGTTGTGCGAGGGAGAAAACTTTTTCTGAATCGCGCAGTGGTGGACCGCCAATCATCCAGATGATATGAATGGTATCGCGAGTTTTGTCGCGATGTGCGGTGGTGAAATTGAGCGGCTGGAATTAGTACGAACAATTCCTCAGAGCACTCCCCGTGGTAGGTGCGATAAAATACGCTAAGAGATGCAACATCTCTACGCAGTGCCAGTGAGTCAAGCCGATCGGACAGAACTCGGTCGTCGACGATTCGAACCGCTCTGCGCTGGATGCGGTCAATTGGAAGGAGCTGGCACTGGGGAGCCCCTGCCCAGAGATGGGAGGGAACATTATTCCATGTGAGGCCGAACCTGCGCCTTGTAAAGTTGCAAGCGGTGTGCCCGCATGAAATACTGTCCCGCTCTGCTGAGCACACCAAGCTTTTTAGAGGCCAATTTGGCCTTCTCTTCCAAGTGACCACGAAACTGCACGTCGCTCGATATGTCGACATCGAGGATACCGATACTGGCTGAGGCAACAAGGGAAGTGCCTTGAAACTGAGGATATACGACAAAGGGATTCTTTTTAGCGGTAAACGCGTAAACTTGTGTCTTCTCGGGATTGAATGAATGATGATGAATGATTTATGTTAATAATGATTAGATCTTACCCTGACTTGAAGGTGTACTTCGGTGAATGCTACTGGAACTCCTCGAAGAGTAGTAACAGTATTAGGTGTGCTGAGTTTGGACTCGTATTGTTAGTTATGCTGAGACCTTACTTCCGAACAGTGGCGCATTATTTTTAAGGCAAACCAGGCACGTGCCTAGGGCCGCAAGGTTAAAAAAATCGTCGTATTAGATTAATCCTAAATTGCTCTTACTCTCTCATCACATTTTTTACTTATGGCCCCTGTTAATGGTACTCGTATATTAATTATTTTGCACTTATTAAACTATATTATTAATTATAATATATTTTATTTGAAAAATGAGTATATTTAATTTATAATAGATATAATATGGCCCCTAGAGGGGCTCCGATGAGGTGCTAGGCTAGCCTAAGGCGCAATCGACATTTAATTCGCCGCTGCCTCCGGACTTGAAAAAGTGACTTGAAAGTGTACTTCGATGAATGCTACTGGAACTCCTCGTAGGGTAGTAATAGGTGTGCCGATTTTGGGGCTCATTTTGTTAGTTATGATGAGACCTTACCTTTGGACTTGATAGAGTGACTTGAAGGTGGACTTTGATGACTGCTACTGGATTTCCTCGACGAGTATTAATAGGTGTGCTGCTTTTGGGGTCTTTTTTTTAAATTATGATGAGACCTCACCTTCAGACTCGATAGAGTGACTTGAAGGTGGACTTTGATGACTGCTACTGGAACTCCTCGACGAGTAGTGATAGGTGTGCCGATTTTGACTTGATAAAGTGACTTGAAGGTGGACTTTGATGACTGCCACTGGAACTTCTCGACGAGGAGAACTAGATGTGCCGAGTTTGAGCTCTTTTTGTGAGTTATGAATGGAGCTTACCTTCGGACTTGAAGGTGTATTTTGGTGACTGCTACTGGGACTCTTTAACGAAAAGAACTACAATTTACTTTTTTTTTAGTTTTTCACCGTCATATGAGCATTATGACTCATGCACTTTTGGATTTTCCAAACTTGTTTTAGTTGAAGTTTTACATAAAATTTCGGAAAATTGGGAGTATAGTAATAAGGTTATTAGTGAAAACTTGTGTGTATTTAAACTACTTTAAAAATTTTAGGTATAATCATATATACGTAATTTTTTAATGCGTATTGGGCATGTACAATTGGATTTACCAATATTTTTATACAACATTGAAGTATGTACAATAATAAAAACTGTAATAAGAAAATAAAAAATAAAAACTTGAATAATCATACAGTCCTTTTTTTACATTGGGAAATGCCTACGCACACCCGCCTCGCGGGGGTAAGGACGGGTTATGTCGAACTCGCACCGAAAACCCCATGGTGTTCAACCTTCGCTACATATTGGCAGGGCCACGGGAACGCTTTCGCACACATCCGCAGCCCCACCACCGCCGGCCGCCCCATGGCAGCCCCTTCTCGGGCCTCCTCTCCGCCCCATTCTCCTACTCAGGCAAGGCGCACCAGGAACACAAGGCACGTCCCCCTCCACGGCCTCCAACTCCACCTGCGTATCGAACTCCCCCCCCCCCCCCCGAGTCCGATACGCGGAGGCCACGGGGCCAGGAAAATCGAGCGCTTAGTAGCACCCGCTTTCTCGACCCCAGCGGTGGATCTGGTCTCTGGCTCCGCCACCAACCAAGTTTCGGCCAAGGAGGGTAGGGAAAGCGGCGCCTCGCAATACCGACGCTCCTCTCCCCCCGCGGCCCCAACACCACCGCATCCATCAACGTTAGAGGCGCGAAGGATAGGGCGAGTGACGCATTGCCATACCAACACTCCTCTTCCTCCGCGACTCCACCTCGTCTGCAGCGGTAGGAGGAGAAGACATCCCTCCGCCACGACACGTCCCCGTGGTACCGTGTCAAAAGAATACTAAACATTTGATAAAACAAATTTTTCGAATTTATAAACGTTTAATTTATGTTTTACTTATTTTATATATTTAATATGCTTTACAGCACCCTTGGACACGACGGCGGCTGTGCTGCTTGACATCCTTATATAATAGTTAGCCAGGGTTGCCTTCTACTTTTGAATATTAATTCTTAGCCAGATCTACTGTAAAATGAAAAAGAATGTAAAATTTGTACAAGAGTAGAAATCGAAATAATAATGTTTTGACTGTCTGTGCCAAAATAAAGGTAAAGATAAATCGCCAGCCTATTTACAAAGTCAATGTAATCAAGAATTTACTACGAACAATGTTCTCTTGAGATTTCAGTCTATTGCTTTGATTAAAATAAGTTGATTAAGAGTATTCAAATTTCAGCTGTCTATCAAGTTTATAAATCAATCACCAATAGACTATCAGATCTTCAATTTATTTTATCGAATTAAAATGCTGAATTGCTCTCAAATGGACTTCAATACTTAAATACAATAAAAAAAATTGATACTTTCTTTTTTTATAACAGTTGCCTAAGTGTCTGAAAGCGTGAAGATCAAAACAAGATTATAAAATAAGGGTGTACGAAAGAATAATATGCAATTTTTACATGCTAAACCAACTAGCATACGATGACACTGCTGGTAACCAAACACCTTAAGTAAAAAAGTAAAGTAATAGAATACCTGTGTTCCACCGACGAGCACTAACTTTCTTCGCTTTCGAGTGAAGGTTTTAGAGTAATCAAGAGTCTCCTTACTGCTTCAATTGTAGTTGGCAGACTTCACCATGTCCTCAAAACAGTTTTAATCTCTTAGAAGTGCCGATTTCCTCACTATACAAGGAAGGCACTTTCGAAATTTCAATTAACAATTTCATCAGTGCCAGCGAAGAACGAACTTGGACAAAATGTATTCAAAGACCACTAAAGCTAAATTTTACTAACTGGTGATGTGGACTAAAGATAATTAGCAGAACCATGGAAATTAAAATTTATTTTTTAAGCAAAATTCTAATTAATAAAATTAAGTCCAATCACAAGCATACCGCTTTTTATAGAAGAGGAGGTAAAGAAGCATGCGGCTCATCTGATGGTACTTCACAACATCCGTAACACTAAGGTGTATTGCCGGCCTTCTGGTAAGGAGTAGGCACTTCTTGAAATAAAATCTCTGCAAAACTTTCTATTATCCTTTGCATGAATACAGACACTATAATAATACGAAAGCAGATGTCAGATATTTACTTGAACGTTAGATACTTAAAAACTTACACAATAAATAAAATTAATTCTGCGAAGTTTTATTCCGTTGAATTAATTTTATTTATTGTGTAGCTTTCAAATAAAAATACATATTATTGAGACTATTATTATTCAAAACATGTAATTATGCAGAATTTTAAAGTTTTACAAATTCCTTTTGCCTTCCGTTTAAGAATACAACACTAACAAACCAGTTGATTGCGAACACGAATGGAAATAGATAAAATTGTACATATTGTCGAACGCTGTATTCCCAGTTGAGTCGTCACAAGTCACTATTTTTAGCGCTGCAGGTAAGTAAATAACTATTTAAATATTTTAAAAGTAGTGAATTGCATACCTGGCTATCTATTCAATTATTTTTGGAGACGTTTAACTATATATATATACTAAGAATCAAGTAAGTATCTTGGAGGCGGGCTACACACATAAATTGCACAAGGACACACTTCCAGATCCAGAACAATTATTTGTAGCCCATATAATATAAATAGCTCCGTGTAGGATTTGAACCCGGGCTGTCAAACAATCAAGCTATGTATGTTAAACAAAAAATTATTATATTATATTTAGCTCATTAGCTAATTATATGTTTATATTAGCTTAGATTATAATAGCTAATTATATGTTTTAATTATAATCAGCTAAATATAAAAAAATCATGTAATTTTATATTATAAATATAATTATTCTTTGTATACATAGACATTTTGTACTATTGGCAGTGAACAAAATATTTTAAAATTTAAAATAAATGAAGAAACTGGTTTAAAAAAGGGGTACATAACACTTTACATTTTCTTCGTCGGCCTGTAAAAAATTCTTTGCTAATCATTGCCTTTCCGGGTCATTCAAGTCCGGTCGTACATGGAGTATTGCTGCCATAAGCTGTACCTGTACGAGTATAGCTAGCCAGCCTTTCGGTTTTCTACGAGATGCATATCGGTGAGTGTGCACAGGTATTGCATTACTTAATTCCTCCCTGTCCCTTTCACCATCGGACAATCAGACGCTCGGCCAGTCTCCACTCTTAAATAGGGTATTACACCCATTTTCAAAAAGTGTTTTAAATAAATCCTAGAGTGATAATAAACTACAATAATTTTTATATAATTTTTTTAAAACCGAATAGTGACATAAAAATCACTTTTAATCTATCGTTTTAAATTTTCGCGTGAAAACGCTAGCTGCCATACTGTTCAACTCGTGACGTCACTGTCCTAGAATTTTGACAATTTTGCAAAGGAGTAAGATACTTTTGAATGTTTAATAATGAGATATCATCTATATCCTTGTTATGTTGTGCCTGATTGCAAAACTACGAGCATAAAAACGCAGGGGAAGTTATGGATTAAAGTGCGAACTGATTTAAATATGAAAAATGCTTGGTTAAAACTGACAAGAAGAGACCCGAGGGCATTGTCTACAAAATCTAAACTATACTTCTGTGAAGATCACTTAGATGTAAGTATGACTTATATTTAACTATCGATTAAACAAAACAAAATGCAGTGCAGTGTTTTACTTAATTCCTGTTTTCTTCTATTATATGGGAAAAAAGACATGGTTTGTACTCAGACCAAATAAAAAAGTGACTTTTTATTTCGTCTGAGGGTTTGTACAAAAAAATATAACAAAAATTTTTCTCACCTAAGCTTATATAAATACATATAATATCTATAACATTAGTGCTAATAGCGAAGTAATAAATTCGCTTTTACGAATCCGTCTTCCATGATGCCTTTTCAATGAAATTTGAAATAAAAGTCAACAATCGTAATGAAAATTTCGAAATGAGCTAGTTAGTACACAGCTAGTGACGTCACAAAGCTATCTAATATGGCGGACATCGTTTTGCAGATTTGAGGCACAGGTAAAAAAATATTATTTAAATTGGAATATAAAATTTATAATGCATTTATATAAATAGAAACCAATATTTCTCGTTTACTCTTTACAAAATCTATCATAAATATATATTCTTTAATTTTTTTACATGGTGTAAAATACCCTATCGTCGACTTACAAACGGTTTGCTTCATCATTCGTCATACGTAAAGCAAAGGAGTGGAATAAGTTGCCAACATCTGTTTTTCTATCCGTTTACAATGTGAGTGTTTTCAAAGCAAGAGTGCAGGTTTTTGTTAAGTAAGTGCACTTTACCATGTTCAACTGCATCACTTATCATAGGATAGCGGTCAAGCACTGACTTAGAATAGTTAAAAAATAATGTTGTTCTTTTTTTATATTTAAACTTAGATTATTGGTGCTGTGTAATTTGTTGTTTTGTTCTATTTTCTCATCGGAATATCTTCATAGACTTCATGTTTCCTCCTCGATTCAGCTTTTTAGGGTTTCGTAGTTGAACAACAAGGAACCCTTATAGTTTCACAACAGAAGGGTTCATTACAGTCATATATATCTTAGGGTTGCACTGCCGGAATTATGAAGATACATAGTCAACTATGACCATCTTTGTACGGACTTGCCATGTGAATGATTTCATATAGATTTTATTATTTTCAAAATTGAAAAGTTTTTAAACCTTATTTGAATACCACTCCCCATAAGTCTGATTGTAAAATAAGTCCTTCAGTAACCATCATCTTATTTGGGCCCATTTTTAGTTCTTATAGCAGTCAAACCGCAAACTCACTAAATATGCTCGTTATTAATACAGCCCCTTCTAAGTCTTTATAGTGGCGGTGAAAGAATATCCACTAACTCATATCTGCCCGTGGATATCGTAAGAGGCGACATAGGGAAACTGAGACAGAAGTTGGGCATAAAAGCCTTTCTTATAACAGCAAAATAGCAAAAAAAACTGCGCTTGCCAACTCGCTCGCCAAACGTGGCAACTTTGACAATATACCCTCCATGGCGAGAGTTACAAAGAGACGGCCCCCAGTCCCTGGCAGCCCCGCTATTGAATCCGGCAACCTGCTCTATCACCGAGAGGGTGACGATTTATCCCAAGGAGGAGTCGGATTTATCGTTCACAAGTCTATCGTTAACAACATTGATAAGATTCGCTGAAGGTCAAACAGGTTTACTCATCAATCTCGGCACGTCCCTTTGAGAAGGTGGAGAAAATGTATGAAGATATCTTTAGAGCCATGCATGCCTCCAAAACCTACTATACGGTGTTATTGGGAGACTTCAACCCAAAACAAGGCACAAGAGAGAATGATGAGCTGAAGGTAGGGAAATTCGGAATAGGGCAACGGAACAAGGGACCAGCAGCTGGCTGACTTCATGGAGACAGAGGAACTCTTTATGATGAACTCTTTCTGCTAGAAGCAGTCCCACAAAGTGGACCTGGTTAAGCCGCATGATCACGAGGGTGAAAATTGGTAGCGATCATTGAATAGTGAAAGGCACACTGAACCTAATCCAAATCTAAAAAATAAATCCACTCGTTACCTAATCCAAAGCCCCTAAAACTATCAGCTCGTTACGAATTACGAAATCGTTTCAGTGCCCAGTAAACTGCAATGCAATGGACGATATTAATACAAAGCTCGTCGAAACTGTCTACGCGGCCGGAGCAAAGTTCTGCAAGACCTATCGCATAAGAACTCAAAACTCTCGAATCTTACTCTTAATCTCATGGCTGTTAGACGGTTAATGAAACTGCAGTCTTTAGCAGATATTACAGCATACAGGCAACTAAACAGACAATTTTCTAAATGCATGCTTCAGAGTGTGCACAACTTCAAAAGCTGAAGATCTGAATGTGTTAGCATCGTTTTCGGGACACCTGAGATTTTCAGTGAGATTGAGAGATGGTACGGGCACCTGTAGACATCGTCTTCGGAGACATACGCAAATGTGAGTAACGATCCAAAATCAATTAAATCCGACATTATTCCGATGATATCCAGGACATAAGTCTGAGCGCGATTAGAATAGCTCCCGAGCACCTTAAAGACGGAATCACAAAGGAGCTTCTGAAGACGGAGACCACTAGATGGAGTGACAGCCTGGTAAGACATGCATGAAGTCGATGGATGTAGGTGGTTCAGGACCGTGTTTTGTGGAATTCCATTGGGGAGGACTAGTTCAGCAATAGACTTGTGAAGGGTTGTAATGATGATGATAAAGTACGATATTATTTCGTAGTAAGAAATGTTTAAGGCTGCAAAGTCACGCAAAGTACAATTGAATTTAACTATATGAAACTAAGTTTTAAAATACCCAGAACGGCAACTGTTTGTAATGTAGTAATTTCGCCAGCTAAATGCGATGATTAAGGCAAATCCCTACAATGGGTGAGACCCATGTCTCGAGTCATAGAAACAGTATACACGTAAACGTTATACAATAAATAATGAAAACAAAATTAGAAATAGTTAACAATAAGAATTAACAATAAAAATAACAATAACAAGCAGAGGTCAGTCAAACCTCCCCGCCCGAAGACAGGAGGGCAAGAATTGTTAGCGAAAATGACTCACCAAAGCGTTGACGCTGTACAGCGGAGGCGCGAGAGCGAGATAGCACTACCGTACGGGGACGAGAGCGCGGACTACCTGGACACAACCGCTCGGGAGCGGTGCCACAGGCGAAATGAAGTGGTAGTTTTTTTTTTTTTTTTTGCGCCCGAAGCAATTGGAAAAGGGCTACCACTGAGGGAGGCGGAAAATGCATTATGCATACCACGACAGCCGGTCTGTCCTGGTTATGTGGGACTCACTGCCTACCGGGGGACCTAAGTGATACCCACTAAAAACCGCCTTTGGGGACTGGCAACTAGCTCTATTAAAGCTGCATATGCCGTATCTAAAGCGACCCTCTTTTGGGAAAAGAGGGCGCAGACGGCTAAGTGCCGTTTAGGGACTGCCTACGAAGGCATATTATTAATTTTAACTAATTTTTAATTTAATTAGGATTGGCCTGAGCCGCCAGGAGGCAGTTCAGGTCGTTTGACAACTTATTTGGCGGGTCCGAGAGAGTGTTTCTCGGCCTGCGGACGCTATAGCGAGAAGGGAGTGGGGCGGTATAAGTAACTGCCTCACGAATAAGTGTGTTAGTATGCGACTCTGATACTTTAAAGAAGTTTTCAGAGAATTTTTTAAGACATTGCTGGATTGTTGGGATTTCTAAATCCCGGTGAAGGTCGGCATTACGGACGTACCAAGGTGCGTTCGTAGCTCGACGACAGAAGAGGTTTTGAACTACTTGGAGTTCGTTAATAATTTTATCGTTAGCGTGTGCAAAAATAGGAGCCGAGTAAGTCATAACCGGTCGTATACAAACCTTATAGAGGGTTCGCTTATTTCGTAATGACATTTTGCTATGTCTGCCTAACATACTGTTAAGCCGACCTAAATAGAAACGTGCTAGACGCGTTACTCTTTTGACATGAGACTCAAAAGTAAGCCTATAGTCAAGGGTGACGCCTAAATATTTTGCTGACATGTGCCATGGGACAGGGGTCCCTAGCATTCGTATAGGTGGAGTATTTTTCTTGTTTTTATAACGGCGTCTTTTAATATCGAATTGAACTGCGGAGCTCTTTTCCGGGTTCACATCGATACGCCATTTTTGGAACCAGTCTCCTAGGTCATCGACTGACTTTTGGATCTTGTTCCTTGCTGAAGATATTCTAGGACTTTTGAAGTATAGTGCAGTGTCATCTGCGAAGAGTGAGAGCTGTACACCATTCGACGGGATAGGAATGTCGTTGGTGTACAAGATGTACAGGAGGGGAGCTAGTACTGATCCTTGAGGAACACCAGCTTTAATGGGGCGCTGAGAGGATAACGTGCCTTCGTGTCTAAAACGAAAGGTACGATGTTGTAAATAAGAGGCTACGAGACGTACTAGACGATCGGAGAGTCCTATCCTATATAATTTGAAAATAAGGCCTTCATGCCAGACTCGGTCGAAGGCTTTGGCAATGTCGAAAAAGACCGCGATTGTCTTTAGTCGACGTGGATAAAAACCGCTGAGGATATATTCCACAATGCGGTGTACCTGTTGTGGACACGAGTGTTTTGCGCGGAAACCAAATTGGTGTGGGATGACAAGGGGGTCACCGTCTGTGGGAAACAGATGGCGCCTCATTCGATTTTGAATGACTCTTTCAAAGAGTTTGCCCATGGCCTTTAGGAGGCTAATGGGACGATGACTGGAGGGGAGGTTAAGAGGCTTGCCTGGCTTGGGAATACCAATGACAATTGCCTCTTTCCAAGAAGTGGGAAAGTAACTAAGATTAAAACAGGCGTTAAAGATAATAGCTAAGAGGGTTAACACCTGCTCTGGAAAGTATTTAAGGGCTTGGTTGGATATGCCATCCGCGCCCGGAGATTTTTTGGGCTTAAGTCCTTTGATGAGGGACGAGATCTCATCATTGGACACAGTGATAGGGTCAGAGGTTGTGGGGGGTGAGTTCCGGCGGCGGACCTCATCCTCCACTTCCTGAATATGTGAGGGGAAGTGGTAGTTCGGAGCTATTCTATATATACTGCTTTAAATTCGGAACTTTTGTTAGCGCGATTTAGGCTTCGATGTGTTTTCGCTTGTGGCGCGACGACAGCGCTGCCACATGTTACTTTCCAATTACATAATATAATTTTTGTATGATGTAATGTCTGCAATAAAATTAATTTAAATCAATACGTTTTTTTATTACAACTTTCTATCCAAACGATCGTAATATTTGATTTTTATTTGTTCTTTATTACATTGATTAAAACAAAATAATACAAAGTGCGGACTTAATGATTTGAGGCATTCTCTATAAATGAGAGTGGTGAGAAATTGACGTAGGTGTAGCAATATCGAATAATAACAAAATAAAAATGATAATTACGTACGTCATACATACATTTTACTACGAGTATTAAATATATACATACATATATACAAATATATACATATACATATTCATATACATATATAATTAATACATACAAATAACTATGAATATGTACATCTGTTTAGCAATATACAAGGCTATTTTGCAATAACCGGCCAAATACGCAGAGAAGGTTCAGAATAAGCAATATAGGCAGATGGTGAAGAAATATTAATTTTAAAAAAATCTCAAACATTCTGCCCTTTTTATCTTTTAAATTCAAAATGCGTGTTAATGCATTATTTTAACTGATTTTTACTGCACACGCACATTTTTAAAGGCCAAACAGTAGGCAAAAACGTTGTGAGCCATGAATCGCATTCAATTTGCAATAATTTCAAATAACTACTTTATTTGAAATTATTGCAAACTATTAAATCGTATTTTCAAAAACTGCAATAATGGCATATTATTATTTATATATTTGAACTTAAGTTAAAAATTTGGCTATTCTTTGTAAAATAACCCTGTATATGACATGAATGATTCATGTAAGAAGCGCTGATTTTAATACGCATACACACTCGTCGGTTAAGGGTACTCCTAATCTGGCCCATTTTTAATGTATCGCCGATTTGGTCGATAAACCTTCGTCTAGGGCGTCCCTTCCCGGCCCTGCCGTTCATTTATATTAGTTACGTAATAATAATTAGTATTGTGTCAAAGTTATGTTATATTTTGATAGATTGTTTTATAAAAAAACTAGCTGTTCCTCGCGACTTCGCCCGCTTGTAGTTTAGGGTTTAAGTTATGTTGCGCAGAACCCTAACTCTTTTTTTAAAATATAAGTAACGTAAGTTACTTCTTATAACATCAGCTATCTGCCAGTGAAAGTCCCGTCGAAATCGGTCCAGCCGTTTCTGAGATTAGCCAGAATAAACGGATGGCCCGACAGACAGATAAATACTTTAAAATTTGTATTTTTGTTATAAGTACCGTATATACTTTCATATGCATTTAGTAAAAATGTTATTTTCACATTACAAACAGACACTTCAATTTTATCTATTTGTATAGATAAGGGGAAATTTTGTTTCAAATGACAACCCTTTATAGTGCAGAGATGAGCCACTTTGACAAATTATTAGGTGACGAAACGAGGGAAGTTTCTTTTGCGCTTTTAGGGCGCTATCAACTATGTTCAGTATTATTTCGTACATATTTCAATAAAATTAAAAGGAAATGTAATTAAATACTATCTCTTCATTTAGTTTGTGTTTGTTTGGGACGACCATGGTATGAATTGCTCGTTTATTCTCATAGAATTATTCTATATATATATATATATATATATATACCGCTGTATTTCAAAACGTTTTTTAATAGATTTTGTAAAATATTGGTGAAAATAGTACTTTTAATGACTGTGAGATGGCGCTAGTGTCAACGTAAAAGCAAGCTAATGAGGACTTTCATACTATAGATGTTCAACTCGGAAAAATGACAACTCGAGTTAACTCGAGCTGAAATTCACGCAACTCGAGTTTGAACTCGAGTTGTGCAACTCGAGTTAGCAGTACGAAACAGAGTAAATGATTTGTTAGCAATTAAAAAGGTATATGTAGTATGAATCACATACTTATGTATATTTGATTTTAATCTTAGTCATAGTAAGTACTTGTATTTAACAACAAAACTAGCTATGTAGCAGTCTTCACGAAACAATATTTGTCTAGTTTTAAGATATAGGTACATAAACTATTAATATTTTAATTATTACAGTCAAAATATTCTTAAATAAATTCAAATTTTTTCAAAATTAAAATATTTAGTGTAAGTTAAGTGTTACAATTGGCGTTAATTTAAAATATGGTGTATCTTACAACTGGACCACCATTTTCAGGTATTACAATAACAGGTGTGCGACTTACATAACTATATGGATCATAAACCCTTCAAAATTATAAAAGAAATTAAATTACATAACTTAGCTATTATAAAATTCTAAATAACAAATTGTTTTGGTTGTAGTTAAATACTCTTTAAAACGACGCGCGCACACAACGAACGAATCACGCTCTTACTCTTTTGCTGGGTCAATTGATCCGTTCATGTACAGCGGCCTAAACTCGAATTAGACTCGAGTAAAGCACAACTCGAGTTGACCCATCACTATTTCATACCCCTGACCATTGCAGTGCATCAGTTCTTTCTTTGAGTATATATTATATATTTATCTATATTGAGTACATAACATATTATTGATAATATTTTATATCATGTCCTAATATAATGTAAAATAATTGTCTCCAGTAAATATTATTCTTTTCTTGTAAAACTCGAAATAATAAATAAATACGTTTTTTTATATTCCCATATTTAAGCTTTATTTTCATCCTTTATTTTTAATTTGACAAATTTCTTTTAAGAAAATTAAATTTTAAATTCTTTAAGCTTACTATTTTTTATTTGAATGTAGGTATATTAGTTTTTCAGTAGTAATCGTTATTGCTAAGAAAGTCTCACGCGGTCAGAAAAAAATACATTTTAATGCGCGGACAGGTGGGGCGAGAATCACTCGCGCGGCGTGGACGGTTGAGATGTTAAGGCCTTAACAGTGGTTGAAATGCCTAAAACTAGGATATTTAAGTAAAAAAATCTCAATAACTGTTCATTTAATCCACAAAGAAAAAATACAGGGTAACAGAAGAAGATTTGGTAAATGTTTTTAATTTAACAATATTGTATTTTTGTCAACCCCTTATTAGAAAAAAAATCCCCAAAGAGTACCTATCTTTGTCATATTTTGCAAAATTTCTCCAAAACGGCACAAGCTTTTTAAATAGTTCTTACACTAAAAAAAAGGTCTTAAAATTATTAATATTTTTAATTGAGAGTTTTATTTTTATTACCCGTTTTATAAGAGAATATATCATTTTTTCCTGAAATTGAATATATTTACGCGAGCGCGCATGCTCCGTCGCCATGTAAGCTCTGTCACAGTCCGTTTTCGGACATCGTCGAGGGTGGACCGCACGTCGGTGTTGGAGCGACTTCGTTCAAATATATATTAGTTTTTTAAAAGTTTATACTCAATTATAGATATTTTTATGACTAGAAATACTTAATTTAGTTAATATCTGTACACTGGTAACTGTAAATATTATTTTCTAAATAAATGAATTTTTAAAGTGCCCAAAGAAGAAGAAATTTTCGTAGCGACGTTGATTAGTGAATTTGAAAAATGCATTTTTATATAATTTAGATGTGGAACGACGAACATGCTCTCGTTACTTAGATTTCGATAGTTTTTAATACCTATGTAATTTTATTGTTGCATACTTTTATTAATTAGTTGATACTGAATTTTATAATTATGTATTACAATAAAACGCTGTTTTTATGAGTATGACTTTATAAAATATTATTGGGGAGGGAAATAGAGATACAGATACTTACATTTAGGTACACTGTTATCAAATTAAATCAAACAATTTAAATAAATAAAGACATTCTTGGGTTTATGGTTTTTTTTTATGTTAGACAAACTATCATCTAAAAAATGTAAAAATTTTAAATTGGAGAGGGGTTTTTCTACTTGATAAAGTTAGAAATGAAGATATTCGCAGCAAAACCAAAGTAACTGACATAACCCAACGGAATATTAAAGTGAAATGGCAAGGGGCTGGCTATATACCTCGTACAGGTAAGCGAAGTAGTACACAACCTTTATTCCTCTTCACGTATTCTCATACGCTTTTCTTCACACATACGTACACACACACACACACACACACACACACACACACACACACACACACACACACACACACACACACACACACACACACGAACACACACACACACAAATAGGTTGCAAATAATACTTACCTAGTACTATTAGGCAAGATTGAATAGATTTTTGTTAAGTCAGTGCAATTCACCATCATAGGCTACATAACCACTTACCGATGGGATTCTAGTTGCTTTACTACTTGCTGGGTAAAAATAGTAAAAAAGAATTTTTTTTTACCCTGTGAAAGTTTGCATTTAGATATAATTTTTCTAACCAACCATAAAAATATGATGAGAATATGTATATAAGTATAAAGCTTGCCTCACACGGTACAGTAATAATATTATATTATATCTTCCATTATCTACGCATGAAAAATTTTAAAATCTCTGAATCCCGAGGTATGTTCATATTACGAGGCTGAATAGAGCCACATTGATATGCATGAGGATCGTTTTGTAATTTCACGTCATTATCGAAAAAAAATTGTACGTATTTCAGGTGGCGGTTTGCAAAACACGATTCCACAAAAATTAACTCAATAGAAAATAATTGCAAAGTTGCTTCTAAAAATACTTAAATTTTCAACGTCAATTTTTTCTTACGTGATAGAGCCATGCTGCAGCTATATTAGTAGTAGGTATAGTTGTAGCACGAATGGGTCGGCTTGACCGGGGAAGGGCCACGCTCTCACGGAATAACATGTAAAATAGCAGTTTAACCCTGCTGTGTTTCGTATCATGAGTGTAGAGAACCGGAGAACCTTTTTACTGGAAACGAGGCATTACATCTTAGTCCTCACGGGTGACAACGCATCTACATTTTGATACGTAATCGAGAATAGATGTAGATGTGTATGGGCCGTAGCAACCACTTTGCTACGGCCCATCTAATCTACATCTAAATGGTAACTGTACCATCAGGTGGACTGTGTGCTCGTTTGTCACCCTTATTTTATTAAAAAAAACTTTCTGAGATTTCAGTAAAATAATGTTAAGTATTGTAAGCACTCGTACAATTATGTCTCATATTAATAAAGCTATTGGGCTATTTTGATTTGTAATTAAGTGATTTTAGTTTATAGGTTAAATAATTTATTTACCTTTCTATTTGAATTGAATTTGACAGTGCTTGATGAAATTTAGCATCTTTAGATGGATCAGAATCGCGCGCTGATCCGGCTGTTAGATATTACAAAAATAATCCAAAATATTTATTTTTACTTTCATGCCGAAGACTACCTTGTTTTATTTTATTACGGTCAATTAATATTTATTAGGTTATAAAGCAAGTATGTTTGTAAATGTTGTGTATGTAAATGCAAATGTTTTCATTATTTTGTTATTCTATTGTTTACAGTTATTATCACGTCTTAGCTTTACACCAAGAATTACATTAGAAATTCTTGATGGGATGCGATGTAACGCGCATACATTATTTTCATTAAGAACTATAATATATATATTTGTTTTTTTTTTACCAGTAGAGTTTCAACAAAATCATAAAAAAGTTCAATGAATTAAAAAACTGCCAATAATTATATAATTTCAAGTCAGTGTTTTACATTTAAAGATCAGTTATAAAGAGCCAAAGTTATTATTTTCATTTTGATTAATTTAATTCGCGACTAAAATAAATGTGAAAGGGCTTTTATCTGCAATAATAATTTTCGTCAAAAATAACATAGACTTATAAAAGTCATATACACGGTCAATCATATTGAAGATTATCAATTGTACTACAAAATATTTAAAAGACTATTTCCAGTATAATGACCCGAATATCATCATTAATGTTTGACTGGCACACTTAAAAGTTTTATCACATGGCTAAATGATTGACTTTTATATTATGATAAGGTCATGCTTTTCTATAAAAAGTTGCAAGAAATTTTAAATCACGTACCTATTGGTTTGTTTTACTTTTTACTTAATTAGTGAAAAACAAGATGGACTGATCTAAATGATGAAAAAAATCTGTTTACTTTCTTGTGTAAAAAGTGCTATTTAGAATTTTATGCAAATGATAATTAAAGTTTCCATGTAAATAAGTGTAACATAGCGGGTATTGTATTCGATGGTAGCGGCGATCCATATTTGCAAAGCCAGCATCATTTTCTGTACAGAAACCGGCAAAGTGTTGCTCAGGGCACTATAAACAAAGCAGCTGATAAAATGTTACACTCATTACTGTTAACAAAAACTGTTTCCGCAAATGGTCTTATAGATAATAATAACTGTTCAGCCGTGTTAGGTGCAAGAGCTATTATTAGAAGTAGAAGAGGTAAAATTTTGTTTTAGAGATGCGCAATCAATATTGTTTTGTCTGCAATTGAGCATAAAATAAAAAATAACTTCATCCAAAGAGCATAACTGGCATTATACTCAGGCCCATCAATTGGTATGGAAAAAAATTATTTTACCAGGTTTCAAAAAATCAATCAAAATTAAAAAAAACATAAATATTAAAATCAAAAAATGTATATATGTATGTCTATACATACATATAATGATTTATGGCGGCTTAGTAACTGATGGTGACTCACTATAACATCCTACAGTTACGCCGAAACTAAGAGAAGAGAATCACTGTAGAAAAGGTAATAATTTATTGCAGAAATTTTGTGATAAAATTAAAAAAAATATAAACTTATCCATGTTAATCTAATTTAGTCTAACTTATCCTTATACGTTACAAAAAAAAAACAAATAATAAAATAGTGAGATGGCGTCAGTTTTTAAGAAGATATAACAAAAATAAACAAAAAAATAAATTTCAAAAAAGTTAAGTATTTAATTAATTATATACCGCTGACACTTAATCACGCTTTTCGAAATCACGCCATTTGTAAACAATACTTGTGTGAAAAGACAAAATCTTCTTTTCAAATTTCCGCCGAGTTGTAAGTAGAAGGCCAAATAGGTCACGTGTCAATTTTAATTAAATATATTTTATATGAAGTGATCTTGCCTACGTTTCATCAATTAACCATTGGTAAAAATTAAAACAGGAATTTTACGATTGTGTTTACAAAAAACATTATTAGTTGAACCTTGCAGCTTGTTCATTATTTTTATTATAAATACGTATAAATGTATATATTATTAATAAATAGTTCCCATAATATTTTGGATTATTTTTTATTTTGCCCTATCTGCAATGTTCTACGCTCTATAGAAAATGTGGCGTATGACATGACTGACAATCTTTCGAACGTTTTATCTAGGTACAAAGATGTTTTACGTTTTCGTCGCCTCCACATGATATTTTTGTGAGCATAAGGTACCCTTCTATATCTGAAACGAATATAAATATTGCTACAAAGTAAAGTAATAGGCTATACAAGTCCCTCTACTGGGCACAAGACTCTTTTTTTATTTCTGAGAGGGGGAAATGCCCGCCGTGCTTCCCCAATGCGTGTTGACGAAAATTGCAATTACAAATTTCATTCGTGCTGTCGGGGATCAAACCCGGGAAAATTTTCAGCGAACGCTTTGAACCAGATCTATTAATACGATACAAATAAATACGATTTAACATATATAATAAAAAACTCTTACGTACTTGAAACTTGAACACTTGACAGCTCGTGACGCCTACCGGACAAAGCTACAGCACAATGTAGATTTTGAATTTGAAGATGCGTAACCGCGACATAATTCTCAGTGATGCGCAAGCATAACAGGCAGTATGTCACTTATATAATTGTCATCTCTGCAGTCTATTAATCTTTGCACTTTTATAAGTAATACAGAACGTAGTTGCTAGACGGTGTTGACATCGGCTAAAATCTCTGCGATCGCCGTTTCGTCAAGGTCATTCAGGCTAGTTAAAGCCTTAACAAAATTCTGCCCGCCTATTTTTATCTGTGCATGCATAGATTTATAGTATAACTCAATGTGTCATTGGGGCCAGCCGCGCATTATTTGTTCGAGGGAACTAATGCTGTTCAGTTGTATCTTGCTTGATCAATTGCCCCCCGTAGTTTCCTATAGTTTTTTCAGTAATTTTTCACCGTTAAATAACTTATTTATACATAATTCGTTTTATTACAGTCGTATATACATCGAAAAATCCCTGTCAATACATCAAACAACGCGGACGAAGTCGCGGGTATCAGCTAGTTATACAATACAAACCGCACGCTCCAACACACAGAAATGAAACAAACACTTGAAATTCAAACAACACCCAACTAAAATACCGTTTTATTACTGCGCTAATCACTACTATCCACTTAAGCTCTACTGGTAAAAGTTAGCATAATGTTCATTAAATAAACTCTTTTTATTATTAGAATTAGAACTGTTTTACAATCTCTATTACCTAGCTTATGCTTTTTAAAAGCTTTTATTTAACTTGCAATATATTATGTTTGTTAGGGTCAATTCTTGCAACTTAATTTTAAAGTAGTTATCCTCAATCGATTGAGCTTATATTTTGTATACATTTTTAGTTAAGATTGCAATGAAATGTAATTACTGTAAAGACATCATTCTAAATTTAATATGGCGGACCGCTGAACATGGCGGACGAGTTATTTTCTATGCACTCCCTTGATATGGGTAGGTATCAAATGAAAGGGTTTGCCGAGAAGAAAACTAAAATTAAATGAAGTCACTCTAAATCCAATATGGTGGACACCCAAAGGCGGCGGACTGGTTATTTTCTATGCACTCCCTTGATATGGGTATCAAATGAAAGGGTTTGCTGGGAAAAATATGAAAATAAAACGAAGTGACTCTAAATCCAATATGATGGACACCCAAAGTTGGCGGACTAGTTATTTTATGCACTCCCATGATATGGATATCATATTATATTCCATAGTGAATAGCCAGCCTAATAGTAAAAAAACAGTTTTAAAAACAAACTTTTATTAAAATGCTCTAAAAAGAAAAAAACAAACTAAATTAAATCAAACCCATCAATTTATTACAATACACAATTTATGTGATACAAAAGCTTGTCGCGAGATTTACCTGTGTATCTAAATAAACAAGAATACAATAAGTAACTTGATTATGACATAAGTAGGTAATTGTAAGAAAAAATTATGTTTCTTTTATAAAATAGGTAAAACTCGCAACAAGCTCATATAAATTATGTAATGTAATATATTGATGGGCTTATTTAAATTTAAAGTTGATTTTCTTCTTTTTAGAGCATTGAAATAAAAGCTTGTTTTAAGAATGTTTTTACTATTAAATTATTTAATATAAGCCCGTAATAACCCGCGGCTGGATATGGGCTGGATATTATATTATTTTTTCTACTATAGCAAGGATTACAGTGTGCCTAAGATAATCCACCACCACATTTGATTCCGAAGATATTGTAAACGGTAACTATTACAAACTAGTGTTTGTGGTAAATCAAATGTCAGTGGTAAATCTTAGTGTCTTAGTCAAAAAAAAACAAAATCTATACTTACACTCTGTCCTTGAAAACAAATGAATGTAAGGGAATATAATTTTTTATAGAATAAGGGTGACAAACGAACACAGTTCACAAGATGGAAAGTTAATGCTGTGACCCATGAATCTACATCCATTCTCGGTTAAGAATCAAAATGCAGACGCGTTGTCACCCCTGAGGACCAAGGTGGAATGCCTCGTTTCCAGGTCTCCGTTTGTCTAGACTCACCACACGAAACACAGCAACATTGATTGCTTATACGTGGTAGAGCCACGCTTCAGCTATATTATGGTTGCAGCATCATCGATCACTAATATATTAGTGATCGATGTGTAGCATGAATGATTCGGCTCAACCGGGATAAGACCATGCTCTCACAGAATACCAGCGTAAAATAGTATATGAATTCAAAACAGTTTAATGAATTTAAAATTTTAACTAACGAGAAATTAATTCTATTTCTCAGAAATAATGTTCCGAAATCAATAAAATAAAGAACTCTTAAGCCGCGTATCGATTATGCGCTCCAAGAGGTCGTACATTGGCGCACATTCCAGCCGCGTGTAATGGATACCGCCTTGTAACGCGAGCCAAATTGTTCGTTCGAACGCGCAAACTCGGAGCGGGCCGTTCCAACCGGTGTCGGTTTCTTACCGCGTATCAAAGTAGTTCAGTTTTGGCGCGCGCGCCCGTGGGGACGGTTGTTCTCATCATTTGTGTGTGCGTTGCGTTCAGAGCTATGGATAACCAAAGTTGCCGTAAATTAATACAATTATATGGTTCAAAAGATCTGCTATGGAATACCAATAATCGTTTTTATCATAAAAAAGCGCTCAGAGAAGATGCATGGAGAGAAATAAGCGCAGAAATGGGAGTATCAGTGCCAGAATTGAAGAAAAAAATGACCGTACTCTTGTCATCGTACAGGAGAGAAAAATGGAGAATATCTAAAAGCCAAATTACCGGATCTGGTAATTATACACTGATTTTTATAAGTACTAACTCTTAATAAATCAAAAAGGGCAGTTTCATTTAAATAACAATATTTTAAGCAGATCAAACATCGTTGGCATACCATCTTAATAAATGACCGCCACTTTGAAAAATCTCGTTTTGGCGGCCAGTGATGAAACATGTATCAATCGATGGAGTAAGTGATCACAAACAACTTACTTTACTTTTTCAATTGACAAATGTTTTGTCACTGGTCACCAAAACCTAAGAGTTTTTATTTTTATTACGTCTTTGGCCAAAACGACCTTTTTTCAAAATGGCGGTCGGTAGGTATGCCAGGTTCCATACAAGAATGTTCAAACCTTTTTAAGTTTAATTTCTGATATATTTTTGTATTTATTATAAACTGAAAAGCATTACTACACCATGTAAAGTATTACATGAGACTACTTATATTGTAACTAAACTGCATTAATAAAACTAAGGACTCATATCAATTGTTTATTGTTCACAGGTCGAAATAGTATTTATGTATCAAAATGGTTTGGTTTTGACGATTTCAGTTTCATGCAAGACAAGTTTACACCCAATGATACAACAGACACTATGCAGGTACATAAATAACGTCAACAATTTTAATACCTATTTTGCCATGGTACTTCTCCATTAGTAATTAAAATGTTGAGCAAGATGTAAACGATTTTCCTTAGCACCATTTCCACTTCTACGTGGTATTTACCACGCCACTAATTAACCGACGAAAAAACGGAGGTTCTCAAGTCGACGTGTATATTGTTTTTAAGTATGATCACGCATAACTTTTTACATAGTAGACCGATTTTGATAATTCTTTTTTTATTAGATATATACCCCGAAATTGGTCCCATATAAATTTGAAAACAAAACGTCTACCCTAAGGGTGGTAAAATAGGGGTGATTTATTGTTTACTCGCATATTCTAATGCTGAGTTGTGTATTACTACATTACATAATAATTACATTACATTACAATACAAAAAAGCTCACGATGAATGAGCTTTAGACCTGTCAGTCTCTTGTGTGTAGACCTCTCAGTCTCTGCATTTCTGCTAAAGCTCGTTCATCGTGAAGTTTGTGTAATACCTTATTTGGCTCTAGATCAGATAAAGCAATACCTTCAAGTGTTTTTACTCTACTCAGTGCCACATATGCCTGCCCTTTGGCAAACACTTTTTTCCCGAGTCTATTACAGATTTATCAAGGGTCGTACCTTGTAATTTGTGAACCGTGACGGTTCAGCATAAAATTATCCGCAACATCCTGCGCTCAATGTCGCCATAACCCTTCGTACCTTGAAAAATTAATACCACTTCACACAATCATCGCTATCTTTTGGTCTGCTTCCTATGTTTACAGTCTTTCCTCGCGATGATCTAAATTCTCCTGTTAACGTGTTTATCTAATTCTCTTTCTATTTGTTTCCAACCTTTCATTTTTCTCATTATTACAAACCCATGCTGGTATATAAAACCTGTTTTTGTTTAAAAGTATTTATATTCTACAACAAATAATAGTTAAAGTAGGATTATATAACAGTTAATAGTTAAAGTAAGGTAGGTAGCTAATTTGAAAGTAATCAAAAATTAAGCATGTAGTAATTAGTAGATTACAGCCACGAAAAATTATGAAATAAAACTTTTTAACAAAAAAATAAAACCGCCGAAAAAAACTGAAAAGCAAAAAATAATAAACCTTTTCATTTAAACTTAATAACTAAGTTCTTAAACTAATTTAAGTATACCTAAGTATATATTTTTGTAATTATTTTGAGTTTTTAATTAACTTTAATAACTAAGTTCTTTCAGTGCCTAGAAGACTGCAATGAAGTGGACGATTTGAATGACAAGCTCGTGGAAACTGTCCATGCGGTCGGAGCTAAGTTCTGCAAGACCCGCCGCAGAAGAACACAAAAACTCTCCGATCACACTCTTAATCTCATGGCTGTTAGACGGGAGATGAAGCTACATTCTTCAACAGATTTGACAGCATACAGGCAACTGAACAGACAGATCTCCAAATGCATGCGGCGGGACTTACGCAACTTCAATACAGCTCGAATTGAAGAAGCGATCGAGCGGAACCAAGGCTCCAAAGTCTATGCCAGAGATCTGTCTGCCAGAAAGCGCCAACTGTCAAAGCTGAAGACAGAATGTGGCAGCATCGTTTCCGGGGCACCTGAGATTTTGAGTGAGATTGAGAGGTTCTATGGGCAGCTGTACACGTCATCGTTGGAGCCGCACGCAAGTGTGAGTAACGATACAAGAGCGAGTCTTATCCGACATTATTCCGATGATATCCCGGACGTCAGTCTGAGCGAGATTAGAATGACTCTCCAGCACCTTAAAAACGGCAAGGCCCCAGGCGAGGATGGAATTACAGCGGAGCTTCTGAAAGCGGGTGGAAAACCGGTACTTGAAGTCCTTTAGAAGCTCTTTAATTCCGTCCTCCATGGTGGCATTACACCGGAGGCGTGGAGCAGAAGTGCGGTGGTCTTGTTCTTCAAGAAAGGCGACAACGCTCTCTTGAAGAACTACAGACTGATTTCCCTTCTGAGCCGCGTCTACACGAATCGTCTCGCGCGCAGACTTGACGACTTCCAGCCTCCCGAACAAGCCGGTTTCCGAAAAGGCTTTAGCACCATAGACCACATACATACCCTTCGGCAAATTGTACAGAAGTCTGAGGAGTACAATTTGCCACTATGTCTGGCGTATCTGGACTATGAGAAAGCCTTTGATTCCGTCGAAATTTGGGCGGTGCTGCAGTCCCTTCAGCGATGCCAAGTTGACTATCGGTATATCGAAGTGTTGAAGTGCTTGTACAGTAGGGCTACGATGGCTATCCGAGTACAGAACCAGAGTACGAAACCTATCCAATTGCAGAGAGGTGTAAGACAGGGTGACGTCATAACCCCGAAACTCTTTACCGCTGCATTGGAAGATGTTTTCAAGCTTCTGGACTGGAAAGGATACAGTATCAACATCAATGGCGAGTACATCACTCACCTTCGATTTGCCGACGATATAGTCCTTATGGCAGAATCGCTGGAGGACCTAAGCACTATGCTCAATGACCTCAATAGTGTTTCCCAACGGATAGGTCTTAAGATGAACATGGACAAAACAAAGATCATGTTTAATGTCCATGTCACACCTATGCCGGTAGTTGTTGGGAACACTAAGCTCGAAGTTGTTGATGAGTATGTTTACCTGGGACAAATAGCCCGACTAGGTAAGTCCAACTACGACCGAGAGGTCAATCGACGGATTCAACTCGGTTGGGCAGCGTTCGGGAAATTACGGCACATCTTCTCGTCAGGTATACCTCAAAACTTGAAAACGAGACTGTACACCCAGTGCGTGTTGCCAGTGATGACATACGGAACTGAGACGTGGTCCTTCACTGCTGGCCGGATGAGGAAGCTCAAGGTCGATCAGCGAGCTATGGAGAGGGCTATGCTCGGAGTTTCTCTGCGTGATAAACTCAGAAATGAGGATATCCGCAGTAGAACTAGAGTGACCGACATAGCCCAACGGATTAGTAAGCTGAAGTGGGAATGGGCTGGCCATATAGCTCGAAGAACCGACAGCCGATGGGGAAAAAAGGTTCTCGAGTGGCAGCCTCGTAGCAGAGGACGAAGTGTAGGGCGTCCCCCCACTAGATGGAGTGACGACCTGGTAAGATATGCAGGAAGTCGATGGATGCAGGTGGCTCAGGACCGTGCTTTGTGGCATTCTTTGGGGGAGGCCTATGTTCAGCAGTGGACTTGTGAAGGGCTGTAATGATGATGATGATGAACTAAGTTCTAAAACTAATGTAACTATACCTAAGTAATTTTGAGTCGGCGCCAAACAATGAACAAAGACCAGTAAATTTCCTTGCATTTAAAGAAATAACCAAATCAAATTAACAATGCCGCGCATCACGCTTTACATAATTAATTAATTTGCTTGTTTGTCGCCGACTCAAAATTACTTAGGTATACTTACATTAGTCTTAGTTATTAAGGTTAATTAAAAACTCAAAATAATTACAAAAATATATACTTAGGTATACTTAAAGTAGTTTAAGAACTTAGTTATTAAGGTTAAATGAAAAGGTTTATTATTTTTTGCTTTTCAGTTTTTTCGGCGGTTTCATTTTTTTATTAAAAAGTTTTATTTTCGTAATAGGGAATAATGATGAAAGTTAACTGTCATTTCTCCCAACTTCCGAGTATTATTTCAGTATCTATGTCCGTGTATAAAGATCCACGTTGCATGTAATGGGAATTGGATGTTTTTCTTAATAAGGTTATGTAAATGTATAACAGCTAAAACCACTTTTGTAGCTTTATCAGTTGAAAGTAACATAGGTTTCCTTAAAACTCTAAAAACTAAACTTCCAATTCCGAAAACATTTTCCACCACTCTACATTCTCTTGACAGGCGATAGCTAAATATTCTTTTTAGAAACCCTCTCTGTGGGTCTCCTTGCAATGGATTCATTGTGTATTCATTTAGTGTGAACGCTTTGTCTGCCAAAATTAAGTTTGGGACTTTACGTGGTAGAGCCATGTTGCAGCTATATTAGTAGTATAGTTGTAGCACGAATGGGTCGGCTCGACCGGGGAAGGACCACGCTCAAACAGAATACCAGCCTAAAATAGCAGCATAACAATGCTGTGTTTCGTATGGTGAGTATAGAGAACCGGAGACCCTTTTTTACTAGAAACGAGGCATTCCATCTTAGTCCTCACGGGTGACAACGTATCTGCATTTTGATTCGTAAACGAGGGTAGAAGTAGATGTCTATGGGCCACAGCAACCACTTACCATCCGGTGGACTGTGTGCTCGTTTGTCAGTCTTATTCCATATTTATTTGAAGTATCGTTGGTTGAATTTCTCAAACTTTTCTTCGAGTTTTTTGTGCAATATAGTGTGTTTAAATATCACTCGGTCCAAAAGTCTCCAAAACAGTAATCTGCGTCTACGAGTACTTATTTGCACTCGTAGACGCAGATTACTGTTACGATATACGATATTAAAGTGTTTGTAGTTATAATATTCCGCGCCGATGTTAACAAATGCTTGCATCATAAAGTGTTTTTTATCCATGGCACCTATAACGTGAAAAAAATTCCATTTATCATCAAATTCTTGAGCAATCTCCAACCATTCTTCCTCTTAAGTGGGATCTGTAAAAAATACACTTAAATTAATTATACGCGCGTTTTCTTTTCAGAAACCTGCATCATATAATGATGGCGAATATTCACAAAAAACTTCACAAATAAAAAAGGAAGAATATTTTCCAGAGTGTTCTATTAATACCAACGAAAAAGTTCCAGAAAAACCTGTCAAGAACCCAAAAAAAAGAAAATATCATGAAGAGGAAAATGAAGTGTTGACAGAAGAATTTAAAATTCTTACCGAAACGTCTCAAGCTCAAGATCCATATTTCAGTTATGGCCAGCACATAGCAAATGAATTAAGAAAATATGATAACCGCACTTTGATATTCGTCAAACAGGCAATAAATAATATCATTTTTGAGGCCGATTTAGGCAAGTACGCCTCAAATGTACGCAACACAACAAGATACTCAAAATTCTTCAACACCAAATTTAAGCGTTAATTCGTAGGCCACAATGTCACCTTATGAAAATGTACAGTTACTGAAATAAAAAAAGTTTCTTAATGTTGCTATTTTTACTCACCTTCACCTACTCCGCCAAAACCCTGATGGCATTACAAACATCTGGGACTACTATAAGCTAAGAGTCCCCCTAACCTTTCGGCCACCGTAATAGCTTCTCAAAACTGGGTGTCCATTTTCTTCACCTTTGGCTCGATCAAATTTCTCAAGTGATTAAAGTCCTCTGTTCACATCCTTGTAATTTTTTTTATTGTGACATCAACAGCCTCAAACTGCATATATCTCATGAGTCATTTTTTCCATTTTTTCTTGTGTATAATAATGTGAATAACTACGAAAGCGGCAGTTGCTTGTACACAGCCAACATCCATGTTGAATGGTCATAAACTGGGACAGCTGCCACGCGCGCCAGGCGCGCATTGTTAAATACTTCGAGCATTTGGAACGCATTTCGCGCGATCATTCATGGCGCGCTTACCAGAGCGCGTAATCGATTCACGGCTTTATACTATAACAACGAAGCCGTTATAGCTATAGGGGCTAAGCGCTCACCGTAAATTTCACAGTACGCGAGTATGTGTCCCGTCGACACCAATAAAATTGTAAACTTGAATTATAAGTACTCATTTGCCACGTAGTCGTTGTAGTCGGTGATTAAGAAACGGAATTAATTGTTGTGGAAAACCTGCATAAGTAAAATTTCACCCTCAAAGGTAGATATGATGAGTAGATATGGATATAGGATGAAGTATTTAATGTAACTATTTAGAGAACATTCCAAATTTTAATTATAGTTCAGTATTTATTTTAGTTCCTTGAAGTTGGCTTTTAAGTTCTATTAAAAGTCAAATTATTAGCCTATTATAAAAAGCCGAAAATAAAAACATTTTACAAAAATTTAGTTTAATTATTTTGTGAAATTTAGGTATTTATTTTATAAGTACCTACTGTGTGAAAACAGAAACGCGAATCACATTCTTCAAAACTATTTTAAAATTTTTGTACATACTTCACAGTAACCAGAAGATGTCGTGAGATGTCGCTTTTGCGTTTGCGGTACGTCATACCTCCGTTCTGTACAATGCTCACGTAATATAATTTGAGAAAGTTAAACAATTATTATAAGAGTAAGTACTAGTTATGCGGTTTAACCTCTTTAAAGAGAAAATACCCATAGCATAATATATATAAGCTTTAACTCGCGTGGACTTGTGGACTTCATACCGATCATCATAAGTCAGTATAAGCTAGTAAATATTTTTTTTCTAGTTTATTACTTTCTTAAAACACGTTCTTTATATTTTGTTTTTAATTAAATTGTCACACGCAGTATTCAAAACAAAAATTATAATTTTAACTGGAATATATAAAATTAGTTCACAAGTCAATTATTGTAGGACAAGATTATATAAATAATAATATCATTTTAATGATAAAATAATAAACCCCCACTCTTTTTTCCTTTCATTTATGGTCACTGATCTGTAGTCTAAAGTTTGTTGTCTTTGTAGTGTACATGTTGTTAAAGTACACCTTATCCGTAGTTTTTTCTCCACTTTTTTAAAGCTCTTTTTTTGGGTTGTCTGGAAGACTGATGCCTTGCAATGATGTTTTGTTTCCATTGAATATTTGTATATTTAATTTTGTTAATCCTTCTTTATGTATAATAAGGAATATTGAACTGTATAGATGATTAAAAATATATTACTATAAGCATACACTAAAAGCATCATCGTTTGTTAACAGCATTATTGTATCCATCACCATCATCTGTAGACATTGATAATAATGGCAATAACGATTTTTACATAAGAACAAACATATCACGTCACTTTGTCTCATCCGTTGTTCGGAATGCAATGACAGCCATATATTATGATAAATCAAATTGGATTGATACTTAAGCAATAACTTATAGTCTTAACATACCTTTATTGAAAATTAAAGGATTCAAGTAACGAACGCTTCTTTTTTATTCTTAAAAGTTTGACCACTAACCTCTCATCCACGAAACAAAACAAACGATGACAACAATTTATACGCACATAAATAAAATTGAAGTATCTCTCTATAACGTCGAAATAACTTGATCCTTTTGAGCTCAGAGGGGTATTTGCATGCTGTTAAGACATGAATAATGTCTGTCTGTCAACTGTTAACCGATCGTGATGAAACTTCACGAACAGATAAAGTGCAATGTCAGGAGTCATCAATGATTTATTTTATCCCAAAAACATGCAAGTTTCTTTTTCTGTAAAATCGAGAAACTGATAAAAAATGGTTTTTGATTATTATCTCATAAACTTTAAGTGATATAAAAAAAATTAAACAAAAAATTTAGACTTTGAATCTCTATATATAAAAATCAATTGCTGTCCGTTAGTCTCGCCAAAACTAAAAATCAGATTGACCGATTTTGATGAAATTTTGGTGTAATAATAAAGCGGGTGAAAGGCCCTGTCGCCGAAGTTACAAAAATCGTATTTATAATAACCGCACTCGCTTAAGGAAATAATAGCAGACTACTATTGCACGATAATGTCGCTACAAGTGTGCAGAGACTCGCTCCACCGCGTCAGGCGTAGGACAGTTCCCTTGCACCACAAAAATTCAATGGATGGTGGCACCGTCCACAATTTGTTTCCAAAAAACCTTTGTTTATAGTTGGTTTTATGGCTTCACAGATGTCGCTACTTCATAAAATTAAATTATTTGGTAAATAAAATGAAATTTACTTACCAAATAAAAATTAGTGCACCAAAAAATTATTGGTGATGTTATCAATAACAAATTATCATTTTAACATAAAAATGCGTAATAATTATCGAATCAATCGATGAATATGATAATAGGATACTGGCAACCAGCATAATATTACAATAAAAATAAAAAAAAATGAAATATTTATTGTCATACTAAATTGTCATTCTTGTTTCATTGCAAATACCCTTTTTATCTATTATTATCTCAAAAATACAAGTTTACTTATTGAAACTATTTACCTACTTTTAATATTAAAAGTATAAATTAGTATTACAAAAAAGTAGGAACTATTTCAGTAAGTATACGAATTAAAGAACATAATAGCTTAAATATGATGTTATGATGTATATAATATAGCTATATATAGCGAATCAGTTCGGTTTCAATTTGTAGGAGACGCCAGTAGTTCACTTTTGTCTGCTATAAAATATCGTCAGAGGGCTCTCTTTTCCTGTACTTACTTATTATACTCTTTGCCCCGCGTCTTGCCACCAGAGTTGCATTATCTATCATAAGATACGACCGCTCTGCAACAATAATAAAAATCAGTCCAAATAAGTCGTAGGTATGTTTAGTAATATTACATTCAGCTATCTAAAATTATAATCTTTATCTTTATGAATAAATACTTTGTTGATTTGAGATTTGAGTAACGTATTGTGCTTATTCTTTTAAATTTGGGTTTTCTTAATACTTGATCAGCGGTTATTAAGCCCTATTAAATTTCACCATAGGCCTTATTATAGTCCTTTTTCTTGTGTAGTTTTTTTGCTAGTTGAGTTGTTGAGTTTTATATCACTTTTAAAATGTTAGAAATGCAAATAAATCTTACGCTTTTATTATTAAGCTAATTTTTTTTTTTTTTTATAGGAGAGGGGGCAAACGAGCATGCGGCTCACCTGATGGTAAGTGACTACCGCCGCCCATGAACAACCGCAACACCAGGGGAATTGCAGATGCGTTGCCGGCCTTTTAAAAAGGAGTAGGCTCTTTTCTTGAAGGTCCCTAAGTCGTATCGGTCCGGAAAAATCCCTGGTGGTAAACTATTCCACAAGGAAGTTGTGCGAGGAAGAAAACATCTTCTAAATCGCACAGTGGTGGACCGCCAATCATCCAGATGGTGTGGATGGTATCGGGAGTTCTGCCGCGATGTGCGTTCGTGAAATTTGGCGGCTGGGATTAATCCGAACAATTCCTCAGAGCACTCCCCATGGTAGATGCTAATGTCGTAATCAGAAAAAGGCCTGGTTTCAGAATTAAGGCTTTGACATTAGAAACTATTAAATTATGTGTAAAATATTGGTACTGCGCCTAAGCTCTCTCGGATCATGTCGGATTGCGATTTGATGATTGTGAGGTAATAGAGAGTGCACCTGTGCTTGTGCATATATTCAGATACTATAATTCTGTACTATGCTGATGGGCTAGTCTCCGTTGAGATTGGCCGCTGTGACAGAAATTTGGTTGGGAGGACATTCAACCCAACTATAAACCCAATTCTCAACTCAACCTAACACTCAACTCAACTCGAGACACAACCGACGCACTGACGACAATCACGAGGAGTGAATTTGTTGTCAGTTTTTTCATCATTATACTAATGGCCTTACGTACTGTTAGGCGAGGCAATTCATATTTTTTTTAGAATTTTAAGTCTCAATTGCTGGATTCATGTGATTATTGATCATAAATATTAAATATATTACATATAAAATAATTATTTGAGTTCATTAAAGCAGTAGGCCTATTACCTTAGCATGGTAAAATAAGGCCTATTAGCAAGGTTTTACGAACTGTTTAATTTTGTTTTTCTTTAGGGCAAATGTTACAATTGTTCATTAATTCTTTATAGAAACTGTACTAAACTAATGATTTTTATTAAAATCTGTAGACCAAATTAGATATTTCTGATTTAATTTTCGATTTTCCCTTAGTTAGGCCTTATAACCCGCAGGTATCTTATATTTGAACGGGTCTCTAGATGGTTTGAAATTACATTTGAACCAGGTAGGTGGCGCTGTTCTCGAGATCCAAAAATCGCCCGGGCGAAGCTGAGGCGGATCTATAGTTTTATATAAAAAAGGTCCTTACACTTTATCTGCTATTTTTTAAATTTTGGTTAAAAACCAATTTTATTCAAGGCCATTTTACAACAAAATTATACTTAAGTGTGAAAGGATAAGCTGATACAATTTTTCGTAACGTTTATGGATCTTCACTTTGTAATTTAACCACTCTACTATAAAGCACATAGTTTTAGTGATAATAGCAAAATCCGAGTATGGTTTTTCGATATTTAACTACTTGCCCAAAGCCCACTATTGTAGAACTGCAAGTGTTTGCGGACGAAGTCGCACGTTAAAGCTATTATAACATTAAATGTAAACGTAATACTGCAGTTACTGACCGGCTGGTCACATTTGACCTCCACGAGCTTTAAACATGGTCATGGCCTATGTTCCACATTGAACTAGAATGAGAAATTACTTGGCTTTCCAATGATAATGCAACAGCTATGTTTTTCAATTAGTACTACTGTTCAACAAATTCATTAACCCAGTTACCGTTGTTTGTAAAAGCTCCACTCGTCGACAGTGAAGATTAAATGTGCGCTAGGAACTAACCAATTAGCCTTGTACTGAAAGAGAATGACTAATAATTTAAGCAATAAATAATTTAATACTAAGGATTATCCGCTTATATTATTATATGTTTTATAACTCTACGTAATTTGCTGATGAAGATGCTTTGTTATCGAGTTGTATAACCCGACTTTGAATCTTATCAATTCATATCACTGCCTACCGAGCTTGACGATTACGGTAAATCCTTTTCACAACGGTTATGGCACATAATGGGACATGTCCACCTGTGTCCTTTCGTTACAGCCTTAAAAGTCCACTGCTGAAGATAGCCCTCGTCCATTAGATTGCCTCATTTCGTCATTGTTGCTACGTTTGGCAGATGGGTTGGCAACCGCAAGTTTTTATAATTTTGAGGTGTTATTAAGAAGACGATGCTTTATATCTCCTGTTCCAGTTTTCCCCTGTCGCCTCGTACAATATCCACGGGGCGATATGGGGTTGTAGATATTCTTACACCGCCACTATATGTATACTGTTCTTATATTCATTCATTTATAGCCTATCAAAAGTCCACTGCTGAAAACAGGCCTCGCCCATCAATATGAGGCAATTATAAATGGATATCGACATAGTTGCCACGCTTGGAAAATTGATTGGCAGCCGTAGTTTTTTATTATTTTAAGTTGTTATCAGGAATATGCTGCTGCCATCTCTTATTTACCTCTGTTGCCTCATATTAGAGTTGTGGATTTTCTTACACCGCCACTACACTACAAAAAGGTAAAACAAAAATCAAAAAAGACGTTAATCTGACCACTTTAATATAGATAGTGGGGAAAAGAAATAACCAAGAATACTCTGTATGAAAGTGTCATGATTTCAAAGATAAAGCCTTTCTTATAAAACTTATTAAAATCAATATTAAAGTCAGTGTTTTTAGTAGCATGTACGTGTATGTATATGGATGTGAAGGAGGCGAGAGCCAAATATAAGTCCGTAGTCTCTGCCCATCCCTCTAGGTGACGGGCGTGAGTTTTATGTTATGTTATGATTTTAAGGCCGCAGCTACAAATTAAGACCGAATACTGATTGTTTTGTCATGGAAATAAGTGACTCTGCTATATACTTTGATATTATATGAATCAGCACATTTAAAATACGTGTCGTAATTTATATGCACACAGATATTTTACCGCCATGTATGCCGGTGGTCCCAACATTTCCACCAACGGATCCAATTATCGCCTAAGTTTTTTTTGGGAGACATGTGACTCTTCAACATTTTTATTAAATGTTTTCATGATATCATATCACCATTTGTTTATCTTTTAAATGTTGAGAAGTTTTGCACCCGTCAAGTTATACTTATCATAATTCATATGTTATTAAATCCGCGGTTTTTCATCATCTGTAAGATGAGTTCACAGACAGTTTCGCAAATCGCTGTTTTTTATTACTTTCAGTTGTTATCAGGAGATGGTGCTACCTAGTTTCTTTTTCAGATTTTATGTGTTGCCTCTTACAACACCGACGAGATAATATGTAGAGTAGTTTATTGTCTTACGCCACCGCTACAAGGCACCGCACTATGTACTTATGTAAGGACAAATATTAAGGAATTCAAAATGTTTACTTTTAATATTTTAAAATTTATAAATAAATAAATAACAGATCAAATGAAAAATAATATGATGATAAATTCTAACGTCATGCGTCATTTAACTTATGCAATTACTTTATATAGGCAATTGCGCATTTTTATAGAGTATGGGTGACAAACGAGCACGCAGTGTCCCTGATAATAAGTGGATGCTATGGCCCATAGACATCTAGATCTATCGTCAATTAAGAATCAAAATGCAGATGCGTTGTCATCCTTGACGACTAATATGGAATGCCTCATTTCCAGTAACAATGGTCTCCGGTTCTCTATACTCACCATACGAACCACAGTAGTATTAAGCTGCTATTTTACGCTGATATTCTAAGATAGCTTGGTCCTTCCGCGGTCGAGTCAACCCATTCATACTACAACCATACCTGCAGCGTGGCTGTAGCACATATATAGTTTATTTCCGTCACTACATGGGCTTTTTGTGATCTTCTAAGAATGTCACTGAATAAATCTTTGTTTATATTTGTTATCTGTGCTTTAATACTAATTATAGAAGTGGAAACGTGTGGAAACAAATTAAAAATATACATATTTTATACTATTTTCCAACAATGTACACTTTGACCATTATTATTTGTCATATACAAATAAACAAAGTGAAAGTCATAAGAATGGTATCATGAACATTATTGTGTATTTTTTACTGTGTTTCAAAGTGAGATTTTAAGATAATAATAACGAAATCTATTTATACTTCAACACAAAAACAGCACCTTTATGTTACTCGTACGAGTGAGCTAAAGACAGTCTTATCTTTGTGGAACATTAGTAGTTATAATTATTAATTACAATAATAGTTTATTTACTAACTACAATACAGTAAATTGAATGAAACATGGAACACATACTTTACGTAATTATATAGGCTAGGTATATTGTGGAAGACTTGCCTAAACCGGGGCTTTCCTAACCTTGTGTCGCGGCTCTATCCCAGGTGTTTCGTGAGGAGTCTGCAGAGTGCAGATTAGCTGTGTCAACGCGACCGAGTCGAATGAGCGCCGCGCGCATTCTGTTCTGTTTCTGTACAGTCATCCCGTAGTAGAGTCGCAGGCGGCCGGCCGGCGCTGCGCCGGCGTTGACCTCCCTCTGTGCGTTTCCCATTCCCTTTCCCCCGCATATTTAATTGGTTTCAGTTTCAGTCAGTCACGCTTTTATTTTGTTTAATTACCCACGAGGAATTTCAATATTGAATAGGGATAATTTTATTCAAAGAAATAGAAAACGAAGTGAAGACTCAGAAGAAAGCAGTAAAGAAACTTCAGAAAAACGGAAGAAGTATAGAAAATATGAGGACTGTTAGCGACGCGCTAAAAAATTTGTTTATCATTTTCATTCTTTGGTTCTTCCATAAGCTTTGTGAAGAATTGGATGCTGAGCATACTTCTTTAATTTATTATTGCAACTCTCATTAGTTGTCCAAAGGCAATATACTCGCACGTGTACACGAACTACGAAATGAGTTTTACACTTATCTACAGACAGAATAAAACAATGATGCGCAAAACTTTATTAATACAGAGTTTATAATAAAATTCGCATATCTCTGTGACATATTTCAAAAATTAAATGATCTTAATAAGTCCTTGCAAGGAAACAATACTCACATACTGCAACTGGCAGATAAAATCGCTGGGTTTCAGAAAAAGTAGCTCTTATGAAAGCGAAAATTAGAAGAAGATCAAGAACATAATGACTGTTTCCCTGCTTTAAAAGGCATTCTACAAGAAAAATCGATAGAAATCTTTGATCCCTCTTTAAAACTAATGTTTACACAGCACTTGTCATCATTAAATGACCATTTTAAAAACTATTTCCCCGAAAATCTAGAGCAATATGACTGGAAACCCTTTCCAGTCGACCTGACCATCAACACTTTCGACAAAGGAAGAAGAACAATTAATAGAATTGTCCTGTGACTCTAGCCTTAAGCTTCAATACGACAAACACAAATTGCTTGAATTTTGGAGCTGTTTCTTACGATTATCGTGCCATTAGTTTTGCAACATTGAGGGTTCATTATCATTTGCGACATCGTACTTGTGCAAAACAGGCTTTACTGCAGTTGCAGTAATAAAGAACAAGTACAGATCGAAAATAAATTTACAGAAAGAGATGAGAGTGGCAATTTCCAAACTTGATCCACGTTTTGAGAAGCTATGTTCAGAAAAGCAAGCACATCCTTCTCATTAGTTGCCGGCCAACACAGTATCTTTTTTAATTTTTGTTCTTGTTTTTTATTCTTATTTTTTAATAAAAATTATAAACGTTATCAGAAGTTTTTCTGGTAACTCGTTACTAGGCTAGAACTATAACTGGTAGGTATTTTGGCCAGAGGATGAGCGTCGCAAAAAAGTGGCAAATTCCCAAGGATGTCACAGTAAATATAAGTTTGAGAAGCCCTGGCCTAAAATAAGCTGCATGCCTGTAATTTCACAGGCATACAACTTAGTTTAGGCCACCCAGATAATAATTACAAATTTTTTATCATGTATTTACCACATTGACATAATTAGGTAAGGTAATTTACAATTAATATTATTAGTATGCTTAAGATAACATTTTATGATGTATAATTTAAGCTTAACTAATGTTAGTACGGTTTAACTCGGCTTTAAACTTAGATGTCGGTCTGTATAACTACCAATTGATACCTATTTCTGCCGCCAAATAACAATGCCAGCACTGCAGTTACCCGGTAATGTCTATAGCTGGGACAGCGTTTCTATAGTTTCTTTGTTTGAAGTGGATACTTTGGTGGTTGTTTTTTATTACGTTCGCCAATTGTAAATGTCTATAAATTGTATACACAGCGTCATTTTTAATTTCCAAAAATTTTATTTAATGGTACACCCTGCTAATTAACAAAGGAGCTCCTGATGACCAACAGAAGGCAGTTTTAAAAATAAATTAATTCTCACAGTCTGGCGACAGGCATTATCAATTAAAGGGTTGGTATTCGGTGATCACTAGTTTACCTATTCAAACAAATTGTCATTCAAGTTATACTTGCAGTTTGTACATTTAAAAAAGCCTAGAAATTGAAGTGACTTAAGATTTAAGACATTATTAAAAAAAAAACAAAGAAAGAAAAATTTCTTTAAGATTTGTATATAAACAGAACGACTTTTCTAAAAAGACCCTAACATAAGCATAAGTATCTTGATTTGTAACTACCGTGAAAACACGACTTAAAAGAAAAATAAAAAATGTTGAACCCGGTTGATTCTTGGAAAAAATCGTAAAATTAAATTGCTATTCTGAGACTTACAAAATCAGTAAAGCTGCCTTTCTGTCTCTTTACTACTCAAGCGTCTACAAGGAAACTTTAGCACCGAGGAGCTGACTTTATGATTATTTTCAACATCGTGTTCTTTTTAATGATTACTAGCGATCAACCCCGACATTGATGGGTAGTTTCCATCTACTGGGTCCAATTGTAAATCTTAACCATCCAACACAAATACGCCCAAATAGTTTCATCAAAGTTGGTCAAGCCATTTTCGGGTTTTTGCGAGTGTATCGGACAGCAATTGATTTTTATATATAGAGAAGATATATGTCCGTCAACAATCACCCAAAAACTTTCCAAGCAAATGTGTCTTTTAATTGCAGGTTTAATCAAGTATACGAACTTTTTCGTCGCCTCGTTATAGCGTCGATCATCACTCTTCCTTATCCCGTAAATATCTTAAGATTTGTATTTTTTCGGGAAAACAATTAAAAATGTTGTATCATTTCAATTTGCTATTTGGTGATTGCGTGAAAGAAACCGTCACCCCAACCATATCTTTGGTGTCGTAAACGACCACTCAGTGGGTCCGTGGTATCCGACTGTATGACATTTTCTTATCTTAGGTCATAATATCCATATCCTATCTCTGTTTCCACATAACCTTCCTACCCCTTTCGGTTTAAGCATTCTTCTAAACCTATTATAAAAAATATTGAATATTATCATTATATTTTGCGGTCGGAAAATAGATATGAAGAGTTCTGGAGCTATTATGGGGCTAATATTAGCAAACGCAGAACGACAAGCTGCCTGATGCGATGTGCAACTATGTTTTGTGCCAATCTGTGGACAGTGGATTGGCGTTAGGCAGCGATAGGCTTATTATAATTATAATGAAAAAAAATAAGATGACATGAGACCTTTAGGATATTATAAAACAACTAAAAGACCCTTGAGTATAATAGGGTACAGTCGGTATTTGCACGTCACATAATATTTATTTAAGTAGAATAGTTTATTATGTCAGATCAGTATCATAATATATTCCACGGTACGTCATACGCTATTCATGTCAATTTGTTATTAGGTCATCAATCATTTTATTATGTAGTTCTAAGTCAGATTCTAAATACGTTTTAGGTACGAGTATGTAAAATATTATCAAGCACTAACAGTATAATTATAGCTTAGGAAATAACTTTCCAAGCTTGAGTGATTCTGAATAACGATAAAGCGTCAGTTTCCTGTCAAGTGTGTCGATTAATGCAAATACGCATAACAGATACGGGAGCCACGCATGTTCATCCCTGTTGATGATGATGATGACAAGATTTGGAAAGATGTAACAAAATTGGATTAGAAATATAATTATTACGAAATATTTTTCAATAAAAATGTTTGGCTGTTAAAGCCAAATTAGTATACATAATACATATAGACAAGTGTTTATTACGTTTAATTTAAATGGTTTTTCTCATATCAAAAGACATTGGAAATTTTTTAACTGTTTATTTTTCTCGGAGTGCCCCAAATCCCTATTCCGAATATTTCCCCATTTCTAGCGATAATGCAAAATATTTTTTTAAAACCTATGTCTCTTACTTCTAGAGGCGATAGAATGTCGAAGTGCATATCGACTGATTGCAGTTTAGTATACTCGTGTCTTTAGAGTTCAGTGAGCGCGAGCTTGCCTCAAAACCTACCTAAAATTCATCATCATCATTTCATCATCATTACAGCCCTTCACAAGTCCACTGCTGAACATAGGCCTCCCCCAAAGAATGCCACAAAGCACGGTCCTGAGCCACCTGCATCCATCGACTTCCTGCATATCTTACCAGGTCGTCACTCCATCTAGTGGGGGGACGCCCTACACTTCGCCTGCCGGTACGAGGCTGCCACTCGAGAACCTTTCTTCCCCATCGGTTGTCGGTTCTTCGAGCTATATGGCCGGCCCATTGCCACTTCAGCTTACTAATCCGTTGGGCTATGTCGGTCACTCTAGTAGTAGTACCTAAAATTATATAATATTTATTAAATAAGTAGTTGTTCGGACATCTGTACTATTAATAAAATTATCCTATCATATACACAATATTTAGCGACAAGTTAAATATAAATTGTGTAAAATTATTCGCGAAAAATGTCAACTGTATCGTTGGAAAGTCAAGCAAATACTGTAGTAATACTTATTGAAAAAGAAGTGCGTCCAAAATTCACTCATAATTTAGAACTAATCCCTAAGGAGGATCGCTGGACACCCGCAGCGTTAGAAAAAGATTGATCGATGCTGACAGCACTTAATTGTATAGCAAAACGACCGCCGCGCCGGTTCATATAATATTTGAAGGAATTTCACCTGTTGTCGGCACGCGAAAAGGTAAAGAATTTATATAATAACGCTTTAAAAATGTACTTTGATCTCTATTTTAATTTATTTATGGTAAACGATGATATGAATATAATGTACACATCCACAGCTCAATCTACTGTTACCGATATTGCAAGATTGGTGTAATGTTTTATTTTTATTTGGTTTATGAGCGTTGAGAGGTCGACGTAGGACCAAGAAAAATAATGAGATTTCCATTTGCTTAAACCACATTTTAGTCTGATTTACTTATTCGTATAATTATCTAAATTACTATCATCACGTGCTCAGTTGTGTAATAGTAGGTACAAATAAACGCTGCATAAACAAACCCACTGGGCTCCGGTACAACTTCCGCGAAATAACGTATTATTTTTGCACTATGTTGAGCACATTGAACTGTAATAAAAAGCTTGACCTTGACAATATCCACAACCATTTCTGCAACTTTAAAGTGCGACAAAAAATCACACGTAAAACAGTGAGGGTAAGAGTCTCTTCGACTTTCGAATATTTCGTTTTAAGCATTTTCCATCAATTATTAATTAATGATCTCTCATACTGATTTTCCGTGGTTGTCGCAAAAGATGCAGATAGGAAGTACCAAAAAAAACTCATGGTTTAAAATAGATAGAAATAAATTTCGTACCATATGCCAGACGTGGAATCACAGAACAGGAAACTGGAGACGAGGAGCAGCGCAAAAGGTGCGAGGCGTCTGGTTTTACGGTCACTAATCCTTCTGACAAGTCTAGCGATTAAGGCAAACCTTCCTACAAAGGGATGGCTCATGCCGTACGACTTCTGCGAGCTGATGAATTAGATTTTTATATATTAACGCAAATACTGCGCATGATGTAAACAGACAGAGGGAAACAAATCAGGAGATGTGCAGCAGCGTCTTCCTAATAACGACTAAAAATAAAAACTGTGGTTGCCAACCCGTTTGCCAAGCGTGGCAACTATGGCAAATATCCCCCTTATAAGGTAATTCTATGAGGCATGCCTATGTTCAGCAGGGGACTTTAAACTGTAACGGTGATGGTATTGAATAAAAGCAAAGAAGTTGAGTAACTTGCCAGCATCTGGCTTTTGTTAATTTCAGCACTCTCTATCAATTGGAATAGTGGTCGAGCACCGGCTTAAAATAGTAAAAAAACAATATTTTTTGCCCACAAGAATTTAGAATTCATTTCAAAAAGTTACACATATTTACGAAAAACTGAGAATCCATTTACATAAATCACGTTTCATGAACGTACAACAATATTTTACAAATCGTAGGTTAATCAAATTCTCTTTTTTTTGAATGTTTTTCTTATTTGTCCGCCTGCTACAGATTTTACATGTCAGCTTTTTTATTTCGCGAGAATTTTAAGGTATAATACATGTGTTTCCCAATATATAGTAATCAAATTATTTTCAACAACTCTGCCTTTGTGTAATATTACCGACTTACTGAAAATAAAGCTAAGTTTGATAATTTTACTTTATCTGACTTTTAAAAATATTTTGAAGACGATCTGTAAAGCAATTTTGCGTTTCATTTGTGCCGTTACTATGACAACACTGGAAAACGCCTCTTTTTTGTACATGAACGTTCACAGATGTGACCCGGATATGAGATTCAACATATAATAAATCTTGCCAAATTAAGCTAGCAAAAATGTTTCTACTTGAACACATATATGTATACACAGGACTTAATGAAACCATTTTCTTATCTTCATATTAACCGTAGCCGTAACCATATCACCAAAGTCGAGAATAACATCATCATCATCATCATGTCTTATTGTCGTATATAAATCTAGCTATTGTATTAGTGTAAACCACAGAAATAAGTATTAATCTCTAAAAGTTTATTAAGAAAAAGTTTTACCGGGTAATGATGGCGTAAGAGAATCCATTACGCTATGTCGTTTCGTGGATGTCCCAAGAATTAACTATGGGTAATTCAATCTAATGGTCTACTTCGTATGTACCTAGATCGACGACGAGCCCACTGTGACGTCACTCGGTCACTGAAGTCAGCAAACACCTGGCCACCGATCTTCAGCATGTCAAGCAGGTTTTGTACGACAACAAGTTTCGGGTCACAGTCGAGCGTGTGCCTGATGTACTACCACATGTCAGAAAAATCACAGACAAGATTGGCCACATCTTGAAGCGAGCTTCTGTTAGAACATTCTACATGCTGCCAAAGAAAAATAGTCAGTTCTTACCATTCGACAAGTGTAATATCCCTCTAAATGATGCATGAAGCTTGATTATGCATGTGGTCTTTCTTATACAGGGCTATATTGCAATCGAAATTTGCAGAGAATGTTCAGAATAAGTTTTCTAAAAGTTCTTAAAAATTCATAAATATAAAACCCCTGCTAATTTACTACGCACAAACACATTTGTAAGAGTCGATCGGTCAGCAAAAACGTTGTGAATGAAATCGTACGCAGAGAAACGCGCGTACGCATAGTTGCTGCCGATAAATCACATTGAATTTGAGATAATTCCAAATAAAAGAAGAAGCCTTATTACCTCGTATTTTCAGAAACTGCAATAATAATAAATAATAAATATCTTTATTTATATTTTTGAACTTATGTTTAAAATTTGGCTACTCTTTGAAAAATAACCCTGTATAGGGCATACAAAAAGATCTATAAAAACCCGCACAAAAGAACATAATATAGCTGAAGTGATACACCAATGCTCCGGGAAGTCTGTAGTTTTTGGTCATATCCTAGACGGCCCCCGCCATTACATAAGATTTGATAGTCCACAAGTCCTCGCGAAAGAACATCGATTCCTACTAAAGATGATACGGACGCTATAGAAATTAAAAAAAAAACATTATAATTTTAGTAGAGTAGAAGGTTGAGTGCTACCACCTGCTTGGGATTCCGTAATTAATGATATAAAAGCTAAACCCAAGCATACGATAGCAAGACTAAGCACTGTAAGCTCATTCGTAGATCGGAGCAAAAGTATTTATAAAAATTTAAAGGAACTCCTCCTCTTTCTCATTAACGTCAATCACCTCAGTCCCCCTGTGACCATGGGTACAGCAAAGCACCCGTAACGTCGGGAAATAAAAATAAACGCGATGAAATCCGTAAAAATTATTTCATTCAATAAATGTGGTCTTTGATGATTATCTTGAATTTGAATAATGGCAATCTAATAATAGCTGGATATTAGAGACAGACACTTCAATTGTTTATGTGGTATGTATATAATATTATATTTTTATGGTGTGTAGATTAACTGTGCCATGATGTCTCACGAATTATCGCATCGCGTCGCGTCGCTCTCGCTTTGTTGTTTTTGTCGCTAGTACCGAAGTCCTAATTTTTAAGTTGCTATTTCACAGATATAGGTAGATGCTGATTTCAATAAGTAATTGGCAAAAAATTTCACCTAAAGCCGGCGACAGATATAGCAACAACACTTATTGGCGCAACCTGCCAGACATGCTTTGCAAACACCTCTCCACAGTACGTTGTAAAACGACAAACAAGATATACGACGATTTTGTGGATACAGTGTGCCCATATTATTTAAGTTCATGTCATTGTTCATTACATGTGCAAAAATAATACAATAAAAAGCAATACAATAAAATATTTAAATACAAGATTATCTATTTCATTCATAAGTACTAGTATGTCATCTTCATCCAAGGGCTTTAACTTTTCAGATAAAAGCTGACCATACAAATCACATTCATTCGATTGTTTTTTACTGTCTTTATGATTGGACCTATTTTAAAAACGTACTGCGCATGATTGTCACGCTCAACAACGCTCGCGCGAATGAACTTTGCGCAAGTGTGGCAGACTATGCAAACATTTGAACTCTGTCGACTTTGAACGCTTTTACGAGTATGTGCGCTAAAAAACCGATTTCGCTTGGCAAGTGCATTTTTTTGCGCACTTATTTGAACATTGATTCAAAGTCCCATGCTACACATAGATACAAACAAGTGTTCAAATGTTTAAAGCTGTATCTGGCGCTGGCTTTAAACTAATATTTTCACGTGTCAGTACTTTGATGATAAATGATTAGCCGTGGAAAGAGCAGTATTTTTTAGAAATTTGGGACACGCAGAACGCATAAGAATTTTTGCGTAAATTTTTTAACTACTATTAAAAATGACATGAATGATTCAGAACTCTAGTTGGTACTGGATACCACTCTTTTGCCTTTTACTGCCGGATAAGTGAGCCAACATAAGCTGTGCCGCATGTCGTCTCATGGTGATAACGCGTCTGAGGGCTTTTTTGTTTTAAATTGATTCGAGGTGTACTATAATAGTAACTTACATCGTGTTTATTACCATGATATTTTGAAAAATTTGGGGCTACAAAAATGTTTGTGTTGCTCAATCGGAGTCAGATGGAAGACATTTTTTATTTATAAATTTCTTCACTGTTTTATTTTTTTTAAATTGTAAAAATACACGTCGACAAATAATATGTTAACAGAAAAGTGTTACCAAGTTAATTAAAAATAAAATGAATTTAGAAAAACACATATAAATCGAATTTCAAAACTAAAAACAAGTTTTTTTTAATGAAAAATCACAAGCTAGCTAAGCTAAGGACTAAGATGGAATGCCAAACGTTCATTTTACGTTTGGAATCTTAGCCCTCAGAGATGACAAAGCATCGGTATTTTGGTTATTAATCGAGGTTAGATATCTGCCTATAGCCCAAAGCATCCACTTTCCATTAGGTAGACTGTGTGCTCGTTTGTCGTCATCCTTACTTCTATGAAAAAATATCTCAGTGCGATATCAATATCATCACTTGATAGCACCTACAACATTATATTACGTATATTTGTAATTTTAGTCTTGTAGAATAAGCAATACTAATACATAAATTATAATTAATATGGGCGTTAGGAAAACGTTTAGCGATGAGCTATCTAGATAAACTTGGAAAGTGAAACATGTTCTAAAGACAAAACTTGAACCAAATCGTTAGGACTCTTTCAAAGTATTAAGAAATTAAGAGGTATTATAAATTTAATTTTCTCTGGAAATACTAATAACTTACTTTGCCCTAGAAATGCTACTGTGGACGAACTTTTGCTGTGGAAGGTGGATGTTAATAGCTACGACACAGTTTAATTAGTATCGTACATTTAATCCTGTTTTTTTTTTAAATTAATAAGGTCCATTAAGTGAGGAAATGTTCTTGGCACTATGCCGCGTTGAGTAGGACTGTTTTATAATTTTATTTTTAGTTGTTTTTAGTGTTATTATAAAAATGATTGTGCATTTTTTATAGAAAAAGGTTGACAAAAAACATACAGTCCATCAAATACTTCTCCTATAGACATCTACATCTATCCGCGATTAAGAGTCAAAATGCAGATGTGTTGTCACCCGTGAGGACTGACATGGAATGCCTCATTTCCAGTAAAAAGGGTATCCAGTTCTATACATCTATTTTCTGTGACGTTGGTGCTGTTAACCCCTGTGCCAGCTTCATCTGACACAGGGCTAGCTAACTCACCTTACGAAACACAGCAGCATTAATTATTGTATTTTTACGTTATATGAATAAAAATATTTAAATAAGAAACATATTGTAGGAAAATTCTCACCATTAATTATATTTACGAATTATTTTACACATTATTTAAAAAAACACTTAAACATTCAAAACTCAAACCTATCACAAAAAGAATATTTTGGTAAAAATGTAAGCAGAAATCATAAATATTTAGAAATAGGTAGAATGAGTAAAACCAATTGGGCTGGAAACATTTTACTAGGACAATCAGTTATTGTCGTGGTAATTCTTTAGGTGCTGGGCTATTTTTGTACATGAACAACTTATTTTGACCGTTTTTTGGGTTAATTAGTTGAATAAATGTTTCATCGTTTCCTTTTTTGGTGAAGTCGTTTTTTTTTCTTTTCCAAACACCTGGTCACGGGGATACTAGGCTACTATGGCACGCGGTTATTTTTACTTGAAAGTAATTTCACAACTGGAAATGTGAAATTGCGTGTGAAATTTCAAAATAATAATGTTACACTATAGTCAGAATAAGCACAAACACGAAAAGGACTGTTACTTGTACCACAAGAGTAAAGATTTCTTTACATTACTTTAGGATTGTACTGTACTGACGATGTAACTTATATGCGATAAGATCAAAATATTGTTGAATACAGTGTTAGTAAAACTGTGACAGTCACGTTAAAACGACTCGAAAACACTGACGAAATATGACGGCTCGGTAGCTCAGTGGCGAATCCCACACGGAATAAATATTTATATGATCTACAAATAATTGTTTCAGGATGAATTTTTGTCCACATCCAATATAATTATGTTTGTACGTAAAACGTCTCCGGGATTCAGGAAATAATCCTAGTGTGGAAGTAACGTTTTCCATAAACGATCTAGCTATACTCGGACATACGTAGCCCTAATGACGTAAACACGGTTACAGCTAGTCCTTTGTAAGAAAAAATCATTAACGCGCGCACTACAAATCACCAAGCTTTCATCGTAATCGGGTGAACGTTATAGCGGACACATACGAGGCAAACAAAATTTCGAACTCATGACCCAAACTCCACTCGTCTATTTGCTGTCGTCTCTTGACTACCTCGTTGGTCAAGTAGTCGTAAACGCGATTGCTGATCAGGTCGGGCCAAAAGCACTTATTGGGTTTTTCTGTAAGAATTTTTAAGCAGAAGCCTGGAGTCAGGAAGTTGGCGGTGTTTCACCCCCATGCCTCGGAAAGTACGTAAATCAGTATGTCCTGCGCCTGAACTCTCTCAGGTCCTATCGGGCTATGAGAGTCAGGGAATAGAGAGTACACATGTGTGTTGAGACCGACCGCCGTGACGTAAATTCGGTCTGGAGGGTATTATTATTAATTTGCTGTATTTTTATTAAATAGTAAATTTAATAAACGTTATTTTTTACGTGGTAGAGCCATGCTGCAGCTATATTAATAGCATAAGTTGTAGCACGAATGGGTCGACTCGACCGGGGAAGGACGATGTTCTCACAGAATACCAGTGTAAAATGGCAGCTTAATGCTGCTGTGTTTCGTATGGTGAGTGTAGAGGACCGAAGACCCATTTAACTGGAAAAGAGGCATTCTATCTTAGTCCTCACGGCTGACAACGCATCTGCATTTTGATTCGCAAACGAAGATAGGTTTTTTTTTTTTTTCTAGGAGAGGGGGCAAACGAGCATGCGGCTCACCTGATGGTAAGTGACTACCGCCGCCCATGAACAACTGCAACACCAGGGGAATCGCAGATGCGTTGCCGGCCTTTTAAAAAGGAGTACGCTCTTTTCTTGAAGGTCCCTAAGTCGTATCGGTCCGGAAAAATCGCTGATGGTAATCGATTCCACAAGGAGGTCATGCGAGGAAGAAAACATCTTCTAAATCGCACAGTGGTGGACCGCCAATCATCCAGATGGTGTGGATGGTATCGGGAGTTCTGCCGCGATGTGCGTTCGTGAAATTTGGCGGCTGGGATTAATCCGAACAATTCCTCAGAGCACTCCCCATGGTAGATGCGAAAGAAAATGCAAAGGGATGCGACATCTCTTCGCAGTGCCAATGAATCGAGCCGATCGGAAAGGGCTCGGTCGTCGACAATTCGAGCCGCTCTGCGTTGGATGCGGTCAAGTGGAAGGAGCTGGCACTGGGGAGCCCCTGCCCAGAGATGGGAACAGTATTCCATGTGAGGCCGAACTTGCGCCTTGTAAAGTAGCAGGCGGTGTGCCGGCATGAAATACTGTCCCGCTCTGCTGAGCACGCCAAGCTTTTTAGAGGCCAATTTGGCCTTCCCTTCCAAGTGACCACGAAACTGCACGTCACTCGATATGTCGAATCCGAGGATACCGATACTGGCTGAGGCAAGAAGGGGAGTGCCTTGAAACTGAGGAGATACGACAAAGGGGTTCTTTTTAGCGGTAAACGCGCAAACTTGTGTCTTCTGAGGATTAAATTGGACTAGATTTATTCGCCCCCAATCCGAGACTTTGTCCAGCAAAGACTCGACTTCAGACACAAGTTTGTTCCGGTACTCAGCGACGTTTTCCCGAGAAATATTGGCACGGCCGGTGTATAGAGCATCACCAGTGCTGTCATCCGCATAGCAATGAATGTTACCAGTTAGCAACATATCATTGATATGCAGAAGAAACAGCGTCGGTGATAGCACACAGCCTTGTGGAACACCAGCGTTAATAGGCTTATAGTCAGAGCATGCACCGTCTACAACGACCTTGATGCTCCGATCTGTAAGGAAACTGGTGATCCAATTGCACAATTTCTCGGGAAGCCCATAGGAAGGGAGCTTCGAAAGAAGCGCTTTGTGCCAAACCCGATCGAAGGCCTTCGCAATGTCCAGACTAACGGCCAACGCCTCCCCCTTGGACTCTACTGCCTCCGCCCATCTATGGGTCAGGTAGACCAGAAGATCACCAGCTGATCGACCCCGACGAAAATCGTATTGGCGGTCACTAGTCAGCTGGTGATCCTCAAGGTACCGGATGAGCTGGCAGTTAATAATGGATTCCATTATTTTGGAGAACAAGGAGGTGATCGCGATAGGCCTATAGTTGGATGGGTCTGAGCGGTCGCCTTTTTTAGGGATCGGGTGGACAAAAGCTGTCTTCCATGAATTCGGGACTACGCCTTGGGAGTAGGAGTACCGGAAAAGACGCGTTAGGACCGGTGCCAACTCCGGAGCACACGTCCTCAGCACAATTGGGGGGATTCCGTCAGGCCCACTCGACTTCTGGATGTCCAGGGAGAGCAGTGCTTTGCGAACCGAGCGCTGTGAGAACAGCACATCCGGCATGGAGCACTCACACCGCGGGATGGTCGGCGGTGTTTTCCCCCCGTCATCAAGAGTCGAGTTGGACGCAAAAAGGGAGCCTAAAAGGTCGGCTTTGTCTTTTGCGTCATGGGCCAGTGAGTCATCCTCCCTGTGCAGAGATGGTAGTGATGGCTTACAGAAATTCCCTTGGACAGCCATGGCGAGAGACCAGAATGCACGGGTTCCCGAAGGAAGGCGAACTAGTTTCTCGCCAATTCTGCCTATGTGCTCTGACTTTGCCTTGGCAATAACTCTTTTGAAGGACCTGGAGGCGAAGTTATACTTCTTTTTAAGTGTGCTGGTATTTACATCCCGAGTCGCCGAAGCGGCAGCCCAGGCTTGATAACACTCCTGCTTACTGCGTAATGCAGTCTTACAGGAGCGACCAAACCAAGGCTGAGATCTGCCTCCGATGGGTACCATAGATGATGAAATAAATAGTTCCATTCCCTGTAGCACCACATCAGTGACAGAGTCAGCAACAGCGCTGGGATCATCCGGCGAGAAGCAAACCCGCCCCCATGGGTAGGATGCAAAGAAGGACCGCATTCCGTCCCAATCCGCCGACCTGTAATGCCAAACACGGCGGCAACCTGCAGAACTCAACCGCCAAGGGAGCGTGAGTGGCACCACACTCCGGATCAGACAATGGTCCGAAGAGCCGAGAGGGGCATCGACGGAAAATTGATATCCGTCCGGATGAGAGGTCAGCAGAAGGTCCAACAGGGAAGGTGTATGATCCTCCACATCTGGAATCCGCGTAGGCGAAGTAACCAGTTGTGTCAGACCATATGCCAAGGCAAAGTCATAAACAGATCTCCCCGCATGATCGGTTAGACGTGAACCGAGCCATTCGGCATGGTGGGCGTTAAAATCGCCAAGGATCACGATCTCTGCGGATGGGACCTGTTGTAGCAAGAAATCTGTAGCCATTTGGACGTGGTCGATGAGTCGGTCTGTTTCGGCATTACCGCTATGGGACCTATAGAGGCACCCGTAGACGCGCGGATGGTCGTCGCTGTCTACGCGTAGCCAAAGGATGGACAGGTCCGAACCTTCAAGACTGCCGAGGCGTCGAGAACAGATGTCCTCTCTGACATACGCGCAAACTCCAGCCCGAGGCACAAAGGAATGCTCCAATTTGTACCCCGGGTAGGAGAGATACGAAATATCAGCCGGAGAGGAAACCTGCGTCTCGGTCAGAAAGAGCAAGGCCGGCTTCGCCGTCTCGAGATGGTAGTGGACGGCGTTTAGGTTAGAGTGAAGTCCCCTGATGTTGCAGAAATTCACGGATAGCGTGGCAGGGGTCGCCTTGGTGTTCTTGCTCAGTTTGCCCCTAGCAGTAATGCTTTTGAGCGGAATTTTGCCCCCCCCCCCCCCCCCCAGAATACGCGGGGCAGCCTGAGCACCCACGCTCAGGATCGGAATAACACGGTCGTGGATGCTCAGCGAGGGATTCTCCAGGGGTGCTGGTACCCTCCTGGGGTAGTTCTTCGTGTAATTCCGCTACCATGTTGATGGGGGAGGGGGGGAATTGGGCCTCCGGCCACCTGCACTCACCAGACGAAACGCAGAAGCAAAGCTTCTACTTCACGCCGGTATTCTGTGAGGTCGTGGTACCAACCCGGCTCGAGCCGGCCCATACATGCAACAGCAAACTGCTGCGTGGCTCTACCACCGTAGATGTAGATGTCTATCAACCACTTACCATTAAGTGGACTTTTTGCCCGTTTGTTACCCTTATTCTATAAAAAAAAATGTTTATTGTGGTTTACAAATTAAATAAAAAGATATTAAATGATAAAATTTTACCTATCTATTATCGTCTAATGATTTGTTAGATCATTATTTTGATGAAACAATGCACCAAAAACTTTAAAGTAATAATTTTTTCGCCACATACATTTGTTCCAATCCGAACAAAGGATTCCCTGTGAAAACAAATGTGCTGACAGCAGCCACCCAGCTCTCCGTTGTTAAAGTGATATACAGTTGATAAGTTCATTACCAACTTGACAGACACAATGACATAATATTCATTTTAAATTTATTTACAGATATAAAAAATGCGTTCACAAGAAATTTTAATTAACCACCAGCACTACAAACTCTCATTAGTCAAGTTGTAGGGACATTTATGATTTACAAAATATTATGTAAAATGAAAGTGATACATATTTTTAAATATTTGCATAAACACTGCAAGCTAAATATAAATTTACGAATTTTACTATCCTAAAATAAACTAATCTAAAAAAGTGATGTTCACTCTATAAACATATTTTAAACGTGTACATTTAATAAGAATTACTTGCAATCTAAATTGAATAAAACTTCTTCTATTCTATTCTTCATTTGAACTTACATTTAACTTACGTCATCACAGTGAGACTGTCCTATATATATATATATATATACAATAAAATTAATATGCGCTCACTGTGGGGCAATGCACTTCTCTCATTTTAAGTAAATAACATTACAGATAAGAAATCATCATACTGCTCCGTGCTGCGCGTCGTCAATGCAAACTGACTTTCTTGAATCGAAATATTTCGTTCATTGCAACGTGCAAAAGTTTCATCATAATGTTTTTCTTGTGCCAAACAAAAAGGCAATCAGCAGATGTCATTTCATTGGCGCTCTAAAAGTAAATATGAATCTATTGAAATTTAGATTCGAAATGAAATTATAAAGAAAACTTTGTATACATGACTAAGTAATCAGTCATGTAGATAATTTATGTATTTAAGACAAGGTGATTGCAGTTAACATGTTACAGTAATATCGGTTATTGACATCCAACTCGTGGTGTAAGTATGTATAGATATAATATTTATGTATATGTTACCGAGCATATAATTCAGTTATAGTACGTATTTTGTTAAAATAAGTAGTCATTAAATACAATATTTAAATACAGAATGTCACATTAGTAGCTCAAGGTAAATTTCGGCGCCACCAAAGATTTGTTAATTTTGCAATTTTAAGTGCTGATTTACCAAGTACCCAATGAAAGAAAACATCGTGACAAAACCTGCATATCTTAGAAATTAAAAAAATATTTCGAAGAAATGTTAAGTCCGCGAAAACTCATTGAGGCAGCGCGGTTGACTCTTCCTTGCCCTAAAACCTTCTCACGAATGAGAGGAGGCTAGTGTCTAAATGTGTAACATATATAGGTTGTTACTTTACTTTACTCTAATGGTAGATTTGTTATTTTACAATTACTATACTCTGCTAGTTCAGGTCATAGCGTTTAAAACCACGTTGAGGTGAATCGCGATGTTACAACGACAAATCATGTTACATTGCGTATTAACATTGCTTTTTTAAGGTTCCATAGTTACACAACAAAGAACCCTTATAGTTTTGCCATGTCCCTAGGTGCTACAATACTGTAATTTGGCCTAGTTATAGATATTAATCACGCCTAGAAAACTGTGAAATAAAATCTTAAAAAACCATTTTTATTTCCGAGACAAGTAAATGAAGGATGATTTTTTTTTATCCGTCTATTCCATAATTCGGGGTATCGTAGGATAGGTCTTTCAAAAACTTTGGAGGTGTGGAACAACATATTTCCGTTTCAGGGTCCGTTTGCGAAATATTTAGCTTTGAAGTGGTATTTTTCATTAGAGTCATGTGTTTCCCACCTCTACCAACTCAACCGCTGTTTTGGAAATGTGAAAAGTATACACAATAGTAGTATATATAATGTAAGTTAAAACGAAAAGTATCACAGCTAAGTTTGTTTTTATAGGATAGGGTGACAAACGAGCACACAGTCCACCTGATTGTAAGTGGTTGCTGTGGCCCAAAGACATCTACATTTATCCTCGTTTGCGTATCAAAATGCAGATGCATTGTCACCCGTGAGGACTAAGATGGAATGCCTCTTTTCCAGTAAAAATGGTCTCCGGTTCTCTACACTCACCATACGAAACACAGTAGCGTTAAGCTGCTATTTTACGCTTGTATTCTGTGAGAACGTGGTCCTTCCCCGGTCGAGCCGACCCATTCGTGCTACAACTATACTACTGATATAGCTGCAGCATGGCTCTACCAAGTATAAAATGTTAACGAATAATAGTCGCACAACTTATATAATGCACTTGGATTAGTAAAAATTTCGTTACAACTCCATAAAAAATCACATAATACTAGCTGCATTAATAACTTTGTAATGTTATTGTAAACTGTTAAAAATAAACATTTTATGAAGAAATCGGCTTATATGCATTACTACTATTAGCTTTATCAAATTATCAAAATCGAAAAGTTTTCTTAATCTTTTTTGATTACCTCTCCAATATAAGGCTGATTTGAAAATAAATCCTTCTGTTACGATCTTCCTATTTGGGCACATTTTTAGTCGTTATAGCGGTCAAACCGCGAACTCACTTATTTTGCTTATTATAAAGAAAGCCCACGTATTGTGACAGGCAACTACGAATACCCTACCTCTACATTGTGTGTGGCCCGACACGCACTTGGCCAGTTTTTTTTATTATTAATAAATGTTGCTACTGATACCAAAACAGCATTTTATTGATAATAATATGATATCATCTTTTTTATTCTATGTCCTTTATTTAATCTGATCAACTCCTCTTAAACTTAAAACGAGAGTCGGCAACCCTAGTCATGACCCACGCTTACTATGAGATATTATCTTTAAACTGTGCTATGAGATCGCATAATACTTAACTATGACAAGGAAACTTTCTAAAATTTCGAAATGATCATGATCGCATAATTTAAGTTAGAATAATCAACTAACGCCTAAAATAATCATTTAATTATTTTTCATTATACAAATATGAAATTATCACGTAATATAAAAAGGGTAGTACAAACTGTAATATCCTATTTTATCCCCTTACGGGTTCAATTTTCCAAAATCCTGTCTAAGTGTATTCCTGTGTAAAAAAAGAAACCTATTGTCCCAATTTCACGCTCCTACGTCCTTTGGTTTGGACTGTGCGACTTTATAATATTTTATATATAAACTTTGCACAATTAACAAATAAAAAAATCTATTTATCAGATTCAACAAAAAGCCTACTAATTATTTTTTTCTCCATACGAATTTGAACACCCTCCGGCCACCCTTATATGAAAAAATTGCAAAATACAGGTTCATTTATTTTATTCACAGATTAGATACTTTTAGTAAGTTTCGAGGCAATCGGCCCGTAACATAGAAAGTTTCATTCAAACCATAACACGCTTTCATCTTCTCGGGAGTTAAATTTACCAAAATCCCTTAATTTTGAATTTCTGTTCTTTAGCATTCTAGCCCACAGGGTCCCACGGCTAATCATCGATCAATCAAATATTTTGTTTGCGTAGTTACGTAAATTATGGTATTATGCGTACAAGCTTTGGCCGAAAAATGTTTGACTTAAGTACTCTTACAGTAAATATATGTTTTATTGATACAATTAAAACCTATTTAATTCCCTTTTGAATAAGGAAAAAAAAGATAATTATGTGTATCGGAAACAGCTCTAACGATATCCATGAAATTTTGTTTTAAAATAAATGTTTGAATTTATAAGTTCTTCCAGATTGAAGTAATGTAAACCATAGACTTAGAATATACTGGCATAGTATATTCTTAGTCTATGATGTAAACATAGTGATTGTATTCTCTTTGGTGTAATGCTTGAGAATTCTTTTTGACGTAATTTTATAATTTATCTGACTCACGGAAGTACGAAGTACATGTATTTCCATGATCTGACTGCAGTGCCCGATATAATTTTATATATTATATGCCATGTTTTATGAAAATATTGACAGTTATTTATCAATAAATAGGGTTAAACGCTCGAAATATATTTATGTGTAATACAAACCTGTGTAATACTTAGTACTTTAAAATACTTAATTATTTTTTTATGAAATGTATTCACATAAATCCGTTTCTGAGTCATTGAGTTTATTAATTTAAAATAATAATGATGCGTTCAATAACCCTAAGTTACTTCACTTATAAACTCATCACCACTTATTGACTTAAAAAAATATTTTTATAAGACGCGTTAGAGCCACGCTGCAGTGCATACGTTTGTAGCACTAATAGTTCGGTTCGACCGAAGAAGAAGAACCACGCTCTCACAGAATGCCAACGTAAAATCGCTTAGGACCGTGCTTTGTGGCATTCATTGGAGGAAGCCTATGTTCACCAGTGGACTTGTGATGGGCTGTAATAATGATGATGAAGCACCGAACATTCCTATTAAAGATAAGTCAGATTGAAGAATTAATGGAAAGGTAATTTGATTGAAAATGTTAAGCACTGCAAAGTTAAGTTTTTTTTTTATAGGATAAGGGTGACAAACGAGCACACAATCCACCCGATGGCAAGCGGCTGCTGCGGCCCATAAACATCTACATCTACCCTCGTTTGCGAATCAAAATGCAGATGCGTTGTCACCCGTGAGGACCAAGATGGAATGCCTCATTTCCAGTAAAAGGGCCTCCGGCCACCTGCACTCACCAAGCGAAACGCAGAGGTAAATCTCTACATCACGCTGGTATTCTGAGAGGTCGTGGTACCATCCCGGGTCGAGTCGTTTCGAGCCCATTCGTGCGACAGCACGGATGGGCCGGCTCGAACCGGTTCTTTTTCTGGTTTGTAATCGCAAAAAAAAATGGTAAGATAACAAAGATTTTCGGGTGTTTTTGCTTTTGCTATGAGACCTTGGCAAAGATTCTTGGTCAACGGGAAGTATAAGTTTTGAAGAATGAGTTTCAAGATTTCAAGATACAAATTAAACGCTATAAAATCTTTAAATTTGGTTTTATTCAGAGTTATTATTTTTAATTGTTTTAGGATATTTAATATGATCACACTGCCCTTTTATTTAATAAAGAAGCTTCTGTTGAATTAAACTAATTTATGTTTTCATAATTATGGTTAATTCAGCACGTGCTAAGAAAATAATTTATTGTTTTTTTTTTTTTCACCAAAGATTAAGAAATTGTAATTTGAAAGATATCGCCCCTATTTTGATAAGTTTTATTAAAAACTATTCAGTCTCGTTCAAACAAACATACACTTTCAAACAAATTTTCACATTTATGAGAATATAGTTAACTAAATTAAGAGTTTTAACTCTTAATATGCCTAGTTATTACTTACTGTGTATTGGCGTTGTATGAATATCCACTACCTCATATCATTGGTTTCGTATAAGGGAAATAAAACAGGAGATGGACAGCAGCATCTTCTTAAACACGACTAAAAATAAAAAAACTGCGGTTGCCAACCCGCTTGCTAAGCGTGGCAACTATAGCAAATATTCCCCTATGATACAATCAATAGGGGAGGCCTTTGTTCAACAGTGGACTCTAATATATGGTATTTCTAGTTATAGGTAAGTAGTTTGCGTAATATTTAGTAAGTAAGAGTTATAGTATTAATACCAAGAAGTAGATATATTCATAGGAAGTAGTAAGTTTGAACTCGTAGTTATAAGTAGTTGAAGAGTAAGTTGTAATATATGAGTTCACTATTCTAAATTCAAAGTACACGATAGTCACTCGTCTTTTCTTATCTATCTATTTCGTTTTATTATTATTCTTGGATTATATTATTTTACTTACACATTTTGTATATACCCGTTTATATATCTCTTTTTCATACTTTCTTATATAAGTCTTAACTTTGTATATTTACCAACTGTATTATATTTATCTACATTTTGATGTAGGTGCCATAGATATTTATTGCTCATTTTATTTAGTAAATTACTCAAAGTAATTATTAGCACATAAAGAGAGTCCTAAAATAAGAAGAAAGTTCTTATAGCTAAACTCTTTAAATACATATGACGTTTAACATGGTACAAAATAAGATACCTATATTATTCTCACCTTCTTTCTTTTACAAGGTGGTTGCTGTTTCTCCATTCCATAGACACATCTATTGATGTGCCATTAGCGGAACAAAAAACGTTGTCGATAAATTCATTTAGTCTCTAAGATTTTAGTAAAATTAGGGATTTTTATTAGTCCGGTTCGTAACACTTATTTATATCAATGATAGTTTATGGAAGCTGAATCTGACATCTTACGACAAAAACGTAGTCGATAATGCAGAATTTCGTATTATCGTTGTGTAATTTAAAATATATCGTGAAAAGGTCACTATCAAATCTTTTTTTAAATACGATATGGATGACAAACGGGCACACAGTCCACCTGATGTTAAGTAGTTGCTGTCGCCCATAGACATCTACATACATACATCTATCCTCAACTACGGATCAAAATGCAGATGCGTTGTCACCCGTAAAAACTAACATGGAATGCCTCATTTCCAGTAAAAAGTGTCTTCGGTTCTCTACACTCGCCATACGAAACACAGCAGCCTTAAGCTGCTATTTTAGGCTGGTGTTCTGTGAAAGCGTGGTCCTCTCCCGGTCGAGCCGATCCATTCGTGCTAGAACTATACTACTAACATAGCTGCAGCCTGGCTATACCACATACAAATCTACTTAAATTCTTTATTTAATATACCACAAGCCGTAAAAAAAAAAACCTAAATATAGTGATTGTATTATACTCTTTGCTACAAGTCTCAAATATGTATTTAATAATTCATGACCCTTGAAGCGTTACCAAGCGTTACAAATCTGACAATCATTTTTAGAAAATTGACAGTAATAAGGTTTTTATGAGGTGGAAAGTAGGTACTTTACTTATGCTAAGCAGTTAGAATATTACCAAATCTTACGGGTGAATTCATTTAAATACCGGTAACATTATACGATAGAATGAATTTAAACTTTTCCGCAATCCTTTCCCAAGGAATACTTCCGAGAAATGTAACCGTTGAAAACGAAATAAAATATAAGAATAGACACAAATTACAGAATGAATTTTTATTCAGTGCAATTTCTAAAGCTCAGTAACTCCTGACTTTCGCTTCTTCAATACGGTAATTATCGATAAGAGTATTATTGAATTTCTTATTTATATAATAAGCATCCCTCGTTACAATAAATGCAAGTCTTATACGTAAGTCTTGAATTAATATACATAATTAAGAAGTCAAGTACTTCTTGTGTAATAAGATATTAATTTATTTGTTATTGACTTGTTATGTATACAGATAAATAAAATTGAAACAGCTTTTTACTATATGCATATGAAAGTATATACGGTACTTATAACAAAAACACGATTTTAAAATTTTTGTCTGTCTGTCTTTCTGTCTGTCTGTCTGTCTGTTCTGCCTAATCTCCAAAACGGCTGGCTGATGTTATAAGAAGTAACTTAGGCTATTTTTATTTTAGAAAAAGAATTAGGGTTCCGCGCAAAAAATTAAAACCCATGAAATCCAATCGTAATAAATTACGCGCGGGCGGAGTCGCGGTTCTATAGCGAAAAGTATACTCTATAATAAACACGGGTAATAATTCAATAGTTTATTTAGACAGTTATTTATTCAAGAAGTTGCTTTTGAAATGGAACTCTTATTAATGTTGTTGTTGTTTACGTGTGAGTCAATTACTTTTAACCGACTTGAAAAATAGGAGGAGATACTCTTTTCGACTGTATTTTTTTTATGTGTGCTACCTCAGAACTTCTTTCTTGGTGAACCAATTTTGATGATTCATTTTTTATTTAAAAGCTTGGTGCTTCTCATGCGGTCCCATATAAATTTGATCAAGATCTGACCAGTGGTTTTTGAGTTATCCTTAATAATGCGTTTAATTGACTTCAACTACATTGATGATATTCTCATTTTATTTATATTGAAGTCGGTTTTACAAAATTTTTAATTTTATCACTTGTCTTATCCTAAAATTGAGATCTTTATCTAAATAGTTTCGATTAGAAAATATTGGAATAGAAAAGATTTTTTAAAATTAAATATAGATTACTGCATAATATATATTGAAATTTATTTTTACTTATCACTGATTCGGAAAATACCTCCGTCCTAGGAGGAATCTGCAACAAATGAAGCGAGATTTATACATTTGTAATAAAACCATCACAGGAATTACCACAACATTTCTAAAGGTTATTTTATAGAATAAAAGTGAAAAACGAGCACAAACTAGCACCAGATGTTAAGTGGATACTATGGTCCACAGACATCTATATCTATTCTCGATTAAGAATCAAAATACAGATGCGTTACCAATAAAAAGGGTATCCCGGTCTCTGCACTCACCGTACGAAACACAATTCAGTATTATTCTGCTGTATCATGCTGGGATTCTGTCCGAATGTGGTCCTCTCTCGATTGAGTCAAGCCATTCAAGCTGCAAATATGTACTTGTGTAGTTTGCATAGCTATAGCGTAGCTTATCACGTAACCTGTTATTTTATTTCATATATTCCATTATATCCTAATAGCACAGGAACTAACTGAAAAAGATTTAATGCTGTGAACATTAAGTTCAGAACGAAGTTATAAGAGTTTCTTTGCTTAGACCGTGCAAATTTATAACTTAAAGCCGGATTTTTGTAGGCATAAAGTTCTTCTCGCATTTTTAATACTATACACATTTTTAATAATATTTCAATTTATTTGTATTTTTAATTATATAAAAATGTATTTTAAAGGCACTTATGGCAGGCGACTACTAAGGAAGAATTAGACACTATTTCTCTTTTATGATATATATTTCTGGAAGTTCAGAAATATGAGAAGCAGAGTAATATTTTGTGTTGAGAAGTAAATTTAGAAACCTTTCCCTAAATCCTTTTAAAATTATCTGTATTGCATTAGTTTCCGCTAAAATCATAATATAATATATAATATTATATTACTAAATAATGTAAACATAAGAAATGAAAAATAGTCAACAAGCAAAACAAATTTGTGAACCATAATTTATATTGACAAACATATCGATATCGTCAGATGCGGTTATTGCTTGGATTATTCATTCCTCGACATCCATTTGGATCTTTTCTCATTTAAGTCTTTATTTTCGTTATTTTTAATTTCGTCAGTTCTGACATTATACAGGACACGTTCGAAAAAACTGCCTCAGAGCAGTTTCTTTCAATAAAACGTACTCAAAGTACGCGTAATTTCCTATTTTAGATCGACTTAAAATAGGAGATTCTTATTTCTGCCGACTTCCAAAAAGGAGACGGTACTCAATTCAACTGTATTTTTTTTTTTTTTTTTTTTTTGTTACCTCATAACTTTTTACTGGGTGAACCGATTTCGATGATTCTTTTTTATATGAAAGCTAATATATCTCGTGTGGTCCCATATGAATTTGATCAAGGTCAGATCAATAGTTTTTGAGTTATTTTTAATAACTTATATTGAAGTCGGCTGTACAATATTTTTAATTTTAAGTTATTTATATGTATAAATGCAATGTCACTATTTTATTTATACATATAAGAAATTTTTAAGGTACCGTATTTTCAACCAGATCCGGTGATAACTGTTTTAATAGAATCCAATTATGAAACGGCTATTAGCATTTTTTAACACTACTAGATTGAATTTTCTTATTACTTTATTATAAGCTTCACTATCTTTTGATTCGAAGCTAAGATAAGATAAAATGTAAGATGTTATTATTATTTATTTATTCATAATTATTTGGTAATACATTTACAATCATGTATTGCAATTTGAAAATAAATGTCTTCATTATAACTACACAATTAAGGAAATTTTATTTGAATATTATTCAATATGTACTTTTTGGTAAAAAACTTACCGAAATGTTTCATTAAAAAAATCGGTTGTCTGTAAAGTCGGTTTACTGACGATAGTTGAACGCGACAACGTCATAAGAAAATACTGATGGAATGGTTGCATTTTTCAAAAGAAAATTTTAATTTTATTTGTTTGATAGATATTTTGTATGGATATAGAGAAGGAGGTAAATGGAAATCACAATTGAATTGATCAAGTTACATTTATTTGTACGCATAAATACAATTTTTTTTAACAATGTACATAGTTATTACAAGTATGAATGTGCTTTGAGCAATTGTTTAACAACTTTTATTTACAACTTTTAAACATGTGTGATATTTAACTTCTTACAATTTGTGTTATTCTGTTGAGAATAGGACGATGATAGGAAAAGTAGGAAATAAAATGGAGTGTTTCGAGTGTAATGTGTCTTGAAAAAGTCAAATCGATGGTGGTGCCTCTTAGTGTTGTTGACTTATTAACGTCTGATGTACAATCGAGATTGAACCTGTCTTTCATGAATTTGAGAAATGTTTCGTCATTTTTCACGTTTGTGTTGAAGTCGCCACAAAGAAGAATTGGTACATCGGTATCAACTTCAATGATGGCATGTACATACTGGCTGTTATAAACATACGGAAATAGTGCTTTATGCAGCAGAACACTGATGTTAGAGATACTTGCAAGAGATCCAGGATGAATATAAACTGCGCCAAGAGCCATTTTAAACGTGGTATCAGCGGTGAAGCATGTAACTTCTGCCAAGCAAACGTCACCAGTGTTTCTAATAAGGCGCGTTGTATTCGACAGTTCAACGTTGAGACTTTTGGCCGTGGATGTCGATGATAAGTTTCTATAAATTGCCACTCCACCTGCTGCGTTTGTTTCAGAATCTAATCGATTATTCTGCCGGGTTACACATACAAAATTTTAAATTGAAATTGGATCACAATTGTCATGCATCTACGTTTCAGTCAAAATCAAATAATCAGACTTTGAAATCACTGTGTCTTTTTCAATATCTGCAAAGTGAGCAGGCAAACTCTGTGAATTAAGGTTCTTTATAAAAGTTTGTCCTGCATTGTTTGAGTCATTACAGAATTTTACTGCATTATCAGTAATTGTTCGAAGTGTGTGTCCACGAAGTCGAATGTAGTCGTTACGGATATCTCTTGTTGTCTGTGAATCGTTTCCCTCCCGTCCGTCTTTAAAGCGAAATGGAGCATCTTTTTTGGTGATAATATGCAAGCCTTCTATACTTGTTACCTGACTAAGCGCCACGTACACCAACTGTTGCGGTTGCTTTGATAAGTATTTATAAACAATGACAGCAAACGTCCCACCTTGTGACTTGTGAATAGTGATGGCACAAGCAGGAACGCAAGGACACTCTTTTCGTTTGCATTTTATAGTTTTTGTTAGTGTAATGTTTACTATTTTCTTTTGAACTGGTACCCAGTTTGTAGACAAAGTGTTTGGATAGCTTCGCACGTAAGGTCGACATTTAACTTTTGCTCTGGTTCCTGTTGTTTCTTCTGGAAACTCGAACCATAAAGTAGCAATTTCTTCTCTATCTGCTGGCGAAGTTGTACTGGTCGATGGTCCTGCTTCTGCAGAATTGTCATCTACATTTGGCTGCTGACGTTTGATATGTCGCAAGACACCAATAGCTCCATTTACCAACCCATCAGCGACATCTATGTTAGAAGTTATCATGTAGGGATATCCTTCTGCCAATGGCAGCAGGTACGGTAATCCATCGGTTTCTGCCACTGTCATCTTGTGTAGTTTACCCTGGTACTGTCTCTTCTCTTGTTCATTTGAATAACCAAGCATAATATCATGTGAGAGACAGTTGTATGCATCTAGAATTGCGCATTGGTTGTACGAATCCACTTCATTGTTACTATAATACAGCCTGACAGCATCAGGCACGTTTTCCTTGCACCAAGCCTGAGTTTTATGTCTGGTTTCAATAAGGGAGATATTATCGTTGCTTAGTTGAAGTCCATCGCCGATTTTTGTTAGAATCGTTGAAAACCGCTCATCGGTCTGTTGCACAACACGAACCAGTGGGATGTAATTAATGATGTGCCAAAGAATCAGACCTCCTAATTGGTTGATCGGCATAGTATAACATGGAGTTGCTCGTACAGGTGGAAGCTATCTGAAATCTCAACATAATATAACGTGAATGTCTCCGAAATGTTTGTCGTATATGCCGGTAATCTGCTGCAATAATAGTTAATTTGTTGAAGAATAGCTGAATTTAACATGCTGATCTCGTCGATGAAAACAGCTTTGACGCCTACGAACATGTTTCTGTAAGCTTGCAAATTTTCTGTGGATAAGAGTTTCGTCACGCGAGAAGTTGTGAGAAGAAACGCTGAATGAACTGTAGTGCCACCAAGAGGTACAGCGGCTTTACCTGTGCTTGCACAGGCAATGTAGGCGTTGTTCATTCAGTTGTGCTCCTGAGTGTAGCGGTTGTATGTCTCCATGAGGCACTTTAACGTGTAAGTTTTTCCACAGCCTGCAGGACCCGTGAAGGAAATTTGAACTGCTTCAGAAGTGTAATCTCCACAACCATGCAATCGATGTACAACCTCAAGGATGATATGCCGTTGTTCCTGATTAGTTGTTCGTACAAGTTCACAATACTGCTGCTTTGACATTACATTACTGCGTTTCTTTACAATCGAGAATCCTTGTCGTGGGACGATTTGGTGAACACCATCGACGTTTTCGGCACCATCCTCTCCTAACAACTGTTGAACAAAGGTTGTTCTGGATTCTTCTTCCCGCAAATTACTGTTGTTTTCGTTTTGCAAAATCATCATCGCTTCAAGTTCTCTCATGACGTTTTCAATGTTCAAATTAGACTCGAATTGACTACGGCGTTCCATGATTGCGTCATTTTTGTCATCATAATATTTCGTTGCGAAATTGTACGTACAGTAGAACCATTTCTCGTTAGTAATTGACAGTTTCGTCCATGTCGTAATGTCTGTATTGTATGACACGTCCGATTAGTCGCCTGCGGTATTGATTTTGTGCTCTTGACGTTCTTGCTGCGGGTTTACTTTCTAAATCTTCTTCGTTATCCACGTGCACGTCGTCTTCCTCGTCAACGAAATCATTAGCTTTAGCATACCACGATGCAAACTCAGCTAAATACACTTGTTCTAAAGATGCAGGACGCTCTTCATAGCGCTGGACTATGTTTTTGGTCCAGACATCAGTACTGTTTTCGTTAAGGCCTTCGCGGTCCATTTGTTGACGACGTTTGCGGCAACGTTGTCTTTCCGTCGGCCATACTGTTGGAATGTACGCAACTTGACGACTTGTCCTGCTCATTGGTTGACGTAGGAGATACCATGCTGCTTCTTGCGCTGACATCTGGACAGCGTTAAGCAGCTTGATGCTTAAAGCTTTCAACTGGTCTGTGTAGTCCTGTTCGGGATGCTCTTGCATCATCGTAGTAAGCTCACGACGTAGATTGCCCATTTCACGAGTTGATTTATTTACGTACTCCACAATATACTCTGCGAAGCTGTATTCGTCCAAGATAAATTGAATGTCGATGTTTGAGTTAACTTCGCCAGCAATGTACGAACGTGTTTGTTATAAGTTCGTCAAAGTTTCGTCTGAACAGAAGAGTTGTTCTGCGTAACGTTGAGCGCTCAATGTCGAGGTATGAATCGTGTGTCAAAACATTAGCTTCAAGAAAGTTATCCATTTTTTTTTTATAGGAGAGGGGACAAACGAGCATGCGGCTCACCTGATGGTAAATGACTACCGCCGCCCATGAACAACTGCAACACCAGGGGAATCGCAGATGCGTTGCCGGCCTTTTAAAAAGGAGTACGCTCTTTTCTTGAAGGTCCCTAAGTCGTATCGGTCCGGAAAAATCGCTGATGGTAATCGATTCCACAAGGAGGTCGTGCGAGGAAGAAAACATCTTCTAAATCGCACAGTGGTGGACCGCCAATCATCCAGATGGTGTGGATGGTATCGGGAGTTCTGCCGCGATGTGCGTTCGTGAAATTTGGCGGCTGGGATTAATCCGAACAATTCCTCAGAGCACTCCCCATGGTAGATGCGAAAGAAAATGCAAAGGGATGCAACATCTCTTCGCAGTGCCAATGAATTGAGCCGATCGGAAAGGGCTCGGTCGTCGACAATTCGAGCCGCTCTGCGTTGGATGCGGTCAAGTGGAAGGAGCTGGCACTGGGGAGCCCCTGCCCAGAGATGGGAACAGTATTCCATGTGAGGCCGAACTTGCGCCTTGTAAAGTAGCAGGCGGTGTGCCGGCATGAAATACTGTCCCGCTCTGCTGAGCACGCCAAGCTTTTTAGAGGCCAATTTGGCCTTCCCTTCCAAGTGACCACGAAACTGCACGTCACTCGATATGTCGACTCCGAGGATACCGATACTGGCTGAGGCAAGAAGGGGAGTGCCTTGAAACTGAGGAGATACGACAAAGGGGTTCTTTTTAACGGTAAACGCGCAAACTTGTGTCTTCTGAGGATTAAATTGGACTAGATTTAGTCGCCCCCAATCCGAAACTTTGTTCAGCAAAGACTCGACTTCAGACACAAGTTTGTTCCGGTACTCAGCGACGTTTTCCCGAGAAATATTGGCACGGCCGGTGTATAGAGCATCACCAGTGCTGTCATCCGCATAGCAATGAATGTTACCAGTTAGCAACATATCATTGATATGCAGAAGAAACAGCGTTGGTGATAGCACACAGCCTTGTGGAACACCAGCGTTAATAGGCTTGTAGTCAGAGCATGCACCGTCTACAACGACCTTGATGCTCCGATCTGCAAGGAAGCTGGTGATCCAATTGCACAATTTCTCGGGAAGCCCATAGGAAGGGAGCTTCGAAAGAAGCGCTTTGTGCCAAACCCGATCGAAGGCCTTCGCAATGTCCAGACTAACGGCCAACGCCTCCCCCTTGGACTCTACTGCCTCCGCCCATCTATGGGTCAGGTAGACCAGAAGATCACCAGCTGATCGACCCCGACGAAAACCGTATTGGCGGTCACTAATCAGCTGGTGATCCTCAAGGTACCGGATGAGCTGGCAGTTAATAATGGATTCCATTATTTTGGAGAACAAGGAGGTGATCGCGATAGGCCTATAGTTGGGTGGGTCTGAGCGGTCGCCTTTTTTAGGGATCGGGTGGACAAAAGCTGTCTACCATGGATTCGGGACTACGCCTTGGGAGTAGGAGTACCGGAAAAGACGCGTTAGGGCCGGTGCCAACTCCGGAGCACACGTCCTCAGCACAATTGGGGGGATTCCGTCAGGCCCACTCGACTTCTGGATGTCCAGGGAGAGCAGTGCTTTGCGAACCGAGCGCTGTGAGAACAGCACATCCGGCATGGAGCACTCACACCGCAGGATGGTCGGCGGTGTTTTCCCCCCGTCATCAAGAGTCGAGTTGGACGCAAAAAGGGAGCCTAAAAGGTCGGCTTTGTCTTTTGCGTCATGAGCCAGTGAGTCATCCTCCCTGTGCAGAGATGGTAGTGATGGCTTACAGAAATTCCCTTGGACAGCCTTGGCGAGAGACCAGAATGCACGGGTTCCCGAAGGAAGGCGAACTAGTTTCTCGCCAATTCTGCCTATGTGCTCTCCTGCTTACTGCGTAATGCAGTCTTACAGGAGCGACCAAACCAAGGCTGAGATCTGCCTCCGATGGGTACCACAGATGATGGAATAAATAGTTCCATTCCCTGTAGCACCACATCAGTGACAGAGTCAGCAACAGCGCTGGGATCATCCGGCGAGAAGCAAACCCGCCCCCATGGGTAGGATGCAAAGAAGGACCGCATTCCGTCCCAATCCGCCGACCTGTAATGCCAAACACGGCGGCAACCTGCAGAACGCAACCGCCAAGGGAGCGTGAGTGGCACCACACTCCGGATCAGACAATGGTCCGAAGAGCCGAGAGGGGCATCGACGGAAACCTGATATCCGTCCGGATGAGAAGTCAGTAGAAGGTCCAACAGGGAAGGTGTATGATCCTCCACATCTGGAATCCGCGTAGACGAAGTAACCAGTTGTGTCAGACCATATGCCAAGGCAAACTCATAAACAGATCTCCCCGCATGATCGGTTAGACGTGAACCGAGCCATTCGGCATGGTGGGCGTTAAAATCGCCAAGGATCACGATCTCTGCGGATGGGACCTGTTGTAGCAAGAAATCTGTAGCCATTTGGACGTGGTCAATGAGTCGGTCTGTTTCGGCATTACCGCTATGGGACCTATAGAGACACCCGTAGACGCGCGGATGGTCGTCGCTGTCTACGCGTAGCCAAAGGATGGACAGGTCCGAACCTTCAATACTGCCGAGGCGTCGAGAACAGATGTCCTCTCTGACATACACGCAAACTCCAGCCCGAGGCACAAAGGAATGCTCCAATTTGTACCCCGGGTAGGAGAGATACGAAATATCAGCCGGAGAGGAAACCTGCGTCTCGGTCAGAAAGAGCAAGGCCGGCTTCGCCGTCTCGAGATGGTAGTGGACGGCGTTTAGGTTAGAGTGAAGTCCCCTGATGTTGCAGAAATTCACGGATAGCGTGGCAGGGGTCGCCTTGGTGTTCTTGCTCAATTTGCCCCTAGCAGTAATGCTTTTGAGCGGAATTTTGCCCCCCCCCCCAGGATACGCGGGGCAGCCTGAGCACCCACGCTCAGGATCGGAATAACATGGTCGTGGATGCTCAGCGAGGGATTCTCCAGGGGTGCTGGTACCCTCCTGGGGTAGTTCTTCGTGTAATTCCGCTACCATGTTGATGGGGGGGGGGGGGGGGGGGGAATTGGGCCTCCGGCCACCTGCACTCACCAGACGAAACGCAGAAGCAAAGCATCTACTTCACGCCGGTATTCTGTGAGGTCGTGATACCAACCCGGCTCGAGCCGGCCCATACATGCAACAGCAAAAACTGCTGCGTGGCTCTACCACCGTTAAATGCCCGCGTACCGACGTTCATCGAGTGAAGTACGCAGCTCTTTCGCCTTCTGTTGTAGTGTTCGACGGCGTTTATCAGATTGAAGCATTGGAACCAATACACGAGTCAGTACTGAATTCCGATTCTACAAATTGTCTCACCTCGCTTCGTGCATGTGAAAGTATGTTTGTGTATCTGGTTGGCGTAGATGGAATTGTTAGGTACATCATTCCGGGTTACCGTACTCAATTTTTCTAGGAGCTAAATGGTTTTTGGCATATTTTGCGGCGGGGTTTTAATGTGGGTTGTTGTTTAACCACAACAAAATGTGTGCATGGGGGCTTCCTCGATGCTGGAGCTCAATACGAATGAAGCAATCTCTAACAAAATACTCTCCGAATGGATTATAGGACTGTTTGGATTCCAGCATTTTCATCAAGGAACCGACGAACTTGTAGAAGTAAATGCAGCACGTCACAGGATCGTCGCTAACTATAGTACAGCGCTCGGAAGTGTTGAGTTCTCCTGCTGATTTTCCAGGATATTTATTGCTCAGTCTGAGAAGTATAGTAAGCAATTTCATCCATCGTATTTTGTTTGCACTTATAGTGAGAAAGATGGTTGGTTTACCAAGTTGACGAATCATGGCAAAGAGATCTCGTTTGCGAGAAGCCCAGTATTGGACGGAGTTTGGCACTGTCTTCATGAATGCGAGGTTTTCTAAGACATATTCTTTCAGAAATTCTGGGTCTTCTAACATACGTCGTGTAACATTTTCTGTGACTGAAACGTTGCAAAACGTGCTATAAATTCCATCCACCATACGTAGCCGCAAAATTTTCATTGCTATAGATTTTTTGAGGCGTTGCTCCGCGTCTATCGCTTCGTCGTATTTCACTAGTTGCCATCGTGTAAGGTGTCACTGAAACTCCAATGTGGAATCGACGTGGATTTCCATAGTATATCGATGGGAATAACAACTCTTCTGCATGACGGTCGTAAATGATGTTGAGGGGAGTTGCCCGGTATCCTGGTGCGATATTGAGACAATCTTCTTCGTTCCACATCACGGTATGTTCTCTTGAAGCGAGAATCTCAGATTCAGGGTTCTGTTCTGCGGAGATATTTTCTGTACGGTTTGACGGGTCATCCTCTACGTCATCGAGGTCTGGCAAAGCAAGATTCAGTCTCGACAAGTCCACTTTGATTTCGTACAAACGATATAATGGAGAGTTTTGCAGAACAGTTAACCACGAAGTAACTGTACTTTTGGACATGTATCCGCTAATGTAAACTGATTTGTGGGCAAGGTTTCTTTTAATGTTTACATTAATAACGTCGTCCTCATCCAATTGTCGCGGCAAACATTTTACCATTTCTTGTACGACGACTGGTACGTTTATCACTTGTCCTACGATTCCATAAGAGAAATCATGGCGCAGACGACGCACTTGCATAAATGGTAGACGAGGCGAAATCAATCGTTCACTGATGGGATATAACGGTGGTAGGCCTGGTGGTGGGTCAGGATATGAGAATCCATTAACTTTTGCTAGCGGTGGCATCGATTGTTTGTTCAGTGACTTTTTGGAAGTGTTGCAAACCAGTTTATATTCTTCTCTGCTCAGTTGTCGATTTTCTTTGATAAACCAATCCGAAATTACCTTCAGCTGTGCTGCAGTGATGGGTTTAAGATCGTTTCTAAACCAAAGTCTGTCGCAGACCGAGCAAGCGTAGCCAAAATCGTTGTCCAAAAAAGTAGATTTGAATCTCATGATTGATGATGCCCTAAATGGGCGTGTTCCAAGTAGATTGTGCTTGAACTTCAATTTGATCTGAAGAAGTACTTGGTTGTACAGTAGTTTCTGCTGGTTCTGTTGCTAAAGTTTGACGTTGTTGGTCGGTAAATTGTCGTTGAGTATCAATATGGACGGTGTTTAACCTTTGCCCTGAACGAGATGAAGATGTAGTTGTCGCTTCTAGAGAACCACTGGCAATACCTAAGTTAGCAGCTTGACATAATCTGTTGTTTCGATCTCTTACATTACGTGCTTCTCTTGCAGCTGCTGCCTGTGCAAGAGTTCTGGATGCAGCAATCCGCTGTCTGTACTCACGTTGTATTTGTGCCCTTGTTTTTGGAGCAGCAGTTATTGGTTTTGCAAATGGCGTCGCAGAGGTAGATGCAACAGCTTCTTGAACTTCCATGGGAACAGGGATTGCCGGAAAGAGTGGCTCATTTGTGAGATTGACACGCTTATCAGGTTGATCTGCAGTGGTAGTAGATTGTTGTTGCGCATATTGTCGTAGAACATTTTTCGACTCTTCCCCTGAGTGAGAAGAAAAGATGTAGTTGTCGCTTCAAGAGAACCACTGGCAATAGCCAAGTTAGCAGCTTGGCGTAATCTGTTGTTGCGTTGTCTTTCGTTTTTGATTTTCTCGCAGCAGCCGCCTGAGCAGGAATTCTAGATGCTGCGAAACGCTGTCTGTACTCACGTTGTTTTTGTGCTTTCGATTTTGAAGCAGAAATTATTGGCTGCGCGAATGGCGTTGCTAAAGTAGATGCTACAGCATCTTGAACCTCCATGGGTTTACTCATCGAAGGTAGTGGCTCATTCGTGAAATCGTCTGGTTCAGCAGGTTGTTTTTCCATGGTGCGATTGTAAGCGGTTCTGCAAAATGAATCGTCGTTCGAAACAATTTGGAAAATTTTCTCATAAAATTCATCGTTCAGAAAATCATTTTAAATTTACAAAATACTTAAATAAAATTTATTATTTAAATTTCTTTGTAAAAAAGTTATTCTTATTCTTATAATAAATTTTGAATAATTTATTATAAGAATAAACTGTGATTAAATTATTTTTCATAAATCTTAAATTTAAAATTTGGAAACATCATTAAAATTTTTGTAACTCTAGTTTTTCAAAAGCCCGCCTCAATGTCTTTGATATAGGAGAAAATTGTTCCCTTTGACGGCTGGCTGGTCCAACCTGTCATTTCAGACACGTTGTTATGATATGTTATATGTTTTAATTTTTTTGAAATCATAGCTACGCTCCATAATTATTTCGATCGAATAGTAAAGCAATTGATTTTTTACTCATCGTGAAATAGTTCTGTTATAATTAATAGAGTCAGGCGTTACTTTGCGGAAATCCATTATATAAAAGCTTTTACAAAAATTTACTTAGCAAATATCCGCGTTATAAAATAAAATGATGTGTCTTACCTAGTACGAAGAGCACCTCCCGCCCTCCCTCAATACGGGGATAGTGCACGCAAAAAACGCAACACGATAAATCCTATTATATATATATATATATATATATATATATATATATATATATATATATATATATATATATATATATATATATATTTAGTAGATTATATTAAGAATACTTATATTACATAAATAATGCAATATATCACAAATCAATATATAGAAATTTGTTCATAAATCGCGTATCACCATGTGATACTGAGTACTGCTTCCTTATATATTACTATACTCTTTGGAGTACTGACTTCTTTAGAACGAAGATATTAACAAATATATAGATATTGAAATATATAGATACAATATCGGATTTTCATATCCAATACATTGGTACGATTTGATATAGGGTAAAAGTGATATTACCCTTGCCTATTGTATAGCAGCTGTCCATGCGGACATGCCGAACGCGGAGGCAGATTGTGCCTCTTTGTCGCTCGTTCCGTGCTCTCGCTTGCACTTTAAATGGAACGCCTCAGAGCGAGGTAACGCCGCATGAGTTACGTTTTTTCGTGCGTGCAGCCAGCTTCGTCGAATTATAAGACGTTGTCACGTCAATAATTGAATAGGTACTGCTGTCAAAATGTATCCGACATGCATTTTCGTATTGATTAATATGAAAATTTCTAAGCTAAGCTTAAAAAGTTTCATTTAATTCGTAAATAGCCTTATGGAACTGTATTTGGAGTTTTCCTTCGTGACGAAATTTGATAATGAAGATGTTAAACGAGTAAAAATTCCGCCAGATATTAAGTGGATATTGTAGCCCATAGACAACTTTATTTTATCCTCGATTAAGAATCAAAATGTAGAAGCGTTATTACCTCTGAGGACTAAGATGGAATGACTCGTTTCCAGCTTCCATTCCATTAGATATGTTGTGTGGAAAAGGATTTCCATTACTCGACACTCACCATAAGAAACACAGTAACACTAACCTGCTATTTTACGCTAGTATTCTGTGAGAACGTGGTCCTTCTCCGGTCGAGCAAACAGACTCATTCGTGCTACAACCATAATATAGCTGAAGCATGGCGCTACCACATACATATAAGCGTTCTAAACCACATTTATTCCTCGGTTATCTAAGCAGTATTTGGCTTTATTTTTTATTTACACATAACATTAATAGTCCAGAAATGTTTGATAATAAAATATTTTAATACAAATTTCAACATTACATCGTAAATGGAAGTTAAAGTTAAAATAAATAAATAATTAAATAATTAAAGTTAAAATTAAAATACTCGTAAAAGTCAGGCAAAATGTAAATAGAAAGATAAACAAAAGAAATTCACCATTACCGATAACTGTAAATGCTAAGATAAGATTTTCTTCTGTATCGTGGCGGCGCGGCGTTATACACAAAATTAAATATATTAAAAACACATGGACAATCATCCAAAACCCTCAATAAGTTGCAGCCAAGCGTTTAAGCCACTTCTCTACTAAGAAGCCAATTTGCCCATACTTCCAACACTTGGGAGTGTTGGTGAGTGTAAATAAATATATTTTTATTATGTAAATTTGACCTTGTTCAGTTTAGTCGTTCAGAAGTTACACGATACAGTCACAGTAAAGATTATAAATATAGAATCACTGAATAAAAAATAAAGACTCCATATATTTTTATTGCTGCTTATGAAAACCATTTTCCAAAATTTTCTCCGGAGTCTCATAGTAAATACTGTCTAAAAGGTTTTCGGTAGTGTTTCGACTCCGGTTTCGTAGGGATTTTATACAAAACAACTGTGTTTTTGAGAGATATTTCGCGAAAGCAACAAATTTACTGCGTGACAGCATTCAAAGGCACTTTAACTGGGTCAACGCTCTGTTCACTTTTGTGAGTATCTCGTAAACCACTCAAGGTACTGTATCCGGTTTTCCAATAAGTTTTTCTCTGGTCGTATTTACTTTTGCAGAATATTTTGGTGTTCCATGACCCGAAAGGCATTAATAAAAACAGTGAAATAATATCTAGTACTGCCATATGACGGCTCCGTGGCGCAGTGGCTTAGCAATGAGTTGCTGCGCTGGGAGGCGCGGGTTCGAATCCCGCACGGAACAAGTATTTGTATGGCCTACAAATTATTGTTCCGGGTCTGGATGTTTGTCCTTGTGAAATTTGTGTTTGTAAACTGCCTCCACGATACAGGAGAAAATCCTAGTGTGGGGGTAACGTTTTTAAAAAAAAAATAAAAAAAAATAGTTAACTATAACAATTTCATCCAACTTGGAGAAACGCTCGTAATTCTTTTATCAACAATTCTAGCGATTGGTAGTTAGCGATCTGATCCATCCATCTGACCGAAAAGTCAATTACTATATGCCTCCCCCATAGATTGCCTCATAGGGGCAATGTTGGCATAGTTGCCACGCTTGGCAAACGGGTTGGCAAACGCATTTATTTATTTTCAGTTCAGGAAGATGCTGCCACCCATCTTCTATGAACATAAAATATTGTGATTGTGTAAGCGATGCCACTTTTGCCACTCAATTCATTCACAATTTTCCATCTAAACCGAAAAATTTTACCTAAACATAGTCCGAGTAACTCTTTATACTCTACCTACCTTCTCACACAGGCCTAACCCTATGTATGTATAATTTTAGTTGTTTACTTTGCTAAGTATGAAAAAGCATGCTATTTTTGTTTTGTCCATACTAAAAATATTCCTAGGTACACCCGTATGTAACAACAGCAGTATGGTTGGAGCGTCAGAAAATCCAAAGAGGTGACTAGGTAAGAGGTAAATGAGGATATCCGCAGAAGAGTCCGTAGAACCAGAGTGACCGACATAGCCCAAAGGATTAGTAAGCTGAAGTGGCAATGGACCGGCCATATAGCTCGAAGAACCGTCAACCGATGGGGAAAAATGTTCTCAAGTGCTAGCCTCGTACCGACAGGCGAAGTGTAGGGCTTCCCCCCATTGGATGGATTGACGACCTTGTAACACATGCAGGAAGTCGATGGATGCAGGTGGTTAACGACCGTGCTTTGTGGCATTCCTTGTTTGAGGCCTATGTTCAGCAGTGGACTTGTGAAGGGCTGTAATGATGATGATGACGGTAATGAAATTCTCGTTAAAGTCGGGCTTCCAACAAATGGCGTTTGGGTCATATCGTTTATACATAAAATATCCATACAAGGAGCAACTTAACAGGTACAAAATGTCTAATACTGCGATAGTCAAACCTCCTACCAAGCGTGACTGGATCCGGATCTGGGTGTTAGTTCATGTTTTATTTGTATATGTAGAACGCCTCCACGATACAGGATAAAAGCATAGTGTAAGGATTTATACAAAGAAAAACATAAATTGCAAAAGGAGTGGAGCCGCATGTTTTGCGGTCAGAAAAACATCTGTACATAAATACATTACACATACGTTCTTATTTTTCTTTTTATTAACCGACATCAAAACGGGGGAGGATCTCAATTCGAGTGTATGTTCTTTTTTTTCTGCCAACTTCAAAAACGAGACGGTACTCAATTCGACTGTATGTTTTTTAATGTGTGTTACCTCATAACTTTTTACTGGTTAAACCGATTTCGATGATCCTTTTTTTATTTGAAAGCTGATGCTTCACATGTAGTCGTATATAATTTTGATCAAGGTCTGGCCAATAGTTTTTGAGTTATTCTTAATAATTTATGTATATTGAAGTGGCTTGTACAACATTTTTAGTTTTAAATTATTGTATGTAGGTCACGCGATATCTTCGCAGATTGTGAACCTATTTTAATGACCTTTTTTATTAAATAGGCTCAAGGTTGGTCCCATTAAATTTTGAAGAATAACTTCCGAGGGTGCAAAATAGTGGAAAAAGTTACAAATTGGACTATTGTTTAAGGCATTTCATATGATATCTTCGCAGATTGAGAACCGATTTTAGTGATTATTTTTTTATTAAATAGGTTATACTTCAAGGATGGTCCCATATAAACTTGGAGAAAAATTCCACCGCTAAGGGTAACTAATAAATAAATTCTTGTTTAGCAATTTGAAGTTGGTTTTTACTTATTGTTAAATGTTATAATTACTTATCACAATATTTCGCCAAGCACCAGATTCACTGAAAGAAAATTCCATAAGGCATTAAGTACGTACCTCTTTAAGGTGTTATATGCAACAACTAAAATGAAACAAATAAATCAATCAAATTATATAGGTAAGTATATACACCCTAAACATTATCGAACAGGAATCTGAAGTAGTCGGAAAAAACAACAAATAAATCTTAAAATTCGTAAATTAGTTATTGTAGAGCCAATGTCCATACCAATTAATGTCTTTGTCAAATACGAGTACAAACAAGAAATAAAAGCATTATTAATTTTTCTTGAAAGTAAATGCAAATGAATTCCATAAAAACATCAAAATTAAAAACAAAGAGATAATGAGCTTAAGTTCAATGTCCATTCGTCTTACGACGCAATGGAATGTATTGGACAGGAATTGCAAATTGTGTGCCAAAAAATTCTTTGTTCTTTTATGCATAGATATCCGTGATAGGCAAGACAAAAGAAGTAAAGATATGCGAGGCAATGCAACAAACAATTTATATATATATTTATATATATATATATATATATATGTGTTCATCATTACAGCCCTTCACAAGTCCACTGCTGAACATAGGCCTCCCCCAAAGAATGCCACAAAACACGGTCCTGAGCCACCTGCATCCATCGACTTCCTGCATGTCTTACCAGGTCGTCACTCCATCTCGTGGGGGGACGCCCTACACTTCGCCTACCGGTACGAGGCTGCCACTCGAGAACCTTTCTTCCCCATCGGTTGTCGGTTCTTCGAGCTATATGGCCGGCCCACTGCCACTTCAGCTTACTAATCCGTTGGGCTATATCGGTCACTCTGGTTCTACTGCGGATATCCTCATTCCTAAGTTTATCACGCAGAGAAACTCCGAGCATAGCCCTCTCCATAGCTCGCTGAGCGACCTTGAGCTTCCTCATACGGCCAGCAGTGAAGGACCACGTCTCAGTTCCGTAAGTCATCACTGGCAACACGCACTGGTTGTACTATTTCGTTTTAAGGTTTTGAGGTATGTCTGACGAGAAGATGTGTCGTAGCTTCCCGAACGCTGCCCAGCCGAGTTGAATCCGTCGATTGACCTCTCGGTCGAAGTTGGACTTACCCAGTCGGACTATTTGTCCCAGGTAAACATACTCGTCAACAACTTCGAGCTTAGTGTTCCCAACAACTATCGGCATAGGTGTGACATGGACATTAAACATGATCTTAGTTTTGTCCATGTTCATCTTAAGACCTATCCGTTGGGAAACACTATTGATATATGTGTTATATATTTATATATATATGTTTATATATATATATATATATATATATATATATATATATATATATATATATATATATATATATATATAGAGATCTCTTCACGGTAAATGTTGATCAGACGCGACTTCACGCGAGCATTTTGTTGATCCGAAAATGTATGTTGATCCGACGCTTTTTCTTGATCCAATATGCATCTCTGGTAACTAATGTTGCTCCGACAGGATCAACATCTACACTCACGGGACTACTTACTAGCGTTCCCCGAAGTTGATCTGATATACAAATCCACCTTGCGATAGTTACGCAAAATATTGATCCGATTTAAATGAGCCAATCAGAGCACATCAAACGATCGGATTGGCTGAAAAAATCCGCGACGTTGCCGTTTCGTTTCTTTGGCGGTGGCAGCGACGATATTGTCTACGGTGGACTTGAAAAACAAAAACACTGCTTCACTATATCAAAATAATAATCACAAACAAAACTAAAATATCTATCAAAGAAACATAGAGTAATCAATAACATTGCAACCTGACTTACTTATTAGTCGCTAGTCACTAGAATTAAGGATGCATTTGCAAAATTGATAGTTATAGATTCGAACTATTATATAATTTATTATAATAATTTTATATAATAATTTTACAAGTCCAAGAACATCCAGTTCGACATTTCCTTGGACCTGCAGCATCAACCACAGAAAGTAATCTTCCTCAAAGATCTTCAATCTCCTGTAGCTTTCCAAGATCTTCAATTGCTTCTTCAAGCAATTCTGGACATTCTCTGGAAGAAATACCACGAAAGGCCGACAATAAACTCGTACGAAATAGATGCACTGCTATGTCAAATTGAAAAATGAAGGATTATTGGCTAGAAACGCTAAGCAAGTACACACTGAGTGCAAAAGGTGTGAAAAGGCATTCAGTTTAGAATGTTATAATGAGAAACATGCTTGATTTTATAATATTTTCTTTGAATAAAATCCTCACCTTCAGTATTTGAGTTTTATTTATAGCAAGTTTATTGTAGTTATTAAATGACAACTTTAAAAAAAATTGCGAAGTTTTCTTTTATTATTATAAACAATAGGTTTTTTACTATACGTCCACGTATGATTTAAAACAATATCACGTCACGTTCATACCAACAAATGTGCCTTAAGTTGTATTGAGAAATGAGTCACCTGTGACTCATGAACTTATTCTAATACGTTCCTGTGAGTCATATATGACTCATTGGAGAGGGAAGTTGAGTTTTCCCCGGGTGTTCATGCAGCGATCACTCAAGAGTTCACGACGCCGACACATGAACTTGAACAGTCATCGCAGTTTATGTCCGTACTAGCTGTTGCCAGCGGCTTCGAACGCATGTAACTCCAAAATTATGCAACAGAAACGAAATACCTGAATAAACGGTATCATATGTGTTATATAAACCTATCTCTGAGCAAAATATCATCCAGATCCCTTCAACCGTCCTGGCGTGATTGAGTAACGTACATCCATTCATCCATCCATCCAAACATCCAAACTTTCGCATTTATAATGTTCAGATAATAATTATAATTAATTCAGCCTATCTATAAATTGTTTTCTAAAATACTTACTAACCTGTGTTCTTACTTTTTTTATGTACAAAATCTAACGTAATTAACGCGCATCCTCAGACACCCCAATTAGTATATTATGTTATAATCATAATACATTATTTTTTATTATTATTATATTCTTACTAAAACATGTTTATGCATTGATTATTTATTAAATTATTTATACTAATTCCGGAAGAATGTTGTGGTCACCGTACAAAACCACGAACGCTAGGTGTAGGAACTTGCTAGTTTTTTTTTTGAATTTGCATAACATTTTAATTGTATTTGTAAATAATAATGAACTGCTAAAACTAACATAATTCAAAGACGGCGTGTTTAAAAGATGTGAATCAAGATTACAATAATTTTAAGAATCAAATATTTAACTTACTGATAGCCTAAACTCTCATGCAACGTTGTTTTTAAACCACAACGGCTCCGAGGCGCAGTGGCTTAGCAATTGAGTTGCAGCGCTAAGGACCGCGGGCTCGAATCCCGCACGGAACAATATTTGTATGGCCTACAAATAATTGTTCCGGGTCTGGATGTTTGACCTTGTGCAATTTATGTTTGTACACTGCCCCCACAATACAAGAGAAAATCCTAGTGTGGAGGTTACGTTTTAAAAAAGAAAGAAAATAATTTAGAAAGCAATTCAGTGTCATTTTTCACTATTCTAAAATCGTCACAAAAAGGTCCTCGGCACTTGTTGGCTCACTAAAGTAAACTAATGATTTAATACATCCCCATAAAAAAAGTCAAGAGGCGTCAAATCAGCTGATCTGGGAGGTCAGTGGCCTGGCCGCCGCGACCTTTATAAGGAACTCCAAACTCTGTATTTGTAAAAACTTTAACATACTTGAAATAAGGTTCAATTTTCTTTATTTTGTATTGAATGACGGAATTTGTATTAATACAAGTAAAACTCACTTTTAAAAGTCTTATTGCCTTGAGTTACGAAGGTCCATTTCAGTTTGTTTTGACTGTACAGGTTTAGGCGTGACTGTAAATTACGTAGTTTCAATTATTTTTGGGATAAAAAAATTACCTATATTAAAAATGATAGAAACCGATTCAGTAAACGATTCTGAACAAACTACTTTCACAAAGTGCGTTAATTATGTTACGTGTTGTCAGAATGTGTCAATGAAGGTACGTATGGCAATTCATAGTGCTGTGTTAGTCCCTACTTTAATGTATGGTAGTGAAAGTTGGGTCTGGCAGAAGAAGCATGAGAATAGAATAAATGCTGTAGAAATGCGGTCATTAAAGAGTATGCTAGGGCTGAATCTGAATGACAGGGTGAGAAATAGTATGATAAGAGAAAAGTGTGGTTTGCAAGATGACGTTGTGACCAAGATTAAAGAAGGAATGCTTCGGTGGTTTGGTCATGTAGAAAGAATGAACGAGGAAAGAGTGACAAAGTAAATTTATGTTTCAGAAGTGAACGGCAGAGTCGGGAAGGGACGCCCTAGACGAATATTTATCGACCAAATCGGCGATACATTGAAAATGGGCCAGATTAGGAGTACCCTTAACCGACGAGCGTGTATGCGTAGATATATGGATGTAAAGGAGGCGAGAGAGGTGTGTCAGGATCGCGCCAAATGGAAGTCCGTAGTCTCTGCCTACCCCTCTGGGTGACAGGCGTGAGTGTTTGTGTGTGTTTGTGTTGTATACTCAATATCACTAAACGTAAACACAGGTTTTTATCAAGACAAGTGACCCATCAAGATTGTTTTCTTAGTACCGACGTACCTACCTAAAGTTTACATTTTAGTGTCCACGACGCAGCAATGATTTGTGACAGTTTGTTATATTGTAGGTTGTAGGTAAAGTAACAGTAGGTATCTATGATAATCCTACATAATATACCTGGTTTGTCCGCCGCAAAAGTCGTCGAATAAATAATTAAACTGTTTTGTAAATCTTTATTGATTATTTATTTATTTATAAGATGTTCATTGAGAGCCGTGGTAGTTCAGATGTTTAGCGCTCGCTGTAAGTATCACAGTACGCGATGAACCCGGGTTCAATCCCCGCCGGCACCAATGAAATTGGTGCAATTTATTTATCACATTTTAATTATTTTTATAAATACGTTTAAAAATGAAAATATAACCAAAACGTCGGGATTTAATAAAAATAAGTTAATTAAAAAAATTAGTTAATCACCACCAGGACATTATCATCATCCCCCCAAATAGGTCTCCCTCAAGTACGATACACCCACAATGTCTCCTATATCCATCGACTTTTTGCATTTTTTTATTGGATAGGGTAACAAACGAGCATACAATCTACCTGATGCTAAGTGAATGATGTGGCCCATATATTGTCTATATTCGATTAAAAATAAAAATGCAGATGCGTTGTCACCCGTGTGGACTGATATAGAATGCCCCGTTTCCCGTAAAAAGGGTCTCCGGTTTTCTCACCATACGTAACACAACAGCGTTAAGCTGGTGTACTGTGAGAGCGTGGTCTAACCTCAGTCGAGGTGACATATTCGTGCTACAACCATAATATAGCGGCATCGTTGCTGTACCCATGTATAATTAATATACCTCAAGCAAGTAGACGAATTGACAACTGATGTGGAAATAAATGTTTTAGAGTGGCAGCCGCGTAACGGTAAGCGCAGAGTATAATGGGCGTCCAAAATATGGAGTTACAACCAGTTAAGATATAATTATTATAATATTATTTAGATAACATATAAAGTTCACTATTTGATGGAAAATATGTGTGTTCACAGGCAGTAAAAAGCGTTAGTCTAGAATTTTTTTTAAGCAATTTGAATGTTTTTGCTCATCAGATTCTCATTAATTATTTATTACTCGTATAAAAGATATAGAGGGTCGTGGAGCAATAATTATTATGCCGCCCTAGTCCACTCGCGTATCAGCGAAATTCATACGCCATCAAAATATTTTAATTCCACATACAGAAACAGAAACTTTTTTTATTCAATATAGATTATAAATAATACTTATTGAAAGTCACTCTTTTGTATGATTACCACTGGTTCGAAAAAAAAAACCTCTGTCCTGGGAAGAATCAGCAAGAAACCCAGCGGGACTTTTTTTTAATAACAGCTTACAATCATGTATGTTACATAAATTAACAACACAACAAATTAGAAATAGCTTGGTAGCGATCACCTCATTTCCAGGGGTTATTATCATCTATAAATTCATTAATATAATAATAACCCTTTTTATACAAACTTAGTTTAATAAAGTTTTTGAACTTTGAGCAGGTCAAATTTTGTATATTTTCTGGAATTTTGCTGTAAAAGCGTATACATTGCCCCAAGAATGAATTACTGACTCGATGGAGTCGAGTAACTGGTACTACTAGCTTGTGTCTGTTCCTAGTATTTACAGAATGAATATCACTTATTTTTGTAAAACTAATTTTATTTTTGTGTACGTACATTACATTTTCATAAATGTATTGAGAGGCCAAAGTTAATATATTAATTTCCTTAATTTTTTGTCGCAGCGACTCTTTAGGCTTTAAATCATAAATTGCTCTTATGGCCCTCTTCTGTGAAACAAATATAATTTCAGTGTCAGCTGCGTGTCCCCATAGCAAAATACCGTACGACATTATGCTATTAAAAAAGGCGACCGCTCAGACCCGTCCAACTACAGGCCTATCGCCATCACCTCCTCGTTCTCCAAAATAATGGAGTCCATTATAAACTGCCAGCTATGAGGTACCTTGAGGATCACCAGCTGATCAGTGACCGTCAGTACGGTTTTCGTCGGGGTCGATCAGCAGGTGATCTTCTAGTTTAATTAACTCGTAGATGGGCGGAGGCAGTAGAGTCCAAGGGGGAGGCATTGGCCGTTAGTTTGTACATAGCGAAGGCCTTCGATCGGGTCTGGCACAAGGCGCTACTTTCGAAGCTTCCTTCCTATGGGCTTCCCGAGAAATTGTGCAAATGGATCACCAGTTTCCTTGCTGATCGGAGCATCAAGGTCGTAGTGGACGGTCACCAACGCTGTTTCTCCTGCATATCAATGATATGTTGCTAACTGGTAGCATTCATTGCTATGCAGACGACAGCACTGGGGATGCCTTATATACCGGCCGTGCCAATATTTCTCGGGAAAACGTCTCCGAGTACCGGGACAAACTCGTGTCTGAAGTCGAGTCTTTGCTTAACAAAGTCTCGGATTGGGGCCGACTAAATCTAGTCCAGTTCAATCCCCAGCAGACACAAGTTTGCGCGTTTACCGCTAAAAAGAACCCCTTTGTCGTATCTCCTTACTTTCAAGGCACTCCCCTTACTGCCTCAGCCAGTATCGGAATCCTTGGCGTCGACATATCGAATAGCGTGCAGTTTCGTGGTCACTTGGAAGGGAAGGCCAAATTGGCCTCTAAAAAGCTTGGCATGCTCAGCAGAGCGAGACAGTATTTCATGCCGGCACATCGCTTGCAACTTTACAAAGCGCAAGTTCGGCCCCACATGGAATACTGTTCTCATCTCTGGGCCGGGGCACCCCAGTGCCAGCTCCTTCCACTTGACCGCACCCAGCGCAGAGCGATTCGAATCGTCGACGACCGAGTTCGTTCCGATCGCCTCGATACACTGGCACTGCGTAGAGATGTTGCATCTTTTTGCGTATTTTATCGCATCTATCACGGGGAGTGCTTTGAGGAATTGTTCGGACTAATTCCAGCCGCTCAATTTCACTATCGTACATCGCGACAAAACTCGCGTTACCATCCATACCATCTGGATGATTGGCGGTCCACCACTGTGCGATTTAGAAGAAGTTTTCTCCCTCGCACAACTTCTTTGTGGAATCAATTACCACCAGCGAATTTTCCGAACCGATACGACTTAGGAACCTTCAAAAAAAGAGCTTACACCTTTCTAAAAGGCCGGCAACGCATCTGCAATTCCCCTGGTGTTGCGGTTGTTCATGGGCGGCGGTAGTCACTTACCATCAGGTGAGCCGCATGCTCGTTTGCTATATTGCTTATTCTATAAAAAAAATTAGATATAGCATTATTTACTTCGCCATATTTTAGCAATTGTCGACTTAATTTGAAAATTAAAGAAGTGTCATCTGCAAATAATACTATATCATGGTTATCTCCTACTATGTACATGTAGTCTTTATAACGATGTTTTCTTTCATTGCCGAGATCGTGGCGAATCTGAACTTAAAATGAAAATTGACAATTTCGTTGGTGCCGGCAGGGATAGAGATCGTAGTGCTCGTGTATTGTATACTGTGTGTCCTGTGAAATTTTGGAAGATTTATCATAATTTAGCTTAGCTCTTCAGCTATTACAACACTTTACAGCTAATTAATCGCCATGTAGTAGCGGCGTAACAGACTACTATACCGTATTATTCCCTGGATGTCGTAAGAGATAACTGAGGACAAGAGAAACAGGAGATGGGTAGCATATCTCAATTAAATATAAACTCCTTCTGCACGTGGTTCACCATTTTGAGTGACAATGCTCTACAATAGTGACAGTGATGGAACCCAACAAAAAATATAGCGATGGGAATCAGTACTACTACTGCGAGGGTATCGGCTCTGTGCTCACTACCCTCTTCTCAGTGGGTTGGCATGAACAAAACTTACAAAAAATATGCCAGCTGTTGTGTGCATTCTTGAAGGTATATATCATACTATAAACTAAAAATCCTGCTAAAATTTCAACCATAATTAAAAAGGCCAAAAAAAAAGTTAACACACGTTTCTGTGATTGAATTTATTGTATTTAGTGTAAAAAAGTATTTATCTTGCATAATTTCATGTTTAATCTTAATATTATTGTCGATATCTATTCGTATTGTATAGACATAATTTAATGTCAAGGTAATAACAGTGAATATACCTGCCGGCGACTGTGTCAATACCATATTATCTAAAATCAATTTTAAATTACGGTGATCTACTTACATAAAATGACTAACCTTATCGATATTTCTGAAACACAAAAACAATAGAAGCTACACTTCGAAAAAGAATGGATGACTTTGAGCAGCAACTTGGCACTGCCTCAACCAAACCAGAAAATCTTGTTCAGATTAATAAAGAATTTAATGCTTTTCGCGACTATGTTCAGGAGATCTTCAAGCTAATGCGACAGCAAATTTATGAGGTGAGCCAGTTAGCCGATTCATTGGAAATGAGACACCGAAAGAAATACCTTATCCTTAGTGGAGTACCTGAAAAGGCTGATGAGAATACTGCTGGTATTGTTACCACAATATTAAAAAACAACCTTGGTCTCAACGATATTACACCCTCGTCCTTCAAAGTTGCACACAGACTTGGATCGGCATCTACGGGCCATAGTAGGCCTGTACTTTTTAGACTTACTGATTCATCCCTCCGCTATACTGTTTGGAAGAAAAAGGCTTCACTTAAGGGCACACCCTACGTACTATCTGAATTCCTAACTAAACAACGCCAAGCTGTATTTATAGAAGCACGCAAACTTTTCGGTATGCGTAACGTTTGGACACTGGATGAGAACATCACGATTAAACTGCCAGATGGAAACCGGCATAAAGTGCTGACTTCAGAAGATCTTAAAACGTTTGTTCGTGGTAAGGATTCGGATCCGGTCGTGCAGTTGGTATCAGGTGACAATGCAGCTCGGGCATCAGGAAAGTCTGAACTGGCTCGTAGCAGACGTGCTGGGAAGATCAAGTAATGTGATTTTTATTTGTGTAATCAATGTGGTGAAATCTCAATCATTATTGTATCACTGGTAATCTTATCGCAATATAAGTTGTTTATATACTCAGGCCCTAGGGTCATTCCACCATATTTTTAATTTTATATACTTAGTGTTTAAGTTCTGTTATCTCATTAGCTTAAAATTTCATATTGTACCTTTTTCTTTCAATATACTGTATCCTGTATTTTTATCTTATCTAGTGTAACATAAGAAGACAATTTTTGGTCAATTCAGTGTTTCAGTAAATAGGTAATAAGCACTTGTTTAATTTAAATTACGATCATTAATTTTGTTTACATTGTCTTGTATTATCTCTTGCACCAGTTTTGGTAGTTATTATTTCTATTCTTAACCTACAAGTTTTAGTTATATTGATTTCATTGCACATTAGTTAACTAGGATTATGGTCACTATATTGTATATTTTAAAAGTATAGTGGCACATAGAATATAATAATACAACTGGATGCCTGCGTTGTTTGATAATTCTGTATACTTTTAATTATCATACTGATTGTGAAATAATATCTTATAATAATTTGTACCTAATTTTTGGTATCAAATATTATTGCTAGTACATATACGTTGAAATGTTTATGTGTGTTGTATATAAATACATAGGAGTCATATTTTATTGTGCATGTCAGAGGGTAATAATAATATATAAGGAAGGATGTATGTACACATCATAAATTTATACGTCCATGATAATAAATTATAATTTTTATGACTTTATAAACAGAACAGATGTGTCTGCACAGAGTACATTTGGGTGAGAGTAGATAGCGCCATATTAATAGGTTAAATATGAAATGTTTTTCCTTTAATGTCTACGTTCATACATGTATCGGTGCCTACCGGGCTTTTGGCCAAAAAGTAATATTTGAATAATTTGTGATTTTTTTTTCTCTTTTCTTGTATATTAGCAATTTTTTTTTTCTGTGCTGTTCAGCTTATGTTGAATTTAACTCACGCTACCCATGTAATGATGTTATGACCCTGTATCACGTCATAAATTATGAATTTTGTAGACGCCTTATTTGCTTATTGTAAACAGTCGACCGGCGGGTTAGTACCTATATTAACTGCGTGCCGTTATATTTATATATTTTTTTAATTTATATATTTATATATTTCCTATCTATTTTATATACATTACATTAATTCGTTATACAATACAATGTCTGACGATGGTTCCTTTCACTCAGTTTCTGAATCAGATTTATCATTCAAGTCCACTGAAGATTCGGTAATAGAATCGGTTAGCCTAAACACGTTTATTGCTCAACAAATAACAAATTCCTATAAACATTTTAATGTTTGTCACATCAATGCGCAGAGCCTACCTCAACATTTCTCAGAACTTTTGCATATTTTTACTGATACGATCCACGCTATTCTAATCTCCGAAACCTGGCTCAAACCTTCTTTACTCTCGACTTCATTTAGTATGCCCGGGTTCGTGCTATTACGTAATGATAGATTAGGAAATCGAGGTGGTGGAGTGGCGATCTACCTTCGCTGTGGTACCCCTTATAAAGTTATTGCATCTTCTCCCTCTATAGCTTCTGGATCTCTTGAGTATCTCTTTGTAGAAGTTCTCCTAAATGGAAACAAAATTATTCTTGGAGTTGTGTATTCTCCGCCCTCAGTTAACTACTTTCATGACCTTGAGTCCGCTCTCTCGAAAATTGCATCTGAGTACGCACATCACATAATTATGGGCGATTTCAATACGGACCTTTTGCACAGCTCCTCTAGATCGCGAGAACTACGAATGATCATGAATTCAGTAAATTTCTCTATTCTCCCGCTTGGGCCCACGCATTCTAATATTAACACTGCTGATTCATGGTTAGATTTGATAATCGTTTCGTCTACTGAACATGTTGTAAATCATGGGCAGTTTCCGGCTTCTGGCTTCTCGCGGCATGATTTTTTATTTATTACCTATCGAATCAAATCGCCAAAAGTTACCGCACCTGTTTTGCGCCTGCGTAGCTTTGCGACTATGGATGTGGAGTTATTGAAACGGAAGGCTGCCTCAATTGACTGATCAGATATTTTTTATACATCTGATGTAAATCATATGGTAGAGACACTGACTAGTAATATCCTTCAGTTATTCGATGTAGTAGCCCCGATACGCAATGTAAAGATCAAGCGCCCTCCAGCACCGTGGATGGACAGTGATATCCGTAAAGCAATGGCAAAACGTGATCGGGCTTTTGTAAGATTTAAAAACAATCGCTGTGATGCAAACTGGAATATATATAAAGCTACCAGAAACAAATGCAATCAGATGGTTCGAGCTGCAAAACGCCGACATATTCATAAGAACATTTTAAGCTCTTCGCCAGCCGGCATTTGGAAGTTTCTTAATTCACTTGGGTTAGGTAAATAAAGGAATTGCCCTGATATAGGGGCAATATCTCTCAATGATCTTAATAAGCACTTCTCCTCGGCACCTATAGTCGACAACTCAACTAAATATAAAACCATTTCACTCATCTCATCCCTTCCTAAAATCGATGCAAACTGCTTTGCTTTTTCTCCAATAACTGATGAAGATGTTCGTAAAATTATTTTTTCCATTGAATCTAAAGCAGCTGGCTATGATGAAATAAGTAGAAATATGATTATTCCCGTAATTGATTACATTCTCCCAATCATTACCCACATCATTAATTTTTCTTTTTCTACTGGGGTTTTTCCATCTTTTTGGCGTAAAGCATTTGTTCTTCCTCTCCCCAAGTTAAATAATCCCACTTCTTTAAGCCATTTTAGACCAATTTCTATACTTCCCTTTCTTTCAAAGATTTTAGAATCAGCTGCACACAAACAGCTATCCAGCTACATATATAAAAATAAACTTCTTAGTCCCTTACAATCTGGTTTTCGTCCCAGACATAGTACAACCACAGCTCTCCTTAAAGTTCTCGAGGACGTACGAGAGGGTATGGAGGAGTCAAAAGTAGTAGTTCTCGTATTAATTGACTTCTCTAATGCTTTCTGTACAGTCGTTCATGACATTCTCCTTGCTATCTGTAAATACATGGGTTTCTCTTCGTCTGTTTTGGATATGTTATCAACTTATCTTCGTGGTCGCCAGCAAAGAGTTAAGGTCAATCTTGCTACTGGCGTTCCACAAGGCGGAATTCTTTCTCCTTTATTATTTTCTATTTTTATAAATCTCATTACTGTAAATTTCAAATGCTCCTACCATCTGTATGCTGACGATTTACAGCTGTACGCTCAGATTGATCCAGCAGAGGTTAACTCTGCGATTGAAATTTTAAATATAGATCTTCAGGCTATCTGCGACTGGTGCACAAGTTATGGAATTGCTGTCAATCCTGCTAAATGTCAAGCCATAATTCTCGGTAGCCCTCGTCGTCTAGCTAATTTAGACTTCAATTCACTGGAGCCTATTGTTTACAATAGCACAAATATTCCTCTTAGACATGTAGTTAAAGACCTTGGGCTAATGATTGATGCTAATTTAAGTTGGCAATCTCAGGTAGCTGAAATAAGCCAGAGAGTGACAATCACCCTGCGTGGCCTCTATCGTTTCAAGAATTTCCTTCCAACCGAGACTAGGGCTATGTTGGTGCGATCACTCGTTTTACCAGTCATTGATTATGCTGATGTGTGTTACCCCGATGTGAGTCAAATACTTCTGTGCAAATTGGATCGTTTGTTAAATAATTGCATCCGTTTTATTTGTGGCCTTCGTAAATACGATCATGTATCCTTATATCGTTCCAAGCTTAAATGGCTCCCTATCCATAAGCGTAGATGCATCAGAATTCTTCGCACGCTATTTTCAATCCTATATGATCCATGCACTCCTCAATATCTGAAATGCAAGTTTCAGTATTTGGGTTCTTCTCACGATCGTAACCTGAGATCCTCCGAGGGAACTACTTTATGTGTTTTTCCTCGCCGTACTAAATTTATGTCTCAGTCGTTCGCCGCTGAGGCCATAAGGCTATGGAATAAATTACCTCCTCATATCAGGAAACCGACTTCTATTGCAGCCTTTAAAAGAATGGTGACTGATCACTACCTTTGCTCTTTCAGCAATTGACCTTCTTAATTAAATGTTTCTGTATAATGAGTATATTAAATTACTTAAGTTGTTTTTGTATAATATGTTTGTATGTAAGTATGCTTAAAATGTATGTATTATGTATTGTTTAAAATTATGTATGTTTATGTATCATGTATAGAGTATAGTATTTATGTTATTTGTAGTTATATATATTTATTTTTGTATTTACAAGTATAGTATGTATATGTTTATATTTACATTCACGTATATATTCTCAAGTTTTTATGGCACCTGCTTAAGTTTCTCTGTTTAGCTCGTGGTTGACTGGTAGAGAATGCCTAAAGGCATTAAGTCCGCCAATTGTACATCTTAAGTGCAATAAAGATTTTTAAATAAATAAATAAATAATTTTGTTTCTATTAATTTGTTTAATGTATACCACAAGTTATTTATTAAAAAACATATTCCGTATAACAAATCCCGACATAATAATATCCTTAAAGTTAACAGTTACATTTCCAAATTAACGTTGTAAAAATGAAAACTTGTTTTCTCTACCCTCGACCCTTGTCATTGTCCTTCCACTTATCAATTACTAATTAACCAGATTATTAACCAATATAGCGGCTTAATTAGTGAGATTAATTTAGGTCAGAATTTCGTTTTATATGCGTACAACTAATGAATTAAATATTATTAAAATATGTAAAGTGGTTACAAAATATTTAAGAGTTCTATTTAATTTAATCTTTGTTTTGTGTTAAAAGCAATATTTTGCAAATACTATTTTATTTAATGCCTTATTAAAATAAAAAATAAAAACTTTAATTTAAACAATATTCAATACATAAATTAATAACAGAAGAGCAACTTCCACAAATAAAACATGACGTACCTATTTATATGACGAACAGCGACCTAGGGATGGGAATCTAATAATTATTTAAAGTTGTTTCTCACCTCCTTATCGTTGTTAATTATTTACCTTATAAAATTTACCCAAGCCCCAAAAAACACCGTCAATTACGTCGAATACTGCTGCAAATTGTGCTTTGTTTTGAGATTAATCTGCTTCATCTGTAGCCATCATTTTAATATTGTTCACTTTAGTCTGGTCTGAGCATCAATAATATATTAATTTGAATTTGAATATCCAAGATACATAAAGAAATAAAATTCCGAACTTCGAATTACCATACCGATCAAAAGACGACAAGCCGACAGACGATTACCGAAACAGAAATACTTACAATTAATTAAAACATTTTGCAATAAGCTATTAACATGTAAAAATACGAGTATCAAGATCATTGTTCGTTTAGTGTGATGTGTCTATAAATGTATTTTCGCTACTAGAGAAATAAATGTTCAATGGTCTGAACATTTTTGTTTTAGAGCTAAATTATTCAAGTAAATAAATTAAAATACTTGTTGAATCTATTTTTTATTTGTTAATTGTGCGCATTTTGCTTAAAGCTTGTGTTAAAAAGTTATTTGACGGTATATTAATTTTGACTTTTCAAAATACATGAAGCAACACTATAGACGCTTTCTTTGCCTTTACGTCTCTTTTAGTCTTCTCTAGTTCTATTTAAAATTGTAAACATATTCTCTAGTTCTATTTAAAAAATATAAGGTGAACATCGCAGTAGCAAACACTTTGTGTAAAAAAACTTAAAAAAGAACTTAACTTGAAAGCAAAATTTTGGAACCGCTCGTTTAAGCTTTTCCTGGAGTACTTGAACAGGCCATTTCACTTAAATCAGGGACAAGGTTAAGGGTGCTTTGGCAGCTACAATAAGTACAAGGAGATTCGAAAGTATAATTTTTGTGACATCCAATACTTAGAAGAATTAATCCTTAAAGGCGCATTTTAAAGTACTTGAAGATAATTGGTTCTCTTATTCCACATACAATGTAAGCTTTGTCCATTATCGTATTAGTTAAGGCGCAGGTTGAGCAAAATGTCGCGCTAGTCGTTATTTGTGCGGTTTTTAGGAGCTATCTACTTTTTATTTGAAAGATATATCAACAAATAAAAAACACATTATATTTCTACATAATCTTGATTCCATAAGAGCTATATCCAATTTTTTTAAGGAATAAATATTAATATAATCTCCTTACAACGAAACCACATAAATGTGAAATAATTATTGATAACATACATCTCCTCGTAAAGTAAGTATTATTTTATTTTGCGATTTACACCAATGGATAGGCAATTTATTAATGAACATTTCTATTATAATTTTTTTTTCAAAAGACTAAAATTTGATTTTATTAAGAAATTATTTTAAAATCTGGACATATTCACTGCCCACGGGCTTGCTGGAGTCAGTAAGCGCTGAGCTCTTGAACGTGAAACCCGTGTCGTTAGTCAGAGCGTTGGCTAGCGCACACGCTCACGTCATCTTATCAGTCGATAATATTATAATATTATTACTTATTAGGTTATTTATAGGTAGTATTATTTGTTTGTTTTGGGTATAATTTTTCGTATTAGTTATACATATATTTGTTGTGTTTTTTACTGCGCGATGAAGCTTTTTGCGTGTATTTTCTTTGAAGTAAATGTAAATATAAAAATTAAGCACCATTAGCATGTAAGGTTTGGTTTGAATTGGGCGTTTAATTTGGTCTATGGTCGTCTAATAAGGACCGGTCAGGTAAGTCGGCCTATAGGTGACTAATTCGGCCAGGGCGTCTAAGTTGGCCTATCTGCGGCATTGCGGGTTTTTACTCAACTCTCTTACTAAACTGACCGTTTATTTTTTAACTCGAAACGGGACATGGGTTTATTTATATTCTAAAAACTAATCATGGATTCGACCCCAGACAGAGTGATACAAGTACGTGCATAAATACTATTGCTGACTTTGCACCCTATGTGTGGCCTATATCGTGTCACTTGAGTAAGCAAATGTAATAAAGTCTGCATGAAAGATGTATGAGAATTGGTTGGCCATTGTTGAAGTACATGAGCTTCTGTACGGACATCTCTTAGTTTTATTTTAGTTTTTAAAAACGCCTCCACCTCTCCCGTTAACTTGACTGGCGCAGCCGGTAGGATCGCCATTTGCTTGCGCCGTCCGCGAAATAAATTCGTATAAAATCGTTTACCGCGTTCGTGCCGCAAGGCGATCCTGCGAACCGATATAAATTTGTCAAGTGGAGAGCAACTGAAGATGACGAAGGCCGGCGAGTGAGTCCAAATTTTCAACTTCCTTTCCTTGTCATATTATATAATTTTGTTATTTTGCAATTAGACCTCTTGCGATATAACGTTATCTGGTTTTACATAAAAATCTGTGAAACTTATATTTAAGAATACTTAAACTTAATAACTAACTGCATAAAGAAATACTAGGAATAACTAGATAAGTAAGTGCGTCCATGCAATAACGACGCGATAAGAGCTTGCACTGTGGGAACAAAGCGATTATAACTATTACAAATTAAAATTGTAGTGTATGTTCGTTGATTAAATTTTTATTGAGGACTTATTTATTTCATATTTTGTATTTTACTTATTAACTATTATACTTTTATTTTGACTGTGTTTTTGATTGTGAATTTGAATTCTTGTATTAATTATATTATTTTATTGCCGTATTTTATAAAATAAAGTTCTACAAAATGAAAAAGCAAATTAAGACGATTCCTAGTGAAATGCTCAAAATTGTATCGATATTCAACGGTGATAAGCACCAATTAAATCTTTTTATTCGCAAATGTGAGTATATATTAAATAAATACAGGGGATCCGATGAACAAAATTTATACGTAATGTACGCGATAACAAGTAGACTCGTAGGCGACGCTGCAGCGCTCTTTAGCGAGCGCGAGGACATTAATTCGTGGGAGGATTTTAGAGAACTGCTAATTCAACATTTTGGAGACCCTAGGAGTGAAGAATGTATTGCTATAGAACTTGAAGGTTTGCGTATCCGAAACAACGAGTCATATTTAGATTTCTGTAATAGGATCCAATCCGTTGGTAGTGTTTTAATATCGGAAGTAAATAGATTAACCGATCCGAATGTAAAGAGTAGCAAAATTATTATATATAATAACACATCTTTAAATGTCTTTTTGTATAATTTGCCAGAAAATATGGTGCGAATTGTTCGCTTAAAAGCGCCCAGTACACTAGAAGAGGCTTTAAGCGTGGTCATGGAAGAAGTCAACTTCCATGAGCAGTATACCTTGCGTAATAAAATGTATAGTAATCCTAGTAATAAGCTAACGCCACATAGTCTACCAAATAATAATCCTACGTTTAAATTCGGTACAAATAACTTTAATTCAATGGCACCTATGGGCTATAAACCCGAATTAACCCCTAACAAATTTAACTTTGGACTTCCGCAGGGGTCACAATCAAAACTAACTCAATTTAATAATAATCAACAAAATTTTGGATACCGACCCCAACAATTCGGCTTCCGCCCGCAAATATTTGGTATAAGCCCGCAACAGCTTAATATGCGCCCACAACAATTTAATATGCGTCCTCAACAGTTCGGAATGCAACCACAAACATTTAATAAACCTCAACAATTCGGTATGCGCCCACAACAATTCGGTATGCGCCCACAGCAATTTGGAAACCAAGAACAAAACTTTTATAAGCCCCAACAATTTGGTTACAAGCCTCAGTTAAATAAAAATCAATACACTGGGCCCATTGACGTCACAATGCGAACGGCACCACTACTTAAAACAAATCAACAAGGCTTTCAGTTAAATGAACTCGACCTTGATAATACGTATTACGATGATGCGTGCGGCGATGTGTACCCACTTTCTTATGATAACTGCTGCTATGAGGAGTACTCAAGCAGTGGCCTTAATGTTCCCGAGCTCGATTATTATGAAAATCAATATCCGACAATAATTCCTGAAGTAACACAAAGCGTCCCAACCAATATGGACGACAAGGATTTTCAGGTCGAAGCCTCGGAACTTACGAAAAAATAGAGTTAAATTGTAGTACTAATTTGAGATTGCCGTTTATTTATATACCGGAAATCGACTTCAAATTTATGATTGATACAGGTAGTACGCGATCATTCATTAGTCCGTCAAAAGCTTATAAGTACTTTCCAGAGTACATAAGTCACGAACCATTCGAAGTCTTTAGCACACATGCATCGAGCAGACATGATAAAGTTATTCAAATCCCGTCTTTACCAATTTTCAACTGTAACGATATTCATAAACTATACATTTACAATGTCGACTCTAGGTACGATGGCTTAATTGGGAATGATATACTTTGCAACCTAGAAGCAGTAATAGATTTAAAACACGAGATTCTTAAAACTAAAACTACCGTAATACCCATAACACATAGTAAATCTTCTTACGTTTTGGAGTTATCTCCCCGTTCCGAGCAAAGAGTCAAACTCCCAACAAATTTATATTCAGGTAATGCTGTAATCGATTATAAAGAATTCTGTAAGGGTTTGCGAATGCCTAGTGCATTAGTGAGATGTGAGGATGGTTATATGACTACAGTAATCCAGAATACCTTAGATATACCGATAAAATTAACTATTAAAAAACCATTGAATGTAGAAGCATATGAAGAGAGTAAAGCGACTAAATGTGTAGTTAACCATATTACAGATATATCAGATATTGAAGTAGATAAAATATTAGAGCAAAATTTAGAGAAATTACGCTTAGACCACATGTCGGATGAAGAACAAAAATCGATATACCACTTATGTAGAGAATATAAAGATATTTTTTATAGCGATCAAATACCTTTATCTTTTGCTAATGAAGTAAAACACTATATTAGAACAAAAAACGAAGATCCTATCTATAGCAAACCCTACAGGCAACCTCCCGCACAAACACAGGAAATTAAAATCCAGGTACAGAAACTATTAAATGATAATGTGATTCAGGAATCCTTTTCCCCTTGGTCAGCCCCAGTCCATTTAGTTCCCAAAAAGAGAGACGCATCTGGTGAAATGAAGTATAGGATGGTTATCGATTACAGACGTCTAAACGACATAACTGTGGATGATAAGTACCCTTTACCCAATATCACTGACATTTTTGACAAACTAGGTAAGAGTACTTACTTTTCAAACTTGGACTTAGCTAGTGGATACCACCAAATTGAGATCAACGAATCAGATAGACAAAAAACGGCATTCAGCACAGAGAACGGACACTATGAATTCCTTCGAATGCCCTTTGGCCTGAAGACAGCTCCAGCCACCTTCCAAAGAGCCATGGATAACATCCTAAGAGGCTTACAAGGAATTCATTGCCTTGTCTATCTTGATGACATAATTATTTTCTCGAGTAGCCTCCAGGAGCATTTACAAAAATTAAGGACAGTTGTTGACAGAGTGAGATTGACTAATTTAAAAATACAACTTGACAAATCAGAATTCTTGAGAAAAGAAGTGCTATACCTAGGGCACGTTATTACTAAAGACGGACTTAAACCAAATGATGATAAGATTCAGGCTGTATTAAGCTACCCGTTACCAAGGACGACTACCGAGATCAAGAGTTTCCTAGGGTTGATTGGTTATTACAGACGCTTTGTAAAAGACTTCGCCAAAATCACTCAGCCCCTTACAGCATGCCTAAAGAAAAGAAATAAAATTGTAATAGATCAAAAATATATTGATGCGTTTCAGAAGTGTAAGGAGCTTCTGACTAATGCACCTTTACTCCATTACCCAGATCCAGACAAACCTTATGTTTTAACTACAGATGCTTCTAATGTTGCTTTAGGTGCGGTCTTATCGCAGGGGACAATAGAATCTGATAAGCCCATTACCTACGCCTGTAGAACTCTCAGCGATACTGAGACCAGATATAGTACAATAGAGCGTGAACTACTCGCCATAATATGGGCCGTAAAACATTTTAGACCATACCTTTACGGGCGTAAGTTCACCATATATACCGACCACAGACCACTAGTTTGGCTTTACTCACTTAAAGAACCGAACAGTAAACTGACCCGTTGGCGTTTACGTCTTCAAGAGTACGACTTCGATATTGTATACAAAAATGGAAAACAAAATAGTAATGCTGATGCCCGCTCTCGGATAAAACTAAATGCCATAGACTCTGATAACTCACAATCATTGGAAGTAAACCTGGACCCTAAAAAACAAAAACTGCAAAAATATCTGACAGAATTAACTGACCAAATTGTGGACTTAACGACTGAAAACAGGGACGACTCTAGGACAATAACTATAACTGACACATCCGACACTGTATCCGTCGACCAGTTAGAGACTAACACGAAATACCCGTTACCACCTATATATTCTGATAGTAGTATAGTAACTGTGCATTCTGGACAAGATCTAGAATCTAATGGTATTCCGATATTAAAGGAGGCCATTGACTCAAAACCAAACCAAATTTTAATTTATACCTGGCATAAAAATGAAGTACAAGTAAGAAATTTATCCAGGGATAAACAAAAGGTTCTCGAAGTTTTTGCCCCACTTAAGAATGAAGAGCTTATTAAAAATTTCTTAAAAGAGTACATTAAGCCCAAGACTAAATATTTTATTTATTTCGAAAACATTCAACATAGAAAAGAATTCTCTAAAATACAGCTATTTAAAAAGGGAATGGTGGAATTTGTACAGGGCGTGTTATATATGTAGAAGACGAGAGAGAACAAAAAGAAATCATACTGCAATATCATGAGGGAAAGACGTGTCACAGAGAAATAAAGGAAACAATGAGTAGAATTAAAAGAAATTATTATTGGCAGAACATGCAAGAGACGCTTGCTGCAGTACTTAATGTTTGTGATGCCTGTAGAAAAATGAAATATGAAAGAAAACCCATTAAACCATTACTTCAATTAACTCAAACCCAAAACGCCCCCTTCCAAGAAGTTTTCATGGACCTTTTTTCAATTGAATCCGTTTATTACCTAAATTTGGTTGACGCATTTAGTAAGTTAGGACAAGCTATCGAAATCCCAAATAGATCCGCACCGGAAATCGTAAGAGCGCTCATTAAATATTTTTCAATATACGGAACACCTAAAAAAATAACTTCTCATCCCGGTAGTGAGTTCAATAATGATCTCATTAAGGAACTTATGACTATGTATAACATATTACTACACATTACCACTCCTAATAACCCGAATTCAACAGGCATAATAGAAAGATTCCACTCCACAATTATAGAAATATACAGATTGGCGAAATACGAACGAAAGTGTACAGACGCAGCTACTATAATGAGTTACTCAATTATGGCTTATAACCACACCATACATAGTACAACCGGCCTTATTCCTTTCGAAATCGTTTTCGGTCATACCGACTCTAATTCAACGTTCACCGCGAATTTCGAGAAATGTTACACCCAACAACTATTAAGAGATCATGCTATTAGACGTATTAGATATCTATATAATTACATATCAGATAAAATCTTAGAGAAAAAGGAAAAGGTAAGGGAACAAAAGGGCGGTGAAACAGATAGAAATTTTAGAATAGGAGATGTTATATACGCCAAGGAATCTAACATAAGAAGAAGTAAAGACAAACCGCGATATAGGGAAGCTGTCGTTAGTGGTAATATAAAAAGAAATATAGTTCCTGTTAGGATGGGTAATAGAAATACTTCAGTGCCAATTAAAAATATTATTAAACGTCCTCCACAGGTGGTGTATAATAATTCTGACGACGGTTCAGAAAGGATGGGCCCTTCAACTTCGAAAACTTGAAAACAACCCAGGAATCCTGCCTATCAAACTGGGTCGTGCCTCATTGCAAATAGACAATTGGCTTATTATTAAAACTTTAAACTTAGAAGGTATAGGTAGTGATTTAGATTTTAGTATATTAAAGTATGACAAATTCGTTGCGTTGATAGATGTTAATAAACCATATATTCATTAATTTTTAGCTATTCCAACACATGTAGGGTATTTAAGAGATGCAACTATAGAAAAATTTCTGCAACTTGAGCCATCGAAAAGATTTAAAAGAGGCATTATTGACCCGCTTGGGTCTATGATAAAAATAGTAACTGGAAATTTGGATCATGATGATGCCGTCCGATATGACTCATTGATTTCTAAACTAAACGATAATCAGATAATTTCGGATAAGAGAATTACATTAGTCTCCAAAAATTTTGGATAGTTTCATCAACAGTACAGAGACCTTACATTACAATACTTTAATATTAGATGAACGCTTGAAGAGAATTGAAAGAATTTTTTAATTCCTAATTACAAAAGAAGAAAACTCCATTTATTCTACCTATGTCCTAGGTATGTTTGACATGTTTTTGAGTTATTTTAGAACTATTAACGTAATACTAGGAGAAATCGAAACTGCACTAGCATTCAGTAAAGTATCTGTTCTGCGTCAAGCAATTTTTAACTCTACGGAATTGTTAAATTTATTACAATCAATCGCGACAACTGAAAATCTATTATATCCTGTAAATGAAAATAACTTAGTTAAACTAGAAAATTTTATTAAGGTTAAGGCTTTTATAAAAGGAAACTAGATCACGTTTATCTTAGAGGTCCCTTTAGTAGGGAATAAAACATATAGTTACTTCAAAATGTATTCATTGCCAATTGCTATTGAAAACAAAACTATTATAGTTATTCCCAAATACCCATACCTATTGGTATGGGTATTTGGGAATATATATGGTATAACCTCGATGCCTGTGAACAGCATACTGTGGACATTGAAGATCCCAAAATTCAACGAATAAGCCACAAAAGCTAGATACTGTACGTGACAAATCATAGAATACTTACCAGAAAGTGCGACAATGACGTCACTCATGAACTTTTATGTGGTACTAACATAATCACCGTAGACGATTTATGTGAAGCCGACGTTGGAAATATTCATTTTAAATATCACCAATCTTCTTCAGATTACCTAAATTACCGAATTTACCCAATGACTAACTTGCCAGAACTGAAGATTTCGAAGCCTCCCATTGTCAGTGAAGTGAGTTTAAAAGGCATAAATCTAAAAGAAACTAAACAAATACTTTAACTAGTAAAACTTAACAAAATAAATCTCTGTGAAAATGCAAGTGCTATTAACGTTAAAAGTGTGAGTTTAGGAACGATAATTTTGTATGTAATTCTACCAATTATATTCTGTATTTTTATTATAATTAGACATAAACTGTGTGTAATTAAGCGAAATCATCGGATTCCTGAAAATGCCGATAATTTCGCTCTTGAGGAGGGAAGAGTCATGGATTCGACCCCACACAGAGTGATACAAGTACGTGCATAAATACTATTGCTGACTTTGCACCCTGTGAGTGGCCTATATCGTGTCACTTGAGTAAGCAAATGTAATAAAGTCTGCATGAAAGATGTATTAGAATAGGTTGGCCATTGTTGAAGTACATGAGCTTCTGTACGGACATCTCTTAGTTTTATTTTAGTTTTTAAAAACGCCTCCACCGCTCCCGTTAACTTGACTAACTATTACTTTATACAATTAGTGTTCACTATTTTTTTTTTATAGGAGAGGGGGCAAACGAGCATGCGGCTCACCTGATGGTAAGTGACTACCGCCGCCCATGAACAACCGCAACACCAGGGGAATTGCAGATGCGTTGCCGGCCTTTTAAAAAGGAGTAGGCTCTTTTCTTGAAGGTCCCTAAGTCGTATCGGTCCGAAAAAATCGCTGGTGGTAAACTATTCCACAAAGAAGTTGTGCGAGGAAGAAAACATCTTCTAAATCGCACAGTGGTGGACCGCCAATCATCCAGATGGTGTGGGTGGTATCGGGAGTTCTGCCGCGTTCGTTCGTGCGTTCGTGAAATTTGGCGGCTGGGATTAATCCGAACAATTCCTCAGAGCACTCCCCATGGTAAATGCGAAAGAAAATGCTAAGAGATGCAACATCTCTTCGCAGTGCCAATGAGTCGAGCCGATCGGAAAGGACTCGGTCGTCGACGATTCGAGCCGCTCTGCGCTGGATGCGGTCAAGTGGAAGAAGCTGGCACTGGGGAGCCCCAGCCCAGAGATGGGAACAGTATTCCATGTGAGGCCGAACCTGCGCCTTGTAAAGTTGCAGGCGTTGAGCCGGCATGAAATACTGTCCCGCTCTGCTAAGCACACCAAGCTTTTTAGAGGCCAATTTGGCCTTCTCTTCCAAGTGACCACGAAACTGTGTCGACGCCGAGGATTCCGATACTGGCTGAGGCAACAAGGGGAGTACCTTGAAACTGAGGAGATACGACAAAGGGGTTCTTTTTAGCGGTAAACGCGCAAACTTGTGTCTTCTGAGGATTAAACTGGACTAGATTTAGTCGCCCCCAATCCGAGACTTTGTCCAGCAAAGACTCAACTTCAGACACAAGTTTGTTCCGGTACTCAGTGACGTTTTCCCGAGAAATATTGGCACGGCCGGTGTATAGAGCATCACCAGTGCTGTCATCCGCATAGCAATGAATGCTGCCGGCTTGCAACATATCATTGATATGCAGAAGAAACAGCGTTGGTGATAGCACGCAGCCTTGTGGAACACCAGCGTTAATAGGCTTGTAGTCGGAGCATGCACCGTCTACAACGACCTTGATGCTCCGATCTGCAAGAAAGCTGGTGATCCAATTGCATAATTTCTCGGGAAGTCCATAGGAAGGGAGCTTCGAAAGAAGCGCTTTGTGCCAAACCCGATCGAAGGCCTTCGCAATGTCCAAACTAACGGCCAATGCCTCCCCCTTGGACTCTACTGCCAGCGCCTATCTATGAGTTAAGTAGACCAGAAGATCACCAGCTGATCGACCCCGACGAAAACCGTACTGGCGGTCACTAATCAGCTGGTGATCCTCAAGGTACCGCATGAGGTGGCAGTTTACAACGGATTCCATTATTTTGGAGAACAAGGGGGTGATGGCGATAGGCCTGTAGTTGGACGGGTCTGAGCGGTCGCCTTTTGTAGGGATCGGGTGGACAAAAGCTGTCTTCCATGATTTCGGGACTACGCCTAGGGAGTAGGAGTACCGGAAAAGACGCGTTAGAACCGGTACCAACTCCGGAGCACACGTCCTCAGCACAATTGGGGGGATTCCGTCAGGCCCACTCGACTTGTGGATGTCAAGGGAGAGGAGTGCTCTGCGAACCGAGCGCTGTGAGAACCGCACATCCGGCATGGAGCACTCACACCCCGGGATGGTCGGCGGTGTGTTCCCCCGTCATCAACAGTCGAGTTGGACGCAAAAAGGAAGCCCAAAAGGTCGGCCTTCTCTTTTGCGTCGTGGGCCAGTGAGTCGTCCTCCCTGTGCAGAGATGGTAGTGATGGCTTACAGAATTTCCCTTGGACAGCCTTGGCGAGAGACCAGAATGCACGGGTTCCCGAAGGAAGGCGAACTAGTTTCTCGCCAATTCTGCCTATGTGCTCTGACTTTGCCTTGGCAATAATTCTTTTGAAGGATCTGGAGGCGAAGTTATACTTCTTTTTGAGTGTGCTGGTGTTTACATCCCGAGTCACCGAAGCCGCAGCCCAGGCTTGATAACACTCCTGCTTACTGCGTAATGCAGTTTTACAGGAGCGACCAAACCAAGGCTGAGATCTGCCTCCGATGGGTACCACAGATGATGGAATAAATACTTCCATTCCCTGTAGCACCACATCAGTGACAGAGTCAGCAACAGCGCTGGGATCATCCGGCGAGAAGCAAACCCGCCCCCATGTGTAGGAAGCAAAGAAAGGCCGCATTCCGTCCCAATCCGCCGACCTGTAATGCCAAACACGGCGGCAACCTGCAGAACGCAACCGCGAGGGGAGCGTGAGTGGCACCACACTCCGGATCAGACAATGGTCCGAAGAGCCAAGAGGGGCATCGACGGAAACCTGATATCCGTCCGGATGAGAGGTCAGCAGAAGGTCCAACAGGGAAGGTGTATGATCCTCAACATCTGGAATCCGCGTAGGCGATGTAACCAGTTGTGTCAGACCATATGCCAAGGCAAAGTCATAAACAGATCTCCCCGCATGATCGGTTAAACGTGAACCGAGCTATTCGGCGTGGTGGGCGTTAAAATCGCCAAGGATCACGATCTCTGCGGATGGGACCTGTTGTAACAAGGAATCTGTAGCCATTTGGACGTGGTCGATGAGTCGGTCTGTTTCGGCATTACCGCTATGGGACCTATAGAGGCACGCGTAGACGCGCGGATGGTCGTCGCTGTCTACGCGTAGCCAAAGGATGGACAGGTCCGAACCTTCAAGACTGCCGAGGCGTCGAGAACAGATGTCCTCTCTGACATACACGCAAACTCCAGCCCGAGGCACAAAGGAGTGCTCCAATTTGTACCCCGGGTAGGAGAGATACGAAGTATCAGCCGGAGAGGACACCTGCGTCTCGGTCAGAAAGAGCAAGGCCGGCTTCGCCGTCTCAAGATGGTAGTGGACGGCGTTTAGGTTCGAGTGAAGTCCCCTGATGTTGCAGAAATTCACGGATAGCGTGGCAGGGGTCGCCTTGATCTTGTTGCTCAGTTTGCCCCGAGCAGTTATTGTGTTGAGCGGAATTTTGCCCCCCCCCCCCAGAATACGCGGGGCAGCCTGAGCACCCACGCTCAGGAGTGGAATAGCATGGTCGTGGATGCTCAGCGAGGGATTCTCCAGGGGTACTGGTACCCTCCTGGGGTAGTTTATGACGTAATTCCGCTACCATGTTGATGGGGGGGGGGGACTTGGGCCTCCGGTCACCTGCACTCACCAGACGAAACGCGGAAGCAGAGCTTCCACTTCACGCCGGTATTCTGTGAGGTCGTGGTACTAACCCGGCTCGAGCCGGCCCATACGTGCAACAGCAAAAGCTGCTGCAAGGCTCTACCACTATAAAATTGTATTCGGTATAGACGGTAATTATTAAATGCAACATATTTTTTTAAATTATTAATTACATTTGTCAGTGGACTAAATTTGCTTTAATAAAGTTGGTGATGATTTTAAATAAGAATAAAATTCTGGGCAAGTTTTTTTATTGTTACCTTTGTTAACAACATCGCCTTTAGAACTGAAACCGTAAGTGTTTTTTTCAAACGTCCACAATTTATTCAAAATAGAAAAATACTCTTTCTACTGGAGCATTTGTACCAGGTAGATATAAAATATATCGATTAAAAAATTATGTTGAAGATTGTTGGCTTTGAATACTTCCATCCAACGAGTTACGGGAACAACTTTGTGTCCCGGAGCTTTATTTGGGGACAATGGGACAGGTGACCGAGAAAAGTGACAGTCCCGTTCAAAACGGGACGTATGGTCACTTTACCTATAACCCGGCGACGGCTCCGTGGCGCAGTGGCTTAGCAATCAGTTGTTGCACTGGGTGCCGCGGGTTCGAATCACGCACAGAACAAGTATTTGAAAGGCCTACAAATAAGTGTTCTGGGTCTGGATGTTTGTCCTTGTGCAATTTATGTTTGTAAACTGCCTCCACGACTCTCATTCTATATTACTCTCACTCTGCGAAACATCCTATTTATTTATTTATTCTTTATTGCACCAAATATTTGTACAAAAGGCGAGCTATCTATCTATTTATCTATAGTGAGTAGGTATCTTTTAAACTCACATTTTTCAATGATTCATTTTTAATATATAATTAATTATAAAATTTCATAATTAGATAATATATGAGAATACATAATTCTAATATAATGCAACTAATATACCGAATAAAAAAATTTAAATACATTTATCGTTGTACGCTCTGTGTATTTCCATAAAATAGTTTATTGATGTTGAAAAAATACTACGTTCGTACAGTAGGTGGCGTCTTACATATTTCTTACGCGATATATTGTAGCGAGTCGACGCGGCACACCAAATGCTCAAGGTCGTTTGCATGGAGTAGCCCCTTAAGTTTGAAGGGTCAGTTTTGATTAATTTTTAAGGTTATAAATGCCGCATAACTGTATGATATTGAAAGTTTTTAGTTTTATTTTTTATTATTAATATAATATATTTGAATGTTATGTTAATATATTCGTTAATTTTACGTCAGTTTTATATTTCGTGTACATTTATGGAAACATGTAATAAATTTTGTTTTAATACGGGATGAAATTAAATTATCTCGGCCGGAGTGACCAGAAATTTGTTAATTAATTAATTTTAATTCAGCGAGAAGGACCAGCTATGGTTCTGATCCTGGTGAAGGGCCAAAAATGTTGTGTTAGTTTAAATGACCAACTGCTGATTCACAGTTATTTAAAGAATAATTTTACGTAAATTAATGGACTTTATAACGCGAATTGACTATTTTGCGATACTACAAATATCCTAAATTCGGGATACAGGAAGGATGTGAAGGAATGCATGTGCGCTGACCTGGACTTCTTCTGATCTGTCTCGTGTTTCAAGGGCTGCGGCCACGATCACGGCGGCTAGATGCCGGCCGCCTTCATAGGCTCATAGGTCGTTCATCATAAGCTACACAGATTATCTAGAAATAAAGCGTTATAACAAACATCAATATACCTACTTTACTCCTAGATTATTTACTCTCTAGATAACGCTTCACGCAATGAGCGATGTAACAAAAAGTGACCAGAGTTTACAAGCGTGTGTGCGTGAGACACGCAACACGCTTAGCGATTGCCAGGTCTTACACCAACGTCATTTGTATCTGGGAGTTACCAGCTAATGAATCTATCCCGATAAAATGGGGAAAAGCTGTAAAGGTATGTCATGATAATAAAATCATAAATTATAATATTTTAATATGGCGCTTTCAATTGTATGTTTAGTTATCTGTAGAGTGAGAATCTAAATTTTTTTGGATAGAAAATATAATCTAATAAATAAGCAATTACACATTTACAAAATATGTTTTATTATTAAATGTATGGTGACGACTTATAAAAATACTAAAGGTTAATAATCGGCTTTGTCTGCATTGCAGTTAACTTATTTATCTAAATATATCCTAATAACCCTGTATGCCAATGGACACATTCAATTTGGACAATTATTATACAATTCTATTTACTACATCAAGAGAAAAATTAAAGAAAATATATTTAAGATTAAATAAAAAAAACATCCAAATGCATGGAATCTTGCAAAATAAAAACAATCGATACATCCGTTTAGGCTGTAGGCTAAGCCAAACAATTTTTTTAAACATACTTACATACACATACATACACACACCATCCTTGATGTATTTCCACCTTCTGGCGCAGTCGAGTAAAACGAACATACAACAGCTTTTAAGACAACTAACTATACGGATAAATTTGCAATTCAAGGCTGGCAATACCAAAAACGACGCGCTGATTTTGTAAAAAAAGTTATCAATTTATTAGTTTTGTTTTCGTAAATAACTATTAGTTTTGAGTTACTTATCGATGGTAGGAGATTTCGTTAGTTGTTTTTTTCTTTATTCCTTTGTAATTTCTGCATATTTTGATCGCGCATCTTGTCATTCAGATTATTTCACCAAAATAATCTAATGCAAATATGAGCCGTGCGTGTGCATCTCTTGACGGTACAATTGTCACTTAGGATCGGGTGGTGCTTTAGAGGCTAACAATTAGCTGATATTTTTATCAACGCTTTTAAGCCGCCGTTACTCAACCTAGAGAATAAATAATCAATAGTTATATGGCCAGCCCATTGCCACTTCAGCTTACTAATCAGCATAAATATCATCATAAATATTCTTACTTAAATATTTTAATCTAAGGAAATGAGAAAAAAAGTCAAAGCAAATTACTTAAAAAATAATGAAAATTATTGAGCAAAATTAGCCAAAATATACAGCACGATTTAAGGATTACGATATTGCTGATAGTTGTTAATGAACGTAAATTTAGGCAATATCTTGTGAACGTACTTGTATTTCATGAGCCCCAAATTACTGAGCTTAATAGCCTCCTCTTTAATTAACAGTGTCTAGCAAGTCTAAATAGCTAAACTGGTAAACACCAATTAAATGGCCTGTTAATTTCCTGCTTCACAGCGTTCTTGAGGCCTGAGAGTTTGCAATGTAGGCTTCCATAGATTAATATAGCCATAGTTGCCAGCGGACATGGCAACCGCAGTTATATTTTATTCTTTAGTTATTATTGGGAAAACGCTGTTACCGCGTCCTGATTTATTTCCCTCTATCACATATAATGACACCCACAGGACGAAATGGGACAATGGATATTCTGATACCGCCACGACACGGTAAATGTAATTTTTATTTTTACTGAATAATCATATTTTTACCTACATTTAATTTATTAAACAATGTTTTTAGTTTCCTAATTTATGTTGTATGTATACTTAAATGTTAAAGCACTAAAAAGAGTTGAGTTAATACACCGTGTAAGGTTTAAATAGCTTTTCTTACATGGGTAAATGTCTACGCATACCGGACTCCCCCGGGCTAGGGCAGGTTATGTCAGACTCACACCGACTAATACCATGATGTTCCACCTTCGCCGCAGATTGGCAGGGCCATGGGAACGCTTTTACCAATGCCGACCACCCCATGGCAACTAACCCTCCGGCGCAAACCAATACTCTTATCCCCGTGCGGATCCTTCACCACCACATCAACGGTGCGGCTCTGCCAGAGTCGTGGCGCACAGGGCGAGTGGCGCATCGCCATACTTATACTCTTCTTCCCCCGCGATTCCACCTTGGTTACGACAGAAAGGGAGAGAGAATACCATTCCCACCACAGCATCCGGAATAAGCTAGGCAAGCCCACTCGGAGTGGCCACCTGCCACGAAAAAGCGGGATCCCTTTCGGGTGGGTTTGAATCAACTATCTTATCTTTGTGTTCATTGAACATCAAAAATGCCCGTAAGGCGCAATTCAGCTATGTTAAATATATAATTTTCTTATGTATAAAACACGCTATGGTCTGACAATAATGCTGAAAATTCTAGTCTTAAACTAGTTTTTTAATTCCGTCCTCCATGGTGGCATTACACCGGAGGCGTGGAGCAGAAGTGCGGTGGTCTTGTTCTTCAAGAAAGGTGACAACGCTCTCTTGAAGAACTACAGACCGATTTCCCTTCTGAGCCGCGTCTACGTGCTGTTTTCGAGAGTCATTACGAATCGTCTCGCGCGCAGACTTGACGACTTCCAGCCTCCCGAACAAGCCGGTTTCCGAAAGGGCTTTAGCACCATAGACCACATACATACCCTTCGGCAAGTTGTACAGAAGTCCGAAGAGTACAATTTGCCACTATGTCTGGCGTATGTGGACTATGAGAAAGCCTTTGATTCCGTCGAAATTTGGGCGGTGCTGCAGTCCCTTCAGCGGTGCCAAGTTGACTGTCGGTATATCGAAGTGTTGAAGTGCTTGTACAGTAGGGCTACGATGGCTATCCGAGTACAGAACCAGAGTACGAAACCTATCCAATTGCAGAGAGGTGTAAGACAGGGTGACGTCATATCCCCGAAACTCTTCGCCGCTGCATTGGAAGACGTTTTCAAGCTTCTGGACTGGAAAGGATACGGTATCAACATCAATGGCGAGTACATCACTCACCTTCGATTTGCCGACGATATAGTCCTTATGGCAGAATCGCTGGAGGACCTAAGCACTATGCTCAATGACCTCAATAGTGTTTCCCAACGGATAGGTCTTAAGATGAACATGGACAAAACTAAGATCATGTTTAATGTCCATGTCACACCTATGCCGGTAGTTGTTGGGAACACTAAGCTCGAAGTTGTTGACGAGTATGTTTACCTGGGACAAATAGTCCGACTGGGTAAGTCCAACTTCGACCGAGAGGTCAATCGACGGATTCAACTCGGCTGGGCAGCGTTCGGGAAGCTACGACACATCTTCTCGTCAGACATACCTCAAAACCTTAAAACGAAATTGTACAACCAGTGCGTGTTGCCAGTGATGACTTACGGAACTGAGACGTGGTCCTTCACTGCTGGCCGTATGAGGAAGCTCAAGGTCGCTCAACGAGCTATGGAGAGGGCTATGCTCGGAGTTTCTCTGCGTGATAAACTTAGGAATGAGGATATCCGCAGTAGAACCAGAGTGACCGACATAGCCCAACGGATTAGTAAGCTGAAGTGGCAGTGGGCCGGCCATATAGCTCGAAGAACCGACAACCGATGGGGAAGAAAGGTTCTCGAGTGGCAGCCTCGTACCGGTAGGCGAAGTGTGGGGCGTCCCCCCACGAGATGGAGTGACGACCTGGTAAGACATGCAGGAAGTCGATGGATGCAGGTGGCTCAGGACCGTGTTTTGTGGCATTCTTTGGGGGAGGCCTATGTTCAGCAGTGGACTTGTGAAGGGCTGTAATGATGATGATGATGATGATGAAACTAGTTTTTAGTTTATTACTCTTAATTATGTCTTTAATATTTCATAATTTATTTATGCCTGTTAGAAGAAAAAAAGTATTGTTGTCATTTGCGCAACTTCTTGTTAAGCTTAAGATATGTAAAATTTTTATTGGCTCCATTTTTTGTGGTATATTAAAATAAAATTACTTATAGTGTTGGCAACCAACATCGTCCGCCCCTCTTCGTGCATAACGGAAGAGAAGTGGAAAGGAAAATGTGAAGTGGAAAGGGAAATGTATAAATTAGGGTGCATCATGATTCTTGGGCATTCTGTTTTGAGAACACGCGTCGAATTAGTCAAAGTGTAATTAAGTATCGTGATTACAAAAACTGTAATATTGAGTGCTCTGTACAAATATTAATTGAATACATACAATGTGTTATATGTGCATATTTATTTATAATAAATAATTTCATTGTGTTAACATCAGAAGTGGGATACAAACCCTGTTATCGTCCACATAATATAATCTTCGAATAGTGTGATAGTTATTAACTTTGTAAAAGACTTCGCGTTGATGTCTTTGTTTTTATTAAATGTCGAGATGAAATTTGTTGTACTATTTACGACATTGACATACAATTAAAGTGTAGAGTAAATGTTTAAAGTGAAATGTTTTAAGCCAAAATTTAAATCGTTTTGTTCAATTAAGATTCAATTGATAATAAGGTACCCGCAAGTACATTCATTATTCCTTTACGTAAAAATGTCAAAAGAAATGTTGGAGGTATTTTAAGATGAGTAATAGTTTTGCATTCAGTGGAAATTTAACATGCTCGAGTTATACTGTTACTAATTTTAAAGTTCAACATGTTTAAACGATGAACAAAAAAAATGCTTATCTTTAACGTGCGATGATTTAAAAACACTAAGTAGTATTTTTGTATTCTAATGTGTTGATAAGTGTTACAGTTTAATCCAAGTGTTATGTGTTCAACAAAATTGGGATTAAATGTTGAGGATATAGTGGAAGGCGTGGTGCTGTGGCGCTCGCTCTTGAGTGGAAGTATGCTGTGGGCTTATGACGCCACATACACATTATTTGCCGCTGCTAGCGATCACCATTTGATTCACGAGGAAAGCAAATTTATCTTAAACATTGTCTTAAAACTATTTTGTAAGAATAAGTGCTTAACTTTTCAATTAGTTGCGGAAAAACAAAGTATAACTGACGAAATCGAAGTAAATCAAATTAGTTTTGACATTGAAGAGCGTATTTAACTTTACATGAGGATCGCACCATACCACCTCTGGTATCGTGTAGCCGCAGCTCAGTATATGGTGCCCTAGAAAAGCGAACGGTGTCCCAAGAGTAGTGAAAGCAGTGCTGCATTTCTTGAAATCTTGTTCCAACTGAGACTTTTTAATGTTTTCTTTTATGTGTTACAGTAGCACGTGTGATGTGATTACATGTACACAAGTGTAAGGCTAGTGTGTGCCTTGCTAGTCGGTATGGACTACCGGATCCAGCTGTATCATGGCAGGTTTCGTCAGACGCGTATGCTGCGCGTGGTGGGCGCCGTTCCGGAGCGCGCGTATGCTATACATGTGCTTCGGAAGGCGTACACTATGTGAGCGCGGAAGTGTTATACTCTGTATGCGCGGAAGTCGTGTTCTCTGAACATGCAGCAGACTCTATCCTGGCAGGCGCTTTCCTGGGTCACGTTATAAACGTGGTTCACGTGGTTAACGTGGGATCTCGCAAGTTTAAGTAAGAGTATGTGTGAGATGCTTCGTATGGAGATGTATGCTTAAATGTGAAAGCGAAATGCTTTATTATAGTCCACGGTATGAGAGCGTATTTCTGTTTGAGGGCCCTCGTATGCGTGATGGATGAGAGGATAGGCAAATGTGTATGTTGCCTGCTAATTAACAAATTGTTTTTCACGTAGATCACGATGACTGCAATGCAATAAACGCACAAAATATAAAAGGCGTAGACGATCGCGTTCTTTGAGCTTAAAGAAATTTAAGAGACAGGACAGGCCGAAGCAAATAAGGATATTTTCAAAAACTATGAAATTTTAGGTAGTAAAGTATACAGAAATACATCACAAGGTCGATGTTAGGTAGTACCGAAAAAGAATATATGGCAAAATTGTTGATTGCATTTTACTGAGTGCGCAAATCGGTACAAAATATGGGTAAAACACATAAAAAGTTAAACAAAACCGAGATAAGCATAGTTGGTACGTTTAAGTAAGACCAAATATCTTATTAAACGCAACTGGAATGAACTTGGTACGTTTAACTGAGACTAAATGTCCTTTAAATGCAAGTGATTCCAGGAGAAAGACGAACCTGGTCTCTTAAGTGTGACAAGTTCCTTTAAGTGCAGGTGGTCTTAAAAATGCCGTCGTGTTTTGTAGAACTAAAAATGTGTAACCTGATTGTAACCTTTGACTATAAACTTGCGTCATGATCAGTTTATAGAAAAAAAGATAATTGATAAATATAAAAGTAGTTTCTAATCAACTTGTCTTCGCAGTATTTTAAATGGACTCGTGAGGTTCCTGAGGCAGGAACCATGCAGGATGGCAGTGTTGGCAACCAACATCGTCCGCCCTTTTTCGTGCACAACGGAAGAGAAGTGGAAAGGGAAATGTGAAGTGGAAAGGGAAATGTATAAATTAGGGTGCATCATGATTCTTGGGCATTCTGTTTTGAGAACACGCGTCGAAGTAGTCAAAGTGTAATTAAGTATCGTGATTACAAAAACTGTAATATTGAGTGCTCTGTACAAATATTAATTGAATACATACATTGTGTTATAAGTGCATATTTATTTATAATAAATAATTTCATTGTGTTAACAATAGTTACACTAATAAGTCACTAAAATACTATAATTAAAAAGTTCACTGTAAAATAGAAATTTTGTTTCATGTCTAGTATACACTGAACCCATGGTTTGGCTAGAATTCCTAACTGCTCAATTTACCCCATACTTGCTCTACTTACAGCACCTATAGGATACGTTCATATATATACAGTAAGTAATCCACATATACGCAATAAATGAAACTACAAGTGATACTAATCCATAGAAGTGTAGTAAAATTAAATATTAAATTTAAAACCGTAAATTAAAAAAGTGAAAAAATATTTATTTTGTGTGTTCTATAAACAGAAGTTTAAGAAATGTATAACGTTCTTTAATCGATTAAAAGGTTTTTTAACGCCTTTTCATACTGAATTTATATAACACTTGGCAAGTTTTAATATTCAATGAATTTAACGTGTATAGTTGGTAGCAGATAGTTATATAGTAGCAGGGTTAATATTATACCTTTTTAGTCGTTCTATTTTATAATACTAATATTAAGTTGGATAAAGCATGGTAAGTTACAAATTCAATATCAAAGCCAGTAAATAATTTCGATTAATTCATAATTTTGTTTAGAATAGTATGAAATAGAATTATTATTTCATACTATTCTAAACCTAATTTGATGTAGTTTATTTAATTAAATTTATGAAATTGTGTAAATTTAAATGCTTAAACCGAAGATTTATATGCTTTCATACTGTTTTTCTAAAGATTTTCGCAACATTATTTGTCTATGCCACTTTAAATAAGGTAGAGACTTTACCCAATTTAAACCTTTAACATTTAATCTGGGATAATCCACGATAACAAACTGGTTTTTCAATAAGTTCCTTTAGAAATCTACTTGAAAGTGGTTTTCATAATTTTTATTATAATATCCTTATAGTATATCGTTAAAATTAATTACAATAACAAGGATGGGATGAAAAATATTACTCGCTTTTCTTTAGTATATAGGTATACTTACAGTTTAAATAATGTGATTTGATTGAAAAGCACGATAATAATCAAATTATTCAAATGATTCAAAACTTTTATTTGCATTAAACATGGCAAATACAGGTGTTAATTTCATACATTAAGGCCAAACATGTTTCACCGCTTATATACAGGCATACAAATATCAAATTTAATACAATGGCTAATTCAGTTACTCATTATTAAGATATTAATTACAAAGTTTTGAACGATACTTTAAAATTAAAATTTGTATATAATAACTCATTAGATAATAATTAATTATTAATAAATAGAATAGAAATGTCAGATAATTATTAATTATTATTAAATAGGATAAACATGTCAAATAATTTGTAATTATTATTAAATAAAATAAAAATATCCATGATTAATAAAGTCATAGTGGTTCATTTGTTAAATTTACAAAGTAAAAATTCTTTGAAGCTATAAAAAATACATTCTGCAAGAATATCATAGAGGCCTTTTTTAAATCTTGATAAAGATAGTGCTTTAATATGCTGAGGAATTTTAGTATATATTTTGACACACATATAAAGACAGCTTTTAATATATTTAGATAAAAGTGTGTCGATTACAAGTTTTTCAGGGTATCTGTTGCTTCGAGAAGATATATATTTTGCTTTAGTAGCCAGATGGTTGTGTTGTTTGATGAACAAACATATTTCATATAGGTATGTAGCAAGGGCAATTCCAATAGCTTAAGCTTTTTGAATAAAGATCTACACATATGAAATGGCGATTTAAGAGTTAGTGCTCGTAAACATTTTTTTTTGGAGTGATAAAGATTTAACTAAGAACCATTTCTCCAGATAATTAACATGTAACGCAGACAAGAAACTACATAAGCATGCTCAACTGACAGGGCTGTGTTTATGTTCGTGACTTTTTTATTATACCTTAAAGCATGTATAAATTTATTTAGTCTATCACACACTAATTCAATATGAGACCCCTAGTTAAGGTTTCTATCAATTACTAAGACAAGAAATTTTGTTTCCGTCATTTCTTCGACTCATCTTTCCCTTAAAAGTTGTCAGACAGATTATGGATGGCGTTCAATTTTAGTTCAAAAAATTAAAATTGAATGCCATTCATAATCTACTCATGTACACAAGGACATACATATGTTAGTGTAAATCGGATAAATATATGATTTACATGGCGTCTTGTACGTTATGGAGCGCAATATTATTATTTTTTATAGAATATGGGTGACACAGTCACACGAACACACAGTCTATCTGATGGTAAGTAGATGCTGTGGCCCATAGACATATTATTTTAACATTTATCCTCGATTAAGAGACAAAATAAGATGCGTTGTCACGCCTGAGGACTAAGATGGAATAAAAATGGTCTTAGGTTCTCTGCACTCACCATACGAAACACATAAGTATTAATTTACGCTTTAGCAATTTACGCTCGTATTCTGTGAGAGCGTCGTCCTTCCCCGGTCGAGCCGACACATTCGTGCTAAAACCAAAATATAGCTGCAGCATGGTTATACCATGTAAATATTATGCTTGAATTCAAACATTCAAAGAAAACTTAGTTTTCGTTTGGAACATGTTTTGCTGTAGGGTGCTGTATATCAGAACTGTTATGCTATGTCTCATGGATAATAAACCATTGCGACTATCATACGCAATTATTTTATTCACATTTCATACGAGAGAATATTTGTACTTTTCTATGAATTCATTAAATGTATCTCCAACATGCGCTGAGTTATTACTCAAGCAAAATTCTAAAAATATCGCTACAAGATTTTTTTTTATAGGATCGAGTGACAAACGAGCACACAGTCCACCTGATGGTAAGTGGTTGCTGTGGCCCGTAGACATCTACATTTATCCTCAATTAAGAATCAAAACGCAGATGCGTCGTCACTCGTGAGGACTAAGATGGAATGCCTCTTTTCCAGTAAAAAGAGTCTCCGGTTCTCTATACTCACCATACGAAACACGGCAATGTTAGGCTGCTATTTTACGCTGGTATTCTGTGAGAGCGTAGTCCTTTTTCGCTCGAGCCGACCCATTCGTGCTACAACTATACTACTAATATAGATGCAGCATGGCCCTACCACGTAAAAAAGATATTGTAAAATATTTCAAAACTTTTGATGTAAAGAAAACTGCTCATATATTAGAGGATTTCCATTACAGTAATTGCGTATATAATAGATTTAATTGCACCACGTCATGCTATTCTTTTTAGCACTAGTATTGAATATGGTGTTTCCTGTTTTAGTGTACATTAGTAGATTTGACTCCTTTTATTTTAGGACTATTTCTGCAGTACCAACAGTTAGTGAAATATTTAGAAAACTGATAATTTTGTAACACATGTTTATTTATTTTTTATCTAATATTCTGTATTGCACATCATACATAAATTAAAGAAATTAAATATATAAAAGAAGTACGCAATGGGCGGTGTTATTGCTGACAACAATTTCTTCCAGAAAACCAGTGTATTAACAGGATTGCACGAATATGACAAGGGCAGGGCAAATTGGCGTGATAGAGAAAAAAAGAGGTAAAAAATAAACATATATATATATAATGATTTCTTATATTTACGCGAACACTACACATTGAATAAAACTATTTTTACGGATTTTATCGCGTTTAATTTACTTATTTTATATTCCCGACTTATATATATATATATATATATATATATATATATATATATATATATATATATATATATATATATATACTAAAAACGTATATACAACAAAATATAAAATACATATTTATTGAATTATTTAAATAATTAAATGAAATCGAAATGCATATACAGGGTATTTTTGGAACGCTCCCGAAAACTAAGACAGGCGACAGCACCAAGTATACCTTTGATCATGGGTCACAAATAAATTTGATCCTGATGAAAAAAAAATCATATTTTTACAACGTTTTATTAGCTTTATTCACGCGCCATCATGTTAGTACAGCTAAATGAATCGATAATTTCATAAAAAAAATCATGAAAATACTGAAACATAAAACCAGCAGTGGAAACTGAATTGATATCACCTGACTAATGGAGGTTAATGTACGCGCGAACGGTGAAAAAAGAACGCTGGCCTTGAACTTGGGCACTGAGCGATTTATCACATATAGGTACGAAGGGGCGCGACGGGGGAACAATCCGCCAGTATTACTGTGCCTGCATGCTATTGGTTCCCGCGCTTTGTTCGCTCCAAAAATACAGTCGCATACACAGCTTACTTTGCGACTCGCGACGATGTTTTAAAAAGGAAGGAAACAAAAATTATTTATATCTATTGTTTTATGACTAAACTAGTGAACGAAAAGGTAAATATGATAGGAGAAGGTGAATGGGGAAAATTGTGCAGTAAAGTGTTGAGGGAGAATACCGAAAAAATTACCATGTGATCGACCTGATGACGGAAGCTAAAGCGAAGATGAAAGTGATGATGAAGTAGCATCCAGTAACACCAACACACCATCAACATCTGACTTTCATGTGACCCAAGACGTCATAATGGACGGCGTGTCACCCTTAGCTTAAGTTTTTTTGTTACAAACTACTTTATATTTTACGATAAAAATAACAAATAATGCTCAAGTAAACATTATCCATTTTTAATTTCCACCTCTTCCAAAGTTCTAAGTAAATAGTAAAACACCTATTATGATTCTACAATTAAACAATTAATTACTATAATATTATAAAACAATAGTCCAATACCATGTAGTACTTTAGAACGCGACTGTACCCACACTCTCTCCGCTGTCGACCTGTATCTAGCTCGGTACGAAACAATGCTGCGGTCGTAAGAAAAAAGGGCGCATCCAACAATTTTTAATAAATGAGTTAAATATACCATGGACTCATGATAAGAAGGCGCATCTACTAAATTTTTTTAATATTCACAAATATCAATATTTTAGAAATTATCGTAAGAATTTTAGACGTAACTGTTGATCACAGATGACATCTTTTTATTAGAAAAGACTTATACAAATTCAACATAAAAGAAAAGACTTATTTAACCAGTGGCTACGTCATCTTTAACAATATTTGCATCGATTACTTAAATTTCAATTATTCTTGTCTTTTTATTCTATATCTTATTATTAAGAGCTTATATCTTATTACTAAGAGCTGGTGTTTCACATGTGGTCCCATATAAATTTGATCGAGGTCAGACCAATAGTTTTTGAGTCATCCTTAATTATTTATATTAAAGTCGGTTGTACAAAATTTTTAATTTTTAATTATTATCGTAGTAAGTCTTGTATGATATCCCCTTTAAAATCATTACTCAAGAGTTGCGGGTTGTTATTTTTTGTGTCTGACTACCAATGCTTTTCTAATATTTACTAAGAAAAAAGTAGTAAATTACTATTAGCGTCCTTTCAACTTCAAATGACCTTTCCAAAATATGTAAAAATGTTAAATGAATGGCAGTTTTTTTATTTATTAGGTTGGGAAGACGCAAATAGTTATATGCGTCTTTCCTTCGATGTTTTTGTGTTGCCAGGTGTATTTTTTAATCTAAGATGAAAAGGAAAATTCGTTTTATTTAAATAAATAAACAAATTATCAAAAAAATAAGTTCGTCCTTAAAATCTTCATGTCTCTACGTACATATTTCAATTTGCATATAGATACCTTTTAATATACTTTAGACACGGGGTCTGAAAGAAAAATTCATAAATTTATTTTTTATTTCCATTTTACGTTTTTGTTAGTTATGTCCTTCTTTATTATGACGGCAGAATGTAACCCGGCCGGCTCGTGTCGCCTCACGCTGTGACGCAGTAGGTTTCAGTTTATTCGTCGGGGTTCGTTATTAATTGTAGTTTTTGAAACAGTTCCGTGTTGATTTTGTACCCGCGTGCGCGAGCGACAGTTCAATCGTTTTCTTTATTAAATTGTTAATACTTATGATTACCTGTTGGTATTATTCTTGTTGTTACGTTTTTTGTTTTAATAATGCTTAACGCGTACGTTTATAGTGATTATGAATACGGCAACATGTTAGGTATCCGAACCTAGGTACACGAAGTATCGCTAAATAAATTGTTAAGACGTCGGGATGGAACAAGTGTGTCATACTGTGCAGTGCACAAAGTGTTGAAGCGTAACCGAATGCGCCCATACAAATTGCACAAAGTGCAAGCTTTAGTTCCCGGCGATCACGACCGCCGACGAGTTTTCTGCCGTTGGTTATTATACCAGCAACAACGTGTGCCTGGTTCCATTGAGCACATTATCTGGACGGATGAGTCGACATTTACCAGAAACGGCTTGTGGAATCGAAGAAATACACACGTGTATTCAGAGGTTTACCCGCACGCTGTTCGACAAACGGGGCACCAAACCCGATGGTCGGTTAACGTATGGGCAGGTTTATTTAAGGATCGCATACTGGGACCAGTGTTTCTGACAGAGCGACTGAACGGACAGCGATACCTAAACTTTATAAATGAACAGTTGGTTGACATTTTAAACGACCTATCGTTGGCTGAATATCGCCGCACATGGTTCCAACATGATGGTGCCCCTCCACATTTCGTGAGGTTCGTCCGTGAGCGCCTCAATGAGCTATTTGATGATCGCTGGATCGGCAGACTAGGACCACACGCTTGGCCACCTCGCTCACCAGATCTGACTCCGTTAGACTTCTTTTTGTGGGGTATGTGAAAGAAAGGGTTTTTAATCGTGAATGTGATAGTGTTGAAGAAATGCGCCAAAGGATCGTGGATGCTTTCGAGAAACTACGTACGGACTGTATCGAAGACCACACGATGATGCCCCGCCCGCACCCAAATCTACCTTGAAATGAATGGAGCACAATTTGAGCCGCATCTCATAAGACCACGGAGGATTTAGAGCGGTAAGCTGTTTCATACCTATTTTTTTTTAAATAACTTAGTACTAGACTAATCTGAATAGGTACATAACTGAATACATGAGAATAATAAACATACCTGCACGATGAATAAAAACTCATGACTCCAACCTTGGTTACATTTCATTTAAGTATTTTTTCATTAGCGGGGAATCGAACCAGTTATTTGGGTTATTTAACCTGTAAATTCAGATTAAAGTGGCTAAGTGGAGACAAGCACAGTGGCAAAATAGTAGGTTAAGTAGATAAGTTAGGTATTTAGACAAGTGTTGTAAATTATTAGATATTGTGGTATGGCCCGCTAGTTGCGGGCCGTGCGAATTTGCGTTCGCGCGTACATTGACCTTTCAGTCAGGTGATATAAATTCAGTCATTCCACTGCTGGTTTTATGTTTCAGTATTTTCATGATATATTTTATGAAATTATCGTTTCATTTAGCTGTACTAACATGATGGCGCGTGAATAAAGCTAATAAAACGTTGTAAAAAGATGATTTTTTTTTCATCAGGATCGAATTTATTTGTGACCCATGATCAAAGGTGTACTTGGTGTTGTCGCCTGTCTTAGTTTTCGGGAGCGTTCCAAAAATACCCTGTATAATATAATATTATATTAAATGGCTAGTGTGGAAGTGAAGTTAAAATTTAAAATGCGAGGTAATGATTCTTAACTAGTTTTTAAATACCGGTAGGGATGGTGCACGTTTTATTGACATTGGGAGTTCATTCCAGAAATGAACGGCCTGTACAGTAAAAGACTTGTTCATAAATTTTCTATTATATAGTGGTAAATTCAACTTCAAGCTCTCTGCTGATCACAAATTACGTGAAAAAGAAACTCAAAACGAAAAAAGGTAAGAAGGATTAAAGAGAACACTATAGAAAAAATGAAGTATTTGAGCATTCCGATGACGTCGTATAGGCAACCACTTGAGCTTAGTACAAAAAAGAGCGACATGGTCATATTTTCGTAATTCAAATATAAACCATATGCAAAAATTCTGAATTCGCTGAAGTTTATCGAGCTGAGCTTCGGTGAGATCTAGATAGCTGACGTGATGTTCACCAATGCTGTGGTAGTTCTGTGTCCAGGTCGCAATCCTGACTGTAAAGGATTAAGAAGAGCATTTGAAATTAATGAAACCTGTTGAACTGGCTGTAAACAAGGCGTTCAAGGACTTTAGATAAGAAGGGTAGGAAAGAGATAGGACGACATTCAAAAAATATTTTTTTAATAAAAATACTAGTAATGCTATTAAACATTACTAATATTCCCTTTAACTACTTCTGGTAAGCTTAAAATGCTTGTGTTAGAAATGGTTCACGATAGTAGTCAAATGGCGGATTCGAATCCACGACCTTTCGAGTTCGCGGTCCGCGCCCTGCCATTAGGCTACTGACGCTTAAATGAAGAATGTAGGATTACTTTTCTTTGGAAAAGGAACAATTTCAGCATTTTTCCAAGATATTGGAAAACTACTTGTAGGATATAAAAATAATAGGAAGAAGAATATTGAGAATGGGAAGACTCATGTTGCGACTGACACAGTCACTTCCCATTGTATTGGAAGTCGTAGATAAAACGCTCTTCTTAACGTCACAAGCAGAGAATGGTTTGAAAATAAAAGAAGAATGACTGGGAGTGGGAATAGTTGAAAGATATGTTAGTGTATTAGCCTTAGTAGTCCTATCTAAGCAGTACGAAGAAGAGAAATGTTTATTTAAGCAATTAACGTTTAAATCGTTTGTCGTTGGACTATTCTTAGATTTCCCAACACCAAATATTTTAAGAAATTTCCAGACCTTTGCTGTATAACCATTTTCGACTGACTTATGAATATGAAGGCATTTAGCATCCCAACACACCTTATTGCAGTGATTGCGAATGTTAATATACTTTGCCATATTAAACGCATTCGGCTAACGTTTAAACTTAGCCTTAGCCAAGGTGATGGACGATGTTTAATTTTGACTACGCGTATAGGTGCATGCACATCAAAGATTTTTATAAGGGCAGAAGTAAATATTGAAACCTTATTATCCAGATTATCTGCGCTAAAAAGATTTGACAAATCCCAAAGCAACGCATCCTTACGAAGACTGTCTATATCCATGCCACCAAAATTATGCTGCAGTAAAATTTCATTTCAAAAGTTTTAAATTTGGGAGATGGGGTTTTATAAGATAGGAAGATTAGGTCATAAAATGAAAATCCATCGACCGTATATTGACCGTGCTTCGTGACAAAGTTTGGAAAGAGTCAAGTTTGGAAAATGATGCGTGGCATTGAGCGGTAAAATAGAGAGATTACTAGAATATAAGATTGAATGCAGAGAAGAAGCCCTAGCATCTTGTTTAAGGAGGCAAGTGTTAAAGTCACACATTATAATCGTATGTGAATAGGAGGGAGTACGTTTATCTAAGATATTTTGGAATGAGTTGAAGAAGTCAATACGAATAGAAGGGCAGTAATAAATACCAAGAAGAAATTTAGAGTGAGATAGTGTGACTTCAATAAAAAGATACTCGCCGGCATCAGGCGGCGGTGGTTTTGCAGGTACATCGACAAAAGTGAGAGGAATGTATGAACGTAGATAAATGGCGACACCTCTACCACCACCTACCAAGCGATCGTTTCGTATTTATTGGAAGCCAGGAAGATTGTAACAGGTAGAGGGAAGACAGGGCTTTAGCCACGATTCAGAAATAAGAACAGCATGTATATTTTTACAAGTAAAATTTGTCAGCATATTGAGGAAGTGGGCCAGAATGCTCTGTGCAATTATGTAAAAAACTATGAATTCATTAGGGAGATCAAAAAACTACAAAACAAGAAACTCTGAGAGAGGAGTGGAAATAGAACTTTCACTATCATTTTACAGTTACAAGATTACAGCATGGAGCAGATGTTTGTGATTAAATTATACGATATTTCAATTTCGAAATTGCAATCCTCGTTAGAGCCATATTATTTTACCCACTGTGTTTAAATTTAAAGTTATTGCATATAAAATATAATCGAAAGAGTTTATTAGAAGTTTTGTGCAATTCGTAATTTTTACGATATGTAAATTTGTATATTATGTTACGGCTATATGCCAAAATGCGGCTTTATTTAGCTGTTTATCTGGCTACAAATAGACGCAGCCGAATGCGGTTTGTTAAATTCAGGGGTATTGAAATTGTCCGAATACTTTATAAATAATACTAAGGGCCGCGGCTTCGCAGCCGCAATTTACCCCACTGTTGCTGATATTATTTTTTTTTTAATTAAGAGTGCCAAACCAGCTTCCAGTTAACTTGACGGTAAGTGGATGCTTTGAACATTTACATCTATTCTTGTTCTTACACAAGAATAGATGTAAATGTTCACATTATATCAAATTGAAAAAATATTATATCAAAATGCAAATGCGTTGACACAAGTTCCTCCAGTTCTTTATCCTCAGCATATGAAATACAGCAGAATTTAACTGTTAGTTTACGCTAGCATGTCTATCGAATTGATCTATTCGTGCTAAAACTATGGTATAACTGGCTTAGCTTTACCGCGCATAAAATATTGTTTGATGTAAAATGATTTCTAGACGGTGTAGCGGCGGTGTAAAAATCTCAATTATCCCATATCATTCCATGGGTATAAGAGGCGATAAAAGGAAAGAAATCAGGAGATGCGCAGCAGTGTCTTCCTTATAACGACTGAAAATAAAAAAACTGCGGTTGTAAACCCGCTTGCCTAGCGTGTTGAGTCATAATAACTATTGCTGCTCTAGTAGCAGAACAATTTTCATAAAGCTGTTCATGCTTATCCGACACCGTTTTTTGTCAGCGCCGACAAGAAATGTTTAGTCAGCCCTCCAATTTTTCGTAAAAATGGAAAAGATAATATAAATTCCGAAGATTTGATCACACTAGTTCAGAAAAGAGGTGTCCTTTGAGACAAAAAAAAATCATTTCTTGGCTGTGTTTCTTTGTTTACTTCTAAAATAATATACCACAACAAAAGCTTCGTCGTTGTCCATCATGTAAAGTCACTTCGCATAGACTGCCAAAAAATGGTCCAGTAGCGTTAAAACTAAAACAGCGCTGAAGATGTTCTGGGATGTATTGTCACTTTGTCCTTTTTACTTTACACCTACTTGTAATTGGATTCCGGAGGTTTTGGTCTCTGTTTCTGTAATCGGATAACCATTGTAATCTTACTATACAAACACTTGGATTAACTGATAGTTAACCTGACACCGCTGACGGTACTGTAGTAATGCCTTAATTTCAACTAAATTGAAGCCTTTCTCATGTACCATATACGCTAGATATAATAGCTCTATAATCTGCCATAAGATATGTGTGTGGTCTATGGTACGAATACTTCTACGTTTATTCGGAAACAAATTCGTTTGGGAGATTAGGAATCGTTGAGTTTGCATACGAGGCGATTCAAAATTACTCCAAAACTACAAGAAGGCGCGACCTAGAACAGGATTATTCACCTTTCTTAAAGGACAAAACTACGGCACTTCTGCTCCTCGTCTTCTATTGTCACTCATACATAAATTATCACACCTATTAAATTATATCCGCAATACCTTGTTATATTTAAGTTAAAAATCAGATAAAAGGTTATTTTTATAAGTATGTTTCTTATAATATCAACAAACTGTTATTACATTTAAATACGCTATATTTTGAAAATGGTTTCTCAGATACACTTTAAGTTGTAATGCGTAAAGTCAAAGGTTGAACAAGAAGAGTCGTTATATTCCACCGTGACCTTATCGTCGTTGAAAGGAATTTAGCTATAAACATATACTGTAAGCTCTTTTAACATTCGTGTTTTCTTGTAAGAACTTGAACTACAAAACAAAAGAACGTTAATCAAATCTTTAAAAATACTGTTATGTACTCTTAATGATAACATCCGTTTTTACTTTACACAGCAGAGTGACTGGATAACCCTCTAATCCCGTTACATTATATATCTACTGTACTTGGATCGAAGTAAGGTGAGCCCGATCTTTGTGGCCAGTCTTCTAAGAAATCCGCATGAAATCTTCTAGAAATTTCTGATACAGAGTTCTGATCACGAGGGCGGCTGTTGCTGCTATCTTGATAGCATACCGGGGGTTTAGTTTTGTACAATATATAGAATGTAAAAAAGAATTACCTGTAAAAATTTTAATTTGTAATTTATCTTAAATCGTTTGATATTACAGCCTTAATACGTTCACACAGGCTCGGACTACCCTCATTTCAATGGGGTTATGAAGGAATCAATCCACCGAACTTCTCCAGTGCGTGCTGGCAAAATTCGTATGCCTTTGAAATGTTATATTCCTCAGATATATAGGTTTCCTCATGACGTTTCTCTTGGTTTTACGTGGAAAATCAGCAATTAAAATTGCAATTAATTATTTTATTGTTGCCTGCGCTGACAGAAGTACTGTGAAATTTACGGCCGGGCTTGTCGCCTGGGCTACCATGGCACATCACCTTTTTTCTTTTTTTTTGAAGAAAAGAAAATATAATAAAATATAATATAGCATAAGTAAGATATATTTCTAAATGCAATAACGGATTGACAAAATTATCTTTAGGATCACTTATGTGAATGGGATGGAGTCGGTCTGTCTGCATGACGTTGGTGCGTTTGATAGGTTTTAGGTAGGTAGGTTATTTTTTAATCTCAATATTTTTTGTTATTATAACTAAAATATGTTAATTACAAAAGACAAGTATAACTATGTAAGTAGGTACTTGGATAGTGAAGTAAATTTCAACTAAGATTTGTAATAAAGTACTTAGGTATTAATTCAGGAGTTAAATTCTTACTTAATTATTTTTTCGCTATAAGTACCTATCTAAAAAAAAACAAAAATATATTTATCTTTCATTATCCTTCGGTAACTTAAAAAATTATATATCTGAATTCTTTTGTTTGCTCATTTTGCATCCATTCAAGCAACAATCATAGTAGAAACGCCGTTTACCATTATAATTTATCAAATAGAAAGGTAATATACATAATATAATATATTATTCTTAACTTTTATTTAAACTTTTTCAACAATTTTATCCTACAAATAAGTTAACTAACCACTAAACAAAAAGTGTTTCGACGAGCATTTCAACAAGTTATTACAAAAAACTATTTACGTAAACAACGTTAAAAAAACTTTAACATTCAATCGCCTAGAATGCGCTAGTCCCGACTGCGTTGTATGCCGAGGGCACCTCGCGATTGTAGGTAAATATTTAGTGTGTGTAATTTAGTAGTGACACTCCTAAACGGGCTTACCGGTACCGGCAGGCGAAGCTGACCGGTACTACCGCCGACGTCGCGGAGGGGGGGGGGGACTCCGCTCTCCTTCATACTGTGCCCCATCGTTGCTCCGTCTAGTCGCCGAGTTGACTCACTGAAACTCACTCAATAAACATGAATATCTTAAATAATACAATGGTTTAAATCAGAAATTAAAACCTTTACGCAGCACTAATACACATCAATTCAACTTTAATTTTCTTATATATGTTTATTACTGTTTCGTTATTCTAAGCACCAATTAAACACTTTTAACATATCACTTATCTTATTATTCTTCACAATAATTCTGAAACATTTATTGCCTATTTTTAAACACATTACTGAAATTTTCATGTTATTTTTATTTATATCAAAAATGTTATTTTTTTATATTTTAGTACTTAATTTAAACACTGTTCAAGTCCCATAAAAAATGAACACTCAATCTCTGCACGACCCTTCTTACCACGTTAGGAGGCTAGTGCAAAAATTGTAATTCTGCCCTTGAGTCGGTCGAGTTCACTCCCGTCACTACACTGTCTTAGCTCATGCGCAGAATTAAGACTGTAGTCCTTGAGCGTGGAAACTTCTAATAGAACACCTAGACACCTTTTTAGCCACACAGACGCATCTCGCAGTGTTAGTATACGCACCCTGGACATGAATAAATTACTTTTGGTGTTTTGCACAAGTTACATATTCATCACGCGTTCGTCTTCGTAGGATGTTCATGAATGTCTCAAAAAACACGTATTGTATATAGCCATTTGCAATTTGCAAATTTGATTGAGAAGTCCGCGAGCCCGTAATTAATAGCTGACGGCAAAGGGTGGGGCCAGAGTGTACGCTTAAAAGGTATTATTTTAACTATTATTTTTTTATTTATGAACAAATTCAAAATATTATTAATGTTTTGTGTAATATGGGAAATGTGGGTTTCATAAGAATGAACTTTTATTAAAAAATAAAGGTTAATACAGATTTGAACAATCACAGTGGTTTAAACAATTTATAAAGTATGTAACAAACAATCCGTTGGTCGTTTCAGGGACGTATGGGTGTACTATGAATGGGATTTTGGCGTTCGTAATCAAATTACTAAATTTATTATGTATAAAAATGTTATTTGCATCTGAACTAAACAACAAGTGCCGACATACCCTCGGCCACTGTGAGGTCTCTGACATGGCCGATACATAATTTTTTTAAAGTGAGCCGCTGCGCAACGCGTGCACCCTCAAGGTTTGTGTGTGAATGATCCCCTCAAAAGCATCTTTCAAGATGGCGGATTATATCTTATATGTTGCAACTATTGTGGCAATTTTTTACTGCTTAGAAAAAATAATTTACTTAATTCGTGATTTCTTTAACTAAATGGGTATAATGTTATGGTTTATACAATAGTTATAATAAAAATTATTTTCGTCTAAATTTATATATTATTATAACATTAGTGCTAAAAGCAAAGTTAGTATTTTTTCTAGATACAGGTATTCTCAGAATCTTTTAATTTAAATATAATAGAAGTAATAACGAAAATATTTTAATGAAGTGCTGGTAGTTTATGAAAATTTCATATCTCTTCTTAAATACCTAATAATATTTAATACGTTCATATTTATTTTATATTATAAATTATCTTACAAAAATAATTTTAAGTCACTTAACGAGAAAAAATCTTAGTTCCTCTACGTGGATGACGATGGTTTGGTTTGTTTTAACAGTTTATAAAATTATGTTGAGATCATTTATACATTGGTCTATCGGAACTCCCGCGGGAGGGCGTTGCTCCCTACCATCTTACAGTGACCTAGCGGCCAGGGAGGCGCCCCTCTGCTCCTATTGTCGAGCATCTTATCACCGGGTAACGTCGTGCCCGAAATTATTAAGTAAGCCGGTTCCGGCGAGGCGAACTATCGCCAGGGAGCGCCGCTGGTGCTACTCGTGTCTAGAAGGGCACCTCCAACGAGACTGCCCGCACCAGCGGCCCTGTCCGCATTGCCGGGGTGGTCACCATGCAGTTTTGTGCCTGAGTGCAAACGGCGTCTCCCCTCGGGGCTCTGCCCGACCCTCGAACCCCACGGACGGGGGCGCTCAGCCACGCCCTCTGATGGGTGACGCTAGGCGCTCGCCGGCCGGCAACCGGGCCCCTAGGTTTGAAAGGGGTCCCTCCCACGACCAGTCGGGGGGTAATTCCCCCAGGGGCGGGGATGTCACCGCCCCCCCTCAGCGGGTGGAGAGGAACTTCACGGCCACTCAGCAGTCCGCTAGACCCTTCTCACCCTGTGTACCACCGGTACACAGGTAGGGTCTAGTGTACCACCGTTCCCCATTTGATGCAGGCAGCCCTAAATAGCTGCCGCCTTAGCTCCCACCACGGCCGCCTCCACTGAGCCTTGAGCCGTCAACAGTCCACTTGTCAAACTGTTCTGTTGCCGACGGCCTCAGTAAAGGCGTACAACCCGAGTGGCCACTGTTAGCGGTTGGCGCTCTATTGGTCTCGGATTCACGCGATGTGGCCTCCACTTGGTGGTGGGAAGATTAGGGCTCCCCTGGAGCGTTGAATCACGCTATCAAGGAGTATTAGATTTGGTTCTGGTCGAGCACTTGGCTAAAAATTCTTTAAATTAAAAATAAAAATGCTCTTGGGTTTTCCTCGAAATTTTTCATATTTGTGGCGGTTGTGATTAAGAGGGTGAAATTGATATACTCCTTGAATACGTGTACATATGTTTTGTAAATATATTTAATCACTGTGTTTGCTTGTTGAAAAAAAAATTGAAAATCTGGTAACACTGTTTGTGCCGAAGGAAATAAAAATCAATCCTCTCTTTGTTTTCATATTTTTGTTGGCATTGTCGAAGATATTTATTTTGAAAAAAAAAACCATTTTTGGCTATCTCTTATGTTTGTCGTTTTGCTTAATTTGTCTGGTTTGATCTATGCGCATCAAAAAATAAACTTTAAGTTTGTTTTCAAGTTTTGCATAGTAGATTGAGTATTAATGCTCTTGAAATTTGGTTGAAATATAAGCATAGGACTACATATCTAAAAGGCTAGCTAGTTGAGAGATTATCAGATTGAAATCAGCTACTGCAAAATTAAGTAAATAGTTATATATAAGATGGCTTGATTATGCCTACTGTTTGAAAATCTATACTAAAGACTATCTGTGCGTTTCGTTTGGCTCTCCACAGACGACGTTCATGTGGAATTTGTGGGTGCTCTCTGCACTGAAGCTTAGGAAGCCATGCTGTGCCGCTTCGTAACGCGTCGCTGTTTGCAGACCTGATTCGGTTTTTGATTGATAGGTGTTTGAAGAGGTCGTCGGACTTCTGTCCAGTAACAGGACTTATTTAGATGCTGCGATGTCCAGGAAGGGCATCCAGTGGAGGCTTGCCCATATTGGTGCGGTATTTTTGAGGCGGTGGTTAGGGTTGCAAGATTTGATAGGGTGCCTAAGGTGGCCTAGGACTGGTTCTAGATCCGGTCTTGCAACGTGCCGTCGCGACCCTGTCCCGCTTTCCGGTTTGCTCGCGGATATAAATTTTTATGTCTGGAACGGGGGTTTGTTCACGCCCAAACGCTGGTTTCGGGATTTGACGCCAGAGGACACTCGGCTCGGGGCCATACCGGTTTTGAAGTTCGGGCGAGCGGTGTGGCTGTGGCGAGAGGGTGTGTGCGCAAAAGTCAGTTGCATGAAAGCAGTGCTGTCGAGAGCACGTCGTGAAGTCGCTCGGTATAGCTTTCATTTTTTAGAGTTGGTTTTGTTAGCAAATGGTACAACGACGAGGAATTGTAATCTAGAATTAGACGCCGGGTTAACAAATTGTTAGGAAGTTAACATTGATGGCGATCTACGTCTGAATTGTGGGTTGTGCGCGTATAATTTACAATATTAATTTGCTCGTTCGGCATTTGATATAGTTCGGAGACATTTTCCGTTGTCGGGTGAACGCTGAACTTCGTGACACTAGAGAAGGTCGTGGTAGGTTCTAGAAATAATTGTTGCCACGCGAAACGGAAGTGACCTTTGATCCGAACATTCGGTATTCGTGTTGTGTGTTACGCTTTTTAATAAACGAGAGTTAGTTGCGTCTTGAAGTTAGTTAATTGTACGGTAAAGTTAATAGACTGACATAGTGAAGAAGAAAGAAATTGACCGTGGGTGACGCCGCTGGAGATTACCATAATTTGGAGCGGTGCCGGAGTCCGGGTAGCTGCCGACCTCAACGGTCCAGTCAGGTCGATCACATACACACCACAAAAACCATCACCATACACGCAACACAGACATAACTCCTGCCTGACCGAACCTTGAGGCAGCCGTCGCCGCAGATACAGGTAAGTAATCTGTATTTGACTAGCCTCCTCATTAAATTGTAGTAGGATAGAACATTTTCCATATAGCCATTCGGGCTCAAACCTGAGGCTGCTCGTTGAATCTTCCGCTCATGGGCCCCGGGATATTCAACATTTGCAGGGGCAGCTGTAGGACGTAACAAATATGTAACAGAAATTATTTTTAAATAGATCCACATTAAAATAATGTTATAAACAAAATAAAATTTCTATAAAATAAGCGGCGTTTCGCGCGCTCCTCAAGCTCAAACCCGTTACCCGCTCGTCATCCTTGGACTTTAGTATAGGAAAATCCCCAAAATTTACACGCACTTCAAATGATCGCAAAAGTGTATCTAGTATACGCACATCTGACTTATTTTGAGCCTGTATTTTTTCATTAGTTACATATATGAAAAGTTTAATGAACATAAAATTTTGTCACAATCCAATTGTCATTAAAAGATTTAAAATAAAAGTTGCTTATCAACGACCGATAAAAATACCTATGTTAATTAAGGTTTTTTGTTTTATCTAAGATGAAATCAATTCACATACATTTTTTATTCATTTTTGTACGTGGTAGAGCCATGCTGCAGGTATATTACTGGTATAGTTGTAGCACGAATGGGTCGGCTCGACCGTGGAGGGACCACGCTTTTAGAGACTACAAGCGCAAAATAGCAGCTTAACGCTGTATGTTTTGTATGGTGAGTGTAGAGAACCGGAGAACCCTTTTTACTGAAAACGAGGCATTTCATCTTAATCCTCACGGGTGACAACGCATCTGCATTTTTATTCGTAATCGAAGATGGATAGCAACCACTAACATGATGCAGATGTTTATGGGCCACAGCAACCACTTACCATCAGGTGGACTGTGTGCTCTTTTGTCACCCTTATCCTATAAAAAATAAAATTGATAACTTCTATATTATAAATATTAGTTATCAATCTAAATTTAACTACTGCAAGATTATTCTTGCAGCAGTTAGGTTATCCTTGGCATAAGATAGTACTAAAATAACCAAAACGTCATCGTAATCCGATGATAACGTCAACACAGAACCGGACGAGTCAATCAAGACGGGGTTATTCCAGAAAGTCTGAAATGATATCACAATGGGTGAACTCCACAAAGGGTAACCCACTGATTAACAATCCACTCAAAGTCCAAGTCATGGATCCCCACTGCACCGGTGGTTGTGTCAAGTCCTAAAAAAGACTGTTTGCTTAGCGAGTTTCCGAGTGGTTCACTTCATATGCTTACATTATTTATTAGATTTTTTTATTCTTATAACTTTCTTTGCATTTTCCCATATTATCTACCTGAAATAGATATTAAAGTAAATCACTATTTTATTAAGTAAATTAATTTCTGATAATTACAAAAAACAATACATAATAAAACTCATATATCTAGTTAGCCTACTTACTCTAAGAATACAAATAATAAAAATAATGTTGTCCGACACTCGCGACCCACCCTTATACTATGTCAAACAATAGATGTATCGAATCGACTTATCAAATCGGACTACTAATACTAATACTATAATATATACTAATATAACTAACTAATAATACTACTAATCGGAATTTTTTTCACACGTGTTCTCTAATAAAAAGCGAATTACGGAAATCGAACCGTTTCATACTAAAAAGTATGGACGATTTCTATTAAAAAATGAATGATATTTAGGCGTAGATTGTTGCTTTTTGGTATCAATTAGTAAAAATAATAAATAGTGAATGTGTTGCCTATACTTTTATCTCACATTTTAACCAAAAAGATTTTCTAAAATAATAACGAAATGGCCTAGAGATTTAAAATCGAAAAGGCCGTTTTAAGTGCTTTTACAAATATCACACGGTGAAAATGTAGACCCATCTATTTTATTGAGGTTTTTTTTTTGTGGTGTCATTCAATGAAGTTAGTTCTTTAATATTTTTTAAAACCGTAACTGCCTATTTGCGCGTATCTTAAGGTACCGGCCTCTTAACAATTACACCGCCTTGCTTTCTTACTTGGTGCTATGTGTTTGGTTGCTGCCTTGGTGTCCTCACTGTGGTGCGCGAAACACGCTGTCCCGGGAGATAGCGGTGTAAAGAATGTTTAGTGCATGACTCTCCTTCCTATATGGTTAAACTTAGTAACAGTATTGTGTCGCAAGTAACTTTTAATTAATTTCTATTCTCATTTGAAGCTTTAGGTTTTCTTACAAAATATTGCGTGCTACAATGAGGCTTAGTAAAATCAATTAATTAATGAGAAATTATTAAATGTATGCATATATGCAAATTCTTTTTATCACGTCAATTAAATAATAATTAAAAAGAAAAAATTTATTTGAAATACATAAATTACGTTTTCATCAATCGTTAAATATTAATTTTAATTTCTAATTAAATATTATATAACACAATTTATTTAATTTGTTTTAATTTAATAAAAATAAAAATATCGTGCAGAAATTATGTAAAAAGAAAAGCTGACTTTTTACTTTTCATAAGAACTTGATACTAAAAAACTGAAAATCAATAATTTTATAGTCTAAAACATACTTGAAATTATAATATTTTGGTTGTTGTCGAAACATTACAAATATTTGTTCAACCTAGTAAAGTAAACAATTGTTTTTGTTGAAGAGGCATTCCTATTTACGATTATAATAATACATAATTGCAAGGAGACCCGAGGAAAGAAATGTTATGGAAAATGAAATGTCCTCAATGGAGACGTAAATGTCGCTTATCAGACAGAGCGTGATTAAATGTTGAATTTTAAACTATTTTTCCACAAATTCAACTCTTTAAATATAAGGATTTTACAAGTCTCCTTTATCTGTGATTTATTACACTATTATGCTACTGATATAAGGCAAAATATTTCAGAAAATTTTATATCTTGGCTAAACGAATGAATATTTATAAGTAATATGTCTAATTTTACTTTCTTTTTAACATATATTTATTTTATTTCTTTAAAAAAGATTTATAATTCAGCATTTATGCAAGAAAAAACATGAGATATAAAGAAGCAAACAGCGGCAATGATACGCGACGTTGCAAACTCTCATAGCCTCCAATGAGAAGGGGCCAACGCTCATGAAAACAAAGCCTGCATTAATAACTTCTCAAGGAAATATATGTACGTACGCTTTTGTTTCTAATGTTGACAATAAGGAACACCTTCGTAATATATTAATAATTTGAAACATTCGTTCAAGTCCCATTCTATTCACGACTGGTATGAGTTTGTCTGAATGATACTTTCATTCATTGGAATGGAACAAATAACTTTGCAAATTAAAATTGACGATACGTAAAAAACTTTTGGAACATTTAAATAATTAATTAATATATAAAATGACATTCAAGTTCGGTCATATTGCTACCATTATTTTATGAGCTGTCGCTACAAAATCCCACCTAGCGGCTTTCAACACAATGAATAAGCGTACTAAGAGGTGATATCAATTTGATTAGAACAAATCCTACCAGTTTCAAGCGCAGGCCAAAAGCCAGTCTTTTGGCGTTTTAGATGATACATTTTGGAAAGTGTGTGTAGGAATTTCATGACTTAACTCCTCTCTCTCCATTCCATTATCGCACCACCAGACCCACGGCTGTTCTCCACAGCTTTCTTGTCTGTATACTACGCATTCGAACCAAACGGTTTAGTTCGTTGTTCATAATGCTTACAGCAAAGGAGTGGAATAATTTGTCAGTATAATTATGTCTTTGCATTCAATTATAATGTAGGTATTTTCAAGGCAAGAGTTAATAGGCTTTTGTTAAGCTAAGTTAGTAAGTTCTGCTTGACTACTTACCATCAGGTGGGATAGTAGTCAAGAACTGACTTATAATAGTTAAAGGAGAGTTTAAATCAAGACCCTAAAGGGCTACGCTTATACGTATAAATACTTATATGTGTCTAAAGTAAAGTAAAGTAACACAACCTATATACTCATACGCCCTACTGCTGGGCACAAGCCTCCTCTCATTTCTGAGAGGCTTTTAGGGCAGTAAAAGTTTCTCCACACTGGTCTAATGCGTGTTGACGAACTTCACATGTCTTCGGAATATTTTTTTTCTTATTTTTTAGAAATGATGGTTTCCTCACGATGTTTTCATGCACCACTGAGCACGTGGTGCACCATCACTTAAAATTTCAATTTACAATTTTACTAGTGCCGGCGGGGATCGAATCCGGGTTGCTCACGTACTGTAAAATTTACAGCGAGCGCTTAGTTACCACGGCTCTGTGAGTGTATATTAATTTTATTTATCCAAATGTTAACATAAAGTGACCGCAATATTAAGTCTCTAATTATTTTAAATTACTTATAGAAAATATATGAAAAATTAAAAGAAGGTTAATAGTATATAATATACATGCCACTACGTAAGTCATTCATGAAAATACCTAATAAATATGATTGTTCCGAATTCGCGTGATTTTGTGCGCGAACAAGTAATTATGTGCGTCCACGACAAGAAAAAATCATGAATATTTAAAATTTAATTTAAGTTCACATCTCACTGTATATAATTTATTATGCACGGTAATCCGATACGATCGGAGAGAGATCAGGCGCAAGACCAACGGCTTTACGTGCTTTCCGGGGCACGGGGGTGAAACATCGCCAACTTCCTGACTCCGGGTTGCTATTTAGAATTTCTTGACAGAGAAACTCAATAATTTATTTTGAGTCGACGCGGGATTCAAACAGAGACCTCATGATCAGCAACCGCAATCACTAGATCAACGATGCAGTCAATTGTTTTCATAAGGATATTGTGGCGGTGTAAGAATATTCACTAGGCCATTGTAAGATATGACTGAAGGAAATTGAACCAAGAGATGGGCAGCGGTATCTTCTTGATAACAACTGAAAATAGTAAAAAAGCTGCGGTTGCCAAACCACGTGCCAAGCGTGGCAACCATGGCAAAGTCCTTCCTATGGCGTAATCTATGAGGAGGCCTATTTTCAGTAGTAGCCTTTTATAAATTGTGATGGATGAATGGAATACAAGAATATAAATAGTTGTTTTATCTATAGAATCACAACTTCAATAAGTAATAGGAATGGTTATCTGTCTTGATATTTATGTACATTTTGTTAGCCCTGACAAATTATGTCCGTATTGATGTATGTTTCGTGTATTTGTTTATTCTCTTGTGAACGTAGGACATTCATATTAAGTTGGTTTGTTACGTTTAAGTAATCAAATATATTTTATGAAAATCTAAGTAACACAATTGTAACATATTCTTGTCTTCTAAATAATTAGTTGATCTGAAACGATATTGCTATCTTTAGTAACCATCATACCACATTACTGACACACATCACTGGTGATAACTTGGTAACACTACAGGCGGTGGCGGTAACACATTACTGGTGGTAGAACTCATTTTCTGCCGTGTAGTACATCTGGGTACATACGATTTTCTATTCGTATTTTGGTCTGAAGGGTATAAAAACCAATAAAATTATAGGTTGTGAGTCATTCCACTTAAGTCCTCAAAGGCGAAAATAGATTAGTAGCCTTTTTTGTTTGAATTTCACTGCATATGTCCATAGACTGTAGTAGCCACTTACCATTTGTGGATTGTAAGTACCTTTGTCACTTTTGTTTTATATAAAAAAAAAAAAAACTTTAATCAATGTGCTATTTTAAGTCCGCATTTGAATTCACATTACAACTAGCAAGTATTTATTGGAACACTGGCCCATATTCACCAATTTTTTAACATCGTATATAGCAGCTTTATTATGGTTGTAGCACGAATGGGTCGGCTTTACCGGGAAGGACCACGCTCTCACGGAATACCAGCGTAAAATAGCAGGTCAATGTTGCTGTGTTTTGGTATGGTGAGTGTAGAGAACCTTTTTACTTGAAATGAGCCATTCCATCTTAGTCCTCAGGGGTTCCAACGCATCTACATTTTGATTCCTAATCGACGATAGATTGTGCATGTTTGTCACCCTTATTCTAATAACAAAAAAAAGACTTAGTAGCTTACCTACGAGTACATAGTGTTATGTCTATCTTTGTTTGTTGTACTGAGATTACGAGTTAATAATAGTGACCGTTTTACTCTTTCATAGAAACTTTGTATTAATTAGTTTAAACGTATTTAGAACCAAAGAAAAACTTAAAAATTTGTCAAATTCAATATCTAAATGAAGTGATAGGAAGATAACATCCCTAAATGGTTAAATATACCGGGTTAATGCACCCGGAGCTGGTAATTTCTTGGTGATGATGCCCCAGCACGAGTCAGTGAAATATAGATTCAGTGTTTTCGAATGGATTTTTCGCTATGAGTCTCGTCATATGGCCGAAAATAATTATTCGCAAAAAACTGGTAAGCTCTCTTTTTATGAAAAATATAATATCACAAACAAATCACATATTTACACGTATGGCATATCTGTATAAATTAGTAATGAATGAATGGTTATACTATCATACAATAATTAAAAGAAATAGAACCCCAGAGACTGGTAGTTATATTTTATGGTATGAGTTTGTCTGAATGAAACTTTTATTCATTGGAATGGAACAAATAACTTTGCAAATTAAAATTGACGATACGTGAAAAACTTTTGGAACATTTAAATAATTTATTAATAAATAAAATAACATTCAAGTTCGGTCATGCATAGAATATTGCTACCATTATTTTATGAGATGGAGCTACAAAATGCCACCTAGCGGCTTTCAACACAATGAATAAGCGTACTAAGAGGTGACACCAATTTGATTAGATCAAATCATACCAGTTTCAAGCGCAGGCCAACAACCAGACTTTTAGCATTTTAGATGATATATTTTGGAAAGTGTGTGTAGGAATTTCATGACTTAATTCCTCTCTCTCCATTCCATTATCGCACCATCAGACCCACGGCTGCTCTCCACACCTTTATTGTCTGTATACCACGCATTCAAACCAAACGGTTTGGTTCGTTGTTCATAATGCGTACAGCAATGGAGTGGAATAACTTGTCTTTCCATTCAATTATAATGTGGGTGTTTTCAAGGCAAGAGTTAATAGGCTTTTGGTAAGCTAATTTAGAGAGTTTTACTGTCTTCGGGTGCTCGACTACTTACCATCAGGTGGGATAGTAGTCAAGAACTGGCTTATAATAGTTAAAAGAGAGTTTAAATCAAGACCTTAAAGGGCTACGCTTATACGTATATATACTTATATGTGTCTAAAGTAAAGTAAAGTAACACAGCCTATATACTTATACGCCCTACTGCTGGGCGCAAGCCTCCTCTCATTTCTGAGAGGGTTTTAAGGCAGTAATAGGTTCTCCACACTGGTCTCATGCGTGTTGACGAACTTCACATGTCTTCGGAATATTTTTTTTCTTATTTCTCAGAAATGCTGGTTTCCTCACGATGTTTTCATGCACCGCTGAGCACGTCATAAACCGTCACTTACAATTTCAATTTACAATTTTACTAGTGCCGGCGGGGATCGAATCCGTGTTGCTCACGTACTGTAAAATTTACAGCGAGCGCTTAGTTACCACGGCTCTGTCAGTGTATATTAATTTTATTTGTCCAAATATTAACATCAAGTGATCGCAATGTTAAGTCTTTAATTATTTTCAATTACTTATTTAAAAGAAAATTAATGGTATATAAGATATAAGTCATTCATGAAAATACCTAATAAATATGATTGTTCCGAATTCGCGTGTTTTTGTGCGCGTACAAGTTATTATGTGCGTCCACGATAAAAAAAAATCATCAATATTTTAAATTTAATTTAAGTTCACATCTCACGGTATATAATTTATTATGCACGGTAATCCGATACGACCGGAGAGAGATCAGACGCAAGACCAACGGCTTCACGCGCTTTCCGGGGCACGGGGGTGAAACATCGCCAACTTCCTGACTCCGGGTTGCTATTTAGAATTTCTTGACAGAAAAACCTAATAATTTATTTTGACCCGACGCGAGATTCAAACCCGAGACCTCATGATCAGCAACCGCAATCACTAGATCAACGATGCAGTCAATTGTTTTCATAAGGATATTGTGGCGGTGTAAGAATATTCACTAGGCCATTGTAAGATGTGACAGAAGGAAATTGAACCAAGAGATGGGCAGCGGTATCTTCTTGATAACAACTGAAAATAGTAAAAAAGCTGCGGTTGCCAAACCACGTGCCAAGCGTGGCAACCATGGCAAAGTCCTTCCTATGGCATAATCTATGAGGAGGCCTATTTTCAGTAGTAGCCTTTTATAAATTGTGATGGATGAATGGAATACAAGGATATAAATAGTTGTTTTAGCTATAGAATCACAACTTCAATAAGTAATAGGAATGGTTATCTGTCTTGATATTTATGTACATTTTGTTAGCCCTGACAAATTAAGTCCGTATTGATGTATGTTTCGTGTATTTGTTTATTCTCTTGTGAACGTAGGATTTTCATATTAAGTTGGTTTGTTACGTTTAAGTAATCAAATATATTTTATGAAAATCTAAGTAACACAATGGTAACGTATTCTTGTCTTCTGAATAATTAGTTTATCTTTAACAAATATTGCTATCTTTAGTAACCATCAAACCACATTACTGACACACATAACTGGTGATAACTTGGTAACACTGCTGGCGGTGGCGGTAACACATTACTGGTGGTAGAACTCATTTTCTGCCGTGTAGTACATCTGGCTACATACCATTTCCTATTGGTATTTTGGTCTGAAGGATATAAAAAACCAGTAAAATTATACGTTGTGAGGCATTCCACTTAAGTACTCAAAGGCGAAAATAGATCAGTAGCCTTTTTTGTTTGAATTTGACTGCATATGTCCATAGGCTGTAGTAGCCACTTACCATTTGTGGATTGTAAGTACCTTTGTCACTTTTGTTTTATATAAAAAAACTTTAATCAATGTGCTATTTTAAGTCCGCATTTGAATTCACATTACAACTAGCAAGTATTTATTGGAAGATTGGCCCATATTCACCAATTTTTTTAACATCGTAGATAGCAGCTTTATTATGGTTGTAGCACGAATGGGTCGGCTTTACCGAGAAGGAAAACGCTCTCACAGAATACCAGCGTAAAATAGCAGGTCAATGTTGCTGTGTTTTGTATGGTGAATGTAGACAACCTTTTTACTTGAAATGAGCCATTCCATCTTAGTCCTCAGGGGTTCCAACGCATCTACATTTTGATTCTTAATCGACGATAGATTGTGCACGTTTGTCACCCTTATTCTAATAACAAAAATAAGACTTGGTAGCTCACCTACGAGTACATAGTGTTATGTCTATCTTTGTTTGTTGTACTGAGATTACGAGTTAATAATAGTGACCGTTTTACTCTTTCATAGAAACTTTGGATTAATTTGTTTAAACGAATTTAGAACCAAAGAAAAACTTAAAAATTTGTCAAATTCAATATCTAAATGAAGACATAGGAAGATAACATCCCTAAATGGTTAAATATACCGGGTTAATGCACCCGGAGCTGGTAACTTCTTGGTAATGATGCCCCAGGACGAGTCAGTGAAATATAGATTCAGTGTTTTCGAATGGATTTTTCGCTATGAGTCTCGTCATATGGCCGAAAATAATTATTCGTAAAAAACTGTTAAGCTCCCTTTTTTATCAAAAATATAATATCACAAACAAATCACATATTTACACGTATGGCATATCTGTATACATTAGTAATACGGTTTATCGCCGAATGGTTATACTATCATACAATCATAAAAAGAAATAGGACCTCAGAGACAGATAGTTATATTTTATGTAGTATGTTGTGATTTATTTACGTGCCACATATTCTAATATTTACGCAACAGCTTACTTGTGATTGTGCTGCAAAATAGCACAAAACAATTTAGATGTTGTCTATAGCCACCACCAAGGTTTGCTATAAAGCACGGCCTTTAGTTACTTACATTCATTTATATACTGCTATACAGGTCATACTTACTAAACTAAACTACACAGGTATTTTTACTAGTCCTCTGTCTACTTAAAAGTTTATTCGAGTTATAGAGTCGACACAATGCCATATCAATTTTCTGATTCGTTGAGCTGTCTGTTACTAATGTGTTATTGCAGGTGACGGCTCAGGGGCACAGTGGCTAATCGTATAACTGTGGCGGGCTGAATCAAGCACAGAACAAGAAGTATTTGTATAGCGTAAAATATTTACTGTTTCAGGATTTGATGTTTAGCCATGTAAAATGTGTACATACATACTTCGTACAAGAACTCTCATGTCTAATGCCGAAAGAGGTAAACAGAGATTACTAACTTCTATTTGGCAAGATTATTTATATACCTCTCCCAACAATTCACGCATTCATGCTATTTGGTTAAGGGTAATATTAAATTGGCCCATTTTCAATGTATAGCTAATTTGGTCGACAAACTTCTGTCTACGATGTCCCTCGCCGTCTTTGCCAAGCGCATCTGCAGTATAAATTTACTTTTTTTTTTCATAATTTCTATGTGTCCAAGCCACCGAAGCATACTTTTCTTAATTGTAGTCAAAATTTTATCGCAAACCACACTTTTCTCCTATCAAACAATATACTATAATTTAGAGACACAACTAAGATTTTTCTCAATGACCGCATTTCTACAACATTAATTTTATTCTGATACATTAAGGTTAAATTTCAATATGATGTTAAATGATGTGGAGTTAACCATTTTTAATAAAAATTATGAAAAAAGGCATCTTTGTTAGTTATAGACTCTTATGGCGTAGATAAACTCCGAGCATATCTCTCTTCACATAAATCCTTAAGACCATTTTCTTCTGTGTGATTCTTGCACGGCGCCATTTCGTTAAAGTTGGTTCATAATAGAAGCACCAAATAGTTAACTGTCTATTTTTTTGCAAAATTATAGTTATATAGCCAGCTCACGTCCTCCTTGAACTACCGTAGGCAACTACCAAGTAGGTACTCTAGCGTACCGGGATCGCTCCACAAGAACTTTTAAAGAAGTTGTTAAAATTTTTTCATAAACAAGCATGTCTTGAAAAGCATTAATACCTGCTGATACGTGTAGTGGCGGTCAAGAATATCCACTACCCCATATCCTCCCGTGGGTGTCGTAAAAGGCGACAAAGGGAAATAGCCAGGAGATGGGCAGCAGCATCTTCCTGATAATAGCCAAATGACAATAAAAAAACTGCGGTTGCCAACCCGCTCGCCAAGCGTGGCAACTATGGCAAATACCCCCCAATGATGAGAGCAACAAAAAAACGGCCCCCAGTCCCCGGCGGCCCCGCTATTCCTGGCTACGGTGGCGACCATGGTAACGGCGGGGCAGGGGGTGCTAAGAATCTCCGGTGGAGGTACGGTTGCCACCTTAGACGACTCGACCTGGCAACGTACAACGCACTCACCCTGAGGACTGACGAGAAGATCGTGGAGCTGGAAGAAGAGATAGACAAGTTGCGCTGGCATATTATAGGATTATCTGAAGTCCGAAGAGAGGGGGAGGACACGGTAATCCTCGAATCCGGCAACTTGCTCTATCACCGGGAGGGCGACCATCTGTCCCAAGGAGGTGTCGGATTTATCGTCCACAAGTCTCTCGTTAACAACGTTGTAAAAATCGGGAGTGTGTCGACGAGGGTTGCGTACCTTATACTCAGAATCACCAAACGGTATTCGCTGAAGGTCATACAGGTTTACGCACCAACCTCGGCACACCCCGATGAGGAGGTGGAGGAAATGTATGAGGATATCTCTAGAGCCATGCATTCCTCCAAAACCCAATATACGGTGTTAATGGGAGACTTCAATGCAAAACTAGGCACAAGAGAGAACGGTGAGCTGAAAGTAGGGAAATTTGGAATAGGGCAACGGAACCCAAGGGGCCAGCAGCTGGCCGACTTCATGGAGAAAGGGGGACTCTTTATGATGAGCTCTTTCTTCCAGAAGCGGCCCCACAGGAAGTGGACCTGGTCGAGCCCCGACGGTTCCACAAAAAATGAGATTGACTTCATTATGACGACCAGACGACAACTGTTCAGTGATGTCTCCGTGATCGCGAGGGTGAAAACTGGTAGCGATCACCGAATGGTTAGAGGCACACTGAACCTAAACGTTAAGTTGGAGAGGTCTCGTCTAATGAAGTCAACGCTCCGTCCCCCTCGTGCTCTGTTTCAAAGTCCCGAAACCTTTCAGCTCGAGTTACAAAACCGTTTTCAGTGCCTAGACGACTGCAATGAAGTGGACGATATGAATGACAAGCTCGTGGAAACTGTCCATGCGGTTGGAGCTAAGTTCTGCAAGACCCGCCGCAGAAGAACACAAAAACTCTCCGATCACACTCTTAATCTCATGGCTGTTAGACGGGAGATGAAGCTACATTCTTCAACAGACTTGACAGCATACAGGCATCTGAACAGACAGATCTCCAAATGCATGCGGCGGGACTTACGCAACTTCAATACAGCTCGTATTGAAGAAGCGATCGAGCGGAACCAAGGCTCCAAAGTCTTTGCCAGAGATCTGTCTGCCAGAAAGAGCCAACTGTCAAAGCTGAAGACAGAATGTGGCAGCATCGTTTCCGGGACACCTGAGATTTTGAGTGAGATTGAGAGGTTCTATGGGCAGCTGTACACATCATCGTTGGAGCCACACGCAAGTGTGAGTAACGATCCAAGAGCGAGTCTCATCCGACACTATTCCGAAGATATCCCGGATGTCAGTCTGAGCGAGATTAGGATGGCTCTCCAGCACCTTAAAAACGGTAAGGCCCCAGGCGAGGATGGAATTACAGCGGAGCTTCTGAAAGCGGGTGGAAGACCGGTACTTGAAGTCCTTCAGAAGCTCTTTAATTCCGTCCTCCATGGTGGCATTACACCGGAGGCGTGGAGCAGAAGTGCGGTGGTCTTGTTCTTCAAGAAAGGTGACAACGCTCTCTTGAAGAACTACAGACCGATTTCCCTTCTGAGCCGCGTCTACGTGCTGTTTTCGAGAGTCATTACGAATCGTCTCGCGCGCAGACTTGACGACTTCCAGCCTCCCGAACAAGCCGGTTTCCGAAAGGGCTTTAGCACCATAGACCACATACATACCCTTCGGCAAGTTGTACAGAAGTCCGAAGAGTACAATTTGCCACTATGTCTGGCGTATGTGGACTATGAGAAAGCCTTTGATTCCGTCGAAATTTGGGCGGTGCTGCAGTCCCTTCAGCGGTGCCAAGTTGACTGTCGGTATATCGAAGTGTTGAAGTGCTTGTACAGTAGGGCTACGATGGCTATCCGAGTACAGAACCAGAGTACGAAACCTATCCAATTGCAGAGAGGTGTAAGACAGGGTGACGTCATATCCCCGAAACTCTTCACCGCTGCATTGGAAGACGTTTTCAAGCTTCTGGACTGGAAAGGATACGGTATCAACATCAATGGCGAGTACATCACTCACCTTCGATTTGCCGACGATATAGTCCTTATGGCAGAATCGCTGGAGGACCTAAGCACTATGCTCAATGACCTCAATAGTGTTTCCCAACGGATAGGTCTTAAGATGAACATGGACAAAACTAAGATCATGTTTAATGTCCATGTCACACCTATGCCGATAGTTGTTGGGAACACTAAGCTCGAAGTTGTTGACGAGTATGTTTACCTGGGACAAATAGTCCGACTGGGTAAGTCCAACTTCGACCGAGAGGTCAATCGACGGATTCAACTCGGCTGGGCAGCGTTCGGGAAGCTACGACACATCTTCTCGTCAGACATACCTCAAAACCTTAAAACGAAATTGTACAACCAGTGCGTGTTGCCAGTGATGACTTACGGAACTGAGACGTGGTCCTTCACTGCTGGCCGTATGAGGAAGCTCAAGGTCGCTCAGCGAGCTATGGAGAGGGCTATGCTCGGAGTTTCTCTGCGTGATAAACTCGGAAATGAGGATATCCGCAGTAGAACCAGAGTGACCGACATAGCCCAACGGATTAGTAAGCTGAAGTGGCAGTGGGCCGGCCATATAGCTCGAAGAACCGACAACCGATGGGGAAGAAAGGTTCTCGAGTGGCAGCCTCGTACCGGTAGGCGAAGTGTAGGGCGTCCCCCCACGAGATGGAGTGACGACCTGGTAAGACATGCAGGAAGTCGATGGATGCAGGTGGCTCAGGACCGTGTTTTGTGGCATTCTTTGGGGGAGGCCTATGTTCAGCAGTGGACTTGTGAAGGGCTGTAATGATGATGATGATGATGATACGTGAAAATTGCGCTTCGTCGTGAAGTTGCAAAAATCAACCAGTTTAGAGCTCAAACTAAAATATAACATATTAATAGCTACTTAATACGTACACGTATTTTTGCCTCGGCAGTCAAATTACTCTATAACAGATTGGTATCGATCCACCCATCGGTCTATCAGCTAATCAGTTTGCGCGACACCCGTCTTGACAGTTAGTCTTTAATGATGGTTAGAATTACTGCATCTAATAGCCAGTTTGGCAGCTAGGCTGGCAAGGCCGGGCTGCAGATGGCAGCACCCATCCATCTTCTCTATTGAAATTAGGATGTTTTTTTAAATTCAATAGCCTCGCGAATCATCCTTGGTAGGAATCGGTGTTCTTTTGCGACGATTTGTGGTTTATCAATTCTAGTGTAATGGCGGGGACGATATAGAACCTTTTTACACACTGCAGACTTCCGGGAACGTCGGTGCTTCAAGTCAGTTTTGTCGGTTTTCTCTAATAAATTTTCGAGTGCACTAATTATTTCTTGAGTGATCGATAATTTTAATTGGCAGCTGACCTTTTTCCGCGAATGATAATCTTTAGTTTCTTTTGATAGTCCTTTTTTGAATTCACAAAATCAATTATAAACCAGTAGGTTCAGCTTCACTGAAATAGGAGACAAAATCTAAAAACTTTCTTGGTGCTTTAAAACTTTTTTATAAACACATGTCCTATATTCAAACGTCCGTTCTTTCGCCTAAAACGAATTCCCGCCCAAAGTAGCCGCCTTTTACGACATCTTCTAAAGACTTACTCTCCTCGAATCTGGGTGAAATCCCAATCAGAATTCATTAGTGAAAAGTCCAACGACCATTGATGGGGTTCCCAGTTCACATGTTCTCTAGCCCATTGCAGAATTCATCCACGATTTCCTATTCTTAGAGCTGGAACCTGAAGTGGTTTACGAGCATGAAAGTTAGCTCCGAGCTGTCTCTTCTTCATAGTTTGATCACTTACAAGCACCTGATGTTCTGACTGTAGTTTTGGGATAATTCTCGCAGCAATATGCAAAATATGGTGTGGTCCGGGTGTAGTAATTCGGCTTGGTCTTGGATGTCTCTCCCCCGTGGCATGATAGTGTGACCACAACCTCGAAATCATATTTTGCCAGGTGCTTATTGCTCTAGCGACGTCACGTTGAAAAGCACCAGCGTGCGTGTATTGCCACTGTTCTGAACATAACTTCTCCAGTGAAATGTCAACGTTGCATTGCAATCAAATGTCAAATTATCACAATCATCCGAAGTTGAAACAAAAAGATGTTTAAATTGTGGTTTTTAACAAAAAAAAAAACAATTACTTTTTATATATTTTTTTTGCAAATAAACTATATTATAATTTATAATACTAAAACTAGAAACTTAATTATCATAATATAGTCCTACTCCCCGCGGTATCGTGCCAAGAACGCTGGCTGCGTTTCCCCGCTGAATGGCTATACTTAGCCTTTGAGCGAGAAAAGAACCAGCCCTCTTATTACCAGCAGCATTGATTGAATTTGCTTAAATTTTATAATTTATTTAATTTATTCAACAATTCACTAAAATGTATACCACTGACACATTTTATTTTTTCTTTAATTTATATTTAATATTTTTTTTGATAAAACTTTAATAAACCTGGAATAAAGGACGAATATTTTGATATTAAAACATTTTAAAATGGCCAGAACTTTTGTTATTTGTAGTTGAACAATGTTATTGATAATATCCCTATACCGTAGTTTATGTGCTTAGTTACTCCAATCAAATTCTACTTAAATCTGCTAGATATTTTTGTTTTGCATAAACAGTTTTGTTTTAAATAAAACAAATTCCAAACACAAAAACACTTCTGCTATATTCTAAGGCACAATAAGTTAGGTTTGCGTGCCAGGACAACAAACACTTCAAACCTCATGAACATGGGTGCTTTAAAGTATTTTGTGATTAATTAATTACTTAATTTATATAGATTAAATTCGATATGGAACTAGCTTTATTTAATGTAAAGTGTTTCCGGAAATAATATAAGAAATCATTAAGCAAAATATTCATTTTTGTGAAAGCTGCCCAACTACACGTTCAGAGTAAATAAATGGTGAGCTGATGGTTTTTGCTGTATGTGTACCGATATTTTAAAGTCCTACATTGTCGCCACATTTTATATAGAATAAGGGTCACAAACAAGATCACAATCCACCTGATCGTACGTGGGTATTGTAGCACATGGACATCTCACTAATCATCACCAAGATGGAAAGTGTCGTTCTCAGTTAATGGGAGCTCCGGTCCTCTATACTTACCATACAAAACACAGCAGTATTTAGTTCTTTTTTACACTGGCATTCTGTGAGAGCGTGGTTCTTTCCCGGTCGAGCCGACACATTTGTACTACACCCATAATGTAGCAGCAGCGTAGTCTTAACATGTATTACGTCGGAGCAAAAGTTTCTTCGTATTTTTTTCTATAGAATAAGGGTGACAAACGAGCACACAGTACACCTGATGGTAAATGGTTGCTGTGGCCCATAGACATCTACATCTATCTTCGTTTTCGAATTAAAATGCAGATGCGTTGTCACATAGAATGCCTCTTTTTCAGTAAAAAGGGTCTCCGGTTCTCTACACTTACCATACGAAACACAGCAGCATTAAGCTGCTATTTCACGCTGGTATTCTGTGAGAGCTTATTCCTTCCCCGGTCGAGTTGACCCATTCGTGCTAAAACTATACTATTAATATAGCTGTAGCATGGCTCTACCAGGTATAAAATATATACAAATTCAAGATAATTTTCAAATATTAATTACATATAATTATAATATATATGTGCCATTCTGTAAGATAACTTATTGTTCTCTTGTAGGTAGTGACATAACCCCGTTTCTGTAGAAATCTTGAGATAATGGATCAAAAAAATGCGTCAAGTAGATTTGACAGTCCTCTCTTGATGTTAACTTAACATTACCCAAACAATTCTGAGGGCTCAAGGTTAGGACTATATGGCGGATGCATTAACATTTCCCAACCAAGCTCTCTCAATTTTTTCTGACTGGCCAAAGATGTGTGTGGTCTGGCGTTATCATGAAGAAAGACCACTCCTTTTCTGTTGATCAATTCCAGCCGTTTTTTTTTTCAATTTCTTGATAGAGTCCTATTAGTTGTCGGCAGTAGAAATCCGAAACGATAGTTTTGCCTAGCGGTAAAAACTCACAATAAACGATGTCCTTCCAATCACATCATACACTCAGCATCACCTTTTTGCATGTTAATTCGGGTTTCGCTTCAGTCTGTGGAGCATGACTACCCTTTGACCACGATCTTTTTCACACTTTCTTGTCTTAAGTGATTCATTTTTCATTACTAGTGATCAATCTTTTCAAAAATGGTTTGGTTTCATTATATTTCAATGGATAATCGCAAATGAGTGCAGGATTCATTAGAGTTCTTTCAGTGAGTACCTACTCTTTGGTGTAGTACCAAAATATCTAGCTTTTTTGTATAGTCAGACTTTTTCAAATTGGTTAAAATTGTTTTGTAGTCAATTCTCAATTCCTCAGCTATGTCGTAACTACTAATGTGCCGATCTTGCTCTATTCTATCAAAAATGGCATCGACTTTATCCGTATGAGGGCGACCAGAGCGAGCTGCATCTTTGACATCAAAATTCCCGCAAGGAAAGCGCTTGAACGAAATTTGTGCTACTACTTTGTGTACTGACACTGCATTAGGTCCATAAACGTCATAGTTTTTTTTTGCGGCTTGAGTCAGATTTTCCATATTTGTAATAAAACTTCTAAATGTATAAACTTTCTATGTTATATCTCTCATATTGGCGGACAGAAAAACAATTTAAAATTGGCGGATAGTTGTCTTTTTTTATTTATGTCCTACTAGTATTGATACTAAAACCAGCTAAATAGAAACAAAACAACCAAAGAGATTTTTCATAAATTTTACACAAACATAATACGAAGAAACTTTTTCTCCGACCAGAAATTAAGAAAATTTTCTTCTAATATATAAAATTTTCCTATATTATATTACATTTCTTAGAGTCTATAATATAACTTATGTTTAAGAACAAAGTTATCGTGTTGTTATACGAGCGTCAGCTGAAAATTTCCGAGGCTAAATAAACAGAAATTAATCGCAGGGAGCCAAAGCCTAGCCTTTAAATTCTCTCTCCAAAGTTTGCAACGGGGGTATTGTATTTTTGAAAGAATCCGTTACTAATTTATAATCTCCCTTTCTATAAAATGTCATGACATTTTTTTACAAGGGTAGGCTTGTGACTTGGCAATAATTTAGGTATTTTTCAACAAACAGCCTTTTTACCCTTGCCTTGATTGAAGATTATGTATTCTAATATTTCACAATAAATATGTGGCAAAAAGTTGTTCCAAATTGTCTTTAAAGTAATAAAAAAAAATTGCGCTTAATACAGAAAGACTCTCGTGAGTAAATACTTTTCAACCGCTGTTTTTTTTTTACTAATTAATGCTCTTTTTTAACAAGAAATTATTTAAAATTCAAATGTATAAAAATGCTGTAATGACTTGCACAATATCATATTTTTACAGTTTAGTTATTTAGGATGTGAAGATAATAATGGTTCTAGATTTGTCACTCAGCTGTTCCATATTGAAAATCCTTTGGTAGAATTGCAAATATACACAATATTTTTAGCCATTCTAGTATATTTTTGAAATAAAAATATTGAATAAAACTACTTTTACGGATTTTATCGCGTTTAATTAAGTTATTTTATACTCCCGACTTTTCGGTTGCTTTCCAGCAACCGTGGTCATGGGGGACTGAGGTGATTGACGTCCCGATGTCAAAGTTAACCCGGAGTACCTTCAGCTTTTTAATTATTAATTTTGGTCCGATCTACGCAGAATGAACTAACTGTGACTTGCAGTGCTATGCTTGGGTTTAGTTTTAATTTTATGAATTATAGGATCCCCAGCCTCCCTCTCTATTGAAATTAGGTATTAGCCAAACCGCCGAAGTTGTATGGGTTACCAAAAATACACAAACCAAACGCTCCATTACGTCCAATAGTGAGTCAGATCGATTCGCCAACTTACAGATTGGCTCAACACTTAGCAAAGTACTATCATCACTCAGAGGACATACAAGAGCACACACTAAGGATTCATACCATTTTGTCAGTGAGATAAAAGACCTGTGTCTTACTGACAATGAAACTATGATCAGTTTTTGATGTTCAGTCTCTATTTACATGCCTACCTGTTGAAGACTGCATCTCAATTGTAACTAGGAAACTAGAGGAAAACAACATGCCAGCAGAATATGCAGTATTACTCAGACATTGCCTTACATCTGGCTATCTATTGTGGAAGGAACAGTTTTACGAGCAAGTAGATGGTGTTGCGATGGGCTCACCGATATCTCCCATTGTCGCCGATATTTTCATTGAGGACTTTGAGGAGAAAGCCCTGCTTACTGTACCAGTAACTCCAAGTTTCTACAAGCGGTACGTAGACGATTCTTTCACAATTTTACCATCAGACAAAGTAACTGCATTTTTAGCACATCTTAATTCCATAAACTCTAAAATTCAATTTACTATGGATAAGAGGCAAATAATTCTTTAGCTTTCCTAGATGTGTTAATCATTAGAAATCCTAATAACACCGTAGGTTACACTGTGTATAGAAAAAAGACCCATACAAACCGATACTTAAACGGTGAATCCCACCATCACCCTTCACAGTTAGCTACCGTGGGCAAATCTTTGTTGCAGAGAGTACGAGGGATCGATGACAGCAAACACCTGGCCGCCGAGCTTCAGCACGTCAAGCAGGTTCTGCACGACAACAAGCTTCGGGTTCCGCGCCTACGTCACAGTGATCGAGTGAAGCCAGCCACAGTCGAGCGTGTGCCTGATGTATTACCATATGTCAGAGGTGTCACAGACAAGATTGGCTACTTCTTGAAGCGAGCTTCTATTAGAACATTCTTCAAGGCGCCGAAGAAGATTAGTAAGTTCTTACCATCCGTCAAGTGCAATATTCCTCTACAAGATGCAGGAGTATACAAGCTTGATTGTGAGTGTGGTCTCTCATAATAGGGCAAACAAAACGATCAATAAAAACCCGCGTAAAAGAACACATAGCTGACGTGAAGCGCCAACGTTCCGGGAAGTCTGCAGTTTGTGATCATATCCTAGACGGCCCCCGCCATTACATTAGATTTAATAAACCACAAGTTTTCGCAAAAGAACATCGATTCCTGCCAAGGATGATACGTGATGCTATTGAAATTAAAAAACATCCTAATTTCAATAGAGAGGGAGGCTGGGTACTACCACCTGCTTGGGATCCTGTAATTCATAAAATTAAAATTAAACCCAAGCATACCACTGCAAGACTTCAAGACACAGTTTATTCTGCGTAGATCGGACCAAAATTAATATTTAAAAGTCTGAAGGTACTCCGGGTTAACTTTGACATCGGGACGTCAATCACCTCAGTCTCCCGTGACCACGGTTGCTGGAAAGGAATAGAAACGTCGGGAATATAAAATAACTTAATTAAACGCGATAAAATCCGTAAAAGTAGTTTTATTCAATGTGTAGTGTTCGCGTAAATATAAGAAATCAGAATTAAAAATAGATAAAATACAGAAAAAAGTAATGGAATAGGCAAAATAAATATTAAACGTATAGTAGCGGTGTAAGAAAACCATAACTCAAATCGTCCCGAAAGTATCGTAAGAGGAAACTGAAACAGGAGATGAGCAGTATTCATTATAACAACTCAAAATTATAAAATCTGCGGTTCCCAACCCTTCTGCCAACCATGGCAACTATGGCCTAAATCCCTTCTCTCGTGTAGCAATCTATAGGGTAGGGCTGATGCGATGTGATGTTTACTTATAATAGCAGTGTACTTTTATAGCCTGTAACGCTGTAATGGGGCTAATGGATTGTAAATAAATAATAGAATTTAATTAACATCTCAACCCTTTAAGGGTCCAAAATTGATATGAGAGTGTAGTCTTTAACATGGTACATATTCAATAGCGATTTTATGATTATTTCTTTATACATTCGATACGTTCGATTTTATAAAATCAAATTAAAAAACAAATTAACAGTCTACGTAATCGTTAGTGGCTAATGTAACTCATGAGAACTGAATCCAACAGAAAAAAATAAATAAAAGGCCGTTGCCATTTTTGAAGACTAAAATGGGATATCTTTTGACCTTATGACCTTCAGACTTGAATGAACACAGGAAGGATCACACTGCTGCTTAACTCCGGAAATAGAAGGGTTGTACCTACTTAGATGAAATTATAGACACAAAAGATGTCCCCTACACCATGTTTAGAACCCACCTTGTTTGATAATCTTAGAAATAATATTATAAGAGAATAGATATCTAAGAAATATACAGAGTTCATATATTATGTTTAATTAAATCTACACTCGGCGAATATGCTATTACATATTCATCAAATTTACTTCATGCGTATAGCTAAAGAAAACATTATTTTTAAATTTTACTGCCTGAATGTGGGGGTTATTCAAATTTAAAATGATTCTTAAATGTAAAACTTAATCTGAAACATAAATTTCGTATGTAAGACTGAAGGAATATAATAGCCTCCTACTTTTCTGAATAAACAAAAATGAGACTGCATTGTATTCTAGTAGACAAAAATTTTGCTTTGTACTAACTTCTAAATGTAAAAGAAACGTTTTCATTTTCAAAATCTTGCAACTAAGATAACAATCAAATATATAACAAACACATAAAATGTACATATTTACCGACGCTATAGAAACAACGGCAACCTCAAACAGATATAGATTAAGCAGCTGTAAAAATATTTTCGGTTTATTTATTTATACGTTAACTAACATAAACTATATTATTTATTTACTGAGAACTATATTTTGTGAAAAAAGTAAAGTAATTATTCCTATTACTGGATACTTATTTTATTTGTTTTCTCGCGGTATCTAAAAAGAAGTGTCCACCGCGTCGCACTAATGCGTATTTCAAAATACATATGTCGACGAAATATTTATGATTATTCAAACATGCAAGCTCTCTCTACATATTTTCCCTAACCGAATACCTGAACGCGTTGTAAATCAGCACTAATAAAATTGTCAATAACAATTTAATTATTGGTGCTGGTTGATTTTTCTCTCTTGGCTCGGTTTCTCTCTTTTCTCGCGTTCGGGGAGTGATCGCTTATCCCGTGAATTACTAAAGTTGAAACTACTATTACTACTAAAGTTCAAGAAAGAACTATAGTAATAGTTCGTTTTTGAACTTGTGCATAGTTATCATTGTATCCCATTACAATTTCACTGTTAAACAGCAGCTTCTTTCAAAGCCACAAATTACGCTCAAAATCCACCTGATATCACTTGCCTGTATGCCATATCATGTCATAAGTTCTTACTAGTGGGGATCACCTAAAATGTGCTTAGCAACGCGAAGCCACGATTGAAGAATCTTTCAATACTCAATTTATGGCAAGAAATCTTAATATTGTAATTAACTTGGACTGACTTTTTGAGATTACATTTTTGTTATAATATACTGTCTGTCTACATTATACTGTCTATTATATACAGTATGAAAAGAGTTATTTAAATATTAAGTAATTTATAGATGATAATAACCCCTGGGAAAGAGGTGAGTAACCAAGTGAATAACCAAGCTAAACCAAACTAGAAATTTACAAATCCTGCTGTATGTATCCTGCGTGTTCCATGCTTGTTTTGCCTAGGACAGAGGTATTTTAAGAACCAGTGGGAAATTAAACATAAGAATAATTATAATATGTATTATTTTAATCTACATATATTGAATAAAGAAGTTTTATTCCTCTTTCTGTCTTTTTAATATATATATATATATATTTGTTATATATAATAAGAAATATATATATATATATGTATTATATATTATATATATAGTATATTATATATATAGTATATTATATATATATATATATATATATATATATGTATATATATGTATATATATATATATATATATATATATATATATATATATATATATATATATGTCCTTTTATTATTCGTATTGTTTCAATAAAAGACTATTTACGGGTGACAACGCATCTGCATCTTGAGCCTTTATTGAGGATAGATGTAGATGTCTATGGGTCACAGTAACCACTTACCATCAGGTGGACTGTGTGCTCGTTTGTCACCCGATACTATAAAAAAATTGAATATAATCGATTATAATATTGTAACAAACTATGTTTTATTTTAGAAAATTATTCTCAAATGTATTTAAATAAAAGAACACTACTCGGTAACAAACTTTGCTTACTATCAGGACCCCAATTATATGATAACACCAAAGTATGCAAACCAACAGCATCACTACCCATCTCAATGTACAGGGCAGCCTCTCAGCAACACGATCTTCCTTGCCTACTCTAGCAAAATACCCCAACTGGCATAGTAACGACAGTGCTATTCTTAGAATTACAGACTGATGCCTCTAAGTCACCTTTGCGATAATTTATACTGCTAAAACAAGTGAGAGATTACCATTCTACCTTCATTTGTTCTTATTTCCTATTATTTTTTACCCTCATTCCCAAAACTGCCTCTCCTGACTGGACTTTGTCCTCAGGCTCTATTTTAGCACAATGTGTCGTTAGAGTAAGTCATAGGCACTACGTTTGCATAACTTAACACAAGTGGTAAAATTAAGCATTTTGTTAAAAGTCAATTATTAATAAATAAGCATTATTAAGAATAACTCATAAACTACTGGTCAGATCTTGATCAAATTTATACATACATAATTATTTTAATTGCGACGAACCTCGACAGTCTTTTTAGAAACACAATTTAAAGTATAAAATGATTTAATGTTCTTTCGAAGGTGGTTAGTCACAGAATGAATTAATATTAATGTTATTTAAATAAGTCTTGTACAATTATCACATCGCCACCTGATAAGTGTGGGTGTTGTTCGTCTTACATTACTTAGAATCTTACATATATATATATAAACTCGATTTCTCACTCATACGCTGACGTGGCTGTTTAGAATATTGAGCCAGAGACGGTTTGAGGCGATATAATTCCTCCCTCCACAGGTTCGGGATTATCCTCGGGATTATCTCGAATTTCACAGATTTTACAGATTTCAATTAATTTATGTTTAAAATAATACTTACAATAATTAAAATAATAACTAAAATTATAATGTCGACTAAACTAACACTTAATGATTTCTTATATTTACGCGAACACTACACATGTAAATAAAACTAATTTTACGGATTTTATCGCGTATATTAACTTATTTTATATTCCCGACGTTTCGAGCACTTTCCAGCAGCCATGGTCACGGGGGTAAAAATTATTAATTTTTGGTTCGATCTACGCAGTATGAACTTACAGTATCTTGAAGTCTTACAGTTGTATGTTTGGGTTGGGATTTAATGCTATTAATTATGGGATCCCAAGCAGATAGTAGCACGCAGCTATCTTCTCTATTCAAATTAGGATGGTTTTTTGATTTCAATAGCCTCGCGAATCATACGTGGAAGGAATCGGTGTTCTTTAGCGAGGATTTGTGGTCCATCAAATCTAATGTAGTGACGGGGGCGATCCTGTCGGGAACGTCGGGAATATAAAATAAGTTATTATACGCGATAAAATCCGTAAAATTAATTTTATTTAAATAAATTAACACTTATTATTAATTTCACTTTTTACACTTAACTCACTTTTACTAATTTCTCCCATACTTTTCTGCAGTAATAGATGCAGGAACTGTACGTCTGCTACATTAATTCCATCGAGATCCATAGGCTTCTTGACAGTAATTGACTGGTTGAGTATTATCTTTGGTAAGTTTATAACTGGCTGTTTTAGGTAAGTTATTTCTTTACCTTGAGTCTGATGTCTTTTCAGTTCGAATCCTTTGACTTTCACCTTACAGTTCCATAGCTAAGAGATAGATTCCTAATAGAATCTCTTGGCTTACTTCATTGTCGCAGAATTTAGTTATGGCTGTTTCAGTATTTGAGTAAACTATTAGGCGGTTTTCTTGTATGAGGTAGATCTTCACATTTTCAAGGGTGACAGGGATCTGTTTAGAACTTAAGATATTTGTGTGAAACTGCATGATTTCTACGACACAGTTGTCATAGGTAAATAGTTTTATGTCGTTCTTATGACACAGGAATCGACGTTCGTCGACCTCGCGGCATGACTGAGAGGAGCGGTCTTGCTTTCAAACCTTTCACAAGTGGGTACGGATTTATTTATTGCATGCCTTAAGCGAAGCAAGGTATGTTCTACTATCGCCTAAAAATTAAAATTCCAACTTTTTATTGAATGAAATCGTATCTAGCAATCATACTATACCAATAATTGATATAAAATGCACATTGTCAGAAAGATAAATGATTGTTGAAATTATTAATATTTTTTTTAAATTGATTAATTGCTATTTTTAAATAAAAAAGGGGCTTATAGTGTAGATTTATCAAGTCCCCCAAGGCTTGTAAACACGATAACTTTTGGAAAATATCAATTGTTTAACTAAATCTATTGCATGCCGAGCGCAAAGCGCATAGGTATGTTCTACTAGCGCCTAAAAATCATGATTCCAACGTTTTGTCGCATGAAATCGTATCCAGCAATCATATTATACATATAAATGATATAAAAAGCACATTGTCAGAAAGATAAATGATTGTTGAACTTATTTATATTCTTTTTAAATCGATTAATTGCTATTTTTACATAAAAAGGGGTTTTAGTAGCTTATGGTGTGGATATATCAAGTCCGCAAGGCTTGTAAACACTCTAACTTTTGAAAATATCAATTGTTTAACTCAATCTATTTTGTAATCTCTTCATCTATCATGTGGGAAGCCACTGAATGTAAATGGCAGTGTAATTTTGTTTTGTTTAGCTATAATTCATTTTTTCGGCTCCAAAATGGTGAAATTTTCGGTCATTTCGCAGCCTTGTGTTAGAATTTATTTCAGTAAACAGAGACTGCCTGTGGCTCGCTCACTCGCTTGCTTAGTTCGGCGTCAACCGCCGTTGTGAGTGGATGCTGTATTGGTTGTTTGCAGCGGCTCAAAAAGATCGCTATACAAATAAATACAAAATATTCGAAAAACAAATTTCTTACTTGATTATTATAATAATCAGAAATTTTTATTACAATATTTTAAAAGCACAGAATAAATAATAGTAGTACGTACTAAAAGAAATTAGGATGTAATATTTATACTTGGATACGTCTTGGACTTTTTGGAGTGACATGAATGATGATATTATGATGATCATATGAGCATTATGAGTCGTGCACTTTGGATTTTCCAAACTTTTTCAAATTGTATTTTGACATAAAACTATCGGAAAATTGGAAGTATAATAAGGTTATTAGAGAAAATTTGTGTGTATTTAAACTACTTTAAAAAATTCCGTATAATCATGCTATACGTATTTTTTTAATGTGAAGGCATGTTCAATTGGTTTTACCAATAGTTTTTTTTAATCTCTTCATCTATCATGTGGGAAGCCACTGAATGTAAATGGCAGTGTAATTTTGTTTTTTTTTAGCTATAATTATTTTTTTTCGGGTCCAAAATGGCGAAATTTTCGTTAATTTGGTAGCCTTGTATGTAAATTATTTCTGTAAATAGGCGGAAGGCGCCGTCGTGAGTGGACTTTGTTTCGGTTGTTTGCAGCGGCTCAAAAAGATCGCTGCACAAATACACAATATTCGAATAACCAAATTTCTTAAATACTTGATTATAATAATAATGAGAAAATTTTTTATTACAATATTTTAAAAGCACAGAATAAATAATAGTACACTCGGCGTCAAAAAATCGCACATCCCCAAAAAAAAAACATAAATACTATTTTAACACAACAGGCCAATGGCAATGTTGTGGTGTGAGGGTATCATTCGAAAGGTAATTTCATTAGCTTTCAGGAATTTTAATTGAATTTTACTTTTATAACGAGACGAAAGAGAAATTAAAGAAAAAGACAGTGTATGTACAAATTTGCAAATTAATAATTTAAAAAAAAACTTAATAAATACAAAAAAAGTTGTTAAAACCTAGTGTTACCCTACCCTGTTTTTTAACTAACACGAGGTCTCCAACCCGAGGAGGATCCGTCTTGTCAGACCACTTAACGCGCTGCTGCAAAGGATGTAGGTACTCCAGAGAGCATCAGTGCCAAAAACTCTGAGTCATTTGTTGCAGCAGGTCAAATCTGCTCAACCGCGAAGAGTTTATTTCCCCTGAAGGGGTACTCGGGCAGGGCGTTAAGCGGCTGGCCAATCAGGAAGTCATCCGGGGTTAGAACCTCCAAATCATTCGGATCGGACGAGAGGGGACAGAGGGCCGAGAGTTGAGTACCGCCTCAATTTTACAGAATACAGTGGCAACTTCCTAAAATGTCAAAATAATTTTGCCAATAACTCGACGGAGATGCGTTTTTGCAACCTTAACCACCGCCTCAAAAATACCCCCCCAGTGTGGGCCAGCCGGAGGGTCGAATTTCCACTGGATGCCCTTCTTGTACATCGCAGTACCTAAATAAGTCCTGTTGCTGGACAGAAATTCGACGACCTGTTTCAAATATCTATCCGTGCCCTTATAATTCGTTCCGCAATCAGACCGGATCAGGTCTGCCAAACCGCGACGCGATACGAAGCGGCCCAGTGTGGCCACAAAGGCTTCAGTACTGAGGGCACTTACAAGTTCTAAGTGAATGGCCTTAGTTGCGAGGCACACGAAAACGCACAGATAGGCCTTATGTGAACGCGCGTTACGAAGGTTTGAGGGCTTGAAGAGGAAGGGACCAGCAAAGTCTGTTCCGACTCCAGCGAATGGTCGAATGGCCCTGACGCGGTGAGGTGGTAAATCCTCCACCATAGACTGCAATATGGTGGCCTTTAGTTTATAACAAGGTATGCACTTAAAGAGGATGCTCCAAATGGTGCGTCGGCCAGCCAAAATCCAAATCTCCCACTGCAAAATAGCTGAAAGAGCTTTACACCCAGCGTGGGCATTCTTAAAATGATGGTGAGTTACCAGCAACCGAACAAAGGCGCCGTCCTTAGGGAGCAGTAACGGGTGTCTAGACCCGTACGGCAGTTGAGAATTTTTCAAACGTCCGCCAACGCGCAGCATCCCAGCGTCGTCCAGGAAAAGGTTCAGACGGGCCAGAGCGCCCTTGACAACGGAGCCCCGCTTCAAGGTTTTCATCACGGGATCAAAATGCTCCACTTGGACCATACGGGTCCAATGCATCAAAGCTTCGCGACGCTCGCTGGGGGACAAAACGGCATCAGAGATTCGGTTGGACGGGTTTCTTGAATTGCGGACAAATCGACGCAACCAAGCAGTCACTCTTAAGAGCTTATCGAGAGAGTTATACCGTTCTAGCAGGGAGAAATCCCGAGTGGGCTCTTATCCTTGCCCACTTCTACTCGGGCTCATAGGCGAGGCAATTCAATCGGTTCGGAGTATTTATTCTGGGGTCAGAATGACTGAGACTCAGTCAAATAACTGGGACCCCACCACAGCGGGTGGTCAACCAAAGAGGGGCTTCACAGCCGCGAGAAGCGCATTCTGCGGGATTCAACTCCCCTGGAACATGTCTCCAGTTTAGAGATGTCCCAGAATTTTGGATTTGAGACACGCGATTCGCCACTAAGACCTCAAGATTGTGAGGTGCAGCTCTGAGCCAACAAAGTACTATCTCACTGTGTTGAAGCGCCTGTCAAATTATATTAGCAGTTCTCATGCCAATATTAGTCCGTAAGCTGTGTAGGTATGTTTAAAAAAGGTTGTACCTGTCGTCGTTGTAAAATTTAGAGATCAAGTAAAGGTCGATTGAGCAAATTACTGCATTTTATTATTAAAAAGAGATCAAAATTCCTATTCATGGTCCTAAATCGAAGCCGGATTTGAAAAAACGTAATTGGACAAGATATTATTTAGTGGAATACCACCGAGGGAGTGAAGATATTTAACCAAGAAATCTGGAGTCTTAGCCCCTCAGATATTGGACTATTATTTAATTTATTTAACCCAGCACTCATTATCAGGTAGTGTTTTGTGTAAATCGACTGCTAATTTATCAGGTTAGTACCAAATTACCTATAAAATAATTACGTATAACTTAAAGTATTTAATCGGCTAAAATTCATTTAATATTGTTTTATATAGTTTCTAATAACCGTCAAATCATGATTAAATCAAATTATAAAGCTTAGTTAAATTATATTGACGATATCATTTTTTTTTCTCTTTATTGGTTTAAACTGTTTTTTAAAAAATAAGTCAAGAGAGTGTATAATTGAAAAAATTGCATAATATTATTTATTACATACTAAGGCATACCTGTGAAGCTGTTTGATGGTCTGAATTGTATTTGTTACCCTTAATTGTTGTTAATTATAAAGTTAAATATCAAGGTAGTACATGTACCATTTTGTTTAATTATTTAAGAGTTTGAAAAATAAGTAAGGGAATTAGTTTTCATTTCTTTACAACTGTAAGCAAAACTGTATAAAACTACTTATGAATTATATTTTATAAAATATAAACTTCTTGTTTGTATAAATTTCAGGCATTTGCACTAGTCTCCCAATACCAGCCAACATGCCAGAGGATAAGGAGCAAATTAGGAAACGAGCTAGTTACAAGGGACAAATAACAGCTTTTTCAAATTATTTAAATTCACTGAAGGTATCTTCATTGGCTGCTACTGAGGTAAATGAGTTGCAATTACGTATTAGTAGGATTGAGTCAATGTATGAACGATATGATGAGGTACAATTATCCATCGAGTGTAATACTGATAATATAGACGCCCAGATATCAGAACGAACTGATTTTGAATCCCTGTATTTTAAATCGCTTTCTCTTGCAAAAAGGATCTTAGCAGATTGCATTAAGTCAGATGACGTAAGCAGTGACGGTGGCTCTCATTCCGGCAATCATAAATTTGTTAAACTGCCCACTATTCAACTACCTAAATTTAATGGTTCTTATGATAATTGGTTAGAGTTTCATGACACGTTCATGAGCCTCATACATTCAAATGACGAGATAGATGACATAAATAAGTTTCACTATCTGAGAGCGTCGTTGGAAGGGCCCGCTGCTGTGGTAATACAGTCAATCGAATTCTCGGCAGCTAATTACACCGTCGCATGGACTATATTATGTGATACATATGATAATAAAAGACTACTAATTCAAAATCACGTGACAGCCTTATTTAATATAGCACCAATTAATAAAGAATTGTCGGTCAACTTAAAACGTCTTATTGACCAAATAAATAAAAATTTACGTGCACTAGAATCTCTCGGTGAGCCAACTAAACAATGGGACACACTTCTCATTCATATTATTACTCAAAAATTAGATGCTAAGACATATCGTGAATGGGAAGAGTCTAAAGGTCGTTTGGAGAAAGATACACCTATTACGTTCGATATAATTTTGATGTTTTTAAAAAATCGAGCCGATTTAATCGAAACACTAGAAATGTCTAATTCTGGTGCTACTAACCGTTTAAATTCTTCTATAAAATATGCTCCAAAAGTTAAGGCAATGGTTTCAGTTCGGGATACCGGTAATAAAAACGGTTCGGCCTTTTCCGCCAAACTGTGTCCTAAATGTAAGGGTGACCATAAGTTAAGCAGTTGTCCTCAGTTTCTTGGATTAAGTAACGATGTGCGTCTACAGTTACTGCCAGAGTATAAAGTATGTTTCAATTGTCTTAATTCAGGACATTATGCAAATCACTGCAAAAAGCCAGGATGCAAAATATGCCACCGAAAGCATAACACTCTCGTGCACGTCGCAGATTATCAGTCAAAACCAATTACAGATATTAATACATCTAACACGAGTAGTGGTAATAATAAGCCCGTTATGCAAGGTCATTTCGAACCAACAAACAGTTCGACAGGCTCACAGTTGTCATCCAATTCTAACGCACATCTGTCATTATCCGCAAAGGTAGGCACTGCATCGTGTAGTGAACAAGGCGACGTATTGTTATCGACGGCATTAATTAAAGTTATAGGTAAGAATGGTTGTCCATATATTGCTCGTGCTATTCTTGATAGTGGCAGTAACGCTTGTTTAATAACTGAAGAGTTATATCAAAGGCTAGGTTTGCCCGCTCAAAATGTAAATCAGTCGGTAGTCGGTATTAATAATGCTTCGGCACACATCAAGAAGATTTGTAAGGTATCGATAAAATCATTGAATGATAACTTCTCTAGTAATCTTCATTGTTTTGTCCTACCATCAATAACCCAAAATGTACCTACTAGATATGTTAATTTGTCAAACTTAAAAATTCCATCTAATATTTCTCTGGCAGATCCTAATTTTCACTCACCTGCTCCCGTTGACATGCTTATAGGTGCTGATGTCTTTTGGGACTTAATAGGAACGCAGAGATTAAAATTAGGGGACGGTCAGCCGATTCTTTGTGAAACTAGCTTAGGATGGTTAGTATCAGGTCCGATAGATTATAGATATGTAAAGAAAGGGGTTAACTTTATTAAATGTAATTTTACAAGAATATTTCAAGATGAGGCTAGTAAAGATTTAGATGAAGATATACAAAAACAATTAGTACGCTTCTGGCACCTCGAAGAGGTAAGCCCTGCGTCTCTTTATTCAAACGAAGAAAAATTATGCGAAGAACACTTTTTAAAAAACACCACGCGACTGGTAAATGGTCGATTTTGCGTGAGGATACCCTTAAAACATAATCCTGACGTATTAGGTGATTCTTGGCCACGAGCTAAGAAGTGTTTACTATCGCTAGAGCGCAGGTTAGCAGGTCAATCTCAGGTCTATGAAATGTATAAAGAATTTATGTCAGAGTATGAAAGTCTGGGTCATATGGAGAAATGTGAGAATGATAATTTACCACGTAAGATGCATTTTATACCACATCACGGTGTGCTGCGGGAAAGTAGTACTACTACTAAATTAAGAGTCGTTTTCAATGCTAGCAGTCCGACTTCTTCGGGTGTTTCCTTGAATAATATACAGATGGTAGGTCCCGTGGTACAGGACGACCTTTTGTCCATTCTTTTACGCTTTCGGCTACACAAATACGTTCTCACAGCTGATGTTGAGAAAATGTACCGGCAAATAGTCATTCATCCCGATGACCGCTATTTGCAACAAATTGTCTGGCGTGATAACCCTTCAGAACAGCTTCAAGCTTATCAGCTTAACACCGTGACTTACGGCACCTCTAGTGCTCCCTTTTTGGCAACTAGGTGCCTCCAACAATTAGGCTTAGAGTGTACCGATGACAAGGTTGCTCAAGTGATCATTCACGATTTTTACGTTGATGACTTGCTAACGGGAGGGGATGATATTAACGAGGTTACAGATTTGCGCCGTAAAGTGACTTCCACACTTGCATCAGCTCATATGGTTTTGCGAAAGTGGAAGTCGAATGAATCTCAACTGGTTAGTGAGAATGATATTTCTCCGCTTGACTTGAATATTGGTGGCTTTGAACCGACTAAAACTTTAGGCCTTGGTTGGCAATCACATACTGACTAACTTTGTTTCCCTATAGGAGGGCTATTCTCAGGTAGAACAAAGCGTGATATGTTATCTGTGATTTCTCAGATTTTTGATCCACTAGGACTTCTATCTCCCTGTGTAATTAAGATGAAAATGCTTCTTCAACAGTTGTGGCTGCTCAAGCTGTCATGGGATGAGCAGTTGACGCCAGAAATCAGCAAGATGTGGGCTGAGATAATAGTCGATTTACCTAAATTAAATACTCTACGTATTCCACGTCGTGTTATTTGTGACTCGCCTAGTTTGTTTGAATTTCATATTTTCTCGGACGCTTCTGAGCGAGCATATGGCGCCTGTTTATATGTGCGTAGTGTTAATGATCAGGGTGAGGTTTTAATTCAATTATTGATGGCGAAAAGTCGTGTCGCGCCGCTTAAACCTATAAGAATCCCAAGACTGGAACTTTGTGGTGCACTTGTTGGAGCTCGCCTTTACCAAAAGGTTGTAGCATCGCTGAGACAAAAGGCTAAGCGCACTTTCTTTTGGACAGATTCGTCCATCGTGTTAGGATGGTTAAAGGTGTTACCTAGCAAGCTACAACCCTTTGTCAGAAATAGGGTTGCTGAAATATTAGAGAAGACTGGAAATTGCGAGTGGAGGCATGTCCCAACAGAGTGTAATCCGGCCGATCATATTTCTCGCGGTGTGAGTTGTAAGGATATTTCATCCATGAGTAAGTGGTGGTCAGGACCTGAATTTTTAAAGAAAGAGGTCTCTCACTGGCCTGCAAATTTCTTAAGTATTAATCACGAGTTGCCTGAGATTAAATCGTCAAATGTTATCCTCCACGGAATACTTCATTCTAGCAACAATGAAGATTTAGGTGGGAATAAATTAATTGAATTTAAACGCTTTTCTAAATATACTAGATTAAATCGGACCGTTGCTTATGTGCTGCGTTTTATTAATAATTGTAGAAAGCAATCCGTTCACGGTCCTCTAAGCAATCAAGAGTTGCAAACCGCACTCAATGTTATTATAAGAATATCTCAGAGTGAATCATTTGAGGAATACACCATGTTAATTAAAAATAAAAGTTTACCTACTAAAAGTCCGTTGCATAAATTTAATGTATTTCTCGATGATAATAAAATAATGCGTGTTGGAGGGCGTCTTGAAAATTCCGATTACTGTTATGAGAAAAAACATCCCATACTTATACAGTCCACTCATTATTTTACCAAATTGCTCTTCAATTATGAGCACATAAGGTTAATGCACGCGGGACCACAGCTAATGTTGGCCACTATAAGAGAGATGTACTGGCCGATTAGAGGTCGTAATTTGGCCAGATCTTGTTATCGACAATGTGTAAGATGTAATAGAATGAAAGGAAAAACCATGTCTCCAATAATGGGCAACCTACCACACCAACGCATCCTTTCTGGTTTTCCATTTCAAAATATTGGACTAGACTATGCGGGACCAATTCAATCTGTTTCTCGCCATGGCCGTGGTTGTAAAATTGTAAAGGTGTATATAGCTATTTTTATTTGCTTCGCGACTAAGTCAATTCATCTTGAATTAGTGGGTGATTTAACTAGCAATTCCTTCATATTAGCTTTGCGCAGATTTATGTCTAGAAGAGGGAAACCTCTTAATATTTATTCGGATAATGGTACCTCCTTTGTAGGCGCATACAATGACATTTCAAAATTTATTAGGACGTATTGTAATTCTTTATCTGAGGTAATGGCAAATGAAGGAATTAATTTCCATTTCATACCGCCTTATTCTCCCCATTTTGCTGGGCTTGCGGAGGCTGGTGTCAAATGCATTAAATATCATTTAGTTAGAGTGCTGGGCAATTGTAATTTGACTTACGAGGAACTAAACACCACATTAATACAAATTGAGGCTATACTTAACTCCAGACCACTCACACCTTTGTCAACAAATCCAGAAGACTTGCTACCACTAACGCCCGGTCATTTTTTGATTGGACGCCCCTTGACTTCCTTGCCGACACCAGACTATAAAGATCATTCCGTAAGCTCTTTAACCCGATTTCAACGAATAGAACAATTACGTCAACATTTTTGGGCTAGATGGAGCAAGGAATATATATCAGAGCTTCAACTGCGGATGAAATGGCGTTCCTGTAAAGGCTCTTTGAAGTTAAATTCACTGGTACTCCTAAAAGAGGAGAATTCACCGCCATTAAAGTGGAAGATGGGTCGCATCGTCGCAGTCCATCCAGGCTCGGACGGCGTATCAAGGGTGGCGGATATCAAAACATCGACTGGTATAGTTCGCCGATCATTTAGCAAAATTTGTCCGCTTCCTGAACCTGAAGAATCTGGTTGAAAGGTAGACTTTCAACGCCGGGGGGCATGTTGAAGCGCCTGTCAAATTATATTAGCAGTTCTCATGCCAATATTAGTCCGTAAGCTGTGTAGGTATGTTTAAAAAAGGTTGTACCTGTCGTCGTTGTAAAATTTAGAGATCAAGTAAAGGTCGATTGAGCAAATTACTGCATTTTATTATTAAAAAGAGATCAAAATTCCTATTCACACTGTCCGACCAAGCGTAGACGTCCGTAATGTCGATTACAGACTTTAAAGACGAGTGAACGTGGTTGAGGAGGCGCGTGAGAAGAGCGGCTCCGGACAGTTCCAATTTAGGGATAGTTAAGCGGGACCTAATGGGAGCAACCTTGCTTTTAGCAAGAACGAGATGTACGGAAGTATGGCTAGAAGAGCTCACAGTCCGCAAATATACGACAGCAGCATAGCCTTTCTCAGAGGCGTCGCAAAATCCGTGTAGGGTAGCCTTGCATTTCCCTGGAGGGAAGAAGCACCTTTGCCTGGAGGCCCGGTTAATGTCCGGAAGGGAGGACACAATGGAGTGTCACTCTCGCAAGAGAGCATCGCTAATAGGCTCGTCCCAACCCAACCAAGATATCCAGAGCTTTTGAAGAAATCACTTATCTAAAAAAATTACCGGAGTGATCCATCCATTAGGATCGAAGGTGCGGGCTACTATAGACAGTACGGAGCGTTTGTTCCATGATTTAGGAGGGGGATCGAGTTTGACTCGATACTTGAAAGTATCCTGAACAGGCTGATATTGAATGCCCAGTGCAGTCAACAAATTAGGATTTTCAGGGTGCTCGTATAGATGAGGGTCTTGTTGATCCTCTCCTAGGAGGTCCCTCAAAATATGAGGGGAGTTCGACAACCATTTGCGCAACTCATAATCTCCGGACTTCAGGATGGCAATCAATTCGTCTCGCAATACAAGAGCCTCCTCGACGGTGGAGGCGCCCATGCAAATATCGTCCATGTAGACCGAAGTGTCCAAAATAGAAGCCCTCCGAGCTTATCTTAGACGCTCTCTCTCAGCGAGTTCAAGGAGGGTCCGCATTGCGATATTCGGGCTGGACCGGAGTCCATAGGTGGTGGTGTTCAACTCAAACACCTGTATCGGATCGCTGGGCTTCTCGCACCACAATATCAGCTGATATCGACGGTCATCACGATGGACTACTGATTGTCGAAACATCATCCGAATTTCGGCTACAAAAACCACTTGGTGCTGACGGAAGTGGGTCAAAATGTCGGATATGTCCTTGATCAATTTAGGACCAGAGTGAAGACACTGGTTCAGGGATACACCATTTGACGAGGGGGCGGAGCCGTCAAAAACTACCCGAATCTTACTCCCAGGGGTCCTCAAGACCGCATGGTAAGGGAGGAAGTAGTGCTCCTGTGACCGCCGGTCGAAGTTGGACGGTGACATGTGACCCAGCTCTTGATACTCGCGCATGAACTTGACATAGTTGCCGCGAAAGGCTGGGTCGCGCCGTATACGGCGCTCCATGGAAAAAGCAACCTCTTTTCGGCCAGGGTACGAGATTGGCCCAAAGGGGGCCGTGAGTGAAGAAAGGGTAAGCGAGTGACAAAACGACCGTCGACACGACGGCCGGTACTTTTCTGGTAGAACAACTCGCACTCACGGTCCAGAGGGTTGACTCGAGACGCGTGTGGGGGCTCCTCAATTTCCCAGAACCGCTGGACGACGTCCGAAAGGGACACGCCCACAACAGAGAGCAGGTCGGCCGTCTGAGGAGGTGGAGACCACAGAACCAGTCCAAAAAAACTGTGCCCAAATATAGTGGATATGGCTGACAAGCCATCGGGCTGTACGGCTTGTATCTCGCCTAACAAGATGAACCCCAGCGCGTCGGCCCCCAGCAACAAATCTATAGGGCCATTTGCCACCATTGAGGGTTTGCCGGTCTCAAACCCGACGCACAATGAATCGCGCTGTCATTTATACGGATGTTAGGGAGAAAACCTACAATTTCATCGAGGACATTTATTTTAACAAGAATGTGAAGGTGTTCGCTGGCAGGGCCAAACACCAACTCCGCTTGTCCCCTAGGAGCAGGAGGCTCGGCACCTCCGATACCTACCATTGGACGTGATTCAGAGCTCCAGGGAAGCTCTAGTCTTCCCACCAACCAAGTGGAGGCCACACAGCGTTGTGAACCCGAATCCAATAGAGCGCGAACCGTTAATCAGTTGCCACTCGGGTTGTAAACCTTTACTGAGGCCGTCGGCAATAGAACAGTTTGACAAGTGGACTGTTGACGGCTCAAAGGATCAGTGAAGGCAGCCGTGGTGGGAGCTAGGGCGGCAGCTATCTAGCTGGAGCTGCCTCCATCGGACCGGCACTCGAACCGGGGTCCCGGAAGCGGCATTTCGGCGGCATCTCAATGACTCGTGGTTGGAAATTACCTAACGGGCCGACCTGGGCAGCCTCGGGGAACCTTGGCCTTGAGGCCCGGGACAGATTCGAGGTCGCAGGAACCCCGTATACCGGTACCGACCAAAGGGGGAGGGTGGTACCCCAGTCGCGGTCAGCTAACGAGGGTGAGAAGGGTCTAGCTGACCGCTGAGTGGCCGTGAAATTCCTCTCAACACGCTTAGGGGGAGGGGGGGGCGACGACCCCCACGCCTCTGGGGGAACGACTCCCGACACTTCAAACTCAGGGACACGGTTGCCGGCAGGCGAGCGCCGAGCGTCGCCCGACAGAGGGCGTGGCTGAGCGCTCCCGCCCGTGGGAGTTGAGGGGCCGACAGAGCCCCGAGAGGAAGCGCCGTTCGCACCCAGGAACAAAACGACATGGTTGTTGCCCTGGCAGTGCGGACAGGGCCGCTGATGCGGGCAGTCTCGTTGGAGGCGCCTTTCCAAGCACGAGGAGCACCAGCGGCGCTCCTTGGCGATGGTTCGCCTCGCCGGGACCGGCTTACCCAATAACTTCGGGCACGACGCCACCCGATGATCGGATGCTCGACAATAGGAGCAGGGGGGCGCCTCCCTAGCCGCTAGGCCGCTATAAGATGGTAGGGGGCGGCGCCCTCCCGCGGGAGCTCCGCTCGGCCTTAGGGGGGTGGGCGACAACTTGACTTGAATTGCGGATTCCGCCTCTCCCTGGGCACGGCTGCATTTTGCAATTGTACTTAGTCATAGGGTTAATGTTTAAAACTTTATTAAATTTATTATATAAATAAGCAGATCGAGTCATAAACTGCCTCTTAGCATTACTTGACTTGACTGTAGCAATGGGAGCTACATTATGCTTTCGTCTCCTAGATATTATAGAAGGATCATATGGGAGCGTTTTGTGACGTTTTAGAATTATATTTAATATATACAATTGCCGTGTAGTGGCGGTTAAGAATATCCACTACCCCATATCTTCCCGTGGGTGTCGTAAAAGTCGACAAAGGGATAGAGGCAGGAGATGGGCAGCAGCATCTTCCTGGTAAAGGCAAAAATACAATAAAAAACTGCGGTTGCCAACCCGCTCGCCAAGCGTGGCAACTATGGCAATATACCCCCCATGATGAAAGTTACGAAGAGACGGCCCCCCAGTCCCCGGCGGCCCCGCTCTTCCTGGCTACGGTGGCGACCATGGTAACGGCGGGGCAGGGGGTGCTAAGAATCTTCGGTGGAGGTTCGGTTGCCACCTACGACGACTCGACCTGGCAACATACAACGCACGCACCCTGAGGACTGACGAGAAGATTGTGGAGCTGGAAGAATAGATAGACAAGTTACGCTGGCATATTATAGGATTACACGAAGTCCGAAGAGAGGGGGATGACACGGAAATCCTCGAATCCGGCAACTTGCTCTATTACCGGGAGGGCGACCATCTGTCCCAAGGAGGTGTCGGATTTATCGTCCACAAGTCTCTCGTTAACAACGTTGTAAAGATTGAGAGTGTGTCGACGAGGGTTGCGTACCTTATACTCAGAATCACCAAACGGTATTCGCTGAAGGTGATACAGGTTTACGCACCAACCTCGGCACACCCCGATCATGAGGTGGAGGAAATGTATGAGGATATCTCTAGAGCCATGCATTCCTCCAAAACCCAATATACGGTATTAATGGGAGACTTCAATGCAAAACTAGGCACAAGAGAGAATGGTGAGCTGAAAGTAGAGAAATTTGGAAAAGGGCAACGGAATCCAAGGGGTCAGCAGCTGGCCGACTTCATGGAGAAAGAGGGACTCTTTATGATGAACTCTTTCTTCCAAAAGCGACCCCACAGGAAGTGGACCTGGTCGAGCCCCGACGGTTCGACAAAAAATGAGATTGACTTCATTATAACGACCAGACGACAACTGTTCAGTGATGTCTCAGTGATCGCGAGGGTGAAAACCGGCAGCGATCACCGAATGGTTAGAGGCACACTGAACCTAAACGTTAAGTTGGAGAGGTCTCGTCAAATGAAGTCAACGCTCCGTCCCCCTCGTGCTCTAATCAAAGTCCCGAAACCTTTCAGCTCGAGTTACAAAACCGTTTTCAGTGCCTAGAAGTCTGCAATGAAGTGAACGATTTGAATGACAAGCTCGTGGAAACTGTCCATGCGGTCGGAGCTAAGTTCTGCAAGACCCGTCGCAGAAGAACACAAAAACTCTACGATCACACTCTTAATCTCATGGCTGTTCGACGGGAGATGAAGCTATATTCTTTAACAGATTTGACAGCATACAGGCAACTGAACAGAGAGATCTCCAAAGTCTTTGCCAGAGATCTGCCTGCCAGAAAGAGCCAACTTTCAAAGCTAAAGACAAGTGTGAGTAACGATCCAAGAGCGAGTCTTATCCGACATTATTCGTCAGATTAGACGTCAGTCTGAGCGAGATTAGAATGGCTCTCCAGCACCTTAAAAACGGCAAGGCCCCAGGCGAGGATGGAATTACAGCGGAGCTTCTGAAAGCGGGTGGAAAACCGGTACTTGAAGTTCTTCAGAAGCTCTTTAATTCCGTCCTCTATGGTGGCATTACACCGGAGGCGTAGAGCATAAGTGCGGCGGTCTTGTTCTTCAAGAAAGGCGACAACGTTCTCTTGAAGAACTACAGACCGATTTCTCGTCTGAGCCGCGTCTACGTGCTGTTTTCGAGAGTCATTACGAATCATCTCGCGCGCAGACTTGACGACTTCCAGCCTCCCGAACAAGCCGGTTTCCGAAAAGGCTTTAGCACCATAAACCACATACATACCCTTCGGCAAATTGTACAGAAGTCCGAGGAGTACAATTTGCCACTATGTCTGGCGTATGTGGACTATAAGAAAGCCTTTGATTCCGTCGAAATTTGGGCGGTGCTGCAGTCCCTTCAGCGATGCCAAATTGACTGTCGGTGTATCGAAGTGTTGAAGTGCATGTACAGTAGGGCTACGATGGCTATCCGAGTACAGAACCAGAGTACGAAACCTATCCAATTGCAGAGAGGTGTAAGACAGGGTGACGTCATATCCCCGAAACTCTTCACCGCTGCATTGGAAGACGTTTTCAAGCTTCTGGACTGGAAAGGATACGGTATCAACATCAATGGCGAGTACATCACTCACCTTCGATTTGCCGACGATATAGTCCTTATGGCAGAATCGCTGGAGGACCTAAGCACTATGCTCAATGACCTCAATAGTGTTTCCCAACGGATAGGTCTTAAGATGAACATGGACAAAACGAAGATCATGTTTAATGTCCATGTCACACCTATGCCGGTAGCTGTTAGGAAGACTAAGCTCGAAGTTGTTGACGAGTATGTTTACCTGGGACAAATAGTCCGACTAGGTAAGTCCAACTTCGACCGAGAGGTCAATCGACGGATTCAACTCGGTTGGGCAGCGTTCGGGAAATTACGACACATCTTCTCGTCAGGTATACCTCAAAACTTAAAAACGAGACTGTACACCCAGTGCGTGTTGCCAGTGATGACATACGGAACTGAGACGTGGTCCTTCGCTGCTGGCCGGATGAAGAACCTCAAGGTCGCTCAGCGAGCTATGGAGAGGGCTATGCTCGGAGTTTCTCTGCATGATAAACTCAGAAATGAGGATATCCGCAGTAGAACCAGAGTGACCGACATAGCCCAACAGATTAGTAAGCTGAAGTGGCAATGGGCCGGCCATATAGCTCGAAGAACCGACAACCGATGGGGAAGAAAGGTTCTCGAGTGGCAGCCTCGTACCGGGAGGCGAAGTGTACGGCGTCCCCCCACTAGATGGAGTGACGACCTGGTAAGATATGCAGGAAGTCGATGGATGCAGGCGGCTCAGGACCGTGCTTTGTGGTATTCTTTGGGGGAGGCCTATGTTCAGCAGTGGACTTGTGAAGGGCTGTAATGATGATTATGATGATGATATACAATTGCCTAACTGTAAGAACATCACTCATTTTGTATAGGTTTTCAGTGGGAAACCTATAAGGTTTAAAGCTCATTACTTTTAGCAGTATTCTTTGTGCTCTTTCTAAATCGAGGAAAGAGTCATTAAAATTCGTCTAGCTTACAGACTTAACAACTTCCAACCTCATGAATCCGGTTTCCAGAAAGACTTACCATATACCACATACATACTTCAGATAACTGCACAGAAAACTGAAAATTACAACACGACACTCTGCCACTTAGTCTTCCGTATGTGGACTATGAAATAGATTTTGGTTCCTTCGAAATTTCCTGCAGAATATGCTAGATCATTGCTCTACCACTTTTATATCGGCATAGCTTAATAAATAATTCATTAAAGAGAGAGAATGTTTAAATCGTTTAATCTGCGATATTTACAAAAATAAGTACGTAAGCTTAAATAAATGAATTGTAACACGCTAATAATATGCACGTTTTTTTTTTTCAAAATAGTAGAATAATTTATGCAAATCATCTCAAACTTTAATTTACGCAAATCATCATCAAAAATATACTCAGTCAGCAGCACCACGGGCCGGTATGCGGACGGAGAGTCCGCAGGGCGCCCCGGCTTCTGAATGAGGACCAGCTTCCCCGTCTTCCAACGAAGCGGGAATTGGCCTCTCTCCAAGCATGCGCTTAGGAGCCCCTCCAGTCGGGGCCCGAGAGCCTCCGAGGCATGGACCCAGGCTTTGCCAGGCAAGCCATCGGGTCCTGGGGCGGTATTCCTGGCCTTAAGCCTACGTACCGCCACTCTCAGGTCTACCCCGGTCCCTTCCGGGATGCCGTCGTCGTCGTCCTGGTGGTCCGCTTCCGGCACCGCAGGTGGCGGAGCCATAGGCGGGGGCGGGTGTTCCCCTCGCGCAGGAAACAGAGCGCTCACCACGTCCTCCACGAGCTGAGGCCGAAGACTCTGCGTCAGCGGGGGGGCCCAGGTGCGGAGTTTATCCCGCACCATCTTGTAAGGGCGCCCCCACGGATCTCTGTCGAGAGTCTCCAGCATCTCCTCACGGGCCCGATCCCGGGCCCGCATGACAGCCTCCCAGAGGGCGGTCTTCGCCGCTCTGTATCCCTCGTACAGCTCCGCCTCAATGGCTGCCGCATTCGGTGGACGAATGCGGAGCCTGCGATGTCTGGCGTACAGGTGCCGCGCGGCGACACACGCCTCGCGTAGAGACGTCAGCTCACGCGACCACCAATACACCTGGCGCCGGGCGCTTCCTGGTCGGACGTGGGGCATTGCCACGTCACATATCTCGGACATGGCCTCCTGGAACCACCCTGCCTCATCATTGACGTCGGCAGGCCTATCCGGTGATGACACCCAGGCCTGCACGATCGAGGCTTCCAGGAGGAGCTCCCGGTCCAGCTGCTTCAGCGCCCAACGCGGACCACTCGGGGCCTGTTGGACTGGCGCGCTCGAGGGCTGGGTGGAGACGTTAAACCGGATGTACCGGTGGTCGGAGTAGGTCTCCACCCCCTCCATGACTCGCCAGTCAATGGCACGTGGCGACAGAGCGGGGCTAGCGAACGAAATGTCCACCACCGACTCGCCCCGCATCCGCACACACGTGGGGACAGAACCCCGATTTAGGACGACCAGGCCTGTCTCCAGAGCCCAGTCTTCCACCATCCTACCCCGCACATCTGTACGACGAGAACCCCAAGCCAAGTTCTTGGCATTGAAGTCCCCGAGGACAAGCACGGGGAGGGGATAGCTTCCGACGACGACTGCTCTCAGCTCTGCAAGAGAGTTGTGGAGCTCGGCGAGAGATCGGTTCGGGGAGAAGTACACCCCCACAACGACGAACTCCCCGAACCGTGCTGCTACGCACCCCTGACCCCTCCTGACACCTTCAAGGGTCGGGGTACCGGCGGCGGCCGAAGAAATGATGGCCACTGAGCCGTTAAGGTCCGCCACCCAGTCCTTCCTAGGCCAGACAGAATACGGCTCAGCGACCACAGCGATGTTAATCGACCACTGCGCCATGCTCTGGAGCAACAGATCCTGAGCGCAGGCGCAGTGGTTGATATTCGCCTGGAGGAAGCTTAATGGGGCCGTTATAGGCATTCCATTTCAGCTTCCTCTACGGGGCGCCCCTCTGCAGGCGTCGGTGTCGCGGCGGCGGCGGCGGCGGCGGCGGCGACAGTGACAGCGGCGGCGGCGGCAGTTGCAGCTGCGGCGGTGACCATAGAGGCGGTGGCGGCGGAGGAGGGCCCTCCCCTACCCGCGGCCTTGGCCTTGGCGGGTGACACGCAGGCCCTGCTCCCGGCCCAGTGATCGGCTGGCTTGCCGGTCGCCGCACATGCATCACAGTGCGGCGTGGCACAGCAGGTCGCCGATATGTGACCGGGCTGACAGCAGCGGAAGCAGAGGCCACTGCGGTCAACCTCCGAGGCGCATTTCGCTGATACGTGATGCCCCACGAGACAGCGGTAGCACCTCAGAGGTCTGGGCTCCAGCAGCTTAACCTGCGCTGAGACCCAGCCCACCAGAAGCCTTCGGCCCTCCACTATGGTTTTGGCCGCCGTAACAGGGCAGCACACCGTGGCGGCATGCATACCCTGTTGGTCCGGGCGTATGGCGCCTGACCTGACCTGGTCAGTAGTGCACCCCCCGGACCTGGCGACGGCGGTCACCAACTCCTCCTCCGATACCGAGTCGTCCAGACCCATGATGCGCAGGTCTGCGCATCTGACGGGCCTGGACACTCGGGCCTCGTCCGCGTTCAGGGACGCTCTGAGCTTCGCAGCCAGAGCGTCCGCAGTCGCGCCACTGGATTCCCCGGGGATCTACAGCAGGCAGGAATCGATGTTCTTTCGACTTGTGGTTTATCAGATTTGACAAGTCCTGCCAAGGATGATACGTGAGGCTATTGAAATTAAAAAACATCCTAATTTCAATAGAGAGGGAGGCTGGGTACTACCACCTGCTTGGGATCCTGTAATTCATAAAATTAAAACTAAACCCAAGCATACCACTGTAAGACTTCAAGACACAGTTAGTTTATTCTGCGTAGATCGGACCAAAATTAATAATTAAAAAGCTGAAGGTACTCCGGGTTAACTTTGACATCGGGACGTCAATCACCTCAGTCCCCCGTGACCACGGTTGCTGGAAAGCAACCGAAACGTCGAAAATATAAAATAACTTAATTAAACGCGATAAAATCCGTAAAAAATAGTTTTATTCAATGTGTAGTGTTCGCGTAAATATAAGAAATCATTATGTAAACCAGTACGGACTGGAAATAGCAAATAAAATACGCCGACTAGAAGATCTCAAAACCAAGCGCGCAAGATACATAACAGCTTTAAACTTCTTGAAGAGATGCAGAGACCATAATCTCATTCCTACGTGTGTCAAGATATCTACTAAAAAAGACATTCGAGTAAGCGCTAAGATCTTAAATCAGGCAAGCAAAAAATTGTTAATAACGGTGATTCAGCAAAAACGTACCGATCTATGTTTCATTAATAAACTCATAGACAAATCGTCCAGTGATCTAAAGACAGTTTTATCGACATTTGATTATAAGAATTGCATGGAAACCTTAGACAAACGTGAAACAACTAAATACAATGAATGCAAAAATAAACATATAGATAAATACCAAAAACTAACAACCAAATCAAATGTCCAACGCCAATGTCAACGTAATAACGGAACGCAATCATTGACAACAGACGCGAGTAATAAACAACGTGCGGTCTATAACCTGTCAAAACAATCTCTAGACGACGCGACAATAAAAGTTTTGGCCAAAGGTATGAATTTCGCTATAACACCGCGAAAAATTCCGTATGAAAACATTATCTGTAGTGTTGAGGACTGTCTGTATAAAAATAATATTGGTAAAGAAGATTTAGAGGCTATACGTCAAGACATTTCGTCCTTGTTACGTCGAAGCTCAGCGCCAAAATTAAATCTTCCCAAAGATGAATTTACTGCATTGAAAAACTTACGCAACAGACCAGATCTTACGATTCTCCACGCAGATAAAGGTAATGCTACGGTTATAATGGATACGTCGGATTACAATTTTAAAATACAACAACTTTTATCGGATGAAAGTACGTACGTAAAGGTCAAAACAGATCCTACAACTAATACGCTTAAAACAACTAGCGATCTAATAAAGAAATACTCCGAGAAACTGAATCTAGACGTAAATTCGATAATACCTACGTGTGCCAAACCGCCGAAATTGTATAAGTTACCAAAAATACACAAACCGAACGCTCCATTACGTCCAATAGTGAGTCAGTTCGATTCGCCAACTTACAGATTGGCTCAACACTTAGCAAAAGTACTATCACCACTCAGAGGACATACAAGAGCACACACCAAGGATTCATACCATTTTGTCAGTGAGATAAAAGACCTATGTCTTACTGACAATGAAACTATGGTCAGTTTTGATGTTCAGTCTCTATTTACATGCCTACCTGTTGAAGACTGCATCTCAATTATAACTAGGAAACTAGAGGAAAACAACATGCCAGCAGAATATGCAGTATTACTCAGACATTGCCTTACATCTGGCTACCTATTGTGGAAGGAACAGTTTTACAAGCAAGTAGATGGTGTTGCGATGTGCTCACCGGTATCTCCCATTGTCGCCGATATTTTCATGGAGGACTTTGAGGAGAAAGCCCTGCTTACTGCACCAGTAACTCCAAGTTTCTACAAGCGGTACGTAGACGATACTTTCACAATTTTACCATCAGACAAAGTAACTGCATTTTTAGAACATCTTAATTCCATAAACTCTAAAATTCAATTTACTATGGAGTAAGAGGCAAATAATTCTTTAGCTTTCCTAGATGTGTTAGTCATTCGAAATCCTAATAACACCGTAGGTCACACTGTGTATAGAAAAAAGACCCATACAAACCGATACTTAAACGGTGAATCCCACCATCACCCTTCACAGTTAGCTACCGTGGGCAAATCTTTGTTGCAGAGAGCACGAGGGATCTGTGACAGCAAACACCTGGCCGCCGAGCTTCAGCACGTCAAGCAGGTTCTGCACGACAACAAGCTTCGGGTTCCGCGCCTACGTCACAGTGACCGAGTGAAGCCGGCCACAGTCGAGCGTGTGCCTGCTGTACTACCATATATCAGAGGTGTCACAGACAAGATTGGCTACATCTTGAAGCGAGCTTCTATTAGAACATTCTTCAAGCCGCCGAAGAAGATTAGTCAGTTCTTACCATCCGTTAAGTGCAATATTCCTCTACAAGATGCAGGAGTATACAAGCTTGATTGTGAGTGTGGTCTCTCATATATAGGGCAAACAAAACGATCAATAAAACCCCGCGTAAAAGAACACATAGCTGACGTGAAGCACCAACGTTCCGGGAAGTCTGCAGTTTGTGATCATATCCTAGACGGCCCCCGTCATTACATTAGATTTGATAAACCACAAGTCCTCGCGAAAGAACATCGATTCCTGCCAAGGATGATACGTGAGGCTATTGAAATTAAAAAAAACATACTAATTTCAATAGAGAGGGAGGCTGGGTACTACCACCTACTTGGGATCCTGTAATTCATAAAATTAAAACTAAACCCAAGCATACCACTGTAAGACTTCAAGACACAGTTAGTTCATTCTGCGTAGATCGGACCAAAATTAATAATTAAAAAGCTGAAGGTACTCCGGGTTAACTTTGACATCGGGACGTCAATCACCTCAGTCCCCGTGACCACGGTTGCTGGAAAGCAAACGAAACGTCGGGAATATAAAATAAGTTAATTAAACGCGATAAAATGCGTAAAAAATAGTTTTATTCAATTATGATACTTACTTACTACTGACTTAATTATTAAATAGTGATGGTAGGAACTTGGATTTATCAACGCTATATACACAAAAACTTAAATACTTTCTTAGAAAAGATATATATCCTTGAATTACTTGTCATTGGGGTATAACAACGGACTAAAATATGCACAAGCTCTTGCTTCAACACTGGCTTTATAATAGTAGTCATCTATTATTATTAGTTATTAATGCCTTTGTGGCTGCAAACATCCTCCTAACGAAAAAAAACGTCCTTCCTAAATTATATATCGTTCTGACAAAACGAAATAAAATTAACTCTTCAACAATTATTCTCACTCTTCTATCTCACTGTAAAAATTTAGGTGAGTACTTTATCGATATCGATCGCGTAAAGTTGTACGTCTCGAATGATCGAAATTGCCGCTTCTACCAATCACGTGCGTTAACGTTCTCAATGACGAATGAGAGTCAATGCTCGATGGTGATTCCGATTGCCACTAGTTGGCGCTGATTTTATTCCATACAAATTGTTTTAACTTTCTCGGTACCGAGTACGTAAAAACAACATCTCGCACTAGGCACACTGTTATAATTGCGTGAGCGATAATAAATATTATGTATGCGGGCTTTTCTTTCCCGGAAAGTTGATGTTCAGAATTAGACAACAGTTTGGGAGCCTGATATCCGAGTTACTTACTTATTGTTTGTTCGAGTATATAAAAATAAAATAATATACATATATCGAAAATATAATGTATTATTTTTCTATATAAGTACCGCAAGCATCCAATTAAAAATCATCAACTTTCTTTAAACTATAGTAAGTATATTTTAACAGTTATAGATTGGGGTTGTTATAAACTAATTTGCTTCATTCCGCGTAAAGAAAAAAAATTATGTGTCCTGCCCAGTTTTAAGGGGACCTACCACCCTCCCTCAATCGCGCGCACTATACCCGTCGCCGTCAATTCCAGCACTACCATACTAGGCACGACACACCACTCTCGAAAATACTTTTTTATAACAACCCCATTATAATGGATTTCCGCAAAGTTACGCCTGATTCTATTAGTTGTAGATTGGTTCTTCCTGGATTTCTAAACAAAATGAATGCACAGTCTTCGTCGAAATTTTACTATCAATATGTTACATTGCAAACTCTAACTGTTTAGGAATAGCCTGATAACAAGTAAAAATAGAAAATATACTCCTTGTTGCATCTAACAGAACAATATCTTTTCTTTCAGGCTATTGTGCTGTAGTAGAACGCATAGACAGCGTAATTATTGTATAATTATACTGTGGAAAATGTTGAGAAAAATTTATTAAAACTGGGTCGTATATATTTCTGTTTATTTTAATTGTCGTTCTTTCTTATAATTTGTTAGTCAGCACCATTTTTTAATCTCACAGTAGACTCTTAGAGATGACAAGGAAAATATATAGCGATAGTTTTAAGTTTTACCTTGTTAAGTTTGTGCTTAAACTCGACATTGTCTCTGTGTACCCAGTAGCGTAGCTACCCAGAAGCTAGGCGGGGCAGTGCCCCGGGGCCCCAAGCTAAAGTCGCCCTTCGGCCTCCAAGAACGACGTTTGAAAAATTATGTAATATCCTAGTTGTATAAAGAATTTTCATGTATTAACTTTTTGGCTCCTGACCGCGAACGGCTCGAACTAAAATCACTAAAATTAATTACACTTTCAGAACATAAATATAACATTGTTAAATATACTTTTTTTTGCTGTGGCAACCCTAGTGATAAGTTGTAAAAGTAACTTGTCCCGATAAGTTTTAATAATATAAATATTGTAAATTCATAATATCCACCTCAATTTTATGTATAAGTTAGTAATTACTGCCGCTTTGTATTGAATATTTAAGAAAGTCTGTACATACATAAATATTATAACAACATTTTGGTGTTGGAACAAAAAGTGACAGGTAACGAACATTGTTTTAAAATTATTGTAATTCTTATTTCATATCATTCCTTTTATAAATTAAAGATCTATTATCGAATTATTTTAACGATTATTTGATTTGAGACTTTTAAATAGCAATAAAAACAACAACAACTCGACATTAGCTTACTCTGCTCCTTCTGTCTTCAATCTTAGTTTCTTTTATCATATATAATAAATAGTGAAATGAATACTCGCAACGCCAAGACGCGCCAGGTGGAGAACCAACTCCAGCTTGCGCTCCAAGAACTTAAGGCGCCCAGGGAGCGGTGTGAACTTTTGCTTAAGGAAAGGGATGATAATGAAAAAGAAATAGTTAGCATAATTGCCAAAAACACAAATTTGAAATGTGATATGGTTAAGTTACATAAAGAATACACAAGTGTCATAAAAGAAAGATCAGCTACAGGGAACGGTTAATGAGTTTGACCGATGCAGCAAGGAATATGAGGAAGCTCTCAGGTTCATTGCTGCATTGAAGTTACAGTTGAATGAGTTTAATGAGCAAATAACACAATTTAAAACTTTTTTTTATAGGATAAGGATGACAAACAAGCACACAGTCCACCTGATGGTAAGTGGTTGCTGCGGCCCATAGACTTCTACATCTATCCTCCATTACAAATCAAAATGTACATGCGTTGTCACCCGTGAGGACCAAGATGGAATGCCTCATTTCCAGTAAAAAGTGCCTCAAGCCACCTGCACTCACCAAGCGAAACGCAGAGGTAAACCTCTACTCCACGCTGTTTTCTGTGACTTATATAGATAATCTTAACGCCTCCCCGACTCAAAGCCTGTTCTCTGAGCTAGTGCAATGTAATACTTCAAGAATTTTACAGCAATCTACAACAATAGACTTGACTTGCGACGACTCTTCCACTTCAGGAAATACAGTAAGGATTAATTGCAGTAAAACCAAATTGAAGAAGTATATTTTTATTTTATTTTTATTTATTTATTTATTTATTTAACACCAACAAGACATACACTAACAAAAGCATAATATTTTTGCAAAAAATCATGAAAACTAAGTGTTGACTTAATTACAGGTGTTACACACATTTCATAAAAAAAAATAGACAAAAGTAGACATATACAGTGAATTAAATTGAATACAAGAATTAAGAGATCAATAAGTATATCAGAATTTAGTAATTATTTAAATTAAATCATGCATTGATTCCACTATTGTTATTAACATTAGAAATTTCATAAACGTTAAACATAACAAAAATAAAATAATTAATAAATCATAATATACAATCATTACTTAATCACAATTTAGCTATTATATTACTAATAAGAAAAAAAATATAATTTTACTGTGAATTACAATTATTTGAAGAATATAAATGTAATATATCACTTTTAAACTTCCAAAGATTATCTGAAAATATGTCAATATCAACTTTTCTATCTTTATGTTTATTATCAGTATTCATTATGGCACTAATACAATTCTTATGTGATAATTTATAGGTATATAGCATTATAACTCAACATCAATCTATTAATCGGAGAATAGCGCGCTTGACGAGAACGTGTGCTCTTTTCTACGAATGGTATAAAAGACAACGGCCTTTTTGACTTCAATGGGGTACGAAAATTTAATTTGGCTAGTAAATAAGAACTATCAATGACGCCATTCACCAACTTATACAAGAAAATAAGGTCAAGGAGCTGTCTTCGATTCGAAAGTGGCTGAAGGTTAAAGTAATTTAGCCTATCTTCGTAAGTTCTAAGAGTTTTAACTAGATTATGATCGTAAGATAAATGCAAAAGAAATCTCTTTTGTATCCTTTCGATTCTGTGTAAGTAAATATTAAAGTGGGGATTCCATACTACGCTGCAGTATTCCAAGATACTTCGTACCAAAGCTAAGTAAATAATTATTTTAGTGCGAGTATCCCTGAATTGTTTACAGTTACGGAAGAGGAAGCCAAGAGTCCTAAAACCCTTGTCGACAACATTATCAATATGGATATTATAACGAAGCTTATTGTCAAGCGTAACTCCTAAATCGCGTATGTGAGGAACTTCAGACAGAATACGACCATCAATGTAATATGTTGTTGCAAGAGATGTTTTCTTTCTAGAAAATTTTATAACATGACATTTGTCAGCATTTAGTGTCATACCGTTGTTACGACACCATAATGTCAAGTTATTTAAGTCTTCCTGTAAGAATTCTGCATCAGAATTTGAGGAGACAGGTCTAAAGATCTTTAGGTCGTCAGCAAATAAATAAAACTTAGAATTCTCAAAGCATTTATTGATGTGGTTGATGAAAATGTTAAACAACAAAGGCCCAAGATGAGATCCTTGAGGATTCCTTATATAAAAGTTAATAAATACATGACGAAAGTCAATTAATAAAAAACAAGATTAATACCAAAAATAATGTTAATTTATGTAAAGAAAAGCAAGCATTGATATATGAACTTAAGTTGTATTCAATTGAGGTGGATAACATAAAAAAATATTATGATACTGACGTAGAGCGCTTTAAATCAGAAATATTATTTCTTACAAACTCCCTTCAAACTGTGTCCAATAAATATAAATCAGCCCAAAACGAAATAAAAGAACACATACTGGCTATGGATAATCTGGTAAAAACATGTAAATATAATGAGGAGCTTTTTGACTCCTTAGTTAAACATTAATGTGAGTGTCAGCATTCAATACCAGCTTCTTCAGAGTCGGTGTGTGCTTATAATATTATACCACCACCAAAACTCTATGACAGTGCCGTAGCAGAGGAGCCTAAATTAAAAAATAACTCAATTATTAACAAAAATATATTGTGTATAGCGATGACATGGGAAAAGATCTAGGCATAACTTTAAATTACTCTTTAAAGGGGCAAAAAATTACAAATTGCTGCATGCCTGGAGCATCTTTTAGTGACATCTTAAATAAAATTATAGTTACTAAATTTTGCCCAAATAGTACAATAATAATTTTTGTTAGTATAATAGTCAGTGTAAACGAGAAACAGTTATTAAGTTATATTGAAAAACTTAATAACTTAAATATACACAAAATTGTCTTGTTCACACTGCCTTACATACAGGGATTGCCACAGGAAAATAATCTAAGACATAATTTAAAATTTAAATATACAAATGAATAATTTAATATGTAACAATAATTTAAATTTGACATATAAATGTAATGATAATAATGACAAATTTCATTTAGTTGACATAAATAATTTAATAAAAAAGTTTTTGAAAAAAGATAGGTATTACGTATCCAAACATAATTTAAGACAAGTAGCAAATGTGCTATCTTATTATTTACTTTTTAACTCGGCCAAGTTTTTGGCTACCAAGACTGTTTTTATTGAGCAGGATAATTATTTGAAAATTAATTTGGAATCAGTTCCAACTAATTTAAATTAGTAAATGCGACAAAAGAGGCAATCGCTAACAATAATAAAAGTTAGATTAACTTTGAATGCAGCCCACAAATAAGTAATAAAAATTGTTGACACCTGGTGCATCAAAAAATATAAGGCATGATGGGCAAAGAATTACAAGTTGAATTGTTTTTAAATAGTAACGACATGCATATCCTTTGTATTACTAAATATTGGCTAAAATATTTTAATTTAATTTTAAAAATCACCAGGTGGTCGGTTCCTTCAATACAGAAAAAAGTTTACGTGGCGGCCTTAATACTAGCAGATAAATCATTATTATATAAAGAACGTAAGGATATAGTGAGCCTTTCTGTTGAGCGAACTGTAGAAATGGCTTGTGCCGAGTTCGAGCACCTCATTGTTGTAATTGTTTACAGGCCCCCATATGCTACTTATGACTATTTTTAAAGGATTGTGGAATAAGTTTTTCTCAAACTTAGTAAACAGAACAAGTCTCTTTTAATATGTGGAGACTTTAACATCAATATCCTTGAAACTTCTGCCATTAGTATTAAGTTTAGCTCATTGTTTAAATCGTATAATCTTTTAAATTTTATTCTTAGAACCAACACGTATTTTTGGGCTTAGTGCGACCTGTATAGATAACATTTTTACAGATGTTAGGCCCTTGCATAAATCAATTATTCAAAATTTAAGTTCAGATCATTGTGGACAGTTAGTATCATTGCCTTACATATACAAGAAACAGAAAAATCAGAAAGTTGTGTTTGTTCCAATTAATGAACATCGCTTGGAGAGGTTTAGAAGTAATATAATAAAAGGACTTCCATCACTTTCATTTAAAAACAGTGCTAATTATTTATATGGTATGTTATTTAAAATTATAACTTGGTAATTTAGTAGGATATTTACTTCTAAAACTTTCTCTTTTAACAGTCGCAAATGAATGGGCGACAGTAGGAATTTATAAGAGTAGGCGAAAATTATACGAGCTTTATAATGAAAGATCATATAATAGTAGAGTTATATTTAGAGATTGTGTAAAAACATATTCTAAAATATTTAAAAAAGTGTGCTCCACAGCTAAGGCTTTACATTTAACTAACAAAATTAAAACTGCATCTCACAAAATCAAAATGACCTGGAAAATAATAAATAGTGAAACGGGCAAGGTCAAACCGCGCAACTCGGATTTTCAATTAAATATTAACAATAATTTAACTAGATCTGATCAAGAAGTTGCTATGGCTTTTGAGAAAAATTTTACTGATGTTCGTTGTTTGACAACTAAATCATTAAACTCTTCTCCTACTGTCGCCGAATCATTGCTCAAACAAAATGTAAAGGCTTGCTCAAGTACTTTTAAATTCCATAGAGTACTTCCAAAAGATATCGTTAATTATTTTAAAACTATTGATGTTTAGAAAACGGTAGATTTATGGAGGATTTCTGTTAAAGTTATTTTATCTATAATAGATATAATAGCACCTTATCTAGCCACTATATTTAATACAAGTGTCGAATCTGGTGTGTTTCCTTATTTAATGAAACAAAGTAAAGTCATACCTTTATTTAAATCTGGTAGTACCTTAGACTCCGCTAATTTTAGACCAATTTATGTATTACCAACATATTAAGTAAATTTTTAAAAAAAATAATTTTAGATCAGATGTAAAGTTTCTTTAATATTAATAAATTGTTACATAGAAATCAATTCGGTTTTACAAGGGGTCGCTCGTTACATATTTTTTGTGCATGGGAGAATTCAGAGGATGCTTTGGGTATATTTTGTGACCTCCCACCCTCCCTCAATCGCGCGCACTATACCCGTCGCCGTTAATCCCAGCACTACCACCCCCAACACCACCACACTAGGCACGACACACCACTCTCGAAAATACGACACGGTCGCTTGTCACCCTCACGGTGCGGTGGTCAGCGTTTGGTTGCGTGGTTGTAAGGTAGGCGGACGTTTCTCAGTAGTTTGTTGTTAATTTCACAGAAAATATCGGCGTACGTCAGGCGGTTGATCGTTTGACCTATTTCTAGTGTATATTAATGACTTACTTTCTCTTGTTGGGGTTAATCATGATATAGTATTATTTGCTGATGATACTTCCTTGATTTTTAAACTTAAACGTCAATCATTTAAATGTGATGAAGTGAAAAAAGCTGTATCAAAATAAGTGCATTGGTTTAACGTTAATAATCTACATTTAATCGGAAATAAAACTAAATGTATTAAATTTACAATACTGAATGTTATAAATCTGAGTACCAATGTCTTTTTAAATGGGAAAGAACTGAGCCCTGATGAATCCACTGTTTTTCTTGGCATCACTCTCGACGCAAAGCTTCAGTGGGGCCCCCACATATCCAAACTAGCAAGCAGACTAAGTTCTGCAGCCTATGCTGTAAAAAGATTAGAGGTCTCACTAGTGTCGAGGCAGCTAGATTAGTTTATTTCAGTTATTTCCATAGCATAATGTCTTATGGGATTTTGCTATGGGTAAATGCAGCTGATTCAGAAACTATTTTTGTTTTACAGAAGAGGGCCATTAGAGCTATTTACAGCCTAAAACCGAGAGAATCTCCTAGAGATAAATAAAAAAAAAATATTGAATAAAAAATTATTCTATTCTATTCTATTGTCTACTTCGTTTCATTGTCTCTTTTATATAGAAGAGGGGAACAAACGAGTATGCGTCTCACCTGATGGCAAGTGCGGACACCAAGGAAATTGTAGGCGCTTTGCCGGCTTTTTAAAAAGGAGTAAAATCGTTTCATGAAGAAGTCGTATCGGTCCGGAAAAATCGCCGGTGGTAAACGGTTCCACAAAGAAGTCGTGCGAGGAAGAAAACTCCTAGTAAAGCGGAAAGTAGTGGATTGCTAAACAAACCAATGATGTGGATTTGTGAAATGCGTTGATAAAATTTTGTGGCTGGAATTAATCCTAACAATTCCTTTGAATACTCCGCTCTGCTCTGGATACGGTCAAGTAGAAAGAACTGGTACAAGTTAGCCCCGGTCCAGGGATCAGGGACTGGTCTCAGTATTCCATGTTAGGCCGAACTTGCCCCTTGTGAAGTTGCAAACAGTGTGCCGGCATAAAATTCTGTTCCGCTCTGCGAGCACGCCAAGCGTTTTAGAGGCCAATTCAGCTTTCCCTTACAAATGACTACGAAGCTGAACGTTATTCGATATGTCAACGCCGAAGATTCCGATACTAGCTGAGGTAACAAGGGGAGTGCCCTGAAATTGAGTAGTTACGACAAAGGGGTTCTTTTTAGTCGTAAACGCGCTAACTTCTGGGCACTGAACTTAATGCACGTTACTGGCTCGCAACATGTTATTGATAAGCAGAAGAAACAGCGTAAGTGTGGTCCACGTAGCCTTGTGGAACACCAGCATAAATAGGCTAGTAAATGGAGCATGCACCTTCTACTACAACTTTGCCTGCTGATAAAACTACCAATCCAGTTGCACAAATTCTCGGAAATTCCATAGGAAGGTAGCTTGGAAAGAAGCGCTTTGTGTTAAGCCCGATCGAAGGCCTTCGCTATGTTCAAACTAACGGCCAGGGTCTCCCTCTCTGCCCCCGCCGATTTATGAGTCAGGTAAGCCAGAGAAGATCCCAAGCTAAGTAACCCCGACGGAAATCTTACTTGTGGTCACTATTCAGTTGGTGATCCTCAACCTCATGAGCTGGCAGGTCACAATGGTTTTCATTACTTTGGAGAACAAGTTGGATAGGTCTGAGCGGTCGACTTTTCGGTTATTTTTTAGGGATCTGGTGCACTAAACCACTAAAGCTGTCTTCTTTGAGTTCGGGAGCGAAAAACAGTTTTAGAATAGACACGTTACGACCGTTGCCAACTAGGGAGCACATATCTTCAGCGTAATGGGAGGAAATCCATCAGGCCCACACGACTTGACGTCTTAGGAGAGTTAACCGTATCCTACAGACCTGAAGGCGAAATTATACTTCTTTTTAATAACGCTGGTGAAGCACTCCTATTATAGCGCAATTCAATTTTAAAGGAGCGTACCACATCAGCGACAGAATCACATGAGATCATCTGGCGGGAAGCATACCCGCCCCTGTCCTCAAGGGAAGGATGCAAAAAATGACCGCGTACTGTCACAATCGGCCAACTTATAGTGCCAAACACGTCGGCGATCTGCAGAACGCAACCGCGATCGGAGTGTGGGTGACATCATAGTCCGGATCAGACAATAGTCCAATGAGCCAAAAGGGGCGTTGACGGAGGCTAATAGTATTTAGTTTAGTTTAAAAAGGCCCCAATTTAATTTTTGCCCGGGGCCCTTGGTTAGATAGCTACGCCACTGTGTGTATCGGCCTATTAAATAATCATATATTAAAGAAGTAACATAATGAATGCCTTTCATACATAAAAATTTTAGCCAGTTTTCAGTTTCTACGGTCATTTATTACTAATGAACTTTACGCATATTCAGTGGTAAATTTTCAAGTAATTCTCAACGTCATGCGGTTAAAATAATAAAAGAAAGAATTTTATACTGTTAGTGATATATAATTTTGTACGTGTTATTTTACTAGAGATAATGCGTTGTTCGTTAATAAATATGTGAAGGCAAGGAATAAATTGGAAATGACTAAGCAAAGGCGGAGCTACTATCCAATGAAGAATTGGTAGTAATTAACTTATATTCTTCTTGACGCCGCGACATCTAAGCTCAGAGTATTTCTTTCATTTGTTGATTTTATTATGTTGTGATAGTTACTATGTGCCTGATATTTGGTTTTAGCTTACTTTCGGTCTTATTGCACTAGCATTCTAACTAGTGTCTCTATATTTAAAAGCCGATAAAAGTCCACTACTGGACAAAAGCCTTTCTCGTTATAAGGAAGATTTGTCTTAATCGTTACGCTTGGCTGCATGGTATTACCAGACATCTCGCATCATTAAAGCTGAGGCCTGCTGCCAGTCTGGGTATTGACATCTGACTCAGATAGTATTTCACCATTTATATAAAGTCATAAGATTTCTTTGGCATTTCCCATAGTCACATTTTAAGACACTTGCCGTACGGGCATATTTACACTTGTATTGTATATATATTTATTGTATTGAAAGGAAATCATGAAAATAGCATCTTATAATGCATTATTGAAAAATTCATTCTAGGAAATGTTGAATCCGGCTGAGATTGAAAATCAAAATTCGTCAAATAGTAGTCAGAATTTTAGTAGCACCTTTAATGCGGTGTTGGTGCGGTCACGGGGTAGAGTATTGACGGTATTGCAATCCACCAATCTCCCTACCCTTGAATCTTGGTGGGCGGCGTAGCCATATACCAGACCCGCCGCTTGGGTCAGAAAGGCTAGTTCTTCTAGAGTGCTGGACACATGGCCTTCGCGCATCGAAAATGGTACGATCCGCAGTTGAAGTAGGAGGCCGCAAAGAAAAGCACTCCATATGTTCTGGTGCGCCTTACCCGAGGAGCAGATGGGGAGAGGTAGTTCTCTTCCGAGGAGGGGCCGCCATGGGGCGGCCAGCGCTGGTAAAGCGTACCGCCGATGTATGTTAAAGTTTTCCCGTGACCGTGCGAATGTGGAACTCCAAGGTGTTTTCGCCGGTTCGAGTCTGACATAACCTCTCTATGACCCCGCGAGGCGGTTTACATAGGCATTCTTTCATGTTAGAAAAGTCAGGTTATTTTACCCTAAGATTATTTTGTCGTCAACAATAAATTAAAAGATGTTTTTACAAGTTACGGTGAACACCAGGAATTCAATTCTGCTGAGAGTGATTGCATGTTATAGCCCAAATATATCTGTATTTGTTTAAGAGCTTTAATTTATTTGCTACGTCCCAGGGACTCCATGATGAGTTTCATATTGATCTATAAACTTAACTCACTGGAGTATCTACTTGTTGTCGCACACTCGTTTTTAAATTCAGAGGAAGCCACTGATCGGTTTTTGTTTCGACATTTTACTACGATACATTCCTCATATTATAATGCTTAAGGAAAACAAATATTTTTCTTTGAGCAAAAAGTATTTGAAAATGTTTAAGAGCATTTGAATACACACACGTCACGCTTGTATACTCAATGAATAGGCAGAGTCCGAAGAGCAGTGAGCCACTTTGAACACGTTAAACCAAAAAACAAAGTATGGGGAGAGATTAAAAATTTTGAAAAATAAGTGGCTAATCCAATGCTTACACAACCACAAACCCAATAACTCATTAGTCACCTTTTCCAACTTTTGCTATGCAAGTTGGCACATTCTTTTTTGTTATAAGTCGTAAGTTATAGCTATAAGTCCCAAACCAACGTGAGACTGTATAGGTTTAATTCATATAAAACAATCATGCAGAAATATATGTTTTATCTATTGACTAAATAGACATTGTAATTTAAAGTATGATTAAGTATGTTTTAATCGAAAATACAAATGAATGAGACTTTGTTATCCCAAGACAAATCTTATTTCATTTTACTAAGGTAATTATAGGTTACTTATTGGATTAACCGATGAGCAAAGTCTTAACGTTGCCTTGTACAGTATTATAATAGATATAATTTTATTATATTGATGGTAAAAATACATAATCTTTGCTAAAAATATGACTAGATATTGCCGAGTGGTCACAAACGAGATCGGCCACATCTTGCAACGAACTTCCATTAGAACATTCTACAAGTTGTTAAAGAAGATCAATCATTTTCAACCATCTGTAAACCAAGTATTATTATATTAATACAGATTTACTATTAAATGTACAAACACATTATTCCATTAGCATAAAAAGATGCATCTGGAGCATTTTTATTTCTTCTATATAAAATTTCTATATAATTACTATGTAAATACTGTAATAAAAAGACTATGTATAATTAAACGCATAGCAATAAGTTTTAAAAAATCATGACTTTAAAACTACAAAAATATGCGCAATACAAATGGGGTAATTTGGTTGTTCTCCTCTGGTCTTTCGCTTGACTTTTCTTTTTTGAGACAATCTATACATTTAATATTGAAAAATAATTGTAGAAAAACTGTATTTTTATTTTTTATGGTTTACTTACTTCAACAAAAGCAGCTAAACAAAAATCTAAGCTAAAAAGACTATGTATAATTAAACGAATAGCAATAAGTTTTAAAAAAATCATAACTTTAAAACTTCAAAAACATGCGCAATACAAATGGGGTAATTTGGATGTTCTCCTCTGGTCTTTCCCTTGACTTTTCTTTTTTGAGACAACCTATATATTTAATATTGAAAAATAATTGTATAAAAACTCGATTTTTATTTTTTTATGGTTTACTTACTTCAACAAAAGCAGCTAAACAAAACAAATAATAAATTTATTACTATTGTCCTGTTTTCCCTAAATTGTATAAAGTAATTCCATATGAGTTAATATTTCTATTAACTTTGTCGTTGTATTTAATATATGTATGCAAATTAAATCACGTTCGTTTCTCATGGGAAATTTCCGCATAATATTTACTTTAGAAGTTAATTGCACTAGGGAATGTAAACCATTATTTTTGTTATATTTTCATTATTGAGTTTAAGATATAATATGGAATACTTCCTTCCACGTTTGAATTTTAAAATTGCACTAAAAGTGAATGTATGAATTTCAATTAACTAAATGCTAAACATCTAATACTAATACGATCTAATGTTTGTTTGTATTTTATGCGCTGTCATAGCGTTCATCAGATTGCCGTCAAACTTTCTCAACCTATTGCTTGCACTTTCACGAAGGTTATAGACATAGTACAATTAACTTGCAGTAGATAGCGTGCGTATCGTACCGACAAATTTATTTGAAGGTTATATTATATATCATACAAGTTGCATGAATGTATTATCACTAGTGATCGGAATAGGTAGTGCAATTTTGTGGGATTTCGTGACGTTATCGTGGATAGACCTTTAAATCCCACTTAGTTGGAATTTAATACCATTTATTTAATTCTTAAAATTTAAAGTACTAAACTACTTGGTTAATGCATTGTTTATTGTGGCGATGGCTGATAAGAGCGTAAAAGTCATTGTGATTATGTGCGAGCGAAAGAGACAAAATGATATTGAGGAAGCGTTATCACTTTCTTTTCTATTTTCTCCTATACAATTGGGATTTTGTATTACTTACTTTTCTTGGTCCTTTGAGTGCGTAAGTGATGATTTTGTGGTGACGGGTTTATTTTGACGATCCTTCTGCTTCGATTATTTTGCCTAGTGTAAACGGACTTTAAGTTACTGTGACGATTTGGATTGGTTTTGTTTAGACGAAGATCCCGGTAAGTTTTGTTTTATTTTTTTTCAATAAGCTAAGGAGTAACTTAGGCTACATTTGTTAAAAAAAGAACATGGGTTTCGTGCAGAAAAATTAAAACCCATTTGTTTGATAGATTCCAACTAGACAAAGTTGCGCTAGTTAGCGCTAATTGCTTGCTTAGCAAGAAATTAGCGCTGACTTTTTATAAATAACTTTGTTAAATTTTATTGTTCTTTATTATTTTGGTAAAAAAATACCGACAAGTAATTTTTTTGGTTGGAGATCTGACGTGTTAGTTTGCAAAGAAAACCGTTCATCGATGGATTGACCATTATCTTGAACTATTCTTCGAATCAACAAACCACACTATTTACTGTAGTAAATCTGAATGCAACGTTGGGTGTCGAAAAAGTACCATTGAAATACACGTCAATGGAGCTAAACATAAAGGAACTCTTCCGAAGCCCCAAGATGATTTTTATATTAAGTTCATCGAGTTTCCTATTCTCTGTAACATTCCGTGGTCTCAAGTAGAAAACCCAGCATTCAAAAACTTTTTCGAGCAGTACATTTGTTGTCCCTGCGTTAATCTCCCCACACTACCAAGCGAGTCCAGTGCTTAGAAAAGTTTATCTGGAGAAATTCTTCCAAAAACTTATACAATTTATACACAGAGAAACAACAAAAAAGTCATATGAAAACAAAGCATAAAAAATAACCTTGATTTTATTGATACCAATTTTAGTATAATAGAATTAGCTCTGACCCAAATGCAAACGCGCGATTTATCTTTAATGGAAAGTTTGGAAATTTTCGATATGGTAATGTAAGTTGTAACTTGGTGTTCGTGTTCACAGATTAAAGAAAATTTAGAAGCGGTCATCAAGACGTATTCAGAACAAATTATTAACAAAACTGCTACCAATGACATGATGTTTTATAAATTTGCTTCACTGACATCAGTAGAAGATGAATGATCATTTTCCACATATTAATGTATTTTAGATGTAAAAAAGAATAGACCGAAGTTTCAATATTTAGAGAAAATAATTGTAATTTATTTCAAAAGGTGAAATTGGAAGCACAAGTAATGTTGAAAATAAATGTTTAAAAATGCAATCTGAGTTTTATTAATACCTTACCAAGGTTAATAATAAGTTAACTAAATAAAAAGTAGTAACAAAGCCATTTTTGTCAATCTGCGTAACGCATAAGCAAGCAATAGTTAATCAGGGAACCTTCTATTAACTCAAAACGATAGTTTAGTAGTGAGTATTACACAGTAATATTTGTGCAAATTCGGAGCCCACCCCTTATAAATCTACTAGAAACGTTATCTCAATTTAATAAAAAATGTACTGTTCTTGTTTAATACAAAAGTTTTTAAAAGTAATGGAGTAATTTTTTAAATACTTTACAAATAATTACAAAGTATTAGTTGTATAAAGCGGCAAAGTTATTTTTATAATAAAGAATTGAAAAATTATAAGGAATTTCAAAATATATTAAAAATAAATAATAAAATCACGCTTCCCACAAGGCTTATCAATATTAATACAATGTTTAAGGTCATTCACCCTAAATTGCACTACCTATTCCGATCACTGATTATCACTCTTAATTAAACAATAAAACTCTTCCAAATTTAAAACGACATTTCCACATTTACTTCTTCTATCACAGCAACGCACCGGAAATATGTTCATTATATAAATGCTGGAACAGCGACAAGTTTGTATTGCAAGTTATGATATATCGTAAGATATATGTCTGATATAGTAAGTAAATTATTCTTGGTGAAATGTAAACGATTTTGCAACAAATCCCAGAAAATATACACATTTTATCCACCACAAAATCCAAAAAAATCATTAAACAAAGATTGTATAAAATGGTTATGATCATATTAAGGAATTTATGTATGTTTCATTTTTCAGTTCATTTACGTTTGTTTTCTATTTTATGCTTGTCTTTTGAGCATTTCAAATAAATTAAAGTACTGTATAATCTGTAATATTATGTGTATCCCGTAAACCTTAGATAGGACCAGTGCAATTATCAGATTCTTACTACATGCAAATTATAGATTATAAACATGATTTAATCTTTTCTTAGTATTTTCCTTATACTATAGTAAAATTTAATGCTAAATTTATTAATATCATAACCTCCAAAATTAATAAAATAATGATGATAAATTGAATTCTATCCCTTTCTTCCACGGCATTGCGAAATTACTCAACATGAATATATATATATATATATATATATATATATATATATATATATATATATAACACAATAGATTGTAACAGCATTGCCTGACGTAATTTTGGCATCAATAAATTTAAATTTAAAAATTGACATTATACTGCTTTGTACGCTGTTAAGTGTGGTTCAAGTTAATAAAGTTTCTGAAAGCTAGAATTCATATATAAGATAGCTATTTAATATTAAAATTAAATTAAAAAAAAAACTATTGGCGTAGTTAGGCACATGTCTGATAACAAGGAAAATGGATGACTTTGATTATGTATTGCTAATATATATATATATAAATATTTAAAAATAAGCAATCATCAAAAGTGGAAAATAATTGTAGGAAAAAAGTAACTTATACAAAGCTCGTACAATCCAATGTACACGTGTGTTTGTTTTGGACTGTAAGTTTGTTTGTCACTTCAGTATTATATAAAAAAATCAGATATACTAATTTAAAAAAAATCACACACATCAGAAAGAGAAGGTCAAATTAATTAATATACTTCATGGATTATTTTCTACACATCAAAACAAATAAAAAAAATTATTTAGTATTCACCACTATTAATAACTGGAACGCTATCCGACTATTATACACTCACTATTTATCTGGCATAATACATTAAACTTCGTAAGTATTCTAGCTAAAATATCTCTAGAATTTAGCTGAATCATAAAAAGAAAAAAAATACGTTTAACAGGTTTTTAAAGTGTTGATAAGAAAAATTATTCCGTGTAGTGGCGGTCAAGAATATCCACTACCCCATATCCTCCCGTGGGTGTCGTAAAAGGCGACAAAGGGAAACAGGCAGGAGATGGGCAGCAGCATCTTCCTGATAATAGCCAAATTACAATAAAAAAACTGCGGTTGCCAACCCGCTCTCCAAGCGTGGCAACTATGGCAAATACCCCCCTATGAATGACAGTAACAAAGAAACGGCCCCCAGTCCCCGGCGGAAACGCTATTCCTGGCTACGGTGGCGACCATGGTAACGGCGGGGCAGGGGGTGCTAAGAATCTCCGGTGGAGGTTCGGTTGCCACCTTAGACGACTCGACCTGGCAACGTACAACGCACGCACCCTGAGGACTGACGAGAAGATTGTGGAGCTGGAAGAAGAGATAGACAAGTTGCGCTGGCATATTATAGGATTATCCGAAGTCCGAAGAGAGGGGGAGGACACGGTAATCCTCGAATCCGGCAACTTGCTCTATCATCGGGAGGGCGACCATCTGTCCCAAGGAGGTGTCGGATTTATCGTCCACAAGTCTCTCGTTAACAACGTTGTAAAGATCGGGAGTGTGTCGACGAGGGTTGCGTACCTTATACTCAGAATCACCAAACGGTATTCGCTGAAGGTCATACAGGTTTACGCACCAACCTCGGCACACCCCGATGAGGAGGTGGAGGAAATGTATGAGAATATCTCTAGAGCCATGCATTCCTCCAAAACCCAATATACGGTGTTAATGGGAGAAATTTGGAATAGGGCAACGGAACCCAAGGGGCCAGCAGCTGGCCGAATTCATGGAGAAAGAGGGACTCTTTATGATGAACTCTTTCTTCCAGAAGCGGCCCCACAGGAAGTGGACCTGGTCGAGCCCCGACGGTTCCACAAAAAATGAGATTGACTTCATTATGACGACCAGACGATAACTGTTCAGTGATGTCTCCGTGATCGCGAGGGTGAAAACTGGTAGCGATCACCGAATGGTTAGAGGCACACTGAACCTAAACGTTAAGTTGGAGAGGTCTCGTCTAATGAAGTCAACGCTCCGTCCCCCTCGTGCTCTGTTCCAAAGTCCCGAAACCTTTCAGCTCGAGTTACAAAACCGTTTTCAGTGCCTGGAAGACTGCAATGAAGTGGACGATATGAATGACAAGCTCGTGGAAACTGTCCATGCGATCGGAGCTAAGTTTCGCAAGACCCGCCGCAGAAGAACACAAAAACTCTCCGATCACACTCTTAATCTCATGGCTGTTAGACGGGAGATGAAGCTACATTCTTCAACAGACTTGACAGCATACAGGCATCTGAACAGACAGATCTCCAAATGCATGCGGCGGGACTTACGCAACTTCAATACAGCTCGTATTGAAGAAGCGATCGAGCGGAACCAAGGCTCCAAAGTCTTTGCCAGAGATCTGTCTGCCAGAAAGAGCCAACTGTCAAAGCTGAAGACAGAATGTGGCAGCATCGTTTCCGGGACACCTGAGATTTTGAGTGAGATTGAGAGGTTCTATGGGCAGTTGTACACGTCATCGTTGGATCCACACGCAAGTGTGAGTAACGATCCAAGAGCGAGTCTCATCCGACACTATTCCGAAGATATCCCGGACGTCAGTCTGAGCGAGATTAGAATGGCTCTCCAGCACCTTAAAAACGGTAAGGCCCCAGGCGAGGATGGAATTACAGCGGAGCTTCTGAAAGCGGGTGGAAGACCGGTACTTGAAGTCCTTCAGAAGCTCTTTAATTCCGTCTTGCATGATGGCATTACACCGGAGGCGTGGAGCAGAAGTGCGGTGGTCTTGTTCTTCAAGAAAGGTGACAACGCTCTCTTGAAGAACTACAGACCGATTTCCCTTCTGAGCCGCGTCTACGTGCTGTTTTCGAGAGTCATTACGAATCGTCTCGCGAGCAGACTTGACGACTTCCAGCCTCCCGAACAAGCCGGTTTCCGAAAGGGCTTTAGCACCATAGACCACATACATACCCTTCGGCAAGTTGTACAGAAGTCCGAAGAGTACAATTTGCCACTATGTCTGGCGTATGTGGACTATGAGAAAGCCTTTGATTCCGTCGAAATTTGGGCGGTGCTGCAGTCCCTTCAGCGGTGCCAAGTTGACTGTCGGTATATCGAAGTGTTGAAGTGCTTGTACAGTATGGCTACAATGGCTATCCGAGTACAGAACCAGAGTACGAAACCTATCCAATTGCAGAGAGGTGTAAGACAGGGTGACGTCATATCCCCGAAACTCTTCACCGCTGCATTGGAAGACGTTTTCAAGCTTCTGGACTGGAAAGGATACGGTATCAACATCAATGGCGAGTACATCACTCACCTTCGATTTGCCGACGATATAGTCCTTATGGCAGAATCGCTGGAGGACCTAAGCACTATGCTCAATGACTTCAATAGTGTTTCCCAACCGATAGGTCTTAAGATGAACATGGACAAAACAAAGATCATGTTTTATGTCCATGTCACACCTATGCCGGGAGTTGTTGGGAGCACTAAGCTCGAAGTTGTTGACGAGTATGTTTACCTGGGACAAATAGTCCGACTAGGTAAGTCCAACTTCGACCGAGAGGTCAATCGACGGATTCAACTCGGCTGGGCAGCGTTCGGGAAGCTACGACACATCTTCTCGTCAGACATACCTCAAAACCTTAAAACGAAATTGTACAACCAGTGCGTGTTGCCAGTGATGACTTACGGAACTGAGACGTGGTCCTTCACTGCTGGCCGTATGAGGAAGCTCAAGGTCGCTCAGCGAGCTATGGAGAGGGCTATGCTCGGAGTTTCTCTGCGTGATAAACTTAGGAATGAGGATATCCGCAGTAGAACCAGAGTAACCGACATAGCCCAACGGATTAGTAAGCTGAAGTGGCAATGGGCCGGCCATATAGCTCGAATAACCGACAACCAATGGAGAAGAAAGGTTCTTGAGTGGCAGCGTCGTACTGGTAGGCGAAGTGTAGGGCGTCCCCCCACGAGATGTGGTGACGACCTGGTAAGACATGCAGGAAGTCGATGGATGCAGGTGGCTCAGGACCGTGCTCTGTGGCATTCTTTGGGGGAGGCCTATGTTCAGCAGTGGACTTGTGAAGGGCTGTAATGATGATAATGATGATGATGAAGAAAAATTAAATTTCAATATGTTAAGGAAATTTGAACGAATATTCGAAATTTGCAATCTTTCAGGTGGCTACCAATTCTACTAGTCAGAAACTCTTGATTGTTGTCTCTTCTCTATAACATCCTGCACAATCCATCTCCTCTCTCATATCTAAGGAAACGACTCCTGTGTACCTTAACTCTAAATGAATCATGCATAGGCATAAAATTCCTTATCAAGACTCTTTCTAACTTTCTTCTCCATAATTCTGGCTTTTATTTCTATTTTCTGTCCGTGCGGTTGTGTTTTGAAAATCTCAACCGTCTAAGATTAGAGATTCTGAAACTATATTAATATTAAAGAAACGTTTAAGGGTGGGAACAGATTGGTCCCACCCGTAAACGTAAATATACGTAACGTATGCGATGCAATGTAGGAGCACGTTGGTGTACACACTTAGCCTACGTATGCAACGTACGTTTGGTGACACTCGTCATTTTTTATCGGACGCACGAATACAAATTTATACCATGTTTTTTGATTGTGAGGGTGAGTTTGAGAATGATTCATTTACTCTGATGTTCATATACAAATATATCCACGTCACAAAGAAAACTTTTACGTAGTAATTCTGATGAAATGTATGATTTATAATGCAAACAAATGCATGATTATGTAGAATATAATGTGTTTTTACCGCAATATTTATAAAATCATGTTTCATATCTTAACATAACTAGGATAGAAATACAAAAAACTATATTTTTTTTTTTCAATTTCAAGTCTTGATGTCTCTTTTTCACGTTAATAACACATATGATAGTAGTGGATGAATAGGTAATCAATCATCGTAAATTATCATCGCGATATTCTACACATTTAATATTATAAATACATTCGTATCGCCATACTAAATCGATGAGCTGTTCAACTTTTTTATGACAGTAAAACGCGTGCACAGTGCTATTCAGTGGTCTATTTGTTTAAGACGTGCTACGCCTAAGTTCTAGGAACACACTGGTCGTACGCTTTGGATTGCGTACGCACATCTCTAATGTATAGTTTTTCGTATAAAATCAAGCGTTTAGATGTCATAATGCGTTGCATACGTTGCGTACGTGGGACAAATCTGTCTCTCCGCTCGCAACTGGATTATTTAATATGTAGTAGTGTAATAAATCGGTATTTGTTTTTATGTAATATATAAGAATTTATTAATATCATATTAATTTTGAACTTAAGCCTCCTCTTGCCATAGTTGCCAAACTTTGCAGGCGTGAAGGCAAATGTAGTTTTTTTATTACTTGTGTTACTGTTATGAAGATGTTGCTGCCCATCTCCTGTTTTAGTTTCCCTCTGTCGCCTCTTAGGTGAGCCACAGGATCACCGCCAGAACACGGCAATGTTTGTGTCTACTAGACAATATTTTGATATATTATGTAATAAATAGTGGCTTTGTACGAATACACTCTATAAATGTTTCAGTGCCTTTTCATACAAATAAAAATAAAATAAAATGGCCAAAAATTTCAAAAATATAATAATAAAAGTTACAGTTTTAATTGTAGTTTGTTACTTTATTATTTGTTAATCCCTCAGTGCAATTTATTATTCTTTATCAAGCTTGAGTAACAAATTATGTTATGAATATATATTATAAATAAGAAGCACAAAATATGATTTGATATATATATAGAGATCTCTTCACGGTAAATGTTGATCAGACGCGACTTCACGCGAGCACTTTGTTGATCCGAAAATGTATGTTGATCCGACGCCTTTTCTTGATCCAATATGCATCTCTGGTAACTAATGTTGCTCCGACAGGATCAACATCTACACTCACGGGACTACTTACTAGCGTTCCCCGAAGTTGATCTGATATACAAATCCACCTTGCGATAGTTACGCAAAATGTTGATCTGATTTAAATGAGCCAATCAGAGCACATCAAACGATCGGATTGGCTGAAAAAATCCGCGACGTTGCCGTTTCGTTTCTTTGGCGGTGACAGCGACGATATTGTCTAAGGTGGACTTGAAAAACAAAAACACTGCTTCACTATATCAAAATAATAATCACAAACAAAACTAAATTATCTATCAAAGAAACATAGAGTAATCAATAACATTGCAACCTGACTTACTTATTAGTCGCTAGTCACTAGAATTAAGGATGCATTTGCAAAATTGATAGTTATCGTTAATTATCGTTAATCGTTATCGTATAATCGAACTATTATATAATTTATTATAATAATTTTACATAATAATTTTACAAGTCCAAGAACATCTAGTTCGACATTTACTTGGACCTGCAGCATCAACCACAGAAAGTAATCTTCCTCAAAGATCTTCAATCTCCTGTAGCTTTCCAAGATCTTCAATTGCTTCTTCAAGCAATTCTGGACATTCTCTGGAAGAAATACCACGAAAGGCCGACAATAAACTCGTACGAAATAGATGCACTGCTATGTCAAATTGAAAAATGAAGGATTATTGGCTAAAAACGCTAAGCAAGTACACACTGAGTGCAAAAGGTGTGAAAAGGCATTCAGTTTAGAATGTTATAATGAGAAACATGCTTAATTTTATAATATTTTCTTTGAATAAAATCCTCACCTTCAGTATTTGAGTTTTATTTATAGCAAGTTTATTGTAGTTATTAAATGACAACTTTAAAAAAAATTGCGAAGTTTTCTTTTATTATTATAAACAATAGGTTTTTTACTATACATCCACGTATGATTTAAAACAATATCACGTCACGTTCATACCAACAAATGTGCCTTAAGTTGTATTGAGAAATGAGTCACCTGTGACTCATGAACTTATTCTAATACGTTCCTGTGAGTCATATATGACTCATTGGAGAGGGAAGTTGAGTTTTCCCCGGGTGTTCATGCAGCGATCACTCAAGAGTTCACGACGCCGACACATGAACTTGAACAGTCATCGCAGTTTATGTCCGTACTAGCTGTTGCCAGCGGCTTCGAACGCATGTACTTCCAAAATTATGCAACAGAAACGAAATACCTGAATAAACGGTATCATATGTGTTATATAAACCTATCTCTGAGCAAAATATCATCCAGATCCCTTCAACCGTTCTGGCATGATTGAGTAACGTACATCCATTCATCCATCCATCCAAACATCCAAACTTTCTCATTTATAATGTTTAGATAATAATTATAATTAATTCAGCCTATCTATAAATTGTTTTCTAAAATACTTACTAACCTGTGTTCTTACTTTTTTTATGTACAAAATCTAACGTAATTAAATGTTATAATCATAATACATTATTTTTAATTATTATTATATTCTTACTAAAACATGTTTATGCATTGATTATTTATTAAATTAGTTATACTGATTCCGGAAGAATGTTGTGGTCACCGTATAAAACCACGAACGCTAGGTGTAGGTACTTGCTAGTTTTTTTTTGAATTTGCATAACATTTTAATTGTATTTGTAAATAATAATGAACTGCTAAAACTAACATAATTCAAAGACGGCGTGTTTAAAAGATGTGAATCAAGATTACAATAATTTTAAGAATCAAATATTTAACTTACTGATAGCCTAAACTCTCATGCAACGTTGTATTTAAACCACAACGGCTCCGTGGCGCAGTGGCTTAGCAATTGAGTTGCAGCGCTAAAGACCGCGGGCTCGAATCCCGCACGGAACAATATTTGTATGGCCTACAAATAATTATTCCGGGTCTGGATGTTTGACCTTGAGCAATTTATGTTTGTACACTGCCCCCACAATACAAGAGAAAATCCTAGTGTGGAGGTTACGTTTTAAAAAAGAAAGAAAATAATTTAGAAAGCAGTGTCATTTTTCACTATTCTAAAATCGTCACAAAAAGGTCCTCGGCACTTGTTGGCTCACTAAAGTAAACTAATGATTTAATACATCCCCATAAAAAAAGTCAAGAGGTGTCAAATCAGCTGATCTGGGAGGTCAGTGGCCTGGCCGCCGCGACCTTTATAAGGCACTCCAAACTCTGTATTTGTAAAGACTTTAACATACTTGAAATAAGGTTCAATTTTCTTTATTTTGTATTGAATGACGGAATTTGTATTAATACAAGTAAAACTCACTTTTAAAAGTCTTATTGCCGTGAGTTACGGTCCATTTCAGTTTGTTTTGACTGTACAGATTTAGGCGTGACTGTAAATTACGTAGTTTCAATTATTTTTGGGATAAAAAAATTACCTATATTAAAAATGATAGAAACCGATTCAGTAAACGATTCTGAACAAACTCCTTTCACAAAGTGCGTTATTATGTTACGTGTTGTCAGAATGTCTCAAAGAAGGTACGTATGGCAATTCATAGTGCTGTGTTAGTCCCTACTTTAATGTATGGTAGTGAAAGTTGGGTCTGGCAGAAGAAGCATGAGAATAGAATAAATGCTGTAGAAATGCGGTCATTAAGGAGTATGCTAGGGCTGAATCCGAATGACAGGGTGAGAAATAGTATGATAAGAGAAAAGTGTGGTTTGCAAGATGACGTTGTGACCAAGATTAAAGAAGGAATGCTTCGGTGGTTTGGTCATGTAGAAAGAATGAACGAGGAAAGAGTGACAAAGTAAATTTATGTTTCAGAAGTGAACGGCAGAGTCGGGAAGGGACGCCCTAGACGAAGATTTATCGACCAAATCGGCGATACATTGAAAATGGGCCAGATTAGGAGTACCCTTAACCGACGAGCGTGTATGCGTAGATATATGGATGTAAAGGAGGCGAGAGAGGTGTGTCAGGATCGCGCCAAATGGAAGTCCGTAGTCTCTGCCTACCCCTCTGGGTGACAGGCGTGAGTGTTTGTGTGTGTTTGTGTTGTATACTTAATAACACTAAACGTAAACACAGGTTTTTATCAAGACAAGTGACCCATCAAGATTGTTTTCTTAGTACCGACGTACCTACCTAAAGTTTACATTTTAGTGTCCACGACGCAGCAATGATTTGTGACAGTTTGTTGTATTGTAGGTTGTAGGTAAAGTAACAGTAGGTATCTATGATAATCCTACATAATATACCTGGTTTGTCCGCCGCAAAAGTCGTCGAATAAATAATTAAACTGTTTTGTAAATCTTTATTGATTATTTATTTATTTATAAGATGTTCATTGAGAGCCGTGGTAGTTCAGATGTTTAGCGCTCGCTGTAAGTATCACAGTACGCGATGAACCCGGGTTCGATCCCCGCCGGCACCAATGAAATTGGTGCAATTTATTTATCACATTTTAGTTATTTTTATAAATACGTTTAAAAATGAAAATATAAGTTTTGTAATTAAATTATTAATTAATAGAATCAGGCGTTACTTTGCGGAAATCCATTATATAAAAGCTTTTACAAAAATTTACTTCGCAAATATCCGCGTTATAAAATAAAATGATGTGTCTTACCTAGTATGAAGAAGCACCTCCCGCCCTCCCTCAATTGCGTGCACTAACCCCGTCACCACTAATCCCAGCACCGCCACTCCCAACACCACTACACTAGGCAAGACACACCACTGACGATAATACGACACGTGTTTCGCCTCTACACGAGGCATCCTCAGGTGATATAGACTCTACGGTGGCTAACCGCTAAGATCTTAGCGGTTAGCCACCGTAGAGTCTATATCACCTGAGGATGCCTCGTGTAGAGGCTAAGATCTTAGCGGTTAGCCACCGTAGAGTCTATATCACCTGAGGATGCCTCGTGTAGAGGCGAAACACGTGTCGTACTATCGTCAGTGGTGTGTCTTGCCTAGTGTAGTGGTGTTGGGAGTGGCGGTGCTGGGATTAGTGGTGACGGGGTTAGTGCACGCAATTGAGGGAGGGCGGGAGGTGCTTCTTCATACTAGGTAAGACACATCATTTTATTTTATAACGCGGATATTTGCGAAGTAAATTTTTGTAAAAGCTTTTAATTAAATTATTATTACTAAATTAATTACACAATTACTGACATTGTTTCCTTTTACGTCTGCGGTTTGTAATTACCGCCTCTATAGCTCAAAATAAATTATTCCTAATACACAGAAAAATAGTTAGGTACTTATGATACTATGTGGAAAATTGGTTTTTACAAACTCGTAGACGAATCTAATCCCAATCTACGCATGTGTGTCATACAACGTTTTTCAACACATTTGCGAGAAAACAGTACCTACTATAGGTAACGAAACAAACTTTTTGTTCTTAGATATCAGTTGGAAAGTCTGTTTTTCTGGGCTGTTTTGTTTTGTTAGACTGACATCTCGCAGGTCAACCTAGGAGGTTGTCAGTTGCTTATTTTTTATTTTTATTTAAAATTTCGTCTGTAATATAATATAATTATAAAAGTAAAAGAAAGTAAAGTCTATATACGTCCCACTGCTGGGCACAGGCCTCCTCTAATTTCTGAGAGGGTTTTAAGGCAAGGAAATGTCCGCCGTGCTGCCCCAATGCGTGTTGGTGAACTTTATGCCGGGTTTCCACGCTTGCCAAGTCTCGGCAAGCATCCACAAGCACAAGTGTGTAAAGAGGGCGTTTGGCTTGGCTTGCGTGAGCTTGTGGACGCTTGTCACCGATCCGGGCTAGTGTCGGGTTTTGGACACAGATCAAAGGGCGCTTGCGGCAAGCGCTTGCAACGCATTCACACGTTGGTGCGCGTTTAGTAGAAATTGTGATTTTGCGACAAGCGCATGTTTAGTTCTTTGTTTAAAATGAGTGACTGGTCGAACGAAGAGAGTTTATCGTTTCTGTAATATTACCAGACGGAATCGTCTATCTGGAACCCCAAAGACGTTAATCATAAAAATAAAAAGAATGTTGCAAATGCTTGGAGTCGTCTTGCCGAGTTAACGGGAAAGCCAGTAAAAGAATTAAAAGCCAAAAATTCCTTGTTTTTGTATTACTTTACTTGTATTTCAAATAAAAGTATGTTAAACTAAACGCAATAGCCGACACAAGTTCGGTTTCCGCCATGCTTGGGTTTACGTAGCACACTGACGCATTCACAAGCATGGAAACGACTTCCAAACGCCAAACGAGATTTGTGGACGCTTGGGGCTTGAAGACGTTTGCCGAGGCTTGGCAAGCATGGAAACCCGGCATTACTTAATATATATTTTTTTTAATTTCTCAGACATGTACACCCGGGTTAGATCCCCGCCGGCACCAATGAAATTGTTAATAATAATAAATAATCAATGCATAAACATGTTTAACTAAGAATTCAGTGTATGTATTATGATTATAACATAATATACTATTGGGGTGTCTGAGGATGTGCGTTATTTACGTTAGATGTTGTGTATATAAATATAAGGGGGTGAAATGCGGTTTGAAAGGTTATATGAGTCCTATATTTTTGAAGTTAGACATATGAAAATCGGCATTTAGATTATTAACTTTAAATAATAAAAATCTGTGTAAATTATTTCGAAGTGTTTTAATTTTTTTTAATTTAAAGCACTTTTAAAACAAAAACACTGTTTCACTATATCAAAATAATAATCACAAACAAAACTAAATATATATATAAAAAACATAATAATTGATAACATTGCAACCTGAACTACTTATTAAGTCGCTAGTCACTAGAATTAAACAATTAAATACAAAAACAAAACACACATTTAAAAACAGAATAAACCAAATTTTTACTGGTATAGTTGTAGCACGAATGGGTCGGCTCGACCGGGGAAGGACCACACACTCACAAAATACCAGCTTAAAATAGCACCTTAACGCTGTAAACAAGGCATCTTAGTCCTCACGGGTGACAACGCATCTGCATTTTGATTTAGATGTAGATGTCTATGGGCCACAGCAACCGTTTACCATCAGGTGGACTGTGTGCTCGTTTGTCACCCTTATCTTATAAAAAAAAACAATAATCTCAAACAAGATTCAAAAATATACTTTAAAGAAACATAATCAATAACATTTCAACCTGACTTACTTAGTACTCACAATTAAATAATCAAAACAATAACCACAAATAAAATTAAAAAAAAATATTAATTATAAAAACATAATAACATTGCAACCTTGTTGCAACTTGACTTATAGGTACTTTTATGTCACAACTCACTACTTAATAAGTTTCATTTCAGCATTTGATTTATGAACTATAAAGTATTATGGTAACCGGGTAGGGTTAATTCGTATTGACATGTTTGAATCTCCTTGTGTAATTGTTCTGTGCGATTCCATGCGGCGCGCCTGGTCTAGATCATACCTTAGGGCTCATTTATGTACAGGCGGAGCTCACCGCTGAGCGGGCGCGGAACACAGCAATGTAATCGTATTCTACTTAGTTAAAAATTATGATAAAATATTATGTAGTACATCGATTTCTAATAGTTTAATCATCCAAGTTTTCTAATCATCATCGTCATTACAACCTTACACAAGTCCACTACTGAACATCCTCCTAGATAGACTGCCGCAAAGCCTGGTCCTAAACCACATTCCTTGTCATGAGTTTTTCATCTATTTTCAAGTTATAATTAGTATTACTAAGTTATGGTTTTTGCTTGTATATACTATATTTATTGCTTGTTTTTTCTTCTTTCTCAAAAAATAATTGAATAATTACATAAGGTGTTCTTAATATACATCGAATGTCAGAGAGAAAAGCTAGTACATCTTTTGCTAAACTTTAAAATCTAAAACCAATTTTAAAACAGCCGAATTGATCATAACTCCCTTAGGTATAAAATAAGTTATGATCTAATTAATGGTATTTATTCCAGTTTATGACAGCCCTGATTTATATTACGCCGCTGAAATTAGGCACATACTTCTTATTAGGTACATTACACCAAATAATAACAGCATATACAAATAATAAATAAATAACAGCCTGACGGCTGACATTGTGCACTCCATACATTTCGTATATCTAGTTACAGCCCCATTAATTTCCGCTAAAAGAAAATAAATAACTTGTAAATTTAAACAAAAATAACTGCATTACTATGTCATAGTCATATTCTTACAAATCAAAAAGCCTATATATGAGATAATGTAAAATAAGCGTTTTTAACGTGGTATAACCATGCTGCAGCTGTATTACTGGTATAGTTGTAGCACGCATGGGTCGGCTCGACCGGGGAAGGACCACGCTCTCTCAGAATACCAACGTAAAATAGCAGCTTAACGCTGCTGTGTTTCGTATGGTGAGTGTAGAGAACCGGAGACCCTTTTTACTGGAAACGAGGTATTCCATCTTTATCCTCGCGAGTGACCCTTTTTTGTCACCCTTATCTTAAAAAAAAAGCATAATTTTACAAGAATTGCAACAAAATGTTTAATATCGCATATTTTATATAATAAAATTGATTTCATTCTTTTTAGCAGAGTTTCAAACACGACAATCGACGCGCATGTTTTTTTATGTATATCCACTGATTTCTTGGAAACTCCTGAACCCATTAAAATGATCTTTTTATTTTAAATGGAATATATTTATGATAATAGGTATTTTTATATACTAATTATATATTATGTATTTAAATATGTATTTAAATATGTATATTTGTATGTATATTTGTATGTATATTTGTATGTATATATTTGTATATATGTTTGTATACGTCATATATGTATAGTTTATTTATTAGTAAATTGTATGTATTATGTAGTTAATTATTATTTTTGTGTACTGTTATTTTATTCTATATTGTCGCACCTACGTCAAATTCTCACCACTCCATGGGTTGACTGGTAGAGAATGCCTCAAGGCATTAAGTCCGCCCTTTGTATTCTTTTGTTTTAAGGATGCATTCCTTAAAGAATAAATAAAAAAAAATATTTCAAGGGTTTTTCTAAATTTAAAGATTTAAGGTATTATTTAAACCACAAAGCCGTTGTAGCTCAGGGGCTAAGCGCTCGCTGTAAATTTCACAGTACGCGAGCAACCCGGGTTCGTTCTCCGCCGGCGCCAATTAAAATTTTAATTGCAATTGTGAGTGCTGATTTACCACGTGCTCGGCGGTGAAGGAAAACATGTTGAGTAAACCTGCATGTCTGAGAAATAAGAAAAAATATTTCGAACACGTATTGGGGCAGCGCGGCGGACATTTCCTAGCCCTAAAATCCTCTCAGAAATAAGAGGAGGCCTGTGCCCAGCAGTGGGACGTATGCGTATATAGGCTGTAACTTTTACTTAAAACATTTAAAAGAGCAAAACATTAACGTTTAGTAAAGATTAAAAACCGAATAAAATAACTTCCACAGAACAGCTTCTGTAATCAGTGCTAAGACATGCATTGGCATCTTTCGTTTGCACAATGCAAACGAAAGATGCCAATTAATTTAATCTTGCAACTTACTCCGGGCTTCCCCATAGGTTGATTGATTAATATTTTTTTTAAAACTTACTTTAATTGATTTTACTTCTCATAATTTAGCAGTTATATAAACATCTATGATGCCAAATTATTCGAAATCCATTTCTAAGTAATTCTTTCTTAATATCACATACCATTTAATGTTAACGTCCAAAAGACGAAATACTTCTACATTATACTATTTATTTATTTTTTTAAATTGAGGAATACAGTAAATTAGTTCAGTTATTAACAAATACTATAATCAGCCTATGACATAGTTAAGCGTATAAATTTACAAAAATAGTCTATAACAGTCCAAAATGTTGTCTGATGGGTTACCATATAGTTTTCTTTGTAGGGCATATATCTATGCCCTACAAAGTCGCCGCCGAACAATGCATTGATTGGAATGGCAAGGATGACTCGAAAAAACCAGTTAATAACGGAGACAAGAAGAAATTCGAAACATGTTGTAACTCTTGAGACATTGTAATATGTACATTATAGTTCTCACGGCAACGCATTGATTGCAAGGCACGCCGAAGTCCTTCCTAATCAGTGATAATTAAAATTCATAAGACGACCGAAATTATAATTTTACAAATTACACAACCTTGTGTAATGAAATATGTAAAAGCGCATAATTACTTGTTCTTTTGTTGTCTAAATTTGATGCGACCATAAATACTAGGGGCTTATGTTCATAAGATGGAAATTAAGTTTTATACGTTCAAACAATTTTTTTATAGGATAAGGGTGACAAACGAGCACACAATCCACCTCATGGTAAGTGGTTGCTGCGGCCCATAGACGTCTACATCAAACAAAATAAAGATGCGTTGTCACCCGTGAGGACTAAGATGGAATGCCTCATTTCCAGTAAAAAGGGTCTCCGGTTCTCTACACTCACCATACGAAACACAGCAGCTTTAAGCTGCTATTTTACGCTGGTATTCTGTGAGAGCGTGGTCCTTCCCCGGTCGAGCCGACCTATTCGTGCTACAACTTAAAAAAAGTCTTTATGTAATTACGGAGAATTTTTTAGGTGACAATATTTATAGTTAAGACTACTAGAAATCTTATTTACGAAGTAAAAAGGCGAAAAAGCTGGAATTAGGGGCATAGCTGGTATTAGGGGCACCCACCCTATAATTAATTTTTACATATAAAACCAACATGCACGGCCGTAAGTATACCTGAGTATATGATTTTAATTCTAATTCGATACCTACACGCTTTCCCGAGATAAAGGGTCTTGACAGGCAGACGGACGGACGGACAGAAAGACGGACAAAGACGCCATCTTATGCTGCGACGTCATTAAACAAAACTTCTGAAATTTTGTAAATATGGTACCTATGTTTAGTCTTTTTACGTACTTAAATAAAATAAATAAATATCCTGGACATTTCACACATAAGTAGTCCCTGATCTCCCTTAGTGTTCTGTGAAACCTACTGTACTAGGTATGGAGGCCTGAGAAATACATAGATAAGTAGAGTTATTTAACACCTAGACACAGAGCAAACATCAGTGTTCGTCACACAAATGTTTGGCATGTTTGGACATCGAACCCCCGACCTCAGGATCCGCATCCAGAGCTACTAACCACAGAGCGAAAAGGTCAGTTAAATAGTTATTGGTTATCTACTTTTATTATTCTGATTCGGCTTCTGGCAGGCAGCACAGTTATTTAACCTACCTAAACACAATCACAACTCTTTTGGTGGTAAAAAAACTGGTAGGTAGGTAGGTAGGTACTAGGTAGTTAGGTAAGTCCTTAGGTATTATTATGTGAATACCTATTTATTATCATACGTGTCGATCATGGATGAGGAGGTGCGTTTCCACTGAGGCGGTCTTTACTCCGCCCCCCTTCATTTGAGCCGGGATCACATCCGGATTAACTCATTAATATAATACCTACATAATATCGAGTTTCTAAATAGATAATCAAATATAGATAATAAAATACTCACCATCATCTTCTGATTGGAAAATTTACTCCACTCACACGATAACAAAAACCCGCGCAAACGTCTTGCCGCAATCCAATTTGCCAGTTTGATCCTCAAACGCAACGTAGCAGCTAACGCATATTTCTTACCTTCTTACTCTAAAGAAATAGTTCTCTGTCACACGCAGAACGCGACGTTGCCGCTTTGTGTTTGCGTACCTATATGTCAGTTTAGGCTCTGGATCCACTTAGCTTAGGTAAATGTCGCATATAAGTTAAATATATTCGGATGTAAGAAATCGTATTCAGTATGATTTTTTCGACCGTTGATGGACCAACAAATATTGGTCAAATCGCTGACGAGTATGTTGAAAATTAGTAACCACAGATCCACCGACGTCACACGCGCATCAAGGATTGATCAAAGTATATTATTTTGTGCGACGCAGAGCTGAGTATATACGTAAAATAGGTGGATCAATATTTGTTCTAACTTCTCACTGGAGCAACATTTACCGTGAAAGGTTCTATATATATACAGAATGGGGTCCCACATATATGCAATAAATGAAACCACATACTTGTTATCGCCTTTGCTGACGATATACAAAAAATAAACATAATCGGCCCAGTAATTAGGTCAAAAAGTAGAGTTTTAATTTTAAGCAAATTTGAACCCTCTATAGAATTGGGTCACTAAGTCAATGATTCAATGAACTTGAATCCTTGAACATTAAAAAGCGACGTTGCCACGCAGTGCAAACTATGGGTATTGCGACGTATCGACAGCGGTGTCTTTTGTCGGCGTGCATAAACAAGCGGCACGAGGCACGCGGCGTACTTCAAAGGCGACGGCGCAACTGCGCGCGCGCCTTTGTCGTAGAGTAGGACACCTGTTATCGACGATTAGCTTCTTTCAAAGGGAGTAAGTAATAATCGATAAACAAAAAAAAAATGTTTAGCTTAAAACACTCAGGGTATGTTTTTTTTAGAATTATCGTGTTGTTGTGATAATCCTAAAAACACTACGACCTAAGTATTTAAAGCTAAACTTTAAAGCTTTTGAAAATTACTTGTATTCAAATGTAGTAGGTAAGTAAGCGTAAAAAGAAAAGTATCGATAAACGATTATTGCACCTTGTGGCCGCCCTATTTATTACTTTTATTATTTTCGCCATTTTGGAATTTGGAAGTTTAGCTTCCAGTTCACGCGCAATTGTTTCAGGATACAGGTGCGTTTTGCTGCCTACGCACATCGTAATTATTTATCGTAAGATAATTATCGCATTATCATAAGATAAATACAATTAGTCAAACAATTATTTTACGGTGAAATAGACACTTATTAGTTAATTGACTTTGTGTGTGTAAATAGTGTTTTAAGTACGTTTATTTTTTCACTGTGATATTGACATTACTTTACTTTTTTTGACCTCACTCCTCTAGACTTCTTTTTATGGGTCTTTATTGAAAATGAAGTGTACTCAAAGATTTTCGAAACCGAAGATGAACTGCGCAATCGTATTGTTGCTGCCTATAACAAACTAAAAGCCCTCGCTCTGTTTCATTAAATTTTGCTACTAATATGCAATAATATTTATTTCGTTCAGTTCCATTTTCGCGAAATAAAAAAGTGGCGGTAAAATACCTAAACAGTTTAGTGAGTAAGTTTTTATTTCGTCGCACATTGTCCAACGAACCATAGGCCGTGCCGACAAACAATAACGCTGCCTGCCGCCAACCGCCATGCCACCCGCGTGCAACGTTGTCACTCTTCCAAGGGGTCAAGGTACGTTGTCTAAACAGAGTGTTTACTTTTACTGAATTTATTTTAATATTTATTTTGTTTGAAAATTTCACTTTTTTATTTTACGGGTTTTAATTTAATATTTAATTTTTCTACACTTCTATGGACTAGTATTACTTGTGGTTTAATTTATTGCATATATGTGGGACCCCATTCTGTATATATATATATATTAAAATATTAAATTCATTATGTTGTGGCTATTTTATTCATATCACATATATTTATTTTATATCTTTAATGTGAAAACGACCTAATAGTCGACTTAGATGTAAATGGCATCTCCCTGTAAATATAAGACCAAAATACAACAGTGGATACACTTAGTCTAGTTAGGATTTCGCGTATGATAACATGCTTAAGTCTGGTATAATAAGCTTAAGTTGGAGGCACGTGTCTTGTCGGAGCCTAAAAGGTCGGTGCGAAACTACTCCACTCATGAGCATGGGTGCTCAGGCTGCCCCGCGTATTCTGGGGGGGATCGACCACGTCCAAATGGCTGCAGACTCCGTGCTACAACAGGTCCCATCCGCGGAGATTATAATACTCGGTGATTTTAACGCCCACCACGCTGAATGGCTTGGTTCCCGTTTAACCGATCATGCGGGTTGATCTGTCTATGACTTTGCCTTGGCATATGATCTAACATAACTTGTTACTTTGCCGACGCTGATCCCAGATGTGGAGGATCATGTGCCTTCCCTGTTGGACCTTCTGCTGACCTCTCATCCGGACGGAGATCAGGTCTCCGTCGATGCCCCTCTGGGTTCTTAGAACCATTGTCTGATCCGAAGTACGGTGACACTCACGCTCGCATCGCAGTTGCGATCTGTAGCTTGCCGCCGTGTTTGGCACTATAGGTCAACCGATTGGGACGGGATGCGGTCTTTCATTGCATCCTACCCATGGGGGCGGGTTTTCTTCTCGCCGGATGATCCTAGCGCTGTTGCTGACTCTGTCACTGATGTAGTGCTACAAGGAATGGAACTTTTTATTCCATCATCTGTGGTACTCATCGGAGGCAGATCTCAGTCTTGGTTTGGTCGCTCCTGTAAGACTGTATTACGCAGTAAGCAGGAGTGTTATCATGCCTGGGCTGCGGCTTTGGCGACTCGGGATGTAAACACCAGCACACTTAAAAAGTAGTATAACTTCGCCTCCAGGTCCTTCAAAAGAGTTATTGCCAAGGCAAAGTCAGAGGACATAGGCAGAATTGGCGAGCGCCTTCTTTCGGGAACCCGTGCATTCTGGTCTCTCGCCAAGGCTGTCCAAGGGAATTTCTGTAAGCCATCATTACAATTTTTGCAAAGGGAGGACGACTCACTGGCCCAAGACGCAAAAGACAAAGCCGACCTTTTAGGCTCCCTTTTTGCGTCCAACTCGAATCTTGATGACGGGGGCAAAACACCGCCGACCATCCCGCGATGTGAGTGCTCCATGCCGGATGTGCTTTTCTCTCAGCGCTTGGTTCGCAAAGCACTCCTTTCCCTGGACATCCAGACGTCGAGTGGGCCTGACGGAATCCCCCCAATTGTGATCCGGAGTTGGCCACCGGTTTTCACGCGTCTTTTCCAGTACTCCTACTCCCAAGGCGTAGTCCCAAATTCATGGAGGGCAGCTTTGGTCCACCCGATCCCTAAAAAAGGCGACCGCTCAGACCCATTCAACTACAGGCCTATCGCCATAACCTCCTTGTTCTCTAAAAATAATGGAATCTACTATAAGCTGCCAGCTCATGAGGTACCTTGAGGATAACCATCTGATTAGTGACCGCCAGTACGGTTTTCGTCGGGGTAGATCTGCTGGTGATCTTTTGGTCTACCTGACTCATAGATGGGCGGCAGTAGAGTCCATGGGGGAAGCATTGGCCGTTAGTTAGGACATAGCGAAGGTCTTCGATCGGGTCTGGCACAAAGTGCTTCTTTCGAACCTTCCTTCCTATGGTCTTCCCGAGAAATTGTACAAATGGATCACCAGTTTTCTTGCTGATCGAAGCATCAAGGTTGTAGTAGACGGTGCATGCTCTGATTTCAAGCCTATCAACGCTGGTGTTCCACAAGGCTGCGTGCTATCACCAACGCTATTTCTCCTTCATATCAGTGAGATGTTGCAAACTAGTAACATTCATTGCTATGCAGACAATAGAACAGAATATTGTATTTTAATTGTGAAATATGAGTAAACCCATATTTCACAATTAAAATTCTGATTCTGATTCTAAAAATGTGAATAGCACGTCTACGAGATAACTTATTGTAGTATGTAAAAATTTAAAATTTTTAGACAATTAAATAAATATTAAATAAACAAGTGCGATAACATATAAATGCGGACTGATCACTTTACAAGGCATAATATAGTTAAAAAAGATTTCAGCATAAAGAAGTAGGTATCTCAAGTTTAATACGCGTAAATAGAACTTAAAAATCCGGAATCAAACATTTTCGTAAAATAAAAGTAGGAAAAGGTTGTGGCTAGAAATAATTAATTAATAGAAAGTCACAAACCCAGGAAAACATAATTTATTTGCATGAAAAAAAATCGCAAAGTTAATATATAATCATCATTAGTCACAAGAAGATGAAAAATGACGTACATAAGGCAATCTATTTTATTTACACTATTAATAAAATAGAGGTCATGTTCGATAAATAACGACGAAGGACTTTATATTTGCACAGGTTAATAATCTTATATCGTATTAATGAATGTCGATGTAACAGTGATATTGAATTTAGTTTTTCGTCACGAACGACATGAGGTAATGTTACATACACAGTATTGGAGTACTGTGAGCGATGCCTCGAGGAATCGAATTCGTTGAGTTTGTATCACTGCATATTACTTGACGTATGATTTCATAAGCTTATTTTATATGATAATATAAAATGACTTTTCTAAATCGAATATACAATGTATGACAAAATGAATGGAATAAAATTATTCATTCAAACGATTATTTTTTTGTCGATTGATTTTGATCAAATCAAAGTCATAAAAAGAAAACATCACACAGAGAATGCAAAATGCTACCATAAAATAGCACCATAATGCTGCAGTATTTATCATCTTGAGTCATATGAACCGTAGATCCTATTTTTCTGTAATGAGACATTACTTTCTAGGCAGCAAGCCTAAAAACGCATCTGCATTTTGATTCTTAATCGAGTAAAATTGTAGGAGGTATTACAGTACACAGTATACGCTATAGTATTCTCTAACTGTCAGGTTAACTGAGTGCTTGTTAGTCACCCTTGTATTTAAAGACAATTGATATCCGTCGACCAACTCTCGAGCAGCATAAGATAATTTTGTACCAGTCATTTTGCGACTTAGCAACTGCTTTAGACCCTTCTTGTTCTGGGAATTTTTAGTTTAACATAACATCTTAAATAGACTACAGAACGTATGTAATATGTCATTTTGTCAACGTTTACGCAACATAGATACCAAATATAATTTATTATCCGTCTTCGAAAAAGAAGTTTAACAGTTCGACTGTATGGTTTTCTTTTTTTGTATGTATGTATGCGATATCTTCGTCAATTGTACACCGAATAAGATTTAACGATATAACAACTGATTTTAATTAAAAGGTATAATACTTCAGGGGCGGTCTCATATTTAATTGCAGAATAAAAATTTCACCTTTAATTGTGCCATGATAGGGGTAAAGTTTTTAATAAAAATAATTAGAAAATAATTGACATTAAGATAATATATTTTTTTACATATAAAACTATTTCTATTTCCCGAAAGGTTTGCTGGAAGAGAATTCTTATTAAGGTTCAGCTCGCCTTTGCACATCTTATTTAAATATTTAAGATTGGTATCATCTTATACTGTGTGCAATAAAGAACGAGATTGTGTTATTTCTTCTACGTCCACCAAAAGAATAACGAAATTACTTACAATAAAAGTTAAAAGCTGACTTCAAAAAACTAAAAAGAATAAAATAATTTCTCATTATGAAGTAGGAGCTATATTTTTAATTTGCTGATTCTTTGGAGTTAGCTTTAATTTTTTTATTAATAGTTAATTCTTTATATATATTCACTTTTATAATACAGAATAAAGAATAGAAAAATATATAACTTTTAGTACTTAAAGGTTAAAATAGAAACTGAAATAAAATTTATTTTCAACATTTGTATATTACTCATGGGAATCAGATTTTCCCATAGTCAACCCCAATACAATAGCATTAGCCTATATAAATATAGAGAGAAATTATTGTAACTTATTAATACAAGAAGTTCTACATTATTAAATTACTACGAGTAACAAAACAAAAACTTTAAAAGAATAAAATCTTTCGAAATGCAAAATAAAGTGTCTTCTTAATAAGCTCATTCGTGACTCAGCTTCCGAGCTGTACATAAGAAGAAAAAGTCCACCCATTTAGCATTACTTACAGAGTCATCCCACGCTTTCTTCAGTTTATGCACCGTGAAATTTTAGAAAATGTATGCTATATAATTTAGGTATTTTCGCACTGTTAATTAAATAAAAGCCATTAATGTAAAAGAAATATAAAGAAATCATACAAAAGTTAATTATTTTAGTAAAACTTGAGTTAGTGTCGTAACCCTGAAATCGGGCTAACATAGCAGTTACACAGAACAATGGGCAAATGAGGAATGCTTGCGCTGCGGAAAGGATCGCCGTGGTGACCATGGAACTGTCTCACAGTCTGACACCATCCACGCATGACTTAACTTCTTTTGAATCTTTACATTTTGATTGAATTTATTGCTTTAGTAACTTTTCTGAAATTAAATTAATTTTATTTTTTAAAAAGTCTTTCGATCGCCGCCATAGCGTATTTCTTGTTATTTACTATTTCTTCATATGGGTATCTTTAGAGATTAATATGGATAATGGACTAATTTAAATTAAAAAAAAAAACATTTTATTCAAATTCAGTTCGCATCGAGTCTAGTTGAATTTGATATGGGACTTTTATGGAAGTATACAGGCTGTTGTTAAACATAATAGATCGGCGAAAAATTTTCTTCGTATTTTGTTTGTATAAAATTGAAGAAATTTCTCTTTGGTTGTACAGTTTCTATCTGGTTGGTTCTAATATCAATACATATAGGATATTAAGAAAAATAAAAATTACAAGTAACTAATTACAAGTAACACTTTCTCGCCATTTTTCCATTGTTTTTCTGTCCACAAAAATGAGTGTATGTAACGAAGAAATTCGATACATTTTGAAGTTTTATTACAAAAAAGGGATAAAAGCGGGTCAAACCGCGAAAAAAATTGTGACGTTTATGAACCTAGGGCAATGTCAGTAAGAGCACTAAGTTGGTTGAAGCATTTTCAGTCCAGGAATTTTGATGTAAAAGATGCAGCTCGCTCTGGTCGCCCTCATACGGATAAAGGCGATGCCATTTTGGAAAAATGGAGCAAAATTGGCATATTAGTAATTGTGACATAGCCGAGGAATTGAATATTGACCATAAAACAGTTTTGACCCATTTGAAAAAGTTCGATACTTAGGTCCTAAGTATCGAGCTACGTTAGTTTATCGAACGGATGTATGCAAAGTAATTTTTACTAACTTTAATCTCACCAGCCTCAAAAACTGGCGCAAAGTAGCCAGCCTTTCGGTTTTCTACAGGATGCATTACGTAAAGTTTGCACAGGAATTGCATAATTTAATTCCTACCTCTATCTTTCACCATCGGACAACCAGACGTTCGGCCGGTCTAGACCATTTCGTTGTTGACTTACCACGCATTCGAACCAAACGGTTTGCTACATCATTCATCATGCGTACAGCAAAGGAGTGGAATAAGTTGCCAGCGTCTATGTTTCCATCCGATTACAATGTGAGTATCTTCAATGCAAGAATGAATAGGCTTTTGTTAAGTCAGTGCCCTTCACCATCTCAGGCTACATCACCACTTACCATCAGGTGGGTTTGTAGTTAAGCGGCGGCTTATAATGAAATATAAAAAAAATAACTTTTGAGCTTCAGAGAGGAGTTATCTAACCGCTGTCCGAAAAAGGGTTGCAGGCTTCGGCTCTGACGACAAACTTGTTTCGTCCTAAGTTTTTGGAGGTGATAACCGCCATGTCAGGCATGCGGTTGTACGATGCGTACGTGATGTAGAAGGGTGTGCGACACGTTGCATCCCAACCGTTGTCTTAACAGTGTTTGTGACACTAGGCGAGTGTATAGTTTTGGTATGTAACGGACCGAGTTATCTGAGTCTAGCAGAACCGGGTGTTCGATTTTACATGACGAAGCTTCCGGAGAGTAGCTATTACGTTTGGAGACGGAATGTAGTCGGCTGCTTTTACCACTAGCGGGTTGGGACATCTGTCGACACTCTTGAAATAGCGCTGACACATTTCCTTGAAATACTAAGAGATCGTCAGAAGTTGGCAATCCCTGTGTAGATCGGAGTTTCGCTGGTACCATCGGGCTCTGGTAGCTTTGAGAATGGAGCTATTTTGTGGGCGAAGGATACGCTTATGTATGACATGATAGGTCTTACGCAAATTTTACAGAGATGGAGCTTGTGTCTTAGGCACAGTTTGCTCTTGCTGTTGACTAGCGGATTAAGGCGACTAGCAACTAAGTCTGCTCGCTTATAGACATTGCGAGTGTGTTTCGCGAAGGTCATACCGTGGTCGAAGGTAGGCATTTGACCGTTGATTGTCAGATATCGGACCGTTGAATATAACAATTTTTCAGAGTTATGTTCCTACGACGAGTGAGAGAAGGGTTTCTTGGAAAGTATGTACTATAATTTGATCAAAATTCACTTTGATTCTCCAAAAAAAAAAAAAAAAATTAGCCTAAGTGATCGGCAGCTCTTTGGGGCATCGTGGTGAGAAATATCTTATTGTAATGGGCGACGAAGAGTGTCGTATCATCGGTCAAGATAGAAATATTAACTACTGGGTCCTTCAGGTGGTCACTCGTGAAGAGTGTGAAGAGAAGAGGGGAGAAAACGGACCTCTGTGGGACTCCAGGCCTTAAGGAGGTGCTTCAAGGAGCGCGTTCTCTCTACTCAATAATGAAAATAGCGGTTTTCAAGGAAATCTATAATAATGTAAGTGAGCCTGTTAAGCCAGTTTAGTTTATACAGCTTGGAAAACAAGCTGTCATGTCAGACTTTGTCAAATGCCTTTGCAACATCGAAGAAGAGGGCACCGATATTGAGGGTGCGGTGATTACTTGAGTGAGAGAAGTCTTCTAGAATGTATTCCGTTAAGCGATGAATCTAATTTGTGCACGAGTATTCGGCTCTAAATCCAAACTGCTCGGCATGAAGAAGCATCTTTGCGAAGACGTATTTTCGTAAGTTATATAGTATGCGGTGCTCGTAAATTTTCTCTAGTGTGCTGATAAGGCCAAAGGGTCTGAATCTGGAGGCTAAGTTGCGCGGTTTCCCTAGTCTCGGGATTCTTATAACTTCTGCCTCCTTCCAGGCATCCAAGAAGGAGCAGCTGGTGAGAAGAATGTTTAAAATGCCTACTAGGAGACGTAAAAGGCGTGGAGAGCGATTTCAGTACCCTGTTGCTAATGCCGTCGGGGCCGAGTGCTGATTTCTTTTTAAGGATTTTGCTGACTTCTGTGACTTTGTTGTTTACAGGATCTAAGGGATCGCCTACAGGTGGTATTGCAAACTTACGTTCGACCACCGCTTCAACCTCCAGAAGGTAAGTGGGATCAATGGATTCACTAAAAGGAGTGCACTTGCTCTTTAAAGTGTACGCGAAATATTTGGCCGTTTCAGAATAATCAAAGAGATCGGTGTTTCCCGGCTTAAAGTGAGGCGGTATGGTTGAGGTCTGCTCTTCTTTCAGTACTTGGGACAACCGCCAGTAGGCGTTGTGTAGTCCACCTGCTTCCATCGTATAACTGCATGTCTTAAAAGGATACCACTCGATCTAGTGAGTTGGGGGAAGGGTCTAAACTATTTTACTTATAACGTGATAGTAATAGTATACAGCTACTACTACTGAATTCTGGTTTCGATTCTCAGGCGAAACATACATCACAACGCCAGCTCTTGTTGTGTTGTATTGTGAATGTGTTTGTGTCTTTGACACTACATCTTAGGCTATCTCCAAGCTTATATATCTACTATACTATCCCTTACGTCATAGTCAGCCTATATTATAATGTAGTAATTTCGCCTACTATATATTGTTTATAATAATCAAAGTATACTAGTCCCGCTATATAGCAGTATACTATATGTGGGTTTACGTTACCTCACGTAAACGACAAGTACAGAAACAATTATGATCGTCTATTTAGTTAGTGTAAAATTATTCCCGTCCATGAGAAAGTTAAATTAACTTTACTTAATGAAAGGTTTTCTTTAATAAAGACAAACAACACTTAATTGCTCATGAAAAACACACTGGCATTGTGTCTAAAGCTTTGCTAATAATACCACGGTATCAAAATCATTACCGACCACATCAACGCAAAGACAACGACTTGCCTATATTATACCCAAACTAATAAATGAATGAGGGCTAATAATTTTCTGCTCATTAAATGTCGCTGGTTGACGCTGAGGTAATTTTTTTTATTACACAATGTAATTTAATTCAGAAGTTGTTTTTTAATAAAAGTTTATCAGTTTTTAGAGTATCATATTAATATACAACACAATGCGTAAGTGGTTTGCTCTTTAATTTTTGCACATTTTTAACTATTTTTTAATTTTTCTACTTTTATGAATATCTGTGGTTTGGTTTATTTATTTTTAATGTAATTAATGTAAAATGTAGCTGATAGTACAAAAAGAAACAATAACTTTAACATTTTCCGAACATATTAACTTCCCCGCTATGAAATCTGTGAAATATTATACCTCACTTTCTAGTGCAAAATATAAAACTAGGTTATTCAGATAAAAAAAAGCATCTTACTAAATCACTGTATCATATTTATGTACGTAATAAATGTACATTTATACATAAATAAATTAAATTTAAAAGAAAAATCATTTGTATATATATATATATATATATATATATATATATATATATATATATATATATACGTCAGTCCTCAGGGTGCGTACAACGCACGCAGCCTGAGGACTGACGAGAAGATCGTGGAGCTGGAAGAAGAGATAGACAAGTTGCGCTGGCATATTATAGGATCATCCGAAGTCCGAAGAGAGGGGGAGGACACGGTAATCCTCGAATCCGGCAACTTGCTCTATCACCGGGAGGGCGACCATCTGTCCCAAGGAGGTGTCGGATTTATCGTCCACAAGTCTCTCGTTAACAACGTTGTAAAGATCGGGAGTGTGTCGACGAGGGTTGCGTACCTTATACTCAGAATCACCAAACGGTATTCGCTGAAGGTCATACAGGTTTACGCACCAACCTCGGCACACCCCGATGGGGAGGTGGAGGAAATGTATGAGGATATCTCTAGAGCCATGCATTCCTCCAAAACCCAATATACGGTGTTAATGGGAGACTTCAATGCAAAACTAGGCACAAGAGAGAACGGTGAGCTGAAAGTAGGGAAATTTGGAATAGGGCAACGGAACCCAAGGGGCCAGCAGCTGGCCGACTTCATGGAGAAAGAGGGACTCTTTATGATGAACTCTTTCTTCCAGAAGCGGCCCCACAGGAAGTGGACCTGGTCGAGCCCCGACGGTTCGACAAAAAATGAGATTGACTTCATTATGACGACCAGACGACAACTGTTCAGTGATGTCTCCGTGATCGCGAGGGTGAAAACTGGTAGCGATCACCGAACGGTTAGAGGCACACTGAACCTAAACGTTAAGTTGGAGAGGTCTCGTCTAATGAAGTCAACGCTCCGTCCCCCTCGTGCTCTGTTCCAAAGTCCCGAGACCTTTCAGCTCGAGTTACAAAACCGTTTTCAGTGCCTAGAAGACTGCAATGAAGTGGACGATATGAATGACAAGCTCGTGGAAACTGTCCATGCGGTCGGAGCTAAGTTCTGCAAGACCCGCCGCAGAAGAACACAAAAACTCTCCGATCACACTCTTAATCTCATGGCTGTTAGACGGGAGATGAAGCTACATTCTTCAACAGACTTGACAGCATACAGGCATCTGAAAAGACAGATCTCCAAATGCATGCGGCGGGACTTACGCAACTTCAATACAGCTCGTATTGAAGAAGCGATCGAGCGGAACCAAGGCTCCAAAGTCTTTGCCAGAGATCTGTCTGCCAGAAAGAGCCAACTGTCAAAGCTGAAGACAGAATGTGGCAGCATCGTTTCCGGGACACCTGAGATTTTGAGTGAGATTGAGAGGTTCTATGGGCAGCTATACACGTCATCGTTGGAGCCACACGCAAGTGTGAGTAACGATCCAAGAGCGAATCTCATCCGACACTAATCCGAAGATATCCCGGACGTCAGTTTGAGCGAGATTAGAATGGCTCTCCAGCACCTTAAAAACGGTAAGGCCCCAGGCGAGGATGGAATTACAGCGGAGCTTCTGAAAGCGGGTGGAAGACCGGTACTTGAAGTCCTTCAGAAGCTCTTTAATTCCGTCCTCCATGGTGGTATTACACCGGAGGCGTGGAGCAGAAGTGCGGTGGTCTTGTTCTTCAAGAAAGGTGACAACGCTCTCTTGAAGAACTACAGACCGATTTCCCTTCTGAGCCGCGTCTACGTGCTGTTTTCGAGAGTCATTACGAATCGTCTCGCGCGCAGACTTGACGACTTCCAGCCTCCCGAACAAGCCGGTTTCCGAAAGGGCTTTAGCACCATAGACCACATACATACCCTTCGGCAAATTGTACAGAAGTCCGAAGAGTACAATTTGCCACTATGTCTGGCGTATGTGGACTATGAGAAAGCCTTTGATTCCGTCGAAATTTGGGCGGTGCTGCAGTCCCTTCAGCGGTGCCAAGTTGACTGTCGGTATATCGAAGTGTTGAAGTGCTTGTACAGTAGGGCTACGATGGCTATCCGAGTACAGAACCAGAGTACGAAACCTATCCAATTGCAGAGAGGTGTAAGACAGGGTGACGTCATATCCCCGAAACTCTTCACCGCTGCATTGGAAGACGTTTTCAAGCTTCTGGACTGGAAAGGATACGGTATCAACATCAATGGCGAGTACATCACTCACCTTCGATTTGCCGACGATATAGTCCTTATGGCAGAATCGCTGGAGGACCTAAGCACTATGCTCAATGACCTCGATAGTGTTTCCCAACGGATAGGTCTTAAGATGAACATGGACAAAACAAAGATCATGTTTAATGTCCATGTCACACCTATGCCGGTAGTTGTTGGGAACACTAAGCTCGAAGTTGTTGACGAGTATGTTTACCTGGGACAAATAGTCCGACTAGGTAAGTCCAACTTCGACCGAGAGGTCAATCGACGGATTCAACTCGGCTGGGCAGCGTTCGGGAAGCTACGACACATCTTCTCGTCAGAAATACCTCAAAACCTGAAAACGAAATTGTACAACCAGTGCGTGTTGCCAGTAATGACTTATGGAACTGAGACGTGGTCCTTCACTGCTGGCCGTATGAGGAAGCTCAAGGTCGCTCAGCGAGCTATGGAGAGGGCTATGCTCGGAGTTTCTCTGCGTGATAAACTTAGGAATGAGGATATCCGCAGTAGAACCAGAGTAACCGACATAGCCCAACGGATTAGTAAGCTGAAGTGGCAGTGGGCCGGCCATATAGCTCGAAGAACCGACAACCGATGGGGAAGAAAGGTTCTCGAGTGGCAGCCTCGTACCGGTAGGCGAAGTGTAGGGCGTCCCCCCACGAGATGGAGTGACGACCTGGTAAGACATGCAGGAAGTCGATGGATACAGGTGGCTCAGGACCGTGCTTTGTGGCATTCTTTGGGGGAGGCCTATGTTCAGCAGTGGACTTGTGAAGGGCTGTAATGATGATGATGATATATATATATATATATATACAAATGATTGTGTATCACACACACATTTATATTTATGTATTGTGTGTGTGTGTGTCGGTTTTGTGCGTCTGAGTAATGACACATTTTTACTACCTATAAATGTACGCATTGCGAGCGTGTATATCTTCGCTACGATTTTAAAGCATATTATATTTGCCGTAATATGTAATAGACAATGTCTGTCCGTAGGTTAAGCAGCGAGTATCTTCAATGAATCATGATGTACAGATAAAACTTGTTAGGTTTTGGAAACACCGTGTTCAATTAATTTAAGCTTTGTATTTGATTTATTTTAATAAAAAAAGATATTACGTCAGCATAAGAGTTAATAGGACAGACATGATTTCTACAACTTGCTATCTGAATAATAATGACAAATTGTATTCATTAATTAAGTGTATTGATGAGTATATTCCAAATATATATATTATTTTTCTATTTGAAATATATCTTATATAAATCAAATCACTTCAGTAGGGTTCTTAAAAAACAATGTACTTTATATATACTACCAGTTCTGACTATATTTACTTAAGCTCTACGATATTTCAAGAAACATATAAATTACAAAGACATATTTTTACTCAAGCACATAGCTACTCGTAAATTATAACTTTGTTGGAGATATTTCGCTTTCAAGAAGATAACTTCTACGACAGAAAATCAACAATTTCAGAAACTTTTTAATAGGCAACTGAATTATGGTTTCTTTTCCAAACTTTATTGTAGAAAAGTAAAGTAAGATATTTCAAAATTTCACATAACATTTTAATCAGTATTAAAATTTAATATTTAAATATACCAGAGTATCTAAATAGAAATATCTGTGCGTGATAAAATCCGTAATAATTTCATCCGTATTAAAACCAGAATAACTAATATAAACCAACAGATCGTAGCAAGTGAGTCGAAGTGATACTCGTAATGGCCCGCATATACATATAATAGCTCGTAGAACTCTCAAACGATGGAAAGAAAGATTCCCGGGTGGCAGTATGGTACCAGTAAGCGGAGTGTGGGGCGAGCCCATACTAGATAGAGTTACTTTACTTTTACTTACCTTTTTTTTGCTGTGGCGACCCTAGTGATAAGTTATAAAAGTAATTTGTCCCGATAAATTTTAATAATTTAAATATTGTAAATTCATAATATCCACGTCTATTTTATGTTTTAGTTAATAATTACTGCCGTTTTGTATTTAATATTTAAGAAAGTCTGTACATACATAAATATTATAACAACATTTTGGTGTTGGAACAAAAACTGACAGGTAACGAACATTGTTTTAAAATTATTGTAATTCTTATTTCATATCATTCCTTTTATAAATTAAATATCTATTCTATAACTCAGATTTTTACATTCTTTGCGGGTTTCTTGTCGAATTATTATAACGATAATTTGATTTGAGACTTTTAAATAGAAAAAAAAAACTACAACAACTCGACATTAGCTTACTCTGCTCCTTCTGTTTTCGATCTTTGTTTTCTTTTATTATTTATAATAAATAGTAAAATGAATACTCGTAACGCCAAGACGCGCCAGGTGGAGAACCAACTCCAGCTTGCGCTCCAAGAACTTAAGGCGTCTAGGGAGCGGTGTGAACTATTGCTTAAGGAAAGGGATGATAATGAAAAAGAAATAGTTAGCGTAATTGCCAAAACACACAAAATTGAAATGTGATATGGTTAAGTTACAAAAAGAATACACAAGTGTCGTAAAATAAGAGAGCTACAGGGAACGGTTAATGAGTTTGACCGATGCAGCAAGGAATATGAGGAAGCTCTCAGGTTAATTGCTGCATTGAAGTAACAGTTGAATGAGGTTAATGAGCAAATTACACAATTTAAAAACAATCATGATATAGTATTGTTTGCTAATGATACTTCCTTGATTTTTAAACTTAAACTTCAATCATTTAAATGTAACGAAGTGAATAATGCTATATCAAAATTAGTGCATTGGTAATCTACATTTAAACGGAAATAAAACTAAATGTATTAAATTTACAACAACGAATGTTAAAAATCTGAGTACCAATGTGTTTTTAAATGAGGAAGAACTGAGCCCTGTTGAATCCACTGTTTTTCTTGGCATCACCGTCGACGTAGAGCTTTAGTGGGGCCCCCATATGTCCAAACTAGCAAGCAGACTAAGTTCTGCAGCCTATGCTGTAAAAAAGATTAGAGGTCTCACTAGTCGAGACAGCTTGATAAGTTTATTTCCATAGTATAATATCAAATGGGATTTTGCTATGGGGAAATGCGGCTGATTCAGAAACTATTTTTGTTTTACAGAAGAGGGCCATTAGAGCTATTTACAACCTAAAACCGAGAGAGCCTCTTAGAGATAAATTTAAAGAAATAAATATATTAACTTGAGCCTCTCAGTATATTTACGAAAATTTAATGTATGTTCACAAAAACAAAGGTAGTTTTACTAAAAAAAGTGATATACATTCTGTAAACACTAGGAACAAAGTCAGTAATTCATTCTTGGGGCAATGTATACGCTGTTACAACAAGGTCCCGGAAAGTGTACAGGCTCTCTCTATTAGCAAGTTTAAATTATTTGTAAAGTTGAAACTGTATAAAAAGAGTTATTATAGTATAAATGGTTGATAATAACCCCTGGGAATGAGGTGATCGCTTCCAAGCAGTTTCTAAAATAAAGTTTGTAAATAGTTCGTAATCTTTTAAATGTGACGAAATATTGTAAAATTGATTTAAAAAAAGTCCCGCCGGGTTTCTTGCTGGTTCTTCCCAGGACAGAGTTTTTTTTCGAACCAGTGTAAAGTAAAAAATGACTTTAAATAAGAATTACACATGTGATCTATATTGAATAAAAATTATTCTATTCTACGATCTGGTAAGACATGGATGTAGTGGATGCTGGAGACTCGTTGGTCGCATTTCTCGGGGGAGACATATTATAAGCAGTAAATATGTGAATGAACTGTAATGATGATGATGATAATGATTCCAAAAACTCAATATTATGTCGTTGTGAATCAGGCAACAAATATTGCGCAAATTTTCAGCAAGACCTTGCACATGACAGGTATTTTAATCTGCTATTTATTTTACTTAAAAGGAAAAACTACCTGACTGCGATAGCATATTGTATCTTTCTTATCAGTGGAAAGCAACAAAGTAATCTGAAAAAGTAAACAAGGTCCCTTTATTTTTCTAACAATCAACTTTACATTATTACTTTAAATAGATTTATCCGTCAAATGGTATAATTTCTTTTAAATTGTACGTAAATTATAACCGGTTATTTAATTTTAAACTAAATAACATTTTTTGTTATTTTAACACGGTATCTTCTACTATAACAAGTGACCTCCCCCAATCCTCAGAGTGGGATTTTTCCCGTATCGTAAAGTCGTTGGACTATAAATTGCAAATCTAGTTACTTCAGAAACAACTACTTGGAAGCCATATAAATTTCTTGTGTGAATCGAACCCGTGGCCCGTGGCGTCGCAACCAAACTTCAAAGTCAATTATATCATTTTTAACAGTGGTAGAGCCACGCGGTAGCTTTTGCTGTCGCACGGATGGGCCGGCTCGAACCGGGGTAGTACCACGACCTCACAGAAAACCAGCGTGAAGTAGAGGTTTACCTCTGCGTTTCGCTGGGTGAGTGCAGGTGGCCGGAGGCCCTTTTTACTGGAAATGAGGCATTCCATCTTAGTCCTTACGGGTGACAACGCATCTACATTTTGATTTGTAACAGAGGATAGATGTAGATGTCTATGGGCCGCAGCAACCACTTACCATCAGGTGGACTGTGTGTTCGTTTGTCACCCTTATCCTATAAAAAAAAATCATTTTTAATATTTCCGAAAGATTATTTTACAAATTAACGCTGCGCACTAAGCTTTCATTTCAAGAACGTAGTTACATTTTTGACGTGCTCGAATTTAGATATTCGTTTTACAAGCTGACTTACTCACATTGTAACAGTTTTTTACTATATTTTATATATTATAGGTACCTAACTAAATTGATACTTGCTCAGACCATGAAAGGAAGAAAGATAGAGCGCTGCGTACATTTTAAGTGAAACTGAAACCATGCTGAACTTCTTGACACACACTCTCGCATACATCTTTTTTCTTTTTTCTTTATCAGCCCATAAAAGTGTACTGATGGATGCACACATGAATGCACCTAAAACTATGTTAATAGTTGCAAATTATTTTAAATGCTAATTTTAATGCAAATTATTTTAATGTATATGAGTGCGTGTTCTTGCAATAATGTGAGCATGGTTTTGGCCTATTTTTCGCATCCCTTGAAAAGTACGCAGCGCACCGTTTTTCTTTCTTTGTTGGTATGAGGATACTTGAAGTATTATTAATTTTACAAGTATTAAGTAAAGTTAGTTGACGAAACTTTGCAATCCCATTTGGTATCTGGCATGATAATAATGTTCATATTATTTATAAATTTGAGTGTGGGGTGCAGGTTCAGCATTATTAAAAAATAATTTTGTATAGGACGCCACGTGCACGAGTGGGCTTGTGGCTGTTTTACCCTACATGTATCGATTGCTATGCATGTGTGAGTGAGGAATCTATTTTTTAATTCAAAAATAAAACATGTATATGTTTGCTTTTACACGTTATTTAATCGGTATGTTTTTATTCGTATGTCAGCTATGATATCGTAGATTCATATAGCTCTGGAGGTAAGCAGTAATTGTAGATTTTAACTAAAAGTCCTTCCACATTTTCCTTCCAGAATTGGTCGTCCCTTTTTATGAATTCAAAATTTTATCGTCGCCTATTCACAAGCTAATATACACATAAATTAACCAGTTCGTAACTGGCCCTAAACTTGGTAGCACCATTTGCTTTTTGTGTTGACTGGGAAAACGATAGATTTATACATTTATCAGATTTATACATACATTTATACTTGCTGGTTCTCGGCGCGTTACTGCCGCAGAAAAAATAATCGTGGAAATATCGTTTTAAATTTGGAAGAGTTATATTGTTTAATTAGGAATGATAATACATTCATTGAAATTAAATGATATACTTGTATTGTACATTCAGATAAATTTGTCAGTACGATACGCTACCTACTGTAATTTAATTGTACTATGATTATGCCTTTAACCTTCGCACAAGTGCAAGCAATAAGTTTACAAAAGTTTACTGAAATCTGATGAACGGTAAAGCTGTGCATAAAATACGTATAAACAAACATATTTTTTTATAGTAGAATATATATTATTTCTTTACACATATTGGAATACCCATTTTCGCATTTTTTAAAGTTGTTGATTAAGAATCTTGCTATATAGCTCAGTTTATATCATGCCTAAAACATTTGTCTTTAAAATAGTACAAGTAGTAATAGAATTGACTTAAAATCTGATTTATAATCTATACTAATATAACCAAGCAGACGAGTTTTTTGTTTTTTTTTTGTTTGTTTTAACACGCTAATACCAGTCCGATTTGATTTTTTTTGCAAATATTTATAAAAAGATTCATGAGAAATAGTATAGGCTACACATCAAATGTAGCCTTAAATATTGATTTTTATTAAGCAAGTTAGAATAAAAAGCACTCCCGAAATGAATTATCCAAGTGTGCTGACGTAATAGCTAGTGATACGTAAATGCAATGTTTTGCAAAAAATATAGATATTAACTCCATCTAAAAAAATCCGCAATACAGCCCAGAGTCAGGAATTTGGTGGTATTTCATCCCAGGAGTATCTCGGAAAGCACGTTAAACTGTTGGTGGGCTTGATCACTCTCTATTGTGTCGCATTGCACTTCCATGGGATTATGGAATTGAGAGAATAGAGGAGCATCAGTACTTGCGCATACTCTTGAGAAATTATATCTTTAGGATTACAATTTTGTTTTGTTTTAGCCATAAAAATCTAACACATAAGCAAACAGTAGTTCTCAAACAGTTAGTGGAGTTGTTTAAAATTTTCCTGAATTACACTCTATTTTCATTACGCTATCATAAACTCAGACTGATATACTTTAAAGGAAAAATTTTTCTTAGAAAAAACTAACATAAAATATATTACTCCCGGTGTCTGCACATAACCTACAGTAGACAGTGAGTTCTGCAGCCCCTGAAAACCTGTATCCAACTTCAAACTAAGAACGCTATATTCGTTCTCATCTTCGGGACCAAAATGGAAGACCTCAAAGTCTTTAATAATTGGCAGACTATACCCTTCAAACCTAAAAGTTCGGTATCTACATAGATGGATTCTTAGGCTGAAAGTTACTCCTATCAGACATATTTAAAAAGTTTGATAATGTAAACACTTCTTCACATTTATATGAGATCACTGTATAAGTATAATCTTTCAGGCAATAAGAATTGACCATCATTTTATTTTACGCGTTTCAAATCTATTAATATTTACGTATCTCTGAATGTGTCTTCCAGCAAACTCTCCTTTTTTCTTTATCATAAGCCAGTGCTTGGCTACTTTGCCACCTAATGGTAAGCGGTAATGTGAACCTAGATGTAATTAATAGAATCAGGCGTTATTTTGCGGAAATCCATTATATAAAAGCTTTTGGAAAAATATACTTCGCAAATAAAATATGTGTCTTACATAGTATGAAGAGCACCTCCCGCCCCCCTCAATTGCGTGCACTATTCCTGTCACCACTAATCCCAGCATCGCTGCTCCCAACACCACTAAACTAGACAAGATACACCACTGACGATAATACGACACGTGTTTCGCCTCTAGACGAGGCATCCTCAGGTGATATAGACTCTACGGTGGCTAACCGCTAAGTGAGCAGCGTTATGCACAGAGGTAAACAGAATTATATCACGATAAAAAACTATTATTTAGAACTATGACTTTTATTACATTGAACCTCAGTGGAGTGGCGTTTAGGCTTAGAAGCCTAAACTAAGTATCAATTAAATGATATTCACCTCTTGGTGAATATCATTTAATTGATGCATATCTTGTTAGTCTCGGGCATCTCTCGGTATTCATAAGATACATTCCGGAGAGTGAACTAACAAACACTCTTACAAATTATGATTTAATACGTCACTTCCTTTTCATCATCGGACAACCAGTTAACTTTCTTGAACCTGTGTAAATCTACTAAATTGTTTTTTTTTTAATTTTATGAAAATTGAACATACGTAAACGTGATGTGTGGAGACGATAACGCGAACTATAAAAATTGGGTTTGTATTATGGATATTAAAAATCATGATGATTAACCAAAATCACTACAAAAGCGTTTAATTTGCATATTTCAATTATGAAAGCTTGTGAAGGTTATATCAAGCAAAAAGTATAATTATTTTATGAAAGAATTAGTAAAATTAAACAGTTCAAGCGCTCGCGGCTGCTGCGGAGTATTTTCGAGGTTTGATGTACATTGTCTATTTTTTAAATATTATCACTAATTCAATTTAATTTACTGGGAGTTACGTAACGTTTTTACACCTCCACACTATATAAAAATAAGATCTTGAGGCAATATCTGATAAGTTTTTAAGCGTTAAGACTGTGCAATTTACCATCTAGGTTCATAAAAGCTTTTAGAAAAATTTACTTAGCAAATATCCGCGTTATAAAATAAAATGATGTGTCTTACCTAGTATGAAGAGCACATCCCGCCCTCCCTCAATTGTGTGCACTATCCCCGTCACCACTTATCCCAGCTCCGCTACTCCCAACACCACTACACTAGGCAAGACACACCACTGACGATAATACGACACGTGTTTCGCTTCTACCCGAGACAACCACTTAGTGAGCGGCGAGCCAAAACAAGTGCCTTTTATACAGACGCAACCGCTCTCTACTTAAGGAGCGAGCGACTGCGTCATACGATAAAACATGCGACCAATAACCGCCGGACTTACGTTTGACGTACGTTTTTACGTTGACTTACCGTTTGTAAAATTAAAAACAAACCGCCGCGCAACGCCCATCCTCCAACCACGTAACCAATCGCCGATCACCGTGAAGGTGACAAACGACCATATTGCGAGGCTCTCTATTATTAGAGAGCAGGCTTAAAGATATTTAAGAGAGGTGAGTTAGTAACATTTGTTTGTTCATTCAACAATGCAACGGTACTATTATTACTTTTTAATATCTCCAACTGTTCCAGCAGACACAGCCGCAGCCATTTATTACACGTATGTAAGACTTTAAAGGAGTGGTCGTTGGCTAGGTTGTGTCCAGTGTCCAAATGATGTTTGGCAAAATGGGATTTATCGGGATTGCAATTCCTGTACGCGGTTAAATGCTCTTTATAACGTGTCTCGAAATGGCGACCAGTCTGATCCACGTAAACGGCGTGGCATTCGTCACAAACAAGTTTGTAAACACCTGATTTTTGACGAACATCCAACTTATCTTTATTATTACAGATATTTCTAAGAGAATTTTTTGTTTTGAAAGCCACATAAACGCCGTTTTGTCGAAGAGTATTAGCTACTTTTTTAGATATGGGGCTTAAATAGGTCAAACTTCTCAAATATCGATGAACACTTTGAGGTTGAACCGCGTACAGAGAGTTGCGAACAACATGCTTATGTTTCTTTTTAATTAAATTTTTAACGAGATTTTTTGAAAAAGCGTTAGAGACCGCTATTTGATAAATTATATTAAGTTCTTTTACGAGTAAATAATTTTCTTTACTTAATGGGACAGTGAAGAAACGGTTAATAAAACAATAAAAAGCGGCTACTTTATGTTGCCACGGATTACACGATGACGCCGGGATGACTGTGTCGACGTGAGTTGGCTTTCGATAAATTTGGAAAACATGTGACGATTATTTTCTTGTTATTGTTAAGTCGAGAAAATTAAGGGAACAATCTTGTTCCAATTCAAGTTTAAATTTAATTTTGTCAAGTACTATATTTATTTTATTGAGGAAAATATCCAGTTGTCTCCTTGTGCCAGTCCAGCAAATAATTATTTCGTCTACATATCGATAGTAATATAAGATATTTTGATTGACAACTATATGTTGTTTTTCGAAATTATCCATGAAAATGTCCGCCATAAGGAGACTTAGAGGGGACCCCATTGCTAACCCTTTTTTTGTAGATAGAAACGGTTATTAAACCTTAAATAGTTTTGTTTCATACAGAGAGAGGTTAGGTTAAGAAGATCATTTGTTTCCCCGGGACGTAGACGACGTTTTGCAAAGAGATCTGCGAGTATACGCAAACAGTCAGGGGATGGGACATTTGTGAAAAGACTATCAACGTCTAAAGATAACAATATGGATTTAGGAGGAATACCAATATCTTTAATTTAGAAAATGGGATCTAAGCCATTTTATTAATAATTTGGCTTGAACCCTGTTTTATGTCATATTAAAATAATTATAATTAAGGATCATTTTTGAGGTATACATCCCAAATAATTCTTCTACTTACGACTCCGAAACTGATGAAAACGCTTTAGTCATAGTCTTCTTGTCTTATGAAGGTAAAAATATTTGCTGACACAAAAAACAAATAAACCTTTTAAAAGGCTTTTCAATGTGGTACAGCCACGCAGCGGCTTTTGGTGTTGCACGTATGGACCGGCTCGAGCCGGGTTAGTACCACGACCTCACAGAATACCGGCGTGAAGTGGAAGATCTGCTTCTGCGTTTCGTCTGGTGAGGGCAGGTGACCGAAGGCCCAATCCCCCCCCCCCCCCCCCTATCAACATGGTAGCGGAATTACATGACAGACTACCCCAGGAGGGTACCAGCACCCCTGGAGAATCCCTCGCAGAGCATGATATTACTTAATATTATTATGACCATGCTATTCTACTCCTGAGCGTGGGTGCTCAGGCTGCCCCGCGTATTCTGGGGTACAATTCAGGTTAATACAATAACTGCTCGGGGCAAACTGAGCAACATGACCAAGGCGACCACTGCCACGCTATCCGTGAATTTCTGCAACATCAGGGGACTTCACTCGAACCTAAACGCCGTCCCCTACCGTCTCGAGACGGCGAAGCCGGCCTTGCTCTTTCTGACCCGGCCGCAGGTGTCCTCTCCAGCTGATACTTCGTATCTCTCCTACCCGGGGTACAAATTGGAGCACTCTTTTGTGCCTCGGGCTGGAGTTTGCGAATACGTCAGAGAGGATATCTGTTCTCAAAGCCTCGGCAGTATTGAAGGTTCGGACCTGTCCATCCTTTGGCTACTCGTAGACAGCGACGACCATCCGCGCGTCTACGGGTGCCTCTATACGTCCCATAGCGGTAATGCCGAAACAGACCGACTCATCGACCACGTCCAAATCCGCCGTGTTTAGCATAACAGGTCGGATTGGGACAAAATGCGGTCTTTCTTTGCTCCTACCCATGGGGGCGGGTTTGCTTCTCGCCGAATGATCCCAGCGCTGTTGCAGACTCTGTCACTGATGTGGTGCTACAGGGAATGGAACTATTTATTCCATCATCTGTGGTACCCATCGGAAGCAGATCTCAGCCTTGCTTTGGTCGCTCCTGTAAGACTGCATTACGCAGTAAGCAGAAGTGTTATCAAGTCTGGGCTGCGGCTTCGGTGACTCGGGATGTTAACACCAGCATACTTAAAAAGAAGTATAACTTCTCCTCCAGGTCCTTCAAAAGAGTTATTGCCAAGGCAAAGTCAGAGCACATAGGCAGAATTGGCGAGAAAATAGTTCGCCTTCCTTCGGGAACCCGTGCATTCTGGTCTCTCGCAAAGGCTGTCCAAGGGAATTTCTGTAAGCCATCACTACCATCTCTGTACAGGGAAGACGACTCACTGACCAACGACGCAAAAGAGAAAGCCGACATATTAGGCTCTCTTTTTGGGTCCAACTCGACTGTTGATGACGGGGGAACACACCGCCGACCATCCAGCGGTGTGAGTGCTACATGCCGGATGTGCGGATCTCACAGCACTCGGTTCGCAGAGCACTCCTCTCCCTAGACATCCACAAGTCGAGTGGGCCTGACGGAATCCTCCCAATTGTGCTGAGGACGTGTGCTCCGGAGTTGGCACCGGTTCTAACGCGTCTTTTCCGGTACTTCTACTCCCTAGCCGTAGTCCCGAAATCATGGAAGACAGCTTTTGTCCACCCGATCCCTAAAAAAGGCGACCACTCAGACCCGTCCAACTACAGGCCTATCTCCATCACCCCCTTGTTCTCCAAAATAATGGAATCCGTTATAAACTGCCTCCTCATGCGGCACTTTAAGGGTCACCAGCTGATTAGTGACCGCTAATACGTTTTTCGTCGGGGTCGATCAGCTGGTGATCTTCTGGTCAACTTAACTCATAGATGGGCGAACGCAGTAGAGTCCAAGGGGGAGGCATTGGCCGTTAGTTTGGACATTACGAAGGCTTTCGATCGGGTTTGGCACAAAGCGCTTCTTTCGAAGCTCCCTTCCTATTTGCTTCCCGAGAAATTATGCAATTGGATCACCAGTTTCTTGCAGATCGGACCATCAAGGTCGTTGTAGACGGTTCATGCTCCGACTACAAGCTTATTAACGCTGGTGTTCCACAAGGCTGTGTGCTATCACCAACGCTGTTTCTTCTGCATATCAATGATATATTGCAAACCGGTAGCATTCATTGTTATGCAGATGGCAGCACTGGTGATTCTCTATACACCGGCCGTGCCAATATTTCTCGGGAAAACGTCGCCGAGTACCGGAACAAACTTGTGTCTGAAGTCGAGTCTTTGCTGGACAAAGTCTAAGATTGGAGGCGACTAAATCTACTCGTAGTCCAGTTTAATCCTCAGAAGACACATGTTTGCGCGTTTACCGCTAAAAGGAAACCCTTTGTCGTATCTCCTCAGTTTCAAGGTACTCCCCTTGTTGCCTCAGCCAGTATCGGAATCCGCGGCGTCGATATATCGAGTGACGTGCAGTTTCGTGGTCACTTGGAAGAAAAGGCCAAATTGGCCAATAAAAAGCTTGGCGTGCTCAGCAGAGCGGGACAGTATTTCATGCCAACACAACGCCTGCAACTTTACAAGGCGCAGGTTCGGCCTCACATGGAATATTGTTCTCATCTCTGGGCCGGGGTACCCCAGTGCCAGCTCCTTCCACTTGACCGCATCCAGCGCAGAGCGGCTCGAATCGTCCACGACCGAGTCCTTTTCGATCGGCTCGACTCATTGGCACTGCGAAAAGATGTTGCATCTCTTTGCATTTTCTTTCGCATTTAACACGTGGAGTGCTCTGAGGAATTGTTCTAATTAATTCCAGCCACCAAATTTCACGAAAGCACATCGCGGCAGAACTCCCGATACCATCCACACCATCTGGATGATTGGCGGTCTACCACTGTGCGAGTTAGAAGATGTATTCTTCCTCGCACGACTTCCTTGTGGAATCGATTACCACCAGCGATTTTTCTTAGAAATATCTGTAATAATAAAGTTAAGTTGGATATTCGTCAAAAGTCTGGTGTTTTCAAACTTGTTTGTGACGACTGCCACGCCATTTACGTGGGTCAGACTGGTCGTTATTAAGAGCATTTAGCCGCGTACAGGAATTGCAATCCCGATAAATCCCATTTTGCCAAACATCTTTTGGGCACTGGACAGAACCTAGCCAACGACCACTCCTTTGAAGTCTTAAATGCGTGTAATAAATGGCTGCGGCTGTATGTGCTGGAACAGTTTGAGATATTAAAAAGTAATAATAGTACCGATGCATTGCTGAATGAACAAACAAATGGTACTAACTCACCTCTCTTAAATATCTTTAAGCCTGCTCTCTAATAATAGAGAGCCTCGCAATATGGTCGTTTGTCACCCTCACGGTGATCGGCGATTGGTTACGTGGTTGCAGGGTAGGCGTTGCGCGGCGGTTTGTTTTTAATTTTACAAACGGCTGCGTAAGTCCGGCGGTGATTGGTCGCATGTTTAATCGAATGACGCAGTCGCTCGGTCCTTAAGTAGAGAGCGGTTGCGTCATCGGTCTGAATAAAAGGCACTTGTTTGGCTCGCCGCTCACTTAGCGGTTAGCTACCGGATAGTCTATATCACCTGAGGATGCCTCGTGTAGAGGCGAAACACGTGACGTATTACCGTCAGTGGTGTGTCTTGCCTAGTGTAGTGGTGTTGGGAGTAGCGGTGCTGGGATTAGTGGTGACGGGGTTAGTGCACGCAATTGAGGGAGGGCGGGAGGTGCTCTTAATACTAGGTAGACACATCATTTTATTTTATAACGCGGATATTTGCGCAGTAAATTTTTCTAAAAGCTTTTTTGAACCTAAATGGTAAATTGTACAGTCTTGATGCTTAAAAACTTATCAGCTATTGACTTAAGACCTTATTTTTATAAAGAGTGTAGGTGAAAAAACGTTACGTAACTCCCAGTAAATTTGATTGAATTAGTGATAATATTTAAAAAATGGACAATATACATCAAACTTCGAAAATACTCCGCCGCAGCCGCGAGCGCTTGAACTGTTTAATTTTACTAATTTTTTCATAAATAATTATACTTTTCGCTTGATATAACCTTCACAAGCTTTCATAATTGAAATATGCAAATTAAACGCTTTTATAGTGATTTTGGGTAATCATCGTGATTTTTAATATCCATAATACATACCCAATTTTTATGGTTCGCGTTATTGTCTCCACACATCACGTTTACGTATGTTCAATTTCCATAAGATTAAAAAAAACAATTTAGTAGATTTATATAGGTTCAATAAAGTTAACTGGTTGTCCGATGATGAAAAGGAAGTGACGTATTAAATCATAATTTGTAAGAGTGTTTGTTAGTTCACTCTCCGGTATGTATCCTATGAATACCGAGAGATGCTCGAGACTAACAAGATATGCATTAATCAAATGATATTCAACAAGAGGTGAATATCATTTGATTGATACTTGGTTTAGGCTTCTTAGTCTAAACGCCACTCCACTGAGGTTCAACGTAATAAAAGTCATAGTTCTAAATAATAGTTTTTTATCGTGATATAATTCTATTTAGCTCTATGCACAACGCCCCTCTCTTAGCGGTTAGCCACCGTAGAGTCTATATCACCTGGGTATGCCTCGTGTAGTGGCGAAACACGTGTCGTATTATCGTCAGTGGTGTGTCTTGCTTAGTGTAGTGGTGTTGGGAGTAGCGGTGCTGTGATTAGCGGTGACGGGGATAGTGCACGCAATTGAGGGAAGGCGGGATGTGCCAGAAAGAGCCAACTGTCAAAGCTGAAGACAGAATGTGGTAGCATCGTTTCCGGGACACCTGAGATTTTGAGTGAGATTGAGAGGTTCTATGGGCAGCTGTACACGTCATCGTTGGAGCTACACGCAAGTGTGAGTAACGATCCAAGAGCGAGTCTCATCCGACACTATTCCGAAGACATCCCGGACGTCAGTCTGAGCGAGAGTAGAATGGCTCTCCAGCACCTTAAAAACGGTAAGGCCCCAGGCGAGGATGGAATTACAGCGGAGCTTCTGAAAGCGGGTGGAAGACCGGTACTTGAAGTCCTTCAGAAGCTCTTTAATTCCGTCCTCCATGGTGGCATTACACCGGAGGCGTGGAGCAGAAGTGCGGTGGTCTTATTCTTCAAGAAAGGTGACAACGCTCTCTTGAAGAACTACAGACTGATTTCCCTTCTGAGCCGCGTCTACGTGCTGTTTTCGAGAGTCATTACGAATCGTCTCGCGCGCAGACTTGACGACTTCCAGCCGCCCGAACAAGCCGGTTTCCGAAAGGGCTTTAGCACCATAGACCACATACATACCCTTCGGCAAGCTGTACAGAAGTCCGAAGAGTACAATTTGCCACTATGTCTGGCGTATGTGGACTATGAGAAAGCCTTTGATTCCGTCGAAATTTGGGCGGTGCTGCAGTCCCTTCAGCGGTGCCAAGTTGACTGTCGGTATATCGAAGTGTTGAAGTGCTTGTACAGTAGGGCTACGATGGCTATCCGAGTACAGAACCAGAGTACGAAACCTATCTAATTGCAGAGAGGTGTAAGACAGGGTGACGTCATATCCCCGAAACTCTTCACCGCTGCATTGGAAGACGTTTTCAAGCTTCTGGACTGGAAAGGGTACGGTATCAACATCAATGGCGAGTACATCACTCACCTTAGATTTGCCGACGATATAGTCCTTATGGCAGAATCGCTGGAGGGCCTAAGCACTATGCTCAATGACCTCAATAGTGTTTCCCAACGGATAGGTCTTAAGATGAACATGGACAAAACAAAGATTATGTTTAATGTCCATGTCACACCTATGCCGGTAGTTGTTGGGAGCACTAAGCTCGAAGTTGTTGACGAGTATGTTTACCTGGGACAAATAGTCCGACTAGGTAAGTCCAACTTCGACCGAGAGGTCAATCGACGGATTCAACTCGGCTGGGCAGCGTTCGGGAAGCTACGACACATCTTCTCGTCAGACATACCTCAAAACCTTAAAACGAAATTGTACAACCAGTGCGTGTTGCCAGTGATGACTTACGGAACTGAGACGTGGTCCTTCACTGCTGGCCGTATGAGGAAGCTCAAGGTCGCTCAACGAGCTATGGAGAGGGCTATGCTTGGAGTTTCTCTGCGTGATAAACTTAGGAATGAGGATATCCGCAGTAGAACCAGAATAACCGACATAGCCCAACGAATTAGTAAGCTGAAGTGGCAGTGGGCCGGCCATATAGCTCGAAGAACCGACAACCGATGGGGAAGAAAGGTTCTCGAGTGGCAGCCTCGTACCGGTAGGCGAAGTGTAGGGCGTCCCCCCACGAGATGGAGTGACGACCTGGTAAGACATGCAGGAAGTCGATGGATGCAGGTGGCTCAGGACCGTGCTTTGTGGCATTCTTTGGGGGAGGCCTATGTTCAGCAGTGGACTTGTGAAGGGCTGTAATGATGATGATGATGATGATGGGATGTGCTCTTCATACTAGGTAAGACACATCATTTTATTTTATAACGCGGATATTTGCGAAGTAAATTTTTCTAAAAGCTTTTGTGAACCTAGATGGTAAATTGCACAGTCGTAACGCATAAAACTTCTCAGCTTGGTTCGGCTAGTTTAATAAGCAGCCGAAATTTCTTTGTTTATTTTGCTCTGAATACTCGCAACTGTTACACCAATGTTACTTTGGTTTGGATGTCCGTGTATTTCGCGGGTCGATGTGATTCTTGCGTACTATTGGTCCGTTAAAATTATGGACATCTTCCCGTCACGTGATCACATACTGTCAACGCCGCGCGTCGTGAGAAATGGCACGTTTTTTCGCTGCTCCCTAATATATGTTCCGCCGCAAGTTATTCCTAGAATTGGATAATCGTGAGTGACCGAAATCCGTGTAGCTGGGATCCCCGAAGAAGCGCACGAGAGCAGGAGCATCCGCCTTCGTATATTCAGGTACGTCCGACCTTAGTAATATTGTCTAGTTAACGGTATCGAGTAGAATCAGCCAGCGTCTATGCAAATTACAGTCCATTTACCATTTTCAACCAAAAATTGGTCCATCTCCCCGGATGACATTCGGATTGGAACTATTAAATAGGTAAATCCGATTGTGATTCGACTCTTCGACGTAATTGATACTGAACCTTATTGTGGCATACTTGGGTTGATGTCGACTATTTATACTGTTAGTTGTCGACTTGTAAATACTACTTAATATTGATGTATTTTCCGCATCGCATACAGCCGTTTACAAGATCGATTTTATATGTTTATTACTAAGAAACATTCTTATTAATCGCATCGACTTTTAGACAGCTGTCGCATTTAATTTACTTAATCGCATTTAATATTATTATCATATCGCTCCGTAAATATTTAAATCGGTTCGATTTAATTTACCTAGTGGGTAGAAATAACCGCCGCGCCTCGCCGCCAGCCATTGTGCAGTTTATCTAAGTACCGTATCGCACCTTTTTCTTAGTTTGGTACATATGCAGCGCATGACATATATTAAAACTGATTTGAATTTCTAGTGGAGTTCGCAAACTTTGTATACTATACAGTTAAATTACTTAAATACTTATTAACTAACCTGCTCATTTATATTTCTTCAATCACGCATGAAAATTTATTTACATTTAATTCGTAAAAACAAGGATAATTTACTCACTTTGGGGTAATATAATCGTGTTCTAATAAATATATTTACAATGACGGAAAAGGGTGCAGGAAAAGATAGACGCCTTATGCAAATTAAATTGTTAGAAGCTAAGCGTCAATTGTATTTCTCTCAAATAAATAAGACCTTTCAACTATCATCGAAAACAGATGAAAAATCACGGCATAATTTCTTATCACAAGCTCGCGCCGTCGATCAATTACGTAAAGAGTTTGTAACTATGGTTGATGATATAAATTTATTAAATTTGGAAGTAGATCCCGATTATAGTATTAATTACCAGCCGTTATCAGCTTTTGACGACTTATATTATTTTATTAAGGATATCCTGAATAGTATGGAGAGACCAAACCCACAATCGCAAGCCGTCACACATGCAATTAATCAGGAACATACTATTAAGATTCCTCGTATTGAATTGCCTATTTTCGATGGTGAATTACAAAACTTTCCTTATTTTTACGAAACGTTTAAACGTGTTATACACGAAAATAAAACGTTAACGGATTCGGAACGTATTCACTATTTAATGAGCCACCTTTCCGGAAAAGCAAAACATATATGTGCTGGTATAATCCCGGCGGCAGATAATTACGTAATTATTTGGCAAACTTTACAAGACAAATACAAGGATAACAGAGCTTTAGCTACGACATATCTAAATCAGTTATTTGCATTAAAGAATATTAACGGTCCCTCTGCAATAAATTTAGAAAATTTGGTAGATAAATACGCGGCCACGATCGCAGCACTCAAACAACTTAATATAGATAATTTAAGTGACTTTATTTTTGTTTACATGGGCCTAAAGCTTGTAGATTCCGATACTGCGAAGTGTTTCGAAACAACAGTTCGTAGTCAAACGGACATGCCTAAATACGACGATTTTGTTAAGTTCTTACGAGAACAGGTAAAAATTTTGTATCGAACCAGCACTTCATCACAAACTCGTGGCAGTTCCATGGCACCGCATCCCAACTCTGGTAGTCGCCCATCTAGCTCACGGGCTTTAACCGTGCCGCCACGCGTCTTAGTCTCCACGCAGCAGACCCAAGGTCGTACTAGGCCATGTAAGCTTTGCAACAACACGGCGCATACGCATCTCTATGCATGTAAACCCTTTGCTAACCTTTCGGCTGCCGACAAATTTAAATTCGTTAAGGACAATCGTTACTGCGTTAATTGTTTGAGTAACCAACATACCGCTTTTTATTGCAACTCAAACACTTTTTGTCGCAAGTGTAATGCCAGGCATCACACGTTGCTTCATTTTGGAAATGAACCATTTGCGGCGCAGTCTTGCACCGCCACTGTAGCCGTGAACGAGGAACATGATACAAGTGAAATACTGAGCTCACTAGAACTTGAAGAAGAGTCCTCCTCCGATCAAGTGCGTGACGGTTATTTGGTTGGAGAAGGAAATCCAGAAGTGTCGTATTGCTCGTTGTCTTCTACAAAATGCGATTCATCATCAACAACGCAAGTTCTCGCAACCGCAAAGGTTTATGCCACCGGTCGCGATGGTCGCGATGTAATAGTTAGATGTTTACTGGATCCTGGTTCCCAGAAACATTATATAACAACAAAATGTTGTTCAAAACTACAGCTAAAGGTCGAATCTAATTCGCCTGTAACGGTGAAGGGAATAGGTGGCTCATCACAGATAGTCAAGGGGGCGGCAAATATTTCTTTTCGATCTCGATTCAATAATACAAAATTTAATATTCAGGCTCTAGTGTTAAATCGAATCACTAGTAATATACCAACGTGTAATATCGATACTAGATTCCTTGAAAATCTACGTAGTATTCCCATGGCGGACGATGGCTGGGGTATGCCAGGAGAAATAGATTTATTAATCGGTGTTAGTCTTTTTGCAGAGATGCTACGACCTGGTAAAATTATTGGGGAACCCGGTTCTCCGGATGCGCTTGAGACCGTTTTAGGATACATCGTTCTAGGAGATGCTCCAGCGGTTATCCAGGCTCAAGCCCCAGCAGTCGTAGCTTTTCATGCTATTTCAACATCTGAGGTCGAGACTCTAGTTAGGAAAATGTGGGAACTCGACGAAATTGATCCTAAGCATATCTTTAGTGCTGATGATAAAATATGCGAAGAAAATTATAGCAAGACTGTCACGCGTGCTACTTCCGGACGCTACGAAGTAGCATTACCTTTCAAATTCAGTCCAGATCTTCTTGGTAATTCTTTGAAAGTTGCTGGGCGTAGATTTTTGCATTTAGAGCGTAGGTTTACTGCTCAGCCCGCTCTAAGAGAGGCGTACGATAGTGTAATCAAGGATTATATATATCAAGGTTATTTGTCTCCTATTGATACAGCCGATAAAGATCCTCTGCACTTTTACATGCCCCACCACGCTGTTCTTAGGGAAGATAAATTATCGACACGGATTCGACCTGTCCTGGATGCAAGTGCTAAGTCTAGTAGCGGATTTTCTTTAAATGATCTTTTATATGCCGGTCCCAATCTTCAACGCGACCTTTTTACAATCCTAATGAATATGAGACTATTACCTGTTGCCATCACAGCTGACGTGAGGCAGATGTATCTTAGGATAGGCGTCCGTAAGCAGGATCGACGTTTTCAGCGTATCTTATATCGCTTCAGTCGGAATGACAATTTAGGAGGTGGTTCAGATATTCAAATTCCAATAAAATCATTAGAATTCAATAGAGTAGCCTTTGGACTAAAGTGTAGCCCATTTTTAGCTCTTCGCACTGTCTCGCAACTAGTACAGGATGAGGGTCACCGTTTTCCTATAGGTAAAGAAGTCGTGCAGAGAGATCTTTACATGGACGATATAGCTAGCTCACTGATGAATTCCGATCGAGCTATTTCTGCCTTTCAAGAGTTAATCGGGCTATTTAAGGCTGGGGGCTTCGATCTAGTCAAATGGAGTAGCAATAGCACAAGTGTACTTGAATATATTCCTGAAGATTATCGCTTGTCGCAAAATGTCGAATTTCACAAGGACGATACCTTGAAAATATTAGGTCTTTACTGGCGTCCTCATGATGATGAGTTCGCCTTCAAGGTAATTTCAGATGATCGCCCTTGCACTAAGAGAAACATTTTGTCCTCTGTCGCACGTTTGTTTGATGTTTTGGGCCTGGTAGCACCTGTAATTTTGTATGCCAAGCTTTTAATCAAGGAGCTTTGGATTGCTAAAATAGACTGGGACGCTGATCCCCCACAACGAATTACACGACTGTGGAATGAATTCCGACGGGAACTTCCCCTGCTTGCCCAGATGAAATTTCCTCGGCACCTTGGAGTGGTTCATGGCTGTTCGGTGACAATTCTGGGTTTCGCTGACGCGAGTGAAAAGGCTTATGGCGCCGCAGTTTATATTCGAGTAGACGTCAAACAAATTCAGACAACTGTCATTTTGTCATGCGCAAAGTCAAAGGTTGCGCCCTTGAAGGTTGTTTCATTAGCACGTCTGGAATTATGTGCAGCCTTGTTGCTTTCTAAATTAATAAAAAAGGTTTTTGAAATATATTCGAGTAGATACCCAATTGATTCGGTGTTAGCATTTTCAGACTCGACCGTAGTGTTAAATTGGATTCACTCTTCTCCGCACCGATGGCACACGTTTGTTGCCAATAGAGTCTCCAAAATCCAGGACAACTTACCATCGGATCACTTTTACCACATCAAGGGTAACGAAAACCCGTGCGATTGTTTGTCCCGTGGATTAACTCCTACACAACTTATGAATCACCCCCTGTGGCTACAGGGGCCTCCTTGGGCCCATTTACAAAAAACCGAATGGCCAATAAAAACATTTGTGCCAAAGGAATCTTCCGACGCGCCGGAGCTTAAGTCTATTTCCCTAGTAATAATAAAACCAATCGAAGAACCTTTTCTTTATAAGCTAGCACGTAATTACTCTTCGTGGCAACGGTTCCTTAACGTGGCAAGCTACATATACAAGTTTATAAGGAAGCTACCTCTGGGACCCATAGTTGAGTCAGATTTGGAATTTACGGAATTAGAAATTATGAAGGTAATACAGTCAATACATTTTAGTGATGACCTTCAACGTTTAGAGAAAGGGGGATGTCGTTCTCCATCTATTAAAAAATTAAACCCATTTCTTAAGGATGGCGTATTACGCGTAGGTGGCCGTTTGGCAAACTCAGAGGAGAGTTTTGATTTTAAACATCCTATTCTCCTTCCTTGTAAGGATCATGTGGTAGACTTGCTCATACGCTCATACCACTGCAAATATTTACATACAGGACCAGGGTTGCTATCTTCTGTACTCCGTGTTAAATACTGGATACTATCTGCTAGACGTGCAATTAGAGCCATTATATCTAAATGCAACGTATGTTTTCGATCTAAGCCTCAACCTGGGTTCCCTATGATGGCTGACCTCCCTGAACCTCGAGTGAGAGCGGTTGTCAAAGCCTTCGTCCATACTGGATGCGATTATGCCGGCCCAGTCCTAGTAACACCATATCGTGGTAAGGGTATAAAAAGCCGTAAGGCTTACATCTGCTTGTTTACATGCCTTACTACACGAGCGGTGCATATTGAGCTCGCAAGCGATCTCAGCACAGCTTGCTTCTTGGCAGCCATGAAACGATTCCTAGCTAGACGGGGATCGGTTCAATGTTTTTATACCGATAACGGAACTAATTTTATTGGTGCCCGATCTTATCTTCGCGATTTGTACGCTTTTCTAAAGAATGAATATAAACCAGTGTGGGAAAAGCAGTTAGCAGAAAGTCGTATCCAATGGAAACTGATTCCTCCTAATGCTCCACACTTCGGTGGTTGCTGGGAAAGTAACATCAAGTGCATAAAAACCCATTTATATAGGGTCATCGGCCAACAAATTCTAACCTTTGAGGAGCTTCAAACAGTTTTAAGCCAGATTGAATCCATATTGAATTCACGACCACTTACAGTTCTCAGCTCTGATCCTTCAGATCCAGCAGCTTTGACGCCAGCTCATTTTTTACATACCGTCCCGCTTGATTTCCTGCCAGCACCTGATATCGATGATTCGATTCCGCATCTTCTAACTCGATATGAACTCTTAGACAAGTTGGTACAGTCATTCTGGATGCGATGGAGGAGAGAATATCTTCATAGCCTACAAGCCCGCCAGAAGTGGAACTCACCATCCTTCCCAGTTAAGGAAGGAACGGTTGTTGTAGTAATACAGGATAACATCACGCCCTTACATTGGCCCTTAGGCATTATAACACAAACCTTTAAAGTTAAGGACGACGTTATACGTGTAGCAATGGTAAGGACTAAGCACGGTACTTACCAAAGACCAGTGGTTAAATTGTGTCCATTACCAACTCAGTAAAATTCACAAATTATTTAGGTAAAGGGTAGATTAGCCTCTAGATAATAAGTCATAGATAAGTTAGTGGGATTAAGTAGATATAAGTAGTTAACAAACATTCTTTAGTATGTTGTAATAAGGTTCATGGAAGTGAGAATAAATTAATTTGGTCGATAAAGATGATTACACCTTTGAAAGCTTCCCTTTCAAGGCCGGGAGGAATGGTTCGGCTAGTTTAATAAGCAGCCGAAATTTCTTTGTTTATTTTGCTCTGAATACTCGCAACTGTTACACCAATGTTACTTTGGTTTGGATGTCCGTGTATTTCGCGGGTCGATGTGATTCTTGCGTACTATTGGTCCGTTAAAATTATGGACATCTTCCCGTCACGTGATCACATACTGTCAACGCCGCGCGTCGTGAGAAATGGCACGTTTTTTCGCTGCTCCCTAATATATGTTCCGCCGCAAGTTATTCCTAGAATTGGATAATCGTGAGTGACCGAAATCCGTGTAGCTGGGATCCCCGAAGAAGCGCACGAGAGCAGGAGCATCCGCCTTCGTATATTCAGGTACGTCCGACCTTAGTAATATTGTCTAGTTAACGGTATCGAGTAGAATCAGCCAGCGTCTATGCAAATTACAGTCCATTTACCATTTTCAACCACAGCTATTGCCTTAAAATCTTATTTTTATATAGTGTGTAGGTGAAAAAGGTTACGTAACTCCTAGTTAATTTGATTGATTTAGTGATAATATTTAAAAAATAGACAATGTACATCAAACCTCGAAAATACTCCGCAGCAGCCGCGAGCGCTTGAACTGTTTAATTTTACTAATTTTTTCATAAAATCATTATACTTTTCGCTTGATATAACCCTAACAAGGTTTCATAATTGAAATATGCAAATTAAACGCTTTTATAGTGATTTTGGGTAATCATCGTGATTTTTAATATCCATAATACATACCCAATTTTTATGGTTCGCGTTATTGTCTCCACACATCACGTTTACGTATGTTCAATTTTCATAAGATTAAAAAAAAACAATTTGGTAGATTTACATAGGTTCAAGAAAGTTTACTGGTTGTCCCATGATTAAAAGGAAGTGACGTATTAAATCATAATTTGTAAGAGTGTTTGTAAGTTCACTCTCCGGAATGTATCCTATGAATACCGAGAGATGCTCGAGACTAACAAGATATGCATTAATCAAATGATATTCACCAAGAGGTGAATATCATTTAATTGATACTTGGTTTAGGCTTCTTAGCCTAAACGCCACTCCACTGAGGTTCAACGTAATAAAAGTCATAGTTCTAAATAATAGTTTTTTATCGTGATATAATTCTATTTAGCTCTATGCATAACGCCCCTCACTTAGCGGTTAGACACCGTAGAGTCTATATCACCTGAGGATGCATCGTGTAGTGGCGAAACACGTGTCGTTTTATCGTCAGTGGTGTGTCTTGCTTAGTGTAGTGGTGTTGGGAGTAGCGGTGCTGTGATTAGCGGTGACGGGGATAGTGCACGCAATTGAGGGAGGGCGGGATGTGCTCTTCATACTAGGTAAGACACATCATTTATTATATAACGCGGATATTTGCGAAGTAAATTTTTCTAAAAGCTTTTGTGAACCTAGATGTTAAATTGCACAGTCGTAACGCATAAAACTTCTTAGCTATTGCTTTAAAATCTTATTTTTATATAGTGTGTAGGTGTAAAAAGGTTACGTAACTCCTAGTTAATTTGATTGATTTAGTGATAATATTTAAAAAATAGACAATGTACATCAAACCTCGAAAATACTCCGCAGCAGCCGCGAGCGCTTGAACTGTTTAATTTTACTAATTTTTTCATAAAATAATTATACTTTTCGCTTGATATAACCTTAACAAGGTTTCATAATTGAAATATGCAAATTAAACGCTTTTATAGTGATTTTGGGTAAACATCGTGATTTTTAATATCCATAATACATACCCAATTTTTATGGTTCGCGTTATTGTCTCCACACATCACGTTTACGTATGTTCAATTTTCATAAGATTAAAAAAACAATTTAGTAGATTTACATAGGTTCAAGAAAGCTAACTGGTTGTCCGACGATGAAAAGGAAGTGGGGTATTAAATCATAATTTGTAAGAGTGTTTGTTAGTTCACTCTCCGGAATGTATCCTATGAATACCGAGAGATGCTCGAGACTAACAAGATATGCATCAATCAAATGATATTCACCAGGTGAATATCATTTGATTGATACTTGGTTTAGGCTTCTTAGCCTAAACGCCACTCCACTGAGGTTCAACGTAATAAAAGTCATAGTTCGAAATAATAGTCTTTTTATCGTGATATAATTCTATTTAGCTCTATGCATAATTTCAAAAACGTATTGCAGTACTCGCCGGCTTAAGGAACGACCATTGTATGAATTTGTGGTTCTTTGAATAATAGGGGTCTTACCAAAGAATTAAAATTCATACTTTCATTTATCCTAAAATATCACTAGAGAAAATCCTATGCTAAAGAACTGAACATTTTAAAACAAGCTATTGCATTGTACAGCATATAACAAAGTTCGAGTTTGCTCAACCGGAGTAGGCCCACGCTCTTACAAAAGACCAGGGTAAAATAGCAACTAAATATTGCTGTTTCGTATGTTGACTCTAGAGAACCGGAGACCCATTTTACTGGAAATGAGGCATTCCATCTTAGTTCTCAGGGGTCACAACGCATCTGTATTTTGATTCCTAATCGAGGATAAATGTAGATGTCTATGGCATTCACTTACAATCAGTTGGACAGTGAGCTCGCTTGTCACCCTTATTATATAAGAAATTAAAATTTATCATGTCTACTTAAACAAAAATCGAAAATGCGTGAAAACTATATTACGAAAGTATAACTAGATCTGTGAACTTTTTATCAAATCGAAACACTTTATCTAGAAATACTAAATTAGTTATCTTCGATATATGAATTATAAAAGTTATTCTCGCAAGTAGAAAACTCCATACAGGTATAACACTTTGAAAACTAAAATGTTAAAAGCTTGCAAATTTACTCTACAATTTATTTTAATTTTCAGCGCTGATATATTTGAAAAAATTAGTTTCAATATTGAAGTTACTGATATTAAGGATGTTTGTTGAAAATAAAAAGCATACATGGATTTCATATGCATTTAGTTAAATAGAAATGTTATCCTTTAGAGAAACTACAAACGTACATACTTTTATTGGCGTCTATCAAACGTAATACGTTCAAGTAGAAAGAAATTATAGAAAACAACGATTTAAATTGAGACACAGTTACGTTTACACATTAACGTCCATTCTTTTACAAACAGGTCACACTCAGGGTTTGTGTCCAGGAGAGAATTAAGAGCTATGGGGACACGGGGAACAGGTGAGTTGGCACTCGTAACGGTTCGTGTACAGTACTCACGATAGCTGTTAAAATAACTCTTAATCCATCTATTGCTAGATCAACTGTAGCCATCATAGCTGTATCTTAATATTCCTCCATCACCCTCAATAATAACATATCATCATGCTGCTTGTCGTTCCTATGGATCCTTGACGTTTACGGACAATTGTAACTAATATTTATTCGTAATATTTCAAATGAAATACAACAGTGCATAGTCCATTGTTAGTAGTAATGACTTTGATTTTATTTCTTGGATGCCAACTAGTAAAAACTAATCTCTTTAGCGTTCGAATATCAGAGGAAAATTGAAGTCACCTTGTATAGGTTAAACTAAAAACATAAAATATTTACAGCAAGATATGGCCCTCTCATATAGTCATCCATCATTATCACACTACTGCAAGCACTGAACATAGGCCTTCCCCGTAGATTGTCTCGTAGGGGCTTCTGCAATAGTTGCCACGCTTTGCAGTTTTTTTTATTATCCTTCTTCAGTTTCCCTGTTACCTCATTTACTAGGGAGGAAAATTTGCATACTACGTTGACTATTATAGAAATTACTATTATTTAACTATCATAGACATATCATATTTCCTACCATCAAAAGCCCCTATCCTAGAGCGTACCTCAAACAGGCGTCCTTTTTGTACAACAACTTAAGAGGCCCTTCAACTGTATTTTTTTAAATATACTGTTATCACGCAATCGTTGAGACTTGAACTACCACAGGTCTATTCTTATACATATTTCAGATTTTTAAGATTTTGAAATTGAATATTTAAGTTTTGTATCAAAATATTTCTATTGGTGGCACAAAACGGATACGGCGGCTATTCTAAACGGAGACTGCTCATCTGTGCTAGACAAGATAATAATAGTAAGACTATAGTAGTATATATATAGAATTCTAGCGTCCAAGTGTATGCACAAGCACAGGTGCATCCCTCTCATAGTCCGATGGGACGGCTATCTGACACAACCGTAGAGGGACCAGGCGCACGACCCACGTTTCTTCTTACATTTTTTTTTTCTCTTTATTTGTTCTACCAAACAGAACACAATTTCAACATGCTGACAGGTATTATATAAAACAAAGATTTCAAAAATTGTATTCTCATATATATGTAGACACAGCTTGCACAAAATGTATCTGTGATTAACAATAAAGTTTGGTACTTAAAGTTATAATTATATTCATGCTAAACTAAATACCAAATTAAATTAAATTAAGACCAAATTAAATTAAGGTTAAATTAAATAACATACTTGGAAAAAAGATACCGTAATAATTTGTTTTTTGTAGAGGCCACCGAACCCATGAAAACATCCACTTTAGATCGAACAATGTTACTGGATGAACACATGCGGTATAATGGCGAATGTTGTCCGAGAACGGTTCTACAAAGTGGAAGACTAAATGTTTTACGATTATGAAGGCGACTATTAGCACGAGGTATTAAAAATTGTATGCGCTCTAAAATTATTGGTGAGTCAATATAATTATTAATCAATTCATACAAAAACATTATATAAAACAATTTCCTACGTATTTGCAGCGGAACCATTTTAAAATGTTTTAGCCGATCATTGTAGGAATGAAGTATATGGCATTTTTTCTCGGCGTAGCTAAGGACATACAAAAATGTTTTTGAACACGCTCTATTCGCTCAGAGTGGATGATATAAATAGGCTTCCAAACAACACTGCAGTACTCCAACCAGTACTTCTAACGAGAGAATTGTAAATAGTTATGGTTAGTCCACTGTTTTAAAAACATTCATTTGCCTACATATAAAGCCTGAGAGTCTTGAAGATTTTTTGATTATGTAATCAAAATGGTGTCGAAAAGAAAGAGTAGTATCTACAAAAACACCCAAATTCCGCAAACAAGACACTTCTTTTATGACACTGTCACCAATAAAATACTCAGCTGTGTAATTCTTCTTTTTTCTGCTAAATTTTATTCACTTCGCAGGGAGTGTCGCGTAAAAAATATTTTTTTTTAATTACAATATTAAAAGAACACTTACTATAATAAAAAGTATGCGAATACAAAAAGGTCAACTAAGAGCATTTCCAGCAACATTTCCCACATATATTAGGTCGTTACATATTATGAAATTGGCTTTTTTTACGGGAGAAATATAAAGTAAATTTTTTTTGTAAAATATATTTAATTAATCAAACTATGCACCGTTGTCATCTATAGTAGTTCATTGATCCCTTTACTAAAAATGTTTTTTCCTTCTAAGAAGTTGTCTAAATTCCAGAAAAAATGGTAATCTGTTGGATCAAGGTCCGGGGAGAACGGTGGATGTCGCGCACATTCCAATTGTTGCTCATCTAACTTAGTGGTTGTTTGTTTTGCAGTGTGTGGTCTTACGTTGTCGTGAAGGAGCAGTGGAGTGGAGCTATTGACCAATCTCGGTTGTTTAGCAGCTAGTTCTTACTTCATGTTTTGCAGTTGCTGACAATAGAGATCTGCCGTAATCTTTCGGCCAGATTTTAGAAAGCTGTAGTGAACGACACCGGCGCTAGTCCGCCACACACTCACAAGTAACTTTTTCTGAGTTAATTTTCGTTTAAGGCAGGATTTGGCTGAGTCTCCAGGGTTCAGCCATTGCGACGAGCGCTTGCAATTATCGTAAAGTATCCACTTTTAATCACAAATAATGATTCGATTTAAAATCCCTTCATTATTGTGTTGATTAAGCAAAATTACTGAGGTTTCATGAGGTACACATCGTTCAAGGTTTTTCATTTTCCGATTTGCTTCAAGTGGATTAATACAGTTTTATCACTTCTCCTAAAGCCTGCAGCTATCTCTGAAGTGCTTTGTGATGGATTGGCTTCCACAATAGCACCACTGGTTCCACAGTAGAACTCGTACTCGTAAATTTACCGATATTTCATATTTTCCATTGTGCGGTAGTAAGCGACGCTAAAGGAAAAAAATAATGAGGAAAAAAACAAATGAATGACTGTTTTCAAAACTCAAATCTATAAGCTAAATGAATTTATAAATTTGACCTTGGAATTCTTAACCAAAGAGGAGATATTTCAAATCAAATTGGTCAGTACGACAAAATGCTAATTTCATATTTACATTTACATGTATTAGGTCCTTACGGACCTAATACATGTACTATTAATTAACGTTCCAGATTCTGGCAGTCGACCAACGGTTTCACATTACATTCAAATACGCGATAATTTCGTTATCTCTTACTTCAACACGCTTTGATCTGGAAATAAATAACTTCGAATGCGGTGAACTGACAACAGCCTAAAATTTTTGTTGTTAATTTTGAATAATTGTCTTTTATAATAACAGCCAGAATCAATAAAATTGAAATTTTAGCAGATAAGAATGTTTATTTATTTATTGAAATGTTTATTATGTTTAAAAATTATTCTAATAAATTTACCTATACATGACCACATATTTGAAGTCCACCACACGATACATTGTAATCATATGTATATAAACATACGTATATAATATTATAGTTGGGTCTGGCAGAAGAAGCATGAGAGTAGAATAAATGCTGTAGAAATGCAGTCCTTAAGGAGTATGCTAGGGCTGAATCTGAATGACAGGGTGAGAAATAGTGTGATAAGATAAAAGTGTGGTTTGCAAGATGACGTTGTGACAAGGATTAAGAAAGGAATGCTTCGTTGGTTTGGTCATGTAGAAAGAATGAACGAGGAAAGAGTGACAAAGCAAATTGATGTTGCAGAAGTGAGCGGCAGGGTCGGGAAGGGACGCCCGAGGCCTAAGTTTATCGACCGGATGGTCGACGGAATAAATACTTTCGTGGTAATAATACTTACAAATACGACGCTTGCAAAATAACATTAAGACTTGCTACACATTGAAACACATTATAACGAACAAATCACTTTACTTTTTGCAAGTAATTTTAGTAATAACAACATTGTATTTCCGTACCACACCAAATATGTAAGGCGGTTTATTTAGCTTCGTAGCATTTATAGACCAATTTAACAAAAAAAAATTTTAATTTTCCGTCATTCTTCGAAATTTTTTCTGTAATTAAAAGTGTTAAAAACTAATAACTTAATTAAAATTTATTTTTCCGCTTAGCCCAACAATTTAATCAAATATTTTTCTACGTTTACTTAATTTGAGAATAATGTGGAAACTTTATTGTCCTAAAAATGCCTTATATGGTCCATATGTTGTTTTATGATATGATTAAAATAGCTTCTTTTGTAGCAGTATTGCATGCCTTAAGCGAAAGCGCAAGGTATGTTCTACTATCGCCTAAAAATTAAGATTCCAACATTTCATCGAATAAAATCGTATATAGCAATCATATTATACATATAAATAATATAAAAAGCACATTGTTAGAAAGATAAATGTTTGTTGAACTTATTAATATTTTTTTTAAATCGACTAATTGCTATTTTAAATAAAAAAGGTTATTTAGTTTTGGTATTTGGTATTGATTAATTTCTATATCCTAAATCTATGTTAACTCTCGCCAGTTGGTCGGTGCCTTTATTGCTAGAGTTATTACATAGGTACAATATCATTTGTTTAACAATAAAAGCTATATTTCTTAATATTATTGCTACGGCTTTTCCCGCGTTGCTGTGGGCAACCACCGCTAGTTGTGGAACCGTGAGCGCGCCCCGACGATCATAACATTCTCCTGGCTCCGCCCACCGTCCCCAGGTGGTTCAACTAGCGATGGTTACCACAAGCAATCCGTAAGTCATTTCGTTCGAGGTATTGCTATGTTTGCGTCGTGCACAATATTTGACAAGGAAATCTGCGTCAACATGATTGGCACAACAATAGATTAATTTTGTAACGTGTCACTTCGAGCTGTCTAATATCGTTGTTAGCATATCGTTTATACTTTTGTCATAATTTTGCTTCAAATTTCAGCAGAGTGTGCCACTCGTTGATAAATCCTTTCGTATATTTAGATTTCAGTAGATTTAACGCCAGACGATTAAAAGATATAATAAAGTATAATGCTACTAGATTTATATTATCCGAAAACATAAGACTAACATGCCTGCCATGCAATTCCATGTCATGCAATTTTTATGTTTATTTTATTTGTTTTTTTATTTCCGGTGTATTTTGTCAGGTGCAGACTTTGACGTAAAGAAATGAAAAATAACTAATAAACAGGTAAAGACTACATTTATGAACATGTAAATAGCCACATATAAATACAAACAAACATTTATACACACATACATAAATAAATAAATTTACAAACATAATATTATAAATGGGATAAGATTTTATTGCATTCATAAGTTTTTGCTTATAGTCTTGAATTAAATAGTGAGTACAGATATAAAACTGGGTTTTGCAATGTTTATTAAAGAATACAGTGTCTTGATTTTTACTGTCTGCTCTAGATTAAAATATGATCCTATCAAAAAAATATAACTTAAAAAGTGAAATAAAATTCTTATTCATTATCAAACTGTGAACATGTGATTTTGTGGACATTTTTTAAAGTTTCTAATTTTATAATTTTCTCTTAAATTGTAATAAAATATTATTGTATCGTATTTTTCGATTATTTATAAATGTAAGTTTAAGTAACAGTTAAGTACATTATAAATTATAGTAGCAGAAAAGAAGGAGCTTGTGTTATCAACAGAAGAATCATTTTAATTTATCTAAATACTGCAAGTGTATGACTCGATGATGCTTGCATTTATGCATTTCCTTGGTAATTATTTACCTGCTTACAATAAATCAAAGTGCGCTCCTGTGTGATCCTGAGAATTAATGACCATTGATTCTGTTATTATAACAAAATAAATTAATCATGTTTTGCATACATTAAGACATGTCAAAATAATATAATCTCTACTTCTTAAATAAGTATGGGTGCATTAAAATATGTGCTACAAGTACAATAAAAAATACTCTAAGTTCATATTGCTAATAATGTCAAACACATAATTAAGTCGTTCGTATAGGATAAATTAAGTCGTTTGTTGACATAGAAAAGGCACCGGTGGACCGGATAGGATTAGCCATAATCAACTCAAGCTTATGATTTGAAAGTTTAATCAATATTAAACCAAAAATAAATTATTGCATTTCATATTAAGAACAAAGAAGTCAATGTAAAGCAATGTAATCATTTTCAATAACATAACAACAGACAGATCAAAATACAAATTTTGATCCCAGCCGCGTAAGCGATTTGTGACACCTTTGTTTTAATTAAAAAATTATGTATATGGAAAAGTTTGCAAATACATCATATTGTGATTACGTCATTTTAACATAATTTGTATAATTGTTATGTATCTTAAAATTATAGTTTTAAATATTTTAAAATTTACACAGAAGTTAATTTTGGTTACATTGCTAATAGTTAGATATATTCCTTGATACATAATTCAAAAATCACTATAACAGACACCAAATTATATTAAACAAAACATTAATTTATTTAAACATTCAAAGGGATACTTTTAATTTAGAAGTAGTTTAATATTATATAACTATATTTCATTGTCTTTAAAAAAGTAAAAAAACTTATAATAATACCGAACGATTAAAACCTTTTTCAAAATTGTATACCTATATTTTATATTAAAAGCCAACAGCAACAGGAAATGTACAGTACAGTGTTATTTTAACTACAAAATATGAAAATTACTTGATGATAAACTAAGGTAAATTTAAGTACGTAAAAATTTAATTTATCATATTATTTTCATTTATTTGCAGGACACAATAATAGAAATAATATAAAACAATTACTTAATAAAAGGTGAATATAAAATCGTCTTGTGCCCTATAATACAAACATTCTACTGAAGCGCTTACGTAACATAATTTATAATATTGTATATGATTCTTATTTGTTAAACAATAATAAAAATACCAACGAAATCTTTAAGTAATTAAGTATCTTATAAATTTAATTTTTTATTTTTTATCTAATTTTTTTTTATTTGATTTTAAATACTGAATATTTAATAAATAACAAAAAAAATTATAATAGCAACAACATCAAAAATTCTCTAACTAAATAAGTTTTAAATAGAATTTAAAACCACACTGGTGCGATGTTACCTCGTAATTTCTTCTTTCTTCTTTTTGGTTTAATTTTCATAATCTTCTCATCTTGGCATGCTGGACTTAAGATTCTTCTATTTTCATAAATTCGTACGATGGCTTATTTATCTTGACGATTAAATTATTTTTATTATAATGTTTTGTTGTTATCAAAATATTATCTTTTTTTTTATAGGAGAGTGCGCAAACGAGCATGCGGCTCACCTGATGGTAAGTGACTACCGCCGCCCATGAACAACCGCAACACCAGGGGAATTGCAGATGCGTTGCTGGCCTTTTAAAAAGGAGTAGGCTCTTTTCTTGAAGGTCCCTAAGTCGTATCGGTCCGAAAAAATTGCTGGTGGTAAACTATTCCACAAGGAAGTTGTGCGAGGAAGAAAACATATTCTAAATCGCACAGTGGTGGACCGCCAATCATCCAAATGGTGTGGATGGTATCGGGAGTTCTGCCGCAATGTTCGTTCGTGAAATTTGGCGGCTGGCATTAATCCGAACAATTCCTCAGAGTACTCCCCGTGGTCAATGCGAAAGAAAATGCAAAGAGATGAAACATCTCTTCGCAGCGCCAATGAGTCGAGCTAATCGGAAAGGACTCGGTCGTCGACGATTCGAGCCGCTCTGCGCTGGATGCGGTCAAGTGGAAGGAGCTGGCACTGGGGAGCTCCAGCCCAGAGATGGGAACAGTATTCCATGTGAGGCCGAACCTGCGCCTTGTAAAGTTGCAGGCGTTGTGCCGGCATTAAATACTGTCCCGCTCTGCTGAGCACGCCAAGCTTTTTTAGAGGCCAATTTGGCCTTCTCTTCCAAGTGACCACGAAACTGCACGTCACTCGATGTGTCGACTTCGAGGATTCCGATACTGGCTGAGGCAAGAAGAAGAGTGCCTTGATACTGAGGAGCTACGACAAAGGGTTCTTTTTAGCAGTAAACGCATAAACTTGTGTCTTCTGAGGATTAAACTAGACTTGATTTAGTCGCCCCCAAACCGAGACTTTGTTCAGCAAAGAATCGACTTCAGACACAAGTTTGTCCCGGTACTCGGCGACATTTTGCCGAGAAATATTGGCAAGGCCGGTGTATAGAGCATCACCAGTGCTGTCATCCGCATAGCAATGAATGCCACCGGTTTGTTTGCAACATATCATTGGCATGGCGATTGTACGTAATTATTTCACGCGGGTAGCAAGAGTGACAGAGACCTGCCTTGAGGACTAAGATGGAATGCCTTGTTTGGGTCACTGGTTCTCTGTACTCACCACACGAAACACAGTACCATTAAGCTACTATTTTTCGCTGGTATTATGTGAGAGCGTGGTCCTACCCCTATTCGAGGTTGAGCCAACCTATTCGTGCTACAATCACAATATATCTGCAGCCTTAGATAATAATCTAACGCTGCATTGCTCTACCACATATTTAAAGGGACCGCCGAAGTTTTGTACTACTGAATATTCAACCATATTATTGAAAAATATAATATAAATACTAGCTGGCCAGGCAGACGTAGTTCTGCCCCCTCCGACGACCCTGTGTCCTATAAAAATAATTATTAAATTCGCAATAAAAAAGTTGGACCAAACTGCACACAGTGTGAAAAATTTCATTGCAATTAGTTTAGTAGGTTAGGAGTTCATCGCGGACAAACAATGTGACACGTAATTTTTATATATAAGGATTAAAACGTAAATTAAACCGCAAAACCTTCTTATAAATGAAAGGAGGCCTGTGGAACTTATATAGGCTGTTGTAGTCTAGCCCCCACGACAGTATATATTAGTGTTAAGGTATCATAAGGAGGAGTATATTTAAAGTTCTAGTACCAACAATACGTCTCTATTTCTGTTACACCTGTCCAATATTACATGGCGACCCTGCCAGGCGGTGCGCTGCGACAACGTAAACGAACCGCTGCCATCGCGGCCTGCAAAAATAGTTGAAAAAAAAAGTAAAAATAATTTAAATCGATTACTTAATTGACTCCTTACCTTAAGACTTAATTGACGCAATACCGGATGTGACAAATATGAGAAGATGCCACAATAATAATTTTATAGAAGCTGCCTAAATATTAAGAAGTATGAAGATATCCTACGTGATAGAGCCATGATAGAGCCAGAGCTGGTGATCTTCTGGTCTACCTGACCCATAGATGGGCGGAGGTAGTAGAGTCCAAGAAGGAGGCGTTGGCCGTTAGTTTGGACATTGGGAAGGCCTTCGATCGGGTTTGGCACAAAGCGCTTCTTTCGAAGCTCCCTTCCTATGGGCTTCCCGAGAAATTGTGCAATTGGATCACCAGCTTCCTTGCAGTTCGGAGCATCAAGGTCGTAGTAGACGGTGCATGCTCTGATTTCAAGCCTATTAACGCTGGTGTTCTACAAGGCTGTGTGCTATCACCAACGCTGTTTCTTCCGCATATCAATGATATGTTGCTAACTGGTAACATTCATTGCTATGCGGATGACAGCACTGGTGATGCTCTATACACCGGCCTTGCCAATATTTCTCGGCAAAACGTCGCCGAGTACCGGAACAAACTTGTGTCTGAAGTCGATTCTTTGCTGAACAAAGTCTCGGTTTGGGGGCGACTAAATCAAGTCTAGTTTAATCCTCAGAAGACACAAGTTTATGCGTTTACTGCTAAAAAGAACCCTTTTTCGTATCTCCTCAGTATCAAGGCACTCTTCTTCTTGCCTCAGCCAGTATCGGAATCCTCGAAGTCGACACATCGAGTGACGTGCAGTTTCGTGGTCACTTGGAAGAGAAGGCCAAATTGGCCTCTAAAAAAGCTTGGCGTGCTCAGCAGAGCGGGACAGTATTTAATGCCGGCACAACGCCTGCAACTTTACAAGGCGCAGGTTCGGCCTCACATGGAATACTGTTCCCATCTCTGGGCTGGAGCTCCCCAGTGCCAGCTCCTTCCACTTGACCGCATCCAGCGCAGAGCGGCTCGAATCGTCGACGACCGAGTCCTTTCCGATTAGCTCGACTCATTGGCGCTGCGAAGAGATGTTTCATCTCTTTGCATTTTCTTTCGCATTGACCACGGGGAGTACTCTGAGGAATTGTTCGGATTAATGCCAGCCGCCAAATTTTACGAACGAACATTGCGGCAGAACTCCCGATACCATCCACACCATTTGGATGATTGGCGGTCCACCACTGTGCGATTTAGAATATGTTTTCTTCCTCGCACAACTTCCTTGTGGAATAGTTTACCACCAGCAATTTTTTCGGACCGATACGACTTAGGGACCTTCAAGAAAAGAGCCTACTGCTTTTTAAAAGGCAGGCAACGCATCTGCAATTCCCCTGGTGTTGCGGTTGTTCATGGGCGGCGGTAGTCACTTACCATCTCAAAGACTCCAGGTCTGCTCAAGTAAGAACCAAGAGAATTGGTAAAAAATGAATCCTTTTTTTTGAGCTGGTTAAATCTGTTGTATCTCGTGCGACTACCGTATTTCTGGTTTGTTTACATTCTTCTATTGTAAAAATTTTTAATTTATTTTTATTAATATATATCACCATTTTTCTTTTATATTTTCGATGTGAGGTAGTTGGTAGTAAGAGAGAGGGAAGGAAAAGAGAGAAAAAGAATTTCAATGTAAACAAACAATAAGTGAATTGACATGACATTGGATAACAGTTGCACATTTTTATTTCTTTCTTCGGCGTGGGCAAAGGTCTCATAGTCATACAGCCGTACCTTATGGTATTTTTGCCTTCTACATTTCATGTTTTTGTTTTTTTTTTCTCTTTTCTTATCACAAAGCAACATTTCTATAACAATTCTCTTTGTGCTTATTACATATTTTTATTTGTAAAATGCTATTTGTTAACAGTTTTTGGTAGTTTCGTTTTGTTTAAAAATTGTCTCTTTTTATTTCAGTTATTCTGAAACATCTATTATTATTATTATTATTATTTTTGTTTCATCTCTTTCAGACTGCTGGCGGGATAGAGATCTGTTTAGGTACTTACTTATATATTTAATTTAACTATTTAGTTTTATATTTATATATCATATATATTATATATTTTATTTTATTTTACTATGTTGTTAGATAATTATGATGTAGGTAATGATTCTGACGATTTCTTGTCTTTATCGTCAAATGATAATGCATCTAGTGAACACAGCTTCCACAGTACAACATCTTCAATTCCGATAAATGTAGCACTTAATTCATATTTCTCAGATTCCCTGAAAAACTTTAATGTAATTCATATAAATGCCCAAAGCATTCCGGCTCATTATCCCGACATGCTTGCGTCCCTTGAATCCCATAACGTTCACGCCATTCTAGTCTCTGAATCTTGGTTGAAACCATGCTTGCCATCCACTTCTTATTCATTACCAGGATTCCATCTTATTCGCAACGACCGTATTGGAAGGGGGGGTGGTGGTGTGGCAATCTATCTCCGTTCTTATTTACCTTTTGCGGTAGAAAGTTTGTCCCTCCAACCATCTCCTTCTAATGCGGCTGAGCATCTCTTCATTGAAGTAACCCTATCCAATACGAAAATTCTTCTTGGCGTTTGTTACAGTCCTTCTCTTCATATTGACTATTTCTCTTCTTTCGAATTTTTATTAGAAAATTTAATCCCATTATATACTCACACTATAATCATGGGTGACTTTAACACATGCCTACTCAAGGGTGACTATCGGTGTGAAAAGCTAAAATCATTAACCGAGGCATGTAATCTACATATATTACCACTATCTGCTACGCATAAAATGCCTGACTGTACTCCATCACTACTTGACTTAATTATTGTATCCTCTCCAGATTTTGTCCTGAAGCATGGCCAGCATGACGCTGATCTTTTCTCTCATCATGATCTCTTGTTTCTTGCATACAAAGTTCGTCCTCCTAAGGCAAAATCGAGAATTCTTCTGCAACGTAATTTTGGTGGAATGGACAAAGAACGTCTTCTGGAAGATGCTCGTCGCATGGACTGGTCAGCTGTTGAAAATGCTTCAACAGTCGACTTGAAAGTCGAGTTATTTAATTCCTTTCTTATCTAACTTTATGACATCCATGCCCCAGTAAAATCAATAAAAATGAAACATTTACCTGCACCTTGGTTAACTGATAGTCTAAAAAAACTTATTATAAAAAAAGGATTTGCTAAAAGTAAGTTAAAAGCTGATAAATCTGAGAAAAACTTACGATATTATAATAAAGTACGGAATCGCTGCAATACATTGTGTAGGGATGCACAAAGACGCCATATTCATAAATCCGTCGAAAACGGCGACGCAGCCAAAGTTTGGAAGTTTCTTCAGTCTCTTGGAGTTGGTAAAACATCCAATAATTCTCCTCATCATAATTCTGATGTTGAATTCCTTAACAAATACTTCACCTGTTCTAGCACATTAGATAGCTCAGATAAAGATCGGACTCTGAGTATTCTTTCTTCAATACCAACTCCTGATTTTCCACCGTTTAATTTCTCTCCTTTCACTGATAGTGATGTTAAAAAGAACATTTTGTCCATCTCGTCCAATGCCGTGGGTGATGACAATGTTAGTCGTAACATGATCTTACCTATCCTAGAATTTGTTACTCCTATCCTTACCCATATCTTGAATAAATCCATCTCCTCTTCAAAATTTCCTGATGTTTGGAAAACCTGCACTTGTAACGCCTCTCCCAAAAAAACCCCATGCTTTGCATTTTTCCGACTTTCGTCCTATCTCAATTCTCCCGTTTTTATCCAAACTCCTGGAGAAACTAGTTTTCTTTCAGTTAAATCTCTACCTAAATAGAAATTGTATCCTGGATCCTCTCCAATCTGGTTTCCGATCGGGTCATAGTACGACAACAGCGTTGGTTAAAGTTACTGATGACATTCGACGAGGTATGGATAACAAACAGCTCACTGTGTTAGTATTGCTTGATTTTAGCAATGCGTTTAACACTGTTGATTTTGACATCTTATTGAGTGTGTTACGTTCTATTAACATATCTCCTCCGGTGATTGGCTGGTTTCATAGTTATCTTTACGGCCGACGGCAGCGTGTTCGCATCGAAGATGAGTTCTCATCTTGGTGCGAATTACGGGCTGGAGTGCCTCAGGGTGGTGTGCTGTCTCCTTTACTTTTTGCTATATTCATTAATTCTATCTCTCAAAATATTACTTCTCTCTATTACATGTATGCAGACGATCTCCAAATCTACACTCAGTCAACTCTGTTAAATCTGCCTTCTGCTGTTGCCACCATCAACAATGACCTAGCGGCGATAAACCAGTGGAGTCAGCGTTATGGTCTAAAAATTAATCCGTTCAAGTCCCAGGCTATAGTTATTGGTGGTGGAGGGATGGTCTCCAGAGTTGACTGGAACAACCTACCCTCGGTGACACTAAATGACGTTGTCATACCCTACAGTAAATCTGTAAAAAATCTGAGAATATATCTAGATTCTACCTTGTCGTGGTCGCAGCAGTTAAAACAAGTGAGCAAAAAGGTGTTTGCTACTATGGGTTTACTTCGTCGTTTACGTTCTTTTCTCCCCATTCCCACTAAGATTATGTTAGCACAATCCTTACTTCTCTCTATTCTCGATTATGCGGACGCAAGTTATCTCGATTTAACTGAAGACCAACTGAACAAACTTGAGCGAATTCAAAATATTGCTATTAGGTTCATATTTGGTTTGCGTAAATATGATCATGTATCCGAATATCGTTTACAGCTCAAGTGGTTACCCATTCGCTTTCGCCGGAATCTGCAAACTGTATCTCTTTTGTACTGTGTGTTGTTCAATCCTTTGACTCCAAGCTACTTGAAGGAAAACTTTAAGTTTCTTGGTCATGATCGACCTGATAGAGTTCTTCGGTCAGCCGGCGAACTAATTCTAGAACCATGTTCATTTCGAACAAAATTTATGAAATATTCTTTTACGAGCCAAGCCATAAGGTTATGGAATGAACTTCCACTCCAAATTCAACGTGCTCAAACTTTGAAAAGATTCAAAAGTGACGTCAAGAAGCATTACCTAACACTTTGTGGTTATTGATAACCAATTCTAGCAATATTTATTATCTTTGTATATATATGTATGTGTATATATTTATATATATATATATATACCTATTTATTAATATGTATGTTTATTTTATTATTATTTTTTATGTATTATTGTGGTATTTTAACAAAATATAGTTTAGTTTATTTAGATATTAGTATGTAAGTGTAACATAAAGCGCACCACCTCCTACTGTTCTTAATTCCAGTTTCTCTTTAGCCCAAAGGTTGTCTGGAAGAGATCGCTCTTTAGCGATAAGACCGCCTTATTGTACATACGTATATATTAAGTTTTCTCTGTAATGTATTTATTCGTTGTATATGTGTGGTGTACAATAAAGTATATACTACTACTACTACTACAAACTCACGCCTATATTGAGAAGCAAATGGTACGACTATGCAGCCAGAAAGAAAGAAGATATCCCAGAGCTTAAGAAAATATCAATGTTCTTAAATGATGAAGCGGACAAATGCAGCGCGTATGCCTTGCCGGAGTTCATAGCAGAGGACAGCGAGACGAGAGAGCGAAGACCAAGAAAAATAGAACGTGCCTTCGCCACAAGGAAGAAACAATATGAAGAACGCTGCCCTCAATGCAAACAAGAACACAAACTGCCCGATTGCAAGTCATACGCCGCTCTGTCCACTAATGACAGATGGGACGTAGCAAAGAAGAATAATATCTGCTACCGCTGTCTGCGAGGAAAACATCGTGAGCCTGGGCGGAAAAGAAACTGAGAAGACGCTCGGCCTGCTCTGGCATGTACAAAGCGATCATATTGGATTTAATACTCACAATATGAAGATGCCTGCCGACGTAAAAGAAAAACAACGCTTGCCAACTAAACGTGAAGCGTTGAGCGTCATAATAGCTTTATTTGATCCGCTGGGATTGATATCACCAGTGACCACCCCAGCGAAGAGAATATTCCAAGACACATAGCGTTACAAGGCGGACTGGGACGACCCTCTGCCCACGGAATTAAAAGAAAAATGGGAAGACTGGATTACTTCACTTAACGCCATAGAACAACTGAGAATACCGCGATGCTACGATTACAACCCGGTGTCGACGCGCCAACTACACACATTCGTCGACGCAAGCGAGGAGGCCTATGCAGCAGCCGTGTATTGGAGAACGGAGCGAGCAGACGGCAGCGTTAACGTATCATTGGCTGCCGCCAAGAGCCGCGTAACACCACTGAAGCCAGTCTCCATACCACGGCTCGAATTACAAGCAGCACTGCTGGGAGCTCGTCTCACGCAGACCGTGGTCGATGAGCACGATGGTGATATAACGGGCAAGACATACTGGTGCGACTCTCGTACAGCACTGGTATGGATAAGATCGGAGCCTCGCGCGTACAAAGCTTTCGTCGCTCATCGCCTGGCGGAGATAGAAGATACGACCAAGAAGAACGAATGGCGTTGGCTACCGTCTAAAGAAAACGTGGCAGACGACGCGACCCGATCCACGCCAGAAAGATTCAACGAGTCGCACCGGTGGTTCCGAGGGCCCCCGTTTCTGCAACGTCCACCAGCAGAATGGCCGCAGGAAGAGAAAACGACACAATACGACACCGGGGAAGAACGAGAAGTATGTAACATCGCAGTTAAAAGAGTAGACTCGCCAACAACACATCTGCCACAAATAGACAGATTTTCGAAATGGATTCGCCTCATAAGGGCGACAGCGAGAGTCCTCCTATTCATCGACATGTGCAGACCAAACAAGCACTTGGTGAAGGCTGGGCGTAAACGCAACCGAGCAAGACAAGATAGCGACCCTGGCTGGCAAAGAACAAACAAACGCAACACCCCAGCCAAGGAAAAAAAGGCAACTCCTACTGTCTCATCACTTGTAGGAATACCGGCCGCTTATCACGTAAGAGCCGAACAACTGTGGGTGCAAGCCAGTCAGCGGGAAAGCTTCACGAAGGAGCTCAAGAGGATCGCAAACGGAAGTGTTCCGGGAGGTGACGACAAATTAGGCCACCTGAGCACATACATCGATGAAGAGGGGACCCTACGCCTCAGAGGTCGAATAAAAGCAGCATCAGAAGTAGAAGAGGACACGTACGACCCTCCCATACTAGACGGGAAGCACGCATACACTCGTCTGTACATAACCCACGTACACGAGAGGTTGCATCACGGAGGCGTGGAAACAGTCGTGAACGAATTAAGACAGAGACTATACATAAGAAAAATACGTCCAGTGGTGAAAACTGTCGTCAAAAGCTGCCCTTAGGCACGATAAATAATAAACAGGGCATGTTACCGTAACGCGGCCGCGGAGCGAATGAGGCTACGCGCGCCGCGCCACGACGTTTTATATTTATAAAGTTATTATGTATTGTGATGACAAAGGCAAAAATTTGGGCATGATGTTAAATAACTGTTTAAAAGGACATATGATCACTAATTATTGCATGCCAGGAGCAACCTTTAGACATATAATGAATAAAGTTTTAGCTAGTAAATTTTGCCCTAATAGCACATTAATGATTCTTGTTGGGAGAAGAGGCACTGTAAACAAAAATCAATTATTAAAATATATTGATAATCTAAATACTTTAAATGTACATAAAATTATCTTGTTTACATTGCCTTACATACAGGGTTGGCCGCAGGAAAATAAAATAAGATATGATTTAAATTTATTAATGAATAACTTTTCATGTAATAATAATTTAAACTTGACATTTAATTGTTATAATTATAAAAATAAATTTAATTTAACAGACATAAATAATTTAATTAAGAAAATTTTGACTAGATATAGATATTACCTATTTAAATATATTTTAAGACAGATAGCAAATGTGCTATCTTATTGTTTATATATTAATTCAGCCAAGGACTTGGCTACACAGAAATTTGCTCCTTTTGAGCAGTATAATGACTTAATATGTAATTTGGAATCAGTTCCAAGTAATTTAAATTAGAAAATGAGACAATAGAGGTAATCTCTAGCAGTTGTAATAATTTAAATAATTTAGAATGTAGCTTACAAATCTTTAATTGTATGACTCCACAGAGTAATAATGAAAATTGTTTACACCTGGTGCATCAAAATATACAAGGCATGATAGGCAAAGAGCTAAAAATTTCTTAAATAGCAACAATATTCATATTTTATGTATTACTGAACATTGGTTAAAAGCTTATAACTTAATGTTTAATTTCAGTAATCACCAGGTGGTCAGTTCTTTCAATAGAGAAACGGTTTTAAGAGGTGGCTCCTTAATATTAGCTAGTAAATTATTGTTGAACGTAAAGATATTGTGAGCCTCTCTGTTGAGCGAACTGTAGAAATGGCATGTGTTGAGTTTGAGCACCTCATTGTTGTGAGCGTCTACAGACCCCCATGTTCTATATTATAGAGGAAGTTTTTGCTAAGCTTAATAAACAGAATAAATCTGTTGTAATATGTGGAGACTTTAATATCAATCTCCTAGAAGCTTCCTCAATCAATATTAAATTTAGATCATTGTTTAAATAATATGGTCTTTTTAATTTATTTTTAGAGCCAACGCCTATAGCTCAATCTAGTGTCACATGTATAGATAACATTTTTACAAATGTGAAGCCGTTGCATAAATGTATAATTCAAAAATTAAGTTCTGATCACTGTGGACAGGTAGTTTCGTTACCTTATGTTCACAAAAAGCAAGTAGATGAGAAAGTTGTGTTTATTCCAGTAAATGCACGTCGCTTGGAGAAATTTAGAAGTAACATAGTGAAAAAACTTCCATCACTTTCATACCAAAATGATCCAAATTTTTTGTATGGAACATTATTTAAGCTTATTTGCAATGAATTTAATAATACTTTTACTTCTAAAACATTCTCCTTGAACAGTCGGAAGTCATTTAATTAATGGGCGACAGTAGGAGTCCATAGGAGCAGACATAGGTTATGGTAATGGTTTTTGAGAAATATTTTACTGATATTCCGATATTAACCACTAAGTCACTGAATTCTTCTCCTGTTTCCTCCTGTTATTTTATATGTTTACATATAAAATAACAATATTTGAATAAAATAAGAGTTAATTTGAAACAAGGATCTAACACACCATGATTCCGCCCATTAATGCCCTTATACATTAAAGTATAATATTTTATTAGATGAAAGATTTTACTTGTTTTATTTTAATTGTAACAAATTTTACGATCAAAATTAAAGGACCAAAAATTCTGATTCTTACCAAATCGCATCTTAATCTTACTCAAAATTAAATTCAAGAGAAAGATCAAATGAAAGGACGCTCAAGAGAAAGTTACTCCTTTAATTAAAGGTAGAAGAGGTTGGTATAACACAAACGATGTTTCAACATATTTAATGAAAGTTAAAACGAGTTCACTCAATGACTGCAAAAGGCCAACCGCTAATTACAATCAAAGTTTATTCGAATGTCTCAGGGAAGGCAGTTAAAACCTAGTTAAACTAAAAAATGGTTAAAGGCGATATGAAATACACTACAAATTTAAAATAAATTTATTTATATGATTAGGCTATTACTTAAATATTTGTAATTTTAAGTATGTATCTATAGTCTTAATAAAACATTACACGTCTTTGCACTTTGTTTAAAACTTACCATATTTGACAGCGTGCGTGTATTTTGAAGTTTTATAAACTTAAAATCAAAATATTAATTTATGGTGGAAGCATATTTAGTAAGGAATTTTTTAGTGCTCGAACACGGGCATGTTATGGTTATACGAGGGGAAATCGCTCGAAACTGACGTGAAAGAAAAAACGCCTTGGATTTAGAGAATGGTCAATTTCTGTACCTTTACAGAATTTCAGAAGATATGTTTACCAAGCTCGTAGGTGAACTTAGGCCATCTCTTCAAAAACCAGGGCCCTACGGACTTTCTATGGAGTTCCAAGTGAGTGTCATGTAATTTTCTATACACCTTTATAAAAACTTACACTCTTTTTCGTTTGTATTAAATCTTAAACGCATGCTTTAATCGAGAATATCAATAAAAATAAAAATAAATATTAAGAAAATATATAAAATTCCCTATGAACCATAACACACAGAGTGGCGAGCAGCTAAAGAAAAAATTATAAATGCCCCACAGCCATTCCCGGATGCGATTGAAACATAACTGCACACATGTTAAAATTCTAGCTACAAAGGTGCATAAAGAGGCATACAGTACAGTCAGCGTCAGTTAAAAGGTAGCTATGTATCAGCTCATATGTATCAGCTCCGATAGAGGGGATTTTCACTGCCAAACATCAGTGGCTACACTGCTGGTATTAAGTGCGTAAAGAGTTAGGTGAGCTCTTTGGCCCTCTTGAAGGGGACACCGCTGGGAACCATCAATGTATAGTAGGCATAGCAATCGATATCGATTATGAAATCGAAAATTAGTTCTATTGTATTAATTTTTGGTATAATAATGCGTTATCTCAATAATTCATGTACATACACGAATTCATAAGATGATGCTTTAAAAAAAATATTTTAATAGTTGTGTTTTGTTTTAACTCATAAAGTAAGATGTTTACTTAAAAGATGTTTACATACTCGCCACGATATGTCGGCGGCGGATTATATTACTGTTAATAATGGCGGAGATATACTCGTTATAATATAATACTGTTCCACATTACCAGTTAGTTAAAGAAGGTTAAGCTTTTTTGGATGGATTTTTCATTTGTTAGAATCATAGTCATTCTTTGACTGGCTCTTCGATGGCTTTGGAAAATAATAGAATTGGTTTAATAATAAAGAATAGTTGGAGCCTTTACTCCAACTATTCTTTATTATTAAACCAATTCTATTAATCGTCGCGTCCCACTGCTGTGCTCACGTCTCCTCTCATTTCTAAGAAGTTATAAGGCTATAAGTTCGCCTCCTTAGCTTTAGCGTGTTGGCAGACTACTCCAATTTATTTAATTATTAATAATCTTTATTGAAATGCTTATTTCATAATCAAAATTTTCAATAATTAGGATTCAGATACTCTAAAACGTAACGATTGTACAACCAGTGCGTGTTGTCTGTGATGACAGGATCTGAGACGTGGTCCTTCATTGCTGACCGTATGAGGAAGCTCAAGGTTGCTCAGCGAGCTATAAAGAGAGTTATGCTCGTGGTTTCTCTGCGTGATAAACTTAGGATATTCGCAGTAGAACCAGAGTAACTGACATAGCCCAGCGGATTAGTACACAGTGTACATTTTTGTGCAGCATTGGACTATTGTACAGCAGTGGACTTTAATAGCATGTAACGGTAAAGGTTGCGAAGATTAACCCGACAACACCGCAAAACATTCAGTGTACGACCGTGGAGTATCATCACCAAAAGGATGGGAAACTTTCGAGCGTCGATTATTTGAAATAATCACAGCCCATTGCGCTTTCATCATTACAGTCCTTCACAAGTTCACTGCTGAACATAGGCCTCCTTGCATCAATCAACTTCCCGCATGTCTTACCAGGTCGTTACTCCATCTAGTTTAGTAGGGTTAGGCTTAGTAGGTTCAGTAGTAGGGGGACGGAAGGGGGGGGGGCACACTTCGCCTACCGGTACGCGAAACCACCCACCCGAGAAACTTTCTTTCCCATCGGTTGTCGGTTCTTCGAGCTATATGACCGATCCATTGCTACTTCAGTTTACTAATCCGTTGGGCTATAGTTAGTTATGTTTCATAGTTGCCACGCTTCGTAACCAGCTTGGCAACCGCAGTTTTTTATTTTTAGTCTTTATTAGTAAGACCCTGCTGCCTATCTCCTGATTTGTTCATGTAAGCATCTCCATCATAGCAATACAATTTTAGTTACATCAAAACACGAGTGAATGAGCTTATCTTAAGCTAACGTGCTTTTCATCTTACACCGCAACGGTAGCCATTATGTAGATTTGGGGTCAATCGTTTGTCCATTTAGGAATAAAAGTGAATGTTTTCAATAATAACTTAACCTAACTTTAAGTCGAATGTCTCAAAGAAGTAGAACGAAGTGGATTATTACTGTTAGCTTTTGTACTACTCCTCTGCCAATCATTTTCAAATTTTCACAGGTAGTATAAAAAGTGCAAGCTCGATCTTCTCTTACATATTGAATGTTTAACGCTTTTGCTACGCATTCTGCCACGGATCGCGGGATTCGAATTCTTCACGTGATAATTGTATGGCTTACAAATATTTGTTCTAGGTTTGGGTAGTTTTCTTTTAGTAAATATCGTATAAGCGAAACGACTTAAATACAGGAATAACTCCTAAAGTAAAACTCTCATTTTATAGCCTTATTTACAGTTAAACTATCGTATTCCAGTGGAGAATGTTTTTATATTTGCTAATTATGCAAATTGTGTGCTCATACCTCCACGGTACGTACCTACATTACTTTTTTTAACTACATCCATCAACTGTAGTTACATTTTCTGGTTAAGTGTAACGCGCTCTTGAGTTATAAATTAGTAAATTAAAACTATTTTCTGTTGTTAAATAATGTGGACAGAACTTTTTTACGTCACAAAGGTTTTGGGTTTATGTTTTAGAAATGCATTATTTTGATATGTGAACATCATTCATACATACACTATATTCCAACAATAATATGTTGTTTTTGTCAAACGTTTAGTTTAATAGCAGGTACAGATGTAAAGGTGCTTCGAAATTTACTCCCGGAATTATAAGTCTACAAAACTTTATAACCGTGTAGTGGCGGTGTGGGAATATCCACTACTCCATACCATGGGTGTCGTAAAATGCGACAGAGGAAAACTTAAACTGGGGATGGGCAGCAGCATGTCATTGCAGCAGGTAATAAATGAAAATAATAAAGAATGCGGTTGCCAAGCGTGGCAACTATGGAAAAATCCCCCCTATCAGGCAATCTATGGGGGAAGCTTATTCAATTCAATTCAATAAAATTTGCTATTCTTCTTATATGACCATATAACGAGAATAACAATATTTATAGAAAACTAGTTTAAAACAAGAACCCTGCAAGGGTACTGCAAATGTTGGCAAATAGTAATATTATTATTACATTTACATTATAGGCTATGTTCAGGAGTGGACTTTTATAAGCTGTAAAAGACGCTTGGACGGAAAACTTTAGTCGAATCTAGCTGGATCGGCAGGCGTTATTCTGTCCATGCCGGCGAAACACGTGTCGTATTGTCAGTGGTGTGTCTTTCCTAGTGTAGTGGTGTTGGGAGTAGTGGTACTGGGATTAGGGGCGACGGTGATAGTGCACGCAACTGAAGGAGGGTGGGAGGTGCTCTTTAAACTAGGTAAGACACATAATTTTATTTTATCGAGCGGATGTACGCGAAGTAGTTTTTTGCCAACTTTAAGAAAAAGATTGTTTAACCAAACTTATACAACTATTTATTCATAGAATATTTAATATTTAATACAATATACCTCCTGTCTTGGCTCGAACACTTGCAGAGATCCTCCTGGGCATGCTGAGGATCAAGTTATCTAGCATTTCTTGCGGTAAGCTTTATAAATAGCGGCTTCCCTGATCTCCGGCACTGTCTGGGGAGGTGGCTGATGGTTCGAAACAGATCGCTTAAGATTAACCCACACTTGCTCCAGCCGGCAGGCCAGTCTAACACCGTTGAAGTCGTAATCTCGGAGAGCAGCATTGACTCGTTGAGCTCGATGTGCGGGCGCATTGTCATCGACCAGTACGATTTCGTGACCATGGTTTACTCGAAATGGTCTGATAATAGAAAAGCCGAAAAGCCATCAATAGCGACAATTTTGTACTTATCTGCCATTATGGTGCCTCGATATAGGATCAAAGACGTTCTAGCTCCAATGATAATTCCACCCTAAAGGATACTGATTTCTTGCCTTACTGAACGGTTCCAGTGGCAGTTATTTGCCTTTCAGAGTCTCCAAGTCTTCTCCAGACACGAAAGAAGTTTTGCCAAATGTTTTCCTCCTCATCGTCTTCATTTTGCCAAAGCCTAGCCCACTGCAATCTCCGTCGCTGACGCTACCGTGAATTCAGAGGTGCTCACCAAGACTTCCGTGTTCGTAGTACATCCTGGTGTAAGCAATTCAAAATGGTCTGAGTGCTAACATCAAGTCCAGATGCGGCCCACACTTCTTCTTTCATTTGATTGTTGGGTCACGGGCTATTTTACGCTGGTGTACATATTATATCTGTCAATATTAATAATATTTTAAAGAAATTGCTTTAATCAAACTCACAATTTATACAAGCTCTACTAATTTCTACGTGCTGTTTCCCATATTCACTACGAATTTTTCCGCTTGCAGAGTTAACAACTTCCAATTTCCTGAAGCCGATTTCCGGAAAGGATTTAGTACCATAAACTACATACATACTTCAGATAATTGTATATAATACTGAATATTTTGTTACAGTCTGCCATTTTGGTTTGCGAATGTGGACTATGACAAAGCCTTTGATTACTTTGAAATTTCCTGCTGAATATACTGCAGAGTTGCTCTACCACTTTTATATCTGCTTAGCCAAAGGATTGATTAAAGAGAGATAATGTTTACATTAATCGAATCTGCGATATTTAATCATATGTGCCATATAAACTTTAATAAATAAATTATAAGACGCTAGTAATACACACGCTGTATTCGAAAATTGTAGATAAATTCATGAAAATCTATAAAAATTTACTTAGTCCTTCAATAAGAAAAAAATATATTCTCTATCCTGCGGAACTGTCCCCTTGGCATAAGTTGAATATGCAAATTTATATTTTTGCGTACTCACAGAAAACAAGGTTTTGTGAACAATACCCCAGTGCGAATAAATGATAATCAAGCACGTACATGGCTGACTTTTTACATTCCACGTGCGTTGTTCCAATCGGGTGACGAATTCCTGTGTAAGGGGTTAAAAGAGTGCTTCTGTTTTAGAACATAATATTCTCAATGTTTTTTTGTTATAAGAGAGGGTGACAAACGAGCACACAGTCCACCTGATGGTAAGTGGTTGTTGTGACCCATAGACATCTACATTTATCCTCAATAAAGATTTAAAATGCAGATATGTCATCACCTGGAAGGACTAAGATGGAATTCCTCTTTTCCAGTAAAATGGGTCTCCGGTTCTCTTCACTCACCATACGAAACACAGCAGAAGCTGCTATTTTACGCTGGTATTCTGTGAGAGCGTGGTTCTTCCCCGGTCGAGCCGACCCATTCGTGCTACAACTATACTACTAATATATATAGCTGCAGCTTGGCTCTACCACGTGAAAAAATTACACGCTATTTTTCCTTGTGAAAACAAAAACAGGGGGTTTATTTTATGGGGACTGTAAATACATAATCTTTCCATATAATAAAATGAGGCATTAAAAATGATCTAAACACATCATATCTAACTGTCTAAGAGCTGCAAGTGTGTACTGTCTAAGAGCTGCAAGAAATTATTCCGATTTATTCCAGCCGCTAATTTTACTGTCACACACTGCGGCGCAATTTCTTCCAAAGCATCTTGTTGGTTGAAAATCCAACGCCTTGTGTTTCTTTTACAAGAAATGTCCTACCCCGGACGACCTTAATGTAGAATGTATTAAAACCAGTAGTCTTCTGATCCTATACATATTTTAAGTATAGTGTCCAATGGTGTTACAGATTATCAAAGGTAGCGTATTCACTCATCATCAGGTAACCCGCATACTTGTTTGCCACTTCTATAAAAAATAAATAAATCTAATAAGTAACAAAGTAGTAACAAGTCCCCCTGATGATAAATTCCTACTGCAATTTCAAGCGAAGAAGGCCTCAAATGCGTTGTCACTCCTAAAGATAGGTGAAATGCATCAAAAGCTGTAATGATGGTTAGTAAGCTGCATCCTCCTTTGCCACTACAATTATAAAAAAAAAACAACACTCTCAAGTTTTGTTATAAATTTTATTTATCACACGATGGATAGTATTATTTGCATATGTACATACATTCGTATAAGGAGGAACTGCTCTGTAAAAATTATTATCGCTTTCCGCTAACGTTATCTAAATCAATAGTTATTACGAAAATTATACATACCTTTGAATTTATTATCAATTACCTAAAACAAAGATAAAGTTTCTTCGTAAAAGTTGGCTGAACGGGGGAAAATTTATTCAGATTGTCCCCATAATGTAGTAAGTTGTTTGTTTGCGCGAACTGGTGTTGCTGAAGATTTAATAGAAGTTATTAAGAAAAGGTGACAAACAAATTTTCGTTCTAACTGGATTTGAATTCCGACTTCACATAAGTTTTATTAAGCGTTAAGTTTATTTGAAGCTGTGTCTGATTATTGTCGCTGGTAATATCCTTCATATGAGTTATTTATATGGAGGGTATTACTGGAAATATAAGTTAATATTATTATTATTAACTTATTATTCCCTTTTCTCTTTAATAAATAGAAAGCACACCCAGTTATTTTAAATGTATTCAATCCCGAATGAACAAATCCTTGCTATAACACAGAAAGACGTACTGCGATAAAAGGTTTCAAAATAAACCCTGCTCAATGTTTTTCCACGGTGGCAAGCTGTATAATTGACTAATTTCATCAACCATCGGGAAAGTATATTAAAATATAATACAACGCCAGAGTCTAGCTGTCCCGAGAGACAGCGGTCTCACTGAGTTGTTGTGAAGTTTCGGACGCTTATTGTAGTGCAAAGTGAGTTTGAGCGTAGCTCTCCTACCTGGCTTCCTGGTACGGGTATCGGCAACCTTGAGTAGAGTGAAACACACCCTCCACCCTAGAGGCAGCGATCGTTTTTAATTTTTGTGTTGCTTGTTGCATTAGGCAACAGCTAGGTACACACCCTAGCATACCTACGCGCTAGGTGTATAGGTGTTCATTTTATGCACACACCTCCCCCGCTGAATGGTGGGGAGCTTGATACACATCTGTGCTTGTGTTAGCATAATAATCCGTGTGGAGTTGCCAGAGCTTCCATCGGGTGCTTCTCTAGGTAGCGGATAGGGGAACGCCATCCAGATATGGGTGGTAGCGGGAAACCGCCGACCAAAACTGGTCGGGGTTGGGCGTCCACATGGCTCCATTAGGACTAGAAACGCCCGGAGCTTAATTCCCTCCCTATTTGATTAGAGTGAACAGGGGATGCAACACACGCGGCTATGTGCTAAACGCACCAATGCAATGCTGGGTAACCCCGCGCGGTTATTTGCTAAGCGCATCGATTCCGGGCGACCTCTGTAAGGCAATGTGCCAAGCACACCTATGGCGGGTTGTCCGTAAGCCCACTAGCGCCCAGGGGCCGCCGCATGGCCACGAGGAAGAAAACCTCTTCAAAAATAACCATAATTCTACGATCTAAGGTGCCGATGATATGAATGGCGGGGGAGGGGGCAGTTCCAAGCCTTTGGCCACACCCTGTAAAAAAAGGAAACCTATTACATACAGTGCGACAACAAAAACTATAGCGGCGATAAGACCCCTCTTTGAGGAGTGGCTTGAGAGACGCCACGGCGTCCTCACCTTCCGCCTGACGCAGGTCCTCACCGGACACGGTGTGTTCGGGAGGTTCCTGCACCGAATCAGGCGGGAGGAAACGCCCGGGTGCTCCCACTGCGAGGATCGACCGGAGGACACGGTGGAGCACACCGTGGAGGTGTGCCCTGCCTGGGTGGAGCACCGCCGTGTCCTCGTAGCGGCGATAGGCGGCGGCGACCTCTCGCGTCCGGCCCTGGTCGAAGCCATGGTCCGGAGCGAGACGGAATGGGATGCCGTCACCACCTTCTGCGAAGCAGTGATGCTAGCGAAGGAGGTGGCGGAGCGGGAGAAGGAGAGAGCAGCAGCTTTCCTTCCCGGCCGCCGCGGGAGACGCCCCGGGCGTCGGGGGCTACGTCGTGGCCCCCGGCCACCGTAGGCGCGGGCCTGTGGACGGCGAGCAATGGGTAGCTCGCCGTCCGTCCGTCTAACGACGACAGGCCGTGTCGACGGCGCGTTTTGTTCCACGCGCGCCTCAAAGAGCTGTCAGCAGCGTGAAGGGGCCCGCAAGGGCCGACGCCTGCCGGGGCTGCGGGCTGTTCGAAAGAGATACCGCGGCTCCGGAACGTAAGGGCACTGAAGGAACACGGATGGTTTTTAGTCAGTAAAAGTCTGGCACTCCCTTCCGCTTCATCCAGAGCAAAAGGCGTCATTTGATGATTTTCCATCCGCAAAAAAAAAAAAGGGTGTTCCTGTCAACCCTGTTATTGGCGGCGAATCCACCCCCAGTAGCCTAATTAGGCTCTGTGGTAGCCCCAACGTATCTGGGGGGAAGACAATCCGCTGCATTGCGGTGATGCACCAGCGTTTACCGGGGGCCGATTACATCAGAGGGCCAAACACAAAAAGGAGGAGCCGTATCGGAAACACCAACAATATCGGCACAAGACAAGTGTGGGCGTTTTAAGCGAACTAACACTACGAGCAGTTAGGCCGGTGAGAGTGATGCCGATGGTAGGTCTGATGGTTGGTTCGTGTCGCTCACATCGGAAAACGGAAAGCGAAGCCTCCGAGTACGTTGGTTGTGGCGGCTAAGTTTACGGCGGTCCCAGTTGCAGCCTCTGGAGGAGATAGTGTGACAGGGGCTGAAACAAAAGAAGACCTGTTTGATCCGTCCATAACACCTACTTACACCAGGGCAAAGAAGAACCTTCCAGGCCCGGTAATGTTAGCTCGGGAAATGCGTTCTCACGGAGACGTGGAATTCGGTCAGGAAATTGATTTTCACCTTCAGGTTCTAAAAAAAGTTGCCGATCGATCCCGTAATCTCAAAGGAGAGTATACTTGTGGTATAAGGTTGGTTGTGCGTAACATCAAAGCTGCGGCAGAAGAACTCGCGCGAAGGACCGACTGAAATGATAACGTCGCCAGGCTGGAGAAAGAAAACGCAGATTTGCGTTCCCAGCTTGCCAGTCTTTCGACTAATATGGAAAGACTTACACAAGAAATTAGTCTTTTCCGCAAACAGATACAGGAACGGTCTATCTTGCCAACACAGTTAGTACCTGCTGCATATAAACGTAGGAACGGGAAAGAGGAGCTCATGGCAGACATAGGGGCTCTAATAGATAGGAAGCTGGCGGCCTTCCATGCCAGATTCCTGAAAGGGCATCAGAAAACCAGCAGCTGACACCGCGGGAATAGGTGCCAGGATCAATGAGAGCAGGACGTCCGCAGTCTTAGCCACTGCCATTACCACTACAACCGAAAAAGAAAAAGAAGTGATGGGTAAAAAAAAATAGAAGCCTTCCCATCTGTCGGTGGTGGATCTGCCTCCAGTGGCTTCCCCACCACAACTGCACAACTCGACACCGCCGATGGTAAGCTCTTGGGCGGACGTGGCAAGAAGGCCAAAACAAAAGCGGTCTACAGAATTGGCGGATCTTACCCCTTCTCCAAGAGGGAGAAAAAAGTGAAGAAAAATGAAATGCGTACGCCAGTATCGGCGGCAGTTACAGTGACGTTGCCTTAGGACTCTGTACTCAAATATGCCAAGGTAATGGGGGAGGCAAAGGCCAGGATCCAATTGGCAAAGTTGGGAATCGACTCCGTTCGCCAAAAGCGAGCTGTGACAAGGGGCTTATTTCTCGAGATTGCAGGACATGATTGCAACTCAAATGCGGACAAGCTGTTAGCGAAACTGCACGAGGTCTTCTCTGATCTGAACATCCAAATTAGTCGCCCAATTAAAATGCGCGACATTCCACTGAAATTCTCAAAGAATTCCTGGTCGGGCTCTGGTCTGGCTGCATTGGGGGACAGGAAAGAAAGGTCTTCATATCACAGTCTCGTAACTGTATGCAAAGTGTAGGGCATTCCCCCACTTGATGGATTAATAACCTAGTAATATCGCAGGAAGTCGATGCATGATAGTAGCTCAAGACTGTACTTTTTGCCATTCCTTTTTCTTATGTTCCGCAGTTGACTTATTATGGGCTGTATTAATGAGGATGATGTTAAAGTGATGAGAACCTGGAAACCTTTTACTTACAATATGGTGGACTATATATTCATTTGTCACACCTACCTTGTATAAAACAAGTGGTAAAATTACAATTTTATACAACCGCCTTCAGCATATATTATTTTATTTATTTTTATTTATTTAAAAACTTAAATGTAACACCTTAAGGTAAAGGGTACATAGGGCGGACTTAATGCCATATGGCATTTCCTACCAGTCAACCCTGGGTGCCAAAGAAAATTGTAGGCAGGTGCGAAACATAATAAATAAATAAAGTGTATTTATATTAAAATATAATATTATTATGGACAACTCAAAAAACTGCTGCTCAGACCATAATCAAATTTATATGGGACCACATGAAAAGCACCAGCTTTCAAATAAAAAAATGATGAAAATCGGTTCACCCAGAAAAATGTTATGAAACTAAGTTATGAGGTTAAGTTATAAATACATAAAAATACAGTTGATTTGAGTACCTCCTCATTTTTGAAGGCGGTTGAAAAAACTTGTTATCCATGAGGGTCATACAAAACAATCAGATTTCAACTGTTTTTTTTAACATACAAAAGACACTCACGCCTGTCACCCAGAGGGGTTGGCAGAGACTACAGACTTTTGGCGCGATCCTGACACACCTCTCTCGCCTCCTTTACATCCATATATTTTCGCATACACGCTCGTCGGTTAAGGGTACTCCTAATCTGGCCCATTTTCAATGCATCGCCGATTTGGTCGATAAATCTTCGTCTAGGGCGTCCCTTCCCGACTTTGCCGTTCACTTCTGAAACATAAATTTGCTTTGTCACTCTTTCCTCGTTCATTCTTTCTACGTGACCAAACCACCGAAGCATTTCTTTTTTAATCCTAGTCACAACGTCATCTTGCAAACCACACTTTTCTCTTATCACACTATTTCTCACCCTGTCATTCAGATTCAGCCCTAGCATACTCCGTAATGACCGCATTTCTACAGCCTTTATTCTACTCTCACGCTTCTTCTGCCATACCCAACTTTCAATACCATATTTTTAAATATAATTATAGAAAATATTGAAAATAAACGTTTTTAAGTAATAAAACTGAGACCCAATTTATTTTTAAACCTACATATTATTTTTAAGATAACTATTGACTATATACTCGTACATCATATATCATATATCATCCTTCAACTTTGTAAATTGTGCTTTTAAAATATATTTCTACTGTGCTGGAACAAAAAAATGCTTAAAAAATATATTATAACGTCATACTGAAGTCAAATTAAGCTTGTAAATTTTCATGCCCACGTTTTCTGTCATATTTTACATTCTGTTGCAAAAATGGGGTACCTTGTTTGCGTTAGCATTGTCATCTTCAAAGTGAATTTTAATGAAGTTCAGCAGTAGACTGTTTTATAGCGTCAAATTTTCTTACTAAAGGCTGTTTCATAGTGATGATAGTAACATTACACTTTAAAAAGAACAGACGTAATTTAAACAAGTGGGATGCGGGAAGAAAATTCTGTGTAAGAAGAACCTCCGAAAGAGGCGGAGTTATAGCCGAAATAAGAATATTTTATTGCTTGGTGTTTAGCCATTTTGACCCCCTAAGAATGTAATGAGAACATTTTGCCCGTATTCAACCATGACCCACATTACATCCTCCATAGAAACAGAAACAGAAACTTTTTTAATTCAATATAGATTATAAAAAATAGTTATTGAAAGTTATTCTTTTGATTAATTACCATTGGTTCGAAAAAAAACTCTGTCTTGGGAAGAACCAGCAAGAAACCCAGCGGGACTTTTTTTTAATAAAAGTTTACAGTTATGTATGTTACACATTTAAAAACACAACAAATTAGAAATAGCCTGGTAGCGATCACCTCATACTCAGGAATTACTATCATCCATAAATTCCTTAATATTATAATAACCTTGTTTATACAAACTTAGTTTAATAAAGTTTTTGAGCTTTGAGCAGGTCTAATTTTCTATATTTCTGGTATTTTGGTGTAAAAGCGTATACGTCGATGAATTACAAGAATGAATGACTCACTCGATGGAGTCGAGTAACTGGTACTACTAGCTTGTGTTTGTTCCTAGTATTCACAGAATGAATATCACAAATTTTTGTAAAACTATTTTTAATTTTGTGTACGTACATTAAATTTTCATAAATTAATGTTTTGAGAGGTCAAAGTCAATATCGCCGTTATACAGCGAAAACCAATTAATAAGTCAAAATCAGCTTTGAAATAAATGCAATTGAAATTTTAGCGACAAAATATTTCTTACAAGAACCAAGATTATGTAAATAATTAAGGTTATTTACGATTGTATCATTTATCCTTTTATGACTGTAATGTTAATTATTGTAATCTACTTAGTAGTTAAAAGCAAAAAGTATGTTAACGTTCATAGAGTACCCTATTTAATTGGTTTTCCCTGAAAATGTAGAAATTTTATTTATTGTAATTTACCGAGGAACAGCTTGGATAACACTACCGTTAATGTTATAAACAAATTGTATTATGGTTGTTTACAAAAATACATTGACTTCAATGTTGTATTTGTCCATAGAATTCAAAATAAAACCAAAAATTCGAAAGTATACTTGGTTTTACCTGAACTGAAAACTGTTTTGAATGAATGTATTCCCAATGAAATAACCAAAATTATTTTGTTATGTTTAATTTTGGTTTATTCTTAGTTTCTGTAGTTTAAGGATATTGATAATTATTAAATGAAAAGTATAATGTTAATAAAAATGAATTTTTAATGCTGAAAAAATTAATCAACACAAAAAATAAAAAAATAGTTTAATCCTCATCAGATGTTGCAGGATCTTCGTCTGATACAGTGCAATCAGGTAGCATGTCTTTACATGCAACATTGCTATTCAACCCTTGAAACCAAGCATGCAACTCTTCTGGAATAACTCCTTTGTCACATAGTTGTAACAAGTCTTTTTTTTTGGCAGCACTGATGCTTAAAGGAGTTTTGTAAAGCTGCAGAAGTTCGTCAGGAAAATATTTTGTTGCACTGGTTTCAGGTGTTACGGACAAATTATTATCGAGAGTCTTTTTCTTTTTCGTTCTTGTACCATAACTATGCTCTCTTTGTGTTTCCGGATCTAAATTTGCCCAACCCGTATTTTCTTTCTGTCCAAATTTTTTACAAACGTCAATGGTTGAAAAAGACTCAGACATGTTGTAGTTATAAAATATCTTCGCCTCTCCTTTAATGTACCTCAATCGCTTTATCTTTAACCATTTTACTACTTTTCCGTCTGTATCTCTGGTTGTATTTTTCAGAATTTGGTCCGATAATGCTTTCAAATCTTTGAATTCAAAATATTTCAATTCTTTGACTTTGTATGGTTCCTTCACAACTTTTTTGTTGTCTTTTTTATATTTGTTTTTAGACCTCGCTCTTTTGAATACGTTAATCCAATCCAACATAGAATAGATTGCTGTATTTTTCTGTGACGCTTCGATGCTGCTATGCATCGAATCTGCCTCCATATACGAATGTCCGCTTTCTAAGAACTTTTGTTCAATAATATTTAAATTTGGTATTTTTTGTACTGCCCATAGTAAAATTGCTGCCACGTTTTTATTGCGATTTTGTCCGCCACACGTGTCCGAGAACATGCTCACTTCAGTTACATAATTCGGTATGCATTCCGATAAATAGTTGTACAAGATCGTCCCTATCTCACAACTTCCCTTTTTTCCATTAATTTCGGACCATGTGAAGCAATGAGCATTGTTAGGTAAAGCACTTTCATAAATTGTTAAATTATACACTGTCAATTTTCTTGTATAATATAAAAGACCAATGTCACCACTAGGAATCTGCAGAATTGCTTGTAAATCGAATGATACTGACACAAACTCTCTTAGCATATTAGCTCTTTCTTTGTCTTTAGCTTTTTCATTGTTACAAGCTTCTTTTCTAGCCATGTGCTCTCGATATTCCACTTCCAGATTTGGATTACTATTTGCATCTCCACGAGCATACTTAGTGCATATCAGACATTGGTCTTTTTTTGGTTTAAAGAATCCTAAGTTGAAATCGTTTCCGAAAATTCGTCGATATGTTATCTCAGACACAGGTTTGCTATTACGTTTTTCACAATCTTCAACATAAAGAGAGTACAACTTACCGATGGACAGTTTACAATCTAAGTACATGCGCTTGGAATCTTTCCTTATGTAATGACTTTCCATTGATGGAAACGACCTAATGTGATTACGAACTTCTTCTACTTTTTCAGAGGGTGTTTTATTAGTTGGCGCACGACGTCCACGAGGATCGTTGTCTTGTTTAAAGTGGCCGATGAGATCCCTATTCTTGATAGCATTATGTATCACACTTTGGGAAATGCAAAGAGTTTTGCAGAAAAATTTTGACAGACATTAATTTTATCTTCTATTTTAAAAAAGCATTGCGTGGAGTAAGCTCTTTTAGTAGTTCGTTTTCTTTCTAACAATAACGTTTTGGTAGTTTTGACTTCCATGTTAGCTAGTAGGAAATTTTTCTGTCCAACGTAGTCTAAGCTCCAAAACCTTCTGCATATGAATATTCTAGCCTCTTCGTTGATTTTATCTGAGCATTCGAACGTGCACTTCGAGCAGTCTTTTGCTTTTGGTCTTTTTGCAGGTCTTATTTTGTTTTTTATGAGATAAACCGAGCCTTCTGCGCGTCTTTTCTTCGCGACATTAACTTTCCATAAAGAAGGATTAGCTTTTCTCCAGCGTTTAACTTGTTTTGCTCTTTTGCATGCCTCATCAAAAATGTCCATTAAAATAATTGTAGCAATCGTAGAAGAATCGTTCAGATCATTATCGTAATTTTTTTCCTATCAGCTTCGCCTAAAGCGTCCAAAGCAAGTTCTTTTTATGTTTTTGCAGAAGTAGAACAACGCCCAAGCAAATCATCAAGCGTGATTAAATGGCTGGCAGAGTCTTCATTATGGGTTAAAACTGTGGAAAAAAAGCGGCCGTTAGTTAAAACATCTATATTATTCTAATTATTAATTGCGAAATCACAGACAGACAATAAACTTTTTTTTATATCAAATAATTTTACGATTAAAGCTTCTTTTTCTTAAGTTACAGAGAAAAATCTTTAAAAAACCAGCCAAGTGCGAGTCGGACTCCCACTCGAAGGGTTTCGTACCATAAAACGAAAAAAAAACATAGTTTTATTTTATTTTTATTATTTTTTGTTATAGTGGCAATAGAACTACACATTCTATGAAAATTTCAACTTTCTACCTATTACGGTTCTTGAGATACAGCTCGCTGACAGACGGACGGGCGGACGGACAACGGAGGCTTAGTATTAGGGCCCCGTTGGTTACCCTTCGGGTACGGAACCCTAAAAACCGACCAGGTGTGTTTGACCACGCACAATGAAGGGTTTCATAGTTAGTAGGAACGAAGTTAGGCATCCCAAGTACAAACCTAACCGCTTTTTCCTTTTGAGATACGGAACCCTCATAGATAAACATACTTCAATATTCTTTGGGATTAATTTATATGGGACCCTCAAAGTATAAATTTTAATAATAATTAAAACTGGTTCACAATCGGCAAAGATTATAACATGACAAACTTAAGTATAGTAGAATAATTAGGAACCTCCTTCTTATTTGAAGTTGGTTAAAACTTAATAAAAAGCGTAAAGACCTGAAGTATCAGTTTCATGATCTTCTACAAATGCTTGCGAGATAAGCTGATCATATGCTTGAGAGATAAGTTGATCGTCGCCATCGTCGTCGATTAAACATTCTGTAAAATATAAAGTAAATATTTAAAAACCCGCCAAACAGTACCAATGGAATAAGATTAGTGGTAGGTAATGAATTTAATATATCATGTCACCGATTCCCGCAAAGTAATGTTCAAACCATGCAAAGAAACTTACGGTCCCGCGTCCGTACAAACAAGGCATTCGCCAAAAAAACATAATTTTATGCATTTTCTCTACAGTAAAATTATAGGTACCTACTACTTAAAGCTTAAAGTAGTAGTAAAGTAGTTTCTTTCTCAACTCGACACATTAATCATAGCTATTACAGGCTTTTATTCACCACTTTATAATTGTCTGTAATATTATAACCTCACATTATCGGCATTAAATGAATTATTGTTTATTAAAATTATTGTTTCTTACCTATCTCGTTTCCATGCTTTGCAAAATCGATATCGACCTTATTGGAACACATCACAATAATAATATTATTATCACTTACACAAGTTACACAACGTATCTAATAAAAAACTTCAATTAATTGTCTGCCGCCGAAATGCAAGTGCACGAATGACAAACAAGTATAAACAACACAGACGCTAGCGCCACCGCGCGTAAACTGGTTTAATCGTTTTTCGCTGTAGTGATTTCAAGTGGCACTGCCGCCATTACCCTCAGAGAATACCAATTAATTAGTTATAAATATTTTTCATACAAGCATCATTGCGCAGTACACATTATTTAACTGATTTAAACTTTTATAATTGTTTTTACCCGTGGAAAAAAAATCTTTAATGTCGTTAGTTTCTGCAAGAAAAAAAATATATTTAGATCTACGCCTCTTTCGTAGATGAAGGGATTTGTTTAACACTGTTTAAGTCCGTCGGGTGAAAAAAAATAAAACAATGTAATAGTTTGTATCTGCAGTGTGCATATAATCTTACTAAATTAAGTCTTCATAAATGGTTGTTTCTGAGAAATAAAAAAACTAAATTGTGGAACTGCTCTTGAGGTAAAGCCGCCTAAATCGTGGTAAATGAATGTTATTGGAGCAAAATCTTTAGTAGTCATAATTATGTCTGGTTACTTTTTTGTGCATGAGAAATATTCTCGGAAGTGTTCGTAATAATTGATCTTCCAATTGACTATCTCAAAGATTATGCGACTTAGCATTTAATGGGTTTTCGCAGATGAAAGAGCACCAAAAATAGAGTAGGATACTACTGTTAAGTCATTTTTCACAAAATTTCGAGATAACTGGTTTTCGCTGTATAACGGCGATATATTAATTTATTTAAATTTTCATATGATTTTATATAATATGCTATTCAAACTGACTTGCCTAAAGTTTGAGCCACCCCCCAATTTTTTAGTTATTGGCTATTTTGACCCTCTAGGAGTGTAATGAGAACTTTTTGCCTCTATTCAACCATGATTTCCAAGACATCCTCTACATGATAGGCTATTCAAACTAACTAGGCCTAAAGTTTGAGTCACCCCCCAACTCATTTCTATTATTTACTTCTAATTATTTATATTATGTCGTATATACTATATAGACATATTTTTTAATTTATTTTAATATTGTACATTTATTTCTTAACAAAAGGTTTCTTTTAAAATTAAACTTCATACTCGCTCCCAAGTATCAATGAAGAATGTTTTTTTTTTATAATATAAGAGTGACAAACGGGCCACCAACGAGCACATAGTTCACCCGGTAAGTTAATGCCATAGTTTTCTAACACCTACATTTATCCTAAGGTCTAAAATAGAATGCTTCGTTACCAGTAAATACTGGTCGCCTGTTCTCTACGCTCTCCATACAGCAGCATAATGTGTTTCTGTGACTCATCATATATTTTTGCAACTGTATTATTTTAGTCCAGCGTACTAAAGTATAAACAGTTTATTGGCGGTGTAAGAATATCCACTACCTCATATCGTCCCGCGGGTTTCGTAAGAGGCGACGAAGGGAAAGTGAAATAGACGATGGGCAGCAGCATCTGCTTGACAACAGGTTGCCAAGCTGCCTGCCTAGTTTGAAACATTTTGGGGAGGGCTATGTTCATCAGTGGACTTTTATAGTTTTTTTTATAGGAGAGGGGGCAAACGAGCATGCGGCTCACATGATGGTAAGTGACTACCGCCGCCCATGAACAACTGCAACACCAGGGGAATCGCAGATGCGTTGTCGGCCTTTTAAAAAGGAGTAGGCTCTTTTCTTGAAGGTCCCTAAGTCGTATCGGTCCGGAAAAATCGCTGGTGGTATTCGATTCCACAAGGAAGTTGTGCGAGGGAGAAAACTTCTTCTAAATCGCACAGTGGTGACCCACAATCATCCAGATGATATGGATGGCATCGCGAGCTTTGTCGCGATGTGCGATGGTGAAATTGAGCGGCTGGAATTAGTCCGAACAATTCCTCGGAGCACTTCCCGTGGTAGATGCGATAAAATACGCAAAAAGATGCAACATCTCTACGCAGTGTCAGTGAGTCAAGCCGATCGGAAAGAACTCGGTCGTCGACGACTCGAACCGCTCTGCGCTGGATGCGGTTGTAATGGATAACAAAGTATATGTCGTAATACTTAAGTATCTCAGTATGTACCCTATAAAAGTAAAATAAAATACTCTTTTAATAAAATTTGCCTAATATTGTAAGTAAGTTTTCCTTCACTTAATATTATCTTAATAAAGTCGCCATGTAAAGTGGAGTATCATAGCTATTTTAAGAAAAATACTAAAAATAAAATATGTAACATTATCTCGATTCTCGACTAAAAGCTAAAACAAAGCTGTAAAAACTGCTTTATTCCAGCGGTATAGTTTTAAACTTAGCGTACATATCTCTCAAAGAGCACTGAAGCAGAGAATATTCATAACGATCTCCAAAGAAGATCTCCTGCGGTTTAACATGCATTGGAGTTTCCTCACAGTTGTTTTCTTCACAGCCTCTGTTAAACTTGTAAAAACTTGGCAACACGTGTAAAAACTCGAGTTATTCGTATAATATGAACTTTAAGTCGAATGTCTCAAGTTAGCATATCTAAGAACGAAGTAAATTATTACTGTTAGCTTTTGTATAACTCCTCTGCCGATCATTTTCAATTTTTTACATGTAGTATAATAAGTGCAAGCTCGATCTTCTCTCACAAATTGTATGTTTACCGACACCTATGTAGCGCATTTGCTACGCGTATTGCTACGTAAATTCTTCACGGGGCAAGTAATTGTATGGCTTACAAATATTTGTTCTGGGTTTGGGTAATTTTCTTTTAGTAAATAACGTAAAAGCGAAACCTCTTAAACACAGGAATAATTCTTAATGTAAATCTCTCATTTCATAGCCTTATTTACGGTAAAACACTCGTATTCCAGTGGAGAATGTTTTTATATTTGCTAATAATTACGCAAATTGTGTGCTCATACCTTCACGGTACGTAATATCCGTCCACTGTACTGACAGTTTCTATTTTTAAGAGTATTTAACGCGCACTTCAGTCATAATTTCGTACATTATAAAATATTTTCTCTTATTAAATAATGTGGACAGAACTCTGTTACTTCGTAATGGTTTTAGGTTTATATTTTAGAATCAATTATTTTGGCATGTGATAATCATTCATACGTACGCTATATTCTAATAATAATATGTTGCTTTTGTCAAATGTTTAGTTTAATAGCAGGTACAGATGTAGAGGCGCTTCGAAATTTACTCCCGGAATTATAAGTCTACAACAAAACTTTTATAACCGTGTAGCAGTGGCAGTGTGGGAATATTCACTACTCCATATCGTCCCATGTGTGTCGTAAGAGGTAATAGAGGTAAACTGAAGCATGAGATGGGTAGCAATATCTCAAATAATAAAAATTGCTGGTTCCAAATCACCTGCCAAATGTGGCAACTATGGCGAGATCCCCCGTTTGAGGCAATTTATGTTCAGCAGTGGACTTATATAGACTGTAATAGATGGATGAGTAAATAAAATCTTTATATGAAACTAACTGGATCGGCAGACGTTGTTCTACTTATGCCGGCAGATTTCGCGTTGAGTGTCAGTCCGAATCCACTCCGGATATTTTACAATGTAAATCTTTATTTGTAATAGTCATTGATGCGTCTGATAGTGATGGTCTAACATCTGAACGACTGGACCGATTGAGGTCATATTCAAAGTTCACTCAATATAATTGTTTTGTCTGTTGACGTCTGCGCTTTTGTCAAGACGATGGTTCATAGCTATTTTAAGATGCGAAACGTGGCGCTGTAGTCAAGTTAGATATAATTAATGTAATCATTATGGATCAAAATTACTCATACGTATATAACAACATATTATATTGGTTTCGTGCCAATAAATAAAATCACAAAACCAACTTATATAGTAAATACGATCACTTAATAATATAGAATATGTTAATTTCTTGATTTCATCGCCATCGCGTTCAGAATTTTGGATTTGTACATACTCGTAATATAAGTATTGTTACTTTCACCTACGACCTTTAACCCCTTACCGCATGAATTATTAAAGAGATGGAATGAAAATGATTTTATTACGAAATAGTGTTTAATTAGGCTTACATAATGAGATCAAATAGAAATAAGAAATAATAAACTTATATATTGGAAGTTATAACTTGAAGCCATGTATGGCTTCGTATGCAGTCTAGTCATCTAATGGGAATCCAAATATGGCTTCGTATGTCTTTGAGAAAAATCTTAATTATATTTGGTGGAACCCCTTAAAACTATTGCGTTTGTACTTATAACATAAATTAATATTACAATTTCACATGTAATGAGAGAACGATATTTTGTACAATACTGGCATATCTGTCGGGTATTTTTCTCCCAAATGGGAAAATGAAAATTCTATCACAACGTACAGAATTCAAAGGAAGCTTTTGATGTTTAGCAGGAGTCTTTCGAAGCTTATAGTAGGTACTAGAGAATCTGGCAAGATGATGGGAGTGCCACCCCGGCTTGATGTCGGTGTTTCAAGAATACTATATGAACGACTACGTTATTTTTTTGTGCAATCAGTAATCAGATTCCGAGTTACTAAAAAGATATACTGTTATCAATGTCTTTTTTGAGGTTAGTGAATAGAGTTAGGTACAAAATCATCGCCACTGGTAGAAGAAACATCAATGTCGCTTAAGTTGCCATCACTAGGAGTTTTATTAACATGCTTGAATCTTTCATAAAAGTGAAAAGGATCAATTTTTGAAATAAGCAAACAATAATTTTGAACGCATACGAAGCCAAATATGACAGCAGTATTTTATACAGTAACGCATCATAGGAAGCCAAATATGGCAGATTGGAAAAAAGACAAATAAGAATGCGAAAAAAGCTAGGCATTGAAAAATACAAACTAGTTTTATATTTTAGAGGGTATAAAGCATATAGTCATATTTTAATACGTTTTACTTATCGCTGAATATTTTATTTAGAATCCCAAAAGTTGCACTTGTTTTTCTGACACCGGCCGACCACAAGTGTTACGAATAACCTCAAATATAGTTGACAAAATGTCAATTACCATGGACTAATGAGTTACGTTCCAAATTACGACAAATATGCTTCTTCTAATTAGAGGTATTTTTAAAGATCAACTTTTTCATTAGGCTAGAAAAAAATCATAAACTTTTGTGTTCATATATAGTTGGGTATGCGGTAAGGGGTTAAAGGCGCCACTGTACTTCACAATGTCACCAAGGTTGATTCCTAGCCTGGAAAGAAACCTACTTAGAAACCCTTAATACATTTAATTTTTATGAGACAGTTCAAATAAAAAAAATCAACATAAATAAAAATACAATATAGAACAATATGAGTGTGAACATTATTGATATTTAAGCGAAGTAACTAGTTATATTTTAATTATTCTTACTTGTACACTGCTAATACTGTGTAAATATATAAATTCTAAAATTAATAGTTATCAAAGTCATTATAATTTATTATAATCAAATAATGAGCTTACTCTTTTTAAAATGCCGTCAAGGCAGCTGCAATTCTCCTGGTATTGTATTAGTTCATGAACGGCGTTTAACACTTACCATCAGGTGTGCCATTCAAAAAAATACAGTAAACTAAATAGCATCAATATTTTGACAACGGCTCAGTAACACAACACTCTTTCCCGCATCGTTCTACAATTTCCTTAATATTAATAATTTTAAAACAAATTAATTAAACCAAACTCATAATATTTACAAGCTAGTGGGAAAACCGGTACTTAGAGTCCTGCGAAGCTCTTCAATATTGTCCTCCGAGGTGATGGTACTCGCGAGATGTGGAGTATAATTGCGACGGTTTTATTATTTAAGAAAGGCAACAACGATGTTCTAATTTCTAAGCTTTCTTTTTTCTTGCTGCTTTCGAGAGTTATTACGAATCGTCTCGCTCGCAGACTAAATAACTTCCAACTTCCTAAAACCGTATTCCGAAAAGGCTTTAGTACCATACACTACATTCATACTTCAAATAAATGTACAGAAGACTGAAAATCACAACATGACGAACTGCCATTTTGTCTTACGTATGTGGACTATGACAAAACCTTTGATTTCTACAAAATTTCCAGCTGAATATGCTAAAGCGTTGGTGTACCACTTTTATATCCGCTTAGCCATATGATTTATTAAAGGGAGAATGTTTTGAGTTATTGAATCTGCGATTTGTAATAATATGTGCCATCTAAACTTAAGTAAATAAATTATTACAATACGCACTTTTTATATGAAAATAGTAGAATAATTCACGCAAATCTAAAAAAAATCTACTCTCAATATGAAAAAAATATGTTCTTTATCCGGCCGAACTGTCCCCTTGAGGTAAGTTGAATACGCAAATTTATATTTTTACTCACAGAAAACAAGGTTTTGTGAAGAATAAAGAAGAACGAATAAATGATAATCAAGCACGTACAAGCCTCATTCTTTTACATTCCACGTGCGTTTTTCTATTTGGTTGACGAATTCCTGTGTAAGGGGTTTAAAAGAGTGTTTCTGTTTTATTACATATTTAATTCTATTTTTTCGTATTAAAATAAAAACAGGCAGCTAATATTATTGGGATTGTTTATATATAACCAAAGACATTTACGTAGTAGAAGTGTATATATATTTTAAATCTCTTTGTATATAACACTTTCTATATAATAAAATGAGGTGTTCAAAATGATCAAAACACATAATATTCTGAAAATAGAATTGTACTGTCTATTAGCTCCAAGAGATTATTCGGATTTATTCCAGCCGCAAAATTTTACTGTCATACACTGCGGCACAATTTCTTCCAAAGTATCTTGTTGGTTGACAATCTAACGGAGCGTGCTTTTTTTGCTAAGTCATCACTTCAAGTTAATACAAAAAAATATACATACCATTGAAGTTATTATCCATAAGCTAAAACAGAGGTAAAGTTTTTTCCTGAAAGTTAGCTGTACGGGGGAAAATTCCAACTGTCGTTTTAACTGGGCTTAAATTCCGATTTTACATAAGTTTTATTAAACGCTAAGTTTATTTGAAGCTGGTAATATCGTTCACATAAGTTAAATTATTATTCTCTTTTTTCTTTTATAACCAGCTATTTTAAATGTGCTCAGTCCCGAATGAACAAATCCTTGCTATAATACAGAAAGGCGTACTGCGATAAAATTTATCAAAATAAACCACGTTAAAAGCGTTTCCACGAGGGCAAGCTGTATAATTGACTAATTTCATTAACAAACTGGAAAGTCTCTCATAATAAAGTTCAACGCTAAAGTCTATAACTCGCCCTATCGAAAGATTGGCATGTCACAATTAAATAATATCCACAGTTGAAAGATAAAATGAACGAAAATTTTTAATAAGGTTATGTTATAGACTCTATTATATAACCTCATTAAAATACGAGTAATATAATATAGACACGAAAATAATATCATTTCACATTGAACTTAGTATGTATTGTAATAAAACTGTTTAAATAATGGTTATAAGATTAATGGTAGTCATATAATCCAATTCCCTAATATTAAGAGGCGTAAATACTCGTATGTATCTGTCGTCGCGCCACAAGCGTAATACATCGAAGCTTAAATCGTGCTTTCAAAGTTTCAAACGCAATGTGATATACATATAGAGAAGAGCTTCGAACCACCAGTGAGCATTGGCCGCTCCACGGGCCGATCAACTTGTCCGGTGGGAGTTCTCCCTTTTTCTTTCCACGGTCAAAAATGTTCATTTATGTTTCCTGAATATTAAGGTTCGCTGTATGTTAAGCTTATACTTGATAATACACAATAACTAAGAGCAATTGTGACTCAGGCACTAACCGCTCTACGTAAATACACGATGCGCGAGTACTCCGGTTTCGATCTCCACCGGCAACAATGAAATAGTTAGTTGCAATTTTATATTTTGACTTACCACCTACATTGTGGTGAAAGTAAACATAAAGGCGAAACCTACATATCAGAGAAATAAAATATTTTGAGAACATTTGAAATCCGCTAACATACACAAGAGCAACGGTGCAGGTTAATTAATAAAATAATAATATAATAACCCTTTTAGAAATGAGAGGGGGTTATTCCAAATATAACTGCACAATCGGTGAAGAAATACACTATTGTAGATTACCAGTGAAAAATGAGCTGCTGTGTTTCACATAGTGATAAACAAGAAAGCTATAAGTTAAAAAGTTTAAAACTGGTAGCTCAAGATCAGCAAGCTATGATAAGCTATGCTCGGAGTTTCTGTGCATTATAGACTTTGAAACGAGGATATTTACAGTAGAACCAGAGTAACTGACATAGCTCAACAGGTCAGTAGGCTGAAGTGGCAATAGGCTGACCATATAGCTCGAAGAACCGGCAAGCCATAGTAAAGCCCTCACAGACGCAGCTTAATACCGGTAAGTGAAGAGTAGGGCAAGGCAGGAACTCGATGGATGCGACTCCGGACCGTAATTTATGGCATTCATTGGTGGAGACTTATGTTCCGCAGTGGACTAATTATGGACTGTATTAATGAGAATTATGGTGAAGTGACGAGGACCGGGGAACCCTTTTCTTATAATCTGCTGGACTGTGTACTCGATTGTCCAAATGTGAATCCAAATTTTGTATCATATGCGTCATACAAAACAATTAAATTTCGACGAATTTTTTAAAATAAAATTATGGAAAATATTGAAAATAAACGCTTCTAAGCGATAAAACTGAGACCCAGTTTATTTTAAATCTAGTTATTAATTTAAAACTCTTTAAAACATTTTTACATCATTAGGAAACAAATTTGTAAAAAATTTAAACGTCAGTCTTAAAGTATATAACTCTACTGCGGCAATTACGCCGTAAGTTATTTATCAAGCTTGACTGAGTTAGGTTGGAAGTTGGCTTATGTGGAACAAGCGAGTATTAATTTAACATTTGCACGCATGTAGCTCTACAGTAAATACTGTCCCTGGGCTTGCAATATTTGATATAGCAAGTTCATTGATTTATTATGGTATATATTGACAAGTATGACTTGCTTTTATTATATTATAAACGCGATAAAATCCTTCAAATTAGTTTAATTGCAAATTAAGTCCTATTCATATTAAACGTGGGAAGAACTACACTTATGAAAGTAGGTAGTAGAAAAATGTTCTTCTTGTTGTGAAAGATGATCCGCCACCTCATATATTCCCGTATGGGTCGTAAAAGGCGACAGAGAAAAACAAACAGGAGATGAGCAACATTAACTTTCTGACAACAGATCAAAAAACTCAAAGCTGCGGTTATTAACCCGCCTGCCAAGCATTGCAGCTACAGCAAAAATCCACCCTATTCAACAATGATGATGAGTTTTAACTCTTTCGAATCTTTGCTACCCTTAATATTTATATTAGAGTTAAAACAAAAAGTTACATCTCCGAAAATTTTAATGAAATAAAAAACTGCATAATTGGGCAATCAAATTAAAAAACTATATTAAAGATCACTCAAAAAATATTGGTCAAGCCTTGATCAAATTTATATGAGACCACATGAGATGCACCAGCTTTCAAAAAATTTAAGAATTTCGGTTCATTTAGCAAAAAGTTATGAGGTGACACACATAAAGAAAGAACATGCAGTCGAATTGAGTATCTTCTCCTTTTTTAAGTCGGTAGAAAAAGCAAAGTAGCAGCTGACATATTTCTCATTACTATGCACTGGGCTCTTCATTACGAAATAGTCTTTTGTGGGCAGAAAAGAGTAAGTATGTCGCAATGCTTCAATTCGTATTAACAGTTTTCAAATTTCCACGATTTTTAACTACTCAAACATCTAGGTTTCCCCACGACGCTATACTTCACCACTTCACCGGACACGTGGTAAGTCAGCACGTGAAATTTCCCATTACAGATTTATTTTTCTTCAATATAATTATACACATTTTGTTCCCTTGCTATGATGAAATCTTACGGCAAGCTAAGCGGCTCTCGTATTTGTTTAAATAAAATTCATAAAAACTGAAATAAAGCTTTTGCACGATTCTTGAATGTTGACCATATCTATCTAGTAATTAGACATCCAACGTTGCCACGAACTATTCCATCAAATAGAGTTAAAATTTTCACAGTGCACTTAATATTCAAATATTTACATCAGATAAATTGACAACAAATGATTGTTTCTTTATAGGAGAGGGGGCAAACGAGCATGCGGCTCACCTGATGGTAAGTGACTACCGCCGCCATCGAACAACTGCAACACTAGGGGAACCAGGGGAGTGGCAGATACGTTGCCGGCCTTTTAAAAAGGAGTAGGATCTTTTCTTGAAGGTGCCTTAGTCATATCGGTCTGGGAAAATCGCTGATGGTAATCTATTCCATAAGGAAGTCGTGCGAGGAAGAAAACATCTTCTGAATCGCACAATGGTGGACCGCCAATCATCCAGATGGTGTGGATGGTATCGGAAGTTCTGCCACGATGTGCGTTCGTGAAATTCGGCGGCTGAAATAAATTCGAACAATTCCTCAGAGCAGTCTCCGTGGTAAATGCGAAAGAAAATGTAAAGGGATGCAACATCTCTTCGCAGCGCTAATGAATCGAGATGATCGGAAAGAACTCGGTCGTCTACTATTCGAGCCGCTCTGCGCTAGATGTGGTCAAGTGGAAGGAGCTGGCATTGGGGAGCCCCTGCCCAGAGATTGGAACATTATTCCATGTGAGGCCGAACCTGCGCCTTGTAAAGTTGCAGGCATTGTGCCGGCATGAAATACTGTCCCGCTCTGCTGAGCACGCCAAGCTTTTTAGAGGCAAATTTGGCCTTCTCTTCCAAGTGACCACGAAACTGTACGTCACTAGATATGTTGACGCCGAGGATTCCGATACTGGCTGAGGTAACAAGGAGAGTGCCTTGAAGCTGAGGATATACGACAAAGGGGTTTCTTTTAGCGGTAAATGCGCAAACTTGTGTCTTCTGGGAATAAAACTGGACCTGATTAAGTCGCCTCCAATCCGAGAATTTGTTCAGCAAAGACTCGACTACAGACACAAGTTTGCTCCGGTACTCGGCGACGTTTTCTCGAGAAATATTGGAACGGCTTGTGTATAGAGCATCACCAGCGATGTCATCCGCATAGCAACGAATGTTACCGTATTGCAACATATCATTGATATGCAGAAGAAACAGCGTTGGTGATAAGCATGCAGCCTTGTGGAACACCAGTGTTAAGCCTTGACGCAAAAAGGCTTGTAGTCGGGGCATGAACCGTCTACAACGACCTTGATGCTCCGATCTGCAATAAACTTGGTGATCCATTTGCATTTCTCGGGAAGCCCATAAGAAGAGAACTTCAAAAGAAGCGCTTTGTGCCAAACCCGATCGAAGGCCTTCGCAATGTTCAACCGCATTCCATCCTAATCCGCCGACCTGTAATGCCAAACACGGGGTTAACCTGCAGAACGCAACCGTGAGGGAAACATTAGTGTCACCATACTCCGTATCAGAGAATGGTCCGACGAGCCGAGAGGGGCATCGACGGAAACCTGATATCCGTCCGGATGAGAAATGAGCAAAAGGTTAAACAAGGAAGGTGTATAATCCTCCACATCTGGAATCCGCGTAGGCGAAGTAACTAGTTGTGTCAGACCATATGCCAAGGCAAAGTCATAAACAAATCACCCCGCATGGTCGGTTAAACGTGAATTAAGCCATTTGGCGTGGTGGGCGATCTCTGTGGATGGGACCTGTAGTAGCAAGGAATCTGGATGGGATCCACTATGGGACCTATAGAGGCACCCGTAGACGCACGGATGGTCATCGCTGTCAAAGGATGGACAGGTCCGAACCTTCAAGAATGCCGAGGCATCGAGAAGAGATATCCTCTCTGACATATACGCAAACTCCAGCCCGAGGCAGAAAGGAGTGTTGCAATTTTGTACCCCGGGTAGAAGAGGTACGAAGTATCAGCCGGAGAGGACACATCCGTCACGGTCAGAAAGAGCAAGGCCGGCTTCACCGTCTCGAGATGGTAGTGGACAGCGTTTAGGTTCGAGTGAAGTCCCCTGATGTTGAAGAAATTCACGGATAACGTGGCAGTGGTCGCCTTGATCTTGTTGCGCAATTTGCCCCGAGCAGTTATTATTTTGAGCGGAATGTTGCCGCCTACCCCCCCCCCCCCCCAGCGGCAGCCTGAGAACCCACGCTCAGGAGTGGAGTAGCATGGTCGTGGATGCTCAGCGAGTGATTCTTCAGGGGTGCTGGTACCCTCCTGGGGTAGTTTTTGATTTATTTATTTTTTATTTATTTAAAGCTTAAAGTGATGTTAATTCTGTTAAAATTCTGTTTCTGTCAAAAATATGATACCAACGCCGCTAGCGGTGAAAACTATTTAACGATATGACCATATCATGACATAGCAATGTTGTGTTTAGTTATTAATATCGCCAAACGATCTCTATTTATTGATTTCATCAAGCTGTGTTATGAAATTGTTAAAAAACAGTATTAAATGTCATGAAATGACACCGTTTCACGAAATTATAGATATTTTTCTCCCAATTATTACAATTTATCCTATTATAATATTTTAATATAAACATAATTAAAAAAAAAACTTTAAGAAAACTTATTATGCCATAATTATTCTTTAATATAGTAATTTCATTTATAGCCTTTATACTCTTCCTTCATAGGAATGGTTTTACTTACTCTTTTAATTTATGCAAAGCCAAGTCAGTAATATTACATGAATCTTGTATATAGTTATACCTTTTTTTTCGTGGGGTATTCCTCATGGATACCTTTGGTTGCGGGGGCAACCGGAAGGTTATGCCGAACTCCTACCGGCTAAAACTCCACGGTGATCTCCATCAGCGTGTACGAGGGGTCCCGAGATCTCCGTTCAGAACGCAATCGGCGCCCATCTCTCGCTTTACTTTATTGGAAGCACGTCCGAGGGGCAGAACTTACTACCCCTAGCATCCTTGCAGTGCTATCACGATGTCTCTGGATTACTTCCGAGCCATCGTCCTCTACGGGGGCTACGTAACTAGGCATTCGAGGCCCTCGCTTCAAACACCTGCAACCCCAGAGGCCCCGTTTCTGGTAGGGGAACACCATCTTCAAAGGGAGGGCCGTGATGAACGCCTTGATGGCGTCTTCTCCGATCCCACTCAGCAGCCTTCTTCTGGACCATTACGGACTCACAGAAGATGGCTACGGCCCTCCACGCTGAGTCCCCGCTCAACATCGCCGATACGACTGCTAGCAGGGAGAGCTCCTTGGTCCCCTCGAAGGTGACCCCGCTGGCGACCACAAGTGTGTCGTCGCCATAGCATACAATATTCACGCCAGAAGGAAGTTCGACATGCAGAACCGCATCGTACGCGAGGTTCCACAGTTACGGATCCAGCACTGAGCCCTGTGGAACCCCACGTTTGATCACCCACCGTATATTCCTACCACCGTGCCCCATGTACCTGTTGCGCAAGTAGTCTCCGAATACGTCTTACAGGTAGGCGTACATACCTACCTATCTACCCCAAAATGAGTCGCTAGTTTAAATTACTGAGTGCACACAGTTGCAGCCGCATATTTAGCCCTAAATCTGCGTGTGTCATGGTGTGACGTGGAAGTGGATGTCGAAATGGAAGCACAGATACTATTTTTTTATTTTATATACTACGCAAAAAACGATATAAAAGCAAAAACGAGCTCCATGTAAAAATCTATTACTGTTAAATTGCTATACAAATTTTACAACTACTACTAAATGTCGATTACTGAATGAATGAAACAATGTTTTAAAACAATCAGTGTCCAATCGAAACTCTTAAACGTTACTTTGTTCAACACTTTTACGATTCAAAGTGCTGACTTTAACTTTATAAAAAAATTACATATCAGTGTCAAAACCCTCCATTTTAAATTTTCAAAAAGTCTCTTTAAAATATATATCCAAATTATTTGTACTCCTTGACTTACTTAATAACGACCGAAAATGGAACGCACGCATTGCTAATATTAGAGCTGACCGCTTGCAGTTGAAGTTACGACAGCGACTGTTGGACGTCAAACACCTCAGTCCACTCGTGATACCAGTATGGTAAAGCACCCGAAACGTCGGGAATTAAAATAAGTACAATATATTATATTAATCACGATAAAATCCGTAAAACTAGTTATACTCGTATTCAACTCTCATTTCTAATAAAATAAGAATATATTTTCATTTTAATGACCTCCGAATTATCCTTAGTAGCTATCAGCGTTATTTAACAAATATTTTGTGGACTATCAAATTTAATAAAATGCCAGGAGTGATACTAAATATTACGTATGCGGGCAACAACGTTCCGGGAAGTCTGTATTCCCGGAAAGTTGTTGTTCAGAGTTAGACAACAGTTTGTGACGCTGATAGCCAAGTAAATTACTTATTGATGGTATATATAAAAATAAATGTAAAAAAATTAAATACATTATTATATATAAATAGCGCATAATAAATACTCAATTAACTTAGATCGTGGCCTTTCAGAAAATCCTACAACGTACAATTTAACAGTTATAGATGTTTAAATAAAACTAATTTTACGGATTTTATCGCGTATATTAACTAAATAGTTAACCACGGCTACGTCCAGATTAAAAATTATTAATTTTTGTTCCGATCTACGCAGTATGAACTTACAGTATCTTGAAGTCTTTCAGTTGTTTGTTTGGGTTGGGATTTAATTTTATTAATTATGGGATCCCAAGCATATGATAGTACTCAGCCATCTTCCCTATTGAAATTAGGATGTTTTTTGATTTCAATAGCCTCGCGAATCATCCTTGGAAGGAATCGGTGTTCTTTAGCGATGACTTGTGATCTATCATATCTAATGTAGTGAAGAGGGCGATCCTGTACGTGCTCACAGGCTGCACACTTCCCGGAGCGTCGATTTGTCACATCAGCTATGTGTTCTTTAACGCAGGTTTTTATGGATCTTTTAGATTGTCCTATATATGAAAGACCACATTCACAATCAAACTTGTACACTCCTGCATCTTGCAGAGGGACAATACACTTGACTGATGGTAAAAACTGACTAATCTTCTTCGGCGGATTGAAGTATGCTTTAATGGAAGCACACTTCAAGATGTAGCCAATTATATAAAATCCGTAAAATTAGTTTTATTTAAATGTGTAGTGTTCGCATGAATATAAGAAACCATTAGTTATAGATATTACCTGGATTTCCAAATAAAACAAACACACAGTGTTCGTCTATATTATAATATCAATATGTAAGATTACAAAACTGTAAACGTTTAAGAATAGCATGATAACAAATAACAATAGATAATATAAAAATTGACCGCGCATTTTTTTCGTACACGCCAAACATACCTGCCTCATATATCTATGACATAAATATTAAAATGTCTTTTTTTTCTGGAAATTAGGACATAATATATCACAGTATTTCCTTTATTGGTGGGCCAAATTTTGTCTTCAACGTTTTAGAAATGATATAAGACATCATCGAAATACCCCTATATTTTGATGCTGTCGCGGACTTTCTCGTTCGTCTGTGGTCGTAAGCACGGTTGCTGATCATGAGATAAATTAAGGGTACATGTCTCTCAAAGAGCATTAGAGCAGAAAATATACATAAATATCTCTAAATGCTCTTTAACACGCATTGGTGTTTCCTCACAATTGTTTCCTTCACAGCCTCTGTTAAAGTTGCCAACAAGTGTTAAAACTCGAGTTGTTCGTGTACTATAAACTTTAAGTCGAATGTATGAAGTTAGCATGTCTTTGACCGATTTGGCTTATTACTGTTAGCTTTTGTACAACTCATCTGCCAATCATTTTCAAATTTTCACAGGCTTCATAAAAAGTATAAGCTAGATCTTCTCTCACACGTTGAATGTTTACCGACGCCTTTGTAGCGTATTTGCTATTCGTTTCGTACCACGGGTTCAAATTCTTCACGGAACAAGTACCTAATTTTATGGCTTACAAACATTTGTTCTGGGTTTAGATAATTTTCTTTTTGTGTAAGTGAAACGAATTAAAAACAGGAATAATTGCTTATGTAAACTATCAGTTTATAACCTTATAATTACGGTAAAAGTAAAGCTATCGTATTTGTTACTTCCAGTGGTTAATGTTTTTTTATTTGCTAAGTATGCAAATTGTTTGCTTGTACCTATATAAAATACGAGTACATGCATAATTGTAGTTACAGTTTCTATGTTTAAGAGTATTTTACGCGCACTCGAGTTATAATTTAGTAAATTATGAATATTTTATCTTGTAAAATAATGTGCACAAATCTGTGTTACGTCACCAAGGTATTGGGTTTAAATTTTAGTAATGCATTATTTTGGTATGTGAACATCATTTTTACATACACTATATTCTAACGGTAATATGTTGTTTTTGTCAAATGTTTACTTCAATAGCAGATACTGATGTAAAGGCGTTTCTACATTTACTCCCGGAATTATAAGTCTACAATAAAACTTTGTAACCATGTAGTGGTGGTGTGGGAATATCCACTACTCCATACCGTGGGTGTTGTAAAATGTGACAGAGTAAAACTGAAACAGGAGATGGGCAGCATCATGTTATAGCAGAAGGTAAAAACTGAAAACAATAAAAAAATGTGGTTGTCAAGCGTGGCAACTATGACAAAATTCCTCCTTGTGAGGCCGTCCATCGGCAGACCGTCAGACAGTATAATTCTAAAAATTATAAAAATGTACTTTTTTAATGATTTTCAGTCCCCATAATGATTTTAGTCACAAATTAATATACTATACAATGTACAGAAACAGTCACAACATTCTATCACCATTTTTATTATATGTATGTGTATAGATTTAAAGAGAGATGGCGCTGTTAACATCAATTCTAAAAATAAGAGATTAATTGACGCGATTGATACAATAAAAACATAAAAGAACTTATAAATCAGTGCCTGCATAGTAAGCAAAAAAGAAAGTTTGATCCTCGCCGAAAAACGAAATTGTTAATAGCTCTTTTAAAATTTGATTTACCACATAGAGTACTCGGCGGTAAAAAATAAATGAGATTATCAACAAGCAGTAGGGCAGCGTGTTATATAAAGATTGGAAGCAAGTATGAAACTCATCTACAGGAAAAAACCTTAACCTGCCTTTTTGTATCACATTTGTGCAACACCACCATCTATCGATGAAATTGGTTAACTATTGTACTTTAGATGTAGATAATAAGGTTAATATATTTTTGTATATATTTATTACGTTCTTTATGTAATACTTTGGTTTACTGCGTTTTAGATATAATTATATCATTATAGGACATTATTTTACCTCATTCAATTATGATTTGTAATATCATATTAATTTTAAATGTACTTGAAGACTCATCCAACGCCACTATTGAACATATTCGTACCTATACTTAGTAGGTACCCATACTTCAGAATATTTGTCATAACTTTTGATGAAATGAACTGAATTTAATGAAATACAGACTGAATGTAACCCGAAGATACACATAATAATTTCCTTAACGATTCTTATGATATAAATTAGTAATTTATACGTGATACGTTAAGAAACAAACAGACAGACAGAAAAATCTAAAAATGGTAGAAATGTATTTAATTACTTATTTTTAGTACCTCTCAATCACTTTTATTACAAAAATGTAAAATGTACAGACATCTGCTATTTACATTTTTAATTATATGTATAGATAATACAATACAGAAAAATATGTGTATGAACTAGTATATTTTGATATATAAGTGCAGTCACCAGTTATAATATTATAACAAGTTATTTAATGCTCATTCGTTATTGAAGTTATCAAAGTCATAATAATTTATTATTATCAAATGCAAGGAATTCAATAGCAACTATATTTCTAGCACAGCAACAGTTTCAACTGTTGTTACGGCACAACACTCCCTTCCGGCATTGTATTATTATATACCTGTGAATATTAATAATCATTATAAAGAAATTAATTAGGTTAACCAAATTCACAATTTATACAACCAGTAAATATATACTCTATAAGCTCTTCGATCTTGTCTTTCATGGTGGTTCTACTCCCGAGATGTAGAACATAATTCCAGTGGTCTTATTTTTCAAGAATGGCAACATACACTTTACGTATTTCTACATGCTGTTTCCGACAATTATTACGAATTATCCCGCTTGCAGACTCAACGACTTCCAACCTCCTGAAGCCGGTTTCCGTAATGGCTTTAGTACCATAAACAACATTACTTCAGATAATTGTACATAATACTGAAAATCTCGTGACAATCTCTCATTTTGTCTTGCGAATGTGAACTATAACAAATCCTTTAATTGCATGTAAATTTCCTACTGAATATGCTGCAGCGTTTCTTTACCACTTTTATATCTGCTTAGCCAAATGGGTTCCATTTAAACTTAAATAAATACATTATAAGACGCTAATAATACGCACGCTTTACTCGAAAATAGTAGAATAATTCGTGCAAATCTGTAAAAATCTACTCAGTCCCTCAATATGAAAAAATATGTTCCTTTTTTGCGTACTAACAGAAAACAAGATTTTGTGAACAATACCCAAGAGCGAATAAATGATAATCAAGCACGTACAAGTCTCACTCTTTTACATTCCACGTGTGTTGTTCTATTTGGGAGACAAATTACGGAGTAAGGTGTGAATATAGTGTCTCTGCCATTTTTTCTTATCAATATAAAACATGTAGCTAATATTATAGAGACTGTTAATACATAATATTTTCTATATAATAAAATGAGATATAATTATACTGCCTAAGAGCTCCAAGAAATTATTCGGATTTATTCCAGCGGCAAATTGAATGTCATACACTACGGCACAAATTCTTCCAAACCATTTTGATAACCGATATTACAACGGCGTGTGTTTTTTCTACAAGGAATGTCTTACCACAGACGGGCTAGTGTAGAATGTACTAACACCAGTAGTCTTCTAAACCAATACGTCTCGTAAGTATAGAGTCCTCTGGTGTAGCAGATTATCGAGGGCGGCAGTATTCACTCATCATCAGGCGAGCCGCATGCTTCTTTGCCCCCTCTTCTATAGAAAATAAATAAATCTTAGAGTAACAAGGAAATAAAAAATCCACCTGATGATAAGTTGATACTGCAGCCTGTGTTCACCTGCAACTAATTTTAAGCAAAGAAGGCCTTAGATGCGTTGTCACTCCAAGAGATAGCTGAAACGCCTCAAAAGCTGTAATGCTGGTTAATAAGCTGCATGCTCGTTTGCCTTCTCTACAATTAAAAAAAATGAACAACACTTCCAAGTTATGTTATAAATTTTATTTATCCCACGATAGGATATTATTTGCATATGTACATACATTCGTATAAGGAGGAACTGCTCCGTAAAATTATTATCGCATCCCCTAAACGTTATCTGAGTCATCACTTTAAGTTGTTACGAAAATTATACATACCTTTGAATTTATTATCCATTAGCTAAAACAGAGATAAAGTTTGCTGTACGGGGGAAAATTTATTATTGTTCTAACACAGAAAGGCATACTGCGATAAAAGTTTTCAAAATAAACCACGCTAAAAGCGTTTCAACATATGCACGCATGTAGCGCTAGAGTAAATATTTATTTATTTATTTATTCTTTATTGCACCAAATATTTGTACAAAAGGCGAGCTTAATGCTATATGGCATTCTCTACCAGCTAACCTTGGGAAGAACAGAGATTGAATTTGGGTAGTTAAGTTGTCATGATATAATTCAGTTCAAATATATACATGCAACACATACATAAAATATACACATATATATTAAATATATATAATTCATATACATACATAAATACATACACACATTTATACATACATACATATATATATATATATATATATATATATATATATATATATATATATATATATATATATATATAAATGTATATATAAATAACTATAAACATATAAATTAAGTTGACTCAACGTTCTAGGCTACGAATATGGTCATGTAGTTTTAAAAACATTTTTGGCAGGTATTGTTCGCAGGTGTGAAAGAATTTGACATAGACCCAGAATGATGGAGAGTATAAAACAGAAATAAACTGCGTGAAGAACGGAGATTGAGAGAATGAGTGTCACTGCGGAATTGAAATCTTTCTTTTAGATAAAGGGGTGAGGAAGGAACATTAAAAACCGAAAACAGAGTGGACAGGGGGTCATTATTTCAAATATTGTCCTTGGGCTTACAATATTTGAAATAGCGAGTTCATTAATTTATTATGATATACATTGACAAGTGTGATTTGCATTTATTATATTGAAATTAAAGTATTAGTATAAGATATCAGTCAAACTGCACGCGTGCAGTCGTTATATTCAAGTCATAAGTCAAATATTTTTATTCAAAATTGGCTTTTACAAAGCACTTTTGAAATTCAAAAGCACCATCGCTTCAACAAATCCTACTGCGGGGAGATTATGTGAGAGGAAGCGTCAAGAACATCACAAGTATGTTATTTTTCTCCTAAAAGTTACAATTTTACGCGTTAAAGGATAAAAAAAGTTTAAGGAAACATATTATGTCGTGCTTACCTTTTAAAATTAATTTAATTTCAAATCCCCTTTTATCATAACAATGGTTTTACTTGCGCTTTAAATCTATGCAAAGGCAAGTCAGTAATATTACAGGTAATCTTTTAAATACTTATATCTACATCTACCAAAAAATGACCCGCTAATTTCACTCACAAAGTGCGCTACGTTGCAGTTGCACACATAGCCATGAAGTTAAGTACTTAAAAGGGTTTGTCGAAATGGAAGCCCTTCACTTTTCTTATTTTCATAGCGCCTGCAGCGTAATCGACGCCAAAAACAGAACGAGCAACATGTATAATCAATTACTATTACGTGGCTATAGGTACAAATTTTGCTACTGCTTATGAATGTCGATTACTGAATGAATTAAACAATGTTTTAAAAGAATCAATATTCTATCGAGACTCTTAAACGTTATTTTTATGATTCGAAAAGATGACTTTAACTTTTATTGAAAAAAAATATAACATAAAAGTATCGAAACCCTCCATTTTAATTAGTCAAAAAGCTCTTGAAAAAAATTGTCAAAGAAATTAGTACGGCTTGATTAACGTTTAATTACGGCCAAAAACTAAATGCATGCGTCACCAATATAAAAACTGAACGCTTGCAATTAGTAAGAAGTCACGACACCTTAGTCCACCCGTGATACTAGTGTGGTAAAGCAATAAGTCAGCAAGAAGTTACTACAGCGACTGGCAGGGGTGTCACTTCCACTATGGAAGGTATGGAGCACTCCATACCTCAAGTTTTTCAAGGTATGGAATTCCATAGCTGAAATTAGGAAATAAATCGCATATTACTACAAACCCCATATAAATAAATCGCAAGCCCTTAAACCTCAATACCCCACATCTTATAGTTCAATAAATAAGTTGAGTATATACACTGCAAACTCTTAAACCTTAATACCCCACGAGTAATGCGAACAAATTTGAAAATCGCGCCACCATTTTCCATACCTCAGATTTTTACAAAGTGACACGCCTGGCGACTGGTTGACGTCAAATACCTCAGTTCACTCGTAATACCAGTACCTTAAGCACACGAAATGTTAGGAATTAAAATAAGTAATAATTTAAGTTAAATTATTCACGAAAAAATCCGTAAAACTTGTTTTATTCAACTATCATTTCTAATAAAACAAAAATATTTTTTTTCTTTTTAATGACCTCCGAATCATTCTTGGTAGCTATACGTATCAGTGTTTTTTAGCGAATTATGGATGTCGCCGCCGGAGGGCCAAAAAACCCATAATTACTTTTATTAAATTAAATTTAAAATATATGACAACTAAAAAGAACTAATACTAATTAAATCTAATTAAACCCACACCCCGCCCGATGTTAGAAACGAAGTGCGATGGCGTCGTGGAGTTTCGTATGTGTAATGCTGTCTGATGACACCGCGGGCGTCACTGTGAATCCACGGCAGCTAAATTTCCCATCAGGTTAGCAGAATTGCCTCGCTGCGTTGGGTTTCTGGTAAGGAGCTATGTCAGCAAAACTACCTCGTGGAAGCAATGTTGAAATGTTGTGTGGGAAAATGAGGTTGCCGCGTAGTTCGCGGTTTTGTAAGGGGCATTCATATATGTAACAAGCGAATAATTACTGGACTATTGAATCTGATATAATGCCGGGAGCGATAATAAATATTATATATGCGAGCTGCAGACTTCCCGGAACGTTGTTCTTCAGAGCTAAACAACAGTTTTTGACCCTGATAGCCGAGTAAACTTATTGTTTGTATATAAAAATAAAGGAATATTTAATGGAATGGGAAAATGAGGTTGCTGCGTAGTTCACGGTTATGTAAGGGGCATCCATATATATAACACTCCCCCCTGAGAACAGCAACTATTTCTGAGTCTTGAGATGATGAAATATTACTGTCTTCTGTGGTTCAGATTTTCCAGGTTTCTCGTAGATGTCTTCTTTGGATGGGAGTTGCGATGCTTTTCTAGTGCACTGCAATAGTCCGTAACGTTTTAAAGTAACAAGGCTTGTATGTACCAGTATACTTAATATCATTATAGTATAAAGTTGGATGGTCGTATGGTATAGGTATTTCGACGAAAGGACAATGTCCAAAATCGCCCTGTGTAATAAAAGCATCGGACATACACGATAATTAATTTTCTATTTTATTATGTTAGTTGCAAATACTTTTATAACACGGACTAGCTGCATGTAAAAATAAACATTAAAAAGTATTTTACTCGACTAATAACATTTATCGCCGCCATCTTCGCCAAACATCATGTGGTGTCGTAAAATGATTAGGGATGCCCAATGGATGATAATTTGAATTTATTTCGAATAAAGTTTCAAAAAGAAGCTACAATAAAAATATAAAATTACCATTTCTTTATATTCTTTTATATTATTCCCTAAAAGTATAATTTAAAAAACCTACTATACCTAATGAATGACGTCATACTCGATTTTGTATAGGTTAGTTAGAATAATGCTGAAGAAAAATATTCGTAAAGATAATTATTCAGGATTTTCTAACGATCGTTTAGAAAGGATTGTATTTTACGGCTTACTAAACGATAACTTACGAGTTTTTCAACAATTAATATTAAAAAAAAACACTTATCGTTACTGCATTAATTATAAATGTGTTCTTTAAAAAGAGCAATATTGTAGACTACATACAGACGTTATTATTAATATTGTTACGTTGAAGTAGAGACGTACGTGTTATTATAAGTAAAGTAGGATATTGTCATACTTGTTATGGTATTAATGTTATCGTATGACAAAAGATGATTTGTGATGTGATGTGTGTTTTTGTAACGTATGGTCATAATAAATCTTAGGAAATATTCATAAATCGTATCGTATTTGGCGCTCCTATTTTTGATGTCACTAAATTGTCACTTGTCACTTGTCAGTCTCTCATGAAAAACATACGATCTCCAAATCAATTCAAATCGAACATACTAGAATCGAATATCGATTAAATCAAGCATTAACAGATCTATTTTTAATCAATCGCGACATTTTCAAACATGCCTAATATGGACAGAGAACATAATTATTGACTATAATTTACCGTGAATACAAATAATTGTAAAGAAACATCATTAAATAAATTAACATAACATCACGCTTGTATTTCTCAGAAGGAGTAGGTAGAGGTGTGTAGTACTAAGTAATACGTCCCATGTAATAGAGAAACAAGCCAAACACCGGACACAAATCCAGACTCCGTGCTACTACTGGGAACTTCAAGTTATAAAAAAAATGTCATACCCTGGGATTGAACCCAGAACAGAACAGTTTTTCTTTCTGTCACAAGGAACAGATGTTCCACCTATGCAAAAGTATTTCTTGGTTCGTTTGAAATATTCTTGAATAAGTCCAACTCGAGAGGTTTTTGGATCGATTCATTGAATCGATGGAGTGTTCTAAGTCGATATCAAGACATCGGATAAATATTCTTCAAATCTATATCGATGTGGAAAATCGATTATTTTATTATAAACAATCGATTAAACGATTTCAAATCGACATGCCTACTTTATACTGTCATCTTTCACTCTGTCAAAATTACATTGGTTGGTGGCGTTTGCTTTTTGTAATTGTATCGGTGTTTTGGTGACTTTCGAGACTATATATTGAATATTGGCTATTTTAACGGACTCTGATTGCTTTCAAGAACGACTTACCTTGCTGTGATTTTCGGAACTGTGTACCGCTCATACGATAACCTAGCATTCATAAACGGACTTAGCATACGCAATGGAAAGTGTATTTTGTGTAAATTGCGGCTCTGCTGGTGACTCAATGTTGTTGAAAGATGAACAGAGAAGCAATCGTGCAATATTGCTGTAATTGCATCGTTGTACGTCAAACCATCGGTTGCTGCGCTCATGTTATGACCATCCTCATTTATGAGATGAACAATATACATGAAATTAATCTGTGTTTTATTTCTAATTCAAACACAATAAATTAATGTAGTTTAAACAACTTATACTCCCAATTAGGTGCTAAGTCGGTAAGGCTGGTTTCATAGTCACGCGTTTGAACAGCGCCGTCCAGACGCACACGCTTGCAAATGCACTAGATAGTAGTCGATAATATTCACGCTGTTCAAGCACGCCCTGTTGAAAATTCTTTAAAACCGTGGTTGATACGGTCGCTGTTCGACGGCATGTCTAGCGGTGTGACTGAACCATCCTAAATCCTCTACGTTTAGGTACTAGGTATCTCACCGTTCCGTATATGCTAATGACAACATCTAAATCCTAACAGCCATTATATACATACATTTTTATTTTTACATGAATACACAAACATTATCTCTCATTTCGAAACCAATGCAAAGGTTTATTAACTAGATTCTATGCATTTATACGTTGCACATACATACACTTAGGCTTTAGAACAAAAATATCATACCTAATTATCTAGATAGGTACTAAAAATAGCTAAATGTTTTAGTTTTTCAGTTTGTAAAGAAATCACTCGGAGCTATGAAAAACCGTAATATTCGTGGTTCAATCATATCCTCAAAATCTGATACTTTTTTGAAATATATCTTTTATGCAGCTAGTCCGCTATAAAAATAAGATCATATAGGAATTTACTAATGATCGACAATAAAACACACAATTTTCCGGTGCTCTTGGTTCCAGGGCGAACAATGTATGGGAGCAGAGCAATGTCCTTTGGTCAACTTGTAAAATCGGTTGAGACAGATTGTGTTAAATTTCATGTAATCTCTTTAAGTCAATAGATTTTGAGATGTATGTGAGACGAGTTATTCAGATGAGTAGCTAGGTTATAGGTAAGCTTCGTGATCTTCAAAGGATGCCCTTCCACTCGGTCGTTGATGTTAGTGATGGTAGACTCCGTAGTATACAGAAAGGGAGCGTAACCAGGTAAGTACCATTTAAGATGCTGTAATCCTCTCGCCCGCACCGAGTATGTATCTTCGTGGCGTTAGGGAATGACAAGACGTTATGTTTCTCATCAAGTTCCTCTAAAGCTCTTCTGGACAGGGAGGTCATCTGGCAGGTCTTGCTAAGGGATTGATTGATGGTGAGTTCTTGGGTGCAATCTAGATGCTGTCGAAGCTGGTAGTCCATCTTTTCACTACAGAGGTGCCAGTGACTGTACTTTGGGCATTCAGCCTCTATGTACACATAACCTTTCCTGTTTGTTGCTATCAATGGATAAGGAGGGATGAGAGCCTGCCGGTATTTATTAGGGGCTACACATAATTTATATAAGTCGTAAGTATCTAGGGCGAATATACAATTATTATTTTAATTCCCGAATAATAATAGCCAGGTTTTATTATATCATAATATTCCTTAGGTTATAATTCAAATATAAGTTCTTTACTGTATATAGGGACTAATTTATGAATCATGCTACTAAGTACTTCGACACTTAACGTTGAGTGGTGAGTACTTGAGTAACGAGTGAAAGCTAACATATTTTCGATTCGAGTCAGCTCGTCTAATATGTCGTCTATGTTTTCCGTTATAATAACTAAATATTGTGCGAACTTGGAAAATTTTATGAGACTCGAATCTCTGTAAGCATCTGCATGTAAAATTATTTTAAAAGTTTAATTTAGTTTTATTTGATTTTTAATTAATTTTGTCATTATTTTAGAATTCTGGGTCATACACTCGTTATTTAAGCTTATGTTTGTATTAAATTGACTGGTAAGTTTATTATTATTATGACTTAGGGACCTTCAAGAAAAGAGCCTACTCCTTTTAAAAAGGCCGGCAACGTATCTGCAATTCCCCTGGTTCCCCTGGTGTTGTAGTTGTTCATGGGCGGCGGTAGCCACTTACCATCAGGTAAGCTACATGCTCGTTTGCCCCCTCTCATATAAAAAAAGTAATAATCGCCGTAACTGTTGCATTCATTTTAATTCATTTCTTTCGTTTTGAAATAATTCGAAGCTGGAATATTACCATGCTTACGCTAATCGTGACCGGTTAATTAATTAGCTATAGGTTTTTCCCTAGTAACGTAATGGCTTATTCCGCTCATAGGCTTAGGTCCCTGCCATTGGTTTTGAGACACGTTTCTGGGTGCAAGTTTAATGTTATTCTGATGGGGGTTGTAATTTGGGGGTGGCGCGTTGGACAATTGCTGAGTACGCGACTGCATGTTCATTGGTCTAACTGGTATTGGCTGGGAATTCGGCTTCCACCCTTGTGGTTGTGGCTGCGTGGCTTAAACTTAAAATTGAGTGGCTTAAACGCGTGTAAGTTATTAGGTAAAATAGGCATAGATTTAGATAATAGTAGGTTTTGCGATTTCTTTTTAGAAACGGACTCGTTGCGGTTCTGAAGGTACATTACATTCAATTCCTCTTGCACGAACTCGAGCGCTTTTTCAACGCTGTCGGGTCGCATGCATCTAATAAGCCTAAGGGATCTTTTAACCCACGTACAAACTCTTGCATTGTCAATTTGCTGTAAAGAGTACGTTAATAACGACGACTTCAAGCTAAATGATATTCATTTATGCCCCGGTGGTTAGTTTTACTCTCGTGATAATGTTTTAATATCTCTTGTTGTCTAAGACTGCTTCATACTTCACGTTCTCTACTTAGAACTTAGCCAGTACTAAATTCATAGAAGAACTCTTAAATTTTCTTGGGTGATAGGTATGATATCGTACATAGCCAAAGGAGGATTTATGAGCAACGCGATTTTAATTTTTCAGATTTACGAACTCTTTAATTACTTCTATGACTTGAGCTTCTAAGTTTGACATAGAGTACAGATGTCCTCGTGTGAGTATCAAATGGCTTAGAGGCCGACGAACGCTTCTTAGTATCGCCAACAACTATTATACATAACTGGCTGTGATATTTATTTAATGGATCCACAACGATTGGGACTTCTAAAATTGGATTCTCTAGGCTTGTGTGCGCCGAGGCAGTAGATGAGTTCCTTACTGAGGGTGAGTGCTGAGATGGATTTGCAATCATTGAACTAGTCTCCTTATTGTGAATTTCGATGCAAGACAGGGCATTGGCGTTAGAATTATAACTGCCCTTTTTATAAGTCAACTTTTTATAAGTGGCTTATAATCGGTCTCAATTTTGAATTTCCTTCAGAATAAATAAGGTACGAAATATTGGGTTGCCCAGACTATAGCAAGGAGTTCTTTTTCGATGGTTCTGTAATTAATTTCGCTCTCGTTTAGAGTACGAGAAGCATAGCATACTGGTTTCTCCGCGCCTATGGGTTCTTGCGACAATATAGCACCTATCGCTAAATTAGACGCATCTGTTGTAGGCAAGAAATCTTTCGTTAAATCCGGGTATTGTAATATTGGCTCATTAGTTAATAATAATTAACACTGAAGCAAGCAATATATTCTGAATCTGCTACAATTTTGGTACCTTCCTTAAGATACTGTGTTAAAGGTTTTGTTTTTCGTGCAAAGTCTGGAATAAATTTTCGGTAGTAACCTATCAAGCCGAGAAACTGCTTAGTTTCCTTAGGCGTTCTAGGAAGTGGATGTAGCAGAAGTTTTATCAGGATTTGGTTTTATACCATCCTTACTGATCACGTGTCCGAGATAAGCAGTTTCTAGTTTAAGGAACTCCTATTTATCTAAATGGATTTTAAAGTTCGACTCTCGGAGTCTTTGAAAAACCTTTTCTACGTTTGGCTTCGATGGTTGTAGCAACGCTCTCGTGTAAAGTCACGTACGTCATGATTATGCTAAATAAATTAACACACCGATCGTAAAATCTCTGGGGCGAACTATACCCTTGCGTGGCAAACATAAGGTCATTGTAAAAGCTGTCTCGTCTCGTTGGTCTAAAAAATAATTAAGTAATTTTATTTAAAATACCGTTTATTAGACATAGTTTAGATAGTTCTTTGCTAATATCTTCACTTATATATTCAGAAACGATCTGATCACACAAATTAATGACCCGAGGCAATATATTCGGGTTCCCATCAAGATATGGAACTAAACGTTAGGCTTAAAAGATAACGTCTACGTCTGTCATGTCCTGTCGAGCCGACCCATTCGTGCTACAACCGTAATATTATAGCTGCAGCATGACTCTACCACATAAGTATTTCCAAATATACACAGAAGTAAGACGGTTTACTAAACACCCTTGTGAGTTAATGTATAAAATATTGTTAAATGAATTCCTATATTACACGTCCCGCATCAACTCTTCCGAAAATATGTATAAGTTTCTAAAGAAAAAGAAAGAAATACTGTACGGTATATGTAATTATGATACAACTATGTATAAATATAATAATATTAAAAAAATGTAATTTTAAACGCAAAAATAAATTATGGTATTAAAAGCAATTCTATTACAGTTTTCTTATTCCATCTCACTTAGCTGTTCCCGTTTCGAATTAATTTTAGACATTTTTTTATTTCATTTTTCTCTACTGAAACAGTGGACAGAAATAGGTTTTCTATTCAGGAATAAGAGTAAAATAAAAGTCTTAATAGGTTTTTATAAGCTTAAATATTTTAAACCGTTCACCACTACATATAGTTTGTAATCGTATAAATGCAAACATAAAAATTATCTAATTATTGAGGGCATTTCAATAGATGAATTTACGTAATTTATAAAAATTGTCACAACCTCAAAATTTCATACACAAGACAATTTTAATACTGTGAAACTTTATAAAACAGTTATACATAATAATATAAAAAAACTGAAATGGCTACATGTCATATATCATGACGTCAATTGGCCGGATCATCTATCTTTTATGACTGTTTTGTACGTGTTTATAGACGAAGCTCTATAAAAATCTACGTGATTAAATATCGAGAGGACGAAGAGACTCGCAAAAGTAGACAAACACGTAAAGCGTTAGATTAGTCACAAATTCTATACGTTTGTTTTAGTAAGTAATGATTAATTTATTTTAGTAAGTAGTTAGGAATTAACTGTGTGCAATATCAATAATGTTTATCAAAAATTAAAGTTCCTTTTATGATAATTATTACAAAATCAGGGATTGTTTAAAATAGGTACGTTCGTTTTTTTTAATAACTAATAATATTTTTATCGGAAAAAAACTTTTTGACAGCAACCAACTATACAAAAAATAAGCCATGGAGGGCACGAAGTGGCCAAGTGAATTGTGTTATGCGATAAATAAAAATTAAAAATTTTGTACAACCCACTTCAGTATAAATTATTAAGAATAACTCAGAAACATTTGGATAGACCTTGATTAAATTTATATGGGACCACACGTGAAGCACCAGCTTTCAAATAAAAAAAGAATCATCGAAATCGGTTCAGTAAAAAGTTATATGAGGAATACACATAAAAAACACACACAAACAGTCGTATTGAGTACCTTATCCTTTGTGAAGTCGGTAGAAAATCGATCGTAAGTGGATTTAAAAGCAAAGTTTTAATTATAAAATTATTGTGTGTATTTTACTTGTTTATACCTCGTTTTGTAGTAAAAAAAAGTTTTGTTTTAGGGACTTACCGGTTTTGTTGTCTACGGAAAAGAAAATACATAAAATAATACATTTATAAATAAAGTACTTGTTGGAGTTATGAGGACGTCCTAAAGTTGTTTTATTTTTTGTTGTTATAAGTTGCAGAGCGAATAGTTTGGAATAGAAAAGTTTTTACATGTATATTATAATAAAATGGATCGTAGCGAAAAACCTATTTCTTGAACATAGCAATAGGACGTAAGAAAATAACTGCCGATTCGGAGTTGCTTTTAATGAACCACATACTCGTACAATTATACATATAAATAAAATTGAAGTGTCTATGATATTGAAATGACTGGTTTCTATTAGGTTTAAGGGGGTAATTTTTTTAAATTTTGTCTGTTTATCTGTCTGTCCGGGATTATCTTTGGAATGGCTGAACTGAAAGCAATTTATTTATATTTAAAGAAAAACTTAACATCCGATCTAAAATATTTATTCAAAAATTTTACTAAAGGTTGGTGGTACAGAAATTGGTCTAAAGTTGGCTGTTTCCAATGTACTAACAGATTAACATAAAGGTACGGCCGTACTGTTTCATTAAATCGGGAAACACAGCAGATTTCACCACTGTGTTTTAAAAATACCGGCTAGATTATGTACCATTATTTCTATTATAGATGCAATAACTTTAACTTAAATCCGCTTTTGTCTACTGTATTTTCTTAACATCAATTGTATCAAAATATTTAACGATATCTTTTGGTAATACTTTATGGAATTTAAAAGTATTTGAAAGCCAAGTCTTCACATTTTGTTTACTTAAGTAAAGATTAAGCCATAGTAGGAGAAGAATTTAATTATTTTTAGTCAAAAAAGGAACACCAGTAAAATCTTTCTCAAAATCCATCGAAACGCCTCGCCTCGCCCCGCCGCAAGCTTCGCTTTTTTTTTTTTTTTTTTATAGGAGAGGGGGCAAACGAGCATGCGGCTCACCTGATGGTAAGTGACTACCGCCGCCCATGAACAACCGCAACACCAGGGGAATTGCAGATGCGTTGCCGGCCTTTTAAAAAGGAGTAGGCTCTTTTCTTGAAGGTCCCTAAGTCGTATCGGTCCGGAAAAATCCCTGGTGGTAAACTATTCCACAAGGAAGTTGTGCGAGGAAGAAAACATCTTCTAAATCGCACAGTGGTGGACCGCCAATCATCCAGATGGTGTGGATGGTATCGGGAGTTCTGCCGCGATGTGCGTTCGTGAAATTTGGCAACTGGGATTAATCCGAACAATTCCTCAGAGCACTCCCCATGGTAGATGCGAAAGAAAATGCAAAGGGATGCAACATCTCTTCGCAGTGCCAATGAATCGAGCCGATCGGAAAGGGCTCGGTCGTCGACAATTCGAGCCGCTCTGCGTTGGATGCGGTCAAGTGGAAGGAGCTGGCACTGGGGAGCCCCCGCCCAGAGATGGGAACAGTATTCCATGTGAGGCCGAACCTGCGCCTTGTAAAGTTGCAGGCGGTGTGCCGGCATGAAATACTGTCCCGCTCTGCTGAGCACGCCAAGCTTTTTAGAGGCCAATTTGGCCTTCTCTTCCAAGTGACCACGAAACTGCACGTCACTCGATATGTCGACTCCGAGGATACCGATACTGGCTGAGGCAAGAAGGGGAGTGCCTTGAAACTGAGGAGATACGACAAAGGGGTTCTTTTTAGCGGTAAACGCGCAAACTTGTGTCTTCTGAGGATTAAACTGGACTAGATTTAGTCGCCCCCAATCCGAGACTTTGTCCAGCAAAGACTCGACTTCAGACACAAGTTTGTTCCGGTACTCGGCGACGTTTTCCCGAGAAATATTGGCCCGGCCGGTGTATAGAGCATCACCAGTGCTGTCATCCGCATAGCAATGAATGTTACCAGTTAGCAACATATCATTGATATGCAGAAGAAACAGCGTTGGTGATAGCACACAGCCTTGTGGAACACCAGCGTTAATAGGCTTGTAGTCAGAACATGCACCGTCTACAACGACCTTGATGCTCCGATCTGCAAGAAAGCTGGTGATCCAATTGCACAATTTCTCGGGAAGCCCATAGGAAGGCAGCTTTGAAAGAAGCGCTTTGTGCCAAACCCGATCAAAGGCCTTCGCAATGTCCAGACTAACGGCCAACGCCTCCCCCTTGGACTCTACTGCCTCCGCCCATCTATGGGTCAGGTAGACCAGAAGATCACCAGCTGATCGACACCGACGAAAACCGTATTGGCGGTCACTAATCAGCTGGTGATCCTCAAGGTACCGGATGAGCTGGCAGTTAATAATGGATTCCATTATTTTGGAGAACAAGGAGGTGATCGCGATAGGCCTATAGTTGGACGGGTCTGAGCGGTCGCCTTTTTTAGGGATCGGGTGGACAAAAGCTGTCTTCCATGAATTCGGGACTACGCCTTGGGAGTAGGAGTACCGGAAAAGACGCGTTAGGACCGGTGCCAACTCCGGAGCACACGTCCTGAGCACAATTGGGGGGATTCCGTCAGGCCCACTCGACTTCTGGATGTCCAGGGAGAGAAGTGCTTTGCGAACTGAGCGCTGTGAGAATAGCACATCCGGCATGGAGCACTCGCACCGCGGGATGGTCGGCGGTATTTTCCCCCCGTCATAAAGAGTCGAGTTGGACGCAAAAAGGGAGCCTAAAAGGTCGGCTTTGTCTTTTGCGTCTTGGGCCAGTGAGTCGTCCTCCCTGTGCAGAGATGGTAGTGATTGCTTACAGAAATTCCCTTGGACAGCCTTGGCGAGAGACCAGAATGCACGGGTTCCCGAAGGAAGGCGAACTAGTTTCTCGCCAATTCTGCCTATGTGCTCTGACTTTGCCTTGGCAATAACTCTTTTGAAGGACCTGGAGGCGAAGTTATACTTCTTTTTAAGTGTGCTGGTGTTTACATCCCGAGTCACCGAAGCTGCAGCCCAGGCTTGATAACACTCCTGCTTACTGCGCAATGCAGTCTTACAGGAGCGACCAAACCAAGGCTGAGATCTGCCTCCGATGGGTACCACAGATGATGGAATAAATAGTTCCATTCCCTGTAGTACCACATCAGTGACAGAGTCAGCAACAGCACTGGGATCATCCGGCGAGAAGCAAACCCGCCCCCATGGGTAGGATGCAAAGAAAGACCGCATTCCGTCCCAATCCGCCGACCTGTAATGCCAAACACGGCGGCAACCTGCAGAACGCAACCGCGAAGGGAGCGTGAGTGGCACCATACTCCGGATCAGACAATGGTCCGAAGAGCCGAGAGGGGCATCGACGGAAACCTGATATCCGTCCGGATGAGAGGTCAGCAGAAGGTCCAACAGGGAAAGTGTATGATCCTCCACATCTGGAATCCGCGTAGGCGAAGTAACCAGTTGTGTCAGACCATATGCCAAGGCAAAGTCATAAACAGATCTCCCCGCATGATCGGTTACACGTGAACCGAGCCATTCGGCATGGTGGGCGTTAAAATCGCCAAGGATCACGATCTCTGCGGATGGGACCTGTTGTAGCAAGGAATCTGTAGCCATTTGGACGTGGTCGATGAGTCGGTCTGTTTCGGCATTACCGCTATGGGACCTATAGAGGCACCCGTAGACGCGCGGATGGTCGTCGCTGTCTACGCGTAGCCAAAGGATGGACAGGTCCGAACCTTCAAGACTGCCGAGGCGTCGAGAACAGATGTCCTCTCTAACATACACGCAAACTCCAGCCCGAGGCACAAAGGAGTGCTCCAATTTGTACCCCGGGCAGGAGAGACACGAAATATCAGTCGGAGAGGAAACCTGCGTCTCGGTCAAAAAGAGCAAGGCCGGCTTCGCCGTCTCGAGATGGTAGTGGATGGCGTTTAGGTTAGAGTGAAGTCCCCTGATGTTGCAGAAATTCACGGATAGCGTGGCAGGGGTCGCCTTGGTATTGTTGCTCAGCTTGCCCCGAGCAGTTTTGTTTTTGAGCGGAATTTTGCCCCCCCCAGAATACGCGGGGCAGCCTGAGCACCCACGCTCAGGATTGGAATAACATGGTCGTGGATGCTCAGCGAGGGATTCTCCAGGGGTACTGGTACCCTCCTGGGGTAGTCTATTGTCTAATTCCGCTACCATGTTGATGGGTGGGGGGGGGGGGGGGGGAATTGGGCCTCCGGCCACCTGCACTCACCAGACGAAACGCAGAAGCAGAGCCTCTACTTCACGCCGGTATTCTGTGAGGTCGTGGTACCAACCCGGCTCGAGCCGGCCCATACGTGCAACAGCAAAAAACTGGTGCAGGGCTCTACCACCGTTTAAGTAATTGTACGCAGCATGTACCGCTTATACGTAGTGTATATTGTATATTTTTTTTATATGGTAGAGCTGTGCTGCAGCTATATTAGTATTGTAGTTGTAACAGGAATGGGTCAGCTCGACTGGGGAAGGACCACGCTCTCACAGAATACCAGCGTAAAATAGCAGCTTAACGCTGCTGTGTTTCGTATATTGAGTGTAGAGAACCGGAGACCCATTTTACTGGAAAAGAGGCATTCCATCTTAGTCCTCACTGATGACGACGCATCTGCATTTTGATTCTTTATTGAGGATAAATGTAGATGTCTATGAGTCACAGCAACCACTTACCATCAGGTGGACTGTGTGCTCGTTTGTCACCCTATCCTATAAAAAAAATACTACGCTTGGCTTAAATAGTTCTTACAGCGCAGCTGATAGCCATCGATAGTTATGTGAAAATTGTTATCCGAGATGGGCCAGGAAACCTTATTATTTTTAAAAGCAATATATGACAAAAACGAAAATAAACAATTAGGATAAAAAATCAATAAGACTTAATAATTTGTTTAAATAATACATTAGGCGAATTGGCGGGAATTTGACCGCCGCGCCGGTGGATTGTTGCTTCTGTTTTAACATTTAGGCCAGATTAAACAAAAAATTCGTATTTTATACACGATTTGACGTTCAAGTTCTTGAAATAGTATATGCTCGGAAAAATATGTGCATTCATTAAATACTCAACAAATTTCATCATAGAATGAAGTTTTGAAGTTTTTTAAAAAAAATATATAATTAAATAGCCGGATAAATCTTTGACTTTGGTGTTATCGTTTTTTAAGCTAATATAATTTTTTTGATAATATGAAAGACATGTAATTTAATTAGAGCTTGCTTTAGAATTTTGACGTCGTAATATTTGTCTCAAATAATGTTTCAAAGTGGAATACGAAAAAGTGATGTGATTTTGTGTAATAAGTGTCTGCACATGTGATGTTTCTCTGGTTATTTCGTGCGCTTAGACACCTTAAGAACTTGAGAACTGCCGCCGCTGCATAAAGCTGTCTTTAAAATCTCCCAAAACTGCAATGATATGCATCAGATTCTTAAAAAGTTTTTAAACAAAATAATATAAATATAATTATTTATTACTTGACACGGGCAAAATATAAACGTATGAGTTCATAACCAATAAAAAAGAAATTAAATCAAGTAAAGACGGACAACGAAAAAATTGAATAGTCCAATGCCAAATGAAGTATGTTTTATAGTAAATATAATACCATACGTAGTGTAGTGGTGAAAATTTTATTTTTACATACGGTATATGCAGCATTAAGTATTAAATTTATACTATATAATTAAGGCCATTTATTTTAATAAATTTAACATTTTGCGGAAAAAACTCTAAGTATATGGAACAATATATAACCAAGGTCACTTCTAGAATTGCTCTCTATCTGTTCCTTAAGTTTCGTTAAAATCGGATCAGCCATTGCAAAGATTAGCCCGAACAGACAGACAGACAAGAGTGGACCGCATGCAAATAACCCTTCAGCGCGATATAAGGTGAAATACGATATAAAGGGAGACACTTTAGTTATATTTATACAATAATTTTACGAGGATCCAATTATTTGCCGCCTTTAAGTATTAATGAAATTTCTCAAATTGTTATTCATAAAGACGTATCGGTGAAAGCACCCACGTTTCCGTGAATACGAAATATAAAAACAACGAAAGTTATTTTAATAACGTTTTTAAAGTATCAAAATAATAGACAGTAACTTAACCCAAAGTTCCCGCACAAAATAATCCAGATAAGAAAATAAATTTACGTGTAAGGTTGCAGGTATCTTAGGTTTAACTTCTCTACGTTATTTTGGTATAAATATGCTGTATTTTACGTGCTCAGCATTTTAACGACAAAGTCGTTAGGGACAACGTTGTGATATGAGACGAAAATTGTGCCATGCATCAAATTTTTCGTACCAGCAAGAATATTTTATTTTTCAGTAAGCTTTTTACTATTTTGACCACATTAATAATATTAGTACTTTAGTGTTACAAAAATTACGCATCGTAGAACTTTAGCCAGCGTATTTTAGAAATATTTTTGTTGCGAACATGATTTAGTTCTTGAGATTAACAACATGCATAAACGAAATCGGAAAGTCTATTATTCTGCGTAATACAGCACGAAAACATTCAGAACATTTAAATATATCATGAGATCTTGTCTAAAACAGTTTAAATCTTCAGTTTACCATAACGAAAAAACTCCTTATGATCCTTTCTCGTTCATACATTGTTGAAGTTACATGTATTCAATTAAAATTGTTGTAATTTAAAAAAATTATTTTACTCACCATAACCTCACTGTTTGCCAATTCTTTTTCTATAGTAAATAGATAATCAATGTAATAATTGACGATCAGAGTTAGAAAACATTTTGTGATAAGTATAATATATTTATCTATCTAACAAATTTAACAAAAAAGCCACAATAGCACTTAGACTATTCTATAAAGATGGAGACAAAACTTTGAAGAAACTGGCGCTTTTTTCATCTTGATTTTTTGAAAGCCGGGTCGCCAAAACATTGAAAGAATTAGGAGGTAAAATATTTTCTTTTAATCTATATGCAAATTACGTCACAAAAAGTTTACTTCAAGTTGTTCAAATTTTAATATTATATGATTATTTATATTTATTTGGCTGGGGATAAAAATTTTTTCGTTATAATTTTCTTTTAATTCTTAATCTTTTATAGTGATTTACTATTAAAGGTACAAATCTCCAGATGTATCCGTCCATACATCTGGAGCATGTTATTTTTTATACATAAAATTTCTATATAACTTATGTATGCTGTAATATAAAGGCAATAAAATTTCTGCTGTACTTGAGCCTCTCCCGCTGTAGCAAGGATTTACCTTAATCGACACGCTTGGAAATTGGCAAGCGACGCTTAGCAATAAGTAAGTGTGGATGAATGAATAAATATTAAAAAAAATCAAAACCTTAAGTTTTGAACACACGCAAACAAATGGAGTAATTCAGGCAACTGAAAGCCCAGAGAAAGAATATCCCATATTCTTTCTCTTTCAGCTACTTTTCTTTTTGTGGAACAACCAATATTTTAATATTGAAAAATAAATGTACACGAACTCGATTGTGATTTTAAAATTGTTTACTCATTTGAACAGATTATTGCAACAAAATCAGCTAAACAAAATAAATAATAAATTTTGTTAGTTTAATTCTTTTATTCCTCAATTGTATAAAATATTTAGTTAATATTTCTATTACCTATGTCGTTGTATTTGATACATTTATACAAATTAAACCATTATTTGTGTTTTATTTTCATTATTTTTAGTGCCACACAGGTTATCTACCATAAAAGGAATAGTGGTTTCCTTCCTCGTTTAACTTTTTTACTAAACTAAAAGTTACTTAATGTATGAATTTCATTAAACCAAATGCTAAACATGTAATACCAATACAACTTTAAATGGAGAAAAATTGATCTTGAATCTACTATATATATATATATTATGGAATAAGGGTGACCCATAGAGACCTGCATCTATCATGGATTAAGAAATAAAATGCAGATACGTTGTCACTCGTGAGGACTCAGATGGAATGCCTCTTTTTCAGTATAAAGGGTATCCGGTTCTCTACACTCACCATACGAAACACATCAGGGTTAAGCTGCTATTTTACGCTGGTATTCTGTGAGAGCGTGGTCCTTTCCAGATCGAGCCAGCTCATTCGTGCTACAACTACGAGTGTACGAGTAATATAGCTGCAGCATGGCTCTACCAAGTAAAATCACGTAACCTGATACAGATTATTAATTTTGTTTTTGTTATCTTAATGATATCATCCAAGCGTAAAAATATGAATAGCGTGTCTACGAGATTACTTTATTGTAATATGTAAATACATTTTTAAATGTTCAAATTTAAAATACGTGAGCAATTAAGTAAATATTAGATAAACAAGTGCGATACGATTTGAATGTGAACTGATCATTTTATTCAGTGTCGTATATAAGCGTTCGAGATTTTAACATAAAGACGTAGCTAAAGTTTAAAACGCTTAAGTAGAACTTAGTAAACTAGATTCAAATATGTTAGTAATTAAGACTATAAAGGCTAAGAAAATGCAAATTCATGCAATCCAATTTCAACAGAAAGATTGCAATCTTGAATATGTTCTTAGACATGCTAAATACAGCAAGTTTCTTTGATGGAAAAAGTTGCCGGTAAAAGAAAAGTAGGAAATGGTTGTGGCTAGAAATCATTAAATATTAGTTGAAAATCGCAAATGCAGAAAAATATTATTAACTTGCATGAATGAATATCGCAAAATTAAACTTTAATCGTCATTTTTGTCTTAAGAAAATAAAATAAATATGAAAAGGCGTTTGCCTTAATTACGTAACTTTTGTCAGTTTCTAACTCTCTAGAGTACATTACTATTAAAATTGAATCATCAACGATAAATAATTACGAAAAGACTTTATATTTGAAAAGGTTAACAATCTTATATCATATTCATGGAACTCGAATATTGAATTTAGTTTTTCGTCACGAACAACACGGGGTAATGTATGTAAACAATATTGGAGAACTGTGAGCGATTCCTCGAGGAATTGAATTCATTGAGTTTTTATCAGTGCCTATTACTTTATATATGATTTCTTTAGCACATTTTATATGATGTAAGATTACTTTCTTAAATCGAATAAACAAAATACATATTATGATAAATTAATATAAAAATTTTGATATAAGCCATTATTTTTTTTTTCGATTTTTTTTTATAGTAGAGGGGGCAAATGAGCATGCGGCTCACCTGATGGTAAGTGACTACCGCCGCCCATGAACAACTGCAACACCAGGGGAATCGCAGATGCATTGCGGCCTTTTAAAAAGGAGTACGCTCTTTTCTTGAAGGTCCCTAAGTCGTATCGGTCCGGAAAAATCGCTGATGGTAATCGATTCCACAAGGAGGTCGTGCGAGGAAGAAAACATCTTCTAAATCGCACAGTGGTGGACCGCCAATCATCCAGATGGTGTGGATGGTATCGGGAGTTCTGCCGCGATGTGCGTTCATGAAATTTGGCGGCTGGGATTAATCCGAACAATTCCTCAGAGCACTCCCCATGGTAGATGCGAAAGAAAATGCAAAGGGATGCAACATCTCTTCGCAGTGCCAATGAATCGAGCCGATCGGAAAGGGCTCGGTCGTCGACAATTCGAGCCGCTCTGCGTTGGATGCGGTCAAGTGGAAGGAGCTGGCACTGGGGAGCCCCTGCCCAGAGATGGGAACAGTATTCCATGTGAGGCCGAACTTGCGCCTTGTAAAGTAGCAGGTGGTGTGCCTGCATGAAATACTGTCCCGCTCTGCTGAGCACGCCAAGCTTTTTAGAGGCCAATTTGGCCTTCCCTCCCAAGTGACCACGAAACTGCACGTCACTCGATATGTCGACTCCGAGGATACCGATACTGGCTGAGGCAAGAAGGGGAGTGCCTTGAAACTGAGGAGATACGACAAAGGGGTTCTTTTTAGCGGTAAACGCGCAAACTTGTGTCTTCTGAGGATTAAATTGGACTAGATTTAGTCGACCGCAATCCGAGACTTTGTTCAGCAAAGATTCGACTTCAGACACAAGTTTGTTCCGGTACTCAGCGACGTTTTCCCGAGAAATATTGGCACGGCCGGTGTATAGAGCATCACCAGTGCTGTCATCCGCATAGCAATGAATGTTACCAGTTAGCAACATATCATTGATATGCAGAAGAAACTGCGTTGGTGATAGCACACAGCGTTGTGGAACACCAGCGTTAATAGGCTTGTATTCAGAGCATGCACCGTCTACAACGACCTTGATGCTCCGATCTACAAGGAAGCTGGTGATCCAATTGCACAATTTCTCGGGAAGCCCATAGGAAGGGAGCTTCGAAAGAAGCGCTTTGTGCCAAACCCGATCGAAGGCCTTCGCAATGTCCAGACTAACGGCCAACGCCTCCCCCTTGGACTCTACTGCCTCCGCCCATCTATGGGTCAGGTAGACCAGAAGATCACCAGCTGATCGACCCCAACGAAAACCGTATTGGCGGTTACTAATCAGCTGGTGATCCTCAAGGTACCGGATGAGCTGGCAGTTAATAATGGATTCCATTATTTTGGAGAACAAGGAGGTGATCGCGATAGGCCTATAGTTGGATGGGTCTGAGCGGTCGCCTTTTTAGGGATCGGGTGGACAAAAGCTGCCTTCCATGAATTCGGGACTACGCCTTGGGAGTAGGAGTACCGGAAAAGACGCGTTAGGACCGGTGCCAACTCCGGAGCACACGTCCTCAGCACAATTGGGGGGATTCCGTCAGGCCCACTCGACTTCTGGATGTCCAGGAAGAGCAGTGCTTTGCGAACCGAGCGCTGTGAGAACAGCACATCCGGCATGGAGCACTCACACCGCGGGATGGTCGGCGGTGTTTTCCCCCCGTCATCAAGAGTCGAGTTGGACGCAAAAAGGGAGCCTAAAAGGTCGGCTTTGTCTTTTGCGTCATGGGCCAGTGAGTCATCCTCCCTGTGCAGAGATGGTAGTGATGGCTTACAGAAATTCCCTTGGACAGCCTTGGCGAGAGACCAGAATGCACGGATTCCCGAAGGAAGGCGAACTAGCTTCTCGCCAATTCTGCCTATGTGCTCTGACTTTGCCTTGGCAATAACTCTTTTGAAGGACCTGGAGGCGAAGTTATACTTCTTTTTAAGTGTGCTGGTATTTACATCCCGAGTCGCCGAAGCCGCAGCCCAGGCTTGATAACACTCCTGCTTACTGCGTAATGCAGTCTTACAGGAGCGACCAAACCAAGGCTGATTTCATTAAATCAAAGTCATATAAAGTAAAAAAAGAACAAGATTTAATAGACTTACTTTTCTTAATACCCGACATTGCGTTAACAAAAAAAAAGTAAACACAATGTCGGGGTTTAAGTTATACAATGTATCAACATGATTTAAAAACAGATCTTTTTGAAATTAGGTTTAATACTGTCGAGAAACATTATTATTTTATTAATATTGTTACATATTATGCAGACAACAAACAGTATAAAATAATAAAATCTTAGCATACACATACGGGGAAAAAAAGTAATATATTTTTATTTGTATTTTTTTATTACTTTAATATTTTTGTTTATATTTAATATTCATTATTTGTTATAACTAATCTTGGACCAGATTTGCCCCATCCTCATTCCGATAGCCTATAAATAATAGTATAGAATGAAATTGATGTGTATTTTCTAAAGGACAAGAAATCCTATATTATAAATTTATTATGAGTAACAAAACAAATGCTTTAAAATAATAAAATCTTTGAAAATGCAAGATACAATGTCTTATGTTTAAGCTCATTTATGACTTAGCTTTCAAGCTATACGTAAGAAGACAAAATCCACCCATTTAGCATTACTTTGAGAGTCATCCCTCGCTTACTTCAGTTTAAGCACCTCGAAATTTAGGAAATGTATGCTCTATAAAATTGGCCTTTTTCGCACTGTTAATTCAAAGTAGCCATTACTATAAAAATAGTATAAAGAAATAATAAAAGAGTGAATAATTTTAAGTTGATAATTATAATTCCTTCATGTTGTAGCGGCATTAGACAATCCATTACTACTTCTACATTTCGTCCCAAGGGTATCTTTAGATAATACTATGGGTAATGAACTAATATAAAGAAAAAAGAAATTTAGTCGACTTCAGTTAGCATCGTGTCTAGTAGAAATTAATATGGGACTTTTGTGAAAGTATACACGCTATTAGGCAATATAGATGAAACAGCACGAAAAATCATTCAAATTGAGAGCTAAAGAAAAAAATCAGAATAAATATACTTATGTCCATCACTATCAACATTACTACAGTTTTCCAGGACTCCACTGCTGAACATATGCCTCCCCCAAGGAATGCCACAGGACACGATCCTGAGTCCTCCGCTTGCATCGACAATAAGCATGTCTTACCAGCTTCTCACTCCGCCTAGTGAGGGGGGGGGGGGCTACACTTCACTTACCGGTACGTGGTTGCCATCGAGAATATTTCTTTAGCAATGAATCAGTAAGATCTGACCCGGCAATGAACGGGCCATAAGCTCGAAGAACCGAAAACCGTCGGTATGTTAGGGTAGTTGGTAACGAATACTGCGTCCATTGCGGGGAGGACACGGCGCAACACACGCTCGCCGAGTGTGTAGCTTGGGAGGAGCAGCGCCGTGTCCTCACAAATAAAGTAGGAGGCGATCTGTCGCTGCCGGCCTTAGTGCGGAAGATGGTCGGTAGCGCAGAGTCGTGGGATGCAGTGGTGTCCTTCTGCGAGGACGTGATGTCGCAGAAGGAAACTGCGGAACGGGAAAGGGAGATCTCGACTCCCTTCCCTGGCCGCAGAAGGCGCACCGGGCGCAGGAGAAGGGCGGACAACGCCCTTTTCCGGCCCCCATAAATGGGTCCAGGGGCGAGGGACTTGGGGAAGCCCCCGCCACCCCTACTCGATGGACCCGAGGCGGAGGCGCGCGCGGGTGTCGGCGCGCGCCCCTGAGGCGATACACGGGGTAGTTTAACACCTCACTACCCCGTGCAGGAGACGAGGCCCGGACAGACCGGGCCAGCACTAGTGTGGGGCTGCGGAAGAATTTGGATTCCCGCGGCCCCACGCGCACGTGTGAGGAGACACCGGGGCGGTTTTAGCCGGTAAGAGTCCGGCACGCCCCTCCGCCTTTCCCCAGGCGGAGGTAGTCCATGAGGATTTCCCCCCGTAAAAAAAAAAAAAAAAAAAAAGTTGGTAACGAATAACGTTGGAAAACGAGAATTTTAGGTAAGCTAGTTTTTAGATATGCCTTTTCTTTCACTCTCCTGGCCAGTATACGTACTATCTGCCTGGCGGTGAAGATTTAGTACATTAGTACATCTTACGTGTAGAGATAAGATAATAATGATTGAAATAATTATAAGAAGGATTTTTTATTTTTAATTAAATTTATTTCGCTTTTCAAAACATAAATATATTATTGTTAGATTTTTTATTAGTGCGTACCATGTGCCAGACGCTAATCTTAATTTAAAAATATTTTTTTCTAAATGTTTTAGTCTGTCTGAAATTATAACACAATTAATATATTTAAATATTTAAATATATATATAAAATCAGATAATTTTGCAGAAAATAAATTAAAAATTAAAAAAGAATAACTCAAAAACTATAAGTCAGATCAAATTTATATGGGACCACATGTGAAGCACCAGCTTTCAAATAAAAGAAGAATTATCGAAACCGGTTTACCAAGTAAAAAGTTATGAGGTAACACACATTTAAAAAAAAACATCGAATTGAGTACCGTCTTCTTTTTGAAGTCGGTAGGAAATCCGTAATTTTGACCCATCAAGCCTCCTTTAAGCTGAATTGTACCAACACTTATTACGAGTTCGTTACGTCACAAAGTTTTGAAAAAATGCTCATTTAAAACATATGACATCTTTATCACATGTTTTAAACCATAAGCGATGATAAATATGATTTTATCTGGTTCGTTGGAGAGCAATTACCATCGTCAGCTGTTGGCGTTATTATTAAAGGTAAAAAAATGCAAATAAATTTCATTACCTTAAGATTATAATTTTTTCCATTTCATTACAGATAACTTATTAGAAAATGACAATACTTCAAAACACGATGATGGCTATGATTATGACAATGAAAGCAGTGATGATGATGATAATGATGATAATTATCAAGATGTTTCATGATGATAATTATCAAGATGTTTCAGTTTTTTGTGATACAATTATGGATAAAAAAATTATCATCTCATTTATATTTTTATGTAACGACCAGTGCTTTTTTCATTTTTATACTTGAGATAAATTATTTTTTTCATTTTATATAACAATAAACTATCATTTTAATACAATATTAATACACAAATTATTTAATGATTTTTGGTTTTTTCTCGAAAGTCTATTTGACAACTATTTCTCCGTCAACCAATTTAATACCGCATCACTTTTCAGTTTTAAAACGGTCTGGCTGTTAGTTCAACCGTAGAATTATAATTTCGCAAATTAGTTTTGGAATTGTCTATACTTATAATATAATATTGTATTTCAGCCATACTAAAACATTTTGATTTTTTTTAATTAAAATTAGCATCTGGCACATGTGTGTATGGCAATTACTGATTTTTCTATACTTTACTAAAATTGTGTTATAATTTCAGACAGACTAAAACATTTAGAAAAAAATATTTTTAAATTAAGATTAGCGTCTGGCACATGGTACGCACTAATAAAAAATCTAACAATAATATATTTATGTTTTGAAAAGCGAAATAAATTTAATTAAAAATAAAAAATCCTTCTTATAATTATTTCAATCATTATTATCTTATCTCTACACGTAAGATGTACTAATGTACTAAATCTTCACCGCCAGGCAGATAGTACGTATACTGGCCAGGAGAGTGAAAGAAAAGGCATATCTAAAAACTAGCTTACCTAAAATTCTCGTTTTCCAACGTTATTCGTTACCAACTACCCTAACATACCGACGGTTTTCGGTTCTTCGAGCTTATGGCCCGTTCATTGCCGGGTCAGATCTTACTGATTCATTGCTAAAGAAATATTCTCGATGGCAACCACGTACCGGTAAGTGAAGTGTAGCCCCCCCCCCCCCCTCACTAGGCGGAGTGAGAAGCTGGTAAGACATGCTTATTGTCGATGCAAGCGGAGGACTCAGGATCGTGTCATGTGGCATTCCTTGGGGGAGGCATATGTTCAGCAGTGGAGTCCTGGAAAACTGTAGTAATGTTGATAGTGATGTACATAAGTATATTTATTCTGATTTTTTTCTTTAGCTCTCAATTTGAATGATTTTTCGTGCTGTTTCATCTATATTGCCTAATAGCGTGTATACTTTCACAAAAGTCCCATATTAATTTCTACTAGACACGATGCTAACTGAAGTCGACTAAATTTCTTTTTTCTTTATATTAGTTCATTACCCATAGTATTATCTAAAGATACCCTTGGGACGAAATGTAGAAGTAGTAATGGATTGTCTAATGCCGCTACAACATGAAGGAATTATAATTATCAACTTAAAATTATTCACTTTTTTATTATTTCTTTATACTATTTTTATAGTAATGGCTACTTTGAATTAACAGTGCGAAAAAGGCCAATTTTATAGAGCATACATTTCCTAAATTTCGAGGTGCTTAAACTGAAGTAAGCGAGGGATGACTCTCAAAGTAATGCTAAATGGGTGGATTTTATCTTCTTACGTATAGCTTGAAAGCTAAGTCATAAATGAGCTAAAACATAAGACATTGTATCTTGCATTTTCAAAGATTTTATTATTTTAAAGCATTTGTTTTGTTACTCATAATAAATTTATAATATAGGATTTCTTGTCCTTTAGAAAATACACATCAATTTCATTCTATACTATTATTTATAGGCTATCGGAATGAGGATGGGGCAAATCTGGTCCAAGATTAGTTATAACAAATAATGAATATTAAATATAAACAAAAATATTAAAGTAATAAAAAAATACAAATAAAAATATATTACTTTTTTTCCCCGTATGTGTATGCTAAGATTTTATTATTTTATACTGTTTGTTGTCTGCATAATATGTAACAATATTAATAAAATAATAATGTTTCTCGACAGTATTAAACCTAATTTCAAAAAGATCTGTTTTTAAATCATGTTGATACATTGTATAACTTAAACCCCGACATTGTGTTTACTTTTTTTTTGTTAACGCAATGTCGGGTATTAAGAAAAGTAAGTCTATTAAATCTTGTTCTTTTTTTACTTTATATGACTTTGATTTAATGAAATCAGCCTTGGTTTGGTCGCTCCTGTAAGACTGCATTACGCAGTAAGCAGGAGTGTTATCAAGCCTGGGCTGCGGCTTCGGCGACTCGGGATGTAAATACCAGCACACTTAAAAAGAAGTATAACTTCGCCTCCAGGTCCTTCAAAAGAGTTATTGCCAAGGCAAAGTCAGAGCACATAGGCAGAATTGGCGAGAAGCTAGTTCGCCTTCCTTCGGGAATCCGTGCATTCTGGTCTCTCGCCAAGGCTGTCCAAGGGAATTTCTGTAAGCCATCACTACCATCTCTGCACAGGGAGGATGACTCACTGGCCCATGACGCAAAAGACAAAGCCGACCTTTTAGGCTCCCTTTTTGCGTCCAACTCGACTCTTGATGACGGGGGGAAAACACCGCCGACCATCCCGCGGTGTGAGTGCTCCATGCCGGATGTGCTGTTCTCACAGCGCTCGGTTCGCAAAGCACTGCTCTTCCTGGACATCCAGAAGTCGAGTGGGCCTGACGGAATCCCCCCAATTGTGCTGAGGACGTGTGCTCCGGAGTTGGCACCGGTCCTAACGCGTCTTTTCCGGTACTCCTACTCCCAAGGCGTAGTCCCGAATTCATGGAAGGCAGCTTTTGTCCACCCGATCCCTAAAAAAGGCGACCGCTCAGACCCATCCAACTATAGGCCTATCGCGATCACCTCCTTGTTCTCCAAAATAATGGAATCCATTATTAACTGCCAGCTCATCCGGTACCTTGAGGATCACCAGCTGATTAGTAACCGCCAATACGGTTTTCGTTGGGGTCGATCAGCTGGTGATCTTCTGGTCTACCTGACCCATAGATGGGCGGAGGCAGTAGAGTCCAAGGGGGAGGCGTTGGCCGTTAGTCTGGACATTGCGAAGGCCTTCGATCGGGTTTGGCACAAAGCGCTTCTTTCGAAGCTCCCTTCCTATGGGCTTCCCGAGAAATTGTGCAATTGGATCACCAGCTTCCTTGTAGATCGGAGCATCAAGGTCGTTGTAGACGGTGCATGCTCTGAATACAAGCCTATTAACGCTGGTGTTCCACAACGCTGTGTGCTATCACCAACGCAGTTTCTTCTGCATATCAATGATATGTTGCTAACTGGTAACATTCATTGCTATGCGGATGACAGCACTGGTGATGCTCTATACACCGGCCGTGCCAATATTTCTCGGGAAAACGTCGCTGAGTACCGGAACAAACTTGTGTCTGAAGTCGAATCTTTGCTGAACAAAGTCTCGGATTGCGGTCGACTAAATCTAGTCCAATTTAATCCTCAGAAGACACAAGTTTGCGCGTTTACCGCTAAAAAGAACCCCTTTGTCGTATCTCCTCAGTTTCAAGGCACTCCCCTTCTTGCCTCAGCCAGTATCGGTATCCTCGGAGTCGACATATCGAGTGACGTGCAGTTTCGTGGTCACTTGGGAGGGAAGGCCAAATTGGCCTCTAAAAAGCTTGGCGTGCTCAGCAGAGCGGGACAGTATTTCATGCAGGCACACCGCCTGCTACTTTACAAGGCGCAAGTTCGGCCTCACATGGAATACTGTTCCCATCTCTGGGCAGGGGCTCCCCAGTGCCAGCTCCTTCCACTTGACCGCATCCAACGCAGAGCGGCTCGAATTGTCGACGACCGAGCCCTTTCCGATCGGCTCGATTCATTGGCACTGCGAAGAGATGTTGCATCCCTTTGCATTTTCTTTCGCATCTACCATGGGGAGTGCTCTGAGGAATTGTTCGGATTAATCCCAGCCGCCAAATTTCATGAACGCACATCGCGGCAGAACTCCCGATACCATCCACACCATCTGGATGATTGGCGGTCCACCACTGTGCGATTTAGAAGATGTTTTCTTCCTCGCACGACCTCCTTGTGGAATCGATTACCATCAGCGATTTTTCCGGACCGATACGACTTAGGGACCTTCAAGAAAAGAGCGTACTCCTTTTTAAAAGGCCGCAACGCATCTGCGATTCCCCTGGTGTTGCAGTTGTTCATGGGCGGCGGTAGTCACTTACCATCAGGTGAGCCGCATGCTCGTTTGCCCCCTCTACTATAAAAAAAAAATCGAAAAAAAAATAATGGCTTATATCAAAATTTTTATATTAATTTATCATAATATGTATTTTGTTTATTCGATTTAAGAAAGTAATCTTACATCATATAAAATGTGCTAAAGAAATCATATATAAAGTAATAGGCACTGATAAAAACTCAATGAATTCAATTCCTCGAGGAATCGCTCACAGTTCTCCAATATTGTTTACATACATTACCCCGTGTTGTTCGTGACGAAAAACTAAATTCAATATTCGAGTTCCATGAATATGATATAAGATTGTTAACCTTTTCAAATATAAAGTCTTTTCGTAATTATTTATCGTTGATGATTCAATTTTAATAGTAATGTACTTTAGAGAGTTAGAAAATGACAAAAGTTACGTAATTAAGGCAAACGCCTTTTCATATTTATTTTATTTTCTTAAGACAAAAATGACGATTAAAGTTTAATTTTGCGATATTCATTCATGCAAGTTAATAATATTTTTCTGCATTTGCGATTTTCAACTAATATTTAATGATTTCTAGCCACAACCATTTCCTACTTTTCTTTTACCGGCAACTTTTTCCATCAAAGAAACTTGCTGTATTTAGCATGTCTAAGAACATATTCAAGATTGCAATCTTTCTGTTGAAATTGGATTGCATGAATTTGCATTTTCTTAGCCTTTATAGTCTTAATTACTAACATATTTGAATCTAGTTTACTAAGTTCTACTTAAGCGTTTTAAACTTTAGCTACGTCTTTATGTTAAAATCTCGAACGCTTATATACGACACTGAATAAAATGATCAGTTCACATTCAAATCGTATCGCACTTGTTTATCTAATATTTACTTAATTGCTCACGTATTTTAAATTTGAACATTTAAAAATGTATTTACATATTACAATAAAGTAATCTCGTAGACACGCTATTCATATTTTTACGCTTGGATGATATCATTAAGATAACAAAAACAAAATTAATAATCTGTATCAGGTTACGTGATTTTACTTGGTAGAGCCATGCTGCAGCTATATTACTCGTACACTCGTAGTTGTAGCACGAATGAGCTGGCTCGATCTGGAAAGGACCACGCTCTCACAGAATACCAGCGTAAAATAGCAGCTTAACCCTGATGTGTTTCGTATGGTGAGTGTAGAGAACCGGATACCCTTTATACTGAAAAAGAGGCATTCCATCTGAGTCCTCACGAGTGACAACGTATCTGCATTTTATTTCTTAATCCATGATAGATGCAGGTCTCTATGGGTCACCCTTATTCCATAATATATATATATATATAGTAGATTCAAGATCAATTTTTCTCCATTTAAAGTTGTATTGGTATTACATGTTTAGCATTTGGTTTAATGAAATTCATACATTAAGTAACTTTTAGTTTAGTAAAAAAGTTAAACGAGGAAGGAAACCACTATTCCTTTTATGGTAGATAACCTGTGTGGCACTAAAAATAATGAAAATAAAACACAAATAATGGTTTAATTTGTATAAATGTATCAAATACAACGACATAGGTAATAGAAATATTAACTAAATATTTTATACAATTGAGGAATAAAAGAATTAAACTAACAAAATTTATTATTTATTTTGTTTAGCTGATTTTGTTGCAATAATCTGTTCAAATGAGTAAACAATTTTAAAATCACAATCGAGTTCGTGTACATTTATTTTTCAATATTAAAATATTGGTTGTTCCACAAAAAGAAAAGTAGCTGAAAGAGAAAGAATATGGGATATTCTTTCTCTGGGCTTTCAGTTGCCTGAATTACTCCATTTGTTTGCGTGTGTTCAAAACTTAAGGTTTTGATTTTTTTTAATATTTATTCATTCATCCACACTTACTTATTGCTAAGCGTCGCTTGCCAATTTCCAAGCGTGTCGATTAAGGTAAATCCTTGCTACAGCGGGAGAGGCTCAAGTACAGCAGAAATTTTATTGCCTTTATATTACAGCATACATAAGTTATATAGAAATTTTATGTATAAAAAATAACATGCTCCAGATGTATGGACGGATACATCTGGAGATTTGTACCTTTAATAGTAAATCACTATAAAAGATTAAGAATTAAAAGAAAATTATAACGAAAAAATTTTTATCCCCAGCCAAATAAATATAAATAATCATATAATATTAAAATTTGAACAACTTGAAGTAAACTTTTTGTGACGTAATTTGCATATAGATTAAAAGAAAATATTTTACCTCCTAATTCTTTCAATGTTTTGGCGACCCGGCTTTCAAAAAATCAAGATGGACCACACGAGAAGTACCAGCTTTCAAATAAAAAAAGAATCATCGAAATCGGTTCACCCAGAAAAAAGTTCTGAGGTAACACACATAAAAAAAAAAACGAAAAAAAAAACGAAAAAAAAAAACATACAGTCGAATTGAGTACCGGCTCCTTTTTGGAAGTCGGCAGAAAAACTAAAAGCTCTATTAGTTGAAAAGTTTATTACTCATTGCAAGAATTTATTCATGAACAATTTCGAAGTGATTATTTTTTTTTACAAAATTGTTCTTTCTTTTTATTTACTTATTTCTTTTGAAATTTACTAAAAATATAAAATTATGATATGATGATTAACCTCGTAATTGGTAAGTTTGACATTTCAATTAATCGGACATTTTATTTCTATTTAAATATTTATATGCCAATTAATGGTAGATCATATAGGACACAATACGCAGTTGTTAACACATTTTAATGTATTACTTGTGATCAACAAATAAACGTATATATATACGATAACGTATATATAATTATTATCGGTTGTCGGTCACTCGAGCTATATCGCCGGCCCATTGGTACTTCAGTTTACTAATACATTGGGTTATATCGGTTACTCTAGTTCTACTACGGATATCCTCATTTCTAAGTTTATTAAGTAGATAAATCCCGACAATAGCCCTCTCCATATCTCGCTGAGCGACATTGAGCTTCCAGTAGTGGTGGACCTCGTCTCAGATCCACAAGTCACAGTGGCAACACGCACTGGTTTGTTTTAAAATATGTTGTCAACACAATCTTGTTTTAAAAGTTTGAGATATACCTTACGAAAAGACGTAGTATCCCGAACGCTGCCCAGCCAAGTTGAATCAGTTTGTCTATTCTATTCTGTCTGAGCCAATCTTCGAAACTGTTAAATCAATCGTAATGAAACTTCTCGAACAGATAGAGAGCAATTCAAGAAGTTATCTGGACTATACTTCATCGTAAAAACATGGGTGATTGTTTTGAGAAATTCACTATCTTAAAGTTTTGATGCAAAATCGATTTTTATTTTTTTTGTTTTAGTTTTACGTAGTGATTTGTATGTTCTGATTTCTACGCAGTTAAAATCGCGGGTAAGAGCTGATCATGAATAAATGTACAGATGTCTATGGGCCACAGCATACCTTTACCATTAGGTAAATTATATATTATGTGTATAATATAATCACTTTGTGGCTAGTGCTATCGCCGTAGGTGAGATAGGAAACTAGAGTTGTATTAGGAAGCTAGGATGTTAGGACAGTTAGATTATAGCTGAAATGATTACAAATCAAATCAAATACCCTTTAAGATAGAAAATTGACTCTTTCGCTCTGAACGGTTTACCGCCTCGTCGTGGTGGGGGGATTAAGTAGCCGTGGCTTAGTAGCCCACGGTTAACACAGAGGAACCAACTTGACTGTAGATGTTGTAGGGCTGGTCCGAGGTGACTGCTCCGAGTGGGCTTGACTAGCTCATTCCTGATGCGCGCTGGTGGACTGTGGCGGGGAGGGTGTACCCTCCTCCTTCCTGTCACAAGCGAAGTGGAGTCGCGGAGGAAGAAGGAGCCGCATTGCATTAAGGTAGAGGATTGTCGGTATTCCAGCGGCGGAGCCTTAAACCAGATCAGCCACTGGAGTCAGGAAAGCTGTTTTTTCCGAGTGGTCCACTTTCCTGACCTACACCCTCAACCTGCGAGTCCGACATATTTCGTCCTTGCCCCCGCAAGTTTAATATGTTACCCACTAGAAAAAAAAAACCTAGTTGAATCTTACACAGAATATCAATTCGAAGTCAGTCATAAATGTCAATTCTTTTTAACAATTTTCATTATTATTTTTAAATTAAAATTTTACTGAGTTTAATTTCCTTAGATTAATAAATTCAAGTTAGAATATTGATCCTAATTGAACAAATTAATTAAGGAAAAGCTGTTAAATTACAACATCTCTTTCACATAATTTAAAGAAGCAGTCAGGATTAGTCAAATGTCATAATAATATGTCTTAAGAGTGTTCTTATAACGTGTTACAGAAAAACACATGACCGCCTTGTGTGGTTGTATTTTTTCCCATCGTTGTGTCTTCTTTATATCGTATAGTGGCAGTGTAAGAATATTTACTACATATCGTCCCGTGGTTGTCGTAAGAGGCGATAGATGGAAAGAAACCAGGCAATGTTGTTACGTCTTCCTTATACCAAAAAAATAAAAATCGGTCACCGATCCGCTTGTCAAGCGATCTAAATATCTAAATATAATTCCTATAACAATATCATAAAGCATCACCTCTGTGAGTCGTTCTATGGGGGAGGCCTATGTTCAGTAGTGGACTTTAGATAGCTTGTACCGAAACCGGTACATGTGTATTCATAATTGTATGAGCAATAACATAAACCAATTAAAAATAATTAAAAAACATACACAGCAGACAGCCTAATTGCCACCAAAATAAAAAAGTGAGATCGGACTTTTACCACTTAAGGGGTGATTTGCAATAATATTCACAGTTGGTCAATCTGCCTGAGATTGAAGATCGCAACACAAGACGTCTCACAACTATGACTTATATATCCGATATAGTTTTACCGCTATATATCGAAAGCCATTAGATTTTTCTGGCATTTCCCATAGTCGCCTCTTACTACACCGCCAGGATGTGACGGGGTGATGGATTTATTAACGGCAAACGAATCATCGTTTCCTCCTTATCATTGAAGCTTGCAATCCATGAATCCCTACGTTTTTTTTAATTAACGGAGTAATTGTTAGCCTCTTTCTTGTTTATATTTTCTTAGGGCATATCGAAGGTACTTAGTTTTATTTTAAATTTAGTATTGAACGGATACGACTCTCTCGGTTTTATGTCATCCATGCACTAGGTCGGTTTTGTGATAAAATAGTTCCATAGAAATATAAAAATTTATATACTACCAGCTGACCAGGCAGACGTTGTTCTGCCCTTTCCGACGACCATGAGTCTGAAATTATACGTGGTAGAGCCATGCTGCAGCTATATTACTGGTATAGTTGTAGCACGAATGGGTCGGCTCGACCGGGGAAGCACCACGCTCTCCATCTCTCATTACTCCGTTAATTAAAAAAAAACGTAGGGATTCATGGATTGCAAGCTTCAATGATAAGGAGGAAACGATGATTCGTTTGCCGTTAATAAATCCATCACCCCGTCACATCCTGGCGGTGTAGTAAGAGGCGACTATGGGAAATGCCAGAAAAATCTAATGGCTTTCGATATATAGCGGTAAAACTATATCGGATATATAAGTCATAGTTGTGAGACGTCTTGTGTTGCGATCTTCAATCTCAGGCAGATTGACCAACTGTGAATATTATTGCAAATCACCCCTTAAGTGGTAAAAGTCCGATCTCACTTTTTTATTTTGGTGGCAATTAGGCTGTCTGCTGTGTATGTTTTTTAATTATTTTTAATTGGTTTATGTTATTGCTCATACAATTATGAATACACATGTACCGGTTTCGGTACAAGCTATCTAAAGTCCACTACTGAACATAGGCCTCCCCCATAGAACGACTCACAGAGGTGATGCTTTATGATATTGTTATAGGAATTATATTTAGATATTTAGATCGCTTGACAAGCGGATCGGTGACCGATTTTTATTTTTTTGGTATAAGGAAGACGTAACAACATTGCCTGGTTTCTTTCCATCTATCGCCTCTTACGACAACCACGGGACGATATGTAGTAAATATTCTTACACTGCCACTATACGATATAAAGAAGACACAACGATGGGAAAAAATACAACCACACAAGGCGGTCATGTGTTTTTCTGTAACACGTTATAAGAACACTCTTAAGACATATTATTATGACATTTGACTAATCCTGACTGCTTCTTTAAATTATGTGAAAGAGATGTTGTAATTTAACAGCTTTTCCTTAATTAATTTGTTCAATTAGGATCAATATTCTAACTTGAATTTATTAATCTAAGGAAATTAAACTCAGTAAAATTTTAATTTAAAAATAATAATGAAAATTGTTAAAAAGAATTGACATTTATGACTGACTTCGAATTGATATTCTGTGTAAGATTCAACTAGGTTTTTTTTTTCTAGTGGGTAACATATTAAACTTGCGGGGGCAAGGACGAAATATGTCGGACTCGCAGGTTGAGGGTGTAGGTCAGGAAAGTGGACCACTCGGAAAAAACAGCTTTCCTGACTCCAGTGGCTGATCTGGTTTAAGGCTCCGCCGCTGGAATACCGACAATCCTCTACCTTAATGCAATGCGGCTCCTTCTTCCTCCGCGACTCCACTTCGCTTGTGACAGGAAGGAGGAGGGTACACCCTCCCCGCCACAGTCCACCAGCGCGCATCAGGAATGAGCTAGTCAAGCCCACTCGGAGCAGTCACCTCGGACCAGCCCTACAACATCTACAGTCAAGTTGGTTCCTCTGTGTTAACCGTGGGCTACTAAGCCACGGCTACTTAATCCCCCCACCACGACGAGGCGGTAAACCGTTCAGAGCGAAAGAGTCAATTTTCTATCTTAAAGGGTATTTGATTTGATTTGTAATCATTTCAGCTATAATCTAACTGTCCTAACATCCTAGCTTCCTAATACAACTCTAGTTTCCTATCTCACCTACGGCGATAGCACTAGCCACAAAGTGATTATATTATACACATAATATATAATTTACCTAATGGTAAAGGTATGCTGTGGCCCATAGACATCTGTACATTTATTCATGATCAGCTCTTACCCGCGATTTTAACTGCGTAGAAATCAGAACATACAAATCACTACGTAAAACTAAAACAAAAAAAATAAAAATCGATTTTGCATCAAAACTTTAAGATAGTGAATTTCTCAAAACAATCACCCATGTTTTTACGATGAAGTATAGTCCAGATAACTTCTTGAATTGCTCTCTATCTGTTCGAGAAGTTTCATTACGATTGATTTAACAGTTTCGAAGATTGGCTCAGACAGAATAGAATAGACAAACTGATTCAACTTGGCTGGGCAGCGTTCGGGATACTACGTCTTTTCGTAAGGTATATCTCAAACTTTTAAAACAAGATTGTGTTGACAACATATTTTAAAACAAACCAGTGCGTGTTGCCACTGTGACTTGTGGATCTGAGACGAGGTCCACCACTACTGGAAGCTCAATGTCGCTCAGCGAGATATGGAGAGGGCTATTGTCGGGATTTATCTACTTAATAAACTTAGAAATGAGGATATCCGTAGTAGAACTAGAGTAACCGATATAACCCAATGTATTAGTAAACTGAAGTACCAATGGGCCGGCGATATAGCTCGAGTGACCGACAACCGATAATAATTATATATACGTTATCGTATATATATACGTTTATTTGTTGATCACAAGTAATACATTAAAATGTGTTAACAACTGCGTATTGTGTCCTATATGATCTACCATTAATTGGCATATAAATATTTAAATAGAAATAAAATGTCCGATTAATTGAAATGTCAAACTTACCAATTACGAGGTTAATCATCATATCATAATTTTATATTTTTAGTAAATTTCAAAAGAAATAAGTAAATAAAAAGAAAGAACAATTTTGTAAAAAAAAATAATCACTTCGAAATTGTTCATGAATAAATTCTTGCAATGAGTAATAAACTATTCAACTAATAGAGCTTTTAGTTTTTCTGCCGACTTCCAAAAAGGAGCCGGTACTCAATTCGACTGTATGTTTTTTTTTTCGTTTTTTTTTTATGTGTGTTACCTCAGAACTTTTTTCTGGGTGAACCGATTTCGATGATTCTTTTTTTATTTGAAAGCTGGTACTTCTCGTGTGGTCCCATATGAATTTGATCAAGGTCAGACCAATAGTTTTTAAGTTATTCTTAAATAACTTATATTGAAGTCGGCTGTGCAAAATTTTTAATTTTAAATTATTATTAAAGTCTTCTATTTCATGTTCTTTAATATTGCTAGGCAGACGGTTGTAAATAATATACTATGTCGCAATAATGTTGTTTTGCCTGGTACACTAACAACATTATGTTTTAAGCGTTGAGTTTTTCTTCTTTCGCTAGGTTCTCGAGTGGTAATTATGTACCGGTAAGTGAAGTATAGGGTAGCTCCCCACTAAATGCAGTGATGACCTAGTAAGATATTCAAAACGTCAATGGATGCAGGTGTCTTAGGACTAGAGGTGTTCCTTGGGGGAGCTCTATGTTCAGCAGTAGACTTTTGAAGAGCTGTAACGAGGATGATGATGAAAAATAGGCGCGGAATATCTGAACCATGAGATCTAAGGTAACAGAGGGAAAGTGGAAAGGATTGTTTACTGACATCTGATTATGTCACTGTTATTTTAGACTTACGAGACCGTCAATTGGTCAAGTCGGATTACTACTTGATGTAACGAGATGAAGAGCCTTCAATAAAAGAGCGTCGATATCCAATCCAAAGACACTTTATTTTTAAATGACTGAACTATATAAAATAACTTAGTTCTATGTATGTGTTAATTAAATAAAATCAAAAAATGTGTTTAATTAAGTAAAATATTAGTTTGTATTTTAAAATTAAGCACTGTGTTTCAAGACTAGTTTTTTTTGGGTCCGGTCATTGCATTGCTGAGTTGTATATTCTATGCTCAAGGCACGTGAATGCACAGCTTTTTTTTAAATTTAAGAATTTTTTTAGAATATTTTAAGAATATCTTAAGTAGTTTCACGGTTTGTGTGCCCATTACGTGAAAACGACAGATACGATTTCAATAAGGAAACTATTGTGTGGTATCTTACAATAATAAATAGTTAAATATAATAAAAATCGATTTAGTTGATCCTTGGCTTATAAGATTCAAAATATTTTGACCACTCAATGAGTTATCCATGCCATGCAATTCATATCCAAAAACAAAATTTCATAAAAGCGTCGCATTTATAAACTATTACGACTAAAACAACAACGCAAGGTTCTTGAACTCGGCTCTTACTTTATATTAAAAGTTATTTTTTAAGTTCTTTAAAGACGGTTTTTAATTTTTATTATAAGTTTCTTTTTTACTCTTTAAGGTAGATAAAGAAACATGAGCTCAAGATAAAAAAAGTTGGTGTCTGAATAATTATATTAAAATTTTATCCCCTATTTTCTCACCCTGAGAGGTGGGATTTTTTATTCAAATTTATATAGACATACTGCTGAAATATAATCTTTTTTATAAAAATAAAACCACAAAATCGTTTACAATTGACGAAGTTATCGCGTAACATATGTACATAAAAGCATACAGTCGAATTAAGAACCTCCTTTTTTTTAGTCTTTTAGCAAGTCTTTAACTACTTACGATACGATATTTTACTAAGGATATTCTTTAAGTTTATCACGCAAAAATACCCCAAGTTTTTTTTTATAGGAGAGGGGGCAAACGAGCATGCGGCTCACCTGATGGTAAGTGACTACCGCCGCCCATGAAAAACTGCAACACCAGGGAGGGAATTGCACATGCGTTGCCGGCCTTTAAAGTATAGCTCTCTGCATGACTCGCCGAGCGACCTTGAGCGTCCTCATACGGCCAGCAGTGAAGGACCACGTCTCAGATCCGTAAGTCTTTATTGGCAACATGCACTGGTTGTACAATCACTTTTTCAGGTTTTGAGGTATACCTAACGAGTAGATGTATTGTACCTATAATTTCCCGAACACTGCCCAGCCGAGTTGAACCATCGATTGACCTCTCGGTTGGAGTTGGACATACCTAGTCTGACTATTTATCCTAGGTAAACATACTCGTCAACAACTTCGAGCTTAGTGCTCCCAATAACTACCAACATAGGTGTGACATGGCCATCAAACATGATTTTTGTTTGTACATGTTCATCTTAAGACTTATCTGTTGGGGAAACTATTGAGGTCATTGAGCATAGTGCTTAGGTCCTCCAGCGACTCTGTTATAAGAACTATTTCATCGGCATATCGAAGGTGAGTGATGTACTCGCCATTGATGTTAATACCGCATCTTTTCCAGTCCAGTAGCTTGAAAACGTCTTCCAATTCAGTGAAGAAGAGTTTCGGGGATATAACGCCAGTCTGTCTCCCCTCTCTTACCCCACTTTGCAGTTAGATAGGTTTTGTACTCTGATTCTGTACTCGGGTACCCATCGTAGCTCTCTTATAAACCGTGCACACTGACGAAATAGAGCGCATTCAACAAAAGTTTATATCGTATATTTTGAATTACATCGCCCGCTGTACTTCACCTTTGACGTTTCCTTTCATCATACGGATTATGGTCCAAAGTGTGTTCATTCTATATCACGTATGTACTCGTATAATGAGTAGTTTGGTGTTGTTGATAGGTTCTGGTTCTGGCTGGTTCAAAAACAGCTTTAAAGAAAAATAAATTTGAAAATAATATTGAGTGTTCTGTTATGTGCGTAACTATGCTGTGTATGTATTAAATCAGGTATTTCTTTTTCTTTATTTATATGTAAATTTGGTTAAATTTAACGTATATATATATTCCATTTTAAAATTTTAATTTAAAGATAAGAAGTTTATTTAAGCTTGGCTATATGTAATATAAAAACAAGCAATATTTTAAGAATAAATTAAAAAAAGAAAAAATTACATGTGCTATTTTTGCGAAGACTTTTTCACTCAATAATGAAGTTAGTAACGAATCATGCAGCTAATAGAAGGTGCAAACTGCCAGCATTTACTATATTAGAAAAAAACATAAAACAGTGTTTTGACAATCTCACAGACAGTGGTAGAGCCACGCTGCATTTATATTGTGGTTGAAGCACGAATGGGTTGGTTTGATCTGGGTAGGACCGCGCTTTCACAGAATCTCATCTTAAAGTAGCAGCTTAATGTGTTTCGTATGGTGAATGTAGAGAACCGGATACCCCTTTTACGCATCTGCATTTTGATTTTTATTCGCGGATAAATGTAAATCAAGGATGATGTCTATGGGCCACTTAAGATCGATGGATTTTGTGTTCATTTGTCACTCTTATTCTACAAAAAAACTGACGTGCGAGTGTAGAAAAGTTAAACTGAAATTAGTATTTGAAAATGTTTTTTTCCAATATAAAGTGTGATTTTAAATTTTTACATTAGTAGAAAAAAAATAATTTAATCAAAAAAGATACAAACGCCTTTTAACAACATATAAATATATATTCAAGGCGAACGTGACTTCGTCAATATACGTTACAAATTAAAAAAGTTTATAATGACGGTCACAGAAATGGACGATTTCTTGCTACAATGAAATAGTTGCACAATTTGTTTTTACAGCTCTATGCAAAAGGATTACAAAGTCATCGTAAATAATAGCGTTTCCGAATAATGAAACTCGGCGCTAATATTCCTCGTTACTGCTTACGGTCTGCTAATTCCCTTGATGATTATCCAACTAAATAATGTTCACCCAGGGAGCCCTTTTTAGAGCAGAATGTTATCAGTATTTAGGTTCTATTTTGGCTTTAAAAGTTTTGGGATTTTACTCACATATTTCGTTCATTCGATCTACTTTCAATGTAACATAATTTTTAGTAAATATTTTTGTTTGCAATCTTCACATGACATTTTTTATTTCTTGAATAGTTATCAAACAACAAACAGTTTCATCAAAATTTTTGTAGATTATTAAACTAGTCGATACATATTATACTTAAATGGTGATAACAAATGATATTAAAACACGTTTATCAAATTTAGGCAACACTTGTGTTTGAGAAGCTAAAAGAAAAAAAAACTATAGCAAGATTTGTGAGCTGTGCGAATAAACTAAGCTCGATCCCCATCGGTATTAATGAGCAAAAAGAATAAATTAAGGAGACTGCTGCCTGCTTTGATAATGCGAGGAGGCCTATGCTCGGCTGTGGGATGTATAATTATTACTTTCACATTAATTTTTCGAGTATCGTACAAACAAATAATATACAAAAATTCCACTTTAGTACTTTTATTTATATATCTTTTACGTGTAAGCAAATATCAAATTAAATTATAAATCATTTACATTTAAATCAGTTACAGTGCAATTATTAGTAAGCAATATTGCCTGCTATGCATCAATGTAGCTGCCGCTCATTCAATTTTCTGCGGCAGTTGCAGGTGCGACAAAGAGCGCACACATTAGCTTACTTTATGCAAAATGGATTAACTTCCCCGTCTCTAATGGCTACCTGCACCTTTTACGGAAAATAACGCTATTCCGTTATAGTCTTTGACTTAAAATATTATTAAGTTTTTTTTTAAATAATCTTCTGCACAAATGATTTTGATTTTAGAACATATTAAATAGTAAAAACTGTAAAAAATAGTTTCAACGATGTGATGTCAAATGGAATATATATATACGTTAAATTTAACCAAATTTACATATAAATAAAGAAAAAGAAATACCTGAATTAATACATACACAGCATAGTTACGCACATAACAGAACACTCAATATTATTTTCAAATTTATTTTTCTTTAAAGCTGTTTTTGAACCAGCCAGAACCAGAACTTATCAACAACACCAAACTACTCATTATACGAGTACATACGTGATATAGAATGAACACACTTTGGACCATAATCCGTATGATGAAAGGAAACGTCAAAGGTGAAGTACAGCGGGCGATGTAATTCAAAATATACGATATAAACTTTTGTTGAATGCGCTCTATTTCGTCAGTGTGCACGGTTTATAAGAGAGCTACGATGGGTACCCGAGTACAGAATCAGAGTACAAAACCTATCTAACTGCAAAGTGGGGTAAGAGAGGGGAGACAGACTGGCGTTATATCCCCGAAACTCTTCTTCACTGAATTGGAAGACGTTTTCAAGCTACTGGACTGGAAAAGATGCGGTATTATCATCAATGGCGAGTACATCACTCACCTTCGATATGCCGATGAAATAGTTCTTATAACAGAGTCGCTGGAGGACCTAAGCACTATGCTCAATGACCTCAATAGTTTCCCCAACAGATAAGTCTTAAGATGAACATGTACAAACAAAAATCTTGTTTGATGGCAATGTCACACCTATGTTGGTAGTTATTGGGAGCACTAAGCTCGAAGTTGTTGACGAGTATGTTTACCTAGGACAAATAGTCAGACTAGGTATGTCCAACTCCAACCGAGAGGTTAATCGATGGTTCAACTCGGCTGGGCAGTGTTCGGGAAATTATAGGTACAATACATCTACTCGTTAGGTATACCTCAAAACCTGAAAAAGTGATTGTACAACCAGTGCATATTGCCAATAAAGACTTACGGATCTGAGACGTGGTCCTTCACTGCTGGCCGTATGAGGACGCTCAAGGTCGCTCGGCGAGTCATGCAGAGAGCTATACTTTAAAGGCCGGCAACGCATGTGCAATTCCCTCCCTGGTGTTGCAGTTTTTCATGGGCGGCGGTAGTCACTTACCATCAGGTGAGCCGCATGCTCGTTTGCCCCCTCTCCTATAAAAAAAACTTGGGGTATTTTTGCGTGATAAACTTAAAGAATATTCTTAGTAAAATAAGGGTGACCGACATAGCCCTACGGATTAGTAAGCCAAAGTGGCAATGGGCCGTCCATATAGCTCGAAGAACCGATAACCGATGAGGAACAAAGGTTTTCAATTGGCAGCCTCGTACTGGTAGGCGAAGTATAGGGTGACCCCCCACTAGATGGAGTGACGACTTGGTAAGACATGCAGGAAGTCGATGGATGCAAGTGACTCAGGACTGTGTTTTGTGGCATTCTTTGTGGGAGGCCTATGTTCAGCAGTGGAATTGTGAAGGGCTGTAATGATGAATAGTGATGATGATTGCGAAAACTACGATGATTTTCACCATGGACTCGCACTTACTCCCTCTATGATTGGTACACTACATTACAAACATTTTATTCCGAAATATTTCAATAATTTATCTCTGAAAATTCTGAAAAAAGGAAAGTTTTATAATATTTTACGTTTAACATTGACATTAAACTGGTACGTGAACGTCGTAAATAAGTCAGCAATTTTAATATATCATTAATACATTTATTCATACAAATACAATGATGTAAGAGTAATTCGTCGAGCGTAGCGTGGTCTTTTGAGTACTCATAAATGAAGAAATTGTAAAAAAAAAAGCGTTCCAATTTCAAAATAATTCCAATAAGTCCTTCTCGTGAAACTATAACGTTAATAGTTATAAAAAGGACATTTCCGTGTGAAATTAAAGATAACATATTTTCGGAACTACATTAGGAAAGGTATATCACGAAATACTGAAAGAAATATTCGCTTGTTCTCTGTGCTACTTTGTCTTTAATAACTTTTCTCGCCGGGTGGCGTTTTTAATGCAAAAAGATGTCACTTTATTTTTAAAATTGTCTTTAAAGACATGAAATTGGGTTCTTGGTGATGACGAGACTACATCATCGTCGGTAAAGGATTTATTTTTATATATAGGAGTACTTTCAAAAGTTTTTCTATTATTCTTCTTGCATATATTATATTACCATTTTAATGAGTTTTTTTGCTTGTTTATCTTTCATAAATTATAATCTTTAACAGCCCGTAGAGTCCCCAGCTGTACAAAGGTATTATTATTAATATTAAGAATGTTAAAGAGCGCACCACCTCTAGGTCGAGGTTCCGTTAATCCATTACAGATTGCCTCATTGATTTTTCCGTAGCTGTTACGCTCGGCAAGCAGATTGGCAACCACAGTTTTTTTTTTTTTAATTTTGAGCTGTTACCAAGAAGATGTTTTGACCATCTCCTATTTCAGTTTCCCTCAGTCATCTCCTATGACATTCTCCGAACGATATGGATTAATGGAAATTCTTACACCGCCACTACAATTTTACAGTTTTAAATTGGCGATAATTTTTTTCTCTGCATGGGTCGTAATACTTATTAATATGATTAAAAGTAGGATTAATTGCAAAGTATGTTTTGATATAAACTTTCACAAATACTAACAATAATGTAATCAATATTGATATAATAATATAATAATAATACGAATCATTTCACACTAGAAGTATACGACGCTGCCAAGGCCGTCACCGTAGCCGGTTTGGGTATTTGACGTCTGGCGTAAACGAGATGGTAACTAAGGACTAAGATACGAGTAGTGTTTTTCGTTTCCAGTAAAAATGGTCGCCGGTTCTCTACACTAGCCATACGAAACACAGCTACATTAAGCAGCTTTTTTACGCTGGTTTTCCGTGAGTGCGTGCTTCCACCCCGATTGAGCTCACCCATTTGTGTTGCAGCCATAATATAGCTGCAGCTTGTCTCTACTACGTTAAAAGGGCTCATTAATTGTATAATCTTCTACTAAAAATATAAGATCTTGTATGAATTTATGTTAAAACTCAACTATATTCCATGCGATTACAGTCTTTGTCCATTCTACAAAGTTTGTTAAAAAAAAATATTTTAACATTTTTATCACCGGGCGCTTAAAGTCTACTATGCAGTAGGAGCATTGGAATATGTAGTAGGACTACGTGCTCTCAGATAACAGAAGAAAAAAGGTTGATTCCGTTTCACATTACTAGTCTGCAAAAGTGGCGCCTGTGGCGTTGTTACTACAAAAGTTTTTATTTAAGTATTGTTGAAATATACACCATAAAAATAACAAAATTTTTGACTATTTTAATAGCAGATTATCTTAATTGGTTTAATATAATATTCATCTTTTAAGAATATTTTGCTGCCCCTCAAGTTTTGTCGCCATGGGCCAATGCTTCATGGAGTAACTGGTCGCGACTTTTTTTTCTATTTTCTTTAATGTATTACTTCACATTACAATAATATTTTTATACAGTTTTTCTTAAATAAAATTTTAATCTTGATTTTTGGACAAACCTTGAACAATTTTGACGTTTGTTTGTGGGACCTTATATTCAAATCCGTGCCTTACGTATCTTATTTTGTAAACTAAAGAACTGAATAATTTAACAAGAACGGTGAAATAAAATGACAACTTGTATTTAACCGAAGGTGCTCATCATCTCACCTGCCAATCGTGGTATGTAAGAACAATTCTATCGAATAATATTATTTTATGTGTTGTAATTTTTCTTCTTAAAACCCTTAAATCTAACTCCGCAAAATTTTCATTCTATATTTTTCAGAACCTAAAAGTCCATTAACCGTGGACGCACAAGCACTCGAAGTCGACTTAAAATTTCTATGTAAGCAGTGAAGGAAAACAAAGTAATGGGCTTGTTGAGAATGTAAAGTACATTAAGAATACGTGTGAACATGCATTAAAATACTAGATCACTCACTACTCTCTCATAAAAATATTTTCGTAATCTAATACATGTAAATAAGTAACATGGATGAATTGTTGTGCCATGAACATGCTATCCTAATTACCTTTTTTCAAGAAGTCTTTTTAGTAACATATTTAATATATTTATCTACAATATTACTATTATTGACGCCGCCAACATGTGAAAGACAATGTGAATAGAAAAAGTTTACATACTTTGGTATGCAAATGCACTAAGATCGCGAACTAAAAATATATGTACCGTCAATAAAACAGGCACAACTCGGCTGATATCGAAACTAAGCACATTCAAATGAAAGTGCTAACTTGCACTTGAATTGCCTGATTTGCAAATTTATGTACGTGTGCAAATCTGCTTCGTTTTAAATTTGTTGGTCTGTCTTAAGTCTCAATACTGGCCTCTATATGACCCATAATATAATAGTTATTATTATTATTTACCTATGAAATTGCCGTTCTGTAGTACTGGCCATTTCAAATCAAAATAATTTATATCTGGCTAAGAACTCTAATTACAAATTTATTTTATTTTAAAAACATGGAATTTTTTTTTCAAAATTCAAGGTTTACATGTGTACTGTGAAGAAACAAACACAATGATGGACAAGCCCGCACGTCTTCAGCCAGTTTGTCAATCGCTATTCCACGCTGCTCTTGTACGACAGCGCGCGACCTCATACTGCAAAACAAATGATCTTCAAGTTATAAGAGCTGGGGTTGGAAGCTCTTTATTATAATATAAAATTATAAATAAGCTAATTATTTTCAAATGTACACAGACCTAAGACGGTTTACTAAACCACCTTGTGAATATCTATGTATATAATATTGTTAAATGAATTCCTATATTACACGAGCCACATCAACTCTTCCGTAAATATGTAAAAGTTTCTAAGAAAAAGAAAGTAGTACTGTACGATATAGTTACTGAGGTACAACTATTTATTACTATAATATTAAAAAAATAACTTTTAATATATAGTTTATGTTATTAAATTTATACAAAAGCAATGACAGTTTTCTTATTTCATCTCATTTAGCTATTCCCGTTTCGAATTACTTTTAAACATTTTTTTCATTTCATTTTTCTATACTGAAACGGAGGACTGAATTAGGTTTTCTAGCCAGGATTAAAAGTAAAATAAAAATCTTAAGAGGTTTTTATAACTTAAATCTTTTAAACCGTTTACGGCTATAAATAGTTTGTTGTTAAATGAACAAATAAAGAAATATCTAATTATTGAGAACATTTCAATAGGTAAATTAACGTAATTTATGAAAAATGTCACCACCTCAAAATTTCATACACAGAACAATTTTAATACTGTACACCTTTATAAAACAGTTAAGGATTTTAAAATATGTTAATATAATATAAAAAGACTGAAATGGCTACACGTCATATTTCCAACGAATCTTCACGATTAAATGACCGGATATCATCTAACTTTTATCACTGCTTTGTTCACGTCTATAAACGTAGTTCTATAAAAAACTACTTAATTAAATTTTGAGGAGACGAAAGACTCTCAAAGGTAGACAGACACGTAAAGCGTTAGGTTAGTCACAAATCCGATAGGTTTATTTTAGTAAGTAATGATTAGTTTATTTTAGTAAGTAGTTAGTGGGTACGAATTAACTAAACATGTGGAAAATCAATAACGTTTATCAAAATTAAAGTTCCTCTTATGATAATTATTTGTTATAAAAACAAGGGTTGTTTAAAATATGTATGCTAGTTTTTTAAATAACTAATAATAATTTTTTGTCGGAAAGAAACTTTTTGACAGCAAATAACAAAACCAAAAATAAGCTATGATGGGTACGAAGACGCCAAGTGAAGTGTATGAAGCGAGAAGCGATGTTAAGTGGATTTAAAAGCAAAGTAATAATTACAAAATTATTGTGTGTATTTTGCTTGCCTCCTCTTTATGTATTAATAAAAACGTTTTGTTTTAGGGATTCAACGGTTTTACCGTATACATGAAAGAAAATACATAAAATAATACATTTATAAATAAAAGTACTTGTTGGAGTGCTTACGACGCCTTAAAGTTGTTTTTTTTGTTCTTATAAGTTGCAGAACGAATAGTTTGGAATACGTTTTTACATGCATTTCGTATATTATATTAAAACGGATCGTTGCAAAGAACGTATTTTTTGGATATAGCAATAGGACGTATGAGTATAACTGTCGCCTCCGAGTTGCTTTTTTATTTATTGTTATAAAGGAATTTGTCGCTGAGCGACCACATCGTCCCGTTTTGATTACAGGGAATTGCTTTCAATGAAACATATACTCGTACATCTATACATACAAATAAAATTGAATTATCTGTAATATTGAAATAATTGGCTTCTAGGCTTAAGGGGTTAAAATTTTTTATAAAAATTTAGTTTGTCTATCTGTCTGTGCGGACTAATATTAGGAATGGGTGAAATGAGTGTGAAGAAACTTTACAAGGCGCAAGTTTAGCCTCACATGGAATACTGTTCTCACCCTGGGTTGGGGCTTCCCACTACCAGCTCCATCTACTTGACCGCATCCAGCGAAGAGCGGCTCGAATCGTCTACGACCGAGTTTTTTCTGATCGGCTCAATTCTCTGGCGCTCCGAAGGATGTTGCATCACTTTGCATTGTCTATCGCATCTACCATGAAGAGTGCTCTGAGGAATTGTTCGGATTAATTCCAGCCACCAAATTTTACGAACGCACATCGCGATAAAACTCACGATACCATATACACCATAATATGGATGCTTGGCGGGCCGCTGTCCATTTTACTAGGAGTTTTCTTCCTCGTACAATCTCTTTGTGGAATCGCTTATTAACAGCAATTTTTCCAGATCGATATGGCTTAAGGACCCTCTAATAAAAGAGCTTATTCCTTTCTAAAAGACCAGCAACGCACCTGCCATTCCCCTGGTGTTACAGTTGTTCATGGCCGGCGGTAGTCACTTAACATCAGGTGAGCAACATGCTCGTTTACCCAGTCTTCTATAAAAAAAATATTAACAGATAGAGAGCATTGATAGAAGGGATCTAGTCTATATTTTATCCGAAAAATTAAAGATTTCTTTTGTAAAATAGTCGTTGATTAACTTAAATATAAATAACACTATAATAATAGATCCTATCCTGGCGAAGTTTGTGTGGGTTGCTAGTACATAATAAAATATATAAATATATTTATTTAAAAAAAAGAATTTAATAATTTATTTTAGCGAGGCAATTAGTATTTCAAAAAGTCAAGCAGATGTTTATAATAGATCTATAGATTGCACGGCACATACAATAATTAATTTAAGATTATTTTAAATTAATAAAAATGTCCTCCTCCTCCTAAGGAGGACCTAAGCATAGTGCTGCTCAATGACCTCAATAGTGTTTCCCAACGGATAGGTCTTAAGATGAACATGGACAAAACTAAGATCATGTTTAATGTCCATGTCATACCTATGCCGGTAATTGTTGGGAACACTAAGCTCGAAGTTGTTGACGAGTATGTTTACCTGGGACAAATAGTCCGACTAGGTAAGTCCAACTTCAACCGAGAGGTCAATCGACGGATTCAACTCGGTTGGGCAGCGTTCGGGAAATTACGGCACATCATCTCGTCAGGTATACCTTAAACCTTGAAAACGAGACTGTACACCCAGTGCGTGTTGCCAGTGATGATATACGGAACTGAGACGTGGTCCTTCACTGCTGGCCGGATGAGGAAGCTAAAGGTCGCTCAGCGAGCTATGGAGAGGGCTATGCTCGGAGTTTCTCTGCGTGATAAACTTAGGAATGAGGATATCCGCAGTAGAACCAGAGTAACCGACATAGCCCAACGGATTAGTAAGCTGAAGTGGCAATGGGCTGGCCATATAGCTCGAAGAACCGACAACAGATGGGGAAGAAAGGTTCTCGAGAGGCAGCCTCGTACCGGTAGGCAAAGTGTAGGGCGTCCCCCCACGAGATGGAGTGACGACCTGGTAAGACATGCAGGAAGTCGATGGATGCAGGTGGCTCAGGACCGTGCTTTGTGGCATTCTTTGGGGGAGGCCTATGTTCAGCAGTGACTTGTGAAGGGCTGTAATGATGATGATGATGATGATAATAAAAATGTATGTGTGGAGTTTTTAAAGTAGTGCTTGAATAAATAACACTCGTAGTCGTAGTCGTAGCAGGAAAGTTGGCCGTTTGCCAATGAGTTGAACTAATTTGTCTTCAGTACCTCTTTGAAAATGAATTTATAGCTAAATTAGAATAAAAAACAGGTTGCTCAGATAACATTAACGTAAGATTTTTATTCCAGTCTCAAAATCTCTGCATTGTTAAATAATATATTTTTAAAATAAACACATGTGATTTTTCGACGTCTGTGAATTTAACTACGTTGATGCATTCACTTGTACAATTTCTTTTAATCTAGATAATGCGGATTACTTTCTGTTTACGAGTATTTATCAAGGAGACAATGTACAGCGTGGCCTAGAGGCCAAAATTCTCGATTATTTTGACGAAAGCCTTCGTAGCGTTCCTCTACTGAAGCATCTATAAGCATTACACCATGGAGCAAATACAAAGAGGAGGTGTTGTAATTAGATTTCACTATGTAACAACGCGTGGCAATTTGCGTTGGATGAGGGGATGTTAAGCCCCGCCCACTTTGCTATTTTGCTTCTACCGATAAATAGTAAAACTACTAGCATCGTTCCATATCGATGTTGTAATGTAGTTTAGCTACTTTGACGATAGATGGTGACCTGTTCACAAAATTATTATAAAAACTATAAAAATAATACTTTGTTGATTAAAATTCTTTAGGAGTGAATGCAAAGCAAATTTCAACACCTTCGTATGATTATTTTACTAATACTGAGTTCTACGTACCTAAACATTTTTAGTTCCCATGACACAAATATGATGAAATATGAATATATTTAATCAAATTTGAAAGCCGACACAAATATTTTTCTAGAACCTTTTTAATATATATTTTATTTCTCTCCATAGCATCTGAGTTCAGCTCAACTGAGAAGTTTTTACACGATAAAATACAACACTTCATCCTTTTCTTCTTAATACTACGAAAATACACCGATTTTTAACACATAAGCGCACATGAAGAACGCTGACAGTATACTTAGTAAAGCCACGCCCACTGTCATGACGTCAGGACCTAGTTAGAATCGAAGTGCACAATTGCTTATACCATCTCTTCTTTGTATTTGTTCCATGCATTACACCTAGCACGAGTAGATTAGGTACAAAATATGGTATACTAAGGCTTAGTCTGTGGCCTGCCTGTAGAACATTCGGTGGGGGGGCGCGGCGTAGGTCACATTCGGCATATATTTTTGGCGGCACTAACCCAGTGTAAGCCCTTGGAAAGGTCATAAAATATTTTTTATAGTAGAGGGGACAAACGAGCATTAGGCTCACCTGATGGTAAGTGACTACCGCCGCCCATGAACAACTGCAACATCAGGGGAATTGCAGATGGTCCCTGAGTCGTCTCGGTTCGGAAAATTGCTGTTGGTAATCGATTCCATAAGAAAAATGTGCGAGGAAAAAAACTTCTTTTAAATCGCACAGTGGTGGACCGTCAATCATCCAGATGGTATGGATGGTATCGAGAGTTTTTTCGCGATCTGCGATGGTGAAATTGAGTGACGGGAATTAGTCCCAACAATTCCTCAGAGCAATCCTCGTGGTAGATGCCAGTGAGTCAAGCTGATCGGAAATAACTCAGTCGTCGACAATTCGAAAGTCTCTGCGCTGGATCCGGTCAAGTGGAAAGAGCTGGCACTACATATTTATATATTTTGACAATATTTAATGAAATTTAAAATTATTCTAAGCCAAGCATTCACATTTTGCTTTTTTAAGCAATGCTTCGGGAAAGTTAGGGGAGAATTGAAAAATGTTGTAGTCAAAAAAGAAACAACAGTGAAATGTTTCTCAAAATTTATGAAAACTTCTTGATCAGATTGATTTGAATTACTGATAATTTTCAAAAATTCGAGTTGCGTGGTTTGACCTTGCCCGTTTCACTTTTAATTATAATCCACGTCATTTTAATTTTATTGGATGCACTTTTAATTTTGTTGCTTAAATCTAAAGCCTTAGTTATGGAATAAGTCGATACGCCTCGCCCCTTTGTAAGCTTGTCGTTGAGTACTACATAGTATGTTTACTTATTTAAATAAATATACGCAGCATTTACCGCTTATACGTAGTGTGTTGTATGCTACGCTTGTTTGCGACCTGTAAAAGTTATCATCTAAGATGAGTCAGGAGACATTAATTTAAAAGCAATAAACGACGAAAAGAAAACGAAAATAAACAATAACGAAACAATAAAAAAAGCAATAAATACTTAATAACTTAAGCTCAAATAATACATTATGTGAATTTGAGCGCCGGCGGATTGTTGCTCCTGTTTTATCGTTTAAGCCAGATTAGACAAAGATTTTGTATTTTGGACACGATTTGACGCTCAAGAATTGATAGTTCTTGAAATAGTATTTGCTCTGTAAAAAATATGTGCATTAATGACATACTCAACAAATTTCATAATAGATTTGAAGTACATTATTTTTTTTATGGGATAGGGTGACAAACGAGCACACATTCCACCTGATGGTAAGTGGTTGCTGTAGCCCATAGACATCTACATCTATCCTCAATAAAGGCTCAAGATTTTTCGTATTATAAAAACATTGGATGACTGTGTTCTACTTCAAGATGACATGGATCGTTTATCTTCCTATTGTCTTGAAAATAAATTAATTCTTAGCCTACCTAAATGTAAATCTATAATATTCACTAAAAAAGCAATATAACTAAATTCACATATTCTCTTTGTAATAATCCTCTTGAGAAGGTCTCGCTTATTAAAGACCTTGGCGTGTTCTTTGATTCCAAACTTCATTTTGATTACCACATTAACCACATTATCAACAAAGCCTTGCAACTTTACGGTTTTGTCATGAGAACATAACATATAAACATAAACACTCACGCCTGTCACCCAGAGGGGTAGGCAGAGACTACGGACTTCCATTTGGCGCGATCCTGACACACCTCTCTCGCCTCTTTCACATCCATATATCTACGCATACACGCTCGTCGGTTAAGGGTACTCCTAATCTGGCCCATTTTCAATGTATCGCCGATCTGGTCGATAAACCTTCGTCTAGGGCGTCCCTTCCCGACCCTGCCGTTCACTTCTGCAACATAAATTTGCTTTGTCACTCTTTCCTCGTTCATTCTTTCTACGTGACCAAACCACCGAAGCATTCCTTTCTTAATCCTTGTCACAACGTCATCTTGCAAACCACACTTTTCTCTTATTACACTATTTCTCACCCTGTCATTCAGATTCAGCCCTAGCATACTCCTTAAGGAACGCATTTCTACAGCATTTATTCTACTCTCATGCTTCTTCTGCCAGACCCAACTTTCACTACCATACATTAAAGTCGGTACTAACACAGCATTATGAATTGCCATACGTGCCTTAGTTGACACATTCTGACTCCTCACAATAGCGTGTAGAGCCCCATTCACTCTATTTCCTGCGTTCACTCGTCGTTCTATATCCTTATCATATCTACCAACCCTGCTAAATAAACATCCCAAATATACAAACTCATCCACTTGCTCAATCAACTCCCCTTCTACTCTTATTTTACATAAAGTTTTACTTTCTTCTCTTTCAAAAACCATCACTTTCGTCTTACTTGCGTTCACTTTCATACCCCTTTCTTTCAATGAACAATTCATTAAAGTAACCATCATTTGCAACTCGGCCGCCGACGATGCAAATATGACTTGATCATCGGCGTACAAAAGGCATTTGACGGTTGACTCACCCATTCTCAACCCACATTCTTCAACTTTCAAAGTTTGCAAACAACTGTCCATAAATAGGTTAAACAGCCACGGGGAAGCCACACATCCCTGTCTGACACCTTTATGAATGCCAAACCAGTCCGAGTAGACCCCGTTGATCCTGACACAAGCACTAGAGTCCCTATAAAGAGACCTTAATGCCTGTATCAAGCCAGCGCTCAACCCAAATGAGTTCAGTGTTTGCCATAACACGTTCCTGTCCACTCTGTCATAAGCCTTTTCCAAGTCTAAGAACGCACAAAAAACTTTCTGGTTTTTAGCCAAAAACTTCTCCGCTATCATGCGCATGGAAAAGACTTGATCCGTACACCCCATCCCCTTTCTAAATCCAGCTTGCACATCCCAAATTTTTCCTTCAGTTTCTTCCATAACTCTTTCAATTAACACCTTAGCATACAGTTTACCCACAATGCTAAGCAAGCTGATACCACGGTAGTTTTTACAGTCCTGCTGCGACCCCTTTCCCTTATATATTGGGACTATAACGGCTTTGCACCAGTCTTCCGGTACCCGTTTCAGTTCCCAACATAAATTAAACAAGGTGTGCAGCAGGCCTGCAACCACACCCTCACCAGCCCTTAGCGTTTCGAGTGATACTCTATCATATCCGGCTGCCTTACCTGCTTTCATGCTTTTCATTGCTTTCATTATTTCATCTACACTTATCTCCCTACTATCCGGCTGCCTTACCTGCTTTCATGCTTTTCATTGCTTTCATTATTTCATCTACACTTATCTCGAACTTGTAAGCCATTTAAAAATCTGGCACTTATCTACTGCTTTATAAATCTCTTATAAGACCTCAATTGGAATATGCCACACAAGTTTGGAATCCCTTTTACCAAAGGTATCGTGATTTAATAGAATCGGTTCAAAGTAAATATTTACGTTCTGTAAACTATAGATGTTACCGTTCTTGGTCCTCTTATGATAATCTCTTGCATAATTATTCTTTAACAACTTTAAGTAATAGGCGATTGTTGCATGATTGTATTTTTCTTTATAAAATTTGTCGTAACTTTTTCGATTGTCCTCAATTTGTTAATTGTATATACCTTCGTGTACCAAGTCGCTCTCAAAGAATACGAAACACTCACGTGCATCGTTTGTTTTTTCTTAATCTGTGTAAAACAAATGCGGGCAAGCGTTCGCCTTTGCGTCGCATAATGGAACTGTATGACAACAGCTTCTCCGATGTAGACTTATTTACCATGTCACTACCTCAATTTAGGAAAACTATAAAGCTTGTATTGAATAAATTGTAATTTTTCTTTTTCTTTTCTTCTAATGTTATAACTTTAATCAAAATTGTTTTTTTTTTCTTTCCTAGTAATACATGTAACATTTATGATTTTGCTGTTAACGGCTAGGTATATCTTTGCCTCTTGTTTTATTTTTGTGTTATATGTGCCTTTTAGCGTTTTAATTACTACGGTATTTTTGTGGATAACGGTGTTGGTTGTGTAATTAGCTAATCTGTTTATATATGATTTGAATTGTAATTTTTATTATACAACTGTTTGTTGTCCTTAATAAAACAAAAAAAAAAGATGCAGATGCGTTGTCACCCGTGAGGACTAAGATGGAATGCCTCTTTGCCAGTAAATAGGGTCTCCGGTTCTCTACACTCACCATACGAATCACAGCAGCGTTAAGCTGCTATTTTACACTGGTTTTCTGTAAGAGCGTGGTCCTTCCCCGGTCGAGCCGACCCATTCGTACTGCAACTATACTACTAATATAGCTGCAGTATGGCTCTACCATCTAAAATGTAGTAATAGTAATCCAGTTACGTGTAAGGTTACAGGTATCTAAGTTTTAACTTATTTACGTTATTTTGGTATAAAGATGCTGTGTTTGTGCTCAGCATTTTAATGACAAAGTCGTTAAAATGCTGAGCACGTTAAAAATGCCATGGATCTAATTTCTCGTACCAGCAAGAATATTTTATTTTGCAGTAAGTTCTTTATACTTTTGACCACATTATTAATATAAATACTTTAGTGTTACGAAAGTAACGAATCTTTGAATTTTAGCGAGTGTATTTATAAAATACGAGTACTCTTGTTACCAACATGATTTTGTTCTTAAAATTAACAACGAAATCGAAAAGTTTTTAAAAATTATTTCTGCGTATCTGATACTGCACGAAATGTAAATGTACAACCAATTGCACAACCAGTGCGTGTTGCCAGTGATGACTTACGGATCTGAAACGTGGTCCTTCACTGCTGGCCGTATGAGGAAGCTCAAGGTCGCTCAGCGAGCTATGGAGAGGGCTATGCTCGGGGTTTCTCTTCATGATAAACTTAGAAATAAGTATATCCGCAGTAGAACCAGAGTAACCGACATCGCCCAACGGATTAGTAAGCTGAAGTGGCAGTGGGCCGGCTATATAGCTCGAAGAACCGACAACCGATGGGGAAGAAAGTTTCTTGAGTGGCAGCCTCGTATCGGTAGGCGAAGTGTAGGGCGACCCCCCACGAGATGCAGTGACGACCTGGTCAGACATGCAGGAAGTCGATGGATGCAGGTGGCTCAGGACCGTGCTTTGTGGCATTCCTTGGGGGAGGCCTATGTTCAGCAGTGGACTTATGAAATGCTGTAATGATGATGATGAATGATGATACTGCACGAAAATGAATCGTTCAGAATATTTAAATATATTATCATATCTTATTTCAAACAGTTTAAATCATCAGTTTACCATAACGAAAATCCCCTTATCATTCTTTCTCATATATACATTGTGAAATCACATATATTCAATTGAAACTATTGTAATTTAAAATTTTTATTTTACTCAACATAATCTCACTGTTTGCCAATTCTGTTTCTATGCTAAAAAATTAATCAATTTTGTAGTCGACTATCAGAGTCAAATACATTTAGCGATATATATTTATTCAAATATCTAAAAAATTTAACAAAAAAAAATTGCTCTATGATTATTCAATAAAGACGGAGACAAAGTTAAAAGAAGTAGGAGGAAAAATATTTTCATTTAATTTATATTCAAATTATATCGAGAAAAGAATACTTCAAGTTGTTCAAGTAATTTAAATTTCAAATTACTAATAATCGTCGTAAAAGTCGTTCCTAATAATTTTCTATTAATTCTTAATATTTTATAGTATACAGATTTACTTTTAAATGTACATATCTCCACCAGATGTATCTATACATATATCTGGAGCATTATATTTCTTCAATATAAAGTTTCTATATAATTTCAATATAAATGTTGTAATATAAAGGCTATAAAATTTCTGCTGCACTTAAGCCTCTCCCGCTGTAGCAAGGATTTGGCAAGTGACGCTTAGCAACAAGTAAGTGTGGATGAATAAATGTTGAAAAAAATCATAATTTTAAAACTACAAAAACACAACAAAAAAAAAACAAATGGAGTAATTCGGGTAACCCTGGCGGTGTTCTTTCTCTGGACTTTCAGTGACTTTTCTTTTTGTGGGACATAATATATTTTTAATATTTGTAAAAGCACTAAAAGAAAGTAAGCGAGATACTCTCAAATTCGTAGAATTTTATGAGGCAGCAGTAGTTCTTTGGGACGTGAGGCTCAAAGAATACAATTTATTCATTCATTCATTTATTTAATACATTAAATTTATTAATTACACATTACATTACGGTACAATCGTAAGTTTATAGAAACTTTACCGTGTACCGGTAAAGTTTCTATAAGCTTATAATTGTACAAGGATGCCAGAAACGCGGTGTCGCAGCGCATGGCGAGAATCTTGAGATGGACGGTGTTACTATAGAAGAGGTTAACAGCAAAATTAACAATATTCGAACGACATACACCCAAGAAAAATAGAGAAAATAATATTAGATGCTCCCATTTCATTACGACGATCCGGGAGCGAGTCCAAATTCTCCTTTTGCGGGTTTTTCTTTTCTTTACTGGTTTTAGCTCTTGTATTAAAAAGTCTGCGATAATTATTATACTGTCTAGTAACAAATCTGTCTCGTCAGACATATTTAACAGGTGTATAGTATAGTGACATATTGTTATTCTCGAAGGACGGTAAAAATGAACAAACTGATCCAAGTCAACTATGTACGTGTCAACCGGTATCAAAGTGAACCTTGATCAAAGCGATATTGTCAAAGTTACTTTGTCAAAGCAGACTTTGACAAAGCAAAGACATGTCGACGCGGCTTAACACAAGCATTTTAAGATAAACGAAATGATTAATAATATATTAACCTTTGAAGCATTTCAAGTACTTTTTTATGAAAAAAGTGAGGCGATCGCTTATTCTGTGAGCTACTCCAGCTAACTTTTTCAACTTTTATAACAACAAAATATTACCACTTTTGTTACACCTATAAACATAATTTTTTTACCCACAGTGTAAATTTATCACCAAGAAAATATAAATATATCAGCATTCGTAAACTTTATGTACAAAATATAAAAGCTCCAAGTAAAACCTCATTGTTGAAGAAGCACAGGCAGTCAGCGTTTGTCTGAATATTTTAAAATAATACTTTGTATTTTTTAATAAAATGAAGAAATAAAATATTCATTGTTAAAAATTAAAATACGACCACATAATAAGTCTCATTACTTATGTTTTAGGATAATTTTAGGGTACAGTTATTTTACGTTCTCGTAAAAATATTGCAGTGCAGTTCTCTTTGTGTCGAAATATGACAATTTTTATAAAACTTAATTGACCAACGAACTATCAGTCCACCTTTTTTTTTATAGGATAGGGTGACAAACGGGCACACAGTCCACCTGATCGTAAGTGGTTACTATGACCCATAGACATCTACATCTATTCTCAATAAAGACTCAAGATGCAGATGCGTTGTCTTTTTACTTTTAGCGAACGACCTTGAGCATTCGGTCCGCCGACTCTCGCTACAATATAGGTATCGCGTAAGGAATATACTAGACGCCACCTGCTGTGCGAACGTCGTATTATTTTTTCAACATCAATAAACTATTTTATGGAAATACACACGGCGTACAACCATAAATGTATTTTAATTTTTATTCGGTATATTAGTTGCATTATTAAGAATTATGTATTCTCATATATTATCTAATTATGAAATTTTATAATTAATTATTTATTAAAAATGAAGCATTAAAAATTGTGAGTTTCAAAGATACCTACTCACCATAGGTAAATAGATAGATTGATCACCTTTTGTGCAAATATTTGGTGCAATAAAGAATAAATAAATAAATAGGATGTTTAGCAAATGTGTTTTTGATTATTGTTAATTTTTACGTGTCACGCATTAAAATGTAACATTCCTACCTACTAATTTTTGAACTGAGCACCTTGTAACTTAGCCTGCTTATTACTTATGCTGGCTGACATTATCCTCACCCCAATGATTGATGAGGATGAAAAAAAATATGTCTGTTTTTATTTTTATTCAATTTTATTTCTACATACGTAATTATATTTATTTATACATAAGGGTAACTTTAATAAAGGTAATACAAAAATCAACAAGAAGTATAAGGGTAATAGGTAAAGTGACCATACGTCCCGTTTTGAACGGGACTGTCCCTTTTCTCGGTTACCTGTCCCAGTGTCCCCAAACAAAGCTCCGGGATACAAAATTGTCCTTTACTTTAATGTCACCTAATTTTACACCCAAACAGTTATCTTTCAACTTCTGTAAACAGCTGTCGAGATACGGTATGAAAAGCCAGGAAGACATGACACAACCCTGTTATACGCCCGTTGGGACGCTAAACATGGGTGACAGGTCATGCCCTACCTTTACAGTCTTTACAGTCACAGTAAAGTGACTGCACAGCCCTTAGCAATCGACCATCCACACCATACCCCAACAACAGTTCCCGCATTTTCTTCCCTACAACCTTATCAAATGCTTTCTCAAGATCCACAAAAGCACAAAAAATCTTCTGGTTTGCAGCCAGATGCTTCTCCGTGATCATGCGGAGAGAAAACATTTGATCCGTGCATCGTCTTACAGGTCTTAATCCGCATTGTGCCTCCCATAGAAATCTTTCCGATTTCTCTTACATCCCACGTGTCAAAACCTTCGAGTAAACTTTACTTGCTAAACTGGTCAAGCTGATCGCCCGATAGCACCCGCAGTCAAAATGTGAACTTTTATGTAAAGGCACAATGACTGCGGATCGCCAATCATCCGGGACATCCCCCGTCCGCCAGCACAAATTGCACTCAGTAGATGAAAGCTGTCCCAAACGCGAGGCCCACCATACTTGACCATTTCATCAATAACTCTGTCTAGTCCTGCAGGCTTACCACATTTCAAAATTCGAATCGCACGTTAAATCTCTTTCATACTGATGATCTCAGTGTCATCGAGGTCCAGGTCTGGCGTACCAGTCACAGCGTCACCCCCGGATCCCTCACTAAGATCATCGCACGCATACATTTCTCTATAAAATTCGCTCCATCGCTGCATGACGTCCGATTTTTCTGAGAGGACGTCATTGGTTCTCGAAAGCACTTTGTTCATTTTTAAGGCCGTCGCACCACTTCGGGTCCTTCTAACCTCTTTCCAGAAGAGTTTGGAGTTCTCCTTAAAGTTGTGCGACAACCTTTCGTCAGCTTCCATTCTACACATTTCACGCACTTCCTCAATCAATGCTTTTGTGTGAACTTTCTGCAGCTTATATATTTCTTTCATCTTCTCTCTCATATCCTTATCATTACAAGAGTCCAAGTAGTCTAGCCATGCTTTCTTCTTCTTCTTTTCAGCTTCTTTCACTTCATCATTCCACCATGCATCTCTTCTTTTACTACTACCTATTTTTATCGTTCCACACACTTCTTCCGCTGCATTTACCATTCCATATCTAAGGTTTTGCCATGTTCTTTCCACACATTCTTTTCTGCCATCGATGGTGTCAAGCTTTTCGGCTACCCTCGCATGATATTTGTCCCTAGTATCCCCTTCCTGAAGTTTCCAGCTTCGGATGCGACATACCGACTGTGGTTCTGTTACTGCCGTCCGGTAGCGCCAACCCCCGAAAAGACCCCTAAATCTAGTAATCACTAGATAGTGATCCGTTCCCAGGTCAGCACTTCTGAACACTCGCGTATTCATCACCTGTTTTCGCAGTCGGTCATCCACCAGGAACAAATCGATCATACTTCTCTCATTCTTTCTTTCTCTAGTGTACATATGGATTTTCTTGTGATTAAACATAGTGTTTTTCACAATGTGACGAACCCCCCACCCCATCTTTTTTCTTTTCTACTATATATCCACTTATACTTGTATTTCTTTAGAATCTATATCTGTAAGATATATAAATATATCTAATTTACGTGACCAGTTTATCTTGATCTTTCTAAAGGTTTAAATATAGGCCGTTTAATAAATTTATGGCGTGATCGTCTTAGTTAGGACCCTTTTTTACGTTGTGTTTGTATAGTAACATAGTTCTTTTAGGTGTATCTTGGAAGAATGAATATTCACGAGAGCAATCAAAAGCTGTTGGTAGAGTCTTATAAGCTAAAGAACGCCGTTCACGAAGACAGAGCTCAAAAAGGTTAAGAACAATAATAAATTGTCCCTATTCCACTTGTATCTGGTTCACAACAGTCAATTCCTTATTAATTAATCCCTTGCCGCTTGGAACAGGCTCACAATATTTATATCATATACCAGCTGCAAGGGCTTCGCTCTCCCACATTTAAAAAAAAATGTGGAGGAGGTACACGGCTCCGCACACGCCGCGCACTGTGAGCGCCAACAATTTTAATGCGCTACCCCCGAAGGGTACGCTAAGTTGGAACTGGACCGTAGTCCACAGCAAAATAACTGGCGAACCAGTAAAAGAGGACTTGGCCCCTTGACAGTGCGTAAGCACAAACATCGACCGCATGTCAATGCGTGTAAACGCCATACAGAATACGATCAAATCCAGCCACAGTGAATGTACGTCACACGAGTTAGGCAACAATAGGCATACTGAACATAAAAAGCCCTCCGTGAGCGCCACCACCTGCCAGACCGCCGTTTCTGCAGACGTGATATAAGTGTAAGGCATCACCACCAATTGCATGGTCAGCACGGCCAATTGGTCGCAGAGCGTGTCATGAGTCTACCGCTCACCTCAAAGGAATGGGGTCCCACGTTGTGCGGCTTTCAGCCGCAGCCTTGAGAGCCTCCTCAGATTCTCCCTCCAGCTACCACCCGCATGAGGTCGACACATATGCTCCACCAACCAATACAATGGCAGATATAGCCAAATAGGCAGTTATAAGATAATATTAATAATTCGCCATCAGAAAGGGTTTGTGTCACTGACGTTGAGTATATGCATTTTTCGATCATGTTTGTCTCACCCACCAACAAGTTGCCTTCAATCTCTCAAAGGTAGGAACTTTATAGAGATATATTATTAAGTTGTTATATAAAACATCATGGAGGGCAGACAGTCTGCAGCCCCGAAATGAAGGGACCCGACTTGGGCAAAGCTACTTAGGTTGTGAGTCAAACCAAGACGCAGAGAGCGCCATTGAGAATAGCGACCCGCCAAACAACCATCGTAGAGACGCAATGCTGCAGAATGCAACAAGCATCAATACGACTATCGTCGGGCTTACAACATCCCATACAGTCCCAGCAGTCATCACCACCCGCATACCTCCATCGACCAGAACCACAAGATGTGTCGAATCAGGTGCAGCACACCCGCAGATCCATCACAAGACACAATACTGCAAGTAGCAGTAAGCATCAATGCAACTATCATACGGATGGCGCCCCCTCACAATACACCCACATGATCCCTATCGACTTTGGTAACAAAATTGATAATGTTGTTAACTAAAAATACCACCAACGTATCATAGTAGCACGGTACTAAGACGTCTGTAGCCAAAACTCCACGTGTCATAGCGCTATTGCACTAAGACATGAAGTTGAGTATGCTTGCTGCACTTAAAAGTACTACAAACACACTCACCCTAATCCGAAAGATAGCCGACGTATCATAACGCTATGCGCTAAGATGCCGCCCACAAACGGTAGGGGTGTGCGATGTCCACGGGCAAGTCGTATTGCTACAACAAACCCGCTTACCACCAGCACTAAGATGATATGTCTAGGACACATCGGTTAGTGAGTCCAAGTTTACCTCGGTCTCATAGGCTGCGAAGCAACCTACACGCCACTATAATAATCCTTTTCAAGTCCCATTTCTTTCAATATAATGCTTTTACATATTTGAGACCTTCCACATATTTGCTTTATTTCATAGACCATACTACTGTATGTCTTATTCATATGGGACTTCAAGTCATGACTCTGTTATCATAATGCTTATGCATCATAGAGACCTTCTATATTAATGCTTTGGTTCATTAGACCTTACTATGATAAGTCCCTAATATAGGACTAGTCATTGTGCAACCTTAGTACTAGCAGTCGGTCAGCCGACCACCCCATATATATGTACAACCTTGGGTATGTGTCTCCGGCAACGCCCCAATATAAGGGAACATTACAAGAACACGTTCATCAACTTAGAATTTTTTTTTTACAAATGTTATTTATATTTGTTATTGCAATATAATCGCCTTGTATTCATATGATTTGATACATTTTGAACATTTTAAGCAGGTTTTTTTTTAATAAATTTAGAGATTTTTCGCCCAATATCTATTCTACCCTTTCTTTCCAAAATTTTAGAATCCTGTGTTTACAAGCAAATCTCTACTTTTATTTCGAAACATAACCTACTGAGTATATTTCAGTCTGGGTTTCGCCCTGGTCATAGTACCGCTACTGCTTTAATTAATGTTAATGATAATATTAGACAAGGTATGGAAGAAAAAAAGATAACAGTACTGGTACTAGTTGATTTCTCTAATGCTTTCAACACAGTTGATCATGAAATCCTCCTTTCCATACTATCTCACCTGAATTTTGGTCCTACTGCTTTGGAATGGTTTGCATCTTATCTTCGCGGTCGACAGCAGTCAGTCTGTGTGGGGCAAATGTCCTCAGCTTGGGCTGATGTGGATGCTGGTGTGCCGCAAGGCGGTATTCTTTCTCCTATAATATTTTCAATTTTCATAAACTGTATTACCTCCATCCTCGACTGCTCGTATCATTTGTACGCCGATGACCTTCAGCTTTATGTGCAAACTGAATTTGAGGATATACATAATGGGATCAAAAAACTTAACGGCAACTTATCAGCTATCAAAGATTGGTCTACTCCTTATGGAGTTTTGGTCAATCCTTTGAAATGCCAAGCTATACTAGTGGGTAGCTCAAGAATGCTAGCTAAGATTAATCTGGCAGATTTACCTCCTATTTATTATGATAGTATTATAATTCCGTTCAGTAATTCTGTTAAAAATCTTGGCCTACATGTCGACAGCACGTTGAATTGGAGAACCCAGGTTTCAGAAGTGAGTCGTAAAATCATTGCCACTTTACGCTCTCTGTATCGTCTAAAACATTTTCTTCCCACAAAAACTAAAATCATGCTTGTCCATTCGCTCATATTACCCATAATTGATTATGCAGATGTGTGTTACCCAGATCTGTCCCAAGATCTTCTGAACAAACTGGAACGCCTTCTTAACAACTGTATACGATTTATTTTCGGGCTTCGTAAGTATGACCATATTTCGCAATATAGATCTAAGCTAAATTGGCTTACAATCCGTCAGAGGCGCAATTCCAGAATATTGCTTGTTCTTTATTCCATTTTAAATGACCCATCTTCGCCTTCTTATCTTAAGAGTAAATTTCACTATCTCTCCTCATCTCATGATAGGGTCCTACGTTCTTCTTCTAACAACAAAATCTGTATTCCTGTTCACTTCACCGAGTTCTATGGCAACTCCTTCACAGTTCAGGCTACACGCCTTTGGAACTCCTTGCCCGATGACATCAGAAAAACATCCAACAAGTATGTTTTTAAAAAATTGGTCCGTAACCATCTATTGAAGACAAAGCATTTTACTTGATTCATCCATTTGATATGTATTGCTAAACAGACGCATTTGTTCATAGGTATTTGTATGTACTAATTATATATTATGTATTTAAATATGTATATTTGTATGTATATATTTGTATATATGTTTGTATACGTCATATATGTATAGTTTATTTATTAGTAATTTGTATGTATTATGTAGTTAATTATTATTTTGTGTACTGTTATTTTATTCTATATTGTCGCACCTACGTCAAATTCTCACCACTCCATGGGTTGACTGGTAGAGAATGCCTCAAGGCATTAAGTCCGCCCTTTGTATTCTTTTGTTTTAAGGAATGCAATAAAGAATAAATAAATAAATAAATAAATTTTTAGAGGCATTTTATGCGTTTACTAATATTATAATATTCAATATTCCAAATGGATATTTTTGAACTTTATGCTTATTATTTGCATTTAATCGTTTAAATTATAATATCTACGACATTTTTAAATGTCTGTGTAATTAATTTAATTATTATTTATTAATAATAATTATGAGGCGTCATAACAAGAAGACCCTTTTACTTGCATACAACCAGTATAAGCTAGCCAGCATTATTAACCCTTTTATCGCCAAACTTTCCAAGCACCGACTCGTACCCTGGTCGAGCGGTACCAACCCATCCATTCAAATCACCACATACAACAATTCTTTCGTTTCCCCTAACCAAATCTAGAACTTCTCTTACATTCTCCCAAAACTCCTTCAGCTCAGCCCTGGACGACGAAGCTACCGGCGCATAAACAGCCAAAAGGAATAACTTCGTCAGTCCCAATTTTAAGCGAACCCAGAGAAGTCTTGAGTTCACAACCATATATTCAGTCATAACATCGAACAACCAAGACGACAGCAGCACCTCCACTCCCTGGTAGGCGCTTAATGGTAGTAGCTTAGTACCCTAAGTCCAATTTAATGGTAGTACCTTAGTACCCAAAGTCCAATTTAATGGTAGTAACTTAGTACCCAAAGTCCAATTTAATGGTAGTAACTTAGTACCCAAAGTCCAATTTAATGGTAGTAACTTAGTACCCAAAGTACAATTTAATGGTAGTACCTTAGTACCCAAACTCCAATTTAATGGTGGTTCCTTAGTACCCAAACTCCAATTTAATGGTGGTGTCTTAGTACCCAAACTTAATTTAATGATGGTATCTTAGTACCCAAACTCAATTTAATGATGGTATCTTAGTACCCAACTCAATTTAATGATGGCATCTTTGTACCCAAACTCAATTTAATGATGGTATCTTAGTACCCAACACCAATTTAATGGTTGGTATCTTGGTACCCAAACTCAATTTCATGTTAATAATATGTTCCATAACACTCGCCCTTCTCTTTCGGTTTATTTGTTATACGGACTACTTCCATTGCTGTGCCATTTAGGCTTTGAGTAATTTCAATACCTATATTGCGCATTTACAGTATTACTAGTTACCAAATTGGCAATGTACAGAAGTCGTGAAGTGTCCACGATTTTTTGTAAGACTTATATATGCCACGAAAGCAGTAAAATAGTATTTTCATTAAAGGCGATAAATATCACACCTACATGTAAAATGCAACTAAAATTTAGCTAACGACATTGTATTTCGGTTCGAATCGAGAGGAGTGATTAGTAACATCTACTATTTTTCCATCAAAAATCTTTTTAAATGAAAGTTGTGCTAATAGACATATGTTAAAATAAATCATTATTTTATCATTGCTACATAAAGAAAATAAATTTTTGCACACCATAAGCGTGGTAATATGTGAACATATAATTTATATATAATTATTAAAATGATCAGAACAGGGTCAAAACAATAAATAATAATTCATAATCCACAGTTTTTTTCCGCGGGTACGCTAGGAATTAATTTACAATTGCAATGCTAATAGTTGCACATTGCTAACCCATTTTTGATTATATCTTTATACTAAATAGGTACTTATCTTTTTCCTCGTCGCCACTTGTAATGTCTGCTATCTTCTCTAATCACTGTAGTCTAACACAGGCTCGGCACGCACTTTAAACTAAACACTTCCACTTTCGCCCGAGGCTCTCGTGTAACTGACGTGGTGCACTCGAGACAGTGACTTACATATAAATGTATGTTTGTGTATTTGTGCATGGTAAATTATTAGTAAATAAAACAAATAACAATATTTACTGTATACTACATATATGCAAACACTACAGTACCTATGTAGGTATTATGACTAGATAAAAGGTACTTATCTAAATAGTTACCTACTTTTACTAAGTAAGTACTAATACCTACCCGGGCATCATTTAATTACAACCCAAAAACCCTATGAGTATTTTCAACCAAAACGGAGCAAAGTTATGAGCGGCATGTTTTTCGATTGCTAAAACAGGAAAAAGGAGAAACATTTGAGAAGTTTTTGATAAGATTGCGTCAACAGGCTGAAAAGTGTGCATTCGAAAAGCAAGATGATCATTTCATAGATCAAATTGCGGAAAAGTGTAATTCGAAATTGCGCAAGAACCTTATATCTTACAAAACGTGGGAAGAGTTAAAAAAGCAAAAAAGTATATGCTTTTAATCAAATGTAAAGACCAGACAAGACATTATTAGCATATGGTAGTAACTCTCCTTTGGCAATAGACGGTTCATTTGAAACTATACTCGAAGTCGATGGACGAAAAGAACATACAACCATTTACGTGATTTCGGGGGGTACTAGAGACCTGTTTGGTATGAACACAGCAGTCCGTCTGGGTGTCTTAAAACTTGGTATCGGGATAAATCAAGTGGAGAGTACCGATTCCCATTAAAGAGAAGGTTGCAATCAAAATTAAGGAATCACTAAACAGTGATATAATTGAAGAAGTGCAAGGCCCGTCTAAATGGGTTTCACCAATGTTCCAATCATAAAAGAAAATGGTGAATTACGTTTGTGCATAGATATGAGATGTACGAACGCCGTTTTATTGCGAGAGAACCACCCCCTGCCTACTATAGACCATTTTTGCCTAAAATGAAGAAAGCTAAATATTTTAACAAATTAGACAAAAAATTCCTTCCATCAAGTGGAAATTCACTCTGAATCCAGACACATAACGACTTTTATAACCCCCAAAAGATTATATAGATATAAAAGAATAATGCTTGGAATTACCTGCGCTTCCGAGATTTTTCAGAAGATCATTGAAAGGATGCAGATAAACTGTGAAGGGGTCGTCAATTTTATTGATGATATCCTGGTATTCGGGAACAGTGAAGAAGAACACGACGCATGAATAAAGAAAGTTCTACAGGTACTTAGTAAAAACAACGCCGTGCTGAATAGCAATAAATGCATATATAAAACGCAGGATGTGAATTTTCTGGGACACAGGCTTACACATGAAGGAGTAAACCTTTCAACAAGAACGTTGAGAGCATTATGAAATTTAGGGTCCCAAAGACCATAGAAGAACTCCAAAGTTTTGTAGGACTCTTAAACTACATAAAAAAATGGATACCTAACTTGCCTGCCATGACAGAACTTCTGAAGCACCTGTTAAGACAGAAGATGAGCAAAAGGAAGAGCTTGGAAAAACATTGGTCTGGAGAACAAGATAAAGCATTCCAAAAACTCAAACGGATGCTCACGGAAATACAGATTTTAGGGTATTAAGACGTCAGAGATGCAAGACAGGTGATAGCAGATGCTAGCCCTGTCGGACGTGCTATCCTTGTACAAAATGCTACAAATGGCCCTAGAATTATTGCCTATGGTAATCGAACTTTGACAGACTGCGAGCGCAGGTATAGCCAAACGGAAAAAGAGGCACTAGCATTAGTTTGGGGGGTCGAACATTTTAATATTTTTATTTGGAAAGCCTTTTGATTTAGTCACTGACCACAAGCCGCTAGAGATATTGTTCAGGTCTAAGTCAAAACCATGTGCGAGGATTAAACGATGGGTACTGAGGCTACAGATTTATTCATTCAAGGTTGTCACCGAATTTCACACCCAAACAGCTATCTTTCAGCTTCTGTAAACAACTGTCGAGATACAGTATGAATAGCCAGGAAGACATGACACAACCCTGTTTTACGCCCGTTTGGACGCTAAACATAGGTGACAGGTCATGCCCTACCCGCACACAGGCTTTACAGTCACAGTAAAGAGACTGCATAGCCCTTAGCAATCGACAATACACACCATACCCCGGCAACAGTTCCCACATTTTCTTCCTTACAACCTTATCAAATGCTTTCTCAAGATCCACAAAAGCACAGAAAATCTTCTGGTTAGCAGCCAGAAGCTTTTCCGTGATCATGCGGAGAGAAAACATTTGATCCGTGCATCCTCTTCCAGGTCTAAATCCGCATTGTGCCTCCCATAGAAATCTTTCCGATTTCTCTTGCATCCTACGTGTCAAAACTACGACGTCATTAGTTCTCGAAAGCACTTTGTTCATTCTTAAGCCCGTCGCACCACTTCGGGTTCTTCCAACCTCTTTCCAGAAGAGTTTGGAGTTCTCCTTAAAGTTGTGCGACAACCTTTCGTCAGCTTCCATTCTACACATTTCACGCACTTCCTCAATCAGTGTTTTCGTGTGAACTTTCTGCAGCCTAAATCTTTCTTTCATCTTCTCTCTCATATCCTTATCATTACTAGAGGCCAAGTAGTCTAACCATGCTTTCTTCTTCTTTTTTACAGCTTCTATCACTTCATCATTCCATCATGCATCTCTTCTTTTACTACTGCCTCTTTTTATTGTTCCACACACTTCTTCCGCTGCACTTACCATTCCATCCCTAAGGTTCTGCCATGTTCTTTCTACACATTCTTTCCTGCCATCGATGGTGTCAAGCTTTTCGGCTACCCTCGCATGATATTTGTCACTAGTATCCGCTTCCTGAAGCTTCCAGCTTCGGATGCGACAGACCGACTGTGGTTCTGTTACTGCCGTCCGGTAGCACCAACCCGCGAACAGACCCCTAAATCTAGTAATCACTAGATAGTGATCCGTTCCCAGGTCAGCACCCCTGAACAGTCGCGTATCCATCCCCTATTTTCGCAGTCGGTCATCCACCAGGAACAAATCGATAATATTTCTCTCATTCTTTCGTTCTCTAGCATACATATGGATTTTCTTGTGAAAAAACATAGTGTTTGTCACAAGAAGACCCTTTACCTTGCACACCGCCAGTATAAGCTTGCCAGCATCATTAACCCTTTTATCGCCAAACTTTCCAAGTACCGACTCGTACCCTGGTCGAGCGTTACCAACCCATCCATTCAAATCACCACATACAACAATTCTTTCGTTTCCCCTAGCCAAATCTAGAACTTCTCTTACATTCTCCCAAAACTCCTCCAGCTCAGCCCTGGACGACGAAGCTACCGGCGCATAAACAGCCAAAAGGAATAACTTCGTCAGTCCCAATTTAAAGCGAACCCAGAGAAGTCTTGAGTTCACAACCTTATATTCAGTCATAACATCGACCAACCGAGAAGACAGCAGAACCCCCACTCCCTGGCATGCGTGAAGCAAAACGACTGGGACGATTCGATTAAGAGTTACAAATTTTTTGAAAACGGGTTGTGTTTCCATGATAGCATTCTACTTCGTGGAAATAAAATTTTAATACCACAGAAACTCTGCAAGAGTGTATTATATGCTGCATACGAGGGTTATCCAGGTATCGTAGCGATGAAGGGACGCTTGAGATCAAAGGTATGGTAGCCCCATATCGATAAAGACGTAGAAAAATTAGTAAAGGCCTGTAAAGGTTGTACGTTAGTGGGTTTGCCAATCCCAATTGCACCAATGAAAAGACGAGAGTTACCTGCAGCTCCATGGATAGATGTCACAATGGATCTAATGGGACCATTGCCAAGTAACGAGTATCTGTTAGTAGTGGTCGACTACTATAGTCGATACAAAGAAGTAAACAATTACAAAAACATCACAAGCTTACAGATTATTAAAATGGTAAAAGAAATGTTCAGTAGACTTGGTTATCCTATTTCTATCACCGCAGACAATGGTAAGCAGTTCGTTAGTTAAGAGTTTCGATCTTTCTGCAAAGAATGTAACATTAAGTTATTTAGTACTGTACCATATTGGCCTCAAATGATCGGCAAAGTTGAAAGACAAAACAGAGATATTTTGAAACGTCTTCGTATCAGCCAGATCGAGAGGAAGGATTTAAAAGAATGTTTGTGGGAGTATCTTCTAACGTATTGTGTGTTTTTTATTAGTTGATATATCTTTTTAATAAAAAGTAAATAGCTCCTTAAACCGCACAAATAACGACTAGCGCGACATTTTGCTCAACCATGCGCCTTAAACGCTTGAATTGCGAATTTGCGTAATCGTCATTATTTTTTTAATTTTCATAATATATAGCCAATTTTTATAGCTTACTTTCTCCACACATCCCCTTTATTATGTTCAATTTTCATAAAGTTCAAAAATATTTCAGTAGATTTACAGAGGTTCAAGGAAGTTAAAAAGTACTGCAACGTCACCTTAAATTCACGCACATTGTAATATATCGTCTGATTGTCCGATGATGGAAAAAGTGAGGAATTAAATCATGATTTTTAAGAGTTTTAGTTTACTCTCCGGAATATATTCTATGAATACCGAGGTCTGCTTAAGACTTACAAGATTGCTTTCAATCAAATGACATTCACCAATAAGCCTTAACGCCACTCCACTGAGGTTCAACGAAATAAAAGTCATAATTCAAAATAATAGTATTTTAGTCATGTTATAATTATATTTAGCTCCATGCATGATTTAAAAAATGCCGGCTTAAGGAACTAACATTGTGTGAACTTGTGGTTCTTTGAACAATAGGGGTCTTACTAAAAGAATTAAAATTCTAACTTTCCTTTATCGTAAAATTTCACTAGAGGAAATTCTATGAATAATTTAAAACAAGCTTTTGCACTCTACAGCACATTACAAAGAATCTTAATTTATTTTAATTTTTTAACTTGGTAAAGGCATGCTGCAGCTATATTATGGTTGTGGCACGAATATGTCGCTCGACCGGGGTAGGACCACACTCTCACAGAATATCAGCGTAAAATAACTACTAAATGTTGCTGTGTTTCGTATGGTGAGTGTAGAGAACCGGAGACCCCTTTTACTGGAAAAAATGAAATTTTAATCGAACCTTATTATATTAAAAAATCACGTTTTTCATGTCTACTGAAATTAACATTAAAATGCGTGAAAACTATAAATCGCAAGTATAACTGTGAACTTCATATCGAATTGAAACACTTTCAACTAGGAATACTAAATTAGTTATGCACGATATATGAAGTAAAAAAGTTACTCTTGCAAATAACTCAATACAGGTATAATACTTTGAAAACTAAAATTTTAAAAGCATGCGAATTTACTGTACAATTTATATTTATTTTCAACGCAGAAATATTTATAAAAGCAGTTTCAATATTGAAGCCACTATTTAAGGATGTTTATAGAAAATAAAAAACAAACTTGTTTTTGATATGGAATTAGTTTTATAGAAATGTTATCCTTTAAAAAATAAAACATACATACTTTTATTGGCGACTATCAAACATAATGCGTTCAAGTGGAAATAAATCATAGGAAACAAGTACCTAAACTGAGAATCAAATTTGGAAACAGAGTTCACACAGTGGTTTGAACCCCCCCGATAACAAAGATGTTTATTCCTATTTAGAGGAGGATTCGTGGTATCTAAAGGTACTAACTGTCACTAAACTTACTGCCCAAGTTCTCCATGTTACGCTTTCACTATCGTAACATCTTAAAATCTTAAAAGGCATTTAAATAAAACTAATTTTACGGATTTTATCGCGTATATTAACTTATTTTATATTCCCGACGTTTCGGGCCCTTTTCAGCACCCATGGTCATGAAGGATTCCTACCATTTTGTCCGCGAGATTAAAGACCTACATCTGGCAGACAATGAAACTATGGTTAGTTTTGATGTGCAGTCTCTGTTCACATGCTTACCTGTTGAGGACTGCATTTTAATTGTTACTAGAAGACTAGAGGAAAACAACATGCCCGTAGAATATGCAGTATTACTCAGACACTGCCTTACATCTGGCTACCTATTATGGAAGGAGGAGTTTTACAAGCAAGTAAATGGAGTGGCGATGGGCTCACCTGTATCTCCCATTGTCACCGATATATTTATGGAGGACTTTGAGGAGAAAGCCCTGCTTACTTCTCCTGTAAACCCAAGATTCTACAAGCGGTACGTAGACGACACTTTCACAATTCTACCTTTAGATAAAGTAACTGCATTTTTAGACCATCTTAACTCCTTAAATTCTAAAATTCAGTTCACTATGGAGTTAGTGGCAAATAATTCTTTAGCTTTTTAAGATGTGTTAGTAATTCGAAATCCTGATAACACCTTGAGCCACACTGTGTATAGAAAAAAGACCCATACAGATACATATTTAAACGGTGATTTTCACCACCATCTTTCACAGTTAGCTACCGTCTAAATCTTTGTTTCAGAGAGCAAGAGGGATCTGTGACAGTAAACACCTGGCCGCCGAGCTCTAACACTTTAAGCAAGTTTTGCACAACAATAAGCTTTGGGTCCCGCGCCTACGTCACAGTGAACGAGTGAAGCCGGCCACAGTCGAGTGAGTACCTGCTGTACTGCCACATGTCAGAGGTGTTACTAACAAGATTGGCTACATCTTGAAGCGTGCTTCCATTAAAACATACTTCAAGCCGCCTAAGAAGATTAGTCAGTTTTTACCATCAGTCAAGTGTAATATTCCTCTGCAAGATGCAGGAGTGTACAAACTTGATGGTGAATGTGGTCTCTCTTATATAGGATAAACTAAATGATCCATTAAAACCCGCGTTAAAGAACACATAGCTGATGTGAAGAATCGACGTTCCGGGAAGTCTGCAGTCTGTGAATACGTACAGGATCGCCCCCGTCACTACATTAGATTTGATAGACCACAAATGCTCGCTAACGAACACCGATTCCTCCCCAGGATGATTCGCGAGGCTATTGAAATTAAAAAACATCCAAATTTCAATAGAGAAGATGGCTGGGTGCTACCATCTGCTTGGGATCCCATAATTAATAAAATTAAATCCCAACCCAAGCATACAAATGCAAGACTTCATGATACTGTAAGTTCATACTGCGTAGATCGGAACAAAAATTAATAATTGTTAATCTGAAGGTAGCCGTGGTTAACTATGACATTGGGTCGTCATACACCTCAGTCGCCCCCGTGACCATGGGTGTTAAAAAGTGCTCGAAACGTCGGGAATATAAATTAAGTTAATATACGCGATAAAATCCGTAAAATTAGTTTTATTTAAATGTGTAGTATTCGCGTAAATATAAGAAATCATTATCTTAAAAGGCTCTAATGCACTGCAGAGAAATTAATATTATTGTATTGTAATTAAGATGGTGTGCAATTATGAATGGTGGTGATTATATTTATCTAGTTTAACTTTAATTAAAACGGCAAAACCAATTATAATTTTTACAGACAACATATTCATTTCCTACAAAACGTCAAGAATTTCGACAATATTACCCTTCATTCTTCTGCGAAACGATCACACTCAGTGTTTTTGCCCAGGAGAGAATTGAGCTCTATGAGGACACGGGGAACAGGTAATTTGGCACTCGGAACGGTTCTTGTACAGTACTGACGAAGGGTTTTAAAAGAACTTTTAATACATTTTTTGCTAGATAGCAGCTGTATCTGTAGCTATATAAACCCTCAGTAGAAACATAACATCATACTGCGTTGTCGTTCCTATGGATTCTTATGACTTTTTACGGACAATTGTAACTATATATTACTCGTAATACTTCAAATAAAACACAACAGTATTTTGTGTCACATAGTCCAACGTTGGAAGTAATGACTTCAATTTTATATCCTAGAAGCTTATGCTCGAGGCTTAGTCGGTGAATAATCTAACTAGTAGAAACTAAGCTCTTTACCTAGCGTTGGAATATCAGAGGCCAATTTAAAAGTCACTGCTCTAAGCATGTATATATTAAACAAAAGCCATAAAATATTCACAGCAAGACATGGGCCTCTCATATAGTCATTTATCATCACCACAGCATATAAAATACTGAACATAAGCCTTCCCCTTAGATTGTTTCATAGTTGCCTCGGTTGGATTTTGCTATATTAGGGTTTTTCCTATAGTTGCCTCGGTTGGCAGTTTTTATGTCCTGCTTCAGTTTCCCTGTCATCTCTAACGACATGCACGGGACAATATTGGCTAATGGATATTGTTACACTGCCACTACATGGTCTCACATAGTCGGGAGGAAAATTTGCAAAATATGTACGTTGAATATTATACAAATTACTTTTATACAACAGTCATAGACATATTATATTTCCTACTAACAAGAGATACTGCTATTGAGACGTGCTGTTTTCGAGAGTCATTACGAATCGTCTAATTGTAGCCGGTTTTCGAAAAGGCATTAGTACCATAGACCACATACACACCCTTCGAAAAATTGTACAGAAGACAGAGGAGTATAATCTGCCACTTTGCCTTGCGTACGTAGACTATGAGAAAGCTTTTGATTCGAAATTTGGGCGGTGCTGCAGTCTTTTCGGCGGTGCTCAGTTGACTGTCGGTATATCGAAGTGCTGAAGTGTTTGTACAGTAGGGTTACGATGGCTAGTCGAGTACAGAATCAGAGTACGAAACCTATCCAACCGCAGGTTGGTGTAAGACAGGGTGACGTTATATCCCCAAAACTCTTCACCGCTGCATTGGAAGAAGTTTTCAAGCTACTGGGCTGGAAAGGATACGGTATTAAGATCAATGGTGAGTACATCTCTCACTCACCTTCAATTTACTGACGATATAGTCCTTACAGCAGAATCGCTGGAGGACCTAAGCACTGTGCTCAATGACCTCAATAGTGTCTCCCAACGGATAGGTCTTAAGATGAACATGGACAAAACAAAGATCATATTTAATGTTCATGTCACACAAATGCCGGTAGTTGTTCGAGTAAATTAATGAAATCAAGAGCCAAGGATTTACGTAAACTGACAAACGTAACACCGTTAAGTGTTTTTAATTTCCTGAAAGTGCTACATAAAAAGCTAATGGGCTACAGTGCCTAAATAGAAGCTGCAAGTGATTCTTTTAAAGTTATTTTGTAGTTAATTTTATGTATATATTTATGGGTTTTTATTGATATATTTATTTCTAAAGGACAATTGATTCATCCCCTTCATAATTACAGGCTACAGTCTCCTGCAGGATATATGCGTCTCCCAAAAATTTCCTCATAATTATGGTCACCCGAGGCAAATGTAACATAAATTAATTAAAACTATAATGGACATTTAAATACTTCTAGTCTGTAAGGATTTAACAAAGATAATTCAGTTTCATAACATCAATTATTAAGTGCTTGTTTGTTTGAACAAGCATTTTAGTATCTACAAGTAGCATTTGGTAATTTAAGGTAATTAATACTAATTGAGGTGGAAGACTGTCACACTTACCCCATTATTGAGGCAAGTGTGAGAGTACGCTTTTTTTTTGTAGTAACTTTTTATTAACTGTGGGTTTTGGCAAAATTGAAGACATGATACTAATGTCAAAATATTTTAGATTTATAAACATTTTTGTGTAACCATGGGTTTTCCCCACATGGGGCAAGTTTTCTGAGTAGTTTTTAAAAAATGACGTTCTTATCGACAGACGGCATTTTTTTTAATGTACTTAACTATCGGTATAGTCAATAGCGCAAACGTTCCTGCGTTGTCCAATAGATGTAATTCAACCAAAAATCGTGTTTATGCCGCATAAATTGCGTTTTTTACACTTGCCCCACTGTCATACTTGCCTCGGTTGACTATACTACAGCTGCACTGCTTTTCAGGGAGTATCGCGTAAAAAATCATATTTAAAAAAAATTACGATCTTAAAAGAACACTTCAAGTATTTTAATACAAAAAGGTCAACTAAGAGCATTTCCAGCAACATTTCTCAAATACACGTATACTACTAATTAAAAAATCAGACTAGCAGTCGACAAACGGTTTAACATTCAAATACGTGGAACACATATGCCACAGTCTGGTCGTATGAAGAAGTCTTTTCAATGCGATAGTATCTGCTCTGCACTTACGAGTATCAACCGGTCTGCTTGGCGTGGTGAGTATGGAAAAATCTATTAAGAAATGTTATTTGAATTGAATTCACCCATTTATTGAAAGATCGTCAAATTATTTGTCAAAGTCAAAGTCAAAGTCTTTTTTAAGTGGGATAACTGCCTTCGGTGGCAAGGATGGGTTATGTAGGGCTCGCACTTACTAAAACTCCATGGTGTTCCACCTTCGTTGCAGGCAAGGCCACGAGAACGCGCACATCCGCGTTCCCACCAGCTACAAGCGACGTTACTATGTCTAGCAGTACATTTCAAGGGTATTTTATCAGATCAAACATGATCTTATAGGCATTTCCAACCTTAGATTTCCAACAAAGTCGACATCTTTTACAGCACCATGCAACGAGCACGCCTTCCAAATAGAAATTACAAAGCACATTTGATTTTTTTAAATTTAAAATTGTGAATATTTGACCTTTATGCACGAACATAAAGGTGAAATATTCAAAATAGTAAATAAAAAAGCGAGAGTTAACTGGTAACGAGGTACTATCTTAGTACTTAGAGATAACAACACGTCTGGGTTTGAATACTTATTTGATGATATTATATGACATGATAGATGATAGGCCACTGCATATACGAATTAAGCAATTAATTCCCCCCGCCAAGGAATGCCACAAAGCACGGTCCTGAGCCACCTGCATCCATCGACTTCCTGCATGCCTAACAGCAAAACAACAATAAAAGAAAACTGCAGTCGCCAACCCGCTTGCCAAGCGTGGAAAGTATAGCAATATATCCAAAAAACGCCATAAAATCTGTATAAGTAGTTTTATTTAATGTGTATCTAGTATTTGCTTTGACACAAGTAATTACTAATAATTATATTAAAACACAATTTCTGTTATACTGATAGGCTACTGAGCAATAATTTGTCATTAACTCTAAGGGCTCCTACCCACGAGACGATTTTAACACGGCCCGGTTTTAGAAACCGTGCGAGCTTGCACACAAGACGGTTTGTATACGACCCGGTTTCATGGAAGTGAGCACCGCGCCCGGCTGCGCGTTGGGCCGGCGCTAGCGTCGGCGTCGTGTGATTGGCTTCATAGTGTTCCATACAACACTGACGACCGGACGTAGACCCAGTTTGACGCCGGGCTTAGCTCCAGCGAAAAACTGTCTCGTGGGCATGAGGCCTAAAGCAGCCACGGTGTCATAATATAGTATAGTCATAATAACTCATATAGTGCTAAAAGAAATTTTCAACTGTAGTATTTCATTATTTACGAGTTCCAAAAAAGAAATAACACTGCTGCAACATATAGTATTTTGTGTATCTAATGGATACTTCGTCGAAAGTAAAAATATATATTATATATTTTAAAATGATATTAACCTTAGATGATAGTTTAATAAGATTCAGAAAAGGGAATTCTCAACAACTACGTTCTGGAATAAAACTATCTAATATAATGTATGAAAAATATTTTTTTAAAACAGGAGAATCTGTACCTTCTACGATGAAATAGGTTCACCGTGAAATCTGATATTAGGTTGTACAGATTGACCTTAAATACTTGAAGCTCACATTTAGGCAACCGTGATCAATATCGAGAACAGTGATACAGTAATATCTTCAACTTTCTACTAAACTTTGAATTAATTTCGCGTTAATGTCTGCCGTTTTGCCATAATAAGTTTAAAATATTATTAGTCTAACAGATTCTCGTTAAAGTTTTAGGACTTGAGCTATCGTCATTTGCATTTGTTTGTTAATTAAATTTATAAGATTCAATGAATATCTAATGAAATTTAAACATGTAAGGCCACGCTCGATAGCAGCACAAATGAGTCGGATCGATCGTTGAAGGTTCACGCTCGCACGTCAATGTAATGCTGTGTAAGATGGCAATTAAATAAATAAATTGGCCCACTGAAATTTATTCAAATATAACATAGGTTATAACAAGGATAGCCAGAATCAATGCTTACGTTTCCGTAAGAATTTTATACAAATAAATTTAAACAAGAATAAATCACATACATCAATAAAATTTAAAGGTAGTATAGCTGGTACATCCACGCGCGGTGGCAGCGCAAATGAGTCGGTTCGACCGTTGAAGATTAACGCTCGCACACAATACAATATAATTCCATGCGTATAGTGAGTGACGAGAATCGGAGATCCTTTTTATTGCATTCTAAGTTCTCAAGGACGTTTAGGCATCCACTTACGATCAGGTGAACTGCATACTTATTTGTCACCCTTATTTCTATTAAAAATGTTCTTATCTGATTTATCAAAGCTCTTAAAATTATATCTTATTTAATTTATTTTTGGAAAATCTATTAAAATCTACTGCAAAACATCTCAGAGATTGCCTCATGGGGGGATTTTGCCATAGTTACCTCGCTTTGCAAACGGGTTGGCAACCGCAATATTATATTACTTTGAGTTGTTATCAGGAAAATGCTGCTGCCCATCTCCTGTTTCAGTTTTTGGAGAATGTTGAAGCCAACTATCTCAATAAAATATCTAAATAAGGTGTTTTGCCCTCTTTCAGACCAAATACAGCCACGGTGTTCAGTGCAGTCTTTATTCTCTGAATTGTACTTTCTGTGAAATTTCTTATGAGATTTTATTAAATACTAAGCTTGTGGTAGAAATGTGGTTTTGTCGGCTTTGAAGATTTACTTTAACAAATAACAATAAACATAACTAAATTACAACATCGTAGCAATTCTCTTATAACTAAGTAACGTTCGGAAATTAATAAAAATTAAAAAAATTTTTGGTTTTATAATTAAAGTAATAAATTTCACGTAATTTATGCATATGCAAAACAGGATATCAGTTCAGTCAGTTTCTCGTAGTCAGGTACAGGACAATTTGCCTATAGCAATTTTCTGTAATTATAATAAAACATAAATTATTACTAATTAAATGAAGTAATCACATTATTTTGTATTGAAAAAGAGATGACGAGATATGGATATCAAAAGTCCCTAAAAATAAAAGATAATAATTTTGACGCGATTGATAAATTATACAAAAGATCAGGTTTAATCAAAACGATAATGATAGGTTTTCGATAATCGGATTATACGACCTTTAGAAAATTTAAAAGTAGATTAATAACAGAAGTTCTAGTGCTGGAGTAGTTCAAGAAATAAGAATCCACGCACTATGCATGAAAAGCTTAAATTTGATTCCCGCTGATGTGAACGAAATTGTTAAAAATACTTTTACAATTTGATTTACCTCGTTTTCGGAAGTGAATTTTAAAAGTAATTTTAAAAATTGTAAAAAATAAATGAATTCATCCACAGCACGATGAAAAAAAACATTGTATATTAAAAAAAAACTCTGAAAAAGCGGTGGGCCATATAAAGGTTGTTAGATTCCCCTTTAATTGAAGTAGATCTTATTATTTGCCCATGTAAAAGATAGGCAATATTTAAAAAAATACTACTTAAATCTTTGATTTGACTGGCATCCTAGCTTCTAGACACAACGTCTATACCGTCAGTATATTTAAGAACTACATAATAAAGTTTACATTGGTATATGAACTATTCCACCCATAAGTAATATAAAGATAAGGCAATAATTATGAACGCAAAAACGTAAAAATCACTGCAGCGTGTACAAAATGTTTGTGCCCGCTTTTCTTTAAACATTTCTCCACGTACACACGTTTCATCATACTTAGAAAAAGGGTAATTACTTAATATGTAGTTGGCACTGGTTCTCCCACATCTTTATATATAAAAAGATGAAGCCTGGTCCAGTGTCTTGGATTGATTATTTAGTTTTAGCTTTTCTGTTGATTATATCTCTAGAAAAAACGAAAAAGGTTGTGAAAAAGGGTTAAGAAATGCAAAAAGAGCATTGTAGTAAAAACCCTTAAAACCCAAGAAATTTTAAAAAAGGTATAGAAAAACAGGGGGGAATTGTCGTACGTAATATAAATGTGAATTGTCTAGACGCATCGACTGTTGCCTTTTAGTGGCGGTTATGAATGTCCACTACCCGATATCTTCCCGTGGAAGTCGTAAGAGGTGACAATGGAAAACACGCAGGAGATGGGCAGCAGCGTCTTCCTGATAACAGCAATATTACAATAAAAAAAATTGCAAATATAGCAAATATCCCCATGATGAAAGTTACAAAGAGATTGCCCCCAGTCCCCGGCGGTCCCGCTATTCCTGGCTACTGGCAGGGGATGCTAAGAATCTTCGGCGGAGATTGCCACCTAAGACGACTCGACCTGGCAACATACAACGCACGCACCCTGAGGACTGATAAGAAGATCCTGGACCTGGAAGAAGAGATAGACAAGTTACGTTGGCATAGTATAGGATTATCCGAGGTTCAAAGGGAGGAGGACACGGTAATCCTCGAATTCGGCAACTTCTTCTATCACCGAGAGGGCGACCATCTATCCCATGAAGGTGTCGGATTTATCGTCTACAAATCTCTCGTAAACAACCTTGTAAATATTAAGTACCGGTAAGCGAAGTGTAGGGTGCCTCCACACTAGATGGAGTGATGACCTGGTAAGACATGCAGGAAGTCGATGGATGCAGGTGGCTCAGGATCGTGCTCTGGCATATCTTGGGGGAGGCTTATGTACAGCAGTGGACTTATGAAGGGCTGTAATGATGATGAATGATGGTCGACTGTTGGGACCAGTAGTTATAGACAATTTTTAAATTGAGTAGTCAGTGGTATGTTGATAACAATAATTATGTTTGTATTTATTGGTAATAACCAATTGTTTATTGAGCTGCCAACACTTCAATATCTTACGAAGGAGACGACATGATTCGATCAGAATTCTTCAATTTTAAGCACTTATGCAATTAAATAAACCCATTAGTGCTATAACAAAAATACCGAAATAGACATTTTTATTATAGCACTAATGGGTTGGCTCGACCAGGGAAGCGCCACGTTTACAGAATACCAGCATAATATAGCATCTTAAGTTGCGTTATATCATATGGTGAGTGTGATGAACCGGAGATTCTTTTTACTGGAAACGAGGCATTTCATGTTATTCTTGAGGCATAATAACGCAATCTGAATCTTAATGGAGGACAGGTGTACATGTCTACGTGATAATATATGTGTTTGAAACAGAAACAGAAACAGAAACTTTTTTATTCAATATAGATTATAAATAAATCTTATTGAAAGTCACTCTTTTGTATGATTACCACTGGTTCGAAAAAAAAACCTCTGTCCTGGGAAGAACCAGCAAGAAACCCAGCGGGACTTTTTTTTAAATAACAGCTTACAATCATGTATGTTACACAAATCAACAACACAATAAATTAGAAATAGCTTGATAGCGATCACCTCATTTCCAGGGGTTATTATCATTTATAAATTCATTAATATTATAATAACCCTTTTTATACAAACTTAGTTTAATAAAGTTTTTTAACTTTGAGCAGGTCAAATTTTGTATATTTTCTGGAATTTTGTTGTAAAAGCGTATACAGCGCCCCAAGAATGAATTACTGACTCGATGGAGTCGAGTAACTGGTACTACTAGCTTGTGTCTGTTCCTAGTATTTACAGAATGAATATCACTTATTATTGTAAAACTACTTTTATTTTTGTGTACGTACATTACATTTTCATAAATGTATTGAGAGGCCAAAGTTAATATATTAATATCCTTAAATTTTTGTCGCAGCGACTCTTAAGGCTTTAAATCATAAATTGCTCTTATGGCCCTCTTCTGTAAAACAAATATAATTTCAGTTTCAGCTGCGTGTCCCCATAGCAAAATACCATACGACATTATGCTATGGAAATAGCTAAAGTAAACTAGTCTAGCTGTTTCAACACTAGTTAGATTCTAATCTTTTTTACGGCATATGCTGCAGAACTAAGTCTGCTTGCTAGTTTTTATATATGGGGGCTCCATTGAAGCTTCGCGTCTAGTGTGATTCCAAGAAAAATGGTGGTATCTACAAGACTCAGTTTCTCCCCATTTAAAATTACATTAGTATTTAATTGTTTGACATTTGGAGTCATAAATTTCATACATTTCGTTTTAGTGCCATTTAAATGCAAATTATTAACATTGAACCAATTTACTAATTTAGATATAGCATTATTTACTTCGTCATATTTTAGCAATTGTCGACTTAATTTGAAAATTAAAGAAGTGTTATCTGCAAATAATACTATATCATGGTTATCTCCTACTATGTAAGGTAAGTCATTAATGTATACAAGAAACAGAAAGGGGCCGAGAATTGAGCCTTGAGGCACGCCCATTTGTACCATCGACCCCGAAGAACTCATACTGTTAATGACAACTTTTTGCGTTCTCTTACTTAAATATGAAATAATTAATTTAAGAGCATCACTTCTTACACCGTAGTGTTGAAGATTCCTGATTAATGTTTCATGGTGAACACAATCGAAGGCTTTGGATAGGTCACAAAATATACCCAAAGCATCCTGTGAATTGTCCTATGCATTAAATATATATTTAATCAGCTCAACACCGCCATCAGTTGTCGAGCGACCCCTTGTGAAACCAAATTGATTTTTATGAAGTAAATTATTTATATTAAAGAAATTTAACATTTGATCTAGAATAATTTTTTCAAAAATCTTACTAAGTGTTGGTAGTACAGAAATAGGTCTAAAATTGGCGGGGTCTAATGTATCAGATTTAAATAAAGGTATTACTTTCCTATACTTCATTAAATCAGGAAACACACCAGATTCGATACTAGTATGAAAAATAATAGCTAAATGAGGCGCAATTGTATCTATTATAGACGCAATAACTTTAACGGAAATCCCCCACAGATCCGCAGTTTTCTTAACATCAATAGTTTTAAAATATTTTACAATATCTTTTGATGAAACTTTATGAAATGCAAAATTCTTTGTACACGCATTTACATTTTGTTTAAGTAATGATTCGGCGACCGCAGGAGAAGAATTCAGTGACTTAGTGGTTATCGGAATATCAGTAAAATATTTCTCAAAAACCTTTGCAACGTCCTGATCTGATTCGGTTAATTTGTTACTAACACTTAACTGGTAGTTTGAATTGGGAGAGTTAGAAGTTTGTACGTCACTATATAAAATATAGTTATCGGGTATGTAACTTAATCGGACAACGGTTTGTAACTGACAAAGTTGTTCAAAAAGGTTCAATTAAACTAATTTAGTTTGTTTCTATACGAAGTTCAAATCTATTACAAACATCTCCAACAGATATTTATCGTTGATATATAATTATCATATATATATAAATATAATATATATATATATATATATATATATATATATATATATATATAATATAATATAATATATACATATATATATATATATATATATATATATATATATATATAAATATAATTTCCACGAGTTCACCTTCGGGCTAACACGAGTTATCTATTCACTTGATGTAATGCTCTGTCCATGTTTTACTATTTATTTTCTATGTTTACATAACAGAAAGCGTTAATGGTTTTTCTTCAGGAACACGGCTATTTATATATTCAATACAAAGGCGGAACTTATAATATATAAATAATTTCTGGGTAATTAATTATTCTAAAATGTATGACATTGGGGCCCTGGGAGAGAGTTAATGTTCTAGTGTGGGATGCTACTTGCGTTGACACTTTGACAGCGTCTCATCTTTGGGGTATCTCGTTTAGAATCGAAACAGCATCGGAGGCAACTTAACAATGAAGCGGCGCAAATATGAGTCCCCAAGCATTGACTTCATTTTTGTGCCATTTGCTGTAGATACCACTGGTCTGTGGGTTCCACGAGCGTTGAAGTTCGTAAAGGAACTGTATCCTCGACTGGTTGCCGCTGCTGGTTATAAGATGACTGGTTTATTCTTATCTCGCTCAAAGACTAAGTATAGCCTAAAAAGAACTAGCCCCAACCGACCAGCTTTAACCGAAAAGTGAGTATTTCACTGAATTCCGATGTCTCTGCCTATCTGATCCCCCCGCCCCCGCGCTGTCAAGTATATTTATATTAAAATTATGTTTATTTTGTTTTAGGAGCGTTATTTTAAATATTGTTGTTAGTAAGCTAAGTGTATCTTTGTCAAAGCTACCAAAATAACATAATTTGGGTGACACTCTACCACATACATTCTTATTCTCGTTCTTTAATAATTTAGATGTTACAAAAGGCGTACTACACTCTGTCAAGATCAAGTATAGTATTCTCTTAAAATATAGTAGAACTTTAATGTTTAAACAGAGCACTATTATAATATTCAGTACTTTACCATAAACATGTATACTATTTAAATGTCTTAAAAACAAACTTCCTAATAAAAATATCATATGAAACAATTTTTGCTAAAAGACAGATTCTGGATTACTCACAAAATTCTATTCGCCTTTTATTATTAAATTCAAACGAAAATGATTTCCCCACAGAAGATTTTACCTGACACATAATTTTCTTTTTTAAGCACATCTTTGAGACAGTGCCTTTCGAATGACGATAAAGTTACTTCGGTTATAAAGACATAAAGACATTTATTCCAACACTTACATCTACACACATGACAAATTACAATTGAATATATAAAACTAGTGACATATTAACAAACAAAAAAAGGAAATTATAATAATTAAAAGAACTGCGTCCATTTTACGTGTAAACGCATATAAAAATAAAAAAGTGCTATTATGAAGTGGTAGAAGGGATCATCTCAGCATAAACCGCGAGCTTGCAGTGCTGATTTTCAGCCGGCCACGAACTAGTTCGGAAGGTGAACTTTATCCGAGCGAGTATTTTTTTTAAATCGTGTTATATAACTCATCATACACTCTCATAGTATGCCTAGAGTCCCTACGTCTTACTAAAATGTTTATGATATATATTAAAAAATGACAGAAATATGTGCAAATATGTATAAATATTATATATATAGAGGGCAGTAAATGCAAAGTAACAAGTACATATTAGATACACATTAAATAAATACTTAAACACACACTCACGCATGTCACCCAGAGGGGTAGGCAGAGACTACGGACTTCCAATTTCCGCAATCCTGATACACCTCTCTTGCCTCCTTTACATCCATATATCCATACATGCTTGTCGTTTAAGGTTACTCTGAATCTGGCCTAATTTCAATGTATGCCGATGCCGATTTGGTCGATAAACCTTCGTCTAGGGCGTCCCTTCCCGACTCTGCCGTTCACTTCTGCAACATAAATTTGTTTTGTCACTCTTTCCTCGTTCATTATTTCTACATGACCAAACCACCGAAGCATTCCTTTATTAATCCTGGTCACAACGTCATCAACATAAATACTCAGTAATCAGTAAATTATCATTAAAGGTATAAGTTAAAAAAAATTATGATTAGAAATACTAAATAAATAGGTAATTCTTAAGTAAATAATGTTCAATGATTTATACTTCCCTTTTGTTCGTTTAATAAAAAATTCTTTAAGCGTATTTTAAAATTCCCTAAAGTCTTTATATTACGTAGTTATGGAGGTATATTATTCCATTAGCGTATGGCTTTATATTTGTAACCTTTGAAGGCCGGGGAACTATATCGATGGTGGCTTTATATTTGTACCTTTGAAGGCCGGGGAACTATATCGATGGTGGACTACACTTAATATGAGACAGGAAACACGTGTGAGTTACTTATTGTGTTCACGACACCAGTCTAGTTTAGAGTGCAGATACTTTGGATTTTTTGTTTTCAAAACACCGAATGGAGTACAAGCAAAGATTTTGATAATACATGTGCTTCAGATAAAATCTACGTAGTTCGATATTCAGATATTCACGTTTCCTGTACAATATTTTGACCAATAGAAGCAGTTTCTAACAACACCAGCAATGTATCCTTCAAATCTGAGATCAGGGCTAATTATAACTATAATTTCTAACAGTGGTAGAGCCACGCGGCAGCTTTTGCTGTCGCACGGATGGGCCGGCTCGAACCGGGGTGGTACCACGACCTCACAGAAAACCAGCGTGAAGTAGATGTTTACCTCTGCGTTTCGCTTGGTGAGTGCAGGTGGCCGGAGGCCCTTTTTACTGGAAATGAGGCATTCCATCTTAGTCCTCACGGGTGACAACGCATCTACATTTTGATTTTTAATAGAAGATAGATGTAGATGTCTATGGGCCGCAGCAACCACTTACCATCAGGTGGACTGTGTGCCCGTTTGTCACCCTTATCCTATAAAAAAAAAAACTCCTAGATTATGGGTATTTTCCACTCCTTTTAAAATAGTTCCTTTTATATGTACTTTTGGCTTAAAATAATTTATTTTCTCTATTGGTTGTTTACTACCACAAATTAAGAACTTCGCTTTCACGTATTCAACAATAGATTTTTTTTCTGACTACTTCAATACTCTATCGAGATCTTCGTTAAGGCCCCGAATAGCCATCTCAGTATTCATGGGCTTGAAAGATGTATAAACTTCAGTATTTTCTGCACATATTTATGTAATTTACAATTTTTAAAGTAAACAGTAATATCCGAAGTATACAAAGAAAACAGCACATTGCCCAGAATTATTGATCTTTGGGGAACACACTTCTTGTAATATGCTCAGGAGATGATATATAGTTTTGGCCATTTTCTTTTTTCATTATTATCTTTGTGACCGCTCACTGAGATAACTGCTAAACCATTTTATTGTCTTGGGATCAAAACCATAATATTCCATTAAAGATAAAAGTAATGTCGTATTTATTGTATTCAATGCCCTAGAATAGTCCAATATGACAAGCATAGTTCCCTGACCTACATTTTGAGCCTCCAATATATTGTCCACTACATCAGAAAACGCAGTTGCAGTGTTTTGCCCCTTTCTAAAACCTGATTGAAAATCAGGTAGAATGGAATTGTCTTCAATATAAGCTGTTACTTGCTGGTATACCACTTTCTCAAAATTTTTCGATAAGCGTATTAGTAAGCTAACAGGCCTTAAATCTTTGAAATCATCAGGATTACCTACCTTATGGATAGGACGTATTAGGGGTCTTTCCAGATTTCAGGGAATATGCTGGTACTAATTGACTATTTGTCAGGTGCAGTTATAGTACCCAAACTTTGTGGAAGTCATCAATAACATATTAAGTGTAATACTATCTACCCCTTGTGCGCATTTATTATTTTTGAAATATGATCTGATGAAACCGTTTTCCTGCAGACGATGTAGTTAAGCTATTTACTATATAATAAATGAAATATGTTCCAAATTTGAATGCAAGTTTGAATAGTTTGGTAGAATGCGTTGATCCTTCTTGATTAAATAGAAGCCACAAAGATATAAACAAATTACGCATTGAGGTATATATATGAATACGTACTATATTAAAATAAATTATATAAAAGCCCTAAACAGTCACTTGTTAGCGAGAAGATATTAAAATAATACAATTACAAGCACAAATTACATATAAAACAACCTATAATATAATTATACAATAGTGGTAGGAAATACAAAGAATAAGTATGATGTAAATTGAATAATATATATATATGATGTGAAGAATAGGGTCTTGCACTTATCGCCATGCAAATACTCAATTTGTCTAACTAATAAGAAATACATTAGGATATTCGCTACGCATTCGCTTACTTTGCCATTAAGACCTTATACTTATTATGCTTTGGTCCTAATTATCTCGGGTCACGGCAATGCCTCCGCCACGTTAAGCAAAAATATCGGCACGGCCGTAACATTCTTTTTTCGAAGCAGTTTAGGCCATTTTTGACCTACTATAACTTCATTGTGGATAAAACTAGAAGCTAGAATCAGTAACCAAGCATGCATTGTATAAACACAGTATATTTAAAATTTCATTCAATTTGAACCAGGATTTTAAGAATTATGACTAGTCAAAGTTTCTTAATTTTTGCAGATCTAAACTTATGTTTTTTTTTTTGTGAACAAGGAGGTGTTTACAACAGCCAAATGGTACGTTTTTTTTTATAAATTAATAAGCGTTCATATCCACCAATTTATTATAGTGTCGTTTATTACGTAGAATATTACTATTACTTACCTATTATTTTGTTTAATACATTTAATATAATGATACATTCATTGTAAATATCCTGATAACTTTAAACGATTAAAAGTCGTAATTATAGACGTTACAGTTCGCATCTAAACAACTGTTGATTTGGCTTTTTAATTGTGTAACTACTTACATTAAAATTAGTAATAGCTGACACCGAATCGTAGTTAGATTTACGTTGTAGTTTTTGTGTAAATAACAGAATTGCAGCTGTATAGTTTTAGATGCGGTAATTTTATGCTTGTTGTATCCTGCTATTCTTTTTGTCTTGTTTTAAGCATTCTGTTTTTAAATACACAATGGGAACTCACCCTATTAAATATTTTCTGCTTGATAAATATGAATTAACGTACGAAGTACTTATAAGAGGCGATGAGCCGGCTCCTAATGCATTAGGCTTACCTAAACAAATATCAAAACTTATTTCGTTAATACCTAATGATGATATTTTTGAATAGGGTCTTGATATAATGGTCGATTATGAGGGCGTTCAAAGTTCTATGACTGAGCTGGCTACCCGAATTAATTCCTTAACCATAAAATATGATTATAAACTTTTTGAGTGAACTAAAGCCTTGCATAATCATATTTATCATCGTTTAAGACGAATAGATAAATCTAATCCTTCATTCGTAAAAAAAGATTAATTCATTAAACGAAGAATTCGACGTCTTACCAACAAAATTATTTTCTATGCAAAAGTTAGACTTTGCTAATAATACCGCATCCAAGCAAACTAGTTCTGCAAACTTATCTTCACTACGCGACGGCTCACCCATAGTATCGGTGCAATGCGAATATTTGAGCACAAGCGAGCTGCATAAATTAAAATATAAGAGTACAACTTGCGTTCGTGCGTTCTTACAAAAGATGAAAGAGTTTTAAACTGTTAGGAATTTACCTTCAAGCAAATTAGTAATGTGTGCATCGGGATTATTTACTGATAATGCGCTTCATTGGTATCGTGTTCGTGATACAGTAAGTACTTGGGAAGAATTGCTTAATCTACTAAGCGAGGATTTCATACCTTTTGACTACAATTATAAACTAATGTCCGAAATTCGAAACAGAACACAGGGTGAATCCGTTTATTTCACTATCTCATACTAACGAGCATCAAATATATTCTTTTAATAATAATTCTATAGCCTCATCTTCTTATGATGATCTTAATGAAGTCCAAAAGAATTCGGCAAATAATATTATCCGAAAATTTGAAATAATATCTTATGAGGGAGTAGGACTTGACGCTTCTATCTGATAGAACATCAAATTGATACTGGAGATTCCCTGTCTATCCTCCAGCGGTACTATAACTAGATTAGCACCACATAAATAGGCATAGGCATCATTATCGAACAACTAGACGAAATGCTTAAACTCGGTGTAGTGGAATATTACGAGAACCCGTGGTCTTTCACTATACTACTCACGCCCAAGAAAGATGGTAAATTAAGATTCTGCCTGGACAGCCGTAAACTTAATTCTATTACTCGTAAGGATGCGTACAAGCTGCCATATGTTTTCGAGATATTAGATAACCATAAAAATGTTAAATTTTTGAGCAGTATCGATTTGTCTAAAGCATTCTGGCAAATACCTATTTTCTAAAAAGATTCAAATTTTTTTCATCATAAAATTCAAAGTTTTTTTCGTAACGAACTTAAATATTTAGGCTATGTTGTTAACTCTAAAGGCTTACACGTAGATCCGGGCAAGGTTGAGGCTATATTAAACTTTCCTAGCCCTACTAATAAAAGGGAAGTCAAAAGATTTCTTGGAACTTCTTCATGGTAGACATAGGACATTTTCTACGTGGTAGAGCCATGCTGCAGCTATATTACGGTTGTAGCACGAATGGGTCGGCTCGACCGGGGAAGGACCACGCTCTCACAGAAAACCAGCGTAAAATAGCAGCTTAACGCTGCTGTGTTTCGTATGGTGAGTGTAGAGAACCGGAGAGCCTTTTTACTGGCAAAAAGGCATTCCATCTTAGTCCTCACGGGTGACAACGCATCTGCATCTTGAGTCTTTATTGAGGATAGATGTAGATGTCTATGGGTCACAGTAGCCACTTACCATCAGGTGGACTGTGTGCTCGTTTGTCACCCGATTCTATAAAAAAAATGGTACCGAAGGTTAATTCCCAATTTTAGCCCAATCGCTGGTCCACTTAATAAATTAACTTCTACTAGTAAAAAAGCTGCCCCATTTTCTTGGTCTAAAAAGGCCAAGAATTCCTTAAAAAATTAAAGGAATGCCTAATATCCACCCCAATCTCATCCTGCTGGATTACGACAAGCCTTTTGAAGTTCACACAAATGCGAGTGATTATGGTATAGGAACACTACTCACTCAAATAGTTGATGGTGTGGAACTTCCTATAGCCTATATGAGCAAATGGCTTTCTGCACAGGAGCGTTATTATAGTATTACTGAGTGAGAGGCTGTGGCTGTTCTAGTAGCAGTACAGCACTGGCATTGCTATTAAGACAATGGCCTTAAATTTACGATACACACTGACCATTCCGCCTTAAAATGGTTTCTTAATTTAAGCTACTAGCCATCTAGCCCAAAGTGGAGTACGATTATCAGCATTTAATTTTGACATAAAAATCTGACAATGTTATTTCTGGCGCTCTTTTACGCGCATGTCTAGTATCTGCCATGGATTATAATCCTAATGCTATACAAACTACGGATCAGTTCTATCAAAAAATCTACGCAGGTTGCCAGATTTCCCCTCCATCCTTCCCTAATTATTTTATTAAAAATGACAAATTGTATAGGCTTATGAAGAGTAAGTGCCTCTTGCAAAAAGAGTTTGAATGGAAAGAAGTATTACCAGCTGAACAACGTAATTCAACCATTAAAGAAAACCATTTAGAACCTACTGCTGGACACTTAGGAGTCTTCAAGACCTACAAACGCCTGTCTCTTCGATATTACTGGTCACACGCCGATGTCGTGAAGTTTGTTTCAGCATGCGATACTTGCAAAACTCATAGGCATCAAAATCATGATCCCTTAGGTGTTACGGGACACCCTAAGGTATGTTCTAGACCCTTACAAACAATTAGCGTGGACCTTGTAGGACTTTTTCTAGCGACGAGAAAGCAAAATTGCTACATATTTGTGGTTACATTTTGCTTTAGCAAATATTGCCAATTATTTCCCATAAAGCGAGCCACAGCTGGAATAGTAGGTAGAATTTTGGAAGAAAATGTGTGGCGGCGCTGTTGTCGCGCCACAAGCGAAACACATCGAAGCCAATCACACTAACAAAGTTCCGAAGTTAAAAGCAGTATATATGCAATAGCTCCGAACTACTAATCGGAGCGTTGGCCGCTCCCCGGGCAGAACACCTTGCCCGGCGGGAGATCTCCCTTTTTCCTTCCTACGGCCACAGCGTTGACCCCGACGTGATCTGAACACGCAACCAATAATCTTCGAAAACTACAACTTCAAATCTTCATCATTCTCAAGTACCCCATTCATTCGCTCCCGAGCTGATATTGTCTGCAGTCTTCACATTCTGCAAGCCATCTAGCTTTACAAAGGTTCATCGCAGCACTGGAAGAATAATACTTCCTGTTTCTTCAAGCTACTCTCTGCACTACAGTGTTCGGCACGGCTCTGAACCTAACTGCTCGCCTCTGCTTCACGGCACTCTCGCAGATTACTTGCCTTCTTCTCGACTCACCGCAGTCTTACAAGGCAATTCCCTGGCACTTGCAAATTTGTCGACATCTAGACTGCACTATCGACCTCCGGTCTGAGCAGTGGGGTGATGTGGCGGCGCTGTCGTGGCGCCACAATCGAAACACATCGAAGCCTAAATCGTACTAACAAAGTTCCGAAGTTAAAAGCAGTATATATACAATAGCTCCGAACTACCAATCGGAGCGTTGGCCGCTCCCCAGGCAGAACACCTTGCCCGGCGGGAGATCTCCCCTTTTCCTTCCTACGGCCACAAATGTATTTTTAGTTCATGGAATTCCCTCCACCGTAATTCAAGACAATGGTAAACAATTCGTTAGCGCTACTCTAAAGGACACGCTTTCTAAATATATAATACCTAACCTACATTATACGCCCAAATACTCACCACACTTAAACACAGTAGAAAGTTATAATAAAACATTAATTACTGCGATAATCACATATATTGAAAATGATTGTAGAGTGTCGGATAAACTAATTCCTCAAATTCAGTTCGAAATAAATAGTGCAGTTAATGAAGTAGCTGGCTATACTCCCTCTTTTCTCGTGTATGGCAGAGAATTAGTTTCTAATGGTTTGCACTACGCCGATGCTGAGTCCGATGATATTACTTATCACCCTCGAAACTCTTATGCTGAGAATTTAGATTGCCTGTCTAGTATCATTGACAAAGTACAAGCCCTTCTAATACAAGCACATTCCAAAAATTGTCATACTTATAATTTACGTCGTCGGCCTGCCGAATATAATGTAGGGGACATAGTATGGAAGAGGACATTTTATCAAAGTGATAAAAATAAATACTTTAATAAAAATTAGCTCCAAAATTCACTAAATGCAAAATTATTACTAAGAAATCACCACTTGAATACGAATTATCTGATATGACCGGTAAATATTTAGGATATTGGCACATAAAAGACCTAAAGCTTGTAAATTATACAAAATAAATATTTTCCTCAGTAACTAGTAGACTAGAAACAGATATACGGATTTTACTACTAAAGACTACGCAAAATCCTTCTTCTGTTGGCGGAGTACTGTAACGGTGCATCTGAATGCACTCTTACAAATATTTATAATTAATTAATCTTAAATAGATAATAGTAATATAATATTCTAATCTAAAAATAAAAACTAATAAATTATTACATATTCTTAATTTAAAATAATTATCCTACGAAACCATAGACTAGTTAATTTATCCGCGCAGCGTGAACAATTTTGCTCACCGATCTCTAAAACAAAAAACTTGGGAGGATCCGGACACGAAGACGAGTCCCCTTTCGGGCTATTCCTTGTCCATTTCTAACTGAGACTGCTTCAAGTTCGCAACGCGCGTGACCCTCGTACTAACCTACTTCTATTGACCGTTGAACTTGCTTACCTATAATTAAAATTAAAATTATTCCAGGTGCAGTTGATCCCGCTGGGGTGTTCTTATTTATTGAAACATTGTAATTGTTCTGCGTAATTATTATCTCTTCTGCTGAGGCTGCTTATTGCTTAGCTTTAGAAATTTTTTAACTTCCTAGAAGGGGTGCTGGAAATTGACTAGGGCGCATATAGTGCTATAGGAAATTTCCCTAATGCTGGCCTCCGTCTGGGATTCCAGGATCTACCTACTACCTAAGGGCTACCTGATTGCCGTGCCGCGAGCTAACGGAGTGTTAGCCTACCTATAGCCTCCTACTAACAGCCATTATCACTGTCGGGCTTGGTTATCACCGGCTCCTTCTGCCAGCTGGCTGTCTACGACCCTGAGGGAACAGCGCTTGGACTCCGCCCCTACGTCAGGCCAGTGATCCCTTTCATTATAACTTACTTGTACGTGTGCGGAAGTAAGATAAATAAATAATTTACTATAAACCTTGACTTTTTTAAGAACCAACCTACTTCTGAACCCCTAACGGGACATCACGCTATCCTATCTTACCCAAGTAAGACCTTTCATGTATTACGCAAGCGTAGTTTTCGCGCACAAACACCATAGTTATATGTACGCCTTTTCATTTTTAATTGTAGATTGTAGTTATTTGTCGTTCAAAATAGATTCATTCGCATAGCCATCGGAGTTCGGTCAACGTCCGACGATCTCCAAATATTTCTAGAATATGTTTCGTGCTATTTCGAGAGAGCCGAGATATATCCCAACCCGCTATGGGTAAACGCAGCCACCTACGCTCCGACTCCGAATGTTACGCAAACCCTCCGGAAGCCCAGCAACGTTCTAATCAAACCCACTGTTCCACTAGATTCTGACAACCGAAATGTCACTGGCCAGTCACACACAAACACGACAAAATAATCTAATACCACAAACACTGTTAGCACAACAACGGATGGGCGAGTCCGCAGACGGGCGCGCCGCACACCGCTCTGTACCACATACACACCGTACACTCGCGTCCCTAGGTGGTTCTCACCGCCCAGAACATCGAACAATACGAGATAGCCGTAAGAACCAGAGCCCGTCACTCCCTGTTCTGACGGCCGTTAGATAGCTCATCCATGTTATGTTAATGTGATCACAAAACTGTGCACGATATCACCCCCCCCACCCCTCCCAAAGGTTATAGATTTTAGTGCAACGTCGCGTCCGCAACGTTGCACTAAAATAAATAATCTCCCCGCCTTTTTCATTGCTGGCGGCCTTTCAGGCTGCGAGCCCTGAGTCTGATAAAACTATAAGAACCACATAGCCTGACAGCATTAACATAACAGAAACTAAATGAAACAATTTTTTACGGAGTTTGTTGCGCTTAATATAACTTTTTAATTCCCGACGATCCGGGTGCTTACAGCACCCATGGTCACGTGGGGGACTGAGAAGTTTGACGTCCTGATGTCATAGTTAACCCGGCTAACTTCAGTTTTTGAATACAAATTTTTGGTCCGATCTACGCAGAATGAGCTTACAGTATCTTGAAGTCTTGCAGTGGTATGCTTGAGCTTGCACTCGGTCACTGTGACGTAGTTTGAGTAATACTGCATAATCTGTAGGCATGTTGTTATCTTCTAGCTTCCTTGTTACAATTGAGATGCGAGGAAATGAATATATGCAAGCATTTAGATAAATTATATTGACTCTTCTATTAATAACACAAACTCTTATTTTCTGCTACTAAAATTCGTAATACACTTAAACGCTTCTTAAACTTACATTTACAAAAAATAATAAAATACGGTATATAACAAAATCTTATTACAATTTAAGAGAAAACTTTCAAAATAAGTAATTTTAATAAAGGTGTCTGAATCACGTAGAAACAAAAATCACATATTCACATTTTGAAAATGAATAAGAATTTTTTTAACTTATATTTTTGATAGGATTATATTTTAATCTAGAGCAGATAGTAAAATTTAGACACTATTCTTTAATAAATATTGCAATACCCAAATGGGATTCATGTTCTTTACTTATTATTTTATGTAAGTCTAATTGTAAAAACTTATGATTGCAATAGAATCGTAATTATCACATTATACATAATACTTAATTTTATCTACAATATTAAAAACTATGATAATAAAAAAAAATTAACTAGAAACTTAATTATCATATAGTCCTACTCCCCGCGGTATCGTGCCAAGAACGATGGCTGCGTTTCCCCGCTGAATGGCTATACTTATCCTTTGAGCGAGGAAAGAACCAGCCCTCTTATCATCAGCAGCAACGACCAGCCGCGGATGGAGTTCCTTTAGGAACTTCACCGCACGTGGACCCCACGGACCGATAGTCTCTACAGCAAATGGCACAAATATGTAGTCATCTCTCAGAGACTCATATTTGCGCCACTTACTCAGTTCAGCTGCCTCTAATGCCACCCCGGATTTTAACGAGGTACCCTTGAGATGAGAGGCCGCCAGAGTGTCTACGCAAGTAGCATCCCATACTAAGGCTTTACCTCTCTCCCAAGGGACCAATGTCATACCGTCGGGTCTCTTGCCATCGTCTCTAAATATTCCACTAGGCTCTAAAACCGAGGGAACATTTATAGAGGCAAGAGCCCTTCGGATGACATCGTTCAAAGAACTTTGTCGTGAAAACCTACCAGCGCTTTTCTTACATGAAAGTCCGTGGAGCCCAAACTTGTCGACGCTGCTACCACAGGGGCACTGATGGGGTTGACAAATCGATTATTACATGTTTGTAAATTTAGTCATTTATTTATGTGTATATGAATGTTTGTTTGTATTTATATGTTGTTATATTTATGCACATAAATAGAGCAATATATCATCTTGGTTAGTTTTTTCCTTTCTTTTCGTGAAATTCTTCACCTGACAACATACACCGGAAATAAATAAACAAATGAAATAAATGTAAAAATTGTATGGCATGTTTTCGGATAATATGAATATTTATAGCATTATACTTTTTATATCTTCATAAATGCCTGGCATAAATGACAGAAATCTATACATACGAAGATTTTGTCAATGAGTGGTACAATCGGCTGAAAATATAAGAAAAATTCTGACAAAAATATGAACTACGAGTATATGCTAAGAACGATATGAGACAGCTTGAAGCGACACGTGATAAAATTAAACTATTGTTGTGCCAATCATGTTGGCGCAGATCGATTTCCTTGTCAAAATAGAATACGGAGTTCCACTCCAAAAATTCTACTGTAAAGCTCAAGATTTATTTAAGTTGTTAAAAAGGATGGACAAACACACATACAGGAACATATTATCAGACTTAGTTTATAAAATAGACTATATAGAACATAAAATAGAATAATAGTTTATAAAATACATGGTTTAAGAAGTGCGAAATCGTGCGTAAACTAGTGTTGATATAACTTTAACTAACTGATGAAGACATGCTGCAACTATTTAGGTTTGCTTAGGTTAATACCCCTCCCCCCGAACTGATTCCCTTAGGGGGCTTAGTAGCCGTGGCTTAGTAATCCGCGGTGAATTGGCTTCGAGGTGTAGGGCCGGCCTGAGGGGGCCAATCCCTGTGGGCTTGGCGACCTAACTTTGGACTTTCGGATGTGTGTTACGGGCGGAGGAAGGCGCGCCTTGTGTTTCTAGTGCGCCTTACCTGAGAAAGAAAAGGGGGAGGAGAAATCCATTCCGAGGAGGAGCTGCTATGTAGCGACTGGCGCCGGTGGAGCCACGGATGTGTGCGAAAGCGTTCCCGTGGCCCTGCTAATATGCGGCGAAGGTGGAACACCATAGAGTGTTAGTCGGTGCGAGTCCGATATAACCCGTCTTTGCCACCGTGACGCATGCATGTGTAGATATTTCCCGATATTAAAAAAAAGGGGTAGGTTCCCCCGCCCCGAACGGATTCTCGTTTTGTCGTAGCGGGGTTAGGAGTAGTACCCGCGGCCCGTGGTGACCAGAGAGGAACCCATTTGGTTGGCCCGTGGTGTAGGGCCGACCCAAGTTAGCCACTCCGAGTGGAATTAGCGAGCCCACTTTGGATGTTTGTAGGTGTCCCCTCTCCCTACTGCTGTAGCCAAGGTGGAGTCACGGACGAAGAGGAGTATTGGTATGGCGATGCGCCACTCGCCCTATCCTCCGCGACTCTGACGGGGCTGCACCGTTGAAAGATGCGGTGGTGGTGGGATCACGAGGAAGAGGAGTGTCGGTATTGCGAGGCGCCACTCTCCCTAACCTCCGCAGCGGAATCATAGTTAGAAGTGGAGCCATAGACCAGATCCGCTGCTGCAGTCGGTAAAGCTAGTGCTTGCAAGTGCTCGTTTTTCCAGGCCTTTTTTCTTCTTCTTCTCCTTTTTTTGGCATTTTCCTGTGAAAAAAAAAGGTTAGTGTAAAATAGCAGCTTAATGTTGATGTGTTTCACATGGTGAGTATGGAGAACCGGAGACCCTTCTTAGGTAGGTTCTCTATACTTACCACACGAAACACTATACACACAGAATTAAGCGTCTCCAACACAGAAGCGGCTTGAGGTGGCGGCCAGTTGTATTTGCTTGCAATTTAAGTGAGTCTGTATACCCGTGCGACCATGTCGCGATCTGCTAGCGGCTGGCCGTGGCAGCATGCTCCGCCCCTTCTGCCAACGCGTGTGTGTTAACGAGTACGTGGTAAGTCGGTGGCCACAGCTCGGTCAGTTGCAAATTTGTACAACAGGCCGCATGTACCGCGTAAAAATTGGTGCTAAATTCAGAGATCTTGATAGAAAACATGCAAAATTATTCAGTACTTTATGATAATTCGCATCGCGATTACAAAAGAATTAGGATTAAAAACAAAATAAATGATAATATTTCTGAATATAATAAGACTTTGTCACGGTTTGTCATGCTACTGACGTCCAATCGTAGCACAGACACCTCAGCGAATGGTGCTTCAGGCCGCCGCTGCGACCGCGGTGGTGTCTTGTTGCAGCGGCTGGAGTTGAGGCTCGCGGTTAGCCACCACCGCCAGCCGCTTGTGTGTGGCAGATGCTTTAAGCTGCTATTTTACACTGGTATTCTGTCAGCGCGTGGTCCTACCCCGGTTGAGTCATAATATTAGAGCTACAGCGTGGCTCTACCATGTTTGAAAAGAGTAAGAATATAAATCTTGTTGTTAAAGGAAGATCGAAGAGAGAAAGGGAGAGAGAGAGAACAGAGATACTGAAATTGATCCTTGAGATAAGAAGGCGAATATGGATCATTTAGAATTTAAAAAAGATCAAATAATATTCTGGACTTGCGCGTTTGTCTTATAATTTTTCTTATTTAAGAACAAAAATGACAGCCCTATTCTAAACTGTAATATCAAGAACAACAGTGAACCTAGTATTCTACCGTACGGTACACCGAGACTTAATTTTTGGAAATCGGATTGTACTTGTGTATTCTGCCAGCTAAATAAGATCCTATTAATTTGAGCGCTATCCCACGTTCGCCTATAAGTTCAAGTTGTTTTAACTATATATTACGAATAACGCAGTCAAAATCTTTTGACAGATCTATAAAGAGACCAACACAAGTCTTTTTATGATCTAAATCTTTCCAAATATCTCTAATTATTTTGAAGATAGTTGTCTTGTCGTGTTCTTCCCTTTTTGAAACCCAAATTGATTTACATTCAAGATCTTATATTTGTCTAAATACGATATTATTCTATTTGAAATATCTTTCTCAAATATTTTTGAAAGTTAAATAATAAGGCTATAATTGTTCATGTCATTTTTAGCACCTTTCTTCTATAAAGGCTTTATTGGCCTATTGGATATATTTATTTTTTTAATCATTTTGAAAAAATCTTGTTTCTAAGGTCAAGTTTATTATATACGTTAGAGGTACCGCTATTAAATGTGCACTTGATTTTATTGCCTTTATTAGTGTATTAGCGTAGCCTGTTATTTTTTTTTTTCTAAATTATTTTTAAAATTTAGGGTTTCGGAAATATTTACAGGGGTCCTTAAAATGCAATTTAAATTTGGATTAGTCACTGGTTTGAATAAGATGTGGCTGATAGATTGGACAGGATTATTTAATTTGATATAATATTCATTCAATAATTTAACTATGTCATGTGGTTGATTAATTATAATGTCATATTTTTGAATACTTTCTATTGTATCTTTACTAGTATTTATTTTTGTAATATTATGATTAATAACTTGCCACGTAGCTTTGCTTTGATTACTACTTTGGTTTATACAGTTAATTTTTGCATTTCTTATTGATTATTTAGAATTGCTATCATCATTTTACAATAACTTTTGTATCTATTTTTCGCAATATGGCAGTATGTATACCGTTTTTGCAAATATAACTGTCTTTTGTTTCTACTGGATATCAAAAACCTTTTGTTTAATTTGGGCTTTCATATGTTATTTTTATTTTTTTGTTTGGCACACAAAGATCGTAAATCAGACTAAACTGATCTAAAACTATTTTATACTCGTCATTAGGATTTAATTGTAAAAAAACATGTGTGAAATTAATCTGTGATGGGTATTTTTAAACAATGTCTATTTAAGTGGATTATCTGGATTTCTTCGGAATATAACCAGAGTACGAAACCTATCCAATTGCAGAGAGGTGTAAGACAGGGTGACGTCATATCCCCGAAACTCTTCACCGCTGCATTGGAAGACGTTTTCAAGCTTCTGGACTGGAAAGGATACTATGCTCAATGACCTCGATAGTGTTTCCCAACGGATAGGTCTTAAGATGAACATGGACAAAACAAAGATCATGTTCAATGTCCATGTCACACCTATGCCGGTAGTTGTTGGGAGCACTAAGCTCGAAGTTGTTGACGAGTATGTTTACCTGGGACAAATAGTCCGACTAGGTAAGTCCAACTTCGACGGAGAGGTCAATCGACGGATTCAACTCGGCTGGGCAGCGTTCGGGAAGCTACGACACATCTTCTCGTCAGACATACCTCAAAACCTAAAAACGAAATTGTACAACCAGTGCGTGTTGCCAGTGATGACTTATGGAACTGAGACGTGGTCCTTCACTGCTGGCCGTATGAGGAAACTCAAGGTCGCTCAGCGAGCTATGGAGAGGGCTATGCTCGGAGTTTCTCTGCGTGATAAACTTAGGAATGAGGATATCCGCAGTAGAACCAGAGTAACCGACATAGCCCAACGGATTAGTAAGCTGAAGTGGCAGTGGGCCGGCCATATAGCTCGAAGAACCGACAACCGATGGGGAAGAAAGGTTCTCGAGTGGCAGCCTCGTACCGGTAGGCGAAGTGTAGGGTGTCCCCCTACGAGATGGAGTGACGACCTGGTAAGACATGCAGGAAGTCGATGGATGCAGGTGGCTCAGGACCGTGCTTTGTGGCATTCTTTGGGGGAGGCCTATGTTCAGCAGTGGACTTGTGAAGGGCTGTAATGATGATGATGATGATATACCAGAACCTTTCCTTAAAGCTTTTGTTTGAAGGAATCGATATCAATTGACAAGTGTAATCAGATATGCCAACATCTAATTCACTTACATTATATTGTTTCTTATTAATCATAATATTATCAATACATGTTTGTGAGTGTGACGTAATTCTGGTATAATATATTTAAATAGTAGGATGTAATTAATATTTCTGAAATATGCGCACAAGCGATTCACTTTGTTATTATTTTCTAATATATTTTCATTAAAATCACCCAGTTTAAATATATTTTTAAAACAATTTCGTGTTGTTATTGTTATTTTTCTTAGTAAATACTCCATATTTATCAAGAAAACATCCAGGTCACGGATATTATTAGATAGTTTAATCCACTTATTACCACCCTGCCACATTGAAAATTATTTTCAATAGACATTTCTGATAAATATTAAATTTCGTAGTAGTCAATAGATTTTTTACATAAATGGGAACACCGCTTCCCTTTTTACGTTTCCTACAGAAATGTGCTAATTTTTTTATAACCGTCAATTTGAAATATGTCTGCTTCGTAATTTTTCAAAACAGTTTTACAGAAACAACATACATCGATATTCCTCACCTGCGTTGGCAATTCCAATTGTTCGGCTTTTGATTTAATACTTTGAAAATTTAAGTGAATTATATTAAATCTTAGATACGCTAGCTTGTCCACTCTGTGTATTTTTTTCTTCATGGCACGTCTGAAAGCTTCGCGTAATAAAACCCAAGCTTTCTTGCACTTACCATCTGAAATAAAAAAAATAATCTATTTAATTTTGGCCTGGCAGCGGCCGGTTTCCATGCTGCCCCACAATGCTGCATCACTCCAGCAGGCGTCCCCAATTGGCAATTTCTTTCTTCATGTCACTATTTCAGTCTCTCAACTTTATTGTACATTTAACTAACTTCATCTCAACTAATTCAACGTTCGTAGAATCGAACACGTGGTACCCAACACAAGTAACGAACAGTAGTTCAAAGTTCAACATTCAATGTCCCGGATTCATTTATCACCAAATTACAAATAGGGAACTAACGCGATCTTTTCATGCGTCACACGGTTCAGCGTTACAAACACAATTAAGCTCCTTCGTTCGATATTAAATACTACGCCGCAATAAGAATTCAAAATCAACCTAGCTGACACGCAAACTAGCTACATAGTCAACACACAAAGACTCTTAACGCGACGGTATAATTAAACAATGAATTCCAAAACAATCAACCGGACGACGCCTCGAAAAGGAATGCGCGGAAATTCCAGACCAGATACGGTCTGGAATTTCCGCGCATCAGCGCGCTCGCGCAAATTCCACGTCACACGAGCAAGTTAAATATTGTAAAATGCACTTCACCGCGCAATCACTATATAATTGGCGCAATTACTTTCAAACGAAATTACTTTAATCAGTCAAATACAATACAAGCGTCACGAACTTAAAACCTAGACAAACTAAACCGAGGCGATTTTCACGAAACCATAATTACGTAGCGAAGTAACGCGCACAAATTCTAAAAATCTAGACCACAACCCAAAACCGGTCGCGCGAACTTCTGCAGTGGTCACCGAGATACGCTTATTAAATGCACCGCTGCCCGCGAGCTACAGTTTCTCGCCCGCCAGCGCCAAACGCGGAGAAACTGCTTTCCGCTGACCCCTCCCCGCAACGCGCGTGACACTTGGTACCATCGGGTGATTCGCTAAGTCCAACGTGATTAGGTGGCGTCTCAAATGCCTATATTTGGCTAAAACAACAATAATATATATATTATTGTATATACTTAATATATACCTAGTCAGGTCATAAATTCTGTCACATGTTTAATATAAATAATTGAAACAAGTTTATTCATTATGTAACCATTTATATACCAAAATGAACTTAACGAAACATAGATGACACTAAACTTTATTCAAAATGACCTCCGTGATTTTGAATACAGGCCTTCAATCTGCGAGGCCAGTCGTCTATCGCAGCACGAACGAGGTCCATGTCAATATCGGCGGCTGCCTTAATCAAGGATGTCTTGAGTGACTCCAAATTGGGATGAGGCTATGAGCACGCCTTTTCCTCCAAGTGTTGCCATATCTTGTAATCTAACGGATTCAAATCTGGACTGGAGGAGGGCCAGTCTTCGTGCCGGATGAAGTCTATTTCACGCGCCGCCAGCCAGTCTTGTGTGCTCTTCGCTCTATGAGCTGGCGCCGAATCTTGTTGGAATACCCAGTGCCTGTTATTGAACATGCTATGAGAAACAGGTTCCACAAGGTTCGTCAGGACTGTATTTTGATACACAACTGCATTCGTTTTTACACTTTTCTCACAAAAATGTACCTCTGTTAAGCCTCAATAAGAAACTCCCAGCCATACCATGAGCGAGGATGGAAAATGACCTCGTTGGACACGCGGAATACGGTTGCTCGCTTCTTCACTACTGTGTGCGTACGCCTTATCATTTTGTTTGTTGTATCTCTCTTCTACGGTAAAAATATTTTCATCCGAATAAAGAGTTTCCCGATATTTTTTTCCCGCGTACGGCTTCAACAATGCGCGGCATCTCTTCAGTCTCAGGTCCATTAGACGAGCATTCAAACGATGTCCTGTTTTCCTTCGATATGCCCGAAGACCTAAGTCGTCATTTAACACCCTTTTCACCGTGGTTCTGCTTAACCCCATCTGAAGGGCCAACAGTTTCTGCTTACGTTTGGGATTTCTTTGAATTCGCGCCTTCACAGCTTTTATCACTGCTGGAGTCCTAACAGACTGAGGGCATCCACTTCTTGACCTGTCATCTACATTAGAGTCTTCACTGTATCGTTTGATGGTACGATAAACGAATATTTTGGTTATATTCAAATTTTTCAGTATGTAAAAAATTTGAATTGGCGCGTAACCGCAGCGATGCAACACGGTCTTCTTTAAGCGTCCACTCCATATTTAAAAATGAGTAAAATTCTAAAAAGTATACAGTTTTATTTTCGTGGACAATTCGAAATTCGAATTCAATAAACTTTTTTATGGCCAGCATTCTAAAAGAAAAGTGTTTACTGTGTGACAATACTTATGACCTGACTAGGTACACTTAAAACATTACATTAATATTAATCCCAATTTTCTAGAAAAAAAAATCCCCTTCCGTATAACGCTATCAAAATATGAAATTGAGTGAAAACGGTTTAGCACAAAAACGTAACAAGATAAATTGAATAGGTATTTGGTAAGACTGATTACTTTTCTTTGGCTTAGTGCTTCTTACCGTTAGATACAAAAGCTCTTCAAAGTAGGTTAATGTGATCTAAATAAAGAATAATGCGAGGGATACGTTACAAAAGATTGCCCTAAAATATATTACTGTTACAAATGAAGCTATATTAATCATGTCTTAACACAACATATTATATACATAAACATATCAATATATAATATATATTAGGTGTCCTTTAAAGCGTTTTTACTTTGTTAAGGACAATAAACCTTCCACATTATTCTCAAATTAAATAAATGTACTAAGATATTTGATATTGAATTCTTAGGCTAAGCATCAATATAAATTTTAATTATTTTATTGACTTACAGAAAAATTTGCGTAGAATGACGGCAAATTTGAAGAAAAAAAGATTTATTTTGTTCCTGATTCCTGCACTTTGCCCATAAATAATATCAACACTTAAAACATTTAAAATAACACAGATATTAAGCTGCCATAAGCAAAAAGATAAAGATAAACTTTAATCAGTTCCTGTCATCAAACTTTTTTATTAAAAATAAGAAATCAGAGCAATTACTATCAAGTATTTGGTTGTTGTTGTATTTCACGTTGTCTTCGGAGCAAAGAAAAATGAAAAAAAAAACACTTTCAAGAAAATTGGAGCACTTACGAAGCTAGTTGCTTTCCGTAAATTCTTGGCTCAGATTCCCAACGATTTTTCTGTACATTCTTACTACACAGCTAAATTTTCCTTTTTATCTTTTTAACTTAAAATTTTTAAAACATAAAACTGAATGTCGATTTTAATTAAGCTCCTACTGTACATAAATAATATATTAAAGTAACATAATATATTTATAAAAATGTGTTGTCTGTGTGTTGTTGCAAATCAACATATTGTTTAGGCCTGGATGTGGTATATGGCCATTCAATAAAAAGCATGGGCCTTGCTTGTAATTACTTTATGAAATAGATGTTTGTCTACAGAATTTTGAAATCAAAACTTTACAGATTTTATTTTATTGTATAATAGCTGTGCGGGAAATTTCGTTCGCGTGGAATTAGTACTTTTGTTATGATAAGTGACGGTGATTTATTATTTTTTTCAATATAAAGAGGATCTTAAGTGGGACTATTCTGGATGAAAACATTCAGTTAGTAAGTAATTCAGAAACCAATGTACGAAAACCAACATACAATCCCACAAAGTTTCTAAGAACGGAATATAATTTTCTAACGACTTCAAAAAAGAGGAGGTACCCCATTCTACTGTGTGTTCTTTTTATTATGAGTGTTACAACATAACTTTGTTCTACATGTATAGATTTCGATGATTCTTATTTTATTTGAAAGCTGGCATTAGTCATGTGGTTACATATAAATTTGATCAAGGTCTGACTAATTGTTTTTGAATTATCCTTAATAGTATATATATTGAAGTCGTTTGTACAAAATTTTTAATTTTATATTATTACGTTTTATTAATGGTAAGTGCAAAATCTCTTTATTTACTACATTTGATTATTTATATTGTGTGGCGCTAAACTTACCAAACAACTGGTATTTATTGTTGACTATCGCAAAATATACTTGTATGGGAAAATTTTTGTTATGATGGTATTCTTGGTATAATTATCGATTCTCTGGAAGCACATCCAGACAATATTATAGAATTGACTATGTACTTATGAAGTGCTTGAACCCACAGTCTGTGGAATTACGAAGATTAAGGTGCTAAAGATATCGTAGCAACTTTAGAGGAGCGTCTACTTTAAAAAGAAGTTTATTTTGTGAAGGCCAGGTGGATTCAATGAATTTAAAAAATAAACACGTTACCAAACCGCATCATCGCTATACACTATGGAATCTACAGACCAATACACGAAGGAGAACAAAATATGGATCCAGAATATGCATAGATTTTAATTAAATATAAACAGAAGTATCATTCACTTTAAAAAGAATACTTCGATAGAAGGTCGCATAAAAACGGATTTTATAGCATAAAACTGTCCAGAGTCAGCTCGCAAAAGTGCTTTGGTTTAATGAATGTCTATTGAGTAAAAACTCTGCTGTATTAGCAATTCGATTTCATTCCAAACACGTTCCGTGCATCAAGTATGTTTTCATGATCCAAAACAAACAATTTCCAAATTGCGAAACATACAACAAAATAAAAGATACTACTTGCTTGCGCAATGTTCCAAAAACCATCACGAAAGGAAACTATTGGTCGCTAAAACTATCATGAAAATGAGTAACAAAGGTATATTCTGTAGTAAAGGTCAAAGCATTCACTGTAAACTATTATCAAGTGCTTCTCAAATTGTGTATTATTTAGTTAGTATACTGGCTACGGTGGCGACGATGGTAACGGCGGGGCAGGGGGTGCTAAGAATCTCCGCTGGAGGTTCAGTCGCCATCTAAGACGACTTGACCTGACAACGTATAACGCACGTACACTGAGGATTGACGAGAAGGTCCTGTAGCTGGAAGAAGAGACAGACAGGTTGCGGTGGGATATTATAGGATTATCTGAGGGCCGAAGAGAGGTAGGACATGGTAATCCTCAAACTTGTTCTATCAACGGGGGGCGATCATCTGTCCCAAAGTAATTTCACTGGCTGTAGACGAAAAATGAAGCTGATGATTTGACAGCATACAGGCAACTGAACAGACAGGCGGGATTTACGATACTTTAATACAGCTCGTAGTGAAGAAGCGATCGAGCGGAATTCAAAAAATTCCGATGATATCCCGGACGTCAGTCTGAGTGGTGGGTACTTGTGTACGACTACGTATAAGTATAATTGTCATAGTTAAGAAATAAATCAGTGTGTTACTTGCAAGCAGTAGTTTCCCTCGTGCCCCCTATAACGCATACTTACCAGTGGCGACGAATACCCACATATGATTTTTTTAAAATGGCCACAACGCAGTTCGGAATTTTATCAATTTTTGACCACAATGCGCAGTCATGGAATACGTACAAAGGCCGCCTCACGCAGTGGTTCATTGCAAATAATATTACTTCTGCAACTGATGTACGAGAGGAAAAAAGAAGAGCGATACTCCTGAGCGCACTCTCTGACGGTACATACCAACTAGCGTCAGATCTTGCACTGCCTAAGGAAGTCCAAGAGGTGCCATTTGAGGATACCTTGAACATCCTGGATAGACATTTTACACCAAAGCGTCACGGGTTTAGTGAAAGAAGTACGTTTTACTCGGCAAAGCGACATCCAGGCGAATCACACGTTCAGTGGGCCGCAAGGCTTCGTGGGATGACAGCTCACTGCTCATTCAGCAATGTAGAAGAAGCATTACGGGATAGATTTGTAATGGGGATGTTGCCGGGACCCGAGCGCGAGAAGTTGTTCGCTCAGGATCTGGCAGAGTAATCTTTGACAAAGGCAGTCGAACTGGCAGAGACGGTACGGTGCGCGCGCATCGCCGCATACATCTCCGCCTCAGGATATGCAGCAGCGGTGCTCCCTGACATCAAAGAAGATCAGCCTCTCAAGATCACTGAAGGTGCACCCAATTCCAGACGAGTGGAAAAGTGTTCCGTGTGTGGACGTTCTAACCACAGTTCAGCAAAGTGTCGGTTTGCACAGTTTAAGTGTAAAAAGTGTAATAAAAAAGGTCACTTACAAAAAATGTGTAAATTGAATTACGTTGAAGTTAAGGAGGTGGATGAGAGCGGGGACGACGGTAAGTTGTTTAACGTACATTCTAGGAATGGAGAACCCATAATTGAGCTGGTGACAATTAATGGTATTCCGTTAAAATTTGAAATTGATAGTGGGTCGGCGGTGTCGGTAATATCTAAACACACATACGATTTATATTTTAATAGCATTCCCTTACAGCGAAGTGCTAAAAAATTGACATCTTATACCGGTAACAATATTAATTCCGTAGGACTAATAAGGGTGCCGGTAATATACTCGGGGCAGACGGCCGAACTTAATGTTTACGTAGTGCCCGGCGGCGGACCGCCGTTATTGGGTCGTGATTTTATGTTGACTTTTAAAATTAAATTAGTTAAGTGTAATTTTGTATCGAATACGGAAAACATTATGCTGAAATTTCAGCAACAATATCCTTGAGTGTTTTCCAATAATCTTGGTGCATTCAATAAATATAAAGTAAAGTTACAATTAAAACCAAATTCACAGCCTATTTTTTTCAAAGCACGGCCAGTAGCTTTTTCACTTAAAAATAAAATAGACGAAGATATCGACAGATTAGTAGATTTAGGGATTTTAAAACCAGTGGAATATTCCGAATACGCCTATCCTATAGTACCGGTATTAAAACGAAACGGTACTGTAAGACTTTGTGCCGATTATTCAGTAAGTATTAACAAGCAGTTAATAGTGGAACAATATCCATTAGCGTCAATAAACGAGTTATTTGCGAAATTACACGGCGGACAACAATTTTCCAAAATAGACTTGTCGATGGCGTATAACCAATTTATTTTGGACGACGATTCACAAAAAATCACATGTGTCAACACTCATTGCGGGTTATATAAATATACGCGCATGGTGTTCAGACTTTCCTCTGCGCCGTCGATTTTCCAACGTGCGATGGATTGTGTACTGTCGGGGTTAGATGGAGTGCTATGCCTTTTAGACGACATTTTAATCACAGGAAAAAATGATACCGAGCATCTCGAGAGGTTACACGCGGTGTTTAATAGGCTAAGGGATGCAGGCCTAGTAGTACAAAAAGAAAAATGTAAATTATTTCAAGAAGAAGTAAATTACTTAGGATACACTATTGATAAATACGGATTAAAAAAGTCACATGAGAAGGTAAAAGCAATTGTAAAAGCACCGGTTCCAACTAACACAAATAAACTGCAGTCGTTTTTAGGGTTGATTAACTATTATAGAAATTTCGTAAAAAATGCATCTAGCATTCTAAGTCCGCTATACGATCTTTTGAAAAAAGGTACTCAGTGGTGTTGGTCGCGTGTACACAGTGACGCTTTTAATAAAATAAAAAAGTGTTTAGCGTCCGAGACAGTCCTAGTGCATTTTAACCCTAATAATAAAATAATTTTAACTGTCGACGCTTCCCCGACTGGGTTAGGAGCGGTGTTATCACAGGTAGACAGCGACGGAGTTGAGAGACCTATTTCTTTTGCATCGCGCACTTTAAATACGTCAGAAAAAAGGTACTCTCAAATCCAGAAGGAGGCAACTGCAATTATTTTTGGTGTGAGACGTTTCCATCAATATTCATATGGAAGATCGGAACCATTTATTTTACGCACTGACCACAAACCACTCATAACTATATTCGGTCCTTACAAAGGTATCCCGGGGGTGTCTGCGAATAGGCTACAAAGGTATGCGTTATTTCTTAGTGGCTACAATTATCGCATACAATACATCCGTAGCGTAGACAATTGTGCGGACTATTTATCGCGAGCGAGCTTGCCCGATATCACGGGGGACGCGGGGAGCAGTGTGAACAGCGACGGCTCAAGCATACACATAGGCGCTGACACACTCGACCGCGCATCTTACATTAACTTCGTCATAGATGGTAGCCTTCCTGTGACACGTAACATATTACGTGACGTCACGAGTAAGGATAACGTTCTAAATAAGGTAAAAAAATATGTGATGGACGGGTTGTTAGAATATTATCAAAGATAATGTTAATTTATACAAGTAGCGCCATCTATGAGACATTGAGGTGAAACTTTGTTTATTATCTATGTATGAATGACTTGAACAAAACAGTCTGTTAGAAAACAACACCCAACGACTTTTATTAGGTTATAGGCCCAGATTTTGCAAAGTAAATTAAAATTATTGCGTTTTAGAAGTGTTATTGTTAGTTTGTTAGTTTATTTTACGCGTGTGACATCAATCAAGATGAACTCAAGTCTTATTGCGAGTGTGCCAAAGCTCAAGGGTCGTGAAAATTATGATGACTGGGCGTTCGCCGTACAAAACTTGCTAGTCTTTGAGGACACCTCAAGCAAGAAGCAGCGGCGACAGATGCAGCACAGACAGTAGCAGATGCCAGAGCACGCGCAAAATTGATCCTGACTATTGACACATCATTGTTTGTGCACATAAAGGAGACGAAGACAACAAAGGAGTTATGGTCAAAACTCAAAGCTCTGTTTGATGACGCGGGATTTTCAAGAAGAATAACTTTGTTACGTCATTTAATCTCCATCAGACTAGAAACATGTGAAAATATGACTAGTTACGTTACGCAGATTGTGGAAACTTCGCAAAGATTAAGCGGTACTGGATTCATTATAAACGATGATTGGGTTGGGTCATTATTACTAGCTGGTTTACCAGATAAGTTTATGCCAATGATCATGGCAATAGAGCATTCCGGGATCCATATCACGGCAGATTCCATAAAAACAAAATTGTTAGATATGGCAAATGGCGGCTCTGTTGAAGTGAATGGAAATGACAACTCAGCATTTATTGCTCGAAGTTGGCAGAAAAAGAAACTTGGTAAAGTTGGCAGCAATAGCAAACATGGCGGACCGACTCCGAATATCTATGCACCGAGTACGTCAATGTCAAAGTCAAATGACAGAAATAACAAAACAATAACATGCTACAAATGCAAACAATCTGGACATTTCATGTCTCAATGTCCATTTAGAAACGAAAAAACAGAGAAGAAAAAGCAAACAAATGCATTCAGTGTTGTTTTTCTGAGCGGTAACTTTAATTAATGTGACTGGTATGTTGACTCGGGAGCCAGTACACATATGACTACAAACGAAAGTTGGTTGACAAATAGGACGGATTCATCTAGTTTACCTGAAATCACAGTAGCAAACAACATGAAAGTGCCTGTATTATGTGCCGGCGAAGTAGATGTCACGACGAGTTTCGGTTACAAAGTTACAGTGAAGAACGTGTTGTGCGTACCGACGCTTGCGACTAACCTACTATCAGTCAGTGAATTGATAATAAATGGAAATAGTGTTCTGTTTGAACCCGACCGATGCCTCATAAAAAACAGATTAGGCAATTTAGTTGCGGAAGCTGAACTTGTAAATAATGTATACAAGTTAATCTTGAAATGAGACTTGTCTGTTATCATCATCAACAGTAAATGGACAAACATGGCATAGAAGGCTTGGACACTTAAACAGCAGAGATATGAACAAGATGAAGCAAGGTTTAGTCAATGGAATGGATTACTCAGACAAATTTGTGACAAGTAAGTCTAGCTGTTAAATTTGCTGTGAAGGCAAACAGTCAAGATTACCATTTACGATAGGTACATGAGCTACAGAAATCTTGCAGATTGTGCACTCAGACATCTGTGGACCGATGGAGTGCAAATCCATTGGTGATGCAAGATATTTTTTGTTATTTATTGACGAATTCACCAGAATGACCTTCATATACTTCTTAAAGTGTAAAAGTGAAACACTGACTTGTTTTAAAGAGTTTACGTCAATGGTGGAGAACTTTCAAAACAGAAAAATAAAAATATTGCGCACAGACAATGGATGTGAGTATTGCAGCAATGATTTTAGAGATTTTTTGAAACATGAAGGGGTAATTCATCAAAAATAAAATGCTTACACACCAGAGCAGAATGGACTCAGCGAAAGAAGCAATCGCACCATTGTGGAGAGAGCCAGATGCCTACTTTTTGAAGCAGACTTAGATAAAAATTTTTGGGCAGAAGCTGCAAATACCGCAGTATATCTCAAAAACAGGTCTACAGCTTCAGGTATTGAAAATACTCCATATGAGATGTGGTTTGGTAGGAAACCAGATTTACAGCATTTACGTGTATATGGGAGTCCAGTGATGGTGCACACACCAAAAGAAAAAAGAGCCAAGTGGGACAGAAAATCAAGAAAACATATACTTGTTGGTTATAGTGATAATGTCAAAGGTTACCGAATATATGACCCAGTAAAGAACAAAGTCACCACAAGTAGGGATGTTATAATACAAGAAAAACCCAAGCGTCTAAAGACAGTAACTGTTTCTCTAGAAAGCACAGATTCAGTGGGGGAGTTGGTAGAGGAATCTGTGGTGAAACTTGAATCCCTGAACAAGTCAAGTTCTTCAGAATCTGATTACTTGGATGTTGAAGAAGAAAGTTTAGAGTCAGAAGCTTGTGGAGAAAACCTGGACACTGAACAGACTGGTTCAACTCCACAAAGTACAGAAAAAGCTTCAGATATACCACATGCAGATACTACTACACCAGTTACAGAAGTAACAGAGAAGCGTCAGAGGAGAAAGCCAGATAGATACGGTATCGTCAACATGTGTGCTACAGCTACAGGAGAAGATGAACTGACATATGCAGAGGCCATCAGTGGGCCAGAGGGACTGATGTGGTCGCAGGCCATGTCAGAAGAGCTGCAGTCATTCCAAGACAATCAAGCATGGGAAGTTGTCGATACTCCCAGCAACGCGAGTGTAGTGCAGTGTAAGTGGGTGTTTAAAAAAAAGTTTGACTCAGACAATAAAGTGACATATCGTGCGCGGCTTGTAGCCAAGGGTTTTACCCAGAAGGCTAGTATTGATTACCAAGAAACCTTCAGTCCAGTGATTAGACATTCAACCCTGCGTTTGTTGTTTGCCATAAGTGTCCAGTTAGACATGGACATCACGCATCTAGATGTAAAAACAGCTTTTCTTAATGGTCATCTAAAAGAAAGCATATTTATGCATTTACCTGAAGGTTTTCCCATAAATAATTCAAATAAAGTTTTAAAGTTAAGAAAAGCTGTTTATGGATTAAAACAATCATCTCTAGCATGGTATAAAAGGGTTGAGGGGATAATATGTAAATCAGGATTTAGAAAATGTAAATTAGAACCCTGTATATTAGTTAAAAATTATAGTGATAATAAGAAAACTATAGTTGGATTGTATGTCGATGATTTTTTAGTATATTCAAATTGTAAGTCTGAATCTGATAATTTAATAGAGATTTTGAGTCAAAAAATTAAAATAAAGAATTTAGGTCAAGTGAGAAATTATTTTGGCATGAGAGTTAACATTAACAAAAGCACCAATGTAATTACTTTAGATCAAGAACAGTATATTAATCAGTTACTTGAAAAATTTGATATGTCTGAATGTCATGCAGTAGAAATTCCTATAGAATGTAAATTGAATGTTGGTAAGTCTAATGTATGTGAACAAAAGCTACCTTATCAAAAATTAACAGGAAGTTTAATGTACTTAGCTGTCCTAACTCGTCCTGATATTTTTGTACACTGGAATTATGCAAAAAGAATTCTGAAATATTTGTCACAGACTAAGACCTATTGTTTAAAATATTCCAAAGAAAGTGGAGAGCTTGTAGGTTTTGTGGATGCTGATTGGGCAAGTGATGCCACTGACAGACGCTCATATAGTGGTTTCTGTTTCATTAAATCAGGTGCTGTAATTTCTTGAGAGAGCAAGAATCAAAGAACTGTTGCTCTTAGTAGTTGTGAAGCAGAATATATGGCTTTGTCGGAAGCATGTCGAGAAGCAATATATTTACAGAAGTTAGAGTTTGAAATAATTGGTTCTTGTAGTAAAATTGTTATGTAAAATGACAGTCAGAGTGCATTAAAGTTAGCAAATAATGATCAGTCACATAAACTGTCCAAACATATCGATATCAGGTATCATTTCATTAGAGAAGTTTTAAGAAATGATATAATTGAAGCTAGATATTTGTCAACAGCTAACATGCCTGCTGACTTGCTAACCAAAGGTCTGCCAGCTGTTAAACATTATAAGTTCATGAAAGATTTTGGAATTGTTAATTTAGAATAGCCAAGGCAGAACTGTATACTGTATTTGTTATTGTATATTGAGTTTAAAAGACATTTTTTTGTGTAGCTTTACCTATCCACTGTATGTAATACTTTCAAAGTGTTGTTATTTTGATAAAGTGGGGGTGTTAGAATATTATCAAAGATAATGTTAATTAATACAAGTAGCGCCATCTATGAGACATTGAGGTGAAACTTTGTTTATTATCTATGTATGAATGACTTGAATAAAACAGTCTGTTAGAAACCAACACCCAACGACTTTTATTACGGGTGGCCTAGAAAGCTGTATGATATAAACATAAAACCTTACTTTTTATGTAAAAAACAGTTATCTTCTGAAGATGGATGCTTAATGCGAGGGCACAAAATAGTTTTGCCTGAGCGGTTGCGGTTTAAGAATCTGTCCGAGTTACACAATTCCCATCTTGGTGTGGTATAAACAAAAGCGGAAGCTCGGTCTAGGTTTTGGTTCCCGGGTATTGATAGAAAAAATTATAGAATAAAAAATTGATAGAAAAAATGATCGGTTCATGCAAAATATGCACCCAGCTGCGTCATTCCCCACCACGAACGCCTATATCACCATGGAAATATCCTCCATTACCATTTTATAGGATCCATATGGACTTCTTTGGACCGTTTCATGGTCATATGTACTTAGCAATTGTGGATGCTTATACAAAATGGGTGGAAGTATACGAAGTACCGTCTACTTCGTCATCTGTGATCAAAAAACTCTACGAGTATATATCGAAATTCGGATTACCTCAAACTATCGTGACCGACAACGCTACTTCATACGAGTTTAAAAATTTCTGTATGGTTAACGGTATCACACATGTAACGTCACCGCCGTATTACCCCGCTAGTAACGGTCAGGCTGAAGGGTACGTTAAAATAGTGAAAAAGGGGTTAAAATCATGTTTGCTTTCAATTAATAACAATAATAAAAAAGAATATAAATTAAAATTACTTAAATTATTGTTCGATTATAGGAACTCCTTACATAGCACAACTTCTTTGTCACCTGCTCAATTAGTTTTCGGTCACAAGTTGAGATCACGTTTGGACTTAATGAGCCATGTTATACCGCCTTCATCCACATCCTTGGAAAGTCCAAAACAAACAGTATTTGAAACAGAAACAGAAACAGAAACTTTTTTATTCAATATAGATTATAAATAATACTTATTGAAAGTCATTCTTTTGTTTGATTACCACTGGTTCGGAAAAAACCTCTGTCCTGGGAAGAACCAGCAAGAAACCCAGCGGGACTTTTTTTTTTTTTTAAATAACAGCTTACAATCATGATGTTACACAAATTAACAACACAACAAATTAGAAATAGCTTGGTAGCGATCACCTCATTTCCAGGGGTTATTATCATCCATAAATTCCTTAATATTATAATAACCCTTTTTATACAAACTTAGTTTAATAAAGTTTTTGAACTTTGAACAGGCCAAACTTTGTATATTTTCTGGAATTTTGTTGTAAAAGCGTATACATCGCCCCAAGAATGAATTACTGACTCGATGGAGTCGAGTAACTGGTACTACTAGCTTGTGTCTGTTCCTAGTATTTACAGAATGAATATCACTTATTTTTATAAAACTACTTTTATTTTTGTGTACGTACATTAAATTTTCATAAATGTATTGAGAGGCCAAAGTTAATATATTAATTTCCTTAAATTTTTGTCGCAGCGACTCTTTAGGCTTTAAATCATAAATTGCTCTTATGGCCCTCTTCTGCAAAACAAATATAATTTCTGTGTCAGCTGCGTGTCCCCATAGCAAAATACCATACGACATTATGCTATGGAAGTAGCTGAAGTAAACTAGTCTAGCTGTTTCAACACTGGTTAGACTTCTAATCTTTTTTACAGCATATGCTGCAGAACTAAGTCTGCTTGCTAGTTTTGATATATGGGGGCTCCATTGAAGCTTCGCGTCTAGTGTGATTCCAAGAAAAATGGTGGTATCTACAAGACTCAGTTTCTCCCCATTTAAAATTACATTAGTATTTAATTGTTTGACATTTGGAGTCACGAATTTCATACATTTTGTTTTAGTGCCATTTAAATGCAAATTATTAACATCGAACCAATTTACTAATTTAGATATAGCATTATTTACTTCGTCATATTTTAGTAACTGTCGACTTAATTTGAAAATTAAAGAAGTGTCATCTGCAAATAATACTATATCATGGTTATCCCCTACTATGTAAGGTAAGTCATTAATGTATACAAGAAACAGAAAGGGGCCGAGAATTGAGCCTTGAGGCACGCCCATTTGTACCATCGATCCGGAAGAGCTCATATTGCATTATTGCATTATTTGCAGATTAAGGCACATGGGGGAAAATATGCGAAGCCTTTTGAAACCGGGGCAAAGGTTTTGTATAAAAAATTTAAAAATAATAACACATATAATTGGTGTCGTGGCGTTGTAATAAAAAGAATAGGCAAAGTCACGTATATAATAAAGGATATATATACGTCAGCAAGTGTAAAAAACACAAAAATCAAATCATGCGTGACCAAGGACCATGTCACGATGAACAACAAAATTTTGACATTGATTTTGACCGTCAAAATTTAACTGATAACACCAGGAAAGAAAATATCACTATGCCGGCTTCAGACGAGCCGCAAACTACCTGCGGGGAAGAGGAATTGGTGCAAAATGACGTAAACTCAACTAACGTAAACAATAAGTCTAACATATCGTCGGAGCCAGTTTCAATGGACACTGTGGCTAATCAGCCTATGACCACCATTGCACGTAACAACCCCGGTTCTAGGGTTTGTTTACGCCCATTACCCAATGTGGACTATCGTCGTTTCCTTTAATTAAGTTATGTAGTTGTTAACTAGGGGGAGGAAATGGTGGGTACTTGTGTACGACTACGTATAAGTATAATTGTCACAGTTAAGAAATAAATCAGTGTGTTACTTGCAAGCAGTAGTTTCACTCGTGCCCCCTATAACGCATACTTACCACTGAGCGAAATGAGATTCGATCAAAACTAGATTGGACAACCAGTGCGTGTTGAAAGCGATCACCTATGGATCTGAGACCAGATCTTTTGGCCATTTGAGGAAGATTAAAGTCACTCAGCGAGCGATGGAGAGGTCCTAGCTATGCTAACCTGCCAAGCATGGAAACTACACCAAATATTTTCCCTATGAGGCAATCTATGAGATAGAGTAATCTATGAGGTAGAGATAAAAACATATTTTTATGTTTATAAGAAAAGAAATATATTTTTTAAAAGTACATTTCAGCCAAACCTTTAAAATTATTGTGAATTGAAAAATGTCATTGAATACTTTCATCGAGCGGTATGAATTGAGAAACTTTTGGGTTTTCTCTCAAAACTTCTGTAATTTACTGTAAAGTGTTCGCGAGGAATAAGAACCACACCTTTTTGTAAACGTTTGTTACAACTTCTTTGTTTGATAAAAGATAAAATAAATTTTGGCTCTGACAGATATTACGTATTATTTATTTATTTCTGTTAATAAAACATTTTTCATTTTCATATTTATTGAACCTAAAACCAAACAAAATTAATTTAAATTACAATTTTATTCCTGTTTAAAAATTAGATATTGGCTTTTTCGGTCTAGAAATTTTTAATAAGTACTCAGAGTCAGGAAAATGAAAAGCATGTCAAGCCGTTGGTCGTGCGCCTGATCTCTTTCCAGTCGTGTTAGATTACCATGTCATCGGATCAAGAGAATGAGGGAAAAGAGAGAGCACCTGTGTTTGCGCAGATACTTGTTCACTATCCTGTCCTGCGCAAATGGTTAGTCTCCGTTGAGACTTGCCTCCATGACCAAACTTCGGTCTGAAGGACATTATTGGTTAATTGTATATTGGAACGAAGTTCTTTATCGGACAGTATGGGTTAGACAGATGGGAGCTAGGCGACAAAAAGTGTAAGATTTTTTCGTCACTATCCCTTGTGTCATAGTGTAGACGGCCTTGGCGGCGAAATAAGGAAGTGAGATGAAATAATATCCATCTCCCTCGCACTTTTTCTTATCTTGCCATGAAAGAAATATTATTTTATTTCAAATGTCGCTTCATTTTTATAGACGCTAGTAACTCATTAATTTGTATTTGTTAATCAATAATATAATACCTACGTTAATCAATAATAATATACTACGCAAGGAACTTTGTTCCAACCGAGTGTTCCACGACACTCACGCCTTTTTAGTTTGACCAAATTGTGTTCTTTAATGTATCAAGCTATGTTATTAGTGCTCTTAAATCGTGGTAGCTTTTTTTTATAGGAGAGGGGCCAAACTAGCATGCGTCTCACCTGATGGTAAGTGACTACTACCGCCGCGCATGAACAACTGCAACACCAAGGAAATCGCAGATGCGTTACCGGCTTTATAAAAAGGAGTAGGCTCTTTTCTTGAAGGTCCCTAAGTCGTATCGGTCCGAAAAAATCGCTGGTGGTAATCGATTCCACAAGGAAGTTGTGCGAGGGAAAAAACTTCTTCTAAATTGCACAGTGGTAGACCTCCAATCATCCAGATGATATGGATGGTATCGCGAGTTTCGTGTAGCCACGTGCGATGGTAAAATTGAGCGGCTGGAATTAGTCCGAACTATTTCTCAGAGCACTCCCCGTGGTAGATGCGATAAAATACGCAAAGAGAAGAAAAAACTCGGTCGTTGACGATTCGAATCGCTCTGCGCTGGATGCGGTCAAGCGGAAGGAAATGGCACTGGGGACACCCTTCCCAGAGATGGGAACAGTGTTCCATGTGAGGCCGAACCTGCGCCTTGCAAAGTTGCAAGCGGTGTGCCGGTATGAAATATTGTCCCGCTCTGCTGAGCACGCCAAGCGTTTTAGAGGTCAACTTGGCCTTCTCTTTCAAGTGACCACGAAACTGCACGTCACTCGATATGTCGACACCGAGGATACCGAGACTGGCTGAGGCAACAAGGGGAGTGCCTTGAAACTAAGGAGATACAACAAAGGGATTCTTTTAAGCGGTAAACGCGCAAACTTGTATCTTCTGGGGATTGAATTTAACAGTGGTAGAGCCACGCGGCAGCTTTTGGTGTCGCGCGGATGGGCCGGCTGTAACCGGGGTAGTACCACGACCTCACAGAAAACCAGCGTGAAGTAGAGGTTTACCTCTGCGTTTCGCTTGGTGAGTGCAGGTGGCCGGAGGCCCTTTTTACTGATAATGAGGCATTCCATCTTAGTCCTCACGGGTGACAACGCATCTACATTTTGATTTGTAACAGAGGATAGATGTAGATGTCTATAGGCCGCAGCAACCACTTACCATCAGGTGGACTATGTGCTCGTTTGTCACCCTTATCCTATAAAAAAAAATTAACTTCACTAGATTTAGTCGCCCCCAGTCTAAGACTTTGTTCAACAAAGTCTCGACTTCAGACGCAAGTTTGTTTCGGTACTCGGCGACGTTTTCCCGAGAAACATTGTCACGGCCGGTGTATAAAGCATCACCAGTGCTGTCGTCTACATAACAATGAATGTTACTGCTTTGCAACATATCACTGCAGTAGAAACACTGTTGGTGATAGCACGCAGCCTTATGGAACACCAGCGTTAATGGGCTTGTAATCGGAGCATGCACCGTCCACTACGACCTTGATGCTCCAAACTGCAAGAAAACTGGTAATCCAATTGCACAATGTCTCGGGAAGCCCATAGGAAGGCAGATTCGAAAGAAGCGCTTTATGCCAAACCCGATCGAAAGCCTTCGCTATGTCCAAACTAACAGCCAACGCCTTGTGTGGACTCCACTGCCTCCGCCCATCTATGAGTTAGGTAACCTAGAAGATCACCAGCTGAGCGACCTCGACGGAAACCATACTGGCGGTCACTAATCAGTTGGTGAACCTCAAGGTATCGCATGAGCTGGCTGTTAATAATGTTTCCCATTACTTAGGAGACCAAAGCTGTCTTCCATGAGTTCGGGACTACGCCTAGGGAGTAGGAGTACCGAAAAAGACGCGATAAAACCGGTGCCAACTCCGAAATACACGTCTTCAGTACAATAGGCGGGACTCCATAGGCCCACTCGACTTGTTGACGTCCAGGAAGAAGAGCGCCTTACGCACCAAGCGCTGTGTAAACAGCACTTTCCGCATAGAGCACTCACACCGCGGGATGGTCGGCGGTGTATTCCCTCCGTCATCTAGAGTCGAGTAGGAAGCAAAGAGAAAGCCTAGCAGATCGGCTTTCTCCTTTTCGTCATGGGCCAGTGAGTCGTCCACCCTGTGCAGAGATGGCAGAGGTGGCTGACAGAAATTCCCTTGAACAGCCTTGGTGAGAGACCAGAATGCACGTGTTCCCTAAGGGAGGCGAACTAGTTTCTCGCCAATTCTGCCGATGTGCTCTGACTTTGCCTTGGAAATGACACTTTTGAAGGACCTGGAGGCGGAATTATACTTCTTTTTAAGAGCGCTGGTGTTTAGAGCCCGGGACGTTGATGCGTCAGCTCAGGCCTGGTAGCACTCCTGCTTATAGCGTGATGCTATTTTACAGGAGCGACCAAACCATGGCTGGGATCTGCATCCGATGGGCACCACAGAGGATGGAATAAAAAGTTCCATACCTTTAAGTACCACATCAGCAACAGAATCGGCTACAACGCTGGGATCTTCCGGCGAGAAGCAAACCCGCCCCCAAGGGAAGGATGCAAAAAAGACCGCATCCCGTAATAATCGGCCGACCTATAGTGTCAAACACGGCGGTAAGCTGCAGATCGCAACTGCGATGGGAGCGTGAGTGGCACCGTACTCCTGATCAGACATTGGTCCGAAGAGCCCAGAGGGGCACTGATGGAGACCTGATATCCGTCCGGATGAGAGGTCAGCAGAAGGTCCAATAGGGAAGGTACATGATCCTCCACATCTGGGATCCGCGTAGGCGAAGTAAGCAGTTGTGTTAGACCGTATGCCAGGGCAAAGTCATATACAGATCTACGCGCATAATAGGTTAAACGGTAACCAAGACATTCAGCGTGTTGGGCGTTAAAATTACTGAGTATCACGATCTCTGCGGATGGGACCTGTTGTAGCACGGAGTCTGCAGCCATTTGGACGTGGTCGATGAGTCGGTCTGTGTCGGAATTACCGCTATGGGACCAATAAAGGCACCCGTAGACGCGGGGATGATCGTCGCTGTCTACGCGCAGCCATAGGGTGGACAGGTCCGTACCTTCAAGGCTGCCGAGGCGTCGAAAACAGATGTCCTCTCTGACGTATACGTAAACTCCAGCCCGGGGCACAAATTAATGTTCAAATTTGTACCCCGGGTAGGAGAGAGCTTAGGGGACGCATGTCCGTACGTCTGAGAATTTAAAAAGATTTAGAAGAAATTTTGCGTATGCCAATAATTAATAAGATAACGAATTGAAATATATAAGCGAAGATGATCTGAGATGGATCTAGCTTTAGGATGAATATTGAAGGCTTTTGCTTCATTCTTAAAAAGTGAGAACCTACAATGGAATGCGGCCTTGTAGGGGCGGTGTAAGAATAACCACTGCCCCATATCTTCACGTGGGTGTCGTAAGAGGCGCTAGAGGGAAACAAGTCAGGAGATAGGCAGCAGCGTCTTAGTAATAACGACTAAAAAGAATAAAATAAACTGTGCTTGCCAACCCGCTTGCCAAGGGTGGCAACTATGGAAAATATCCCTATATTTATATATAAACATTACGTGTCACATTGTTTGTCCGCGATGAACTCCTAAACTATTGAACTGATTTCAATGAAGTTTTGCACACGGTGTTCAGTTTGGTCCAACTTGAGAGATAGCATACTTTTTATCCCGATAAGTGACCTTCAATATTTTAAAATTACGAATGTAAGGGTTTTTTATGGCAAGGGTCGTCGGAAAGGCTAGCTAGTATAAATATAATTTATGGTGGAGGCTTATGTTCAGCAGTGGACTTTAATAGGCTGTAACGACTAGTATATAACGTTTAATTTTAATACAACAACTTTTTATATAACACTGTCGAGGCAATCATCTTACAGTTCACCTGACGGTAAGTGGTTACAACTTTAAACGAAGAAGGGTGCAGATGCGTTTTCACATGTGAGGACACCTCATAGCCTGTAATTAAGTATACCTTTCCATACCATTCAGACCCAAATCGAATGATCCTACCCAGTTGCAATAATAAGCAAAAAAACCGGCAAAGTACGAGTCGGACTCGCGCACCGAGGGTTCCGAACAAATCTGTAGGTATATAAGTTTAAAATTATTATAAATAATTTTATTATATGATGTAACTAAATATTTATGCTTTTCGCAATGTTTCCTTTATCTGTGCTATAAAACGTTGCTTCGTACCAAATTTCAAAATTCTGAGTTCACGGGTAGTAGGTTTTGATTCCCTTGCGAATGTCGAAAATTTACGGCATAAACGGCTGTATCTTTTAGTTGTGTTGGCTTAAAAGTTTGATTTTTTCACAGCTCTAAGGGACAGTAGACATGAGTATTTGATATGAATTTCAGTTTGATACCTCCACGCGTTCCTGAGAAAAAGGGTCTTGACAGACAGACAGACAGACAGACGGACAACAAAGTGATCCTATAAGGGTTCCGTTTTTTCCTTTTGAGGTACGGAACCCTAAAAAGGAGTCCTATCACTTAGTGTGATATAATAAAATAAAATAACTTGGTTTGGTCACTGGTGCTACTCCTTTTTTTTATTTAAAGACTAGCTCTTCCCCGGGTCCTCGCCCGTAATTTAGGGTTTTAATTATTTTGCGCGGAATCCTAATTCTTTATTTAAAATATAAGTAGCCTAAGTTACTCCTAATAACATCAGCTATCTGCCAGTGAAAGTCTCGTCGAAATCGGTCCAGCCGTTTCGGAGATTAGCCGGAATAAACTGACAGACAGACATACAAAAATTTTAAAAATTGTATTTTTGTTATAAGTACCGTATAAACTTTCATATGGATTTATTAAAATGCTGTTATTTTGAAATTACAAATAGACACTTCAATTTTATTTATTTGTATAGATATTTGAAATACTGCTTTGGGATAAAATTAGCCACACTTATCGTTATCATTCAACTAGCGGTTTTTAAAAATATTTCGTTCACTAAAAGGTTATAAAATCACACAACTTGTAAACAGCCAACTTTTATTCCAATCGGTTGAGTGGTTCCATATTACAGTTTGAGATCTCTATCCCGTATAAAGCTCGAATAATGATAGTACTGTTACGTACTACAATGAAACGCACGCGAGGGTAGGTGTAGATTGTTTTCTTAAGATATTGAAATAGGCTTTTATTAAAGTTTTGGCAATATGTTTCTTGAGCTAGTGTGAATCGTAAAAAGGCTGTCGCCATTTTTGTGGTCAAGCATGTAATACAAATATAGATTAAAGATCAATTTTAAACGTCCCGTGGGTGTCGTTAGAGGCGACCGAGGGAAAAAAATCTAAGAAAAGGGCAACAGCTGCTTTATAATCACTAAAATTTTAAAAACTTCTGATAACCAAAATTTAAAAAACGGTTCACAAGTGTAGCCACTATGGCAAAGATCACCATTATGAGACAATCTATGGGAAAAGCATATGTTTAGTAGTGGACTCTTGATAGGCTGTAACGGTAAAAGTATCTAATTATTGCATGTCATATTATAGTAATAGCCCACGACTGGACATGATCATGATGGCCTCTCTCATTGTAATCTCGCATTAACGGTTGTATTTATGACGCTAGTGCCTGTCGCTGGTCTAGATATTTTTGGTCTGCTGGTCTAGATATTATAGTATTTTATATGTATACCAAATTATACTACCATCTGTCTTATGCTAGAAGATATTTCTGGCTTATCACGTAGATTTTTTATGTGGTGGTGTCAAGCTACACCATGCTCCCACAGAATACCAGCGTGATATACACGGTTAATGCTGCTGTGTTTCGTATGTTGCGTGTAGAGAACCGGAGACTCTTTTTCTGGAAACAACTTTCCATCTTAGTCCTCAGGGGTAACAACAACAATTTTGATTCTTAATCGAGGATAGATGTAAATGTTTATGGAGAGCATGTACTTATTAAAAGGGGGACTGTGTGCTCGTTTGTCACCCCTCTTCTATAAAAAAAAAATAGTTCTTTTATGAAATTGGTTAAAAAGAAACTTTAATAAAGTTACTTAATAGTTTCTTTTTAACCAATTTCATAAAACCGGAGAGGTGTTCGATTCGACTTTATATTCCTTTTTAGGGTTCCGTAGTTAAACAACAAGGATCCTTTATAGTTTCGCCATGTACGTCCGTCAGTCCGTCCGCGATTTTAATCAGAGACCCTTAATACTACAAAGTTGGAATTTGGCACAGTTATAGATATTAATCATGCCTACAAAGTTGTAAAATTAAATCTTTAATTTTTTTGGGTACCTCCCATACAGGTGATTTTTTTTACCCATCTATTCCACTATGCGGGTGGCGTTGGATAGGCCTTAAACTGTCAATATTGACGGTAAAAATAGCATTTTTTCAGAGGTCCGTTCACGAAATATTTTGCTATAAACTGGATTTTTTAATTGTTTTATTGCGAAAAGTTTGCAAGATAGTAGTATATTTGATATAGTTAAAAGGAAAACTATCACAGCTAAGTAGGCTTTACAAGTTTACAAGTTATTGTCGACCAAAGTATATAATGCATTTGGATTAGTAAAAACTAGCTATATTATAATTATGTAATGTAAACTTTGTACTAATTTTGTAATGTAAAAATTGTAAACTGTAAAAATAAACATTTAATAAGAAAACGACCTCAGCATTACTACTATAACTTTACGTTTTCCTTTGCGAGGTAGACAGAGAGGATCGATCACCAAGAGACCGATCCTGACATACTACTTTCGCTTATTTCTTAGTTGGTAATTATGGAGTGACGACCTGGTAAGACATGCAGGAAGTCGATGGATGCAGGTGGCTCAGGACCGTGCTTTGTGGCATTCTTTGGGGGAGGCCTATGTTCAGCAGTGGACTTGTGAAGGGCTGTAATGATGATGATGAATTATTGAAAGCCTACAGTTTCATTCGTGGTACTCTTGATTTACTCAGGTGACCCTCAGGGCAGTGGTGGTTTCTGGAAGGTTCGTTAGGGTCTGTAAGTTGCACTGCCGATAACTAATAGATGGATACGGTACTAACATCATTTTTGTATGGACTTTGCATGTGCATGTTATCTTGAGCTTAAGATATTTCACAATCCACTAAAAGTGTCAAAAAATTCAAAATTTTAAAAGTTAAACATTATACTAACTAACTATCTAGAATGAAATAATTTTTATAATATCTCAGCTTCTGATGTTGCGGATTTTGTTATTCTATACACTATGTCTTAGTACCGAATTCTGTATCGACTTTTTAGTTTTTCGAAGTTGGCTATTAAATTTATTAAATGTTAAACATTTAAAGAATGTGCATTGATTCATTTATACACACCATCCTCATCAAAATTTTACACAAATTTACATTACTAGCCCAAAACATAGTAGAATTTTAAATATACAGATCGTCGCCGTATTATATCTTATAAAAGTTTCTTACTCTGGATTCTATACTCGGATAATAAATTAATGTAATAATACTAAAACACTTCAATAAACCAGTAATTTTTTTATCACAGCAAGGACCAAGAAGAATTCAATATTTTTATATTAATGAGTGTTGAAGGTAAGAAATATTGAAATAATTATTGTAAAACGTAAGTTTTGCCAAAGCTTATTTTGTGGCTTCCTTAACTTACATATTTAAGTTTTTTTTAAAAAACAACGTTTTTCCTACTTGACAGTTCACAAAGTAATGTATAACATATTACTTTTAATAATTCTCTTATTATTTTATATATTCTCTTAGAATCTTAACAAAATAAACAATGGATTCCGTAATAAGGCCATTAGTGAATTAAAGATATAAACTATACGTTATCTCGTATATTATAAAGTGAATTTTTGGCACAATTAGCTGAAAAATATCAAAGCAAAATGTTCCGAGAGCTGATAACGAATTTGGAAAAGGTATTTTAGGCACAATGAAACGGGAGTCTGGAACGGTGTTAATGTTATTTCACTATTGTACTGTATTGAGGCAATCTGATCTTTTTAGATTATGTATATGCTTTAAAATAAGCGCCCAATAAAATAAAGATTTTACATTAAATCGATGAAAAGGGTATTAAAAAGTGTGCGCGTGCTTTTATACTTGCGTGCATGCGAACGTGAGCGTGCGTGTGCGTGTTTGATTGTAACAAGAACTACAAACAAAATACGTACTGTGGTTAAACAGTATTATATTTTGAAAAATAATTAATATTTATCTTTTTTTAGTAATTAAACTTCGAGACTGCCACATTTTTAGGTGATAAAAATCCTTTTCTGCCTAGGTATCTACCTGAAATGTATGTTGTAATGCCGTGTAGTGGCGGTTAAGAATATCCACTACCCTATATCTTCCCGTGGGTGTCGTAAAAGGCGACAAAGGGAAACAGGCAGGAGATGGGCAGCAGCATCTTCCTGATAATAGCCAAAATAACAATAAAAAAACTGCGGTTGCCAACCCGCTCGCCAAGCGTGGCAACTATGGCAATATACCCCCCATGAGCAATGACAATAATAAACGGCCCCCAGTCCCCGGCGGCCCCGCTATTCCTGGCTACGGTGGCGACCATGGTAACGGCGGGGCAGGGGGTGCTAAGAATCTCCGGTGGAGGTTCGGTTGCCACCTACGACGACTCGACCTGGCAACATACAACGCACGCACCCTGAGGACTGACGAGAAGATTGTGGAGCTGGAAGAAGAGATAGACAAGTTACGCTGGCATATTATAGGATTATCCGAAGTCCGAAGAGAGGGGGAGGACACGGTAATCCTCGAATCCGGCAACTTGCTCTATTACCGGGAGGGCGACCATCTGTCCCAAGGAGGTGTCGGATTTATCGTCCACAAGTCTCTCGTTAACAACGTTGTAAAGATTGAGAGTGTGTCGACGAGGGTTGCGTACCTTATACTCAGAATCACCAAACGGTATTCGCTGAAGGTCATACAGGTTTACGCACCAACCTCGGCACACCCCGATCAGGAGGTGGAGGAAATGTATGAGGATATCTCTAGAGCCATGCATTCCTCCAAAACCCAATATACGGTGTTAATGGGAGACTTCAATGCAAAACTAGGCACAAGAGAGAACGGTGAGCTAAAAGTAGGGAAATTTGGAATAGGGCAACGGAACCCAAGGGGCCAGCAGCTGGCCGACTTCATGGAGAAAGAGGGACTCTTTGTGATGAACTCTTTCTTCCAGAAGCGGCCCCACAGGAAGTGGACCTGGTCGAGCCCCGACGGTTCCACCAAAAATGAGATTGACTTCATTATGACGACCAGACGACAACTGTTCAGTGATGTCTCCGTGATGACAAGCTCGTGGAAACTGTCCATGCGGTCGGAGCTAAGTTCTGCAAGACCCGCCGCAGAAGAACACAAAAACTCTCCGATCACACTCTTAATCTCATGGCTGTTAGACGGGAGATGAAGCTACATTCTTCAACAGATTTAACAGCATACAGGCAACTGAACAGACAGATCTCCAAATGCATGCGGCGGGACTTACGCAAATTCAATACAGCTCGTATTGAAGAAGCGATCGAGCGGAACCGAGGCTCCAAAGTCTTTGCCAGAGATCTGTCTGCCAGAAAGCGCCAACTGTCAAAGCTGAAGACAGAATGTGGCAGCATCGTTTCCGGGGCACCTGAGATTTTGAGTGAGATTGAGAGGTTCTATGGGCAGCTGTACACATCATCGTTGGAGCCGCACGCAAGTGTGAGTAACGATCCAAGAGCGAGTCTTATCCGACATTATTCCGATGATATCCCGGACGTCAGTCTGAGCGAGATTAGAATGGCTCTCCAGCACCTTAAAAACGGCAAGACCCCAGGCGAGGATGGAATTACAGCGGAGCTTCTGAAAGCGGGTGGAAGACCGGTACTTGAAGTCCTTCAGAAGCTCTTTAATTCCGTCCTCCATGGTGGCATTACACCGGAGGCGTGGAGCAGAAGTGCGGTGGTCTTGTTCTTCAAGAAAGGCGACAACGCTCTCTTGAAGAACTACAGACCGATTTCCCTTCTGAGCCGCGTCTACGTGCTGTTTTCGAGAGTCATTACGAATCGTCTCGCGCGCAGACTTGACGACTTCCAGCCTCCCGAACAAGCCGGTTTCCGAAAAGGCTTTAGCACCATAGACCACATACATACCCTTCGGCAAATTGTGCAGAAGTCCGAGGAGTACAATTTGCCACTATGTCTGGCGTATGTGGACTATGAGAAAGCCTTTGATTCCGTCGAAATTTGGGCGGTGCTGCAGTCCCTTCAGCGATGCCAAGTTGACTGTCGGTATATCGAAGTGTTGAAGTGCTTGTACAGTAGGGCTACGATGGCTATCCGAGTACAGAACCAGAGTACGAAACCTATCCAATTGCAGAGAGGTGTAAGACAGGGTGACGTCATATCCCCGAAACTCTTTACCGCTGCATTGGAAGATGTTTTCAAGCTTCTGGACTGGAAAGGATACGGTATCAACATCAATGGCGAGTACATCACTCACCTTCGATTTGCCGACGATATAGTCCTTATGGCAGAATCGCTGGAGGACCTAAGCACTATGCTCAATGACCTCAATAGTGTTTCCCAACGGATAGGTCTTAAGATGAACATGGACAAAACAAAGATCATGTTTAATGTCCATGTCACACCTATGCCGGTAGTTGTTGGGAACACTAAGCTCGAAGTTGTTGACGAGTATGTTTACCTGGGACAAATAGTCCGACTAGGTAAGTCCAACTTCGACCGAGAGGTCAATCGACGGATTCAACTCGGTTGGGCAGCGTTCGGGAAATTACGGCACATCTTCTCGTCAGGTATACCTCAAAACTTGAAAACGAGACTGTACACCCAGTGCGTGTTGCCAGTGATGACATACGGAACTGAGACGTGGTCCTTCACTGCTGGCCGGATGAGGAAGCTCAAGGTCGCTCAGCGAGCTATGGAGAGGGCTATGCTCGGAGTTTCTCTGCGTGATAAACTCAGAAATGAGGATATCCGCAGTAGAACTAGAGTGACCGACATAGCCCAACGGATTAGTAAGCTGAAGTGGCAATGGGCCGGCCATATAGCTCGAAGAACCGACAACCGATGGGGAAGAAAGGTTCTCGAGTGGCAGCCTCGTACCGGCAGGCGAAGTGTAGGGCGTCCCGCCACTAGATGGAGTGACGACCTGGTAAGATATGCAGGAAGTCGATGGATGCAGGTGGCTCAGGACCGTGCTTTGTGGCATTCTTTGGGGGAGGCCTATGTTCAGCAGTGGACTTGTGAAGGGCTGTAATGATGATGATGATGATGATCTACCTGAAATAGTTCCACCTGTGTATCTGGAATAGCACTACCTTTTACTCGTTTCTGTCATTAAGAACCAAAATAAACAAAATTGAAGTTGGTTCAGGTTTCCTTGGCAGGCCGCTTACCATCAGGTAGAATAGTAGTTTGTTTTTCTTAATCTAATTTAATTTAAACTATTGATAAATTAAAAATTTTGTGCATCCGACTTCAATATAAATAAAATGAAAACATTATCAATGTAGTCGAAGTCAATTAAATACGCATTATTAAGAATAACTCAAAAACTACTAGTCAGATCTTGATTAAATTTATATGGGAACACATGAAAAGCACCAGCATTCAAATAGAAAAAATATTAAAATTGGTTCACCTAGAAAAAAGTTCTGAGTTAACACACATAAAAAAATACAGTCAAACTGAAAACCTGCTCCTTCTTTTGAAGCCGGTTGAAAAAAAAGGTAATGCGCAGTAAAATATAAGCAAAAACACGGATCCTAATTTCTTAAACTAAACTAGTCTAAAGCATATAAGGCAATGAGTAGTAGCAGCATAAAAGAATCAACTAACCCATATTATCCCGTGGGCGTCGTAAAAGACAACAGAGGCAAATTAATCAAGATATGGGTAGCAGCATCTACCTGATAACAACTCAAAATAAATAAAACTGAAGTTGAAAAATCCGCCTGGCAAGACTGAGTATTAGCAAATATCCTCCTTTGAGGACCTATGAGAGAAGTTCGGCAGTGACTCTTTGGTCAGCAGTAGACTTTTGATAGACTGTGTTGTTGTTGGTGATGACGATGATGATGAAATATAATACAATTATTGCCAAATACTCAAACAATTCTCAATTTTAAAATGTCGCAAAGTCTTGTGGTGTCACAGTCACTTTGACTTAAAGTGATGGAGACAGCACGAGACACAACGAAATCGTAAATTTGAGTAGCGTTTGAGCATTTGGGCATTAGCATTTAACTAACATTGATTTTGCTATTTTTTTTTTTATAATTTCATAATGTTTTAATAACTGCTTGAAATACGGCACAGTTTACTGGCTTACTTAGTATTGTTAATCAAACATCGGAAAACATTTTGCGCTTAGCAAACTACATATTTTCCTTAAATAATATTATAGAAGCTTATAAAATCAGGTTTCTTCTAACTCACTTTTTCATAACACAATAAGATTTTTTTTTTTCAATCATATAAATATTATTTTTCTATCCTATTATAATGTGGGTGTTTGAAGGCAAGAGTGAATAAGTTTTTGTTAAGCTTAGCTTAGATAGTAGCCAAGCAATGGCTATTATAATATATTTAAAAAAAACTATTATACAGATAAAAATTTGCGTTTATTCATCAACAAATTCATGACTATGATCTAGTATTCCCATTAATAATGTCATCACACCTCTTGTTGAATGCGTGCAGGTTATTAGGTTTTTTTTAACTTTAATATTATTTTTCAGAATAAATAGTATATATATATATATATATGTATGTATGTATGTATATATATATATACATACATACATATATATTTTGTACATATACATACATATATTGTTTATAATGATAACATTTCCTTGAAATTATGTGAACCATTTTGGATAATTTAAAAATGTATACGTATTTAAAATATTTACATATGCTTATAGTTATATAAAAAATAACCTTTAGCTACACGCGTTATTTTTTCAAGGCACTTAACAAATACGCTAAAATATTACAAAATAATCCACTTCTGAGAAACTTACTATTATTTTTCTGTAACATAGGAACTAAAACATGTAATTAAAAAAGTAAACATAGAAACAAAAAAAAATGACATCGCCTCAATTTTGCTATGGAGCAGTAACGTTAAAAATTAATCTTTGCGTTGGCATGGTCAACAGTAAGTAATTGCTACTGAATGAGGCTTGCAAATAGTTTTTTTGCAAACAATAGTTCTCTTTTTGTCTTTAGCCTTTGGTCAAATAAAGAATCTACGCTCTATTTTAGGGGCACTAGGGCCTGCTTCATCCGAATCAGACAAATGCTGCTCTTTGTCAATCAACTTGCACATTATTGCTTTTATAGCTTTGGTCAAAGTAGGATTATTAACCTATCTTTTAGAAATATGTGGCTTTATAAAAGTCATTGCAATAGACTTTGTATAGTGACATTGGCTCAATTTTTTATTCGGATTAGATAGAACCCAGAGAACATAAACATTTGCAATTGAAGTGTTTATTATGGCACCAAACATTGCGTTAGGCCATCTTCGTGTTCGACGTGTACATGAATAATTTGAACACTTCAAATCCAAGGCATCTACATCAATTGGACTGTGTTCTCGCTTGTCACTCTTATCCTATTAAAAATATGCAATATTTTTAATGTACGTTGAGAGCTTCATTTTTGGTATATACTCCCAAATTTAAAAAGCAATAAGAAGTTATTTGTGGTCATAGGAGGAACTAAGAGGAATATTACTAGGAGTAATAGTGATGTGTGGGGAAAATATTTGCCTTAAAAGCCACGCTTTGTATATGCATAATATATAGGATGCTTATGCATAGTTTCTGATTCGTGAAAATTAAACTATGTTATCATTTTAGTAGGTAGTAAAACGTCTGAATAGGAGTATTACTGCCGAGGATTCCATTAGTACGACAGTGTAGCCTTTTTAGCCGTCAATTAGCATTGCATTGCATGCACCGCTGTTTTCTGATATGCTATATTTTAATGGCTTAATAGAAATACTCATGAAAGGTGTGCGATACTTCGAAATTAACTCGTGAACACCTGCAGCTAACTTTGAGAAAGAAGGCTAAAGATTTGTTGTCACCCTTTGGGATCAAGACTAGCCAATTATAAAAGCTTTTTTTTTAAACCAAACTGAACTTTAGATGATGCAATGTTGCTTAGTGGCAGATATAGGACAAGAGATAAAGGAACCACCTTGTTTAAAAATTTATGGTGAACATACGGACTGGATAATCCTGAGATAGAATTTCGAAATTGAAATCTCGACCAACACTATTATTTGCATAGCATACAAATTCTGTTCTCACGTCTCTTACTCTGCATCTAAGCTTACGATTGAACGAATATATCCCAGAAGCTTTACATCGTATTCGAGTAGATTGAGTGTCAGTGTTTGCATATACTCGTATAATATATTGCATGCTCTGATATTATAGGTTATGTGCAGACACCGAGAGATTATAAATATCAATTACAGTGTAACTCAGGAGAATTTCAACCATCAGGACTATTGTTTGAGGAGTAAGCTGGTGTGTTAGATTTTACTTGTTAAAATAATTGTAAAAATATTGGTTTTGTATAGTGTACAAAATTGTAACGAAAATAATGTCCTACAGGTCGAAATTTGGTCAAGACAGTCAGCTTTAACGGAAACTAGTTATCTGTGGAAGACAGCATTATAGTGCTCAAGAGTTAGCGCAAGCACAGATGTTACCTCTATTCCCTTTCCTCCATTTCCATTCTCATTTCTAAAGTCCGATGGGACGGCAATACTAATCTATAGAGAGAGGTCAAGCACAGAACTAACAGCTTTACATGCTTTCCTAGACATGGGATTGAAACACCGCCAAATTCCTGACTCAGTAGTAGCACGGTGCCACTGAAAATTTTATAACTGAAAAACCAAATAACTGATATTGGCCCCACCCATGACACGAACCCGAGACCACACGATCAGCAGACGCAATTAAGATTACTAGACCTTTCTAGGCAATTGCAAAATCACGAATGCAGTTATGGCAAAATTTTAGTAGGCGAGGTTTGTGAGTTAAGTATGAGTACCCTATTCAGACTTTGAAATACTTCGACACAAAGTTGTTTACCTTTGCGACTTTATTCGATATATTTTTATATCCGTCTTATTTTTATTTTATCTTTTTATGTTATATTGTCTTCTTTGTGCTTTATTGTATGCCCTTATGACAATTACTGTATGTATGTCCTTAATCTTAAGTAATCCTGGCTACTACATCTTTGGTCTTCCCATCTTTAAAAAGGTTAGTTAGACTAAACAAACATTTATATCTCATTATAAACCTTTGTGGTATGTATTTTGTAGTGGTTTTGGTTAGGGTGCTGGATGTTTTATACAAGGTAAGTAAATTTTTTAGTCCATTCGTTTAGTCGATTCTATTAATACTTGTTCTATTTTAAAGACAAATGTTTCAAAAATGGTACAACCTAAACTAACCAAGTGCGTTATTAATAACGGTTTAAAAAAAGCGACATTAATTAAATATTACAATATTTTTGATGCTATTCGCCGAAAATATATGTTGGCAATAAAATATTTCAAATCACTTGGGGTTTAGGTTCTAAAATAAAATTACTATGCAACGGATCAAAAGCTGTTTGCTTTGTTCATGTTTTATTGCATAACGAAATATAACCGCTCTTCCGAGAGCCATGAATCGAGAAAAATTTATATAACGTCAAATTGCTGAACCAAACTGCGTTGACAACATACTTCTAATATATTTATTTATATATTTAAAAAGGTACACCAACAGTACATGTATACATATTATAAAAGTTACATTTTTAAAGCACAATTACTTATACATATACCTATTATAGGCATACAAAATATACATATAAAAGTTACATTTTTAAAGCACAATTACTTATACATATACCTATTATAGGCGTACACAACATTGACAGGAGATATTAAATAACAACACAATATATATCTGAATATTTTAAAACAATAAAATAATAAAATTCACCAAAGCAAAACTTAACTGAAAACAAATGCGTGTTCACAAAAGGCCGGCCAGTTTTCGATTAAATTTAAACAACGAGTCGTGGAAAATGTCTAATGTTTCAATATTCATCTCGTTGTACTGTGCGCAACATCTGGCAAGAGGAGAATGGCGTCCAAGGTTAGTACTTACAGAAGGCAAGGCAAAAGTTTTTTTGATAGGATGTCGGGGCCTGCGAGCTGGCACCGTCAATTTAACAAGTTCCAGGAGTTCACTACATTTTATTTTACCGTTGACAAGTCCGTGCTAAAACACCAAATCCTGGTCTCTTCGACGGCTACGCAACGAGTTCATTTTAAAAAAGGCAAGACGATACTCATATAGTGACAGGTGTGACACGCCCTGCGAAATAAATGCCAGATGCCTAGTGAACGCACGCTGAATACCCTCCAAGAGTTAAGAGTGAACAGCATATACAGGGTTCCATGCCACGCTAACGTACTCCAAGTTACTTCGGACCAAAGAATTGTATAATATTTTATGGGTGCAATTTAAACGGAAACCCGCAGTACTTCGCCTAAGAAAAATAGGATAATGAAACTAAAATCTGAAGGTAATGTAAACTGTAAAGAGTTTGAGTAAATTTGTTTATAGGACTTAATATTACTTTAATTGAAAACAAAAAGTACATTACCATATTTTAGATAGCTGTTTTACTTTAGCCGGTAATCAAACCTGCTCATTTTGCAAAAACAAAACGATAACCTTATTAACTTAAACTCAAAGTTAAAAAAATCCGGTTGTTAATGACCCCTCTGTGAGGCAATCTGTAGTAGGCCTATAGTATCTATAGTAGGGGAGTACGACCAGCAGTGGACTTTTGATACGCTAATGAATAATGAATAAAGTAAAAACCCTGTCCGTAAAATTAGTTATATATTAATTTCATGAGTATGTTTATCAATTAACTTAAATATACGAATAATAATACTCGTAAAACTAGTTAGTTTAAAGTCTACGGTATTATTTAAGGTTTATTTTCAAAGCTCTAGTAAAATGAAGGTTTAGTGCGCTACAGGCATTAATTTGCATGTAATGTAAAATGAAATAATCTATTATAATTTATTAAATATACTTGCCGTTGTGTTGAGGCAGTCACGCTATAAGGTCCTCTTTCCTCATTCATTATTTCTACGTGACCAAGATATCGAAGAAATAGGCCATTTCGTAGCTTATTATGTAGCGTATTATGGCAGCACCCAAATCTTGGTCACACCTTTTGATTGTAAACCACACTTATCCCATACTACACCATTTCTTGCAAAAGTTTCAAAGTCATGCCTAACATACTTCTTAATGACCAAATATCTACAGGATTACCTCTTACTAAATATCAGTACTTAGAAGGAAAATAGCTGAAGTGTCACTTCATATTTTTATATGAGCCTCCTGCATCTGTTTCCTCCATGTCTTACCGGGTCTTAACTCCATCTAGTGTCTCAACTCCTCGCTTACTGGTATGAGACTGCCACCCGGGAACCTTTCTTCCCCGTTGGTTGAGGGTTCTCAGAGCCATTCAACTTGCTGATCTGTTCGTTCATATCAGTTACTCTGGATAACATCGATACGGATTTTATCACGCAGAGATATTTACATTTGGATACTCTGAGGATTTGGATTCCATTAAATTTTAATACTGATTGAAATATTTTGTGAAATTTTGAAATATATTACTTTACTTTTGCACAATTAAGTTAGAAAAGAAACCATAAGTTGCATTTTAAAAAGTTTTTGAAGATTTGCTGACGTAGAAGTTATCTCCTTGAAGGCGAAATATCGCCAACAATGTTTTTATGCTTCAGTATTAACAAGTATTTTTTTCTTGCAATATCGTAGAGCCTTTAGTAAATATAATCAGATCTGCAATGACGGTACCTTAATCTCGAATAATAACGTAACTAAAACTACAACAGCTTGATTGAATAATTTGTTGTTATTGCCAGATAAAGCTTTAATTAATATCCATAAATAATAATTATTTATGCTTAAATAATACGATATTGGAATAAAGAATAATTAAGTTCTAAGGGATGCCAATAGATAATATGTATGTCACAACAGTAAACTTGCTGATTTTGTGAGCTAGATCCTCAAACAAACTTCGAAAGGGTAACGTATGTATACCCATACGTATATTGTATAAGTAGTATCCTACTATATAACGGATCCCAAAATAATATAATAAATATAAAAAAATATAAAGTATACGAATTTACTACAATATAATAAAGGCTAAGTATGACGTGAGAGATTGAATAGTAGATTATATAAGCTTGGAGAAGGTGCAGTGCCAAAGACACAGGAATATTCACAACACAACAAGACCCGCTGTCGGTGTAACTTTTTGTTGGTTCCGCCTGAGAATCGATACCAGAACTCAGTAGTAGTAGTAGCTGTATACTACGAATATCATGTTATAGGAAGAATACTTATCCTCACTACGCAGCAACTGTTGATATGATATTCATTAATTTCTGTGAAAGTGCAAAAAAAAACTGTGTCAACAAGTTTGGGAACACATTGTCAAGTATTGAGGGATATAATTTACATTTGTTTACACTCAACAAACTGCCTGCCCTTACAAATTATTCGTATTCGATACCAACTACCCTAGCATACGAGTACCAATGGTTTTCGGTTATTCGAGCTATATGGGCGGTTCGTTACCGGGTCAGATCTTACTGATTCATTGCTAATGAAAAGTTCTCGTTGGCAGTCACGTACCGGTAAGTAAAGTGTAGTCCCCCCCCCCTTCACTTATTGGAGTGATAACCTGTAAAGACATGCTTGTAGTCGATGGAAGCGGGGGACTCAGGACCGTGTCTTGTGGCATTCCTTGGGGGAGGCATATGTTCAACAGTGGACTTATGGAAAACTGTAATGATGTTGATTATGTATTTTTTTATAGTATTAGGTGACAAACGAGCACACAGTCCACCTGATGGTAAGTGATTACTGTGACCCATAGACATCTACATCTATCCTCAATAAAGACTCAAGATGCAGATGCGTTGTCACCCGTGAGGACTAAGATGGAATGACTCTTTGCCAGTAAAAAGGGTCTCCGGTTCTCTACACTCACCATACGAAACACAGCAGCGTTAAGCTGCTATTTTACGCTGGTTTTCTGTGAGAGCGTGGTCCTTCCCCGGTCGAGCCGACCCATTCGTGCTACAACCATAATATAGCTGCAGCATGGCTCTACCACGTATAAAAAAAAGTATATTTAGTTTATACTGATTATTTCATTAGCTATCAATTTGACATATTTTTTCTTTCCGTTTCATTTATATTGCCTAACAGCATGTATACTTTCACAAAAGTCGCATATTAATTTCAACCAGAGTCGATGCTAACTGAAGTCAACAAAAAGTTTTTTTTTCTTTAAATTTGTTCATTATCCATAGTAACATCAAAAGATACACTTGGGACGAAATATTGTAATGGATTGTCTTACGCCGCTGCCACATGAAGGAATTGTATCTATTCAAGTTTAATTAAAAGAATGCACTATTGTACTATTTCTTTATACTATTTTTATAGTAATGGCTACTTTATATTAATAATGCAAAAAGACCAAATTCTTACAGCAAACATTTTATAAAATTTCGGGGTGCTTAAACTGAAGTAAGTGAGGAATGACTCTGTAAGTAAATGCTAAATGGATGGATTTTATCTTCTAACGTTCAGCTCGGAAGCTGAGCCATAAACGAACCAACTTAATAAAAAGACATTTTATTTTGTATTTTGTAAAATTTTATTCTCTTACAGAATTGCCGTGTAGTGGCGGTCAAGAATATCCACTACCCCATATCCTCCCGTGGGTGTCGTAAAAGGCGACAAAGGGAAACAGGCAGGAGATGGGCAGCAGCATCTTCCTGATAATAGCCATAATTACAATAAAAAAACTGCGGTTGCCAACCCGCTCGCCAAGCGTGGCAACTATGGCAAATACCCCCCAATGATTAAAGCAACAAACAGACGGCCCCCAGTCCCCGGCGGCCCCGCTATTCCTGGCTACGGTGGCGACCATGGTAACGGCGGGGCAGGGGGTGCTAAGAATCTCCGGTGGAGGTTCGGTTGCCACCTTAGACGACTCGACCTGGCAACGTACAACGCACGCACCCTGAGGACTGACGAGAAGATCGTGGAGCTGGAAGAAGAGATAGACAAGTTGCACTGGCATATTATAGAATTATCCGAAGTCCGAAGAGAGGGGGAGGACACAGTAATCCTCGAATCCGACAACTTGCTCTATCACCGGGAGGGCGACCATCTGTCCCAAGGAGGTGTCAGATTTATCGTCCACAAGTCTCTCGTTAACAACGTTGTAAAGATCGGGAGTGTGTCGACGAGGGTTGCGTACCTTATACTAAGAATCACCAAACGGTATTCGCTGAAGGTCATACAGGTTTACGCACCAACCTCGGCACACCCCGAACAGGAGGTGGAGGAAATGTATGAGGATATCTCTAGAGCCATGAATTCCTCCAAAACCCAATATACGGTGTTAATGGGAGACTTCAATGCAAAACTAGGCACAAGAGAGAACGTTGAGCTGAAAGTAGGGAAATTTGGAATAGGGCAACGGAACCCAAGGGACCAGCAGCTGGCCGACTTCATGGAGAAAGAGGGACTCTTTGTGATGAACTCTTTCTTCCAGAAGCGGCCCCACAGGAAGTGGACCTGGTCGAGCCCAGACGGTTCCACCAAAAATGAGATTGACTTCATTATGACGACCAGACGACAACTGTTCAGTGATGTCTCCGTGATCGCGAGGGTGAAAACTGGTAGCGATCACCCAATAGTTAGAGGCACACTGAACCTAAACGTTAAGTTGGAGAGGTCTCGTCTAATAAAGTCAATGCTCCGTCCCCCTCGTGCTGTGTTCCAAAGTCCCGAAACCTTTCAGCTCGAGTTACAAAACCGTTTTCAGTGCCTAGAAGACTGCAATGAAGTGGACGATATGAATAACAAGCTCGTGGAAACTGTCCATGCGGTCGGAGCTAAGTTCTGCAAGACCCGCCGCAGAAGAACACAAAAACTCTCCGATCACACTTTTAATCTCATGGCTGTTAGACGGGAGATCAAGCTACATTCTTCAACAGACTTGACAGCATACAGGCATCTGAACAGACTGATCTCCAAATGCATGCGGCGGGACTTACGCAACTTCAATACAGCTCGTATTGAAGAAGCGATCGAGCGGAACCAAGGCCCCAAAGTCTTTGCCAGAGATCTGTCTGCCAGAAAGAGCCAACTGTCAAAACTGAAGACAGAGGGTGGCAGCATCGTTTCCGGGACACCTGAGATTTTGAGTGAGATTGAGAGGTTCTATGGGCAGCTGTACACGTCATCGTTGGAGCCACACCCAAGTGGGAGTAACGATCCAAGAGCGAGTCTCATCCGACACTATTCCGAAGACATCCCGGACGTCAGTCTGAGCAAGATTAGAATGGCTCTCCAGCACCTTAAAAACGGTAAGGCCCCAGGCGAGGATAGAATTACAGCGGAGCTTCTGAAAGCGGGTGGAAGACCGGTACTTGAAGTCCTTCAGAAGCTCTTTAATTCCGTCCTCCATGGTGGCATTACACCGGAGGCGTGGAGCAAAAGTGCGGTGGTCTTGTTCTTCAAGAAAGGTGACAACGCTCTCTTGAAGAACTACAGACCGATTTCCCTTCTGAGCCGCGTCTACGTGCTGTTTTCGAGAGTCATTACGAATCGTCTCGCGCGCAGACTTGACGACTTCCAGCCTCCCGAACAAGCCGGTTTCCGAAAGGGCTTTAGCACCATAGACCACATACATACCCTTCGGCAAATTGTACAGAAGTCCGAAGAGTACAATTTGCCACTATGTCTGGCGTATGTGGACTATGAGAAAGCCTTTGATTCCGTCGAAATTTGGGCGGTGCTGCAGTCCCTTCAGCGGTGCCAAGTTGACTGTCGGTATATCGAAGTGTTGAAGTGCTTGTACAGTAAGGCTACGATGGCTATCCGAGTACAGAACCAGAGTACGAAACCTATCCAATTGAAGAGAGGTGTAAGACAGGGTGACGTCATATCCCCGAAACTCTTCACCGCTGCATTGGAAGACGTTTTCAAGCTTCTGGACTGGAAAGGATACGGTATCAACATCAATGGCGAGTACATCACTCACCTTCGATTTGCCGACGATATAGTCCTTATGGCAGAATCGCTGGAGGACCTAAGCACTATGCTCAATGACCTCAATAGTGTTTCCCAACGGATAGGTCTTAAGATGAACATGGACAAAACATAGATCATGTATAATGTCCATGTCACACCTATGCCGGTAGTTGTTGGGAACACTAAGCTCGAAGTTGTTGACGAGTATGTTTACCTGGGACAAATAGTCCGACTAGGTAAGTCCAACTTCGACCGAGAGGTCAATCGACGGATTCAACTCGGCTGGGCAGCGTTCGGGAAGCTACGACACATCTTCTCGTCAGACATACCTCAAAACCTGAAAACGAAATTGTACAACCAGTGCGTGTTACCAGTGATGACTTACGGAACTGAGACGTGGTCCTTCACTGCTGGCCGTATGAGGAAGCTCAAGGTCGCTCAGCGAGCTATGGAGAGGGCTATGCTCGGAGTTTCTCTGCGTGATAAACTTAGGAATGAGGATATCCGCAGTAGAACCAGAGTAACCGACATAGCCCAACGGATTAGTAAGCTGAAGTGGCAGTGGGCCCCCCATATAACTCGAAGAACCGACAACCGATGGGGAAGAAAGGTTCTTGAGTGGCAGCCTCGTACCGGTAGGCGAAGTGTAGGGCGTCCCCCCACGAGATGGAGTGACGACCTGGTAAGACATGCAGGTAGTCGATGGATGCAGGTGGCTCAGGACCGTGCTTTGTGGCATTCATTGGGGGAGGCCTATGTTCAGGAGTGGACTTGTGAAGGGCTGTAATGATGAATGATGAATGATGATGATGACAGAATTTGTTTTGTTACTCATAATAACTTAATAATGTAGAACTTCTTACATACATACATATAATCACGCCTCTTTCCCGTAGGGGTAGGCAGAGACCAGTTCTTTCCACTTGCTACGATCCTTACATACTTGTTTTGCTTCGTCCACTTTCATTATTCCCTTCATACATGCTCTACGGTTTAGGGTACTCTTGACCTGGCCTTTTTTCAAGACGTCCCTGATTTGGTCTAGAAATGTCCGCCTAGGTCTACCCCTTCCAACACTTTCATTCACACTCGCCTTATATTACACTTTTTTCGTCAATCGTTCTTCATTCATTCTCTCGACATGGCCAAACCATCTCAGCATACCTTTCTCAATTTTTGTCACTACATCTTCTTTCAGACCACAACGTTTCCTTACCTCACTATTTCTTAGCCTGTCACTCAGTTTAACTCCTATCATACTTCTTAATGCTCTCATCTCAACTGCATTTATTCTGCTTTCATGTTTCTTCTGCCATACCCAAGTTTCACTTCCGTACATGAGTGTCGGAACCAACACCCCCTCATGCACAGCCAAACGAGCCTTGTTAGACACCTTCCGACTGCTCATAAAGGAGTGCAAAGCTCCATTCACCATGTTTCCTGCATTCACTCTTCTTTCGATATCACTCTCACACTTTCCATCTCTTGTAAACTTTGAACCCAGATACACAAACTCTTTCACCTGTTCAATTTGTTCATCTTCAATCACGATATTGCAGTCTGTCACTGCCTCATCTTTTTCAAACACCATCACTTTCGTCTTCCTTACATTCATCTTCATTCCCTTTCTAACAAAAGCTCCACTCATAGCAGTTACCATCTCCTGCAACTCCTCGGCCGAAGACGCAAGTAATACTTGGTCATCAGCATAGAGAAAACATTTGACGAGTAACTCATTCATTCTCAACCCACTTTCATTCTCTTTTAAATCTGTCAAACAATTGTCCATGAACAGATTAAACAGCCACGGTGACGCTACACATCCCTGTCTAACACCTTTTTCGATATTAAACCATTCAGTGTATGCCCCGTTTATCCTTACACAAGCACTAGAATCCCTATAAAGAGATTGCATTGCTCGTATGAGGATACTGCTCACACCGTTCACGGACAGTGCTGACCACAATTCATTCCTCACCACTCTATCATAGGCCTTTTCTAGATCTACGAACGCGCAGTAGACTCTCTTGTTTTTAGCCAAATACTTTTCGGCTATGCACCGCAAGGAAAAGACCTGATCCGTACATCCCATTCCCTTTCTAAATCCCGCTTGTGCATCCCATACTTTCTTGTCTGTTTCATTAACAATTCTTTCAATCAACACTTTCGCATACAATTTACCGACGACGCTGAGAAGGCTTATACCGCGGTAATTTATGCAGTCCTGCCGTGACCCTTTTCCCTTATACAATGGCACAATTACGGCTTTGCACCAGTCTCCCGGTACTTGCCCATTTCGCCAGCACAGATTGAAAAGGCGGTACAGCTGACTAGCCACCAGGCCCTGTCCAGCCCTCAGCATCTCGACGGTAATCCTGTCATACCCTGCAGCCTTACCTAATCTCATACTTTTCAACACTTTCACTATTTCATCCATGCTTATCTCATTTTCATCAACATTTATATTAGTTTCCGTGGAAGGTGGCAGATGCTGTACCTGCACTTCCTCTCTTTCAAACAAACTTTCAAAATACTCTTTCCATCTCTTTAACACACATTCTTCTCCTTTTATAATGCTCCCATCTTGACTCCTGATTGTACTCAGCTCAGAGGTAGAAGTTTTTCCTCTGGCTGTTTTGATGGTTTTCCAGAAAAACTGGAAATCTTCAGTGAGCCTCCTATCGAAATCATCCTTTCGTTCTTCTTTCTTTCTAGACACAATTTCTTTCGCTGCTGTTTTCAATCTTTTATACTTCGTTCTTGCTTCCTTTATCTCGTCATCCGTTGCCTTTTGAACTTTTTGGTTAGCTTTTGTTGCTAACCAATCCAACCACGCTTTCTTCTTTTCTTGCACAACCTTTTGTACATCTTTATCCATCCACACGTTATCATTCTTTCTTCCTTTCCTTCTTTTAGCTACCCCGCATACCTCGATAGCAACATTTACGACCCCTTTTTTAAATGTCTCCCACAAATCTTCAATCACTCCTATCTCTTCTATCCCTTTAAAACTTTCTTTCAGTTTCTCTACATACTCGTCTTTCTTTTCTTCTTCTTGTAGATTTTCCACTTTTACTCTGTCCAAAACACTCGTAGGCTCGGCCACTCGGTGTCGCCACCGTTTAAAGAGGCCACGCATTCGGGCTATGACCAGGAAGTGGTCTGTGTCGAGGCCTACACCGCGGTATGCCCGAGTGTCTAGCACTTTCTTCCTCAGTCTTTCATCCACAATTACAAAATCAATCATACTTCTAGACTCACCCTCATCTCTTGTATACAAATGGATCTTTTTGTGGTCAAACATTGTGTTGGCCACGCACAGATTCCATTCCAAGCATACTTCAAGCAGGCTTCTCCCATTGTCATTCACTCTCTCGTCCCCAAACGTACCCAGAACTCCTTCATACCCATCACGCTTTACTCCAACCCATCCATTAAAGTCCCCTAACATCACGATCCGTTCGTTTTCTCCGCATTTATTCAAGACCTCTCTTATGCTATCCCAAAATTCCTCTCTCTCTTGTTGTGTTTTTATGGACCCACCTCCACGCAGATCCGTTGGTGCATAGACCCCAAGGATAAACAAGCGAGTGAGTCCGACTTTTAACCTAATCCAGAGGAGTCTTGGGCTTACACATTCATGCTCCATCACATCCATGTGTGATGGAGCATGATAGAACTTCTTGCTCTTTATAAAATACATAACAATTTCTCTATATAATATTATATATACAAATAAATAAAATTTGAAGTGTCTGTTTGTAATTTCGAAAGAACAGCTTTTTACTATATGCATATTAAAGTATATACGGAACTTATAACAAAAACACGATTTTTTAAATTTTTGTTTATCTGTATTTCTGTCTGTCGGTCTGTTTGTTCCGGCTAATCTCAGAAACGGTTGGACCGATTTTGACGGGACTCATGGCAGATAGCTGATATTATAAAAAGTAACTTAGGCTACTTTTATTTTAGAAAAAGAAGCGAAGTCGCGGGGAACAGCTAGTTTATATATATATATTTATAGTGATGAGAATGAGGCAAATTTGGTTCAAGATTAGTAATGAATAAAAATAAAAAAAATTATATATAAGTTTATTTTTATTTTACCCGTATGAATATAAAATATATATTATATTACTCTATACTGTCAGATTCAGAAAAAATGTTTTCAACCCAGCAACTTCTTTCTTTTAAAGTGTTAGAGGTTTAGCTTGGAGCCTATTAATTATTTTTTTCGGATAATATAGGTGTTGCTGCCTTTTTCTTTTTCTTCGTGTAAATGCTATGGTGGGAATCGAATTATAATTTTCAGATGTTTCCTTTGATTAAGCCTGAAAAATATATAGGCTATATTATGATGTTATCATGTTCCTATGCAGCTTACTCAGTCTCAATATTAAAATAGTAGAAATTACTATTTGATAAATATGTACCTATTTATTTTAATCAAACATATTATTTGCAGTAAACTATTAAAAGGAATCTCGCACGTGGAGAAGTTGATGATGTGGCACTAATAGCATCGTAAGATGATAGTCTGTTATCTGGTAGAGTAAATGATACTTGATGGATCTGGAAAATTAGGTTTTACATTGTTAATTTTAAATTAAACTTGATTATAATAAAGCTCACAGTATATATTAAATAAATCAGAAAACATAATCTCAAAAATAATTATATGCACAAGAGACATGGCTGTATAGACCATATTTGTCATTTGCTATTTTTATCGATTACAAACCGGTATTTCAAAACTATCGCTCGGAGACAGCAACAACTCGGATACAGACTCTGATCAGTCGCTCGACCGAACCGCATATTGTATAGGAAAAGTGGCCGGTGGTGGTAAACAAATCCAAAACAACACGACCGTGACTGTGGCAACTATGGACTGTTATTATTGTAATTTATAAGATTAAAAAGAAATAATAGTTAAAATATTAAAAAAAAACTAATTACATATGAAAGGTAACGCCATTTTTTTTTTGTAAATTTGACGTGGCAGATCTCTTTTGCAGCGAAAAAACTGAACATTTGGCATTTTTGTGAGACGTCGATTCAGTCGCGCAACTAAATTTAGTCTAATGAGCAGTGCGGTTGCAACTAGTTTTATTGTAAACATAGGACTTATACTTTGGCACACTTTTTACCCATTCGGTTCGTCAGTGGTTGCTTTATGTTGCTTTATGGTTGCGCAGGTAAAGAAGACATGGCAAACGTTACACTGAAAGTCAACCAACAAAAACAATGGCATATAGGATTCAGAATATACGGAATGCTCAATAAGATTTGTTTCATAATATCTATAGTAACCAATATCATGGCCACCTTTTAGCTGTTTCGTCTAAGGAATTTAGTCACTGGTTATACGCTTTTCTATCAAATTACCATGACATTAATGGAAAAAGCATGGGCATAGCGGTAGGACTCCGAATAAGAGCGGCAATATGTCAACCTCTCCAGTGCCCTTGTGGTAGTAGCGTCCACGAGTTTAGGCTCCGCGGGCTTTCTTGTAAGAAAACTGCTTGTAGGTTGTTCCGTCACGGTTTTCTAAACGATGTTATCCAAAGAGCTTTTGTTTCTACAAATATTTAAAAAAAAATAATAAAACGAAAAGCCGCCTGCTAATAACTAGAGTCGGAGCTAAGATATACATAGTGTATAGAAGATGAAAGATAGAAATAAGTTTAACTTTTTATTTCTTTGAAGTCGGATTTTACTTTTTATCGAAATTTGATTTTTTACTCTTTTGAGTTATCCCCTAAATAGGACGAAATCGTCGCACTTACGGAAAGAGTTTTACTCCAAAACAAACCAATCCCTATCCTTTTTATTTAAAAAATCAACAAAATCGATTCACGATTCACAAAGAAATTATCAAAAAGAAAGAAAAGGAACAAGAAAAACAAATAGTAGAATATTTTATTTCCTCTTTTTTTGAAATCAGCGAAAGATTACATTTGGTTTCTGGGTTGCGTAAAAATTGGCTATATGAAGTATTAAATACGTTTTGTAGTCTTTCTTTGCTCGAGAGTTGGTCAGCGGATATCAATTTTCTTTTTTTACAAAGTTAACTAACGAGCAGTCAGTTAACCTGACGGTTAGTACCTAAATGCACTCCTACAGTTAAAATCGATTAAGAATCAAAACGCAGATGCCTTTTTGGGCTTGCTGCCTAGTAAGAAATGTAATAATTAAGATAAAAAAAAAAACAAAATTACTATCAGATCATTCTATCTAAGAAAAACCTATTCATCTTCAGGTTCAAAAGTTGAATAGGTTTTTCTTAGCTAATTATGTTGTATTTAGGTTTTGGTAAAAATATCTGAATATTAGTAATTATGTACATAAATAAATAAATTAGGATTGATCATTGTGTGTTTTTACTTGTTTATTTTAATATTCTTGACCTAGAATGAAAGTTAATTAAAACATCTTTGATGAGTAATTGGTTTAACAAGATGGGAGGGAGGCAATAAAGGTAAAAGCGTTTTTTCTTTTTTTTTATAGGATAAGGGTGACAAACGAGCACACATTCCACCTGATGGCAAGTGGTTGCTGCGGCCCATAGACATCTACATCTATCCTCTATTACAAATCAAAATGTAGATGCGTTGTCACCCGTGAAGACTAAGATGGAATGCCTCATTTCCAGTAAAAAGGGCCTCCGGCCACCTGCACTCACCAACCGAAACGCAGAGGTAAACCTCTACTTCTCTACTCTACTCTACCACCCCGGTTCGAGCCGGCCCATCCGTGCGACAGCAAAAGCTGCCGCGTGGCTCTGACCACTGATTATATTATTTGATAAACAGAGATGTAAAGGTTTGCATAAGCTCTAATTAAGATTTGAAAAGATAATTGTGATTTCTAAATTAATATTAAAAAAGAATATCATGAAATATTTTAAGTTCGTGATTTCAATGAATTTCGCATTATATTTACTAATAGCTGTCCCCCGCGATTTTGCCAGCGTGGAGTTTACTACGATTTCCAGCATTTTAATTTTTTTGCACGAAACTCTAGTTCTTTTTCTAAAACATTTATATGCTAAGTTACTCCTTATAGGATTAGCTATCAGCCAGTGAAAATCCCGTCAACATTAATCCAACAGTTTCGAAGATTATCCGGAACAAACAGACAGAAAATTGTTTATTGTTTTTAGTAAAAGCTGTTATTTTAACATTACAAACAGACACTTCAATTTTATTTATTTGTATAGACGGATGGAGATATAAGCATCAAAATTAGAAGATATGAAATCATGTTTATAAACTATAATTTGCGTGTAATAAGAATCTGATAATTGTGCGGGTCCTACCTAAGGTCCTATCTGATTTATTTGAACTGCTTATAGGTACGGGTACATGTATAAAACAAGCATAAATTAACTGCAAGAAAGCTTGCAGTAGCTCAGTAAGCTATGCTCGCAGTTGCCCTGTGTCAAATCCTTAAGGAACATATTTGCAGAAAAATCATAACTGATATAGACAAATTAATGGATTAGCAAATTGAATTAGCAATAGGCCGGTCATGAATGGAATAGAATAGAATACTTTTTTATTCAATATAGATTACATGTAATTCTTATTGAATTCATTTGTCCCAGGTAAACATACTCGTCAACAACTTCGAGCTTAGTGCTCCCAACAACTACCGGCATAGGTGTGACATGGACATTAAACATAATCTTTGTTTTGTCCATGTTCATCTTAAGACCTATCCGTTGGGAGACACTATTGAGGTCATTGAGCATAGTGCTTAGGTCCTCCAGTGAATCTGTCATAAGGACTATATCGTCGGAAAATCGAAGGTGAGTGATGTACTCGCCATTGATGTCAATACCGTATCCTTTCCAGTCCAGAAGTTTGAAAACGTCTTCCAATGCAGCGGTGAAGAGTTTCGGGGATATAACATCACCCTGTCTTACACCTCTCTGCAATTGGGTAGGTTTCGTACTCTGGTTCTGTACTCGGATAGCCATCGTAGCTCTACTGTACACACACTTCAGCACTTCGACATACCGACAGTCAACTTGGCACCGCTGAAGGGACTACAGCACCACCCAAATTTCGACGGAATCAAAGGCTTTCTCATAGTCCACATTGGCCAGACATAGTGGCAAATTGTACTCTTCTGACTTCTGTACAATTTGCCGAAGGGTATGTATGTGGTCTATGGTGTTAAAGCCCTTTCGGAAACCGGCTTGTTCGGGAGGCTGGAAGTCGTCAAGTCTGCGCGCGAGACGATTCGTAATGACTCTAGAAAACAGCACGTAGACGCGGCTCAGAAGGGAAATCGGTCTGTTGTTCTTCAAGAGAGCATTGTCACCTTTTTATTGAAGAACAAGACCACCGCACTTCTGCTCCACGCCTCCGGTGTAATGCCACCATGGAGGACGGAATTAAAGAGCTTCTGAAGGACTTCAAGTACCGGTCTTCCACCCGCTTTCAGAAGCTCCGCTGTAATTCCATCCTCGCCTGGGGCCTTGCCGTTTTTAAGGTGCTGGAGAGCCATTCTAATCTCGCTCAGACTGACGTCCGGGATATCTTCGGAATACCGTCGGAGGAGACTCGCTCTTGGCTCGTTACTCACACTTGCGTGTGGCTCTAACAAGGACGTGTACAGCTGCCCATAGAACCTCTCAATCTCACTCTTTATCGTATATTGTATCTTTGATAATTGATAATAAATAATAAATGAGAGTATTCAATAAATGACGTGTGTTGTGTCCCCAGAAATGGAAAGTATATAGTCTGTATTTTTACTTATAAGCAGAATTCAAAAATGTATAAAACAGCATTATTTATTATTTCGGTAAATATAACATAGTATATAAACTTTTGCATCTTGCACTTTTGCATAGCAGGATCTAACCAAAACAATCTTGTTTTAACGATATTGATCTATTGATATCAGTACTAGTAGTATTTACCGTGTACCGTATAGGGTAGTGGAGAAGATAAAGAATATCCATTACCCCATATCGTCCCGTGGGTGTCGCAAGAGGTGACAAAGGGAAACAAATCATTAGAAGGGCAAGTCCTAATAACGACCAAAAATAGAAATTTCGATTGAAAACTCGTTTACCAAGCGTGACTACTATGGCAAATATACTCCCTTTATGGCAATCTACGAGTGACGCCATGATGTAACGGTAACGGGATTAGTAAATCCTAATTTTGTTTATTTTGAAGCGTATTATCAAATGAATGAAAGAAAAAATAAATTAAATGGTTTATTAAGTTTCGTTTGAGTCAAAAGGCATCCTCAGTCAACTAAACCTTTGCAAGGTTTAGCCTGGTGTTGCAAAAAAAAACTGCAAGCTGGTTTATCACTTTAATGTAAAAACATCAAGTTAAATCTTATAGACATCCCACAGCTCATTGCCCTCATGGAAGCTTTGTTGATGGAGTTATTAAAAAGTGTCAGAGGAGATCGTTGAGGTTTCCACTCAAGAAACTTTCTTTTCCGTCAATTTTCGGCTTTTTGAGTTATATGGCGTGCCAATTTCTATTAACTGGTCTATGTCAGTTTGTCTTTGGTTCTACTGTGGATAACTTAATTGCGGAGTATATCTCGTAGAGAAACTCCGAACATAGCTCTCACAGGGTACTATAATGTATACACCTCAATAGCCCTCTCCATAGGTCGCTGAGTGATCTTGTGCTACCTCATATGGCCAGTTCCTCCCTCAGTCGCAGCTTGATCAAGTGTAGGGCGGCCCTTTATTAGGTGGAGTGACGGCTTGGTAAGAGATGCATGAATTAGATTGATGCACTTAGCTCAGGATCGTTAATCGTGGTGTTTCTTAGGGGAGGCCTATGTTCAGCATTAGTCTTATCAGGTTATAATGGATGGATGGATAAAATTTTGTAATTGTTTTATTTTTCATTGGTGCTCTTCTATGTGTCAGACGAGACAACCCATCATGTGAAGGTGAGGTTTCCATTCGAAGAAAAATATCCGCTTACATCACTCATAAAATAGTTTTTTACTAGCATTCTGTGAGAGCGTGTTTCTTCCCGTGGTAGATATACATTCCTTACAGAGATAAGATAAAAATTACCTTGTGTTAGTCGTTCACCCCTACATTATTACAGAACGAGTTGTCAGAGCGCGTTTGCTTTTTATACTTTAGTGTATAAATTGATTTTCTTTGTCGTTTCTGATGTGTAAAAACATTGAAATTGCTTAAGAATTGCCTTTCTCATACTAAATTTTCATAGCTTAGTGAACATAATAACATAGATTTTTAAAATAATATAATAATTATGTCTTAACAGGTCGTAGCTCTATATAGTGGGGGGCCTTTATAGTCTCCGCTTACCGTTACGGGGCCGCCACAATAAAATTTTTCTTCCACATCAGTTGTGTAGATTTGTCTACATTCTCTAGATACATTATACGTGAGAAGAGTTACGCTGCAGATATGGTTATAGCAATAATGAGTCTTCTTGACTGGGGTAGAATCACGTTCTTACAGAATACCAGCTGCCGAGTTTCGTATGTTATAGAAAACCAGACACTCTTTTTAATATCTAGTAAAAAAAGTCTCTGTTTTTCTATAACATACGAAACTCGGCATTTCATCTTTGTCCTCACGGGTGGTAATATTTTTGTTCTTAATCAAGTAAATATAGATGTCTATGGGCCACAGCATTTAGCATTAGGTGGACTATGTGCGCGTTTGATGCTTTTATCCTATAAAAAATGCAGGAAGTCGCTGGATGTAGGCGACTCAGAAACTTTGTGGCATTACTTGAGGGAGATCAATTTCCAGCAGTCATCTTGTGATGATGATGATGGTCATGATAGCGATGATAAAGACGACGACGATGATGATAATAATAATGACAATTATAAAGTTCCATATGTCACATTAAATAAAAGAGCAATGTAATAGAAATTTAAGTGATCAAAGCCTGCAAAGTGTCACCCCACGGTAAATTATACACCTGAACATTACTGAAAAAAAGCTGTCTCATATAACGGTTCTTAATTAGTCTTAGATTTTTAATTAGATTTTGTTATCTTATATTGGATTTTCAATGTAACTTGGCAATTATAAGTCAACACAACATGAAATTATTTTTTTTGCTAAATGACTTTAGCTTCCAGTTACTTAAAAACTTACAGGTAAATAAGAAAAAAAATCTTAATTTTAAGCGTATAATATTATTTCTACTAGCTCCGTTTACTCGACACTTACAGCACACTTACGGTGTAATGAGAAGGCATTTATCTTCACTTTTAATCTCACCGAGAGCTTTTATTAACTGAACTTAAGGCGATGTTGTAGTACTTTTTTAATTTTTCTTACCTATATTAATCGCATTAAAAGTAATAATTGAGCAAAAATATTAAAGTTTTATAAAAATTGACAACACAGAAATGATAATAATTGGCACGATAAAAAAATCATAAGCATGATACTAAATCGCTCGCTATTTAAAATTGTACACGGCACAGCTTCCATAATAAAATCCTATAAAACTAATATCAAATGAAAAGGCACATTACTTTTAGGACATTTTGAGAATACATTTTATGAATGTGTTTTTATCATAAGGAAAAAAAACTACGAAATCGAACTCTTACAGCGCTCGCGGCCACCTCAGTCAGTGCCCGCCGAGACCAGCCGAGACAATCAATTTATATCTTGAAAGGCACCTTCAAGTATGGACTTTATTTTTTTTTTATTTTCCCCGCTTTAGTAACAATTCACTCGACTATTACGGGGAGCGATGGAACATGTTCATACCTACAACTCATATTTTAAGAGAGAGACGATAAATATTATAATATTTTTTGTTTCTTTTTTAAACTACCATCAGATGAACCGTGACCTCGTTTGTCACTCTTACTATTACAAATTAGGAAAACATAAAATGTGCATTTTAATATTTGCATCCTTTAATTATTTATATTAAGACGGCTTGATCCACTGGCCATGCTATTTGCATTAAAAACTTACTTGCTATATACATAATGCCTTTTCTAGTTTTCTGACATTGTTGGAACTACGAATAATTTAAATAATTAACCACCAATAACCTAACATTATTTAATATTTATTAATACTAAGTTTGAGCTCTCCTTATGATAATACTAGCAGACTACATTGTTCCCAGCCATAAGTAAACAGTGATCGTGTCCACATTATCATATTAATGACAATACAACTGCAGCGGAATTTACTTTTATGATGGAATTATTATTAAAAAGAGCAAGAAGATTTTGTCAGAAATCAAGTAGTAAAATTGCAAATTTTGTAGAACCGAATTCAATATAGATTATTAATGATAACTCGAAAACTACTGGTCAGACCTTGACCATTGATTTATATGAGACCACATGAGAAGCAGCAGCTTTCAAATAAAAAAAAGAATCATTGACATCGATTCATCGAGAAAAAAATTAATAACACACAAAAAAAACATACAGTCGGTTGAAAATAACTTTTATTCAAAATAGAACATTATATTATGTTGTTGCTGCAAGAAACGAGTAATTTAAAAGCAAAATTACAATATTTTCTCGTGGGTGTTTTGAAAAGGTTGTCATTTGAAGAAATATTTTTTATATTTTCCGTAACACCCCTCTTTATAAGAGGTGTAAGGGGATAATCGCTGCCAGTTTATGTTAGTATTCTGTGAGAGTGTGCTCATTCTCGATTGAGCTGACCCATGCGTGTCACACAGTACGTCGAGCTATAACGGATCCCACTTTTTACTTTAATGTTTAAAACAATCAACAATCGTTGGAAACATAATAAAATACATCAAAACATAAAGGAAGGCATATGAGACCGGTTCTAGTCTTTTTTTAAATAAAGGATTTGGCATACCGTGTTTTAGATAAATAAATATAAAAATTTACATACAAAAACACAGTAAGTGATTGCCCATAGACATGTGACCCACAGTTATCTACATCTATCCTCACTAAAGAATCTAAATTCAGATGCGTGGTCACCCGTGAGGACAAAGATGGAATGCCTTTTTTTCCAATAAAAAGGGTCTACGGTTCTCTACACTCACCATACGAAACACAGCAGTGTTAAGCTGCTATTTTACGCTGGTATTCTGTTAGAGGGTGGTCCTTCCGGTCGAGCCGACCCATTTGTGCTACAACTATACTTCTAATATAGCCGCAGCATGGCTCTACCATGTATGACAGAAAGCATCTTTTACTAAATACAGATAATTAAGTTTCACATCACATATCATAAAACGACTAGCCTTTTGAAATCCGATGCTGCACATAGGCCCGTCAAAGAATGCGTCAGCTTGGCATCAGCTAACACTTTGACAATAGACAATAGACAAATCTTCCTTCCAACACACAGCACGGTAAACTTATAATTACGGTGTTGTTGTTAAACATAAATAGCTTAATTATACTTCTAGCTATTTATACGCTTCGTCGCTGTCTGCGGTGTCTAAAATTTGACTGCACTCAGTGTAAGGTAAGGATAGACCAAGGTGCTGATTTGAAGTGAAACCACCTTTGGGTGACGAACGGTCAGCAAATAAGTTTTCAACTGTACTATGTTGAAAATGTGATATTCCAAAGTGACAAAATATTAATTTAAGTTTGAAATTTCATCATATAAAATGAAAAGTCTTAGGTAAACACACTCGTCGACAAATCTCTAAAGTAATCGGCTAAAGGATGGGTATTAAGGTTTTCGAGTGGCAACTTCGGTAAGCGAAGTGTATCGCTAGATGGAGAGAATACCTAGTAAGATATGCAGAAAATCGATGGATGCAGGTGGCTCAGGACTGTGCTTTGTGGCGTTCTTTGGGGGAGGCCTATGTTAGTGAACTTCTGATGGGCTTTAATGATGATAGTGATGATGATGAAAACGAAAAGTAGTGTTATTGTATTAACTTTTGTTATAATATTGCGTCATTTCAAGAATTTCATCCATACTCGCCAAGATGTAGCTTTTTATAGGATAGGGTGACAAACGAGCACACAGTCCACCTGATGGTAAGTGGTTGTTGTGGCCCATAGACATCTACATCTATCCTCGTTTGCGAATCAAAATGCAGATGCGTTGTCACACGTGAGGACTAATATGGAATGCCTCTTTTCCAGTAAAAAGGGTCTCCGGTTCTCTACACTCACCATACGCAACACAGCAGTGTTAAGCTGCTATTTTAGGCTGGTATTCTGTGAGAGTGTGGTCCTTCCACGGTATCATAAATAATATTGTAATACTGTTCCACATAACCAATTTGTTAAATATAGGTTCGGCGTATTAGGATGTATTTTTCGCTCATTTTTCATTTTTAAGCATCCGGGTCAATCAGCATAGTTTTGGAAAAAAACAAACTCCTTATTAAAGTTTATGTGCAGCCTTTACACGTTCCACTTTTCCAACCTTGTTGTTGTTGGCACTCTGCAGTCATAATCAAAGCACGAGTCGATAAGCATGTCTATTAGGTTTATCATCTTACACCGCAACGGTCACCATAAAATAGATTCAGGTATATGTAAATATATATGTTATTCGCTAAACATTTATTTTTATTTAAAAAAAAAATTAGGGTTCATGTTTCAATAAAGGTACATTCACATATTTATCAAAGCAGTATTTTTGAAAATTCCCATGTAGGTCTAGGACTTATAGGTCCCATGTTTATGTGGCACTTATAAGTTGAAAAAAACTGCTAACTTTAATACTTGTCTAGCATGTCGTAAAAGGCGACAAATTGATTTGAGTTTGAGATTTTGTAGACGACGGGTAAGCTACCTTCTTCTTTCATTCTTCAGCTTATACCCTTGTTTTCTGAATAAACTAGATCCAAATAGCTGTTCATTAGACTCTGCCCACACCGTCGAAGATTTTCAGTGTGATTCTATGTATAAATGTATGTGAGCAATCAGTTTGAGCTGTCTGCGAATTTACAAGACATATTTTTTTTATAGAAGAGGGGGCAAACGAGCATGCGGCTCACCTGATGGTAAGTGACTACCGCCACCCATGAACAACCGCAACACCAGGGGAATTGCAGATGCGTTGCCGGCCTATTAGAAAGGTGTAAGCTCTTTTCTTGAAGGTTCCTAAGTCGTATCGGTCCGGAAAATTCGCTGGTGGTAATTGATTCCACAAGGAAGTTGTGCGAGTGAGATAACTTCTTCTAAATCGCACAGTGGTGGACCGCCAATCATCCAGATGGTATGGATGGTAACGCGAGTTTTGTCGCGATGTGCGATGGTGAAATTGAGCGGCTGGAATTAGTCCGAACAATTCCTCAGAGCACTCCCCTTGATAGATGCGATAAAATACGCAAAGAGATGCAACATCTCTACGCAGTGCCAGTGTATCGAGCCGATCAGAAAGAACTCGGTCGTTGACGATTCGAACCCCTCTGCGCTGGATGCGGTGAAGTGGAAGGAGCTGGCACTGGGGTGCCCCGGCCCAGAGATGAGAACAGTATTCCATGTGGGGCCGAAATTGCGCTTTGTAAAGTTGCAATCGATGTGCCGGTGAAATACTGTCTCGCTCTGCTGAGCACGCCAAGCTTTTTAGAAGCCAATTTGGCCTTCCCTTTCAAGTGACCACGAAACTGCACACTATTCGATATGTCGACGCCAAGGATTCCGATACTAGCTGAGGCAGCAAGGGGAGTGCCTTGAAACTGAGGAGATACGACAAAGGGGTTCTTTTTAGCGGTAAACGCGCAAACTTGTGTCTTCTGGGAATTAAACTGGACTAGATTTAGTCGGCCCCATTCCGAGACTTTGTTAAGCAAAGACTCGACTTCAGACACAAGTTTGTTCCGGTACTCAGCGACTTTTTCCCGAGAAATATTGGCACGGCCGGTATATAAGACATCACCAGTGCTGTCGTCTGCATAGCAATGAATGCTACTAGTTAGCAACATATCATTGATATGCAGGAGGAACAGCGTTGGTGATAGCACGCAACCTTGTGGAACACCAGCGTTGATAGGCTTGAAATCAGAGCATGCACCGTCTACTACGACCTTGATGCTCCGATCAACAAGGAAACTGGTGATCCACTTGCACAATTTCTCGGGAAGCCCATAGGAAGGAAGCTTCGAAAGAAGCGCTTTGTGCCAGACCCGATCGAAGGCCTTCGCTATGTCCAAACTAACGGCCAATGCCTCCCCCTTGGACTCTACTGCCTCCGCCCATCTATGAGTCAGATAGACTAGAAGATCACCAGCTGATCAACCTCAACGAAAACCGTACTGGCGGTCACTTATCAGCTGGTAATCCTTAAGGTACCTCATGAGCTGGCAGTTTATAATGGATTCTATTATTTTGGAGAACAAGGAGGTGATGGCAATAGGCCTGTAGTTGGATGGGTCTGAGCGGTCGCCTTTTTTAGGGATCGGGTGGACCAAAGCTGTCTTCCATGAATTCGGGACTACGCCTTGGGAGTAGGAGTATCGGAAAAGACGCGTTAAAACCGGTGCCAACTCCGGAGCACACGTCTTCAGCACAATGGGAGGGACTCCATCGGGCCCACTCGATTTGCTGACGTCCAGGGAGAAGAGTGCTTTGCGAACCGAGTGCTGTGTAAACCGCACATCCGGCATGGAGCACTCACATCGCGGGATGGTCGGCGGTGTGTTGCCCCCGTCATCTAGAGCCGAGTTGGACGCAAAAAGAGAGCTCAACAGATCGGCTTTCTCTTTTGCGGCATGGGCCAGTGAGTCGTCCTCCCTGTGCAGAGATGGAAGAGATGGCTGATAGAAGTTCCCTTGGACAGCCTTGGCGAGAGACCAGAATGCACGGGTTCCCGAAGGAAGGCGAAATATATGTGATATCTAAAGTTAATTATTAAGAAATTCAGTTAAAGATATTCCGACGTCACTTATTAAACTAAGTTTGTATAAAAAGGGTTATTATAATATTAATGAATTTATAGATGATAATAACCCCTGGAAATGAGGTGATCGCTACCAAGCTATTTCTAATTTGTTGTGTTGTTAATTTGTGTAACATACATGATTGTAAGCTGTTATTTAAAAAAAAGTCCCGCAGGGTTTCTTGCTGGTTCTTCCCAGGACAGAGGTTTTTTTTTCCAACCAGTGGTCATACAAAAGAGTGACTTTCAATAAGTATTATTTATAATCTATATTGAATAAAAAAGTTTCTGTTTCTGTTTCTGTTACTATTGTACGTATGTATACAACCCTATGCAGAACATAAGGTTACGCTTCAACAACATTTTACAATTTGCTTTGTTATTCGCGATGAAAAGACTGTAGTTTCCCAGCTGCCAGGCAGAAGTGATTGTAGAATGTTTGTAGAAAAGTTCAATAGTGAATGGTAAATTATTGTTTTTATCGAGCATAAGAATTGTACTCTCAAGCAATCATTTACCTAATTCAAATATTCATATCAATGTTAAATATGAATATGATATACCCAGTTCCTAAAAGTTAGTAAGTATTTCAGAAAAAGCATGGTAAAATCACAATAAGTAAATTCGATCTGATTTGTAAATCCTACATTATCCCTGATGAACATAGGCATATAATATTTTCAAAAAAGTTAGGGATCCGTATGAAAACTTCGTTAATGTAACCCAAGGTGTGAAAAAATACCAAAAAGAATCCTTATATCGCGTACGCTGCGGAAACTATTGATAATAGAGCAAAGTAATGTACTTCAGTTTTATAGAGGACATCAATATCTACAAAAAAGTCTACGATACCATATGTTTAACTATTACAGTTGTCACAATAACTAATTTTTCATGTTAAAATGTGAAATAGTAACGCCGGTACAAACTAGGCCACATTATTCGTATCAGTACCTGTAACATGCATAACCAGCAATTACGTTAACCATGTAATTTTAGTAACATATTTCACTTTTTAAATCTTTGTTAATTCAGCAACCGTCCGTTGTGATGTCTCTCTCGAAGTTCGCATGTCGCAAGGCGTAGACGCGTGATATACGCGGGTTAAACCGCGGAGCACAGCTAGTGTAGAATATTTTTATTGACTGAGATAATATTATTGAAGCAGCATTCACTCTGTTAGTTGTTAAGGGTGGAAAACATTATAATTTTTTTTTGTTTCTATAATCTAGCACTGACATTTAAGAAGGCCAATATCAATTTGAAATTGAGAAGTTTCAAATTGATTGAAGGCGTCGATGAGCTGCACTAACATATGATGTTGTACGTATACAAAGTTATGGCTGATTATGTCAAAACGAGTATGTACATACATACATACATATAATCACGCCTCTTTCCGGTAGGGTTAGGAAGAGACCACTTCTTTCCACTTGCTACGATCCTTACATACTTGTTTCGCTTCGTCCGCTTTCATTATTCCCTTCGTACATGCTCTTCGGTTTAGGGTACTCTTGACCTGGCCTTTTTTCAAGACGTCCCTGATTTGATTTAGAAACGTCCGCCTAGGTCTACCTATTCCAACACTTTCATTCACACTCGTCTTATACACCTTTTTCGTCAACCGTTCTTCATTCATTCTCTCGACATGGCCAAACCATCTCAGCATACCTTTCTCAATTTTTGTCACTACATCTTCTTTCACACAACAACGTTTCCTTATCTCACTATTTCTTATCCTGTCACTCAATTTAACTCCTAACATATTTCTTAACGCTCTCATCTCAGCTGCGTTTATTTTGCTTTCATGTTTCTTCTGCCATACCCAACTTTCACTTTCGTACATGAGTGTTGGAACCAACACCCCCTCATGCACAGCCAAACGAGCCTTGTTAGACACCTTGCGACTGCTCATATAGGAGTGTAAAGCTCCATTCACCATATTTCCTGCATTCACTCTTCTTTTGATATCACTCTCACACTTTCCACTTTTTTTTATTCCTTACAATAATAAAAATGAGTACGTACAGGATGGATAATATCAATTCTACTGCGATCACGCCATTATTACGCGCTAGGGGGTTTCGCTAACTGCCCGGCCAAATTTAAATATACTTCTGATTATTGAAATAAATTTCTTTTATTAAAAAATAGGTAACTTGCTGTATTTTTAAGCTTTTTATTTGAGAGGTAAGGCATAAGCTATGACTCTGGGTGACTACAGACCCACAGCCCTCACGACATTTGTGTTCAGTAAGAGGGAATAGTCTAATAATTAAAGTCATAGAATGAACTAAACGTCTGTCTTATTGACACCCAGAAATATTACAACTAATTATTTATTGCTTATTTTTCTGCTATTACTTTTTTGGTGGTAAAATACCCGAAAGTCTAAAAGAAAATGTAAAGAGTTAAATCACCTTTCATGCGTGATTGAGTAATCTATATCCGAGGATGTTCAAAAACAATTAATGAGGAGATACATTTAGATTATATTACTCTACTTAAAGATAATCAATTCATTAAATATTTATTTATTTTTATCTTTCATTAAAATGCAGTAATCGAATTTCGAAAAAAGAATGGTCAAGACACATCTTCCCAAAAATTTCGTGTCTCATTGTTTGTCGGTGATGAAATCCTAAACTGCTGAACTGATTTCATTGAAATTTTGCACACTGTGTGCAGTTTGAACCAACTTGAGAAATAGGATAGTTTTAATCCCGAAATCTGACCCACAATATTTTTATGGCGAACTTAAAGACTTCGCATTTAATTTTTTTTACAAGACAAGTGATTGTCGGAAAGAGCAGACCGACGTCGGCTTGGCCAGCTAGTTTTATATAAGCAGATGAACCTTTGTGTATGGTGGTTTTGTTTTCGATTTTTAACATGACATCAACTTCCGGATACAGATATACACAAATATAAATAGCTACAAATCCGCTTCAGATGAAAACATAAGGCCAAAAGGGAATACGTTAACTTGGTTACCCTTACATGGAGCCTCTGCATAATCTCCATATTTAAATTATGGGAAAGGGGAATTTAATAACTTCCCTAATTATCATGTTCATATGCACGCACTGTTTTCAAAGAAAGAAGCTTCGTCTCCCAATTGATGACGGTATGTTAAGTACGGTTACGGTATTTAATATAAATTGTCACAAGTAAATTGATCAAATAAATACTATCTCGGCACTCAACATGTCGCCTGCCTAAAGTGGTACGTATGAGCAGAAGGTTTAGATACCCATTACGCATGACGCATTATCTTCGTGGATAGGAATTTCGGTTATAAAAATGTTTTTATACAGCTATCGCTTCTACTGGTGTTATTCTAGAAAGTTCCAAAATTCAGCATTAAATCATCAAATATAAACTAACGAAAAGAAAAACAACATAATTATTAGTAAATTGAATATTTCTGATAACATAAAAGTATAGTAAATAACCCTTTAAATAAGCGGTTGGCAAGTGCGAGAATAATGACAAGGGTTAAGACAAGGGTTTTCATTTATACATCATTATTTAGATAAGATACTGTTAATATTAAGGATGACATAATTTGGTTTGGATAAAAGCCTATGTTAATATATAGAGGTAAAAGGAGGGTTTTATGTTTTATATGCGCGATGAATTTCACTCTGACACCGAAATTATTGCAGAGTAAATTAAAAATTTAAAAACACGATCAAAGCCCAATCTAACGGGGCAAGAATTTGTGAAAATATTTTTGACATTATTTATTTGAATACAAACTTGGTGAAAAAAGGGGCAACAGTCCATCTGATGGTAAGCGGATACTGTGGTCCATAGACATCTAAATTTGCATTTGCAGACGGCTTACCACTGACGACTAAGGTAGAATGCCTTTTTGCAGAAAAGAGTGTGTTCAGTTCTCTAGATTCACCAAACGAAACACAGTAGCAGTTACTATACCAACACATATTCCGAATGTTAGTCATTTTAGATTTTGCTTCATCGGTTCACCCATCGGAATTTAGTTCAGCTATAAACAATCATCTCAAAATATATTGTTTTAATATGAACTTATTCTATCAAAATGTTCAGAAATTACACGATCACTAACAGACGCTCCGATAATTATCGCCCTTACTAATCGTTGACTAAGGCCGTATACAGAAAGAAAGCTGGCAGCCTCTCAGCGCTTATAGAGACCGGTCCACTTTTTGTCTGTCTGTCCGTCTGTCTGTCTGTTTGTTCCAGCTAAACTCCGAAACGGCTGGACCGATTTTGACGGGACTTTCACTGGCAGATAGCTGATGTCATATGGAGTAACCTAGGGTACTTTTATTTTAGAAAAATAATTAGGATTCCTCGCAAAAAAATTAAAACCCTAAATTACATGCAGGCAAAGTCGCGGGGAATAGCTAGTTACAAAATAATAATGTCGGTACAAATCTCAAAGGATATTTATCTGCTGTTCACTGTACATATTATGTTTATTTAAACCACGTTAAAACATTTTAAATTCATCAAATCATCAAATTTCAATTGTTTTACAAATCAATTATGGTATTCTTCGAAACGATTCCTTTCTCTATTAATAGGATGTATAGCTTATTTTGGCATTTTAAAATACATGTTTTCTAACAAAACTAATTCATCGTCCGACGAGTACGACATTTTGCTGGCTCTGCTTCAATCGGCTTGCTTTACGTAACTGTTACCAGAATAGACCAGAGCCGATAAGAGCTGGTAGATCGGCGCCGCCTACCAGCTTTCTTTCTGTATACGGCCTAAAGCTTGATTAAAGCAAGCTATTAATTTTCTCTACCTTTCTCTTTCTTTTGTTATTCAGTAAATAAATGGACAGCAAATGTAAGTATTTCTTAAATTGACGGTGATTTTATGAGTAAGGCCGTAACTGTATTTTAAGATAAAGATATACATTATTATAAGTTATGACCCCAAAGACTAAGATAGAATACCTTTAAATCTTGTTACTTTTAAAAATGGTCCTCCTTTTTACTGTTAACAAGGTAAAAAAAAACATAGCAGCTTAGTATTTCTTTTTTACATTGATATTCTGTGAGTGCATGATTCTATTCCAGTCGAGCTGAAACGTTCCTGCTGTAACAATAATATAACATGCATTTTGAGTTTGGGTTATGAGAATAATTGGTTAAAAAGTGTCAAAACGCAAAAGAAGGATAATAAGTAAGAAATTTTACGGACAAGTAGACAAACACCTATCAAATTCAGATTTTATTCCATATTAAAACTAGACTTATGGGGCTATAATGACTGATTTCATTGCTCTAAAGCTGCTCTAAAGTGGTAGATATGTTATCTAGTTAATCATTTTGATTCATTCATTTTTCGAGAATGTTACGTGAGAAATATATAAAACTATAAAAATTATAAGTTTTGATTCAAAAGTTTATTAATTATGTTTTTGCTGTAAAGCGGGGTAAGAGAATTCATCGTCGATTTTGTCCCTTGGATTTCGTAAGGGACAGCTATAGGAAAATCCAGACACCTGTTATCTATTCTATTCTAATATATTGATTACGTTAGATATAAAATATCCAAATCTGTAACGGGACGAAGCGTTAAGGATGCGAGACGTCTGAAATTTCGATTGTCAATCCAACTGCTAAGCATAACAATTACGGAATCTCTTCCCTATCAAATAAAAGGCCCGCGTTCAGCTGTGGGCTTCTTGGTGAAGATGAAGACGCAGATTTAAAAGTGAATGGACTCTTCTATGTTTCCTGATATCATAACAGTCTTTTTGTCCAACGCGAAATTATGACTATTTAAGAACGCACACGCTGGCATGCTTTACTTAAAAGATTTGTTATCTCTATATATATAAATCAATTGCTGTCGTTAGTCTCACAAAAACTCGTAAATGGATGGACCGACTTTGATGAAATTTTTCGAGTGTGTTTGAGTGGGACCCGGTAGGTGGCGATGTTGTCGAGATCCAAAAATCACCCGTGCGATGTTGGGTCGGATTGGTAATACAATCAGGCGTTATTTCGCGGAAATCCGTTATATTAAATATTATAGTCTGTTATATTTATATTATAATGCAGCTTCTCATCACCATCAATCGATATAAAAATGAGCTTTGGCATTTATATATCCTTAATTGGTCGTCAGAACAATTGACCATCAATTAACACAATGTATCGCTTTTTAGAGGTGTTATAATTAAAAAAAATTATTTCCTTTTAAACAGTTTTGTATTTTAATAACACCAAAAATTTACATTACGCGAATAAATTTGAGCTATATATTAAAATTTTTGTCCGTCTGTCTGTCTGTCTGTGTATTCCAGATTCACGAAAAATCACTGGACCGATATACATGGAATTTTGTAGTTAGTAATCCGTGGCAACTTAAAGGCTACATTTTAATCGATTAAGTTTAATCATTTAATAGAAGTTCAAAAAAATAAGGTTAAGTATTTTTCTTCCTTTAGATGTTTATTTTCTATTATTTCTTAGTTATAGGCGTAATGACGTTTTTTTAAAATAAATACCATAATATCATATTTATAAATAAAGTTTAAAATATGGTTATAGTCTTGGTAAAATAATTTGAAACAACACCGATTTATTTATCAAAACACGCCATATATCATCAAATGGCAAAAGTAGTATATTTTACGTTCAGTTACTATTAAATTAAATACTATAAATTACTTATATTTACATGTTTAAATAATTAGATATTTACAATTATTTAAAAACTCTAACGTTTATTTTTTTAGTATTATTCTTATTTCATTTTAAAAGTCTAATAATTTCAATAGATAATAGTGACGTCTATCAGAAATATGAAAATTGATAAGGTTTTTATTTCAATTACTAATCTATATGTAAACTAATTAAAACTGGTCAGTCTGCAATTATACCAAAATTTTTATTATCATTACAGTTTTATGAAAGAGATAATATGTCGTGGCCAGATCGTAGAATTGATCATATATCATAAAATAATCTATCATTGAATTGTCGTTGCTTGGCAACTCTCAATTATACGTATATTATATTACCACAATTTTTAATTTTAGTTTTAAATCTATTTTATTATTTACATTAATATACAAAGTGGAAGGCTAAATTATTCGTGGTTGAAACGACATTAGTGCTACACCTGTGCTAGTATCGCTTAATTTTTCACAACTACCTACGATGTTGACCAAATGTGATAACTGTAACAAATCAATCACTAAAAGTTCCCCTGTAGTAGAGTGTAATAAATGCGAGCGTTTGGTGCACCTTAGTACTAAATCTACCGGATTAAGCAACAAACAGCTCGCCGCCCTAAAAGCTGCATCACCCGGACTAGGATGAACTTGTCCGGACTGCATACAGGAGTCATCGATGCGTAACTCTTCTATCGTGATTCCAGAAGATGATGATGAGGAGGAAGAAGACGTCCAGAAGAGTGCAGCTAAAACTGATGCTAAAAAGCTGCTAAAAGACATTTCAAAAAAGTGGAAAAAATCATCAAGGAAGAAATGACGCAGATAGATGATTTCCTTAAATTTCACACTAAAAAACTAGACGAGGTAATGCAATGTATGGAAACATTTAAACAGACTATCAAAAATCTTAAAAAAGGAACGCCGAACTTACTAGAAAACATAATAACCTAGAAATTAGAACAGGCGCCTTAGAGCAACAAGTCCAAGCTTTGGAGCAAGAAAAGCTTTCAAGTTTTATAGAAATTGCTAACGTGCCCTGCCACGACGGTGAGAATGTACTAAATATAGTTGAAAACCTAGCTCAAAAATTAAGTCTTTCTACAACCGGCATCAAGAATTTGCGCAGGTTGAAAGGAAGAGGAGATCGTGAAGGTAACCTAATTGTGGAGCTCAAAGAAGAGAATATTCAGAACAAATGGCTAGCAGCAACAAAAACAGCGTCCGTCACTATTGCAGACATCCACCCGCAAGAACCTGGTAACATTAATCCTGTATACATTAGAGAAACCATGACTAAACTAAACAAACAAATACTGTGGCTTGCCAAGCAAGAACTTAAAATAAAGCTGAATTATAAATATGTGTGGTTCAAAAAAGACTTTGTTAAAGGACGTAAGGATGATAAGGCCAAAATACATCATCTTAGAACCGTAAACGATGTGCATGTATTAGCTAATCAGAAGCTGTAATTGCTTGTCCCATATTTTTAGTTTGCCTTTCTGCCATTTCGATAACAAATTTTATTTAAGCAACACATAGTCTTAGATCCTTTTAATATGATGGAAGAATTAAATAATGAAATTACGGAAAGTATAGACAGTATAAATATTAACAGCTTCTTAAAGAAAATACCAAACAATATCAATTTATTATGAATGCACGTAAATATTAGGTCTTTGATAAAAACTTTATCTCGCTTGAACAAATTGTCTTAACTTCCAATTTTTGTTTCGATCTCATTGTTGTGACCGAGGTTAATATAAAGGAATGGATTAAATGCCTATTTCACATCCCTGGATATAAAATGTTAACTTCTCTGCGGGAAACCCGAAGGGGAGGCGGCATTGTACTTTACATACACAACAAACATCAGATCACAACTAAAAAAATCACTACGGAACATTTTGAAAGTATTTTATGCACAATCACCTCCCATTTGGGTTATGCCGCAGACATATGTGCCGTGTACCGCCCACCGAAAAATAGTAAACACATATACATTAGCGAACTAGATAGAACATTACGTAGACACTGCTCCAATGGTGAGTTGTTTTTAATAGGAGACATTAACATTGACCTTAACTCGAACAAACCTGTAATAAATAGGTAAAATAACACGTTGCACTGTATGGGTCTTGTGCATGGGATCACCGACAATACACGTATAGAAATATCAGCTGGTAAATTAAACAAGTCCTGCATTGACCATATTTATGGTAGATCTCATACACAAGACCTTTACACGGCAGCGATTGATACAACACTGGCGGATCACCGAGTTATAGTGTTAGCCTGCGTTGGGTTGAGTATACAGGTGGTTCCAAAAATTAGAACTTGTATAAATAATGTTGCACTTATTCAATCGCTTAGCAAAATAGAATGGGAAAAATCGAGGAATTTTCTTGTCCGTATAAAATTTACAATTTTCTACATGAACATTTTAATAAGTGTTGTACGGAATGTAGGTACGAGTCTAAAAGTATCCTTAAACCAAAACGTACTGGTAGTGAATGGATTAGCAAAAAAATTTTGAAAATATTCCAAAACAGGGACAAATTATTTAATCAGTGGACAAAAGACTATAGAAATATGCTTTTAAAGCAAGCTTACAACAAGGCACGAAATTATGCAAACATAGTAATTCGAAAAAGTAAAAATAAGTGGCTTAAATTAGAAAGTAATAAGAACAAACAAAATTCTAGAACCCTATGGCAGATATTAAATAAATTAACGAGGCGAATTACAAAATCGATTGATGATGTATTGCTCAATAACTTTGGTAACAGTAGTAACCCTCCGTATAAGATTGCATGTTCATTTGCTGATACTTTTAATCTAAGCGTCAAAAAATCAATCCCTAATTGTAATACTCCCAAAACTGACGGACATTTGTGCACTGTGGAAAGCAACAAAAGTATCATTTCAAATAACTCAGGTTTTAACGGGTCACGGCTACCACAAGGAATATCTGCATAGGTTCAAAATCGCCGCTCATCCCTTCTGCCCTTGTGACAATACCACTCCTCAAACAATTACTCATCTGTTGAGGGACTGCCCTAGGTTTGAGTATAATAGAATAAAACATGAGATGCTCTGTAGCAATTTACGTATACCACCATATCATCTGACGAAACTCTTGGATAAACAAAGTACAACTGAATCCTTCGTTATATTTACCAAATCCATTATAGATAAGCTTAAAAGATTCAATAAATTGTAACTAAAAGATATAGACAATGTGTATATATTTTCCCCTTTGTTTCATATTTCAAGATAACATGTATAATTATTACTCCTCCTTTCTAATTTTATCTTTATTCTTAAGGATGCAATAATATATAGATTAAGCATTTAGGCTAGTTATTTTAAGTTCATTACAAATTTTATATACTCATAGCTATACACAACTTTATTATTATTATCTTTCACAAGCTAATCGCACTTGAACAATTTTATGACTCATAGATTCCATTTTCGACTATAAGATATTAATATTAATGATTGCTAACAAATCATAAGCTAAAGACAAATTATAAGCAATAGATATAAGAATACCCTGTATTATACTTATATTATTTTGTATTTCTATAGGCAATCCCTTTCATTTCATGTTCATAATATTTTTTTTTATAATTTGCAATTAAGTTATAATGTTTAGAGTATACATACGAACAATAGATCTTGCTTTGTTACTATTAATTTCATTTTGTGTAGAATAAATATGTAAGTGATAATATGATGAAGATTGATACCTCATCAATGTATCAAATCGCATTGATGTAGCGTTATCTTGTCTTAGAGTTTAACAATACATGCAATATAGTTTAAGCAATTTTATGTAAACCTCACTGTGTAAAACTGTCAATAAATTCCCAACAAGGACGGTTTACTCCTTGTTGGAAAATCAAAAAAAAAATTGTAATATAGCTCTATTAGATAAGTCAACAACGCAAATGTCTCCTTACGCTTTGTGCCTGCTAATGCTAATGCAGTAGAAAAAATAGTACGCAACCTAAACAGTAATAAAGCGCCAGGTATTGACGGGATAAGACCTATAGACATAAAAAATATGCACATTAGTCAGTGAAGTAAAGCCAATCTCATTAATACCTGTATAAAATGTGGAAAGTATCCCCATATTTTAAAAACTGGCATAGTTAGACCAATCCATAAGAAGGGTAGCCATAAAGTGCATGACAATTATAGGCCAATTACTATTTTACCCGTAATAGATAAAATTGCTGAAAAATACATTAGCAAACAGGTTTATGATTTCTATGCTTAAAATAATATAATAACGGAAAAACAATATGTTTTTCAACCACAGAAAAATACCACCCAACTTTTATCGACCTTCACTAACAGCGTTTACAAGCATTTAGACAACTAGAGACACGTCTTGGTAGTCTTTGTAGACTACACTAAAGCGTTTGATACTCTTGATAATAATAACCTAATAGACAGTCTTAATGATAGTGGTATTAGAGGGCCATTATTGTCATGATGCAGAGATTATCTTAATGACAGGAAATATGCGGTAAAAGTGAGAGATGCCATTAGTTATTATGTTAACTCTTCAGTAGGCACAGCACAGGGCTCTGTTATTGGGCCATTGCATTACATCACTTATGCTAATAGTCTGGCAAACATCATCAGGCGTTGCGAAATATAAAAGTACGCCGACGATACGTGCCTGGTTGCAGCTGGCGAAAATATTATCGAAACTGGCTGCATTATGCAAGAAGAACTTAATATATTAACACAATGGTCTCATGATAAAGGATTAGTTATTAATGCTAGCAAGACCAAGCTAATGTATATTAGTTCTAGTCATAATAGGAGTAAAGTAATACCTAGCATTATTGTGCATGACCTTCACAAAGGACAAATGACATTCAATTGTCATTGTGCAGAATTAGAACCGGTAGAAACTCAAACTTACTTAGGACTTGTAATAGATAGTCGCCTAAACTTGAAACATCATATTGAGGTTGTATGTAATGGACTTCGAAGCATGTTATCAAAATTCTCCATAATTAAGTATAAAGTCCCCTATAGAATTCTGTTACAATTATATAAATCACTGGCCGAATCTAAAATTTCATATGGCTTGTCTAGTTATGGACAAACTTACAAATCACATTTAGATAACATTTATTCATTGCAATTACGCATCTTAAAAACTATAGTTCCAGGCAAGGTTAAAAACATAATCAGCGATTCTGATTACCATAACCTATTCAATTACTGCAAAATTATACCGGTGCATAAAAAAGCAGAATATACTCCTAAATGAAGAATTTTTAACGAAGATTTAAAAAAATATGTCATCTATAACTATTCTAAAACCCGCAGTTCGGCCAAACCAAAATTAGCTAAACCTAATTATAACAATTTATAAGGAAAACGTACTTTAGAATACATGGTTCCAAATTTGATTAATCAGTTACCTACCTCTTTTCAAAATGAAATTAATCATAAAAATATTAAATACAAATTAAAAAACTATTATACGAACTGTCTATATCAAACTTCAAATTAAATAAAAAAAAGCTATAATCCCCACTAACTATATGCCCTACATAAATAAAACTATATGACGTATAAACAAATAATAATTATCATACTCATCTACTATTAAATATTATCACAATTATTATCAATATACTTTTATCAGCTCCTGTATACGCGACGCAGGAACGACCGGTTTTTGACGCGGCGAAGTTGGCGGTGGCAGGACTCGCGTCTTTTAATGCACTATTAGTTAATTACGTTTTGCCAATTTACCGCCTGTTGACTGTGCCAATTGCTGTTTAATAGTGTTGCGTTATACATATTTTATAGATTAAGGTGTAGCTTATCTGTCAAATTTTAAGTCGGCGGCTTGTGGTACACGGTAAAGTCTTCATTCAGCTTATGTTGTACCATAATATATTCTCTGTATTATCTGTAGTTTGTTAAATAAACAAATAAATAAATTTCGTGAAATGGTGGGGTCATTTCATGATATTTAATACTGTTTGTTGACCATATCATGATATAGCTTGACCAAATCAATGAATAGAAATCTTTTGGAGATATTTATAACTAAACACAACTTTGCTATTTCATGATATGGTCATATGACGATAACATTAAATCGTTTTTGACCGCTAGCGGCGCTGATAGCGTATTTTTTTAACAGAAAGAAATTTTAACAGAATCGATATCACTTTATGCCATATTGATATAATAAAAAATGTTTGCTTCTACCGCTGTTATTGCTAGATAGTATAATTTTGACTTTCATTACTTCATCCAATAATAGCGCCATCTACTTACTTCTAAATAAACTAAAATGTTAAGTCGTTGATATAATTAAATAATAGAATGCTACTGAATATACTATGTAAATAATTGAAAATTCGTTCGTGGCATCGTTGGATGTGTAAATACTAGGTAGATGTGGTGGTATTTAAACAAATACGAGGGCCGTGTAGCTCGCCGTGAGATTTCATCATGGCGCATCCCGCGTTGGAATCAGCGCAGCAAACACTTTTTTGGCCAAATACTCTCTACGGCCTGTGCCCAGTAGTAACATGTATGTAAGCTGCTACTTTTTTACTTTTCATGGAGCGATATATGCAGTTTTTTTTTTCATTCATATTTTCGGGTATGTTACTTTTTTGTTTTCACCCTACCGTAAATAATAAGGGTTGCAAAGATGAGTAGAACTCATTACCGTCAGCCTATCAAAAGTTCGCTAGAATGAAAATAGGCCTCGATAGGATAAGTGGGTTGGCAACCGCAGCTATTATTATTTTGATCCGTTGTCAGGAAGATGATGCTGCTCATCTCCTGTTTGTTTTCCTATATCGCCTCTTACAACGGGACGATATTAAGTGACGGATTCTCTTTTACCGCCACAATAAGGCGAACATTTTTCTACTCTCGTTCATGAGTGTTGTGCTTCTCATGTTCACTGTGAATAAAATGTATAAGTAATAAAACTAATTTTAAGGGTTTTATCGCGTTTAATTTAATTTTTTTTAATTCCCAATGTTTTGGGCACTTTACAGCACCCATGGTCACGGGAGCACTGAGGTGTTTGACGAGCTGATGTCACAGTTAGAATAGAATAGGACAAGAATATAATAAAACAGAATAATTGGAGTAATGTGCTTGGGTATGAATTCAATTTTATTAATTATGGTGTCCTTAGCAGATGGTAGCACTCAGCCATCTTCCCTATTAAAATTAGGATGTTTTTTTTTATATAAATAGCCTCACGAATCATCATTGGTAGGAATCGGTGTTCTATTGCAAGGATTTGTTGTATACATTTGTATGTCTAATTGTTGGGACGATACTAAACATGTTGACATACTTAAGACTTCCCGGACCGTCGGTACTTCACATCAACGATATGTCCTTTTACGCGGGTTTTATGGAACTTTCATCCAAAGATGTTTAAAAGTTAAAATTTAACCTCATACTATCCGTAACATTGGCTTTATTCCATGTGTAGTATACATTATTACAGAACTGCATTTATGAAATCCTGAAGTCTATTCAATCGTTAAAAAAATATCTACATCTATTTTATGGTTAATTTTGATAATTGGTCAAAATTAAATAGGACAAATGATATGAATAAAATATCTCAAATAAAAATTATACCGTAAATTGATAGAAGACCATGAAATACATCATTTTTTTGTTAAAAGTAAATTAATGATTACTCATATTTACGCGAGCAATACACATTTAAATAAAACTGGTTTTACGGATTTTATCGCGTATATTTACTTATTTTATATTCCCGAGGCTTCGAGCACTTTACAGCACTCATGATCACGGGGGGAATAAAGTGTTTGAAGTCCCAATGCTAAGTATGAACTCCCCACAGTTAAGCACGGCTACCTCCAGATTAAAATTATTAATTTTTGTTCCGATCTACGCAGTATGAACTTACAATATCTTCAAGTCTTGCAGTTGTATACTTGGGTTGGGATTTAATTTTATTAATTAGTAGTATCTTAAGCATATGGTAGTACTCAGCCATCTTCTCTATTAAAATTAGGATGTTTTTTTCTTCAAATCTGTCAAGCTTAATGTAGTGATGGGGACGATCCTGTACACGTTCCCAGACTGGAGACTTCCTGGAGCGTCGATTATTTACATCAACTATGTGTTCTCCATCGCAAATTTTTATTGATCTTCTAGTTTGTCCTATATAAGAGAGACTACATTCACAATTGAACTTGTACACTCCTGCATCTTGCAGAGGGACATTAAACTTGACTGATGGTAAAAACTGACTAATCGTCTTTGGCAGCTTGAAGTATGTTTCAATGGAAACACGCTTCAAGATGTAGTCAATCTTGTCAGTGGCACCTCTGACATATGGCAGTACAGCAAGCACTCGCTCAACTGTGGCCGGCTTCACTCGTTCACTGTGACGTAGGCGCGGGACCCGAAGCTTAATGTGTTGCAAAACTTGCTTGACGTGTTGGAGCTCGGCGGCCAGGTGTTTACTGTCACAGAGCTCTCGTGCTCTCTGAAACAAAGATTTACTCACGGTAGCTAACTGTGAAGGATGGTGATGAGAATTACCGTTTAAATATCTCTGTATGAGTCTTTTTTTCTATACACCGTGTGGCTCAAGATGTTATCAGGATTCCGAATTACTAACTAAAACTAAATTAACTTTAAATATAAATGAATGTAAAGAGTAAATGTGGGTTACTCTAAAAGTGATCGAATTTTGCTAAATTTTGCACGGAACAGCATTTAATTATGTTCCTAAATTCAAGCTCACGCGAGCGAAGCTTCGAGTAAAAAGCTAGTGTAAAATATAAAATAAAAAAGAATAATAATTATGTTGTTAAAAAGTTTCACTTCGTACGTGTGACACAATTACACACACAATTTTTTTACGTATGGTATAAATGAGACTATTATATAGCCATTTTTCGGAAGTCATGATATCTTCTTGCACGTGGTAGAGCCATGCTGCAGCTATATTATGGGTATAGCACGAATGGGTCGGCTCGACCTGGGAAGGACCACGCTCTCACAGAAAACCAGCGTAAAATAGCAGCTTAACGCTGCTGTGTTTTGTATGGTGAGTGTAGAGAACTGGAGACCCTTTTTACTGGCAAAGAGGCATTCCATCTTAGTCCTCACGGGTGACAACGCATCTGCATCTTGAGTCTTTATTGAGGTTAGATGTAGATGTCTATGGGTCACAGTAACCACTTACCATCAGGTGAAGTGTGTGCTCGTTTGTCACCCGATCCTATAAAAAAATTAAAAAAAATATCCCATAGTCGTCTCATACGAAATGATATGGGGTAATGTATTAATAATTGAACACTGCCACCAACCGAACTAAATAATTACAACACACTTAATAATATCAGATATAATAATTAACAAATATAGGTTTCGTTATAAACATTTGAGATTCTCTGCAAACTGTTTACACAATTTGATTATACCTGCTTTGCATTATTCTCAAGCAATTGAATCGCAGAATTGCAATTCGAAATATCACTACTATGCAACACGCTATGCAGAACATAAAATTACGCTTCAAATTTTGACCATTTGCTTTATTGCTCGCAACGAAAAGACTAGTTTCGTAGCTGTCAATATGACTTATTGTAAAATATTGACGGATATTTTGTAGCCAAAGAGATTTAAAATATATATATATGTCATGGGTGACAACGCATCTGCATTTTGATTCTTTATTGAGGATAGATGTGGATGTCTATAGGTCACAGCAACCACTTACCATCAGATGGACTGTGTGCTCGTTTGTCATCCTATCCTAATCAAAATGCAAATGCGTTGTCACTCGTGAGGACTAAGATGCAATGCCTCTTTTCCAGGAAAAAGTATCTCCGGTTCTCTACACTCACCATACGAAACAGGAGTATTAAGCTGCTATTTGACGCTGATATTCTGTGAGAGCGTGGTCTTTCCCCGGTCGACCCGACCTATTCGTGCTACAACTATACTACTAATATAACTGCAGCATGGCTCTACCACGTATAAACTTGCTATATTGCTTGCGTATAAAATAGACTTGCTGTACTGCTAAACATTAACACAACAAGTATTCTCAGCATGCTCATTAGCAACACAGAAAATTTCATCAGCATACCTAAAAAAAATTTCCCACCTTTGCTTCACATAGAGTAGTCTACTTAGCATATTTGGTATATGCTACTCATTTTTGTTGATATGGTACAGTATCGTTGACTGCTTTACCTATCTAAATATTGTAAAGGATTAAATCGGCATCCTATATATTTTCTTCTATCGATAACCCCAATCAATAAACGTCGTCAATCACTAACTTTAACATTGGTTACTAAATAGTGACGTTACTGGATAACAGAGGGTACTTATTACAATAAAAATAAATGTTCTGGAACAATCTACTATAAATAATAAAATTTAAATATTATTCGGTAAATACATGTTACAGTTACGATAATAAACCAAAATCACGTTCATTTTGCCCCATATCGTGACTTACAATATCTTAATGCACAACCGAACATATTCTCTTTAAAAATATTTTTTAAATATATGAAACGAATGCGTCTTGACTTTTTGACGATGTTACTAAGACTAAATGACAAAAATCGGAGATATATCCTATAGGACAAAAGTTACAGATGACAATTTTGCTGCTGATTTCCGGTCTATTACTACTATTACTTAAATGTCTTTGTAGCTAAAGGATAATACATATTTATACAACTCTCCACATTTATTCTTCCTAAGCCGCAGCCTCTCCCCAACCCACTGCTGTATATATATAACTCTCCACATTTCTTCTTCCTAAGCCGCAGCCTCTCCCCAACCCACTGCTGTATATATATATATATATATATATATATATATATATATATATACAAAAATGCTGTAACTGGTATGTACGAGTATAAATCGAAAAATTTGCAATTACTCACTACAGTTTTTGGAACGAAGTTCTTTATCGGACGGTACGGGTTCGGCGGATGGGAGCTAGGTGACAAAAAGTGTAAGATTTTTTTCGTCACGACCCCTTGCGTCATAGTGTAGAAGGCCTTGGCGGCGAAATAATAGAAGTGAGATGGAATAATATCCATCTCCCTCGCACTTTTTCTTATCTTGCCATGAAAGAAATATTATTTTATTTCAAAAGACGCTTCATTTCAACAGACGCTAGTAATTCATTTATTTGTATTTGTTAATCAATATAATACCTATAATATACTACGCAAGGAACTTCGCTCCAACCGAGTGTTCCACGACACTTACGCATTTTTATACTATATTTTATACAAACATACTCAGTGCCCCTCTAGGTGGGCACAAATTATGTTTGTATAAACAGAAACACTTATTGCTGAGACCTAAGCCTTATTTTTCATTTAACATAATAGATTTAAATGTAAGGGTATCTTACATTTTAAACCTAATATGGATGTAGGTATCAATGGGCTATAGTATCATCTAAGTCTTGTAATTATTGTCAAGGTTGTAGAATTCCTTTTCTGCTTAGAATTTCGTCTAGGTAGGTACCGCTTGCTTACTTATTTCTGTCACTAAATAGCTGTCCACGCACTGCTGTGTTTCGGTATGAAAGATATAGAGAATCAGTATAGTTACAGTATGTGAGGCATTTGATCTTAGTCCTCAGAAGTTAGTGAGAACACATCTGTAGCCTTTTTTTGTTGAAAGTTAGCCAATTATTAGCCAATTACCATCAGATAGACTGTAAGTTGGTTTGATTCTATTATACACACAAGTTATGTCGGCTAATTCTGCGTTTAATATTTAGGCCAAATAATATGTTACATTTTATCGTTACCTCTAACGCATAATAATTTCACTACACCATATATTTCAAGAAGTCATTCTGAACTTTGCACGTAAATATTAAAAGTAAAGTAAAAGTTTACTACTGCTGTCATTTCTGAGATGATTTAGGGACAAGAAAAAGTCTGGCGTGCTATTCTAATGCACGTTGAGAGACTTCACCTGTCCTCGATTTTTTACGTTTCTGACATACAGGATTGCCACGATGTTTTTATTCAGCTCCGAGCACGGAATAAATTAATTTTTAGAATTAGCGCCAATGGAAATCGCACTTGTTAGTAAGATTATTATGAACTCTTAAGTCGAGCGCTTACTCCCTGAACTACCGCGGTTCCATTAAAATATTAATTGACGAAAATATAAAAGAAATGTTATAGTGGTCCCTTCTTTTTCGTACGTGATGCGATGTTTCATTATTAATATGCTGTTATCTTATAATTCAGCGTCTAAAAAGACGCTGAGTAGAAGCCCACTTGAAATGATAGCTTCGTCTGGCGTTATAAATTAAAATATTCAACTTTAAAAGGAAAGTGCAAGCGACACTACCACACCACTATAAAGGCGCTTTTAATGTGAATTGATTTTTTTACGCTATTGTTCTATTTTATTCGTTTATTTATTTTCCTTAATGAAACTAACAACAGATTAATTAAATAATAACAGGAAATTCAATGTAAGAAAGAAAAAATCCGCCTTCTTTTTTGTTATTGTACGAGTACGTGCTGCCCAGCTCTTAATTACAACGGATCTTAATGAGAATTTGGCGCCTTATTATTATTTACTCTATGAAGCTGTACACCAGCGACCTTAGAATTACTTATTTTTTTTTAACAAGAGTCTGAATATTATTTAAAATCTTAGAAAGTGTAAAATTACAGCCTCTTGACTAATCGAGAGTCAACTTTTAGAGCCGTATTTAAAGTGATTGTAAAAATTTCACGTAAATACGAATATATTCATTCATAGTTATAAAAGTTTTTGAAGAAAAAATTGCAATATTTGAATTACCTATTACATTAGTATTGTTGGTGGGTACTTGTGTACGACTACGTATAAGTATAATTGTCATAGTTAAGAAATAAATGACTGTGTTACCCCCTACGCATTTTAACCCTAATAATAAAATAATTTTAACTGTCGACGCTTCCCCGACTGGGTTAGGAGCGGTGTTATCACAGGTAGACAGCGACGGAGTTGAGAGACCTATTTCTTTTGCATCGCGCACTTTAAATACCTCAGAAAAAAGGTACTCTCAAATCCAGAAGGAGGCAACTGCAATTATTTTTTGGTGTGAGACGTTTCCATCAATATTTATATGGAAGATCGGAACCATTTATTTTACGCACTGACCACAAACCACTCATAACTATATTCGGTCCTTACAAAGGTATCCCGGAGGTGTCTGCGAATAGGCTACAAAGGTATGCGTTATTTCTTAGTGGCTACAATTATCGCATACAATACATCCGTAGCGTAGACAATTGTGCGGACTATTTTTCGCGAGCGAGCATGCCCGACATCACGGGGGACGCGGGGAGCAGTGTGAACAGCGACGGCTCAAGCATACACATAGGCGCTGACACACTCGACCGCGCGTCTTACATTAACTTTGTCACAGATGGTAGCCTTCCTGTGACACGTAAAATATTACGTGACGTCACGAGTAAGGATAACGTTCTAAATAAAGTAAAAAAATATGTGATGGACGGGTGGCCTAGAAAGCTGTATGATATAAACATAAAACCTTACTTTTTATGTAAAACACAGTTATCTTTTGAAGATGGATGCTTAATGCGAGGGCACAAAATAGTTTTGCCTGAGCGGTTGCGGTTTAAGATTCTGTCCGAGTTACACAATTCCCATCTTGGTGTGGTAAAAACAAAAGCGGAAGCTCGGTCTAGGTTTTGGTTCCCGGGTATTGATACAGCCATAGAAAAAATGATCGGTTCATGCAAAATATGCACCCAGCTGCGTCATTCCCCACCACGAACGCCTATATCACCATGGAAATATCCTCCATTACCATTTTATAGGATCCATATGGACTTCTTAGGACCGTTTCATGGTCAGATGTACTTAGTAATTGTGGACGCTTATACAAAATGGGTGGAAGTATACGGAGTACCATCTACTTCGTCGTCTGTGATCGAAAAACTCTACGAGTGTATATCGAGATTCGGATTACCTCAAACTATCGTGACCGACAACGCAGCTACATTTACTTCATACGAGTTTAAAAATTTCTGTATGGTTAACGGTATCACACATGTAACGTCACCGCCGTATCACACCGCTAGTAACGGTCAGGCTGAAGGGTACGTTAAAATAGTGAAAAAGGGGTTAAAATCATGTTTACTTTCAATTAATAACTATAATAAAAAAGAATATAAATGAAAATTACTTAAATTCTTATTCGATTATAGGAACTCCTTACATAGCACAACTTCTTTGTCACCTGCTCAATTAGTTTTCGGTCACAAGTTGAGATCACGTTTGGACTTAATGAGCCATGTTATACCGCCTTCATCCACATCCTTGGAAAATAAAGTCCAAAACAAACAGTATTTGCAGATTAAGGCACATGGGGGAAAATATGCGAAGCCTTTTGAAACCGGGGCAAAGGTTTTGTATAAAAAATTTAAAAATAATAACACATATAATTGGTGTCGTGGCGTTGTAATAAAAAGAATAGGCAAAGTCACGTATATAATAAAGGATATATATACGTCAGCAAGTGTAAAAAAGCACAAAAATCAAATCATGCGTGACCAAGGACCATGTCACGATGAACAACAAAATTTCGACATTGATTTTGACCGTCAAAATTTAACTGATAACACCAGGAAAGAAAATATCACTATGCCGGCTTCAGACGAGCCGCAAACTACCTGCGGGGAAGAGGAATTGGTGCAAAATGACGTAAACTCAACTAACGTAAACAATGAGTCTAACATATCGTCGGAGCCAGTTTCAATGGACACTGTGGCTAATCAGCCTATGGCCATCGTTGCACGTAACAACCCCGGTTCTAGGGTTTGTTTACGCCCATTACCCAAGGTGGACTATCGTCGTTTCCTTTAATTAAGTTATGTAGTTGTTAACTAGGGGGAGGAAATGGTGGGTACTTGTGTACGACTACGTATAAGTATAATTGTCATAGTTAAGAAATAAATGTGTTACTTGCAAGCAGTAGTTTCACTCGTGCCCCCCTACGCAACGCATACTTACCAATTGTTATAACAAAATTGTAAACTCCGTGTTTGTACATTTCATGTATTTAAAAAAAATTCATTATGGGGTAAAGAAGAGTTAATAGGATTATATTTTTTGTGTCTGTTTCCTTTTTAACCACGCCAATCAAAAATAATGATAATACAACTGGAACTGGTCTTATACCCGTATATTTTATTAACTACATACTTCGTTTAAACAGTAATCTAAATCCCAAAATAAACATAAAAAAACTTTTATGAAGAAATAGTTAAATTGAAAAAAGAGTAAATAATATTTACTATTTTTATTAATTTAACGTATTTTAATATAAAATAATAATTATTATATTGACGAAATGTAAGTGACTAGAGGTGGTAATCTAGGTATATTATTGTTACGAGCTTGGGATTCGAGACAATTAAAAACTGCCGATTGAATTACCAAAATTGACACTTTAATTACGGATACTAATTACAATCTAAAAACACACTAATAATAAAACACAGTTCGCCGTTATTTCGCTTCGAAGTATTCTCTTGTATCGCCAATTCAATACTGCTCCGGTCGTGGTCTATACCGGCCTTATATAGGGCCGCAGATAGTTTCCAGAACCTTCTACTGTAGCGACATCTAGAATGTTCGAGTACATATCGGTCCCGAAATTTCTGGAAGGATCTCGACTCTCCTAGTTCTGCTACTCGACACTAGGGGGCGCTAGTGTAACTAGTGTTGCCATGTACAAGACATTAATAGTGGCGCGTAACACTGCCCCCTCCTAAGACATGCTCGTCCCGAGCATTATTGGCCCCATAATAACGCGCCAGTCGATCCACATGGACAATCTTAGGAGTACCTCTGGCACCTTTCTGTATCCGGTAGGTTACGTCATTGATCCTTGTCACAATCCGGTACGGTCCGTCCCATTTAGCTTGAAGCTTAGGAGATTTCCCTTTGCTGCGAACTGGATTGTGTAACCACACTAGAGAACCTTCATCAAACCCCTTGTTGTTCATTTTGCGGTCATACCGTGTTTTCATCTTCTCAGACGTTTGCTGGCCCGTCTGTCTGACGTGCTCATAAATGTCATTCATTTTGTTCCGCAAGTCATTTGCATAATCGGTTATACTGCGTGGGGCATCAGGTGGTATTCCGGTGATCAGGTCTGCAGGCAGCCGCAATTCTCTCCCAAAGTTTGCGAAAGCTGGTGTCACTGATGTACTTTCGTGAACAGCGCTTCGATATGACAACAAAAACGGTTGTATGTGCCTGTCCCAGTCTCGTTGCCGTTTTTCCCCAACTTTTGCTAGGTACCTCTCCAATATCTGATTAAATCTTTCTACCATTCCATCAGATTGTGGGTGGTAAGAAGTTGTTCGTGTTTTCTGATTACCCATAACTCGGCAAGTTTCCTGGAATATTTGAGACTCAAAATTCCTTCCTTGATCGCTGTGAATCTCTAAAGGTACTCCAAAACGACAGAAGACTTCATGAACTAGTTTATCTGCAACTGTTGAAGCTTCTTGATTTGGAATGGCGAAGACTTCTGGCCACTTAGTGAAGTAATCCATCACTACCATGAAATACTTGTTACCACTTTCAGTTTCTGGAAACGGCCCCGCAACGTCAATGGCTATCCTCTCCCATGGTGCACCAACATTGTACAATTTCAATGCGCCTCTACTACGAATTTGAGGTCCCTTTACAGCCGCACAACTTGTACATTTGCGGCACCAGTCCTCGACATCGTCACGACAGTGGACCCAGTAAAACCGTTGTCGGATCTTCAAGAGAGTTCGTTTAACTCCCAGGTGGCCTCCTGAACAACCACTATGGTACAGCTGTAGAATATCCGGCACTTTAGCCTTAGGGACAACCATTTGCAAATGACACCTGTCTCCCCGACCATTTTCCCATTTACGGCACAGGACTCCATCCTGAATCAGCAAGCTGTCCCATTGGGCCCAATAGCTTTTCGTGGTCGAACTCATTGCTGAGACGTCGCTCCACTTGGGCTTAGGAGCACTGGCCTTCATCGATTCCAGAATCGGCTTAATGTCCGAATCTTCCTGCTGTGCATGTTGTAGGCTGTCCTTCCACTCATTGCTGAGCTGGTCTGTCCTGAGCATTCTCACAGATACCACTTCGTTGCCCTCTTGCCTAGTACAATGCTTGCAATCTTCAGGGCAAGGTCTTCTTGACAATGCATCTGCATTGCCATGAGATTTCCCGCTGCGATGTTCGATCATAAAGTCGTATTCCTGCAGTAGTTCTATCCATCTCGCAACTTGTCCTTCCGGATTTTTGAACTGCAATAGCCATTTCAGTGCGGCATGGTCAGTTCGTAAGTGGAATTTCCGCCCTAGAAGATATTTGCTAAAATGCTGCAAGGACTTTACCACAGCAAGCAATTCCCGTCTTGTGACACAATAGTTCCTTTCCGGCTTTGACAACGACTTGCTGAAGTACGCTATCACAATCTCTTGATCACCATTCCGTTGAGACAACACACCGCCAAGTCCTATATCACTTGCGTCTGTGTCAACTATGAATTCCTTGCCCGCATCAGGGTACCCCAAAATAGGAGTTTTGCACAGGCGGTTCTTGAGCTCCTGGAATGCAATATCGCAACTTTCATCCCAGCAGAATTGTCGCTTCTCCTCGGTTAGCTTGTGCAGAGGTTTGGCTATATCTGCAAGGTTCTTCACAAATCGCCGATAATAAGAGCACAAACCCAAAAATGCTCTAACCTGTGTCTTGTCTTTTGGGACCGGCCACTCATTGACAGCAGCAATTTTCTCTGGATCCGTGCGGATACCTTCTTCCGACACTACATACCCCAAAAAACTAACTTGCCGTTTGAATAGTGAGCACTTCTTTGGACTCAACTTGAGGTTGGCACTCTGGATCTTCATGAGCACGCGTTCCAGGTTTTGAAGGTGCTCCTCAAACGTACGGCCTACGATGATGATGTCATCCAAATAGACGAGACAGGCATCTCCAATTAGCCCGGTAAGTACAAGCTCCATCAACCTTTCAAACGTTGCTGGAGCATTGCACAATCCAAACGGCATGACTTTAAATTGCCACAGACCCTTTCCTGTGGAAAATGCAGTTTTCTCCTTGTCCTTAGGGTCAATTTCAACCTGCCAGTAGCCACTTTTCAGGTCCAGCGTACTAAACCACTTTACGCCTGTGAGCATATCCAGCGTGTCATCAATTCTAGGCAAGGGATAGCTGTCCTTCTTTGTAACGTCGTTCAGGCGGCGGTAGTCAACACAAAACCGCATGCTGCCGTCCTTCTTCTTTACCAGCACCACAGGTGAACACCATGGACTAGATGAAGGTTCAATAACACCATCCTTCACCATTCCCTCAATCATGGTTTCCACTTCCTTTTCACGTGCTACAGGCAATCTTCTTGGCCGCTGACGAATAGGCAATTCTTGTCCTGTGTTTATTTTGTGTTGAACTAAGCTAGTCTTTCCTATGTCAGCTTCGTTTGACGAGAAAACATTGGCGTACTTGAGTAACAACTTCTTCGCTTTGACCGTTTCATTCGGGGAGAGAACGCTGCGACAGTCTTCTAAAAGTGTGGTCACTCTAGTTTGTCCATCCTTGCTGGGGGTCACAGTCGATAGATATTCGCACCGACGCAACCAATCCACTTCCTCACTAGTACCAACCAATGTGCCTTTTTCTATAATCTGTTCCTGATCACAAAGGTTCAGCACACGTACTCCTGAGATGTCGGCGGTTCTGACCAAGGTTCGAGCCACTTTCCATGGAAGGTCATTTTCTACCCTTTCCACGAGTACACAACGAAGAGTTTGCCCAGGATTCCGTGGAAGTCTAACCGGCACAATCGTTTCCGATCTCGGCGGAAGAACAATCTTCTTAAGGCTGTACACATTCCCTGGTAACGCCCCTTCCACGAAAAGTTCCTCTTGTCCACATTTCAAAACACCTTGCTTAACGTCGATCTCACAACAATTCTTCCTCATAAAGTCTAGGCCCAGGATGCAGTCGTCCATTATATCAGCCACGATGACATTATGCAGGTAGATCATGTTGCCTAGCTTCAACTCCATCTCCTTCTCTCCACGGACGGGTATGCGCTGACCGGTGGCTGTCACCAAATTAATGCGTTCTCGGTTGTATGCGGAGTCCCCAAGGAACCGACTTATAAGTTGGGAACTGACAACCGTGCGAGAGGCTCCAGTGTCTATGGTCAGTTTACACGGCGTTCCGTTGACTTCGCCCTTGATGATTAGGCTGTTCCCATCATGGGTTTGTGAGATCGAAATCCTTGGGGCTCTTTTAACATCAGCCAGCACCCGCCAGTTTCCCTGCTGTTGCTGGGCGGTGCTGTCAGCCACACTACCCTCTCGATATCGATCACCTTCCCTTTCTACAGTTCGTTTAGGGCAGCTGGATCGAAGATGGCCCCTTTCCCCACAGCCGTAGCACCTAGGGCTGTAGCCCTTATTGCGGTCCTGAACTGTAGCTGCTGCAACCTCCCTGACGCGGTGGGAACGATGATCCTGCCGCACGGCTTCCACCTCCAGTGCATGGGTCAAGGCGTCCTTAAGCGTCTCGTGGTGCCCGAGCCTCACAGCAGCTCTGACTTCAAGGTCGCGGATGCCGTCGATGAATGTCTGCACCAGGTTCCCTACAATGAGCGCAGGTACAGACTGGTACGCTTTTCGAACCAGCTTCTCCACCTCAAGGGCCCACTGCTGCAGGTTTTCGTTACTGCGTTGCACGCGATCTTTGAGCTGCGCACGAAAGACGTGTTCCAGGTGAGCATCGCCATATCTTGCCTCCAATGCCTCAAGGAGCTGCTCGTAAGTTACTTCCTTACCGAGAGCTTCCAGAACAGTTAAGGCCTGGTCGCGTAGGCCTAGGGTGAGAGCAGTCATGGCCTGACTTTTATTCCAGCCGTTCGCTTTCATGACAGCCTCGAACTGGATTTTGTAGGCCGACCAGGAAGAACTCCCGTCGAACGGCGGCACTTTGAATCCACGTAGCGAAGGTGTTGTAGCTACTACGGGAGCTGTAATTCCATCCCCAAGTTTGAGGTCGTCCAGCGTTTTCTTCACATCAGCCATCACGTTGTCAACCCGATTGTTCACTAGGTCGATTCGGGTTTCAGCTTCCGACAGGCGGTTGTCATGTTGAGCAACCCTATCCTTCACCTCCTTTATCTCTTTCCCGAAGGTAGCGTGAAGGTCCTTCCTGAGGAGCATCTGTTCTTCCATACCGCGCTGCAGCTGCTCTTCCAACCGACGGGTCTGTTCCTCCTGTCGGCGAGCCTGTTCCTCCTGTCGGCGAGCCTGTTCCTCCTGTCGGCGAGCCTGATCCTGCAGCATCATCATCAGAGCACCTAAGTCAGGTGCTGCAGATGCAGGAGCTGCTGACGGGCCGGCCTCCGTGGTTAGCAGCTGCCCCTCCGACGTTTGTGGCGTTGCATTACCAATTCGTCTCTGGTCCGTCTCCTGTTGGCGTTGACTTCGGGTACGGATACCCTCCGTGTCGTCTTTAGGTAAAATCGGCATATTTGATCCCACTTCTGACACCAATTGTTACGAGCTTGAGGTTCGAGACAATTAAAAACTGCCGATGGAATTACCAAAATTGACACTTTAATTACGGATACTAATTACAATCTAAAAACACACTAATAATAAAACACAGTTCGCCGTTATTTCGCTTCGAAGTATTCTCTTGTATCGCCAATTCAATACTGCCCCGGTCGTGGTCTATACCGGCCTTATATAGGGCCGCAGATAATTTCCAGAACCTTCTACTGTAGCGACATCTAGAATGTTCGAGTACATATCGGTCCCGAAATTTCTGGAAGGATCTCGACTCTCCTAGTTCTGCTACTCGACACTAGGGGGCGCTAGTGTAACTAGTGTTGCCATGTACAAGACATTAATAGTGGCGCGTAACATTATTATTATTTAGTAAGCTTGGAATGTTCAACATTTTTGAAGACATGTTTAGGGATGTATAGCTAGAAATAACGCCAAATTACAGGTTACAAGAGAGTAATTTGAATCTATGAATGCTTGACAAACGAGACAGTCACTAATGCGGACTGTGTCTCTATTAGATATGGAAAGGACTTAACAGGGTATTGTATTACCTTTTTAACTCCCGTACTTGACCTAATGGTAAGTGAAGAGTATTATCTTAACTGATGGTAAGTGAACGGCAGGGTCAGGAAGGGACGACCTAGACGTAGGTTTATCGACCAAATCGGCGATACATTAAAAATGGGCCAGATTAGGAGTACACTTAACCGACGAGCGTGTATGCGTAGATATATGGATGTAAAGGAGGCGAAAGAGGTGTATCAGTATCGCGCCAAATGGAAGTCCGTAGTCTCTGCCTACCCCTCTGGGTGACAGGCGTGAGCGTTTGTGTATGTTTGTGTGATGGTAAGTTATTTTGTGATGCGGCTGAATATAGGTAAGGCGGACTGACTTAGCTTAACAAATGGTTTTTCACTCTTGCCTTGAAGATATCGTTAATGAATGAAAAGATACATGCTGGCAAATTATTCAATCTTTGGCTCTAAGTTTCAAGTGAGTAGTATATCGACAACAAAGGGGTAAAGACCGGTCGAGCGGTCCATTGTAACGTACGAGTAGAGGGAGGAAATAAATTAAGCAATTCCAGCGCACATTCTCTGATTTGTGTTTTATAGTTTGTGTTGCTTATGAGCATATCGATTTCAGGTGTATTCTAAAGACTGCCACGTTGGTCTAATGGTCGTAAACGCGGCTGCTGATAACGCGATCCCGATTTCGAATTCGGAGTCGGCCCAAAATTGAAATTTTCTGTCAGGAAATTCTGTTGGCTGTTGTGACAGTGTGGTTGTAGATGTACAAATAAAACTTTGATAGTGTTATTCTCTAATATATAATTGGCAGAGTTTCTGCTAAAGCAAATACGTAAGTTACAATGATCTCAGTCGGAGTTCTGCTTTTGTTTTTATACCCGCATTATGCGGCTTACAATTATTCATAAACGGAAATAGTTTAAAATCACCTACATTGTTTATTACATCCGGAATCTTATTTATAATGTAATTACAAACTTAAATATTAATCAAATAATTATGCATTTATTTAATCAAGTAATGTTTAATAATAAGATATTTAATTAAGTTTATAATTATGGCTGAGGGCGGGAAACATTTGCTAACACTGTATTTCACCCCCGTGCCTCGGGAAGCACGTAAAGCCGTTAGTCCTGTGCATGATCTTTTTTCGGTAGGGTCGGATAATAGATAAATAAATATGTAGGATCGGATTGCCGTTCAATCGGACTATGAGAGCTAGGAAATAGAAAGTCCACCTGTGCTTTCGCATATACTTGGAAACTATAATTCTGTTTTACGCAGATATCTTGTCTCCGTTGAGGCTGGTCGCCGTGACCGAAATTCGGTCTGGTAGACATTATTATTTCATAGAATTTTTTATGAGCATACTGATTTCTAACTTTTATTGATATTAATATAAGAAGAAATCCTCATATAACTCCTAAGATACTCGTATTATGCAACAAAACGACAGAAGATAAGATTTTCACGAAATGCCGATATGCGGTAGACTCATTTATATACTAACCCAGATATGAAGTTCAACCTATTATTTCAAAGAACAGTAACTAATAGCTGTAACAATTAACAAAGTAGTGCTAGAAACTGTGTATTGGCTGTACGGGTCAATAATGTCAATTGCTTTACAAAAACATTATTATTAATAATTCTATACTCTTTTTTTTTATAGGATCGAGTGACAACCGAGCAGACTGTCCACCTGATGGTAAGTGGTTGCTGTGACCCATAGACATCTACATCTATCCTCGTTTGCGAATCAAAATGCAGATGCGTTGTCACTCGTGAGGACTAAAATGGAATGCCCCTTATCCAGTAAAAAGGGTCTCCGGATCTCTACACTCACCATACGAAACACAGCAGAGTTAAGCTGCTATTTTACGCTGGTATTCTGTGAGAGCGTGGTCCTTCCCCGGTCGAGCCGACCCATTCGTGCTACAACTATACTACTAATATAGCTGCAGCATGGTTCTACCACGTAAAGCTCTCTATTCTAGTTCTAATCACTAAGCATTATGAGTGTAAAATAAATACTATTTTTGACTAGAATTTCAATCTAAGCCAGAGGAAAATATTCATCGTTATGTCATGCATCAAAATATAATGATTTTGACTGTCCTCTCATAGAAACTGTATCTGTATATATCTTGGTCTTGTTACAGATAACAAATTCAATTGAAACTATCATATACAATATGTTTGTAATAAGCTAAGGCATTTGATAGCTAATATTATAATTCTTTAGAACCACATACCCTTCAAAGTTAAGTTGATGCTTTATAACTCATTAGCTGAATCTATTATACAATACGGGCTCGGTAGTTATGGGCGGCCATATAAAACACATCTGAATCAAATATGTATATAAGCTACAACTAAAAATTCTTAAACACATAGTGTCTCCACACAAAAGGAAATATATACAAGTGATAAAGTTCAACAATTTAAACACACACAATTTAAATATAGCTTACTCAAAAAACAATTATTTTATTAAAAACTTACTGAATAAATATACACGCGAGCAGTCGCAAAAAAACAGTTTTATACAGCCCGTGCTAATAACGTCTACGGAAAACTCTCAGCTATTTATTGAATTCCCCAATTAATAGCAAATTACCCTCTAACTTACGTAATAACATTACACGAGAAAATATTAAAACAAAATCAAAACCTTACTTCCTACTAAACACTGATTTAGACACTGAGAAATGAATTTACCAAGCATCTATGTAGTTATTTAATTATATATGTTATCAAAATTATTAAATTAGCCCGATTTTTAAACTATTTGTAAAACAACGGTGGTAGAGCCTTGCAGCAGCTTTTGTTGTTGCACGTATGGGCCGGCTCGAGCCGGGTTAGTAACACGATCACTCACAGAATACCGGCGTGAAGTGGAAGCTCTGCTTCCGCGTTTCGTCTGGTGAGTGCAGGTGACCGGAGGCCCAATTCCCCCCCCCCCCCCCCATCAACATGGTAGCGGAATTACGTCATAAACTACCCCCCGTCCACTACCATCTTGAGACGGCGAAGCCGGCCTTGCTCTTTCTGACCGAGACGCAGGTGTCCTCTCCGGCTGATACTTCGTATCTCTCCTACCCGGGGTACAAATTGGAGCACTCCTTTGTGCCTCGGGCTGGAGTTTGCATGTATGTCAGAGAGGACATCTGTTCTCGACGCCTCGGCAGTCTTGAAGGTTCGGACCTGTCCATCCTTTGGCTACGCGTGGACAGCGACGACCATCCGCGCGTCTACGCGTGCCTCTATAGGTCCCATAGCGGTAATGCCGAAACAGACCGACTCATCGACCACGTCCAAATGGCTGCAGATTCCTTGCTACAACAGGTCCCATCCGCAGAGATCGTGATCTTTGGCGGCCCACCACGCCGAATGGCTCGGTTCACGTTTAACCGATCATGCGGGGAGATCTGTTTATGACTTTGCCTTGGCATATGGTCTGACACAACTGGTTACATCGCCTACGCGGATTCCAGATGTTGAGGATCATACACCTTCCCTGTTGGACCTTCTGCTGACCTCTCATCCGGACGGATATCAGGTTTCCGTCGATGCCCCTCTTGGGTCTTCGGACCATTGTCTGATCCGGAGTGTGGTGTCACTCACGCTCCCCTCGCGGTTGCGTTCTGCAGGTTGCCGTCGTGTTTGGCATTACAGGTCGGCGGATTGGGACGGAATGCGGTCTTTCTTTGCTTCCAACCCATGGGGGCGGGTTTGCTTCTCGCCAGATGATCCCAGCGCTGTTGCTGACTCTGTCACTGATGTGGTGCTACAGAGAATGGAACTATTTATTCCATCATCTGTGGTACCCATCGGAGGCAGATCTCAGCCTTGGTTTGGTCGCTCCTGTAAGACTGCATTACGCAGTAAGCAGGAGTGTTATCAAGCCTGGGCTGCGGCTTCGGTGACTCGGGATGTAAACACCAGCACACTCAAAAAGAAGTATAACTTCGCCTCCAGGTCCTTCAAAAGAGTTATTGCCAAGGCAAAGTCAGAGCACATAGGCAAAATTGGCGAGAAACTAGTTCACCTTCCTTCGGGAACCCGTGCATTCTGGTCTCTCGCCAAGGCTGTCCAAGGGAATTTCTGTAAGCCATCACTACCATCTCTGCACAGGGAGGACGACTCACTGGCCCACGACGCAAAAGAGAAGGCCGACCTTTTAGGCTCCCTTTTTGCGTCCAACTCGACTGTTGATGACGGGGGGAACACACCGCCGACCATCCCGCGGTGTGAGTGCTCTATGCCGGATGTGCGGTTCTCACAGCACTCGGTTCGCAGAGCACTCCTATCTCTTGACATCCACAAGTCGAGTGGGCCTGACGGAATCCCCCCAATTGTGCTGAGGACGTGTGCTCCGGAGTTGGCACCGGTTCTAACGCGTCTTTTTCGGTACTCCTACTCCCTAGGCGTAGTCCCGAAATCATGGAAGACAGCTTTTGTCCACCCGATCCCTAAAAAAGGCGACCGCTCAGACCCGTACAACTACAGGCCTATCGCCATCACCCCCTTGTTCTCCAAAAAATGGAATCCATTATTAACTGCCAGCTCATCCGGTACCTTGAGGATCACCAGCTGATTAGTGACCGCCAATACGGTTTTCGTCGGGGTCGATCAGCTGGTGATCTTCTGGTCTACCTGACCCATAGATGGGCGGAGGCAGTAGAGTCCAAGGGGGAGGCGTTGGCCGTTAGTCTGGACATTGCGAAGCCCTTCGATCGGGTTTGGCACAAAGCGCTTCTTTCGAAGCTCCCTTCCTATGGGCTTCCCGAGAAATTATGCAATTGGATCACCAGCTTTCTGGCAGATCGGAGCATCAAGGTCGTTGTAGACGGTGCATGCTCCGACTACAAGCCTATTAACGCTGGTGTTCCACAAGGCTGCGTGCTATCACCAACGCTGTTTCTTCTGCATATCAATGATATGTTGCAAGCCGGTAGCATTCATTGCTATGCGGATGACAGCACTGGTGATGCTCTATACACCGGCCGTGCCAATATTTCTCGGGAAAACGTCACTGAGTACCGGAACAAACTTGTGTCTGAAGTCGAGTCTTTGCTGGACAAAGTCTCGGATTGGGGGCGACTAAATCTAGTCCAGTTTAATCCTCAGAAGACACAAGTTTGCGCGTTTACCGCTAAAAAGAACCCCTTTGTCGTATCTCCTCAGTTTCAAGGTACTCCCCTTGTTGCCTCAGCCAGTATCGGAATCCTCGGCGTCGACATATCGAGTAGCGTGCAGTTTCGTGGTCACTTGGAAGAGAAGGACAAATTGGCCTCTAAAAAGCTTGGCGTGCTCAGTAGAGCGGGACAGTATTTCATGCCGGCTCAACGCCTGCAGCTTTACAAGGCGCAGATTCGGCCTCACATGGAATACTGTTCCCATCTCTGGGCTGAAGCTCCCCAGTGCCAGCTTCTTCCACTTGACCGCATCCAGCGCAGAGCGGCTCGAATCGTCGACGACCAAGTTCTTTCCGATCGGCTCGACTCATTGGCACTGCGAAGAGATGTTGCATCTCTTAGCATTTTCTTTCGCATTTACCATGGGGAGTGCTCTGAGGAATTGTTCGGATTAATCCCAGCCGCCAAATTTCACGAACGAACATCGCGGCAGAACTCCCGATACCATCCACACCATCTGGATGATTGGCGGTCCACCACTGTGCGATTAAGATGTTTTCTTCCTCGCACAACTTCCTTGTGGAATAGTTTACCACCAGCGATTTTTCCGGACCGATACGACTTAGGGACCTTCAAGAAAAGAGCCTACTCCTTTTTAAAAGGCCGGCAACGCATCTGCAATTCCCCTGGTGTTGCGGTTGTTCATGGGCGGCGGTAGTCACTTACAATCAGGTGAGCCGCATGCTCGTATGCACCTCTCCTATATAAAAAAAAAAAACAATGTAATATTAAGTAATTTTATATTAAAATTAAGTGTAATATTAAATGAAGTCAAATTTTTTTAACTGTCACAACCTACGTATATTTAACTTATTTTATTTTGTTCTTTAGAGGCCAATTTCGGCTTACAAATTTCAAAAAAAGATCAGTAAATACATAAGACAGTTATTATAATAATTATTTTTTGATTTCAGACAAAATACTCATTTATAAAGGAAAATATTTCTGCTGGGTCGTTGTGAGCTGTCAAAGCAAAACGACTACTTACAATTTTTATCAATATGGAATAAATCCAGGGAGGTATGAGTATTATGATGATATTTCATTTATAGAGCAAAATGCTTTTATTTAGACCGGAAATGATAGTATTTCAGGGAAAGATGCGGGGTCCACCATATTTCAAGTCAATACGAAGTTATGTAATATAAAGACTTTTGAGTGCTGTACAGATCTGTTTAGATTTTTTAATGAATATCTCCGCTCTGCTACATTCACAGCCAGATTTCCTACAATGTCAAAATTGTACCGACGGTAGGCTGTTTAAAGGTAAAAGGGGATTAAATATACATATTAATCGATGTCATAGTAACAGTATTACGGCTTCACGGCCTACCGTGGAAATACATAACTCTATTAGTAATTCAACTAATGACACAAATTTATCCCTTTTTCTCAGAGCAAATTTGCAATTATCATCGTAATGTACCAGTTGTTAAAAAAATTCCTAGAGGTGCAAGGATGCAGCTTGCTTAAGTATTGTCATGCACTATTCAAAATTGTTTCACTAGTGGTGAAAAGATAAACAATAAATAAATCAATTACGTCTAAACTAAAAGAGATATCATACCAAAATTTAGATTACCCAATTAATACTCATTTATCTCGACCTCGTCCTAAATTTGATTTAAAAAAGTAGTTAAGTCGAACGTTATGGACAGCGACTTAAAAAATGCATTCCGTATTTTATTCTCAGACTACATTCTGGCTCCTCGCAATGTTAAAACTCTTGAAGGCCTTCGTCAGAGGCATCTTTCGGTCAAACCTTCTCAAAGTTTACCGTTGCCCCCCAACCTTTACAAATTTCTGAAAAAGACAATTTAGAAGCAATTGTGTCATTTTTTCAAGCAACAGTGGCGAGCTCCTCAAATGTCAAAATAGTTTCACCAATAACGCGACGGAGATGCGTTTTTGCCACTTTAACCACCGCCTAGAAAATACCGCCCAAGTGGGGACACGCCGGAGGGTCGAATTTCCACTGGATGCCCCTTTTTGACATAGCATTGCCTAAATAAGTCCGGTGGCTAGACAGAAACTCGACGACCTCCTTTAGATACCTATCCGTGCCCTTATAATTCGTTCCGCAATCCGACCGGATCAAGTCCGGCAAACCGCGCCGCGATACGAAACGGCCAAGCGTGGCCAAGAAGGCTTCCGTGCTGAGGCCGCTTACAAGTTCCAGGTGAACGGCTTTAGTGGAGAGGCACACGAAGACGCAAAGATAGGCCTTATGCAAACGCGCGTTACGAAGGTTAGAGGACTTGACGAGGAAGGGGCCAGCAAAGTCGGTTCCGACTCCAGCAAATGGTCGGATGGCCCTGACACGGTCGGGCGGCAAGTCACCCATGAGGGGCTGCGATATGGTGGCCTTCAGTTTATAACAGGATATGCACTTAAAGATGACGTTCCGAATGGTACGTCGGCCAGCCAAAATCCAAAACTCCCGCTGCAAAATAGCCGAAAGAGCGTTGCACCCGGCGTGGGCATTCTTAACATGGTGGTGGGCTACCAGCAACCGGACCAGGGCACCGTCCTTAGGGAGCAGCAACGGGTGTCGAGCCCCGTACAGCAGTTGAGAATTTTTCAAACGTCCGCCAACGCGCAGCATCCCCGCGTCATCCAGAAAGAGGTTCAGGCGGGCCAGGGCGCCCTTGATAACGGAGCCACGCTTCAAGTTTTCAATGACGGGCTCAAATTGCTCCGTTTGAACCATACGGGTCCAGTGCATCAAAGCTTCACGACGCTCGCTAGGGGACAAAACGCTATCAGAGAGTCGGTTGGACGGGTATCTCGAATTGCGCACAAAGCGGCGCAACCAAGTAGTAACTCCCAAGAGCTTATCGAGGGAGCAGTACCGTTCCAGAAGAGAGAGATCCCGAGTGGGCTTATCCTTGCCCACTCCTACTCGGGCTCGTAGGCCCGGCAATTCGGTAGGTTCGAGGTAATTGCCCGGGGGCCAGAATGACTGAGACCCAGATAACCAACCGGGACCCCACCACAGTGTGTGGTCAACCAGCGATGGGGCATCACAGCCGCGAGAAGCGCAGTCTGCGGGATTTAACTCCCCTGGGACATGTCTCCAGTTGAGAGAAGTCTCAGAATTCTGGATTTTAGACACGCGGTTCGCCCCAAAGACCTCAAGATTGTGAGGTGCAGCTCGGAGCCAACAAAGTACTATCTCAATGTCCGACCATGCGTAGACGCCCGTAATGTCGATTACAGGCTTCAAGGAAGAGTGAACGTGGTTGAGGAGTCGCGTGAGGAGAGCGGCACTGGACAGCTCCAATTAAGGGATAGTTAAGCGGGACCTAATGGGAGCAACCTTGCTTTTAGCGAGTACGAGATGGACGGCAGTATGACCAGAGGAACTCACCGTCCGCAAATATACGACAGCAGCATAGCCCTTCTCAGAGGCGTCGCAAAACCCATTTAGGGTAGCCCGGCATTTCCCTGGGGGAAGGAAGCACCTTGGCATGGAAACCCGGTTGATGTCCGGAAGGGAGGAGAGCCTGGAGAGCCACTCTCGCAAGAGGACTCCGCTAATAGGCTCGTCCCAACCCAACCCGGACATCCAGAGCTTTTGAAGAAAGCACTTAGCTAAAAAGATGACCGGGGTGATCCACCAATTAGGGTCGAAGGTGCGGGCTACGGTGGACAGCACGGAGCGTTTGGTCCATGGTTTGGGCGGTGGGTGAGTTTTACTCTATACGTGAAGGTGTCCTGAACAGGCTGATATTGAATGCCCAGCACAGTCAACAAATTAGGATTCTCAGGGTGCTCGAACAGATGAGGGTCTTGTTGATCCTCTCCTGGGAGGTCCTTCAAAATATGAGGGGAGTTCGACAACCATTTGCGCAACTCATAGCCTTCGGACTTCAGGATGGCAATTAATTCGTCTCGCAAGACCAGAGCCTCCTCGACGGTGGAAGCGCCCGTACAAATGTCGTCCATGTAGACCGAAGTCTCCAAAATAGAAGCTCCCCGAGCGTATCTCAGGCGCTCTCTCTCAGCGAGTTCAAGAAGCGTTCGAATGGCGATATACGGGCTGGACCGGAGTCCGTATGTGGAGGTGTTCAACTCAAACACATGTATAGGATCGCTGGGCTTTTTGCGCCACAATATCAGCTGATATCAACGGTCATCACGATGGACCACTGATTGGCGAAACATCATTCGAATGTCCGCTACAAAAACCACTTGGTGTTGACGGAATTTGGTTAAGATTTCGGATATGTCCTTAATCAGTTTAGGACCCGAGTGAAGACACTGGTTCAGAGACACACCATTTGATGTGGTGGCGGGACCGTCAAAAACTACCCGAATCTTACCCTCAGGGGTCCTCAAGACCGCATGGTGAGGGAGGAAGTAGTGCTCCTGTGAACGCCATTCGAAGTTGGACGGTGACATGTGACCCAGCTCTTGATACTCGCGCATGAACTCGACATATTTGTCGCGAAAGGCTGGGTCGCGCCGCATGCGGCGCTCCATGGAAAGCAACCTCTTCTCGGCTAGAGCACGAGATTGACCCAAAGAGGGACGTGAGTCCAGAAAGGGTAAGCGAGTGACGAAACGACCGTCAACCCGCCGGCCGGTATTGTTCTGGTAGAACAACTCACACTCACGGTCCAGAGGGTCGACTCGAGCTGCATGTGGTGGTTCCTCAATTTCCCAGAACCGCTGGACGGCGTCCGATAGGGACACGCCCACGACGAAGAGCGGGTCAGCCGTCGGAGGGGGAGGAGACCACATAACCGGTCCAAAGAATATATATACTATAACTCCTGAACCAGTGGTCGTATTTGAACGCGGTTTTCAACATCATAAAGGATAAAAAGGTCTCTAAAATCTTGAGCTACCACTGAAATCACCCGACCTGGCCAAGTCATCCGCCATCTTGAATATCTTTAAGACGCGTAACTTCCTCTTAAATAATCCGATTTTAACGCGGTTTTCGGCTATCTCAGGAGCACTTGGAGTTCTATAGCTTGTAGAGTATTTGGAAATGGCGGACAAACCAAAGAGAACGGCAACTGGCAGTACAGAAAAACCAACTTCAATTAAAAGGAAAGCTGTCACAAAAGGCTTAAAGGGCTCCAGCCAAATTCATACCGACATAGATACTAAAACAGCAGAGTTACCTACCCTGAGTAGGTAACTCTGCTAACACAGGGTGAAAAGGTCTCGAACATCTTGGAAACAGAGGACGCTGAAAAAGCGGGAACCCACCATATAGGGTGGAGTGCAGAAAAGGACGAACAGGGACCGCATACCTCAGACTTGCGTCCCTCTTCACCAAACCTTGACGAGGCAACATCATCATCTCCTCTGTTTTCGAGGACTGGTGCAAGCTTCTTACGAATACGCACACAAATAAAACAGGCGAGGGCTGCAGAAGCCAAAGACGCCTTAAGAACATTGTCGGAGACTGAAGACACCGCAGAGTCGGATATTGACAGTGGAGACACTAACACGTCCCTCAATACTTCCACTAGATCGATTGGAGGAAACCGGATGCTCCTTATTAATTTATCTAGACATGCCAACGAACTATTGCAAAGAACGAAGGCAAAAAAGAGTTGGAAAAATCCGGAAACCTAAAGAGGGAGATCAGGGAAAGTGTGGTCTCGGGGCTGTATACACTATATGAAATGGTCCTCAAATTTTCTGACGCGAGAATGTTATACATTCTCGAATCCAGCAAACAAAAACTAAATGTATCACGCGAATCGGAAAGGCTCACACAAAGGCATGCAAGATTCATGCACGAGACTTTAGGGCAATATGCTAACTTAAAAGAGAACGTAGAAAAGCTTTTGAAAGAAACAGGAAAGAATCTACCCGATCAATTGTTTGGAACTTCTTACAATGCGTGACGAAAATATATATAAATTATTATTTTTATTATATCTTAGTTATTTGAACAGCAGTTTTTTATATATTAAAATTCAACTCTCAATCTGATATAAGCTATGCACTGGACAGAATGTCCCCTTCTGAGGCTGTCTTAATCTCACCAGAAAATTGTACACAATTATTAGAAAAAATCAGCTCTAAGTCACTCAATATAGTTTGCCAAAACATACGGAGCGTAAATGCAAACATTGACAGTTTCCTATTATTACTGACAAGAATTAGCATCGAGTTTGACATAATAGTGCTTACCGAGTGTTGGTTACAGTACAATCATTGTATTCCTTCCTTGGAGGGATACAAGCACATGGCGTCAACTAATCCATATAATCAAAATGATGGTGTAATAGTTTTCATAAAAAATAACATACAGAGGATTTCAGTGGAAGAACCACAGCTCTTAGATTCAAGCTCTCTTTTAATTAAGATAGGTAAGGATACTGCGGTATTAGCAATTTATCGACCAGATGCCTTACGTAAACAGACTGACTCATTTTTTCAATCGCTGGATACACTACTTAGAAGTCTAAGTTCATTTAGAAACGTTATTTTGCTGGGTGATATTAACATTGATATATCTCCTACTAATACTGATGTAAACTCTTCTGCATATTTAAATTTGACAGCTGAACATGGTCTTCTCACTACCCACTTAATACCTACACATAACCGTACGTGCCTTGACCATGTTCTACTCAAAACCACTTACTCAGCCTTCACAATTGTTGTTGAAGCCACTGTAACTGATCACTATGCGGTGATATTCTCACTTTCAAAGAAAGTACAGTACACGCCACCCAAAATTGTTAGTAAGATAGACGAAGTAAAATTGAGTCAAAGTCTCTTAGGTGTTGATTTTGAGAAATTGTTTAATTTAGATGATCCAAATTCTGCAATGGAATATTTTATAAATGCTATACGTAACTCCATATCTTATGCTACTATAACTTATATCCCATCTAGCAGGCGTAGAATTATTAAACCATGGATGACCCCAGGACTCCTAAAGTGTCTTAGAAATAGGGACAACTTACACAATAAACTGAAGAAGTCAACCGATAATGTGGTTCTCAAAGTCACCTACAAGCGCTACAGAAATTATTGCAATGCTTTGCTCAAGAGAGTCAAATGCGATTACGAAAGAAGTAAATTTGCTGAGGCTGGAAAAGACTCAAAACGTATTTGGGACACAATAAAAGACGTTACCAATACTAACTCTAGAACAACACCAGCCCACGAGTTATTACAGTTATGTCCGTCCCCAAGTGAGTCGGCCGATAAAGTTAACTCCTTCTTTATTAGGGCTGGCAAGCTTCTTGCTGAAAAATTTGACCAGAGGACAGCAATTCATGCCCTTTCTGCGGTTTCAAGTCCTAATTTAGTAGATAACTCTTTTGTTCTTTTAAATACAGACGAAGAAGAAGAAGTTGAAAGGATTATAATTGCTCTAAAATCAGATAAAGCTGTTGGGTGGGATGGCATCTCCACTGGTTTACTGAAAAAGTACAAAAGTATCCTTGTGCGTCCTCTGACCTTTATTATCAACTTGTGTTTGACAGCGGGTGTTTTCCCGCGGGTGCTGAAAAGAGCTGTGGTACATCCAATTTATAAAAATGGTGACCGAAGCCTACCCAATAACTATCGCCCTATATCAATTCTGCCGTCGATATCTAAGGTTTTTGAAAAAATCATAAATTCTAGACTGGTGAACTACCTTGAGCAAAAGAATTTGTTATCAAATTCCCAGTTTGGTTTTCGTGCAAAAAAATCAACATCAGATGCGTTACTTTCGGTTACTAACTTTATAACGACAAACTTAGATAGGGGTAGAAAGAGCTTAGCCATTTTTCTAGATCTAGAGAAAGATTTTGACACCTTTTCAATTCCACTATTGCTACAAAAGCTTGAGAATATTGGCGTGCGAAGCCACCAACTTGCATTATTTTCCTCCTATCTCAGTGGCCGATCTCAGTGTGTCAAATTGCTTAATAATATTATCAGCTCCGATTCTCCCGTGTCTTTTGGTGTTCCTCAGGGCAGCATTCTTGGCCCGACCCTGTTTCTCATTTTCATCAATGATTTGTGTGATCTTAATCTTCATGATGGTAAGATAATTACATTTGCTGACGACACAGCTCTCCTTTTCTCTGGAAACACCTGGGAGGATGTTTTCCGGAAATCTCAGGCTGGTTTTAATATTGCATGTGCTTGGCTTAGTGCGAACTTACTAACCCTAAGTTATAAGAAAACTTAGTATATGCCTTTTGCTATCCGTACCTCATTTTTACCTGGAAACATTCACAAAATCATTGCTCACTGTTGTAGTAACCCTAACACTTTCCAATGTTCATGTCCCGTTTTGGAGAAGACTAACAGTATCAAATATCTTGGTATATTATTTGACAACACCTTGGCATTCCACTATCATATTAAAACACTATGTGGTAGAGTGCGTAAATTAATTTTTATATTTAAAAAACTGAGACATGTTGCTAATAGAGAAGTCCTAAAATTGGCTTATTATGCCTTGTGCCAATCTTTATTGACATACGGAATTGAAGTCTGGGGCGGAGCCGCCAAAACACATGTTATTGAATTAGAACGTGCGCAAAGATCACTTTTAAAAGTTATACATTTTAAACCTTACCTATATCCAACTTTAGATCTGTATAAAATTAGCGAGGTTCTTACAGTTCGACAGTTATTCGTACTCCATATTGTCTTAAGACAACATACAATTACAAAAGTAACTCAAAAAGAACATCGTCGTAATCATCTTGTAGCTCGATCAGTGCCATGCAACACATCTTTTGCAAGGAAATTCTTCACGTTTTTGGGACCGTATTTGTATAATAAATTACACCAAAAATTGTCTATTTATGAAGCCAACAAATGGTCATGTAAAAATAGACTCGTGGGATATCTTCAGACTCTATCATACACAGACACTGAAAAATTACTCCAAATAATATCATAAATACACACAAACATATACACGGATATACTAACAGTCACTCACATACATACATACATAATTACATAGTTTTTATTTTATTTATTTCTATATAGCCGAACTGTTAATTGGCTATATATAATATAATTTCTAATCATAACATAAGTTATCTCTGTTTATTATACTAAGTGCCTAGTAAATTCGGGGGGGGGCCTGGTGACCTGTAATACGGGTCTTTGAACCTACACGGGCACCAGTCTCCCACGAATGACATAATATTGTTAAATAGAGATGTAACACTAATGTAACCAATGTCCATGTCGTTTGTGGTGAGAAATAAATAAATAAATAAAAAAAAATACTAAACAATTGATCGGGTAGATTCTGTTTCTTTCAAAAGCTTTTCTACGTTCTCTTTTAAGTTAGCATATTGCCCTAAAGTCTCGTGCATGAATCTTGCATGCCTTTTGTGTGCCTTTCCGATTCGCGTGATACATTTAGTTTTTGTTTGCTGGATTCGAGAATGTGTAACATTCTCGAGTCAGAAAATTTGAGGACCATTTCATATAGTGTATACAGCCCCGAGACCACACTTTCCCTGATCTCCCTCTTTAGGTTTCCAGATTTTTCCTACTCTTTTTTGCCTTCGTTCTTTGCAATATTTCGTTGGCATGTCTAGATAAATTATTAAGGAGCATCCGGTTTCCTCCAATCGATCTAGTGGAAGTATTGAGGGACGTGTTAGTGTCTCCACTGTCAATATCCGACTCTGCGGTGTCTTCAGTCTCCGACAATGTTCTTAAGGCGTCTTTGGCTTCTGCAGCCCTCGCCTGTTTTATTTGTGTGCGTATTCGTAAGAGGCTTGCACCAGTCCTCGAAAACAGAGGAGATGATGATGTTGCCTCGTCAAGGTTTGGTGAAGAGGGACGCAAGTCTGAGGTATGCGGTCCCTGTTCGTCCTTTTCTGCACTCCACCCTATATGGTGGGTTCCCGCTTTTTCAGCGTCCTCTGTTTCCAAGATGTTCGAGACCTTTTCACCCTGTGTTAGCAGAGTTACCTACTCAGGGTAGGTAACTCTGCTGTTTTAGTATCTATGTCGGTATGAATTTGGCTGGAGCCCTTTAAGCCTTTTGTGACAGCTTTCCTTTTAATTGAAGTTGGTTTTTCTGTACCGCCAGTTGCCGTTCTCTTTGGTTTGTCCGCCATTTCCAAATACTCTACAAGCTATAGAACTCCAAGTGCTCCTGAGATAGCCGAAAACCGCGTTAAAATCGGATTATTTAAGAGGAAGTTACGCGCCTCTAAAGATATTCAAGATGGCGGATGACTTGGCCAGGTCGGGTGATTTCAGTGGTAGCTCAAGATTTTAGAGACCTTTTTATCCTTTATGATGTTGAAAACCGCGTTCAAATACGACCACTGGTTCAGGAGTTATAGTATATATATTCTTTGGACCGGTTATGTGGTCTCCTCCCCCTCCGACGGCTGACCCGCTCTTCGTCGTGGGCGTGTCCCTATCGGACGCCGTCCAGCGGTTCTGGGAAATTGAGGAATCACCACATGCAGCTCGAGTCGACCCTCTGGACCGTGAGTGTGAGTTGTTCTACCAGAACAATACCGGCCGGCGGGTTGACGGTCGTTTCGTCACTCGCTTACCCTTTCTGGACTCACGTCCCTCTTTGGGTCAATCTCGTGCTCTAGCCGAGAAGAGGTTGCTTTCCATGGAGCGCCGCATGCGGCGCGACCCAGCCTTTCGCGACAAATATGTCGAGTTCATGCGCGAGTATCAAGAGCTGGGTCACATGTCACCGTCCAACTTCGAATGGCGTTCACAGGAGCACTACTTCCTCCCTCACCATGCGGTCTTGAGGACCCCTGAGGGTAAGATTCGGGTAGTTTTTGACGGTCCCGCCACCACATCAAATGGTGTGTCTCTGAACCAGTGTCGGACTCCGGTCCAGCCCGTATATCGCCATTCGAACGCTTCTTGAACTCGCTGAGAGAGAGCGCCTGAGATACGCTCGGGGAGCTTCTATTTTGGAGACTTCGGTCTACATGGACGACATTTGTACGGGCGCTTCCACCGTCGAGGAGGCTCTGGTCTTGCGAGACGAATTAATTGCCATCCTGAAGTCCGAAGGCTATGAGTTGCGCAAATGGTTGTCGAACTCCCCTCATATTTTGAAGGACCTCCCAGGAGAGGATCAACAAGACCCTCATCTGTTCGAGCACCCTGAGAATCCTAATTTGTTGACTGTGCTGGGCATTCAATATCAGCCTGTTCAGGACACCTTCACGTATAGAGTAAAACTCACCCACCGCCCAAACCATGGACCAAACGCTCCGTGCTGTCCACCGTAGCCCGCACCTTCGACCCTAATTGGTGGATCACCCCGGTCATCTTTTTAGCTAAGTGCTTTCTTCAAAAGCTCTGGATGTCCGGGTTGGGTTGGGACGAGCCTATTAGCGGAGTCCTCTTGCGAGAGTGGCTCTCCAGGCTCTCCTCCCTTCCGGACATCAACCGGGTTTCCATGCCAAGGTGCTTCCTTCCCCCAGGGAAATGCCGGGCTACCCTAAATGGGTTTTGCGACGCCTCTGAGAAGGGCTATGCTGCTGTCGTATATTTGCGGACGGTGAGTTCCTCTGGTCATACTGCCGTCCATCTCGTACTCGCTAAAAGCAAGGTTGCTCCCATTAGGTCCCGCTTAACTATCCCTAAATTGGAGCTGTCCAGTGCCGCTCTCCTCACGCGACTCCTCAACCACGTTCACTCTTCCTTGAAGCCTGTAATCGACATTACGGGCGTCTACGCATGGTCGGACATTGAGATAGTACTTTGTTGGCTCCGAGCTGCACCTCACAATCTTGAGGTCTTTGGGGCGAACCGCGTGTCTAAAATCCAGAATTCTGAGACTTCTCTCAACTGGAGACATGTCCCAGGGGAGTTAAATCCCGCAGACTGCGCTTCTCGCGGCTGTGATGCCCCATCGCTGGTTGACCACACACTGTGGTGGGGTCCCGGTTGGTTATCTGGGTCTCAGTCATTCTGGCCCCCGGGCAATTACCTCGAACCTACCGAATTGCCGGGCCTACGAGCCCGAGTAGGAGTGGGCAAGGATAAGCCCACTCGGGATCTCTCTCTTCTGGAACGGTACTGCTCCCTCGATAAGCTCTTGGGAGTTACTACTTGGTTGCGCCGCTTTGTGCGCAATTCGAGATACCCGTCCAACCGACTCTCTGATAGCGTTTTGTCCCCTAGCGAGCGTCGTGAAGCTTTGATGCACTGGACCCGTATGGTTCAAACGGAGCAATTTGAGCCCGTCATTGAAAACTTGAAGCGTGGCTCCGTTATCAAGGGCGCCCTGGCCCGCCTGAACCTCTTTCTGGATGACGCGGGGATGCTGCGCGTTGGCGGACGTTTGAAAAATTCTCAACTGCTGTACGGGGCTCGACACCCGTTGCTGCTCCCTAAGGACGGTGCCCTGGTCCGGTTGCTGGTAGCCCACCACCATGTTAAGAATGCCCACGCCGGGTGCAACGCTCTTTCGGCTATTTTGCAGCGGGAGTTTTGGATTTTGGCTGGCCGACGTACCATTCGGAACGTCATCTTTAAGTGCATATCCTGTTATAAACTGAAGGCCACCATATCGCAGCCCCTCATGGGTGACTTGCCGCCCGACCGTGTCAGGGCCATCCGACCATTTGCTGGAGTCGGAACCGACTTTGCTGGCCCCTTCCTCGTCAAGTCCTCTAACCTTCGTAACGCGCGTTTGCATAAGGCCTATCTTTGCGTCTTCGTGTGCCTCTCCACTAAAGCCGTTCACCTGGAACTTGTAAGCGGCCTCAGCACGGAAGCCTTCTTGGCCACGCTTGGCCGTTTCGTATCGCGGCGCGGTTTGCCGGACTTGATCCGGTCGGATTGCGGAACGAATTATAAGGGCACGGATAGGTATCTAAAGGAGGTCGTCGAGTTTCTGTCTAGCCACCGGACTTATTTAGGCAATGCTATGTCAAAAAGGGGCATCCAGTGGAAATTCGACCCTCCGGCGTGTCCCCACTTGGGCGGTATTTTCTAGGCGGTGGTTAAAGTGGCAAAAACGCATCTCCGTCGCGTTATTGGTGAAACTATTTTGACATTTGAGGAGCTCGCCACTGTATTCTGTAATATTGAGGCTGTACTCAACTCTCGGCCCCTCTGTCCCCTCTCATCCGAACCGAATGATTTGGAGGTTCTAACCCCGGGAAACTTCCTGATTGGCCAGCCGCTTAACGCTCTGCCCGAGTACCCCTTCAGGGAAACGAGCGCTTCGCGGCTTAGCAGGTTTGCCCTGCTGCAACAGATGACTCAGAGCTTTTGGCACCGATGGTCTCTGGAGTACCTTCATCTTTTACAGCAGCGCATTAAGTGGTCTGACAAGACGGAGCCTCCTCGGGTGGAAGACCTCGTGTTGGTTAAAGAACCCAACGCTCTACCTTTGTATTGGCGCCGTGGGCGCATTGTTAAGTTGTCGTATGGAGCGGATGGGGTGCCTAGAGTGGCCGATGTTTTGGTCGGAGATTCGGTCTTGCAACGTGCCGTCGCGACCTTGTCCCGTTTGCCAATCTACTCACGGACATAATGCCTTATGTTCGGGGCGGGGGTTTGTTTAGGCAATAAAATTATACCTTTGAAACGTAATTCTTTAACGTGCGTTCGTAGCATCGACAGCAAGGTCGCCCGCCCCCCACCCGGCCGCATTCCACAGGGGTATCGGCCAGATTTCTCGACGGGCATTGTAAAGTTTTTTGCGATCTATACTGACGTCTGAGTTTCGCGCCTAATTTTGTTACGAAAGTATCAACCCGCGTAAATCGTTGCGAGAACACGTATTGTTCTTTAGGACTTTTTAACTTCTGTTAAATTAATTGTGCAACTCCGATAGTGATTTTCCTCTGAAGTTGTACGTTTGACTGTACTATTACGTGACAAAACAGAAAGAGTGCCTCAAGAGGGGCATAGTTCCGAGGCTACCAGCGGATACCTTCTCCAGGACAGCATTGTGTCATCTAGACCAGGCCACGTACACACACACATTCATACAAGCACACATACCTTCACGACACTTCCATCAGCCGGGCCGGTCCTGGTGAACCGTCTCCGCTCCTGAGGCAGGTAAGTGCCTTTCTCTTACCGATCTTTCCCCCTTTGTTTATTTTAATTAGAGAACTTCCACTTTGGCCTTAAAGGCCCGACCTGCATCTGCCTGTAGGTTCTTCTTACTATGGGCCTAGGAGGATCCTACCATTAGATAGGCAGCTGCACGCCGTAACACTAAGTATGACGTGAGAGATTGTATAGTTTTTTTTTTAATAATAAATATTTATTTCATTTCGGATTACACATGTTGACATACAGGAAACAGAATGATTACAATTAATAAAGTAACAATAAGTCTAACAAAAATAACATGCTATGATAAAATTAAAAATATGTGTAGCTTAATAATGTAGAATCTACAAAAGAAGATAGAAAATTCATATTTATAATATTAGCTACCTGCCTGAACTAGGTTGAGTACCTGTGTTTCAGACATCACTTATACAATCGGTTTAATAATGTAGGACACTAGATATTTAAATAATTAAACTAAATTGTATAATAAATAAAATAACTAAATAAAAATTATTTTTTGCCTACAATTAATACAAACTATTTTTGTATATCTAACAACTTTTGTGTGTCTTCGTAATTTAATTTATTTAGAAATTCCCTTACACTTATATTACAGTCCTTATAACTTAGACTATATACCTTTAGTGACTGGTTGAGCTTGTTATATAGAAAGGGTCCTAAAAATATGTAAAATTTGTTCACAAATGCGTGTTTGGTTTTTGGGTTTACACAAACTAAGTCCATTCTTCTCCTGTCTATGGATTTTAAGTTAAATGGAAGTTCGGTATGCTGTTTTAATATGATTTTCAGGATAAACAACTGACGGACAGTTAGTACACTACATGCCATGTACAGTTGATGTGTAGGAAACATGAATGGACGGAAAGTGGCTACCTTTAGAACTGCTCTCTGAGCACGTTCTAGTGGGAGCAATATTGTTTTAGAAGCACCACCCCAGGAAATAATGCCATAAGTGAGTATGGATTGACACAAAGCTAAATAGACCTGTCTTATCAATTTGAAGTCAGCGATGTTACGAAGATATTTAAAAAAATATATTAATTTACGAACTCTAGCAAAAAGTAAATCGATGTGCTTGCGGAAATTTAAATTTGTGTCAAACGTGATACCTAGATATTTTATATTGTCTGTTTTTGTTAAAGCGGGACATGCACATGCAATGTCGTCATACGAGTTACAATGATGAGCGTAAATATTTAGGTTAGCAGGTATGTTATTATTTCTCATTAAAAATAACATATATTGTGTTTTATCTGCGTTTAAACTTAGGAGATTATTAATAAGCCAATTAGGTACTATGTTTAAGTCTTGCTGAGCGTATTTATAAACCTCATCTCGTGATTTAGCTGAGAATAACAGGGCTGTGTCATCCGCATAAGATATTATGACACCATTTTGAAGTTCAAGATTGCATAAGTCATTTATATGAATTAGGAACAATGTAGGCCCCAGGATACTGCCCTGTGAGATTCCAAAAGAACTGTTTTGTAATTCAGTACTTGTATACTCACCGATTTTTACACATTGAAAGCGATCACTTAGATAATCGGAAAAAAATTGTAGTTGAGTTCCCCTTATGCCAAGTGTTTCAAGCTTTTGCAATAATAAAGGGCAAGAGATAGTATCAAATGCTTTGGCAAGGTCTAGGAAGATCCCAATTGAGTATAAACCATTGTCAAGATTACTTGTGACATACTCTGTCAATTGGTGCAAGGCATCATTACAACATGATCTCTTAGGCCTAAAGCCAAATTGTCTGTCTGACAGCAAGTTATTAGTTTCCAGATATTTTATCAACCTGGTATTTATGATCTTTTCTAAAATTTTATATATACCAGATAGAACTGAAATCGGCCTATAGTTATTAACTAAGTTTTTATCACCAGTTTTGTGAATAGGAGAAACCACTGCTTTTTTAAGCAGTTTCGGGAAAATACCATTTGTTAGGTATAATTGAAAGATATGTGTTAATGGGGCGGCCAGTAAATGTTTAAATCTTTTCAGTATGCGATTAGGTATATTGTCCCATCCAACTGCACAATCTTCTTTTAAGCCAGATATTATACTTAAAATCTCATCAATATCGGTATTTAACAATACAAAAGAATTTAACTTAGAAAAGGATGTGGGCATAAAAATTGGATTACGAGTTTTGCTCAATTTTAAAGTTGTCTCTGCTATTTTTTTGCCAATATTAATAAAATAATTATTCACTTTATTGGTTGCCTCATTTGGGCTTTTGTCTAATAACAGCAGATCAAGTGGGGGTCCAAGATTTTTTGAACTGAAGGTATTATTTTTAATGAACTTCCATACAAGTTTACTGTTTTTACCGGCCTTTTGTAAAACATTTTTTTCATATTGTATTTTGAGGTTTTTTAATAGTTTATTGCAAAAATTCCTATATCTTTTATAAGTAGCAGAAAGTATTAAATTATCAGGAGAAAGTTTAGATTTTAAATGAAGTCTGTCTCTATTTCTTATACAGCGGACGAGACCAGGTGTTATCCAAGGTTTATTATATTATTATAATACTTACATGATAGTTTTATTGTTGATGTATTATTAATTATTGCATATTGTAAAGAATTTATAAAGTAACTCTAGGACGTATTTGCATTGTCAGAGCAGTAAACAACGTCAAAATTAATGCTACGAATGTGATTTTCAAGGTTCGTCATATGGACTTTAGTGTCGTGGCGTATGCAGTTTTTCCTAGGTAAAGCTAATTGTAATGTTAGTAAAATTGCTTGATGATCAGTAAGCAAGGAATTAGTAACTAATGTTAAAGAAGGTTTATGTGATTTAATCACAAAATGGTCTAAACAAGAGCCGCTTTGATGTGTAGGGTGGTAATGTGTTGGTAATAGTCCATGAAAAGAGCAAATATTTAGGTAGTTATGTGCATGGTTATCTGTTTTTCCAGGGGTAATGTTAATATTTATGTCACACATTAAGATTATATTTTTATACGAGCTAAGTTTGTTTAAGGTAATATCAAGGGACTCTAGGAATCTATCAATATTTTGTGAAGGAGGTCTATAAATTACTATAAAATTAAGCAATTACTATCCTGGAATGTAGGTTCTGTGACAGTAACTTTTAAATTATGTTTAACATAGATTACTAAACCGTCATTTTGATTTATGTTTTTTTCGGTTTTGTGTAAAGAATAGCCATCTAGAATCGGTAGGTGGGGTGGGAGGTTTGACAGCCAACATTCTGTAAGGACAATAATATCACATTTTATATCCAGTCTATGCAACAAAACTTCAAACCCGGTTATATTCCGATTTATGCTTCTAATATTTTGTGTAAGTAAGACTAACTTATTTTCAGTACGTGGATGGAAGTGTTTACAGTCATCAACATTACACGTTTTAGCGTCAGACACAGAAAAGTTTTCTAGGTCATTGAGTAATTGATTCGCCATACTTAAGCTTAAGGATAAACTAAAACTAGTGTTTAAGAGCTAAGTAAATAATATAATACGCGGCGCTCTTAGGCGCCCTCATAGTCTATGGAGTTGATATATTTCTCCTCTGCGAATTTACGTGCTGGACAGCTTTCATCACCAGTTTTGTGGTCGCATTTTCTTTTAAAACGTTTACAGGTCGCATAAACGGGGGCGTGCGCTTTGTTATTACATTCTTTAAAGGAATGCCCAAGCTCTCCACAGTAGTTACATGTAGGGCAACTTTCACGACAAAATTTGGCTGAGTGACCAAACTGCTGGCAGTTGAAGTATCTTGTTACTATTGTAAAGTCTCTGACTGGGCATGAGGTCCAATTAATATATATTCGTCCTTGATTGATAAGGGCCTTCCTGATGCTAGGTGGCACTTCGATAATGTAATTACATGTAGGAAGGTTTTTCTTACCTGATTTATGGCTCAGTTTGACTGTTGCCAGGAAAGAATCACGCGTGGATTTGGGAAATTTATCGGCAATATTTTGTTCGAAGATACACTCGAACACTTCTTTATCCGTGAGGGCTACAGGGACACAAACAATTGCAATCCTCGGACGTCGTTTAGTCGGCTCTTCCAGGGTAAGGCCAGAAGATACAAGCTTCTCGGAGTTCTTTAATTTGTCGATATCTCCTTTTGTCTCAGCGCTAATTATAACTCCCCCATTTTTGATCTTACTCATGCCCCGGACATGTAGTTTGAGTTCTTCTGGGGATATTATTTTTTGTAAGAGGCACTTCGTATTATCACTGGATTTGGACTTGTCCCTCGGATAAATTGCTAGGGTACTAAGATTGTTTGGGCGGATGAGGGTTTGGCCACCTTTTTTGACCATGTCCGCAAAAGAGGTTCCAGAGTCCGGTTTTGATGACTCTTCGATACTATTCTTGAGTTCCTGCAGCTTTTGGGACAGGTCAAGTTGGTTCTATAGAGAAACGATGGATGTCTGGGCTTTAGTGGCATCCATTTTGAGGGACATGTACTGGACTACCAATTGTGATGTACTTTGGCCTACTTTTCGACAAAGCGAGCTGATGCGCATTTTTTGATCCGAGTTTAGTTTTCCTTCTGTAGCGATGGAGTACACCTCGTTAAGGCACAGGTCAATGCTTGTCATCCACTGCTGAAACTCAGGAGTTGGAATTGTTTTGATTGGTTCGCTTGAGGTGGGTGTCTGCATGACAGTGGGTGGGGTTGATGGAGGCGGGGTGTGAGTGGTCCTGGCACTCCGGTTGAAAGGACTGTTCTCCATTTTAGTACCTATACTAGATTAAGCTAAAACATTTCAACAATATCACTAACACAAATATAACTAAAGTATGTCACAGTTACTACCGGTATTGTTATAACGAGGTCACGGCTAAGTACATACTTATTTAATTATTTTAATTACTATATGACACGTCTGTACACAATAACGTGCACTTTCGAACTCCATAGTAGATTATATAAGCTTGGAGAAGGTGCAGTGCCAAAGACACAGTGTGACGCCTCATAATTATTATTAATAAATAATAATTAAATTCATTATACAGACATTTAAAAATGTCATAGAAATTATAATTTAAACAATAAAATGCAAATAATAAGCATAAAGTTCAAAAATATCCATTTGGAATATTGAATATTATATATATATTAGTAAACGCATAAAATGTCTCTAAAAATCTCTAAATTTATTAAAAACCTGCTTAAAATGTTAAAAATGTATCAAATCATATAAATACAAGGCGATTATATTGCAATAACAAAGATAAATAACATTTGTAATATAATAGAAAAATGGATTAAAATTTTTCTAAGTTGATGAAGGTGTTCGTGTAATAATTGGAAAATTTCTAAGTTAATGAACGTGTTCTTGTAATGTTCCCTTATATTGGGGCGTTGCCGGAGACACATACCCAAGGTTGTACATATATATGGGGTGGTCGGCTGACCGACTGCTAGTACTAAGGTTGCACAATGACTAGTCCTATATTAGGGACTTAACATAGTAAGGTCTGACGAACCAAAGCATTAATATAGAAGGTCTCTATGATGCATAAGCATTATGATAGCAGAGTTATGACTTGAAGTCCCATATGAATAAGACATACAGTAGTATGTTCTATGAAATAAAGCAAATATGTGGAAGGTCTCAAATATTTAAAAGCATTATATTGAAAGAAATGGGACTTGAAAAGGATTATTATAGTGGCGTGTAGGTTGCTTCGCAGCCTCTGAGACCGAGGTAAACTTGGACTCACTAACCGATGTGTCCTAGACATATCATCATAGTGCCGGTGGTAAGCGGGTTTGTTGTAGCAATACGACTTGCCCGTGGACATCGCACACCCCTTCCGGTTGTGGGCGGCGTCTTAGCACATAGCGTTATGATACGTCGGCTATCTTTCGGATTAGGGTGAGTGTGTTTGGTAGTACTTTTAAGTGCAGTAAGCATACTCAACTTCATGTCTTAGTGCAATAGCGCTATGATACGTGGAGTATTGGCTACTGACGTCTTAGTACCGTGCTACTATGATACGTTGGTGGTATTTTTAGTTAACAACAATATCAAATTTTGTTACCAAAGTCGATAGGGATCATGTGGGTGTGTTGTGAGGGGGCGCCATCCGTATGATAGTTGCATTGATGCTTACTGATACTTGCAATATTGTGTCTTGTGATGGATCTGCGGGTGTGCTGCACCTGATTCGATGCATCTTGTGGTTCTGGTCGATGGAGGTATGCGGGTGGTGATGTCTGCTGGGACTGTATGGGGGACCTTGGGATGGTGTAAGCCCGACGATAGTCGTATTGATGCTTGTTTCATTCTGTAGCATTGCGTCTCTACGATGGTTATTTGGCGGGTCGCTATTCTCAATGGCGCTCTCTGCGTCTTGGTTTGACTCACAACCTAAGTAGCTTTGCCCAAGTCGGGTCCCTTCATTGCGGGGCTGCAGACTGTCTGCCCTCCATGATGTTTTATATAACAACTTAATAATATATCTCTATAAAGTTCCCACCTTTGAGAGATTGAAGGCAACTTGTTGGTGGGTGAGACAAACATGATCGAAAAATGCATATACTCAACGTCAGTGACACAAACCCTTTCTGATGGCGAATTATTAATATTATCTTATAACTGCCTATTGGCTATATCTGCCATTGTATTGGTTGGTGGAGCATATGTGTCGACCTCATGCGGGTGGTAGCTGGAGGGAGAATCTGAGGAGGCTCTCAAGGCTGCGGCCGAAAGCCGCGCTACGTGGGACCCCATTCCCTTGAGGTGAGCGGTAGACTCATGACACGCTCTGCGGCCAATTGGCCGTGCTGACCATGCAATTGGTGGTGATGCCTTACACTTACATCACGTCTGCAGGAACGGCGGTCTGGTAGGTGGTGGCGCTCACGGAAGGCTTTTTATGGTCAGTGTGCCGATTGTTGCCTAACCCGTGTGACGTACATTTCACTGTGGCTGGATTTGATCGTATTCTGTATGGCGTTTACACGCATTGACATGCGCGACTTCGGTCGATGTTTGTGCTTACGCACTATCAAGGGGCCAAGTCCTCTTTTACTGGTTCGCCAGTTATTTTGCTGTGGACTACGGTCCAGTTCCCAACTTTGCGTACCCTGCGGGGGGAGCGCATTAAAATGGTTGGCGCTCACCGTGCGCGGCGTGTGTGGGGCCGTGTACCTCCTCCACATTTTTTTAAAATGTGGGAGAGCGAAGCCCTTGTAACTGGTATTTGATATAAATATTGTGAGCCTTTTCCAAACGGGAAGGGATTAATTAATAAGGAATTGACTGTTGTGAACCAGATACAAGTGGAATAGGGACAATTTATTGTTCTTAACCTTTTTGAGCTCTGTCTTCGTGAACGGGGTTCTTTAGCTTATAAGACTCTACCAACAGCTTTCGATTGCTCTCGTGAATATTCATTCTTCCTAGATACACCTAAAATAACTAAGTTACTATACAAACACAACGTAAAAAAGGGTCCTAACTAAGACGATCACGCCATAAATTTATTAAACGGCCTATATTTAAACCTTTAGAAAGATCAAGTTATACTGGTCACGTAAATTAGATATATTTATATATCTTACAGATATAGATTCTAAAGAAATACAAGTATAAGTGGACATATAGTAGAAAAGAAAAAAGATGGGGGGGGTTCGTTACAACAGGAATATTCACAACACAACAAGACCCGCTGTCGGTGTGACTTTTTGTTGGTGCCGCCTGAGAATCGATATCAAAACTCAGTAGTACTAGCTGTATATTATGAATATCATGTTGTAAGAAAAATACTTGTCCTCACTACGCAGCAACTGTTGATATGATATTCATTAATTTCTGTGAAAACTGAAAAAAAACTGTGTCAACATGTTTGGGAACACATTGTCAAGTATTGAGGAATATAATTTACATTTATTCACACTCAACAAACTGCCTGCCCAGTCCGACATCACCCACCACAATAAAAAAAATCCAACATAACTAAAGATCTTATTTAAATCCATTACATACCAATTACCCTAGCATACGAGCACCAATGGTTTTCGGTTCTTCGAGCTTTATGGGCGGTTCGTTGCCGGGTCAGATCTTACTGATTCATTGGTGAATAAAGGTTCTCGATGGCAGCCACGTACAGGTAAGTGAAGTGTAGCCGCCCCCCCCCCCCCCCCCCCATTCCAATAGATGAAGTGACAACCTGGTAAGACATGCTTATAGTCGATGGAAGCGGGGTACTCAGGACCGTGTCTTGTGGCATTTCTTGGGGGAGGCATATGTTCAGCAGTGATTATGCTGAAGATAATTATATTTAGTTTATACTGATTATTTCATTAGCTATCAATTTGACAGATTTTTTTTCCATGTCATTTATATTGACTAACAGCATGTATACTTTCACAAAAGTCCCATATTAATTTCAACTAGAGTCGATGCTAACTGAAGTCCACAGTTTTTTTTTTTCTTTATATTAGTTCATTATCCATAGTAACATCTAAAGATATCCTTGGGACGAAATATTGTAATGGATTGTCTTACGCCGCTACCACATGAAGGAATTGTATCTATTCAAGTTTAATTAAAATAATGCACTATTTTACTATTTCTTTATACTATTTTTATAGTAATGGCTACTTTACATTAATAGTGCAAAAAGACCAACTTGTTACAGCATACATTTTATAAAATTTCTGGGTGCTTAAACTGAAGTAAGTGAGGGATGACTCTGTAAGTTAATGCTAAATGGGTGGATTTTATCTTCTAACGTTCAGCTCGGGAGCTGAGCAATAAACGAATGAACTCAATAAAAAGACATTTTATTTTGTATTTTGTAAAATTTTATTCTTTTACAGAATTTGTTTTGTTACTCATAATAATTTAATAATGTAGAACAACTTCTTGCTCTTTATAAAATACATAACAATTTCTCTCTATAATATTATATATACAAATAAATAAAATTGAAGTGTCTGTTTGTAATGTCGAAAGAACAGCTTTTTACTATATGCATATGAAAGTATATACGGAACTTATAACAAAAACACGATTTTTTTAATTTTTGCTTGTCTGTATTTCTGTCTGTCGGTCGGTTTGTTCCGGTTAATCTCAGAAACGACTGGACCGATTTTGACGGGACTTTCACTGGCAGATAGCTTGATATTATAAAAAGTAACTTAGGCTACTTTTATTTTAGAAAAAGAATTAGGGTCCCGCGCACAAAATTAAAAAACCCAAGAAATCATAATAAATTACGGGCGGGCGAAGTTGCGGGGAACAGCTAGTTTATATATATTTATAGTGATGAGAATGAGGCAAATTTGGTTCAAGATTAGTAATGAATAAAAAAAAATTATATATAAGTTTATTTTTATTTTACCAGTATGAATATAAAATATATATTATATTACTCTATACTGTTATCTGCATAATATAAGAGAATCTTAATAAAAAAATAATCTTTCTCGATAGTATTATTCCTGTTTTTTTAAAAATAAGATTATATTTGTTTTTAAGTCATGTCATTGTATATCATAAAACCCCGATATTGCTAATGCTTGGATATTTTGAAATAAATATTTATCTTAAAATAGCTGTAGAAAAATTTCTAAATTTATCTTTATTTACAACAACTTGGACAACTTTATTTATTGCATTTAGAGGCATCGATGACAACAATTTGTTATATTGCATTGCACGCTTTCATTGCTTCCGAATATAGTGTCAGTGATTTATGTTATAAGTATGTAAATAATAAAAAAGATTGAATAATACTATATTTACGTATTTTATCGCATTTAATTTACTTATTTTTATTCCCGACGTTTCGGGTACTTTACAGCAACCCATGGTCACGGGGAGACTGAGAAGTTTGACGTCCCGATGTCATTGTCAGCCCGGCTCTACCTTCAGTTTTTGAATATTAATTTTTGGTTCGATCTATGCAGATTAATATTCAAAAACTGAAGGTAGCAAATTACTATTCTACTACTCGTGAGAGCTTCCAAATTTTACACTTTTTTTTTAAATTGACGCTTAATAGGTTCTGTTTCTTCAACTTCATTTTTTTTTCAATAACCATGCCTTTTTTATTTATCTAAGACTTTTCATCCAGATTCAGAAAAAATGTTTTTAACCCAGAAACTTTTTTCTTTTAAAGTCTTAGAGGTTGTGCCTGTGTGTGTTGTAGGTGGAGCCTATTAATTTTTTTTTCGGATAATATAGGTGTTGCTGCCTTTTTCTTTTTCTTCGTGTAAATGCTATGGTGGGAATCGAATTATAATTTTCAGATGTTTCCTTTGACTAAGCCTGAAAAATATATAAGCTATATTATGATGTTATCATGTTCCTATGCAGCTTACTCAGGCTCAATAGTAAAATAGTAGAAATTACTATTTGATAAATATGTACCTATTAATTTTAATCAAACATATTATTTGCAGTAAACTATTAAAAGGAAACTCTCACGTAGAGGAGTTGATGATGTGGCAATAATTTCATCGTAAGATGATAGTCTGTTATCTGGTAGAGTAAATGATACTTGATGGATCTGGAAAATTAGATTTAACATGGTTAATTTTAAATTAAACTTTATTATAATAAAGCTCACAGTATATATTAAAAAAATCAGAAAACATAATCTCAAAAATAATTATACGAGTATGCACAAGAGACATGGCTGTATAGACCATATTTGCCATTTGCTATTTTTATCGATTACAAACCAGTATATCAAAACGGCTTGCTCGGAGGCAGCAACAACTCGGATACAGACTCTGATCAGTCGCTCGACCGAACCTCATTTTGTAGAGGAAAAGTGGCCGGTGGTGGTAAACAAATCCGAAACAACACGACCGTGACTATGGCAACTATGGACTGTTATTATTGTAATTTACAAGATTAAAAAGAAATAAATAAGGTGTACAATGACAGCGGACAAAAGGTTGTGCACAACTTTAAGGAAAACCCCAAATTCTTCTGGAAAGGGGTTGGAAGGACCCGAAGTGGTGCGATGGCCTTAAGAATGAACAAAGTGCTTTCGAGAACCAATGACGTCCTCTCAAAAAAATCGGACGTCATGCCGCGATAGAGCGAATTTTATAGAAAAATGCGTGTGATGATCTTAGTGAGGGATCCGCGGGTGAAGCCGTGACTGGTACGCCAGACCCGGACCTTGATAATACTGAGGTCATCAGTATGAAAGAGATTAAACGTGCGATTCGAAGTTTGAAATGTGGTAAGGCTGCGGGACTAGACAGAGTTACTGCTGAAATGGTCAAGTATGGTGGGCCTCGCGTCTGGGACAGCTTTCATCTGCTGTGCAATTTGTGCTGGCGGACGGGGGATGTCCGGGATAATTGGCGATCCGCAGTCATTGTGCCTTTATATAAAGGTAAAGGTTCACATTTTGACTGCGGGTGCTATCGGGCGATCAGCTTGACCAGTTTAGCAAGTAAAGTTTACTCGAAGGTTTTGACACGTAGGATGCAAGAGAAATCGGAAAGATTTCTATGGGAGACACAATGCGGATTTAGACCTGGAAGAGGATGCACGGATCCAATTTTTTCTCTCCGCATGATCACGGAGAAGCTTCTAGCTGCTAATCAGATTTTCTCTGCTTTTGTGGATCTTGAGATAGCATTTGATAAGGTTGTAAGGAAGAAAATGTGGGAACTGTTGCCGTATGTGTTGCGGTATGGTGTGGATGGTAAAATGCTAAGGGCTGTGCAGTCACTTTACTGTGACTGTAAAGCCTGTGTGCGGGTAGGGCATGACCTGTCACCCATGTTTAGCGTCCAAACGGGCGTATAACAAGGTTGTGTCATGTCTTCCTGGCCGTTCATACTTTATGAAGTAAGTATCTCGACAGCTGTTTACAGAAGCTGAAAGATAGCCGTTTAGGTGTGAAATTGGGTGACATTAAAGTAAATTGTCTACTGTATGCTGATGATCCAGTGCTTATTGCACCATCAGAGGCAGAACTGCATGCATTAGTTACGTGTATGAAAAAGGAATGTGAAATTAAAGGTCTCCGTTTGAATGCTAATAAAACTAAGGTTCTGGTATTTGAAAGGGACGAAGAGAGAAAGAAGTGTGAAATATGGGTAAATCAGGAATGTCTAGAACAGGTAAATGAAATTGTATACTTGGGAAATGCTTTCAGCCGGGATGGAAGCTGTGATTTAGATGTGGACAGGCATGTCGCTGCCAGGAAGATTAAAAGTGTTTTAGATTGATTTTATAATATATCTATATTATATACTTAATATATATATCATAATATATTTATATATTCGTGCTGTATTTCGCAGAAGTAATAGACTTTTCGATTTCATTTACGCATGTTGTTAATCTTAAGGCGTGGGTTGAGCAAAATGTCGCGCTAATCGTTATTTGTGCAGTTTTTAGGAGCTATCTACTTTTTATTTAAAAGATATATCAACAAATAAAAAACACATTATATTTCTACATAATCTTGATTCCATAAGAGCTATATCCAATTTTTTTAAAGGAATAAATATTAATATAATCTGTTTACAACAAAACCACATAAATGTGAAATAATTATTTATAAGATGCGTCTCCTCGTGAAGTAAGTATTATTTTATTTTGCGATTTACACCAATGGATAGGCAATTTATTAATGAACATTTCTATTATATTTTTTTTTCAAAAGACCAAAATTTGATTTTATTAAGAAATTATTTTAAAATCTGGGCGTATTCAGTGCCCACGGGCTTGCTGGAGTCAGTGAGCGCTGAGCTCTTGAACGTGAAACTCGTGTCATTAGTCAGAGCGTCGACCAGCGCACAAGCTCACGTCATCTTATCAGTCGATAATATTATTACTTATTAGGTTATTTATAGGTAGTATGATTTGTTTGTTTTGCGTATAATAAGGCTCGTCGGGTAAGTCTGCTTATAGGCAACTAATTCGGCCTGGGCGTCTAATTTGGCCTATCTGCGGCATTGCGGGTTATTACTCGACTCTCTAACTAAACTGACCATTTATTTTTTAACTCAAAACGGGACATGGGTTTATTTATACTCTAAAAAGTATAACTTTATACAATAAGTGTTCACTATAAAATTATATTCGGTATAGACGGTAATTATTAAATCATCATTATCATCATTACAGCCCTTCACAAGTCCACTGCTGAACATAGGCCTCCCCCAAAGAATGCCACAAAACACGGTCCTGAGCCACCTGCATCCATCGACTTCCTGCATGTCTTACCAGGTCGTCACTCCATCTCGTGGGGGGACGCCCTACACTTCGCCTACCGGTACGAGGCTGCCACTCGAGAACCTTTTTTCCCCATCGGTTGTCGGTTCTTCGAGCTATATGGCCGGCCCACTGCCACTTCAGCTTACTAATCCGTTGGGCTATGTCGGTCACTCTGGTTCTACTGCGGATATCCTCATTCCTAAGTTTATCACGCAGAGAAACTCCGAGCATAGTCCTCTCCATAGCTCGCTGAGCGACCTTGAGCTTCCTCATACGGCCAGCAGTGAAGGACCACGTCTCAGTTCCGTAACTCATCACTGGCAACACGCACTGGTTGTACAATTTCGTTTTAAGGTTTTGAGGTATGTCTGACGAGAAGATGTGTCGTAGCTTCCCGAACGCTGCCCAGCCGAGTTGAATCCGTCGATTGACCTCTCGGTCGAAGTTGGACTTACCCAGTCGGACTATTTGTCCCAGGTAAACATACTCGTCAACAACTTCGAGCTTAGTGCTCCCAACAACTACCGGCATAGGTGTGACATGGACATTAAACATGATCTTTGTTTTGTCCATGTTCATCTTAAGACCTATCCGTTGGGAAACACTATTGAGGTCATTGAGCATAGTGCTTAGGTTCTCCAGCGATTCTGCCATAAGGACTATATCGTCGGCAAATCGAAGGTGAGTGATGTACTCGCCATTGATGTTGATACCGTATCCTTTCCAGTCCAGAAGCTTGAAAACGTCTTCCAATGCAGCGGTGAAGAGTTTCGGGGATATGACGTCACCCTGTCTTACACCTCTCTGCAATTGGATAGGTTTCGTACTCTGATTCTGTACTCGGATAGCCATCGTAGCCCTACTGTACAAGCACTTCAACACCTCGATATACCGACAGTCAACTTGGCACCGCTGAAGGGACTGCAGCACCGCCCAAATTTCGACGGAATCAAAGGCTCTCTCATAGTCCACATACGCCAGACATAGTGGCAAATTGTACTCTTCGGACTTCTGTACAACTTGCCGAAGGGTATGTATGTGGTCTGTGGTGCTAAAGCCCTTTCGGAAACCGGCTTGTTCGGGAGGCTGGAAGTCGTCAAGTCTGCGCGCGAGACGATTCGTAATGACTCTCGAAAACAGCACGTAGACGCGGCTCAGAAGGGAAATCGGTCTGTAGTTCTTCAAGAGATCGTTGTCACCTTTCTTGAAGAACAAGACCACCGCACTTCTGCTCCACGCCTCCGGTGTAATGCCACCATGGAGGACGGAATTAAAGAGCTTCTGAAGGACTTCAAGTACCGGTCTTCCACCCGCTTTCAGAAGCTCCGCTGTAATTCCATCCTCGCCTGGGGCCTTACCGTTTTTAAGTTGCTGGAGAGCCATCCTAATCTCGCTCAGACTGACATCCGGGATATCTTCGGAATAGTGTCGGATGAGACTCGCTCTTGGATCGTTACTCACACTTGCGTGTGGCTCCAACGATGATGTGTACAGCTGCCCATAGAACCTCTCAATCTCACTCAAAATCTCAGGTGTCCCGGAAACGATGCTGCCACATTCTGTCTTCAGCTTTGACAGTTGGCTCTTTCTGGCAGACAGATCTCTGGCAAAGACTTTGGAGCCTTGGTTCCGCTCGATCGCTTCTTCAATACGAGCTGTATTGAAGTTGCGTAAGTCCCGCCGCATGCATTTGGAGATCTGTCTGTTCAGATGCCTGTATGCTGTCAAGTCTGTTGAAGAATGTAGCTTCATCTCCCGTCTAACAGCCATGAGATTAAGAGTGTGATCGGAGAGTTTTTGTGTTTTTCTGCGGCGGGTCTTGCAGAACTTAGCTCCGACCGCATGGACAGTTTCCACGAGCTTGTCATTCATATCGTCCACTTCATTGCAGTCTCCCAGGCACTGAAAACGGTTTTGTAACTCGAGCTGAAAGGTTTCGGGACTTTGGAACAGAGCACGAGGGGGACGGAGCGTTGACTTCATTAGACGAGACCTCTCCAACTTAACGTTTAGGTTCAGTGTGCCTCTAACCATTCGGTGATCGCTACTAGTTTTCACCCTCGCGATCACGGAGACATCACTGAACAGTTGTCGTCTGGTCGTCATAATGAAGTCAATCTCATTTTTTGTGGAACCGTCGGGGCTCGACCAGGTCCACTTCCTGTGGGGCCGCTTCTGGAAGAAAGAGTTCATCATAAAGAGTCCCTCTTTCTCCATGAAGTCGGCCAGCTGCTGGCCCCTTGGGTTCCGTTGCCCTATTCCAAATTTCCCTACTTTCAGCTCACCGTTCTCTCTTGTGCCTAGTTTTGCATTAAAGTCTCCCATTAACACCGTATATTGGGTTTTGGAGGAATGCATGGCTCTAGAGATATCCTCATACATTTCCTCGACCTCGTCATCGGGGTGTGCCGAGGTTGGTGCGTAAACCTGTATGACCTTCAGCGAATACCGTTTGGTGATTCTGAGTATAAGGTACGCAACCCTCGTCGACACACTCCCGATCTTTACAACGTTGTTAACGAGAGACTTGTGGACGATAAATCCGACACCTCCTTGGGACAGATGGTCGCCCTCCCGGTGATAGAGCAAGTTGCCGGATTCGAGGATTACCGTGTCCTCCCCCTCTCTTCGGACTTCAGATAATCCTATAATATGCCAGCGCAACTTGTCTATCTCTTCTTCCAGCTCCACGATCTTCTCGTCAGTCCTCAGGGTGCGTGCGTTGTACGTTGCCAGGTCGAGTCGACTAAGGTGGCAACCGAACCTCCACCGGAGATTCTTAGCACCCCCTGCCCCGCCGTTACCATGGTCGCCACCGTAGCCAGGAATAGCAGGGCCGCCGGGGACTGGGGGCCGTTTTTTTGTTACTGTCATTCATAGGGGGGTATTTGCCATAGTTGCCACGCTTGGCGAGCGGGTTGGCAACCGCAGTTTTTTTATTGTAATTTGGCTATTATCAGGAAGATGCTGCTGCCCATCTCCTGCCTGTTTCCCTTTGTCGCCTTTTACGACACCCACGGGAGGATATGGGGTAGTGGATATTCTTGACCGCCACTACACGGCAATTATTAAATGCAACATATTTTTTTAATTATTAATTACATTTGTCAGTGGATTAAATTAGCTTTAATAACGTTGGTGATGATTTTAAATAAGAATAAAATTCTGGGCAAGTTTTTTTATTGTTATCTTTGTTAACAACATCGCCTTTAGAACTGGAACCGTAAGTGTTTTTATCAGACGTCCACAATTTATTCAAAATAGAAAAATACTCTTTCTACTGGAGCATTTGTACCAGTTAGGCATAAAATATATTCGATTAAAAAAAATTTGTTGAAGATTGTTGGCTTTGAATACTTCCATCCAACGAGTTACGGGACAATTTTGTGTCCCGGAGCATTATTTGGGGACAATGGGCAGGTGACCGAGAAAAGGGACAGTCCCGTTCAAAACGAGACGTATGGTCACTTTACCTATAACCTGGCGACGGCTCCGTGGCGCAGTGGCTTAGCAATCAGTTGTTGCGCTGGGGGCCGCGGGCTCGAATCCCGCACGGAACAAGTATTTGTAAGACCTACAAATAATTGTTCCGGGTCTGGATGTTTGTCCTTGTGCAATTTATGTTTGTAAACTGCCTCCACGACTCTCATTCTATATAACTCTCACTCTGCGAAACATCCTATTTATTTATTTATTCTTTATTGTACCAAATATTTGTACAAAAGGCGAGCTATCTATCTATTTACCTATAGTGAGTAGGTATCTTTTAAACTCACAATTTTCAATGCTTCATTTTAATAGGTATATAATTAATTATAAAATTTTATGATTAGATAATATATGAAAATACATAATTCTAATATAATGCAACTAATATACCGAATAAAAAAATTAAAATACATTTATCGTTGTACGCTGTGTGTATTTCCATAAAATAGTTTATTAATGTTGAAAAAATACTACGTTCGTACAGTAGGTGGCGTGTTACATATTTCTTACGCGATATATTGTAGCGAGTCGGCGCGGCACACCAAATGCTCAAGGTCGTTCGCATGGAGTAGCCCCTTAAGAGCGAATACATGTTGGTAACAACAATTTTTCTAAAATACGCTAGCTAATGTTCTAAGATGCGTAATTTTTGTAACACTAAAGTGCTAATATTAATAATGTGGTCAAAAGAGTAAAAAACTTACTGTAAAATAAAATTTTCTTGGTGGTACGAGAATTTTGATGCATGGCATAATTTGCGTCTCGTATCACATCGTTGCCCCTAACGACTTTGTCGTTAAAATCCTGAGCACGTAAAACACAGCACCTTTATACCAAAATAACGTAGATAAGTTAAACCTTAGATACCTGTAAGCTTATACGTAATTTTTTATCTAGATTATTTTGTACAGGATTATATTACTCTCTATTATTTTAATACTTTTAAAACGTTGTTAAAATTTTTTTTCGGTGTTTTTTTTTTATATCGTATTCATGGAAACGAGAGTGCAGATGCATCGTTTAGAGGCGAAACAAAATTATTATTTTCTAATGTAGAAGTTAAATTTGTGTTGGAGATAGTTCTGAGTTTATTCGTGACAGTACTAGCGTAGGCGAATGTGGGACGCAAGGAGGTGTTCTTAGTTTTTTTTTTTTAAGTCTGAACATAGATCTTAGCTAATTAATTTTACACAGTACAGAATGCTTCATAACTTTTGCCATAGTAGCCACGATTGGCAGGTGGGTCGGCAACCGCAGTTTTGTTTTTAGTTGTTATTAGGAAGATGCTCCTGCCCATCTCCTGGTTGGGTGACACACACGGGATAATATGGCTGAGTAGATATTCTTATACAGCCATTACATGTTTGTATTTACCTACCTGTATCTATTTACCTTCCAATGTTAAGAACGATGACGTTTGAACTAACGAGTATTAGAACGATGACGTGTTTAACATGAAACACTGAACTATAAAATTTCTACTCTTTATTTTTACAGAACACAACGGCGAACTATTCTCGTTATAAAAAAATGGTGCTGAATAACTCAGTATACGAATGAATAACGATTTTAATAAACAGAAATATAGACGATCCAGTTTTAATTAATTTTCCTGAACATTTTCCGCAAAATAACACCTAAACAACTCGATATAACTCGTGCAATTTTTTTTAGATAGAAAGATAGCGATTTTTCCAATAAAATGTCAGGGTACTTAAAATACAAATTATGTTTCGTGAAAACTAACTGACATTACGTAATAACATTTTATGCACCTTAAACTGCACTATAAGTTTTACTCAAAAGTCGTTAGCTGTTTAGCAATAATGTGTTTTGTTTCATAGTACGATACACAGTATAGTTTTGTATTTAGCAATAATCAATCAAGTGGATTATCATAAATATTTGTTACAAAAGTTACAATAAATCAATCTTAAAGGACCAAATAACATTATTTTAGTATAAGAAAAAGCTTTACCTTTAAAATGTAACTATACAATTATTTAATTTATTCGTTTCCTAATTTATATCGGCAACCTAACCTTTTAAGAAATTACTTACGAAAATCTTAATATAACAGAATAATTATTGACTTACCTTGATGATGCCAACGTGTATTACATACAATTCACCACAACAACGTTTTATTAAACTAATCAAGTAATTACAATGGGAATATCAGTTATTTTTTAAATTTTTACATGAACTTCTTTATTTGGCACTGGCTGAAGAACTTAATGACATTTCGCAACAAAGTATCAAGTATCATAACATCTTTATAGTGACTACAGATGGAGCTACTTTGAATGTTGACTGTGTTAAGGAGCTTGACGGTGTATTGGTAAATGTTGTATATGTGATTTCTCATTTGTTTTATGATATAATTTATTTTTTCTATACTTATTTGATTTAAGTAACTTAAAACTCTTTTGTATAATGTTTAATAGGTGACGCGTTATCAGAATACATCAATATCTCTGAATTTGACTTTTTGTGGGTTGACACATTATTGCTTATCAGCATCCAATTAAGCAATAATTACTCTGCTTGAGCGTGCTACTACAGCACAATAGCTTTACAGAATAGCTATTGTTCAGTTAGATGCAACAAGGAGTATAATATCTATTGTTATTTGTTATCAAACTATACTTAAACGGTTACAGTTTTGTAATCTAACATGTTAATAGTATAAAACAGACGAAGATTTAGCATCTGTTTTGTTTGGAAATCCAGGTAATATCCATAACTTTTAAATTGTAAGTAGTAATATTTAAAGAAAGGCCATGATCTAAGTTAATTGGGTACTATATATGCGGTACTTATATAGAATAACGTATTATATTTTCTATATACATTTCTATGTTTTTATATACAAACAATAAGTAACTTACTCTGAACAACAACGTTTCCGCAAGTCTGCAACCCGCATACATAATATTTAGTATCGCTCCCGCCATTATAACAGATTCTATAGTCCAGAGTATATTCGCTAAAGAACACCAGTAGCTGCTAGAAAAAATGAATCGTAGGTCACTGGAGGTCATTAAAATGAAAAAATATTATTATTATATTAGAAATGATAGATGAATAAAACTAGTTTTACGGATTTTATCGTGATTAATTTAACTTATTTTAATTCCCGACGTTTTTGGTGCTTTACCACACAGCTATCACGGATGGACTGAGATGCTGACGTCCAATAGTTGCTGTCGTGACTTCAACTTTTTTACGTGGTAGAACTATGCTGCAGCTTTATTAATAGTATAGTTGTAGCACGAATGGGTGAGCTCCACCGGGGTAGGACCACGCTCTCACAGTTTACCAGCGTAAAATAGCAGCTTAATGCTGCTGTGTTTCGTATGGTGAGTGTAGAGAACCGGAGACCAATTTTACTGGAAATGAGGCATTCTATCTTAGTCCTCACGGCTGACAACGCATCTACATTTTAATTCGCAAACGAAGATAGATGTAGATATCTATGGGCCACAGTAATCACTTACCATCAGGTGGACTGTGTGCTCGTTTGTCACACTTATTCTATAAAAAAAAACTGCAAACGGTCAGTTTTTATATTGGCGATGCATTTCGTTTTAGGCTGTTATTAAACGTTAATCAAGGAGTACGGACTTTTTGGACATTTCTTTTAAAGAACCTTTTAAAGAATATTAGAGTAGAGAGTGTTGATACTGGTATGTTATTTTTTTATAAAAGTAAAGTCAAACATTTCGAATAACAAAAGTTTAGAATAAAGTAACGTTTAAGAGTCTTGATGGGACACTGACTAGTTTTAAACATTGTTTCATTCATTCATAACGACATAACAGTAATGAGTTATTATTTATACATGCTGATCTTTTGCATTTTTGGCATCGATAACACTGCAGACGCCATAAAAATAAGAGAAGTAATATTTGTGTTTCCATTTCGCCATCCATTTGTAAGTATTTAGCTACAGGGCTATTTGCGCGGCTACAACTGAGCGCATTTAGTGAGTGAAACTAGCAACTCATTTTTTGGTAAATGTATAATTATTTAGTACACGATTCCCTATAATACGAGCACTACCGACTTGCTTTCGTATAAATTTAATGCGTATGTAAGAGCATTATAATGAATAAAGGATATTATAAATTAAATAACTATTCAAAAGATAAATATGAGATAATAAATTCCCTTAAACTTTTTTCTAATTATGTATATACTTAAGTTTAAATTGTAATTATTGGGAGAAAAATAGTCTACTTGTGATTTTCTTGCCGTTTCCTCTCACAAGGATTCCCCGCAGTTGGGTTTGTTCAGGCGATGGCATAGCTTTTGATTTAATAAATTAAAAAATTTGACATTGAGTCAAAACCCACTGCAGATAACAGTGTTTAGTTAAATATACCAATTGCGCGTGTGCAGTCTGATATCAGCCGAATACTGCATGTGCTATTATGTATTCTGTGTACACATATAGAAGTATATATATATATATATATATATATATATATATAAATATATATATATATATATATATATATATATATATACTTCTTAATTCTATATATAAATAAATGGTAGAGACACACTGCAGCTATATTATAGTTGAAGCGCGAAGGGGTCAACTCGATCGAGAGAAGAATCATGCTCTTACAGATTACCAGCGTTTCGTATGGTGAGTGTAATCCTCCTCAGGAGTAACAACGCATGTGAATTTTGGTTCTTAATCGAGGGTAGATACCATATAAATAATTAATAAACTATAAAAAACCAATCGTAAGAAAATTAATGAACTTTCTATTTTTTTATAGGATAAAGTAAGTGTTTACTGTGGCCCATAGACGTCTACATCTATCCCCGTTTGCTAATCAAAATGCAGATGCGTTGTTAGCCGTGAGGTCTAAGATGGAATGCCTCTTTTCCAGTAAAGAGGGTCTTGGTCCTTCCCTGGTCAAGAGGACCCATTCAAGCTACAACTAGACAGTTAATATAGCTGCAGCTCTACTTCGTACACTTGTTATTTAAAATATTGTGAGCTCAGGGACAATATTTACTTTATCTACATGCGTGTTTATGTTAAATTAATCCTCTAGTATCGCATGTTCCACTTAAGTCAACTTCCGATTTAACTCAGTCAAGCTTGTTAAATAACTCACAAAGTAAATGCCGCAGTAGAGTTCAGACTTAGAGACTCGTTTAAAATATTCTATATTTTATACGCTTTTGTTTCATAATGATATAAGAAAGTTAATAGTTACGTTTAAATTAATAAGAATGTTTAAAAATAAATTGCGTCTCAGTTTTATCGATTAAAATCTTTTATTTTTAATGTTTTATATAATAATATTAAAAAAAATCCGCTGAAATGTGATTGTTTTGTATGACTCTCGTGGACAAGCGACGGTGGAAAGGAAAACCCTTGAAGTAACAATTTTGGAACTGTACAGTAGAGCCGATCAAAGTTTTTATTTTCCGAAAAAAAAATATAAAAAATTAAAATTGAATAAAACTATTTTTACGGATTTTATCGCGTTTAATTTACTTATTTTATATTCCCGACGTTTCGGTTGCTTTCCAGCAACCGTGGTCACGGGGGACTCTAAAATCCGTAAAAATAGTTTTATTCAATGTGTAGTGTTCGCGTAAATATAAGAAAAAAAAATTAAAATGTAAAGTTAGAGCGACAGGATAAAAAACTGTTTCTTTATTTTTTATTTACTGTCTACTATTAAACTTAGAAAAATATGCGAGCATGATGAAAAGTTTTGTGCATGGCTTAATTATTTTTTGGCAAATATAGTGGAAGGAAAAACACATTAAATGCAAATTCAGTATTTTGACAAACGCTAGGAAAAACACATTAAGCGACAAGCTATGCATGATATAACTAGGAGGAAAAACAACTGATGCGTATCGAGCATAAGATACATGGTACTGGAAAACCAGTAAACTAACAATACCTTAATATGCTATCCTTGGTTTTGTTGGCAGGTATAGTTTTGCCCTTGAGATCATCTTTTGAGCTTCCGTGGGACGCATTTGTCAGTGTCTACTAGACATAAGTTTGTGTGTCATCTAAGGTATTCAATAAAAACTGTTGGCATACTTTTCGCCTGTCTTCATGACGATTTATGTAATATTCAAACGAATAGGTCTGTTGTCCGCTATCTCTATTGCGTTTTCTCTTAATAAATATTTTATATAGGATAGGGTGACAAACGAGCACACAGTCTACCTGATGGTAAGTGGTTGCTGTGGCCCATAGACATCTACATCTATCCTCGTTTTCGAATCAATCCCTTAACATCCGTTCTTAGAGTCATATAAACAAGCTAATTTCGTTGTCTTTCACTTATTAAGCTCGAAAAGTGTTTAAATAAAGATAAACTTCTTTCATCAGGTATGAATTGACAGTCATTTTTATATTTATTGCGGTACACGGGTTCGGTTTAATTTCTCTCCGTTTGCGTATAGATCCTTTAGATTTTACATACTCTTCTCCTTTTTGTTTAGCCTCCTTTGTTTTCTTCTTGGTATCTGGCGGCACGGCAGTGCCCCCGCCAAGTCGAGCAAAAAAGCGGCACGGCCATACCATCCTTTTCTCGAAGCAATTCAGGACATTTTAAACCACCTATAACTTCGTTGTTAATAATATCACCAAAAGATCTTACAACAAAAGAAATAAACAACAGAGTACAGCTAGCATGGAAAAGATATTGGTCACTAAAAGAAATTTTCAAAAACCCACAAATACCACTGAAAGCTAAGAAAAAAATTTTTGATTCATGTATTTTACCCATCATGACATATGGATGTCAGTCATGGAGTTTAACGAAACATAACCTGCGCTAACTAGAGACCTGTCAACACAGCATGGAGAGGAGCATGCTCAACATCAAGTTAAAAGACAAAATAAAACTAGAAACATTACGAAATCAAACTAAAATAAATGATGTAACACACTGTGTAAGAAAACTAAAATGGAAGTGGGCAGGTCATATGATGAGGAATAATAAAGAAAAATGGGCTAAGAACGTTACCGAGTGGTGTCCAAGACAAAACAAACGAAAGAAAGGGAGGCAGCGTCTTAGATGGGAGGATGATATTCGAAAAATTGCTGGAGTTACTTGGAGGAGAATTACCCAGGATCGAAAAGCGTGGCAAGCTCTAGGGGAGGCCTTTCCGGATACGCAAGACAATCACAAAACCGGTGTCTAATAATTAATGTATATATTTAAGTTTAATTAAGTTAATATCACCTCATATATTTTTTTTTCTTTTATTACTTAGTGTTTTCATACGCATATTTTGTAAGATTGTTAAATAAAGTCTATTATTATTATTATTATTATTATTATAACTTCGTTGTGAAATAAACTAGAAACCTAAATTTTCAGCAACCAAGCAAACATTGTATGAGCACGGTATATTTCAAATTTCATTCAATTTGAACTAGTAGTTTATGAATTATAGCTAGGCAAAGTTTCTTAATTTTGTCACGCACTGACTGACCGATCATCAAAACTCTAAGGTACTTCTAGCAGACGTAGAAGCTTCAAATTTAGAATACGATTATTGTTTACTGTACAAATCAAGGAAAAATTAAAATATTTTGTAATTTACGTCCAGTTTTCTAGATACACCAACTGCATAAATAACTTTGTAATCCTATATATATATATATATATATAGGATTACAAAGTTACATTTGCAAGCAATGAATCAGTGTACCTGTATATGTATAATATAATGTAATAATAAATGCAGATAGGTACCTAGATATAATTATGTTCAAAGGTAATCTTGTAAAATGGTCAACGGAATGAAAAAACAAGAATGGGACATGTCTTATGAAGTTGTACGAAAATCCCGCAAAGTATTAAGTAGACTAAATTACCCGAAAATCCTTAGTTGGTATTCAAGAAGTAGATGGTACCGGAAAGGAAAACAAGTAGGACTATCTACAAAAAGAAATGAGATGCATATCATAAAAGATTTTTAATATTTATATGGTCACTATAAGATGTTCTTAGGTTAGCTAATTACGTAATAACTTGAGACAGAAGAACCCTTACGTAGGGACGGAATAAATTAACCGACTTGGTATTACATGGATCTCACAACTTTATACGGTAGAAGAACTGAGTTGCGAGACTTGTTTTTTTACAAGTTATGTTTTTGATGGCATTTTGTCTTTTATTTCTGTATCCTTTTTCTCCGACTATTTGTATGTCATCATTTGTCTCTGAGAATTTGCTAACATTTTTCTTAGAAAGTTTCTTTTTTTTTTAGTTTTTTTCTTGTTTGTGGCCTTTTCAGATTTGTCTGAATCACTGCTGCCTTGCCATGAACTTCAATCACCGTCAGTAATAAAAAGGATCTTCATTGTATCTGACAAATTCACAGTTTTCGAATGATGGTTTGAGTCGTCGTCGTGTATAGCAACATTTGATGTCATGTTTGTAAGAATGATATTGTCGCACAACTCCTCAGCTGAAATAAAAAAAAAGCCGGTAGGATTTGAACCCATTGTGAAGCCTAATAATAAAACAAACATCAATCACTTGCACGAAAATTCAGAGCATTTGGGTGTGGAAGCTCAGCCGTTAGAGAAATACCTACCTATTTAGTAGGTGCCTAACTAATAATCATAAAATGAAAACAGACAAATAAGAGAGAACTAATTCGTGTGAAAATGTGTTGACAATGTGATCGGTAAAACACTGCGATGAGTATACGGAATTATAGTAGGTAAGTATGTACACACAGTAGCTTTATGTGTCGTCTTATTTATGTACTGTTGGGATAGGCCCACCCAACGCAAAGCGTGTGAGCAGCAAAAGCAGAACGCGTGACACCGAGCAGCTCGCGCGACGGCGTGCCTGTTTCATAGGATTTCCTGTATTACAATACAAACTACTCAATGGTACCCAACTGCCGCTGCACGCACATATCGCATTATATGGGATCAAGTTGGTCGAATAAATAACCTATGTACTTAATATGTAAGTATGTACCTACCCATGCATAAATAAATAAAAAAGTAAATTTTTTCATGTACCTGAGTCCATTTCCGATAACTTATTGCGCACTTGAACAAGGACACTTGAAGATAAGTTATGTTCTGCATTCTCAATACTTTGCACTATAGTTGCATCTTATGAATTTTTTATTTCCAGATTGACATTCCGGTGGTTTTTAAAATATAAATTTACGTTTGACATGCTTGGGGTGTTCGTCCATTTCCAATATTTTCTTTTTAAAATACATCTTCCGCTCCATTGTGACACTATAATATAAAACAACAGAAAAGTATGAGGGTAATAATAAGACTACAAAAGAAAAGAGATAGGGGCACATCTTCCCAACTTAGACAGACCATGAAGCTCTCAAAATAACAGAATCACATTATCACTAGCTATGTATTATTATTTGATCGCGGTATCAATATATAGTATGATAGGTACTCATTAAGAATGTGACAAGTTTCTACCAGATTGTTAATAAGGTAATCACTTCGTTATAAAGAAACATTACTTTTGGATTTCGATTTACTTTTTTTTGAAAATTGTTATTGTTCCCATTAATGCAAAACGCCTGCAGAGATTTAGATGTAACATGGTAAAATATCTTCCAACGGTTTCTTACAAGATAATTTAAAATTAAAAATTTTGTACAGCCGACTTCAATATAAGCGATTTCAATATAAGTTATTTAAGAATAACTCAATTATCATTGGTCTGACCTCAACCAAGTTCAAACGGGACCACACGAGAACTATCAGCTTTCATATAAAAAAAGAATCATCGAAATCGGTTCCCCCAGTACAAAGTTATGAGGTAACACACAAAAAAATAAACATACAGTCGAATTCTGTACCAGACTTCATAACAGCAGATGAACATTATATGAAATATAATCTTTCCGATACTTTTAGACAATATGTCAAAAATTATTCTAAAATGTTTAAAAGAGTGTACTCCACAGCCAAACCTTAGACTTAGCATCAAAATTAAGACTACTAAAATAAAAATAAAATGACGTGAAGGAATAAATGAATGAAATTAATCTTAGTGGGCGTAGACAATACGTGGATTTTGGAGGTTATGAATCGCAACCGTACTGTATTTATTCTGGAGTGAGTTTAGGGAGCAATCTCAGTCCTTTATCATTTATGTTAAGGTCTTAACCGTGGTTGAAATGCCTAAATCTTGGATATGTATGTAAAAAAATCTCAATTACTTTTCATTTAATCCACAAAAAAAATACAGGGTAACAGAAGAGGATTTAGTAAATGTTTATAATTGAACAAAATTTTATTTTTGTCAACCCATTATTAGAAAAAAAATCCCAAAGAGTTAAGAGAGAAAGAGAAAAACTAAAAAAAAGGTCTTAAAATTATTAATATTTTTAATGAACTTTTATTTTTATTCCCCGTTTTATAAGAGAATATATCATTTTTCCCTAAAATTAAATATATATTTACGAGAGCGCGCATGCTCCGTCGCCCTATCGCAGTCCGTTTTCGGACATCGTCCAGGGTGGATCGCGCGTCGGTGTTGGAGCGACTTCGTTCAAATATATATTAGTTTTTTAAAAGTTTATACTCAATTATAAATATTTTTATGACTAGAAATACTTAATTTAGTTAATATCTGTACACTGGTAACTGTAAATCTTATTTTCTAAATAAATTCATTTTTAAAGTGCCCAAAGAAGAAGAAATTTTCGCGGCGACGTTGATTAGTGAAATTGAAAAGTGCATTTTTATGTAATTAAGATGTGAAACGACGAACATGCTCTCGTTACTTAGATTTCAATAATTTTTAATACTTATGTAATTTTATTGTTGCATATTTTTATTAATTAGTTGATACTGAATTTTATAATTATGTAATACAATAAAACGCTGTTTTTATGAGTATGACTTTATAAAATATTATTGGGGAAATATTTTTTTTTATAGAAGAGGGGGCAAACGAGCATGCGGCTCACTTGATGGTAAGTGACTACCGCCGCCCATGAACAACTGCAACACCGTTGCCGGCCTTTTAGAAAGGTGTAAGCTCTTTTCTTGAAGGTTCCTAAGTCGTATCGGTCCGGAAAATTCGCTGGTGGTAATTGATTCCACAAGGAAGTTGTGCGAGGGAGAAAACTTCTTCTAAATCGCACAGTGCAGGACCGCCAATCATCCAGATGGTATGGATGGTAACGCAAGTTTTGTCGCGATGTGCGATGGTGAAATTGAGCGGCTGGAATTAGTCCGAACAATTCCTTAGAGCACTCCCCGTGATAGATGCGATAAAATACGCAAAGAGATGCCACATCTCTACGCAGTGCCAGTGTATCGAGCTGTAAAGATACAGATACTTACATTAAGGTACACTGTTATCAAATTAAATCAAACAATTCAAATAAATAAAAAAATGGAGCTTCCCTAAGTATAAATAACTATATAAAGACATCCTTGGGTTTATAGTTTTTTTTTAATGTTAGATGAACTATTATCTAAAAAATGTAAACATGGAGAGGGGTTTCTCTACGTGATAAAGTTATAAATGAAGATATTCGCAGTAGAACCAAAGTAACTGACATAGCCCAACGGAATATTAAAGTGAAATGGCAATGCGCTGGCTATATAACTTGGAAAACCGATAAAAATAGGAAGAAAGGTTCTCGAGTGGCAACCTCGTACAGGTAAGCGAAGTAGTACACAACCTTTATTCCTCTTCATGTATTTTCATACGCTTTTCTTCACACACACACACACACACACACACACACACACACACACACACACACACACACACACACACACACACACACACACTAACACAACACACACACACACACACACACACACTCACACACACACTCACACACTCACACACACACTCACACACACACATTTGTCGTAAATAATACTTACCTAGTACTATTAGGTAAGAGTGAATAGGTTTTTGTTAAGTCAGTGCAATTTACCATCTTAGGCTACATAACCACTAACCGATGGGATTGTAGTTGCTTTACTGCTTGCTGGGTAAAAATAGTAAAAAAAAATTTACCCTGTGAAATTTTGCATTTAGATATAATTTTTCTAACCAACCATAATAAAAAATAAATATGATGAGAATATGTATATAAGTATAAAGTTTGCCTCACACGGGACAGTAATAAAATCATATTATATCTTCCATAAAAACATTTAAAATCTCTGAATCCCGAGGTATGGCCATATTAAGAGGCTGAATAGAGCCACATTTATATGCTAGGGGATCGTTTTGTAATTTCACGTCGTTATCGAAAAAAAATTGTACGTATTTCAGATGGCGGTTTGCAAAACACGATTCCACAAAAATTTACTCAATAGAAAATAATTGCAAAGTTGCTTCTGAAAATACTTAAATTTTCAACGTCAATTGTTCCTTACGTGGCAGAGCCATGTTGGCTCGACCGGGGAAGGGCCACGCTCTCACAGAATACCATGTAAAATAGCAGTTTAACCCTGCTGTGTTTCGTATGGTGTAGAGAACCGGAGAACCTTTTTACTGGAAACCAGGCATTTTATCTTAGTCCTCACGGGTGACGACGCATCTACATTTTGATACGTAATCGAGAATAGATGTAGATGTCTATGGGCCGTAGCAACCACTTACCATCATGTGGACTGTGTGCTCGTTTGTCACCCTCATTCTATTAAAAAAAAAAAACTTTCTGAGATTTCAGTAAAATAATGTTAAGTATTGTAAGCACTCGTACAATTATGTGTCTTATGTTAATAAAGCTATTGGGATATTTTGATTTTTAATAAAGTGATTTTACTTTATAGCTTAAATAATTTATTTACCCTTCTATATCAAGAACCGTGTTTTTCTGTCACTCCTATTGAATTTGACAGTGCTTGCTGAAATTTAGCATCTTTAGATGGTTCAGAATCGCGCGCTGATCCAGCTGTTAGATATTGCAAAAATAATCGAAAATATTTATTTTTACTTTCATGCCGAAGACTTCCTTGTTTTATTTTATTACGGTTAAATAATATTTATTACGTTATAAAGGAAGTGTTTTTTACAAATGTTTTCATTATTTTCTTATTCTATTGTTTACAGTTATTATCACGTCTTAGTTTTACACCAAGAATAACATTAGAAATTCTTGATGGGATGCGATGTAACGCGCATACTTTATGTTCATCAAGAACTATAATATATATATTTGTTTTTTTTTTTTTACCAGTAGAGTTTCAACACAATCTTAAAAAAGTTAAATAAATTAAAAAATGCCGATAATTATATAATTTCAAGTAAGTGTTTTACATTTCAAGATCAGTTATAAAGAGCCAAATTTCTTATTTTCATTTTGATTAATTTAATTCGAGACTAAAATAAAAGTAAAAGGGCTTTTATCTGCAATAATAATTTTTATCAAAAATAACATAGACTTATAGAAGTCATATACACGGTCAATCATACTGAAGATTATTAATTGTACTACAAAATATTTAAAAGACTATTTCCAGTATAATGACCCGAATATCATCATTATTGTTTGACTGGCACACTTAAAAGTTTTATCAGATGGCTTAATGATTGACTATTATATTATGATAGGGTCATGCTTTTCTATAAAAAGCTTCAAGAAATTTTAAATCACGGACCTATTGGTTTGTTTTACGTTTCACTTAATTAGTGAAAAACAAGATGGACTGATCTAAAAGTTTACTTTATTGTGTAAAAAGTGCTATTTAGTATTTTATGCAAATGATAATTAAAGTTTCTATGTAAATAAGTGCAACATGGCGGGTATTATATTCAATGGTAGCGGCCATCCATATTTGCAAAGCCAGCAAAGCCAGAAACTGACAAATTATTGCTCAAGGCACTATAAACAAAGCAGCTGATAAAAATATTACACTCATAACTGTTAACAAAAACTGTTTCTGCAAATGGTCTTATAGACAATAATAACTATTCCGCCGTGTTAGGTTCAGGAGCTATTATTAGAAGGAGAATATGTAAAATTTTGTTTTAGAGATGCGCAATCAATATTGTTTTGTCTGCAATTGAGCATAAAATAAAAAACAACTTCAGCCAAACAGCATAACTGGCATTATAATCAGGCCCATCAAGTGGTATGGAAAAAAATAATTTTACCAGGTTTCGAAAAATCAATCAAAATTCAAAAAACATAAATATTAAGTATATATGTATGTTTATACATACATAATAATAATTTATGGCCGCTTAGTAACTGATTGTGACTCATTATAACATTCTACAGTCACGCCGAAACTAAGAGGAGAGAATCGCTGAAGAAAAGGTAATAATTTATTGCGGAAATTTTGTGATAAAATTAAAAAAATTACAAACTTATCCAAGTTAATCTAACTAAGTCTAACTTATCCTTATGCGTTACAAAAAAAAAACAAATAATAAAATAGCGAGATGGCGTAATTTTTTAAGAAGATATAACAAAAAAAATTCAAAAAAGTTCAGTATTTAATTGATTATATACCGCTGACACTTAATCACGTTTTCGAAACTACGCCACACGGGTAGGTAGAGACTATGGACTTCCATTTGGCACGATCCTGAAACACCTCTCTCGCTTCCTCCATATCCACATACCTACGCATACACGCTCGTCGGTTAAAGGTAATCTTGATTTGGCCCATTTTAAATATATCGCCAATTTGGTCGATAAACTTTCACAAAAATTTACTTCGCAAATATCCGCGAAGTAAATTTTTGTAAAAGCTTTTATATAATGGATTTCCGCAAAGTAACGCCTGATTCTATTAATTACGATAAACTTTCGCCTAGGGCGTCCCGTCCCGACTCTGCCGTTCACTTCTGCAACATAAATTTGCTTTGTCACTCTTTCCTCATTCATTCTTTCTACATGACCAAACCATTGAAGCATTCCTTTCTTAATGCTGGTTACAACATCATCTTGCAAACCACACTCTTCTCTTATCAAACAATTTGTAATGGTGTACACAAGATAATTAAGAACAGACAAAATCTTCTTTTCAAATTTCCGCCGAGTTGTAAGTAGAAGGCCAAATAGGTCATGTGTCAATTTTAATTAAATATATTTTATATGAAGTGATCTTGACTACGTTTCATCAATTAACCATTGGTAAAAATTAAAACAGGAATTTTACAATTGTGTTTACATGAAACATTATTAGTTGAACCTTGCAGCTTGTCCATTATTTTTATTATAAATACCTATAAATGTATATATTATTAATAAATAATTCCCATAATATTTTGTATTATTTTTATTTTTCCTATCTGCAATATTCTACGCTCTATAGAAAATGTGGCGTATGACATGACTGCCAATCTCTCGAACTTTTTATCTAGGTACAAAGATGTTTTACGTTTTCTTCGCCTCCACATGATATTTTGTCAGCATAAGATACCCTTCTGTATCTGACACGAATATGAATATTGCTACAAAGTAAAGTACAAGTCCCTCTACTGGGCACAGGACTCTTTATATTTCTGAAAGGGTTTTAGGGCAAGAATATGACCGCCGCGCTGCCCCAATGCGTGTTGACAAAAATCGCATTTACAAATTTCATTTGTGCTGCTGGGGATCAAACCCGAGAAAAATTTACAGCGAACGCTTTGACCCAGATCTACTAATACGACACAAATAAATACGATTTAACATATATAATAAAAAAAACTCTTACGTACTTGAAATTTAAACACTTGATAGCTTGTGACGCCTACCGGACAAAGCTACAGCACAATGTAATTGAAGGTGCGTAACCGCGACATAATTCTCAGTAATGCGCAAGCATAACAGGCAGTATGTCACTTATATAATTGTCATCTCTGCAGTCCATTAATCTTGCAATTTCTATAAGTAATACAGAACGTAGTTGCTAGACGGTGTTGACGTCGGCTAAATTTTCTGCGATCGCCGTTTCTTCAAGGTCATTCAGGCTAGTTAAAGCCTTAATGGTTAATGATCTTCCTACGGTTATTAAGGAGGTACAGTGTTTGCTATTAGCTGACGATCTTAAAATTTATTTGAAAGTAAACAATGCTTCTGACCGTCAAAGTTTACAAAGGGACATTGACAGAGTGGCACGGTGGGGTTAGAAAAAAAATTGAGCTTAAATGTGAATAAATGTTGTGTCATGAGTTATGGTCGTGCAGAAGCTCCTTATAATTATGCTTATCAATTAAACGGCCTCGTAATCCCTCGAGTTACACATATTAGAGAGTTAGGCATCGAGATGGTCCCGGAACTTAATTTTCGTAATCATATTTTAAATATTTGTAAAAAAGCTTTTAGGAATCTCGGTTTTATCTTAAGGCAGTGCACGGATTTTTAAAATATACTTCCTACTAGCATTTTATATAATGCTGTCATAAGAAGTCAACTTGAAACGAATGCCATTATTTGAAATCCACATGAAAGCAAATATAGTGTCATGATCGAAAAAGTTCAAAATAAACTTGCACGATTTTTATATTTCAAGCAGTACGGAATCTATCCTAGTTTTCCACTGATGTATCCGAGTCTATTTGTACTGGGTATGGTCGGTTACAGCCGCCTGAGTTTGAGGAGAGACATCGCGCTTATTAAAAATGTGTGGAACATAATTACGTAGATGGATACATCACCTAGATGTGCTCGCTGCGCTAAAGCGATTAATTAATTTATAAAATTTAAAGTTTAATTTAATTTAATTAAAAAAATTAATTAATTACCTGATAATTACGTGTGTTCTCGTCGCCGAGCCCCGTTACTGCACGTGCCCGCTGCTAGGACGAAGTTGCTTCAGAATGCACCATTGACACGTGCCATATACTACGTTAATATCATTTCACAGGATATTGACATATTTACATTAAGTCAGACGAGGTTCACAATTGCAGCATACAAATTCGTTGAAAGTTGTAATTTTTTTAATTAGTATTCTATTTTATAATCGTGTTAATATTATTATTCATTACTTTATAGTTATTATTTATAAGTCAGTAGTTTTCTTATATCAAGGTTAGTTATAGCATCGCATTGGTTAATATAACTGTAATGATGTTATAATTATGAAATAAATAAATAAATAATTATGAATTATGAACAGAACCACTCTATTCACCCCTTCACAGGAATTCGTCACCAGGATAGAACAATGCACGTGGAATTTTAAAGAGTGAGCCTTGTACGTGCTTGATTATCATTTATTCGCTCTTGGGTATTGTTCACAAAACCTTGTTTTCTGTGAGTACGCAAAAATATGAGTTTGCATATTCAACTTATCTCAAGAGGACAGTTCGGCTGGATAAAGAACATTTTTTTTTCATATTCAGGGACCGAGAAGATTTTTTTAGATTTGCATTAATTATTCTACTATTTTAAAATAAAGCGTGCATATTATTAGCGTGTTATAATTTATATATTTAAGTATAAATGACATATATTACATTATCTTACATATCGCGGATGCAATGAATAAAAACATTTAATCAATAATTTGGCTAAGCAGATATAAAAGTGGTAGAGTAACGTTGTAGCATATTCAGCAGGAAATTTCGATGTAATCAAAGGCTTTGTCATAGTCCACATTCGCAAGACAAAATGGAAGATTGTCACGAGATTCTCAGTATAATGTACAATTATCTGAAGAATGTATGTAGCCTTTCTGGAAACCGGCTTCAGGAGGTTGGAAGTTGTTAAGTCTGCAAGCGGGATGATTCGTAATGATTCTCGGAAACAGCACGTAGAAATATGTAGAGAGTTGTTGCCTTTCTTGAAAAATAAGACCACTGCAATTATGTTACACATCTTGAGAGTAGTGCCACCATGGAAGAGGAGATTAAAAAGCTTTTCAGGACTCTAAGTATTGGTTTTCCCACTCGCTTTCAGATTTGTATTTGTTGTTTGTATAAATTGTGGTTTTGAATTAATTCACTTCTTTAAAATTATTATTAATATTGACAGATTTATGTATACAACGCCGGAAGGAAGTGTTGTGCGGTAACAGCAGTTGAAACTGTTGCCGTGATCGAAATATAGTTGTTATTGAGTTCCATGCATTTGATTATAATAAATTATCATGACTTTGATAACTAGTAATTTAAAAATTTATATATATTTATATTTATTAGAATTAAATGACTAGTTATAATATTATAACTATTTACTGTGTTTATATATCAATAATATAGTAGCTCATATTCATATTTTTCTATACTGTATTGTTATTTATATTTTTCTTTTAATTGTTACCAAATATTAAATTACCGGCATGGACAGAACAACGTCTGTCGATCCAGCTAGATTCGAATAACGTTTTCCTTCCATCCATCCATTACAGCCTATAAAAGTCCACTGCTGAACATAGCCTATAATGTAAATGTTATAATAATATTACAAATTGCCAATATTTGCAGTGCCCTTGCAGGGTTTTTGTTTTAAGCTATTTTTATAACTAAGACCAAAATTATACAACAAGAATAGCAAATAAATTAAATTGAATTGGCCTCCCCCATAGATTGCCAAATAGGGGTGGGTTTGGCCATAACATGCTTGACAACAGCATTTTTTTATTATTTTCAGTTATTACCTGCTGCAATACCATGCTGCTGCCCATCTCCTGTTTCATTTCCTCTGTTGCATTTTACGACACACATGGTATGGAGTAGTGGATATTCTCACACCGCCACTACACGATTTTTAAAGTTTTACTGTAGACTTATAATTACGGAAGCAAATTTCGAACCGCCTTTACATCTATATCTGCTAATTAACTAAACATTTTTTGTGTAAGTGGTTGCTGTGGCCCATAGACATCTACATCTATCCTCGTTTTCAAATAAAATGCAGATGCGTTGTCACCCGTGATGACTAATATGGAATGCCTCTTTTCCAGTAAAAAGGGTCTCCGGTTCTCTGCACTCACCATACGAAACATAGCAGCATTAAGCTGCTAGTTACGCTGGTATTCTGTGAGAGCGTGGTCCTTCCCCGGTCAAGCCGACCCATTCGTGCTACAACTGTACTATTGATATAGCTGTAGCATGGTTCTTCCACGTATTTGACAAAACATTTGACAAAAACGACATATATTGTTAGAATATAGCGTATGTATGAATGATGTTCACATTCCAAATATAAACTGAAAACATTTGTACTCGTAACATAACACAGTTATGAAAACATTTGTAACGTAACAGAGTTAGCTCAAGGTCGCTCAGCGAGCTATGGAGAGGGCTATGCTCGGAGTTTCTCTGCGTGATAAACTTAGGAATGAGGATATCCGCAGTAGAACCAGAGTAACCGACATAGCCCAACGGATTAGTAAGCTGAAGTGGCAGTGGGCCGGCCATATAGCTCGAAGAACCGACAACCGATGGGGAAGAAAGGTTCTCGAGTGGCAGCCTCGTACCGGTAGGCGAAGTGTAGGGCGTCCCCCCACGAGATGGAGTGACGACCTGGTAAGACATGCAGGAAGTCGATGGATGCAGGTGGCTCAGGACCGTGCTTTGTGGCATTCTTTGGGGGAGGCCTATGTTCAGCAGTGGACTTGTGAAGGGCTGTAATGATGATGATGATGATGATGATGATGAAGAGTTATGTGCACAGCTATTTTATTTTTACGAATTTATAACTCGCTAAATACACTTAAACATGGAACTGTAGCTACAGTTGATGGATGTAGATAAAAAGTGATATGAGCATGTACTGTGGCGGTATGAACACGATTTAATTAGCAAATATAAAAACATTATCCACTGAAAGTAGCAAATACGATATTTTACCATAAATAGGGATATAATAAGAGAGTTTTAAATTATGAAATTATTCTTGTTTTTAAATCGTTTCACTTATATGTTATTTACAAAAAGAAATTGATCCATACCCAGAACAAATATTTGTAAGCCCTACAATTATTTATTCCGTGAAGAATTTTAACCCGTTTTCTGCGCGCTTTGTCGCGCATTTTGTACGCGTTTCGCCATGGAGTCGATAAGCATTCAAGGTGAGAGAGAAAATCTAGCTTGTACTTTTTATGCAGCCTGTGAAAATTTAAAAATGATTGGCAGAGGAATTGTACAAAAGCTAACAGTAATAATCCACTTTGTTCAAAGATATGCTAACTTGAGACACTCGACTTAAAGTTCATAGTATACGAACAACTCAAGTTTTAACACGTGTTAGCAAATTTAACAGAAACTCTGAAGTAAATAATTGTGAGGAAACTCCAAAGCGTGTTAAACCACATTTGTAGATCGTTATGAATATTCTCTGCTTCAATGCTATTTGAGAGACATGTCAACTAAATTTAAGACAATATTACGCTTGTATAAACCAGTTTTTACAGCTTAACTTTGGCTTTTAAACGAGTATCGAGCTAATATTACATATTTTGTTTTTAGTATTTTTATTGATACAAATATGCTACACCACTTTACAACGCGATTTATTTAGATAATACTGAACGAAGGAAACTAACTTACAATATTTGGAATGTTTTATTAAAAGAGTTTTTTTTTAGCTTAAGGAGGTACATACTGAGATTTTTAAGTATTACGACATATAATTTAGTATCCATCACAGCCTATAAAAGTCCAATGCTCAATGTTCACATAGGCCTTCCCCAAATACCTCCTCTTAGCATTTTGCTATTGATGCCTTTTGACAACTTTGAGCTGTTATTAAGCCGATGCTGCTGCCCATCTCCTGTTCCACTTTACATCCGACGACTCTTACGACACCCGCGGGACGATATGGGGTAGAAGATGTTCTTACACCGTCACGAAACTGTTTATACTTTAGTACGCTGAAATAAAAATATAAAGTCACAAAAATACATAATGCTGCTGTATTATGGTGAGCGTAGAAAACTGGATGCCAGTATTTACTCGTAAGAAAGCATTTTATTTTAGACCTTAAACTAAAACTATGCCATAAACTTACCGAGTGAACCGAGTGAAGTTAATTTTAAAAAGAAAGCTATTGTAAAAAAAAAAAGAAAAATATTAAAATAAATCATGAGAATATATTAATTTAATATATACGATATATTATATTATGTAATATAAATAGGTTTAACTAGACCTTTTGTTTTTAAGGCGTTATATCACTATCGTCACTATAAAAACAGCTTTTAGTAAGAAAATTTGTATATATAAAACAGCCCACGTCTCCTGCTGAACGTCATTAAAATTCACCTTAAGGATGATGTTGCTAATGCAAACAAGGTACCCCATTTTTGCAAGAGAATGTAAAACATGACAGAAAACGTGGGCATGAAAATTTACAAGCATAGCTTTACTTTAGTATGACTTCATGATATATTTTCTAAGCATTTTATCTTCCAGTGAAGTATCAATATATTTTAAAAGCACAATTTACAAAGTTGAAGGCTGATAATAATAATATGAAATGATGTATGATAAGTGCAAGACTATATTATAATAAAATATAGTCAAATATCATTTATAAAGGATTGCTAAATATAATGAGTATAATTTGTTGTTTAAATTATAAATTATGTTAAAGTAAGCAAACAAATAAAGAAACAAAAAAACAAAATCTTCAAAATTAAATAAGTATTTGTAGTAAAAATTTCCTTTAAAATTCCCCTTAAAATATTTATGATACCGAATTTTAATTTAGTGGGCTTAATTTCAGCATGTGGGTTAATCCTGAAATTAAGCGCCCCTAAATCGAAGTTCAGTTCTGTGTACTTAACATCTATAATTAAGCTATTATATTCTATCACTATGGTCAAATATCTGAAAGTCACCATAGAGATGGAGACAGAAAGTCGTTACTGACTACAAAAGAAAAAACAATATATAAAATACAACAAATTTAACAGGAAAAACAGCAAAAACTACGAAAACAAAAACAAAAGGAAATAAGGAAAACAAAAAATTTTAATAGTAGTAGGAATATGAACTTCTTATGCCAATATGTAAAGGAATTTAAACAAAGTTAGGAAAATATTAAAAGTTGCAAAGCTAAAAATGTTTTAGTAATAATTTCCCTGTAGATGCCTCTGGTTTAAATAATTACAACATAATACCTACAGTAAAAATTTTAATCTATTTAAATTAATTTAGTAAAATATATCTTTTTTTATCAATACATACGTTTTTTTTTATTTATTAAAGAAGCTTTCTTCGTTTAAATCATCATCGTCACCATTACCATTTTTAGTTTTTTGTTTATATAAAACTGAAGTGACAAACGAACTTACTGGTCACCTGATGGTAAGTGGCAGCTGAAGCCCATGGATACCCACAACCGATTTCAAACAATATAGAAATGCCATATTCCTTCTGACTAATTTGGAATGCCTCACAGACTATAATTATACTAGCCCTTTACGCACTTCATACAGGAACAGAGCAGTGCAGCTTCTGATGTTTAGCAGTGGAAATATATAACAGGGTGAGTGCTTCAACCTAAAATGATCTTTTTAAGAACGTGCTAGCTGGCATAATTTCTTTCATGGTGTCCAATGTATAATCATGTTTGGAAGAATAGAGTTGATACAGTCACATTGGTAATGTTTCTTTCCATTACCAGTCTGTAACATTCAAGTTCGAACCTTTTGCATTAACTTTCAGTAATTATTCGCTTGTACTTACATCTAATGAAAACGACCACTTTAAATTTCAATTATATTAAATTATTTATATTCTTTTATATTTCATAATATAAAAGGGCTTTTTTTGACGGTAGGAGTGGAATAAATTAGATGCTTTATTTACTGCTCTGTAAAAATTTTCGTTAAATATATAATATTAATAGTGCTGTATATAAAATTAATGTATTTGTGATATCCCAACTCCTGCCAGTTTAGTCTGATAACATAATTCAAAGTAACTAGTGAGCATATTGTTATCTTCGCACACAATAACCTAAAAGTTAAATGGAGTCCATTAAGAAATCTGTTGCGGACCTCACTGAGCACTTTAACTTGAGGATGGCTGAGTTCCAAAAGGACCTTAAGAGCGCAATTCCAGCTACGAGCCCTACTTCAAATATCAATCATCAGTTCAACACATTCCGTTCCTTTGTTCTAACTGCGCTTGAGAACTTGCAATTACAAGTAGAAATCTTGACCCGTCAGAATGATGATATGGAGATGAGATCTCGGAGAAAAATTTTGCTGGTGCATGGTGTAAATGAAGACAAGAAGGAGAACACAACCGCCTGTGCTGTGAAGGTATTATCCGACTACTTAAAAATCCCTGGTATCACATCAGACTCCATTAGCCGGTCCCACCGTCTGGGTCAAACGGGAACTGACAGACCCCGTGCGATCCTTGTGAAATTCCGCGACATTGCGATGAAAGACAAAGTATGGCTGGCAAAGAAGAATCTTAAAGGCACTGGAATCACCTTGTCGGAATTCCTCACACAAAGTCGACATGCTGTGTTCCAGGAGGCGCGTAAACGGTTCGGAGTTTCGAAGTGCTGGACGAAGGATGGCACCATATTGGTATTAGGTCCAGACCAGACACGGCACCGTGTCTGCTCCAGACTGGACCTGGATGTTATTCCGAGCTCCGAGTTGGTGGTGCAGGCCTCGTCTGCTGTGACAGTTGTTGCAAATGCGGTAAAAGATACCAGGTCTACTCAAATTAAGTCGAAAAGAGTTGCTAAGAAGTAAATTTTTCAATTATGTACTCTTGTGTATCTGTTTCGAATATGCCTATATGTCTATTGGGAATTTACAGTTGAGTTATTTTTTGTGTTTTATGTTATATGTAGCATAATCAATTAATATTTAACTTTAATTTACCGAATTCTTAATTTTTTTTTGTATTGTTTATGTATGCCATAACATGATTATCATAAGACATTTCGTTAACGTCATTTGTGTAATGTAATGATGTAATCGTGCAGTTACAACCACAGATTGTAAAGCAGAATTCTCAACCATAGAGTTTATAAATCACTATTCAAAACCTGTCTTTGTTATTGCTTATTGCGTTTCGTTTATGCAATGAAAATACTGTCTATGAATGAAAATGATACAATAAAAGCGCTATTAACGTAACGTTATTTATAACTAGTTTTTATAGCGTTATGCTTAATTTTGGTTATTTAATGTTATACATGCTTATTATGTTATTAATATACTACCAATAATACATTATTCTTAAAATTGGCTAAATGCTGTTTAAGTTTTCACTTTATCGTTTTTCGTCACGATTTGTTTATTTTTTGTTTTATCATTTTTTTGTTACTTTCTGTAAGTTGCTTTGAAACACACGATATATGTTTTTTTAACTAATGTAAATCTCTTCGAGACTGCTGGCGAGTTGGGGTTCCGTATATTTATTTTTCATACCTTTTGTTATTTAATAATTTATTATATATATTTTTAGTTTATTTTATAATGTCGTTCGATAATAGTGTTGTTAATGATAATTTTGGTGATTTTTGTCTTTGCCAAGTGATGTTACATCTAGTGAGTTTAGCTTTCACAGTACAATGTCTTCTATTCCGTTAAATGATGCCCTTTATTCGTACTTCTCAGATTCTCTGATGAATTTTAATGTGATTCACTTAAATGCACAAAGTGTTCCAGCCCACTATCCTGATATGCTTGCGTCTTTTGAGTCCCGTAACATTCACGCTATTCTTGTTTCCGAATCTTGGTTGAAGCCATGCTTACCATCCACTTCATACTCATTACCGGGATTTCATCTCATTCGCAACGACCGTATTGGTAAGGGGGGTGGAGGGGAGGCGATTTACCTTCGTTCTTACATTCCCTTTACTGTTGTAAGTTTGTCAACTCAGCCTCCTCCTTCTAATGCGGTCGAGCATTTATTTATTGAAGTTACTCCGTCTCATACGAAAATTCTTCTAGGCGTTTGTTAGAGTCCGTCTCTCCACATTGATTACTTCTCCTCATTTGAATGTTTATTAGAAAAATTGTCCCCGTCCTATAGTCACACCATAATTATGGGTGATTTTAATACATGTTTACTTAAAAGAGACAATCGGTGTAAGAAGCTACAATCCATTGTACAGGCGTGTAACTTACATATATTACCGCTTTCTGCTACACATAATCTTCCTGATTGTACCCCATCTTTACTTGACTTAATTATTGTTTCCTCGCCTGATTTTGTCCAGAAGCACGGCCAACATGAGGCTGATGTTTTTTCTTACCACGATCTCTTATTTCTTACATACAAAGTTCGTCCTCCTAAAGTAAAATCGAGAATCCTTCTGCAACGTAATTTTAGTGGAATGGACAAAGAACGTCTTATTGAAGATGCTCGCCTTTTGGATTGGACCGCTGTGGAAAATGCCACTACGGTCGATACAAAGGTTGAGTTGTTTAACTCTTTTCTCATACAACTATATGACGTTCATGCACCAGTAAAACCAATAAAGATGATGCACTCACCTGCGCCATGGCTGACCAATGACCTTAAACATCTTATTATCAAAAAAGGCTTCGCGAAAAGCAAACTCAAGGCTGAAAGATCTGACAAAAATCTGCGAAACTACAAAAAAGTTAGGAATCGCTGCAATACATTGTGTAGGGATGCACAACGACGCCACATTCTTAAATCAGTCGAAAACGGCGACACTGCCAAGGTTTGGAAATTTCTTCAATCACTTGGAGTTGGCAAAGCATCTTCTAGCTCATTTCAGCATAATTTTGATATTGAACTCCTTAACCAACATTCTAGTTCTTCTAGTACAATAGACAGCTCAGATAAAGAACGCACTCTGAGTATTCTTTCTTCAACGCCAACTTCTAATTTCCCACCGTTTAAGTTCACTCCTTTCACTGACTGTGATGTTAAAAAGAACATATTGTCCATCTCGTCTAAAGCCGTGGGTGATGATAGTGTTAGTCGTAACATGATCTTACCAATCCTTGAATTTGTTACTCCCGTTCTCACCCATATCCTGAATAAATCTATCTCCACGTCTAAATTTCCCGAAGCTTGGAAAAGCGCACAAGTAATTCCTTTCCCTAAGAAGGCCCAAGCCTCACATTTTACCGACTTTCGCCCAATTTCCATTCTTCCGTTTCTATCTAAAGTCCTAGAGAAACTAGTTTTTCAACAATTATGTCAATATCTAGATAGAAATTCCCTTTTAAATCCTGTTCAATCTGGTTTTCGGTCGGGTCATAGTACGACTACAGCTCTGGTTAAAGTTACTGACGATATTCGACGAGGTATGGATAATAAACAGCTCACTGTGTTGGTATTATTAGATTTTAGCAATGCCTTCAATTCCGTTGATTTTGATATCTTGTTGAGCCTATTACGTTCCATTAACATATCTCCATCAGTGGTTGTATGGTTTCAAAGTTATCTTAGGGGCCGCCGGCAGCGTATTCGCGTTGAAGATAAATTTTCATCTTGGTGTGAACTACCAGCTGGAGTGCCTCAAGGTGGTGTGTTGTCTCCTTTACTCTTTGCTATCTTCATTAATTCGATCTGTCACAAAATTTCTTCTCTCTATCACATGTATGCAGACGATCTTCAAGTGTATACGCAGTCAACTCTTGAGAACCTGCCTACCGCTGTTTCTGCCATCAATGCTGACCTGGCGGCTATTAGCGAATGGAGTAAATACTATGGGCTTAAGGTTAATCCTTGTAAGTCGCAGGCCATTATTGTTGGTAGTGCTGGGATGATTTCAAGAGTTGACTGGAATAACTTTCCCTCGGTGGTATTGAATGGTGTTGTAATACCTTACAGTAGCACCGTTAAAAATCTTGGTATCCACTTCGATACTACTTTCTCGTGGTCTCATCAATTGAAAGAAGTTAGCAGAAAGACTTTTGCTGCTATGGGTTTATTGCGGCGTTTACGTTCTTTCCTTCCCATTCCTACTAAAATTATGTTAGCACAATCTTTACTCCTCTCTATTCTCGATTTTGCGGGCGCAAGCTATCTTGATGTAACTGAAGATCAACTAAACAAACTTGAGCGTATTCAAAATCTGGCTATTAGTTTCATATTTGGCTTGCACAAATATGAACATGTCTCCGAATCCCGTTTAAAGCTCAAGTGGTTACCCATTCGCCTTCGCCGGAACCTACAAATTGTTTCTCTTCTGTACTGTGTATTATTCGATCCAATGACTCCTAGCTATCTAAAGGAAAACTTTAAGTTTCTTGGTCATGACAGACCGGACAGAGTTTTACGGTCAGCCGGAGAACTTATACTCGCACCACATTCATATCGAACTAAATACTTTAAAACTCCTTCACAGTTAAGGCCATCTGCTTATGGAATGATCTTCCTTCGCAAATTCGTCATGCGAAAACACTAGAAAAGTTTAAGACTGACGTCAAAAATTACTACCTAACAGTGCATTAACTACTGGTCATCATTAGCGACATGTATTTTTTGTATCCTCTCCGTATTTTTTAATTTAATTTTTATGTATATTTGCCTACTTAATCTTATGTATGTCTATTATATTTTGAATGTATATATTAGTGTATTATTTTTTTCATTATGTATCAGTTTAGTTTATTTAGATATTAGTATGTAAGTTTACTATAATATACACCACCTCCCACTGTCCAATAGAACAACTTTCTCCTAATCTTAAGGTTGTCTGGAAGAGATCGCTTATTAGCGATAAGACCGCCTTATTGTACCTACCTCTTAAGTTTTACTCCTTGTAATTTGTTCTTTTTTATCGTTTTTTTTTTGTGGTGTACAATAAAGTATAAATAAAAATAATAATAATAATAATATACTTTAATTAATAATGTTATTTTAATTTTACTACCACATGATGAGGATAAGTCGTATGTTCTGAATTTTAATTCCAGCTGGTGTATCAAAAACACAAGTTGTTTTCATTCAATACAAAATTTTCATCACACGCTAACAGAAGACTAAAGTCGTTTTTGCGAAAAGCCTGAAATAACAGACAATAATAAGCAAGAACTGCACAAGAAATTGTTTTTTTTTATAGTAGCCTCGAATCAAATCAACAAGTAAATATTAATTGTAAACCTAAATTAAAATTACCGTACATAGAAATACACCAACTCTTCTAAAACAAACGAATATGTTGCTAACACTGAAAGTTACGAGCCATTTGAAATGATCAGTAGACGTGCCTTTAGTTTACGATGAAATAATAAAAATATCTATTTCCAACTTTCAATAGTAATCTGATATATAAATTTTACGTATATAATGTTGATGGCCATTATGACGGAATTCAAGAAAGTGACTTAATGAAAAAACCAAATACTGTGGTATCAAAAATTTACATACGTGGTTACGAGCCATGGCTCCACTACATATGTTTTGATACTCTTCTGTAGCTGCAGCTACATTGAGGCTGTAACATGAATGGATCAGTTTGACCGGGGTAGGACCATGCTCTCACTTTTTCGTGGTAGAGCCATGATGCAGCTATATTGCCGGTATAGTTGTAGCACTAATGGGTCAGCTCGACCGGGGAAGGACCACGCTCTCACAGAATACCAGCGTAAAATAGCAGCATAACGCTGCTGTGTTTCGTATGGTGAGTGTAGAGAACCGGAGACCCATTTTCTGGAAAAGAGGCATGCCATGTTTGTCCTCAGGGGCGACAATGCACCTGCATTTTAATTCTTAATCGAGGATAAATGTAGATGTCTGCGGGCCACAGCATCCACTTACCTTCAGGTGGACTATGTGCGTTTGGCACCCGTATTCTAATTCTAACTATAATGCTTATTTTTTTATAGTAGAATTATATATTTAATTCTAATAATTCTTTTATAGTAGAAGATTCCTACTTAAGTATGATCATTAATTCTTCAATACACCTTCTCTTAACACCGACTTTAGCTTTAGAAGCCATTAAATTATATGGGATTTATTTAATTCTTTTTAGTTTACAAGTCGATTTTTAATACTTACAAGTTTGATTATTTGACCCTTTTGAGTGTAATAAGCAATATCGTAAGATCAAAACAACAAATAAAATGTTGCTTATATACTTACATAAAATAAATCATTCCATATTTTCTACCGACTTCGAAAAGACTAGGTACTCAATTCGAATGTATGCTTTTTTATGTGTGTTACCTCATAACTTTCTTCTAGGTGAATCGATTTTGATAACCTTTTTTATTTGAAAGCTTCTGCTTCTCATGTTAATCACGGCCTGACCAATAGTTTTTGAGTTATCCTTCATAATTTATATTGAAATTGGTTGTACAAAATTTAAAATTTTAAATTATGTAACTCATTTTCAATCCCTATTTTACTATTCTGCCTCTCTTAATTTTTCCTTTAAATTTCAATGGGACTACTCTCGATATATATTCTGTTTAGTAAGTATGATACTTCTCGTTTTTGAAAGTTGGCTAACCTATTGATACTAAGAATATACAGAACAGAAAAAATTCGACATATAATTCAAATAAATTACAGTCATACCATATTAACAAATAATAATATGACAGTATTTGTACTTTCTGTAATTTACATTAAAAATATAATATGTTTTACTCAAAACCATATTTAACTTACAAATTACTGTAAGCATCACATTAGAACCCATAACGAAGGCCCTTTTTTCACTAACCCCTATAGACGATCGCAAGTAACGAAAGATGAAATAAATAAACTGGCGGCTAGAGTGCAAAAATGACACAGTAAGCCAATCCTTTTCAGTCTGGCGTGCACCAGTTCTCCTTGTACCGAAAAAAATATTTTACATTGCATCAAGTTTTTCAAGTAACGATAGACTACTTTCTGATTACAATTGACTTAACTAAATTAAATAGACAAAATATACCTTTTACCTAATATTATCAACTTGTATTAAAATCAGGACGTACGCTGGCTAAGTCAAGTGTGGTGAAGTAATAACTTCACAACACTTGACTTAGCCAGCGGCTATTATTAGTTACGACACTATCAATTCACATGTATGGCATTCGGCTTGAAGACAGGACCAGCAACTCAAAGAACCATGGAATATGTAGAAAGCCTTCATGGCATACACTGCATACTGAGTCTAGACAGCATCATCATTTACTCGACAGGTCTAAAGCAAACCATAGACAAACTAACATTTCTGATGATATAACAAATTGAGACAGGCAGTGTAGCTAGTCAATTTTTTTTTTGGAAAGAAATACTATACCCGAATTTATCACATTCCACAATTTAGGTCCTTACGTTGATTGGCATAGATAGTCTATGCCCTCAGAGTTAACAACCCTACCCCTTTCAACATAGAGGAACGCACACTTATCCATCTCCAGCTCCATTCCAATAGAATTGCTATAATCACTGTGAGCGACTGGAGGCGAATAACTTGAGATCATCCATAAAGGAAAGTTGCGTCACTTTTGTACCGCCTTTATGAAGCAGAAATCCTCTCATGAAACCCTACAGTAAGACATTGAGAGGGTTTAGACAGAGGAAGAACCAGATTGGACTCAGTCAATCGCTCTGGAAGATACCCATTCTTATCCTTATGTGGTTCTCCGGAGCCGTCATCCGCTCGCCTAGATGTCAAAGGATCGTACTCTACTGCCCCGTACACTGCGCGAGGATGTTTCTAACTGAACAGTCAAGCTTGTACAGCTCGAGGACCCTCCTCAGCCATGAATGAGGCTCCGAGTCTAATGCTTTTTTGTAGTCTAACCAGATGGCGAAGAGATCCTGACGGTTACATTTAACTACCTTGCCAATGACCGTGTCAATGACGAGTGGTTTCTTGATTCCACGACCACCACCCCGACATCCATTTTGAGCGCACGACATCACCTGATTTGAGTTCAAGTGACGAGTGATTCTCGCACTTAAAATGTATGTTGGTATCTTGTATATTGTGGGTAGATACGTGATGGGGCGGTATTAGCTCGGGTCTGTGATATCCCGGTCTTTAATGAGTAAGAACCTAACGAGTGTTCCCATTAGTGAAGAGGCTCGAGGGCAAGTTCTGGTTGAGTCTCTTGAAACTGTCGGTCAAACACTGCGTGACACACCACGAACCCCTTCAGCCAGTAGTGCCCCGGACTTTTCCAGATCGGGAACCTTCGGAGCACCTCAGCTAAAGCGTCCGGCGTAATGCTGACGGGGTCTACGGGCATACCGTTCTCACACTGACTCGCCACAACTTCCATCCAAGGGTCCTTGCAGTTGTTTAGGAGCTCTGACCACAAGCCGCGCTAGAATGCAACAAATTTGGTCTGATTCGCTTTGCCCGTTCCACGTACCATTGGTCGCTCCAATGATTTACAGAGCCTCTTCTGATCACTCTGGAAGATACGATTCTGGTTGCACCGTGTCGACCTCTCGATATATTGCTTCCGAATCCGCTTTCCCCAAGCAGCGATTCTCTACTTTAGGTCTTCAATGTGCTCCGTCAGTTTTTGCGTAATATCCGGCTGGGACAAACTTATATTTGTCTGATTGTCTGAGTAATAATCCTTGAAGCCGCCTTTATCTTGCCTCTAGTTGTAATAAAGAGCTTTATCAAATCTATCCGATTTAATTAAATTCCAGTCGGACTGTCTATGGGTCAATGAATCTGTCTTTAATCCAAAACGTGGCCAAAAAATGATCGAATCATTTTTCAACACGACTTTTCTTGGATGTATGGACAGGAGTGTAAGTAAGATCATGGACCCTTTGAATTGACGCTAACATTAATAAAATAACAGTGGGTCTTGACACTTGGTAAATATTATTCTTATCTGTAGGATTGTTCTAAGTCAGCTGATCATTGACTCAATATTCCATACTTCTTTACTTGGGGATGTCTTTTTCGCTTCGCTGTTGCCAATTGCTTTAAGCATTTACTTCACCAGTGGATGAGGGCACAAATTTTCTTCTCCTTCTGGATTTACGAATATACTGATTACCGATCATCTGACTATAATCGGCTTATGGGCAAGCTTTGTTACTCTATACAAGTACCCAAATTCGGTTGTCAAATCCTGCGGAGTTGGATTACTCGGTATGATGTTATTCTCTTTACACCAATGCAACAACTGTTTCGAGGCTGAAAAATAAGTCTTCCACGTGGACTCTTCCCACGCTGAAGATTAATCGACTCCACAACATATCCTCCAAAACTCCAAGTAAAAGTATTTTACATTTTGCGGAGACCATCCCGTTATCATTTCTACTAGGTGTTTTACTGCCATGCTCCTGGCCTTCAGGTCTTCTCTCCAAAAGATCTTTTCCTACCTGGGCGCTACTACCAGGAAAAGACCTTTCGACGAATTTAAATATTGCAAGTCTATGGGAATCAACGGTAGCTGCGGAAATACCCACGCCAGATACACTAACCATGACCTGCTTAAAGCGTTCATGAAGCATGCTTCCTGGTCTTCTCCTTATATCGTCACATACTGCTGTTTCACTTTGGACCTGCTCACGGCAAACAAGTCTATCTGGGGAGTTCCCCATTTTTTGAAGATCACTTTAGTCAGGCTGGGCTTCAGGTGCTAATCTGTTAAAGGTAATTCCCTGGACAATCTCTCGGCTAGACAATTGTATTGGCCTGGCAGGTAAAAAGGGATTATTTGAATCTGGAAACGATGCGCTATTAATAGTAGTTGTTTGACTAGAGCATGGAGTGTTTGAGACCGAGTTCCTCCTTTTTTGCGGATAAAAGCCACCACTATTCTGTAGTCAGATTGTACCAACACTGCTTTGTTTTTTAATCTGTTACTTGTGGTTCACATGCCGTGACATTGATTAGGTGGAAACAACCAGCCCAGTCCAGACGCATCCACTATCAAGAAGATGTCTTGAACGTTCACGAATATTGGGTTGGTGCAGTTCATATTCTCCTGCCACCATCCACAGTACTTCAGTGCCTCCGGCGTTATATTCGTGGTTTTCTTTGGCCTTTTTTCTCACAGTTTCTTGAATGATCTCTGAAGTCCTCGTAAGAATGAACGACCCAATGGAGAGCACCTTTCCATATTCCCGAAGCCTTTAGGCTTCGGGAATATGGAAAGGTGCTCTCCATTAGGAAAAAAAATGCATTCTGGGGAAAATCGGTCGAATAAATCGACCCTATCACATTCTATTCTATATACCAACTGATATCCAGAAATTCCAGTTCTATCATTGGTTTTGTTATCGATTTATTCAGATTTATTACCTAACAACCGCTTTGAAGGTAATAAATTGCTTTGTTGTTTTGTTCTTGCAAAACATTATTGTCCTGGTAAACAAACAGGAATTCTTCGAAATAAACCAATACTCTCATCCCCAACTGACGATAGAAACTGGCTATCCAACTGGATAGCCAGTTTTTGGATAGCCAGTTTCTATCGTCAGTTGGGGATGCAAAGCAACTGCTTATCTTGGAAAATTACAATGGAGCAGTGGCCAGACACAATGGAAGGCAAGTGAAGTGGTAAGTGGATCTTTGTATGATAGACTTAGAAATCTTCGGTTGCTTTATTCACTTGAATGTCGAAATACGCCTGAGGCAGGTCCACTTTGACCATGAAATCGCCCTTCTCTAAGAATTGCGGAATTTTTTATTAGTTGATCAAACGAAATTTCTTTGGATTCAGCTGATGTAAGTTGAAAATTTGGCGAACACTGCCATCTGAATTAGGCATTGAAAACATTGGAGAAAGAAAGACTGTGGACCACTCGGACTCTTCTAGTATTCCCATGTCCAATAGTTTTTGCAGCTCTTGTGACATCTGACGGGATATTTTTGTCTTGAACTTCTCTATATTCTTTTTAGAATAAGGAACTGAAGTCGGTTTTTTTTCTATAAATGGTATCAAATACCCCCTTATTGTTTTCAAAATATGATCTTGGGCGCCCAGGTTGCAGGTAGAGAATATAAAACTAGCTGGCCCGCTTGAAACTTGTAATCATGGGCATACGAAAAGAAGCTTTAGTTTTACTTTCTAATAGGAAGATTATCTTTATTAGAAGGATTATCTTTTGAGGAAAAACTTTACTCAGGCTATCTCGCTGATCCTTAAATTTGCAATGTGGATCTTCATCGAATAATCGATCATCGAATCATCGATCTTCGTCTCTGATGGAGGGATTTCCGCTAGCTTCACCGCGTGGTGCTGTTCCTTGGGTTTGGAGGCTTTTCTTCACATTTCAATGAACCCCGCTCTTATGGCACATGTGAACTGCAATAAATCATCCAACACCTCTTTGAACTGGGATTCTCCTAAGAATAATTGCTTGAAGTCTGAGGACTTATGAGTAAGCTCCCGGGTGTTTGGTGGCCAAAAATTTTATACCTTCCATCAGTTTCTGTCTTTGTTTCAATAAGCCATCAGTAGAAGTTCCCGATAACTCATCGGCTCGCCCCAAATACGTTTGATTGTAAGATTTTGAAACTTAGCCCTCCAATTGCGTGTTAACCTTCAGCGAGTCAAAAACTGGTGACACGTGAAGCTTCTTCTGGACTTCCTTGTACCTGATCCTGTTCCAGCCTCAGTAACCAAACTTCTGGCAGGAAATTCCTTCTGCCTTGATATCTGCTGTTGGAGGAGGGATTGAAGGGTTTTTTCTTTCATCTCAGGTACAAACGGCAGAGCCCCAAGGTAATTCACCGGTTTCTTCAGTAAGTCTTCCATGACTGGCGTAGTCTAGTTCTATGATCCTGCCGAACGAGAGTCATCACTAGAGCACCCTGACTGTTCCGCATCTTCACTTGATTCTCCTCTCCCCTTTCTCTTACTCTGCTGCTCAATCTTCTAGACCTTACTTAAGACGATTTCAAACATATGTTTCATCTCATCTTGCAGTACAGCTACTTTGGATCTCCTTGCTACAGGACTCTTATGACCCGAATTGAAACTCGGTCTCTTTAAACCTGTATGTACATATTCTAGGTCCTACTCTGGGTCTGAGTATTGCTGCTTGAGTTTTTCTGCTGCTTGCTTGCGTGAGATACCAAAGGGCAGAAAAATCTCTGCCTGCCCACCGAACCCTTAAGTTTATATACTAAGTTATGATTACACCTATAACTGGCCAGTTTAACATGGCTACCTAAGATCACGATATTGTTTTTCTGATAAATCTACCGCCAGTGGATTAAAGACTTAAGCCAAAGCTACTGTTGGTAAGGGAAAACGCAGCTTCTTCAATATTTGTGGGTCCACATTCGGCTCACTCCCAAACAGAGCTTCTTTGGAAAGATCCAACGACTGCCAGTTTAACCAGCCAACCTGTAATGATTCCTGTGCCAACAGCTTAATCCTGTCTAAAATTCTGTCAATCTCTACCGTGTCCGCTGATATCTCCAACAATTCTTCCATTGTTGTCCAGCTTGTTTCTCCACTCATCTGAAACATTCCAGGACTTCATTAAGAGATATCCTCACGCAATTATGGGCCGGCTCGAGCTGGGTTAGTACCACAACCTCACAGAATACCGGCGTGAAGTGGAAGCTCTGCTTCAGCGTTTCGTCTGGTGAGTGCAGGTTACCGGAGGCCCGATCCCCCCCCCCCCATCAACATGGTAGCGAAATTACATACTATACTACCCCAGGAGGGTACCAGCACCCTTGAAGAATCCTTCGCTTAGCATCCACGACCATGCTATTCCACTCCTGAGCTTGGGTGCTAACGGAGAGATCAGAATGCACGGGTTTCCAAAGGAAGGCTAACTAGTTTTTCGCCAATTCTGCCTATGTGCTCTGACTTTGCCTTGGCAATAACTCTTTTGAAGGACCTGGAGGCGAAGTTATACTTCTTTTTAAGTGTGCTGCTGTTTACATCCCGAGTCGCCGAAGCCGCAGCACAGGCTTGATAACACTCCTGCTTACTGCGTAATGCAGTCTTACAGGAGCGACCAAATCAAGGCTGAGATCTGCCTCCGATGGGTAACACAGATGATGGAATAAATAGTTCCATTCCCTGTTGCACCACATCAGTGACAGAGTCAGCAACAGCGCTTGAATCATCCGACGAGAAGCAAACCCGCCCCCATAGGTAGGATGCAAAGAAAGACCGCATTCCGTCCCAATCCGCTGACCTATAATACCAAACACAGCGGCAACCGGCAGAACGCAACCGCTAGGGGAGCATTAAAGCACCACACTCCGGATCAGACAATGGGCCGTAGAGTCGAGAGAAGCATCGACGGAAACCTGATATCTGTCCGGATGAGAGGTCAGCAGAAGGTCTAACAGGTAAGGTGTATGATCCTCCACATCTGGAATCTGCGTGGGCGAAGTAATCAGTTGTGTCAGACCATATGCCAAGACAAAGTCATAAACAGATCTCCCCGCATGATCGGTTAAACGTGAACCGAGCCATTCAGCGTGATGGGCGTTAAAATCGCCAAGGATTTCGATCTTTGCGGATGGGACCTGTTCTAGCAAGGAATCTGTAGCCATTTGGACGTGGTCGATGAGTCGGTCTGTTTCGGCATTACCGCTATGGGACCTATAGGGGCACCCGTAGACGCGCGGATGGTCGTCGCTATCTACGCGTAGCCAAAGGATGGACACACATTCCGATCGCAAGTGAACGCATGTGTAATGTCGCCGCCTTTGGCTTATATTCAATAGCACACACACGCAACATTTGTGGGTGATGAGAAGATTTTGTAGATCGAACAGTTTTTTAACTTTTATTTTTAAATTTTATGTAAAACCTAGAAGTTTTCTTCACTGTCACATCAAAGTCGTAAGCAACACTAAAGTCGATTTGTTATTAATTAACAATTTTATATTAACCGGAAGGAAATTTTAGCGGTCCGAAAATTGTTACAATATGAAGCGAAACGATATTGATAAAATCAACTTATATATTAGCATTGCATATTATTTTATATTTTATGCATATATATTATGCATATTACTTATATATTTTTAAGGTAATAGAAAAATAATTATGTATTTACGATTTATGATGTAATGCTACAAAGAAAATACATTATTATTTAATTGCGACGATTTTTATCGTTCAGTCAGAGTAATGTTCATATATTATAAACCTTTCCTTTAAATCATTTCGTCTACTGATAATAACCAAATTAAATTTTTTTTCGTATTTTAAAAGATCTAAGCGTACAGACGGCGGGAAGCAACTTTGTTTTATACTATGTAGAGATAGAGAAGAGAGAAATAAATCAAGTTTTCATATTATTTAATAACTTTTATAATGTAAAATATTAAAAGGATGAAATATAATTGACCGTTTCCGCTTAGAACCAAATAAGAAGGCTACAGGTGCGATGTCTCACTCACAGTTTACAGCTTAAAATAAAGCGCAGAGACGTGTAATTTTTTTCAAAAATAGATTGCTACTTAAAATACTAATATTTATATAATGGCCTATCGCCTTCATCCATTTTCAGATTAACTGGGTTTATAACTGCTTTCCCTGAGACATTCGAATAAACTTTGATTATAATTAGCGGTTGGCCTTTCGCAAAGACATTCAGTGAACTCGTTTTAACATTCCTTAAATATGTTGAAATATCGCTTGTGTTTAACCAATCTCTTCCGTCTTTAATTAAAGGTGTAACTTTCTTATGACTATCCTTGTATTTGATCTTCCTCTTGAATTTAATTCTGAGTGGGATTAAGATGCGGATATGAGTGAGTATTTTTTGTCCTTTAATTTTGATATAAAAAATTTGTTCCAGTTAAGTAGCGCGTATTAAAATATTACTGCAATAAAATATTTATTACTTTTAATTTATAAGGGCATTAAAAGGCTAAATAATAGTGTGTTAGATCCTTGTTTCAAACCAAATCTTTTTTTTAATATTAGTCTTTTAATTAACTTCATCGTTATTTTAATCGCTTAGTAAAATTATTATATGTCCCGTTCTTATCGGCCACATAATAACAATATTATATAATAGCATTCATGACGAAGGATTTTTAATTAAGTATGTCAATAACTGTGTTTCAAAGCAATTTCTATTAGAAATCAAAAATATGTTATTTCTAATTTAAAAATTAGAAATAATACCGAAATAATCAAGTTTTCAGAAACTATTATTTATTAACAGATACTTTAAGACACATCTATAATATTAAAATGCATCGCTGAATGTGTTGCTAAGCGTAAATCTCGAGTGCAGCTGAACCGATTTGGCTAATTCTTTTTTTATAATATTCCTTAAAGGACGAAGATGGTCCATACGCAGAGAAAAATTTAAAAAATTGCCTGAAAAAGTCTAAAAACAACACTTTTCTATATTCACATACAAAAGATTCGTAATAATACTTAAAAGTCAATTTGAACTTTAAAACCATACTATAGAGTTTAAGTGTTAGTGAGGGATTCCGGGAAGGCAAAAACATTGAATGACGGTGTCCCGAATAGCAAAATAAGTATTAAAAAAATAAAAAAAATAAAGAATCGACTGTAAGGCGGTACGAAGTTCGTCGAGTCAGCTAGTATTTTTATATAAATAGATAAAAATTCAATAAAAAAATTTAGTCGAATTACGAGAGAGTAATGGAATGGTATTTTATTTAAAGTTCAAGTCATCTTTTCGCAATGTACACTTTTCGCTTCTAGAAGCTTGTAAAGAAGAAATAAAACATTTAAATATTCTCTCAAGTTTTCAAGTCGTCACTAGAAGATAGCAACGTGCACTTAGATAGTTTTCACTGATTATCCATTTGGTAATGCGTACTGTATTTTTAAATTGAAGTAACACAATATTTCCAAATTTATTAATTTATATTTGACTTTATACATGGCTACCTCAGAAGCAGGGTTATATTTTACAGGTGTTTATATGTGTGTATTTGACAGTACTCTTATGGCATACTTCTAATATTGTGATTCTCTATACTCATCATACGAAACACACCAGCGTTGAGCTGCTATTTAACGCTGGTATTCAGTGAGAGCGTTGTTCTTCCTCGGTCGATCCGACCCATTTGCGCTGCAAACATAATATAGATGAAGCATGACTCTACCTCTCTCCGTGTAGTGGCGGGTAAGAATACTCACTACCCCATATCTTCCCGTGGGTGCCGACAGAGGGAAACTGAGGCAGAGGATGGGCAGCAGCATCTTTCTGATAACAGCAAAACAACAATAAAAAAACTGCGGTTGCCAACCCGCTCGCCAAGCGTGGCAACTATTGCAATATTCCCCCCATGAGCAATGACATTAATAAACGGCTCCTAGTGCCCGGCGGCCCCGCTATTCCTGACTACGGTGGCGATCATGGTAACGGTAGGGCAGTAGATGCTAAGAATCTCCGGTGAAGGTTCGGTTGCCACCTACGACGACTAGACCTGGCAACTTATAACGCACGCACACTGAGGACTGACGAGAAGATCCTGGAGCTGGAAGAAGAGATAGACAAATTACGCTGGCATATTATAGGATTATCGGAGGAAAAAGACACCCAAGATGAAAAAATTTATATCTATTGCAGTCGCCATCTTGGATTTATATTTCGACAGCACTATCGGCTTCAACACCCTCGAAAACCATGAAAATGACACCCATGATGAAAACATTTATACCTATTGCAGCCGCCACCTTGGATTTACATTTCGACAACCCTATCGGCGTAAACTCTCTAGAAAACCATGAAAATGACACCCATGACGACAAAATTTATACTACTTACTTTTAGTACGTACTACAATTATTGATTCTGTGCTTTTAAAATATCGTAATAAAAAAATTCTGACATTATTATTATAATCAAGTATTTAAGAAATTTGGTTATTCGAATATTGTGTATGTGAAATTTGTTTACACCTTTAAAATTATGTTTAATTGAATCTGTGTCTCCTTGTTTACTAATACACACACCTACGAATCAATATCATGTCAGTTTGACGAGCTATACTTGTTTATTTGCACTGCTGCCAAAGACATGACTAGATGCGTCGCTGTTGCAATTTTTTTTTTCGAAATATAAAACTAATCAATTTTTAAATACGTACTTATAATTATGTTATGTTAATAAACTCATTTTATAATTTAATTTAATATACACATACGAGTAAAACTAAGTTATTATAAATTGTTCAGTAATTTACGAGTATAAATAAAAACATCGACGCTGTTTCAAAATAAAACAATTGAAATATCATGCATCAGAAAACATACGTGCCGACAAATTGAATAGTGTGCAGTTTCGTGGTCACTTGGAAAAGAAGGCCAAATTTAACTTTAAATAGCTTGGCGTGCTCAGCAGAGCGATTTCATAGCATATTTCATGCCGGCACATCGCTTGCAACTTTGGAATACTGTTCTCACATCTGGGCCGGGGCACTCTAGTGCCAGCTCCTTCCACTTGACCGCATCCAGCGCAGAACGGTTCGAATCGTCGAGTAACGAGTTCTTTCTGATTGGCACGATTCACTGTCGCTGCGTAGGGATGTTGCATCCCTTTGCATTTTCTATCGAATCTACTACGGGGTGTGTCCTGAGGAATTGTTCGAATTGATTCCAGCTGCTAAATTTCATGAACGCACAACGTGTCAAAATTCACGATACCATCCTTACCATCTGGATGCTTGGCGGTCCACCACTGTGCGTTTTATTAGGAGTTTTCTTCCTCGTACAACTTCCCTGTGGAATTGTTTACCACTGGCGATTTTTTTCGGACCGATACGACTTAGAGACCTTCAAGAAAAGAGCTAAGACTTTCCTAAAAGGCCAGGAACGTACTTGCAATTCCCCTGGTGTTGCGGTTGTTCATAGGCAACGGTAGTCACTTGCCATAAATTGAACCGCATGCCCCCTCTTCTATAAATAAATATATTAGACTTATATGTTTATTGGCATGATATTAAGACATAAATAACCATTTTTAAAATTCTTGTCTATTCGTCTGTTGGTATTCAGTCCGCTAATCTTCAGAATTGCTAAACCGATCAAAATGAATCTTTAAGAACAGATAAAGAGCACTTCCAGATGTTATCTTCTTGTTTGGTTCTATGAAAATTCATTTAAAATTGTATAATCAAAATTATTGTTAATGTGAAATTATGTTTAAAAAAAAAAAGTCCCGCTGGGTTTCTTGCTGGTTCTTCCCAGGACAGAGGTATTTTCCGAACCAGTGGTAAATAAAATAATGACTTTCAATAAGTATTATGTAATAATCCATATTGAATAAAAATCATTCTATTCTATTCTATTCTATTCTATCTAGACTAAAATTCAGTCCAAGTCCTCTTCCAAGCAGGTGCTGCGATGGAGCGGTTGGCGCTGGTGGGGCCGCGGATGTATGCAAAAGCGTTTCCGTTGCCCTGCCAATGCGGCAATGTGGAACACCATGGGAATTTAGTCGGTGCGAATCGGACAACTCTGGTCCTTGACCCCGCGATGTGTATGAACTCAATTCTTACTGATTTATTATTAAAGTTTATTAACATAAATTAGAAAGAAAATATAATATTTGAAATAGACAGATAAAAATATTAACCTTCGATAAAGATAAAAATGACATTTACAGTGCAATAAGGGCGGTACAAGAATATCCACTTTTTTTTTTTTTTTTTTTTTTTTTTATAGGAGAGGGGGCAAACGAGCATGCGGCTCACCTGATGGTAAGTGACTACCGCCGCCCACGAACAACCGCAACACCAGGGGAATTGCAGATGCGTTGCCGGCCTTTTAAAAAGGAGTAGGCTCTTTTCTTGAAGGTCCCTAAGTCGTATCGGTCCGGAAAAATCGCTGATGGTAATCGATTCCACAAAGAAGTCGTGCGAGGAAGAAAACATCTTCTAAATCGCACAGTGGTGGACCGCCAATCATCCAGATGGTGTGGATGGTATCGGGAGTTCTGCCGCGATGTGCGTTCATGAAATTTGGCGGCTGGGATTAATCCGAACAATTCCTCAGAGCACTCCCCATGGTAGATGCGAAAGAAAATGCAAAGAGATGCAACATCTCTTCGCAGTGCCAATGAATCGAGCCGATCGGAAAGGGCTCGGTCGTCGACGATTCGAGCCGCTCTGCGCTGGATGCGGTCAAGTGGAAGGAGCTGGCACTGGGGAGCCCCTGCCCAGAGATGGGAACAGTATTCCATGTGAGGCCGAACCTGCGCCTTGTAAAGTTGCAGGCGGTGTGCCGGCATGAAATACTGTCCCGCCCTGCTGAGCACGCCAAGCTTTTTAGAGGCCAATTTGGCCTTCTCTTCCAAGTGACCACGAAACTGCACGTCACTCGATATGTCGACTCCGAGGATACCGATACTGGCTGAGGCAAGAAGGGGAGTGCCTTGAAACTGAGGAGATACGACAAAGGGGTTCTTTTTAGCGGTAAACGCGCAAACTTGTGTCTTCTGAGGATTAAACTGGACTAGATTTAGTCGCCCCCAATCCGAGACTTTGTCCAGCAAAGACTCGACTTCAGACACAAGTTTGTTCCGGTACTCAGCGACGTTTTCCCGAGAAATATTGGCCCGGCCGGTGTATAGAGCATCACCAGTGCTGTCATCCGCATAGCAATGAATGTTACCAGTTAGCAACATATCATTGATATGCAGAAGAAACAGCGTTGGTGATAGCACACAGCCTTGTGGAACACCAGCGTTAATAGGCTTGTAGTCAGAACATGCACCGTCTACAACGACCTTGATGCTCCGATCTGCAAGGAAGCTGGTGATCCAATTGCACAATTTCTCGGGAAGCCCATAGGAAGGGAGCTTCGAAAGAAGCGCTTTGTGCCAAACCCGATCGAAGGCCTTCGCAATGTCCAGACTAACGGCCAACGCCTCCCCCTTGGACTCTACTGCCTCCGCCCATCTATGGGTCAGGTAGACTAGAAGATCACCAGCTGATCGACCCCGACGAAAACCGTATTGGCGGTCACTGATCAGCTGGTGATCCTCAAGGTACCGGATGAGCTGGCAGTTAATAATGGATTCCATTATTTTGGAGAACAAGGAGGTGATCGCGATAGGCCTATAGTTGGACGGGTCTGAGCGGTCGCCTTTTTTAGGGATCGGGTGGACAAAAGCTGTCTTCCATGAGTTCGGGACAACGCCATGGGAGTAGGAGTACCGGAAAAGACGCGTTAGAACCGGTGCCAACTCCGGAGCACACGTCCTCAGCACAATTGGGGGGATTCCGTCAGGCCCACTCGACTTGTGGATGTCAAGGGAGAGGAGTGCTCTGCGAACCGAGCGCTGTGAGAATAGCACATCCGGCATAGAGCACTCACACCGCGGGATGGTCGGCGGTGTGTTCCCCCCGTCATCAACAGTCGAGTTGGATGCAAAAAGGGACCCTAAAAGGTCGGCCTTCTCTTTTGCGTCGTGGGCCAGTGAGTCGTCCTCCCTGTGCAGAGATGGTAGTGATGGCTTACAGAAATTCCCTTGGACAGCCTTGGCGAGAGACCAGAATGCACGGGTTCCCGAAGGAAGGCGAACTAGTTTCTCGCCAATTCTGCCTATGTGCTCTGACTTTGCCCTGGCAATAACTCTTTTGAAGGACCTGGAGGCGAAGTTATACTTCTTTTTAAGTGTGCTGGTGTTTACATCCCGAGTCACCGAAGCCGCAGCCCAGGCTTGATAACACTCCTGCTTTCTGCGCAATGCAGTCTTACAGGAGCGACCAAACCAAGGCTGAGATCTGCCTCCGATGGGTACCACAGATGATGGAATAAATAGTTCCATTCCCTGTAGCACCACATCAGTGACAGAGTCAGCAACAGCGCTGGGATCATCCGGCGAGAAGCAAACCCGCCCCCATGGGTAGGATGCAAAGAAAGACCGCATTCCGTCCCAATCCGCCGACCTGTAATGCCAAACACGGCGGCAACCTGCAGAACGCAACCGCGAAGGGAGCGTGAGTGGCACCATACTCCGGATCAGACAATGGTCCGAAGAGCCGAGAGGGGCATCGACGGAAACCTGATATCCGTCCGGATGAGAGGTCAGCAGAAGGTCCAACAGGGAAGGTGTATGATCCTCCACATCTGGAATCCGCGTAGGCGAAGTAACCAGTTGTGTCAGACCATATGCCAAAGCAAAGTCATAAACAGATCTCCCCGCATGATCGGTTAAACGTGAACCGAGCCATTCGGCATGGTGGGCGTTAAAATCGCCAAGGATCACGATCTCTGCGGATGGGACCTGTTGTAGCAAGGAATCTGTAGCCATTTGGACGTGGTCGACGAGTCGGTCTGTTTCGGCATTACCGCTATGGGACCTATAGAGGCACCCGTAGACGCGCGGATGGTCGTCGCTGTCTACGCGTAGCCAAAGGATGGACAGGTCCGAACCTTCAAGACTGCCGAGGCGTCGAGAACAGATGTCCTCTCTGACATACACGCAAACTCCAGCCCGAGGCACAAAGGAGTGCTCCAATTTGTACCCCGGGCAGGAGAGATACGAAATATCAGCCGGAGAGGAAACCTGCGTCTCGGTCAGAAAGAGCAAGGCCGGCTTCGCCGTCTCGAGATGGTAGTGGACGGCGTTTAGGTTAGAGTGAAGTCCCCTGATGTTGCAGAAATTCACGGATAGCGTGGCAGGGGTCGCCTTGGTATTGTTGCTCAGTTTGCCCCAAGCAGTTTTGTTTTTGAGCGGAATTTTGCCCCCCCCAGAATACGCGGGGCAGCCTGAGCACCCACGCTCAGGATTGGAATAACATGGTCGTGGATGCTCAGCGAGGGATTCTCCAGGGGTACTGGTACCCTCCTGGGGTAGTCTACTTTGTAATTCCGCTACCATGTTGATGGGGGGGGGGGGGGGGAATTGGGCCTCCGGCCACCTGCACTCACCAGACGAAACGCAGAAGCAGAGCCTCTACTTCACGCCGGTATTCTGTGAGGTCGTGGTACCAACCCGGCTCGAGCCTGCCCATACGTGCAACAGCAAAAAACTGCTGCGGGGCTCTACCACCGTTAAAACTATGCCACTATGCCATATCGTCCATATCAATCAATCAACATCAAAATCAAATAAATCAGGAGGCAGAAACAGCATCTTCCTAAAAATACCTAAAATATAAAATATAACTGTGGTTTTTATATGTACTTTGTATACCTGCCTGCAATTATAGCAATGCAAAGTAGTCTATGGAGGCCTACGTCGCACACGGTAAGGCCCCAAGAAAGCCGTGAAGCAAGAATTTAAGAGGTTATTTAATTGGTGTTTACCAGTTTAGCTTTTTAGACTTACTAGACATTGGTAATTAAAGAGGAGGCTATTAAGCTCAGTAATTTGGGGCCCGTGAAATACTACTACGTTCACAAAATATTACCTAAATTTACGTTCATTAACAGCTATCAGCAACACCGTAAACCTTAAATCGTACTGTAAATTTTGGCTAATTTTGCTCAACAATTTTCATTATAATCTTTTTTATTAAAATTTTGCGAAGTCGTTTTGAATTTTCTTTCTAATTTTATTAGATTAATAAAATCAAGTAAAAATATTTATCCTAATTGAACAAATTAATTAAGACAAGACTATTAATTTATAGCATTTCTGTCATATAATTAAAAGGAGCAGTCAGGAATAGTCTAATAACAGAAAATGTCTTCCATCATTACAGCCCTTCACAAATCCACTGCTGAACATAGGCCTCCCCCAAGGAATGCCACAAAGCACGGTCCTGAGCCACCTGCATCCATCGATTTCCTGCATGTCTTAACAGGTCGTCACTCCATCTAGTGAGGGGATGCCCTGCACTTCGGCCGCCGGTACGAGACTGCCACTCGAGAACCTTTTTTCCCCATTGGTTGTCGGTTCTTCGAGTTATATGGCCGGCCCATTGACTTCATTCATTTCATCTTAAGACCTATCCATTGGGAGACATTATTGAGGTCATTGAGCATACTGCTTAGATCCTCCAGCGATTCTGCCATAAGAACTAAATCGTCGGCAAATCGAAGGTGAGTGATGTACTCGCCATTGATCTTGATACCGTATCCTTTCCAGTCCAGTAGCTTGAAAACATCTTCCAACGTAGCAGGGAAGAGTTTTGAAAATATATCATCACCCTGTCTTACACCTCTCTGCAGTTGGATAGGTTTCGTACTCTGATTCTGTACTCGGATAACCATGGTAGCCCTACTGTACAAGCACTTCGATATACCGACAGTCAACTTAGCACCGCTGAAGGGACTGTAGCACAGCCCAAATTTCGATGGAATCAAAGGCTTTCTCATAGTTCACATACTTCTTGAAGAACAAGACCACCGCACTTCTGCTCCACGCCTCCGGAGTAGTGCTACTATGGGGGATGGAATTAAAGAGCTTTTGAAGGACTGCAAGTACCGGTTTTCCACCCGCTTTCAGAAGCTCCGCTGTAATTCCATAGTCACCTGGGGCCCTGCCATATTTAAGGTGCTGGAGAGCTATTCTAATCTCGCTCAGACTGACGTCCGGGATATCATCGAAATAGTGTCGGATAAGACTCGCTCTTTGATCTTTACTCACACTTACGTGTGGCTCCAACGATGATGTGTACAGCTGCCTATAGAACCTCTAAATCTCACTCAAAATTTTGGGATGTCTCGGAAACAATGCTGCCACACTTTGTCTTCAGCTTTGACCGTTGGCTCTTTCTGGCAGACAGATCTCTGGCAAAGACTTTGGAGGCTTGGTTCTGCTCGATTGATTCTTCAATACAAGCTGTATGGAAGTTGCGTAAGTCTCGCCGCATGCATTTTGAGATCTCTCTGCTCAGTTGCGTGTATGCTGTCAGATCTGTTGTAGACTCCAGCTTCATTTCCCGTCTAACAGCTATGAGATTAAGAGTGTGATCGGAGAGTTTTTGTGTTCTTCTGCGGCGGGTCTTGCAAAACTTAGCCCCGACCGCATGGACAGTTTCCACGAGCTTATCATTCATATCGCCCACTTCATTACAGTCTTCTAGGCACTGAAAACGGTTTTGTAACTCGAGCTGAAAGGTTTCAGGACTTTGGACTAGAGCACAAAGGGGACTGAACGTTGAATTCATTAGACGAGGCCTCTCCAACTTAATATTTAGGTTCAGTGTGCTCTCACCATTCGGTGACCGCCACCGGTTTTCACCCTCGCGATCACAGAGACATCATTGAACAGTTGTCGTCTGGTCGTTATAATGAAGTCAATCTCATTTTTGTTGAACCGTCTAAACTAGACCAGTTCCACTTTCTGTTGGGCCGCTTCTGGAAGAAAGATTTCATCATAAAATGTGCCTCTTTCTCCATGAAGTCGGCCAGCTGCTGGCCCCTTGGGTTCCATTGCCCTATTCCGAATTTCCCTACTTTCAGCTCACCGTTCTTTATTGTGCCCAGTTTTTCATTGAAGTCTCCCATTAATACCGTATAGTGGGTTTTGGAGGAATACATGGCTCTAGAGATATCCTCATACATTTCCTCCACCTCCTCATCGGGGTGTGCCGAGGTTGGTGCGTAAACCTGTATGACCTTCAGCGAATACCGTTTGGTGATTCTGAGTATAAGGTACGTAACCCTCGTCGACACACTCTCAATCTTTACAACGTTGTTAACGAGAGACTTGTGGACGATAAATCCGATACCTCTTTGGGACAGATGGTCGCCCTCCCGGTGATGGAACAAGTTACTGGATTCGAGGATTACCGTGTCCTCCCCTCTCTTCAGACCTCGGATAACCCAGCGTAACGTCTATCTCTTCTTCCAACTCCAGCACCTTCTTGTCAGTCCTCAGGGTGCGTGCGTTATAAGTTGCCAGGTCGAGTCGTCGTAGATGGCAACCGAACCTCAACCGGAGATTTTTAGCACCTCCTGCCCCGCCGTTTCCATGGTCGCCACCGTAGCCAGGAATATCTGAGCCGCCGGGGACTGGGGGCCTTCGCTTCGTAACTTTTTTCATTGGCGGGTATATTGCCATTGTTGCCGCCTTGTTTGGTTGTGTTTTTTCCAGTCCATGTGTCTTCTTTCGATCATATGGCGGCTGTGTAAGAATATTTACTACCAAATATCGTCCCGTGGGTGTAACGTCTTCTTAATAAAAACAATATATCAGGAGTAACGTCTTCTTAATAAAAACAAAAAAAATGCTTGCTAAGCGATACAAATACATCTAACATAAACATCTAAATATAATCCCTATAATAATATCTTAAAATATCATCCCCTGTGAGTCAATCTATTGGGGACGTCCGTCTTTAGTAGTTTTCTGGTAGACTTTTGATAGCCTGTAACGGAAATCACTAGTGCTTTCATCCGCATAGCAATGAATGTTACCAGTTTGCAACATATCAATGATATGCAGAAGAAACAGCGTTGGTGATAGCACACAACCTTGTGAAACACCAGCGTTAATAGGCTTGGAGTCGGAGCATGCACCATCTGCAACGACCTTGATTCTCCGATCTGCAAGGAAGCTGGTGATCTAATTGCACAATTTTTCAGGAAGCCCATAGGAAGGGAGTTTCGAAAGAAGCACTTTTTGCCAAACCCGATCGAAGGCTTGCTTGAAAATGATCAGCATTTGTTCGCAGCAATGGAAGAGGTAGCACTTTGTCAATCACCGCAAATGATTCGGGATCTTTTTACGAATATTTTAGTTTTCTGCCAAGTATCAGAAGACCCTTTAAGCCTTTGGGAGAAATTCAAAGAATACCTATCTGAAGATTTTAAAAGGCAATTAGAAAGACAGGGATATATAGATGTAGAGCACATAACAGATGTGGTATTTAACAAATGCCTTTCGGTAATAGAAGATGCCGTATTAGCATTGAGTGGTCGGCAACTAAAAGAGTATGGGTTACCTCAGCCAAGCAAAGAACAACAATTCGAAAATAGAGTTTCTTAAAAAGACAAGTTACGACATAGCATCATTAGAAAATGCAGTTAAAATAATGAAGGACCACTAAATGACAAACTCAAAGCAGTTTACAATCAAATTACCACAAAAATTAAATCAAATGAGGGTGGAATATTCTTTTTAGATGCTCGCGGTGGAACAGGCAAAACATTCCTCATAAATATGCTATTAGAAAAAGTTAGAAGTACTTGCGGAATTGCTTTGGCTGTGGCTTCTTCTAGATCACAGCTACACTGCTTGTGGGTAGACGAACTGCTCATGCTAACTTCAAGTTACCACTTAATTTAACAACAGCTGATACTCCCATTTTTAATATATCGAAACAAAGTAATATTGCCGAAGATTTAAAACATACGAAAATGATAGTGTGATTAAATAACCATGGCTCATAACGGTGCTGTAGAGGCTTTAAACAGAACTCTACAAGATATAAGAGGAAATAAGAAGTTAATAGGTGGCGTGACGGTTTTGGTGGCTGAAGATTTAGGCAGACTCTACCATTAGTGCCAAAAGGAACCAGAGCAGATGACATTAAGGCGTGTCTTAAGAGATCCAATTTATGGCCTGTAATTAAAATCTTCAAGCTCTCGAAAAATACACGGGTACACTTAGGAGAAAAAGAGTCTGCTGGTGAATTTGCGAATCTCTTACTTGAAATCGGCATCGGTGATTACCCGATAAATAACGAAATGATAACCATCCCTGATAATTTGTACACAGTTGTATTTATGTTACAGGAGTTAATACCCAAAATTTACCCAGATATTGCTCATATCCATATTAAGCCAATGGAATGGTTGTGTTAACGTGCCATACTAACCCCGAAAAACGATCGACGATAGCAGTGACCGACGCTGCGGCAATTAACGATATACTGTTAACGTCTTTTGAATGAGAAGAAATGGTGTACACGTCAATAGACTCTTTGGTCAACACAGATGACGCAATTAACTACCCTGTCAAATTTCTTAATCCACTGAAACTATCGGGTCTTCCACATCATAAGATTATTCTGTGCGTGGGCTCTCCTGTAACGTTATTGCGAAATTTAAAACCTCCTTAACTGTGCAATGGAACCAGACTAAATGTAAAAGCGTTACATCGCAATGTAGTGGAAGCCACAATTATCACTGGATATGCGCAAGGGCAAACTTGTATTTGTACCAAGAATTCCCTTGATCTTTCCTTTGAATTCAAACGAATTCAGTTTCCCCTCAAAGTCTACTTTGCAATGACTATTAACAAATCCCAAGGGCACACATTCAAATTTGCTGGTGTAGACTTGAGAGAAAATTGTTTTTCTCACGGGCAATTCTATGAGGCTTGTTCACACTCATGCTTAACCAGTAGTCTGATAATTTTGACACACAATATTAGATTAGCAAAAAATGTGGTTTATGAAGAAGTTTTGTAGCTTACTAGCCTTTGCCCGCGACATCCAGTTATAATTGTGGCTTGAACCAGCAGACTCTTTTTCACACATGGGCGTGATATAACCGAACTCCACGCGGACGAAGTCACGGGAAAAAGCACAATAGTTAATCAATTATACCAGGAAAGTCATTCACAATATTCATTCGTTCAAATTGATGAAAGTGTTTTTTTTTTTTATTTTGTTTCTATTTAAGTTATAATTCTTCGTCATTCATTCGGATATTTTACGTTCGGCGTAATGGAGATGTTTGTACGGCCATATTTTGGGAGCAATGACATTTGGCATTTTCGTAATACGTAGCGTTTCGCATTTAATCACGTCGAAGCGCACGTGGACCAAATGTAGTGTAGTGTAGTGTATTTCGTTCTATTTCTCGGGAAAAGCATCGTATCTGTGGCTTTCGTTGTTTGAAACTGGTTGCATGAGATGTACTGTTCATGTATCATAAGGTGGACTATAAAGTTTCAAACTTTTAGGAATAGCATTAAAACAAAATAAATAATATCCTTCCATAAATTCATGTACATAAAGTATAAAACTGACCTATAATTAAACCTATGATTAAATCATTTATTTACTTTTGTTTGCTTTGAAGTATGACATGTTACAAAAATTGTACTTTTGAATCTTCTTGTCACATTTGTAACTGCTAAAGCACCCTAAACCTCTCTTGTCCCTCCCTGACATAAGTGAAATGGCCTCCTCAAGTAGGAAAAGTTTAACGAGCGATTCCAACATTTTGCATTCAAGTTAAGTTCTTTTATACAAAGTGTTTGGTACTGCGATGTTCAACTTAAATTCTAACTTTCTTTCCCATAAAGTTTACCATTTTGAATAGAGCTAGAGAAGGCTAAAAGAGACTCAAAGGCAAAGGAAACGTCGATAGCTTAGCGTCATGTAATTTAAAATTCAAAATTAATATAATGTAAGAAATACTTTTCAAAACAAGCTTTGAAATATATGCGCACAAGTTACAAAAATAATCAAGATCCGAAAATCTTTCATTTTAATTAATTGAATAATTTAACTGTAAAAAAAAATATTCAGACTATTGAAGAATTTTCACTAGCCGCAAAAATACACTTATAGACAATTCACATAAAACATTTTTCTCGATATTTTATGCATTTTAAAAGCTTATTGCTTAATTTTTCAGTTTATTGTTAGTATATATTTCACGATAATCTTCCGTCTTTTGATTATTAAAGTAATATGAAGTTCGATGTTTTTATTCTCTATGCGTCTTAGATTTTCAATTTCAAATTTATGTATTATTGAAGCTAAAACCAGAAAATAAAGTAAACGATAACAGAAGTCTTCGACGTAAATGACTTCTATGTTTTTGGGGCTTAATAACTTTTACAGGGGGAAAAAATAATTACGTTATAGGGCTGAGAAACACCGTTAAAATATTATTAGATTCTTGTTTTCAATATATTTGTAGAAAGACGTCGATGTCTGTCACATAGGTAGATAGGTACGTTAGGATTGTGAACAATAGTGTTACCTATGGAAGCTGTTTTTCTGATAAGCTATGTATAAAATCTTCGAACGAATGTATTTTTTTTTAAATGAGACAACAATAATACTTGTAATTGCAAAATATTGCATTTAATATAAAATTAAGTTTAACTCTGAAATAATTTCAACTCTCAAATTTTTTATAAGCTCTTTACCTGTTTTAGTAAAATTTTACTAATTAACTGTAGGTACGCCTGTAAAACGAAATTCTGACCAAAATTAATAAACCTACATTTACGTGGAATAAATAATTTCGAATACGTATGAATTCGGCTGACATGCATTAGAGTAGCGCGACGGAATAATTGCTCCACGGTCCCATGTATCTTTGATAATAAATAATAAATGAGAGTATTCAATAAATGGCGTGTGGCGTGTCCCCAGAAATGGAAAGTATATAGTCTGTATTTTTACTTATAAGCAGAATTCAAAAATTTATAAAACAGCATTATTTATTATTTCGGTAAATATAACATAGTATATAAACTTTTGCATCTTGCACTTTTGCATAGCAGGAGCTAACCAAAACAATCTTGTTTTAACGATATTGATCTATTGATATCAGTACTATTAGTATTTACCGTGTACCGTATAGGGTAGTGGGGAAGATAAAGAATATCCATCACAAAGGGAAACAAATCATTAGAAGGGCAAGTCCTAATAACGACTAAAAATAGAAATTGCGATTGAAAACCCGTTTGCCAAGCGTGATTACTATGGCAAATATACTCCCTATATGGCAATCTACGAGTGAGGCCAAGATGTAACGTTAACGGTATTAGTAAACGCTAATTGTGTTTATTTTCAAGCGTATTATCAAATGAATGAAAGAAAAAATAAATTAAATGGTTTATTAAGTTTCGTTTGAGTAAAAAGGCATTCTCAGTCAACTAAACCTTTGCAAGGTTTGACATGGTGTTGCAAAAAAAACTGCAAGCTGGTTTATCACTTTAATGTAAAAATATCAAGTTAAATCTTATAGACATCCCACAGCTCATTGCCCTCATGGACGCTTTGTTGATGGAGTTATTAAAAAGCGTCAGAGGAGATCTTTGTGGTTTCCACTCAAGGAACTTTCTTCTCCGTCAATTTTCGGCTTTTTGAGCTATATGGTGTGCCAATTTCTATTACTGGTCTATGTCAGTTTGTCTTTGGTTCTACTGCGGATAACTTAATTGCGGAGTGTATCTCATAGAGAAACTCCGAACATAGCTCTCACAGGGTACTATAATGTATACACCTGAATAGCCCTCTCCATAGGTCGCTGAGTGATCTTGTACTACCTCATATGGCCAGTTCCTCTCTCAGTCGCAGCTTGATCAAGAGTAGGGCGGCCCATCATTAGGTGGAGTGACGGCTTGGTAAGAGATGCATGAATTAGATTGATGCAGTTAGCTCAGGATCGTTAATCGTGGCGTTCCTTAGGGGAGGCCTATGTTCAGCATTAGTCTTATCAGGTTTATAATGGATGGATGGATAAAATTTTGTAATTGTTTTATTTTTCGTTGGTGCTCTTCTATGTGTCAGACGAGACGACGCATCATGTGAAAGTGAGGTTTCCATATGAAGAAAAATATCCGCTTACATCACTCATAAAATAGTTTTTTACTAGCATTCTGTGAGAGTGTGTTTCTTCCCGTAGTAGATATACCTACACTCCTTACAGAGATAAGATAAAAATTACCTTGTGTTAGTCGTTCACCCCTACATTATTACAGAACGAGTTGTCAGAGCACGTTTGCTTTTTATACTTTAGTGTATAAACTGATTTTCTTTGTCGTTTCTGATGTGCAAAAACATTGAAATTGCTTAAGAAATTTTTAAACGAATGCTATTTACTGCCTTTCTCATACTAAATTTTCATAACTTAGTGAACATAATAACATAGACTTTTAAAATAATATAATAATTATGTCTTAACAGGTCGTAGCTCTATATAGTGGGGGGCCTTTATAGTCTCCGCTTACCGTTACGGGGCCGCCACAATAAAACTTTTCTTTCACATCAGTTGTGTAGATTCGTCTACATTCTCTAGATACATTATGCGTGAGAAGAGTTACGGTGCAGATATGGTTATAGCAATAATGAGTCTTCTTGACTGGGGTAGAACCACGTTCTTACAGAATACAAGCTGCCGAGTTTCGTATGTTATAGAAAACCAGACACTCTTTTTACTTTCTAGTAAAAAGAGTCTGTTTTTCTATAACATACGAAACTCGGCATTTCATCTTAGTCCTCAAGGGGGTAACATTTTTGTTCTTAATCGAGTAAATATAGATGTCTATGGGCCACGGCATTCACTTAGCATTAGGTGGACTATGTGCGCGTTTGATGCTTATATCCTATAAAAAATGCAGGAAGTCGATGGATGTAGGCGACTCAGAAACTTTGTGGCATTACTTGAGGGAGACCAATTTCCAGCAGTCATCTTGTGATGATGATGATGGTCATGATAGCGATGATAAAGACGACGACGATGATGATAATAATAATGATATAATGATAATTATAAAGTTCCATATGTCACATTAAATAAAAGAGCAATGTTATAGAAATTTAAGTGATCAAAGCCTGCAAAGTGTCACCCCACTGTAAATTTAAATTATACACCTGAACATTATTGAAAAAAAGCTGTCTCATATAACGGTTCTTAATTAGTCTTAGATTTATAATTAGATTTTGTTATCTTATATTGGATTTTCAATGTACCTTGGCAATTATAAGTAAACACAACATGAAATTATTTTTTTGCTAAATGACTTTAGCTTCCAGTTACTTAAAAAACTTATAGATAAATAAGAACAAAATCTTAATTTTAAGCGTATAATATTATTTCTACTAGCTCCGTTTACTCGACACTTACAGCACACTTACGGTGTAATGAGAAGGCATTTATCTTCACTTTTAATCTCACCGAGGGATATTTATTTATTAACTGAACTTAGGCGATGTTGTAGTGCTTTTAAATTTTTCTTACCTATATTAATCTCATTAAAAGTAATAATTGAGCCAAAATATTACAGTTTTATAAAAATTGACAAGACAGAAATGATAATAATTGGCACGATAAAAAAATCATAAGCGTGATACTAGATCGCTCCCTATTTAAAATTGTACACGGCACAGCTTCCATAATAAAATACTATAACGGCGGCTCTTCACGTTGGCCAATACACTGGCGAATGTGTTGGCCAACAACGATGGCCATCGTGTAGAGCGGGTGTTTAAGCTACGTTAGTACGTACTGGAACGATGGCCCACAAGTTGGCGCGAGATCCGTCCGGTGTCGGTTTTTTACAAAAGATCAAAGGGTTGTGGCAGAGTATTGGCCGCCGCGTCCACACGTTGGGCGCACGTTCAGTTTGCTACGAGCTCCCAGAGTGATCGCACGCATCTGATTTTAATTTTATATGCAATCATCGTAACTAGTGTCTCATAATGGCAGAAATAATGGCCAATGAAAAAACTTTTCGCTTTATAGAGCCCTACCAAGCCAAAAATTGTTTATGAAACACAAGTCTATCATGTCTTTTTTAAAAAAAAACGTTACCCCCACACTAGGAGTTTCTCCTGTATCATGGAGGCAGTTTATAAACATAAATTATTATTAATAGTACTATTTTTTAAGAGGATAGGGTGACAAACGAGCACACAGTCCACCTGATGGTAAGTGGTTGCTATGGCCCATAGACATATACATCTGTCCTCGCTTGCGAATCAAAATGTAGATGCGTTGTCACCCGTGAGGACTAAGATGGAATGCCTCTTTTCCAGTAAAAAGGGTCTCCGGTTCTCTACACTCACCATACAAAACACAGCAGCGTGAAGCTGCTATTTTACGCTGGTATTCTGTGAGAGCGTGGTCCTTCCTCGGTTGAGCTGACCTATTCGTGCTACAACTATACTACTAATATAGCTGCAGCATGGCTCTACCGCGTATAAAAATTATTATTAATAGTTATTGATTATCATTTCTTTTTATTCTATATTGCTACACCTACTTCAAATTCTCACCACTCCGCCAGTCCGCTCTTTGTATTCTTTTAGATTACGGAATGCAATAAAGAATAAATAAATAAAAATAAAAATAAATAAAATAAATTGCATAAGGACAAACATACTTGTTCCGTGCGGGATTCGAACCCGCGGCCCCCAGCGCAGCAACTCATTGCTAAGCCACTACGCCACGGAGCCGTCAATAAATAAAATTTCTTTTTGATCACCCTTTTCTTATACACATTCACGTTGTAGTGATTGATGTATTAATTAATTTATTGATGTATTAATGCTATGAGACTAGGTAGGATACTAAAATCAAATTAAAAGGTAGGATACTAAAATCATGTTTTTACTGTCTTTGTTATTCCCTTTTAGTTACTTTATTTCGTTAATAATACTGTAATTTTTAGTTATGGAAGAGCGAAGTCACCTGTTACAGGCATTATTTTGCTTACTAGGTGACCTCGATCACTGATCATATAATGTAACTTTAATGTTTGACGAAATAAATTATTTATTATTTTTATTATTAAGTTGGCCATATGTACTACTTTGTGCATGAAAGTGTAAATAAATAAATTTATTCCGTAATTATATAAAAACGCTTTTTAAAAAGACTTTGTTTAATAAAAATTTTATGACAGTTTCAAAGACAGACTTGGAATATTTTCCAGGCCTAAGTTGTAAAAGTGTTAATTATACCCATGCCTAGGTGTGTCAATGTTTATATAGTTTACTTATCTGTATAACGTTAGTGTATAATAAAGAAATATTAAATATTTATATTAAAATATTAAGTAAATATTAAAAATAGTGAAAATTAAATAAAAAAATAGTGGTATGCTGTGAATAAATAAACCGCAGCAGCCGTTAGCGCATCAATAATCATTTTAATAAATTCGTCCGCACATGGGCCTGAACCGAAGCAAACTGAACGACTTTCCAACGTGTGGACGCGATCACAATTTCTTGGCCAATAACTCTGCCAACACATTCGCCACCATGTTGGCCAACGTGAAGAGCCGTCATAAAACTAATATCAAATGAAAAAGCACTTTACTTTTAGGGCATTTTGAGAACACATTTTATGAATGTGTTTTTATCATAAGGAAAAAAACTACTAAATCGAACTCTTACAGCGCTCGCGGCCACCTCGGTGAGTGCCCGCCGATACAATCAATTTATATCTTGAAAGGCACCTTCAAGTATGGACATTATTTTTTTTTCCCAGCTTTAGTAATAATTCACTCGACTATTACGGGGAGCGATGGAACGTGTTCATACCTACAACTCATATTTTAAGAGAGAGACGATAAATATTATAATGTTTTTTTGTTTTTTTTTTTTAAACTACCATCAGAATCAGATGAACCGTGAGCTCGTTTATCACTATTACTACGAGAACTACAAATTAGGAAAACATAAAATGTGCATTTTAATATTTGCATCCTTTAATTATTTATTTTAAGATGGCTTGATCCACTGGCTGTGCTATTTGCATTAAAAACTTACTTGTTATATACATAATGCCTTTTCTAGTTTTCTGACATTGTCGGAACTACAAATAATTTAAGTAATTAACCACCAACAACCTAATGTAGATTATAACATTATACACATTATTTAATATTTATAAATACTAACTTTGAGCACTCCTAATGATAATACTAGCAGACTACATTGTTACCAGCCATAAGTAAACAGTGATCGTGTCCACATTTTCATATTAATGACAATACAACTGCAGCGGAATTTGCTTTCATGATGGAATTATTATTAAAAAGAGCAAAAATATTTTGTCAGAATACAAGTAGTAAAATTGAAAATTTTGTAGAACCGACTTCAATATAGATTATTAATGATAACTCGAAAACTACTGGTCAGACCTTGACCGTTGATTTATATGAGACCACATGAGAAGCAGCAGCTTTCAAATAAAAAAAGGATCATTGAAATCGATTCATCAAGAAAAAATTTAATAACACACATAAAAAAACATACAGTCAATTTCAACCGACTTCAAAATGGAGGTCCATTTTGAAGTCGGTTGAAAATAACTTTTATTCAAAATAGAACATAATATTATGTTGTTGCTCGATTAGGCAAGAAACGAGTAATTTAAAAGCAAAATTACAATATTTTCTCGTGGGTGTTTTGAAAAGTTTGTCATTTGAAGAAATATTTTTTATATTTTCCGTAACACCACTCTTTATGAGAGGTGTAAGGGGATAATCGCTGCCAGTTTATGTTAGTATTCTGTGAGAGTGTGCTCATTCTCGATTGAGCTGACCCATGCGTGTCACACAGTACGTCGAGCTATAACGGCTCCCACTTTTTACTTTAATGTTTAAAACAATCAACAATCGTCGGAAACATAATAAAATACATCAAAACATAATGAGTATGCTAGGGCTGAATCTGAATGACAGGGTGAGAAATAGTGTGATAAGAGAAAAGTGTGGTTTGCAAGATGACGTTGTGACAAGGATTAAGAAAGGAATGCTTCGGTGGTTTGGTCATGTAGAAAGAATGAACGAGGAAAGAGTGACAAAGCAAATTTATGTTGCGGAAGTGAACGGCAGGGTCGGGAAGGGACGCCCTAGACGAAGGTTTATCGACCAAATCGGCGATACGTTAAAAATGGGCCAGATTAGGAGTACCCTTAACCGACGAGCGTGTATGCGTAGATATATGGATGTAAAAGAGGCGAGAGAGGTGTGTCAGGATCGCGCCAAATGGAAGTCCGTAGTCTCTGCCTACCCCTCTGGGTAACAGGCGTGAGTGTTTATGTATGTTATGTATCAAAACATAAAGGAAGACATATGACCGACCGATCTAGTCTTTTTTAAATAAAGGATTTGGCATACGGTGTTTTAGATAAATAAATAAAAAAATTTACAAACAAAAACACAGTAAGTGGTTGCCCATAGACATGACCCATAGTCATCTGCATCTATCCTCACTAAAGAATCTAAATGCAGATGCGTTGTCACCCGTGAGGACAAAGATGGAATGCCTTTTTTTCCAATAAAAAGGGTCTCCGGTTCTCTACACTCACCATACGAAACACAGCAGTGTTAACCTGCTATTTTACGCTGCTATTCTGTTAGAGGGTGGTCATTCCCCGGTCGAGCCGACCCATTTGTGCTACAACTATACTACTTATATATACGATAATTACGTATTAATGTAATACTGTAGAGACTGATAAACTTTTATTTGAAACTATATATATTCGCTGCATGGCTCTACCATGTATGACAGTAAACATCTTTTACTAAATACAGATAATTAAATTTCACATCACATATCATAAAACGACTAGCCTTTTGAAATCCGATGCTGCACATAGGCCCGTCAAAGAATGCGTCAGCTTGGCATCAGCTAACACTTTGACAATATACAAATCTTCCTTCCAACACACAGCACGGTAGACTAATAATTACGGTGTTGTTGTTAAACATAAATAGCTTAATTATACTTCTAACTATTTATACGCTTCGTCGCCGTCTGCGATGTCTAAAATTTGACTGCACTCAGTGTAAGGTAAGGAAAGACCACGGTGCTAATTTGAATTGAAACCACATTTGGGTGACAAACGGTCAGTAAATCAGTTTTCAACTTTACTATGTTGAAAATGTGCTATTCCAAAGTGACAAAATATATATTTAAGTTTGAAATTTCATCATATAAAACGAAAAGTCTTAGGTAAACACACTCGTTGACAAATCTCTAAACTAATCGGTTAAAGTATGGGTATTAAGGTTTTCGAGTGGCAACTTCGGTAAGCGAAGTGTATCGCGACCCCCCACTAGGAGAGAATATCTAGTAAGATATGCAGAAAATCGATGAATGCAGGTGGCTCAGGACTGTGCTTTGTGGCGCTGTTTGGGGGAGACCTATGTAAGTTGACTTCTGATGGGCTTTAATGATGATAGTGATGATGATGAGAACGAAAAGTAGTGTTATTGTACTAACTTTTGTTATATCATTTCAAGAATTTCATCCATACCCGCCAAGATGTATCTTTTTATAGGATAGGGTGACAAACGAGCACACAGTCCACCTGATGGTAAGTGGTTGTTGTGACCCATAGACATCTACATCTATCTTCGTTTGCGAATTACGGTGGTAGAGCCACGCAGCAGTTTTTGCTGTTGCACGTATGGGCCGGCTCGAGCCGGGTTGGTACCACGACCTCACAGAATACCGGCGTGAAGTGGAAGCTCTGCTTCCACGTTTCGTCTAGTGACCGGAGGCCCAATTCCCCCCCCCCCCCCATCAACATGTTAGCGGAATTACGTCAAAAACTACCCCAGGAGGGTACCAGTACCCCTGGAGAATCCTTCGCTGAGCATCCACGACCATGTTATTCCACTCCTGAGCGTGGGTGCTCAGGCTGCCCCGCGTATTCTGGGGGGGGCAAAATTCCGCTCAACACAATAACTGCTCGGGTCAAACTGAGCAACAAGACCAAGGCGACCCCTGCCACGCTATCCGTGAATTTCTGCAACATCAGGGGACTACACTCGAACCTAAACGCCGTCCACTACCATCTTGAGACGGCGAAGCCGGCTTTGCTCTTTCTGACCGAGACGCAGGTATCCTCTCCGGCTGATACTTCGTATCTCTCCTACCCGGGGTACAAATTGGAGCACTCCTTTGTGCCTCGGGCTGGAGTTTGCGTATACGTCAGAGAGGACATCTGTTTTCGACGCCTCGGCAGTCTTGAAGGTTCGGACCTGTCCATCCTATGGCTGCGCGTAGACAGCGACGACGTCTACGGGTGCCTCTATAGGTCCCATAGCGATAATGCCGAAACAGACCGACTCATCGACCACGTCCAAATGGCTACAGATTCCTTGCTACAACAGGTCCCATCCGCAGAGATCGTGATCCTTGGCGATTTTAACGCCCACCACGCCGAATGGCTCGGTTCACGTTTAACCGATCATGCGGGGAGATCTGTTTATGACTTTGCCTTGGCATATGGTCTGACACAACTGGTTACATCGCCTACGCGGATTCCAGATGTTGAGGATCATACACCTTCCCTGTTGGACCTTCTGCTGACCTCTCATCCGGATATCAGGTTTCCCTCGATGCCCCTCTTGGCTCTTCGAACCATTGTCTGATCCGGAGTGTGGTGCCACTCACGCTCCCCTCGCGGTTGCGTTATGCAGGTTGCCGCCGTGTTTGGCATTACAGGTCGGCGGATTGGGACGGAATGCGGTCTTTTTTTTGCTTCCTACCCATGGGGGCGGGTTTGTTTCTCGCAGGATGATCCCAGCGCTGTTGCTGACTCTGTCACTGATGTGGTGCTACAGGGAATGGAACTATTTATTCCATCATCTGTGGTACCCATCGGAGGCAGATCTCAGCCTTGGTTTGGTCGCTCCTGTAAGACTGCTTTACGCAGTAAACAGGAGTGTTATCAAGCCTGGGCTGCGGCTTCGGCGACTCGGGATGTAAACACCAGCATACTTAAAAAGAAGTATAACTTCGCCTCCAGGTCCTTCAAAAGAGCCAAGGCAAAGTCAGAGCACATAGGCAGAATTGGCGAGAAACTAGTTCGCCTTCCTTCGGGAACCCGTGCATTCTGGTCTCTCGCCAAGGCTGTCCAAGGGAATTTCTGTAAGCCATCACTACCATCTCTGCACAGGGAGGACGACTCACTGGCCCATGACGCAAAAGAGAAGGCCGACCTTTTAGGCTCCCTTTTTGCGTCCAACTCGACTGTTGATGACGGGGGGAACACACCGCCGACCATCCCGCGGTGTGAGTTCTCCATGCCGTATGTGCGGTTCTCACAGCGCTCAGTTCGCAGAGCACTCCTCTCCCTTGACATCCACAAGTCGAGTGGGCCTAACGGAATCCATCCAATTGTGCTGAGGACGTGTGCTCCGGAGTTGGCACCGGTTCTAACGCGTCTTTTCCGGTACTCCTACTCCCTAGGCGTAGTCACGAAATCATGGAAGACAGCTTTTGTCCACCCGATCCCTAAAAAAGGCGACCGCTCAGACCCGTCAAACTACAGGCCTATCGCCATAACCCCCTTGTTCTCCAAAATAATGGAATCCGTTATAAACTGCCAACTCATGCGGTACCTTGAGGATCACCAGCTGATTAGTGACCACCAGTACGGTTTTCGTCAGTCTATCAGCTGGTGATCTTCTGGTCTACTTAACTCATAGATGGGTGGAGGCAGTAGAGTCCAAGGGGGAGGCATTGGCCGTTAGTTTGGACATTGCGAAGGCCTTCGATCGGGTTTGGCACAAAGCGCTTCTTTCGAAGCTCCCTTCCTATGGGCTTCCCGAGAAATTATGCAATTGGATCACCAGCTTTCTTGCAGATCGGAGCATCAAGGTCGTTGTAGACGGTGCATGCTCCGACTACAAGCCTATTAACGCTGGTGTTCCACAAGGCTGCGTGCTATCACCAACGCTGTTTCTTCTGCATATCATTATATATGATAGATATGTTGCAAGCCGGTAGCATTCATTGCTATGCAGATGACAGCACTGGTGATGCTCTATACACCGGCCGTGCCAATATTTCTCGGGAAAACGTCACCGAGTACCGGAACAAACTTGTGTCTGAAGTCGGGTCTTTGCTGGACAAAGTCTCGGATTGGGGGCGACTAAATCTAGTCCAGTTTAATCCTCAGAAGGCACAAGGTTGCGCGTTTACCGCTAAAAAGAACCCCTTTGTCGTATCTCCTCAGTTTCAAGGTACTCCCCTTGTTGCCTCAGTCAGTATCGGAATCCTCGGCGTCGACATATCGAGTAACGTGTAGTTTCGCGGTCACTTGGAAGAGAAGGCCAAATTGGCCTCTAAAAAGCTTGGCGTGCTCAGTAGAGCGGGACAGTATTTCATGCCGGCTCAACGCCTGCAACTTTACAAGGCGCAGGTTCGGCCTCACATGGAATACTGTTCCCATCTCTGGGCTGGGGCTCCCCAGTGCCAGCTCCTTCCACTTGACCGCATCCAGCGCAGAGCGGCTCGAATCGTCGACGACCGAGTCCTTTCCGATCGGCTCGACTCATTGGCACTGCGAAGAGATGTTGCATCTCTTAGCATTTTCTCTCGCATTTACCGTAGGGAGTGCTCTGAGGAATTGTTCGGATTATTCCCAGCTGCCAAATTTCACGAACGCACATCGCGGCAGAACTCCCGATACCATCCACACCATCTAGATGATTGGCGGTCCACCACTGTGCGATTTAGAAGATGTTTTCTTCCTCGCACAACTTCCTTGTGGAATAGTTTACCACCAGCGATTTTTCCGGACCGATACGACTTAGGGACCTTCAAGAAAAGAGCCTACTCCTTTTTAAAAGGCCGGCAACGCATCTGCAATTCCCCTGGTGTTGCGGTTGTTCATGGGCGGCGGTAGTCACTTACCATCAGGTGAGCCGCATGCTCGTTTGCCCTAATTTAAATTACATCAAAGCACGAATCGATAAGCTTGTCTATCTTACACCGCAGCTGTCACCATAATATAGATTCAGGTATATGTAAATATATATGTTATTTGCTAACATTTATTTTTTATTTAAAAAAGGTAAATTCACATATTTATCAAAGTAGTATTTCTGAGCATTCCCATGTAGGTCGAGGACTTATAGGTCCCATGTTTATGTGGCACTTATAAGTTGAAAAAAACTGCTAACTTTAATTCTTGTCTAGCATGTCATAAAAGGCGAAAAATAGATTTGAGTTTGAGATTTTGTAGACGACGGGTAAGTTACCTTCTTCTTTCATTCTTCCGCTTATACCCTTGTTTTCTAAATAAACTAGATCCAAATAGCTGCTCATTGGACTCTACCCACACCGTCGAAGATTTTAAGTGTGATTCTATGTATAAATGTATGTGAGCAATAAGTTTGAGCTGTCTGCGAATTTACAAGACATATATGTGGTATCTAAAGTCAATTATTAAGAAATTCAATTAAAGATATTCCAACGTCACTATTGTACGTATGTATACCACCCTATACAGAACATAAGGTTACGCTTCAACAACGTTTTACAATTTGCTTTGTTATTCGCAATGAAAACACTGTAGTTTCCCAGCTGCCAGACAGAAGTGATTGTAAAATGTTTGTAGAAAAGTTCAATAGTGAATGGTAAATTATTGTTTTTATCGAGCATAAGAATTGTACTCTCAAGCAATCATTTACCTAATTCAAATATTCATATCAATGTTAAATGTGAATGTGATATACCCAATTCCTAATAGTTAGTAAGTATTTCAGAAAAAGCATGGTAAAATCACTAAAATCACAAAATACTTTTTGTATTCTAGTTCAATAAAAGGTAATAAAGTTCTTTTTGTAGAATATTTTTATTGACTGAGATAATATTATTGAAGCAGCATTCTCTCTGTTAGTTGTTAAGGGTGAAAAATTAAGACATTATAATTTTTTTTTTATTCTATGAACTAGCACTGACATTTGAGAAGGCCAATATCAATTTGAAATTGAGAAGTTTCAAATTGATTGAAGGCGTCCATGAGGTGCACTAACATATTATATTGTACGTATACAAAGTTATAGCTGATTATGTCAAAATGAGTATATACATACATACATACATACATATAATCACGCCTCTTTCCCGTAGTGGTAGGCAGAGACCACTTCTATCCACTTGCTACGATCCTTACATACTTGTTTCGCTTCGTCCACTTTCATTATTCCCTTCATACATGCTCTTCGGTTTAGGGTACTCTTGACCTGGCATTTTTTCAAGACGTCCCTGATTTGATCTAGAAACGTCCACCTAGGTCTACCCCTTCCAACACTTTCATTCACACTCGCCTTATACATCTTTTTCGTCAACCGTTCTTCATTCATTCTCTTGACATGGCCAAACCATCTCAGCATACCTTTCTCAATTTTTGTCCCTACATCTTCTTTCACACCACAACGTTTCCTTATCTCACTATTTCTTATCCTGTCACTCAATTTAACTCCTATCATATTTCTTAACGCTCTCATCTCAACTGCGTTTATTTTGCTTTCATGTTTCTTCTGCCATACCCAACTTTCACTTCCGTACATGAGTGTTGGAACCAACCACCCCCTCATGCACAGCCAAACGAGCCTTTTTTGACACCTTGCGACTGCTCATAAAGGAGTTGAAAGCTCCATTCACCATGTTTCCTGCATTCACTCTTCTTTCGATATCACTCTCACACTTTCCACTTTTTTTATTATACTTACAATAATAAAAATGAGTATGTATAGGATGGATAATATCAATTCTACTGCGATAACGCCATTATTACGCGCTAGCGGGTTTCGCTAACTGCCCGGCCATATTTAAATATACTTCTGATTATTGAAATAAATTTATTTTATTAAAAAATAGGTAACTTGCTGTGTTTTTAAGCTTCTTATATGAGAGGTAAGGCGTAAGCTATGACTCTGGGTGACTAAAGACCCACAGCCCTCACGACATTTGTGTTTAGTAAGAGGGAATAGTCTAATAATTAAAGTCATAGAATGAACTAAACGTCTGTCTTATTGACACCCAGAAATATTACAACTAAATCTTTATTGCTTATTTTTCTGCTATAACTTTTTTTGTGGTAAAAAACCCGAAAGTCTAAAAGAAAATGTAAGAGAAAATCTATATCCGAGGATGTTCAAAAACAATTAATGAGGAGATACATTTAAATTATATTACTCTACTTAAAGATAATCTTTCAATTAATATTTATTTATTTTTATCTTTCATTAAAATGCAGTAATCGAATTTCGAACAAAGAATGGTCAAGATACATCTTCCCAAAAATTTCGTGTCACATTGTTTGTCGGCGATGAAATCCTAAACTGCTGAACTGATTTTATTGAAATTTTGCACACTGTGTGCACTCTAAACCAACTTGAGAAATAGGATAGTTTTAATCCCGATATCTGACCAACAATATTTTTATGGCGAACTTAAAGACTTCGCATTTAATTTTTTTTTATAAGACAAGTGATTGTCGGAAAGAGCAGAACGACGTCGGCTTGGCCAGCTAGTTTTATATAAGCAGCTGAATCTTTGTGTATGGTGGTTTTGTTTTCGATTATTTACATAACATCAACTTCCGGATACAGATATACACAAATAAAATAGCTACAAATCCGCTTCAGATGTAAACATAAGGCCAAAAGGGAATACGTTAACTTGGTTGCCCTTACATGGAGCCTCTGCATAAACTCCATATTTAAATTATGGGAAAGGGGAATTTAATAACTTCCCTAATTATCATGTTCATATGCACGCACCGTTTTCAAAGAAAGAAGCTTCGTCTCCCAATTTATGACGGTATATTAAGTACGGTTATGGTATTTTATATAAATTATCACAAGTAAATTGATCAAATAAATACTATCCCGGCGCTCAACATCTCGCCTGCCTAAAGTGGTACGTATGAGAAGAAGGTTTAGATACCCACTACGCATGACGCATTATCTTCGTGGAGAGGAATTTCGGTTATTAAAATGTTTTTATATCGCTTCTACTGGTGTTATTCTAGAAAGTTTCAAAATTCAGCATTAAATCATCAAATATAAACTAACGAAAAGAAAAACAACATAATTATATTTCAATGAAGTCCATAATTATTAGTAAATTGAATATTTTTGATAACAAAAAAGTATGGTAAATATCCTTTTAAATAAGCGGTTGGCAAGTGCGAGAATAATGACAAGGGTTAAGACAAGGGTTTTCATTTATACATCATTATTTAGAAAAGATACTGTTAATATTAAGGATGACATAATTTGGGTTGGATAAAAGCCTATGTTAATATATGGAGGTAAAATTATTATGGTTATCTGTAGTCTGTTTTTGTAATATTATCTTTTATAGGCAGAAAATTGTCGATAATCAAGGTATGAAATTGAAACTTTAACTTTGTTATAGTGGCATTGGATGATAATGATAATATGAATTAGTGAATAAAAGTAACTTTGAAAATTTATCGCGTTTAAATTAACATATCTTTAATATACTTAATAATTTTAGTTCTTGGCATGTTCATACATAAGGTGGAGGGAATTTTTTTTTTATAGAATAAGGGTTACAAGAGAGCACACAGTCCACCTGATGGTAAGGGGTTGCTGTGGCCCATAGACATCTACATCTATCTTCGTTTGCGAATTAAAATGCAGATGCGTTGTCAGCTGTGAGGACTAAGATAGAATGCCTCTTTTCCTGTAAATAGGGTCTTCGGTTCTCTACACTCACCATATGAAACACAGCAGCATTAAGCTGCTATTTTAAGCTGGTATTGTGTGAGAGCGTTGTCTTGCTCCGGTCGAGCCGACCCAATCGTGCTACAACTATACTATTAATATAGCTGCAGAATGGCTCTACCACAGAACTGACTTGTTTTACGTCCCAATGATGTTATATTTTAACCATGGCTGCTTTCAATATATCAAATAGAATTTCTGGCTTTGGAAAAGTAATGATGAGTAATGTTGTAGTTCTTAGCACTTGGTCCGACGTATGCAGAACGTCGTTCCACATTTTAATTTTTTTATCTTAGGTACTTTATTTCAGTGTTTTAAAAAAAATTGCTGTTGTTTTTAATAAATTCTATGTGGGTGCTGTTGTATGTTTTATATGCGCGATGAGTTTCACTCTGACACCGATATTATTGCAGAGTAAATTGAAAATTTAAAAACATGATCAAAGCCCAATCTAACGGGGCAAGAATTTGTGAAAATATTTTTGACACTATTTATTTGAATACAAACTTGGTGAAAAAAGGGGCAACAGTCCACCTGATGGTAAGCGGATGCTGTGGTCCATAGACATCTAAATTTGCATTTTCAGACGGCTTACCACTGACGACTAAGGTAGAATGCCTTTTTGCAGAAAAGAGGGTGTTCAGTTCTCTAGATTCACCATACGAAACACAGTAGCAGTTTCTATACCAACACATATTCCGAATGTTAGTCATTTTAGATTTTGCTTCACCGCTTCACCCATCGGAATTTAGTTCAGCTATAAACAATCATCTCAAAATATATTGTTTTAATATGAACTTATTCTATCAAAATGTTCAGAAATTACACGATCACTAACAAACGCTCCGATAATTATCGCCCTTACTAATCGTTGACTAAGACCGTATACAGAAAGAAAGCTGGCAGCCTCTCAGCGCTTATAGAGACCGGTCCACGCTGGTAACCGGCGCAGGAATTTATATGAACAGGCGCCGATAAGCGCCGATAAGCGCCGAACGTCGCCGATAAGTTCCGACAATCTTCGACACGCGCCGGTCAGCGCTGGCGCCGCCCGCCATTTAAAATTAATGAACATTTATACGACAACACGTACAACTACGACACGCATATATTTTTGTTAAATAGAGAAATGAATAGTGACGTGTTGATTTTACGGAAGACGGCATATCAATGGTAACACTTAGATACTTTTTAAAATCGCTCTTATCTTTATCTATACATCTATACAAATAAATAAAATTGAAGTGTCTGTATGTAATATCAAAATTACAACGCTTTACTAAATGCATATGAAAGTATAAACAGTACTTATAATAAAAATACACTTTTTAAAATTTTTGTCTGTCTCTCCGTCTGTCTGTCTGTTTGTTCCAGCTAAACTCCGAAACGGCTGGACCGATTTTGACGGGACTTTCACTGGCAGATAGCTGATGTCATATGGAGTAACCTAGGGTACTTTTATTTTAGAAAAATAATTAGGGTTCCTCGCAAAAAAATTAAAACCCTAAATTACATGCAGGCAAAGTCGCGGGGAATAGCTAGTTACAAAATAATAATGTCGGTACAAATCTCAAAGGATCTTTATCTGTTGTTCACTGTACATATTATGTTTATTTAAACCACGTTAAAACATTTTAAATTCATCAAATCATCAAATTTCAATTGTTTTACAAATCAATTATGGTATTCTTCGAAACGATTCCTTTCTCTATTAATAGGATGTATAGCTTATTTTGGCATTTTAAAATACATGTTTTCTAACAAAACTAATTCATCGTCCGACGAGTACGACATTTTGCTCGCTCTGCTTCAATCGGCTTGCTTTACGTAACTGTTACCAGAATAGACCAGAGCCGATAAGAGCTGGTAGATCGGCGCCGCCTACCAGCTTTCTTTCTGTATACGGCCTAAAGCTCGATTAAAGCAAGCTATTAATTTTCTCTACCTTTCTCTTTCTTTTGTTATTCAGTAAATAAATGGACAGCAAATGTAAGTATTTCTTAAATTGACGGTGATTTTATGAGTAAGGCCGTAACTGTATTTTAAGATAAAGATATACATTATTATAAGTTATGACCCCAAAGACTAAGATAGAATACCTTTAAATCTTGTTACTTTTAAAAATGGTCCTCCTTTTTACTGTTAACAAGGTAAAAAAACATAGCAGCTTAGTATTTCTTTTTTACATTGATATTCTGTGAGTGCATGATTCTATTCCAGTCGAGCTGAAACGTTCCTGCTGCAACAATAATATAACATGCATTTTGAGACTGGGTTATGAGAATAATGGGTTAAAAAGTGTCAAAACGCAAAAGACGGATAATAAGTAAGAAATTTTAGGGACAAGTAAACAAACACCTATCAAATTCAGATTTTGTTCCATATTAAAACTAGACTTATGGGGCTATAATGACTGATTTCATTGCTAAAATTTTATGAGTAAGGCCTTAAATTAAAGACTTTGTACAATATACAACAAAATTTTCTAATATTAAACGTCTCTAAATTTTAACAGAATTGCCAAATTAAAGTCATTAATATTCCCTAGAAGCATCGTCTTTAAATATCCGTTCAGTTATTTTCCGTATCAGATGTATAATTGTTTGGTCGTCTTTATTTCCCTGTTCGATTTTCTCGTTCCATTTCTTTTAACAAATCAAATTATTATAAAATGCAATGAACTCAATTAATATAAATTGTTACACATGAGATAATTTGTTAAACAATTTAGCAGACCAGTTTCTACGTGTGTGATACTTTACATATATAATTAAAAATTATTTAGTAAAAAGAACTAAAGTGGTAGATATGTTATCTAGTTAATCATTTTGATTCATTCATTTTTCGAGAATGTTACGTGAGAAATATATAAAACTATAAAAATTATAAGTTTCGATTCAAAAGTTTATTAATTATATTTTTGCTGTAAAGCGGGGTAAGAGAATTCATCGTCGACTTTGTCCCTTGGATTTCGTAAGGGACAGCTATAGGAAAATCCAGACACCTGTTATCTATTCTATTCTAATATATTGATTACGTTAGATATTTTTTCATCATTCATTACAGCCCTTCACAAGTCCACTGCTGAACATAGGCCTCCCCCAAAGAATGCCACAAAGCACGGTCCTGAGCCTCCTGCATCCATCGACTTCCTGCATGTCTTACCAGGTCGTCACTCCATCTCGTGGGAGGACGCCCTACACTTCGCCAACCGGTACGAGGCTGCCACTCGAGAACCTTTCTTCCCCATCGGTTGTCGGTTCTTCGAGCTATATGGCCGGCCCACTGCCACTTCAGCTTACTAAGCCGTTCGGCTATGTCGGTTACTCTGGTTCTACTGCGGATATCCTCATTCCTAAGTTTATCACGCAGAGAAACTCCGAGCATAGCCCTCTCCATAGCTCGCTGAGCGACCTTGAGCTTCCTCATACGGCCAGCAGTGAAGGACCACGTCTCAGTTCCGTAAGTAATCACTGGCAACACGCACTGGTTGTACAATTTCGTTTTAAGGTTTTGAGGTATGTCTGACGAGAAGATGTGTCGTAGCTTCCCGAACGCTGCCCAGCCGAGTTGAATCCGTCGATTGACCTCTCGGTCGAAGTTGGACTTACCTAGTCGGACTATTTGTCCCAGGTAAACATACTCGTCAACAACTTCGAGCTTAGTGCTCCCAACAACTACCGGCATAGGTGTGACATGGACATTAAACATGATCTTTGTTTTGTCTATGTTCATCTTAAGACCTATCCGTTGGGAAACACTATTGAGGTCATTGAGCATAGTGCTTAGGTCCTCCAGTGATTCTGCCATAAGGACTATATCGTCGGCAAATAATAATCGAAGGTGAGTGATGTACCCGCCATTGATGTTGATACCGTATCCTTTCCAGTCCAGAAGCTTGAAAACGTCTTCCAATGCAGCGGTGAAGAGTTTCGGGGATATGACGTCACCCTGTCTTACACCTCTCTGCAATTGGATAGGTTTCGTACTCTGGTTCTGTACTCGGATAGCCATCGTAGCCCTACTGTACAAGCACTTCAACACTTCGATATACCGACAGTCAACTTGGCACCGCTGAAGGGACTGCAGCACCGCCCAAATTTTGACGGAATCAAAGGCTTTTTCATAGTCCACATACGCTAGACATAGTGGCATATTGTACTCTTCGGACTTATGTACAATTTGCCGAAGGGTATGTATGTGGTCTATGGTGCTAAAGCCCTTTCGGAAACCGGCTTGTTGGGGAGGCTGGAAGTCGTCAAGTCTGCGCGCGAGACCATTCGTAATGACTCTCGAAAACAGCACGTAGACGCGGCTCAGAAGGGAAATCGGTCTGTAGTTTTTCAAGAGAGCTTTGTCACCTTTCTTGAAGAACAAGACCACCGCACTTCTGCTCCACGCCTCCGGTGTAATGCCACCATGGAGGACGGAATTAAAGAGCTTCTGAAGGACTTCAAGTACCGGTCTTCCACCCGCTTTCAGAAGCTCCGCTGTAATTCCATCCTCGCCTGGGGCCTTACCGTTTTTAAGGTGCTGGAGAGCCATTCTAATCTCGCTCAGACTGACGTCCGGGATATCTTCGGAATAGTGTCGGATGAGACTCGCTCTTGGATCGTTACTCACACTTGCGTGTGGCTCCAACGATGACGTGTATAACTGCCCATAGAACCTCTCAATCTCACTCAAAATCTCAGGTGTACCGGAAACGATGCTGCCACATTCTGTCTTCAGCTTTGACAGTTGGCTCTTTCTGGCAGACAGATCTCTGGCAAAGACTTTGGAGCCTTGGTTCCGCTCGATCGCTTCTTCAATACGAGCTGTATTGAAGTTGCGTAAGTCCCGCCGCATGCATTTGGAGATCTGTCTGTTCAGATGCCTGTATGCTGTCAAGTCTGTTGAAGAATGTAGCTTCATCTCCCGTCTAACAGCTATGAGATTAAGAGTGTGATCGGAGAGTTTTTGTGTTCTTCTGCGGCGGGTCTTGCAGAACTTAGCTCCAACCGCATGGACAGTTTCCACGAGCTTGTCATTCATATCGTCCACTTCATTGCACGTTAGATATAAAATATCCAAATCTGTAACGGGACGAAGCGTTAAGGGTACGAGATGTCTGAAATTTCGATTGTCAATCCAACTGCTAAGCATAACAATAACGGAATCTCTTCCCTATCAAATAAAAGGCCCGCGTTCTGCTGTGGGCTTCTTGGTGAAGATGAAGATGCAGATCTAAAAGTGAATGGACTCTTCTATGTTTCCTGATATCATAACAGTCTTATTGTTCAACGCGAAATTATGACTATTTAAGAACGCACACCCGTGGGACCCGGTAGGTGGCGATGTTGTCGAGATCCAAAAATCACCCGTGCGATGTCGGGTCGGATCGCTCGTAATCGTAATACAATCAGGCGTTATTTCGCGGAAATTCGTTATATTAAATATTATAGTCCGTTATATTTATATTATAATGCAGCTTCTCATCACCATCAATTGATATAAAAATGAGCTTTGGCATTTATATATCCTCAATTGGTCGTCAGAACAATTGACCTTCAATTAACCCAATGTATCGCTTTTTAGAGGTATTATAATTTAAAAAAAAATATTTCCTTTAAAACAGTTTTGTATTTTAATAACACCAAAAATTAACATTACACGAATAAATTTGAGCTATATATTAAATTTTTTGTCCGTCTGTCTGTCTGTCTGTGTATTCCAGATTCACGAAAAATCACTGGACCGATATACATGGAATTTTGTAGTTAGTAATCCGGGGCAACTTACAGGCTACATATTAATCGATTAAGTTTAATCATTTACTCGAAGTTCAAAAAAATAAGGTTAAGTATTTTTCTTCCTTTAGATGTTTATTTTCTATTATTTCTTAGTCATAGGCGTAAGGACGTGTTTTTAAAATAAATACCATATTACCATATTTATAAATAAAGTTTAAAATATGGTAATAATCTTGGTAAAATAATTTGTAACTACACCGCTTTATTTATCAAAACACGCCATCGATCATCAAATGGCAAAAGTAGTATATTTTGCGTTCAGTTACTATCAAATTAAATAATATAAATTACTTATATTTACATGTTTAAATAATTAGATATTTACAATTATTTAAAAACTCTTACGTTTATTATTTTAGTATTATTCTTATTTCATTTTAAAAGTCTAATAAATTCAATAGATAATAGTGACGTCTATCAGAAATATGAAAATTGATAAGGTTTTTATTTCAATTACTAATCTATATTATGTAAACTAAATAAAACTGGTCAGTCTGCAATTATTCCAAAATTTTTATTATCATTACAGTTTTATGAAAGAGATAATATGTCGTGGCCAGATCGTAGAATTGATCATATATCATAAAATAATCTATCTTGAATTGTCGTCGCTTGGCAACTGTCAATTATACGTATATTATATTACCACAATTTTTAATTTTAGTTTTAAATCTATTTTATTATTTACATTAATATACAAAGTGGAAGGCTAAGTTATTCATGGTTGAAACGACATTAGTGCTACACCTGTGCTAGAATCGCTTACTTTTTCAAAACTACCTACGATGTTGACCAAATGTGATAACTGTAACAAATCAATCACTAAAAGTTCCCCTATAGTAGAGTGTAATAAATTCGAGCGTTTGGTGCACCTTAGTACTAAATCTACCGGATTAAGCAACAAACAGCTCGCCGCCCTAAAAGCTGCATCACCCGGACTAGGATGGACTTGTCCGGACTGCATACAGGAGTCATCGATGCGTAACTCTTCTATCGAGATTCCAGAAGATGATGATGAGGAGGAAGAAGACGTCCAGAAGAGCGCAGCTATAACTGATGCTAAAAAGCTGCTAAAAGACATCTCAAAAAAAGTGGAAAAAATCATCAAGAAAGAAATGACGCAGATAGATGATTTCCTTAAATTTCACACTAAAAAACTAGACGAGGTAATGCAATGTATGGAAACATTTAAACAGACTATCAAAAATCTTGAAAAAAAGAACGCCGAACTTACTAGAAAAAATAATAACCTAGAAATTAGAATAGGCGCCTTAGAGCAACAAGTCCAAGCTTTGGAGCAAGAAAAGTTTTCAAGTTTTATAGAAATTGCTAACGTGCCCTGCCACGACGATGAGAATGTACTAAATAATAATAGTTGAAAACCTAGCTCAAAAATTAAGTCTTTCTACAACCGGCATCAAGAATTCACGCATGTTGAAAGGAAGAGGAGATCGTGAAGGTAACCTAATTGTGGAGCTCAAAAAAGAGAATATTCAGAACAAATGGCTAGCAGCAGCAAAAACAGCATCCGTCACCATTGCAGACATCCACCCGCATGAACCTGGTAACATTAATCCTGTATACATTAGAGAAACCATGACTAAACTAAACAAACAAATACTGTGGCTTGCCAAGCAAGAACTTATAATAAAGCTGAATTATAAATATGTGTGGTTCAAAAAAGACTTTGTTAAAGCACGTAAGGATGATAAGGACAAAATACATTATCTTAGAACCGTAAACGATGTGCATGTATTAGCTAATCAGAAGCTGTAGTTGCTTGTCCCATATTTTTAGTTTGCCTTTCTGCCATTTCGCTAACAAATTTTATCTAAGCAACACAGATCCTTTTAATATGATGGAAGAGTTAAATGATGAAATTACGGAAAGTATAGACTGTATAAATATTAACAGCTTCTTAAAGAAAATACCAAGCAATATCAATTTATTATGCATGCACGTAAATATTATTTGATAAAAAGCTTTGTCTCGGTTGAAAAAATTGTCTTAACTTCCAATTTGTTTCGATGTCATTGTTGTGACCGAGGTTAATATAAAGGAATGGATTATATGCCTATTTCACATCCCTGGATATAAAATGTTAACTTCTCTGCGGGAAACCCGAAGGGGAGGCGGCATTGTACTTTACATACACAACAAACATCAGATCACAACTAAAAAAATCACTACGGAACATTTTGAAAGTATTTTATGCACAATCACCTCCCATTTGGGTTATTCCGCAGACATATGTGCCGTGTACCGCACACCGAAGAATAGTAAACACTTATACATTAGTGAACTAGATAGAACATTACGTAGACACTGCTCCAATGGTGAGTTGTTTTTAATAGGAGACATTAACACTGACCTTAACTCGGATAAACCTCTAATAAATAGGTAAAATAACACGTTGCACTGTATGGGTCTTGTGCGTAGGATCACCGACAACACTCGTATAGAAATATCAGCTGGTAAGTTAAACAAGTCCTGCATTGACCATATTTATGGTAGATCCCATACACAACACCTTTACACGGCAGCGATTGATACAACACTGGCGGATCACCGAGTTATAGTGTTAGCCTGCGTTGGGTTGAGTATACAGGTGGTTCCAAAAATTAGAACTTGTATAAATAATGTTGCACTTATTCAATCGCTTAGCAAAATAGAATGGGAAAAATCGAGGGAATTTTCTTGTCCGTATAAAATTTACAATTTTCTATATGAACATTTTAATAAGTGTTGTACGGAATGTAGGTAGGGGTCTAAAAGTATCCTTAAACCAAAACGTACTGGTAATGAATGGGTTAGCAAAAAAATTTTCAAAATACTCCAAAACAGGGACAAATTATTTAATCAGTGGACAAAAGACTATAGAAATATGCTTTTAAAGCAAGCTTACAACAAGGCACGAAATTATGCAAACACATTAATTCGAAAAAGTAAAAATAAGTAGCTTAAATTAGAAATTAATAAGAACAAACAAAATTCTAGAACCCTATGGCAGATATTAAATAAATTAACGGGGCGAATTACAAAATCGATTGATGATGTATTGCTCAATAACGTTGGTAACAGTAGTAACCCTCCGTATAAGATTGCATGTTCATTTGCTGATACTTTCAATTAAAGCGTCAAAAAATCAATCCCTAATTGTAATATACCTTTATTAGATAAGTCATTGTATAGTAACAACGCAAATGTCTCCTTACGCTTTGTGCCTGCTAATGCTAATGCAGTAGAAAAAATAGTACGCAACCTAAACAGTAATAAAGCGCCAGGTATTGACAGGATAAGACCTATAGACATAAAAAAATATGCACATTAGTCAGTGACGTAATTGAAAATCTCATTAATGCCTTTATAAAAAGTGGAAAGTATCCCCATATTTAAAAAACTGGCATAGTTTACCTATCCATAAGAAGGGTAGCCATAAAGTGCATGACAATTATAGGCCAATTACTATTTTACTCGTAATAGATAAAATTGCTGAAAAATACATTAGCAGACAGGTTCATGATTTCTATGCTAAAAATAATATAATAACTGAAAACAATATGTTTTTCAACCACAGAAAAATACCACCCAACTGTTATCGACCTTCACTACCAGCGTTTACAAGCAATTAGACAACTAGAGACACGTCTTGGTAGTCTTTGTAGACTACACTAAAGCGTTTGATACTCTTGATCATAATAATCTAATAGACAGTCTTAATGATAGTGGTATTAGAGGGCCATTATTGTCATGGTGCAGAGATTACCTTAATGACAGGAAATATGCGATAAAAGTGAGAGATGCCATTAGTTATTATGGTAACTCTTCATTAGGCACAGCACAGAGCCGTATAAGGCCGAATCTAAAATTTCATAGGGCTTGTCTAGTTATGGACAAACTTACAAATCACATTTAGATAAAATTTATTCATTGCAATTACGCATCTTAAAAACTATAGTTCCAGACAAGGTTAAAAATATACTCAGCGATTCTAATTACCATTACCTATTCAATTACTGCAAAATTATACCGGTGCATAAAAAAGCAGAATATACTCTTTTAAGGGAAGAATTTTTAACGAAGATTTAAAAAAATATGCCATCTATAACTATTCTAAAACCCGCAGTTCGGCCAAACCAAAATTAGCTAAACCTAATTATAAAAATTTATACGGAAAACGTACTTTAGAATACATGGTTCCAAATTTGATTAATCAGTTACCTACCTCTTTTCAAAATGAAATTAATCATAAAAATATTAAATACAAATTAAAAAAACTATTATACGAACTGTCTATAGCAAACTTCAAATTAAATAAAAAAAGCTATAATCCCCACTAACTATATGCCCTACATAAATAAACCTATATGACATATAAACAAATAATAATTATCATACTCATCTACTATTAAATATTATCACAATTATTATCAATATATTTTATCAGCTCCTGTATACGCGACGCAGAACGACCGGTTTTTGACGCGGCGAAGTTGGCGGTGGCAGGACTCACGTCTTTTAATGCACTATTAGTTAATTACGTTTTGCCAATTTACCGCCTGTTGACTGTGCCAATTACTGTTTAATAGTGTTGCGTTATACATATTTTATAGATTAAGGTGTAGCTTATCTGTACAAATTTTAAGTCGGCGGCTTGTGGTACACGGTAAAGTCTTCATTAAGCTTATGTTGTACCATAATATATTCTCTGTATTATCTGGTGTTTGTTAAATAAATAAATAAATAAATTTCGTGAAATGGTGGGGTCATTTCATGATATTTAATACTGTTTGTTGACCATGTCATGATATAGCTTGACCAAATCAATGAATAGAAATCGTTTGAAGATATTTATAACTAAACACAACTTTGCTATTTCATGATATGGTCATATGACGATATCATTAAATCGTTTTTGACCGCTAGCGGCGCTGATAGCGTATTTTTTAACAGAAAGAAATTTTAACAGAATCTACATCACTTTATGCCATATTGATATAATAAAAAAATGTTTGCTTCTATCGCTGTTACTGCTAGATAGTATAATTTTGACTTTCATTACTTCATCCAATAATAGCGCCATCTACTTACTTCTAAATAAACTAAAATGTTAAGTCATTGATATAATTAAATAATAGAATGCTACTGAATATACTCGTACTATGTAAATAATTGAAAATTCGTTCGTGGCATCGTTGGATGTGTAAATACTAGGTAGATGTGGTGGTATTTAAACAAATACGAGGGCCGTGTAGCTCGCCGTGAGATTTCATCATGGCGCATCCCGCGTTGGAATCAGCGCAGCAAACACTTTTTTGGCCAAATACTCTCTACGGCCTGTGCCCAGTAGTAATATGTAAGCTGCTACTTTTTTACTTTTCATGGACCGATATATGCAGTTTTTTTTTTCATTCATATTTTCGGGTATGTTACCTTTTTCTTTTCACCCTACCGTAAATAATAAGGGTTGCAAAGATGAGTAGAACTCATTACCGTCAGCCTATCAAAAGTCCGCTGGAATGAAAATAGGCTTCCCCCATAAATTGTTATGTTGCTGGATAAGTGGGTTGGCAACCGCACCTATTATTATTTTGATCCGTTGTCATGAAGATGATGCTGCTCATCTCCTGTTTGTTTTCCTATATCGCCTCTTACGACGGGACGATATTAAGTGACGGATTCTCTTTCTCCGCCACAATAGGGTGAACATTTTTCTACTCTCGTTCATGAGTGTTGTGCTTCTCATGTTCACTGTGAATAAAATGTATAAGTAATAAAACTAATTTTAAGGATTTTACCGCGTTTAATTTTAAATTTTTTAATTCCCAATGTTTTGGGCACTTTACAGCACCCATGGTCACGGGAGCACTGAGGTGTTTGACGAGCTGATGTCACAGTTAGAATAGAATAGGGCAAGAATATAATAAAATAGAATAATTGGAGTAATGTGCTTGGGTTTGAATTCAATTTTATTAATTATGGTGTCCTTAGCAGATGGTAGCACTCAGCCATCTTCCCTATTAAAATTAGGATGTTTTTTTTATTTAAATAGCCTCACGAATCATCATTGGTAGGAATCGGTGTTCTATTGCAAGGATTTGTTGTATATATTTGTATGTCTAATTGTTGGGACGATACTAAACATGTTAACATACTTAAGATTTCCCGGACCGTCGGTACTTCACATCAACGATATGTCCTTTTACGCGGGTTTTATGGAACTTTCATCCAAAGATGTCTAATAATTAAAATTTAGCCTCATACTATCCGTAACATTGGCTTTATTCCATGTGTAGTATACATTATTACAGAACTGCATTTATGAAATCCTGAAGTCTATTTGATCGTTAAAAAAATATCTACATCTATTTTATGGTTCCAGTCAATATTAAATAGGACAAATGATATGAATAAAATATCTCAAATAAAAATTATACCGTAAATTGATAGAAGACCATGAAATACATCATTTTTTTGTTAAAAGTAAATTAATGATTACTCATATTTACGCGAGCACTACACATTTAAATAAAACTGGTTTTACGGATTTTATCGCGTATATTAACTTATTTTATATTCCCGAGGCTTCGAGCACTTTACAGCACTCATGATCACGGGGGGAATAAAGTGTTTGAAGTCGCAATGTTAACTATGAACTCCCCATAGTTAAGCACGGCTACCTCCAGATTAAAATTATTAATTTTTGTTCCGATCTACGCAGTATGAATTTACAATATCTTCAAGTCTTGCAGTTGTATACTTGGGTTGGGATTTAATTTTATTAATTAGTAGTATCTTAAGCATGTGGTAGTACTCAGCCATCTTCTTTATTAAAATTAGGATGTTTTTTTCTTCAAATCTGTCAAGCTTAATGTAGTGATGGGGACGATCCTGTACATGTTCCCAGACTGGAGACTTCCTGGAGCGTCGATTATTTACATCAACTATTCTCTATCGCAGATTTTTATTGATCTTCTAGTTTGTCCTATATAAGAGAGACTACATTCACAATTGAACTTGTACACTCCTGCATCTTGCAGAGGGACATTAAACTTGACTGATGGTAAAAACTCTCTAATCGTCTTTGGCAGCTTGAAGTATGTTTCAATGGAAACACGCTTCAAGATGTAGTCAATCTTGTCAGTGGCACCTCTGACATATGGCAGTACAGCAAGCACTCGCTCAACTGTGGCCGGCTTCACTCGTTCACTGTGACGTAGGCGCGAGACCCGAAGCTTAATGTGGTGCAAAACTTGCTTGACGTGTTGGAGCTCGGCGGCCAGGTGTTTACTGTCACAGAGCTCTCGTGCTCTCTGAAACAAAGATTTATGCACGGTAGCTAACTGTGAAGGATGGTGATGAGAATTACCGTTTAAATATCTCTGTATGAGTCTTTTTTCTATACACAGTGTGGCTCAAGATGTTATCAGGATTCCGAATTACTAACTAAAACTTAATTAACTTTAAATATAAATGAATGTAAAGAGTAAATGTGGGTTACTCTAAAAGTGATCGAATTTTGCTAAATTTTGTACGAAACAGCATTTAATTATGTTCCTAAATTCAAGCTCACGCGAGCGAAGCTTCGAGTAAAAAGCTAGTGTAAAATATAAAATAAAAAAGAATAATTATTATGTTATTAAAAAGTTTCACTTCGTACGTGTGACACAATTACACACACAATGTTTTTACGTATGGTATAAATGAGACTATTATATAGCCATTTTTCGGAAGTCATGATATCTTTTGCACGTGGTAGAGCCATGCTGCAGCTATATTATGGTTATAGCACGAATGGGTCGGCTCGACCGGGGAAGGACCACGCTCTCACAGAAAACCAGTGTAAAATAGCAGCTTAACGCTGCTGTGTTTTGTATGGTGAGTGTAGAGAACCGGAGACCCATTTTACTGGCAAAGAGGCATTCCATCTTAGTCCTCACGGGTGACAACGCATCTGCATCTTGAGTCTTTATTGAGGTTAGATGTAGATGTCTATGGGTCACAGTAACCACTTACCATCAGGTGAACTGTGTGGTCGTTTGTCACCCGATCCTATAAAAAAAAAAAACAAAAAAATATGCCATAGTCGTCTCATACGAAATGATATGGGGTAATGTATTAATAATTGAACGCTGCCACCAACCGAACTAAATAATTACAACACACTTAATAATATCAGGCATAATAATTAACAAATATAGGTTTCGTTATAAACATTTGAGATTCTCTGCAAACTGTTTACACAATTTGATTATACCTGCTTTGCATTATTCTCAAGCAATTGAATCGCAGAATTGCAATTTGAAATATCACTACTATGCAACACGCTATGCAGAACATAAAATTACGCTTCAAATTTTGAGTATTTGCTTAAGACTAGTTTCGCAGCTGTCAATATGACTTATTGTAAAATATTGACGGATATTTTGTAGCCAAAGAGATTTAATATATATATATATATATATATATATATATATATATATATATATATATATATATATATATATATATATGTGTGTGTCATGGGTGCCAACGCATCTGCATTTTGATTCTTTATTGAGGATAGATGTGGATGTCTATGATGGTATGTAAAAGAGAAGACTTTTTTTGGATAGGGTGACAAACGAGCACATAGTCCACCTGATGGTAAGTGGCTGCTGTGGCACATAGACATTTACATTTATCCTCGTTTGCGAATCAAAATGCAAATGCGTTGTCACCCGTGAGGACTAAAACGCAATGCCTCTTTTCCAGCAAAAACTATCTCCGGTTCTCTACACTCACCATACGAAACAGCAGTATTAAGCTGCTATTTGACGCTGATATTCTGTGAGAGCGTGGTCTTTCCCCGGTCGAGCCGACCCATTCGTGCTACAACTATACTACTAATATAACTGCAGAATGGCTCTACCACGTATAAACTTGCTATATTGCTTGCGTATAAAATAGAGTTGCTGTAATGCTAAACATTAACAGAACAAGTATTCTCAGCATGCTCATTACCAACACAGAAAATCTCATCAGCATACCTAAAAAAAATTTCCCACCTTTGCTTCACATAGAGTAGTCTACTTAGCATATTTGGTATATGCTACTCATTTTTGTTGATATGGTACAGTATCGTTGACTGCTTTACCTATCTAAATATTGTAAAGGATTAAATCGGCATCCTATATATTTTCTTTTATCGATAACCCCAATCAATAAACGTCGTCAATCACTAACTTTAACATTGGTTACTAAATAGTGACGTTACTGGATAACAGAGGGTACTTATTACAATAAAAATAAATGTTCTGGAACAATCTACTAGAAATAATAAAATTTAAATATTATTCGTTAAATACATGTTACAGTTACCATAATAAACAAAATCACGTTCATTTTTTGTCCCATATCATGACTTACAATATCTTAATGCACAACCGGGCATATTCTCTTTAAAAATATTTTTTAAATATATGAAACGAATGCGTCTTGACTTTTTGACGATGTCACTAAGACTAAATGACAAAAATCGGAGATATATCCTATAGGACAAAAGTTACAGATGACAATTTTGCTGCTGATTTCCGGTCTATTACTACTATTACTTAAATGTCTTTGTAGCTAACGGATAATACAGAATTATACAACTCTCCACATTTCTTCTTCCTAAGCCGCAGCCTCTCCCGAACCCACTGCTGTATATATATCAGGCTTTAAAAATGCTGTAACTGGTATGTACGAGTATAAATCGAAAAATTTGCAATTACTCACTACAGTTTATGGAACGAATTTCTTTATCGGACGGTACGGGTTCGGCGGATGGGAGCTAGGTGACAAAAAGTGTAAGATTTTTTTCGTCACGACTCCTTGCGTCATAGTGTAGACGGCCTTGGCGCCGAAATAATAGGAAGTGAGATGGAATAATATCCATCTCCCTCGCACTTTTTCTTATCTTGCCATGAAAGAAATATTATTTTATTTCAAATGATCCTTCATTTCAACAGACGCTAGTAATTAATTTATTTGTATTTGTTAATCAATAATATAATACCTATAATATACTACGCAAGGAAATTCGTTCCAACCGAGTGTTCCACGACACTTACACATTTTTATACTATATTTTATACAAACATACTCAGTACCACTCTAGGTGGGCACAAATTATGTTTGTATAAACAGAAACACTTATTGCTGAGACCTAAGCCTTAGTTTTCATTTAACATATTAGGTTTAAATGTAAGGGTATCTTACATTTTAAACCTAATATGGATGTAAGTATCAATGGGCTATAGTATCATCTTAGATGATACTATATATATAATAATATATATAATATCTTGTAATTATTGTCAAGGTTGTAGAATTCCTTTTCTGCTTAGAATTTTGTCTAGGTAGGTACCGCTTGCTTACTTATTTCTGTCACTAAATAGCTGTCCACGCACTGCTGTGTTTCGGTATGAAAGATATAGAGAATCAGTATAGTTACAGTATGTGAGGCATTTGATCTTAGTCCTCAGAAGTTAGTGAGAACACATCTGTAGCCTTTTTTTGTTGAAAGTTAGCCAATTATTAGTCAATTACCATCAGATAGACTGTAAGTTGGTTTGATTCTATTATGTCGCAGCCACTCACAAGTTGTGTCGGCTAATTCTGCGTTTAATATTTAGGCCAAATAATATGTTACATTTTATCGTTACCTCTAACGCATAATAATTTCACTACACCATAATTTCAAAAAGTCATTCTGAACTTTGCACGTAAATATTAAAAGTAAAGTAAAAGTTTACTACTGCTGTCATTTCTGAGATGATTTAGGGACAAGAAAAAGTCTGGCGTGCTATTCTAATGCACGTTGAGAGACTTCACCTTTCCTCGATTTTTTACGTTTCTGACATACAGGATTGCCACGATGTTTTTATTCAGCTCCGAGCACGGAATATATTAATTTTTAGAATTAGCACCAATGGAAATCGCACTTGTTAGTAAGATTATTATGAACTCTTAAGTCGAGCGCTTACTCCCTGAACTACCGCGGTTCCTTTAAAATATTAATTAACAAAAATATAAAAGAAATATTATAGTTGCCCCTTCTTTTTCGTACGTGATGCGATGTTTCATTATTAATATGCTGTTATCTTATAATTCAGCGTCTAAATAAACGCTGAGTAGAAACCCACTTGAAATGATAACTTTGTCTGGCGTTATAATTAAAATAATCAACTCTAAAAGGAAAGTGCAAGCGGCACTACCACCATAAAGGCGCTTTGAATTTGAATTGAATTTTTTTACGCTATTGTTCTATATTATTCGTCTATTTATTTTCCTTAATAAAATTAACAACAGGTTAATTAAATAATAACAGGAAATTCAATGTGTTCAAAGAAAAAATGTGCCTTCTTTTTTGTTATTGTACGAGGACGTGCTGCTCAGCTCTTAATTACAACGGATCGTAATGAGAATTTGGCGCCTTATTATTATTTACTCTTTTAAGTTGTACACAAGCGACCTTAGAATTACTTATTTTTTTTACAAGAGTCTGAATGTTATTTAAAATCTTAGGAAGTGTGAAATTACAGCCTCTTGACAAATCTCTTGACAAAGACAATAAACTTTTAGAGCCGTATTTAAAGTGATTGTAAAAATTTCACGTAAATACGAATAAATTTATACATAATTATAAAGGTTTTTGAAGAAAAAATTGCAATATTTGAATTACCTATTACATTAGTATTGATACATATAACAAAATTATATGCTGTGTGTTTGTACATTTAATGTATTTAAAAAATAATGCATTATGGGGTAAAGAAGAGTTAATAGAATTATATTTTTGTGTCTGTTTCCTTTTTAACCACGCCAATCAAAAATAATGATAATACAACTGGAACTAGTCTTATACCCGGCTGATGTATATATTTTGTTAACTACATACTTCGTTTAAACAGTGATCTAAATCCCAAAATAAAAATAAAGAAAACTTTTATGGAGAAATTGTTAAATTGTAAAGAGATTAAATAATATTTACTATTTTTATCGATTTAACGTATTTTAATATAAAAAATTATGATTATATTGACGAAATATAAGTGACTAGATATGTTGTCTCCGTTGAGGCTGGCCGCCGTGACCGAAATTCGGTCTGTTAGACATTATTATATCATAGAATTTTTACGAGTACCTATATTGGTTTCATGTGTCAAAACCTTCAATGTATAATTATTACTATAAGAAGAAATCCTCATATAACTCCTAAGATACTCGTATTATGCAACAAAACGACAGAAGATAAGATTTTCACGAAATGCCGATATGCGGTACACTTATTTATATACTAACCCAGATACGGAGTTCAACCTATTATTTCAAAGAACAGTAACTAATAGCTGTAACATTTAACAAAGTAGTGCTAGACACTGAGTATTGGCTGTACGGGTCAATAATGTCAATTGCTTTACAAAAACATTATTATTATTAATTCTATACTCTATTCTAGTTCTAATCACTAAGCATTATGAGTCGAAAATAAGCCAGAAGAAAACAATCATCGTTATGTCATGCATCAAAATATAATGATTTTGACTGTCCTCACATAGAAACTGTAGACACCCATTGTGGATATCTTGGTCTTGTTACAGATAACAAATTCAATTGAAACTATCATATACAATATGTTTATAATAAGCTAAGGCATTTTATAGCAAATATTATAATTCTTAAGAACCATACCCTTCAAAGTTACGTTGATGCTTTATAACTCATTAGCTGAATCTTTTATACAATACGGGCTCGGTAGTTAAGGGCGCACATATAAAACACATCTGAATCAAATATGTATATAAGCTACAGCTAAAAATTCTTAAACACATAGTGTCTCCACACAAAAGGAAATATTTCCAAGTGATAATGTTCGAATATTTAAACACACACAATTTAAATATAGCTTACTCAAAGAACAATTCTTTAATTAAAAACTTACTGAATAAATATACACGCGAGCAGTCGCAAAAAAACAGTCTTATACTGCCCGTGCTAATGACGTCTACGGAAAACTCAGCTATTTATTGAATTCCCCAATTAATAGCAAATTACCCTCTAACTTACGTAATAACATTACACGAGAAAATATTAAAACAAAATCAAAATCTTACTTCCTACTAAACACTGATTTTGACACTGAGAAATGAACTTACCAAGCAGATGCTTGTGTAGTTATTTAATTATATATGTTATCAAAATTATAAAAGTAGCCCGATTTTTAAACTATTTGTAAAACAATGTCATATTAAGTAATTTTATATTATGATTAAGTGTAATATTAAAGGAAGTCAAATTTTTTTAACTGTCACAACCTACGTATAATTAACTTATTTTATTTTGTTCTTTAGAGGCCAATTTTGGCTTACAAATTTCAAAAAAAGATCAGTAAATACATAAGACAGTTATTATAATAATTATTTTTTGTTTTCAGACAAAATACTCATTTATAAAGAAAAATATTTCTGCTGGGTCGTTGTGAGCTGTCAAAGCATAACGACTACTTACAATTTTTATCAATATGGAATAAATCCAGGGAAGTACTATGATAATATTTCATTTATAGAGCAAAATGCTTTTATTTAGACAGGAAATGATAGTGTTTCAGGAAATGATGCGGAGTCCAGCATATTTCAAGTCAATACGAAGTTATGTAATATAAAGACTTTTGAGTGCTGTAGAGATCTGTTTAGATTTTTTATTGAATATCTCCGCTCTGCTACATTCACAGCCAGATTTCCTACAATGTCAAAATTGTACCGACGGTAGGCTTTTTAAAGGTAAAAGGGGATTAAATATACATATTAAACGATGTCATAGTAACAGTATTTCGGCTTCACGGCCTACCGTGGAAATACATAACTCTATTAGTAACTCGACTGATGACACAAATTTTTCCCTTTTTTTCAGAGCAAATTTACAATTATCATCGTAATTTACCGGTGGTTAAAAGAATCCCTAGAGGTGCGAGGATGCAGTTTGCTAAAGTATTGTCATGCACTATTCAAAATTGTTTCACTAATGGTGAATAGATAAACAATAAATAAATCAATTACGTCTCAACTTCTTTAAGAGACACTTTAAGAGACATCATATCAAAATTTAGATCACCCAATTAATACCCATTTATGTCGACCTCGTCCTAAATTTGATTTAATAAAATAGTTGAGTCGAACGTAATGGACAGCGACTTAAAAAATGCATTTCGAATTTTATTCTCAGAATACATGCTGGCTCCTCGCAATGTTAAAAATCTTGAAGGCCTTCGTCAGAGGCATCTTTCGATCAATTCTTCTCAAAGTTTACCGCTGCCTCCCAACCTTTACAAATTTCTGAAAAAGACACTTTAGAAGCAATTATGTCATTTTCGAATGTCTCCGCTGGCAGCCTTGACGGAATTACGCCCCAACATATTAAAAATCTTGTAAGTGCTTCTGCCGGTGACACCGGCGGAGTACTCCTTAATGACGTTACAAAGTTATGTAACTTTATGCTTTCTGGTAATGTTAATCCAAATTTCATTCCATTCTTATATGGGGCAAGATTATGGGCCTTCAAAAACAGGATAACAGTTTTTTTTTTATAGGAGAGGGTGACAAACGAGCACACAGTCCACCTGATGGTAAGTGGTTACTGTGACCCATAGACATCTACATCTATCATCAATAAAGTGTCAAGATGCAGATGCGTTGTCACCCGTGAGGACTTAGTCGGAATGCCTCTTCGCCAGTAAAAAGGGTCTCCGGTTCTCTACACTCACCATACGAAACACAGCAGCGTTAAGCTGCTATTTTACGCTGGTTTTCTGTTAGAGCGTGGTCCTTCCCCGGTCGAGCCGACCCATTCGTGCTACAACTATAGTACTTGTAGCTGCAGCATGGCTCTACCACGTATAAATATATGTATATGTATCCGGCTAATTTCGGTTGGTTCCACATTTCGACGCTTAACTTCAATATTAGCTTGCAGGCACAAATTCTTTAATATTAAGACAAAATTTCAGTCTACTCAACTAGGCTTTGGCACTAGAGGTTAAAAAAATCTGATGCAGATGTTCTTGTGAAGGTTGACCTAAGGAATGCTTTTAACTCTGTCGATAGGGTAACCTTGCTGAAAGAAGTGGCTAACAATACCACCGAAATTTATCATTACGTTTGGTAATGTTACAGTCAATATACCTATTAACTTGGTTACGAAATCCATTTTGTCGATTCTGCTGTCGGTGTTCAGCTGGGTGGCTCATTAGGTCCAGCGCTTTTCGGTTTGGGAATTCAACCCATTATTTCTAATTTGAAATCCAAGATGAATGTCTGGTAACCTGGACGACGGTAGACCGGGAGGTAGAGCTGATGATGTCCTCTGTGATCTTAATCAAATTTTCCGAAATTTAAAAAAATATTGGTCTTGAACCAAATAGCAAAAAATGTGAAATATGTTTTCAATAATTTATCTAGTTCTAACAGAGACATTTTAATTCACAATTTCAATCACATTTCTCCAGGAATAAAAACTGTCAGTACGGAATCGCTATCGCTGCCTGGTGCCCCTTTGTTTTTCGATAGTATTAAATTTGTTTTAAAAACAAAATTTGATCAGTTTTTAAACCACGTTGACAAAGTGTATAATTTACCCCCACATTGCACTTACTATTTTAAAATGTTGTCTGCTTGTACCTAAATTTACATACGTACTTCGCTCGAGTCCGGTCTGGAATTTTTTTATAGGAAAAGGGTGACAAGTGAGTAAACAGTCCACCTGATGATAAGTGGTCGCTGTGGCCCATAGACATCTACATCTATCCTCGTTTGCGAATCAAAATGCAGATGCATTGTCAGTCTTGAGGACTAAGATGGAATGCATCTTTTCCAGTAAAAAGGGTCTCCGGTTCTTTACACTCACCATATGAAACACAGCAGCATGAAGCTGCTATTTTAAGCTGGTATTCTGTAAGAGCGTGGTCTTTTTGCGGTCGAGCCTACCAATTCTTGCTACAACTATACAAATGATATAGCTGCAGCATGGATCTACCATGTAGTAAAGTATAGGTAAAGTTATAGGTAAAGTAGCCTGGACTCAAGCTACTTTACCTATTAAATTTAGTGGTATTGGCGTGAGAAAACTGCGGCGTTGTGGCGCAAATATGAGTATCTGAGAGATGACTACTTATTTGTGCCTTTTGCTGTAGAGACTATCGGTCCGTGGGATCCACGTGCGGTGAAGTTCCTAAAGGAACTCTATCCGCGACTGGCCGTTGTTGCTGGTGATAAGAGGGCTGGTTCTTTTCTCTCTCAAAGACTAATTATAGCCATTCAGCGAGGAAATGCAGCCAACATTCTTGGCACGATACCACGAGGAGTAGGACTGTATGATAATTAAGTTATTTGTTTTAGTTTTTTTTTTAATTATATTTTTTAATACTGTATATAATAAAATATTGTTTATGTAATATTACGTATATTTTATTTCTCTTTACAAAACCTCGTGTAAATATCGATGTAAATGATAGCATTATTTATAAACCTTTGTGGTTTATAGATGCTTTTTTTTACTCATACTTTTGAATTCAACTTGGTAATTATAAATAAATAAAAGAAAAATAATTTATGATACTAGACATATTTTTTATTCAATATAGATTATAAATAATACTTATTTAAAAACATCTTATGTTTAATTTAACATAGTCCGTCTGTCTGTGACGAACCAGCAACAAACTCAACGAGACTTATTAAAAAAACAGTTTACAATCAGGCATTTTGTTATATAATAAACTATATAATTATCATATTAGAATTAGCTTGGCAGCAGCAATCCATTCGCAGAGGTTATTATCGTTCAAAGGAATAAATAGGAATTGTATAATAAAGAAATAATGTTTCAGGGCCACATTGAATGAAATTTTTCATTTCATATTTTCTATTGATTTTCTTTCTTTCTATAAAAGCGCATTTAAAACCAAAGCGTTCCATTTTTTGTTTCTTGCAGTAAAAACTCAATTCGGAAACCAACTTCAATGCAGCAAACAGCTATAGCAGCAGAACATGACTAAAAAGGAAAACAAAGTTTATAAATTATTTTCTACTAAACTACACTCAAATTGAAAACAGATTATTTGCTCTTTTATGCAAACATCGAGACACAAAACATAGTTGTAATGCATATTTTTCTCTGTATGAATACAAAAAGACTTCTTTTATATTAAGTTCCGATACTGATTACACATTTTTCTACATAATAGCTTATATTTTCAAAAATTACTTGTATAATACCGACATCCAGTAAAATAATATTGACATTTTATATAAATAGTTTATTGTATTAAATTATTGTATATTTCACCTTTTAGTGGCGGAGTAAGAATATCCACTGCCCCATATCGGCTCTAGTGAGACTTAAGAGGTGACAAAGAGAAACAAACCAGGAGATTTTTTATAGTATAGGGTGACAAACGAGCACACAGTCCACCTGATGGTAAGTGGTTGCTGTGGCCCATAGACATCAGGCCATAAACATTTATCCTCGTTTGTGAATCAAAATGCAGATGCGTTGCCACCCGTGAGGGCTAAGATGAAATGCCTCGTTTCCAGTAAAAAGAGTCTCTGGTTCCCTACACACACCATACGAAACACAGCAGTATTAAGCTGCTGTTTGACTTGCTATTTTTGTTAGCGGCAACATTCACCGAATCACGAAAGTGTGACTAGTTAATAAGAAAGCAATATTTTCATATATTTTGACTGGATAAAAAGAGTAGTAATTAGTACATATTATATATTATTATGTCTCCAAGGATTTATATAAAAACCGACATTGTTGATTTTATATAAAGTTTCACGGCGGTCTTATATATATTTAAATCAAACTCGATGATAAAGTGGTTTTATATTTTTAGCAATCCAATTATTGTATCACCAAATATATTGAATTTGATGTCAATTTAATTATTTTATATTTTATTTTAGTAATGCCTCAAGAAAAACTCGTGGCCTATTCGTTAATCACCGCAATAAAATTTTATTCAAGACATACAAATTCAAAGTTTGAGTCACGACAAGAAAATTACGCCGTGAAGTGAAAAATGGTACTTATCACATGATATTTGAAGAAATTACCAAAAATATTCACTACACTAGCAAACTCAAGGGATAAAACAGGTTTTATATCTCATTAAAGTTGCAGCACTCGACTTAATATTCTAGGAAGAATAAACTATAAATATTTCTAGCATCATCTTAGCGCTATTTCAAAAAGGAAGTAATAAAAAAGGCAACAAACTATATATTTAAAAATTATAGTATTTCATTCTTTAGTGTGTCCTTACTGTAAACATTAAAGGGGTATTAAATGTAGATATTATTAAAATTATCTAGTTACTACTCCATATCTACTTAGACATTCGTTGCTTTCTTAAAAACAAATAATATGTCAAATCAATTAAAATTTTTCTTTTCTAAATAATGAGTCAAATCAAATAACATTCCTTCGAGATATTATATAAAAGTTTTATATTTAAAAAGTACAGCTAGTGAAACATGCCTACCAAGACCTTGCATGCAATCACGAAGTCATCTACCATACGGTACCACCTGCTAAGCAATTAGCAGCACGTCTTCAAAGTTTTCAAACCCAGGGTTTAATTGTTAAAATCGCCCAGTAGTAGTTAAGTAAATGTTTAAGTTGGGAAGTCCATTATTCACGTGTACTCATATTATCACAGTAGTTAAATTAACATGAAGTTAGAAAATAAAAGTAATATAGGAAAAAGTCGTCTCCGTTCACTTCAACTCTCCCTAAGCTGCCGTAAACGTAAGGGGCGCAGTTGGTAGGATATTGCACGGACCTGGCAGTGGCAGAAATGGAAGGGAGTCCCAACCATTCGGCCAGGACTGGAGGAGCGTGATTCCGGGATGGAGTTCATGTAAGTGCACAAGAATAGTTCGTGTGTTTCTTCCTTGATTCCACTGTTCCCTTCACCTAATTTCATTAATCATATAATACCATACCAGAGCCCTTTAATAATTATATTTATATATTATTTATTTATTTATTCTTTATTGTACACAAAAATACTAAACAACGAGTACAGTTAAATCTTAAGTATAATATGTACAACAGGCGGTTTTATCACTATGAAAGTAATTTCTTCTAGACTTCCCTTGTTTAGAGAACTGACGCAAACAATTGTTAAAATACAGGGGGACGTACAAAAAAAAATTAAAATACATATAAATAAAGATAAGTGAAAATTACATATAAGTATGTATAGTAGATTAAATGAAAGGAGTATGAAAAAGGACTGTAATTTATTTAATAGCATTCTAATTAATGCGATTTTTTAAGAGTTTTGAAAGAATGTAGAGATTTAGCATGACGAATGTGAAGAGGTAAAGAGGTTCAAACAGTAGTGACAGCAAAGGATTTCTTAAAAAAAGATGGAAGATTGCAAAGGAGTAGACAGAGAAAGATTGACAGAGGATCAAAGGAACCGATTATGGGTAAAAAAAAGATACTGGAAACGGTATTTTTAATAATGAGGAGTGGAAGGATTAAACAGAATACCATACAATGAGGAGAGAATGTGAGTATTCCTGCAGCGGCGGATTGGGAGCCATTGAGTTGTTTGCGACATTTAGAGATGTGATCATATTTGCGGAGCCCAAATACAAATCTAGTACATAAATTTTGAATGCTCTCAAGCATATTAAGCCGCTCCTCGGTAACGTTATGATAACAAATATCAGCATAGTCAAGGATAGGCAGAAGTAGAGATTGGGTGAGCGTAACTTCAGTAACTGTGGGAAGAAAATTAAGTAACTTACGTAAAGAGCTTAACGCAGCAAACATTTTTTACTAACCTCATTAACCTGTGATGTCCAAGATATACAGGAGTCGAGATACAACCCTAAGTTACCAACCTTGTTACTGTAAGGGATTATAATGTAGTCTAGTGTAATAGGAGTTAGGGATGACCAGTTAATTTTTCGAATTAATCTAGAACTACCGATGACAAGAGCTTTTTTAGGATTAATGGTTAAACTATAATATTTACTCCAATTTGAAATACAAGTCAGATCAGCATTAATAGTGTCAACTGATTTAGACAAATCTTCAAGAGAAGATTGAGTATAGATTTGCAGATCATTAGCGTAAAGATGTAGGAAGATGACAAATTATGACTTGTACAGTTAATGAAAATTGCAAACAGGAGAGAAGACAATATGCTACTTTGTGGTAGACCAGGCGCTGTAGTAGCCCAGATGGAAAAACATCTTGCACCTGAATGCGCTGTCAGCGACCAAACAAGTAACTTCAAAACCAGTCAACTATAGTTGGAGATATGTTGAGAGAGCGCAGGATGCCTAACAAAATATCAAAATCTACAGTATTAAATGCATTACTAAAATTCTGCAACGTACGAATTGTAATATTTTGTTTCTCCACACCATACCGAACATCATCGGTAATTTGTAAAAGTACAGTAGCCGTACTATGGCCAGGACGGAAACCGAATTAAAACTGAAACTGAAAAAAATAAAACTGAATAATTATAGTGATAGGTTAGGTATTAAATTAGGGTTACGTTAACTATTTTCAAAATTTTAGGGTTTTGAGAGACCGAGAGCCTGAATTACGACAGGCCTGCCGACAGATATTAAGTAACAGTAGGGATATTTTTTCTAATCAACCACTTAGTTCCGACATGGCCGAGAACCCTGAAAAGGTATTTAAAGCCATACAGGTTATCCCAGAATTTGATGGAAATCTCGATAGATAGTTGGGTACTCGGACAGCTTTAACTAAACGCGGAAATCCACCACCTAGTAACTACTTTGAGACCGCGAAATGCATGATAATAAATGTGCAGGCATTGACACCAGTTATAATGCTTACGATTGTATTAATACTGATCTAGACTCAGATTACAATTATAGTAATGACTATTCCGCCGATTCTACTTACGAATCAACATATTATTATGATACTTCAAAACAATATGGATAAGATGGTATCCGAGTACAATAATCATATTAGTTTATAAACCTAGAATTTAAAGAGTATTATGACATCATCGATCCAGTAAATTATTATATTCCAATAATTCCCAAATAAAATTTCGACTTATATAAATTATCTATAGTACCAAATAGAAGTGTCCAGGCTATTATACCTCAATTCCCATTCATTGCAACCACACAGAACTCATTCTTAGTATAGAGGCAGAATGCCCGAAAATCAACAATTGGTATCTATCTATGCGAGAAAGCAGGTACACATCAACTTCGTACCAAACCCGACTACGATACATACCAAGAAGAAAATCAAAGAAAAACCTAGAAAATCCTTCAAATATTATACGAGTGGGAACCACCGAATATGACTCGGTGACATTTTTGCTGAATGTGCCACAATAGTTTCAGCGATGGGGGTGGAGGAGTTACATTTGCCTACCTACCTAGAGAAATATGCCTACCGAGACCTTGTATGCCATCACGAAGATATCCTGGCGACATTTTTGCTGAATATGTTGCAATAGTCGCCACGCTGAGGGCGGAGGAGTTATATATGCCTACCAAGACCTTGCATGCAATCACGAAGTCATATACCATACGGCACCGCCTGCTAAGCAAATAGCAGCACGTCTTCAAAGACATAACTCAATTTACTTACGTGACTTAAGAATTTTCAACATAGTATAAATCCCAGGGTTTAATTTTCAAGGAATGCCACAAAGCACGGTCCTGAGCTACCTGCATCCATTGACTTCCTGCATGTCTTACCAGGTCGTCACTCCATCTCGTGGGGGGTCGCCCTACACTTCGCCTACCAGTACGAGGCTGCCACTCGAGAACCTTTATTTCCCATCGGTTGTCGGTTCTTCGAGGTATATGGCCGGCCCAATGCCACTTCATCTTACTGTGGATATCCTCATTTCGAAGTTTATCACGCAGAGACACCCCGAGCATAGCCAGAGGGCTATGCTCGGGCGGAAGCTCAAAGTTGCTCAGCTATGGAGAGCCATAGCTGAGCAACTTTGAGCTTCCTCAAACGGCCAGCAGTGAAGGACCACGTCTCACATCCGTAAGTCATTACTGGCAATACGCACTGGTTGTACAATTTCGTTTTAAGGTTTTTAGGTATATCTAACGAGAAGATGTGTCGTAGTTTCCCGAACGCTGCCCAGCCGAGTTGAATCCGTCAGGCGTCTAAGCGAACGGACGTATTTAAAAGTGTAAAATTGTATTATAAATTTATTGACGTGGAAGAATCTCCCAAATGGGAATTAAATGCGCTGGGTGCGATACCCTAATCTACGATGTTTTGTACATGAAGTGTTCGAAACAATTATGCAAGAAGCTTTACTATTTGAAGTGTCTTGCTATACAGGAAGAAAGTTTTGATACCCTCTCGCAGGAGTATAAGAATACGTGGATCTGCCCGGAGTGTGTATGTACTATTCCGAAGAAGTATAACATCGGAACACCGGTACGTTGTAATAATATTATCACGAACAAAACATTTACAACTAACAATTTCGTAAATAAGGAACGTGGCAGTACTCGTAAAAATACCAAGGAAATAATGGTTTCTTCTTTTGAGAATAAACTTCTTGACGAATTGAGAGAGTTTAGAAGAGAAATAAACATAAAACTCGATGAACAAAATAAAGAATATGCACTATTACAATGTAAACTGATGAAAACAGAAAACGAGTTACACGAAGTAAAAACCATATTGAAGGTAGTGCAACAAGAAGCCAGCAAAATAGAAGCATTAGAGACTAAAATTGAAGAACTAATGAGAAAAAATATGGAATGAGAAGCCACCGCATTAAAAAAAGGAATGTTATTACATCAAATAACCAGCAAATGTCACCTAAAGAACCATCTGTATCATTTGTTGATGCAGTTAAAAAATACAAACCAATGCAGATTACCGCGACTGATAAGGTAAAGGAATGTCGCCATGAAACAGGCAAATGTTTTAAGTTGCGAATCCAATAGGTCAAGGTATGAAATCATCAAAATCAATAGTGAAGACAAAATCGAAGGAAATTTAATGAGCGCAGAAAATTGGAAAGTTGTTACTACAATAAAAAAAGAATAGATACTCCAACCGTGAAGTAAAGAAAGGGGGAATCTCTAATGTGAATTTAGTCCAGGGAACCGAACGAAAAAAATACCTACATGTATGGCGTCTTAACAAAGACGCCACAGAAACAAATTTAGAAAGCAATACAAGTAAAAATAGAGAAAATAAGGCACAAGACAGAGAGATATTACGCCTCCTTAATTACTGGAGTTCCGGAGGGTCAGTATGATAAAATATGCAAACCTGAATGTTAGCCCGTAAATATTGAATTGTTCGAATGGATTTGGTTTGAGTTTGAAAAATACTTTCATTCGATGTATACTACACAGAGACCAGACTTAAATGTGAGGAAGGCTATCATTGACGCAGGAGGGGATAACGGGGCAGCGCGAATTCACTTGAGACAGTTGCAACTTAAGGACATACTGACCGCACTTAAACAACTTAAGCCAAACAAATATGCAGGACCAGACGGAATACCACCTTTTTTCTTTAAAGATTGCCATTTTGCGCTAGCAAAACCACTACTTCACATTTACAATAACTGTTTAAAGCAAGCTAGGTTGGTGGTTCGCGTTCCAAAAGGAAATACAGGGACCAGTGTAGAGAACTTTAGACCGGTAGCAGTGCTATCTACTCCAGCCAAGGTATTTGAGTCGGCTATATACAAAAGCTTATATCAACAGATAAACACACAGCTGTCGGAAGTGCAACACGGGTTCAGACCTGCTCGGAGCACTGCGAGTAACCTTTTAGAGCTTATGGCCGATATATATATTTATATATATATATATATATATATATACCAGTAGTAGATAGTGGGGGACAAGCTGATACTGCTTATTTTAATTTAAAAAGCATTTGATTTGGTAAATAATGACATATTACTAAAAAATAAATAAACACACAGCTGTCGGAAGTGCAACACTGGTTCAGACCTGCTCGGAGCACTGCGAGTAACCTTTTAGAGCTTATGGCCGATATATATATATATATATATATATATATATATATATATATATATATATATATATATGTATATATATACCAGTAGTAGATAGTGGGGGACAAGCTGATACTGCTTATTTTAATTTAAAAAGCATTTGATTTGGTAAATAATAACATATTACTAAAAAAATGGCAAAGTTTGGTATCACCCCACACTTATTGAGATTTTTCACTAGCTACATGACAGATAGCTATATGACGTGTAGTGGCGGTCAAGAATATCCACTACCCCATATCCTCCCGTGGGTGTCGTAAAAGGCGACAAAGGGAAACAGGCAGGAGATGGGCAGCAGCATCTTCCTGATAATAGCCAAAATTACAATAAAAAAACTGCGGTTGCCAACCCGCTCGCCAAGCGTGGCAACTATGGAAAATACCCCCCAATGATCAAAGCAACAAACAGACGGCCCCCAGTCCGCGGCGGCCCCGCTATTGCTGGCTATGGTGGCGACCATGGTAACAAAAAACTTAATGGACATTACGGATACGCCAAATTTACTATTCATCAGATTATTTCTAACTTGTGTAAGTATAAAGTATTAACTTAGTTTTAAACGTGTTCACGCCCTTAGCTGCCCCGGCAAAGGTCGAATGGGCTAGGGCCCATAGTAGCCTCCTCGACGAGCAACAGAGAACGGGGCCAAATGGCCTATGGATAAATGTTCTAAAACGGCTGACAAATAAGCAAGCACAACTTACCGATCTGCGGGGGTAGGGTTAACCTCATGGTACCAGTCAGGTGGTAAGTGATGTGCATGTAAGTAGTGTATAGTAGTGTGTACAATGTGTAACCTGACTTAACCGTTGAAGTCGGACCGCAGATCTACAAGCGCTGATTTTCTCCAAATGTGCGATCCCTCAAGTGGTCGATCATGAATTGAAACTTCTGCTTTCACTTCACTGTATTAGTTTATCAACTTCATTGTAAATATTAATTAACTTCAAAGTCAACCAATTCAACGTTCATCGAAATTAAAACAAGTGACACACGATACAAGTAACGAACAGTCGTTCAAAGTTCAATATTCAATGTTTCGGGTTTATTTGGCACAAAATTACAAACAGGGAATGAACGCGGCCTCTTCTCGAGTCTCAAAGTTCAGCGTTCCACACAACAAGCTAAAATTCTTTCGTACGATATTAAAATACCACGCCCGTAATGAGAACTCAAAATCCACCTCGTTGACACGTAAAACGAACGAAAATAGTCAACACACAAAAAGGCACTTAACGCGACGTTACAATTCTACATTAACTTCCAAAAACAATTAACCGGGCCACGCCCTCGAAATGGAATGCGAGCGTCAAATTCCAGGCCGTCTTTCGATTCGGCGGGCGCACACGAGACCGCGTCACACTAGCAAGTTAAATATTGCAAAATGTACTCCAAGATGCAATCACTATACAAATTGACGTAAACTACTTGCAAACGAAGTTACTTTAATCACTCAAATTCAATACAAGCCTCTTGTGACGAAACGTACAAATTAGACAAACCAATTCGAGGCGGTCTGCACGAAATCCAAATATTCAGTAGTAAATTAGACGCGCACAATTACTCAAATTCTAGACAATCAAAACCAAAACTGGCCGCGCGCAACCGATCCAGCGGTCGCAACAATACAACTAGTCGATAGAAAAATTTAAATGTCAAATGTTAATTATTTGGCCTAAACAAAACGTATGTTTTAAATAATGTTACAGAAATTTTTGGTAGAAACTATTATACAGTTAATTTTATAACTTTGGTTAAGCTCATAAATCTTTATATGCTTTCTGTTCGTGGAGGCTTGGAAATTACAAACACCGTATGGTTGTAGTAAATAAATAGTAAATTGTGAAAAATAAGATCTAGACTAGCGTTAATATGTTCAAACTTTGTTCATATTATTCTCTATTCCCTTTATTAGCAGGGAATATTATCTCAGCCGTACGATATTGTATACCGTACATTAATTATGGCAGTGACTCCGCAATATCCTCTTAGCTAAGTAGTGCCTTAACCTTTATTAAGAAAGGAAAATAGATTATTAAAAAATTATATTAATGGTTGCTTTGATGTTGAATATGTACAAAAATTTTTCAGAATATTTGAGCATGCAATCCTCTTGACGGATATCGATCGACAAGGCTATGTGCTATCACCAACGCTGTTTCTTCTGCATATCAATGATATGTTGCTAACTGGTAACATTCATTGCTATGCTGATGACAGCACTGGCGATGCTCTATACAACGGTCGTGCAAATATTTCTCGGGAAAACGTCGCCGAGTACCGGAACAAACTTGTGTCTGAAGTAGAGTCTTTGCTGAACAAGTCTCGGATTTGGGCCGACTAAATCTAGTCCAGTTCAATCCCCAGAAGACACAAGTTTGCGCGTTTACCGCTAAAAAGAACCCCTTTGTCGTATCTCCTCAGTTTCAAGGCACTCCCCTTCTTGCCTCAGCCAGTATCGGTATCCTCGGAGTCGACATATCGAGTGACGTGCAGTTTCGTGGTCACTTGGAAGACAAGGCCAAATTGGCCTCTAAAAAGCTTGGCGTGCTCAGCAGAGCGGGACAGTATTTCATGCCGGCACACCGCCTGCAACTTTACAAGGCGCAGGTTCGGCCTCACATGGAGTACTGTTCCCATCTCTGGGCAGGGGCTCCCCAGTGCCAGCTCCTTCCACTTGACCGCATCCAGCGCAGAGCGGCTCGAATCGTCGACGACCGAGCCCTTTCCGATCGGCTCGATTCATTGGCACTGCGAAGAGATGTTGCATCCATTTGCATTTTCTTTCGCATCTACCATGGGGAGTGCTCTGAGGAATTGTTCGGATTAATCCCAGCCGCCAAATTTCACGAACGCACATCGCGGCAGAACTCCCGATACCATCCACACCATCTGGATGATTGGCGATCCACCACTGTGCGATTTAGAAGATGTTTTCTTCCTCGCACGACTTCCTTGTGGAATCGATTACCATCAGCGATTTTTCCGGACCGATACGACTTAGGGACCTTCAAGAAAAGAGCGTACTCCTTTTTAAAAGGCCGGCAACGCATCTGCAATTCCCTCCCTGGTGTTGCAGTTGTTCATGGGCGGCGGTATTCACTTACCATCAGGTGATCCGCATGCTCGTTTGCCCCCTCTCCTATAAAAAAAAATAACCTCCTTTTTTTCAGGTTCCCTAATCGGATAGAAGTATCCTTTAAGTTATACCTACATACAAAGGTTCATGGAAATTAGTTATGTTAATTTTTGCGTGAATCGTTAATACACAAACAGATATACAGACAGAAAGACAGGCAGGAAAAATTCTCACACAAAAACCACTAATTTGGCTTAGATATTAGAATTACAGATACGACTTTTCTACAGATTTATTATATTATATATAGATTATTATGCTCTTCAGTCAATCGATAGGTGTTTTAATTTTTTTATGAGAAACCTGTGCACCGTACCATTTATAATTTCTAAGACCACTGATTAAACCAATTATATTTATTTATTTATCGTTTACCACATTAGAAGTTTATTTTTTATAAGCGTTCAAGTACTTATTCAATTTCTTTCTGTATTATTCTTAACACACTTTTATTTATTATTAAACATATATCAATATATTTTGTATTCACTTTGTGCTACTTCCTTTAGGATGAGTTCTCCAAGATCAGCCAAAAATTTGTAAATCAAGAAGTTTTATAGCTTTCTAGCTATTCAAGGGATATTTGTTAGGTATGCAAAATTATAAGTAAATAGGTGTGAGAGCTTTTGAATAATGGAGTATACAAAAGTAATTCAAAATGGTTCGCGTAAATACACATACTGCCGGTGCGTCGCCCTTTTCCTCTCTGACCATCTCGGTGTTTGTGAATTCATGTCCCTTAACAAGAGAAATATATGAAAGATTTGTGCATCTCATTTTTCATAATGTAATATTAACTTAGTTTATTTCACATTCGTATAATAATAAATCAGAAAGAGTTCATTATAATATGTAATATAATTAATGTATACAGTATTAAGACATTCAAGATGTAAAATCAAACTGGAAAGGAAAGCTTTATTTTAATATATTCTCAATAAAGATAACGTGGTCTTAGCTATACATTCCCGAGTCACTGCTGGAGGTTAATGGGCGGCATACAATATCTTCCAACTGAGATAATCTTCTGTGCTAATAAAGGGGGTGCATTGTATAAATAAACTTTGTACATATTATCTATCGTTGGCTTGGGATACTTTTAGGAATAATATATTATATCTAAATAGTGTGCGAAGGTTATATTGTATTAGGCGCGAGGGTTGTGCTGTTAAATTTGAGTGTTATGAAGTTTGTGGTCACCAAATTATATTTAACGTGTAACACAAACATTGTGTTACGTTTATTTAAAAAAAAAAAACACTCGAAATATAATACTAGAGGCAGGGGTTACTAATTATTGCTAATATTAAACTGAAATAACATAAAAATAAAAACATTTATATGTACCCACATCTGGGACACATAATCTTTTGAATACTTTACTAGATTTTTTATTTTAGTGATAATTATTTATAAATTAATTTAGTCACTACCAGAATAATAGTACCTTAACGAATAAAAGAATTAGATATTGCATAAGTTGTACAAATAATATTGAAAGTAAATTTTTCAAAATAGTTATTCTGTAATACAAATACTTCTCCATTTTGGAGAATATGCATACAAAATCGTATACAACGTTGTGTTCCGGTCGGAAGTGTGTTGAGAGCCAGTATAATTAATTACTGGTTGGTGAGGCCTTTAATCTTAGTCCTCAAAAGGGTGACAATCCATATCTAACCTCCTTTGTTTGGAAATTGTTTGCAAGTGCCTACTACAGTTACCACTTACGTTTGCGGCATCTCAGGGAGGGTTGAAGTGGAAGGAGACGAAGACTTTTCCTATATTACTTTTATTTTCTAACTTAGAAGTTCACTTAACTACTGTGACGATGTGAGTACACAGCAATACTAGACTAAACTAACTTACAAACTAACTTAATTACTACTGGGCTATTTTAACAATTAGACCCTGGGTTTTATACTATATTGAATATTCGTAAGTCATGTAAAATACGTGTTGTTATTTGCTTAGCGGACGGAGCTGTAAGGTAGGTGACTTCCTGATGGCACTATGTTGAATATTCTTAAATCACGTAAGTGAATTGAGTCACGTCGTGCTGTTATTTGCTTTAAGGCCTTATCAGTGGTTGAAATGCCTAAATCTAGGATATTTAAGTAAAACAATCTCAATAACGGTTCATTAAATCCACAAAGAAAAAATACAGGGTAACAGAAGAAGATTTGGTAAATAATTTTAATTGAACAAAATTGTATTTTTGTCAACCCCTTATTAGAAAAAAAATCCCCAAAGAGTACCTATCTTTGTCATATTTTCCAAAATTTCTCCAAAACGGCACAAGCTTTTTAAATAGTTCTTACACTAAAAAAAGGTCATAAAAATATTAATATTCTTAATTAAAGAGTTTTATTTTTATTACCCGTTTTATAAGAGAATATATAATTTTTCCCTAAAATTGAATATATTTACGCGAGCGCGCATGGTCCGTCGCCATGTAAGCTCTGTCACAATCCGTTTTCGGACATCGTCGAGGGTGGACCGCACGTCGGTGTTGGAGCGACTTTGTTCAAATATATATTAGTTTTTAAAAGTTTATACTCAAATCTAAATATTTTTATGACTAGAAATACTTAATTTAGTTAATATCTGTACACTGGTAACTGTTAATATTATTTTCTAAATAAATGAATTTTTAAAGTGCCCAAAGAAGAAATTTTTGCGGCGACGTTAATTAGATAAATTGAAAAATTTATTTTTATATAATTTAGATGTGGAACGACGAACATGATCTCGTTACTTAGATTTCGATAGTGTTTAATACCTATGTAATCTTATTGTTGCATATTTTTATTAATTAGTTGATACTGAATTTTATATTTATGTATTACAATAAAACGCTGTTTTTATGAGTATGACTTTATAAAATATTATTGGGGAGAGAAATAAAGATACAGATACTTACATTTAGGTCACTGTTATCAAATTAAATCAAACAATTTAAATAAATAAAAGAATGGTGCTTACCTAAGTATAAATAACTATATAAAAACATTCTTGGGTTTATGGTTTTTTTTTATGTTAGACAAATTATAATCCAAAAAAAAATGTAAAAATTTTCAATTGGAGAGGGGTTTCTCTACGTGATAAAGTTATAAATGAAGATATTTGCATTAGAACAAGAGTAACTGACATAGCCCAACGAAATATTACAGTGAAATGGCAATGGGCTAGCTATATAACTTGGAAAACAGATAAAAAATAGGAAGAAAGGTCCTTGAGTGGCAACCTGGTACAGGTAAGCGAATTAGTACTCAACCTTTATTCCTCTTCACGTATTCTCATACGCTTTTCTTCACATATACATACACACACACACACACACACACACACACACACAGGCGCGCACGCACGCACGCACACACGCACACACACACAACTATTTGCGTGTGTGTGTGTGTGTGTGTGTGTGCGACCTATGTCGCAAATAATACTTACCTAGTACTATTAGGCAAGAGTGAATAGGTTTTTGTTAAGTCAGTGCAATTCACCATCTTAGACTACATAACCACTTACCGATGGGATTGTAGTTGCTTTACTATTTGCTGGGTAAAAATAGTAAAAAAAAATTACACTGTGAAAGTTTGCATTTAGATATAATTTTTCAAACCAACCATAAAAATATGATGAGAATATGTATATTTATAAATTTTGCCTCACACGGGACAGTAATAATATAATATTATATCTCCCATTATCTTCGCATGCAAACTTTTAAAATCTCTGAATCCCGAGCTATGTTCATATTAAGAGGCTGAATAGAGCCATATTGAAATGCATGGGGATCGTTTTGTAATTTCACGTCATTATCGAAAAAAAGTGTACGTATTACAGGTGGCGGTTTGCAAAACACGATTCCACAAAAATTAACTCAATATAAAATAATTGCAAAGTTGCTTCTAAAAATACTTAAATTTTCAACGTCAATTTTTTCTTACGTGGTAGAGCCATGCTGCAGCTATATTAGTAGTAGGTATAGTTGTAGCACGAATGGGTCGGCTCGAACGGGAAAGGGCCACGCTCTCACGGAATAACATGTAAAATAGCAGTTTAACCCTGCTGTTTTTCGTATAATGAGTGTAGAGAACCGGAGAACCTTTTTACTGGAAACGAGGTATTACATCTTAGTCCTCACGGGTGACAACGCATCTACATTTTGATACATAATCGAGAATAGATGTAGATATGTATGGGCCGTAGCAACCACTTACCATCAGGTGGACTGTGTGCTCGTTTGTCACCCTTATTCTATTAAAAAAAACTTTCTGAGATTTCAGTTAAATAATGTTAAGTATTGTAAGCACTCGTACAATTATGTCTCATGTTAATAAAGCTATTGGGCTATTTCGATTAGTAATAAAGTGATTTTACTTTATAGGTTAAATAATTTATTTACCTTTCTATATCAAGAACCGTTTTTCTGTCACTCCTATTGAATTTGACAGTGCTTGCTGAAATTCAGCATCTTAAGATGGACCAGAATCGCGCGCTGATCCGGCTGTTAGATATTGCAAAAATAATCGAAAATATTTATTTTTACTTTCATGTCGAAGACTACCGTGTTTGATTTTATTACGGTCAAATAATATTTATTAGGTTATAAAACAAGTATATTTATAAATGTTTTGTATGTAAATATAAATGTTTTCATTATTTTTTTATTCTATTGTTTACACTTATTATCACGTCATAGCTTTAAACCAAGAATTACATTAGAAATTTTGATGGGATGCGATGTAACGCGCATACATTATTTTCATCAAGAACTATAATATATATATTTGTTTTTTTACCAGTAGAGTTTCAACAAAATTTAAAAAAAGTTCAATGAATTAAAAAAAATGCCAATATTTATATAATTTCAAGTCAGTGTTTTACATTTAAAGATCAGTTATCAAGAGCCAAAGTTATTATTTTCATTTTGATTAATTTAATTCGAGACTAAAATAAATGTGAAAGGGCTTTTATCTGTTATAATAATTTTCATAAAAATAAAATAGAATTATAAAAGTCATATACATGATCAATCATACTGAAGATTATCAATTGTACTACAAAATATTTAAAAGACTATTTCCAGCATAATGACCCGAATATCATCATTAATGTTTGACTGGCACACTTAAAAGTTTTATCACATGGCTAAATGATTGACTTTTATATTATGAGAAGGTCATGCTTTTCTATAAAAAGTTGCAAGAAATTTTAAATCGCGGCCCTATTGGTTTGTTTTACTTTTTACTTAACTAGTGAAAAACAAGATGGACTGATCTAAAAGTTTACTTTCTTGTGTAAAAAGTGCTATTTAAAATTTTATGTAAATAATAATTAAAGATTCTATGTAAATAAGTGTAACATAGCGAGTATTATATTCAATGGTAGCGGCCATCCATATTTGCAAAGCCAGCATCATTTTCTGTACAGAAACTGGCAAAGTGTTGCTCAAGGCACTATAAACAAAGCAGCTGATAAAATGTTACACTCATAACTGTTAACAAAAACTGTTTCCGCAAATGGTCTTTTAAATAATAATAACTATTCCGCCGTGTTAGGTGCAGGAGCTATAATTAGAAGGAGAAGAGGTAAAATTTTGTTTTAGGAATGCGCAATCAATATTGTTTTGTCTGCGATTGAGCATAAAATAAAAAATAACTTCAGCCAAGGAGCATAACTGGCATTATACTCAGGCCCATCAATTGGTATGGAAAAAAACAATTTTACCAGGTTTCAAAAAATCAATCAATCAAAATTCAAAAAAACTTAAATATTAAAATCAAAAAATGTATATATGTATGTCTATACATACATATAATGATTTATGGCCACTTAGTAACTGACGGTGACTCACTATAACATCCTACAGTCACGCCGAAACTAAGAGGAGAGAATCACTGTAGAAAAGGTAATAATTTATTGTTACGCGCCACTATTAATGTCTTGTACATGGCAACACTAGTTACACTAGCGTCCTCTAGTGTCGAGTAGCAGAACTAGGAGAGTCGAGATCCTTCCAGAAATTTCGGGACCGATATGTACTCGAACATTCTAGATGTCGCTACAGTAGAAGGTTCTGGAAACTGTCTGAGGCCCTATATAAGGCCGGTATGGACCACGACCAAGGCAGTATTGAATTGGCGATACAAGAGAATACTTCGAAGCGAAATAACGGCGAACTGTGTTTTATTATTAGTGTGATTTTAAGTTATAATTAGTGTTGTGTAATTAAATAGTCAATTTTGGTAATTCACTCGGCAGTTTTTAATTATCTTGAACCCCAAGCTCGTAACAATTGGTGTCAGAAGTGGGATCAAATCATGCCGATTTTACCAAAGGACGACATGGAGGGTATCCGTACCCGAAGTCAACGCCAGCTGGAGACGGACCAGAGACGATTTGGTAATGCATCGCCGCAAAGGTTGGAGGGCCAGCTGCCGACCGAGGAGGCCGGACCGTCAGCAGCTCCTGCATCTGCAGCACCTGACTTAGGTGCTCTGATGATGATGCTGCAGGAGCAAGCCCGCCGACAGGAGGAACAGGCCCGTCGGTTGGAAGAGCAGCTGCAGCGTGGACAGGAGGAACAGGGCCGCCGGTTGGAAGAGCAGCTCAAACGTGATAAGGAAGAGCAGCTACTTCTCATGAAGGACCTTCACGCTACCTTTGGGAAAGAGATAAGGGAGGTGAAGGATAAGGTTGCACGATATGACAACCGCCTGTCCGAAGCTGAAACTCGAATCGACCAAGTGTACAATCGGGTTGACAACGTGATGGCTGACGTTAAGAAAACGCTGGACAACCTCAAACTTGGGGAAGGAGTTACAGTTCCCGTGGTAGCTACAACACCTTCGCTACGTGGATTCAAAGTGCCGCCGTTCGACGGGAGCTCTTCCTGGTCGGCCTACAAAATCCAGTTCGAGGCTGTCATGAAAGCGAACGGCTGGAATAAAAGTCAGGCCATGACTGCTCTCACCCTAGGCCTACGCGACCAGGCCTTAACTGTTCTGGAAGCTCTCGATAAGGAAGTGACTTACGAGCAGCTCCTTGAGGCATTGGAGGCGAGATATGGCGATGCTCACCTGGAACACGTCTTTCGTGCGCAGCTCAAAGATCGCGTGCAACGCAGTAACGAAAACCTGCAGCAGTGGGCCCTTGAGGTAGAGAAGCTGGTTCGAAAAGCGTACCAGTCTGTACCTGCGCTCATTGTAGGGAACCTGGTGCAGACATTCATCGACGGCATCCGCGACCTTGAAGTCAGAGCTGCTGTGAGGCTCGGGCACCACGAGACGCTTAAGGACGCCTTGACCCATGCACTGGAGGTGGAAGCCGTGCGGCAGGATCATCGTTCCCACCGCGTCAGGGAGGTTGCAGCAGCTACAGTTCAGGACCGCAATAAGGGCTACAGCCCTAGGTGCTACGGCTGTGGGGAAAGGGGCCATCTTCGATCCAGCTGCCCTAAACGAACTGTAGAAAGGGAAGGTGATCGATCTCGAGAGGGTAGTGCGGATAATAGCACCGCACAGCAGCAGCAGGGAAACGAGTAAAAGCCAGGACTGCGGGGCGGGTGCTGGCTGATGTTAAAAGAGCCCCAAGGATTTCGATCTCACAAACCCATGATGGGAACAGCCTAATCATCAAGGGCGAAGTCAACGGAACGCCGTGTAAACTGACCATAGACACTGGAGCCTCTCGCACGGTTGTCAGTTCCCAACTTATAAGTGGGTTCCTTGGGGACTCCGCATACAACCGAGAACGCATTAATTTGGTGACAGCCACCGGTCAGCGCATACCCGTCCGTGGAGAGAAGGAGATGGAGTTGAAGCTAGGCAACATGATCTACCTGCATAATGTCATCGTGGCTGATATAATGGACGACTGCATCCTGGGCCTAGACTTTATGAGGAAGAATTGTTGTGAGATCGACGTTAAGCAAGGTGTTTTGAAATGTGGACAAGAGGAACTTTTCGTGGAAGGGGCGTTACCAGGGAATGTGTACAGCCTTAAGAAGATTGTTCTTCCGCCGAGATCGGAAACGATTGTGCCGGTTAGACTTCCACGGAATCCTGGGCAAACTCTTCGTTGTGTACTCGTGGAAAGGGTAGACAATGACCGTCCATGGAAAGTGGCTCGAACCTTGGTCAGAACCGCCGACATCTCAGGAGTACGTGTGCTGAACCTTTGTGATCAGGAGCAGATTATAGAAAAAGGCACATTGGTTGGTACTAGTGAGGAAGTGGATTGGTTGCGTCGGTGCGAATATCTATCGACTGGGACCCCCAGCAAGGATGGACAAACTAGAGTGTCCACACTTTTAGAAGACTGTCGCAGCTTTCTCTCCCCGAATGAAACGGTCAAAGCGAAGAAGTTGTTACTCAAGTACGCCAATGTTTTCTCGTCAAACGAAGCTGACATAGGAAAGACTGGCTTAGTTCAACACAAAATAAACACAGGACAAGAATTGCCTATTCGTCAGCGGCCTAGAAGATTGCCTGTAGCACGTGAAAAGGAAGTGGAAACCATGATTGAGGGAATGATGAAGGATGGTGTTATTGAACCTTCATCTAGTCCATGGTGTTCACCTGTGGTGCTGGTAAAGAAAAAGGACGGCAGCATGCGGTTTTGTGTTGACTACCGCCGCCTGAACGACGTTACAAAGAAGGACAGCTATCCCTTGCCAAGAATTGATGACACGCTGGACATGCTTACAGGCGTAAAGTGGTTTAGTACGCTGGATCTGAAAAGTGGCTACTGGCAGGTTGAAATTGACCCTAAGGACAAGGAGAAAACTGCATTCTCCACAGGAAAGGGCCTGTGGCAATTTAAAGTCATGCCGTTTGGATTGTGCAATGCTCCAGCAACGTTTGAAAGGTTGATGGAGCTTGTACTTACCGGGCTAATTGGAGATGCCTGTCTCGTCTATTTGGATGACATCATCATCGTAGGCCGTACGTTTGAGGAACACCTTCAAAACCTGGAACGCGTGCTCATGAAGATCCAGAGTGCCAACCTCAAGTTGAGTCCAAAGAAGTGCTCACTATTCAAACGGCAAGTTAGTTTTTTGGGGTATGTAGTGTCGGAAGAAGGTATCCGCACGGATCCAGAGAAAATTGCTGCTGTCAATGAGTGGCCGGTCCCAAAAGACAAGACACAGGTTAGAGCATTTTTGGGTTTGTGCTCTTATTATCGGCGATTTGTGAAGAACCTTGCAGATATAGCCAAACCTCTGCACAAGCTAACCGAGGAGAAGCGACAATTCTGCTGGGATGAAAGTTGCGATATTGCATTCCAGGAGCTCAAGAACCGTCTGTGCAAAACACCTATTTTGGGGTACCCTGATGCGGGCAAGGAATTCATAGTTGACACAGACGCAAGTGATATAGGACTTGGCGGTGTGTTGTCTCAACGGAATGGTGATCAAGAGATTGTGATAGCGTACTTTAGCAAGTCGTTGTCAAAGCCGGAAAGGAACTATTGTGTCACAAGACGGGAATTGCTTGCTGTGGTAAAGTCCTTGCAGCATTTTAGCAAATATCTTCTACGGCGGAAATTCCACTTACGAACTGACCATGCTGCACTGAAATGATTATTGCAATTCAAAAATCCGGAAGGACAAGTTGCGAGATGGATTGAACTACTGCAGGAATACGACTTTGTGGTCGAACATCGCAGCGGGAAATCTCATGGCAATGCAGATGCATTGTCAAGAAGACCTTGCCCTGAAGATTGCAAGCATTGTACTAGGCAAGAGGGTAAGGAAGTGGTATCTGTGAGAATGCTCAGGACAGACCAGCTCAGCAATGAGTGGAAGGAGAGCCTTCAACATGCACAGCAGGAAGATTCGGACATTAAGCCGATTCTGGAATGGATGAAGCCCAGTGCTCCTAAGCCCAAGTGGAGCGACGTCTCAGCAATGAGTTCGACCACGAAAAGCTATTGGGCCCAATGGGACAGCTTGCTGATTCAGGATGGAGTCACTAAGTGGCCAGAAGTCTTCGCCATTCCAAATCAAGAAGCTTCAACCGTTGCGGATAAACTAGTTCATGAAGTCTTCTGTCGTTTTGGAGTACCTTTAGAGATTCACAGCGATCAAGGAAGGAATTTTGAGTCTCAAATATTCCAGGAAACTTGCCGAGTTATGGGTACTCAGAAAACACGAACAACTTCTTACCACCCACAATCTGATGGAATGGTAGAAAGATTTAATCAGACATTGGAGAGGTACCTAGCAAAAGTTGTGGAAAAACGGCAACGAGATTGGGACAGGCACATACAACCGTTTTTGTTGTCATATCGAAGCGCTGTTCACGAAAGTACATCAGTGACACCAGCTTTCGTAAACTTTGGGAGAGAATTGCGGCTGCCTGCAGACCTGATCACCGGAATACCACCTGATGCCCCACGCAGTACAACCGATTATGCAAATGACTTGCGGAACAAAATGAATGACATTTATGAGCACGTCAGACAGACGGGCCAGCAAACGTCTGAGAAGATGAAAACACGGTATGACCGCAAAATGAACAACAAGGGGTTTGATGAAGGTTCACTAGTGTGGTTACACAATCCAGTTCGCAGCAAAGGGAAATCTCCTAAGCTTCAAGCTAAATGGGACGGACCGTACCGGATTGTGACAAGGATCAATGACGTAACCTACCGGATACAGAAAGGTGTTAGAGGTACTCATAAGATTGTCCATGTGGATCGACTGGCGCGTTATTATGGGGCCAATAATGCTCGGGACGAGCATGTCTTAGGAGGGGGCAGTGTTACGCGCCACTATTAATGTCTTGTACATGGCAACACTAGTTACACTAGCGTCCTCTAGTGTCGAGTAGCAGAACTAGGAGAGTCGAGATCCTTCCAGAAATTTCGGGACCGATATGTCCTCGAACATTCTAGATGTTGCTACAGTAGAAGGTTCTGGAAACTGTCTGAGGCCCTATATAAGGCCGGTATGGACCACGACCAAGGCAGTATTGAATTGGCGATACAAGAGAATACTTCGAAGCGAAATAACGGCGAACTGTGTTTTATTATTAGTGTGATTTTAAGTTATAATTAGTGTTGTGTAATTAAATAGTCAATTTTGGTAATATCTTTGGTATATCTTGAACCCCAAGCTCGTAACATTATTGCCGAAGTTTTGTGATAAAATTAAAAAAAATATAAACTTATCCAAGTTAATCTAACTTAGTCTAACTTATCCTTATGCGTTACAAAAAAAAAACAAATAATAAAATAGTGAGATGGCGTCAGTTTTTAAGAAGATATAACATAAATAAACAAAAAAATAAATTTCAAAAAAGTTCAGTATTTAATTGATTATATACCGCTGACAGTTAATCACACTTTTCGAAACCACGCCAGTTGTAAACAATACTTGTGTGAAAAGACAAAATCTTCTTTTCAAATTTCCACCGAGTTGTAAGTAGAAGGCCAAATAGGTCACGTGTCAATTTTAATTAAATATACTTTATATGAAGTGATCTTGACTACGTTTCATCAATTTACCATTGGTAAAAATTAAAACAGGAATTTTACGATTGTGTTTACAAAAAACATTATTAGTAGAACCTTGCAGCTTGTTCATTATTTTTATTATAAATACCTATAAATGTATATATTATTTATAAATAGTTCCCATAATATTTTGGATTATTTTTTATTTTGCCCTATCTGCAATGTTCTACGCTCTATAGAAAATGTGGCGTATGACATGACTGACAAACTTTCGAACGTTTTACCTAGGTACAAAGATGTTTTACGTTTCCGTCGCCTCCACATGATATTTTTGTCAGCATAAGGTACCCTTCTATATCTGAAACGAATATAAATATTGCTACAAAGTAAAGTAATAGGCTATACAAGTCCTTCTACTGGGCACAGGACTCTTTTTTTATTTCTGAGAGGATTTTAGGGCAAGGAAATGCCCGCCGTGCTTCCCCAATGCGTGTTGACGAAAATTGCAATTACAAATTTCATTTGTGCTGTCGGGGATCAAACCCGGGAAAATTTACAGCGAACACTTTGACCCAGATCTATTAATACGATACAAATAAATACGATTTAACATATATAATAAAAAAAACTCTTACGTACTTGAAACTTAAACACTTGGTAACTCGTGACGCCTAGCGGACAAAGCTACAGCACAATGTAATTGAAGATGCGTAATCGCGACATATTTCTCAATGATGCGCAAGCATAACAGGCAGTATGTCACTTATATAATTGTCATCTCTGCAGTCTATTAATCTTTGTACTTTTATAAGTAATACAGAACGTAGTTGCTAGCCGGTGTTGACATCGGCTAAAATCTCTGCTATCACCGTTTCGTCAAGGTCATTCAGGCTAGTTAAAGCCTTAACAGGCTGTGGCTGTGTGAGTTCCTGATACCATAAAAGGTTCCGATAGGCGTAATATGTAACTTGCCTTTTTAAATTTACAAAGATAAATGTTTATCTAAATAATAAACTCACGCACACACACAAAATATAGAAAATATATTTATCTGCATCTCTACTGGAAAAATTAAAGAAAGATAAAGTTAGGCTATGGTAGCGTGTGGCCTTCCGGCACAAGTATTTTAAATTATTAGTATATTAATAATTAAAAGGAGGTCTGAACTATAACACTGTATCAATTTACAATGTACTTATGACCTAATAAATATTATTATTATTATGTGTGGTACATATTTAGTTTTCTCATCTGGTTGGGCTGTATAAATATATAACTGTAAATGAAAATGATACACTGTCGTGAAGCGACAATAAAGAACAAAAAGAATCTAACCTAAGAACAACAAAACAAAAAAATACAACAAAAAGAAATAATATATTTAAGATTCAAAAACATTTACAATTTTATATTACAAAAATGGAGTATGAATATGAGGATGGATGATGCGATTTACAGATTATTTAAAAAAAGTAATTAAAAAAAAAGAGATTAGTGCCGAAGCTGAGTCTGAAGATCCAAGGTGTGCTCTCAGCGCCTGGAACGAGCACGCACGGCGTAGGTGAGAAGGCGTGGGCGTCTCTAGGCGACGACCTCCGGTGAATGTGAAAAAAATTATTAAGGGAGTAGTCACCACTCTAAAAGAGTGTTTTCGAAAGGACATTCAGGCTTATTTAAGGAGTTGTCATCCGCTCCTGCGTGAAGATAAAGATAAAGAAATATCTTAAGTAAGCTTTAGTCGCCATGACTTAAGTAAAGATTAAGAACGGCCAGAGCGGTAGGGCTCAAAGCCAGAGATCAGCAACATCACTAGCGAGATGTGTCTGAAATAATAATAAAAAGTGAAGATTAACCAAACAAACAAACAAACAAATTAAAAGAAATAAAAATAATAAGGTGAAAATGATGGTGAGAATGAAAATGAAGTTTGAGAAACAAGAGGGGGTTCCATGACAGTCGGGTCAACAGGAGGGTCAAGTGATGGAGAGTCATTTTCAGTTGAAGGTGGAGTCAAGGATTCGAATTGTTTAGTAATAGCGTCAAATTTGTAAAGTTAAGTTTAAGAAATAAAAATTTAATTAAAAAATTATACCTCTTTAAGTTATCTAGAATAAAAATATTTAAGTGATGAATGTAAGTGAAGTGTTAAATGTAGGTCTAAATATAATCCAGATAAGTTGAAAAACTATATGAAGTTTTGTTTTAGAATTTGAAAGATTATCTACAATAAAAATATTAAAGTGATGAATGTAAGTGTTGTGTGAAATGTGGTTTATTACAGGATCCGGCGATTTTAGGCCAGACAGGGGCTTACAGGATCCTCAGCGGCTTCAGACAACACAGAAGCCTGCAGGAACCGGTGACTGCAGGCGGGACAGAGGTTTGCAGGTTCCGGTGACTTCAGGCGGAACAGAGCTTTGCAGGTTCCGGCGACTCCAGGTAGAGCAGAGATTTGTAGGATCCCGGCGACTTCAGGCAGAGCAACGGTTTGTAGAGTCCAGCGACTTCAGGTAGAGCAGAGTTTCGTAGAGTCCAGTGGCTTCTGGCAGGACAGAGGCTTGCAGGATCCCGGGGCAGTGCGGCCCCGGGATAAGGCCTTTAGAAGATGCTTCCAATTCGAGAACTGAAGCAAGACTGCCCACACAAAGCCCGAGATTGTAGAGTTACGGAAAACTAACTAAAAGATCAAAAAAAGGTAGACTCCATTGACACCAATTTAAAAGTGCTGATAATGTGAAAATACGAAGTAGAAATGATTTGTTATTGTGTTCTTATAGTTTAAAATCATTACAGGATCCTATGGAAATAAAGGTGATGTAAAATATCCAGTTTTGAAGTGAATGCAGAAAATCGAAACAGAATGGAAAAATGAATTTAAAATGATGTAAAATGATAAGTAAGTAGCATAACACTACAACACATACATAAATATCAATAAAATAAAATAAATATCATGGACGTATTACGTCCATGTTTAATATATAAAAAATACATTATAATTATTATTATTATCATAACTTCGAAAAACCACTCAAGTGTTATTTCAAGGCGTTACCTATTAAATAACGATACCTATTGATATAAAATGAGTTATTGTAAACGATAATTCAGAATTATATTTACTCACATTTTTCATAGCATAAAAGGTTTTTATGTAAGAGTTGAGATAAAAAATAACGTGTTCCAATAGACTTCTTTTTAGACCTCTTGAAACTTCACATGCAATGGCATGTCATAGTTTTTGTGGCAGGGTGCGGAACGCAAACTCAAAATTCGTGAGTTCAAATCCACCATTGACTACTGTCGTGAAACAACGATTTTAAGCTTACCTAGAGTGTTTACAGGAATTAGAGGGATATCACTATCATCATCGTTACAGATCATCACAAATCTACTTCTGAACATAGACCCTGTCCAAGGAATGCCAAAAACACAATCTGGAGCCACCTGCATCCATCGATTTCCTGCATCTCTGACCATCTAGCAGGGAGCCACCATGCACTTCAGTTACCGTAACCGAGCTGCCACTCAAAAACCATCTTCCCCATCGATTGTTGATTGTTCGAGCTAAAAATGTATAAATACATTGCATATTTAAATAGAAATATGTAAATTTACATATGTATTTGTATATAAAAACGATGCTGCTTTATTATAGCTGTAGAATAAATGACGTATGTTCACTTGTCACCCATACTTGTATAAAAAATTCCAGGCTCGAAAACCAACTATTTGTGTTGAATCCCCATAACCATGAATATCTCCCGGTGTGAGGGTTTGCCTGGAACTTTACGCCTGGCAGACAGATTGATGATCGTAGTACCAGACGTCACGCATCTTAGAACTTGCTCCCGTGCGTACATCTTCCTGGAAGTATTTTGAAAGAAATCGTTTGGTAACAAATAATTATTTCTTTTTTCATTAGAGTTAATATCTGGGGGCACGGCTTGCCCCCGCCAAGTTAAGCAAAAAAGCGGCACGGCCATACAATCCTTTTCTCGAAGCAGTTCAGGCCTTTTTCGAAACCCTATAACTTCGTTCAAGAAGCCTGAATTTAATCTGTAACCAAGTAGGCATTACATAAACTCGGTATATTTCAAATTTCATTAAATCTGAACCAGTAGTTTAAGAATTATAACTAGACAAAGTTTCTAAATTTTGTCACTCACTCACTGACCGATTATCAAAACTCTAAGGCACTTCTGGGAGACATAGAAGCTTCAAATTTTGAATACTGTTATTGTTTAGTATATAAATCAAGAAAAAACTAAAATATGTTACAAATTCATTCCAGTTTTCGAGATACACCAACTGCATAAATAACTTTGTAATCCCATATAAATATATAGGTTTACAAAGTTACATTTGCAGTAAATGAATCAGTGTACCTATATATGTATAATATAATGGAATACTAGGTGTAGATAGGTACCTAGATATAAATATCTACAAAAAGAAATGAAATGCCATCATAAACATAACTTGTAAAAAAAACAAGTCTCGCAACTCAGTTCTTCTACCGTAAAAAGTTGTGACATCCATGTAATACCAAGTCGGATAATTTATTCAGTCCCTACTTAAGGGTCCTTCTGTCTTAAGTTATAACGTTATTAACTAACCTAACAACATCTTATAGTGTCCATATGAATATTAAAAATCTTTTATGTATTAAATAAACAAATTGGTTTGGCAATCGCACAAAACAATCTAATTTAATAAAATATGTATTACTTGAGAAATACATTGTGTTTTCATGCTTGACAGCATAGCATGCAGACATATATTTATACAGCCCAACCAGATGAGAAAACTAAATATGTACCACACATAATAATAATAATATTTATTAGGTCATAAGTACATTGTAAATTGATACAGTGTTATAGTTCAGACCTCCTTTTAATTATTAATATACTAATAATTTAAAATACTTGTGCCGGAAGGCCACACGCTACCATAGCCTAACTTTATCTTTCTTTAATTTTTCCAGTAGAGATGCAGATAAATATATTTTCTATATTTTGTGTGTGTGCGTGAGTTTATTATTTAGATAAACATTTATCTTTGTAAATTTAAAAAGGCAAGTTACATATTACGCCTATCGGAACCTTTTATGGTATCAGGAACTCACCTACAATACAGCACAGCCTGTTAAGGCTTTAACTAGCCTGAATGACCTTGACGAAACGGTGATAGCAGAGATTTTAGCCGATGTCAACACCGTCTAGCAACTACGTTCTGTATTACTTATAAAAGTACAAAGATTAATAGACTGCAGAGATGACAATTATATAAGTGACATACTGCCTGTTATGCTTGCGCATCATTGAGAAATATGTCGCGATTACGCATCTTCAATTACATTGTGCTGTAGCTTTGTCCGCTAGGCGTCACGAGTTACCAAGTGTTTAAGTTTCAAGTACGTAAGAGTTTTTTTTATTATATATGTTAAATCGTATTTATTTGTATCGTATTAATAGATCTGGGTCAAAGTGTTCGCTGTAAATTTTCCCGGGTTTGATCCCCGACAGCACAAATGAAATTTGTAATTGCAATTTTCGTCAACACGCATTGGGGAAGCACGGCGGGCATTTCCTTGCCCTAAAATCCTCTCAGAAATAAAAAAAGAGTCCTGTGCCCAGTAGAAGGACTTGTATAGCCTATTACTTTACTTTGTAGCAATATTTATATTCGTTTCAGATATAGAAGGGTACCTTATGCTGACAAAAATATCATGTGGAGGCGACGGAAACGTAAAACATCTTTGTACCTAGGTAAAACGTTCGAAAGTTTGTCAGTCATGTCATACGCCACATTTTCTATAGAGCGTAGAACATTGCAGATAGGGCAAAATAAAAAATAATCCAAAATATTATGGGAACTATTTATAAATAATATATACATTTATAGGTATTTATAATAAAAATAATGAACAAGCTGCAAGGTTCTACTAATAATGTTTTTTGTAAACACAATCGTAAAATTCCTGTTTTAATTTTTACCAATGGTAAATTGATGAAACGTAGTCAAGATCACTTCATATAAAGTATATTTAATTAAAATTGACACGTAACCTATTTGGCCTTCTACTTACAACTCGGTGGAAATTTGAAAAGAAGATTTTGTCTTTTCACACAAGTATTGTTTACAACTGGCGTGGTTTCGAAAAGTATGATTAACTGTCAGCGGTATATAATCAATTAAATACTGAACTTTTTTGAAATTTATTTCTTTGTTTATTTATGTTATATCTTCTTAAAAACTGACGCCATCTCACTATTTTATTATTTGTTTTTTTTTTGTAACGCATAAGGATAAGTTAGACTAAGTTAGATTAACTTGGATAAGTTTATATTTTTTTTAATTTTATCACAAAACTTCGGCAATAAATTATTACCTTTTCTACAGTGATTCTCTCCTCTTAGTTTCGGCGTGACTGTAGGATGTTATAGTGAGTCACCGTCAGTTACTAAGTGGCCATAAATCATTATATGTATGTATAGACATACATATATACATTTTTTGATTTTAATATTTAAGTTTTTTTGAATTTTGATTGATTGATTTTTTGAAACCTGGTAAAATTGTTTTTTTCCATACCAATTGATGGGCCTGAGTATAATGCCAGTTATGCTCCTTGGCTGAAGTTATTTTTTATTTTATGCTCAATCGCAGACAAAACAATATTGATTGCGCATTCCTAAAAGACCGTGTTGTGGCGGTTAAGAATATCCACTACCCCATATCTTCCCGTGGGTGTCGTAAAAGGCGACAAAGGGAAACAGGCAGGAGATGGGCAGCAGCATCTTCCTGATATTAGTCAAAATAACAATAAAAAAACTGCGGTTGCCAACCCGCTCGCCAAGCGTGGCAACTATGGCAATATACCCCCCATGAGCAATGACAATAATAAACGGCCCCCAGTCCCCGGCGGCCCCGCTATTCCTGGCTACGGTGACGACCATGGTAACGGCGGGGCAGGGGGTGCTAAGAATCTCCGGTGGAGGCTCGGTTGCCACCTACGACGACTCGACCTGGCAACATACAACGCACGCACCCTGAGGACTGACGAGAAGATTGTGGAGCTGGAAGAAGAGATAGACAAGTTACGCTGGCATATTATAGGATTATCCGAAGTCCGAAGAGAGGGGGAGGACACGGTAATCCTCGAATCCGGCAACTTGCTCTATTACCGGGAGGGCGACCATCTGTCCCAAGGAGGTGTCGGATTTATCGTCAACAAGTCTCTCGTTAACAACGTTGTAAAGATTGAGAGTGTGTCGACGAGGGTTGTGTACCTTATACTCAGAATCACCAAACGGTATTCGCTGAAGGTCATACAGGTTTACGCACCAACCTCGGCACACCCCGATCAGGAGGTGGAGGAAATGTATGAGGATATCTCTAGAGCCATGCATTCCTCCAAAACCCAATATACGGTGTTAATGGAAGACTTCAATGCAAAACTAGGCACAAGAGAGAACGGTGAGCTGAAAGTAGGGAAATTTGGAATAGGGCAACGGAACCCAAGGGGCCAGCAGTTGGCTGACTTCATGGAGAAAGAGGGACTCTTTATGATGAACTCTTTCTTCCAGAAGCGGCCCCACAGGAAGTGGACCTGGTCGAGCCCCGACGGTTCGACAAAAAATGAGATTGACTTCATAATGACGACCAGACGACAACTGTTCAGTGATGTCTCCGTGATCGCGAGGGTGAAAACTGGTAGCGATCACCGAATGGTTAGAGGCACACTGAACCTAAACGTTAAGTTGGAGAGGTCTCGTCTAATGAAGTCAACGCTCGTGGAAACTGTCCATGCGGTCGGAGCTAAGTTCTGCAAGACCCGCCGCAGAAGAACACAAAAACTCTCCGATCACACTCTTAATCTCATGGCTGTTAGACGGGAGATGAAGCTACATTCTTCAACAGATTTAACAGCATACAGGCAACTGAACAGACAGATCTCCAAATGCATGCGGCGGGACTTACGCAAATTCAATACAGCTCGTATTGAAGAAGCGATCGAGCGGAACCAAGGCTCCAAAGTCTTTGCCAGAGATCTGTCTGCCAGAAAGCGCCAACTGTCAAAGCTGAAGACAGAATGTGGCAGCATCGTTTCCGGGGCACCTGAGATTTTGAGTGAGATTGAGAGGTTCTATGGGCAGCTGTACACGTCATCATTGGAGCCGCACGCAAGTGTGAGTAACGATCCAAGAGCGAGTCTTATCCGACATTATTCCGATGATATCCCGGACGTCAGTCTGAGCGAGATTAGAATGGCTCTCCAGCACCTTATAAACGGCAAGGCCCCAGGCGAGGATGGAATTACAGCGGAGCTTCTGAAAGCGGGTGGAAAACCGGTACTTGAAGTCCTTCAGAAGCTTTTAAATTCCGTCCTCCATGGTGGCATTACACCGGAGGCGTGGAGCAGAAGTGCGGTGGTCTTGTTCTTCAAGAAAGGCGACAATGCTTTCTTGAAGAACTACAGACCGATTTCCCTTCTGAGCCGCGTCTACGTGCTGTTTTCGAGAGTCATTACGAATCGTCTCGCGCGCAGACTTGACGACTTCGAGCCTCCCGAACAAGCCGGTTTCCGAAAAGGCTTTAGCACCATAGACCACATACATACCCTTCGGCAAATTGTACAGAAGTCCGAGGAGTATAATTTGCCACTATGTCTGGCGTATGTGGACTGTGAGAAAGCCTTTGATTCCGTCGAAATTTGGGCGGTGCTGCAGTCCCTTCAGCGATGCCAAGTTGACTGTCGGTATATCGAAGTGTTGAAGTGCTTGTACAGTAGGGCTACGATGGCTATCCGAGTACAGAACCAGAGTACGAAACCTATCCAATTGCAGAGAGGTGTAAGACAGGGTCACGTCATATCCCCGAAACTCTTTACCGCTGCATTGGAAGATGTTTTCAAGCTTCTGGACTGGAAAGGATACGGTATTAACATCAATGGCGAGTACATCACTCACCTTCGATTTGCCGACGATATAGTCCTTATGGCAGAATCGCTGGAGGACCTAAGCACTATGCTCAATGACCTCAATAGTGTTTCCCAACGGATAGGTCTTAAGATGAACATGGACAAAACAAAGATCATGTTTAATGTCCATGTCACACCTATGCCGGTAGTTGTTGGGAACACTAAACTCGAAGTTGTTGACGAGTATGTTTACCTGGGACAAATAGTCCGACTAGGTAAGTCCAACTTCGACCGAGAGGCCAATCGACGGATTCAACTCGGTTGGGCAGCGTTCGGGAAATTACGGCACATCTTCTCGTCAGGTATACCTCAAAACTTGAAAACGAGACTGTACACCCAGTGCGTGTTGCCAGTGATGACATACGGAACTGAGACGTGGTCCTTCACTGCTGGCCGGATGAGGAAGCTCAAGGTCGCTCAGCGAGCTATGGAGAGGGCTATGCTCGGAGTTTCTCTGCGTGATAAACTCAGAAATAAGGATATCCGCAGTAGAACTAGAGTGACCGACATAGCCCAACGGATTAGTAAGCTGAAGTGGCAATGGGCCGGCCATATAGCTCGAAGAACCGACAACCGATGGGGAAGAAAGGTTCTCGAGTGGCAGCCTCGTACCGGCAGGCGAAGTGTAGGGCGTCCCCCCACTAGATGGAGTGACGACCTGGTAAGATATGCAGGAAGTCGATGGATGCAGGTGGCTCAGGACCGTGCTTTGTGGCATTCTTTGGGGGAGGCCTATGTTCAGCAGTGGACTTGTGAAGGGCTGTAATGATGATAATGATGATTCCTATAACAAAATTTTACCTCTTCTCCTTCTAATTATAGCTCCTGCACCTAACACGACGGAATAGTTATTATTATCTATAAGACCATTTGCGGAAACAGTTTTTGTTAACAGTTATGAGTGTAACATTTTATCAGCTGCTTTGTTTATAGTGCCTTGAGCAACACTTTGCCGGTTTCTGTACAGAAAATGATGCTGGCTTTGCAAATATGGATGGCCGCTACCATTGAATATAATACTCGCTATGTTACACTTATTTACATAGAAACTTAAATTATTATTTGCATAAAATTTTAAATAGCACTTTTTACACAAGAAAGTAAACTTTTAGATCAGTCCATCTTGTTTTTCACTAGTTAAGTAAAAAGTAAAACAAACCAATAGGGCCGCGATTTAAAATTTCTTGCAACTTTTTATAGAAAAGCATGACCTTCTCATAATATAAAAGTCAATCATTTAGCCATGTGATAAAACTTTTAAGTGTGCCAGTCAAACATTAATGATGATATTCGGGTCATTATGCTGGAAATAGTCTTTTAAATATTTTGTAGTACAATTGATAATCTTCAGTATGATTGATCATGTATATGACTTTTATAATTCTATTTTATTTTTATGAAAATTATTATTACAGATAAAAGCCCTTTCACATTTATTTTAGTCTCGAATTAAATTAATCAAAATGAAAATAATAACTTTGGCTCTTGATAACTGATCTTTAAATGTAAAACACTGACTTGAAATTATATAAATATTGGCATTTTTTTTAATTCATTGAACTTTTTTTAAATTTTGTTGAAACTCTACTGGTAAAAAAACAAATATATATATTATAGTTCTTGATGAAAATAATGTATGCGCGTTACATCGCATTCCATCAAAATTTCTAATGTAATTCTTGGTTTAAAGCTATGACGTGATAATAAGTGTAAACAATAGAATAAAAAAATAATGAAAACATTTATATTTACATACAAAACATTTATAAATATACTTGTTTTATAACCTAATAAATATTATTTGACCGTAATAAAATCAAACACGGTAGTCTTCGACATGAAAGTAAAAATAAATATTTTCGATTATTTTTGCAATATCTAACAGCCGGATCAGCGCGCGATTCTGGTCCATCTTAAGATGCTGAATTTCAGCAAGCACTGTCAAATTCAATAGGAGTGACAGAAAAACGGTTCTTGATATAGAAAGGTAAATAAATTATTTAACCTATAAAGTAAAATCACTTTATTACTAATCGAAATAGCCCAATAGCTTTATTAACATGAGACATAATTGTACGAGTGCTTACAATACTTAACATTATTTAACTGAAATCTCAGAAAGTTTTTTTTAATAGAATAAGGGTGACAAACGAGCACACAGTCCACCTGATGGTAAGTGGTTGCTACGGCCCATACATATCTACATCTATTCTCGATTATGTATCAAAATGTAGATGCGTTGTCACCCGTGAGGACTAAGATGTAATACCTCGTTTCCAGTAAAAAGGTTCTCCGGTTCTCTACACTCATTATACGAAAAACAGCAGGGTTAAACTGCTATTTTACATGTTATTCCGTGAGAGCGTGGCCCTTTCCCGTTCGAGCCGACCCATTCGTGCTACAACTATACCTACTACTAATATAGCTGCAGCATGGCTCTACCACGTAAGAAAAAATTGACGTTGAAAATTTAAGTATTTTTAGAAGCAACTTTGCAATTATTTTATATTGAGTTAATTTTTGTGGAATCGTGTTTTGCAAACCGCCACCTGTAATACGTACACTTTTTTTCGATAATGACGTGAAATTACAAAACGATCCCCATGCATTTCAATATGGCTCTATTCAGCCTCTTAATATGAACATAGCTCGGGATTCAGAGATTTTAAAAGTTTGCATGCGAAGATAATGGGAGATATAATATTATATTATTACTGTCCCGTGTGAGGCAAAATTTATAAATATACATATTCTCATCATATTTTTATGGTTGGTTTGAAAAATTATATCTAAATGCAAACTTTCACAGTGTAATTTTTTTTTACTATTTTTACCCAGCAAGTAGTAAAGCAACTACAATCCCATCGGTAAGTGGTTATGTAGTCTAAGATGGTGAAAAAAACCTATTCACTCTTGCCTAATAGTACTAGGTAAGTATTATTTGCGACATAGGTCGCACACACACACACACACAAATAGTTGTGTGTGTGTGCGCGCGCGCGCGCGCGTGTGTGTGTGTGTGTGTGTGTGTGTGTGTATGTATATGTGAAGAAAAGCGTATGAGAATACGTGAAGAGGAATAAAGGTTGAGTACTAATTCGCTTACCTGTACCAGGTTGCCACTCAAGGAACTTTCTTCCTATTTTTTATCTGTTTTCCAAGTTATATAGCTAGCCCATTGCCATTTCACTGTAATATTTCGTTGGGCTATGTCAGTTACTCTTGTTCTAATGCAAATATCTTCATTTCTAACTTTATCACGTAGAGAAACCCCTCTCCAATTGAAAATTTTTACATTTTTTTTTGGATTATAATTTGTCTAACATAAAAAAAAACCATAAACCCAAGAATGTTTTTATATAGTTATTTATACTTAGGTAAGCACCATTCTTTTATTTATTTAAATTGTTTGATTTAATTTGATAACAGTGTACCTAAATGTAAGTATCTGTATCTTTATTTCTCTCCCCAATAATATTTTATAAAGTCATACTCATAAAAACAGCGTTTTATTGTACTTATCTTCACGCACAATCCCTGACGGGGTAGCCAGAGAGAACAGATCGCCAAGTGTCACGATCCTTACATATCTCTTTCGCTTCTTTCAGATTCATTATCTTCTTCATACATGCACGTCTAGGTATCCGAGTACTCTTGACCCTACCCTCTTCGAGCAATTTGCTCACATGGTCTTCGAAAGTTAGTCTCGGTCTACCTCGACACCTTTTAATATTAACTTTCGCGCTATATATTTTCTTCACCATTTGGTCTTCACTCATTCGCTCAACGTGCCCAAACCACCGAAGCACGCCCTTATCAATTTTTGTGATAAGGTCATCTTTCAAACCTGCCATATTGCGAATCTCTTCGTTTCGCTTTCGGTCGGCCATAGTAACGCCGCACATTTTACGAAGAGATCGCATCTCCACTGCATTCAACTTACTTTTATGCTTCTTCTGGCATACCCAGGTTTCGCTGCCATATAACAAAGTCGGTACCAACACTGCGTTATGTATTGCAAGGCGTGCACTCTTCGCTACGCCTTGCCTTTTGACTAACGCAGTCAGGGCACCATTGACTTTGTTCCCGGCAGCGACACGCCTGTCCACATCTAAATCACATCTTCCATCCCGGCTAAAAGCACTCCCCAAGTATACAATTTCATTTACCTGTTCTAGACATTCCTGATTTACCCATATTTCACACTTCGTTCTCTCTTCGTCCCTTTCAAATACCAGAACCTTAGTTTTATTAGCATTCAAACGGAGACCTTTAATTTCACATTCCTCTTTCATACACGTGACTAATGCCTGCAGTTCTGCCTCTGATGGTGCAATAAGCACTGCATCATCAGCATACAGCAGACAATTTACTTTTATGTCACCCAATTTCACACCCAAACAGCTATCTTTCAGCTTTTGTAAACAGCTGTCGAGATACAGTATGAACAGCCAGGAAGACATGACTCAACCCTGTTTTACGCCCGTTTGGACGCTAAACATGGGTGACAGGTCATGCCCTACCCGCACACAGGCTTTACAGTCACAGTAAAGAGACTGCACAGCCCTTAGCAATCGGCCATACCCCGGCAACAGTTCCCACATTTTCTTCCTTACAACCTTATCAAATGCTTTCTCAAGATCCACAAAAGCACAGAAAATCTTCTGGTTAACAGCCAGAAGCTTTTCCGTGATCATACGGAGAGAAAACATTTGATCCGTGCATCCTCTTCCAGGTCTAAATCCGCATTGTGCCTCCCATAGAAATCTTTCCGATTTCTCTTGCATTCTACGTGTCAAAACCTTCGAGTAAACTTTACTTGCTAAACTGGTCAAGCTGATCGCCCGATAGCACCCGCAGTCAAAATGTGAACCTTTACCTTTATATAAAGGCACAATGACTGCGGATCGCCAATCATCCGGGACATCCCCCGTCCGCCAGCACAAATTGCACAGCAGATGAAAGCTGTCCCAGACGCGAGGCCCACCATACTTGACCATTTCAGCAGTAACTCTGTCTAGTCCCGCAGCCTTACCACATTTCAAACTTCGAATCGCACGTTCAATCTCTTTCATACTGATGACCTCAGTGTCATCGAGGTCCGGGTCTGGCGTACCAGTCACGGCGTCATCCCCGGATCCCTCACTAAGATCATCACACGCATACATTTCTCTATAAAATTCGCTCCATCGCTGCATGACGTTCGATTTTTCTGAGAGGACGTCATTAGTTCTCGAAAGCACTTTGTTCATTCTTAAGGCCGTCGCACCACTTCGGGTCCTTCCAACCTCTTTCCAGAAGAGTTTGGAGTTCTCCTTAAAGTTGTGCGACAACCTTTCATCCGCTTCCATTCTACACCTTTCACGCACTTCCTCAATCAATGCTTTCGTGTGAACTTTCTGCAGCTTATATCTTTCTTTCATCTTCTCTCTCATATCCTTATCATTACTAGAGGCCAAGTAGTCTAACCATGCTTTCTTCTTCTTCTTTACAGCTTCTTTCACTTCATCATTCCACCATGCATCTCTTCTTTTACTACTGCCTCTTTTTATTGTTCCACACACTTCTTCCGCTGCACTTACCATTCCATCCCTAAGGTTCTGCCATGTTCTTTCTACACATTCGTTTCTGCCATCGATGGTGTCAAGCTTTTCGGCTACCCTCGCATGATATTTGTCCCTAGTATCCGCTTCCTGAAGCTTCCAGCTTCGGATGCGACAGACCGACTGTGGTTCTGTCACTGTCGTCCGGTAGCGCCAACCCGCGAACAGACCCCTAAATCTAGTAATTACTAGATAGTGATCCGTTCCCAGGTCAGCACCCCTGAACACTCGCGTATCCATAACCTGTTTTCGCAGTCGGTCATCCACCAGGAACAAATCGATCATACTTCTCTCATTCTTTCTTTCTCTAGTATACATATGGATTTTCTTGTGATTAAACATAGTGTTTGTCACAAGAAGACCCTTTTCCTTGCATACCGCCAGTATAAGCTTGCCAGCATCATTAACCCTTTTATCGCCAAACTTTCCAAGTACCGACTCGTACCCTGGTCGAGCGGTACCAACCCATCCATTCAAATCACCACATACAACAATCCTTTCGTTTCCCCTAGCCAAATCTAGAACTTCTCTTACATTCTCCCAAAACTCCTCCAGCTCAGCCCTGGACGACGAAGCCACCGGCGCATAAACAGCCAAAAGGAATAACTTCGTCAGTCCCAATTTAAAGCGAACCCAGAGAAGTCTTGAGTTCACAAACTTATATTCAGTCATAACATCGACCAACCGAGAAGACAGCAGCACCCCCACTCCCTGGCAGGCGTTCTCGCTCTCCGGGACTCCGGACCATAGAGCTAACGCCCCGCCAGGGAGCTCTTCAGTACCACTGCCCTTCCGTTTGGTCTCCGACATACACACGACATCTAATTCTCTTTCTTTCATTATTTCGATCAACTCATTCGTCTTATCTCTCATGCCTCCTCTAACATTCCACGTGCCAACTCTGCACTCCGTCCTCCACCTTCCGCCGTGTCGGGCTGTGCGTGACGGGTGGCGGTCCCCATCGCCGCTTTGCGCGCTGCATTCCACACCAACGGGGACGAGCTGGTGTGCGTCGCCTTGGGGGGACGCCCTAACCCTCGTTGACATGGGTGCGCAGCTGAGTAGAATTGCAGCCCTGAAAAGGGCTGGCAGGGGTCGCGACGAGCACGCTTCTACAATGACCCCCAAAAAATATAAAATTCAGTATCAACTAATTAATAAAAATATGCAACAATAAGATTACATAGGTATTAAACACTATCGAAATCTAAGTAACGAGATCATGTTCGTCGTTCCACATCTAAATTATATAAAAATAAATTTTTCAATTTATCTAATTAACGTCGCCGCAAAAATTTCTTCTTTGGGCACTTTAAAAATTCATTTATTTAGAAAATAATATTAACAGTTACCAGTGTACAGATATTAACTAAATTAAGTATTTCTAGTCATAAAAATATTTAGATTTGAGTATAAACTTTTAAAAACTAATATATATTTGAACAAAGTCGCTCCAACACCGACGTGCGGTCCACCCTCGACGATGTCCGAAAACGGATTGTGACAGAGCTTACATGGCGACGGAGCATGCGCGCTCGCGTAAATATATTCAATTTTAGGGAAAAATTATATATTCTCTTATAAAACGGGTAATAAAAATAAAACTCTTTAATTAAGAATATTAATATTTTTATGACCTTTTTTTAGTGTAAGAACTATCTAAAAAGCTTGTGCCGTTTTGGAGAAATTTTGGAAAATATGACAAAGATAGGTACTCTTTGGGGATTTTTTTTCTAATAAGGGGTTGACAAAAATACAATTTTGTTCAATTAAAATTATTTACCAAATCTTCTTCTGTTACCCTGTATTTTTTCTTTGTGGATTAAATGAACCGTTATTGAGATTGTTTTACTTAAATATCCTAGATTTAGGCATTTCAACCACTGATAAGGCCTTAAAGCAAATAACAGCACGACGTGACTCAATTCACTTACGTGATTTAAGAATATTCAACATAGTGCCATCAGGAAGTCACCTACCTTACAGCTCCGTCCGCTAAGCAAATAACAACACGTATTTTACATGACTTACGAATATTCAATATAGTATAAAACCCAGGGTCTAATTGTTAAAATAGCCCAGTAGTAATTAAGTTAGTTTGTAAGTTAGTTTAGTCTAGTATTGCTGTGTACTCACATCGTCACAGTAGTTAAGTGAACTTCTAAGTTAGAAAATAAAAGTAATATAGGAAAAGTCTTCGTCTCCTTCCACTTCAACCCTCCCTGAGATGCCGCAAATGTAAGTGGTAACTGTAGTAGGCACTTGCAAACAATTTCCAAACAAAGGAGGTTAGATATGGATTGTCACCCTTTTGAGGACTAAGATTAAAGGCCTCACCAACCAGTAATTAATTATACTGGCTCTCAACACACTTCCGACCGGAACACAACGTTGTATACGATTTTGTATGCATATTCTCCAAAATGGAGAAGTATTTGTATTACAGAATAACTATTTTGAAAAATTTACTTTCAATATTATTTGTACAACTTATGCAATATCTAATTCTTTTATTCGTTAAGGTACTATTATTCTGGTAGTGACTAAATTAATTTATAAATAATTATCACTAAAATAAAAAATCTAGTAAAGTATTCAAAAGATTATGTGTACCAGATGTGGGTACATATAAATGTTTTTATTTTTATGTTATTTCAGTTTAATATTAGCAATAATTAGTAACCCCTGCCTCTAGTATTATATTTCGAGTGTTTTTATTTTAAATAAACGTAACACAATGTTTGTGTTACGTTTATTTAAAAAAATATCCCTGCTTGTTTTATGTTATAACTTCGTTGTACACGTTAAATATAATTTGGTGACCACAAACTTCATAACACTCAAATTTAACAGCACAACCCTCGCGCCTAATACAATATAACCTTCGCACACTATTTAGATATAATATATTATTCCTAAAAGTATCCCAAGCCAACGATAGATAATATGTACAAAGTTTATTTATACAATGCACCCCCTTTATTAGCACAGAAGATTATCTCAGTTGGAAGATATTGTATGCCGTCCATTAACCTCCAGCAGTGACTCGGGAATGTATAGCTAAGACCACGTTATCTTTATTGAGAATATATTAAAATAAAGCTTACCTTTCCAGTTTGATTTTACATCTTGAATGTCTTAATACTGTATACATTAATTATATTACATATTATAATGAACTCTTTCTGATTTATTATTATACGAATGTGAAATAAACTAAGTTAATATTACATTATGAAAAATGAGATGCACAAATCTTTCATATATTTCTCTTGTTAAGGGACATGTATTCACAAACACCGAGATGGTCAGAGAGGAAAAGGGCGACGCACCGGCAGTATGTGTATTTACGCGAACCATTTTGAATTACTTTTGTATACTCCATTATTCAAAAGCTCTCACACCTATTTACTTATAATTTTGCATACCTAACAAATATCCCTTGAATAGCTAGAAAGCTATAAAACTTCTTGATTTACAAATTTTTGGCTGATCTTGGAGAACTCATCCTAAAGGAAGTAGCACAAAGTGAATACAAAATATATTGATATACGTTTAATAATAAATAAAAGTGTGTTAAGAATAATACAGAAAGAAATTGAATAAGTACTTGAACGCTTATAAAAAATAAACTTCTAATGTGGTAAACGATAAATAAATAAATATAATTAGTTTAATCAGTGGTCTTAGAAATTATAAATGGTACGGTGCACAGGTTTCTCATAAAAAAATTAAAACACCTATCGATTGACTGAAGAGCATAATAATCTATATATAATATAAAAAATCTGTAGAAAAGTCGTATCTATAATTCTAATATATAAGCCAAATTAGTGGTTTTTGTCTGAGAATTTTTCCTGCCTGTCTTTCTGTCTGTATATCTGTTTGTGTATTAATGATTCACGCAAAAATTAACATAACTCATTTCCATGAACCTTTGTATGTAGGTATAACTTAAAGGATACATTTATCCGATTAGGGAATCTGAAAAAAAGGAGGTTATATTTTTTATATGAGAGGGGGCAAACGAGCATGCGGATCACCTGGTGGTAAGTGACTACCGCCGCCCATGAACAACTGCAACACCAGGGAGGGAATTGCAGATGCGTTGCCGGCCTTTTAAAAAGGAGTACGCTCTTTTCTTGAAGGTCCCTAAGTCGTATCGGTCCGGAAAAATCGCTGATGGTAATCGATTCCACAAGGAAGTCGTGCGAGGAAGAAAACATCTTCTAAATCGCACAGTGGTGAATCGCCAATCATCCAGATGGTGTGGATGGTATCGGGAGTTCTGCCGCGATGTGCGTTTGTGAAATTTGGCGGCTGGGATTAATCCGAACAATTCCTCAGAGCACTCCCCATGGTAGATGCGAAAGAAAATGCAAATGGATGCAACATCTCTTCGCAGTGCCAATGAATCGAGCCGATCGGAAAGGGCTCGGTCGTCAACGATTCGAGCCGCTCTGCGCTGGATGCGGTCAAGTGGAAGGAGCTGGCACTGGGGAGCCCCTGCCCAGAGATGGGAACAGTACTCCATGTGAGGCCGAACCTGCGCCTTGTAAAGTTGCAGGCGGTGTGCCAGCATGAAATACTGTCCCGCTCTGCTGAGCACGCCAAGCTTTTTAGAGGCCAATTTGGCCTTGTCTTCCAAGTGACCACGAAACTGCACGTCACTCGATATGTCGACTCCGAGGATACCGATACTGGCTGAGGCAAGAAGGAGAGTGCCTTGAAACTGAGGAGATACGACAAAGGGGTTCTTTTTAGCGGTAAACGCGCAAACTTGTGTCTTCTGGGGATTGAACTGGACTAGATTTAGTCGGCCCAAATCCGAGACTTGTTCAGCAAAGACTCGACTTCAGACACAAGTTTTTTCCGGTACTCGGCGACGTTTTCCCGAGAAATAATGGCACAGCCGGTATATATGGCATCACCAGTGCTGATGTCTGCATAGCAATGAATGTTACTAGTTTGCAACATATCATTGATATGCAGGAGAAACAGCGTTGGTGATAGCACACAGCCTTGTGGAACACCAGCGTTAATAGGCTTGTAGTCAGAACATGCACCGTCTACAACGACCTTGATGCTCCGATCTGCAAAAATCTGAGGAAGCTGGTGATCCAGTTGCACAATTTCTCGGGAAGCCCAAAGGAAGGGAGCTTCGAAAGAAGCGCTTTGTGCCAAACCCGATCGAAGGCCTTCGCAATGTCCAGACTAACGGCCAACGCCTCCCCCTTGGACTCTACTGCCTCCGCCCATCTATGGGTCAGGTAGACCAGAAGATCACCAGCTGATAGACCCCGACGAAAACCGTATTGGCGGTCACTAATCAGCTGGTGATCCTCAAGGTACCGGATTAGCTGGCAGTTAATAATGGATTCCATTATTTTGGAGAACAAGGTTTTTAGAACAACGATTTATTTATAAATATACTTAAACGTCTTGGACTTTATACACCTGAAGGTGTGTTGGTATCTGCTACTGGAACTCCTCGGCGAGGAGAACTAGATATGCCGAGTTTGGGCTTGTTTTGTTAGTTATGATTAGAACTTACCTCCGGACTTGATAGAGTGACTTGAAAGTGTACTTTAATGACTGCTCCTGGAAGTGCCGAGTTTGGGCTGGTTTTGTTAGTTATGATTAGAACTTACCTCCGGACTTGATAGAGTGACTTGAAAGTGTACTTTGATGACTGTTACTGGAACTCTTTGAAAAGGAGGACTAAATGTGCCCAGTTTGGGCTTGTTTTGTTAGTTATCACACTCTTAATCTCATGGCTGTTAGACGGGAGATGAAGCTACATTCTTCAACAGATTTGACAGCATGCAGGTAACTGAACAGACAGATCTCCAAATGCATGCGGCGGGACTTACGCAACTTCAATATAGCTCGTATTGAAGAAGCGATCGAGTGGAACCAAGGCTCCAAAGTCTTTGCCAGAGATCTGTCTGCCAGAAAGAGCCAACTGTCAAAGCTGAAGACAGAATGTGGCAGCATCGTTTCCGGGGCACCTGAGATTTTGAGTGAAATTGAGAGGTTCTATGGGCAGCTGTACACGCCATCGTTGTAGCCAGACGCGAGTGTGAGTAACGATCCAAGAGCGATTCTTCTCCAACATTATTCCGATGATATCTCGGACGTTAGTCTGAGCGATATTAGAATGTCTCTCCAGCACCTTATAAACGGCAAGGCCCCAGGCATGGATAGAATAACAGCGGAGCTTCTGAAAGCGGGTGGAAAACCGGTACTTGAAGTCCTTCAGAAGCTCTTTAATTCCGTCCTCCATGGTGGCATTACACCAGAGGCGTGGAGCAGAAGTGCGGCAATCTTGTTCTTTAAGAAAGGCGACAACGCTCTCTTGAAAAACTACAGACCGATTTCCCTTCTGAGCCGCGTCTACGTGCTGTTGTTGAGAGTCAGTACGAATCGTCTCGCGTGCAGACTTGACGACTTCCAGCCTCCCGAACAAGCCGGTTTCTGAAAAGGCTTTAGCATCATAGACCACATACATACCCTTCGGCAAATTGTACAAAAGTCAGAGGAGTAAAATTTGCCACTATGTCTGGCGTATGTGGACTGTGAGAAAGCCTTTGATTCCGTCGAAATTTGGGCGGTGCTGCAGTCCCTTCAGCGATGCCAAGTTGACTGTCGGTATATCGAAGTGTTGAAGTGCTTGTACAGTAGGGCTACGATGGCTATCCGAGTACAGAACCAGAGAACGAAACCTATCCAATTGCAGAGAGGTGTTAGACAGGGTGACGTCATATCCTTGAAACTCTTCACCGCTGCATTGGAAGATGTTTTAAAGCTTCTGGACTGGAAAGGATACGGTATAAATATCAATGGCGAGTATATCACTCACCTTCGATTTGCCGACGATATAGTCCTTATGGCAGAATCGCTGGAGGACCTAAGCACTATGCTCAATGACCTCAATAGTGCTTCCCAACGGATAGGTCTTAAAATGAACATGGACAAAACAAAGATTATGTTTAATGTCCATGTCACACCTATGCCGGTAGTTGTTGGGAGCACTAAGCTCGAAGTTGTTGACGAATATGTTTACCTGGGACATATAGTCCGTCTAGGTAAGTCCAACTTCGACCGAGAGGTAAATCGACGGATTCAACTCGGTTAGGCAGCGTTCGGGAAACTACGGCACATCTTCTCGTCAGGTATACCTCAAATCTTGAAAACGAGACATTACAACCAGTGCGTGTTGCCAGTGATGACATACGGAACTGAGACGTGGTCCTTCACTGCTCGCCGGATGAGGAAGCTCAAGGTCGCTCAGCGAACTATGGAGAGGGCTATGCTCGGAGTTTCTCTGCGTGACAAACTCAGATATGAGGATATCTGCAGTAGAACCAGAGTGACCAACATAGCCCAACGGATTAGGAAGCTGATGTGGCAATGGGCCGGATATATAGCTCGAAGAACCGACAACCGATGGGGAAGAAAGTTTCTCGAGTGGCAGCCTCGTACCGGCAGGTGAAGTGTTGGGCGTCCCCCCACGAGATGGAGTGACGACCTGGTAAGATATGCAGGAAGTCGCTGGATGTAGGTGGCTCAGGACCGTGCTTTATTGCATTCCTTGGGGGAGCCCTGTTTTCAGCAGTGGACTTGTGAAGGGCTGTAATGATGATGATGATGATGATGTTCATAAAAGAAGTCTAAACACACACAAAAAACTTTGTAAAATGTAAATATAGATATACTTAGCCTCGTTTTAGTTCTTTATATAATAAAAAAAGTGTCGCGATATAACACAAGTGTTTTTTGGGAGTTTTTCGAAAAAACTGATAATATTAATAAAAAAGCGCGTTCTAATATTTGTAAAAACGAAATTAGTTTTCAGACGACTTCAGGTAATCTGAAGTCAGATTTACGGCAGCAATATATAGAAGCGTACAAAAATGTTTCGTCGGAACAGCAAGCAATTGCTAGATCTTCGAGACCTGTGAACACTTTGGGTGTCCTTGCGTCAGCACTAACTTAAAAGATAACTTTTAGAGCCAGACAAATCCACTCTCCGTGATGCCATCAGCTGTACCGCAGTCTAAACACAAAAAAGGAAAAATGGATGCCTTAATTCCTAGAAAGCTCTCAAAAGATCAAAAGTACGAAGGAAAGAGAGAGAGAGAGTTTATATAACGAAACGAAAATAATTTTTATGATAACTGTTCTATGACGGTATGTTGTTAAGTTGCTGTTGTATGGAAAATAGATAGTTATGTATATAGATATTTATGATAACGTTATCCGTTGTACCATAACGATATCGTTACGTTATTTAAAAACACATAACGACACACCGCTACTATCTTCAAGGTGTATTTAGTTGAGTGCTACTGGACCTCATTGACGAATAGAACTACAATTTACATTTTTTTTTTCAATTTTTTCACTATCATTGGGCATTGTGAGTAGTGCACTTTTTTTAATTTGACATAAAGATATCAGAAAATTGGAAGTATAGTTATATGGTTATTAGTGAAAACTTGCGTGTATTTAAACTATACTTAAAATCATTAAGTATAATTATGTTACGCGTAATTTTTTTTATGCGCTTAAGGCATGCACTATTGGATTTACCAATAGTATTTTTTTATTCTTTTTAGGTCTTTGAAGTCAACTTTTACTTTTGCTTTAAAGTAATTTTTTATTTAATAATATCACTTATAAACCACAAAGGCAAAACTAAACAGCCGATGGATATTTTTAACGGTGGTAGAGCCACGCAGCAGTTTTTGCTGTTGCACGTATGGGCCAGCTCGAGCCGGGTTAGTACCACGACCTCACAGAATACCGGCGTGAAGCAGAAGCTCTGCTTCTGCGTTTCGTCTGGTGAAAGCAGGTGGCCGGATGCCCAATTCCCCCCCCCCCGCATCAACATGGTAGCGGAATTACACGATAGTCTACCCCAGGAGGGTACCAGTACCCCTGGAGAATCCCTCGCTGAGCATCCACGACCATGTTATTCCGATCCTGAGCGTGGGTGCTCAGGCTGCCCCGCGTATTCTGGGCGGGGGCAAAATTCCGCTCAAAAACATAACTGCTCGGGGCAAACTGAGCAAGAATACCAAGGCGACCCCTGCCACGCTATCCGTGAATTTCTGCAACATCAGGGGACTTCATTCTAAACTAAACGCCGTCCGCTACCATCTCGAGACAGCGAAGCCGGCCTTGCTCTTTCTGACCGAGACACAGGTTTCCTCTCCGGCTGATATTTACAGGTATAAATTAGAGCACTCCTTTGTGCCTCGGGCTGGAGTTTGCGTGTATGTCAGAGAGGACATCTGATCTCGACGCCTGGGCAGTCTTGAAGGTTCGGACCTGTCCATCCTTTGGCTACGCGTAGACAGCGACGACGTGCCTCTATAGGTCCCATAGCGGTAATGCCGAAACAGACCGACTCATTGACCACGTCCAAATGGCTACAGATTCCTTGCTACAACAGGTCCTATCCGCAGAGATCGTGATCCTTGACGATTTTAACGCCCACCATGCCGAATGGCTCGGTTCACGTTTAAATGATCATGCGGGGAGATCTGTTTGTGACTTTGCCTTGGCAAATGGTCTGACACAACTGGTTACTTCACCTACGCGGATTCCAAATGTGGAGGATCATAGACCTTCCCTGTTGGACCTTCTGCTGACCTCTCATCCGGACGGATATCAAGTTTCCGTCAATGCCCCTCTCGGCTCTTCGTACCATTGTCTGATCTGGAGTATGGTGTCACTCACGCTCCCTTCGTGGTTGCGTTCTGCAGGTTCCCGCCGTGTTTGGCATTACAGGTCGGCGGATTGGGACGGAATGCGGTCTTTCTTTGCATCCTACCCATGGGGGCGGGTTTGCTTCTCGCCGGATGATCCCAGAGCTGTTGGTGACTCTGTCACTGATATGGTGCTACAGAGAATGGAACAATTTATTCCATCATCTGTGGTATCCATCGGAGGCAGATCTCAGTCTTGGTTTGGTCGCTTCTGTAAGACTGCATTACACAGTAAGCAGGAGTGTTATCAAGCCTGGGCTGCGGCTTTGGCGACTCGGGATGTAAACACCAGCACACTTAAAAAGAAGTATAACTTCGCCTCCAGGTCCTTCAAAAGAGTTATTGCCAAGGCAAAGTCAGAGGACATAGTCAGAATTGGCGAGAAACTAGTTCGCCTTCCTTCGGGACCCCGTGCAGTCTAGTCTCTCGCCAAGGCTGTCTAAGGGAATTTCGGTAAGCCATCACTACCATCTCTGCACAGGGAGAACGACTCACTGGCCAAAGCCGCAAAAGACAAAGCCGACCTTTTAGGCTCCCTTTTAGCGTCCAACTCTACTCTTGATGACGGGGGGAAAACACCGCCGACCATCCCGCGGTGTGAGTGCTCCATGCCGGATGTGCTATCTATATCTGTTATATTGACATTATAAACAGACACTTTGATTTTATTTATTTTTAATATAGATTTAAAACTTTATATATACACACGTGGTATATAGGCGGACTTAATGCTTATGGCATTCTCTACCAGTCTTTCTCGGGGTGATGCAGAGATAAAATGAAGTAGGTGTAGTAAAAAGTTGATAACGAAAAATGAAACTTTTTTAATACACGGTATTTCCGTTAAACACAATATATAAATGATATATCAAAAATAAATCACAGCGCTCGGTTCGCAAAGCACTCCTCTCCCTGGACATCCAGAAGTCGAGTGGGCCTGACGGAATGCCCCCAATTGTGCTGAGGACGTGTGCTCCGGAGTTGGCACCGGTCCTAACGCGTCTTTTTCGGTACTCTTACTCCCAAGGCGTAGTCCCGAATTCATGGAAGACAGCTTTGGTCCACCAGATCACTAAAAAAGGCGAACGCTCAGATCTGTCCAATTATAATGGAAAATAATGGAATCCATTATTAACTGCCAGCTCATCCGGTACCTTGTGGATCACCAACTGATTAGTGACCGCTGATACGGTTTGCGTCATGGTCGATCAGATGGTGATCTTCTGGTCTACCTGACCCATAGATGGGCGGAGGCAGTAGAGTCCAAGAGCGAGGCGTTGACCGTTAGTCTGGACATTGCGAAGGCCTTCGATCGGGTTTGGCACAAAGCGCTTCTTTCGAAGCTCCCTTCCTATGGGCTTCCCGAGAAATTGTGCAATTAGATCACCAACTTCCTTGCAGATCGGAGCATCAACGTCGTTGTAGACAGTGCATGCTCTGACTACAAGCCTATTAACGCTAGTGTTCCACAAGGCTATGTGCTATCACCAACGCTGTTTCTTCTGCATATCAATGATATGTTGCTAACTGGTAACATTCATTGCTATGCGGATAACAGCACTGGTGATGCTATATACACCGGCCGTGCCAACATTTCTCGGGAAAATGTCGCCAAGTACCGGAACAAACTTGTGTCTGAATTCGAGTCTTTGCTGAAGTCTCGGATTGGGGGCGACTAAATCTAGTCCAGTTTATCCGTGTAGTGGCGGTCAAGAATACCACTACCCCATATCCTCCCGTGGGTGTCGTAAAAGGCGACAAAGGGAAACAGGCAGGAGATGGGCAGCAGCATCTTCCTGATAATAGCCAAAATTACAATAAAAAAACTGCGGTTGCCAACCCGCTCGCCAAGCGTGGCAACTATGGCAAATACCCCCCTATGAGTGTAACAAAAATACGGCCCCCAGTCCCCGGCGGCCCCGCTATTCCTGGCTACGGTGGCGACCATGGTAACGGCGGAGCAGTGGGTGCTTAAGAATCTCCGGTGGAGGTTCGGTTGCCACCTTAGACGACTCGACCTGGCAACGTACAAAGCACGCACCCTGAGGACTGACGAGAAGATCGTGGAGCTGGAAGAAGAGATAGACAAGTTGCGCTGGCATATTATAGGATTATCCGAAGTCCGAAGAGAGGGGGAGGACACGGTAATCCTCGAATCCGGCAACTTGCTATATCACCGGGAGGGCGACCATCTGTCCCAAGGAGGTGTCGGATTTATCGTCCACAAGTCTCTCGTTAACAACGTTGTAAAGATCGGGAGTGTGTCGACGAGGGTTGCGTACATTATACTCAGAATCACCAAACGGTATTCGCTGAAGGTCATACAGGTTTACGCACCAACCTCGGCACACCCCGATGGGGAGGTGGAGGAAATGTATGAGGATATCTCTAGAGCCATGCATTCCTCCAAAACCCAATATACGGTGTTAATGGGAGACTTCAATGCAAAACTAGGCACAAGAGAGAACGGTGAGCTGAAAGTGGGGAAATTTGGAATGGGGCAACGGAACCCAAGGGACTAGCAGTTGGCCGACTTCATGGAGAAAGAGGGACTCTTTGTGATGAACTCTTTCTTCCAGAAGCGGCCCCACAGGAAGTGGACCTGGTCGAGCCCCGACGGTTCGACAAAAAATGAGATTGACTTCATAATGACGACCAGACGACAACTGTTCAGTGATGTCTCCGTGATCGCGAGGGTGAAAACTGGTAGCGATCACCGAATGGTTAGAGGCACACTGAACCTAAACGTTAAGTTGGAGAGGTCTCGTCTAATGAAGTCAACGCTCCGTCCCCCTCGTGCTCTGTTCCAAAATCCCGAAACCTTTCAGCTCGAGTTACAAAACCGTTTTCAGTGCCTAGAAGACTGCAATGAAGTGGACGATATGAATGACAAGCTCGTGGAAACTGTCCATGCGGTCGGAGCTAAGTTCTGCAAGACCCGCCGCAGAAGAACACAAAAACTCTCCGATCACACTCTTAATCTCATGGCTGTTAGACGGGTGATGAATCTACATTCTTCAACAGACTTGATAGCATACAGGCATCTGAACAGAAAGATCTCCAAATGCATGCGGCGGGACTTACGCAACTTCAATACAGCTCGTATTGAAGAAGCAATCGAGCGGAACCAAGGCTCCAAAGTCTTTGCCAGAGATCTGTCTGCCAGAAAGAGCCACCTGTCAAAGCTGAAGACAGAATGTGGCAGCATCGTTTCCGGGACACCTGAGATTTTGAGTGAGATTGAGAGGTTCTATGGGCAGCTGTACACGTCAACGTTGGAGCCACACGCAAGTGTGAGTAACGATCCAAGAGCGAGTCTCATCCGACACTATTCCGAAGATATCCCGGACGTCAGTCTGAGCGAGATTAGAATGGCTCTCCAGCACCATAAAAACGGTAAGGCCCCAGGCGAGGATGGAATTACAGCGGAGCTTCTGAAAGCGGGTGGAAAACCGGTACTTGAAGTCCTTCAGAAGCTCTTTAATTCCGTCCTCCATGGTGGCATTACACCGGAGGCGTGGAGCAGAAGTGCGGTGGTCTTGTTCTTCAAGAAAGGTGACATCGCTCTCTTGAAGAACTACAGACCGATTTCCCTTCTGAGCCGCGTCTACGTGCTGTTTTCGAGAGTCATTACGAATCGTCTCGCGCGCAGACTTGACGACTTTCAGCCTCCCGAACAAGCCGGTTTCCGAAAGGGCTTTAGCACCATAGACCACATACATACCCTTCGGCAAATTGTACAGAAGTCCGAAGAGTACAATTTGCCACTATATCTGGCGTATGTGGACTATGAGAAAGCCTTTGATTCCGTCGAAATTTGGGCGGTGCTGCAGTCCCTTCAGCGGAGCCAAGTTGACTGTCGGTATATCGAAGTGTTGAAGTGCTTGTACAGTATGGCTACGATGGCTATCCGAGTACAGAACCAGAGTACGAAACCTATCCAATTGCAGAGAGGTGTAAGACAGGGTGACGTCATATCCCCGAAACTCTTCACCGCTGCATTGGAAGACGTTTTCAAGCTTCTGGACTGGAAAGGATACGGTATCAACATCAATGGCGAGTACATCACTCACCTTCGATTTGCCGACGATATAGTCCTTATGGCAGAATCGCTGGAGGACCTAAGCACTATGCTCAATGACCTCGATAGTGTTTCCCAACGGATAGGTCTTAAGATGAACATGGATAAAACAAAGATCATGTTCAATGTCCATGTCACACCTATGCCGGTAGTTGTTGGGAGCACTAAGCTCGAAGTTGTTGACGAGTATGTTTACCTGGGACAAATAGTCCGACTAGGTAAGTCCAACTTCGACCGAGAGGTCAATCGACGGATTTAACTCGGCTGGGCAGCGTTCGGGAAGCTACGACACATCTTCTCGTCAGACATACCTCAAAACCTGAAAACGAAATTGTACAACCAGTGCGTGTTGCCAGTGATGACTTATGGAACTGAGACGTGGTCCTTCACTGCTGGCCGTATGAGGAAGCTCAAAGTCGCTCAGCGAGCTATGGAGAGGGCTATGCTCGGAGTTTCTCTGCGTGATAAACTTACGAATGAGGATATGCGCAGTAGAACCAGAGTAACCGACATAGCCCAACGGATTAGTAAGCTGAAGTGGCAGTGGGCCGGCCATATAGCTCGAAGAACCGACAACCGATGGGGAAGAAAGGTTCTCGAGTGGCAGCCTCGTACCGGTAGGCGAAGTGTAGGGCGTCCCCCCACGAGATGGAGTGACGACCTGGTAAGACATGCAGGAAGTCGATGGATGCAGGTGGCTCAGGACCGTGCTTTGTGGCATTCTTTGGGGGAGGCCTATGTTCAGCAGTGGACTTGTGAAGGGCTGTAATGATGATGATGATGATGAAATCTAGTCCAGTTTAATCCTCAGAAGACATTAGTTTGCGCGTTTACTGCTAAAAAGAACCCCTTTGTCGTATCTCCTCAGTTTCAAGGCACTCCCCTTCTTGCCTCAGCCAGTATCTGAATCCTCGGAGTCGACATATCGAGAGACGTGCAGTTTTGTGGTCACTTGGAAGAGAAGGCCAAATTGCCTCTAAAAAGCTTGGCGTGCTCAGCAGAGCGGGACAGTATTTCATGCCGGCACACCGCCTGCAACTTTACAAGGCGCAGGTTCGGCCTCACATGGAATACTGTTCCGATCTCTGGGCAGGGGCTGCCCAGTGCCAACTCCTTCCACTTGACCGCATCCAGCGCAGAGCGGCTCGAATCTTCGACGACCGAGCCCTTTCCGATCGGCTCGATTCATTCGCACTGCGAAGAGATGTTGCATCCCTTTGCATTTTCTTTCGCATCTACCATGGGGAGTGCTCTGAGGAATTGTTCGGATTAATCCCAGCCGCCAAATTTCACGAACGCACATCGCGGCAGAACTCCCGATACCATCCACTCCATCTGGATGATTGGCGGTCCACCACTGTGCGATTTAGAAGATGTTTTCTTCCTCGCACGACTTCCTTGTGGAATCGATTACCATCAGCGATTTTTCCGGACCGATACGACTTAGGGACCTTCAAGAAAAGAGCGTACTCCTTTTTAAAAGGCCGGCAACGCATCTGCAATTCCCTCCCTGGTGTTGCAGTTGTTCATGGACGGCGGTGGTCACTTACCATCAGGTGCGCCACATGCTCGTTTGCCCCCCTCCTATAAAAAAAATGATGAACAGCCTCACACCGTAGTCTTTCGAGTTTGGCATCGTCAAATATGTTGGAGCGCAAGATGTACCGAACTCGGTTTGCCAGCTTTTGCTCAGTGACGATTAAAGATAGCTCCAGCTCTGCAAAGAAGCGATGCATCCAAGCACGATACGCCAACCCTCCAGTTTCTTCCCTAAAATACGCCCTAAAATACGCCCGCAATGCGTTTGAGTTCTATATTTCCGTCAAGTTTTAATGATACCTTTCTGTATGCAATTCAAATGCAAAAAATGTCCAAAAATGTTTACGCGACTGAATTTTTTTAATAATGCCTACACTGACAGCTCTAACAACACAAGGACAGCATGTTGCTTTTAGATGCAATTTGTCTTGTGTATCGCTGCCTTAGTATTTTAACGTTTCTCATCATTTCATTTGAAATCTTAATATCTTAAACAATTAGCTCAAGATATAATAAAAAATAATAAAAAGCCTTATTATTTTGTGTTGTATCAGTAAAATATAGTTAATAATATAGATCCAATGGAAGCTTTAAACTCTAAAAGTCATAATTAAGCTTGTAAAAACCTTGCATTGAATTTAAGTTTCTTAGATTTATGCCTAACCTTGGTTTGATTCATAATAGTTTAAAATAAAAAAATTGGTAAATCCAATTGGGCATGCCCTAAGCGCATTAAAAAAATTACGTATAATATGATTATACGGAATTTCCAAAAGTAGTTTAAATACATTTCGACAGCACAATCAGCTTCAACACCCTCGAAAACCATGACACCCAAGATGAAAGAATTTGTACATATTGCAGCTGACATCTTGGATTTACATTTCGACAACCATATCCGCTTCAACACCCTTAAAAGCCATGAAAATGACACCCATGACGAAAAAATTGATACTACTTACTTTTAGTACGTACTACTATTATTTATTCTGTGCTTTTAAAATATTGTAATAAGAAAAACTCTCATTATTATTATAATCAAGTATTTAAGAAAGGAGACAATTTCTTTTTGTATGGGGAATGGGCCCACCACGAATTTCAGAGAATTTTAATGAAATGTATATCGATTTCTTCCTTATAATCTATAGATTACAAAATAAATATTAGTTTTATCGCATCTAATGGGTATTCTGAGAAATTAATAATTGAATTATGAATATCACAATAACCTTTAAACAAACTAAAAGCGATTTTCTTGTAGTTTTCACAGATATTATAAGTTATAATAGTGTATATAGAATAGAATAGCTTATTAATTAATAGTAACAAAGTTGTAGGTACATTCAGCAATTATAGGTACTTTATAATTGATGAAAAATTCTTTTAACACTTCCTTCGCGTAGTGCACAGACAAACAAACGTAGTGTGGGGACTATTTTTTACAAGTATTAATTGATTAGTGAATATACATCACAAACACCATTAAATTAATTAAACTGGCTTCATGTAGAGGGACAGAATATTATTTTTATATTAACTATCTGATAGTAGATTACAAAATAATATCCCTTTTTGCAGAATTAACAACACATCAGTCTAAGGATAATAGAAAGAAGAAAAATGAAAAATGGCTTAACTAAGTTACAATACTTATGCAAACTGTATACTTGCTGCTAGTACAAGTAATTACTACTTATTTACACATAAATATATTTACTATCTATACTGTCTATCTACTGTGGCTGGCATAAATTCAGGATACATGCTTGATCCCATTTGGTATTGTCAAGTTTACGGAGCAACTTGCTGAATAAATAAGGTATTTATACTTATATGCAGTTAAATGAATCGCTCTTCAAAGCCGATGAAGTAACATCAAATAGAGAAGCTTCCTTAAATGACTCATAGATTCTAATTTTCTTTTAACAAACACAAAAACTTTTTTCATGTATTTATTCTATCTATTATTAAATTTAGATTTTACTAATAACATAAAACTTTAATACTTTGTCACTTTAAACAAGGTTCTAAGACCTGTGTTTGTCATTTGTTTAGGTAATTCATCATAAATTATAGATCTTATTTAGATTTTCCAAAATTCTAGGTGTAAAAGTAAACTTTTGTACGAGTATTACATACATACTAACTAAACTCATTAACCTGAATGATAGTCTCCATATTATAATAAACACTTGTGCATCGATGAGAAGATATTTATTTTATTGTCTTGTAAACAAACAAGTATAAACTTTTTTGCTATTGATTAATTTTGCTACCAAATATTATTTTTACATATATATTAATAATTACAGTTAATCACAGACTATATTCTTACAGTAGTGATGCAACACGATCTCTGTTTTCACTCGATGCCATCGAGTGAATTTGTGTAGCTCGGTACTCGAGTGAAGATAAATTTTACTCGAGTCCGCTTGCACTCGAGTTACCGAGTCAACTCGATGCACCGTGTGGATTCGGAGAGCACTAGATAGATGTCAGTTCACTAATCCACTAATTCTACCATCTAATCAACTAATTAACACCGCGGGTGACGTCACTGTTTACATCGAAATTCAAACTTGCATCTTGGCATGTTGTAAACGAATATGAACTTAGTTTGATTTATAATATCGTGATTGTGCTATCATTGTTGTTTATTTTTTGTTACTTCGTATAAGTAGTGCATAACATTAAAGATGATTTAAACATACTTGTTTGTTTAAAGTATCAGTGATAACAGTAAAGTTACAGCCCATTTACGTCTCACTGCTGGGCACAGGACTCCTCTCATTTCTGAGCGGGTTTTAGGGCAAGGAAATGTCCGCCGCGCTGGCCCAATGGCGAACTTCACATGTCTTCGAAATATTTTTTTTCTTATTTCTCAGACATGCAGGTTTCCTCACGATGTTTTCCTTCACCACCGAGCACGTGGTAAATCAGCACTTAAAATTGCATTTAACAATTTCATTGGTGCCGGCGGGGACCTAACCTGGATTGTTCGAGTACTGTGAAGCTTACAGCGAGCGCGAACCATCCGAGCTATCACGGCTTCTGTCGGTGATAACAATGACGCAACAAAACAAAAATCGTCAGTGTGGCATTATTTAAAAAAAATCGAGTAGGAAGCGATTTTTATTTTGTAATATATGTAAAAAGCAGTTTATAGATTTTGAAATACTACAGATGTGAAAAAGAAGCATGGAAATACCACAAATAAATTAAAATTTGCATTTTTTTTTAGTTTATTTTTTAATCGCGTGTGTATTTTGTGAACTGATAAATAAATTTATAAGTTAATATAATAAAAATACTTTGAATAAAACTACTTTTACGAATTCTATCGCGTTAAATTAACTTATTTTTATTAATTCCCGACGTTTCGGGTGCTTTACAGCACCTATGGTCTCGGGGGACTGAGGTGATTGACGTCCCGATGTCAGTGTTATACCGGAGTACCTTCAGCTTTTTTAATTAATAATTTTTCACGTCAGCTATGTGTTCATGTGAAGCACCAACGTTCCGGGAAGTCTGCAGTTTGTGATCATATCCTAGACGGCCCCCGCATTTACATTAGATTTGATAAACCACAAATTCTCGCGAAAGAACATCGATTCCTGCCAAGGATGATACGTGAGGCTATTGAAATTAAGAAACATCCTAATTTCAATAGAGAGGGAGGTTGGGTGCTACCACCTGCTTGGGATCCTGTAATTCATAAAATTAAAACTAAACCCAAGCATACCACTGCAAGACTTCAAGACACAGTTAGTTCATTCTGCGTAAATCGGACCAAAATTATTAATTAAAAAAGCTGAAGGTACTCCGGTTTAACACTGACATCGGGACGTCAATCACCTCAGTCCCCCGTGACCACGGTTGCTGGAAAGCAACCGAAACGTGGGGAATATAAAATAAGTAAATAAACGCGATAAAATCCGTAAGAATAGTTTTATTCAATGTGTAGTGTTCGCGTAAATATAAGAAATCATTAGTCTCCTTTTGTTATTCGAATATTGCGTATTTGTACAGTGATCTTTTTGAGTCGCTGCAAACAACCGAAACAATGTCCATTCACGACGGTAATTAACGCAGACGCAGTCTCTTTTCTATTTAGTAATAATTTTTCATACAAGGCTGAATACACTGAAAATTTCGCCATTTCGCAGCCGAAAAAAATTTATTATAACTAAACTTAACAAAATTAAACTGCCATTTACATTAAATCGCTTTCCACATGAACAATTGATATTTTCAAAAGTTATCGTGTTTACAAGCCTTGCGAACTTGATAAATCCACACCATAAGCCACTAAAACCCCTTTTTTATTTAAAAATAGCAATTAATCAATTTAAGAAAAAATATTAATAAGTTCAACAATCATTTATCTTTCTGACAATGTGCTTTTTATATCACTTATATGTACAATATGTTTGCTAGATACGATTGCATGCGACAAAACGTTGGAGTCTTAATTTTTAGGCCCTAGTAGAACATACCGACGCGCTTAGGCGCTTACGGCATTCAATATACCTATTTAAAAATGTTATAAAATATTAAGCAGAACTAATGAGTATAGTGGGTAAATGTCCTCAATCCTGCTTGTATCCTGTATTAGCAAATTATTATATAAATAAAATAATTATTAAAATAGACCCGCAAAATGTCCAATAGCTTCCGATACCATGTTGACATTGTAAATTCGTATTTCAAACAAAACTGTACTACAGATATAACATTTATGACTTTCTAAAATCAACAAAATGGAAGATTTTTTTGCAAATTTACAAGCCATTATAAATGAAATTAAAAGTAAATGAACGTTTTAAGACTATTTTAGAGATTTGTATGAATAATTGAGTAAATAAATTAGTTAAAACTAATTAAATTAAAAGTTTTAAGCCTTAAACACTTAACGACTTTTGAATTAGCTACTTTTTAATATTACTAATTATGGATGAATATTTGTTAATTTATGTATTTATTTATATTTATTTTTATTGCATTCACTTTTAAGAAAGGGAACAAAGGATGAGACTTCATGTTTTAAGAAATTATCTTCCAATCGTTGAGACATGGTAGGTCAGAGGCTTAGGCGTTGCTATAAATTTCACATTGAGTACGTGTCACTATTTACTAGTTTTTCTTTAGCCTTTAGCTTTTGCCTGCTTTTTAGTTTTTTTTTTTTTTTTTTTTTTTGTAATAGCTATTTTAAGAACATGCCTGAAATATAAGTTTACACTAAAGTAAGCTGGTTTAACTTACATACTTTGTAATCTTCTTACCAACTCAAATTCTATCCCATAAATGAAATCAAATTTCACAAGCTGCTGATGCATTAACAGAGTAGGTGTGTAACCTCGCATGCACTAGAGTGGCAAGTATGGACAAAACTGTAATAAAATGCATCTCCGTTAATGAATTGTTGGGAAGGTCTCATATCCATCAGCGGAATTCTAATGTCGATGATATACGTGCTCAAGAAGAACAGATGAAAAGAAAAAGTAAACTGTTAGTTTATATGAATTATTTTACTTTAACATTAACAGTCATCTGACAACCTAAGGGAGATCAAGGTTCTTAAATGAGAGCCTCGTACTGAGAAGTGCAGTCTTTGGCGAACATCCCAATAAATGAAGTGACACCCTACCGTTCGGACCGAATGTTTGACTATCAATGTAGCCTTGTGATGTGCTGTAAGGTTAGTATTATCCTAAATATTATTATTTACACGTGGTAGAGCTATGCTGCAGATATATTAGTAGTATATTTGTAGCACGAATTGGTCGGTTCGACCGGGGAAGGACCACGCTCTCACAGAAAACCAGCATAAAATAGCAGCTTAACGCTGCTGTGTTTCGTATCGTGAGTGTAGAGAACCGGAGACCCTTTTTACTGGCAAAGAGGCATTCCATCTTAGTCCTCACGGGTGACGACGCATCTGCCTCTTGAGTCTTTATTGAGGATAGATGTAAATGTCTATGGGTCACTGTAACCACTTACTATCACGACTGTGTGCTCGTTTGTCACCCTATTCTATAAAAAAAATTCTAATTCGTAGTATTTTTTATCGTAAAAGCGATTTTAAGTGGTTTTAGATTTGACACGCTTGTGATATGTGATTTATATTCTATGACGTACACGAGATGACGTAAACGTGACTTTATTTCTATGTGAGAATTTTATTATTTCTTTTTAAAAGAACGATTTAAATAGCAGCTTGTTTTTATCTATAAAACTAAAAACGTAGTTCATACGTGGTAGAACCATCTGAAGGCTGTAGATGTTTGAGTGTTACAGCTGCCGAACGAATGGTTTGGCTTTTGGGTTTCCTATGGTGAGTTTTTTTTTAAAGTGAAGTAACTAACGAACTTACATTCCATCTGAGCCATCATCAGCCAATAGTAAGTAGCTACTGCACTCCATGGATACCTGCAACCAACATCAAACAAATAAGGCTACAGATGCGTTATTACCTTGTGCAGTAACTTAGACACCATTTTTAGTAGAAACAAATTATTCCACCATTGTCCTCAGGAACATACGCAGTCTCACCCCTAGTGATCAGAATAAGTCTTAGTCATCGCAACCAAATTTGTTCCAATCACATATTGTGGATTTTTTCATTAATCTAACATTTTCCACACTTATAAATGTCGAAATCATAGAACAACACGGGTCACCAGCGGATCGGAGGAGAATAACCATACGCGGGCGTTCTCCTCTGTCAAAGTATAAGTGCTCGCGGTCCTTTGATCGAGTATAAAATAAAAACTAGTTGCAGCCGCACTGTTCGGATGTTCAGATATCATAGCTGATGAAGACTACCTTTAATTTAATAAAATTAATTTTTGATCCCGTATACGCAGAACTAGCTTACAGTATCTTGAAGTGTTTTGAGGTATACATGGGTTTGGTTTTATTTTATTATTCATGGGGTCCCAAGCATTTGGTAGCTAACCCAACATTTTCTTTATTAAAACAAGGATGTTTTTAAATGCAATATTCTCGCAAATAAATGTATACGAATGACGCAATAAACGAATTCTGAATTATGAATCGGCCTTGGTAGGAACTGTTGTTCTGTTGCGAGGATTTGTGGTCTTTCAAATCTGATTTCATGGCGATTCTTAACTTGTACACATTCTCATGACTTCCAGAGCGTCAGTGCTTCACTTCTGTGAAAAGATAATATATTTTAAGCTTTTGTAGGGAATTTAAATGTTTGAATTAAACGCGACAAAATCCACAAAATTAGTTTTTCTTTTCTTAAAGAAATTGAAATTCTTATGTACATGTGCATGTTCTTGTAAACATGTAAAGATTGAAGTGTATTAATGTTAAATTCTTCAATGAAAAAGGGAGCTCTTTGAGTGACTCGAGGTATATGATGAAGGATTGGGTGTGTGCCTATATTGTAATATATATAATCCAATGTTCAGCAATCTATGGGATAACTATTTAAGAATGTTTATTGGTATGAAGCTTTTCATTTCAGGGTAATGCAATAAAATTTAATTCATTGGTTTTTTTGACACATGGTGGTATTATCAAATTGACGTCGAGATTTAATTTTAAAAGTATTTCTTTATCATAACTCAAGCTTTTGCATTGTAATTTACTGGATGAATTGTATATGGTTTTATTTATGTAATAAAGATCGGTATGTTTTTGCTCCGTAACTATTTTAGCGGCTTTTACTTGCTGTTTTGTGTCTCAGCGCTTCCTCGAATCTCCTTGATAATTTGACAATCGTTGCAGATTATGGCCTCTGCATCTCTTTAGGAAATTTAAAGATGTTAAGTCTCTTGCGCACTTGATCGTTAGATCTTTTAATCAGCGAATTATGTTAGCTGTTTCCAGTCGTACTGATTTACATATTTCCCACGTAACGAAACGTGGTGATAGATTCATGGACTATTGACCCTAAAAGTTGCAGTATGGATTTAGTAAGCTATAACTATGTGCAGCTTTTCCTACGTGTTTCAATTATCATGTGTACTACTGCAACGCAGTGACAATAAAGAAAAACGTAGTGCAATATTATGTACTAACAAACAGTATGTACATATTGTGGTAAATTTATATTGAAAAAAATATTTTATTTGTGAATGTCAAGAGTTATCAATAAAATTTTCACTGTTACAGAATTAATAAGCAGCTCTAGACAATAAGACAGTGATAAAGGTCAATTCGCAGGATGTAAAGTTACACAGATTTCCAACTATACATCATAAATTAGATTTTTGTGGTGATGTTATGTAAATTTAGAACCAGATGTATAATATGTGGTAGAGCCATGCTGCAGCTATATTAATGGTGCAGTTCTAGCACGAATGGGTCGGCTCGACCGAGAAAGGAACACGCTCTCAGAGAATACCAGCGTAAAATAGCAGCTTAACGCTGTTGTGTTTCGTATCGTGAGTATAGAGAACCGGAGACCCTTTTTAATAGAAACGAGGCTTTCCATTTTAGTCACGGGTGACAACGCATCTGCATTTTGATTCTTAATCGAGGTTAGATGTAGATGTCTATGGGCCACAGGAACCACTTACGATCAGGGGGATTGTGTGCTCATGTGTTACCCGTATCCTATAAAAACAAACGATATGATCTCACGGATAACACGTAACAACAGTAGTAATGCCAAATTATTGCACACGTTATATTTACACCCTTTCAGAAATACGTATATTTTTAAAAATAAGGACTTTTTAACCTGGACCCAACAAGTTAGTTAAAAACTCCTTATGTGTAAAAGTCTTCTATAAAAATATATTATAGAAGACTTTTATAATATATTTTTATTATAACTCACACGATAGAAAATATAAATCGTAACTCCAAAAAAAAACACAATATCTCTCATATAATCCATAAAATATCAAGACTAACAGAAATAACTTTAAAAACAAAATCCGATTTCAAATTAAGTGCAATAATGTAATTCGTTAAGTACATTAGAACACTACACAGCTACCAACCAATTAGCTTTATCTCGGTATTAAGATAAAGTGTATAAAAGAATTAAAATTCGAGACGACTTCAGAAGCTACGATTGGGAATTAGTTTTATTATATTCAGTTCTTTAAAGTCAGTTTTTAATTTCTATTAAAAGTTTAAAACTTTAAACCTTTTGAGTGGACTAAGTATCACATATTATTTAGTTAGATTGTCGCAGAAACATTTACATCAAACATTTTATCCCCTATTTTCTTATCTTTTCACGTAATATAAATACAAAAAAGAGTCGAATCAAGAATTTACTCGTTCTTTAAAGCCAATATTTTAGTAAATAAAACAAATAAATATGAATTCGGACTGTAAACAGGCATGAATTCTACAGTCACGTATGTGATGTTGTTCATGCTCCACCTCAGTTAACAATTTGAGCAAATAATATCTTGCAAGAAAATCCCGCAAAAGACGAAATAAATCCGACGAGTTTACTTTGAGCCTTACGAAATAGACTTATTTGGTCTAAGCTTTAAGTTATAGCAGATAGGCAAGCCGCGTCAAGGATATATTCATGTTGGGTAGTTATGTAGATTATAATGCAAAGAAATTATCAAAATTTTAAATTTTTCGTTAAAAGCTGAATGACAAATCTACATTTATGAAATAAACTATACCCTCTATCTAAATAAATTCTAGTCTACTCTCATTCATAAAATAACTCCAAAGTTCTTATTTTTGACATGGCCCTTCTTGATGAAAAATTTACCGCAATAGCTTTTTTTATAGTTTTTTTTTATGAAATTGAAGTAACAAGCCAACTTGCAGTCCACCTTATGGTAAGTGGCTGCTGCAGTCCATAGATACCTGGAACCAATTCAAACGAACAATGCTTATGGTTATACCTCTAAGGACTGAGATGGAATAACTCATAGCTGATAATTATACTGGCTCTCTGGCTCTGGTATCCTTAAGACCGGAACATAGCAGTGCACGTACTGTTCCTTGGTGGTAATCATAGGCTAAAGGAAAAGGAGTCATACAAATGGATTAATTACAGAAAAAATAAACTTTCTTTGTCTGAACGTTGTTACCTTGAACTTGCAATATTCCTTAGTCCAGTCAATAGGTTAGAGCCCAGTTAAAAGGTAAACATGCTAAGAAAAATTTTATTGAAAATTAAACATCCAACTTTTTAAGCTAATATGTTCAAATTAATATTGTAGATTGTTGGTTCTTGTAGAGTTATTTTTTTTTAATTGCATACAGTAGGCAGGCAGTAGATTAGGAATGCTGATAAAAAATAGAAAATAAATTTCCAAGTAATAAGTAGCAACACAACATCCTACTGCTGATAATATGCCTCCTCTCATATCTGAGGGTTTATTATTTATTTATTTTTTTATAGTAATCAGGATGATTTAAGTGTACGGCGTGGTGCGCTCTTACTTGCTTCAAAACCCCAGTTCAACTAATACATGCTGTGCACGACGCAAACATAGTAATACGTCAAACGAAATGACTTACGGATTGCTTGTGGTAACCATCGCTAGTTGAACAACCTAGGGGCGGTGGGCGGGGCCAGGAGGATGTTATGATCGTCAGGCCGCGCTCACGGTTCCACAACTAGCGGTGGTTGCCCACAGCAACGCGGGAAAAGCCGTAGCAATAATATTGACAAATATAGCTTTATTTTTAAATAAATAGTATTGTAACTATGTAATAACTCTCGCAATAAAGGCACCGAAAAACTGGCGAGAGTTAACATAGATTTAGAATATAGAAATTAATTAATGCCAAATTGTAGAATAAGTATTGTATGTAAATTATATTCCCTTGTATAGTGCAATTTAATTTCTTATATATTAAGCCCTTAGGCACGATAAATAGTAAACAGGGCATGTTACCGTGACGCGGCCGCGGAACGAATGAGGCTACGCGCGCCGCGCCACGACGTTTTATATTTATAGTACTGAGGCGGGGGGCAGGGTCCTCAGCTTAAAATTGCTAGAAAGACAACATTGTAACCTTTAGTATATAGAAAAATTGTTATTTAAATATTAGTTTAATAAGTAGTTGTAAGAATATTATATATTTAAGTCTGTGCATTAGTTTGTAAGAAATCTACCTAATAAAGAAAGGCGCGGGGGTGAGGCAAGGGTCCGCTGGCCAGCAACGGCCAAATAGTATATAAGACGGGCCGGCCGGAACGGTCGTCTTTTCCGCCTGTGACACCGCTCTCGAGCGGTCGTTCAGGTAGTCCGCGCAGCCGTCCCCGTACGGTAGTGCTCTCTCGCTCTCGCGCCTCCGCTGTCCTGCTCGCGCTGTACAGCGTCGACGCCTTGGTGAGTCATTTCTGCTATCAGTTCTTGCCCCCCTGTCCTCGGGCGGGGAGGTTTGACTGACCTCCGCTTGTTACCTGTTATATTTTTTTGTTATTTTTGTTAACTATTTCTATTTTTGTTTTCGTTATTTATTTGTATAACGTGTACGTGTATACTGTTTCTAGGGAGTTACTTGCTCTTTTCAGAGTAAGGCCCTGCTCTTTTAAGAGTAAGGGCATTACTCCTTGAATAAAGAACGGCCCGTTCTTCTGAGAACGGTGATCCCGCCCTTACTGCTTAGGTTCAGAACGTCTCTGTTCTTTCAGAACAGCATCCCCCCAGTCCCATTCATTTCTCAGCATCATGTCCAAACAAGACCTTATAGGTTCCATCGTGTCAGGCCTTAATAGTCTGGATAATTCGGCTCTCGCCGCAATCGTGGCAACTATTGCCTCATATGCTACTGTCTCCTCAAAACGCGGCGGTAAACGCACCGCGAAAAACGGTCGCCTTGGTCTTGTTGCTCAGTTTGCCCCGAGCAGTTATTGTGTTGAGCGGAATTTTGCCCCCCCCCCCAGAATACGCGGGGCAGCCTGAGCACCCACGCTCAGGAGTGGAATAGCATGGTCGTGGATGCTCAGCGAGGGATTCTTCAGGGGTACTGGTACCCTCCTAGGGTAGTTTATGACGTAATTCCGCTACCATGTTGATGGGGGGGGGGAATTGGGCCTCCGGTCACCTGCACTCACCAGACGAAACGCGGAAGCAGAGCCTCCACTTCACGCCGGTATTCTGTGAGGTCATGGTACTAACCCGGCTAAAAGCTGCTGCGTGGCTCTACCACCGTAAATATACTGTATATAAAGGATGCAAATATATCATTTTTTAAGTTAACGTAAGATATTGGAAGGTGAATTTATTTAATTTTCTTTTGTTATATAGGTACTTATAGCGAAAAAAGCATTAAGTAATAATTTAACTACAGAAGTAATACGTCGGCACTTTATTAAAAAAAATTAGAAATTTACTTCACTGTCCAAGTACATAATTAAGTACCTTAATAATAAATATTTTAAGTTATAATAACACAAAATAATGAAATTAAAAGTTTTTTTACAAGATTTTTAACTATCTAGATCACATTTGTGTTAGGAATCGTGCTTCGGGTTTATTTGTTGTTTACACAATTTACCTACTTCTTCCGAGCCAAACTTCGCAATTCCCAACAAATGGCCTTATATATATATATATATATATATATATATATATATATATATATATATATATATATATATATATATATATATATATATATGCCTGGCGGCAGCTTTGACTTGTTTTTCAAAATCAGGTATTTTTTCACAGCGTTGTGACGGAGATGACGACAGGGCGGTTTTTATCACTTTTATTCTTTCCAATTCTATATATATTGCTAATTTCCTGGCTATTTAGATGTGTGACTGTTCCTATGATTGTGTCCTTGAGGTAGTCTACTAGTTCCACTTCTGATTTTCAATTTTCCTCAATGCCAAAGAAGACTTAGTTATATTTTCTTTTCTCTCTTTTCATGACCATAAATTTCTGCTCCAATGTCGATATTTTGTCTTTTAATCTAATATTTTCTTTAGTTATTATTTTCAATTTCTAGTCCGATGCCTCCATAACACCGACTCTGTTATGAGTGACTTCACCGACTCTGTTATGAGTTCAGTTTTTTGGTTTAATTTCTTATCTAGTTTTATAAATAATTATTATTTAAAATAAAAATAATTATTCCCTAGTTTTGTCCATTTTTTGGATTATTTACTGACAACACTGGAAGGATGGTGGTTTATATTCTTGTTGCTGGCAACACTCGCTATGTCAATGTCAAAATGACAGTTATTACTGTTTGATAGATTTGTTGGTTATGTTGGTAGCACTGTTATGTCATTCACTCTTTAATTTTTAGGTAATGTTGTTCACTAGCTTTTATTGTACTTTTTATTCCTAGAATGTTCTTTTATGTTTTGTTCACTTATTTATATCCTTTGTTATTGACTATTTTGGTGGATTTCGTGTTGTGACACTTCTATTTAACACTTTACACTAAAAACAGTTATTATTTTGCGGAGGACTTTGACGTGCGTGTTCACTTTGCGATCACCGAAACCCAAATAACTACCTAGTAGCAATTATTTCCAAGTATTTTTTCCAACATCAGTGCACTGTACAATTATTTCCACCATAGAAGCATTGAAAGGTTCACTAATTGAGATATCCAAGTCATTCCAAAGTCAAATGGATGACATACCATGAATGGATGAGCACAGTACACATTTTTGGCATCTTAGATTTAAATATATTTTAAAAATAGTTACAGTTTTATTTTTATGTTAATTATTTACATGTAATAAATAACTGCCTAGGAGAAATTATTTCCAAGTATTTTCTCTAACATCACTGCACGGTACAATTATTTCCACCATAGAAGCCCTGAAAGGTTCACTAACTGAGATATCCAAGTCATTCGAAAGTCAAATGGATGACTTTCAACGGGAACTGCAACAATCTAGTTCTGCTGCCTCAACTGCATCTTCCCTACCCGGTGATTTTAGTGCATTTAGAAAATTCATCTTGGCTGCTTTAACATCTTTGCATAACCAAGTAGATCTTCTGGGAAGAGAACTAGATCGTAGTGAAACGCGTTGCCGCAGAAAAATGATCCTTTTCCATGGAGTTCCTGAAGAAAAATCGGAGAAAACTGCCGCCGTCATAAGTACACTACAAGTATCAGGTTTCAGTAAAACATCCATAAGCTGTTGTTATCATCAGGGACGCCCTTGTGATAAATCTTCCAGGCCTGTGGTTGTCAAATTCAGCGATACTGTGATGCGAGGCAAGGTTTGGTACTCCAAAACCAAATTTAAGGACACTGGTATAACTCAGTCGGAGTTGCTTACAAGGAGACGCCACAGTGTTTTTCTTGAAGCTAGGCGAAGGTATGGCATCCCCAAATGTTGGACCAGGGATGGAGTTATTAATATTTTAACTGCAGATGACACAATGCACCAGCTTGAGACCTTGTCTGAGCTTGACGCAATATGCAACGTGACAACTTCTGCCTCACCCGCTTATCCAATTGTGGCTGAGGCAAATAAGGCCCCCGTAGATAAATGTGCTCCTCAGCGTATAAGGGGGCCGGTAAAAAGTTTACTTTCTTATTTAACATCATCATTTTATTAATTTTGTAATTCTTATTGTTATTTTTTTTTTATATTTTTCTAAGCCAGCGCTTATCTACGATCCTACCTGATGGTAAGTGGTGATGTAGCCTAAGATGGTGAAGCGCACCGACATAACAAAAGCCTATTCACTCTTGCTTTGAAGACACCCACACTGTAATCGGATGGAAAGACAGATGCTGGCAACTTATTCCACTCCTTTGCTGTACTCATGATGAACGACGTCGCAAACCGTTTGGTTCGAATACGTGGTAAGTCAACAATTAAAGGGTGGAGACTGGCCAAATGTCTGGTTGTCTAATGGTGGAAGGGAGAGGGGGAATTAAATTATGCAATTCCTGCGCACACTCCCTGAAATGCGTCCTGTAGAAAACCAAAAGGCTGGCTACTTTACGTCTGTGTTCGAGGCTGGTAAGATTGGTTTTAACCAAAAGCCTCTTAGAAAGTCTTTCCATTGAGTCCAAACCTGCTAGGTGATATTCAGCAGCACCAGCCCATATATGGCAGCAATACTCCATGCACGACCAAACTTGCTCTTTATATAAAGTAAGCAGCTGTCCCGACGTGAAGTATCACTGCATCTTTGCAAGGACTCCCAGCTTCCTTGCAGCTGCTTTGGCCTTGGACTTAATGAACCGCCCAAAGTTCAAATTTGAGGATATTTGAAACCCTAACAACTGAAGGCGGTCGGTATATTTCAGTGATACATTTCGGAAAGAAGGAGCCAAGGTGAGCTGGCTTCTTTTTGCAGTAAAGAGACACGCTTGTGTTTTGGAGGCGTTGAACTTCACACGATTGGCATCGCCCCATTTGGAGACTGCCTATAGTGTGAGATTCAGACGCTCTACCATAGCTTCTCTTTCGGACTGGATTTGATCCCGACTGGCCCGAGGACTTGGTTGGTATATCTCAACAACTGTGCTATCGTCTGCATACCCATAGATACCGGGCATAAGCAGATCATTAATATGCAGCAGGAAGAGAGTTGCGGAGAAAACGGACCCCTGAGGAACACCGGCGCTAGTCGCCATAGGATCGGATGAGCAGCCATCGACGACGACCCGGAGAGACCGTTCACTCAGAAGTTCCCTTACCCATTCAATCAGACCAGGGGATAAGCCGTACGCTGGAAGCTTACCCAAAAGGCTAGTATGCCAAACTCTGCCAAAGGCCTTCAAGACATCAAGGGAAATAGCAAGTGCTTCCCCACTGTTCTCAAATGGCTCGCCTCATACGTGAGTGGCATACTCTAGAAGGTCCCCAGCTGACCGATTTCGGCGAAACCCATATTGCCGGTCACTAAGGAGGTTATTCTGTTCTAGGTATGCCATTATGCGGGCATTCAATATACGCTCCATAATCTTGCAGAGTATGGAGGTAATTGAGATTGGCCGATAATTGGCAGGGGCGGCACGGCTGCCTTTTTTTGAAACAGGCTGGACGTTGGCCAGCTTCCAGGATTTTCTTCCAGTCCTAAATGAGAGGCGAAACAAGCGTGTCAACATAGGAGGCAATTCTTGTGCACCTGAATTAGAACGTTTAGAACTATAGCTGGTATACCATCTGGTCCACTAGCTTTATTCACGTCTAGACACCGCAAGGTTTTAAGAACCTCCTTATTTATTATACGAATATCCGACATAGAGGTTACAACTTTTATTTCTTTTTTTTCTTACTATCATTATATCCACATTACTTTTTATCTTTTTATTATTAATCGTTAATTGGATAGTAACATGTCATGATTAATAATCTCTCTTTGGAATGTTTATTATTAATGTTATAATTTATTTTGTAAGGTAGTTAATTTTTAGTATAATCACAATTTTGACTCATCTGACATTGACACCTCTCACTTTTGTGTCTATGGTACGTTCCGTTTATATATATATATTATATACATTTGATAATCAGGTATAATTTAATGTGATTTCTTCAGATGATAGTGTTCAGAGTTCCAATTCCTTCGCCTTTGATTCTGCTTCTGATGGATTAAGCAGCATTGATAGCTTTGAAAGCATTGCACCCTTAAATATTATGTTCGATTCAATTTTTACTGAATATACCAAAAACTTTAACGCTATTTACATAAATGCTTAAAGTATTCCTGCTCAATACCCCAACATGTTGTCAAGGTTTAATAGCAAAAATATACACGCTATCCTTGTTTCGGAGTCATTGTTAAAACCATATCTTCCATCAACATCCTACTCGCTTCCAGGTTTTCATTTAATTCGTAACGACCGTACCGATCGGGGTGGTGGCTTCTCTGGTCTTATATGCCGTATTCAGTATTTGGACTAAGCTTCTAAGCTTTAAGTTATAGCTGATAGGAAGCGCGCGTCAAAGATATATAAAGGTATTGGTTAATTTTTCAACAGAAATGATCAAATTTTTATGATGACGCTAATTTCACAAACATATTTACAACAAATGTCATCAAGCACCCCACGCTTTTTACAATAAAATGATTTTGTTATGTTAATCACAATTTTCTTATTTTAAACTTATTGAAAATAATTTTCTACATTTTAGTACGGTTATCTACAAGAGCGTGCTTTTTTAAATTTTTTTTTACAATTATTTATTTTCTATTTTTAGTACGGCTAAAAACGAAAGCGTATTTTCTTTTGGAACGAAGTGTTTTAAGCGGCTTACAGTAGATTGAACTGGCAGAAATCGTAGTTGTTTTATGAATTCTTCTCAAATCCTGAGGATCCTGGCAAGGACAATGGGACACACTATTTAAATTATTGCATTGTCATCGGTCCTTGGTAAGTGTGCGAAGTTTAAAATCAATCCAACGTTTTGAAGGGGATGAAAATCACATTCAAAAATTCCATTACAAAGATACATATATACCAAGCTAATATAAGCGTGTTAAAAAAGAAAAACTAAGTTATACTAAGAAGAGGGACAAATTAGTGTAGAAGAATGGTAAACACATAGATATCCTTGTTCGATGATCTCTAGGGTTAAACGATCACCGGCACCAATTGACAAATTTGTAAACCCGCTTTGAAAAAGATGACATGAAGGAATGATAAGAGATGCAGGAAGATGATGGAAGCCTATGTTTATGTTTGTTGTATGATAATACGAGTATATTGCGGCGTTGCATTATTTTCTTCTCAGTTAATACACCTATAATATTTTATTTATCTTCGTACATATCCCATAAATATATATTTATATTGCAAGCATTTCGAAATAACATATACCGAGAGTGCAACAATATCTGTGTGAATTTCCAATAAGCCCGTTTCGATGACATATGAAACACATTAGTGACGTTTCACACGATAACTAACTTCGAACAGAGAAATGAAATTCCGTAGCTTTAGGTGAATATGTTAAATCGTGTACAAGCTTACGTAATTAAGGGTTAAATTTTATTCAAATAGTTCAAAACTTATTATGGGCGCAAGTGTCCCATGTTATAACGATAACTCTTTAATCGTATAACTTGATAGCAACATAGTCTAGTGGTTGAAGTGCCAAGTAACTGCGCCATGTGTCTTGCGTTCAAATCGTAACTGAAATTAGTTTCGGCAAAACACATATATTTATTTAGTAGATTTAATCGCTTTAAGTGTTCAAATTCAGTTAAAAAACATCTAATACATAACAATGTGCTAGTGAATCAAAATCGTCAAAAATTATATTTTCGTGGTAAAATTAAAGCATTTTCAATTGGGGAGAAAGTTTGGGTGCGCGACTATCGAATCAATCCAAAATGACCAACATGGATCCTTGGCCAGGTCGTTGCACGTTAAGGTAAAGTTCGATATGATGTGGCTATACAAAGATCCGATATCATTTGGAGGCGTCATGCAAATCAGTTAACGTCAACCAAATCATATAACAGTAGCCGTGGTAAAGCGACGTGGATGTTGCAGGACATTGACGTTGGGAGCACGGCAGATCCCAATGCTGCCTCTCATGACATCATTACCTCTCAATAGCCCGGAGGTGCTCTAGCCGCACAACCACTGGGACCTGACGGCGGTGAGTCGGCACCGGTGCTGACTCACGCGGAGTCTGATATGGAAGGCGTGTACCCACCGCCTCAAACCTGCACGACTATGCGCACTCGATCTGGCGCTTTATAAAATCACCTAAACACTTAATTTTATAATATTTATACTTACTAAATCTAATGTAAACATTTGTTTTGTTTATGATTACTTTTGTGTATTCGTAATAAACGTGGAGAAGAGCAATAGGTGTTAACGTCGAGTTATTAATATCAAATTATATATTATATACATAAAACAATGCATGTATTGTATTATAATCATTTTGATTTATTTTATACTAAATTATGTAAACGCAACATGTTCATCAATTAACATAAAACATAATAACATAAAACATAGTTGTTTGCTTCTCAAAAAATGTGGTACTTCTTAAGCATTAATTATACTACTTAAGTATATGTTATAACTGTTAATATATTAGCATTACTTAGTTTTTCTTTTTTAACACGCTTTTATTAGCATGGTGTGTATGTATCTATGTAATGGAATTTTTGAATGTGATTTTCATCCCCTTCGAAACGTCGAATTGATTTAAAACTTCGCACACTTACCAAGGGCCGATAACAATACAATAATTTGAATAGTGTGCCCCATTATCCTTGCCAGGATCCTCAGGCTTTGAGAAGAATTCATAAAACAACTACGATTTCTGTCAGTTCAACCTAATGTAAGCCGCTTAAAGAACTTGATTCCAAAAGAAAATACGCTTTTGTTGTTAGCCTCGCTAAAAATAGAAAATAAATAATAATAATTAAAAAAAAACTAAAAAAGCAGGCTATTGTAGATAAGCGAACAATAATGTAGAAAATTATTTTCAATAAGTTCAAAATAAGAAAATAGTGATTAACATAAAACATTCATTTTATTGTAAAAAATCGTGGGGTGCTTGATGTCATTTGTTGTACATATTTTTGTGAATATTTGTAAAATTAGCGTCATCATAAAAAATTTATCATTTCTGTTGAAAAATATCTTTATATATATTTGACGCGCGCTGCCTATCAGCTATAACGTATAGCTTAGTCCAAATAAGTCTATTTCGTAAGGCTCAAAGTAAACTCGTCGGATTCATTTCGTCTTTTGCGGGATTTTCTCGCAAGATTTTATTTGATGGCAATTTTAATTACTTTACGTGGTAGAGCCATGCTGCAGCTATATTAACAGTATAGTTGTAGCACGAATGAGTCAGCTCGGCCGGGGAAGAACCACGCTCTCACAGAATACCACCCTAAAATAGCAGCTTAACACCGCTGTGATTCGTAAGGTGAGTGTAGAGAACCGGAGACCCTTTTACTGGAAAATTATTTTGATGTCAGCGCATATTTTTACAATAGGTAAGCTTGGTTTTAGCATCACTTGAAACGCACCGCATGTTTCTTTTTTTGTTTGGCTGAGTTTAACATTTAAATATATTATATATTAAGTATTTAATGCTTTTACTAAAATTTGTTGAGCTAAATAAAAAATATTAATTCAAGATATACGATTAATTATAATACAAATATTTTAGAAAATATTTGACTTTGCTTAAAATATTTGCATACTAAAATAAGCAAAATAAAAGCGCTTGTAAAATATTATTTGCAGTATCATTGTCGTTGCTAGTTAGTTTTTAGGTATTTATACAACATAAAACAATATATCAATACCGTTGTGGATTATAATTTATTTTTTTGAAATCACATATCTCTCCATTAGAGTTTCAATAAATTTTGTATCATTATTAAAGCTCTCTTCCATATACTTTCTCAAACCCTTTTTTCCCAATTTTTCGGCAATGCATATGCCACGATTGTACTAAAAATAGTAAAGCTTGTTAGTTAATGAACACTATTTATTTCACAATTTATAGCAATTAAGCACTATAAGCAAGCTATCGGTGTTTTATAATAACAATACGTTATAATAAATATAAATATACGTTATTAATAATTTTACGTGGTAGAGCCATGCTGCAGCTATATTAGTAGTATAATTGTAGCACGAATGGGTCAGCCAACCGGGGAAGGACCACGCTCTCACAGAATACAAGCGTAAAATAGCAGCTTAACACTGCTGTGTTTCGTATGGTGAGTGTAGAGAACCGGAAACCCGTTTTACTGGAAAAGAGGCATTCCATCTTAGTCCTCACGGGTGACAACGCATTTTGAAAAAAGAAACAATAATGTACTCCAAACCGAATTTCGGTCACGGCGGCCAGCCGCCTCGCGGGGGCAAGGACGGGTTATGTCGAACTCTCACCGACTAAAACCCCATGGTGTTCCTTCCACCTTTGCCACCTATTGGCAGGGCCACGGGAACGCTTACGCACACATCCGCGGCCTACCAGCGTCGACCGCCCCATGGCAGCCCCTTCTTGGGGAAGGACCTCTCCTCCCTATTCTCCTTCTCAGGCAAGGGGCCTCAGGAACACTTGTCTGCTTGCTAGTTTCGATATATAGGGGCTCCATTGAATTATGGAAATTTAGTATTGAGATGCAATGAATGAGGCGGCTAAGGGAGTAATTTGATATACTGTGATGGTGATGATGACGATGATGCGCTTTCTTTAAGTCGTTTGCGTTGCTAGCGATACGTTTTGCAAGCAACGCAAATATCAACATTTCGTTGCGGTGAAAATTTGGTACAATGCCCCTAATTTGCGCGTTTTCTAAAAGCAATTTTGATTATATTCTGATTTTCAGAAAACCCAGATTTTGCATCTGCTTCGTTCTGAATAACGACGTTATTTTTATTAGGGGCGCCTTGTCATTGCCTATACTTGCAGCACCTAAGTAGCACTTAATTCCTTGCTATTAATATCGTATACCTAATAACTTTATTGTGTTGCGAGCGATACGTTTTGCTAGCAACGCAAATTTGAATAGTACGTTGCGGTAAAAATTTTAGAGTACCTAATTTTTAAACTTGGCACCTAATCCCATAATTTTGGGTTTTCTAAATGCAAATTCCTGACTGTGCGTTGCTGGCGATACACAACTAATTTGTCTGAATAAAGATGATTATTAATATTATGAATTCCGAGTGAAAAATAAAAATTATGTGTCTTACCTTACCCAGTTTGAAGGGCGGCTACCCCTCTCCCTTAATTGCATGGACTATCACGACTAATCCCAATATTACTACACTAGGAAAGACATACCACCGTCGATAATACATCCAATATTTCGCTTCTCAACGAAACATAATCAAGTGTTACGCTTCTACAAAAATTTTTTACCTCATTTTTATTTTTCACGCAGATCCTAGACACCTAATTGTACTAGTTAAAACTAGTAATTTATTAATTTTGTCCTAAATTATTTTCTATGCTAAATACCCCGACGAAGGGGACGAAGGTATTTTTAATTTTATAGAATAAGGGTGACAAACAAGCATACCGTCCACCTGATGATAAGGGATCCTGTAGCCTATAAAGACCTACATCTTATCCTGTATTAAGAATCACAAGGTTGTTACATTTTCTTTGCTAAGGACTAAGATAGAGTGCTTCGTTACCAGTAAAATGGGTTTTGCACACATCATACGATGCACAGCAATATGATTTTGTAATCTTACGACAGTGTTCTGTAAGACCGAGTTCAAGGAAGAAGTAAGGACCACGAGACCGGGGAAAGACCAGTCAAGCTGACCTATTTGTGATGCAATATAGCTCCAACGTAGTTGCAAAATGTAATAAAAAGGCCTCTCCTATACCATAAAGGATTTGCAATAATCGCTGTTTTCGGCAGAGGGATTGGCGATTGCAATGTCGCTTCTTTCGCCGTTCTGTTCAATAAACCAATATAAAATAATATGTCACGGCTATTTACTGAAGTGTGAATACGCCTAGAGCTGGGCTACAACTAGGAGCAGCCGATTGGGGTTAGTCGAACATAGGTGCATTCGATTTATTCATGGCTAAAATTTTGTTTGGCCGGTTGCTTTCGTGTAAGAATAGGACTAGTGAATTCCGAATAACAATAAAATGACAATGACTTCTGTTAAATTTGTGAAAAATACGAATGCATATATCAAGTAACATTTAAGCGACAGTAGTTTAAGGTGCCGCAGTTGGCAAAGTTTATTTATTCTATCTAAGTAAACCCAGGAAAATCCAAGCTTATTACTTCTTTTGAAATTACCAATACATTCCAATTCAAATTCTAATACATCAAAGTTTAACCTTGATGTTCCAGCACTTCATCTTGTCGCCGCAACTTACACGAAATTGCTATTCTATCAACCTATTTGAGGCCTTAGATAATCAGCTCATAGGTCCCGTATTTTCTTTAATAGGTACGTAGACTGTCAACCCACGGCAATTACTATTCAGCTCTGCTTAAAATATCTATAAAATAAGTTAATGTTTCAAAGAAATTTATTTTAAAAATAAATTTTTCAAAATAAATTTCTCGCATTCTGGCGAGGCCTGTGGTCAGAGCCCGTAAACCACAGCGAGGGTCCTTGGACGGAAGTTGTTGCGAGTCAGTATGCGAATATTACGCCCACGGACACCAGCTGAGGCGGTCAGAAGAGCCCCGAACTCGAAAAGTCCGGGGCTCGACAGACTGCATCACTACTGTCTGAGGTAGTTCGTGGTGTGTCACGCTGTGCTCGCCCGACAGTTTCAAGAGGCTCTCGACCAGAAGTCGCTTCCAAACCTCTTCACTACTGGGATCACTCATTTGGTTCCTAAAAACCGAGATACCTCAGACCCGAGCAAATACCGCCCCATCACTTGTCTACCCACGATATACAGGGCACTAACTAACATCCATTTTGAGCGCGAGAATCACTCGTCAGCTGAACTCAAATCAGGTGATGTCGCGCGCTCAAAATGGATGTCGGGGCGGTGGTCGTGGAACCAAGGAACTACTCCTCATTGCCACGGTCATTTGCAAGGTGGTTAAACGCAACCGTCGGAACCTCTTCGCCGCCTGGACAGACTACAAAAAGACCTGTATAAGGTTGACTGTACAGCCAGAACCTTCTTCGTGCAGTGTATGGGGCAGTAGAGTACGATCCTTTCTCAACTAGGCGAGCGGATGACGGCTGCGGAGAACCACATAAGGATAAGACGGGGTATTTTCCAGGGCGATTGTTTGAGTCCAATCTGGTTCTGCCTCTCTCTGAACCCTCTCAGTACCTTACTGGAGGGTTTCGGCAGATGATTTAAACTTCGGAGAGGAACTGATCCACCCACCTTTTCTATATGGATGATCTTCAACTCGCCTCCAGTCGCTCATATCTTGTGGAATTGCTAAACATCGCTGATTTTAGCAATTTTATTAGAATGGAGCTGGGGACGGATAAGTGTGCGGTCGAAAGAGGTGGGGTCGCTAACTCTGAGGGCATAGACTTATCTATGCCCATCAACATAAGGACCCTATCCGAGGCTGAAACATACCGATACCTGGGTATGTCACAGAACATAGGTATCGATGAGGCGGATATGAAATAGTCAGTTTGCGATGTGTTTTATGCACGCTTGACAAAAGTGCTCAACAGTCTTTTGTCGGGCGTGAATAAGATACACGCATATAACGGTTGGGTCATGCCTGTCCTCATATATACCTTCGGCATACTCATGTGGACTCAGACCAAACCGAACGCTCTGAATAGAAAAATCCGCACTGTTATGACGTCCCACAGGATGCATCACCCGAGATCGTCAGAAATGAGGCTGTACTTGCCGCGGAAACACGGTTTTTAAGCGCTCTCACCATACATAATCGCGAAGTGTGCAGCCTCCGTTACTACTTTCTGGCGAGATCGGATGATCTATTCTACAGAGACGTCATTTTGTGTAATAAAGGGCTTACTCCTCTATCCTTAGCCAACGAGCAATGGCCCCAGCAGTACAGAACATTTCCGACCGGGAGACCGTATAGAAGGAGAAAGAGCTCCACGGGAGGTTCTACAAGGCTCTACATGAGTTTTTCGTAGACACAGCTGCCTCCTTCCACTGGCTACGTTTTGGTGACCTCTTTGGGGAAACCGAGGGTTGTGCCTGTGCGATACAGGATCAGGTTATTAGACCAAAACTATCGGAAATACTTCCTAACGGATGGTGCCGCCGAAATCTGTCGAGCTTGTCGCCATCCCGGTGAGTCACTCATCCCGCACGGAACAAGTATTTGTATGGCCTACAAATAATTGTTCCGGGTGTGGATGTTTGTCCTTGTGCAATTTATGTTTGTAAACTGCCTCCACGACACAAGAGAAAATCCTAGTGTGGGAGTAACGTTTTCAGCCTAAAAAAAAACTTGGGCATGTCATTTCCGGTTGTTCGGCGCTTTCTAACTCTGAGTATTTGCACAGGCACAACCTACTAGCCAGGATTCTACACTAGGAGCTCGCTGTGAAATACGGTCTCGTAGATTGGAAACTGCCGTATTATAAGTACTTGCCGGAAGCCGTGCTCGAAAATGACCGCGCCAGGCTCTACTGGGACCGGGCCATCATCACAGACAGGACTATTCTTGCGAGTAGGTCTGATATTATGCTGATGGATCGGGCACAGTAAAGGATATTTTTGGTCGACATTACTATTCCTTATGACGAGAACCTCGTGAAAGCCGAAACAGATAAGCTCACAAATTATCTGGATCTGGCTCACGAGGCTACCGACATGTGGGGTGGTCTGCCGACCAAAATTATTTCCGTGGTCGTTTCTGCGAACGGGTTAATCCTAGTCGGCCTTTCGTGTCATCTGTGGCGACTGGGACTCCGTGACGGACCGCTCCAGGCTCAAATGCAGAAGGCGGTGCTCCTCGATACCGCCCGCATCGTCCGCCGGTTTCTTCCCCTTTCCCCCTAACCCTCGGCCGTTTGGTCTCCCCTGCGGAAGGTTTACATCTGGTTGACTTTTTATTTATTTACGTATTCTTTATGTATTTATTTCACTATTTACGTATTCTTTATGTATATTAATATATTTATCTTTATGTATATTTTTGTTTTTTTGTTTTTTATATTTTGTTAGTGGTAGAACCACGCGGCAGCTTTTGCTGTCGTACGGATGGGCCGGCTCGAACCGGGGTGGTACCACGACCTCACAGAAAACCAGCGTGAAGTAGAGGTTTATCTCTGCGTTTTGCTTGGTGAGTGCAGGTGGCCGTAGGCCCTTTTTACTGGAAATGAGGCATTCCATCTTAGTCCTCACGGGTGACAACGCATCTACATTTTGATTTGTAATAGAGGATAGATGTAGATGTCTATAGGCCGCAGCAACCACTTACCATCAGGTGGACTGTGTGCTCGTTTGTCACCCTTATCCAATAAAAAAAATTATCCTTTCCATTTATATATTTATGCAGCCCAGCCAAATGAGAAAACTATTTAAATACCACCCATGATAATAATTATTTTATTTTAGACCACGTTCCATATATTGTAGTAACCACGCTCCATATAATGTCGTTAATAATAATATTGACTTAAAACTATGTTAGTATTGTAAGAAGCTACATATTATTTTAATCCTATGACTATTGCCACCCAGTGATTCTGTATGGGACAGTCAAATCTTACAGATATCGATCTCAGGATGCTGTTATTACTGTTTCGTAAGCGTTGTAAGAGTGAGGCTGTTTTCTTCCGAATGATCGCTAGAAAAGTGTATTCAAGTATGCAAAGTGCTTTATTTCGGTGATTGCTACTTATAATAGCTGACGAGTTCACTTTATCTTTGCAATTTTAATAATGTGTATCGTGGGAGTAGTTTTAGTAATGTAACATAATGAATATAAGTTTTATAAAAACATTGCAGCTTTTATAAAATAACACTGTGAAGTAAATATCACTTTGAACCTTCCCTTGAGTGTAGTAACATTGAATCACAGTCTTACAGAACATCCATTTGAATAATATAGTACTGTGAAACCTGGCAACTTTGCCATTTTGGAAGGACTTAAAACTTTAACACCAATTTTCTAACAAAAAATGTACTGTGAGACTGGGTGACGCCCATGTTAAATGTGATATTATGTTCTTCATAGAGTTGGTATTTGTTAATGATTTAAACAAATGCTAACGAATTTAAAGTTCTGGAGCACTGAACAAAGAGCTTATTTCGCCGGCAGAATTCCGCGTTAAAATAAAATGCCAAAATTAACTCTCATGTTGCCATATCGAAAGCAATTCTGTCAATTAGTTATTGTGTTTTCATCCAAAACATGGCTTATCTCGAAAAATGTTACGTTTTCCGTGTTAATCGTAATTTTGTACCAGTACACCCCTGATGACCAAGATGACATCCATTGGTAAAATTATCAGACCTGACTGTACCTGATTTTTCCGAATTCATCACGACTTAATGGCCGAAGTAATAAAATACACATGTTATCTTACTATTTAACCCTGTGACCAAAGTGCTCAACTATTTAAATAAAATTTTATATTGTTGTTTATTTAGTAACCAGGCAACCGACCAGCACGATGTTAATCTGGATAATTTAAAATTAAAAATTTTGTACAGCCGACAGTATAAGTTATTAAGAATAATTCAAAAACTATTGGTCTGACCTAGATCAAATTCATATGGGACCACACGAGAAGTACCAGCTTTCAAACAAAAAAAGAATCATCGAAATCGGTTCACCCAGTAAAACGTTATGAGGTAACACACATTAAATAAAAACATACAGTCGAATTGAGTACCGTCTCCTTTTTGGAAGTCGGCAGAAAAACGAAGTCATCCCGATGTCATTTTCCTCTCCTTCATCAGCCTCCAAAACTCCACTGCGGGATATGGGCCACTAAGTTGCAATGCTGATGGTAACGGTTAAATTAAACGTGAAAGTTAGTGAAACTGTCACGCTTTATAGTCGCAAAGCGAAATTTATACTGTCGCTTCAATTTTTTTCAAATATTCAATAAAATACTGAAAATAAAAGAATATTTAATATCGCATTTAATTACAGTAAGGCATGTTTTAGTTGGGCTAAAAGAGTTTTTGAAGCAAGTGAGAGCGCACTGCGCCGTGCACTTAAATCATCCTAATTACTAATATATTTAAAAAAAAAACGATCTCAGATATGAGAGGAGGCATGTTATCAGCAGTAAGACGTTGTGCTGCTACTTATTACCTGCAATTTTCTTTTTTTCTTATTTATCAGCCTTCTTAATATACTGCCAGATGTATGCAATTTCAAAAAATAATAACTCTTCCAAAACTAAAAATATATAATATTTTGCACATAATAGCTTAAGAAGTCGGAGCTTTAATTTTTCAATACTATAATTTTTAGTATCTTTACCTTTTAACTGGGCTTTACCCTCTGTAGTGGGTTAAGAAATATCGCAAATTCAAGGTAACAAAAGAATGTCGTCTAAATAGGTAAGTCTAGGATCAAATAAAGATAATTTTTTCCTATTTTAAATTTCAAAAGCATTATATCTGCCTTTGTCTTATTACTTAATTATTGTTTACTTTGGTGGTAATTATAAATTGATCATAAATACCGTTTAATCATGTTTGTAATTAATCTTTTATTGCATTATTTTAATAACAGCCAGAGTAGCATTTTTGCAAAATCCTTTACAAATTGATAGCTTATTATGAGCTTTATCTCCTTTGCCATTAAACCAAAACATGTTCATTGTCATATTTTTACTCTTAACATCTCCAGTCTTCAAAACCTACGACAGTTGCATTGTAATGCAGTGAAGGGAACAATAGCATGTCATAAAACATTAAGAAACACAAGCAATCTGCTATGGTCGAGCTTTGTTCTTTCTTTTGCTTAAATTAGATTAAATACTTCATACCCTATTTTCCTCCCTTAGAGGTCTATGTTTTCTTAAAATTTACATGGGACTACCCCTAAAGTACCTAGTAAGCTACGACAAGTCGCGGTTACTTACATTTATTGCATTATCAGATTTATTTTGCACGTGGTAGAGCCATGCTGCAGCTATATTAGTAGTATAGTTGTAGCACAAATGGGTCCGCTCGACCGGGGAAGGACCACGCTCTCATAGAATACCAGCTTAAAATAGCAGTTCAACGCTGCTGTGTTTAGTATGGTGAGTGTAGAGAACCGGAGACCCGTTTTACTGGAAAAGAGGTATTACATCTTAGTCCTTACAGGTGACAACGCATCTGCATTTTGAATCGTAATCGAGGATAGATATTTACATCTGGAGGACAGGAACCACTTACCATCAGGTGGACTGTGTGCTCGTTTGTCACTCTTATCGTATAAAAAATATTCTGGAATATTTAAAATTTTTACGTTCTTTGTCCTAAAACTCTGAGAAATTAGACGAGACCTGTGACCAGATCGTACGTACATATATAGACTTTTAACATAAAAATCTGTTCAAGAGGAAAAGTTAGGAGTAATATAAGACTTGGTATTCTGGTAAGGTTAGCCGTTTCTAAGAAGTTCATGTACTTACATTTTTATGTACTTTAAAAATATAATTTTCAATGTACGTAAATTAAGTACTAATCATCATCATCATCATTACAGCCCTTCACAAGTTCACTGCTGAACATAGGCCTCCCCCAAAGAATTCCACAAAGCACGGTCCTGAGCCACCTGCATCCATCGACTACCTGCATATCTTACCAGGTCGTCACTCCATCTAGTGGGGGGACGCCCTACACTTCGCCTGCCGGTACGAGGCTGCCACTCGAGAACCTTTCTTCCCCGCCGGTTGTCGGTTCTTCGAGCTATATGGCCGGCCCATTACCACTTCAGCTTACTAATCCGTTGGGCTATGTCGGTCACTCTGGTTCCACTGCGGATATCCTCATTTCTGAGTTTATCACGCAGAGAAACTCCGAGCATAGCCCTCCCCATAGCTCGCTGAGCGACCTTGATCTTCCTCATCCAGCCAGCAGTGAAGGACCACGTCTCAGTTCCGTATGTCATCATTGGCAACACACACTGGGTGTGCAGTCTCGTTTTCAAGTTTTGAGGTATACCTGACGAGAAGATGTGTCGTAATTTCCCGAACGCTGCCCAACCGAGTTGAATCCGTGGATTGACCTCTCGGTCGAAGTTGGACTTACCTAGTCGGACTATTTGTCCCAGGTAAACATACTCGTCAACAACTTCGAGCTTAGTGTTCCCAACAACTACCGGCATAGGTGTGACATAGACATTAAACATGATCTTTGTTTTGTCCATGTTCATCTTAAGATCTATCCGTTGGGAAACACTATTGAGGTCATTGAGCATAGTGCTTAGGTCCTCCAGCGATTCTGCCATAAGGACAATATCGTCGGAAAATTGAAGGTGAGTGATGTACTCGCCATTGATATTGATACCGTATCCCTTCCAGTCCAGAAGCTTGCAAACATCTTACAATGCAGCGGTAAAGAGTTTCGGGGATATGACGTCACCCTGTCTTACACCTCTCTGCAATTGGATAGGTTTCTTACTCTGGTTCTGTACTCGGATCGTCATCGTAGCCCTACTGTACAAGCACTTCAGCACTTCGATACACCGACAGTCAACTTGGCACCGCTGTACGGACTAAAGCACCGCCCAAATTTCGACGGAATCAAAGGCTTTCTCATAGTCCACATACGCCAGACATAGTGGCAAATTGTACTCTTCGGACTTCTGTACAACTTGCCGAAGGGTATGTATGTGGTCTATGGTGCTAAAGCCCTTTCGGAAACCGGCTTGTTCGGGAGGCTGGAAGTCGTCAAGTCTGCGCGCGAGACGATTCGTAATGACTCTCGAAAACAGCACGTAGACGCGGCTCAGAAGGGAAATCGGTCTGTAGTTCTTCAAGAGAGCGTTGTCGCCTTTCTTGAAGAACAAGGCCACCGCACTTCTGCTCCACGCCTCCGGTGTAATGCCGCCATGGAGGACGGAATTAAAGAGCTTCTGAAGGACTTCAAGTACCGGTTTTCCACCCGCTTTCAGAAGCTCCGCTGTAATTCCATCCTCGCCTGGGGCCTTGCCGTTTTTAAGGTGCTGGAGAGCCATTCTAATCTCGCTCAGACTGACGTCCGGGATATCATCGGAATAATGTCGGATAAGACTCGCTCTTGGATCGTTACTCACACTTGCGTGCGGCTCCAACGATGACGTGTACAGCTGCTCATAGAACCTCTCAATCTCACTCAAAATCTCAGCTGCCCCGGAAACGATGCTGCCACATTCGGTCTTCAGCTTTGACAGTTGGCTCTTTCTGGCACACAGATCTCTGGCAAAGACTTTGGAGCCTTGGTTCCGCTCGATCGCTTCTTCAATACGAGCTGTATTGAAGTTGCGTAAGTCTCGCCGCATGCACTTGGATATCTGTCTGTTCAGTTGCCTGTATGCTGTCAAATCTGTTGAAGAATGTAGCTTCATCTCCCGTCTAACAGCCATGAGATTAAGAGTGTGATCGGAGAGTTTTTGTGTTCTTCTGCGGCGGGTCTTGCAGAACTTAGCTCCAACCACATGGACAGTTTCCACGAGCTTGTCATTCAAATCGTCCACTTCATTGCAGTCTTCTAGGCACTGAAAACGGTTTTGTAACTCGAGCTGAAAGGTTTCGGGACTTTGGATTAGAGCACGAGGGGAACGGAACGTTGACCTCATTAGACGAGATCTCTCCAACTTAACTTTTAGGTTCAGTGTGCCTCTAACCATTCGGTGATAGCTGTCAGTTTTCACCCTCGCGATCACTGAGACATCACTGAACAGTTTTTTTTTTATAGGAGAGGGGGCAAACGAGCATGCGGCTCACCTGATGGTAAGTGACTACCGCCGCCCATTAACAACTGCAACACCAGGGGAATCGCAGATGCGTTGCCGGCCTATAACAGTTGTCGTCTGGTCGTCATAATGAAGTCAATCTCATTTTTTGTCGAACCGTCGGGGCTCGACCAGGTCCACTTCCTGTGGGGCCGCTTCTGGAAGAAAGAGTTCATCATAAAGAGTCCTTTTTTCTCCATGAAGTCGGCCAGCTGCTGGCCTCTTGGGTTCCGTTGCCCTATTCCAAATTTTCCCACTTTCAGCTCACCGTTCTCTCTTGTGCCTAGTTTTGCATTGAAGTCTCCCATTAACACCGTATATTGGGTTTTGGAGGAATGCATGGCTCTAGAGATATCCTCATACATTTCCTCCACCTCCTGATCGGGGTGTGCCGAGGTTGTTGCGTAAACCTGTATGACCTTCAGCGAATACCGTTTGGTGATTCTGAGTATAAAGTACGCAACTCTCGTCGACACACTCTCAATCTTTACAACGTTGTTAACGAGAGACTTGTGGACGATAAATCCGACACCTCCTTGGGACAGATGGTCGCCCTCCCGGTAATAGAGCAGGTTGCCGGATTCGAGGATTACCGTGTCCTCCTCCTCTCTTCGGACTTCGGATAATCCTATAATATGCCAGCGTAACTTGTCTATCTCTTCTTCCAGCTCCACAATCTTCTCGTCAGTCCTCAGGGTGCGTGTGTTATATGTTGCCAGGTCGAGTCGTCGTAGGTGGCAACCGAACCTCCACCGGAGATTCTTAGCACCCCCTGCACTGCCGTTATCATGGTCGCCACCGTAGCCAGGAATAGCGGGGCTGCCGGGGACTGGGGGCCGTCTCTTCGTAACTTTCATCATGGGGTGTATAAAAAAATGAATTTTCAAATATTTATAAATTCCAAATAATGATTTTTAAACATCTATTCCACATAGTTGTTAGGACCATAAACCAGGCGAGGTCTCGGAGCAGTCAACAGGCTCGATGTAGGAGGGTGCAGGAGTCCAACTGGGTACGACAACACCAGATATTTATAATACCATACAAACAAGTTGTACGCCCGGACTGGCACGCCGCTATCCCACAAGAAATAGGAAACCACCAATACGGTTTCCAGAGTTTGATTTGATTGATTACTATAAGTTAATTATTAAATGTACCCTGTTATTATTTTTTTTGTGCTAAGTTATACATTGCAGTTCATTGTTACTTAATGTATATTGTAATGTTATTTTATAAGAAAATAGGGCTTAAAAGAGACTTGTCCTTTTGTTAAACTAAGGGGGAAGGAATAAGGAATATTATATAGTACGTAGGGTAAATGGTTAGGCAAGCCTTGTGAATAGACGTGGAACAATCAAGAGTGTTTTATTTTAAAGTGCCCGAATAATCTGAAATTTTGCAGTAATTGTTCTTTACCAAATGTAAGATATTAAATTAAAAGTATTAATAATTTTATGAAGACTTTTGTTTTCAGAAAAAGCTAAGCTTTTGAATTCGAATTTCTAATAAATTGTATTTATAAAATCAGCGCAACCTACCTGGACCCGGTAGGTGGCGCTGTTGTCGCCAATTGTAATGTGAATATAAGCCATCTAGGGATAACATGTACCTATTTTGAGAAAAATAAAAAAAAATTCATTTTCATTTTCATTCAAACACACAAAAATTATCAAAATCAGTTGAACCGTTTTTGAGTTTTGGCGAGACTAACGGAGAGCAATTGACTTTTCTATATAGAGATACAACTAGAATAATTTCGATCATTACACATAAATATCAGAAACAGAATTGATCGAAATTACCATAAAATTTATATTTTATTTGCAATTGATGAAAAATTATGGTCTGATTTTTCAAAACCAAAGTAAACTATGTAACTTAGATATTATTTCCTAATTGAATTGAAGAGTACGTAAATACGGAAAATTTTAAAAAAGTCTAGGAGAAATGAATTGAAAAATTACGAAATCCACCGGGTCAAAATTTGTAGGTCAACCAAAATGTCGGTTATTAAAAATTCTCTTTGTGGAACTAAATAAAACTATTTGAAACACAACGAGAAATGAAATTAAAAATAAAACGACGTATAATTTCTTTTGTCAATTTTCAACATATATTTTAATCTACTATCGTTTTAAAATGAGGTCCCTCTGTTCGAAAAAGAAACGACGAAAGACACTGAAGAAAGAGGATATCTGCTTTTATGTCATTTTTCACATATAACTAGCTTTAAAGCGTAGTTGCACAGACCGCGGCCCGCCGGTCGAATACTGGTGGCCCGCCGACAGCAAAAATAATACTCTCGTACATTCGAAAAATATTGAAATATATTCCAGAATAAAACCAAAATATGTTCGAAAAGTAATTTGAATCTCACGCGCGCGCTCTTAAGTGCGCTTATCAGTGCGCCGTGCATGCGTCGGTAACAGCGGTCGGTAATGTTCGTGCTGATCTCGGTTAAAGTCGTTTTCTTGAGGAACCGCCGCGGCCAGCGGCGCGGCGACGACGGCAGCGCGGTGGCGGCTTGTCCACGGTTTATATTGATAGAGCAAGCGAGATAGCAATAGTCCCGAATTCCCGATTGCTCGCGTAGGTAGATACACGAAGCTTTCAGAGTCGGTTTCGTGATTTCTCCAGACAGTTTTCGACTCTATACGCGCGGTATAAAAGCCAAGCTAACTGCAGCGACCGACATTTCGGTTTTAATTTGAGTGAAGTGTCAATAGTTCTAGTAAAGATTTTAACTCGACTAGCCGGTGTCATATATTTTGATCCACATTCAACGTAGATTTCCTGTCAAGTGCCGTGTATAATTGTGTTGTGAAATCGTAAGTAAAACTCTGTTATTAATAAGTGTTTCCCTACCTATTTAATCAATTATTTTTGATAATTTAAAAAAGGATGGGTAATTTAATTAGGTACTGTAATTGTTTTTAGGTGCTGTGTTAATCCTAGCCAGGATTAGAACGCAACATGGACAAGCCAGGACCTAGTAATAAACGTAAGGTTAAAGAATAAAATCGGCAGTTTCAAGAAATTTGGACTGAGAAATACTTTTTCTGTATGGTCGCATAACAAAGACGTTTGTTTAATTTGCAAGAATTCTGTTGCGATTGTAAAGGAATATAATGTAAAAAGGCACTATGAAACGCAGCATCCTACTTTTAGCAAGTTTACAGGCGAATTAAGAAAGCAAAAAATGTTGTCTTTAAAACGGGAGCTTACTGGTCAGCGAGCTATGTTTACAAAACCCATTCAAGATTCAGAAACAGCTACAGAAGTTAGTTATGAAATTTTTCGAATGATAGCAAAGCGAAGTCGCCCCTTCAATGATGGGGATTTTGTAAAAGAATGCATAGAAATTGCCACTAAGGAAATGTGTCCAGAAGCAGCAATAAAGTTTGAGAAAATTCAACTGAATCGTGTGACTATCCAAGGACGAATTATGTCTTTGTCAGGTAATATTGCGGAACAATTAAATGAAAAAACTAAGATCATTGAATTTTTTTCATTAGCACTCGACGAATCCACTGATATTAGTTCCACAGCTCAACTTCTGATATTCATACGAGGTGTTACTCAAGATTTTGAAGTCTTAGAAGAGTTATTAGGAATGTGTTCATTGAAAGGTCAAACCAGAGGAGTTGATAAACTCAATGTACTTTTGGATGAGTGTTCAAAAACTGATTTGGACTTATCAAAATTATCGGGAGTTGCGACTGACGGTGCTCCTTCAATGATTGGTGTCAATTCTGGGCTAGTTACTTTGCTGAAAAGCATCTGCAAGAAAAAAAACATAAACGCTGAAGATCTCATGCAGTTTCACTACATTATACACCAAGAAGCGCTCTGTTCTAAAAAAAATTGAATTTTGAAATGTCATGAAAGTGGTAGTTTCGACTATAAATTTCATAAAATCACGAGGACTCAATCACAGGCAATTCAAACAATTCCTTGATGACATCGAAAGCGAATATGGAGATGTACTGTATTATACAGAAGTAAGCTGGCTAAGTCGTGGATTGACACTGGAACGATTTCTAAATTTAATATAAGAAATTGGAATATTTCTGGCGGAAAAGCAAAGGGATGTCCTGGAACTTAAAAATCCTAATTGGTTGTGTTATTTGGCTTTTTTAGTTGATATTACAAATCATTTGAACGTCTTGAACATACGGCTTTAAGGCAAAAATCAACTGATATCCCAGCTCTACGCTCATGTATCATCCTTGCAATGAATCTGGAAATTACAATCATTTTCCGAATTACAAGAAAATGGCTGAAAAATTCAACAAAACTGCGATTAATTTCAGTTATGTAGAAAAGCTAGATATTTTGATTCAATCTTTTCAAGACAGATTTTCGGAGTTTAAAAAAGTTAAACCTCTGTTGGACATATTCAGCAATCCTTTCACGATTTCAGTTGAAAATGCGCCAGAGTGAATGCACTTAGAAATTATCGACATTCAAAACGACCAAGATTTACGCAACAAATTCAACGAAGGAGACTTGCTAAACTTTTACCGCTGCATTGATATAAATACGTACAAAGAGTTGCGCATAAACGCTCTGAAATGTGCCAGCTTATTTGGTTCTACCTATATATGTGAACAAACCTTTTCAATACTAAATAATAATAAAACAAAAAATCGAAACCGCCTTGCAAATAAAAGTTTGGAAGCAGTTTTACGTGTTGCTACAAGTAAATTTGAGCCAAATATTTTTTTTTTATAGGAGAGGGGGCAAACGAGCATGCGGCTCACCTGATGGTAAGTGACTACCGCCGCCCATGAACAACTGCAACACCAGGGGAATCGCAGATGCGTTGCCGGCCTTTTAAAAAGGAGTACGCTCTTTTCTTGAAGGTCCCTAAGTCGTATCGGTCCGGAAAAATCGCTGATGGTAATCGATTCCACAAGGAGGTCGTGCGAGGAAGAAAACATCTTCTAAATCGCACAGTGGTGGACCGCCATTCATCCAGTTGGTGTGGATGGTATCGGGAGTTCTGCCGCGATGTGCGTTCGTGAAATTTGGCGGCTGGGATTAATCCGAACAATTCCTCAGAGCACTCCCCATGGTAGATGCGAAAGAAAATGCAAAGGGATGCAACATCTCTTCGCAAAGCCAATGAATCGAGCCGATCGGAAAGGGCTCGATCGTCGACAATTCGAGCCGCTCTGCGTTGGATGCGGTCAAGTGGAAGGAGCTGGCACTGGGGAGCCCCTGCCCAGAGATGGGAACAGTATTCCATGTGAGGCCGAACTTTAAAAAAGATTGTAAGCACTATGCAGTGCCACGCTTCAAATTAATAAATTATTTTTCAATTTTAATACATTATTATCAATTCTTTATTGTCTTTAATTACCTATACTTCTGGCGGCCCGCCATCAGTTCATAATTTGCCCGAGTGGCCCCTAGTCTTAATAAGTCTGTGTATCACTGCCTTAAAGCTTGATATACTCAATTATACCAGTCTACCAAACACTAAGATGTTACTTTATACAATAGAAGGGGTGGTAATCGCAGTTTTCATTTTTTTTATTTTTAGTCTTTAGTGGGAAGATGTTGCCCATATCATGATTTGTTTCCAACTGTAACTTCTTACGACACCCACAGCATGATATTATAGGATATTCTTATACCGCTAAAACACGGATTCTGTTTAATATAGTGTTCATATGCCACTTCTTGTTAAATATGTATGCGCAACATAACAGTCTTACAAAGATTAATATAAAAAGGATTATACATACAAAGATTAATATTATTTTAGGCTTCTTTATTTCCATTCAGAGTATTGTAGGCCTTGAAGTACAAACCCTTTTTTATACAATTCTTAAACTTTCCTTCAGAGAGTTTTAAGACTAATCAGGTGAAAATAGACTTCAAATTAACATGCTGATATTTTTATAAAATGTCTTAGTGTCCTTCGTTATCTTTTTAATCCACAACAAGTCTACAGTGACAACTTACGAATAATCGGAAGCTATCACCTGTGCGGCAGATATTTTAGCACTACATGTGCATGCGCAAACACAGGCACTTACTCATCTTAACCTATCCATGCTCAATCGTTACAGAAAATGAGCGTTTACGATTAGGTTTTCGAAGTTTCTATATCTGCGAGACAGTAGTCAGGTACTAGGGTCAGAAATACGACCACCGTTGACACCGCGTGGCTAAAAGAATCTAGCTCCACGTGATATATAAATAAAGACATACACCATGCTGTAGCTATATTAGTAGTATAGTTATAACACGAATCGTTCAGCTCGACCGGAGAAGGGAATTCGTCTTTTGGTACGACTCTTTTTCCTTTAGCCTATTATTACTGCTAAGGGATAGTGCGTGTACTGCTATCTCCCGGTCTTAATGGTACCAGAGCCAGTGAGCCAGTATAATTATAAGCTGTAAGGTACACAATCTCAGACCTGTGAGGTATAAGCTAAAGCATTCTTCGTTTGAATTGGTTCCAGGTATCTATGAACAACAGAAGCCACTTACCATTAGGTGGGCTATAAGTCCGCTTATCACTTCAATGTCATTAAAAAAAGTATAAAAAAAAGCGATTGTGGTAAATTTTTCATCAAGAAAGGCCATGACAAAAATTAAAACTTTGGAGTTATTATATGAATGAGAGTAGACTAGAATTTATTTAGATAGAGAGTAGAGTTTATTTTATGAGTGTATATTTGTCATTCCCCTTTTAAGAAAAAATTTAAATATTTCATAATTTCTTTGCATTATAATCATTATATCTGTTGAAAAATTACCCAATATCAATATATCCTTGACGCGCGCTGCCTATCTGCTATAACTTAACACTTAGTCCAAATAAGTCTATTTCGTAAGGCTCAAAGTATACTCGTCGAATTTATTTTGTCTTTTCCGGGATTTTCTTCCAAGATTTTATTTGAATTCGAATTGTAAACTGAGGTGGAGCATCAACAACATCACATACGTGACTGTAGAATTCATACCTGTTTGAATTCATATTTAATTTGTTTTTATTTACTAAAATATCGACTTTAAGGAAGGAGTAGTTTCTTAATTCGACTCTTTTTTGTATGTATATTACGTGATTTTCATAAGTGACTCCATATAAATATAGAGAAAAAGGTAAAAAAATAGGGGATAAAATGTTTGATGTAAATGTTTCTGCGACAATCTAACTAAATAATATGTGATACTTGGTCTGCTCAAAAGGTTTAAAGTGTTAAACTTTTAATAGAAATTAAAATTGACTCCAAATAACTAAAAATAATAAAACTAATTCCACATCGTAGCTTCTAAAGTCGCCCTGAATTTTAATTCTTCTTTACACTTTGCCTTAGTACCGACCTAACTAGCTAAAATGTTATCCATAATAACTTAAAGTCAACATTTACTTCTTATTACAGTAATATTGCGCGGTTGATTTTATTTTAAAATTACTTCTTGTAGATATTAGATATTTCTGAAAACAAAGTATGATATGAGTTTGTATTTTATCATCTCCTTGCTGAATTTACCGACTATTCTGCAACGGTGTAAAATGGTAGTTTTGTAGACAACTCATGATTATTATATTTGTCATTTAAAGTCAAACATAGGAAAGCCATCTCTCAGCAAATGAATGCTTAGCTAACTTAAAGCTGATTGCATAGTAGCTGTGTAGAGTGTTCTAATATTACATTATTGCACTAAATTTTACACCGGATTTTGTTTTTACAGTTGTTTTTATATTCTTAAATAAGACATGAAAATTATTAGTGCGTTCACCAAGTTTTTGTCTTGATATTTTATGGTTGATATGGGTCATATTATGCTTTTTTTTTCTTTGGGGTTATGATTTATATTTTCCATCGTGTTAAATACAATAATTGTTAAAAAGATATATTAAAAGTCTTGTATTTACGGAGTTTTTAACTAACTTGTTCAGGCCAGGTTAAAAAGTCCTTATTTCTTAATATATACGTAAGTCTGAAATAGTATAAAAGGCATTACTACTGTATTTACGTATATTCCAACAGATCATATCGTTTTTCATGTTACCTCAACACAAAAATATAATTGATGATGCATAATTAGAAATTTGTGTAACCTCACGTCCTGCGAATTGACCCTTATCACTGTCTTCTTGTCTAGTGCTGTTTAATAATTATGTAGCAGTGAAAGTTTAATTGATAACTCTAGAGATTCACAAATAAAATATTTTAATTTCAATATAAATACACCATATTTACATGTTTTTAGTACGTAATATTGCGTCACGTTTTTCTTATTGTCACTGCGTTGGAGTAGTATGCATGATAATTGAAACACATGGTAAATACTGCACCTGGTTATACCTGGCTAAATTCATAGAGCAACTTTTAGGGTTAATAGTCCATAAATCCATCACCCCCGTTTTGTCATGTGAAAAATATGTAAATCAATACAACTGGAAACAGCAAATATAATTCGCTGATTAGAAGATCTAAAGACCAAGTCTATTAATCAAAATAAACCCAGATATAGTCATTTTAGCGGTATATAGGTCTCCGTCGTTTTACTATATTGATAGTTTTCTAAATACCCTAGAAAGTATTATTCGACCAATAAAGGCTAAAAACATCTTTCTTATTGGCGATATCAATATTAACATTATAGAAGGCAATGAGGATAAACATAGTGAACCATATTTAAATCTAGCTGCTGGATTGGGTCTCTTGCCTGGTCACACTTACCCCACACGCGTAAAAAATTGCTTAGATCATGTAATGACCAAAACGATATTGAACACCAAAATAATAGTCATGGATAGTACTATCACAGACCACGCCTTAATTTTTACCCATCTATCTTTAGATTCCAAACGTAAGCCTGATAATATTTTCATTGATAAAATTAACTATAAAAACGCCATAAAATCAGTTGAAGCAGTAGATTTTTCATTCATATCTCCTACTTGTAATGCAGACATAGCAGCTCATGAATTCGTCAACATATTATCATCGGCTGTAAATAATAACACAACAAAAATTAAGCTACCTAGATCTAGACGTACTCTTAAAGCATGGATGACGCCTGGCTTGATCAAATGCATCCGCCACCGTGATAAACTACACCAAAATCTTAAAAAAAACCCTGATAATGAGATACTTGAAATTTCTTACAAACGGTACAGGAATTTTTGTAATTCATTGTTAGGAAAGCTCAGGCGCCAACATGAAACACATCTTTTAAAGAGTGCCAAAAGCAGTAAAGAAACTTGGTCTGTCATTAAATCTATCTCAGGACGTAATAATATAAATAATTACGCTGATAATCTAATTAGGGAAAATCCTACGGTTTCAGTTGAGAGAGCGAATCATTATTTTTCTAATCTAGGTAAAAAATTAGCAGATAAAATAATTGAAAATCGTGGTCAACGTACAGTTACAAGTTCGACCCACAGATCTCTTAACTCATTTGTGCTTTATCCACCTGACGAGACGGAGGTAGAATCTACTTTGTTAAGTCTTAAAAATGATTGTGCTGTTGGGTGGGATTCTATCTCTGCCGTTTTTCTTAAAATGATAAAAGATATAATTCTATTACCGCTTACCAATCTCTTTAAAATTTGTTTTGAACAAGGATGCTTTCCAAAGGTGTTCAAAAGGTCTCTCATTACTCCTGTATACAAAAGTGGAGCTCGAGACAGTGTCGAAAACTACAGACCTATCTCTGTGCTGCCAGCTCTTTCGAAAATATTAGAAAGGCTGTTGAATAACCGTTTGGTAAAATTCCTGACCAAATACAATATTCTATCAAGCACGCAATTCGGTTTCAGAACGGGTAATAGCACAGAAGATGCGGTAAAAGGCTTGACAGAATTTGTAACCAATAAGTTGGACAAACAAAAAAAATGTTTGGGTGTTTTTCTTGATTTAGCAAAGGCTTTCGACACCGTCTCGATTCCCATTCTTGTACACAAATTGGAAAATATCGGTATTAGAAATTCGGCCCTTTCTATTTTTAAAAACTTCTTAAGTCACCGAGTGCAGAGAGTTAAGATTAAAAATTTCATTAGTTCTGATACTAGTGTCACTTTTGGTGTCCCTCAAGGAAGTATCCTAGGGCCAAGTCTCTTTTTAATTTATATTAATGACTTTTGTCGTATGCCATTAATACATGGCAAATTATTCACTTATGCCGATGATACGGCTATAATATTTTATGGAGAGACTTGGGCTGACGTTCAGGTGATTGCTGAAAGGGGTCTCCAATGTGTGGGACAATGGCTTGAGGACAATTTACTAACACTAAACGTATCTAAATCAACGTACTTACAGTTCCGTCTTACCAATACTCCAGCTGTTGAGGATATTGAACTGAAAGTACATTTTTGTGATCTAAAGTCAACAGACAAATGCTCTTGCCTTAATATAACTAGATGTAAAACTGTAAAATACCTCGGAGTGTTGTTAGACGAAAAACTTAGCTGGCTCCCACACATTGATCTTATTTCATCCCGGACTCGTATACTTATTTGGACATTTAAAAAGCTAAGACACATTGCTGATTTTGATTTATTGCGCACAGTATACTTTACTTTAGCACAATCAATTATAGGCTATTGCATAAGTGTCTGGGGAGGATCGTGCAAAAGTTTTTTTAATTAAGCTCGAAAGAGCTCAAAGATGTTTACTAAAAACTATGACTTTCAAACCTTATAGGTACTCAACAAAATTATTATACAGCGAATGCAAGTTGCTGTCTGTCAGGCAATTATACGTTCAAAATTTGATCACCAAGCAACACGATCGCACTCCCTACGACCCTGAGATCTGTCGTAATAAACGTAGAATACCCAACGTACTGGCACCGTTTAGATGCCGCACTGTTTTTGCTAGACGACAAAGCGCATATCTCTCTATAGTACTCTATAACAAACTTAACAAAATTCTAAATTTCTATCCTCTTTCAAAACACGAGTGTAAAATTAAAGTTCGTGATTGGTTGTTGTCATTAGATTACAATAAAACAGAAAATTTATTAATTAAATTTGATTTAATTTAATTTATTAATTTAATTTATAGTTTCAAAATAAATAAATAAACAAAAACAGGGAAGTGATTAATGTGTGGACAATTAATATTAACGTTTCGTTTATGTTTATGCATAATTTATATATGAACTTTAATATTTATATATGTATATATATATATATATATATATATATATGTATATATATATATATATATATATTAAATATATGTATAGTATAGATGTTTAGTATTAAATATAACACATATAGAATACTTTATTATATTACAACTTTTATTATTTTTTGATTTAATTTTGTAAATTTGTTAAATTTGTAAAGTTGTTTACTTTTCTTTTGTTTCAACAATGAAAACATACATAGTTCTTTTAGTATTACCCGTTCTTTTAGTACAACTCTGGGAGAGGCCGCTGATTCCTAAGATACAGACTCGTCTAGTTTAGGAGTCAGAGACTTCATAAAATTTCTTGTGATTTATTTTTGACAATAAAAGAATTATTATTATTATTATTATTATAAGTGCGCAAGAGACTTAACATCTTTAAATTTCCTAAAGAGATACAGAGACCGTAATTTGCAGTCTTTGTCAAATTATCAACAATTAGAAGATTCGGGAAGTTGAGACACTAAATCAGGCAAGTGAAAGCTGCTACAAATAGTTACGGAGCAAAAACGTACTGATTTTTATTTCATAGATAAGACCATAGACAATTCATCCAGTAACTTTTTATTTCACAGTTAACAGTGGTAGAACCAGGCGGCAGCTTTTGCTGTCGTACGGATGGGCCGGCTCGAACCGAGGTGGTACCACGACCTCACAGAATACCAGCGTGAAATAGAGGTTTACCTCTGCGTTTCGCTTGGTGAGTGCAGGTGGCCGGAGGCCCTTTTTACTTTTAATGAGGCACTCCATCCTAGTCCTCACGGGTGCAAACGCATCTGCATTTTGATTTGTAATAAAGGATAGATTTAGATGTCTATGGGCTGTAGCCACTTACCATCCGGTGGACTGTGTGCTCGTTTTTCACCCTTATCTTATAAAAAAAAAACTTATAATGTATTAACGCTACTCTATATTTCATACACTCAAAACCACTAGAGTTCTGATAAAGAAATACTCTTAAAATTTCATCTCTACGTGAATTAAATAATACCATCATGTGTTTAAAACCAGAAGTTATTTAAATTTTTATCAAATTACCCTGAAATGAAAAGCTTAATACCAATAAACATTCTCTCTAGTTGACGCCAGATAGCTTGTCAATAGCGGTCTTGGACTTGACTTTCATCCGGAAATTGGATTTCGTTACGACATTATCGCTACCCATACAAACCTATCACTTCGACTAAGATATCATAATACACCAAAGTGTTATAAACCCAAAAAATTTGAAATTAAAGAATACAGTAAGATTCATTAAGTATATAATACTACCTAAACTTGATATTATTTCAATTTATTATGTCTATTCTAAACCTACTTCAAATAAACATGCTTTCAAATCGACCCTATATATATATATATATATGTGTATGTATATATATATTTAAATGATTTTAATATATAGCCAAATATTGTTACTTTAGCTGGTACATTTGGACGTTGTGGTGTTTAAAAGTATTATTAGATTTTTATGTATAAGCTACTGAACCAATTTGATGACGCTTTTAAAGTTAGAGTAGCAACTACGTCTACTTCGAATAATGTTACGATTATACAAGGGTCGATTTGAAAGCATGTTTATTTGAAGTAGGTTTAGAATAGACATAATAAATTGAAATAATATCAAGTTTAGGTAGTATTATATACTTAATGAATCTTACTGTATTCTTTAATTTCAAATTTTTTGGGTTTATAACACTTTGGTGTATTATGATATCTTAGTCGAAGTGATAGGTTTGTATGGGTAGCGATAATGTCGTAACGAAATCCAATTTCCGGATGAAAGTCAAGTCCAAGACCGCTATTGACAAGCTATCTGGCGTCAACTAGAGAGAATGTTTATTGGTATTAAGCTTTTCATTTCAGGGTAATTTGATAAAAATTTAAATAACTTCTGGTTTTAAACACATGATGGTATTATTTAATTCACGTAGAGATGAAATTTTAAGAGTATTTCTTTATCAGAACTCTAGTGGTTTTGAGTGTATGAAATATAGAGTAGCGTTAATACATTATAAGTTTTTTTTTTTTATAAGATAAGGGTGAAAAACGAGCACACAGTCCACCGGATGGTAAGTGGCTACAGCCCATAGACATCTAAATCTATCCTCTATTACAAATCAAAATGCAGATGCGTTTGCACCCGTGAGGACTAGGATGGAGTGCCTCATTAAAAGTAAAAAGGGCCTCCGGCCACCTGCACTCACCAAGCGAAACGCAGAGGTAAACCTCTATTTCACGCTGGTATTCTGTGAGGTCGTGGTACCACCTCGGTTCGAGCCGGCCCATCCGTACGACAGCAAAAGCTGCCGCCTGGTTCTACCACTGTTAACTGTGAAATAAAAAGTTACTGGATGAATTGTCTATGGTCTTATCTATGAAATAAAAATTAGTACGTTTTTGCTCCGTAACTATTTGTAGCAGCTTTCACTTGCCTGATTTAGTGTCTCAACTTCCCGAATCTTCTAATTGTTGATAATTTGACAAAGACTGCAAATTACGGTCTCTGTATCTCTTTAGGAAATTTAAAGATGTTAAGTCTCTTGCGCACTTATAATAATAATAATAATAATAATTCTTTTATTGTCAAAAATAAATCACAAGAAATTTTATGAAGTCTCTGACTCCTAAACTAGACGAGTCTGTATCTTAGGAATCAGCGGCCTCTCCCAGAGTTGTACTAAAAGAACGGGTAATACTAAAAGAACTATGTATGTTTTCATTGTTGAAACAAAAGAAAAGTAAACAACTTTACAAATTTAACAAATTTACAAAATTAAATCAAAAAATAATAAAAGTTGTAATATAATAAAGTATTCTATATGTGTTATATTTAATACTAAACATCTATACTATACATATATTTAATATATATATATATATATATACATATATATATATATATATATATATATATATATATATATATACATATATAAATATTAAAGTTCATATATAAATTATGCATAAACATAAACGAAACGTTAATATTAATTGTCCACACATTAATCACTTCCCTGTTTTTGTTTATTTATTTATTTTGAAACTATAAATTAAATTAATAAATTAAATTAAATCAAATTTAATTAATAAATTTTCTGTTTTATTGTAATCTAATGACAACAACCAATCACGAACTTTAATTTTACACTCGTGTTTTGAAAGAGGATAGAAATTTAGAATTTTGTTAAGTTTGTTATAGAGTACTATAGAGAGATATGCGCTTTGTCGTCTAGCAAAAACAGTGCGGCATCTAAACGGTGCCAGTACGTTGGGTATTCTACGTTTATTACGACAGATCTCAGGGTCGTAGGGAGTGCGATCGTGTTGCTTGGTGATCAAATTTTGAACGTATAATTGCCTGACAGACAGCAACTTGCATTCGCTGTATAATAATTTTGTTGAGTACCTATAAGGTTTGAAAGTCATAGTTTTTAGTAAACATCTTTGAGCTCTTTCGAGCTTAATTAAAAAAACTTTTGCACGATCCTCCCCAGACACTTATGCAATAGCCTATAATTGATTGTGCTAAAGTAAAGTATACTGTGCGCAATAAATCAAAATCAGCAATGTGTCTTAGCTTTTTAAATGTCCAAATAAGTATACGAGTCCGGGATGAAATAAGATCAATGTGTGGGAGCCAGCTAAGTTTTTCGTCTAACAACACTCCGAGGTATTTTACAGTTTTACATCTAGTTATATTAAGGCAAGAGCATTTGTCTGTTGACTTTAGATCACAAAAATGTACTTTCAGTTCAATATCCTCAACAGCTGGAGTATTGGTAAGACGGAACTGTAAGTACGTTGATTTAGATACGTTTAGTGTTAGTAAATTGTCCTCAAGCCATTGTCCCACACATTGGAGACCCCTTTCAGCAATCACCTGAACGTCAGCCCAAGTCTCTCCATAAAATATTATAGCCGTATCATCGGCATAAGTGAATAATTTGCCATGTATTAATGGCATACGACAAAAGTCATTAATATAAATTAAAAAGAGACTTGGCCCTAGGATACTTCCTTGAGGGACACCAAAAGTGACACTAGTATCAGAACTAATGAAATTTTTAATCTTAACTCTCTGCACTCGGTGACTTAAGAAGTTTTTAAAAATAGAAAGGGCCGAATTTCTAATACCGATATTTTCCAATTTGTGTACAAGAATGGGAATCGAGACGGTGTCGAAAGCCTTTGCTAAATCAAGAAAAACACCCAAACATTTTTTTTGTTTGTCCAACTTATTGGTTACAAATTCTGTCAAGCCTTTTACCGCATCTTCTGTGCTATTACCCGTTCTGAAACCGAATTGCGTGCTTGATAGAATATTGTATTTGGTCAGGAATTTTACCAAACGGTTATTCAACAGCCTTTCTAATATTTTCGAAAGAGCTGGCAGCACAGAGATAGGTCTGTAGTTTTCGACACTGTCTCGAGCTCCACTTTTGTATACAGGAGTAATGAGAGACCTTTTGAACACCTTTGGAAAGCATCCTTGTTCAAAACAAATTTTAAAGAGATTGGTAAGCGGTAATAGAATTATATCTTTTATCATTTTAAGAAAAACGGCAGAGATAGAATCCCACCCAACAGCACAATCATTTTTAAGACTTAACAAAGTAGATTCTACCTCCGTCTCGTCAGGTGGATAAAGCACAAATGAGTTAAGAGATCTGTGGGTCGAACTTGTAACTGTACGTTGACCACGATTTTCAATTATTTTAAAATTTCATCTCTACGTGAATTAAATAATACCATCATGTGTTTAAAACCAGAAGTTATTTAAATTTTTATCAAATTACCCTGAAATGAAAAGCTTAATACCAATAAACATTCTCTCTAGTTGACGCCAGATAGCTTGTCAATAGCGGTCTTGGACTTGACTTTCATCCGGAAATTGGATTTCGTTACGACATTATCGCTACCCATACAAACCTATCACTTCGACTAAGATATCATAATACACCAAAGTGTTATAAACCCAAAAAATTTGAAATTAAAGAATACAGTAAGATTCATTAAGTATATAATACTACCTAAACTTGATATTATTTCAATTTATTATGTCTATTCTAAACCTACTTCAAATAAACATGCTTTCAAATCGACCCTTGTATAATCGTAACATTATTCGAAGTAGACGTAGTTGCTACTCTAACTTTAAAAGCGTCATCAAATTGGTTCAGTAGCTTATACATAAAAATCTAATAATACTTTTAAACACCACAACGTCCAAATGTACCAGCTAAAGTAACAATATTTGGCTATATATTAAAATCATTTAAATATATATATACATACACATATATATATATATAGATATATATATATATATATATATATATATATATATATATATATATATATATATTTTAAAGACCCTTACAATAAATACCTAAAACTTAGAATAATTTATTCAGTACTAGAAATTCCCCGCGACTTCGCCCGCGTGTTATTTGGGGTTTTAATTTTTTTGCGCGGAACCCTAATTACAACAGACAGACCCGTAACAAACAGACACAGACGGGCAGACAGATAGACAGACAGACAGACAAAAACTTTAAAACTTGTATTTTTGTTATTAGTGCCGTATATACTTTCATATGCATTTAGTAAAAAGCTGTAATTTGGACATAACAGACACTTCAATTTTATATATTTGTATGATATAAAATAAAAAATGAAAATTTGTGTCTAAATTTTAATAAAATAAAATGACAAAACTGTATTTTTTCGCTTAAGAATAATGCCACAAATAATTTGAAAATTTTACTTACACCATTTTTATTGCAACCACACTTGATAAAAGCGTCAGTGAAGCTTCAATCGCGGGAAGTTAAATCCAAACCCAAACATACCACTGCAAGACTTCAAGATACTGTAAGATCATTCTGCGTAGATAATACCAAAAATTAATATTTAAAAACTGAAGGTAGCTCGACTACCTATGACATCGGGAGGTCAAACATCTCATTCCCCGCCGTGACCACGGGTACTATAAAGCACCCGAAACGTCAGGAATCAAAAAGTTTAATTAAACGCGATAAAATCCGTAAAATAGTCAGATATGTCAGATAATTGTTTATAGTTAAAGTAAAATCATTCATATAAACTAACGGTTTGCTTTTTATTTTCTTCAGTTCTTCTTGAGTACGCTTAAACTTTAGAATTTCGCTGATGGATATGAGACCTTGTCAACAATTCGTTAACGGGAATGCATTTTATTAGAGTTTTGTCCATAAATGCCACTCTAGTGTATGTGGGATTACGGACGTACTCTGGTAACCCAGCACCCCATCACCAGCCTGTGAAATTCGATTTCATATATGGGATAGATTTTGAGTTGGTGAGAGGATTAAATAATAGTAAGTCGAACCAGCATTCTTTAGTGTAAATTTATAACGCGGGCATGTCCTTAAAATAGCTATTACAAAAAAAACCTAAAAAGCAGACAAAAACTAAAGGTTAATGCAGAACTGGATCATAGTGACACGTACTCAATGTAAAATTTACAACGAGCGTTAAGCCACTGAGCTACCACGCCTCAATGATTGGAAGATAATTTCTTAGAACATTAAGTTTCATCCTTTGTTTCCTTACGTAAAAGTGAATGCAATTAAAAAATAATAGAAAAACAAATAAAAAAATAACAAATTTTTATCCATAATTATTATATTAAAAAGTGGCTAATTGAAAATTCATTAAATGCTTAACACCCAAAAAATAATGCTTAACACTTTTTAGTTATTTAGATTTATCTAATTTATGTACAAATCCCTAAAATAGGCTTATAACGTTCAATTACTATTAAAATCATATATAATGACTTCACGATGTCAACATGGTATCGGAAGCTATTAGACATTTTGCGGGTTCATTATGATAATTATTGGAACCAAGTTCCTTATCACATGGTACGGATTTGACGGATGGCTAGGCGACAAAAAGTGTAAGATTTTTCCGTCATGGCCTTGGCGACTATAAGGAACCGAGATGGAATAATATCCATCTCCCTTGCATTTTTTTATTATCTTGCCATGAAAAATAAATATTATTTTAAATGACGCCTCATTTTAATAGACGCTAGTAATTCATTAATTTGTATTTGTTAATCAATAATGAAATATGTTTATCAATAATAATATACTACGAAAAGAACTTCGTTCCAACCGAATGTTCCACTACACTCACGCATGTTTTTTATAATTTAGGTTACAATTTGCCATCGCAAGATATCAGCAGGATTCAGGTCATTTACCCACCGTACTCCTTATTTCCGCTTAATATTATAAATAGGTATATTGTAAAGATTATGAATCACGCCATTTTTTTTTATAGGAGAGGGGGCAAACGAGCATGCGGCTCACCTGATGGTAAGTGACTACCGCCGCACATGAACAGCCGCAACACCAGGGGAATTGCAGATGCGTTGCCGGCCTTTTAAAAAGGAGTAGGCTCTTTTCTTGAAGGTCCCTAAGTCGTATCGGTCCGGAAAAATCGCTGGTGGTAAACTATTCCACAAGGAAGTTGTGCGAGGAAGAAAACATCTTCTAAATCGCACAGTGGTGGACCGCCAATCATCCAGATGATGTGGATGGTATCGGGAGTTCTGCCGCGATGTGCGTTCGTGAAATTTGGCGGCTGGGATTAATCCGAACAATTCCTCAGAGCACTCCCCATGGTAAATGCGAAAGAAAATGCTAAGAGATGCAACATCTCTTCACAGTGCCAATGAGTCGAGCCGATCGGAAAGGACTCGGTCGTCGACGATTCGAGCCGCTCTGCGCTGGATGCGGTCAAGTGGAAGAAGCTGGCACTGGGGAGCCCCAGCCCAGAGATGGGAACAGTATTCCATGTGAGGCCGAACCTGTTTAACCATTAATTTAAAAAAACAAAGTTCAAGGTATGATTTTCATGAGCTTAATGATGCTTTTTTGCGTTTTATATTTTCCCTGAATCTAAACTATTACCTATATTTTACTAATACAAATAATAAAGCTTTTTATTATATTTAATTATATCTAAAGCTAATGTTTAAGATATTAAGGTCTCAAATTAAATGTGATGAGAAACGTTAAGATACTAAGGCAGTGTTACACAAGACAAATTGTATCTAAAGGCAACATGCTGTCGAAGTTATGTTAGGGCTGTCACTGTAAGTAATATTAAAAATTTTGTTCAGTTGCATTAAAGTTTTTCAAACTCAAACTTAACCTCAAACTTTTATTGATAAACCATAATGTACACAAGATGTTATAAAATAATGTTAGACCAGTGTTATGGACCCTGTTGGGCACGCAATTTAGGGGCTAGGAGAGAGGAAGCCTATTTAACTACTTATAAGAATGTCATTATGAATTCAATTTAAATTAGTTATCATTTTGTAAAACCTATATAAGTATTACATATTTGTAAAATATTCATTAGTACTATAGTAAAATTTATTAGTTAGGTACTGTTTTAATTTTTTTGTAAATATGATGTCATTATTTTCATTTTATATATGTCAGGTAGTTTATTATATAATTTTATGGAAGAACTTAATGTGCTAGAACTGTTTAGTTTTAATCGGGAAGTTGGCAATACTAATTTATTTTTGTATCGTAACGTGTATTTGCATGGTAAATCTTCACGTTTTGTATAAAATTGCTTATTTTTTCGAACAAATTTGCACATCTCCAATATATATAAGCTGGGTAAAGTTAATATTTTATATTTAAAAAAAGAACGGTCTGCAACTATCAGTCTGATCTATATTTGCTATAATCCGGATTAATTTCTTTTGAAGGGTGAATAGAGGGGCTGCATTTTTGGACACTTGTCGCATATAAATTACATGCAGAACAGTATCATTACACCGTGATATTTTAAAGTATTAAATTATTTTTAATAGTTTGAAGAGACAAAAACATTTGATTGGACTTTTTATTATTTTGCAAAAAGGACAATACAAAATAACGCGTTATTTATGCGAATTTTACCCAATCAGCGACGAGATAATTGAAACACACTTATGTTCCCTTAATAAAAGTATGACTTAAGCCTAACTATGAGTTACATTAATATTTATTATTTATAAAGAGTAGAGCCGTGATAGCTCAGGGCATAAGCGCTCTCTATAAATTTCACAGTACGCGAGCAACTTGATATAGATCCTCACAGTTATATTTTTAACTAGCTGTTCCCCGCGACTTCGCCCGCGTGTTATTTGGGGTTTTAATTTTTTTGCGAGGAACTCTAATTCCTTTTCTTAAATAAAAAAAGCCTAAGTTACTCCTTGTCACATCAGCTATCTGCCAGTGAAAATCGCATCAAAATCGGTCCAGCCGTTTCGGAGATTAGCCGGAACAAACAGACAGACAGACAGACAAAATCTTTAAAATTGTATTTTTGTTATAAGTACCGTATATACTTTCATATGCATTTAGTAAAAAGCGGTAATTTTGACATTACAAACAGACACTTCAATTTTATTTATTTGTATATATGTATAGATTGCAATTTAAGATGTGAAGGAAAACATTCCGATTACTTTTACTTTATGATGAATAAAAGTAAAATTAAAAAACTCTGGTAGGATCGTTGCCGGTGGAAATCACATCGCAGCTGTGTTAATTTTTTTTTATTATGAAAATATTTCTAAAATTTTAAATAAATAGGATTTTAATTTATAGGAATACATATTCGCAATGCAGCAAAACTAAACCAAAAAAAAATTCAAAACGAAGTCAACAACGATTCCCAAAAGAGTTTTTTTAAGTTTTCATGTTTCATGTAAATTTCGCAGCAGCATTATAATGTCATGCCCGTTTTTTTTTTATTTCATACTATTTCTATTATCACGGTACCTGTACAGTGTACATTGTAATTGATGGAAGATTGTTCGTTTCTCCTACCTTAGCATGAATCTTAGATATCGTGTGTTGCATGCACCGTTGTAAATAAAGTCCATAATGTAAGTACTCATAGGTAGACAATATTGACGATACGAGGAAATTATAAAGAAACTTATAGTGGAAACCCTAAGTCTAGCCAATAGTGTACGTCTGGCGTGTAGTGTTCATAATATCGTTTCTAAGATATATACCGCTAATAAGCGAATATACTAGTTTATGATATTAAGGTTTTGTATCTTGTTGTTAATAATTTGGGTTTTGCCGTATTTTATCCCGCATAATATCTTATAAGTTTTTTTTTATAGGATAGGGGGCAAACGAGCATGCGGCTCACCTGATGGTAAGTGACTACCGCCGCCCATGAACAACTGCAACACCAGGGAGGGGATTGCAGATGCGTTGCCGGTCTTATAAAAAGGAGTACGCTCTTTTGTTGAAGGCCCCTAAGTCGTATCGGTCCGGAAAAATCGCTGATGGTAATCGATTCCACAAGGAAGTCGTGCGAGGAAGAAAACATCTTCTAAATCGCACAGTGGTGGACCGCCAATCATCCAGATGGTGTAAATGGTATCGGGAGTTCTGCCGCGATGTGCGTTCGTGAAATTTGGCGGCTGGGATTAATCCGAACAATTCCTCAGAGCACTGCTCATGGTAGATGCGAAAGGAAATGCAAAGGGATGCAACATCTCTTCGCAGTGCCAATGAATCGAGCCGATCGGAAAGGGCTCGGTCGTCGATGATTCGAGCCGCTCTGCGCTGGATGCGGTCAAGTGGAAGGAGCTGGCATTGGGGATCCCCTGCCCAGAGATGGGAACAGTATTCCATGTGAGGCCGAACTTGCGCCTTGTAAAGTAGCAGGCGGTGTGCCGGCATGAAATACTGTCCCGCTCTGCTGAGTACGCCAAGCTTTTTAGAGGCCAATTTGGCCTTCCCTTCCAAGTGACCACGAAACTGCACGTCACTCGATATGTTGACTCCGAGGATACCGATACTGGCTGAGGCAAGGAGGGGAGTGCCTTGAAACTGAGGAGATACGACAAAGGGGTTCTTTTTAGCGGTAAACGCGCAAACTTGTGTCTTCTGGGGATTGAACTGGACTAGATTTAGTCGGCCCCAATCCGAGACTTTGTTCAGCAAAGACTCGACTTCAGACACAAGTTTGTTCCGGTACTCGGCGACGTTTTCCCGAGAAATATTGGCACGGTCGTTGTATAGAGCATGACCAGTGCTGTCATCCACATAGCAATGAATGTTACCAGTTAGCAACATATCATTGATATGCAGAAGAAACAGCGTTGGTGATAGCCCACAGCCTTGTGGAACACCAGCGTTAATAGGCTTGTAGTCAGAACATGCACCGTCTACAACGACCTTGATGCTCCGATCTGCAAGGAAGCTGGTGATCCAGTTGCACAATTTCTCGGGAAGCCCATAGGAAGGGAGCTTCGAAAGAAGCGCTTTGTGCCAAACCCGATCGAAGGCCTTCGCAATGTCCAGACTGAGGGCCAACGTCTCCCCCTTGGACTCTACTGCCTCCGCCCATATATGGGTCAGGTAGACCAGAAGATCACCAGCTGATCGACCCCGACGAAAACCGTATTGGCGGTCACTAATCAGCTGGTGATCCTCAAGGTACCGGATGAGCTGGCAGTTAATAATGGATTCCATTATTTTGGAGAACAAGGAGGTGATCGCGATAGGCCTATAGTCGGACGGGTTTGAGCGGTCGCCTTTTTTAGGGATCGCGTGGACAAAAGCTCTCTTCCATGAGTTCGGGACTACGCCTTGGGAGTAGGAGTACCGGAAAAGACGCGTTAGGACCGGTGCCAACTCCGGATCACACGTCCTCAGCACAATTGCGGGGCTTCCGTCAGGCCCACTCGACTTCTGGATGTCCAGGGAGAGAAGTGCTTTGCAAACCGAGCGCTGTGAGAACAGCACATCCGGCATGGAGCACTCACACCGCGTGATGGTCGGCGGTGTTTTCCCCCGTCATCAAGAGTCGAGTTGGATGCAAAGAGGGAGCATTGGGCCAGTTAGTCGTCCTCCCTGTGCAGAGATGGTAGTGATGGCTTACAGAAATTCCCTTGGACAGCCTTGGCTAGAGACCAGAATGCACGGGTTCCCGAAGGAAGGCGAACTAGTTTCTCGCAAATTCTGCCTATGTGCTCTGACTTTGCCTTGGCAATAACCCTTTTGAAGGACCTGGAGGCAAAGTTATACTTCTTTTTAAGTGTGCTGGTGTTTACATCCCGAGTAACCGAAGCCGCAGCCCAGGCTTGATAACACTCCTGCTTACTGCGTAATGCAGTCTTACAGGAGCGGGCAAACCAAGGCTGAGATCTGCCTCCGATGGGTATCACAGATGATGGAATAAATAGTTCCATTCCCTGTAGCACCACATTAGTGATAGAGTCAGCAACAGCGCTGGGATTATCCGGCGAAAAGCAAACCCGCCCCCATGGGTAGGAAGCAAAGAAAGACCGCATTACGTCCCATTCCGCCGACCTGTAATGCCAAACACGGCGGCAACCTGCAAAACGCAACCGCGAGGGGAGCGTGAGTAGCACTACACTTCGGATCAGACAATGGTCCGAAGAGCCGAGAGCGGCATCGACGGAAACCTCATATCCGTCCGGATGAGAGGTCAGCAGAAGGTCCATTAGGGAAGGTGTATGATCGTCCAAATCTGGAATCCGCGTAGGCGAAGTAACCAGTTGTGTCAGACCATATGCCAAGGCAAAGTCATAAACGGATCTCTCCGCATGATCGGTTAGACGTGAACCGAGCCATTCGGCATGGTGGGCGTTAAAATCGCCAAGGATCACGATCTCTGCGGATGGGACCTGTTGTAGCAAGAAATCTGTAGCCATTTGGATGTGGTCGATGAGTCGGTCTGTTTCGGCATTACCGCTATGGGACCTATAGAGGCACCCGTAGACGCGCGGATGGTCGTCGCTGTCTACGCGTAACCAAAGGTTGGACAGGTCCGAACCTTCAAGACTGCCGAGGCGTCGATAACAGATGTCCTTTTTGACATACACGCAAACTCCAGCCCGAGGCACAAAGGAGTGCTCCAATTTGTACCCCGGGTAGGAGAGATACGAAATATCAGCCGGAGAGGAAACCTGCGTCTCGGTCAGAAAGAGCAAGGCCGGATTCGCCGTCTCGTGATGATAGTGGACGGCGTTTAGGTTAGAGTGAAGTCCCCTGATGTTGCAGAAATTCACGGATAGCGTGGCAGGGGTCGCCCTGGTATTGTTGCCCAGTTTGCACCGAGCAGTTAAGTTTTTGAGCGGAATTTTGCCCCCCCCCCCCACCCCCCCCAGAATATGCGGGGCAGCCTGAGCACCCACGCTCAGGATTGGAATAACATGGTCGTGGATGCTCAGCGAGGGATTCTCCAGGGGTACTAGTACCCTCCTGGGGTAGTCTATTGTGTAATTCCGCTACCATGTTGATGGGGGGGGGGGGGAATTGGGCGGGAAAGTATCGACGATGGAAAATCTTAGAAGTATCTCATTGATTCCGACTTATGTTGCTATAACTGTATCGTTAATGCTAGATGTATTATAATAAAATCGGCAATGGGGGGCAGCTTCATATACACGAAATGCAATTTATTGTAATAGACAAACCGCGGTATCCTTGTCCTCCGCATGTATGCCTTTTTGCATACTGCAGGTCTCGGGCCTTGTGGCTAACCCCATTGCCCGGAATCTCCTCGCGGTGCATTACTATACACCGGTCATGTTAGCCGAATTGGTGTTGTAGGCGTGCTACAGCGATCCGGGTTTGATTCCCCGGTCGCTGCGTGGTGAAAAAAAAATTTACCTGAAAAAGGCGTTTAATATGGTCTATGTCCTGAAAAAGGCGCCTAATTCAGCCTATGTCTGAAAAAGGCGCCTAATTTCGCCTATGGTGTTCTTGATTGTGCCAGGTCGGGTAAGTTGCCCTATAGGCGACTTATTCGGCCTGGGCGTCTAAGATTGCCTGTCTGCGGCATTGAGGGATTTACTCGAATCTCTAATCTATATAGAGAGGAGTTGACAAACCGCCTTTGAAGATTGAGATAAATAGAATCAGGCGTTACTTTACAGAAATCCGTCATATTAAAGATTTTGCACATGTCGTATTATCGACGGTAGTGTGTCTTCCCAAGTGTAGTGGTGTTAGGAGTAATAGTTCTGGGGTTAGTTTTAATTAATTTTTAACATCTTTAATTTGTCAAATAAGACAAACCGGAAATGTTCGTGTCCTGCAGAGGACTTTTACGGGCTAATCAATAAGAAGAATAAATTGCGATGGAATTGAATGTGAAACTAAGACTACTTTACTATATAGGAATATGTTTTCTGTTTCGGATTCCGTCTGGGTTTGTACTACCGTTTTACCTTTTGCTACCGCCAAACGGCAATGCCTCCACGGAGATCATAGCATGTTACGATTCGATGAGTATAAAGAGCCAGTATACGAGTAATTCTAAATTGTGAGGCATTCTCTTAAGCTTATTCCAAAACGTGAAAGCTTTTATTAAATTTCCGGTTAAATTTGTACTATCCAACTTCATCAAAGGATGAAAATAAAATTAAAAACTCAATTAGTATTAGACTACGTAAACTATCAGAGACTTGGAATTCATTTTCGTAGAGAACAAGAAGTTTAACTAAACAAAATCAACTATTTTACATAAATATTAATCTAATCATTCGGTAGTAACTTAGCAACTTGACAGGTTACTTTTTATAGCTAAATATGCGTCTGTGAACACGTACAGAATAGACCCCGTCACTATATTAGATTTTAACGTTGGGGATATAAAATAAGTTTATATACGCAATAAAATCCGTCAAAATAAGTTTTATTAAATGATTAGTATTCGCGTAAATATAAGAAATCAATATACGCCCTTTTGTTGTTGCTTATTTAACTAAGATGATCCATTTAAATCGTCAGAGGATCGGGGAGTGGCACGCATGCATGTTATCATGTTTGACTATTATGAAATTCAAGATCATATAATAAAAAAGTATGCAAAAATTATGTTCATAATCAATTAAATCAAAGAAATACGTAGAATAGAAAGACCTAAATTTTTTCCTCGGTGTCCATATAAATTGTTAATTATTGTTTTCGGGTAATTTGTTACTTATCACTTTACTTCACATACTGAAATACTCGTGCGTATTTTAGTATCTCTTACCGCGTATTAGTTGTGAAAAGGTATAGGTACAACTTATATTATTATCTGTCCCATTGGTGGGCTTGTACGCCATGCCGCTTGAGTGCGTTTCCGCATCCTCGAAATACTAAATTCCCCAGACATGCAGATTTCCTCACGATATTATCCTTCACCGCTGGTCACATTTGTACATCATATTTTACGGAGATAAGGTAGCTGTTTGCATTTATCACACCATATAATTTAATATGTTTCTTAAAAGTTTCAAAGAAATTTAAAATTAGGCAATCATTTAATTTTGTGTGTACTTTCATAATATTTTCGAGATATCCATCGGCTGTCTAGTTTTGCCTGTGCGGTCTATAAGTGATATTATTAAATAAAAAATATTTTTTAAGCAAAAGTAAAAGTTGACTTCAGAGTCCTAAACAGAATAAAATACCATTAGTAAATCCAATTGTGCATGCCTCAAAAGCATTAAAAAATTACGTATAACATGATTTGAATTTTTTTAAGTAGTTTAAATAATAATAATAATAATCATTTATTTGAATACATCAGATCATAGTTATAGTTACATATGAATAAAATAAAAATAAAATTGAATTATATTTAATTGAAATTATTAATCAGACTTAAAATCATTAAAATTAACTTCATCCTTCATCCAGCTGCTGGCCCCTTAGGTTCCGTTGCCCTATTCCAAATTTCCCTACTTTCAGCTCACCGTTCTCTCTTGTGCCTAGTTTTGCATTGAAGTCCTCCACCTCCTGATCGGGGTGTGCCGAGATTGGTGCGTAAACCTGTATGACCTTCAGCGAATACCGTTTGGTGATTCTGAGTATAAAGTACGCAACTCTCGTCGACACACTCTCAATCTTTACAACGTTGTTAACGAGAGACTTGTGGACGATAAATCCGACACCTCCTTGGGACAGATGGTCGCCCTCCCGGTAATAGAGCAAGTTGCCGGATTCGAGGATTACCGTGTCCTCCCCCTCTCTTCGGACTTCGGATAATCCTATAATATGCCAGCGTAACTTGTCTATCTCTTCTTCCAGCTCCACAATCTTCTCGTCAGTTCTCAGGGTGCGTGCGTTAAAATTAACTTAACATCATTAAATATAAAAATCAATAATATGACTGCATCTGAGTCATTTTTTTGTTTGTCCTTACACTAATCATATAACAATGATTAATGTATTGACAATCAAACCTGTTCGCAAAAAATAAAATAAATGATAAATAATAATGACAATCAAATACACACAAGTCTTCACTAATAACTGCAATTTAAAAAATTGTGGAAAATACAAAATTGCACGCCTTACAATGCTCAATGACAGTAAAAAAATAAAAAATAAAAATTGTAAATTGTAGTTCTATTCGTCAATGAGTTCCAGCAGCAGTCAACGAAGTACACCTTGAAGTCAGTACGTCAAGTCCGGAGGTAAGGTCCATTCTATATATCTATAATATTCTATAACTAACAAAACGCGGCTAAACTTGGCACATCTAGTTTTCCTCATCAAGGAGTTCCAGTAGCATTCATCAAAGTACACTTTCAAGTCACTCTATGAGGTCCGGAGGTAAGGTCTCATCATAACTAAAAAATGGAGCCCAAACTCAGCACATCTAGTTCTCCCCGTCGATTAGTTTCAGCAGCAGTCATAAAAGTATACTTTCAAGTCACTCCGTCAAGTCCGGAGGTAAGGTCTATTCATAACTAACAAAACGAGCCCAAAGTCAGCACATTTTTTTTTCTTTATTTACTAAACAAATCGACACAACCGTACAATAAAACATATTCCCACAAAACTGTTAACACAGTTTGTCTGTGGAATCCAGAGTCTTACAATAATACTTAAAGGATAGCTATAGTACATTTTTTTTCCTTAATTACATAATGATAGAAAGTGTCTATAAACGATCTCGTGTCGAATATCTTTGGGCAGACTATTCAGAATATACGGTATTTGTTTCTTTAATGTACTATCTCAAAAGTAGTTTTTTATTCTTGGTACTTCGAACTTACATGACATCGACCGGGTACCTTGATTCTGTTTTACAATTGTCAAGTTTAGCTTCTGGCAGTCATGGTTATTTATAACCAGTAGATATTTATGCTTTAAACTAACCGGTAAAATCTAACAAATTTTAAATAATTGAGAGTAGTTACCTTTGCAATTAGCTTTAGTTTTTTTTGTTTACGAGTAATTTTAAAAATCTAATCTGAAGAGCTTCCAGCTTGTCAATATTACTTTTGAATGTAAGACCATAAATGTCAAGAGCATAACTGAGAATAGAATCTATAAGTGAGAAATACAGTGTTTTCAGTGTAGTAACTGGTGCTTTAAAACTTAAGTGGTAGAATTTACTCAGACGAAATCTTAGTTTATTATATACATATGAAATTCACATGACATGACCATGAAAATACTGAATCCACAACAACACCAAGATACGTCACGCGATCTACCCTTTCATAGTCTTCGTTTGAGTAATTTTTTGTAGTCTTTGCATGTAATTACAGATTGATGGACTTTGAGAGCTAATTTTAAAATGTATATTTGACACACAGAAACGACTTTACTTTCCTGATGCAATCTATCCGTTGGATATCTAAAGGGTTTCTTTAGCATAGTTTTAAGAACTGATCATTGGGCACTTTCTTGTTGTATAATATGTGCTTTCGCGACACTACCCCGGAATGTTAAGCAATAAGTGATCAAGGACTGGAATAGGGCGCAGTATACAGATCGGAGAATTTCTATAGATGCTGAGTGTCGGAGCAGTTTCATGATGTTAATAATTTTTCTCACTTGTCCTGAAAGAGATCTTATGTGATCTTTGAAGTTTAAATTTTGATCAATCAAGATACCTAAGCATTTTGACACGTCAGTCTTAGTTAACACCACACAGCTACAATGTATCAGGCCATGTTCACAGGTCATCATCATCATCATTACAGCCCTTCACAAGTCCACTGCTGAACATAAGCCTCCCCCAAAGAATGCCACAAAGCACGGTCCTGAGCCACCTGCATCCATCGACTTCCTGCATGTCTTACCAGGTCGTCATTCCATCTCGTGGGGGGACGCCCTACACTTCGCCTACCAGTACGAGGCTGCCACTCGAGAACCTTTCTTCCCCATCGGTTGTCGGTTCTTCGAGCTATATGGCCGGCCCACTGCCACTTCAGCTTACTAATCCGTTGGGCTATGTCGGTTATTCTGGTTCTACTGCGGATATCCTCAATCCTAAGTTTATCACGCAGAGAAACTCCGAGCATAGCCCTCTCCATAGCTCGCTGAGCGACCTTGAGCTTCCTCATACGGCCAGCAGTGAAGGACCACGTCTCAGTTCCGTAAGTCATCACTGGCAACACGCACTGGTTGTACAATTTCGTTTTAAGGTTTTGAGGTATGTCTGACGAGAAGATGTGTCGTAGCTTCCCGAACGCTGCCCAGCCGAGTTGAATCCGTCGATTGACCTCTCGGTCGAAGTTGGACTTACCCAGTCGGACTATTTGTCCCAGGTAAACATACTCGTCAACAACTTCGTTCACAGGTGTACAGTTTTAATTGGAGTATTGGGCTAGGTGCAGAAATTGCTGTTTTGTGAAAACAAATTGTGACGCCTCATAATTATTATTAATAAATAATAATTAAATTCATTATACAGACATTTAAAAATGTCATAGAAATTATAATTTAAACAATAAAATGCAAATAATAAGCATAGAGTTCAAAAATATCCATTTGGAATATTGAATATTATATATATTAGTAAACGCATAAAATGTCTCTAAAAATCTCTAAATTTATTAAAAATCTGCTTAAAATGTTCAAAATGTATCAAATCATATAAACACAAGGCGATTATATTGCAATAACAAAGATAAATAACATTTGTAATATAATAGAAAAAATGGATTAAAATTTTCTAAGTTGATGAAGGTGTTCGTGTAATAATTGGAAAATTTCTAAGTTAATGAACGTGTTCTTGTAATGTTCCCTTATATTGGGGCGTTGTCGGAGACACATACCCAAGGTTGTACATATATATGGGGTGGTCGGCTGACCGACTGCTAGTACTAAGGTTGCACAATGACTAGTCCTATATTAGGGACTTAACATAGTAAGGTCTGACGAACCAAAGCATTAATATAGAAGGTCTCTATGATGCATAAGCATTATGATAGCAGAGTTATGACTTGAAGTCCCATATGAATAAGACATACAGTAGTATGGTCTATGAAATAAAGCAAATATGTGGAAGGTCTCAAATATCTAAAAGCATTATATTGAAAGAAATGGGACTTGAAAAGGATTATTATAGTGGCGTGTAGGTTGCTTCGCAGCCTCTGAGACCGAGGTAAACTTGGACTCACTAACCGATGTGTCCTAGACATATCATCTTAGTGCCGGTGGTAAGCGGGTTTGTTGTAGCAATACGACTTGCCCGTGGACATCGCACACCCCTACCGGTTGTGGGCGGCGTCTTAGCGCATAGCGTTATGATACGTCGGCTATCTTTCGGATTAGGGTGAGTGTGTTTGGTAGTACTTTTAAGTGCAGCAAGCATACTCAACTTCATGTCTTAGTGCAATAGCGCTATGATACGTGGAGTATTGGCTACTGACGTCTTAGTACCGTGCTACTATGATACGTTGGTGGTATTTTTAGTTAACAACATTATCAAATTTTGTTACCAAAGTCGATAGGGATTATCTGGGTGTGTTGTGAGGGGGCGCCATTCGTATGATAGTTGCATTGATGCTTACTGCTACTTGCAGTATTGTGTCTTGTGGTGGATCTGCGGGTGTGCTGCACCTGATTCGATGCATCTTGTGGTTCTGGTCGATGGAGGTATGCGGGTGGTGTGTCTGCTGGGACTGTATGGGGGACCTTGGGATGGTGTAAGCTCCACGATAGTCGTATTGATGCTTGTTGCATTCTGTAGCATTGCGTCTCTACGATGGTTGTTTGGCGGGTCGCTATTCTCAATGGCGCTCTCTGCGTCTTGGTTTGACTCACAACCTAAGTAGCTTTGCCCAAGTCGGGTCCCTTCATTGCGGGGCTGCAGACTGTCTGTCCTCCATGATGTTTTATATAACAACTTAATAATATATCTCTATAAAGTTCCCACCTTTGAGAGATTGAAGGCAACTTGTTGGTGGGTGAGACAAACATGATCGAAAAATGCATATACTCAACGTCAGTGACACAAACCCTTTCTGATGGCGAATTATTAATATTATCTTATAACTGCCTATTGGCTATATCTGCCATTGTATTGGTTGGTGGAGCATATGTGTCAACCTCATGCGGGTGGTAGCTGGAGGGAGAATCTGAGGAGGCTCTCAAGGCTGCGGCCGAAAGCCGCGCAACGTGGGACCCCATTCCCTTGAGGTGAGCGGTAGACTCATGACACGCTCTGCGGCCAATTGGCCGTGCTGACCATGCAATTGGTGGTGATGCCTTACACTTACATCACGTCTGCAGAAACGGCGGTCTGGCAGGTGGTGACGCTCACGGAGGGCTTTTTATGGTCAGTGTGCCTATTGTTGCCTAACCCGTGTGACGTACATTCACTGTGGCTGGATTTGATCGTATTCTGTATGGCGTTTACACGCATTGACATGCGCGACTTCGGTCGATGTTTGTGCTTACGCACTGTCAAGGGGCCAAGTCCTCTTTTACTGTTTCGCCAGTTATTTTGCTGTGGACTACGGTCCAGTTCCCAACTTTGCGTACCCTTCGGGGGGAGTGCATTAAAATGGTTGGCGCTCACCGTGCGCGGCGTGTGTGGGGCCGTGTACCTCCTCCACATTTTTTTTAAATGTGGGAGAGCGAAGCCCTTGTAACTGGTATTTGATATAAATATTGTGAGCCTTTTCCAAGCGGGAAGGGATTAATTAATAAGGAATTGACTGTTGTGAACCAGATACAAGTGGAATAGGGACAATTTATTGTTCTTAACCTTTTTGAGCTCTGTCTTCGTGAACGGGGTTCTTTAGCTTATAAGACTCTACCAACAGCTTTCGATTGCTCTCGTGAATATTCATTCTTCCAAGATACACCTAAAAGAACTAAGTTACTATACAAACACAACGTAAAAAAGGGTCCTAACTAAGACGATCACGCCATAAATTTATTAAACGGCCTATATTTAAACCTTTAGAAAGATCAAGTTATACTGGTCACGTAAATTAGATATTTTTATATATCTTACAGATATAGATTCTAAAGAAATACAAGTATAAGTGGATATATAGTAGAAAAGAAAAAAGATGGGGGGGGGGTTCGTTACAAAATGTTGTTAGTTTCAAATGACTTCAGCGTGAGAAGATTATTCCGCAGCCACGCAGATACTCGTCTCATACCCACTTTAGCCTTCCCAAAAACCTCTGGCCAGGTAGATACTTCATAAATTAAAACTGTATCGTCTGCGTAACAAATTATTATGTCTTCGACATTAGCGAATATGTCGTTCATATCCATACTAATATTATAAATGCGAAAGTGTGTTTGTTTGTTTGTTTGTCCTTCTTTCACGTCGCAACAGAGCGTCGGCATGGCATGATTTTTTTTTATGGGGATAGTTCGGTGGCTGTAGAGTGACATAGACTACAGCTATTTAAAGAAACAGTACACAATGACAATGGCTACCCTTTATACAAACGCAGAGCTCCCGAAGATGGTGGCAGGAAAGTTACAATCAAATCTCGCTCTGGAGCGTTCGAAACCTTAGATAACAGCTGGATTGTCCCGTATTCGCCCATTCTATGTAAAATGTTTAATGCCCACATTAATGTAAAAGCATGTAGCTCTGTCCGCGCAATCAAGTATATCTGTAAGTACATAAATAAAGGAAGCGACGAAGCAATATTAAATATCAGGAGTGAAGGTGAGGCAAATCCCGTTAATGAAGTACAGATCTTTCAAGCACAGCGTTATATCAGCAGTATCGAGGCGTGGCGTCTCCTTGGCTTCCCTTTACATGAAAGGCACCCAACAATTACTTACCTTGCTGTGCACTTAGAAAATGGAGAGCGTGTATATTTCACCGAAAGAAATTTCCAAGAAAGAATTAAGAACTACACTAACAGCCTTCTTTCAATTTTGTCAAACCGACCCCTTTGCAAAAACGTTGTTATATTCTGAAGTCCCCCGCTATTATACTTGGAACACATCTAGGAAGGAGTGGAAACGCCGTATTCAAGGCGCGCCTGTTGCAAATTGGCCCGGTGTAAAGTCATCAGATGCCCTTGGTCGTGTGTAGACCGCCCATGTAACTAATTTTGAATGTTTCTGTTTACGATACAGGATATAAAGACCTTTAAACTGTCAACGGTCAGGAATGCGCAACTTATAGTGAAGCATGTGAAGCTCTGCATCTTTTAGAAAACGATAATCACTGGGATGACACCATGGAGGAAGCTGTGCAGTGCCAGTCACCAGCCAAAATTAGGGATCTTTATGCAACTCTCATATCATCTTGCAGGCTATCTAATGCACATGAATTGTGGGACAAATACAAAGAGTACATGGTGGAAGACATTTTGCGAAGGTTACAACAGACATACGCAAACATGACATACAATGAACACATTTATAATGAAGCACTTGGAATAATTGAAGATAAAGTAATGGCAATGGTAGGCAAAAAATTAAGCGACTTTGGAATGATAAGCCCTCAGCGAATAACCGAAAATGAACTAAGTGATGAAATTATACGTAAAACAAACTACGATATACCAGCTTTGCAGCAGCAAGTAGCCGAATTTGTATCCCGCTTGCTTCCCGAACAAAAGCGAGTTTTTGACAAAGTATTAGGACAAATTGAATCTGGAAATGGTGCACTTTTCTTTTAAAATGCCCCTGGAGGAACTGGGAATACATTTTTGTTAAATTTATTATTAGCGCAAGTACGGAAAGATAAAAACATTGCTGTGGCCGTAGCTTCCTCCGGTATAGCCCTGCTAAGCGGGGGCTGCACTGAACATTCTGTTTTAAAACTCCCTCTAAATCTAGCCCAGGAAAAATCGCCGATCTGCAACTTTAGCAAAAATAGTGCACGAAGTATAATGCTACGACAATGCAAACTTTTATTGTGGGACGAAAGTGCAATGTCGCATAAAAAAGCTGTAGAAGCACTAAATCGAACGCTCCAGGATTTGCGCAGCAATACCGATGTAATGGGAGGAATGGTGGTTTTACTGGCTGGTGACTTTCGCCAAACTTTACCTGTTATTGAAAAGGGCACACCTGCAGATGAAATTAAAGCATGCCTCAAGTCGTCTATTTTATGGAACAAGGTGACAAAATTCAGTTTAACTACGATTATGAGAGTGCATTTGTATAATGATATCAATGCTGGAAACTATGCTGACACACTATTAAAAAGTGGCGATGGGCGGTTGGAAACGGATGCTGAGGGCTGAGTTAAATTGACGAGAGATTTTTGTAATTTAGTACAGAGTCATTCCGAATTAATTGCGAGCATTAATTCAGATTTAACGAACAACATGCATGAAGACAAATGGTTATGTGAAAGGGCGATTCTTGCACAAAAAAAATGAGAGCATTAACAAAATAAATTCAGATATATTAAGCGAAGTAGCAGGAGAAATCACAGAGTATTTGTCAGTAGACACAGTTATGGACACAGAACAGAGCACATCATATCAGTTGTCAGATGTGCCCTCACATAAGCTTCAATTAAAATTTGGCGTCCCAGTCATGGTAATGCGAAATTTAGATGCTCCTCGGTTATGTAGCGGGACTAGGATGCGTGTGGCACATCTTGGACGGAACATAATCGGTGCTACAATTTGAAAAGGCGTAGAAAAATGTGAAAATGTTATTATACCACGGATCCCTATAATTCCCACAGATCTTCCTTTTCAATTCAAAAGGTATGCAATTCCCTATTAAGCTCAGTTTTTCAATGACAATTAATAAAGCGCAAGGGCAAACGTTACAGGTAGCGGGGGTTAACTTAGAAAAACCGTGCTTCTCTCATGGTCAGCTCTATGTAGCATGTTCGCGTGTGTCAAATGCCTAGAATCTCTACATTCTTTCCCCAAATGGAAAAACATATAACACTGTGTACAGTAGCGTCTTAAAATAGTGTTCAGTTAGTTTTTTTTCCAAAATTCCCACAATCAATTAATCAGAATTCCCACAGATCTTCCCTTTCAATTCAAAATTTCCTATTTAGCTCAGTTTCTTTTCAATTCCAAATGCTGCACCTCTGACGAATAGAATAGAATAGAATAGAATATTTTTTATTCAATATACATTACATGTGTAATTCTTATTGAAAGTCATTTTTTACTTTACCACTGGTTCGAAAAAAACCCTCTGTCCTGGGAAGAACCAGCAAGAAACCCAGCGGGACTTTTTTTTTAAAATAAATTTTACAATATAAATGATTACGAACTATTTACAAAATTTATTTTAGAAACTGCTTGGAAGCGATCACCTCATTCCCAGGGGTTATTATCAACCATGTATTCATTTATACTATAATAACCCTTTTTATACAGTTTCAGCTTAATAAAACATTTAAACTTGGTAATAGAGAGAACCTGTACACTTTCCGGGACCTTGTTGTAATAGCGTATACATTGCCCCAAGAATGAATTACTGACTCTGTGGAGTCGAGAAACTGGTATCACTAGCTTGTGTTTGTTCCTAGTGTTTACAGAATGTATATCACTTCTTTTACTAAAACTATCTTTGTTTTTGTGAACATACATTAAATTTTCGTAAATATACTGAGAGGCCAAAGTTAATATATTAATTTCTTTAAATTTATCTCTAAGAGACTCTCTCGGTTTTAGATTGTAAATAGCTCTAATGGCCCTCTTCTGTAAAACAAAAATAGTTTCTGAATCAGCCGCATTTCCCCATAGCAAAATCCCATAAGACATTATGCTATGAAAATAACTAAAATAAACTAATCTAGCTGTCTCGACACTAGTGAGACCTCTAATCTTTTTTACAGCATAGGCTGCAGAACTTAGTCTGCTTGCTAATTTGGATATATGGGGGCCCCACTGGAGCTTTGCGTCAAGAGTGATGCCAAGAAAAACAGTGGATACAACAGGGCTCAATTCCTCCCCATTTAAAAACACATTGGTATTCAGATTTTGAACATTCGTTGTTGTAAATTTAACACAATTAGTTTTATTTCCGTTCAAATGCAGATTATTAACGTTAAACCAATGCACTAATTTTGATATAGCATTATTCACTTCGTCACATTTAAATGATTGACGTTTAAGTTTAAAAATCAAGGAAGTATCATCAGCAAATAATACTATATCATGACTATCCCCTACAAGGTGAGGTAAGTCATTAATATACACCAGAAACAGGAATGGGCCGAGAATCGAGCCCTGAGGTACACCCATTAGTACAGGTGACCCGGAAGAACTTTTACCATTGATAATAACCTTCTGTTTTCTATTACTTAAATATGAAATAATAAGTTTAAGCGCTGTGTTCTTGACACCATAGTACTGTAGCTTCCTGATTAATGTCTCATGGTGAACACAGTCGAAGGCCTTGGAAAGGTCACAAATATACCCAAAGCATCCTCTGATTTCTCCCATGCACAAAAAATATGTTTAATAAGCTCAACTCCAGCGTCAGTTGTCGAGCGACCCCTTGTAAAACCGAATTGATTTTTATGTAGCAATTTATTAATATTAAAGAAACTTAACATCTGATCTAAAATAATTTTTTCAAAAATTTTACTTAATGTTGGTAGTACAGAAATTGGTCTAAAATTGGCGGGGTCTAATGTACTACCAGATTTAAATATAGGTATGACTTTACTATGTTTCATTAAATCAGGAAACACACCAGATTCGACGCTTATATTAAATATAGTGGCTAGATAAGGTGCTAATGTATCTATTATAGATAAAATAACTTTAACGGAAATCCCCCATAAGTCTGCCGTTTTCTTAACATCAATAGTTTTAAAATATTTAACGATATCTTTTGGCAGTACCCTATGGAATTTAAAAGTATTTGAACAAGCCTTTACATTTTGTTTGAGCAATGATTCGGCGACAGTAGGAGAAGAATTTAATGATTTTGTTGTCAAAAAAGGAACATCAGTAAAATGTTTCTCAAAAGCCATAGCAACTTCTTGATCAGATCGCGTTAAATTATTGTTAATATTCAATTGAAAATCCGAGTTGCGCGGTTTGACCTTGCCCGTTTCACTATTTATTATTTTCCAGGTCATTTTAATTTTGTCGGATGCAGTTTTAATTTTGTTGCTTAAATGTAAAGCCTTAGCAGTGGAGCACACTTTTTTAAATATTTTAGAATATGTTTTTACATAATCTCTAAATATAACACTACTATTATATGATCTTTCATCATAAAGCTCGTATAACCTTCGCCTACTTTTATAAATTCCTACTGTCGCCCATTCATTAAATGATTTGCGACTGTTAAAAGAGAAAGTTTTAGAAGTAAATATTCTACTAAATTCACAACGTATAATTTCAAATAATGTAGCATACAAATAATTAGCACTATTTTTAAACGAAAGTGATGGAAGTCTTTTTATTATATTACTTCTAAACCTCTCCAAGCGATGTTCATTTATTGGAACAAACTCAACTTTCTTATTTTTCTGTTTTTTGTGTATGTAAGGTAGTGATACTAACTGTCCACAGTGATCTGAACTTAAATTTTGAATAAGTGATTTATGCAAGGGCTTAACATCTGTAAAAATGTTATCTATACAGGTCGCACTAGGCCCAGCAATACGTGTTGGTTCTAAGAATAAATTTACAAGATTATACGATTTAAACAATGAGCTAAACTTAATACTAATGGAAGAAGTTTCAAGGAGATTGATATTAAAGTCTCCACACATTACAACAGACTTGTTCTGTTTACTAAGTTTGAGTAAAACTTCTTCCACAATCCTTTCAAAATGGTCATAAGTAGCACATGGGGGTCTGTAAACACTTACAACAATGAGGTGCTCGAGCTCGACACAAGCCATTTCTACAGTTCGTTCAACAGAGAGGCTCACAATATCCTTACGTTCTTTATATAATAATGATTTATCTGCTAATATTAAGGAGCCACCACGTAAACTTTTTTCTCTATTGAAGGAACTGACCACCTGGTGATTTCTGAAATTAAATATGAAATTATAATCTTTTAGCCAATGTTCAGTAATACAAAGGATGTGTATATTGTTACTATTTAAAAACAATTCAACTTCCAATTCTTTGCCCAACATGCCTTGTATATTTTGATGCACCAGGTGTAAACAATTTTTATTACTTATTTGTGGGCTGTATTCAAAATTAATTAAACTCTTATTATTGCTAGAGATTGCCTCTATTGTCACATTCACTAATTTAAATTAGTTGGAACTGATTCCAAATTAAATGTCAAATGATTATGCTCAATAAAAGCAGTCTTGGTAGCCAAAAACTTGGCTGAGTTAAAAAGTAAATAATAAGATAGCACATTTGCTATCAGTCTTAAATTATATTTGGATAGGTAATACCTATCTTTTGTCCAAAACTTTTTTATTAAATTATTTATGTCAATTACATGAAATTTATGATTATTATCATTAGAATTATATGTCAAATTTAAATTATTATTACATATTAAATTATGCATTTGTATATTTAAATTATGTCTTAAATTATTTTCTTGTGGCAATCCCTGTATATAAGGCAGTGTGAACAAGACAATTTTGTGTACATTTAAGTTATTAAGTTGTTCAATATATCTTAATAACTGTTTGTTGTTGACACTGCCTCTTCTACCAACAAAAATTATTATTGTACTATTTGGGCAAAATTTAGTAACAATAATTTTATTTAGGATGTCACTAAAAGATGCTCCAGGCATGCAGCAATTTGTAACTTTTTGTCCCTTTAAAGAGTTATTTAAAGTTATGCCTAGATTTTTTCCCATGTCATCGCTATAAACAATTATATTATTTTTAGTAATATTTGAGTTATTTATTATTTTAATATCCTCTGCTATGGCACTGTCATAGAGTTTTTGTGGTGGTATAATATTATCAGCACACACTGACTTTGAAGAATCTGGCATTGAGCGCTGACACTCACATTCATATTTAACTAAGGAGTCAAACCGCTCCTCATTATATTTACAAGTCTTTACCAGATTATCCATAGCCAATATGTGTTCTTTTATTTCATTTTGGGCTGATTTATATTTATTGGACACAGTTTGAAGGGAGTTCATAAGTGACAATATTTCTGATTTAAGGCACTCTACTTCAGTCTCATAACATTTTTTTATGTTATCCACCTCAATCGAATACAACTTAAGTTCATATAACAATGCTTGCTTTTCTTTACATACATTAACATAATTTTTGGTATTAATCTTATTTCTTATTAATTTTTGTACTTTCCTTATGTATTTATTAACTTTTATATACTTCTTCAATTTGGTTTTACTGCAATTAATCCTTACTGTATTTCCTGAAGTGGAAGAGTCGTCACCAGTCAAGTCTATTGTTGCAGATTGCTGTAACATTCTTGAAGTATCACATTGCACAAGCTCAGAGAACAGGCTTTGAGTCTGGGAGGCTTTAAGGTCATCTATATATGTTTTAAATTGTGTTAATTGCTCATTAGCCTCATTCAACTGTAACTTCAATGCAGCAATTAACCTGAGAGCTTCCTCATATTCCTTGCTGCATTGATCAAACTCATTAACCGTTCCCTGTAGCTGATCTCTTTCTTTTATAACACTTGTGTATTCTGTATGTAGCTTAACCATATCACATTTCAATTGTGTATTTTTGGCAATTATGCTAACTATTTCCCTTTCATTATCATCCCTTTCCTTAAGCAACAGTTCACACTGCTCCCTGGACGCCTTAAGTTCTTGGAGCGCAAGCTGGAGTTGGTTCTCCATCTGGCGCGTCTTGGCGTTGCGAGTATTCATTTTACTATTTATTATAAATAATAAAAGAAAACAAAGATCGAAAACAGAAGGAGCAGAGTAAGCTAATGTAAAGTTGTTGTTTTTTTTTCTATTTACAAGTCTCAAATCAAATTATCGTTAAAACAATTCGAAGAGAAACCCGCAAAGAATGTAATAACCCGAGTAATAGAATAAATAGGAATATAAAAGGAATGATATGAAATAAGGGTTACAATAATTTTTAAAACAATGTTCGTTACCTGTCACTTTTTGTTCCAACACCAAATTGTTGTTATAATATTTATGTACCGACTTTCTTAAACGTTAAATACAAAGCGGCAGTAATTATTGGCTATAACATAAAATTGAGGTGGATATGGTGAATTTACAATATTTAAATTATTAAAATTTATCGGGACCAATTACTTTTACAACTTATAACCAGGGTTGCCACAGCCAACAACACAGACGGACCTATTAAGCTCAGTTTCCTTTCAACCCAAAAGGCTGCATCTCTGACGGATCTTTTATTTGGCTCAGTTTCCTTTCAATTCAGAAAACTGCATCCCTGATGAATCAATTTAGCTTAGTTTCTTTTCAAAAGTCTGCATCCCTGACGTATAATTATGCTCAGTTTCCTTTAATTAAAAAAATATCCCATTTCCATTTGGAATAAACAGGCTATTTTCATGCTTTCCTATACGCTGCGTTTCAAAACATTTAAATAGGCTGACGAATCAATTTTGCTCCGTTTTCTTTTAATGGCTGCATCTCTGACAAATCTATAAAACTCAGTTTTCTTTCAATTCAAAAAGCAATGGATAGTTCATTTCCCAGTGACCATGCGGGCGAAGCCGTGGGTAACAGCTAATATATAATAAAAAGCGTAGGTCCAAGGATGCTGCCTTGTGGCACTCCAAAATTATTTGTTTCCCGACCACTGACGAAGCCACCGACTCTAACGCATTGTTTTCTATGCGTCAGGTAGCTACGAAACGAATTTATAATTAAAGAAAACAAAATTAAACTGCCATTTACACGTTTCCCACATGATAGATGTAGAGTTTTAAAAATAGATTGAGTTGAACAATTGGTATTTTCAAAAGTTATCGTGTTTACGCCACTATGCGGACTTGATAAATCCACACCATAAGCCACTTAAACCCCTTTTTTATGTAAAAATAGTAATTAATCGATTTACAAAAAATAGTAATAAGTTCAACAATCATTAATCTTTCTGACAATGTGCTCTTTATATCATTTATATGTATAATATGATTGCTAGATATGATTTCAATCGACATTACACCTACCGATGTACTTTATGCAAATCCCAACACTAACTTTAAAAGCTTAAAAACCATTTCAATAATTAAGACAGTTGAAAGTTTCTATTCTTCATTTAGTAATTTAAATTAGTAATTTATTCGGTTAGACGACGTCATTCGAACTTTGTTGTGTAAACTATGAACGCCAAAGGCAAAGTTTGCTTTCACTTTGATCTACCAGAATTTATCGTGCCTCTTATTTTAATAAAATAACTATTTTTCGATGTTTTTTATTTTAATTAAATTCTATTTCTATCGTAAAACAAAATTGTTTTACGATAGAAATAGAATTTAAAATAAAAAAAAATTACTCTTTATATCCTAATCTTTAGTGTGCGGGACAAGTGAAAACAAATAATGATAGGATAATACATAAATAAGACACGCGTTTTATGTTATATTAAATTGAATAAAGATTATAGTTTAGAGTTACACATAAAATAGGATATAAGCATTTTTTGTTATGTTAAGGAAACATTCATTATAGTTTAGTGTTTATATTTGTATAGTACAATAAGTTTTAATGTAAACAATGACTCAGTAAGGTGGTCACTTTGTATAGCAGAACTAGCTTTAATGGAAACAATGTAACGTGACGCAGCATGGTGGTCACTTAACATCGTCACTTGCTCTGTCACGCCTCGCGCTGATTGGTCGACGCCATTTGCACGATACTTACACCGTATGTATTGACCCAGCCGAGGTAGTATAAAAGAGGGGTAATTTTCGTTGTTCGACAAAGTCGGCGGCCAGCTACCTCAAGAAAAACATCGAATATAGAAGAAAGAAAATATCTCAGCGGTTTTATTCTCCACCAACCCAGCACACAATTGTGCCTGTAGGGCACATTTAGTGACTAACCTTTTGCTGAAAAGAAATGGAGCAAAAAGTTAATCGAAATTTAATGGTATCACACTCACGGCACTAACTTCCATTTTAAACGTTCTATTCAAGTTTTATTCAAAGTATATTTTAAAGACCGATCGTATTTAAAGACCGTCCCCTTATTACTCATGATTTAATATCTAAATAAATTCTATAAAAATAGTTTTTAAGAAGTTACTTTTTTTATTCCTTACATAAGCATCATGTCACAATTGCCTAACGTTGATGTAATATTGAAAAAAGACATGAACTGTAGCGGTCTATATATTATAAGTAACTAATAAATAATTCGTTTGTCTGCCGCACTTCTATCATAGATGTTTTCTCGAATGAAAATTTGAATTTTGGTATTTTTACTATTGAATGTATTCTTTGACACACAAAAAATAAAAACTAATTAAAATATAAAAATAATTTTCTTAAATCCTTCAAGAGCTTTAGGCAATAGGAAATTACAAAGGAATAAGGGAACAGATATACATAAGTAACTACTTATATTACAAAGAAAGTTCTAGAGTGACTTAATGACTTATGACATAATATATTATGCATATTATTATTTTTCAACGTAGTAGAGCCATGCTGCAGCTATATTAAAGTACAGCTGTAGCACGAATGGGTCGGCTCGACCGGGGTAGGACCACGCTCTCACAGAATACCAGCGTAAAATTGCAGCTTAATGCTGCTGTGTTTCGTATGGTGAGTGAAGAGAACCGGAGACCCATTTTACTGGAAAAGAGGCATTCTATCTTAGTCCTCACGGCTGACAACGCATCTGCATTTTAGTTCGCAAACGAAGATAGATGTAGATGTCTATGGGCCACAGTAACCACTTACCATCAGGTGGACTGTGTGCTCGTTTGTCACCCTTATTCTATAAAAAAAATATTTGCCGCCGTGGTGGCAGTGTAAGAGAATCCATCACTTCCTTTTCACCCACGAGAGTCAAAAGCAGTGACTATGGAAAAATTCAGAAATATTTCATGGCTTCCGATAGATGGCGGTATCACTATTATCATCATAATGGCCTATCAAAGTTCACTACTGAAAATAGGCCTCTCTCATAAGAGGTATAATTGCCACAGTTTAATGAGGCGGGTTGGCAACGTTATTTTTATTTTGTAATTGTTTATTAGGAAGACGCTGCTGCCTGTTTCCTCGTTTATTTCCCTCTGTCACCTCTTACGACACCCACGGGATGATATGGGGTAGTGGATAGGTAGTGGAAGTGTATTCTAACACCGCCATTACCATGTACTGGTGGTGTACGAATACGCTTCCACTATTTTTATTTATTTGTAAAAATATGGCGATGTAACCAACTCGTTTTCGTCAGATGTAAAATACACAGACTGACAACGATAAAGCAAGATACCCGGTACTGGGATCGCAAACGTAGTGATTATTGCAGATCCTGCCAGCAATGGAAGAAGCCTATATTTATTAGTGGACTCGAAGCTCGAAAGTATTGATGAAAAGAGAAAAAGATCATGTTAATTTAAGTCCATTTGTGTATAATTCATATTTTTCTACGTCAATAAAAATAATTTCTTCTTCGTGTACCAATCTCGCTTGTACGTGGTAAGCCTTGTTTACTAACGATCGAGGCTGTCAAGAAAGACAGATAGAATAATAACGAAACGATCATTGGAGAATTCCGAACCTAATTCTCACATATTGGTAAAAAAAAGAGTATCAACGCAGCAAAACAAGATTAGAATAAATTTATCAGTACCTACGTACTTCAAACTAAAATAAAATTTATCTGCAAAGAAAACTTTTATATAATGGCATATTACCAATAACTAAAACCGGACTTTTGTCTCTTAAAAGCTATATCACGATTTAAGTATGTACTTCAACTTACTAACCAACCTAACAACTGGCCCTATACCTATATGGAGCTGTGGCCACTAGAAGCTAAACCGAAATAAAAAAAAGTTATTTCTTAGGTGTTATAATCGTTAATGGGTCTGTTAGTGATCGTGTAACTTTGAGCAACTTGACGGATTACTATTATATTTATTCAATTTATTTCTTTTGAAGAGATAATGTTTCAAAGCTAACAAAGTCTATATTTATGTATTATATATTAGTAGAGTGCAAAAACAAAATAATCAAATTTGGACGGAATAGGTAACGCTGTAATCAAATTATTAATAATTTTTATATTTATACTGTAAAAGATTCACAGAGTAAACGTGGGTTAATAACCTGAAAGGAAGAAAAAACCACATCTGTTAAGCTAGTTAGTAATATAGTATTGAAATCTCATTTTTAATAAATATTAACAGTAATTAGACGCAGAGAAAATTATTTTCGGGTAGTATTAATATTAACTCTAATGAAAAAAGAAGTAATTATTCGTTATCAAGCGATTTGTTTCAAAATACTTTCAGGAAAATGTCGGTTTCATTTTGTAGGCTTATGGAATATAAAGATTGTGATATTATATAAGAGCTATTTTGGCAGCCGCATAATTATTATTTTGAATAGCGAAAAAAGAGGATTTCCATAATATCTTGTAAGCTCCACGATAGTCGTATTGATGCTTGTTGCATTCTGTAGCATTGCGTCTCTAGGATGGTTGTTTGGCGGGTCGCTATTCTCAATGGCGCTCTCTGCGTCTTGGTTTGACTCACAACCTAAGTAGCTTTGCCCAAGTCGGGTCCCTTCATTGCGGGGCTGCAGACTGTCTGTCCTCCATGATGTTTTATATAACAACTTAATAATATATCTCTATAAAGTTCCCACCTTTGAGAGATTGAAGGCAACTTGTTGGTGGGTGAGACAAACATGATCGAAAAATGCATATACTCAACGTCAGTGACACAAACCCTTTCTGATGGCGAATTATTAATATTATCTTATAACTGCCTATTGGCTATATCTGCCATTGTATTGGTTGGTGGAGCATATGTGTCGACCTCATGCGGGTGGTAGCTGGAGGGAGAATCTGAGGAGGCTCTCAAGGCTGCGGCCGAAAGCCGCGCAACGTGGGACCCCATTCCCTTGAGGTGAGCGGTAGACTCATGACACGCTCTGCGGCCAATTGGCCGTGCTGACCATGCAATTGGTGGTGATGCCTTACACTTACATCACGTCTGCAGAAACGGCGGTCTGGCAGGTGGTGACGCTCACGGAGGGCTTTTTATGGTCAGTGTGCCTATTGTTGCCTAACCCGTGTGACGTACATTCACTGTGGCTGGATTTGATCGTATTCTGTATGGCGTTTACACGCATTGACATGCGCGACTTCGGTCGATGTTTGTGCTTACGCACTGTCAAGGGGCCAAGTCCTCTTTTACTGGTTCGCCAGTTATTTTGCTGTGGACTACGGTCCAGTTCCCAACTTTGCGTACCCTTCGGGGGGAGTGCATTAAAATGGTTGGCGCTCACCGTGCGCGGCGTGTGTGGGGCCGTGTACCTCCTCCACATTTTTTTTAAATGTGGGAGAGCGAAGCCCTTGTAACTGGTATTTGATATAAATATTGTGAGCCTTTTCCAAGCGGGAAGGGATTAATTAATAAGGAATTGACTGTTGTGAACCAGATACAAGTGGAATAGGGACAATTTATTGTTCTTAACCTTTTTGAGCTCTGTCTTCGTGAACGGGGTTCTTTAGCTTATAAGACTCTACCAACAGCTTTCGATTGCTCTCGTGAATATTCATTCTTCCAAGATACACCTAAAAGAACTAAGTTACTATACAAACACAACGTAAAAAAGGGTCCTAACTAAGACGATCACGCCATAAATTTATTAAACGGCCTATATTTAAACCTTTAGAAAGATCAAGTTATACTGGTCACGTAAATTAGATATATTTATATATCTTACAGATATAGATTCTAAAGAAATACAAGTATAAGTGGATATATAGTAGAAAAGAAAAAAGATGGGGGGGGGGGGTTCGTTACAAAATGTTGTTAGTTTCAAATGACTTCAGCGTGAGAAGATTATTCCGCAGCCACGCAGGTACTCGTCTCATACCCACTTTAGCCTTCCCAAAAACCTCTGGCCAGGTAGATACTTCATAAATTAAAACTGTATCGTCTGCGTAACAAATTATTATGTCTTCGACATTAGCGAATATGTCGTTCATATCCATACTAATATTATAAATGCGAAAGTGTGTTTGTTTGTTTGTTTGTCCTTCTTTCACGTCGCAACAGAGCGTCGGCATGGCATGATTTTTTTTTATGGGGATAGTTCGGTGGCTGTAGAGTGACATAGACTACAGCTATTTAAAGAAACAGTACACAATGACAATGGCTACCCTTTATACAGACGCAGAGCTCCCGAAGATGGTGGCAGGAAAGTTACAATCAAATCTCGCTCTGGAGCGTTCGAAACCTTAGATAACAGCTGGATTGTCCCGTATTCGCCCATTCTATGTAAAATGTTTAATGCCCACATTAATGTAAAAGCATGTAGCTCTGTCCGCGCAATCAAGTATATCTGTAAGTACATAAATAAAGGAAGCGACGAAGCAATATTAAATATCAGGAGTGAAGGTGAGGCAAATCCCGTTAATGAAGTACAGATCTTTCAAGCACAGCGTTATATCAGCAGTATCGAGGCGTGGCGTCTCCTTGGCTTCCCTTTACATGAAAGGCACCCAACAATTACTTACCTTGCTGTGCACTTAGAAAATGGAGAGCGTGTATATTTCACCGAAAGAAATTTCCAAGAAAGAATTAAGAACTACACTAACAGCCTTCTTTCAATTTTGTCAAACCGACCCCTTTGCAAAAACGTTGTTATATTCTGAAGTCCCCCGCTATTATACTTGGAACACATCTAGGAAGGAGTGGAAACGCCGTATTCAAGGCGCGCCTGTTGCAAATTGGCCCGGTGTAAAGTCATCAGATGCCCTTGGTCGTGTGTAGACCGCCCATGTAACTAATTTTGAATGTTTCTGTTTACGATACAGGATATAAAGACCTTTAAACTGTCAACGGTCAGGAATGCGCAACTTATAGTGAAGCATGTGAAGCTCTGCATCTTTTAGAAAACGATAATCACTGGGATGACACCATGGAGGAAGCTGTGCAGTGCCAGTCACCAGCCAAAATTAGGGATCTTTATGCAACTCTCATATCATCTTGCAGGCTATCTAATGCACATGAATTGTGGGACAAATACAAAGAGTACATGGTGGAAGACATTTTGCGAAGGTTACAACAGACATACGCAAACATGACATACAATGAACACATTTATAATGAAGCACTTGGAATAATTGAAGATAAAGTAATGGCAATGGTAGGCAAAAAATTAAGCGACTTTGGAATGATAAGCCCTCAGCGAATAACCGAAAATGAACTAAGTGATGAAATTATACGTAAAACAAACTACGATATACCAGCTTTGCAGCAGCAAGTAGCCGAATTTGTATCCCGCTTGCTTCCCGAACAAAAGCGAGTTTTTGACAAAGTATTAGGACAAATTGAATCTGGAAATGGTGCACTTTTCTTTTAAAATGCCCCTGGAGGAACTGGGAATACATTTTTGTTAAATTTATTATTAGCGCAAGTACGGAAAGATAAAAACATTGCTGTGGCCGTAGCTTCCTCCGGTATAGCCCTGCTAAGCGGGGGCTGCACTGAACATTCTGTTTTAAAACTCCCTCTAAATCTAGCCCAGGAAAAATCGCCGATCTGCAACTTTAGCAAAAATAGTGCACGAAGTATAATGCTACGACAATGCAAACTTTTATTGTGGGACGAAAGTGCAATGTCGCATAAAAAAGCTGTAGAAGCACTAAATCGAACGCTCCAGGATTTGCGCAGCAATACCGATGTAATGGGAGGAATGGTGGTTTTACTGGCTGGTGACTTTCGCCAAACTTTACCTGTTATTGAAAAGGGCACACCTGCAGATGAAATTAAAGCATGCCTCAAGTCGTCTATTTTATGGAACAAGGTGACAAAATTCAGTTTAACTACGATTATGAGAGTGCATTTGTATAATGATATCAATGCTGGAAACTATGCTGACACACTATTAAAAAGTGGCGATGGGCGGTTGGAAACGGATGCTGAGGGCTGAGTTAAATTGACGAGAGATTTTTGTAATTTAGTACAGAGTCATTCCGAATTAATTGCGAGCATTAATTCAGATTTAACGAACAACATGCATGAAGACAAATGGTTATGTGAAAGGGCGATTCTTGCACAAAAAAAATGAGAGCATTAACAAAATAAATTCAGATATATTAAGCGAAGTAGCAGGAGAAATCACAGAGTATTTGTCAGTAGACACAGTTATGGACACAGAACAGAGCACATCATATCAGTTGTCAGATGTGCCCTCACATAAGCTTCAATTAAAATTTGGCGTCCCAGTCATGGTAATGCGAAATTTAGATGCTCCTCGGTTATGTAGCGGGACTAGGATGCGTGTGGCACATCTTGGACGGAACATAATCGGTGCTACAATTTGAAAAGGCGTAGAAAAATGTGAAAATGTTATTATACCACGGATCCCTATAATTCCCACAGATCTTCCTTTTCAATTCAAAAGGTATGCAATTCCCTATTAAGCTCAGTTTTTCAATGACAATTAATAAAGCGCAAGGGCAAACGTTACAGGTAGCGGGGGTTAACTTAGAAAAACCGTGCTTCTCTCATGGTCAGCTCTATGTAGCATGTTCGCGTGTGTCAAATGCCTAGAATCTCTACATTCTTTCCCCAAATGGAAAAACATATAACACTGTGTACAGTAGCGTCTTAAAATAGTGTTCAGTTAGTTTTTTTTCCAAAATTCCCACAATCAATTAATCAGAATTCCCACAGATCTTCCCTTTCAATTCAAAATTTCCTATTTAGCTCAGTTTCTTTTCAATTCCAAATGCTGCACCTCTGACGAATAGAATAGAATAGAATAGAATATTTTTTATTCAATATACATTACATGTGTAATTCTTATTGAAAGTCATTTTTTACTTTACCACTGGTTCGAAAAAAACCTTCTGTCCTGGGAAGAACCAGCAAGAAACCCAGCGGGACTTTTTTTTTAAAATAAATTTTACAATATAAATGATTACGAACTATTTACAAAATTTATTTTAGAAACTGCTTGGAAGCGATCACCTCATTCCCAGGGGTTATTATCAACCATGTATTCATTTATACTATAATAACCCTTTTTATACAGTTTCAGCTTAATAAAACATTTAAACTTGGTAATAGAGAGAACCTGTACACTTTCCGGGACCTTGTTGTAATAGCGTATACATTGCCCCAAGAATGAATTACTGACTCTGTGGAGTCGAGAAACTGGTATCACTAGCTTGTGTTTGTTCCTAGTGTTTACAGAATGTATATCACTTCTTTTACTAAAACTATCTTTGTTTTTGTGAACATACATTAAATTTTCGTAAATATACTGAGAGGCCAAAGTTAATATATTAATTTCTTTAAATTTATCTCTAAGAGACTCTCTCGGTTTTAGATTGTAAATAGCTCTAATGGCCCTCTTCTGTAAAACAAAAATAGTTTCTGAATCAGCCGCATTTCCCCATAGCAAAATCCCATAAGACATTATGCTATGAAAATAACTAAAATAAACTAATCTAGCTGTCTCGACACTAGTGAGACCTCTAATCTTTTTTACAGCATAGGCTGCAGAACTTAGTCTGCTTGCTAATTTGGATATATGGGGGCCCCACTGGAGCTTTGCGTCAAGAGTGATGCCAAGAAAAACAGTGGATACAACAGGGCTCAATTCCTCCCCATTTAAAAACACATTGGTATTCAGATTTTGAACATTCGTTGTTGTAAATTTAACACAATTAGTTTTATTTCCGTTCAAATGCAGATTATTAACGTTAAACCAATGCACTAATTTTGATATAGCATTATTCACTTCGTCACATTTAAATGATTGACGTTTAAGTTTAAAAATCAAGGAAGTATCATCAGCAAATAATACTATATCATGACTATCCCCTACAAGGTGAGGTAAGTCATTAATATACACCAGAAACAGGAATGGGCCGAGAATCGAGCCCTGAGGTACACCCATTAGTACAGGTGACCCGGAAGAACTTTTACCATTGATAATAACCTTCTGTTTTCTATTACTTAAATATGAAATAATAAGTTTAAGCGCTGTGTTCTTGACACCATAGTACTGTAGCTTCCTGATTAATGTCTCATGGTGAACACAGTCGAAGGCCTTGGAAAGGTCACAAATATACCCAAAGCATCCTCTGATTTCTCCCATGCACAAAAAATATGTTTAATAAGCTCAACTCCAGCGTCAGTTGTCGAGCGACCCCTTGTAAAACCGAATTGATTTTTATGTAGCAATTTATTAATATTAAAGAAACTTAACATCTGATCTAAAATAATTTTTTCAAAAATTTTACTTAATGTTGGTAGTACAGAAATTGGTCTAAAATTGGCGGGGTCTAATGTACTACCAGATTTAAATATAGGTATGACTTTACTATGTTTCATTAAATCAGGAAACACACCAGATTCGACGCTTATATTAAATATAGTGGCTAGATAAGGTGCTAATGTATCTATTATAGATAAAATAACTTTAACGGAAATCCCCCATAAGTCTGCCGTTTTCTTAACATCAATAGTTTTAAAATATTTAACGATATCTTTTGGCAGTACCCTATGGAATTTAAAAGTATTTGAACAAGCCTTTACATTTTGTTTGAGCAATGATTCGGCGACAGTAGGAGAAGAATTTAATGATTTTGTTGTCAAAAAAGGAACATCAGTAAAATGTTTCTCAAAAGCCATAGCAACTTCTTGATCAGATCGCGTTAAATTATTGTTAATATTCAATTGAAAATCCGAGTTGCGCGGTTTGACCTTGCCCGTTTCACTATTTATTATTTTCCAGGTCATTTTAATTTTGTCGGATGCAGTTTTAATTTTGTTGCTTAAATGTAAAGCCTTAGCAGTGGAGCACACTTTTTTAAATATTTTAGAATATGTTTTTACATAATCTCTAAATATAACACTACTATTATATGATCTTTCATCATAAAGCTCGTATAACCTTCGCCTACTTTTATAAATTCCTACTGTCGCCCATTCATTAAATGATTTGCGACTGTTAAAAGAGAAAGTTTTAGAAGTAAATATTCTACTAAATTCACAACGTATAATTTCAAATAATGTAGCATACAAATAATTAGCACTATTTTTAAACGAAAGTGATGGAAGTCTTTTTATTATATTACTTCTAAACCTCTCCAAGCGATTTTCATTTATTGGAACAAACTCAACTTTCTTATTTTTCTGTTTTTTGTGTATGTAAGGTAGTGATACTAACTGTCCACAGTGATCTGAACTTAAATTTTGAATAAGTGATTTATGCAAGGGCTTAACATCTGTAAAAATGTTATCTATACAGGTCGCACTAGGCCCAGCAATACGTGTTGGTTCTAAGAATAAATTTACAAGATTATACGATTTAAACAATGAGCTAAACTTAATACTAATGGAAGAAGTTTCAAGGAGATTGATATTAAAGTCTCCACACATTACAACAGACTTGTTCTGTTTACTAAGTTTGAGTAAAACTTCTTCCACAATCCTTTCAAAATGGTCATAAGTAGCACATGGGGGTCTGTAAACACTTACAACAATGAGGTGCTCGAGCTCGACACAAGCCATTTCTACAGTTCGTTCAACAGAGAGGCTCACAATATCCTTACGTTCTTTATATAATAATGATTTATCTGCTAATATTAAGGAGCCACCACGTAAACTTTTTTCTCTATTGAAGGAACTGACCACCTGGTGATTTCTGAAATTAAATATGAAATTATAATCTTTTAGCCAATGTTCAGTAATACAAAGGATGTGTATATTGTTACTATTTAAAAACAATTCAACTTCCAATTCTTTGCCCAACATGCCTTGTATATTTTGATGCACCAGGTGTAAACAATTTTTATTACTTATTTGTGGGCTGTATTCAAAATTAATTAAACTCTTATTATTGCTAGAGATTGCCTCTATTGTCACATTCACTAATTTAAATTAGTTGGAACTGATTCCAAATTAAATGTCAAATGATTATGCTCAATAAAAGCAGTCTTGGTAGCCAAAAACTTGGCTGAGTTAAAAAGTAAATAATAAGATAGCACATTTGCTATCAGTCTTAAATTATATTTGGATAGGTAATACCTATCTTTTGTCCAAAACTTTTTTATTAAATTATTTATGTCAATTACATGAAATTTATGATTATTATCATTAGAATTATATGTCAAATTTAAATTATTATTACATATTAAATTATGCATTTGTATATTTAAATTATGTCTTAAATTATTTTCTTGTGGCAATCCCTGTATATAAGGCAGTGTGAACAAGACAATTTTGTGTACATTTAAGTTATTAAGTTGTTCAATATATCTTAATAACTGTTTGTTGTTGACACTGCCTCTTCTACCAACAAAAATTATTATTGTACTATTTGGGCAAAATTTAGTAACAATAATTTTATTTAGGATGTCACTAAAAGATGCTCCAGGCATGCAGCAATTTGTAACTTTTTGTCCCTTTAAAGAGTTATTTAAAGTTATGCCTAGATTTTTTCCCATGTCATCGCTATAAACAATTATATTATTTTTAGTAATATTTGAGTTATTTATTATTTTAATATCCTCTGCTATGGCACTGTCATAGAGTTTTTGTGGTGGTATAATATTATCAGCACACACTGACTTTGAAGAATCTGGCATTGAGCGCTGACACTCACATTCATATTTAACTAAGGAGTCAAACCGCTCCTCATTATATTTACAAGTCTTTACCAGATTATCCATAGCCAATATGTGTTCTTTTATTTCATTTTGGGCTGATTTATATTTATTGGACACAGTTTGAAGGGAGTTCATAAGTGACAATATTTCTGATTTAAGGCACTCTACTTCAGTCTCATAACATTTTTTTATGTTATCCACCTCAATCGAATACAACTTAAGTTCATATAACAATGCTTGCTTTTCTTTACATACATTAACATAATTTTTGGTATTAATCTTATTTCTTATTAATTTTTGTACTTTCCTTATGTATTTATTAACTTTTATATACTTCTTCAATTTGGTTTTACTGCAATTAATCCTTACTGTATTTCCTGAAGTGGAAGAGTCGTCACCAGTCAAGTCTATTGTTGCAGATTGCTGTAACATTCTTGAAGTATCACATTGCACAAGCTCAGAGAACAGGCTTTGAGTCTGGGAGGCTTTAAGGTCATCTATATATGTTTTAAATTGTGTTAATTGCTCATTAGCCTCATTCAACTGTAACTTCAATGCAGCAATTAACCTGAGAGCTTCCTCATATTCCTTGCTGCATTGATCAAACTCATTAACCGTTCCCTGTAGCTGATCTCTTTCTTTTATAACACTTGTGTATTCTGTATGTAGCTTAACCATATCACATTTCAATTGTGTATTTTTGGCAATTATGCTAACTATTTCCCTTTCATTATCATCCCTTTCCTTAAGCAACAGTTCACACTGCTCCCTGGACGCCTTAAGTTCTTGGAGCGCAAGCTGGAGTTGGTTCTCCATCTGGCGCGTCTTGGCGTTGCGAGTATTCATTTTACTATTTATTATAAATAATAAAAGAAAACAAAGATCGAAAACAGAAGGAGCAGAGTAAGCTAATGTAAAGTTGTTGTTTTTTTTTCTATTTACAAGTCTCAAATCAAATTATCGTTAAAACAATTCGAAGAGAAACCCGCAAAGAATGTAATAACCCGAGTAATAGAATAAATAGGAATATAAAAGGAATGATATGAAATAAGGGTTACAATAATTTTTAAAACAATGTTCGTTACCTGTCACTTTTTGTTCCAACACCAAATTGTTGTTATAATATTTATGTACCGACTTTCTTAAACGTTAAATACAAAGCGGCAGTAATTATTGGCTATAACATAAAATTGAGGTGGATATGGTGAATTTACAATATTTAAATTATTAAAATTTATCGGGACCAATTACTTTTACAACTTATAACCAGGGTTGCCACAGCCAACAACACAGACGGACCTATTAAGCTCAGTTTCCTTTCAACCCAAAAGGCTGCATCTCTGACGGATCTTTTATTTGGCTCAGTTTCCTTTCAATTCAGAAAACTGCATCCCTGATGAATCAATTTAGCTTAGTTTCTTTTCAAAAGTCTGCATCCCTGACGTATAATTATGCTCAGTTTCCTTTAATTAAAAAAATATCCCATTTCCATTTGGAATAAACAGGCTATTTTCATGCTTTCCTATACGCTGCGTTTCAAAACATTTAAATAGGCTGACGAATCAATTTTGCTCCGTTTTCTTTTAATGGCTGCATCTCTGACAAATCTATAAAACTCAGTTTTCTTTCAATTCAAAAAGCAATGGATAGTTCATTTCCCAGTGACCATGCGGGCGAAGCCGTGGGTAACAGCTAATATATAATAAAAAGCGTAGGTCCAAGGATGCTGCCTTGTGGCACTCCAAAATTATTTGTTTCCCGACCACTGACGAAGCCACCGACTCTAACGCATTGTTTTCTATGCGTCAGGTAGCTACGAAACGAATTTATAATTAAAGAAAACAAAATTAAACTGCCATTTACACGTTTCCCACATGATAGATGTAGAGTTTTAAAAATAGATTGAGTTGAACAATTGGTATTTTCAAAAGTTATCGTGTTTACGCCACTATGCGGACTTGATAAATCCACACCATAAGCCACTTAAACCCCTTTTTTATGTAAAAATAGTAATTAATCGATTTACAAAAAATAGTAATAAGTTCAACAATCATTAATCTTTCTGACAATGTGCTCTTTATATCATTTATATGTATAATATGATTGCTAGATATGATTTCAATCGACATTACACCTACCGATGTACTTTATGCAAATCCCAACACTAACTTTAAAAGCTTAAAAACCATTTCAATAATTAAGACAGTTGAAAGTTTCTATTCTTCATTTAGTAATTTAAATTAGTAATTTATTCGGTTAGACGACGTCATTCGAACTTTGTTGTGTAAACTATGAACGCCAAAGGCAAAGTTTGCTTTCACTTTGATCTACCAGAATTTATCGTGCCTCTTATTTTAATAAAATAACTATTTTTCGATGTTTTTTATTTTAATTAAATTCTATTTCTATCGTAAAACAAAATTGTTTTACGATAGAAATAGAATTTAAAATAAAAAAAAATTACTCTTTATATCCTAATCTTTAGTGTGCGGGACAAGTGAAAACAAATAATGATAGGATAATACATAAATAAGACACGCGTTTTATGTTATATTAAATTGAATAAAGATTATAGTTTAGAGTTACACATAAAATAGGATATAAGCATTTTTTGTTATGTTAAGGAAACATTCATTATAGTTTAGTGTTTATATTTGTATAGTACAATAAGTTTTAATGTAAACAATGACTCAGTAAGGTGGTCACTTTGTATAGCAGAACTAGCTTTAATGGAAACAATGTAACGTGACGCAGCATGGTGGTCACTTAACATCGTCACTTGCTCTGTCACGCCTCGCGCTGATTGGTCGACGCCATTTGCACGATACTTACACCGTATGTATTGACCCAGCCGAGGTAGTATAAAAGAGGGGTAATTTTCGTTGTTCGACAAAGTCGGCGGCCAGCTACCTCAAGAAAAACATCGAATATAGAAGAAAGAAAATATCTCAGCGGTTTTATTCTCCACCAACCCAGCACACAATTGTGCCTGTAGGGCACATTTAGTGACTAACCTTTTGCTGAAAAGAAATGGAGCAAAAAGTTAATCGAAATTTAATGGTATCACACTCACGGCACTAACTTCCATTTTAAACGTTCTATTCAAGTTTTATTCAAAGTATATTTTAAAGACCGATCGTATTTAAAGACCGTCCCCTTATTACTCATGATTTAATATCTAAATAAATTCTATAAAAATAGTTTTTAAGAAGTTACTTTTTTTATTCCTTACATAAGCATCATGTCACAATTGCCTAACGTTGATGTAATATTGAAAAAAGACATGAACTGTAGCGGTCTATATATTATAAGTAACTAATAAATAATTCGTTTGTCTGCCGCACTTCTATCATAGATGTTTTCTCGAATGAAAATTTGAATTTTGGTATTTTTACTATTGAATGTATTCTTTGACACACAAAAAATAAAAACTAATTAAAATATAAAAATAATTTTCTTAAATCCTTCAAGAGCTTTAGGCAATAGGAAATTACAAAGGAATAAGGGAACAGATATACATAAGTAACTACTTATATTACAAAGAAAGTTCTAGAGTGACTTAATGACTTATGACATAATATATTATGCATATTATTATTTTTCAACGTAGTAGAGCCATGCTGCAGCTATATTAAAGTACAGCTGTAGCACGAATGGGTCGGCTCGACCGGGGTAGGACCACGCTCTCACAGAATACCAGCGTAAAATTGCAGCTTAATGCTGCTGTGTTTCGTATGGTGAGTGAAGAGAACCGGAGACCCATTTTACTGGAAAAGAGGCATTCTATCTTAGTCCTCACGGCTGACAACGCATCTGCATTTTAGTTCGCAAACGAAGATAGATGTAGATGTCTATGGGCCACAGTAACCACTTACCATCAGGTGGACTGTGTGCTCGTTTGTCACCCTTATTCTATAAAAAAAATATTTGCCGCCGTGGTGGCAGTGTAAGAGAATCCATCACTTCCTTTTCACCCACGAGAGTCAAAAGCAGTGACTATGGAAAAATTCAGAAATATTTCATGGCTTCCGATAGATGGCGGTATCACTATTATCATCATAATGGCCTATCAAAGTTCACCACTGAAAATAGGCCTCTCTCATAAGAGGTATAATTGCCACAGTTTAATGAGGCGGGTTGGCAACGTTATTTTTATTTTGTAATTGTTTATTAGGAAGACGCTGCTGCCTGTTTCCTCGTTTATTTCCCTCTGTCACCTCTTACGACACCCACGGGATGATATGGGGTAGTGGATAGGTAGTGGAAGTGTATTCTAACACCGCCATTACCATGTACTGGTGGTGTACGAATACGCTTCCACTATTTTTATTTATTTGTAAAAATATGGCGATGTAACCAACTCGTTTTCGTCAGATGTAAAATACACAGACTGACAACGATAAAGCAAGATACCCGGTACTGGGATCGCAAACGTAGTGATTATTGCAGATCCTGCCAGCAATGGAAGAAGCCTATATTTATTAGTGGACTCGAAGCTCGAAAGTATTGATGAAAAGAGAAAAAGATCATGTTAATTTAAGTCCATTTGTGTATAATTCATATTTTTCTACGTCAATAAAAATAATTTCTTCTTCGTGTACCAATCTCGCTTGTACGTGGTAAGCCTTGTTTACTAACGATCGAGGCTGTCAAGAAAGACAGATAGAATAATAACGAAACGATCATTGGAGAATTCCGAACCTAATTCTCACATATTGGTAAAAAAAAGAGTATCAACGCAGCAAAACAAGATTAGAATAAATTTATCAGTACCTACGTACTTCAAACTAAAATAAAATTTATCTGCAAAGAAAACTTTTATATAATGGCATATTACCAATAACTAAAACCGGACTTTTGTCTCTTAAAAGCTATATCACGATTTAAGTATGTACTTCAACTTACTAACCAACCTAACAACTGGCCCTATACCTATATGGAGCTGTGGCCACTAGAAGCTAAACCGAAATAAAAAAAAGTTATTTCTTAGGTGTTATAATCGTTAATGGGTCTGTTAGTGATCGTGTAACTTTGAGCAACTTGACGGATTACTATTATATTTATTCAATTTATTTCTTTTGAAGAGATAATGTTTCAAAGCTAACAAAGTCTATATTTATGTATTATATATTAGTAGAGTGCAAAAACAAAATAATCAAATTTGGACGGAATAGGTAACGCTGTAATCAAATTATTAATAATTTTTATATTTATACTGTAAAAGATTCACAGAGTAAACGTGGGTTAATAACCTGAAAGGAAGAAAAAACCACATCTGTTAAGCTAGTTAGTAATATAGTATTGAAATCTCATTTTTAATAAATATTAACAGTAATTAGACGCAGAGAAAATTATTTTCGGGTAGTATTAATATTAACTCTAATGAAAAAAGAAGTAATTATTCGTTATCAAGCGATTTGTTTCAAAATACTTTCAGGAAAATGTCGGTTTCATTTTGTAGGCTTATGGAATATAAAGATTGTGATATTATATAAGAGCTATTTTGGCAGCCGCATAATTATTATTTTGAATAGCGAAAAAAGAGGATTTCCATAATATCTTGTAAGCTCCACGATAGTCGTATTGATGCTTGTTGCATTCTGTAGCATTGCGTCTCTAGGATGGTTGTTTGGCGGGTCGCTATTCTCAATGGCGCTCTCTGCGTCTTGGTTTGACTCACAACCTAAGTAGCTTTGCCCAAGTCGGGTCCCTTCATTGCGGGGCTGCAGACTGTCTGTCCTCCATGATGTTTTATATAACAACTTAATAATATATCTCTATAAAGTTCCCACCTTTGAGAGATTGAAGGCAACTTGTTGGTGGGTGAGACAAACATGATCGAAAAATGCATATACTCAACGTCAGTGACACAAACCCTTTCTGATGGCGAATTATTAATATTATCTTATAACTGCCTATTGGCTATATCTGCCATTGTATTGGTTGGTGGAGCATATGTGTCGACCTCATGCGGGTGGTAGCTGGAGGGAGAATCTGAGGAGGCTCTCAAGGCTGCGGCCGAAAGCCGCGCAACGTGGGACCCCATTCCCTTGAGGTGAGCGGTAGACTCATGACACGCTCTGCGGCCAATTGGCCGTGCTGACCATGCAATTGGTGGTGATGCCTTACACTTACATCACGTCTGCAGAAACGGCGGTCTGGCAGGTGGTGACGCTCACGGAGGGCTTTTTATGGTCAGTGTGCCTATTGTTGCCTAACCCGTGTGACGTACATTCACTGTGGCTGGATTTGATCGTATTCTGTATGGCGTTTACACGCATTGACATGCGCGACTTCGGTCGATGTTTGTGCTTACGCACTGTCAAGGGGCCAAGTCCTCTTTTACTGGTTCGCCAGTTATTTTGCTGTGGACTACGGTCCAGTTCCCAACTTTGCGTACCCTTCGGGGGGAGTGCATTAAAATGGTTGGCGCTCACCGTGCGCGGCGTGTGTGGGGCCGTGTACCTCCTCCACATTTTTTTTAAATGTGGGAGAGCGAAGCCCTTGTAACTGGTATTTGATATAAATATTGTGAGCCTTTTCCAAGCGGGAAGGGATTAATTAATAAGGAATTGACTGTTGTGAACCAGATACAAGTGGAATAGGGACAATTTATTGTTCTTAACCTTTTTGAGCTCTGTCTTCGTGAACGGGGTTCTTTAGCTTATAAGACTCTACCAACAGCTTTCGATTGCTCTCGTGAATATTCATTCTTCCAAGATACACCTAAAAGAACTAAGTTACTATACAAACACAACGTAAAAAAGGGTCCTAACTAAGACGATCACGCCATAAATTTATTAAACGGCCTATATTTAAACCTTTAGAAAGATCAAGTTATACTGGTCACGTAAATTAGATATATTTATATATCTTACAGATATAGATTCTAAAGAAATACAAGTATAAGTGGATATATAGTAGAAAAGAAAAAAGATGGGGGGGGGGGTTCGTTACAAAATGTTGTTAGTTTCAAATGACTTCAGCGTGAGAAGATTATTCCGCAGCCACGCAGATACTCGTCTCATACCCACTTTAGCCTTCCCAAAAACCTCTGGCCAGGTAGATACTTCATAAATTAAAACTGTATCGTCTGCGTAACAAATTATTATGTCTTCGACATTAGCGAATATGTCGTTCATATCCATACTAATATTATAAATGCGAAAGTGTGTTTGTTTGTTTGTTTGTCCTTCTTTCACGTTGCAACAGAGCGTCGGCATGGCATGATTTTTTTTTATGGGGATAGTTCGGTGGCTGTAGAGTGACATAGACTACAGCTATTTAAAGAAACAGTACACAATGACAATGGCTACCCTTTATACAGACGCAGAGCTCCCGAAGATGGTGGCAGGAAAGTTACAATCAAATCTCGCTCTGGAGCGTTCGAAACCTTAGATAACAGCTGGATTGTCCCGTATTCGCCCATTCTATGTAAAATGTTTAATGCCCACATTAATGTAAAAGCATGTAGCTCTGTCCGCGCAATCAAGTATATCTGTAAGTACATAAATAAAGGAAGCGACGAAGCAATATTAAATATCAGGAGTGAAGGTGAGGCAAATCCCGTTAATGAAGTACAGATCTTTCAAGCACAGCGTTATATCAGCAGTATCGAGGCGTGGCGTCTCCTTGGCTTCCCTTTACATGAAAGGCACCCAACAATTACTTACCTTGCTGTGCACTTAGAAAATGGAGAGCGTGTATATTTCACCGAAAGAAATTTCCAAGAAAGAATTAAGAACTACACTAACAGCCTTCTTTCAATTTTGTCAAACCGACCCCTTTGCAAAAACGTTGTTATATTCTGAAGTCCCCCGCTATTATACTTGGAACACATCTAGGAAGGAGTGGAAACGCCGTATTCAAGGCGCGCCTGTTGCAAATTGGCCCGGTGTAAAGTCATCAGATGCCCTTGGTCGTGTGTAGACCGCCCATGTAACTAATTTTGAATGTTTCTGTTTACGATACAGGATATAAAGACCTTTAAACTGTCAACGGTCAGGAATGCGCAACTTATAGTGAAGCATGTGAAGCTCTGCATCTTTTAGAAAACGATAATCACTGGGATGACACCATGGAGGAAGCTGTGCAGTGCCAGTCACCAGCCAAAATTAGGGATCTTTATGCAACTCTCATATCATCTTGCAGGCTATCTAATGCACATGAATTGTGGGACAAATACAAAGAGTACATGGTGGAAGACATTTTGCGAAGGTTACAACAGACATACGCAAACATGACATACAATGAACACATTTATAATGAAGCACTTGGAATAATTGAAGATAAAGTAATGGCAATGGTAGGCAAAAAATTAAGCGACTTTGGAATGATAAGCCCTCAGCGAATAACCGAAAATGAACTAAGTGATGAAATTATACGTAAAACAAACTACGATATACCAGCTTTGCAGCAGCAAGTAGCCGAATTTGTATCCCGCTTGCATCCCGAACAAAAGCGAGTTTTTGACAAAGTATTAGGACAAATTGAATCTGGAAATGGTGCACTTTTCTTTTAAAATGCCCCTGGAGGAACTGGGAATACATTTTTGTTAAATTTATTATTAGCGCAAGTACGGAAAGATAAAAACATTGCTGTGGCCGTAGCTTCCTCCGGTATAGCCCTGCTAAGCGGGGGCTGCACTGAACATTCTGTTTTAAAACTCCCTCTAAATCTAGCCCAGGAAGAATCGCCGATCTGCAACTTTAGCAAAAATAGTGCACGAAGTATAATGCTACGACAATGCAAACTTTTATTGTGGGACGAAAGTGCAATGTCGCATAAAAAAGCTGTAGAAGCACTAAATCGAACGCTCCAGGATTTGCGCAGCAATACCGATGTAATGGGAGGAATGGTGGTTTTACTGGCTGGTGACTTTCGCCAAACTTTACCTGTTATTGAAAAGGGCACACCTGCAGATGAAATTAAAGCATGCCTCAAGTCGTCTATTTTATGGAACAAGGTGACAAAATTCAGTTTAACTACGATTATGAGAGTGCATTTGTATAATGATATCAATGCTGGAAACTATGCTGACACACTATTAAAAAGTGGCGATGGGCGGTTGGAAACGGATGCTGAGGGCTGAGTTAAATTGACGAGAGATTTTTGTAATTTAGTACAGAGTCATTCCGAATTAATTGCGAGCATTTATTCAGATTTAACGAACAACATGCATGAAGACAAATGGTTATGTGAAAGGGCGATTCTTGCACAAAAAAAATGAGAGCATTAACAAAATAAATTCAGATATATTAAGCGAAGTAGCAGGAGAAATCACAGAGTATTTGTCAGTAGACACAGTTATGGACACAGAACAGAGCACATCATATCAGTTGTCAGATGTGCCCTCACATAAGCTTCAATTAAAATTTGGCGTCCCAGTCATGGCAATGCGAAATTTAGATGCTCCTCGGTTATGTAGCGGGACTAGGATGCGTGTGGCACATCTTGGACGGAACATAATCGGTGCTACAATTTGAAAAGGCGTAGAAAAATGTGAAAATGTTATTATACCACGGATCCCTATAATTCCCACAGATCTTCCTTTTCAATTCAAAAGGTATGCAATTCCCTATTAAGCTCAGTTTTTCAATGACAATTAATAAAGCGCAAGGGCAAACGTTACAGGTAGCGGGGGTTAACTTAGAAAAACCGTGCTTCTCTCATGGTCAGCTCTATGTAGCATGTTCGCGTGTGTCAAATGCCTAGAATCTCTACATTCTTTCCCCAAATGGAAAAACATATAACACTGTGTACAGTAGCGTCTTAAAATAGTGTTCAGTTAGTTTTTTTTCCAAAATTCCCACAATCAATTAATCAGAATTCCCACAGATCTTCCCTTTCAATTCAAAATTTCCTATTTAGCTCAGTTTCTTTTCAATTCCAAATGCTGCACCTCTGACGAATAGAATAGAATAGAATAGAATATTTTTTATTCAATATACATTACATGTGTAATTCTTATTGAAAGTCATTTTTTACTTTACCACTGGTTCGAAAAAAACCTTCTGTCCTGGGAAGAACCAGCAAGAAACCCAGCGGGACTTTTTTTTTAAAATAAATTTTACAATATAAATGATTACGAACTATTTACAAAATTTATTTTAGAAACTGCTTGGAAGCGATCACCTCATTCCCAGGGGTTATTATCAACCATGTATTCATTTATACTATAATAACCCTTTTTATACAGTTTCAGCTTAATAAAACATTTAAACTTGGTAATAGAGAGAACCTGTACACTTTCCGGGACCTTGTTGTAATAGCGTATACATTGCCCCAAGAATGAATTACTGACTCTGTGGAGTCGAGAAACTGGTATCACTAGCTTGTGTTTGTTCCTAGTGTTTACAGAATGTATATCACTTCTTTTACTAAAACTATCTTTGTTTTTGTGAACATACATTAAATTTTCGTAAATATACTGAGAGGCCAAAGTTAATATATTAATTTCTTTAAATTTATCTCTAAGAGACTCTCTCGGTTTTAGATTGTAAATAGCTCTAATGGCCCTCTTCTGTAAAACAAAAATAGTTTCTGAATCAGCCGCATTTCCCCATAGCAAAATCCCATAAGACATTATGCTATGAAAATAACTAAAATAAACTAATCTAGCTGTCTCGACACTAGTGAGACCTCTAATCTTTTTTACAGCATAGGCTGCAGAACTTAGTCTGCTTGCTAATTTGGATATATGGGGGCCCCACTGGAGCTTTGCGTCAAGAGTGATGCCAAGAAAAACAGTGGATACAACAGGGCTCAATTCCTCCCCATTTAAAAACACATTGGTATTCAGATTTTGAACATTCGTTGTTGTAAATTTAACACAATTAGTTTTATTTCCGTTCAAATGCAGATTATTAACGTTAAACCAATGCACTAATTTTGATATAGCATTATTCACTTCGTCACATTTAAATGATTGACGTTTAAGTTTAAAAATCAAGGAAGTATCATCAGCAAATAATACTATATCATGACTATCCCCTACAAGGTGAGGTAAGTCATTAATATACACCAGAAACAGGAATGGGCCGAGAATCGAGCCCTGAGGTACACCCATTAGTACAGGTGACCCGGAAGAACTTTTACCATTGATAATAACCTTCTGTTTTCTATTACTTAAATATGAAATAATAAGTTTAAGCGCTGTGTTCTTGACACCATAGTACTGTAGCTTCCTGATTAATGTCTCATGGTGAACACAGTCGAAGGCCTTGGAAAGGTCACAAAATATACCCAAAGCATCCTCTGATTTCTCCCATGCACAAAAAATATGTTTAATAAGCTCAACTCCAGCGTCAGTTGTCGAGCGACCCCTTGTAAAACCGAATTGATTTTTATGTAGCAATTTATTAATATTAAAGAAACTTAACATCTGATCTAAAATAATTTTTTCAAAAATTTTACTTAATGTTGGTAGTACAGAAATTGGTCTAAAATTGGCGGGGTCTAATGTACTACCAGATTTAAATATAGGTATGACTTTACTATGTTTCATTAAATCAGGAAACACACCAGATTCGACGCTTATATTAAATATAGTGGCTAGATAAGGTGCTAATGTATCTATTATAGATAAAATAACTTTAACGGAAATCCCCCATAAGTCTGCCGTTTTCTTAACATCAATAGTTTTAAAATATTTAACGATATCTTTTGGCAGTACCCTATGGAATTTAAAAGTATTTGAACAAGCCTTTACATTTTGTTTGAGCAATGATTCGGCGACAGTAGGAGAAGAATTTAATGATTTTGTTGTCAAAAAAGGAACATCAGTAAAATGTTTCTCAAAAGCCATAGCAACTTCTTGATCAGATCGCGTTAAATTATTGTTAATATTCAATTGAAAATCCGAGTTGCGCGGTTTGACCTTGCCCGTTTCACTATTTATTATTTTCCAGGTCATTTTAATTTTGTCGGATGCAGTTTTAATTTTGTTGCTTAAATGTAAAGCCTTAGCAGTGGAGCACACTTTTTTAAATATTTTAGAATATGTTTTTACATAATCTCTAAATATAACACTACTATTATATGATCTTTCATCATAAAGCTCGTATAACCTTCGCCTACTTTTATAAATTCCTACTGTCGCCCATTCATTAAATGATTTGCGACTGTTAAAAGAGAAAGTTTTAGAAGTAAATATTCTACTAAATTCACAACGTATAATTTCAAATAATGTAGCATACAAATAATTAGCACTATTTTTAAACGAAAGTGATGGAAGTCTTTTTATTATATTACTTCTAAACCTCTCCAAGCGATGTTCATTTATTGGAACAAACACAACTTTCTTATTTTTCTGTTTTTTGTGTATGTAAGGTAGTGATACTAACTGTCCACAGTGATCTGAACTTAAATTTTGAATAAGTGATTTATGCAAGGGCTTAACATCTGTAAAAATGTTATCTATACAGGTCGCACTAGGCCCAGCAATACGTGTTGGTTCTAAGAATAAATTTACAAGATTATACGATTTAAACAATGAGCTAAACTTAATACTAATGGAAGAAGTTTCAAGGAGATTGATATTAAAGTCTCCACACATTACAACAGACTTGTTCTGTTTACTAAGTTTGAGTAAAACTTCTTCCACAATCCTTTCAAAATGGTCATAAGTAGCACATGGGGGTCTGTAAACACTTACAACAATGAGGTGCTCGAGCTCGACACAAGCCATTTCTACAGTTCGTTCAACAGAGAGGCTCACAATATCCTTACGTTCTTTATATAATAATGATTTATCTGCTAATATTAAGGAGCCACCACGTAAACTTTTTTCTCTATTGAAGGAACTGACCACCTGGTGATTTCTGAAATTAAATATGAAATTATAATCTTTTAGCCAATGTTCAGTAATACAAAGGATGTGTATATTGTTACTATTTAAAAACAATTCAACTTCCAATTCTTTGCCCAACATGCCTTGTATATTTTGATGCACCAGGTGTAAACAATTTTTATTACTTATTTGTGGGCTGTATTCAAAATTAATTAAACTCTTATTATTGCTAGAGATTGCCTCTATTGTCACATTCACTAATTTAAATTAGTTGGAACTGATTCCAAATTAAATGTCAAATGATTATGCTCAATAAAAGCAGTCTTGGTAGCCAAAAACTTGGCTGAGTTAAAAAGTAAATAATAAGATAGCACATTTGCTATCAGTCTTAAATTATATTTGGATAGGTAATACCTATCTTTTGTCCAAAACTTTTTTATTAAATTATTTATGTCAATTACATGAAATTTATGATTATTATCATTAGAATTATATGTCAAATTTAAATTATTATTACATATTAAATTATGCATTTGTATATTTAAATTATGTCTTAAATTATTTTCTTGTGGCAATCCCTGTATATAAGGCAGTGTGAACAAGACAATTTTGTGTACATTTAAGTTATTAAGTTGTTCAATATATCTTAATAACTGTTTGTTGTTGACACTGCCTCTTCTACCAACAAAAATTATTATTGTACTATTTGGGCAAAATTTAGTAACAATAATTTTATTTAGGATGTCACTAAAAGATGCTCCAGGCATGCAGCAATTTGTAACTTTTTGTCCCTTTAAAGAGTTATTTAAAGTTATGCCTAGATTTTTTCCCATGTCATCGCTATAAACAATTATATTATTTTTAGTAATATTTGAGTTATTTATTATTTTAATATCCTCTGCTATGGCACTGTCATAGAGTTTTTGTGGTGGTATAATATTATCAGCACACACTGACTTTGAAGAATCTGGCATTGAGCGCTGACACTCACATTCATATTTAACTAAGGAGTCAAACCGCTCCTCATTATATTTACAAGTCTTTACCAGATTATCCATAGCCAATATGTGTTCTTTTATTTCATTTTGGGCTGATTTATATTTATTGGACACAGTTTGAAGGGAGTTCATAAGTGACAATATTTCTGATTTAAGGCACTCTACTTCAGTCTCATAACATTTTTTTATGTTATCCACCTCAATCGAATACAACTTAAGTTCATGTAACAATGCTTGCTTTTCTTTACATACATTAACATAATTTTTGGTATTAATCTTATTTCTTATTAATTTTTGTACTTTCCTTATGTATTTATTAACTTTTATATACTTCTTCAATTTGGTTTTACTGCAATTAATCCTTACTGTATTTCCTGAAGTGGAAGAGTCGTCACCAGTCAAGTCTATTGTTGCAGATTGCTGTAACATTCTTGAAGTATCACATTGCACAAGCTCAGAGAACAGGCTTTGAGTCTGGGAGGCTTTAAGGTCATCTATATATGTTTTAAATTGTGTTAATTGCTCATTAGCCTCATTCAACTGTAACTTCAATGCAGCAATTAACCTGAGAGCTTCCTCATATTCCTTGCTGCATTGATCAAACTCATTAACCGTTCCCTGTAGCTGATCTCTTTCTTTTATAACACTTGTGTATTCTGTATGTAGCTTAACCATATCACATTTCAATTGTGTATTTTTGGCAATTATGCTAACTATTTCCCTTTCATTATCATCCCTTTCCTTAAGCAACAGTTCACACTGCTCCCTGGACGCCTTAAGTTCTTGGAGCGCAAGCTGGAGTTGGTTCTCCATCTGGCGCGTCTTGGCGTTGCGAGTATTCATTTTACTATTTATTATAAATAATAAAAGAAAACAAAGATCGAAAACAGAAGGAGCAGAGTAAGCTAATGTAAAGTTGTTGTTTTTTTTTCTATTTACAAGTCTCAAATCAAATTATCGTTAAAACAATTCGAAGAGAAACCCGCAAAGAATGTAATAACCCGAGTAATAGAATAAATAGGAATATAAAAGGAATGATATGAAATAAGGGTTACAATAATTTTTAAAACAATGTTCGTTACCTGTCACTTTTTGTTCCAACACCAAATTGTTGTTATAATATTTATGTACCGACTTTCTTAAACGTTAAATACAAAGCGGCAGTAATTATTGGCTATAACATAAAATTGAGGTGGATATGGTGAATTTACAATATTTAAATTATTAAAATTTATCGGGACCAATTACTTTTACAACTTATAACCAGGGTTGCCACAGCCAACAACACAGACGGACCTATTAAGCTCAGTTTCCTTTCAACCCAAAAGGCTGCATCTCTGACGGATCTTTTATTTGGCTCAGTTTCCTTTCAATTCAGAAAACTGCATCCCTGATGAATCAATTTAGCTTAGTTTCTTTTCAAAAGTCTGCATCCCTGACGTATAATTATGCTCAGTTTCCTTTAATTAAAAAAATATCCCATTTCCATTTGGAATAAACAGGCTATTTTCATGCTTTCCTATACGCTGCGTTTCAAAACATTTAAATAGGCTGACGAATCAATTTTGCTCCGTTTTCTTTTAATGGCTGCATCTCTGACAAATCTATAAAACTCAGTTTTCTTTCAATTCAAAAAGCAATGGATAGTTCATTTCCCAGTGACCATGCGGGCGAAGCCGTGGGTAACAGCTAATATATAATAAAAAGCGTAGGTCCAAGGATGCTGCCTTGTGGCACTCCAAAATTATTTGTTTCCCGACCACTGACGAAGCCACCGACTCTAACGCATTGTTTTCTATGCGTCAGGTAGCTACGAAACGAATTTATAATTAAAGAAAACAAAATTAAACTGCCATTTACACGTTTCCCACATGATAGATGTAGAGTTTTAAAAATAGATTGAGTTGAACAATTGGTATTTTCAAAAGTTATCGTGTTTACGCCACTATGCGGACTTGATAAATCCACACCATAAGCCACTAAAACCCCTTTTTTATGTAAAAATTGTAATTAATCGATTTACAAAAAATAGTAATAAATTCAACAATCATTAATCTTTCTGACAATGTGCTCTTTATATCATTTATATGTATAATATGATTGCTAGATATGATTTCAATCGACATTACACCTACCGATGTACTTTATGCAAATCCCAACACTAACTTTAAAAGCTTAAAAACCATTTCAATAATTAAGACAGTTGAAAGTTTCTATTCTTCATTTAGTAATTTAAATTAGTAATTTATTCGGTTAGACGACGTCATTCGAACTTTGTTGTGTAAACTATGAACGCCAAAGGCAAAGTTTGCTTTCACTTTGATCTACCAGAATTTATCGTGCCTCTTATTTTAATAAAATAACTATTTTTCGATGTTTTTTATTTTAATTAAATTCTATTTCTATCGTAAAACAAAATTGTTTTACGATAGAAATAGAATTTAAAATAAAAAAAAATTACTCTTTATATCCTAATCTTTAGTGTGCGGGACAAGTGAAAACAAATAATGATAGGATAATACATAAATAAGACACGCGTTTTATGTTATATTAAATTGAATAAAGATTATAGTTTAGAGTTACACATAAAATAGGATATAAGCATTTTTTGTTATGTTAAGGAAACATTCATTATAGTTTAGTGTTTATATTTGTATAGTACAATAAGTTTTAATGTAAACAATGACTCAGTAAGGTGGTCACTTTGTATAGCAGAACTAGCTTTAATGGAAACAATGTAACGTGACGCAGCATGGTGGTCACTTAACATCGTCACTTGCTCTGTCACGCCTCGCGCTGATTGGTCGACGCCATTTGCACGATACTTACACCGTATGTATTGACCCAGCCGAGGTAGTATAAAAGAGGGGTAATTTTCGTTGTTCGACAAAGTCGGCGGCCAGCTACCTCAAGAAAAACATCGAATATAGAAGAAAGAAAATATCTCAGCGGTTTTATTCTCCACCAACCCAGCACACAATTGTGCCTGTAGGGCACATTTAGTGACTAACCTTTTGCTGAAAAGAAATGGAGCAAAAAGTTAATCGAAATTTAATGGTATCACACTCACGGCACTAACTTCCATTTTAAACGTTCTATTCAAGTTTTATTCAAAGTATATTTTAAAGACCGATCGTATTTAAAGACCGTCCCCTTATTACTCATGATTTAATATCTAAATAAATTCTATAAAAATAGTTTTTAAGAAGTTACTTTTTTTATTCCTTACATAAGCATCATGTCACAATTGCCTAACGTTGATGTAATATTGAAAAAAGACATGAACTGTAGCGGTCTATATATTATAAGTAACTAATAAATAATTCGTTTGTCTGCCGCACTTCTATCATAGATGTTTTCTCGAATGAAAATTTGAATTTTGGTATTTTTACTATTGAATGTATTCTTTGACACACAAAAAATAAAAACTAATTAAAATATAAAAATAATTTTCTTAAATCCTTCAAGAGCTTTAGGCAATAGGAAATTACAAAGGAATAAGGGAACAGATATACATAAGTAACTACTTATATTACAAAGAAAGTTCTAGAGTGACTTAATGACTTATGACATAATATATTATGCATATTATTATTTTTCAACGTAGTAGAGCCATGCTGCAGCTATATTAAAGTACAGCTGTAGCACGAATGGGTCGGCTCGACCGGGGTAGGACCACGCTCTCACAGAATACCAGCGTAAAATTGCAGCTTAATGCTGCTGTGTTTCGTATGGTGAGTGAAGAGAACCGGAGACCCATTTTACTGGAAAAGAGGCATTCTATCTTAGTCCTCACGGCTGACAACGCATCTGCATTTTAGTTCGCAAACGAAGATAGATGTAGATGTCTATGGGCCACAGTAACCACTTACCATCAGGTGGACTGTGTGCTCGTTTGTCACCCTTATTCTATAAAAAAAATATTTGCCGCCGTGGTGGCAGTGTAAGAGAATCCATCACTTCCTTTTCACCCACGAGAGTCAAAAGCAGTGACTATGGAAAAATTCAGAAATATTTCATGGCTTCCGATAGATGGCGGTATCACTATTATCATCATAATGGCCTATCAAAGTTCACTACTGAAAATAGGCCTCTCTCATAAGAGGTATAATTGCCACAGTTTAATGAGGCGGGTTGGCAACGTTATTTTTATTTTGTAATTGTTTATTAGGAAGACGCTGCTGCCTGTTTCCTCGTTTATTTCCCTCTGTCACCTCTTACGACACCCACGGGATGATATGGGGTAGTGGATAGGTAGTGGAAGTGTATTCTAACACCGCCATTACCATGTACTGGTGGTGTACGAATACGCTTCCACTATTTTTATTTATTTGTAAAAATATGGCGATGTAACCAACTCGTTTTCGTCAGATGTAAAATACACAGACTGACAACGATAAAGCAAGATACCCGGTACCGGGATCGCAAACGTATAGTCGTATTTTTAATTAGACGAAGCCAACTGACAGTAGCTAATGTCACTTTGTAAAATAATGTTGCCATATTTAAAGTAATAGTGATGCGTTCAGTTCTCGTTCAATCAGATGAATGAACAATGAGTGTGTATAGTTAATCATTTCAAACTATAAAAGAATATTATTTCTATTTTACAATAAAATTGTATAAAAGTGCTCTGATATAAGTTACTAGTAGTATGTAACTACAATCAGTTTTTTGAGGTTTTATTACAAAGCGCGGCGCGGCGACTACTGCCAACACCGATCAACGCCGCGCGCGTCGGTCGCCATTTTGTTTGTTATTCGGCTTCTAACCTCTGGTCTGATAGCACGAATGTTTTTTCTGCGCTCACGCTGTTTAGTTATTGTTTTTGTTAAGTTTTTCGTTACGTTGTGTTTGTGGTAATTGTTGTGTTTATTTGTTGCTATATTGTTTCGTACAAATGATATGGATCCTCAACCAAGCACGTCAAGCCAAAGCTTGTCTCCAAGAAAGAAGAGACCACGGATTGCTTTAAGCGTTACCGAAAAACTTATGATACAAAACGTCTACAAACACGTATTTGAGGAAAAAGCTGCTTCACTATTACCTATTGAGGCCCCCGAAAAAAAAGAATGTGTTTCGAAAACAGCTGACATTTTGGGAATTGGTGTGACCTCAGTTTACAGTGTGTTAAAAGAATGCAAAGAAAATGAACAATTTAAGTCTCCCGAGAAACGTGGACCGAAACACAGTTTCAAAGATAAATTAGACGATTTTACTTTTGCCGCTATAAGGCGAAAAGTACATAATTTTTTTTATGCAAATGAGTCACCCACCATTATAAAGGTAACTTAAACTTTATTCCTTCTACTGCATTATATTCTGTTTCCACCATAATGTTCTTTGTATAACCAAAGTATTAGATTGCGTAGACTTCCTTACTCAAAACATATTTTTATTACTTTACAGATTCTTAAGGTTGTCAATGAAGACCCAGACTTACCCAATTTTTCTTGGAGTACATTAAGAAATGTTATGAAACATTTAAATTTCAAATATGTCACAAAATCAAGACACAGCATTTTAATTGACAGACAGGACATTATTCTATGGCGCCAGCGATACCTTCGAAAAATTAAAGAGTATCGAAGGGAAGGAAGGTATATTTATTACCAAGATGAAACCTGGATCAACGAAGGTAATTACAATTTTCTGTTTTCTTTACATTAAATTGTACTTTCAATAATTAATTGATATTTTTCACTATCTTGAAGGTCATGCACCGAAGAAGGCATGGATTGACCAGACAGTGTTATCGTCCCGCCAGGCCTTCCTAGATGGCTTGACCACTGGCTTAAAACAGCCTTCAGGAAAGGGCAAACGATTAATTATCGGCCATATAGGCGGGGAAGAAGGAATCGTAGAAGACAGCTTATTAATATTTGAAGCCAAAAAAAATAAAGAAGATTATCATCAAGAGATGAATGCCGATTCCTTTGAGAAGTGGTTTAGGGGGGGTCTTGCCAAAACTAAAACCAAATTCCGTAGTAGTGATGGATAATGCCCCCTACCACTCCAGGAAACTAGAATCGCTGCCTAAAATGTCTTGGACTAAACCTAGAATACTAGAGTGGCTAACGAGCAAAAATATTTCATTCGAAGCAACAATGGTTAAAGCTACTCTTATAGACATTGTACGGCAGCACAAGCAAGAACATTGCGATAAGTATGTTGTGGACGAGATGGCAGCGCAGCATGGGATAATTGTTTTACGTCTGCCCCCATACCACTGTGAGCTCAATCCCATTGAGTTGGTATGGGCGCAGGCTAAAGGATATGTTGCAAGAAATAACAAAACCTTCAAAATGACAGAAGTAAAAAAACTTTTTGAAGAAGGACTTCAACATATCACACCTGAAAAATGGAATAGCTGCGTGTCTCATATAATTAAAAAAGAAGACAAAATATATGGTCTCGACCACATGATTGACAATGTTACTGACAGATTTTTAATTAATGTCACCGAAAGCGATAGTGATGATTTTTTATCTGATAATGAATAAAAACAAATTATGTAATAAGCGATTTTTTTTATTCTCATTACCTACCTATAATTGTTATATTTTATACATCTATAGTTTCAACTACATGATGTATTGAAAATAGGACAGTCTTACAAGTTTCCTCGCAATATTTTCCTTAATGTTTAAAACACTCGGTATTCAGTATAGCTAGATATTATAGGAACATAGTCGTCGAAAACTCGTTGGTATGTACAAAGCACGACTAAAATTCGAACCCCGTACCCGATATCGGCAGTTCAGCACACTAACTATTCACTAGACAATCGAGGCAATTTCATTAATTCAGGAGTTTTTCAATCATTCACTTTGTCACAACACTATTTTTATTTCATCAAAAACTGACAACACAGTAAACGTCAGTTGACTTCGTCTAATTAAAAATACGACTATAGTGATTATTGCAGTTCCTGCCAGCAATGGAAGAAGCCTATATTTATTAGTGGACTTGAAGCTCGAAAGTATTGATGAAAAGAGAAAAAGATCATGTTAATTTAAGTCCATTTGTGAATAATTCATATTTTTCTACGTCAATAAAAATAATTTCTTCTTCGTGTACCAATCTCGCTTGTACGTGGTAAGCCTTGTTTACTAACGATCGAGGCTGTCAAGAAAGACAGATAGAATAATAACGAAACGATCATTGGAGAATTCCTAACCTAATTCTCACATATTGGTAAAAAAAAGAGTATCAACGCAGCAAAACAAGATTAGAATAAATTTATCAGTACCTACGTACTTCAAACTAAAATAAAATTTATCTGCAAAGAAAACTTTTATATAATGGCATATTACCAATAACTAAAACCGGACTTTTGTCTCTTAAAAGCAATATCACGATTTAAGTATGTACTTCAACTTACTAACCAACCTAACAACTTGCCCTATACCTATATGGAGCTGTGGCCACTAGAAGCTAAACCGAAATAAAAAAAAAGTTATTTCTTAGGTGTTATAATCGTTAATGGGTCTGTTAGTGATCGTGTAACTTTGAGCAACTTGACGGATTACTATTATATTTATTCAATTTATTTCTTTTGAAGAGATAATGTTTCAAAGCTAACAAAGTCTATATTTATGTATTATATATTAGTAGAGTGCAAAAACAAAATAATCAAATTTGGACGGGATAGGTAACGCTGTAATCAAATTATTAATAATTTTTATATTTATACTGTAAAAGATTCACAGAGTAAACGTGGGTTAATAACCTGAAAGGAAGAAAAAACCACATCTGTTAAGCTAGTTAGTAATATAGTATTGAAATCTCATTTTTAATGAATATTAACAGTAATTAGACGCAGAGAAAATTATTTTCGGGTAGTATTAATATTAACTCTAATGAAAAAAGAAGTAATTATTCGTTATCAAGCGATTTGTTTCAAAATACTTTCAGGAAAATGTCGGTTTCATTTTGTAGGCTTATGGAATATAAAGATTGTGATATTATATAAGAGCTATTTTGGCAGCCGCATAATTATTATTTTGAATAGCGAAAAAAGAGGATTTCCATAATATCTACTAATATAAAATTACGGCATGCGTGGGTTCATAATTCTTCTCCTTCTATACAACTTGACCGGCTTTGAATTTTTTATGGGGTACCTACGGGGTTACCTGAACGGCTTTAACTATAGTTGGTCTTGGTATGTGGCACTTTTGTTAAGATCCAGAAATTACTCGATCGAAGCCGGGGAGGATCGCTAGTATAAATATATCAGGTCGATCCAAAAATAACGTTACTTATATAAAATAAAGTTACTTAGCAGTTATTTTGCACTTTTGAACCTTTTAAAACGTTACAAGTTAAGCTGCTGTTTAATATCAAAATAGGATTTTGTTATTTTTGTAGATATTAACTTAAGGCCGTAACAGTGGTTGGAATGCCTAAATCTAGGATAATTAAGTAAAAAATCTCAATAACTGTTCATTTAATCCACAAAGAAAACATACAGGGTATCAGAAGAAGATTCGGTAAATGTTTATAATTTAACAAAATTGTATTTTTGTCATTTTTAGAAAAAATTCTTGTCTTATTAGAAAAAAAATCCCCAAAGAGTACCTATCTTTGTCATATTTTGCAAAATTTCTCCAAAACGGCACAAGCTTTTTAAATATTTCTTACACTAAAAAAAGGTCTTAAAAATATTAATATTTTTAATTGAGAGTTTTATTTTTATTACCCGTTTTATAAGAGAATATATCATTTTTCCCTAAAATTGAATATATTTACGCGAGCGCGCATGCTCCGTCGCCATGTAAGCTCTGTCACAGTCCGTCATGGGGGGTCAAGTCTCTATGGAGCCGATGCAAACGTCGGGCAAAATAAGCGAAACAGAGACAGCGCTATACGCAAGACAGAGAAATCACTATTGAACCATGTTACGCATTGTATTTTAATTACAGTTTAGGAACTTTTATTTTTGTATTTTAATACTCGTATCTTTATCGCCTGCTCATTAAAAATTATCTTTACTAATCTTATAAATTATAAACTATAAATTTTATAATATACATAAGAAATAAAAATTGTTTAATCCATGAAAGTATAAATTAAATTATACGTGCCGATTATTTTTATGTCCGATTAAAATGATTAATCTGTGCAATAAGCTCTGTAGCCGAAAATATAAATGTATCTATGGCTGTTGTGAAATAAAAACGTAAACTAGATAATTATTTATTACATATTCATAAAATTAAGAAAAGAACAAGTTTCAAAGTACATTTTACATCAATTAGATATTCGGGAATGTTTCAAATCATTTTCAAATTAAATGGAGTTAGTTTTGTTTAACTTTTCTAAGCCAAATTCAAAACTGATGTCGATTTAGTATATTTCGTAGAAAAATAACTTAAGTGTGGTGTTACTAGCCGGTGAAGATTTAATTTATGGTGATTTATTAGAGTTGTTTTACTTAATGACGATGTTTAACGAATAATAATGGATTACTGAAAACGGTGCGTTCTAAGATGCGTCTATAATCATCTAAAATTGAGTGCCCAAATTTATTTCTGTGTCTATAATATTACTAGTCAATAATATATTTAAATCTCTATGAAAATAATTGTTTTATTTCTGAAACATACTATTAACCGTGTTCCATTCCAATTTTCTACTTATGTATCAATGCATAGCTAATTGTTAACTTTAATCTTCCTCTTAAGGTTTGTGTTATTAAATATTTAAAATTTCCAATATGTTATTCATTTATTACTATTTCTATTCCAATTTTTTACTAAAGTAGAATGTAATTTCTACATTCGAAGAAAATTGGAATGGAAATAGTAATATATTATGATTAAAAATAGAATATTGATTGTGGGGGTGGGCAATGAGCCTTATACATATACACACGCACACATTCACATCTGTTAGTTCATGGATCAAAAACTGGCGCAAGCTGTTGGCATTTTTATTGTATGAAGTTTTCGTTCTTCCCGTCAGAGTATTAGTGTTCTGTGCAGTCCGTTTTCGGACATCGTCGAGGGTGGACCGCACGTCGGTGTTGGAGCGACTTCGTTCAAATATATATTCGTTTTTTTAAAAGTTTATACTCAATTATAAATATCTTTATGACTATAAATACTTAATTTAGTTAATATCTGTACACTGGTAACTGTAAATATTATTTTCTAAATAAACGAATTTTTAAAGTGCTCAAAGAAGAAGAAATTTTCGCGGCGACTTTGATTAGTGAAATTGAAAAATGCATTTTTATATAATCTAGATGTGGAACGACGAACATGCTCTCGTTACTTAGATTTCGATAGTTTTTAATACCTAGGTAATTTTATTGTTGCATATTTATATTAATTAGTTGATACTGAATTTTATAATTATGTATTACGATAAAACGCTGTTTTTATGAGTATGACTATAAAATATTATTGGGGAGGGAAATAAAGATACAGATACTTACATTTAGGTACACTGTATCAAATTAAATCAAACAATTTAAATAAATAAAAGAATGGTGCTTACCTAAGTATAAATAACTTTATAAAGGGGTTTATGGTCTTTTTTATGTTAGACAAACTATCATCTTAAAAATGTAAAAATTTTAAATTGGAGAGGGTTTTCTCTACGTGATAATATTGGAAATGAAGATATTTGCATTAGAACTAGAGTAATTGACATAGCCTAACGGAATATTACAGTGAAATGGTAATGGGCTAGCTATATAACTTGGAAAACAGATAAAAAATAGGAAGAAAGGTCCTCGAGTGGCAACCTCGTACAGGTAAGCGAATTAGTACTGAACCTTTATTCCTCTTCACGCATTTTCATACGCTTTTCTTCACACATACACACACACACACACACACACACACACACACACACACGCACACACGCTCGTGTGTGTGTGTGACACATTGATATGCATGGGGATCATTTAGTAATTTCACGTCGTTATCGAAAAAAAATTGTACGTATTTCAGGTGGCGGTTTGCAAAACACGATTTCACAAAAATTCACTCAATAGAAAATAATTGCAAAGTTGCTTCTGACAATACTTAAATTTTCAACGTCAATTTTTTCTTACGTGGTAGAGCCATGCTGCAGCTATATTAGTAGCAGGTATAGTTGTAGCACGAATGGGTCGGCTTGACCGGGGAAGGGCCACGCTCTCACAGAATACCATGTAAAATAGCAGTTTAACACTGTTGTGTTTCGTATGGTGAGTGTAGAGAACCCGAGAACCTTTTTACTGGAAACGAGGCATTACATCTTAGTCCTCACGGGTGACAACGCATCTACATTTTGATACGTAATCGATAATAGATGTAGATGTCTATGGGCCGTAGCAACCACTTACCATCAGGTGGACTGTGTGCTCGTTTGTCAACCTTTTTCTATAAAAAAACTTTCTGAGATTTCAGTAAAATAATGTTAAGTCACTCGTACAATTATGTGTCTCATGTTAATAAAGCTATTGGGCTATTTTGATTTTTAATAAAGTGCTTTTACTTTATAGGTTAAATAATTTATTTACCCTTCTATATCAAGAACCGTTTTTTTCTGTCACTCCTATTGAATATGACAGTGCTTGCTGAAATTTAGCATCTTTAGGTGGATCAGAACCGCGCGCTGATCCGGCTGTTAGATATTGCAAAAATAATCGAAAATATTTATTTTACTTTCATGCCGAAGACTACCTTGTTTTTTTTATTACGGTCAAATAATATTTATTAGGTTATAAAGCAAGTATTTACAAATGTTTACATTATTTTATTATACGTCTTAGCTTTACACCAAGAATTACATTAGAAATTCTTGATGGGATGCGATGTAACGCGCATACTTTATTTTCATCAAGAACTATAATATATATATATATATATATATATATATATATATATATATATATATATTTGTTCTTTTTTTACCAGTAGAGTTTCAATACGATCTTAAAAAAGTTCAATGAATTAAAAACTGCTGATATTAATATAATTTCAAGTCAGTGTTTTACATTTAAACATAAGTTATAAAGAGCCAAAGTTCTTATTTTCATTTGGATTAATTTAATTCGAGACTAAAATAAATGTGAAAGGGCTTTTATCTGCAATAATAATTTTCATCAAAAATAACATAGACTTATAAAAGTCATGTACGCGGTCAATCATACTGAAGATTGTCAATTGTACTACATAGAATAGAATAGAATAGAATGATTTTTATTCAATATGGATTATTACATAATACTTATTGAAAGTCATTATTTTATTTACCACTGGTTCGGAAAATACCTCTGTCCTGGGAAGAACCAGCAAGAAACCCAGCGGGACTTTTTTTTTAAACATAATTTCACTTAACAATAATTTTGATTATACAATTTTAAATGAATTTTCATAGAACCAGCATGGTGGCGATCACCTTATTCCCAGGGGTTATTTTCACTCATGTATTCCTTGATATTATAATAACCCTTTTTGTACAGTTTTTCTTTAATAAAACTTTTAAACTTGTTTATTGACAAACTTTGAACATGTTCTGGGATTCTGTTGTAAAAGCGTATACATTGCCCCATAAATGAATTACTAATTCTGTGGAGTCTTGTAAGTGGCATTACAAGCTTATGTTTGTTCCTAGTGTTTAAGGTATGAACATCCTTATTCTTATTAAAGCTATTTATGTTTTTATGTACATACATTACATTTTCATAAATATATTGCGATGCCAAAGTTAATATGTTTATTTCTTTAAATTTTTCTCTAAGGGACTCTTTACAATTTAGATTATAAATCGCCCGTACGGCTCTCTTTTGCAAAACAAATATAGCTTCAATATCAGTCGCATTACCCCATAGCAAAATTCCATAAGACATTACGCTATGAAAGTAACTAAAATACACTAACCTAGCTGTCTCAACATCTGTGAGACTTCTAATCTTTCTTACAGCATATGCTGCAGAACTAAGTCTGCTTGCTAATTTAGATATATGGGGGCCCCATTGAAGTTTCGCGTCAATAGTAATACCGAGAAAAACAGTGGTATCCACAAGACTCAACTCCTCCCCATTTAAGAGCACATTGGTTTTCGAATGTTTTACATTAGGTATTGTAAATTTAATACATTTTGTCTTATTGCCGTTTAAGAGCAAATTGTTGGCGTTAAACCAATGTACTAGTTTCGATAGAGCATTATTTACATCGTCACATTTAATTGACTGCCGTTTCAGTTTGAAAATTAAAGAGGTATCGTCAGCAAATAATACTATATCGTGATTGTCCCCTACAAGATAAGGTAAGTCATTAATATAGATTAAGAACAGGAATGGGCCAAGAATCGAGCCCTGAGGAACGCCCATTGATACTACCGATCCGGAGGAACATTTACCATTAATGACGACTTTTTGAGTTCTGTTACTTAAATATGAAGTAATAAGTTTAAGCGCCAAATTTTTTACACCGTAATGTTGTAGTTTCCTGATTAATGTATCATGATGAACACAATCGAAAGCCTTGGAAAGGTCACAGAAAATACCTAAGGCATCTTGTGAATTCTCCCAGGCATTAAAAATATATTTCATAAGCTCAACACCGGCGTCAGACGTCGAGCGACCCCTTGTAAAACCAAATTGATTTTTATGAAGTAATTTATTTGTATTAAAAAAAATTAACAATTGATCCAAAATTATTTTTTCAAAAATTTTACTGAGAGTTGGTAGTACAGAAATAGGTCTATAATTAGCGGGGTCCAATGTACTACCAGATTTAAATAAAGGTATTACTTTACTATACTTCATTAAATCAGGAAACACACCAGAATCGATACAAGTATTAAAAATAATAGCAAGATGAGGTGCAATTAAATCTATTATGGACGTAATCACTGTAACGGAAATCCCCCACAAATCTGCGGTTTTCTTTACATCAATGGTTTTGAAGTATTTTACAATATTATGCGGTAATACTTTTTCAAATCTAAATTCTTTTAAACAGGTATTAACATTCTGTTTAAGTAATGATTCGGCGACAGTTGGAGAAGCATTCAATGACTCTGTTGTCAAGATAGGAACATCAGTGAAATATTTCTCAAACACCGCTGCAACTTCTTGATTTGATTTAGTCAATTCATTATTAATTTTTAATTGATAGTTTGAATTACGAGGTTTCTCATTACCGGTTTCGCTGTTAATTATACTCCACGTCATTTTAAAAGACTATTTACATACAAAATATTTAAAAGACTATTTCCAGTATAATGACCCAAATATCATCATTAATGTTTGACTGGCACACTCAAAAGTTTTATCCCATGGCTAAATGATTGACTATTACATTATTATAAGGTCATGCTTTTCTATAAAAAAATGGAAGAAATTTTAAATCACGGACCTATTGGTTTGTTTTACTTTTCACTTAGTGAAAAACAAGATGGACTGATCTAAAAGATTACTTTAATGTGTAAAAAGTGCTATTTAGAATTTTATGCGAATGATAATTAAAGTTTCTAAGTAAATAAGTTTAACATAGCGGGTATTATATTCAATAGTAGCGGCCATCCATATTTGCAAAGCCAGCATCATTTTCTCTACAGAAACCGGCAAAGTGTTGCTCAAGGCACTGTAAACAAAGCAGCTTATAAAATGTTACACTCATAACTGTTAACAAAAACTGTTTCTGCAAATGTTCTTATAGATAATAATAACTATTCCGCCGTGTTAGGTGCAGGAGCTATTATTAGAAGGAGAAGAGGTAAAATTTTGTTTTAGAAATGCGCAACCAATATTGTTTTGTCTGCAATTGAGCATAAAATAAAAAATAACTTGAGCCAAAGAGTATAACTGGCATTATACTCAGGCCCATCAATTGGTATGGAAAAAAATAATTTTACCAGGTTTCAAAAAATCAATCAAAATTCAAAAAAACATAAATATTAAAATCAAAAAATGTATATATGTATGTCTATACATACATTTAATGATTTATGGCCGCTTAGTAACTGACGGTGACTCACTATAACATCCTACAGTCACGCCGAAATTAAGAGGAGATAATCAATGTAGAAAAGGTAATAATTTATTGCGGAAATTTTGTAATAAAATTTAAAAAATTATAAACTTATCAAAGTTAATCTAACTTAGTCTAACTTATCCTTATAGGTTACAAAAAAAAAACAAATAATAAAATAGTGAGATTGCGTCAGTCTTTAAGAAGATATAACAAAAATAAACAAAAAAATAAATTTAAAAAAAATTCAGTATTTAATTGATTATATACCGCTGACACTTAATCACGCTTTTCGAAACCACGCCAGTTGTAAACAATACTTGTGTGAAAAGACAAAATCTTTTTTTCAAATTTCCGTCGAGTTGTAAGTAGAAGGCCAAATAGGTCACGTGTCAATTTTAATTAAATATATTTTATATGAAGTGATCTTGACTACGTTTCATCAATTAACCATTGGTAAAAATTAAAACAGGAGTTTTACGATTGTGTTTACAAAAAACATTATTAGTTGAACCTTGCAGCTTGTTCATTATTTTTATTATAAATACCTATAAATGTATATATTATTAATAAATAGTTACCATAATATTTTGGATTATTTTTTATTTTGCCCTATCTGCAATGTTCTACGCGCTATAGAAAATGTGGCGTATGACATGACTGACAATCTTTCGAACGTTTTATCTAGGTACAAAGATGTTTTACGTTTTCGTCGCCTCCACATGATATTTTTGTCAGTATAAGGTACCCTTCTATATCTGAAACGAATATAAATATTGCTACAAAGTAAAGTAATAGGCTATACAAGTCCCTCTACTGGGCAAAGGACTCTTTTCTTATTTTTTTCCCCAATGCGTGTTGACGAAAATTGCAATTACAAATTTCATTCGTGCTGTCGGGGATCAAACCCGGGCAAATTTATAGCAAACGCTTTGACCCAGATCTATTAATACGATACAAATAAATACGACTTAACATATATAGTAAAAAACTCTTACGTACTTGAAACTTAAACAGTTGATAGCTCGTGACGCCTACCGGACAAAGATACAGCACAATGTAATTGAAGAAGCGTAACCGCGACATAATTCTCAGTGATGCGCAAGCATAACAGGCAGTATGTCACTTATATAATTGTCATCTCTGCAGTCTATTAATCTTTGCACTTTTATAAGTAATACAGAACGTAGTTGCTAGTCGGTGTTGATATCCTCTAAAATCTCTGCGATCGCCGTTTCGTCAAAGTCATTCAGGCTAGTTAAAGCCTTAAGGTAATCACGACTAGCAGTCGCATGCCTTAGTGTGAGTATCCAACTACTGAGTTCAGGGCTTGGATTGTAGCAGAAAGTTTTATAAGAAACATTCGACGCAAGAAGTACCTTGTGGTGGCAGCGTAAAAGAATCCATCATCCCATTTCGTTTTGTGGGTGTCGTTAGATGCAACCAAAGAGAATAAATCACTACGTGTTGATGGTGGCGGTATACGTCAGATGTAAAACCAGACCGCAAGGGAGCAAGTTCCAAGATGCGTGACGTCTGGTACTACGATCATCAATCCGTCTACCAGGCGTTAAGTTCTAGGCAAATCATCCATACAAAGGGAGAGACTCATGTCCAGCACTTTCACTGCTAATGGTTATGGGGATTCAATACAAGTAGTTGGATCTCAAGCCTGGAATTTTTTACAACAACAAGTGACAAGTTTTGACAAGTGAGCACACAGCCATCATATGGCATATGACTGCTGTAACCCGTAGTCAACTACACTATCCTCAAGAATCAAAATAATTACTAATGCTTTATTCTTCTAAGAGATTAAGATAAAAGGTTCCAGTAAAAAGGTTCTCCAGTTTTGCATCGCTTGAAATACTAAACACTGAGATATTATTATGTTATATCACGTAATGAAAGCTAAGTCCTTTCCAAGTCACGCCATTTGTTCTACAGCTATAATAAAGCTGCATCGTTTTTTATATTCAAATACATAAGTAAAATGCATTTATATTTTAATATACAATGTATTTTATACATCTTTATCTCGAACAATCAACAATCTATGGGGAAGATGGTTTTGGAGTGGCACCCCGGTTACGGTAACTGAAGTGTATGGTGGATCCCCGCTAGATGGAGTAACGACCTGGTCAGAGATGCAGGAAGTCGATAGATGCAGGTGGCTCAAGACTGTGCTTTTTGGCATTTCTTGGATATTGTCTATGTTCAGAAGTAGACTTGTAATGAAATGTAACGATGATGATAGTAATATCCCTTTGATTTCTATTAACCACTCTAGGTAAGCCTAAAAGGGTTATTTCACGACAGTAGTCAAGTCCGTATTTGAACTCACGAATTTTGAGTTCGCAATCCGCACCCTGCCGTTACCGTCACAGCGAAAACTATGACATGTCAATCCAGGTGAAATTTCAAGAGGTCTTAAAAAACCTTTAAAACACGTAATTTTTATCCCAACCCTTAGAGTGAGTTAATATAATTCTGGATTTTCGTTTATCATAACTCATTTTATACAATAGCTATCTTTATTTAATAGATAAGGCCTTGACATAACACTTAAGTGGTTTTTACGAAGTTGGCTTTATCGTTCTTTTATTTTTCCAGTAGAGATTTATTTTTAGAAATTTAAAGAGGCGTGTTACATATTACCGGAATCTCATATAGCATCAGAAAGTCACCTACAATAAAGCACCGTCTATTAAAGCAAATAACAGCACGTCTTTTACGTGACTTAAGAATATTCAATATAGTATAAAACCCAGGGTCTAATTGTTAAGATACCCCAGTAGTAGCTAACTTAGTTTCTAAGTTAGTTTAGTCTAGTATTCATGTGTATTCATATCGTCACAGTAGTTAAGTTTACTTGTAAGTTATAAAATAAAAGTAATATATGAAAAAGTCTTCGTCTCCTTCCACTTCAACTCTCCCTAAGCTGCCGCAAACGTAAGTGGCAACTGTAATAGACACTTGCAAACAATTTCCAAACAAAGGAGTTTCGATATGGATTGTCACCCTATTAAGGACTAAGATTAAAAGCCTAACCAACCTGTAATTAATTGTACTGGCTCTCCACACACTTCGTAACGTAACATAGCGTTGTATACACTTCTGTATGCATATTCACCAAAATGGAGAAGTATTTGTATTACAGAATAACTATTATGCGATTAAAAATAAACTTTCAATATTATTTAGAGAATTTATGGAATATCTAATTATTTTATTAATTAAGGTTCTAACTATTACTCTGGTATTGACTAAATCCATTTATAAATAGTTATCCCTAAAATTTAAAAAAAATCTAGTAATATATTCATAACATTATGAGTCCCAGAAGTGGGTAGACATTTTTTTTTATTTGAGTCTAATATTAGCAATAAAAGAACAGGTAACTCTGCTGCTTTTTCACAGTAATATAATTAAATTTCGAGTGTATTTTTTTAATAAAAGTATTTAACTGAAGACCCGTGACACAATGATAATGAGTGTAAATAAGTCTAATATACTTGAATACCAAAAAATATCCCTGCTTATTTTATGATCTAACTTTGCTGTACACGTTAAATATAATTTGGTGACCACAAACTTCATAACACTCAAATTTAACAGCACAACCCTCGCGCCTAATACAATATAACCTTTGCACACTATTTAGATAGATTATATTAGTCCTAAAAGGATCCCAAGCCAACTTTATTAGCACAGAAGATTATCTCAGTTGGAAGATATTGTATGCCGCCCATTAACCTCCGGCGGTGACTCGGGAATGTATAGCTAAGACCACGTTATCTTTATCGAGAATATCTATACATATAATAAAACTGTAAATAGCAGATGTCTGTACATTTTATATTTTTGTAATAAAAGTGATTGAGGGGTACTAAAAATAAGTAATTAAATACATTTCTACCATTTTTAGAATTTTCTGTCTGTCTGTCTGTTTGTTTGTTAACGTATCACGTTTAAAGTACTAATTTATATCATAAGAATTGTTAAGGAAATTCTAAAGTGTACCTTCGGGTTACATTTAGTCTTTATTTCATTAAAATCGGTTCATTCCATCAAAAGTTATGATAAATATTCTGAAGTAGGGGAGAAGTGGCATGAAGGAGCCAGGTTTTGAAAGAGCCACTTACATTATTTTGCTAGTTTATGAACGGATTTGATTGGTAATTTTATTTTTAAGTGGCTACATTGATTCCCCGTCACCCACAAACATTTGACAGTCCGCCGAAACCAGCGGACGCCGGTACATCGAGTCAAAGTTTTTGGTACTAAAAAGTAAGGAGTTTACTTCATTTAACTCGTTTTTTGGTATTTTATTATAAAGAGATATCGGTAAATGGATTGTAGATTGAGTTTGTGCATATACTTGGCCTTGCAGCTGCGTAAAAACTGAGCCGCAAAAGTTTTGATATTGTTGTTTTTTTTAATGTTCTATTTTTTTAAAGAATAAGTTATGAAAGAGCCGGGTGAATGTGCCTTAAAAGAGCTGGCTGGCTCTTTCATAACCCTGCATTTAAATATTGTAAATAAAATTAAAATAATAGTAAATATGCATTTTTTCATATATTATTAAATTATTTGCTTCAGATATTGCATTATAGGGAAGCCTGGTCCAAAAAAAAAACGAAAATTGACCAGAAACATCGGTAATTGAAGAAGCAGTTAGTGAAGTTTTGGAGAAACATCAACCAATAAACAAAACTGCACGCATCTTTAATATATTGAGGGCAAACTTAGCTAAAATAGTTAAAAAAGTAAAGGCTTCTGGTGAATCAGCTTTTAAACACTGTCCTAATATAGGAAATAAGCGTATTTTCACAACAGACAAAGAAATGTTTGTTATTGAAAAATATGTTTGCGGATTATTTAAAGACTGCCAGCAAATCATGTGAAAACAGTGATCAAGATTGGTTTTAGTGCAAAATTTATCCTGATTGAAATCATGAATCCTGCGGCATTAAGGGAAAATTTAATTTCTTTTGAAAGACATGTTTTCAAGTTTAAGCAAATTACATTATATATTCCAAAGTTCCTAAAAAGTCTGAATCTAAAACTTAAGCAAATAGATAGTAAAGACTTTGAAGCTCAAAGTGAGCAATATTTTTTTTAAAGTTCTTAACGATTTAACTATGTTGTTTTTGATAGATGTTTGTTATTTTGTTTAAATTTTAAGATTGTTATTAATAAAAAATAATACGCCTCTAATATGTTAAGATAGATAAGATATATATATATATATATATATATATATATATATATATATATATATATATATATATATATAATGAATAATAGGTATGACTGAATAATATGTTAAGATTTAAGCTTTGTTAGAATCACTTAAAATGACTGATAGAATTAAAAATTTCTTCAAAATGTCATTAGTTTTTAAAAAGGATTTGTTAGTACTGTCTTTTTATTTTTTTAGTAGTGGAACTATTATTATTTTGCTTAATTTTCACAATTACACTTTATAATACAGACTGACTCTTTCATAACTTTTAGTAGCTCTTTCAATACCGAAATGTTATGAAAGAGCCAAAAGACATATTTTATTTAAATGAATATTTTGTTGATTTTTTCATAGCGTTTAAAGTTTTTTCGTATGCAATTACCTACTTTAATAAATAAATAATAATTGAAGAAAAAAATATCATCATTTCTTTCACTAAAAGTATGTTTTTTTGCTCCGTTTAGTAAACTGGCTCTTTCATGCCACTTCTCCCCTATGGGTAGGGAATTTGCTCAACGGTGGCTATGTTTGAGTCATCAAGTTGATGTTAGCAGCGCCATCTCTCTTTAATTAAATATATACATATAATAAAAATGATGATAACATGTTGTGTCTCTTTCTGTACATTGTATATATATATTTTGGTGACTAAAATCATTATGGGGAACTAAAAATAATTAAATAAGTACATTTTTATAATTTTTAGAATTGTCTGTCTGTCTGTTTGTGTTTTTATATGAATGCATCACGTCTAAAGTAAACATCTTTTTTTTTCAAAGAAATCGTTAAGAAAATCATAAAGCGTATCTTCAAGTTACATTTTATCTTTGTTTTATTAAAATTGGTTAATTCTATCGAAAGTAATGATTATTATTTTAAAATGTAGGTTCGAATTTGTTCAATGACGCCATAAAAATCTCAGAAATAGTAATAAAAAGATTTGTGTGTAAAAAAAACGTTCCATAATAATTAATATATTTATACTTAAAACATAAAAAGAGATTTAAAAAAGGATGTTTTCTCACACAAAGGACGTAATAGATGGAGTTGTACAAATTACAAACTTTTCTGATTTGCTGTGTTGAGATTTTTCGCCGATGAATCGTATTGAGACTTACTGAAGAAATTTGTATCTATCGAAGCCATACAACGGAACCCGAACAAAAATAACAAAATTGCAACGAAATGTCGTGATATTGTATTTATAATATACGCAAAATCAGTACTGCCATTTTAGCGCTTTGGGAACTAGATTTAGCGCTTTTTTGGAATGTATAGCGCGCATTTCGAAATTTTAGCACCTAGCACTTAATCCAGCGCTTTTTGGTGTATTTAGCACCCATTTCAAAATTGTAGCGACTAGCGGGTTATTAACTCTTTTATAGCAGCACTGTTAGTCCACATTACCGATAATAATAATAATGACCTTTATTATTTTTTTCCACAAATAGTTCATTGCAGTTTATCTTTTTCAAATATATTTTTTCCACAAAACAAAGAGCATGGAAGACGAGTCCAAACTAGGATACCCTGTGCTATGGATCTCCCGGCTTCCCCTTTAGGATGATCAACTTGATTTTTTTTATCGACGACTATAAGCGGGGAAATCCCCTTCATTAAAGTTTTCGTTCATGGTTTTGGCAACGCATTTATTTTGTTTTATTCAGTTTTAGTCAGTTGTTTAGAGCACAGCTAAGTTAAAAGTTACTTAGAGTAGTACTAACTACTGTTGACAACAATTGCCATAATTATAAGTCGATGTCCTGCGAAGTATCGATACATCAAAAAATATTGCCAGAAAGAAACTTAATGTTGTTTTCTTTACTATGATTATATTTTCTTGAATTATAAATTATAATAAAAAACACAAACTTTGTTTGTAGTTAATTTAGCGCGAAATCTAGGGCTTTTTTAAAGCGCTGTTTTCATGAAATCTAGCGCTTTTTGTGTTGTCCTAGCGCTGAATGAGTTTTTTTGATCTGGCAGCACTGCCAAAAAACCCTCTATTAAGAAGTAACTTTCCTTTCAGTTTTAAGCGCGTTCAGTTCCCAGTTACAGTCAGCGTGTGTTATGCGATGACCGTAAATAAAGCGCAAGGTCAAAATTTACGCGTTGTAAGAGTGGACCTCAGTACTGACTGTTTCACACTTGGCCAATTCTATGTTGCTTTTTCCCGCGTTAGTAGCCCCCGTAACATTTTTGTGTACACCCCGTCTAAGTCTACTTATAACGTCGTTTACACCGAAGCTCTATCATAAACTACTTAGAACTTTGATGATAAAGATTTATTTGTTACCACTTATTGATACAGTAATGATATAAATCGTTTAATATTCTCTTACCTAAACGACACATTCTTTATGTAAAATCTATATACGCGAGCTACGCCGCGGGCACAGATAGTATTAAAATAAAGCTTACCTTTCCAGTTTAATTTTCCTTGCCCTCATGAATGTCTTAATACTATATATAATAATTGTATTACGTGTTAAAATACACTTTTTCTGATTAATTATTATACGAATGTGATATAAAATTTAAGTAAACAATACAATATGAAAAATCAGATGCATAAATCTCTCACTTATTTCTCTTGTTAAGGGACATTGTATTCACTAACACAGAGATGGTAATTTGTCATTTACACGAACCATTTCCAGTTACTTTTGAACACTTCATAATTCAAAAGCACTCACACCTATATAATTATAACTTTGCATCCCTAATAAACATCCCTTGAATAGCTAGAAATCTATAAAACTTCTTAAATTATAATGATCTGAAAAGTGCCATTTTTATCACTCACTTAATTCAGTGAGTAGTAAAACTGCACTTTTGACGCCGAAGCCAACAACCCCGAACGTTGTTTATAACTTGACCCCCTTTTCACAGTTTTGACCACAAAACCTCTAAAAATGCCTTGATTAACCCAAACCTTTGTATTTTAAATCTATTACACTTGCAATCAAAAAATTCCTGATTTGTAAGAACTCATCTTAAGGGAAGTAGCACAAAGTAAGTACAAAAATATTGAGATATGTTTAATAATAAATAAAAGTGTGTTAAGGATAATACAAAAAGAAATTGAATATTCAAGTACATATTCAACGTTTATAAAAATAAACTAGTAATGTGGTAAAAGATGAATAATTAAATATAACTGGTTAAATCAGTGGGACTAAAAATTACTCGTATAAATGTTACGGTGCATAAAAAAAATTAAATACCTATTGATTGACGGAAGAGCATAATAATCTATACATAATATAATAAATCTGAAGTAAAGTCGTATCTATAATTTTAATATATTCTTGAAAAAACAAGTCTAGGGACTAATTAAGGGGTGCTAAAGCCAAATTGACGTCGACCATGGTAACGGCGGGGCAGGGGGTGCTAGGAATCTCCGGTGGAGGTTCGGTTTCCACCTAAGACGACTCGACCTGGCAACATACAACGGACACCCCCTGAGGACTGACGAAAAGATCGTGGAGCTGGAAGAAGAGATCGACAAGATACGCTGGCACATTATAGGATTATCCGAGGTCCGAAGAGAGGGGGAGGACACGGTAATTCTCGAATCCAGCAACTTGCTCTATTACCAGGAGGGTGACCATCTGTCCCAAGGAGGTGTCGGATTTATCGTCCACAAGTCTCTCGTTAACAACGTTGTATAGATTGAGTGTGTCGACGAGAGTTGCATGCCTTATACTCAGAATCACCAAATGGTATTCGCTGAAGGTCATACAGGTTTACGCACCAACCTCGGCACGTCGCGTTGAGGAGGTGGAGGAAATATATGAGGATATCTCTAAAGCCATGAGCCCAACGGATTAGTAAGCTAAAGTGGCAATGGGCCGGCCATATAGCTCGAAGAACCGACAACCGATGGGGAAAAAAGGTTCTCGATTGGCGGTCTCGTACCGGCGGGCGAAGTGTAGGGCGTCCTCCTACTAGATGGAGTGACGAACTGGTAAGACATGCAGGAAGTCGATGGATACAAGTGGCTCAGGTCCGTGCTTTGTGGCATTCCTTCGGGGAGGCCTATGTTCAGCAGTGTAATGATGATGATGATTTGTATGTGGTTTTATTAACTCTAACTGAAACTCGAATTTTTATAGCAGGCAGAGGTAATAAAACCACATACAATAGGAACATTAAAATTTATTTTAAATAAATCAAATTTTCTATTCTTGAGTTTAAGAAGTAAAGTTATTTCCTTATGTTTAAATACTAATTCTGATAATGCACTTAACGAGAAACACGCGATTTTTGCAACATGTTGTATGACAACGATCGTATATATATATATATATATATATATATATATATATATATATATATATATACATTTATTTGCTAATTTTACTGTATGTGGACATCTAGTCCACATACAGTAAAATTAGCAAATATATCAGAGCCCATAGAATAGAAAACTGGCGTTATGGCGTTATTGCTTAAATGATAACAGAGTATAATACCAATGACATTATGAAAAAATATGAAACAGTAAATTAAATGTTACGAAATATGAAATCTATTTAATACAAATAATATTATTGACATTATAATTAACTGCTAGCATTTTCGCTTTTACGTCACTTTTAATTCATTTATAGCTATACTTTCACATTAAGGCCTTAACAGTGGTTGAAATGCCTAAATCTAGGATATTTAAGTAAAAAAATCTCAATAACTGTTCATTTAATCCACAAAGAAAAAATACAGGGTAACAGAAGAGGATTTGGTAAATGTTTTTAATTTAACAAAATTGTATTTTTGTCAACCCCTTATTAGAAAAAAAATCCCAAAAGAGTACCTATCTTTGTCATATTTTGCAAAATTTCTCCAAAACGGCACAAGCTTTTTAAATAGTTCTTACACTAAAAAAAAGGTCTTAAAAATATCAATATTTTTAATTGAGAGTTTTATTTTTATTACCCGTTTTATAAGAGAATATATCATTTTTCCCTGAATTTGAATACATTTACGCGAGCGCGCATGCTCCGTCGCCATGTAAGCTCTGTCACAGTCCGTTTTCGGACATCGTCGAGGTTAGACCGCACGTCGGTGTAGGAGCGACTTCGTTCAAATATATATTAGTTTTTTATAAGTTTATACTCAATTATAAATATTTTTATGCCTAGAAATACTTAATTTAGTTAATATCTGTACACTGGTAACTGTAAATATTATTTTCTAAATAAATGAATTTTTAAAGTGCCCAAAGAAGAAGACATATTCGCGGCGACGTTTGTTAGTGAAATTGAAAAATGCAAATTTATATAATTTAGATGTGGAACGACGAACATGCTCTCGTTACTTAGATTTCGATAGATTTTAATACCTATGTAATTTTATTGTTGCATATTTTTATTAATTAGTTGATACTGAATTTTATAATTATGTATTACAATAAAACGCTGTTTTTATGAGTACGACTTTATTAAAGTATTGTTGGGGAGGGAAATAAAGATACAGATACTTACATTTAGGTACACTGTTATCAAATTAAATCAAACAATTTAAATAAATAATAAAAATGGTGCTTCCCTAAGTATAAATAACTATATAAAGACATTCTTGGGTTCATGGTTTCTTTTTATGTTACACAAACTATTATCTAAAAATGTAAAAATTTTAAATTGGAGAGGGGTTTCTCTACGTGATAAAGTTAGAAATGAAGATATTCGCAGTTGAACCAGAGTAACTGACATTAAACGGAATATTAAAGTGAAATGGCAATGGGCTAGCTATATAACTTGGAAAACCGATAAAAAATAGGAAGAAAGGTTCTCGAGTGGCAACCCCGTATAGGTAAGCGAAGTAGTACTCAACCTTTATTCCTCTTCACGTATTCTTATACGCTTATCTTAACACATACACACACACAAACACACACACACACACACACACACACACACACACACACACACACAAACACACACACACACACAGGTCACAAATAGGTCGCAAATAATACTTACCTAGTACTACGAGTATTAGGCAAGAGTGAATAGGTTTTTGTTAAGTCAGTGGAATTCACCATCTTAGGCTACATAACCAGCGATGGGATTGTAGTTGATTTACTACTTGCTGGGTAAAAATAGTAAAAAAAAATTACCCTGTGAAAGTTTGCATTTAGATATAACTTTTCTAACCAACCATAAAAATATGTTAAAAATGTGTATATGTATAAAGGTTGCCTCACACGGGACAGTCATCATCATCATTACAGCCCTTCACAAGTCCACTGCTGAACATAGGCCTCCCCCAAAGAATGCCACAAAACACGGTCCTGAGCCACCTGCATCCATCGACTTCCTGCATGTCTTACCAGGTCGTCACTCCATCTCGTGGGGGGACGCCCTACACTTCGCCTACCGGTACGAGGCTGCCACTCGAGAACCTTTCTTCCCCATCGGTTGTCGGTTCTTCGAGCTATATGGCCGGCCCACTGCCACTTCAGCTTACTAATCCGTTGGGCTATGTCGGTCACTCTGGTTCTACTGCGGATATCCTCATTCCTAAGTTTATCACGCAGAGAAACTCCGAGCATAGCCCTCTCCATAGCTCGCTGAGCGACCTTGAGCTTCCTCATACGGCCAGCAGTGAAGGACCACGTCTCAGTTCCGTAAGTCATCACTGGCAACACGCACTGGTTGTACAATTTCGTTTTAAGGTTTTGAGGTATGTCTGACGAGAAGATGTGTCGTAGCTTCCCGAACGCTGCCCAGCCGAGTTGAATCCGTCGATTGACCTCTCGGTCGAAGTTGGACTTACCCAGTCGGACTATTTGTCCCAGGTAAACATACTCGTCAACAACTTCGAGCTTAGTGTTCCCAACAACTATCGGCATAGGTGTGACATGGACATTAAACATGATCTTAGTCTTGTCCATGTTCATCTTAAGACCTATCCGTTGGGAAACACTATTGAGATCATTGAGCATAGTGCTTAGGTCCTCCAGCGATTCTGCCATAAGGACTATATCGTCGGCAAATCGAAGGTGAGTGATGTACTCGCCATTGATGTTGATACCGTATCCTTTCCAGTCCAGAAGCTTGAAAACGTCTTCCAATGCAGCGGTGAAGAGTTTCGGGGATATGACGTCACCCTGTCTTACACCTCTCTGCAATTGGATAGGTTTCGTACTCTGGTTCTGTACTCGGATAGCCATCGTAGCCCTACTGTACAAGCACTTCAACACTTCGATATACCGACAGTCAACTTGGCACCGCTGAAGGGACTGCAGCACCGCCCAAATTTCGACGGAATCAAAGGCTTTCTCATAGTCCACATACGCCAGACATAGTGGCAAATTGTACTCTTCGGACTTCTGTACAACTTGCCGAAGGGTATGTATGTGGTCTATGGTGCTAAAGCCTTTTCGGAAACCGGCTTGTTCGGGAGGCTGGAAGTCGTCAAGTCTGCGCGCGAGACGATTCGTAATGACTCTCGAAAACAGCAGGTAGACGCGGCTCAGAAGGGAAATCGGTCTGTAGTTCTTCAAGAGAGCGTTGTCACCTTTCTTGAAGAACAAGACCACCGCACTTCTGCTCCACGCCTCCGGTGTAATGCCACCATGGAGGACGGAATTAAAGAGCTTCTGAAGGACTTCAAGTACCGGTCTTCCACCCGCTTTCAGAATCTCCGCTGTAATTCCATCCTCGCCTGGGGCCTTACCGTTTTTAAGGTGCTGGAGAGCCATCCTAATCTCGCTCAGACTGACATCCGGGATATCTTCGGAATAGTGTCGGATGAGACTCGCTCTTGGATCGTTACTCACACTTGCGTGTGGCTCCAACGATGATGTGTACAGCTGCCCATAGAACCTCTCAATCTCACTCAAAATCTCAGGTGTCCCGGAAACGATGCTGCCACATTCTGTCTTCAGCTTTGACAGTTGGCTCTTTCTGGCAGACAGATCTCTGGCAAAGACTTTGGAGCCTTGGTTCCGCTCGATCGCTTCTTCAATACGAGCTGTATTGAAGTTGCGTAAGTCCCGCCGCATGCATTTGGAGATCTGTCTGTTCAGATGCCTGTATGCTGTCAAGTCTGTTGAAGAATGTAGCTTCATCTCCCGTCTAACAGCCATGAGATTAAGAGTGTGATCGGAGAGTTTTTGTGTTCTTCTGCGGCGGGTCTTGCAGAACTTAGCTCCAACCGCATGGACAGTTTCCACGAGCTTGTCATTCATATCGTCCACTTCATTGCAGTCTTCTAGGCACTGAAAACGGTTTTGTAACTCGAGCTGAAAGGTTTCGGGACTTTGAAACAGAGCACGAGGGGGACGGAGCGTTGACTTCATTAGACGAGACCTCTCCAACTTAACGTTTAGGTTCAGTGTGCCTCTAACCATTCGGTGATCGCTACCAGTTTTCACCCTCGCGATCACGGAGACATCACTGAACAGTTGTCGTCTGGTCGTCATAATGAAGTCAATCTCATTTTTTGTGGAACCGTCGGGGCTCGACCAGGTCCACTTCCTGTGGGGCCGCTTCTGGAAGAAAGAGTTCATCATAAAGAGTCCTTCTTTCTCCATGAAGTCGGCCAGCTGCTGGCCCCTTGGGTTCCGTTGCCCTATTCCAAATTTCCCTACTTTCAGCTCACCGTTCTCTCTTGTGCCTAGTTTTGCATTGAAGTCTCCCATTAACACCGTATATTGGGTTTTGGAGGAATGCATGGCTCTAGAGATATCCTCATACATTTCCTCCACCTCCTCATCGGGGTGTGCCGAGGTTGGTGCGCAAACCTGTATGACCTTCAGCGAATACCGTTTGGTGATTCTGAGTATAAGGTACGCAACCCTCGTCGACACACTCCCGATTTTTACAACGTTGTTAACGAGAGACTTGTGGACGATAAATCCGACACCTCCTTGGGACAGATGGTCGCCCTCCCGGTGATAGAGCAAGTTGCCGGATTCGAGGATTACCGTGTCCTCCCCCTCTCTTCGGACTTCAGATAATCCTATAATATGCCAGCGCAACTTGTCTATCTCTTCTTCCAGCTCCACGATCTTCTCGTCAGTCCTCAGGGTGCGTGCGTTGTACGTTGCCAGGTCGAGTCGTCTAAGGTGGCAACCGAACCTCCACCGGAGATTCTTAGCACCCCCTGCCCCGCCGTTACCATGGTCGCCACCGTAGCCAGGAATAGCGGGGCCGCCGGGGACTGGGGGCCGTTTTTTTGTTGCTCTCATCATTGGGGGGTATTTGCCATAGTTGCCACGCTTGGCGAGCGGGTTGGCAACCGCAGTTTTTTTATTGTCATTTGGCTATTATCAGGAAGATGCTGCTGCCCATCTCCTGGCTGTTTCCCTTTGTCGCCTTTTACGACACCCACGGGACAGTAATAATATAATATTATTTCTTCCATTATCTACGCATGAAAACTTTTAAAATCTCTCAATCCCGAGGTATGTGCATTTTAAGAGGCTGAATGGAGCCACATTGATATGCATGGGGATCGTTTTGTAATTTCACATCGTTATCGAATAAAATTGTACGTATTTCAGGTGGCGGTTTGTAAAACACGATTCCACAAAAGTTCACTCAATAGAAAATAATTGCAAAGTTGCTTCTGAAAATACTTAAATTTTCAACGTCAATTTTTTCTTACGTGGTAGAGCCATGCTGCAGTTATATTAGTAGTTGGTATAGTTGTAGCACGAATGGGTCGGCTCGACCGGGGAAGGGCCACGCTCTCACAGAATACCATGTAAAATAGCAGTTTAAGCCTGCTGTGTTTCGTATGGTGAGTGTAGAGAACTGGAGAACCTTTTTACTGGAAACGAGGCATTACATCTTAGTCCTCACGGGTGACAATGCATCTACATTTTGATACGCCCATACACATCTACATCTATTCTCGATTGAGAATAGATGTAGATGTGTATGGGCCGTAGCAACCACTTACCATCAGGTGGACTGTGTGCTCGTTTGTCACCCTTATTCTATTAAAAAAAAACTTTCTGAGATTTCAGTAAAATAATGTTAAGTATTGTTAGCACTCGTACAATTATGTCTCATGTTAATAAAGCTATTGGGCTATTATGATTTTTAATAAAGTGAATTTATTTTATAGGTTAAATAATTTATTTACCCTTTTATATCAAGAACCGTTTTTTTCTGTCACTCCTATTGAATTTGACAGTGTTTGCTGAAATTTAGCATCTTTAGATGGATCAGAATAGCGCGCTGATCCGGCTGTTAGATATTGCAAAAATAATCGAAAATATTTATTTTTACTTTCATGCCGAAGACTACCTTGTTTTATTTTATTACGGTCAAATAATGTTTATTAGGTTATAAAGCAAGTATTTACAAATGTTTACATTATTTTGTTATTCTATTGTTTACAGTTATTATCACATCTTAGCTTTACACCAAGAATTACATTAGAAATTCTTGATGGGATACGATGTAACGCGCATACTTTATTTTCATCAAGAACTATAATATATATATTTGTTTTTTTTTTTTTACCAGTAGAGATCCAATACAATCTTAAAAAAGTTCAATGAATTAAAAACTGCTAATAATTATATAATTTCAAGTCAGTGTTTTACATTTAAAGATCAGTTATAACGTACCAAAGTTCTTATTTTCATTTGGATTAATTTAATTCGAGACTAAAATAAATGTGAAAGGGCTTTTATCTGCAATAATAATTTTCATCAAAAATAACATAGACTTATAAAAGTCATATACACGGTCAATCATACTGAAGATTGTCAATTGTACTAAAAAATATTTAAAAGACTATTTCCAGTATAATGACCCGAATATCATCATTAATGTTTGACTGGCACACTTAAAAGTTTTACCCCATGGCTAAATAATTGACTTAATGATTGACTATATTATGCTTTTATGTCATGCTTTTCTATAAAAAGTTGCAATAAATTTTAAATCACGGACCTATTGGTTTGTTTTTCTTTTCACTTAATTAGAGAAAAACAAGATGGACTGATCTAAAAGTTTACTTTCTTGTGTAAAAAGTGCTATTTAGAATTTAATGCAAATGATAATTAATGTTTCTATGTAAATAAGTGTAACATAGCGGGTATTATATTCAATGGTAGCGGCCATCCATATTTGCAAAGCCAGCATCATTTTCTGTACAGAAATCGGCAAAGTGTTGCTCAAGGCACTATAAACAAAGCAGCTGATAAAAAGTTACACTCATAACTGTTAACAAAAACTGTTTCCGCAAATAGTCTTATAGATAATAATATCTATTTCACCGTGTTAGGTGCAGGAGCTATTATTAGAAGGAAAAGAGGTAAAATTTTGTTTTAGAAATGCGCAATCAATATTGTTTTGTCTGCAATTGAGCATAAAATAAAAAATAACTTCAGCCAAAGAGCATAACTGGCATTATACTCTGGCCCATCAATTGGCATTGAAAAAAATAATTTTACCAGGTTTCAAAAATCCAATCAAAATTCAAAAAACATAAATATTAAAATCAAAAAATGTATATATGTATGTCTATACATACATATAATGATTTATGGCCGCTTAGTAACTGACGGTGACTCAGTATAACATCCTACAGTCACGCCGAAACTAAGAGGAGAGAATCACTGTAGAAAAGGTAATAATTTATTGCGGAAATTTTGTGATAAAATTAAAAAAATTATAAACTTATCCAAGTTAATCTAACTTAGTCTAACTTATCCTTATGCGTTACAAAAAAAAAAACAAATAATAAAATAGTGAGATGGCGTCAGTTTTTAAGAAGACATAACAAAAATAAACAAAAAAATAAATTTCAAAAAAGTTCAGTATTTAATTGATTATATACCGCTGACACTTAATCACGCTTTTCGAAACCACGCCAGTTGTAAACAATACTTGTGTGAAAAGACAAAATCTTCTTTTCAAATTTCCGCCGAGTTGTAAGTAGAAGGCCAAATATGTCACGTGTCAATTTTAATTAAATATATTTTATATGAAGTGATCTTGACTACGTTTCATCAATTAACCATTGATAAAAATTAAAACAGGAATTTTACGATTGTGTTTACAAAAAACATTATTAGTTGAACCTTGCAGCTTGTTCATTATGTTTATTATAAATACCGATAAATGTATATATTATTAATAAATAGTTCCCATAATATTTTGCATTATTTTTTATTTTGCCCTATCTGCAATGTTCTACGCTCTATAGAAAATGTGGCGTATGACATGACTGACAATCTTTCGAACGTTTTATCTAGGTACAAAGATGTTTTACGTTTTCGTCGCCTCCACATGATATTTTTGTCAGCATAAGGTACCCTTCTATATCTGAAACGAATATGAATATTGCTACAAAGTAAAGTAATAGGCTATACAAGTCCCTCTACTGAGCACAGGACACTTTTTTTTATTTCTGAGAGGGTTTTAGGGCAAGGAAATTCCCTCCGTGCTTCCCCAATGCGTGTTGACGAAAATTGCAATTACAAATTTCATTCGTGCTGTCGGGGATCAAACCCGGGATAATTTACAGCGAACGCTTTGACCCAGATCTATTAATACGATACAAATAAATACGATTTAACATATATAATAAAAAACTCTTAGGTACTTGAAACTTGAAAACTTGATAGCTCGTGACGCCTACCGGACAAAGCTACAGCACAATGTAATTGAAGATCCGTAACCGCGACATAATTCTCAGTGATGCGCAAGCATAACAGGCAGTATGTCACTTATATAATTGTCATCTCTGCAGTCTATTAATCTTTGCACTTTTATAAGTAATACAGAACGTAGTTGCTAGACGGTGTTGACATCGGCTAAAATCTCTGCGATCGCCGTTTCGTCAAGGTCATTCAGGCTAGTTAAAGCCTTAATTACCTTGTCAACTTCAGTTCCCACACAGAACGTTAGAAGTTTGTTAGTAATATTTGCCTTAGGGGTCGATCACATTTCAAGTAAATGTAATTTAATTAGAATCTATTCAACAGGCAAAACATTTTAATTTTATCTCAAAAGCAATGATTCTCCTCTTAAAATTAATCAATTCAGTTGTTGTTAAAACATTTGATTATTCTTGCCCGTAAGAGTCGATTTCTGGAAATTTGCCTCTTCTCTTGGTAGGATTTGCCTTAATCGTCTGGCGCATTGACGATCGCAGTACCATACATCTCGCACCTTTGAAGCTGTTGCCCATCGCCTGTTTGGGTACTTTAAGCTTGGCATTAACAAGTTGGCTATAGCACCATATATCGAAAGCCTAAGATATTTCTGGTATTTCCCATAGTCGCCTCTCACGACGGACTGAAATGGACGGAAAGAAACGGGTTTTGGATACTCTTGCGCCACATCTACTTCACATATTTTTACAGTTTTACTGTTTAGGTACATAGACATGTCGAATTTGTACGATTCTAACCGATATATGGTAGCCGTTTATATGATGAGGGTATAGTTAGGTAAAGATTTAATGGAAAAAGTAATAAAAACGTGAATATGAAAAGCATTTTTGTTATATAAATTTGTAAAATTATTTTCTAGTTCACAAATTACACACACAACAATACGCTAAAAAACAGCTATCAGTTCACAGGGCAGGGTGTGCTAAGAATCTTTGCGAAGGTTCAGCTGCCACCTTTGAAGACCTGAACTGGTATTATCAACGCCTGCACCCCAAAATCTGTCTAGAAGATTCTGGAACTGAAAGAAGGGCTATCCCTTTTTCCAGTTCCAGAATCTTAAACAGATGCGCTAGGATGTTATTGCATTATCTGAGGTCCGAAACAAGGTGAGGTCAAGAGAAGAGGGTGTCAGATTTATCGTCCACAAATCCACGATTGCAGTGCTGGATATGTTTACTAATGTTATGCTATCAAAGAAGCTATAGGAAAGGAACCGACAATAGTTGAATTACATGGTAGAATAGGATAAGACATTGTGGGAATTGTGTAAAAAAAGGCAGTAGTAGCTGGCAGTGCTTGATTTAGATTTTAGTCTATGTATAAATATGCGCCCCTATCGGACTGTTCTGTCACTTCCTGCTAGCCAGCATTACAACCAGCGGTTAACATTACCTAATACTCAAAATTACCAAATGGTATTGAAGTTCATAGAGTTGTTGACGTTGAAGGTCATAGAGGCTTACGCACTAAACTTGGCACATCCCCTACTCCTCGTATCTTGATGAGATTTATGAAGGAATACGCTATATGTAATTCGCTGTGAAAGAAAACATCGTAAGATAAGTTATAGGTTTGTAAAATTAAAAAAAATCGAAGATGTGAAGTCCGCCATCGCGCATTGGGGCAGCTCGGCAGACATTTTCTTGCCATATACCCGGACGTATATAAATATCATAACTGCTGGTAATATCTGCAACTACCACGTTGTTTTCAGAAACAACTTATTTAAGGATATTTATTAAAAGTGAACAGTGAAACTTGTCGGTAAATGTTAAAATAAATATTAAATAAAACCAAACTAAATCTACGGCTAACTAAATTGAATATAGCGATGGTAATGTTTATTATACAATTTTCGGTTCCCTCTTACCTTACCGATGATGACTTTTACTTATGATTATACTTATTCATTTGGTTTAATATATACCTGCTGATTATTATGATTTAAGTCTGCCTGCTATCCCACCCAGGATCCAACGAAAAAAATTCAACTCCAATACCTACGGGATTCCACAAATATTTTCCGAATTTCCAATGTTATATACTGTTTGAATCTATTAGGCATATTACGAGTATAATGGTATTGCATAAAATATAATTTTTTGACATTCCATTAGACTATATATTATTGTAAATATCCTATTCTAATTAATAATTACATCATTGTTGAATATTCTAATATAATTATGATATAAATAATAAAATGAAATAATTTAAATGTGGAAATGTATTAGAAATAATTGTAGCTATAATATTTGTATACCTACGGATTGAATGCAGCGAACATCATTTTTTTTTAAGATCTATTCTGTCTCATTACCCGTATTCACAAATAAATAAAATTTGAATTTGATACTCTTACACCGCCACCATGCCGTGGTGTACAGACTTTTAAAAAAAATTATGCCACAGCCAAATTTATTTCATTCCTGTGCATAGGCCTCTTCTTATTTTTGAGAAAGTTTTTTTTAAGTATTGCTGTTAATACTTTGCGATTTTTCCATTTTTGAGTTTTAATTTTATTTCTTAACCTATTATTTACCAACCATTTTTTCTCAGCGAAAATTACGTTCTAAAAGAATACGACTAACAATGTTAGTGATACCGACGGGGGTTACTCGCGTACTATGAAGCTTAAGATGAGAGCGTAGACTCTGACGCTATAACGACTCCACTACGTATTTATAGTCAAATTTTCCTAACAACGCCGAGAACCAGCGGCAAATATCTGAGATATCTGGTGCTTATGAACTCATGAAAATAATAACTGCCGGCCGAAATTATACCTGTAGTCGTTTCTGCGAACGGGTTAATCCCAGTCAGCCTCTCGGGTCATCTGAGGCGACTGGGACTCCGTGACGGACCGCTCCAAGCTCAAATGCAGAAGGCGGTGCTCCTCGATACCGCCCGCATCGTCCGCCGGTTTCTTTCCCTTTCCCCCTAACCCTCGGCCGTTTGGTCTCCCCTGCCGAGGGCTTCCATCTGGTTGGTTTTTATTTATTTATGTATTTTTTATGCATTTATTTTATTTTGTTGATATTTATGTATGTTTATCATTTTCATTTACAATTATATATTTATACAGCCCAACCAGATGAGTAAACTATATAGATGCCCCAAATAATAATAATAATAATAAAGTCTTTATTTATCTTCTCACATAACATAAAGTAAAACAATGAAGATCTAGTAGTACATAAACAGAATTTTATTATGTGAGAAGCTGGTGCCTGAAGTAGGCATATATAAGCCTGTAGTACAAGTCACCAGGTTCTCACCCCTCGAATGCTATGACATTGTATGAAATTATTCTAGGAATACAATAGATAGATAGCTAAAAAAGTTATTCTTATATTGTAATGAAACATAATTACAACGAAGATCCAGGATAAAATACTAATTAAGAGTGTATTAGGATATGAAATGTGTAAATACATATATGTATATATGTATGTATGGTGTTATATATTTATATTAGTGTAGTGTATTGTATGTGCGCGCGTGCGCATGTGTGTGTGTGTGTGTGTGTGTGTGTGTGTGTGTGTTTGTGTGTGTGTGTATGTGTGTGTGTGTGTAAATGCAACTATAAGATAAAATTTAAATAAATGGAAATTGCGGAAGTCAGACTTTTACATATGCAGATTTCCACAGGTATTATTCCACAGACTTCCAATCATGAATTAACATGAACATTTATGAATAAATATCTTCTCTTTTTCAACGTCGAATATTCAGAATTTCAGCTAATGTTTTCACTCCTTTGTTATAAAAAGATGAAATACTAAGGTCGAGAGAAAAGAAAATTATATTATCTTAAAAAAATAAATGAACACTAAGGATGCGCCAAATATACTTATCATCAGATTGTTAATTTCTAACTTGTGTAAGAATAAAGAATTACCTTAGTTTCAAACGTATGTTTTTAAAAATGTTACTGATAAATTTTTATTAGAAACTAAATATTATATTACTACTATTATACTAAGGTTACTATTATAGTTAACTTTCTAACTTTGGTTAAAGGTCATAAATATTTATATGCTTTCTGATCGTGGAGGCTTGTAAATTACAAACACCGTTTGGTTGTAGTAATTAAATAGTAAATTGTGAAACATAAGATCTAGACTAGCGTTCAAACTTTTTCATATTATTCTCTATCCCCTTTCATCATTATCATTACAGCCCTTCACAAGTCCACTGCTGAACATAGGCCTCCCCCAAAGAATGCCACAAAGCACGGTCCTGAGCCACCTGCATCCATCGATTTCCTGCATATCTTACCAGGTCGTCACTCCATCTAGTGGGGGGACGCCCTACACTTCGCCTGCCGGTACGAGGCTGCCACTCAAGAACCTTTCTTCCCCATCGGTTGTCGGTTCTTCGAGCTATATGGCCGGCCCATTGCCACTTCAGCTTACTAATCCGTTGGGCTATGTCGGTCACTCTAGTTCTACTGCGGATATCCTCATTTCTGAGTTTATCACGCAGAGAAACTCCGAGCATAGCCCTCTCCATAGCTCGCTGAGCGACCTTGAGCTTCCTCATCCGGCCAGCAGTGAAGGACCACGTCTCAGTTCCGTATGTCATCACTGACAACACGCACTGGGTGTACAGTCTCGTTTTGAAGTTTTGAGGTATACCTGACGAGAAGATGTGCCGTAATTTCCCGAACGCTGCCCAACCGAGTTGAATCCGTCGATTGACCTCTCGGTCGAAGTTGGACTTACCTAGTCGGACTATTTGTCCCAGGTAAACACTCGTCAACAACTTCGAGCTTAGTGTTCCCAACAACTACCGGCATAGGTGTGACATGGACATTAAACATGATCTTTGTTTTGTCCATGTTCATCTTAAGACCTATCCGTTGGGAAACACTATTGAGGTCATTGAGCATAGTGCTTAGGTCCTCCAGCGATTCTGCCATAAGGACTATATCGTCGGCAAATCGAAGGTGAGTGATGTACTCGCCATTGATGTTGATACCGTATCCTTTCCAGTCCAGAAGCTTGAAAACATCTTCCAATGCAGCGGTAAAGAGTTTCGGGGATATGACGTCACCCTGTCTTACACCTCTCTGCAATTGGATAGGTTTCGTACTCTGGTTCTGTACTCGGATAGCCATCGTAGCCCTACTGTACAAGCACTTCAACACTTCCATATACCGACAGTCAACTTGGCATCGCTGAAGGGACTGCAGCACGGCCCAAATTTCGACGGAATCAAAGGCTTTCTCATAGTCCACATACGCCAGACATAGTGGCAAATTGTACTCCTCGGACTTCTGTACAATTTGCCGAAGGGTATGTATGTGGTCTATGGTGCTAAAGCCTTTTCGGAAACCGGCTTGTTCGGGAGGCTGGAAGTCGTCAAGTCTGCGCGCGAGACGATTCGTAATGACTCTCGAAAACAGCACGTAGACGCGGCTCAGAAGGGAAATCGGTCTGTAGTTCTTCAAGAGAGCGTTGTCGCCTTTCTTGAAGAACAAGACCACCGCACTTCTGCTCCACGCCTCCGGTGTAATGCCACCATGGAGGACGGAATTAAAGAGCTTCTGAAGGATTTCAAGTACCGGTTTTCCACCCGCTTTCAGAAGCTCCGCTGTAATTCCATCCTCGCCTGGGGCCTTGCCGTTTTTAAGGTGCTGGAGAGCCATTCTAATCTCGCTCAGACTGACGTCCGGGATATCATCGGAATAATGTCGGATAAGACTCGCTCTTGGATCGTTACTCACACTTGCGTGCGGCTCCAACGATGACGTGTACAGCTGCCCATAGAACCTCTCAATCTCACTCAAAATCTCAGGTGCCCCGGAAACGATGCTGCCACATTCTGTCTTCAGCTTTGACAGTTGGCGCTTTCTGGCAGACAGATCTCTGGCAAAGACTTTGGAGCCTTGGTTCCGCTCGATCGCTTCTTCAATACGAGCTGTATTGAATTTGCGTAAGTCCCGCCGCATGCATTTGGAGATCTGTCTGTTCAGTTGCCTGTATGCTGTTAAATCTGTTGAAGAATGTAGCTTCATCTCCCGTCTAACAGCCATGAGATTAAGAGTGTGATCGGAGAGTTTTTGTGTTCTTCTGCGGCGGGTCTTGCAGAACTTAGCTCCGACCGCATGGACAGTTTCCACGAGCTTGTCATTCAAATCGTCCACTTCATTGCAGTCTTCTAGGCACTGAAAACGGTTTTGTAACTCGAGCTGAAAGGTTTCGGGACTTTGGATTTGAGCACGAGGGGGACGGATCGTTGACTTCATTAGACGAGACCTCTCCAACTTAACGTTTAGGTTCAGTGTGCCTCTAACCATTCGGTGATCGCTGCCGGTTTTCACCCTCGCGATCACTGAGACATCACTGAACAGTTGTCGTCTGGTCGTCATAATGAAGTCAATCTCATTTTTTGTCGAACCGTCGGGGCTCGACCAGGTCCACTTCCTGTGGGGCCGCTTCTGGAAGAAAGAGTTCATCATAAAGAGTCCCTCTTTCTCCATGAAGTCGGCCAGCTGCTGGCCCCTTGGGTTCCGTTGCCCTATTCCAAATTTCCCTACTTTCAGCTCACCGTTCTCTCTTGTGCCTAGTTTTGCATTGAAGTCTCCCATTAACACCGTATATTGGGTTTTGGAGGAATGCATGGCTCTAGAGATATCCTCATACATTTCCTCCACCTCCTGATCGGGGTGTGCCGAGGTTGGTGCGTAAACCTGTATGACCTTCAGCGAATACCGTTTGGTGATTCTGAGTATAAGGTACGCAACCCTCGTCGACACACTCTCAATCTTTACAACGTTGTTAACGAGAGACTTGTGGACGATAAATCCGACACCTCCTTGGGACAGATGGTCGCCCTCCCGGTAATAGAGCAAGTTGCCGGATTCGAGGATTACCGTGTCCTCCCCCTCTCTTCGGACTTCGGATAATCCTATAATATGCCAGCGTAACTTGTCTATCTCTTCTTCCAGCTCCACAATCTTCTCGTCAGTCCTCAGGGTGCGTGCGTTGTATGTTGCCAGGTCGAGTCGTCGTAGGTGGCAACCGAACCTCCACCGGAGATTCTTAGCACCCCCTGCCCCGCCGTTACCATGGTCGCCACCGTAGCCAGGAATAGCGGGGCCGCCGGGGACTGGGGGCCGTTTATTATTGTCATTGCTCATGGGGGGTATATTGCCATAGTTGCCACGCTTGGCGAGCGGGTTGGCAACCGCAGTTTTTTTTTATTGTTATTTTGGCTATTATCAGGAAGATGCTGCTGCCCATCTCCTGCCTGTTTCCCTTTGTCGCCTTTTACGACACCCACGGGAAGATATGGGGTAGTGGATATTCTTAACCGCCACTACACGGCAATCTATCTATCCCCTTTATTAGCAGGGAATATTATCTCAGCCGCACGATATTGTATACCGTACATTAATTATGGAAGTGACTCCGCAATATCCTTAATATTTATTAAGAAAGGAATATAGATTGTTAAAAGAATATGTTAATGGTTGCTTAGGTATTGAATAAGTACAAACATTTGTTAGAACATTTGTGCCTGCAATCCTCCTGACCGATATTGACAACTGCAGCTCATGCACATTTACAGTCAACTACATGGGCAGAATTACTGACTCGTTGGTCTAGTGATTGTAAACACAGTTTCTGATCGTGAGGTTCTGGGTGCGAATCCAGGCCAAAATCAGCTATTGGGCTTTTCTGTCAAGAAATTCGCAGTAGCAGCATGGAATTTGACGTTGTTTCAACTTGTGTCTTGAAAAGCACGTAAAGCCGTAGTCCTATTATTTACTTATCATACTGCGCCTGATATCACTCCGGTTGCGTCGTATTACCACCTCATCGTACTATAAGAGTGAGAGAATAGAGCGTGCAATTAGTGATGATTTATTGTCAGCGTTGAGACTGGCCGCCGTGACCGAAATCGGTCTGGAGGACATTATTATAGAGCCATGCTGCAGCTATATTATGGTTGTAGCACGAATGGGTCGGCTCGACCGGGGAAGGACCACGCTCTCACATAAAACCAGCGTAAAATAGCAGCTTAACGCTGCTGTGTTTCGTATGGTGAGTGTAGAGAACCGGAGACCCTTTTTACTGGCAAAGAGGCATTCCATCTTAGTCTTCACGGGTGACAACGCATCTGCATCTTGAGTCTTTATTGAGGATAGATGTTGATGTCTATGGGTTACAGTAATCACTTACCATCAGGTGGACTGTGTGCTCGTTTGTCACCCGATCCTATAAAAAAAAATTATTATATGGGCAGAAACTTACAATTTTTTGCATAATATGTAAAGACGTATTTCCAACAGTTTGCGGTACTGTACTGAATATGAGTACTTAAAATTATTTACAGTGATAGTATTTACAATATGCTTGAGAACTTTGTCGCATAGTTCGCGGACAACTGTGCACTCGCGTGAGCGCTCTCTCTCATGCAAGTGGCAGAGTCGCGTCCTCGACCACACGACGCATTTCTTTTCTTTTTTAGCAGACTGCACAATATAATTCAAACTGCAGTACAAAGCAATCGTTTTCCTGTCCGTCTACTGAAGCCAACCGCTATCGAGGATCAAGGTTAACATGTTCGGTTACAAATATGCTACATTGTACGCTTAAAAAAGTTACGCGAAACTTTGAATTTGAAAACAGAGATTAACCCATCTGCAGCTCATTACGTGCATTGTTGGAGTTCTGCACAAAATGTTTGTGAACAAATTTGCGTACACAATTTGGTGGAGTTGTACCTTAATAGCTACTTTAATAAGAACACAACAGTAGGATGGACACTGTTGTTTAAAAAAAGAAATAAGTGGATTACTGAGCTGAAAAAATCTAGCACCACGTAGTAAATTTAGTATCACGCATTTAATATTTTTTATTTAACCTGAGAACAATAGAGTAATAGTAAAAATAAAAAAATAGTAAAGTTACTGCCTATATAATATGGATGTTCCACGGCTGGGCACAAGCCTCCTCTCATTATCTGAGAAGGTTTTGTAGCAATTGTTTCACCGAGCTGTTCCTGTGTATATTTGCGAACTTCACAAGTTCTCGAAATATATTATTCCTTATACATGCAGGTTTCCTCACGATGTTTTCCTTCACCGCCGAGCACTGAGGGAAAGGAAATCAGCATTATTTATGGTATCGACGGAAAGAGAAGATGGGTACTGTAAAATATATGGCCAGCGTTTAGCCCCTAAGCTACCACGATATGCACTACTACAGAAGAGGGGGTATGTTTTTAAGTGCAGACATGTCTGTTTCTTAGTGATCCGCAGATTCAACTTCATATTTTTAATGCATAAACTACATTTTACGGTAGTAATATCGGTACAAGTAGCCGACAACCGACTGGGAAGAAAGGTTCTCGAGTCGGCGGCTCCACGCTAGGTGGAGTGACGACCTGGTTAAAGATACAGGATACGATGGCTGCAGGTGTTCTTTGACAGAGGCCTTTGTTTAGCAGTTTTTTTTGTAGTGATGATATTATGGATCATGATTAGTCCAGAATAAATGTAGAGCCGTGGTAGCTCAGGGGCTAGGCACTTGCTGTAAATTTCACAGTACGCGAGAAACGCAGGTCCGATTTTTGCCGGCACCAATGAAAATGTTAATTTCAATTTAAAGAGTTGATTTACCAAGTGCTCGGCGGTGAAGGAAAACATCGTGAGGAAACTTGCATGTGACTTTTAACGCGCCTTTTCCTGTACTCCTACTGTCTAGGCGTTGTTGCGAATTAATAGAAGACAGCTTTCTTATACCCGATCCCTAAAAAAGGTAACCGCTCTGATCTGTCCAACTACAGGCCAATCGCCATCACCTCATTGTTCTCGAAAATAATGGAGTTCATTTTTATCTGTCAGCTCATACGGTACCTTGAGGAGCATCAGCTGATTAGTGACCGCAAATACGGTTTAAGTCGGGGTCGCTCAGCTGGTGATCTTTTTGTTTACCTAACTCATAGATCGACGCAGGCGATCGGGTCCAAGGGGGAGGTATTGGCCGTTAGTTTGGAAATAGCGAAGGTTTTCGCTAAGTCTCGGATTGGGGGCGACTAAATATAGTTTACCACTAAAAGGAACCCAATGTCCAATCTCCTCAGTTTTGAGGCATTCGCCTTGGTGCTTCAGCTAGTATAGGCATCCTCAGCGTTGAAATATCGGGTGACAGCAATGCAGGACAATATTTATGCCGGAAAACTGCCTGCAACTTAACTAGGTGAAGGTTGCACGCAGCCTTGTGGAACACCAGCGTTAATAGGCTTGTAATCGGAGCATGCATCATCTACTACGATCTTGACGCTCCGATCAGCCATAAAACTGGTGATCCAATTTCACTATTTCTCGGGAAGGCCATAGAAAGGAAGCTTCTAAAGAAGCGTTTTGTGCCAGACCCGATTGAAAACCTTCGCTATTTCCAGTGGTGACAGAATATTTGCCAAGTGTTGAGCCAACTTATAAGTTGGGTAATCGATCTGGCTCACTATGGGATGTAGTGGAGCGTTTGCCTTGTGTATTTTTGGTAAGACATTCAACCTCGGTGGTTTGGTACACGGTTGTGTTATCGAATTTACGTCGAGATTAAATTTTTCGGTGGACTTCTTTATGAGATCGCTAGTTGTTTTAAGCACATTCATGCACGTAAACGGCGAGGCATTCGTCACAAACAAGTTTATAAGTAAGAATATCCGACTTATCTTTATTATTACAGATATTCCTAAGAACATTGTTGGTTTTGAACGCCACATAAACGCCGCTTTGTCGAAGAGTATTAGCTACTTTTTCAAATATGGGGCCTAAATAGGTCAAACAGCTCACAAATCGACGAACACTTTGAGGATTTTTTTTTCTTTGACACTTTTGTTTCTTTTTAATTAAATTGTTAATGAGATTTTTTGAAAAACTGTTAAAGACCGCTATTTAATAAATTACATTAAGCTATTTTAAATAATTTTCTTCACTTAATGGGCCAGTGAACAAAACGATTAATATAACAATAAGAAGCCGCTAATTTATGTTGCCACGGATAACACGATGACACGGGGATGACCGTATCGTTATGAGTTGGATTTCGATAAAGTTGAAAAACAAGTGACAATTCTTTTCTTGGTATTGTTAAGTCAAGGAAATTAAGGGAACAGTCTTGTTCCAATTCAAGTTAAAATTTAATTTTGTCGTGGACTCTATTTATTTTATTAAGAAAAACATCCACTTATCTCCTTGTGCCAGTCCAGCAAATAATCGTCTACATATCGATAGTAATATAAGATATTTTTCTGCGCCCCCTTTCCCTAAGGGGGGTAGCTTCCGATACGGCAAAAAGGCCATACAGGCCAAAGCCCACAGGTGGTGTTTAGTGGGTAGGCAAAAAAAGCTCACTTAGCGGTCAGCCACCGCAGAGTCCACATCATCTGAAGATGCCTCGTGTTGAGGCGAAACACGTCTCGTATTGTCGTCAGTGGTGTGTCTTTCCTAGTGTAGTGGTATTGGGAGTAGTGGTGCTGAAATTTGTGGTGACGGAGATAGTGCATGCAATTGAGGGAAGGCGGGAGGTGCTCTTCAAACTATGTAAGTTTTATTTTATCGAGCGGATGTACGCGAAGTAATATTTACCAACTTTAATATAATGGATTTTCACAAAGTAACGCCCGATTCTATTAATTATCTTTAATAAAACTTTATGGAGAATTAAAATCATAAGAAATAAAATTAATTTATATTTAGTTTCAATCAAGATTGTCTCAAAAGTTTCCGTGGAAAAGTCAGACAAGCGGGTGGTAAATTGTGAATACGATTTCGATATGTTACTTATAAAACCAGACAATTGTCGTATTTTAATACACTATCACCGCAACCTGACAATGTTACTGCCCCCGTGTTAATAGTAAGAACAAATGATTATCTATTTGATTTACCAAAAAAAAATAGTTTAGTCTATGTGTAAGGATATTTGTATAGAAAATGTTGTCTCGAACACCACAAAATAATGAGAAAATAAAATTGTACTTTAATAGATCTGAACAACCTATAATATAGGAAAATATTATTTTTTCAGCCATTATAAGGATTTTAATAATGATGGTGTTCAATCGGGTTCCTTAATATCACTTCCTGACAATTTTATCGCGTTTGTTGAATTGCTAGAGCGAAAATTTCGCGAATATTTTAGCCTCGAAAGAAAAATTGTAAATATTGTGTGAAATATTAAAACGTGTGCTAGATTTTATATATGTTTTGAAATGCGAGCTTTCCAATATATTATTTAAAACTTTACATTAAATTTAGAATTTACTATGTAATTTAAAGTCACAACTAATTGTTGAAGAACATTAATTATAAAAGTAAATCATTTAGAATACGTAGTTTATAAAAAAATATTATATCTTAAGTATCTATTAAAATGCTGATAAACATATTGTTTTTTTAGTTTTATCCTCCTGTACCAACCCTACTAAAATAGGTAAACATTTTGACACCTCCTTAGAAGCTTTACCTCTGTATAGTCTGTACTCATGTGCTCGTACCGCGACCGAGGTGAGGCGAGGCATAATTAAATAACAACAGAAGTGTCATTTTTTCATTACGTAATATTACGTGCTTTTATTAAGAGCACAGTTTATTTTAGTGACTCTAATCCGTGGAGAGCCAACAGTATTTTTTTTAATTTAGCTGATTATGGGTATATCCGGAGTATATAATAAAATTAATTTAAACTGAAACTAAAGACGAAATGAAGCTTAAAATGCTTACTTTGCTGACTCATTTCATAAATATACAGTATACATGCTACCACTACATCATCATCATTTCATCATCATTACAGCCCTTCACAAGTCCACTGCTGAACATAGGCCTCCCCCAAAGAATGCCACAAAGCACGGTCCTGAGCCACCTGCATCCATCGACTTCCTGCATATCTTACCAGGTCGTCACTCCATCTAGTGGGGGGATGCCCTACACTTCGCCTGCCGGTACGAGGCTGCCACTCGAGAACCTTTCTTCCCCATCGGTTATCGGTTCTTCGAGCTATATGGGCGGCCCATTGCCACTTCAGCTTACTAATCCGTTGGGCTATGTCGGTCACTCTAGTTCTACTGCGGATATCCTCATTTCTGAGTTTATCACGCAGAGAAACTCCAAGCATAGCCCTCTCCATAGCTCGCTGAGCGATCTTGAGCTTCCTCATCTGGCCAGCAGTGAAAGACCACGTCTCAGTTCCGTATGTCATCACTGGCAACACGCACTAGGTGTACAGTCTCGTTTTCAAGTTTTGAGGTATACCTGACGAGAAGATGTGCCGTAATTTCCCGAACGCTGCCCAACCGAGTTGAATCCGTCGATTGACCTCTCGGTCGAAGTTGAACTTACCTAGTCGGACTATTTGTCCCAGGTAAACATACTCGTCAACAACTTCGAGCTTAGTGTTCCCAACAACTACCGGCATAGGTGTGACATGGACATTAAACATGATCTTTGTTTTGTCCATGTTCATCTTAAGACCTATCCGTTGGGAAACACTATTGAGGTCATTGAGCATAGTGCTTAGGTCCTCCAGCGATTCTGCCATAAGGACTATATCGTCGGCAAATCGAAGGTGAGTGATGTACTCGCCATTGATGTTGATACCGTATCCTTTCCAGTCCAGAAGCTTGAAAACATCTTCCAATGCAGCGGTAAAGAGTTTCGGGGATATGACGTCACCCTGTCTTACACCTCTCTGCAATTGGATAGGTTTCGTACTCTGGTTCTGTACTCGGATAGCCATCGTAGCCCTACTGTACAAGCACTTCAACACTTCGATATACCGACAGTCAACTTGGCATCGCTGAAGGGACTGCAGCACGGCCCAAATTTCGACGGAATCAAAGGCTTTCTCATAGTCCACATACGCCAGACATAGTGGCAAATTGTACTCCTCGGACTTCTGTACAATTTGCCGAAGGGTATGTATGTGGTCTATGGTGCTAAAGCCTTTTCGGAAACCGGCTTGTTCGGGAGGCTGGAAGTCGTCAAGTCTGCGCGCGAGACGATTCGTAATGACTCTCGAAAACAGCACGTAGACGCGGCTCAGAAGGGAAATCGGTCTGTAGTTCTTCAAGAGAGCGTTGTCGCCTTTCTTGAAGAACAAGACCACCGCACTTCTGCTCCACGCCTCCGGTGTAATGCCACCATGGAGGACGGAATTAAAGAGCTTCTGAAGGACTTCAAGTACCGGTTTTCCACCCGCTTTCAGACGCTCCGCTGTAATTCCATCCTCGCCTGAGGCCTTGCCGTTTTTAAGGCTACCACTACACAGCGATAATTTTATAAGTGATATGATTTGACGGTGTTTAGATTTAGCATGACGTAGCTTAAAATGTATTTAAAAAAAATTGTAGTTTTAAAGAAAAAGTTTTATGTCACTTAATTATATAGCCATGTTCCAGTTATATTATATTGACTGGCCTGTTGGTCTAGTGGTTAGTGACCCTGACTGCTACGCCGGAGGTCGTGGGTTCGATTCCCACCCAGGACAAATGTTTGTGTGATGAGCACGATCATTTGTTCTGTGTCTGGGTGTAATTTATCTATAATATTTATGTATTTAGAAATATATAAGTATGTTTATCAGTTGTCTAGTACCCATAACACAAGCTCTGCTTAGCTTGGGACTAGATGGCGTTGTTTGATAGTTGTGGAATATTATTATTATAATTATTATTATATTATGGTGGTAGCACGAATGGTTCGTCTCAAACGGGGAAGGACCACGATCTCAGAGAATATTACCGAAATAGCAGCTTAATGTGTGTACGAAACATGGAGGGTGTTTATTTTATCTTAGTCCTCGGGAGTGACAACGCTTCTGCATTTTAATTCTTAATCGAGGATGACATGTCTATGGGTCACAGCATCTACTTACCATCAAATGGGCTGTGTGCTCGCTTGTCATTGACTTTCAATTGAGCTAATTACATTATTTATACAAATCTTCTGGTATATATTGACCTCTCTGATTGTTGATAAGATTAGCCTCAATTGTAACGATGGAAGTGACGTTCAATTATTGAGTAGTATATATACATAGTACCTAATTTCCCACACATTTGACGCTGCTGCCAGTCGACGTTCTGGGCATTTTATGTCTGGCGTAAAAGATATTCCATAGCCGCCTTTTTCGACTTATCCGGGACGAAATGGGATGATAGATTCTACTACGGCGCCATCACACTTGGCCATCATTAATTAAATAACTAGAATCATTTATTAGCCAAAAACGAAACGAAATTGCTGCAAAGTACTAACCCAGATTAAACTTATATACCTGATGTAACGTAACGCTGATCGGATAAAAATTCTACTCAAAAGTCGATAGCTTATTATTTACAAATGGAGACATAAATACTTGCTTAATGCAAAGTTACGCAACTGATGCTGTCTGACATAATTTTCCATTTTTAAATCTTCGTTTAGCTACCTCGAATTATGAATTTTAAGTGAAAATTTGCCGCAACACCGAACTAAATGGTGGTTTTTATTTACTGGTAAATGCAAAATGTTCTGGACATAGAATAGCAAGCAAGCGGCATAACAAACGTTGGCAGTTTAATTACAAGTGACGACAGAATTTGCACACAAACTAAATTGCCTTACACCTCTATTTCTATGATAATTTCTGCCCTCACATGTCTACATTAATTACCATAGAATGAGCATATTTACGATAATATCACTAAATAGCAAAATAACTGGTTCATTATCGCATATTATACGTTAACCGTTTTTATGTCAGATCCAAATATCACAAACGTTATAAAAACTTTTATTACATATTAGTATTCTTTGTCAGAGAGCTTATTTCTATAAAACATATGTAAGGTTCAAGACTAATTGAAGCGAAAAATAGTATTGTATATGAATATGCACTACTTCTTATTGAGAAAGATGGTTATTACAGTAATCTGATAAAATAATATGACACAATTAGTGTCAGTATAACTAAGTAAATACATATAATATGAGATAGAGGAAAACACGTAAAAGGTGACAAAGGGAAACAAACCAGGAAATGGACAACAGCGCTTCTTTATATCAGCTAGAAAATAAACTACGTTTACCGCCATACCGGCATTCCTTAAAACAAAAGAATACCAAGCGCGGACTCAATGCCTTGAGACATTCTCTACCAGTCAACCCACGGTGTACATATATAACCTATACATACATATATATTTTTTTTATAGGATAAGGGTGACAAACGAGCACACAGTCCACCTGATGGTAAGTGGTTGCTGCGGTCCATAGACATCTACATCTATCCTCTGTTACAAATCAAAATGTAGATGCGTTGTCACCCGTGAGGAATAAGATGGAAAATGCCTCATTTCCAGTAAAAAGGGCCGCCGGCCACCTGCACTCACCAAACGAAACGCAGAGGTAAACCTCTACTTCACGCTGGTTTTCTGTGAGGTCGTGGTACTACCCCGGTTCGAGCCGGCCCATCCGTGCGACAGCAAAAGCTGCCGCGTGGCTCTACCACTGTTAAAAATTAGCAAATATATAAATACATGCTAATACATACAAATGACTATGAATATATACGTCTGTTTAGTAATACATATTAGATAGATGAACCATGTAAATAGCGTTGTCTTTAATAGATGTTTACGGAACAACTTTTTGAAAGCATACTTATTAGGGCAAGGAGTTCCAAAGGCATGTAGCCTGAACTGTGAAGAAGTTACCATAGAACACGGTAAAGTGCATAGGAATACAGATTTTATTTATGAAATTTGATAAGATGTAATAATAAGGATAATGCTTTCAATTGAAATTAAAATTTACTTCGACACATAATTGTACTAGATTAAAAGATTGGTGACAAAATTATATACAGTCATATAATTTTTACATTCTACAAAATACATTATAGAAGTTTTCAGAGATATGATGAGGTATAATAAGAACGTTTTTTCTTTTAAATAAAATACACTGGCAAGTTACTGATAGTGCTCACAAAAAGCTATTTTGTATTAAAATGGTAAAAGAAATATTTTGACTTGCACGTCTATTGATTAACTATTGATCTTCTGCCCTTTGTTGCATCTCTATTTATTTCGTCTAATCAGGCTGTAATAAAAATTACAAATAATATAGCCTCGATAAATATAATTCTTTCATAGACTGTGTTTTTACGCTAAGCTTAGTGAGCACAGAGCAAATGACCTTGCATTGATAAAATTATGCACTATAAGCAATCTTTGCAACTTCATTTTCATCATAGTCATGAAATGGTACAGCCACACTGCAGTTGTAATAAAGCTGCAACGTGAATAGAACAATTAAAGCAAATTGCTGCTATGTTTCACATGGTAAGTGTAAAGAATGGGAAACTCTATTATATTGGTAACGAGGCAATCTATTTTAGTCCTTAGGGGTGACAAAGCATCTGCATTTTGAATCTTAATTGATAATAGATATAGGTGAGCGGCAGCAATCACTTAAGATCAGGTGGACTGATTGTATTCTCGTTATCAACAAATATTAAAAAGTAACAGATCACTAGAACCATAAGGTTCTGATGATATTTATTTAGCATAAAAAACTGCATGTCTGTTGACATATTCCACCCTGGGTTTTTAAAATTATCGCACCGAAGTTCTTTATCGGACGGTAAAATTTGGCGGATGGGAGCTAGGCGAAAAAAAGTGTAAGATTTTTTCCGTCACGAACCCCTTCTGACGTAGTGTAGACGGCCTTGTCGGCTATAAGGAAGCGAAATGAAATAATATCCATCTATCTCGCACTTTTTCTTATCTTGCCATGAAAGAAATATTATTTTATTTTATATGACGCTTCATTTTAATAGACGCTAGTAATTCATTTATTTGTATTTGTTAGTCAATTTAATAATAAATTTACTAATAATAATATATGAGAAGCAACAGTAGCCTAACGGCAGGGTGCGGACCGCGAACTCAAAAGGTCGTGTGTTTCGCCGCCGCTATTTAACTAGCTATCCGCTATTTGACTACTGTAGTGAACCCTAACACAAGCATTTTAAGCTTACCAGAAGTGGTTTAAGGGAATATTAGTAATGTTTAATAGCATTACTAGTATTTAAAAAAATACTACAAAAAAATTCGTTCAAACCGAGTGTTCCACGACACTCACGCATGTTTATAGAAAAGGCAATGTTAAATAAAGGTCGTAAAAGTGTAGGAATTGTATGAGAACAATATTATCTTGTAGCTTTAAACCAAAATCTCAACACTTAAGTTACAAGCCCATTGTATATTTAATGGGTAATAAGCAACGTCGGGAAATTTTTGGCATCTCATACATAAGTAATCTCTGTCAAGAATAATTTTAATATAACGAAAATATTTTCACTTCCAAGAAACAAAAGCTGTACAGTCCACAAAGTTATTATTTCTGTTAATGAAGTGAAGGCGTTAGCAGACTTAATTATGTAATCCTGTCTAAATCTGTAATTGACAAAACTGCGGTTAACAGCAGTTCCGTGTTCAGCAGTGGACTTTTTAGGTTGTAATGGATAATGGATAAATAATTTTAAGAGGTTTAAAATATCTTCACACTCGCTACATAGATTACAATAATGGTTCGATAGGCGCTAGTGAGTTGACAAAAGCTGTGTTGAAAATATAAAAAAAATCTTGATAAAATATGCCATGGTGTGTTGTAGATATTGCACAAATAATTCAGGAAATGTTAGCAAATACCAAGGAATATCTTTTCATCGGTGAGTAAGATACTTAATTAATAAAAAGTATTATAGATTAATAATTAAACAAAATCATTCGTAAGACGCCATCTCGGGTCATGGAATTCATTTTTTCAGATGCGACGTTTCTGTAGGTACTTAAGTCTGAGAAAAGTTGTACATAATATAATATATTTTTTTTTTGTAAAAACAAATAAAAGTATTCATAATAATACTAAATTTCTGATATTTAAATTCGCTAATTATTTTTTTATTTTATGTTTAGGTTTCCACGTCCAAGCTATGAAAACAGGGACAAGTGGAATTTATTCGTCCATTTTAACTCTCGCGTGCCCAGCATTTATGAACGACTCTTATTATATTATAATCTAAATAAATATATTTGTAAAGTATGTGTTATATCAATAAGTTTTTTACACATACATTTAGTATGTTTTTTTATATTTTACATAGTTTCTTTTTAAAATGAGCCGTGGTAGTTAGCTTAGATGGTTAGCGCTCGCTGTAAACTTCACAGTACGCCAAATGTACATAATATTATATCACAATTACATTAAATTTGCACATATTATACTAAATTAGCACATATTATATGCAAAATAAATAACAAATTTTAAAAGTTGTACTTGATATGATTTACTTAATTTTAAGAAATTAATCTATTTTTACATACTGATCATTCTGCCTACACATAATCTTTGATAAAAACCAACCCCGCATGCGCCACACTACTCTTCCCTGCGCATGCGTGAAAACATGAGTAGCGCACATGTTTTAAATGTTTGTACTTTATAATTTTGGATGCAGTAACGCTACTAATTAAACCGACTTCTTTGATAACAATTCAGTATGTAGGGGCCCTAAAACCGTGTTTCTATCTGCAAGAAAATTCGCAGAAGTCTTGTATAAGTTTCTTGTAATAATATTTACAAGCAGTAAATAGTATTACAAGAGTAGCTTGTAATTTTTTCTGCAATAAATATCTCACGAGAAGCTCGCAAATCATTTCACAGCAAGTTATAGCATAGGTATTTTTGGCGTTATGGCGAGAGCTTTATGGCTCCAGTACACGTTGGCCGAGCGCGCTCGCCGAGTGCGCTCAGCCAACGTGTACTGGGCCGTTTTGTATATGACGGCACGTGCACCATTGAACGTGCAGCGGCGTCAGTGTAGCTAGACAGAATTCTTGTAAATAACACGTGCTCCGCACACCTGCACCTTTGCACCTGCGGTAGCGCCCGTTTAGCTTGTATAAAACGGACGGAGCTGCCGCCGTTAGGACAGTCTTGGCTCTGACGTGGAACGGTGCGCTTGTCGTATTCCGTTAATTCCGTTACTAGTTTATCCTCGACTCGTTGGATAGTTAATTCGTGTAAAGGAATTAATTATTATTCCTAATTACAAAATCAGTCTCTGTACTATACCCACTATACTTCCTACATATATATATGGCGTTTGCGGCCAACGCTCGCCGACGAGCCGTATAGTGTCGGTTTTCCGTGCACAAATCAAAGGAATTTGGCGCAAGCCGCAAACAGTGTTCACACGTTGGCCGAGTGTTCAGTTCATAGTTACGCGTCGGAGTAGACTGCAGTGTCGGCTATAAATATATTATATTGAATTATATATTATGAAAAAATATATAATTCAATATAATATATTTTTAATGTTACTTATATGCATACCAACACATTACGATTTAATAATTATGGAGTGAAATATTGATTCATTGTTCATTGATTGATTCTCACAATGAATCAGTTATATGGAACCCCAAACATGAGCAACATAAAAATAAAACCAGAGTAAGTAACTTGCCTAACTGCATTAAATAATACATGTTTAGTTGCGATTTCAGAGTACCTACCTAATGATAAATATTATTATAAATTATCTCTGCGTTTGTGTTGCTCAGGGATAATGTAGCTTAGGGGCTTCTTTTGGGCTATCATTTATTTTGAAAAAACCCCCAGCAAAGCGGGCACGGGTCAGCAAGTAGATCCTATAAAGGTTTCTTTTTCATTTTGAGGTCGGAACCCTAAAAAGGACAAACTGGGATTATTGTTGTATGTGTAGATTTTTTTTCGTTCACTCTGAGAAGAGTGAAGCGCTGTATATGACAGCGGCCGCGATTGCCCTAACGTCCATCATCATCTAGCTACCAACGCAGAATGAAACACGCCAACGTGTGAACGGCACCACGAAAATCTGCCGAGTGCGCTCGCCATGCGCGCTCGGACAACGTGTACTGGAGCCATTAGATATCGCAAAGGTTATGCCAATTTATTTTCGCAGGTGGAAACGCAGCTTTAGAATTTATTTATATATATTATCCCATTATTAAAGAATTGAAGAGAGCTGTAATAACTTAAAAAAATAAATCAAGTTTTTTTTTATTTTTGATCTTTAAAAACATGAACATGGATATGGATCGCGAAATAGTACGCTCGTAGTATGCGATATAGCTAAAATAAAACTAGCTTTACGGATTTTATCGCGTATATTACCTTATTTTATATTCCCGCCGTTTCGAGATCTTTACAGCACCCATGGTCACGGGGATGACTGAGGTGTTTGACGTCCCAATGTCATAGTTAACCACGGCTACATTCAGATTAAAATTATTTATTTTTGTTCCAATCTACGCAGTATGAACTGAAAGTATCTTGAAGTATTGCAGTTGTATGCTTGGGTTGAGATTTAATTTTATTAATTATAAGATCCCAAGCAGATGGTAGCACCCATCTTCTCTTGAAATTAGGATGATTTTGATTACAATAGCCTCGCGAATCACCCTTGGAAGGAATCGATGTTCTTTAGCGAGGATTTGTGGTCTATCAAATCTAATGTAGTCTCTGTAACACTGTTACACATCTGTTAGTCGTGATAGAGCCATGCTGCAGCTATATTAGTAGTATAGTTGTAGCACGAATGGGTCGGCTCAGCCGGGGAAGGACCACGTTCTCACAGAATACCAGCGTAAAATAGCAGCTTAACACTGCCGTGTTTCGTATGGTGGGTGAATAGAACCGGAGATCATTTTTACTGGAAAAGAGGCATTCTATCTTAGTCCTCACGGGTGACAACGCATATGCATTTTGATTCGTAAACGAGGATAGATGTAGATTTCTATGGGCCACAATAACCACTTACCATCAGGAGGACTGTGTGCTCGTTTGTTACCCTATCCTATAAAAAAACTAAGCTGATAAGCAACAAGATCTGTCGCTAGATGGTGTGAACATGTTTAGACTTGCAATCTATTGCATATGCAACTAATCGCAGGAATTGCTTGAAAAACTGTCGCGAGTGCGCTTGCCTACATTGTTTACATCTACAAGCTACTGTCTTACAGACTGTTGGACATTTCTTGCAGAAGTTTTCTTGCAGGTGGAAACGCGGCCTGACAGCAAACGGTACAGTAGTGGCATGGATTTATCCATGTTCATCTTAAAATCTATCCGTTGGAAGATACTATTATATTCGTTGAACCTAGTGCGTTAGGAATTTGAAGAAGAGTAGTGTATTCTCTATTGGTGAATGTTAGTACCGTACCCATTTCAGTCACATAAATTGAAATATATTCGAAAGCAGTGATTATGTGAGGGGATATACTGTCACCACATCTTTTTTTGTAAATGGTTCGGTGTTGTACTTACTGAATAGGGAACCAGAGTACTTACTCTGGTTCCCTATTCAAATAGACATCGTAGCCTTACTGGACTAAATTTCAGTACTGCCATATACCAACCGCCTAAATACTTTTATGTAGTCCACAAACGCAAGACAAAGCGGCAGATTTGTTCTCATCGAACTTTTGAAATACTGTCGGAGTATGTCTTTTACCTGTATTTTTTCAAACAGCAGTGCACTCACTATTTTGATCCAGTTGGAGAGGCAAGATAGCCAGTAAAATGCCGGGCAGTGAGGCATCGTAAAAAGAAATCGATTGCATCAAAGCCCGCAAAAGTGACAACGAATCATGTCTATTTTTGTTTAAAATTGGTTAAAAGTGTTCATGAACTGTCTTCGACGGCTCTTTTTATATAGCAAAGCAAGAAGTGCTAAAAATTATGGATATTCGGGTGCCACATACGACCATTTAACTTGGAAAAAGGAATAAACGAACTGCGATAACTAAAATGTTATCCCATAAATATGTTAACACAATCTGCATATAAACCTCTTTACAATTAAGTATAAGAGAACAAGGTAAATTGAACCATATAGTGCATAGTATGGTTTTCAGATAAGAGAGTTTCCTAAATTTTACTAAAAATTAGCTTTCTTTCTTTTTTTTATCAAAGTCATCCGTTGATCATAGGCTTCTCCCGTATTTGGGACTTAATTTTTTTTCTAATAAATTTATTGAAGTCTTTTCACGCATTTTATTAAATTAAAGGCGTAAAAATAAATTAACTATTATTTAATTTTATTAATTATTATTCATTTTTATTTTTTATCCTGTCCTTAAACTAAAATGGAATAAAATTAAAAGTATATGTCTACTGAGAACTAATATAGGGTTAACACAATAACGGAGTATACAATTAAACCTGGTTTGATACAGCACTTTGGTCTTTAGCTAAAAGTAAGTAAGTATATTAACGCTAGCAAATGCCGAAATTAACCTTAACCTGTAGCAACCACAGACAAATTAAACAAGTTGATGTCGATAACAGCTTTCGATTTAACCTACTAAACAGGAGCAGAAAAGTTGAGTATAGTACAATTTATATTTTGTTGTTTAATTTCTTGTAAAAGCTTGTTAGATTTCAAATTACATAATATATAAATTATACATTTAGTGGAGCCGCTAGCTACAGCTATATAATGGTTGGAGCACAATTAGGTCGGCTCTACCGAGGAAGGACGAGGTTGTAACAGAATACCAGCATGGAACAAGAGAATAATGCTGCTGTGTTTTACTTGGTGAGTGTAGAGAAACAGAACAGCTTTTGTGGAATCGAGGCTTCGAAGTGCTCAGGGATGACAACGCATCTAAATTTTGATTCTTTAGCGAGGATATCTCAAAACGGGCCAAATTAAGAATACCCTTAACCGACGACCATGTATGCGTAGGTATATGGATGTGAAGGAGGCAAGAGAGGCGTCTCAGGAAGTCTATAGTCTCTGCCTACCCCTTTGGGTGACAGGCGTGAGTGTTTATCTATATGTTTGTAATCGAGGATAGATGTATCTATGGGTCACATAATCCACTAACCAAGAGTTATTTTTCTTATTCTCACTACACATGCCGTATCAGTTCACAGTTGGACAGTAGACCTCTCTCACAATAGGAAAGATTTGCCGTTATTGCCAGGCATGACAGGTGCATTAGTGAATGAGAGCTTAGATTTTTGCGTGTGTTTCATAGTAATGCTGAAGTTCTAAATAAAAAAATAACACATTATTATCCCTTATGAGCTGTTTTACAGTACACAAAGTGCATGAAAACTGTTTTTTTAACAAATTTCTAGTTCAACTACTGTACGTCGTGTGAAACAATACGGGTCGTTACTGAGAACAAATTGTTCTTTGAATATTGGAATCGAACATAAGTGATCAACCCACTGTCCGCTGCAAGTATTAAATTTTTTTATTTCATATTTATTGCCATTTTTATTGAGGAAATCTGCATAACTGGATACACTATATTTCGAAGACATGTAAATTTCGCCACGCAATGCGACATTGTGGCAGTTTAACTTCCTACTTTATATTTTTTACTTAATTTTACAAGTAACAAATGTATATATAAACTCTTGTTTTATTTTTATTTTGTGTCTTTTTAATGAGGGAGAAGTAAGTATATTATTTTTGGTAAACCAAATTTTATTGGACTGTAATTTTATTCATTTGAAGTAACTAATTAAGAATTTTAATAGTTATGGTCGATAGCCGAAACTTGGTACGTTTTTATTGTATGCCTCGGAGAGATGACCAAGTGAGAATTAGCTACTCGTGAGATCAATTCCCTGAACGGTGCTTATTGACATTTCAAAACAAAAACTCACACAACACACAACAACAGCACTTGAATTCGTTTGAACCAAATCGGCTTAGTGTGCAGTGGCAGTGTAAGAATATCCACTACCCTATATCGTACCGTGGGAGTCGTAAGAGAAAATCCCACTATGAACTAACCTTTGGAGGAGTCCTATGTTCAGCATTAGACTTTTATTAGCTGTAATGAATGGATGGATGGATGGTAGATTATTCCAAGAGATTGCCATAGATGAAAAAGAAGGCGAAAAAATTTATTTTTCATACCCTATAAAGCAGTTAAATGGAATGAAGAGAGAATGTTAGTCACTGTTAGATTACGGGCCTCAAATTATGTGAACTTAACACCTTTGAATATTGCAAGATTTACGACTAAATTTAAGTTTAGTTTAATCGAAAAACGCACCGAATAAGCCTTCATTGTATGTTGAGCAGTTTTACCTCATCTGTGATGTGTAAGATAAGCTGGTGTAAAGCTAAGCTATTCAAAGATTACAGGTTATATTTTTTATTTAATTTTTCCATTTATAAAGAAACTTGACACTTGTCGCGCGTCTTCCCGCGCCCTTTACTTTCGTTAACCGTTACACCGCTACGTTCAACGAGCAGGCTGATAGTATTGATCGTGATCTCATTACGTACTCGTCCTCGTAAGTGAAAGTGTCCCTTCGTTACTAATGATGGAACGAAAATATTCAAATCGCAAATATTATGAAACTATGTAATGGTACGGTATTACGTTTTAAGCAATGAAAGTTTACGTGGTGCGCAAATATTAAACGAAAGTGAGTCTTTACCGCGGTAAGAAATTAATGTAAGTGTACCTACCAATCGAAGAATAATTGACAGCCAATCAAACAATTCAAGTGCAGTAAGCGATATTATACAGTGAATATGAAGATGAAGAGTCGCGTTTACGTCAAGGAGACCCAAAGATATGAAGACTGCCACAGTAAAATTTTTATGCATTCACGGAAATTAAAAGTGGTCAAACACAGTTTATAAGTGTAAAAAATAATTTAACGAAACGTGCCCGTCTATGCATAGAGAGAAACGGATTATATTTTGAGGTACCAATAGTAGATATAAGGATTACTTGCGTAATATAGTTTTAAATAGTTTATCACATTTTTTTTAAATACGCCAAAATAATGATAGTTTTTGGTTACGTCATTGATAAGCAAACATTTTTTATTTTATTTATTATGACAATACTTAGGGCGTTAAAAGTGTGAAGGGAAAAATTTAATCATAATTCGCGTCATGTAGTTATTAACTTAAGTATAAGTAATAAGCGCGTACCTAAGAAAGTAAACAGTAGACAAGAACTTAAAAAACGAAAACGTGATTTGAATCGCACAAAAAGGAGCGCGCGTAAGTGCAGTTGCTGCCTATAAAACACATTCAATTTGGAATAATTTCAAAAGAATCTCCGGTGGAATTTCGGTTGGCACTTACGATGACTCGACCTGGCAACCTATGACACGCGAATCCTGAGGACTGACGATGAAATTCTGGAGATGAAAAAAGAGATAGAAAAGTTGTGCTGGAATGTCCGAGGTCCAAAGGCAGGAGTAGGACACGATAATCCTCAAATCAGGCATTGTGTTCTATCACCGGGAGGACGGTCATCTGTCCCAAGGGGGTGTCGGATTTATCGTCTATAAGTCTCTCGTTAACAACGTTGTAAAGATTGGGAGTATGTCGACGAAGGTTGCGTACCTTACACTCAGAACCAACAAACGGTATTCGCTGAAGATCATAAAGGTTTACGTAACAACCTCGGCACATCCCGATGCGGAGGCGTAGAAAATTTATAAGATATCAGGATATCTCTAGAGTCATGCATTCCTCCAAACCCACTATACGGTGTTATTGGAAGACTTCGACGCAAAACTAGGCACAAGAGAGAATGGTGAGCTGAAAGTAGGGAAATTCGGAACAGGGCAACGGAACCTAAGGGGCCAGCAGCTGGCCGACTTTATTGAGAAAGAGAGATTCTTTATGATGAACTTTTTCTTCCAAAATCGGCCCCACAGAAAGTGGAATGGTCAAGCCCCGATGGTTCGACAACATATGAGATTGAATTTATTATGTCGACCAGATGATAACTGTTCAGTGATGTCTCAGTGATCGCGAGGGTGAAAACAGACAGCGATCACCGAATTGTGAGAGGCCCGCTGAACCTAAACGTAAACTTGGAGAGGTCACGTCTAGTAAAGTCAATGCTCGGTCCCTCTCGTGCTCTAATCCTAAGCCCCGAAAACATTCAGCTCGTATTACAAAATCCTTTTCAGTGCCTAGAAGATTGCAATGCAGTGGACGATATGAATAACAAGATTGTGGAAACAGCTGTCGGAGCTAAGTTCTGTAAGACCCGTGGCAGAAGAACACAAAAAATCTCCGATCACACTCTTATCTCATGGCAGTTAGACTGGAGATGAACCTTCAGTCTACTGCAGATTTGATAGCACATAGGAAACTGAACAGACAGATCTACAAATACATGCGGCGGGACTTGCGCAACTTCAATACAGCTCGGATTGAAAAAGCGATCGAGTGCAACCAGGGTTCCAAAGTCTTTGCCAGAGATCTGTCTACCAGAAAGAGCCAACTGTCGAACCGAATGTGGCAGAATAGTTTCCGGGACACCTGAGATTTTATGTGAGATTGAGAGATTCTATGGACAACTATACTGGAGTCACACGAAAGTCTCTGTCTTATCCGACACTATTTTGATGATATCTCGGAAGTCAGTTTGAACGAAATTAGAATGGCTCTGCAACACCTTAAAAACGGCAAGCAATTACAGCGGAGCTTGGGAAAGCGGGTGGAAAACCGGTACCTAAAGTCCTTCAGAAGCTCTTAAATTCCGTCCTCCATGGTGACATTATTCCGGAAGCGTGGAGAAGAAGTACAGTGTTATTTTTCTTCAATAAAGGCGACAAAGCTCTTTTGAAAAACTACAGACCGATTTCCCTTTTATGCCGTGTCTACGTGCTATTTTCGAGAGTAATTACGAATTGTCTCGCACGTAGACTCGACATTTTCCAGTCTCCCGAACAAGCCGGTTTCCGAAAAGGCCTTAGCACCATAGACCACTTCGGCAAATTGTACAGAAGTCCGAGGAGTAGTTTACCACTATGTCTGGCATATGTGTCACAGTCGTGAGAAAGCCTTTCTGTCAAAATTTGGGTGGTGCTGCAGTCCCTTCAGCGGTGCCTTGTTGACTGTCGGTATATGGAAGTTCTGAAGTGTTTGTACAGTAGGGCTACTACATTCTGTGTACTAAATATCGGGAATTTGTCAATAAAACAAAAAATACAAATTATTAATCTAAATTTATTTTATCGCCTTCAAAGTAGGCCCCATCGCTTGCAATACAACATCTCCAACGCTTCACCCAGTCTTCCATACATTTTTCATAGGCTATTTGCGGTATGGCCTTTAGCTCATTCAGCGAATTTGTTTTATGGCTTCTATCGACTCAAAACGTTTTCCTCGAAGTGGTAATTTTAACTTGGGAAATAAAAAAAAGTCAGACGGAGCCATATCAGGTGAATACGGTGCTTGGTCGAGAACTTTTGTTGAATTTTTCGCCAAAAACTCTTTCACTATAATGGCTGTGTGTGATGGTGCATTATCATGGTGCAGCATCCATGAGTTGTGTTGCCACAAATCTGGACGTTTTCGGCGGATACACTCACGCAAACGCTTCATGACGCCTAAATAATATTCTGTATTTACTGTTTCTCCCTTTGGAAGGAATTCGGAGTAAAGCACACCACGGTAGTCAAAAAAAACTGTCAGCATCACATTGATTTTGGAGCGACTTTGCCGCGGTTTTTTGGGTTTCAGCTCGTTTTCGAGACGCCATTCTGAAGACTGTTGGATTGTTTGCATGTCGTACTCATAAACTCATGTCTCGTCGCCAGTTATTATACGTTTCATAAAGGTCGGATCCGTAGAAGCTCGGGAAACCATGTCTTCAGCGACATGCTTTCGCTGCGCTCTTTGAACAAAATTGAGCCCTTTTAGAACTAGTCGAGCGGCGACGCGTTTCATGCCTAAATCATGTCAATGTAATAGCGAGTACATCACTCACCTTCGATTTTCCGACGATATAGTCCTTATAGCAGTATCGCTGGAGGTTTTAGCCCAACGGATAGGTTTTAAGATGAACATGGACAAAAAAAAGATCATGTATAACGGTCCATGTCACACCTATGCTGGTAGTTTCTGGGAGCACTCAGCTCGAAATTGTTAATGAATATGATTACCTGGGACAAATAGTCCGACTAGGTAAGTCCAATTTTGACCGAGAGGTCAATCGACGGATTCAACTCTGCTGGGCAGCGTTCGCGATTTTACGGTACATACATCTTCTCGTCAGGCATTACGCAAAACCTCAAAAGTAGATTGTACAACCAGTGCGTGGTGCCAGTGATGACCTTCGGATATGAGACGCGGTTCTTTACTGCTGGCCTTATGATGAAGCTCAAAGGCGCTCAGCGAGTTATGGAGGGGGCTATTTTTGGCATTTCTCTGCGTGATAGACTTAAAAACAAGTATATCCGCAATAGAACCAGAGCAACCGACATAGCCTAAAAGATTAGTAAGCTGAAGTGGCAATGGGCCGGCCGATGGGGAAACCGATGGGGAAGAAAGGTTCTCGAGTGGCAGTCTCGTACCGGCAGGTGAAGTTTAAGGCGCACCCCTATTAGATGGAGTAACGACCTGGTAATACATGCAGGAAGTGAATGGATGCTGGTGGCTCGGTACCGTGCTTTGTGGCATTCCTTGGGGAAAGCCTATGTTCAGCAGTGGACTTGTGAAGGACTGTAACGATGATGATGGTGATAATATCTACAACTACTCTAGTGTTTGTATGTTAATGGTCGGCGGTAGTTACTTACCGTCAAGTGAGCCGTTCACGTACCTTGTTTATTTTAATCCAACGGTCATTTAATAGGGGTTTTTTTATTGAAATAAAAATATATTCACATACATTGCAGAACCATGAAAGCATGTTACGTAAAACTTTTCTAGTACAGTTTCTGGCAGAAGCAAGCAGTACTTTAAATGTGGTTTAGATCTTATACTTTTCAGTATGTAAATCAGATATAATCTGGCTGCTATCTGCTAAATTTTTCTAACTAAGTGGTCATGGTCTTGAAGCGTAATTTTGTAATGCGTCTTTTTAAAAGAGAGAGGGCAAACGATCATACGATTCACCTGATGTGAAGTGACTACCGCCGCCCATGAACAACTTAAACACCAACAAACAGTCTAGTCCCGTTGTCTTTTCTATTTAGCTACGAGACAAAATACAATTTTTTATCGTAAAAGAAGATTTTTAAACATAACTTATAAGCAAAATGGCCCCTCATTTTTGTTCACCTCAAAAAATTAAGCCAAGCTTCGACGCAAGTTTATTTTGTATTTTAGAAATTTCATACGGTATCAACTTATGGAGCTCCTTTATTTTTCGGTTTGACCTAATTGAATTAATATCGTATTATTATTACCGATAAAAGTTGTTGCTAACTTTGACTTTGCTTTAAATTAATCCGCTTTAGCTATTGCCTTCAAATCTTCCTTTTTGTTCGTCCTCTGGACTAGGTTTTAACATTGAAATCACCCAAAACCGAATCAAAAGCGTACCGTGCATTTATCTACGATATCTAGTTCATACAAGACGTTTTGATATTATTATTATTATTATTATTATAAAGTAACGCAAAATTTGAGTAGGGAAAGAAATTAGCAACGAATTTTGTAAAAGCAAAGTATATTGTTTTAATATCATATAAAGTTGAATTCGTAATTGCAATTCGAGTGTAAGCCTTAAGACTGGTCCATAAAATAATTGAAGAAGATAATTTCATAGATAGGGACCAGTCACCTCATGAATGGCCGGCAGAGACCTCATGAATGAGCTGGGCTTTCTCTGTTCGAGGAACTTTTTCTATAATCACTACTCTTAAAATGCTGGCCGATAATCAAATTATTTATTAAAAAATTTACTTGTTGCTCACAACTGGGATTTATGATTGAAACCTACAAAAATTAATGCTAATGTAAGATAAAAGTTACTGTTATATATGTATAATTGATATATATAATGATATATAACCCCAGTAGCAATTATATATAAAATTGCTACTGGTGGATTCCCCGCCAACAACGGGGTATGACAGGACCACTCTGGAGAGCATTTTTCTTGTCGGACTGCATGTCACAGTTTTCCTTTTTTACAGGGTCTGGTCACTGAATTCCCCCTCCCATAGGCTTGGGACTGGGCTCCTCCAGAAAACCTCTGTGGCAGAAAACATCTGGCCGCCGAGCTTCAGCACGTCGAGCAAGTATTGCAAGACAACAAAAAGCTTCAGGTCCTGCGCCTGCTCTCTACTCGCAGTGACCGAGTGAAGCCGGCCACAGTCGAACGTGTACCTGCTGTACTACCCTATTTCAGAGGAGTCACAGACAAGGTTGGCTACATCTTGAAGCGAGCTTGTATTAAAATATACTTCAAGCCGTCGAAGAAGATTCAGATCAATTTTTACCATCCGTCAAGTGTCATATCCCTCTACAAGATGCAGGAGTGTATAAGCTGGATTGTGACTGTAGCCTCTCTTTCATAGGACAAACAAAACATACATACATACATATAATCACGCCTCTTTCCCGTAGGGGTAGGCAGAGACTACTTCTTTCCACTTGGTACGATCCTTACATACTTGTTTTGCTTCGTCCACTTTCATTATTCCTATACATGCTCTACGGTTTAGGGTACTCTTGACCTGGCCTGTTTTCAAGACGTCCCTGATTTGGTCTAGAAATGTCCGCCTAGGTCTACCTCTTCCAACACTTTCATTCACACTCGCCTTATACACTTTTTTCGTCAATCATTTCATTATCTGCATTTGGATGTTTATTCCAGAACAGATGTAGACACTCAATTACTGTATGTTACACCAATCACATCTTTATCTTTAAATCTAAATACATATAAATCTAATAAATTTATGACCCTACTCATAAAATCAACGTCAATTTAAGAAATGTTTACATTTGCTATTTCTCTCTCTCTCTTTACTGAATAACAATAAAAGGACAAAGGTAGAGATAATTTATAAGTGATAGTCATAGATCAGTAAGGATGATAATTACCTATTGGAGCGTCTGTCGTTTGTCTGATCGTGTAACTACTAAACATGTTGACCGAATCAACGTGCCGTACACTTAACGGTGTAGTGCTAATGTAAGAATATTCACTACCGCATAACGTCCCGTTGGTGCCACAAGAAGCGACAGAGGTAAACTGAAACGAAAGATGTGAACAAAAGAAAATTATTAATAACTGCGGTTGCTAACCTGACTGCCCATCGTGACAAATATGTTGTCACGATGGGCAGTCGGGTTAGCAACTACTACGCTACAGTTAACAACTACGTTATGTTCAGCAGTGGACTTTCTTAGGTGGTAAGGGTACAAACTATGCTTAAATCCGATAGATGGCGCTGTAGTCAAGTAATTAAAAAATCTATATTTAAGGTATAAAATAACTCATATTTACAATATGTGCTAATATAGTGCCAAAAAGGAAATTCACAAATGCTGAACCCGTTAGGTAAGTTTTCAATTTACTCTGCTTATTTATTATTCTTTTATATTATGAGAAATAATAAATAATAATAATAAACATATTAAAATATATTATATAGTTTTCTTTTTGTAAGTAATATTTGACGATTTAACGCTGATTTAATTATTAGAATCAGGCGTTACTTTGCGGAAATCCATTATATAAAAGCTTTTACAAAAATTTACTTCGCAAATATCCGCGTTATAAAATAAAATGATGTGTCTTACCTAGTATGAAGAAGCACCTCCCGCCCTCCCTCAATTGCGTGCACTATCCCCGTCACCACTAATCCCAGCACCGCTACTTCCAACACCACTACACTAGGCAAGACACACCACTGACGATAATACGACACGTGTTTCGCCTCTACACGAGGCATCCTCAGGTGATATAGACTCTACGGTGGCTAACCGCTAAGTGAGCGGCGAGCCAAAACAAGTGCCTTTTATACAAACCGATGATGCAACCGCTCTCTACCTAAGGAGCGAGGGACTGCGTCATGCGATAAAACATGCGACCAATCACCGCTGGACTTTACGCAGCCGTTTGTAAAATTAAAAACAAACCGCCGCGCAACGCCCACCCTCCAACCACGCAACCAATCGCCGATCACCGTGAGAGTGACAAACGACCATATTACGAGGCTCTCTATTATTAGAGAGCAGGCTTGAAGATATTTAAGAGAGGTGAGTTAGTAACATTTGTTTGTTCATTCAGCAATGCAACGGTATTATTATTACTTTTTAATATCTCTAACTGTTCCAGCACACACAGCCGCAGCCCTTTATTACACGTATGTAAGACTTTAAAGGAGTGGTCGTTGGCTAGGTTGTGTCCAGTGTCCAAAAGATGTTTGGCAAAATGGGATTTATCGGGATTGCATTTCTTGTACGCGGCTAAATGCTCTTTATAACGTGTTTCGAAATTGCGACCAGTCTGACCCACGTAAACGGCGTGGCATTCGTCACAAACAAGTTTGTAAACACCTGACTTTTGACGAATATCTAACTTATCTTTACTATAACAGATATTTCTAAGGGAATTGTTTGTTTTGAACGTCACATGAACGCCTTTTTGTCGAAGAATATTAGCTACTTTTTCAGATATGGGGCCTAAATAGGTCAAACTGCTCACATATCGATGAACACTTTGAGGTTGAACCGCGTACAGAGAGTTGCGAATAACATGCTTTTGTTTCTTTTTAATTAAATTGTTAATGAGATTTTTTGAAAAACAGTTAGAGACCGCTATTTGATAAATTATATTAAGTTCTTTTAAATAATTTTCTTTACTTAACGGGACAGTGAACAAACGGTTAATGTAACAATAAAAAGCGGCTACTTTATGTTGCCACGGATGACACGATGACGCGGGGATGACCATGTCGGTGTGAGTTGGCTTTAACCGTACCGAATATACCGTCATAAACTGGGAAATTAAGCTTCTTTCCTTGATATAAACGTGCGTGCCTGTGAACATTATAATAGGGGAAAATGGTAAATTCCCCTTTCCCTTAATTTAAATATGGCGATTATGCAGAGGCTCCATAAGTGGGGAATATAAGAGCAACCAAGTTAATACATTCCCTTTTGGCATTACGTTTATATGTTAGGCGAATTTATAGCTATTTATATATACATCGTTAAGTTAATGTCATGTTAAAGATCGGAAACAAAACAGATGCGATGTCTTTATATGCTTTATATAAGTATTGTGGATGTGCAAACGGCCCAAATTAATTGCTCATATACATAGATATATACTCGTACATAGAGTCACGCTTAAAACCGTCGAGGGAGTGGACAGAGTCCAATGAGTAGCTAATCGGCCCGCTTTAAGTCAAACATCATGAGTATTAACGAAAATATGAAAAAGGTATGGGGCTAACCCATCGCCTACAAAATCACAAACTCAATTCTATTTGTCGCATTTTATGAGATGCTAGGCAAGTACTAACGTTGGCAGTTTTTTTTCTTATAAGTACCACTGAAATATGGGAACGCTCATAAACATGGGAATGCTTTGATAAAAATGTAAAATTATCTTTATTCATACTTAAACTATATATTTTATAAAGAAAAAAATTACGTTTAACAAATTACATATTCTTTTAAAATTTAATTCATTCACTTCTATTCCTAAATGGGCAAGCGATTGACCCCAAATCTACATAATGATGATCGTTGCGGTGAAAATTGTATCGCTTTGATGAAGATGATTTGATGAACAAATCAGGAGATGGCCAACAGTGTCTTTCTAATAACGACTAAAAATAAAAAAGTGAGTGTATGTGAGTACGTGTGGGTGAGCGTGTGCGTGTTCGTGTTCGTGTGCGTGTGGTTGTGCTTGTGCCTGTGCGTGTGCGTGTACATTGCGTGTGCGTGTGCGTGTGCGTGATTATTCAGACTTCGAACTGATTATAGGAGAGCTGGGATTGCTACAAAATGCTGAGAAACAGATGCAATCAGATGGTACGAAATGCTAAACGCCGTTATATCCATAGCAATATTACAAATTCTTCGACCGCCGATGTGTGGAAATTTCTTAAAACACTTGGTATTAGTAAGGCTGTTACATCTGATCATGGTCCATCAATCACTCTGGATGAAATAAATCATAATGTTATCTCTACTCCTCCTTTGGATCCCACAGTTCGTTCTACAACAATAGCTTCCATTCAATCCATGCCTTCTCCTCCTATTCCTTTTTTTCACTTTTTACCTGTAACTGAAGATGAGATCCAGAAATCAGTATTAGCTATTAAATCCAAGGCTGTGGGTTGCGATGAGGTTAGTAAGGTTATGATATCCATGATCCTGATGAGTGCCTTTTGCCTGCAATCACACATACCGTAAACTTTTCCCATGACTCAGGACAATATCCTATTCAGCGGAAAAAAGCATTTGTGCGACCACTTCCTAAAATACCCAATCCCTTATTACCTACCCATTTTAGACCAATTTCAATTTTGCCGTACCTATCTAAAGTTCTGGAAGCCTGTGTTCACAAGCAAATCTCTATGTTCATAACCAAACATAACCTGCTGAATAAATATCAGTCAGGCTTTCGAGTAGGTCATAGTACTACCACTGCCTTGATAAAAGTCACAGATAACATTGGAATGGGAATGGATGAGCAGAAGCTTACAGTGTTAGTACTTGTTGATTTTTCAAATGCTTTTAACACAGTTGACCACGATATCCTTATAGCCTTCCTAGCTAATCTTAGATTCTCAATCCCAGCTTTGGAATGGTTTTCATCCTATCTTCGCGGCCGCCAGCAATCAGTTCGATTAGGACAACAGTCTTCAACATGGGCTGACATTGAAACAGGCGTGCCGCAAGGCATTACTACATAATTATACGGCATACTTTCTCCTATAATGTTTTCTCTATTTATAAATTCTATTACTTCAGTTCTCAACTGTTCGTACCATCTGTATGCAGATGATCTTCAGCTCTATGTGCAATCTAATGTTAATGACCTTAACCATAATATTCACAAAATCAACCACAACCTTGATGCCATAAGAAATTGGTCGTACAGATATGGTGTTTCGGTTAACCCTTCCAAATGTAAGGTAATGATTATAGGTAGTAGCAGAATATTAGCCAAGATTAATAACAATGATCTTTCTCCCGTATTTTACAATGGAACATTGCTGCCATTTTGTAAATCTGTTAATAATCTTGGCTTGCATATAGACCATACCTTGAGCTGGGGAGTTCAAGTTGCTGAAATAAGTCGTAAAGTTACTGCCACCTTACGATCTCTTTGCCGTCTCAAAAACTTTCTGCCTTTTAAAACTAAACTTCTACTTGTCCAGACTTTGATATTACCCATTATTGATTATGCGGATGTGTGTTACCCAGATCTATCTCAATATCTTCTCGATAAGTTGGAGCGCCTTCTCAACAATTGCATTAGGTTCATTTTCGACTTACGTAAGTATGACCATGTTTCTCAGTACCGTTCTAAGCTTAAATGGCTTTCTATTCGTCAAAGGCGTAGCTCCCGAATTTTACAAGTACTATATTCAATTTTAAATGACCCAAATTCTCCTTCTTATCTTAAGGATAACTATCAGTACCAATATTCTACTCATGATGGAGTTCCCCGTTCCCAAAATAGTCTTAAAATTCGTATTCCACCACATAAGAGTGGTTTTTTTAATTCCTCTTTTACTGTGCAGTCCATACTGCTCTGGAATGCCTTGCCTGTTCATATCAAAAAAACCAGTAACAAACAATATTTTAAAAGACTTGTTCGAGAATTCTTTAGCAGGAATAATACCACCTGATTTAGCCGAGTTTCCTCACTCTTTCGCTTTGTAATTAATATTTTGTATAATATGTATTTTAATATGCATCATGTTATTTTATTTTTGTGTTATATTATATTATATTTATTTAGAGATTTTGTATATATAAGTATATTTTATCCGTTTATATATTTACTATTATTTTTTTTCTGTTTATTACAAAGTAGATAATAATAATAATAATAATATTCCACAACTATCAAACAACGCCATCTAGTCCCAAGCTAAGCAGAGCCTGTGTTATGGGTACTAGACAACTGATAAACATACTTATATATTTCTAAATACATAAATATTATAGATAAATTACACCCAGACACAGAACAAATGATCGTGCTCATCACACAAACATTTGTCCTGGGTGGGAATCGAACCCACGACCTCCGGCGTAGCAGTCAGGGTCACTAACCACTATACCAACAGGCCAGTGTATAAGTAGTAGTATAGTGTAAATATATTAAGTTTGTATAGTTTAAAAATATTTTTTTTATTTGCTTTTTGTTATAAGATATTTTTACTTATTAATTAATTAATGAGTGGTGTTGCACCTACCACAGCTTCTCAAATCATCCAGGGTTGACTGGTAGAGAATGCCACAAGGCATTAAGTCCGCCCTTTATATCCCTTATTATAAGGTAGATGTAAAAAAGAATAAATAAATAAATAAATTATATTTTCAAGTCTATATCGGCCGGCAGATTTAATTTCTTTTATGGAGCGTAATTTAATAGATATTAACACCTTTTACACAGCTCACGTAAAAGTATTTTCCACAGTACTCTCCATGTTATCTTTTAAAAGCCGCACATGTCAGGTATAACACGTTTCAAATATTTACTTTTCATTATTTCCGTATTATATATATATTATTACACTATTATATATTTTTTCCGTGTTCGTCACGTGCGACGTACCATGTGTCGTATTATATTTATTAAAAACCGTGAGGAAGCCTGCATGTCTGAGAAATAAGAACAAAAATTCGAAAGAGATGAAGTTCTCTAACACGTATTATGGAAGAGCGGCGGACATTTCCAGTAGTGAGACGTATAATATATGCTGTAACTTTAACTTTTTTATTTATTTTTTTCTTATACTGGACATTTTTACAAACTTTTCCAATTATTTGCAATTTCTAGTTCAACTACAATATTTCTGCATGCAGCAAATGCTTGTGAATAAATTATGTAACTGTATTTCAATTTCAAAACTGCAATCCTCGTTGAAGCCATATTATTGTATTTGATGTGATTGAATTTAAAATTACTGTAGGTACATAAGTTATAATTGAAATATTAGGTTGGAAGCTCTGTACAATTTTAAATTTTTAACGATATGATTATGTGCATAATATTACGGCCTTAAGATGAAATGCGGCTACACCTAGAAATAGCCGGCCTCAACTAGGCGCAGTTGATTGCAGTTGGTTAAAATTTACGTGTATTTGCTTTGCCCGAATACTTTATAAATTATATAAATGACCTTGTAGCTGCATTTATCCTATTGTTGCTTATCAGCAACAAGCAAGTAATACCTACTTTTTGTAAGTTAAGGGTGACAAACAAGCATACAAACAAGCGTTTTGCATAAATGGGAACAAACACAATTTTCTCAATTTCCTGTTTTTGTGCATATATGGCAATGAAACCAGTTGTCCACAGTGATCTGAACTTAGTTTTTTAAATTATAAATTTCTTGATTGGTACAACATCTGTAAAAATATTATTAATACAAGATGCACTACACCCTGCAATACGTGTTGCTTTAAAGAATAAATTATAAAGGTTGTATGATTTGAACAATGAGCAAAATTTAACACTTATGGAATAAGCTTCCAAGAGATTAATATAAATCATTATAATAATAATACTGTATTTTCACCACTTACATAACTATCACATCTATAAATAACTATTCTATGATCTATACTTAGCTTACAATGCATGATGGAACATCTGTGTCTGAACTAGATAAATATATATCCGTATTTCAGATATTAAAGTCGCCGTATACTACAAGAAATTTATTTTGTTTATTAAATTTAACTAAAACTTCATCCATAATTTTTTAAAAGGTATCATACCTTGAACATGGGGGTCTGTAAATACTGACAACAATGAGGTGCTCAAGCTCAACAGTAGAACCAGAGTAACCGACCTAGCGCAACAGGTCAGTAGGCTGAAGTGGCAATAGGCTGGCCATATAACTCGAAGAACTGGCAACCGATGGTGAAGAAAAATCCTCATATCACAGTCTCGTAACGGTAAGCGAAGTGTTGGGCGTCCCCTACTCGATGAATAACTTAGTAATAATACAGGAAGTCGATGCATGAGAGTGGCTCAGTTACCGTACTTCGTGATACTCCTTGGGACTTATGTTCTTGGGACTTATGCAGTGGACTTATTAGGTCGGGGCAAAAGTTTCTTTGTATTTTATATATAAATTGCAGACTTTTTTAATTACATTTAATTATAATACATATGTGCCATATGTGCTTGTTTTCGTATTGTACTTAGTCACATAATGTCGTTTCTTTCTACAATCTTGGAATTTTTGATAAAAAAATGCGACAATTAGTTTTGACAGCCCTCTCTAGATTTTAAACTAACACTGGTTAAACTAATACTACCCAAAATTCTGAAAAGACCGAAATAGTTAAAAATCTGAGGGTGCAAGGTCAGAACTACATTGTGGATGTATTAAAACTTCCTAACCAAGCTCTCTCAATTTTTGCTGAGTGGCCAAATATGTTTGTGGTCTGACGTTATCATGATGAAAGACCACTCGTTTTCTGTTGATCAATTCCGGACATTTTTTCTCAATTTCATACTTCAGTCTCCTCATAATAAGCGATCCCCTTCCAATCTCACCATATACACAGCATCACTTTATTGCGTGTTAATCCGGGTATAGCTACAGTCTGTGGAGCTTGACTACTCTTTGACCATGATCTTTTTCACACATTTTTGTCGTAGGTGATCCATTCATCACCAGTGACCAATCTTTTCAAAAATAGTTCGGTTTTATTACGTTCCAATAGAGAATCTCAAATGAAAACACGATTCATTAGTTGAGCTCGTGTGGTACCTAAATATCGAGCTTTTTTGTATAGCCAGACTTTTTCAAATGGGTCAAAACTATTTTGTGATCAATCTTCAATTCCTGGGCTTTGTTTTTGCCTTTGCCTTTGTTACTACAAATATGCCGATTTTGCTCCACTTTTTAAAAAATGGCATCGAATTTATCCATATGAGGGCGACCATAGTGAGCTGCAACTTTGACATCAATATTCGCGGAGTGAAAACGCTTGAACCAATTTTGTGTTACTCTTGCTGACACTGCATTAGGTCCATAAATGTCACAATTTTATTTTCGCGACTTCTCTCGATTTTTTTCGAATAACACTTCAGAATGTATCGAATTTCTTGTGAGAGGAAGTTTCCTCTTTTAACTGCAGTTGCAAGTAAATCACAAGTAGACTATTTTTCTCTCAATAATTACAATTTAAACTTAAATATATACAAAATTAGAAAAATATTTAAGGGAACTTATTATGTTATATTTATCTTTTAAATAGTTATTTAATTTAAAATACCTTTTTTCATAGGAATGGTGTTACATGCGCATTAAATTTATGCAAAAGCAAGTCAGTAATATTATAGGGAATCTTGTAATAAATAATTATACATTTACCAATAAATAAGCTGCTGGTTTCACTCACTAAATGCGCCTATTTGCTGCAGCGTAAATACTCGTAGCCCTGGAGCTAAATACTTAAAAATGGATGTCGAAATGGAAGCACAAATGTTACTTCTTTTATTTTTATGGCGTCTGCAGCGTAATCGACGCTAAGAACGAAAACGAGCAGCATGTATAAATCCATTACTGTTATGTCGCTATACAAATTTTACAACTAATACTGAATATCGATTTTCGAATGAATGAAAAAATGTTTTAAAAGAATCAGTTGCCCATCAAGACTCTTAAGCATTACTTTATCCTAAACCTTTATTATTCGAAAAAATTTACGTACCAGTATCAAAACTCTCTACTTTAATTTTTTTAAAAGTCTAAAGAAATTGTCCAAAAAAATTCGTACTTCTTGGTTAACGTTTAATAACAGCCAAAAATGAAATGCATCGCAAATATAAAAACTAACCGCTTGCATTTGAAGTCACGACAGCGACTGTTGGACGTCAAACACTTCACCAAAAACGTCGGTCACTAAAATAAGTTAAACTGATCACGATAAAATCCGTAAAAATAGTTTTATTCAACTATCATTTCTAATAAAATACGATTTTTTTTATTTTAATGACCTTCAGGGACCTACAGTTAACCATTCATAGTAGCTATCAATGTTCTTTAGCGAATATTTTCTGGACTATCGAATCTGATATAATGACAGGAGCGATACTAAAATATGCGCAGATGCTGCAGACTTGCGGGAACGTTGTTGTTCAGAGTAAGACAACAGTTTGTGACCCTGATAGCCGAGTAAATTACTTATTGTTTGTATATAAAAACAAAAGAATGTATATAGAAAATATAATACATTATTCTATATAAGCACCGCATATATATTACCCAATTGACTTAGATCATGGCCTTTCTTTAAGTATTACAACTTACAATTTAACAGTTATAGATATTACCTGGATTTCCAAACAAAACAGATGCACAGTCTTCGTCTATTTTATACTATCAATATGTTAGATTACAAAACTGTAACCGTTTAAGTACAGCGTGATAACAAATTACAATAGATAATATACTCCTTGTGGCATCTAACTGAACAATAGCTATTCTGTAAAGCTATTGTGCTGTAGTAGCTCGCTCAGGCAGAGTAATTATTGCGTAATTATACTGCGGAAAATGTTCAGGAAAATTAATTAAAACTGGATCGTCTATATTTCTGTTTATTAAAATGGTTATACGTTCTTATAGTTAGTTATTTGGCACCATTTTTAATAACATAGTGGCCTTCTAGAGATGACAAGGAAAATTTTAAATTTTATAACGTAAATAGTTCGCCGTCGTGTTCTGTAATAATAAAGAGTAGAATTTAGTTAGAATTGATAGGTAAATAGTTACAGGTAGGTAAATACAAACATGTAATGGCAGTATAACTACTAACCCATATCGCCCCGTGTGTATCACCCAACTAGGAGATGGGCAGCAGCATCTTCCTAATAACAACTAAAAACAAAACTGCAGTTGCCGACCCACTTGAAAATCTTGGCCACTATAGCAAATGTTATGAAGTATTCTGTAATGTGTAAAATTAATTAGCTGAGATGTGTGTTCAGAATTAAAAAAGTCTAAGAACACCTCCTTGCGTCCTACATTCGCGTACGCTAGTACAGTCACGAATAAACTAAACAGCACTATTTTTAACATAAATTTAATTATTTTCTAATGTACAGGACATTAGAAAAAAATCATTTTGTTTCGCCTCTAACCGATGCATCATCAAAAGAAAATATTATCCGCAATGGCTAATCACGATAAAAACAAGCACGAGTGGGTCGGATCGACCGGGAATGACGACTAATGCTGAAGATGAGCGTAAAATAAAAAAGCTTAGTACTGCTGTATTTTGTAAGGTGTGTGACGAGAATTGAAAACTGAACTTCTGTAACGTGGCATTCTATCTTAAGCCCCATGGGTAATTATCCATTTGTATTATGAATATTATTGTCCCATATTACAATTAAGAACGAAGAAACGAATACAAAAAACACGTTTATTTAGCCATATCTTTAGCTAAACACCGAACGCAGATTTTTTTCATACACGCCAATATACCTTCCTCATACATCCATGACATAAATATAATGTCTTTCATTTCTGAAAGTTAGGCATAGACATAATATATGACAGTATTTCTTTTGGTTTTGGGCCAACTTTAGTCTTCAATCTTTTAGGGATGATTTAAGATATTAGCGAAATGCAATGAGAAGACAATAGCCGGTCGTGGTAGGGCCGCAAATGTATGCTAAAGCGTTCCCTTGACCCTGCCAATATGCGGCAAATGAACACGATGGAGTTTTAATCGCTTCGAGTTCGACACAACCCATCGTTATCCCCGCGATGTGGATATGCATAGGCATTTCCACACGTGAAAAAAGTCTGGTTATTTTATTCTAAGATTATTCAGGCGTCAACAATAAAATTAAAAGACTTTTTTACAAGTTACGGTGACAAACGAAAAGTCAAAAAAGAGCGATTGCATGTTATAGCCCAGAGATATCTGTATTTGTTTAAGACCCTTAATTTATCTATTAAGTCCCAGGGAATTCGCAAGTAGATTCAAATTGGTCTGAAATCTTAACTTACTGAATCAGCGCGATCGGCTTATTGTCTTACAACCGTTTTAAAATCAGACTAAACCTGTGCACAGCAGTAACACGTATATGGGCTGTTGTAACTTTACCTTTTTTGCTTCGATACATTTCTCATATATGATTAGGGGCAGCTAATATATTTATTTCGGCAAAAACTTTTTTTATAGGAAAGGGTGATAAACGAGTACACAGACCACCTGATGGTAAGTGGTTGCTGTGACCCATAGACATCTACATCTATCGTCAATAAAAAATCAAAAGGCAGATGCGTTGTCACCCGTGAGGACTAAGATGGAATACCTATTTTCCAGTAAAAAAGGTCCCCGGTTCTCTACACTCACCATACGAAACACAACAGCGTTAAGCTGCTATTTGACGCTGGTATTCTGTGAGAGCGTGGTCCTTCCCCAGTCGAGCCAACCCATTCGTGCTACAACTATACTACCAATATAGCTGTAGTATGGCTCTACCACGTATTAGAATCTGAACATTTTTAAGATTAAACAATGACATACATAAACATCACGTCGGTAATCCCCGATTGTTAGGCAGAGTCAGAAGCCGAGAGCCGAGCCACGTTTAGCCAAAACAATAATTTAAAATTAAAAAAATTTTTATAAATTATTAAGAATAACTCAAAAACTATTGGTCAGACCTTGATTAATTATATAGGACCACATGAGAAGCACCAGCTTTCAAAGAAAAAAATGAACCATCGAAATCGTCCAGAATCGAATTCACCCAGAAAAAAGTTATGAGGTAACACACATAAAAAAAACATACAGTCGAATGGAGTACCGTCTCCTTTTTGAAATCGGTAGAAAAGTATAAGTAAAGATTAAACATTTTGAAAGAAGCTGGCTAGGCTAATGCCTACACAATCACAAACCTAATATCCCAATAGTGGCCTTTTACGACTTTTGCTTAGTAAGTAACACCGTTGGCACATTTTTTTTTGTTATAAGTCCCTCATAATGATCTATAAGTTCCAAACCAACATGGAACTGTATAGGACTAATTTATAGTAAAAATATTATGCAGAAATATATATATATATATATATATATATATATATATATATATATATATACCTAGTCAGGTCATAAATTCTGTCACATGTTTAATATAACATAATTGAAACAAGTTTATTCATTATGTAACCATTTATATTCCAAAATGAACTTAACAAAACATAGATTCTTATGACACTAAAGTTTATTCAAAATGAACTCCGTGATTTTGAATACAGGCCTTCAATCTGTGCGGCCAGTCGTCTATCACAGCACGAACGAGGTCCATGTCAATATCGGCGGCTGCCTTAATCAAGGATTTCTTGAGTGATTCCAAATTGGGATGAGGCTTTGAGCACGCCTTTTCCTCCAAGTGTTGCCATATCTTGTAATCTAACGGATTCAAATCTGGACTGGAGGAGGGCCAGTCTTCGTGCCGGATGAAGTCGATTTCACGCGCCGCCAGCCAGTCTTGTGTGCTCTTCGCTCTATGAGCTGGCGCCGAATCTTGTTGGAATACCCAGTGCCTGTTATTGAACATGGTATGAGAAACAGGTTCCACAAGGTTCGTCAGGACTGTATTTTGATACACAACTGCATTCGTTTTTACACCTTTCTCACAAAAATGTACCTCTGTTAAGCCCCAATAAGAAACTCCCAACCATACCATGAGCGAGGATGGAAAATGATCTCTTTGGACACGCGGAATACGGCTGCTCGCTTCTTCACTACTGTGTGCTTATTATTTTGTTTATTGTTGCTCTCTTCTACGGTAAAAAATTTTCATCCGAAAAAAGAATTTCCCGATATTTTTTCCCGCGTACCGCTTCAACAAAGCGCGGCATACCTTCAGTGTCAGGTTCATTAGACGAGCATTCAAATATGGTATGTTTTAATTGACAATACAAATGAACGAAACTTTTTTACCCCAAGACAAATCTAATTTCATAATGATTTCTTATATTTACGCAAACACTTCACATTGAATAAAACTACTTTTACGGATTCTATCGCGTTGAATTAACTTATTTTTAAATTTCCGACGTTTATGGTGCTTTATAGCACCCATGGCCACGGAGGACTGAGGTGACTGACGTCCCGATGTCAGTGTTAACCCGGTTAACCTTCAGCCTTTTTTAATTTTTAGTTTTGGTTCGATCTACGCAGAATGAACTTACTGTGTCTTGAAGTATTGCAGTGATATGCTTGGGTTTAGTTAAAATTTTATTAATTACAGGATCCCAAGCAGGTGATAGCACCCAACCTCTTTCTCTATTGTATTTAAGATGATTTTCTTTTGTGTCTGTTGTGTTCTTTCGCAAGAATTTGTGGTCTATCAAATCTAATGTAATGGCGGGGGCCGTCTAGGATATGCTTGACGTGCTAGAACTTTTTCTCTATAATAACTATGCTCAAACGATAGTTAAGACACACTGTCGTTTAATTAAAACGTCCATAATATAGAAACATTAAATAGCGCAGCTGGTTCTATAAACATTCTAATAATGGTAATGATAATCTTACTTTAAACAGGCCTCTCTTTGGTGGATCGCATTCACTGTAAATATAAACTGCTAACAGCTGGCAAAGTGACTATCCTCTGGATTAAGAACCGACAAAAGCATTTGTAGTAAACCAATAATTTTAATTATTATTATTAGTGTAATACTTATTTTATACGCTAAGCAAGCTGTTTACTTTATCAAGTGGGCGCTTTTGTATGTAGAAAAATAAGTAAAAATTATGTTATAATGAAACAGACATTTAGAATTTTCATTTTTCTTTTATAGTCTAAACGTGTAGTGGCGGTGTAAGAATATCCACCTTATGTAGTGACAAAGGGAAACTAAAACAGGAGATGGGCAGCAGCATCTTCTTAATAACAGGTGAATAAGAAAAACTGCGTTAGGCAATCCGACTACCAAGCGTGGCATCTATGGCAAAATCCCCCTGTGAAGCAATCTATAGGGGAGGCCTATGTTCATTAGTGGACTTTTATAGGCTGTAATAGGTCGATAGAATAAAAAATGTATTCATAATTTTCTATTTTCCTTTTATGATATCTAATTTACATAAAATATAACTAATGTTACAGAAAGAAACACTTACTCTTACACTTTCCTAACAAATTCACTTAGGACATAAAATGTTGGGGTTAAGTAGCATGGGACAGGCTAGTAAAAAGCTATGAGCATGTGATGCGCTGCTGTGATGATGATAATTGTGATGACGATAGTTGGATTTATTGTAATTTTCTTTATAACAATCATCATCATTATCATTTTTACAGCCCTTCATCGATTCACTGCTTTTATATTAAGAAATTATAGAAATATATAAGACTAAACAAAAGCTATCAATTGTCTATTGATCAATCATACAAGGTTATTTTATTAGTACAATTTGTGTTTCACCTTGATAAAACATTTACTCAAAATACCTGACTATCTGAAGCGTTCAGTCTTGTTAATAAGTATTATATGTATAACAAGCAGGCCAATCAAGTTGTTTCTTCTGTCGACATTTTGATTGTCTAAATTAATCAATTATTACTATTTACTCGTACTCTATCCTACTCTAGTCTTCGGTATGTAATATAAAGTGCGGAGTAATTTTGTATTCCTTATAAGTTTAGTGTTTATTTTATTCCTTTACTTTAAGGATAGTTAAATTTAATCAAAAGTATCAATATACCTACTAATAATATACTAATGGATGATCACTTCCATAACAGTGAAAATTTTCCAAAATCACGACGCAACCAAGCTACCAAGACACCTGCTAAGGTGGATGCTTTTGCACATAGACACCTTTATTCTTGATTAAACATCTAAATTAAGATGCGTTGTCACCACTGTGGAATGTGTCTTTCGGATAACAACTCTTAATATAAAAAACTGCGGTTGCAGTAAAATGCTTTGGCAAAGTCCCTTTTAATGAGGCAATATGAGGGAGGCTTATGATCAGCAGTGGATTTTTATAGGCTGTAATAGATGAATTGAAAGGTGTATTACTGCAATGAATATTGTGAAGTCACCTAAATGCATGTTAATAACTCCTTTTTTGTGCAAATAATTATAATAATCTCGTTTTCATTTTGGGAAAGGATTTTAATACCAATAATGATAAGCTCGGAAACTAAGCAATTTATACAACAACAAGAGAAAACATAAGGGCAACGTATAATCTTGAGTTTGTAGCACGTTAAAATTAACATCTTTTCAGCATATTGCAAAATATTTCGAACTTAAAAATGTGGAGCCATATAAATAATACTTCTCATGAACTGTCAAATTATTGCTTTACTTGAGTCTTTCATAAAAAAAGCTAAGCTCGGATGCCTTCAACAATTCTTTGTAGTGTTATGCTACTTACATATCATTTTACACTATTTTAAATTCATTTTTCCATTCTGTTTTGATTTTCTGCATTCACCTCAAAACTGGATATTTTGTATCACCTTTATTTCCATAGGATCCTGTAAGGTTTTTAAACCATAAGAATACAATAACAAATCATTTTCACTTCGTACTTTCACGCTATCAGCACTTTTTAAATCGGTGTCGATGGAGTCTATATTTTTCGATCTTTAGTTCTCCATAACTCTGCACTTTTTAAATCGGTGTCGATGGAGTCTACCTTTTTCGATCTTTAGTTCTCCGTAACTCTGCAATTTCGGGCTTCGTGCGCGCTGGTGCGCTACCTTTTTCTTATATCAATAATATCTCATTTTTCACTTAAATCTTGCCGTTTCTCTATTACGAGCCTGAAACCAAAATTTGACATGTTTGGACATCGTTGTTTATCTGGTTGTCATGGCAATTTTTATTCAAATTCGTTACCGGTCTGATGTTTTTACTTCAATACTTCCACAAAAATACTCTTTTCCTCTTAAATTAATTATTTAAATTAAAAGCAAATTTTTGTAGATGGCCAATCTACAAAAATTTGCTTTTAATTTAAATAATTTTCCGTTCTTATCCCAGATCCGCCGTCGAGCGCGGAGCTCTCTAAAAAGGTATAAAAGCCGAACAATCGGCCAATAAACTCAGTCTCGCTTCAGCTTTCAAACTTGAAGCATCTCCTAAAGGCCTTATTCCGGGGCCGCACTGCCCCGGGATCCTGCAAGCCTCTGCCTTCACCTGAAGTCTTCGCCTAGCCACGCCCACGCCTCCACCTACTAGTGCCCGCGCTATCTTTAGCCGCTGTGCGTGCTTGCTCCAGGCGCTGCGAGCGCTTACTCCAGGCGCTGAGTGCGCCTACTCAAGGCGCTGTGTTTGCCTACTCCAGGCGCAGCGTGTACCTACTCCAGGCGCTGCGTGTGCCTAGACCAGGCGCTGCGTGTGCCTACTCCAAGCGCTGCCTGTGCCTACTCCAGACTCTGCGTGTGCCTAGACCAGGCACAGCCTGTGCATACTCCGTGAGCGGTGAGCACCACCGCCAAGCGCGGTGTGCCACTTTGGTCTTCGGGCTCCGCTTCAGTACTCATCTATCTTTATTATCTTTTTTAAAATAATTGTAATTCACGTCACCCATCATCATCATCATACTTCATTTTTTATATAAAACTGTAAATATATTTTTAAATTTTAAATAAATTAATTTTTTTTGTTCTATTTTTGTTGTTTCGTTGTTGTTAGGTTAAGTTCTTTTGTTTTTAATTGTCGCTTTACGACATCTTATATAATTTTTGTTAACAGTTTCACATTATGTAATAAAACATTTTACTGGAGTGACTCACAATTATTTATAGAGTTGTAGCGAAACAATAACTCAACTTGAATGCCTTCAGCATTTCTTATTTAATTTTTTTAACAGATTTACATTACGAAATAAAAGTACTTGCGAATACGTTGAAAATAAATTGAACGAAAATTACAACTCCTGGCTTAAACATTTATCTCCAAAACATTTGCGTTCAATTTACAAAACCTTAATAAAAACAATTAAATCGAGAGAGGAGAACATCGTTTCTACAATATATAAACGCAATAGGATTAGCGTATTACGCACCCGTACTTTATACTAACTAAACTCTGACTCAAAAACGAAATGGACATTATAGAAATACGTTTTCAAATATGTTCATATTTTCTATTACATAAAATTTATTTAGTTTATAATAATCACAAACTCTTATTTATGCTACAATTTATCCGTATACAGACGCTTTATACTCTAAGCTTTATTTATTTATTTAAAATATTTATATTTGTAACCATAAGGTTTTGATTTTCTGCATTCACCTCAAAACTAGATATTTTGTATCACCTTTATTTCCATAGGATCCTGTAATGTTTTTAAACCATAAGAATAAAATAAGAAATCATTTTCACTTCGTATTTTCACGCTATCAGCACTTTTTAAATCGGTGTCGATGGAGTCTACCTTTTTCGATCTTTAGTTCTCCGTAACTCTGCAATTTCGGGCTTCGTGCGCGCTGGTGCGCTACCTTTTTCCTATATCAATAATATCTCATTTTTCACTTAAATCTTGCCGTTTCTCTATTACGACCCTGAAACCAAAATTTGACATGTTTGGACATCGTTGTTTATCTGGTTGTCATGGCAATGTTTATTCAAATTCGTTACCGGTCTGATATTTTTACTTCAATACTTCCACAAAAATACTCTTTTCCTCTTGGTCATCTACAAAAATTTGCTTTTAATTTAAATAATTTTCCGTTCTTATCCCAGATCCGCCGTCGAGCGCGGAGCTCTCTAAAAAGTTATAAAAGCCGAACAATCGGCCAATAAACTCAGTCTCGCTTCAGCTTTCAAACTTGAAGCATCTCCTAAAGGCCTTATCCCGGGGCCGCACTGCCCCAGGATCCTGCAAGCCTCTGCCTTCACCTGAAGTCATCGCCTAGCCACGCCCACGCCTCCACCTACTAGTGCCCGCGCTATCTTTAGTGCGTGCACTAAAGATAGCGCGGGTTACAAAGGTTGAACGGAAATGACTGAATCAAATATATTTTTTTTTTAATAATCTATTGGAAGGCACTCACATAGCATTACAAATATACAATCTTGCAAACGTTTTAATATTTCACTAACAATACTTAATATGTTTCTTTCGAGATCAAAATATTCGCAAAACTTTTACTCACGCAAGTCATACCTTAATTTCAGATGCATTCGCACATTGGCTGGAACTCAAACATGCACCGTCCTTTGCCGGAAAGTTAATGTTTAATAATATTAATAATATCTTCTCGTCCGACAGCTTTTAACCACTCTTGCCGTCTGAAATAATAGTAATAAAAACATGAATCTACGTATTTAATTTATAAACGTAATTCTTCAATTATTATAAACATTATAAAAGTAATTATTTAACCACTTATAGGTAGGTAGGTTACTTATAGGTGAGTTATCTATCTACCACATTAAAAATAATAAATTATAGTTACTACTTTCCTAGTGGAGTTTTGGGTCAATAAAAAAAATGATATATTTTTAATTTGTTCTATTTATTGTTTATAAAAACAGTACAGGCAATCATATTGACACTTTTATATTTCATTTGATACGAATAATTCTTTAAAAAATAAAATTTTACACTTATTATTCTTTACATAAGCCTAGGTTTGTGCACTGGCCGAGCCGCCAGTGCTCACGTACACACGCGCCTCAAGCTTGTAGTAGTGTAATTATCATAGCGCGGTTGTATGAAGCTTTGCCTCTGTACGGTACGGTTTACTCTTACATTATTGTATTTGTATAAACGAATGTATCAATGACATTTTAAAATTGCTAACGTATTTACGACATTCATGTACCAGTTTAATGTCAGTGTGAAACGTAAAATATAGTAATCCATTTCTTTCTTTAGAATTTCTAGCGATAAATAATTGAAATGTTTAAAAAAATGTTTGTAGTGCAATGAATTTATGATATTGCAAGTAAATGCGAGTCCATGGTGAAAATCATGGTAAAGAAATAAATTTGTAAAATAGTAAAGCATCAGAATCGCGTTATTGCAATTGTAACATTCCACCCTCTCTGGTGTATTATAAATGGCCGTCTATAAAAATATATAATAATATAAATTAATGTGACCAGGCTAATAAATATTGATCTTTCCCAAGGATCTTTCTTATGTTTTAGTTATATGTCTTAGCTCTTAGTTAGGACTAGGTTCCTAACAGACAAAACGTAAATAAGGTTTTACATTGTGTTTTTTTTTTTAGTAACTTAGTTCTTTTAATTGTCTCTCGGTAGAATGAATATTGAATAGAGCAATCGAAAGCAGGTAGTGCCTTATATTTACTTTATTCTGAAGAACCCCGTTCTTCAGAATAAAGTAATTTCATAATAAATTTCTTTTGAACGCTTGCACTTGCCTCATTGCCTCCATATGGTCATAGTTAAGTGTAGAACAAAAAGCAATGAATGTCAAAAATTCATCTAAGTGGCTACAATTGTATAATCTAAAGTTCCTGAAGGTTCCGCAACAAGAGAGTGGCGCTCCTGCAACGCGTATATCTAAAGTTGTATATCTCGGAGATTTTTTGTTTTCTACAACGACGGAGCCGTGTGTTTGGCTTCTGCGTATTGCGACCATGCCAGCTCGCTCATTTGGTACGCTCGATTAAATTGTCATCGCAATATCATAATAACATAGGAATATTCACTGTCGTAAGTCACGTACACGTAGGGTGAATTCCGGCCTCTGGCGCTCGGGGGTAACCATATAACCAAAATAATTAAAATTTTGTTAAAAAATTATAAAAATTCATCTCCTGACGTATCTCTCTTTTATTTATAACTTTTATGGATATAACATATTGTGTTTTATTGTTTAATTAGCGATTTGTATGTAAGTACTAGTTATAATGTTTCTTTTTACTTACTTACCTCTTAATAGACTGCAATAATAGACAAAGGATATAAGTATACTCAGCAAGCTTTCGGTAGCAAAACAAAATTGACTTGCGATAGCTATAAAATATACGTTCTATACGAGTAGCAATTTTGTTAGAGTGCTCAACCCAGGGACGTCTGGGTCCGGATAAGACAAGAAACAAATATGCAGTATATTCAGTGTAAAGTATTTATAAGCAACATATAAGGACATAACAAACCAATCAACTAAATTATTGAAAGTATAAAACTACAATCATCTTAACACAAAATATGCAAGCAATAAAAAAAATTACTAAGACTAAAACTACGCATTTTTAGTAGGTTTTGCTAAGAGACAATGAAGTTTAATTCATAGAAACAAAAAATAAAAAATAATTACTAAGGTTTTGTTAGTAAAATAATATAAAATTGTTATTTCAAAAACATAAATCTTAATGATAAAAAAGATAAAAAGCAAAATGATAACTTTTCTATGTAGTCGGAGATTTTAATCATAAATTAGAAGTTGCACTCTGTACAATATTTCCGTTCTGTCGATAGGCTAAGCCTGTAACTGACAAAGTGATTAAACTCGGCTGTTGTCGAAACTGGTCACATTTAAATGAAAATGCTAGCCTGCACTTTAGATTTGCACATTTATGCGCATGAATAGAAGGCATTGGACATGTCTGCTTTGTTTTTAAATTAGCCACTAAAAGAGCCTTAATACTGGCTAGATGACCCATAATATAATAATAATAATAACTGTAATAGTTAGATTTATCCGCTTCGTCCGTCTATTTCTTTCTCTTTCCTCCTAACCCTAGGCCGTTTGGTCTGTTTATGTTTTTATTTATTTTTATTAATTTTAATATACTTAATGTTTACTATACATAAATTATATTCGAGTTATATGCTATTTTATTTGAAGTTTTTATTTTTATTACAGCCCAAAAAATATGCAATATAATATTAGAATTTGGAAAATCATCAAGGGAAAACAAGGCCGAGCAGACTAGACCCCGCCAGCAGCATCTGTTCACTCGTATGACGCATATGGTAGCCCTCCTCTAATAATTTTCTTGATAAGATTTGTGTATATGATTTAAAGTTATAATGTATTAAAATATTTATAAATATGTATATGTTTTATTATATATAAGTATATGTGTATATCAAAAACACAATTTTTTTCTGTCTGTCTGTTTGTTCCGGCTAATCGCCTAAACGGCTGGACCAATTTTGACGGGACTTCAACTAGCAGATAGGTAGTCGATGTTATAGCGAGTAACTTAGGCTACATTTACTATACAAATAAATAAAATTGAAGTATCTGTTTGTAATATCAAAATAACAACTTTGGACTAAGTGCATAAGAAATTATATACGGACGGTACTCATAACAAAAAAAAAAACAATTTTTAAAATTTTTGTCTGTTTGTTCCGGCTAATCTACGAAGCAGCTAGACCGATTTTGACGGTATTTTCACTGGCCGATAGCTGATGTTAGAAGGAGTAACTTAGGCTAGAAAAAAATTAGAGTTCGCCGCAAAAAAATTAATGGCATGGAAATAACCCTTTAGCTCAATATAAGGTGAAATTCGATATGAGAGATAGATATTTATACTTTACGAGTATTTAAACGATATATTTACGAGGATCTAATTATCTATTATTTTATAAAATAAAAAAAAAGAGATTTAACTACATTTTTAAAGTATTAAAAAAATAGAGAGTAACCTAACCTATAGTTCCCTCACAAAATAATCCAGATAAGAAAATAAATTTACGTGTAAGGTTACAGGTATCTAAGGTTTAACTTATCTACGTTATTTTGTTATAAAGATGCTGTGTGTATGTCTCTCAGCATTTTAACAACAAAGTCGTTAGGGACAACGATGTGCAACGAGACGCAAATTATGCCATGCATCAACTTTCTCGTAACACTAAGAATATTTTATTTTTCAGTAAGTTTTTTACTCTTTGGACAACATTATTAATATGAGCACTTTAATGTCACAAAAATTACGCATCTTAGAGCATTAGCTAGCATATTATAGAAATATTGGTGTTACCAACATCTATTCGTTCTTAACATTAACAACATGCATAAACGAAATAAAAAAGTATATTACTTCAGCGTAACACAGCACGAAAGTTAAGCGTTCAGAATATTTAAATATATTTTGAGATCTTATCTAAAACAGTTTAAATCGTCAGTTTACCGTAACGAATTAACAAACGTTAACAAAATAACATTACTATACTTTCTAGTTCATACATTGTTGAAATCACATGTATTCAATTGAAACTATAGTATATTAAAATTTTTAATTTTACTCAACATAGTCTCACTGCTTGCTCATGCAATTGATTGCTTTTATACAATATAAAAATATTGTATAAAAGCAATCAATTTGGTTACTTCACCTACGTGGATTCCAGATGTGGAGGATCATACACCTTCCCTGTTGGACCTTCTGCTGACCTCTCATCCGGACGGATATCAGGTTTCCGTCGATGCCTATCTCGGCTCTTCGGAACCTTGTCTGATCCGGAGTGTGGTGCCACTCACGATCCCCTCGCGGTTACGTTCTGCAGGTTGCCGCCGTGTTTGGCATTACAGGTTGACGGATTGGGACGGAATGCAGTCATTCTTTGCATCCTACCCATGGGGGCGGGTTTGCTTTTCGCCGGATGATCCCTGCGCTGTTGCTGACTCTGTCACTGACGTGGTGCTACAGGGAATGGAACTATTTAATGGCCTTGGTTTGGTTGCTCCTGTAAGACTGCATTACGCAGTAAGCAGGAGTGTTATCAAGCCTGGGCTGCGGCTTCAACGACTCGGGATGTAAATACCAGCACACTTAAAAAGAAGTATAACTTCGCCTTCGGGTCCTTCAAAAGAGTTATTGCCAAGGCAAAGTCAGAGCACATAGGCAGAATTGGCAAGAAACTAGTTCACCTTCCTTCGGGAACGCGTGCATTCTGGTCTCTCGCCAAGGCTGTCAAGGGAATTTCTGTAAGCCATCACTGCCATCTCTGCACAGGGAGGACGACTCACTAGCCCAAGACGCAAAAGGCAAAGCCGACTTTTTGCGTCCAACTCGACTCTTGATGACGGGGGAAAACACCGCTGACCATGAAGTTGTTGACGAGTATATTTACCTGGGACAAACAGTCCGACTAGGTCGACGGCGCTGGTCGGCGCGTCATGTCGTGCGGTGTTCCGCAGGGATCGGTCTTGGGACCGCTCCTGTGGAACATCGGCTACGACTGGGTGCTGAGAGGTGAACTCCCGTCGGGCGCCGACTTGACGTGTTATGCGGACGACACGCTCGTCACTGCCCGGGGGAGTTCACACAGGGAAGCAGCGTTGGTTGCCACGGCTGCGGTGTCACAAGTGGTGAACCGCATCCGGCGCCTGGGCCTGGAGGTGGCCCTAAATAAGTCGGAGGCCATGGTGTTCCATGGCCCTCGACGCGCGCCGCCGCCGGGTTCACACATCGTGGTCAGCGGGGCCCGGATAGCTGTCGAGTCCACCATGAAGTATCTGGGATTGGTGCTCGACAGCCGATGGGAATTCGGACCCCACTTCCGGCGGCTGGCGCCCAAGCTGATGGGTGCAGCGGGCGCGCTATCAACGTTGCTTCCCAACTTGGGGGGCCCGAGCGCCGCCTGTAGGCGATTGTACGTGGGAATCGTGCGGTCCATGGCCCTGTATGGGGCCCCTGTGTGGGCGATGGACATGACGGCCAGCACTCTCGCCATTCTGCGTAAACCGCAGAGGGCGATGGCCGTCAGAGTCGCCCGCGGGTATCGCACGATTTCCTACGAGGCGGCTTGCGTCCTGGCCGGATCCCCGCCCTGGGACCTAGAGGCGAAAGTACTCGCGTCATTATATCGATGGCGCGAGGAAGAGCGGGCACGGGGCTCGAGGCCGGTGCAGCGGCAGATCGCGCTGCGCCGAGAGGAGCTCCGTCAGGTCTTGGTGGCGGAATGGCGGCAAAGACTTCTGCGCCCTACCGCCGGCCTCGCTACCGTCGAGGCGATCCGGCCAGTACTCGACGACTGGCTCGGGAGAAGGCACGGCTCCCTGTCGTTTAGGGTGACGCAGGTGCTGTCGGGGCATGGCTGCTTCGGCAAGTATCTGCGCCGCATAGACAGGGAGCCGGACGCTCGGTGCCACCACTGCGTCCATTGCGGGGAGGACACGGCGCAACACACGCTCGCCGAGTGTGTAGCTTGGAAGGAGCAGCGCCGTGTCCTCACAAATAAAGTAGGAGACGATCTGTCGCTGCCGGCCTTAGTGCAGAAGATGGTCGGTAGCGCAGAGTCGTGGGATGCAGTGGTGTCCTTCTGCGAGGACGTGATGTCGCAGAAGGAAACTGCGGAACGGGAAAGGGAGATCTCGACTCCCTTCCCTGGCCGCAGAAGGCGCACCGGGCGCAGGAGAAGGGCGGACAACGCCCTTTTCCGGACCCCATAAATGGGTCCAGGGGCGAGGGACTTGGGGAAGCCCCCGCCACCCCTACTCGATGGACCCGAGGCAGAGGCGCGCGCGGGTGTCGGTGCGCGCCCCTGAGGCGATACACGGGGTAGTTTAACACCTTACTACCCCGTGCAGGAGACGAGGCCTGGACGGACCGGGCCAGCACTAGTGTGGGGCTGCGGAAGAATTTGGATTCCCGCGGCCCCACGCGCACGTGTGAGGAGACACCGGGGTGGTTTTAGCCGGTAAGAGTCCGGCACGCCCCTCCGCCTTTCCCCAGGCGGAGGTAGTCCATGAGGATTTCCCCCCGTTAAAAAAAAAAAAGGTAAGTTCAACTTCAACCAAGAGGTCAATCGACGGACTCAACTCGGCTGGGCAGCGTTCGGGAAATTATGGCACATCTTCTCGTCAGGTATACCTCAAAACTTGAAAACGAGACTGTACACCCAGTGCGTGTTGCCAGTGATGACATACGGAACTGAGACGCGGTCCTTCACTACTGGCCGGATGAGGAAGCTCAAGGTCGCTCAGCGAGCTATGGAGAGGGCTATGTTCGGAGTTTCTCTGCGTGATAAACTCAGAAATGAGGATATCCGCAGTAAAACTAGAGTGACCGACATAGCCCAACGGATTAGTAAGCTGAAGTGGCAATGGACCGGTCATATAGCTCGAAGAACCGACAACGGATGGGGAAGAAAGGTTCTCGAGTGGCAGCCTCGTACCGGCAGGCGAAGTGTAGGGCGTCCCCCCACTAGATGGAGTGACGACCTGGTAAGATATGCAGTAAGTCGATGGATGCAGGTGGCTCAGGACCGTGCTTTGTGGCATTCCTTGGGGGAGGCATATGTTCAGCAGTGGACTTGTGAAGGGCTGTAATAATTAATGATGATGATGATGATATTACAATTGTGCACGACGCAAACATAGTAATACGTCGAACGAAATGACTTACGGATTGCTTGTCGTAACCATCGCTAGTTGAACAACCTAGGGGCGGTGGGCGGAGCCATGAGAATGTTATTATCGTCGGGGCGCGCTCACGGTTCCACAACTAGCGGTGGTTGCTCACAGCAACGCGGGAAAAGCCGTAGCAATAATTGTTATTTGTTAAATAAATAGTATTGTAACTATGTAATAACTCTCGCAATAAAGGCACCGAACAAATGGCGAGAGTAAACATAGATTTAGAATATAGAAATTAATTAATGCCAAATTGTAGAATAAGTATTGTATGTAAATTATATTCCCTTGTATAGTGCAATTTAATTTCATATATATTAAGCCCTTAGGCACGATAAATAATAAACAGGGCATGTTACCGTGACGCGGCCGCGGAGCGAATGAGGCCACGCGCGTCGCGCCACGACGTTTTATATTTATAGTACTGAGGCGGGGGGCAGAGTCCTCAGCTCAAAATTGCTGGAATAACAACGTTTTAACCTTTACTATGTAGAAAAATTGTTATATAAGTATTAGTTGAATAAGTAATTGTAAGAATGTAATATATTTAAGTCTGTACATTACTTTGTAAGAAATCTACCTAATAAAGAAAGGCGCGGGGGTGAGGCAAGGGTCCGCTGGCCAGCAACGGCCAGATCGTATATAAGACGGGCCGGCCGGAACGGTCGGTCATTCCGCCTGTGGCACCGCTCTCGAGCGGTCGTGTCCAGGTAGTCCGCGCATCCGTCCCCGTACGGTAGTGCTCTCTCGCTCTCGCGCCTCCGCTGTCCTGCTCGCGCTTACAGCGTCGACGCCTTGGTGAGTCATTTTACGCTAACTCCAGTTATTACCTCCCTGTCTCCGGGCGGGGCGGTTTGACTGTTGGTCTTGCTTGTTATTGTTATTTTTATTGTTAATTCTTTTGTTAACTATTTCTAATTTTGTTTTCGTTATTTATTTGTATAACGTGTACGTGTATATACTGTTTCTAGGGAGTTACTTGCTCTTTTCAGAGCAAGGCCCTGCTCTTTTGAGAGCAGGGGCACTTACTCCTAGAATTAAGAACGTCCCGTTCTTCTCAGAACGGTGATCCCGCCCTTACTGTTTAGGTACATAACGTCTCTGTTCTTTTCAGAACAGCACCCACTAGCCCCTTCCGTATCAAATACGTTTCGTAAAACAACTACTGCCCTCAACATGTCCACAATTACCCAAATTAAGTCCCTCGTCGCCGCCCTAAACCAAACTCTTGGTCTGGGCCTAAACCTCGATGAGACGGCCCTTGCCGCCATCGCCGCCCATGTTACTCCCCCTGCCCGTCAGGCACTCCAACCGCCGCCCGTACTTGCGGCCTACCTAGAGACAAAGAACTCTTTCGCCCCATTAGAAATGGAGTACGCATGCTCCGAGTCCTCTGCATCGGCCTCCCGGAAGAGGCCCGCCACCAATTCTGGCACCGGCTCATCGGAGTCCTGTGACTCCGACGGAACCGGGGATTCTTCGTTCACCACGGTGAACTCCAAGCGCAACGGTAAACGCGCCGCTAAAAAACGCACCCTCCCTGTCTCAGCGGCCCCTGCCGCTCCTTCAACCTCCGCAGCTCCCGCTGCCGCCTCTGCCCCCGCAGCCCCCGCCGCTGCCTCAGCCCCACTTATGTCACTAGACATTCCCGCTCCGACCAAGCCAGCCTCTCGCTGTGCTCCAGTCCTTGCCAAGAAGCAAGTCCCGCCCCCAGTCTTCCTAAGAGACAAGGCTAAATTCACAGAACTCTCCAAAACCTGCTACAACGCAGGCATAAAATATGACCACGCCATCAACCTCGGGGAGGCTATTAAGATCATCCCCCAATCAATCGACGACTTCCGGCGACTCACCAGGCTATTCACAGCCGAACGAGTTTCTTATCATACATACGCTCTTCCGGAAGAGCGCAAAGTCAGGGCCGTCATCCGCGGCGTCCCCTTCGAATTTTCAAACGAAGAAATCCTCGAGGACCTTAAGTCCCAAGGTTTCCCCGTAGAAGCCGTGCACAAAATGCACAGTAGAACAGGCCAGAGGTTCTCTCTTGCCCTAGTAATTTTAACCAACGTGCCGGAGGCGAAAGCCATCTTCCGGCAGGTACGCACAGTGTGCGGCCTGTCGAGAGTGAGGGTTGAGCCTCCACATAGGCGCGGGTTCCCGGCGCAGTGCCACCGCTGCCAGCTGTATGGTCATGCGGCGGCCAACTGCTCCGCCCCACCCAGGTGCGTTAAGTGCCTTGAACCCCACAACACTAAAGAGTGTCCTCGGCCCAAAGACGCCGAATCCCCACCCGCGTGTGTCCTGTGTAAACAAACGGGCCACCCGGCTAACTACAGAGGCTGCCCTTGCGCACCTCATCCTCGCCCCAGTAGGCAAGCTCCACCGCCGGTCAATGACCGCTCATTCCCAGCTCTTTACCAACGGATGCCCCGTCAGGGCCTTTCTCAGCCCACCCAGGGCTTCTCTCGACCCTCTCAGGGTCCTCCTAGGCCCCCTCAGGGCACTATTCGGCCCCCTCCGGGCTTCTCTCAGCCTATGCAGCCTCCAGTTTTTCCCTGGGGCCCCAAAAAGGCAGTACCACCGCGGACATCCTCCGCCCCTCAACCACAACAATCACAGCCCTCAATGGCTGATGACCTAAAAACGGTGTATTCCGCAATTAGGAACATCAACGTTGAGGAAATCGCTGTGTTAGCACGCAAATTGCGCGCTGCGAGGTCCCCTCAGGACCGTCTCCTCGCTCTTGCAGAGCATCATAATCTTTTGTGCTCATTGTAAGTTAAGTTAACTTAATTAACTTAACTCACAATGACAGAGCAGTTTGCTCTACCAAAATCCCACGGTCGTATCAAACCTAAGGGTTTATCGCTTGTATCCTTTAACATTCGCGGTTTGCGAAATAACCTCCCAGAGCTTAAGCTCTTTCTTCAAAATCATGAAACCGATTTCCTCCTCCTACAGGAAACTAATCTCAATACTAAGGACACTAAAGGCCTTTCCATCAAAAACTTCTCTCTTCTTCGTAATGATAGACCCGACCGCCGAGGCGGCGGTACGGCCATTTATTACAAGAAGACACTCCACTGTTCTCCCATTTCTACTCCGCAACTTTCCAACATGGAAGCCACGGTATGCAGGCTAGCTATGACTGGACATCAGTCCATCTTCATAGCCTCCTGTTACATCCCTTCTAAAACCCTTCCCCTCAAAAAAGATTTTGAGGCTATTTTATCTCTAGGCAATTCAGTCATTATGTTTGGAGATTTTAACTCCAAGCATACTGAATGGACATGCCGTACTACCACCCGTAGTGGCAAGTTACTGCTCGATATCACGCAGTCTCTTGATATTACCGTCCACAGTCCTCTCGGTGTTACTCACTTTCCCGATAACACCGACTATGCCCCCGATGTACTAGATTTTGCGTTACTCAAAGGAGTTTCTCTCAACCTTAGGGCAATCGAGACACTAGACGATCTAGGATCCGACCACCGACCGGTCTCTCTCATTCTTGGCCATCAGCCACCACTCCCAACACCCTCTACTAAAACCTTCACAAATTGGAAGGGCTTCAAGGAGTCCCTAGCGAAAGCTCTGGACTCACAGGACTCCCCCATCTCCCTATCTTCGGACTTAGACAGTCCTGAAAAAATCGACACCGCGGTCGATTCACTCTCCACCCTTATTAAAACCTCCCTTAAGGAGAATGAAAGGGTCGTCCCGGTTGCTAATAATAGTGGGCTTCCCCTGCATATTAGCAACCTATTAAAAGCCAAAAAAGCTGCTTTCCGGAGAGCAGCAAAATATCCCACGCCCGAATATAGGCGCACGGCCAATCGTCTTCAACGAGAACTCCGTTTCCGCCTCTCTGAATTTCGAGACCTCGAAAAGAGTAAGCTCATGGAGAATATCTCTCCCTCTCATACAGCGTACTATCAGATGGCAAGAGCCCTCCGCATAGACGCTATCTTCCACACTCCCCCTCTCTCCCGTCCCGACGGTACGGTAGCCTTCGAGGACGAGGAAAAGGCTGAGTGCTTTGCAGACAGCATTGCCGCTCAATGCTCTCCTAGCTCTCAACCCGTAGACCCCTCACACGTCCAGGCAGTGGAGGATGAGGTCCGCCGCCGGAACTCGCCCCCTACAGCCTCCGAACCTATCTCTGTGTCCAATGATGAGCTTTCATCCCTCATCAAAGGACTTAAGCCTAAAAAGGCTCCGGGCGCGGATGGCATCTCCAACCAAGCCCTAAAAAACTTTCCTGAGCAGGTGCTAACCCTTTTATCTATTATCTTCAATGCCTGCTTCAACCTTAGTTACTTTCCCACTACGTGGAAAGAGGCAACTGTGATTGGTATTCCCAAGCCAGGCAAGCCTCTTAATCTCCCCTCCAGTCATCGTCCCATTAGCCTCCTCAAGGCCATGGGCAAGCTCTTTGAAAGAGTCATTCAAAATCGCATGAGGCGCCATCTGTTTCCCACAGACGGTGACCCTCTTATCATTCCCCATCAATTCGGTTTCCGAGCGAAACACTCCTGCCCCCAACAAGTTCACCGTATTGTGGAATATATCCTCAGCGGTTTTTATCCCCGTCGTCATAAGACTATCGCGGTCTTTTTCGACATTGCCAAAGCCTTCGATAGAGTCTGGCATACAGGCCTTATCTACAAACTATACAAAATAGGTCTCCCCGATCGTCTAGTACGTCTCGTGGCCTCTTATCTTAATCATCGTACCTTTCGTTTTAGACACGAAGGCACGCTATCTTCACAACGCCCCATCAAAGCTGGTGTCCCTCAGGGCTCAGTTCTTGCTCCTCTGCTGTACATACTGTTCACCAACGACATTCCCATTCCGCAGAAAGGTGTTCAGCTCTCCCTCTTCGCAGACGACACTGCTCTCTACTGTAAAGGTATCTCACTACCTTTCATACGGAACAAGGTCCAAAAGTCAGTTGATGACCTAGGAGCTTGGTTCAAAAAATGGCGCATCGATGTGAACCCGGAGAAGAGCTCCGCCGTTCACTTCGATTATAAACGACGCCGTCTCAAAAACACTCCACCAATACGTATGCTAGGGACCCCTGTCCCCTGGCATACGTCTGCCAAATATTTAGGTGTCACTCTAGACACAGGGCTAACTTTCAGGCCCCACGTCAAAAGAGTAACCCGTCACGCACGTTTTTACCTGAATAGGCTCAACAGTATGTTGGGCCGACACAGTAAAATGTCCCTCAGAAACAAGCGTACCCTTTATAAGGTCTGTATACGACCAGTCATGTCCTACGCGGGCCCCATTTTCGCCCACTCTAACCCTAAAATTATTAATGAACTCCAAGTAGTTCAAAACCTTTTCTGTCGTCGAGCTGCGAACGCACCTTGGTACGTCCGCAATGCCGACCTTCATCGGGACCTAGAGCTCCCTACAATTCAACAATTCCTTAAAAAACTCTCTGAGAACTTCTTCAAAGCCTCAGAGTCACATTCCAATCATTTTATTCGTGAGGCTGCTAATTATGCAGCCCCACTCCCCTCCCGCTATAGCGTCCGCAGGCCGAGGAACTCCCTCTCGGACCCGCCTAATAAACTTTCAAACGACCTGAACTGCCTCCTGGCGGCTCAGGCCAACTCTAATTAAGTTATTCATAATTAATTTGCCTTCCCAGGCACTCCCTCAGCGGCTTATAGCCGCCTGCGCCCTCTTTTCCCAAAAGAGGGTCGCTTTACGATACGGCATGTGAAGCTTTCAACAGCTGGTTGCCAGTCCCCAAAGGCAGTTTTTAGAGGGTATCACTTAGGTTCCCCTTGTAGGTAGTGAGTCCCTCATAACCACGATGGACCGGCCATCGTGGTATGCGTAATGCATTTTCTGCCTCCCTTCGGGGTAGCCCATTTCCAATTGCTTCGGGCGCAAAAAAAAAAAAAAAAAAAAAAAAAGAACGGTCGGTCTGACATTCCGCCTGTGGCACCGCTCTCGAGCGGTCGTGTCCAGGTAGTCCGCGCATCCGTCCCCGTACGGTAGTGCTCTCTCGCTCTCGCGCCTCCGCTGTCCTGCTCGCGCTTACAGCGTCGACGCCTTGGTGAGTCATTTTACGCTAACTCCAGTTATTACCTCCCTGTCTCCGGGCGGGGCGGTTTGACTGTTGGTCTTGCTTGTTATTGTTATTTTTATTGTTAATTCTTTTGTTAACTATTTCTAATTTTGTTTTCGTTATTTATTTGTATAACGTGTACGTGTATATACTGTTTCTAGGGAGTTACTTGCTCTTTTCAGAGCAAGGCCCTGCTCTTTTGAGAGCAGGGGCACTTACTCCTAGAATTAAGAACGTCCCATTCTTCTCAGAACGGTGATCCCGCCCTTACTGTTTAGGTACATAACGTCTCTGTTCTTTTCAGAACAGCACCCACTAGCCCCTTCCGTATCAAATACGTTTCGTAAAACTACTGCCCTCAACATGTCCACAATTACCCAAATTAAGTCCCTCGTCGCCACCCTAAACCAAACTCTTGGTCTGGGCCTAAACCTCGATGAGACGGCCCTTGCCGCCATCGCCGCCCATGTTACTCCCCCTGCCCGTCAGGCACTCCAACCGCCGCCCGTACTTGCGGCCTACCTAGAGACAAAGAACGCTTTCGCCCCATTAGAAATGGAGTACGCATGCTCCGAGTCCTCTGCATCGGCCTCCCGGAAGAGGCCCGCCACCAATTCTGGCACCGGCTCATCGGAGTCCTGTGACTCCGACGGAATCGGGGATTCTTCGTTCACCACGGTGAACTCCAAGCGCAACGGTAAACGCGCCGCTAAAAACCGCACCCTCCCTGTCTCAGCGGCCCCTGCCGTTCCTTCAACCTCCGCAGCTCCCGCTGCCGCCTCTGCCCCCGCAGCCCCCGCCGCTGCCTCAGCCCCACTTATGTCACTAGACATTCCCGCTCCGACCAAGCCAGCCTCTCGCTGTGCTCCAGTCCTTGCCAAGAAGCAAGTCCCGCCCCCTGTCTTCCTAAGAGACAAGGCTAAATTCACAGAACTCTCCAAAACCTGCTACAACGCAGGCATAAAATATGACCACGCCATCAACCTCGGGGAGGCTATTAAGATCATCCCCCAATCAATCGACGACTTCCGGCGACTCACCAGGCTATTCACAGCCGAACGAGTTTCTTATCATACATACGCTCTTCCGGAAGAGCGCAAAGTCAGGGCCGTCATCCGCGGCGTCCCCTTCGAATTTTCAAACGAAGAAATCCTTGAGGACCTTAAGTCCCAAGGTTTCCCCGTAGAAGCCGTGCACAAAATGCACAGTAGAACAGGCCAGAGGTTCTCTCTTGCCCTAGTAATTTTAACCAACGTGCCGGAGGCGAAAGCCATCTTCCGGCAGGTACGCACAGTGTGCGGCCTGTCGAGAGTGAGGGTTGAGCCTCCACATAGGCGCGGGTTCCCGGCGCAGTGCCACCGCTGCCAGCTGTATGGTCATGCGGCGGCCAACTGCTCCGCCCCACCCAGGTGCGTTAAGTGCCTTGAACCCCACAACACTAAAGAGTGTCCTCGGCCCAAAGACGCCGAATCCCCACCCGCGTGTGTCCTGTGTAAACAAACGGGCCACCCGGCTAACTACAGAGGCTGCCCTTGCGCACCTCATTCTCGCCCCAGTAGGCAAGCTCCACCGCCGGTCAATGACCGCTCATTCCCGGCTCTTTACCAACGGATGCCCCGTCAGGGCCTTTCTCAGCCCACCCAGGGCTTCTCTCGACCCTCTCAGGGTCCTCCTAGGCCCCCTCAGGGCACTATTCGGCCCCCTCCGGGCTTCTCTCAGCCTATGCAGCCTCCAGTTTTTCCCTGGGGCCCCAAAAAGGCAGTACCACCGCGGACATCCTCCGCCCCTCAACCACAACAATCACAGCCCTCAATGGCTGATGACCTAAAAACGGTGTATTCCGCAATTAGGAACATCAACGTTGAGGAAATCGCTGTGTTAGCACGCAAATTGCGCGCTGCGAGGTCCCCTCAGGACCGTCTCCTCGCTCTTGCAGAGCATCATAATCTTTTGTGCTCATTGTAAGTTAAGTTAACTTAATTAACTTAACTCACAATGACAGAGCAGTTTGCTCTACCAAAATCCCACGGTCGTATCAAACCTAAGGGTTTATCGCTTGTATCCTTTAACATTCGCGGTTTGCGAAATAACCTCCCAGAGCTTAAGCTCTTTCTTCAAAATCGTGAAACCGATTTCCTCCTCCTACAGGAAACTAATCTCAATACTAAGGACACTAAAGGCCTTTCCATCAAAAACTTCTCTCTTCTTCGTAATGATAGACCCGACCGCCGAGGCGGCGGTACGGCCATTTATTACAAGAAGACACTCCACTGTTCTCCCATTTCTACTCCGCAACTTTCCAACATGGAAGCCACGGTATGCAGGCTAGCTATGACTGGACATCAGTCCATCTTCATAGCCTCCTGTTACATCCCTTCTAAAACCCTTCCCCTCAAAAAAGATTTTGAGGCTATTTTATCTCTAGGCAATTCAGTCATTATGTTTGGAGATTTTAACTCCAAGCATACTGAATGGACATGCCGTACTACCACCCGTAGTGGCAAGTTACTGCTCGATATCACGCAGTCTCTTGATATTACCGTCCACAGTCCTCTCGGTGTTACTCACTTTCCCGATAACACCGACTATGCCCCCGATGTACTAGATTTTGCGTTACTCAAAGGAGTTTCTCTCAACCTTAGGGCAATCGAGACACTAGACGATCTAGGATCCGACCACCGACCGGTCTCTCTCATTCTTGGCCATCAGCCACCACTCCCAACACCCTCTACTAAAACCTTCACAAATTGGAAGGGCTTCAAGGAGTCCCTAGCGAAAGCTCTGGACTCACAGGACTCCCCCATCTCCCTATCTTCGGACTTAGACAGTCCTGAAAAAATCGACACCGCGGTCGATTCACTCTCCACCCTTATTAAAACCTCCCTTAAGGAGAATGAAAGGGTCGTCCCGGTTGCTAATAATAGTGGGCTTCCCCTGCATATTAGCAACCTATTAAAAGCCAAAAAAGCTGCTTTCCGGAGAGCAGCAAAATATCCCACGCCCGAATATAGGCGCACGGCCAATCGTCTTCATCGAGAACTCCGTTTCCGCCTCTCTGAATTTCGAGACCACGAAAAGAGTAAGCTCATGGAGAATATCTCTCCCTCTCATACAGCGTACTATCAGATGGCAAGAGCCCTCCGCATAGACGCTATCTTCCACACTCCCCCTCTCTCCCGTCCCGACGGTACGGTAGCCTTCGAGGACGAGGAAAAGGCTGAGTGCTTTGCAGACAGCATTGCCGCTCAATGCTCTCCTAGCTCTCAACCCGTAGACCCCTCACACGTCCAGGCAGTGGAGGATGAGGTCCGCCGCCGGAACTCGCCCCCTACAGCCTCCGAACCTATCTCTGTGTCCAATGATGAGCTTTCATCCCTCATCAAAGGACTTAAGCCTAAAAAGGCTCCGGGCGCGGATGGCATCTCCAACCAAGCCCTAAAAAACTTTCCTGAGCAGGTGCTAACCCTTTTATCTATTATCTTCAATGCCTGCTTCAACCTTAGTTACTTTCCCACTACGTGGAAAGAGGCAACTGTGATTGGTATTCCCAAGCCAGGCAAGCCTCTTAATCTCCCCTCCAGTCATCGTCCCATTAGCCTCCTCAAGGCCATGGGCAAGCTCTTTGAAAGAGTCATTCAAAATCGCATGAGTCGCCATCTGTTTCCCACAGACGGTGACCCTCTTATCATTCCCCATCAATTCGGTTTCCGAGCGAAACACTCCTGCCCCCAACAAGTTCACCGTATTGTGGAATATATCCTCAGCGGTTTTTATCCCCGTCGTCATAAGACTATCGCGGTCTTTTTCGACATCGCCAAAGCCTTCGATAGAGTCTGGCATACAGGCCTTATCTACAAACTATACAAAATAGGTCTCCCCGATCGTCTAGTACGTCTCGTGGCCTCTTATCTTAATCATCGTACCTTTCGTTTTAGACACGAAGGCACGCTATCTTCACAGCGCCCCATCAAAGCTGGTGTCCCTCAGGGCTCAGTTCTTGCTCCTCTGCTGTACATACTGTTCACCAACGACATTCCCATTTCGCCGAAAAGTGTTCAGCTCTCCCTCTTCGCAGACGACACTGCTCTCTACTGCAAAGGTATCTCGCTACCTTTCATACGGAACAAGGTCCAAAAGTCAGTTGATGACCTAGGAGCTTGGTTCAAAAAATGGCGCATCGATGTGAACCCGGAGAAGAGCTCCGCCGTTCACTTCGATTATAAACGACGCCGTCTCAAAAACACTCCACCAATACGTATGCTAGGGACCCCTGTCCCCTGGCATACGTCTGCCAAATATTTAGGTGTCACTCTAGACACAGGGCTAACTTTCAGGCCCCACCTCAAAAGAGTAACCCGTCACGCACGTTTTTACCTGAATAGGCTCAACAGTATGTTGGGCCGACACAGTAAAATGTCCCTCAGAAACAAGCGTACCCTTTATAAGGTCTGTATACGACCAGTCATGTCCTACGCGGGCCCCATTTTCGCCCACTCTAACCCTAAAATTATTAATGAACTCCAAGTAGTTCAAAACCTTTTCTGTCGTCGAGCTGCGAACGCACCTTGGTACGTCCGCAATGCCGACCTTCATCGGGACCTAGAGCTCCCTACAATTCAAAAATTCCTTAAAAAACTTTCTGAGAACTTCTTCAAAGCCTCAGAGTCGCATTCCAATCATTTTATTCGTGAGGCTGCTAATTATGCAGCCCCACTCCCCTCCCGCTATAGCGTCCGCAGGCCGAGGAACTCCCTCTCGGACCCGCCTAATAAACTTTCAAACGACCTGAACTGCCTCCTGGCGGCTCAGGCCAACTCTAATTAAGTTATTCATAATTAATTTGCCTTCCCAGGCACTCCCTCAGCGGCTTATAGCCGCCTGCGCCCTCTGTTCCCAAAAGAGGGTCGCTTTACGATACGGCATGTGAAGCTTTCAACAGCTGGTTGCCAGTCCCCAAAGGCAGTTTTTAGAGGGTATCACTTAGGTTCCCCCTTGTAGGTAGTGAGTCCCTCATAACCACGATGGACCGGCCATCGTGGTATGCGTAATGCATTTTCTGCCTCCCTTCGGGGTAGCCCTTTTCCAATTGCTTCGGGCGCAAAAAAAAAAAAAAAAAAAAAGAACGGTCGGCAGTCGCTCTCCAGCTACAGTAAAGAAAACAACAGCAAGAAAAGAAAAAGTTCCTCCTCACCGCCGCTTGCCTCCGGCGAACGGCGTTACGGCGATCCGTAATAAGATTAAATAAATTACCTTTACTTTGTAACATTTCCTTATACATCATGTAAGGACAGCTTGATTGCAGCGAAAGTGGCCCGTAGAAGAACTATCATTGCAAAAAATAAAACAATAATCTGTAATATCTGTTAAATTTTAATTTTTTAAATGGGTTTGTTTGTTTGTTTGGGTGTGTGAGTTATTGTTAAATTTATCAATATCTTGTGTTATGCTTTCTATAAAATGTTCACAGGAAAGGCTTAAGCTTCTCTCATAAATTTTTCCCATGCAATCTATGTTGAAGTGAAATTATATTTTATGTCTTAACTTTACTTCTGAACTCCACATGGAATAAATGTAATATTTATGAAGGACAATATTTAAAAAAATATATATAACCTGTGACACCTCACAGCTAAGATTGTTACTAGTTTTTGTAAATGTTTGCGATCTCAAATCTTTATTGCAATATTTTGATGTTATATAATCAAAAACTAACTTATTGTTACGTCTATGTTTATAAACAGAACCTAAGCAAAAAATCACAAAAGTCCAAGTAAGGAATTACATTACACTTACTGCAAAATTGGCACTACAGGGAAATAATAATTTTATAATTTATAATATTTGACAAAGGAGACTTCACTATAATATTTAACACTTGATTAACATTTACCGCCCATGTGGACAAACAAAAAAACCTATGGTTCTATAAACTTAATTGTTTGACACCATATTAACAGCATAGCAATTAGTGGAAACGCATAGAAGAATCACCTCCAATCTAATATAACTGCCATGGTTTCTGGATCATACCTACAGAAAACGATTGTTCTCTTTAATAGTATTATTATTTCTCGGTGCTAATTGATCAATTTTTAGTTTTAACACCGTTTTATGATGTTATTGAATACACTTGAAAAAGTTCCTATTACTTTGTTTACTTGGCTCACTTTCAGATCGATATATAATTTCCAATTCTTTTTATTTAATTGATAGAATTGAATCCTCAATAATTAATGAAAGAGATCCTACCTTGTTAATGTATAAAGCAGTGGTTTTATCAACTCTGAGTAAATTTTACACCATAAGTATTATTTATTTGTAGTCAGTATTATTCATAATATCTATATTATTATTTTGTTTAAAAGTTTTTGTATTGTGTTCTACAATTTTCAAAATTATAAGTATATACTATTTTCATATCCGATAAATAAATCATATCCAACCATATTCAATAATAATATATGCAATTTCCTCACAATGAAGGACTAAAACTTGTCTCAGTTTCAATGGCTTGTTTCCATCCAATTGAGAAGTGTCAGTTGTTATTTAAAAAAAAATTACGTTTTTTTTTTTAAATTTGATTTATCGCAATATTATTCACTACTATCTAAGATCAGAAATTTGCAACTAAATATATATTACTTTCCATAGACATAATTATGTACAAAATGGTTAAAAAACACAACGTTATTAGGTAACATTATATTAGTGATAGCAACCTAAATGGATTATGCACAAATATAGATTAGCTCACGATCACAATAATGTGTTCGGAAATTCCATAATTTCCTTTTACTACAGCGAATTAATTTTGTTGCTAACATCTTTTGGTATTCTTTTTTATGCATCTGCCAGCCATAACTCTAGTGTATGTTTACCATAGTTATTTTACTATATGAAGGTAGGAATAACCTGGTAAGTATGAAATACTACACAAAATAACGGAATAAAACCACTTTTTTTAAGATTACCATGTCCTTAACATATAACTTATATTTTAACTTGTCATTGCCTTTAAAAACCTTATAATAGTAAAATTGATTACTTTAATCATTTTGAAATTTCTTTTTAATTCCTTGTACAATTGTTTTAAGTAGTGAATTTTGTAAGTTTTATATTTCTCCAAATAGATATTTTATGTACCGCTGTAAACCATTGATGCATTTTGCATCTCATTTTTATATTTAAAACATAATGATTAATGACATTGCATTTAACGGATGGGTGGATATAGTGTTGTGCATACGTTTTTCCGTTCCAAAATTTTTAGGAGCTTGGATAACTGTGATGTACTGGCATATAATACGGCATACAACAAGTTGTAAAGAAGTTCTCGAACAAGGACAGAGTATAATATTAAATAAAGTAGGAAGAGCCTGGTAGAGCCACGCTGCAGCTATATTATAGTTGTAGCACGAATGGGTCGGCTCGACCGGGGAAGGACCACGCTCTCACAGAATACCAGCGTAAAATAGCAGCTTAACTGTGCTGTGTTTCGTATTGCGAGTGTAGAGAACCGGAGACCCCTTTAACTGGAAACTAGGCATTCCATCTTATTCCTCATGGGTGAAAACGCATCTGCTGATTCCTATCGACGATAAATGTAGATTTCTATGGGCCAAGGCCTTTGTCACCCCATTTTTATAAAAGAAGTAGGATTTTTATAGTTAAGATATAAAATTGTACGTATATTGATCTCTTGTTTTTCATTTTATTCAACTATGTTGAAGTATTTTATTTCACGAATCTGTGAAAATGTTATCCCGACATATTCAGCTTTAAGATATATTTTTGCGTTACTTAGTTTTGGTTATTATTTAAAATTAATGTTATTATCTTAAGGTTTACTTTTACTCATAATTCTTTAAGTGCAAACTCTTAATAGCAATTTTTGGATAGAATTGAAAATATCTAAAGGTTTTGTATATATTAATGTTCTGTGAAAGAGAAAAGTGTCAAAAATGTTTTGGATGTGATCAAATCTAATGCTACTCAGCAGGCCTACCACTACGCCGTCCATTTCATCATAGATTATCCAGCTGGTCAAAGTCTAGGTCGCTAGTATTTACTTGTATCAAGTAATTTATTTTAGTCGACGTAATTTCATCTCGGGATCGTAATGATAAAAGTAGTTTTTTACGTGGTAGAGCCATGCTGCAACTGTATTAGTATTATAATTGTAGCACGAATGGGTCGGCTCGAAAGGGTAAGGACCACGTTCTCACAGAATATCAGCTTAAAATAGCAGCTTAACGCCGCTGTGTTTCGTATCGTGAGTGTAGAGAACCGGAGACCCTTTTTACTGGGAATGAGGACTTCCATCTTAGTCCTCACGAGTGATTTTGATCTTTCTATTTCTATTTTCTTTAAATTCTACATTTTGGTTTTTAATAGAGGATAAATGTAGATGTCTATAGGCCGCAGCAACCACTTACCATCAGGTCACCCTTATCCTATAAAAAAAGTAAATTTCGTCCATTGTAATAAATAGAATTAAAAAAAAACGATAAGGGTCTTGTTGCAACAGTTTCCCAAAGCAGAAAATATTCTGATAAACAAAATTTCCGCATCGGTAAGCATTCTGGATACCCAACGAGGCGAGTATTTAATCAAACACTACTTTTACCCTTTAACATTAGGTTAATGTTGATTAAAAACTATCGCAAAATGTAAAAATGGACATAGTAGTTGTTTTTTTTGTTTTTAAATTTTGATCAAATAGTAATAAGTAATTAAGATTGAATTTAGAGAAGTAATAATTAATTTTTTACATTTTCACCAAAAACCTCAAACAAATGATAAAAGAACATAATATTTTTTATTTTTTATTTAGTTATCTTACAGATATTACAGGTTTATCAGTCAAATAGTTATATTTTTAAATTCCACACCTCAGTTATATTATAAATTTATTAAATTTGGCGACATAATTTTAATGGAGACCACATAAATAGAGTTTGCACAGCTTTAATTGTTTTACTAACACATTTCGAAGACTTTTTTGTACGATTCTGTACATGAAGCTAATACAAAGGGGAGACGGCATAAGCAACTGTGCACTGTGATTCTAAGTAGGTCCTGACGTCATCATAGTGGGCGTGGCTTTAGTTAGTATACTGTCAGCATTCGTCCTGTGCGCTTATGTGTTGAAAAAATCGCAAATCGGTGTATTTTCGTAGTATTAAGAAGAAAAGGACGAAGACTTGTGTTTTATGACACGTATGTAAGACTTTAAAGGAGTAGCCGCGTACAGGAATTGCAATCCCGATAAATCCCATTTTGCCAAACATCTTTTGGACACTGGACACAACCTAGCCAACGACCATTCCTTTATAGTCTTACATACGTGTGATAAAGGGCTGCGGCTGTATGTGCTGGAACAGTTAGAGATATTAAAAAGTAATATTAATACCGTTGCATTGCTGAATGAACAAACAAATGTTACTAACTCACCTCTCTTAAATATCTTCAAGCCTGCTCTCTAATAATGTGGGCGTTGCGCGGCGGTTTGTTTTTAATTTTACAAACGGCTGCGTAAGTCCAGCGGTGATTGGTCGCATGTTTTATCGTATGACGCAGTCGCTCGCTACTTAGGTGGAGAGCTGCGGTTGCATCATCGGTTTGTATAAAAGGCACTTGTTTTGGCTCGCCGCTCACTTAGCGGTTAGCCACCGTAGAGTCTATATCACCTGAGGATGCCTCGTGTAGAGGCGAAACACGTGTCGTATTATCGTCAGTGGTGTGTCTTGCCTAGTGTAGTGGTGTTGGAAGTAGCGGTGCTGGGATTAGTGGTGACGGGGATAGTGCACGCAATTGAGGGAGGGCGGGAGGTGCTTCTTCATACTAGGTAAGACACATCATTTTATTTTATAACGCGGATATTTGCGAAGTAAATTTTTGTAAAAGCATTTATATTTTAATTGATTTGTAAATAAAATTATATTAATTATAATAATTTGTCTATTATTTATTCTCCCTCAGAGATATTAAGTAGTATAACCCACACATAAATAATAGTCCAGCCGTTTCTGCGTGAAAAAGTTACACATACTTAGTGTGGAATAAGCTCAAGGAGACAGAAAGAACACACAAAATTTCGCCTTTATAATATTAGTGAGATAAGTAGGATATTTAGTTCCAAATTAAATATCCTACTTAATATTGAACATAGAATATTTAGTTTCAAAGAGACTTTATTTTATGGATAAAATAAATATTTCTTGAAGGTTGACTTTCACGAAATGATAAACATATTTAATTTGTATTTAAGTGATTCTTTGCATATAGAATGTCACATAAATATAACTTAAACATTTAGTAAAAATCAGCCAAGTACAATTTCCTTCATTTTAATATTGAATGTTGGGTTACTGGGTAAAATAATTGAATTCTAATTGCGGCCCTGTCTTTTTGTTATTTTTTATGAGGTTTACTTGACGATAGATGGCGGCCTGTTCCCAAAATTATTATGAAAACAATAAAAATATTATTTTGGCGATTAAAATTTCTTTTTTAAATAAAACTAATTTTACGGATTTTATCGCGTACATTAACTTATTTTTATATTCCCGACGTTTCGGGTGCTTTCCAGCACCCGTGGTCACGGGGGACTGAGTTGTTTGACGTCCTGCTGTCATAGTTAGCCCGGCTACCTTCAGTTGCCCTGAACATATAGCTGATGTGAAGCACCGACGTATCGGGAAGTCTGCAGTTTGTGAACATGTTCAGGATCGTCCCCGTTATTACATTAGATTTGATAGACCACAAATCCTCGCAAAAGAACACCGATTCCTCCCAAGGATGATTCGCGAGGCTACTGAAATTAAAAAACATCCTAATTTCAATAGAGAAGATGGATGGGTGCTGCCATCTGCTTGGGATCCCATAATTAATAAAATCAAATCCAAACCCAAGTATACTACTGCTAGACTTCAAGATACTGTAAGCTCATTCTGCGTAAATCGAACCAAAAATTAATATTGAAAAACTGAAGGTAGCCGGGCTAACTATGACAGCAGGACGTCAAACAACTCAGTCCCCCGTGACCACGGGTGCTGGAAAGCACCCGAAACGTCGGGAATATAAAAATAAGTTAATATACGCGATAAAATCCGTAAAAATAGTTTTATTTAAAAATGTGTAGTGTTCGCGTAAATATAAGAAATCATTAAGATTTCTTTGTCTGAATTTATTTGCTTCATGAGATAGACGCTCCGATGCTATGGATGGCATCACATTTCATTTGTAAGTAATTTTACACCTAATTTATTAAAATAATTCTGGAATAATCTCTTTGCGTCGGCTTTCAAATATAATTAAATATATTCCACACTAGATGGCGACACTTTGTGTCCTGTGTTGTTGTGTTGAACTAAAAATATAAAGGTACGTAGAGCTCAGTAATGATAAAATAATCATACGAAGGTGCTGAAATTTGTTTTGCATTCACACATAAAGAAATTTTAATCGCCAATATATTATTTTTATAGTTTATAACATTTTGTGGACATGCCGCCATCTACCGTCATGGTAGCTAAGCTACATTGTAACATCGATATGGAAAGATTCGAGTATGTTTACTATTTATCGGTAGATGTAGATGTAGTGTAAAGTGGGCGGGGCTTTGCATCCACTCACCCCGCAAATTGTCACGCGTTGTTACATAGTGAAATTTAATTAAAACGTCTCCTCTTTATACTTGCTTCATGATTCTGTACAATATGTGTAAGGCAACGGCGACAAATGTATATATTACAGAGAGTTTTGAACAGTTCACGCGTGCCGCATGCACTCAGTACAACAAACTTGTCATATTTTAACAACTAAACTGTTACAATTTAAGTCAAACCTCAGCAACTATAACAACATATAACTAACTAAAACAACAGTAATTTTATTTAAGTGAACATCTTTACCAAACGTGTTACATTAAATAATAAACATTTGAACTTTTAACTTGAATATATTTACAACAAATTCCAAATGTGTTTGGTGGAACAACTGCAAAACCAAATACCTTTTGTTTAACGATATTTATAAATTCGTTCATAATTTTATTATTAATTTTGCCGTTCATATGATGTAACATGAATAATTCTAAAATAAGCAATTTTAACTTTTATTAATATGAGATAGCCTAGCCGTTGCACACAAGCCTTATCAGTCCGTCAGCGTTCTTTCTAAAGAGTGGAAACATGTCCTAGCTTTGCCAAATTGCGTGTACTAAAATGAATCACATGTAACATGTATAATATCAGAGCATTTCTGTAATTTACCTGCAAGTAATTTACATGTTTTGCATAACCAAATAAATTCTTAAATAGACATCATGGACATTATGTTTTCTAATTTGAAATTAAAGATTACCATAACGACTTTTCTATAATTAAATAATATATTACAGGTGTTTCGAAACCACACCCATTGAATAAATCGGGTATGTATTGGCCAATTATCTCTATAGTTCACTTTTCCAAACGTGGATTCTGAAACACCAATCCTGAATGACGAATAGTCTGTCTTGGTTTTTGGAACAATCTTTTAATTTTAGATATCCTCAGAACCACAAATTTTTTTCACGTGTTCCCTTATCGCATCTTCCGAGGTTTTCAAGGTGGAGTGACCACACGTGTAAAAACTTCTTCTTCTGTATAGCCTGGAACGAACCGATTTGGGCGTTTCCTCCAGTTTGGATTGCCTTAAGATGGGCCTGCTTAGACTTTTTATGGCCACCTACTACTTTCCATTCTTCAGTCGCAGACGTTTCAATTATAGTTGAATCTTCTTTTTCTGATTTTTTTACTTCCAGTGTGGTAACAAACTTTTTTCCCGCTGCATTGCTGGGCGCGCGCGCTGCGTTATTCTTTTCTCTGTTATGGCGACCGTATCTGAGGATATCGGTATCTCGCTCGCACTTGGGACTGTCAGTACCTTAGTCAGCACGTCGGTCTCGCTGGTTGACTGCCCAGCCCGCAGTAGGTCGATTGTTCTAGCGGCCATTTCTTCGTTTACCCTCTTCAGGTCACTCATCGTCGAACACAATTTCTCAATAATGCGCTGCTGATTTTCTATCTTTTTATTCTGTGCTTCGTTGTGATTTTTACTTTCAACGCTTTTATATTCCTTGAAAAATCGGCGAAAGCAGACTCCACTTTAAAACTTGTCATTTTCACTAAAATACGGAATAACAACTCGGCGACTAAAGTTCTCGTGTCAAACTATTAGGACTGAAAAAAAAAACTTATTTTCCAAGATAGGAGAGATCGGATATTGCGGTCACCAACGGCTCGATAGCGTAGCGGCTAAACATCTAGCTGCGGCGTTGGCCTGCAAATAACTATTTCCGTGTCTGGATCCGCTGAGATCTGGGTGGCAATAGGCTGGAGATATAGCTCGAAGAACCGACAACAGATGGGAAAGAAAGTTCTTCCAGTGACAGTTACCGGATCTAACTGTGAATGAAAGCCGCAAGCCATCTAGGGATTCACTCAAACACACAAAAAAATTCATAAAAATCGGTCGAACCATTTTCGAGTTTTAGTGAGACTAACGGAGAGCAATTGATTTTTATATATGAGAATAGCGATCCTCTACCATCACCTATCAGGTCCAAATGTGAATCTAAACCATCTAGGGACCCATTTAAATGCACACAAAAAAGTTTATCAAAATCGGCCGAGCCGTTTTAGAGTTTTAGCGATACTAACGGATAGAAATTGATTTTTACATACTCGTATAGAGAAATTTTATATATATGAGATAAAGATAGCCGACACGGTCGCTCTTTCTATGCTCCGTTTTCATTATTTTTATACTTAACCAAGCATAAAAGACCTTTCTTGTGGTCATTTTGTATTTAATTCTAATTTTGTCGTTACTCTTATCTATATTAAACATATAAAATACCTATTGAATCTAAGCCGCGTAAGTGAGGTTCATCACGATAAAATACTTTGATGTGCACGGATTTACCAACAGTAGAGCCTAGCACAAGATAGCATATTAAGGTAATCAGTCTTTAAAAATTCAATATAGTATAATTTAATAAGAAAGATAGGAATAACCGGAGTATATTCACCAAAAAGCATTAGAAGCTCAATGCGGTTTTTTTGACAGCATAAATACAAATTAAGCTACTGGAAATCACATTTAGTATTTCTAATTTATTTTTTGTTGCTTATTTGTTCATTCTTGATTTGTTGATAATTAAGGTCTTACTTATCGCCTCTTATTTCTGCAAAGACCATTAGCTCCACGTCATGCAAATAGTCAATTTGTCTAACCAAAGAAACACATTAGGACATTTGCTACGCATGTTACTTTGCCATTAAGACCTTACATTGTAATACTACTATAATATTAATTATATTATACGTAATCTTTTTTCCAACTGTATTTGTATTTATACACAAAAAAATATTTTTGCCATAACAATTTTTAATAGTTACTACTTTATGCTTCTATTGCTGCATCTGCATCTTGGATTCTAACAATAACGTGAATACGTTTGCTACTCCAGGGTAGAAGCACGCCAGCGCCATCCTAAAAACGAATTGACACGGCATTTTCATTTAATTTGACTGCATGATAGTTGCCAGTGTTGAGACTAACGGAATTGAAATTTTTATCAATAACTGAAATTTCTTCACTAATTTCAATTGATAAAGTAAATTAAATTAATCCTTTTGGTATCAATGATCTTTATGAATTTGGCATTAAACTACCTCTGACCAATAAGTCCCATTTTGTAGTCGTAACGTGGAAGTAATATGTATTACGTACTAAAAAAGACACTGGGACTTAGATGTTCGCAACAACAACGACAGAAAAAATCTCATATTAAGTATGACATCTGGACGTCAAACACACTCCTCGAGAATAAGTATGCTGTAAAACATCCGAAACATCGAAAATTAAAAGTAAGTGAGTTTTAATTAATAGAATTTTTCAAAAGCAAAATATTATCGTGTAGCTTCTGTTGTAGATGACAAATTATCGAGATAACTATTTGAACTCGATGTTCAAAATCACCTTTTATTAAGCTAATTCCTTTTTGATTCGTCTCTAATTTGATGAAAAAGCTAAATTTAAAATTATTTTAATAAAATATCAATGTTTAATTCTTTTGTAATAATTTTAAGATAAAAAACATAAGAATGTTATACTGTTTATTCTACTTCTACTTTATTAAATGTATTTAATTCTGAAGCCAAATCATTTGAATGAATACACACCAAATAATGAAACAATTATGCGGAAAACGTTAATCTTTTTCACAACAACGCTTCTCCAAAGAAACGTAAAACCGCTGAACAAACTACACGGATGATACGAAACAGGTGATGATAACAATTGAAGATGGAATTAAATATATTAGTTTTATATCCGCTATACGATACATCGAATTGACCATTCTCTTCGATATTTTAGTTACTATTTTTCTCTTTTTATTAAGACAATAATAAAAATACTGTAGTAAATTTAAGTTACGATTTCAAACTCTGGTGTAACTCAATTAATAGCTCGCACAGCGCTTTGCAATGACAAAGATAATTAATGTTTGCAAATTCCCGTGAAGCTAACTTACCTAGGAAATGCAAGGTCATGTTACGTAATATATTATATCATTTTCTGCACTTATTCTATTACTACTATTATTCTAAATTAATAAGTAAATAAATATTTTAATAAATCTATCCCAATCATTATGTGACAAAAACATTTTCAAAAAATAAACTAAGGAAAGAGGCATCAAACATAATTTCCATTCATGTCCACCAATGCATGTCTACCATTGTTAACGATTTTCTTCTATTCCCGGGTTTGCATCCCGGGTTGGGCTAAACTTGTATTGGATTTTCGGGTCAAAAAATTCTCAGTAGGAGCTCGAAGTCAGGAAGTTGACGGTGGTTAAATCCCATGCCTCTGAAAGCACGTAAATCCGTTGGTCCTGAGCCTGATTACACTTCGATTGTGTCGAATTGCCGGGACATCGTACTATATTGCGCATACACTAGGCTAGTCTATTTTGAGACTGGCCGCGGCGCTGTGACCGAAATTCGGTCTAAAGGACATTACTATTTTCATTATACTTAGTTTCTCAGATAAGTGTTACTTTTGCAATATACGCAGTTTGTTTGTACTTAATCCCAAGACTTCTGAAGCGAATTTACGATTATATGCCCGAATTAAGGTTTTGGAATGTACTACGGGGGCAGTACCACGACCTCACAGAATACTAACGTAAAGTAGAAGCTTAGCTTCTGCGTTTGACTTGGTAATTACAGGTGGCCCAAAACACAACCCCCCCCCCCCCCCCCCCTATAACATTCAAATAGAAAGGACTACCCTAGGGTACCAGCACCCCTTCTAATGCTGAATCCCTCACTGAGCATTCACGGTCAAGCTACCCTCTTCTTCCTGGGCGTGGGTACTCAGGCTGCCCCGCGTGTTTTGCGGGGGGGGGGGGGGGGGCAAAATCCGCTCAAGACAATTTCTGCTCGGGGCATACTCAGCAAACAAGACCAAGGCGACCCCTGCCACCCCTCTGTGAATTTCTGCAACATCAGAGGGACTTCACTCAAACCTAAACGCCGTCAACTGACGCAGGTGTTCTCTCTGGATGATACTTCGTATCTCAACATTCCTTTGTGCCTCGGGCTGGAGTTTGCTTATACGTCAGAGAGAACATCTGTAATCTCGACGCCTCGGCATTCTTTAAGGTTCGAACCTGTCTATCCTTTGGCTACGCGTAGATAGCGACAACCATCTGCACGTCTACGGGTGCCTCTATACGTCCCATAGCGGTAATGCTGACACAAACCGATTTATCGACCACGTCTAAATGGCTGTAGACTCCGTGCTACAACAGGTCCCATCCGCAAAGATCGTGATGCTCGATGATTTTAAAGCCCACCACGCTTAATAGTTTGGATCCCGTTTAACTGCTCATGCAGATAGATCTGTATATGACTTTGTCTTGGCATATAGTCTAACACAACTGGTTACTTCACCTACGCGGATTGCAGATGTGGACGATCATACGCCTTTCCTATTGGACCTTCTGCTGACCTCTCATCCAGACGGATATCAGATTTCCATCGAAGCCATCCTCGGCTCTTCAGACCATTGTCTGATCTGGAGTGTGGTGCCACTCACGCTCCCCTCGTGGTTGTGTTCTGCAGGCTACCGCTGTGTTTAGCATTACAGGTCGACAGATTGGGATGGAATGCGATCTTTCTTTTCAACCTATCCATGGGGGCGGGTCTACTTTTTGCCAGATGATCCTAGCAGTGTTGTTAATTCTGTCACTGATGTGGTGCTACCACACAATGTCAGGGAATGGAAATATTTATTACATCATCTGTGGTACCCATCGGAGGCAGATCTCAGCCATGGTTTGGTCGCTCCTGTAAGACTGCATTACGCAGTAAGCAGGAGTGTTATCGGGCCTAGGCTATGGCTTCGGCGGCTCGGGATGTAAACACCAGCATGCTTAAAAAGAAGTATAACTTCGCCTCCAAGTCCTTCAAAAAAGTAATTGCCAAGGCAAAGTATGAGCACATAGGCAGAATTGGCGATTCAATGAGTGGGCGACAGTAGGAGTCCATAAGAGCAGACAAAGGTTATATGAACTTTGCCATGAAAGGTCATATATCGAATTTAGGGTATATGTAAAAAAAAATATTCAAAAATATTTAAAGGAGTATGCTCCTCAGCCAAGTCTTTGCATTTGAGCAATAAAATTAAGACGGATTCTAATAAAATTAAAATGACGTGGAGTATAGTTAATAGGGAAACTGGTAAGGTTAACTCTCACAATTCAAACTACCGGTTAAGTTTTAGCAAAAATTAAATAGATCAGATCAGGATGTTGCAATGGAATTTTGAGAGATATTTTACTGATATTCCGATCTTAACCAACCAATAATAACTAAGTCACTGAATTAATTCTCCTGCCGTTAAACGAATCATTACTTAAAAAATGTAAATGCGTGTACAAATAATTTTACATTTCATAAAATATCGTCAAAAGATATTGTAAAATATTTTAAAACTATTGACATTAAGAAAACTGCAGATCTGTGGTGTATTTCCGTAAAAGTTATTGCGTCTTTAATAGATATAATCGCGCCTCAACTAGCTATTATTTTTAATACTAGTATCGAATATGGCGTGTTTCTTGATTTTTTAAAGCATAGTAAAGTAATACCTTTATTTGAATCTGGTAGTACATTAGGCCCGCTAATTTATACCAATTTCTGTACTGCCAACATTTAATAAAATTATTGAAAAAATTATTCTTGATCAAATGTTAAATTTTAAATGATTTTTTTAATTTGATGAATTTAAATAATTTACTTCATAAAATTCAGTTCGGTTTCACAAGGGGTTGCTCGACAACTGATGCTGGTGTTAAGCTGATTAAATATATTTTCAATGCATGGAAGAATTCACAGGATGCTTTGTGTTATAATATTAAGGAATTTATGTATTAAATAACCCCTAAGAATGAGGTGATCGCTACCAAGCTATTTCTAATTTGTTTTGTGTGGTTAATTGTGTAACATATATGATTGTAAGCTGTTATTAAAAAAAGTCCCTCTGGGTTTCTTGCTGGATCATCCCAGGACAGAAGTTTCTTTTCTAACTAGTGGTAATTAAACAAAATAGTGATTTCAATAAGTATTATTTATAATCTATATTGAATAAAAAAGTTTTTGGTTCTGTTTTTATTTGGTGCGTTCGCCGTAAAATATGTCGAGGCCCGTCACCTCAGATGTGACCTATACCTTCACACAGTCTTCTCTGAAGGGTAGTTCCACTATATAATTTTACTTGCTGTACCTCGCGACTTCGCTCGCATGTTAGGGTTTTTATGTTTTTGCGCGTAACCCTAATTCTTTTTCGAAAATAAAAGTAGCCTAAGTGACTCCTTATGAAATCAGCATTCCTGATTTGTATTGTGAAGTTAATTGTATAATATAATACATAATTTTAAAATGTTATTTTTTCTTAAATCTCGCTGAGTTTCTTGCTGGTTCTTCCAAGTAGAGGTATTTTCCGAGCCATTGGTATATTAAACATAAGATTGATTTTCAATAAGTTTCATTTATAATCTATATTGAATTAAAAATTTCTATTTCAATTTTATGATATCTGAGATCATACATAGAACCGGTGTTTCTTTCATTGAGTCAAGCAGGGATCTCAATCTGCAGAAAAGCAAGCTTAAACTGAGCATTGGTCCTATACAAACTAGCCCTCGCCTCCTTGTCTACAAAAAGATCAAGGGGCTTTAGAAATAAAAGCTCCGGGCGAGATTCGTATCGCTCCTATTTCCATTAAGCAGGCATTCGTTTGTAGGCTATTAAACTTGTCTGCAGTCGAATTTTCGTTGGCTTTATTACTCCAAACAATGGAGACGTAGGTTATAATCGACTGCGCAATACTATTATACAGCCACAGTATTATTGTTGCAAACGCATGCTCCAGTTGTCCCCAACCATACGATTGCACGTACCTAGGGTAGGTTTAGCATTAACTAGCGAATCGCGATAGAACATCGATTCCTATCAAGGATGATAAGTGAGGCTATTGAAAATAAGAAATATCCTAATTTCAATAGAGAAGTAGGCTGGATACTACAACCTGGTTGAAATCCTGTAATTAATAAAATTAAAACTAAATCGCCAAGGCCAATGTTGCACGCGCATACCACCTGCTTGAAATCCTGTAATTAATAAAATTAAAACTAAATCGCCAAGGCCAATGTTGCACGCGCATGGCAAAGCATAACAATGCAAGACTACAAGACACAGTAAGTTCATTCTGCGTAGATCGGACCAAAAGTAATAATTAAAAAGCTGAAGGTTTTCCGGGTTAACTTTGACCCATGATCATGCGGGACTGATTGGGATTGACATTGGGGCGTCAATCACTTTAGTCCACCCGAAACGTCGGGATTTAAAAATAAGTGCGATTAAACGCGATAAAATCCGTAACAGTAGTTTTATCCCATACTACTACTACGCATTGAGTAAACCTAATTCTACAGATTTAATTCTAAATTATTTTGAATTCGCGATTTTTACTACATATTTGTGCCATTTGCTGTAGAGACTATCGGTCCGTGGGGTCCACGTGCGGTGAAGTTCTTAAAGGAACTCCATCCGCGGCTGGTCGTTGCTGCTGGTGATAAGAGGGCTGGTTCTTTTCTCGCTTAAAGGCTAAGTATAGCCATTCAGCGTGGAAACGCAGCCAGCGTTCTTGGCACGCTACCGCGGGGAGTAGGACTATATGATAATTAAGTTTCTAGTTTTAGTTTTTTTTATTATTAATATAGTTTTTGAATTCCCGACAGCTCGAACGCTTTTCAGCACCCATTTTAAATCTACCTAGGAACATAGTTTCTTATAGTTTTGTAGTAGCTTGGATTTGTATCAAACTTTATAATTTAAAGGATGCCGATAGATGCAGATGGCTCAGGACCGTTTCCTGTGGCATTCTTTGAGTACGGCCTATGTTCAGCAGTGGGTAAGTCCACTGATGACCTGACTGATTAACTGTGAAGATGATGATGATAAACTTTTTTTTTATAGGAGAGGGGACAAACGAGCATGCGGCTCACCTGATGGTAAGTGACTCCGCCGCCCATGAACAACTGCAACACCAGGGGAACCAGGGGAATTGCAGATGCGTTGCCGGCCTTTTCAAAAGGAGTAGGCTCTTTTCTTGAAGGTCCCTAAGTTGTATCGGTCCGGAAAAATCGCTGGTGTAAATTGATTCCACAAGGAAGTTGTGCGAGGGAGAAAACTTCTTCTGAATCGCACAATGGTGGACCGCCAATCATCCGGATGATATGGATTATATCGCGAGTTTTATCGCGATGTACGATGGTGAAATTGAGCGGCTGGAATTAGTCCGAACAATTCCTTAGAGCACTCCCCGTGGTAGATGCGATAAAATACGCAAAGATATGCAACATCTCTACGCAGTGCCAGTGAGTCAAGCCGATCGGAAAGAACTCGTTCGTTGACGATTCGAACCACTCTGCGCTGGATGCGGTCAAGTGGAAGAAGCTGGCACTGGGGAGCCCCTGCCCAGAGATGGGAACAGTATTCCATGTGAGGCCGAACCTGCGCCTTGTAAAGTTGCAAGCGGTGTGCCCGCATGAAATACTGTCCCGTTCTGCTGAGCACGCCAAGCTTTTTAGAGGCCAATTTGGCCTTCTCTTCCAAGTGACCACGAAACTGCACGTCGCTCGATATGTCGACACCGAGGATACCGATACTGGCTGAGGCAACAAGGGGAGTGCCTTGAAACTGAGGAGATACGACAAAGGGATTCGTTTTAGCGGTAAACGCGCAAACTTGTGTCTTCTCGGGATTGAATTAATGGTGATGAATGATTTATGTTAGTAATGATTAGATCTTACCCTGACTTGAAGGTGTACTTCGGTGAATGCTACTGGAACTCCTCGAAGAGTGGTAACAGTAATAGGTGTGCTGAGTTTGGGCTCGTTTTGTTAGTTATGCTGAGACCTTACTTCAGAACAGTGGCGCATTATCTTTAAGGCAAACTAGGCACGTGCCTAGGGCCGCAAGGTTAAAAAAGTCGTCGTATTAGAATAATCCTAAATTGCTCTTACACTCTCATCACATTTTTTACTTATGTCCCCTGTTAATGGTACTCGTATCCTAATTATTTTGCACTTATTAAACTATATTATTAATTATAATATATTTATTTGCAAAATGAGTATATTTAATTTATAATAGATATAATATGACCCCTAGAGGGGCTCCGATGAGGTGCTAGGCTTGCCTAAGGCGCAATCGACATTTAATTCGCCGCTGCCTCCGGACTTGAAAAAGTGACCTGAAAGTGTACTTCGATGAATGCTACTGGAACTCCTCGAAGGGTAATAGGTGTGCCGATTTTGGAGCTCATTTTGTTAGTCATGATTAGACCCTACCTTTGGACTTGATAGAGTGACTTGAAGGTGGACTTTGATGACTGCTACTGGATTTCCTCGACGAGTATTAATATGTGTGCCGCTTTTGGGGTCTTTTTTTTAATTATGATATGATATGACTTCAGTCTCGATAGAGTGACTTGAAGGTGGACTTTGATGACTGCTACTGGAACTCCTCGACGAGTAGTGATAGGTGTGCCGATTTTGGGCTCGTTTTGTTAGTTATGATGAGAATTTACCTCCGGGATTGATAGAGTGACTTGAAGGTGGACTTTTATGACTGCCACTGGAACTTCTCGACGAGGAGAACTAGATGTGCCGAGTTTGGGCTCTTTTTGTGAGTTATGTATAGAGCTTACCTTCGGACTTGACGATGTGACTTGAAGGTGTATTTCGGTGACTGCTACTAGGACTCTTTAACGAATAGAACTACAATTTACATTTTTTTATTTTTTCACCGTCATATGAGCATTATGACTCATGCATTTTTGGATTTTCCAAACTTCTTTTAGTTGAAGTTTGACATAAAATTTCGGAAAATTGGGAGTATAGTAATAAGGTTATTAGTGAAAACTTGTGTGTATTTAAACTACTTTAATTTTTTTTAGATATAATCATGTTATACGTAATTTTTTTAATGCGCTTAGGGCATGTACAATTGGATTTACCAATATTTTTATACAACATTGAAGTATGTACAATAATAGAAACTGTAATAAGAAAATAAAAAATAAAAACATGAATTATCATACAGTCCTTTTTTTACATTGGGAAATGCCTACGCATACTCGCCTCGCGGGGGCAAGGACGGGTTATGTCGGACACACACCGACTAAAACCCCATGGTGTTCAACCTTCGCCACATATTGGCAGGGCCACGGGAACGTTTTCGCACACATCCGCAGCCCCACCACCGCCGGACGCCCCATGGCAGCCCCTTCTCGGGGCAGGACCTCTCCTCCCCATTCTCCTACTCAGGCAAGGCGCACCAGGAACAAAAAGCACGCCCACCTCCACGGCCTCCAACTCCACCTGCGTATAGGACCCCCACCAAATTCTTGATTACTTTGACTAAGTCAATGTAATCAAGAATTTACTACGAACAATGTTCTCTTGAGATTTCAGTCTATTGCTTTGATTAAAATAAGTTGATTAAGAGTATTCAAATTTCTGCTGTCTATCAAGTTTATAATTCAATCACCAATAGACTATCAGATCTTCAATTTATTTTATCGAATTAAAATACTGAATTGCTCTCAAATGGACTTCAATACTTAAATACAATAAAAAAAATACTGATACTTTCTTTTTTTATAACAGTTGTCTAAGTGTCTGAAAGCGTGACGATCAAAACAAGATTATAAAATAAGGGTGTACGAAAGAATAATGTGCAATTTTATTCGCATGCTAAACCAATTAGCATACGATGACACTGCTGGTAATCAAACACCTTAAGTAAAAAAGTAAAGTAATAGAATACCTGTGTTCCACCGACGAGCCCTAACTTTCTTCGCTTTCGAGTGAAGGTTTTTAGAGTAATCAAGAGTCTCCTTACTGCTTCAATTGTAGTTGGCAGACTTCACCATGTCCTCGAAACAGTTTTAATCTCTTAGAAGTGCCGGTTTCCTCACTATACAAGAAAGTCACTTTCGAAATTTCAATTAACAATTTCATCAGTGCCAGCGAAGAACGAACTTCGACAAAATGTATTCAAAGACCACTAAAGCTAAATTTTACTAACTGGTGATGTGGACTAAAGATAATTAGCAGAACAATGTAACAATGTAATTAATAAAATTAAGCCCAAACACAATCATACCACTTTTTATAGAGGAGGAGGTAAACAAGCATGCGGCTCATCTGATGGTAAATGACAACATCCGTAACACTAAGGTGTATTGCCGACCTCTTGGTAAGGAGTAGGCACTTCCCTTGAAGGAAAATTTCTGCAAAACTTTCTATTATCCTTTGCATGAATACAAACACTATAATAATACGAAAGCAGATGTCAGATATTTACTTGAACGTTAGATACATAAAAACTTAAACAATAAATAAAATTAATTCTGCGAAGTTTTACTCCGTTGAATTAATTTTATTTATTGTGTAGCTTTCAAATAAAAATACATATTATTGAGACTACTATTATTCGAAACATGTAATTATGCAGGATTTTAAAGTTTTACAAATTCCTTTTGGCTTCCGTTTAAGAATACAACACTAACAAACCAGTTGATTGCGAACACGAATGGAAAGAGATAAAATTGTAGATATTGTCGAACGCTGTATACCCAGTTGAGTCGTCACAAGTCACAATTTTTTTAGCGCTGCAGGTAAATAAATAACTATTTGAATATTTTAAAAGTAGTGAATTGCATACCTGGCTATCTTTTCAATTATTTTTGGAGACTTTTAACTATTTATTTATTTATTTACTCTTTATTGTACACCAAAAACAAAACAAAAACGAATACAATTAAATCTAAATTAGATAATGTACAACAGGCGGTCTTATCATTCTGAAAGTGATTTCTTCCAGACAACCTTAGTGTTATTCTTAGTATATATATATATATATATATACTAAGAATCAAGTATCTTGGAGGCACACATAAATTGCACATGGACACACTTCCAGATCCAGAACAATTATTTGTAGCCCATATAATATAAATAGCTCCGTGTAGGATTTGAACCCGGGCTGTCAAACAATCAAGCTATGTATGTTAAACAAAAAATTATTATATTTAGCTCATTAGCTAATTATATGTTTATATTAACTTAGATTATAATAGCTAATTATATGTTTAAATTATAATCAGCTAAATATAAAAAATCATGTATTTTATATTATAATTATAATTATTCTTTATATACATAGCCATTTTGTACTATTGGCATTGAACAAAATATTTTAAAATTTAAAATAAATGAAGAGGCCGGTTTAAAAAAAAGGGTACATAACACTTTACATTTTCTTTATCGGCCTGTAAAAATTCTTTGCTAATCATTGCCTTTCCGGGTCATTCAAGTCCGGTCGTACATGGAGTATTGCTGCCATATGCTGTACCTGTACGAGTATAGCTAGCCAGCCTTTCGGTTTTCTACGAGATGCATATCAGTGAGTGTGCGCAGGTATTGCATTACTTAATTCCTCCCTGTCCCTTTCACCATCGGACAATCAGACGCTCGGTCAGTCTTCACTCTTAAATTGTCGACTTACAAACGGTTTGCTTCATCGTTCGTCATACGTAAAGCAAAGGAGTAGAATAAGTTGTAAGTGTGTAACATCTGTTTTTCAATCCGTTTACAATGTGAGTGTTTTCAAAGCAAGAGTGAACAGGTTTTTGTTAAGTAAGTGCACTTATCATCAGGTAGGACAGTGGTCAAGCACTGACTTAGAGGAGTTAAAAAATAATGTTGTTCTTTTTTTATATTTAAACTTAGATTATTGGTGCAGTGAATTTGTTGTTTTGTTATATTTTCTCACTGGAATATCTTCATAGACTTCATGTTTCCTCATCGATTCAACTTTTTAGGGTTTCGTAGTTGAACAACAAGAAACCCTACAGTTTCACAGCAGATAGGTTCATTACAGTCATATATATCTTAGGGTTGCACTGCCGGAAATATGTAGATACATAGTCAACTATGACCATATTTTTACGGACTTGCCATGTGAATGATTTCATATAGATTGTATTATTTTCAAAATTGAAAAGTTTTTAAACCTTATTTGAATACCACGCCCCATAAGTCTGATTGGAAAATAAGTCCTTCAGTAACCATCATCCTATTTGCGGTGAAAGAATATCCACTACCTCATATCTGCCCGTGGATATCGTAAGAGGCGACATAGGGAAACTGAGACAGAAGTTGGGCAGCAGCACCTTTTTATAACAGCAAAATAGCAATAAAAAAACGGTGTTTGCCAACTCACTCGCCAAGCGTGGCAACTTTGGCAATATACCCCCCCATGGCGAGAGTTACAAAGAGACGGCCCCCAGTCCCTGGCAGTCCCGCTTTTGAATCCAGCAACCTGCTCTATCACCGAGAGGGTGATGATTTCTCCCAAGGAGGTGTCGGATTTATCGTTCACAAGTCTATCGTTTTCAACATTGATAAGATTGGGAGTGTATCGACGGGTTGCGCACCTAATACTCAGAATTACCAAACGGTATTCGCTGAAGGTCAAACAGGTTTACTCACCAACCTCGGCACATCCCGATGAGAAGGTGGAGAAAATGTATGAGGATATCTCTAGAGCCATGCATGCCTCCAAAAACTACTATACGGTGTTATTGCGAGATTTTAACCCAAAACTAGGCACAAGAGAGAACGGTGAGCTGAAAGTAGGGAAATTCGGAATAGGGCAACGGAACCCAAGGGGCCAGCAGCTGGCTGACTTCATGGATACAGAGGGACTCTTTATGATGAACTCTTTCTACTAGAAGCAGTCCCACAAAGTGGACCTGGTTAAGCCGCATGATAACAAGGGGGAAAATTGGTAGCGATCATTGAATAGTGAAAAACACACTGAACCTCCAATCCCCATCCCCTCGTTACTTAATCCAAAGCCCCTAAAACTATCAGCTCGTTAAAAATTACGAAATCGTTTTAGTGCCCAGTAAACTGCAATACAATGGACGATATGAATACAAAGCTCGTGGAAACTGTCTATGCGGCCGGAGCAAAGTTCTGCAAGACCTATCGCATAAGAACCCAAAACTCTCCAATCTTACTCTTAATCTCATGGCTGTTAGACGGTAAATGAAACTGCAGTCTTTAGCAGATATTACAGCATACGGGCAACTACACAGACAGATTTCTAAATGCATGCGTCAGAATTTGCACAACTTCAAAAGCTGAAGATCTGAATGTGTTAGCATCGTTTTCGGGACACCTGAGATTTTCAGTGAGATTGAGAGATCCTACGGGCAGCTGTAGACGCCGTCTTCAGAAACACACGCAAATGTGAGTAACGATCCAAAATCAATTAAATCCGAAACTATTCCGATGATATCCCGTACATAAGTCTGAGCGCGATTAGAATAGCTCCCGAGCACCTTAAAGACGGAATCACAGAGGATCTTCTGAAGACGGAGACCACTAGATGGAGTGACAGCCTGGTAAGACATGCATGAAGTAGATGGATGCAGGTGGTTCAGGACTGCATCCATCTACTTCATGCAGACTAAAATGTATAAAACGTCCTCTTCTTCCTTTTGTTTTTTTTTTCGTATTATAACATTGTCATCCGATTTTGAGCCAAGATCGAAATATTAACTCATCGGGAAATTAGTTTAAAGTCAGTTACTAAAATTTCCCAAACAGACATAGTACACAAAAGCTTATGCGCATAACAGAGCATATAAAATATAATAAAACAAAACTTACGGACACGCGTAGTGATTATAAATATACTCTTTGAATACACATATGATAATAATTCTACACTACCAAAAATTACAGCTTATTCACAATTTGTTATGTCATAATAATTGTTAATTACCAAAGAGATTTAAATACATAGGTATTAATTACTAATAGCAAACGTTTTCTGTGAATAGCATAAAATACGTTTCATTTAATAACATATTGTTGGGAATTGGGGTAAAAGGAAATACGAACAAATGAAGGTAGAATTAATGGTAATCTCCCACATGTTTTAGCCGTATAAAGTATCGCACAGTGATGCTTTTGGTTTGCATACTTTGGTATTATCATGTGATTGGGGTCCTGATAGTATGCAGGGTTTGTTACCGAGTAGTGTCCGTTTATTTAAATAGGTACTTTTTGAATAATTTCTAACATAAGAATTGGAATAGTTTCTGACAATATTATTATTTTAATCCTCCACACACGAATCATTACATTACAACTCACGCAACATTTTATAAGATGTCTGCATTAAGAATTACACCTACATAATATATATAGAAAATACATTTGCAGCATTCATATACATAACAGTAACTTATAGGATTTTATAATTATTTATAATGCCATTATTAAATTATTATGTAACAGCACCGTGTAATCTCAAGGGTCCTCTGCCTAGGAATTCTGTGTTCGTATACCAAAGTTGGTATACGAACCCACTTATTTGATCAGAGTTCTAGGGCCAGCCCGAGGTTGCCGCTCCGAGTGGGCTTGCCTTGCCCACACCGGATGCGCGTCGGTGGACTGTGGCGGGAGGTGTCTCCCCCTTCCCGTCGCAGCCGAGGTGGAGTCGTGAGGGAAGAGGAGTATTAGTATGGCGATGTGCCATTTGCGCTATCCGCCGCAACTTTGGCGGAGCCGCACCGTTAATATGGTAGTGGAGGGGCTACGGAGGTAAAGGAGTATCGGTATTGTGAGGCACCGCTCTACTTACCTTCCACGGCCGAAAGTTTTTTGGCAGCGGAGCCACACACTATATACACCGCTAGGGTCAGGGAAGCTATTACTTCCGAATACTCATTCTTTTTCCTGACGCCATGTAGTCTCTGCGTATTGGATTCGGGGGGTATGTTAAGCAGGTGGAGTAAAAGGCCGTGGAGGAAGGCGCCTTGGGTTCCTGGTGCGCCTTGCCTGAGAAGGAGAAGTGGGAGCCGCCGGTAGGGTCGCGAATGTGTGCGAAAGCGTTTCCGTGATTCTGCCAATATGCGACGAAGGTGGAATACCATGGGATTATAATCGGTGCGAGTTCGACATAACCCGTCCTTGCCCCCGCAAGGTGGGTATGCGTAGGCATTCCCCCATGTAAAGAAAAGGTACCACACTCTTACATATTTCTTAACAGTATTTCTGCACTACTATGTTCTGCTCAGAAGGGAGAAGACAACCAGAATAATTGCAGCCTGTAAGGAATTCTATTTTCGTCATCAGGAATGACATGCGTCCGTAGCTTTCTTTGATTAACGTCGATTGCAGCCTATGCTATAGAAGCCACTTACCGTCAAAAGGACTGTAAGTGTAAGTTTGTTTGTCACTACAATTTTATTTAAAAAAAATCATAGGCTGTGGAGCATGACACACCAACAATTTTTATGCACACTCATATTCACTGCGGCTACATCTTCAACCAAGTACAGCGTTGCGATACAGCATATTGTTATATAACCACTAACTTCTGCGATCAACTAGGATTACAACACATAAACGGGACTTTAAGGCTCTAAACTCTAACTCAATTATTGCTTTCTCATAAAATCGATGTTAAATTATGTAACGTTTGAGTTGATAATATATGATTTTAAGTAAAGCTGTATTTTTCTACCGACTTCAAAAAGGAGGAGGTACTCTATTTGACTGTATGTTTTTTTATGTGTGTTACCTCATAACTTTGTTCTACGTGAACGAATTACGATGATTCTTTTTTTATTTGAAAGCTGATGTTTGTCTTGTGGCCCCATATAAATTTGATCAAGGTCATAAGACTACTGTGGGATGTATTTATACGTAATATAAATACATCCAGCAGCTGGTTAGAATCCTCCTCTCATTTCAGAAAGGGGTATGCGGCAATATGTCTACATGGTCACAAGTCCTCGAATAGTTTTAAACCTCAAGCACGCAGGAGATCTCACTATATTTTCCTTCACCACCGAGCGCGTAACAATGAAAATCTAATCCATGTTGCTCGCGTAATATATGTTTTCTCTAGTGATCTCTAGTTTCTGTGATAATAAGGCGGCTCCTACGGCTTCATGTATTTTCCTTCATCGGTCTTTCAGGCCGCGGGCTATAAAACGGGGGAGATTATTTATTTTACCGTACTTTATTTCACTAAAATCGATAATCTTAGGGTGGATAGTATTGTGTTTTGTGATTACATAACATGACAAGGATGAGTTATCTAACCGCCGTCCGAACAAGGGTGGCGGGTCCCGGCTCTGACAACCAAGTCGTATCGTTCGATGTTCTGGGCGGTGAAAACCGCCCAGGGACGCGGTTGTACGGTGTGTACGCGGAGAGGCACACCCGTTTGCGGACTCGCTGCGTCCCATCCGTAGTACTAACTGTGCTAGTGACATGATATGAAGTAAAATATTAAAGGACCCAAAAAAATGTGTGTGCTTTTTTTCTATATTGATATGTGTTTTGTTTACAAACTAAAGCGAAAACTGGATTAACACGCAATAAAATAATGCTGTGTGTATGGTGGGATTGAAAGTTTATCATGAGCTTTTCCCCCCGGTAAAATTGTCTATTCGCATCTCTACTACCCATAAATAATGGGACAAGCAAGAAACAGAAAAAATAAACGGCTGGCAATGATAATCAGAAAAGGAGTGGTCTTTCATCATGATAATGCCAGATCACAAGATCAGTTATCTGTTTGAGACTTTCAATACACACTAACATTCCTAAAAATCCAGTATTTGCTTGAGTACTTAAAACAGGTTTAAAAGTTTTAGTCATTATTTTCTTTTGTTGCTTGTGTTCTTTAAAAGAAAGCTTTCTGGAGGTTTTAATATTTAAGTTTATAATTTTTTTCCATTATAAATGGGATGACTAAATCCATGTTCCTTCAAATCTCTGGTATTGAATATATCAAATAAAACTACTTGTCGCATTTTTTTAATCAAAATCCCAAGATTTCTACAGCAACGTTTATTTTTTATTATGTCACTACCTACAAGATGGTAACAAATTATCGAACAGAATGGACCCACATATATTATTATAATTAAATGTAATAAAACTTTAAAACAAAAACCTCTTGAATTTGTATACAATATACGAAGAAACTATTTCCCCGGTCTTATATACTAACTAAAGGTGTAACAAAATAGTACTTAATAACTTAGGGAATGATTCTGCCCGTCAATATGAATATTTTTTACTATGGGATCATCTTCGAATTTTTAAATTTATACGTGATAGACATGGGTCTGCAGCTATATTACTGGTATAGTTGTAGCACGAATGGGTCAGCTCGACCGGGGAAGGACCACGCTCTCACAGAATACCAGTGTAAAATAGGAGCTTAACGTTGCTGTGTTTCCTATGGTGATTGTAGATAACCAGAGACCCTTTTTACAGCAAACGAGGCATTCCATTTTAGTCCTCAGGGGTTGCAACGCATCTGCATTTTGATTCTTAACCCAGTATAGATGTATATGTCTATGGGCCTCGGCAACCACTTACCATCAGGTGGACTGAGTGCTCGTTTGTCACCCTGATCCTATAAAAAATATCTCAAAGTCAGTTATTCCATACAAAATTTCGTACAAACTTGCTCAAAATGATTGGAAGACCTGATTTTTCTTGCGATTTGGAAAAAGTTGTTCATGTTGACGCGTAGAATAGAACGCACTATTTTGATTACACCATATATATAACTATTTTTTTTTACAATTTGTGAATATTAGTTAGACATGTAAATAAAAAAATGAAACTGATAAAAAGGAGGCCTTATCATTTATATGTTATTTATTCAGAAGAAAAACCTATACATAAGATACACAAATATATTGATACATTCGTTATTAATACACTATTAATTTTTAAGTATTTCTGGAATACATTCATAACTATGAACTTAACTACTAAGCCATAGCATAAAATAAATTTTCCCGTTGATCCGGTAATAGTTAAGCTGCTGGCATATACAATTTTTACGCACACTAGCATCATACAAATTGTCTTATACACACTACAATATTAAGATGCCGCATTTATGGAGCTGATACTTACAGGGAGCGGGGTATCTAGTCAGAGCGCGCGATGACTTATCATTAATCTATGAATATATGTATATATGACTTTATTCTATTATTTGCCTTATTAATTTATAGTCCCTAACAAGTAAGACCAAAGTATCAGAAATGTATAATATTTTATTTCAAAATAAAGCATATGATTAATAAGTGCCTTTCTGTTGTAGCAGGATTCATTTCGGCATCCTAATGTCATAATAATATTTTATCTAAGAGTTTGTTTTATATTTTTTCTTAGTAGAGATAGTATGTTATTTTATTTTTTAATTCAGATCATAGATATTTATTTTTGCATCTTTAGTAGTAACGAGTATCTATAGTTTATTGTTCTAGCACGAATGGGTTGGATCGACCGGGGAAGGACTACTCTCTCACAGAATACCCGTGTGAAATAGCAGCTTTATGCTGCTGTTTTTCGTATGGAGAGTGTTTGTGTTGAGATTCGGAGACCATTTCACTGTGTGCTCATTTTCCCCCTAATCCAATAAACTACGTCATATTTTAGCAGAGGAGGCAAACGAGTATACGTTTAACCTGATAGCAAGTACTTACCATCATGCATGAACGTCTGCAACATCAGAGGAATCGCAGGTGCGTTAATAGCCTTTTAGGTTACGTTGTGACAGTCACGGGTATGTTAGCACAAGGGAAGGGCCTCTGTTTTTGGGTTTACGTTGGTGAACTAGTAATATTTTGTATGTATTTAATTCCTTTTAAATACTTCCAACTTTTTGGACGCTACTTGTATTGCCATGGTCGGGTATATTCGATTGAAGTTTTAACAAATTGTTAAATGCTTATAATATTATCCAAGCCCAGAATTATGTCTATAGTTTATATATAGTTTTTTTAGTTATTTATTATATATATATTACATTTATTTTTGTATTTTATTATTATTAAATTTGTATTGTTTAATGTAAATAAATGTATAAAATTAAAATATTTGTTAAATTATAAAAAAGATGATATAAATTATTTATTGTAAATTGAACTTAAACTTAGGGTTACAATGGGCGGATTTACTACCCTATACATACTCTACCAGTTAACCCCGGGAAAAGTAGACATATTACAATTAGCTGATATAAAAAACTCATATATAATTAAGGCATGTTATAAAGTATGACTTGACATATCTAACGTACAAAATTGTATGTATAAATGTAACATGAATTTGCATATATCAAACATATTTTATTTTAAATGTAATGGAAATGAAAAATATTTAACTATCTCCATTAAGAATTGTCACGTTGCTTCAGAACAAAAATTTCTTCCGCTTATTTCATTCAACAAATTTTTTGTTATTTTCGGAAGACAAAATTTTGAAAAAGATTAACGTTTTTCACATAAATATATCAGTATGAATGTGTGGATTCGGAAAAACTAGCAAAGGAGTAAATTGACAGTGTTTGTATACAAGCAAAATACACTTACTCGTGGAGTTACAAAAACCAGCCGTGTAGCATTAATTTGGAAGTAGCGTGCGAGACGTACTATAAAAAATTTGCTTCATTTCGCGGAATAGAATAGAATAGAATGATTTTTATTCAAATCGACAAATTTGAATAGTGATTCCGGACTAGCATAAATAGTACTTGAAAAAAAAAGCGTAAGAAAAAAAAATTGTTCTTACTATCATTGCAGGGCTTTGTGCCGGTCCAATGATATGGCTATAGGGAATAGTTGTTATTCCGGACTAGCGAAAACAGTACTTGAAAAAAAAAAGAGAAAATAGATAGAGCTACAGACTAATCATTCCGATCTAACATAAAGATGATTAAAGTTTTGTAGGGCTTACTGCCGGAACAAAACTGACTGTCACCCGAGTCTGAAGGGTCAATATAGACTGGACCAGACGCTGTTATGTCAGGATAGTCGAACGATGTTTTTTTGTCTACAGATAACTAAAATTGTGAAGGAGCGCGTGCGAGGACGCACGCATGTCAGTATGGCCGTGACGGCACCTGCACCGTTGTAGGTGCGGTGGCGTCGGTCTGGCTAGACAGAATTCTTGTAAACGACACGTGTACCGCACACCTGCGGCATTGCACGTGCGTTGCCACCCGTCCTGCTAGTATAAAACTGACGGAGCGGCCGTCGTTAGGACAGTCTTGGCTCTGACGTGGAACGGTGCGCTTGTCGTATTCCGTTACTAGTTTATCCTCGACTCGTTGGATAATTAATTTGTGTAAACGAATTAATTATTATTCCTAACTACAAAATCAGTCTCTACTATACTCTATTATACTTCCTACATATATAATAATTTAAAAAACTATATATAAACTATGGACATATTTCTGGGCGTGGATAATATTATTAGCATTTTACAATTTGTTAAAACTTCAATCGAATATACCCGACCATGGCAATACAAATAGCGTCCACCAAAAAACCGTGTCAAATTTTCAAAGTTCTAGCGCTACAATACATTCGTTTTTTTTCTTACTTGAACATAAGTCACACAAACATTGACAGGTACCTACAACTACACATGAACAACGTCGTCAAACGTCGTTTTTGGTTAGAGATATACCGGTGCGTCCTTGAACGTGAACGCTTACTGACGTTACCGACAAGTCATATGCAATATTTTGTTTGTGATACGGTGATACGAGTATGGACGTCCTCAAACTTTGTATGGAGTAATCATACGCCACGGCCTATAAGTTGACTATTATGGTATGCGTACATGAACGTGTTAAGGACAGTTTGCTCTTGACCCCCAAGTATTTGGCCGTTGATTGCCAGGCAATCAGGCGACCGTTTAGAATGATAATTGTGCTTAACGATTTCCTGTAATTTAACTGACGGCTGAGAGCGAGGTTTGAAAGTATATTGCTACACTTTTCTCAGCATTTACTTTGAATCTCTACAATCAGAACTAATCGCCTAAGCAGAATATTCTTTTGTTCTGATGGGCAACGAAAAGTGCCGTGTCATCGGCAAAGAGAGCAGTATTAACTACCGGGTCCTTCGGGATGTCACTCGTGAAGAGTGTAAAGAGGAGCAGGGAGAGAACTGAGCCCTGAGGGACTCCAGCCTTGATGAGGCGTTTTGAGGATCGGGTGCTCTCTATTCGATCGTGAAAGTCGCGGTTGGTAAAGAAGGATCTGATGATGTGAGTAAGCCTATCAGGCAAGTTGAGTTTATACAGCTTGTAAAGTAAGCCGTCGTGCCAATCTTTGTCAAACGCTTTTCATCGAAAAATAGTGCGCCGGTGTAAGTGGTCCTACTGCTTCTTTTTGGGAGATTGAATCCTTTAAAAATGTACTCTGTAAGGCGATGTAACTGATTGGTTCATGAGTGTTCGGACCTTAAGCCGAACTGCTCGTCGGAAAGCAGCTTATTTGCGAAGACGTATTTACGTAGGTGGTTCAATACAAGTTGCTCGTAAACTTTCCACAGTGTACTGAGGAGACTGATTGGTCTATAACTGGAAGCTAAGTTGCGCGTTTTCCCCGGTTTCAGGATTCCTATTACATCTGCTTCTTTCCAGGCATCCGAGAAGGAGCAGCTCGAAAGAAGAGCGTTAAAAATACCTACTAGAAGACATACGAGCGGTACGGAGAGTAATTTCAGCACCCTGTTGCTAATGCCATCGGGGCTGGGTGCTGATTTCTTTTTGAGACTTTTGACGACTTCTGTGACTTCGTCAACAGTCACACGATCTAAGGGGTCGCCCGAGGTGGTATTGCAAACTTACACTTTATCTCCGCTTCAACCTCTAGGGGGTGAGCGAGATCTATGGGTTCGTTGGAGGGAGTGCATTGGCTCTCTAAACTGTTCGCGTGGCATTTGGCCTTTTCAGATTCGTTCTGCTTTCAGAGCTTGGGCCAACCGCCAGTAGGCGGTGTGCGATGGCTTGTTTTCCTTCGGCAAATTGTCCCATTTGTAATGTCTAAAGTTGGTTATGCGCTGTTTTACCTTATTTTGCAAATAGAGGTCGTAGTGTCTTAGGGCCGTATTTTTTGCTCTAATCAGCTCTCGAATGTCTGTTAAAAACATCGTGTGTTAATTTTTCGACACCCAAAACCGAACAGATGAGAATAAATCAAAACAATCTTTGACCGCTATATGAACGTTAGCGCCGATAGGGCGCTAATCGCCTCATTGGCTACCTCTCGCGAGATTATATCGCTTGGGATTTTATCTAAGTGCTGGAAGATCGTAGACTCGAGTTTGACCTTTGTGATCTGAAGGACCTCACCAGCGAGCTGGCCTAGCTGCAACAAGATTAGTCTGTGGTCCGATCTAGCTCTAAGATAGTCTCAATCGATGATATCTACAGGGAGACATCTTTAAGTATTGCTACATCAAGAATGTCCGGTTGATAAATAGTAGCGAATGGGTAACAAGTTGGAGTCTCAGACGTGACAACATCGAAGTTTAGTCGCTCGATGATCGAATAATGATCCCATTGTTCGATCTACGGATTGGGATTGGGAGTTCCAGGAGGTATGCTTACTGTTGAGGTCACCAGCTATTATGACACTGGAGCCTAAGTTGAGTAATTCTACAATGTCTAATTCAACTATGCGTTTGTGCAACGGTAGATATGCCGATACGCTTTACGCATTGGTCTGGTGTTTTTTTTTTATAAATAGTGTGACAAACGAGCATGCAGTCCACCTGATGTTAAGTGGTTGCTGTGACCCATAGACATCTGCATCTATCCTCAATAAAGAATCAAAATGCAGATACGTTGTCACCCGTGAAGACTGAGATGGAATGCCTCTTTTTCAGTAAAAAGAGTCTCCGGTTCTCTACACTCACCATACGAAACACAGCAGCATTAAGCTGTTATTTTACGATAGTATTCTATGAAAGCGTGGTCCTTCCCCGGTCGAGCCAATCTATTCGTGCTTCAACTACTATAATACCAGTAATATAGCTGCAGCATGGCTCTATCACGTATAAAAGTGGTGCATTCTATGCACTGATTCTCCGTGACCGGGAGATTTTGGGCTTTGGTCGTTATAAGCGTGCTCTGTCTCGAGCTTTTTAAGGAGTCCGCGGACGAGCACACGAAGGTTGTGCTCATCTGGGAGGACTTAGGTGTTAGTAGACTTAGGCTTATAAGACAAGCTTTCACTACACTTCATAGTGAGTGTGAGTGAGACGCTCTAGTAATGCCACTCTCCATAGATGGCTATGACATATAGGTGGGCCACTCACTTTGCGAAACTGAGAAAGTTCTGTGGTTAAAGCTTTATTAACAAATATTTTCAAAGGATTACCCACAGGCTACGTTTCATGCGCCTGAACTAATTTTCGGAACTCTTTTTACAGACCGCCACAGACATATCTTCTACGGTCTGCTCGAACGGTGCTAGCGCATCTTTCGATATTGAAAACTGTACCCGTTATAGCTGATTTTTTACGCCTATAATTACGCTTGTGCACAAGGGCGGAGACAGAAATGACATTAGTAATTACAGACCAATTTCCATTCTATCAGCAATATCTAAAATTCTAGAAAAGTTACTTAATATTAGATTACTCAGCTACTTAAATAAATTTGATATATTGGCACCCACACAGTTTGGATTCAGACAAGGAAGATCGACAGAAGATGCAATACTTGAATTAAGCACATTTGTAACAGAACAACTCGACTGAAGAAAGCATTCGATACCATCTCTGTCCCTATGCTTGTGCACAAGTTTGAAAAAGTTGGAATAAGAGGGACACCGCTTGCTCTTTTCGAAAGCTACCTATCAGAGACAAAACAAAAGGTAAAACTTCCTGGGTTCACTAGTGGGGATGCGGGGGTAACATCAAAGGGCGTACCACAGGGTAGCGTTTTGGGGCCAACCTTATTTCTAATTTATATCAACGGCCTGTGCAGTATGATCATACCAAATGCTAAAATCTTGTCGTACGCCGATGACAAGTCTGTGGTTTTTGCTGGTGAATCTTGGGAGGTTGTCAAGACTAGTGCTGAAAGTAGTCTAGCTCGAGTCGCTCTGTGGTTGCAACAAAATCTTTTCACTCTAAATACAGCTAAGACAAATTTTATTTGCTTTAGCATTACCAACAACTCGCAACCACAGACTGACTTTTGCCTTAAAATTCATACTTGTAATGAGGATGCTAAAAACAAAGCTTGTGACTGCCCATCAATTTAAAAAGTCTCTCACGCTATATATCTCGGCGTCATTGTAGATCAGAGGCTATCGTGGTACCCACACCTGGAACATGTCATCAGTAGGACTCAAAAATTGATTTGGATATTCAAAATCCTAATCCTAAACAGTCGGACTCTCCCAGATATCTTCTAAACCAAATATACATATCCCTTGCACAATGTATCATAACTTATTGCATTCCGGTGTGGGGTGGAGCTGCAAAGACCCAATTTCTTAATTTGGAAAGAGCTCAGCGAATCCTTCTTAAGGTCATTATATTGTAAAAAAAGACGTTTTTTCACTGAAAAATAGTATGAAATAAGTGGTCTACTCTCAGTTAGACAATTATACATTACTATGACAACGCTCAAAGCACACAAATCCCTGCCCTTTGACCCATGCATCTTGGAAAAGCGGCGAAAAGATGTGGTGACTGTGTCTTCTGGTTCCAAAACAGTGTTTCCTAGTAGGCAATTTAGCTCCCGTTCTGCATTCCTATATAATTTAATAAATAAAGAATTCAACATATACGACAAAACGTACAAGGAGTGTAAAACCTTATTCTAAAATGGGTGCAGTCGAAAACATATGACGAAACTGAATTTCTGATGGAACGCATTTCATAATTCACTGTTCTTTACGATATACAACATAATAATACTTTCTCTACACACACACACACATTCACACGCACGTGCACACACACACACACACACACACACACACACACACACACACACACACACACACACACACACACACACACACACACACACACACACACACACACACACACACACACACACACACACACACACACACACTTGCATACATGGACACATATACTTTCGTACTTTTTGTAATTTTTGGTTGTAAATATAGAATAAATTAGTTTTTGTCATTTTTGGTTTGTTAAAATAGAGTAATTGGTTTGTCATTTTTGGTTTTTAGTATTAAAATGTACGTTTAGATAAGGAAGAGCGGGGTTTCCAAACACATGCATTACTTGCTTAAATGGAAATCCCAATCAACTATCTAATTAATTTAAGTTTTGTGAAGAAAAATAAATTGTTTTATTTTATTTTTTTATTTTATTTATTTAAAAGGTGTTATATAAAGGCAGTAAGCCTGAGCTCAATGGGTGTTCTCTAGGAAGTCACTCATTTTGAGCACTGAGAGTGCAGGCGCGTTGACATAGTAAGGCAGTAGCCCGCGGAGCCCCGTGTTCAGTCGAATGTTGCTTACAGCTGTGAATACTTCTGACAAGAATTTGATACCAGTTACTCCGTCAAAGTGAAAAACTGTCGATCAAAATCTTCCGTGAGCTTCTCGATTGCCTCATATTAGTAGCTTGAAAAGCGAAACTATCCTCCTCGTAAAAAATCTCGTGTACGTTTTCTGATCTATTCCGCAATATGTGCTAAATCTTTTCATACGTAATTTATCTATTTTTCACTGCTGGCACGTTTCCTTTCGTTAAAAGTAGCCAACCTTGCTGAAATTTGCTATTCCAGCGGTACACGATTGCCTCAAAAGGGTTTCATTCATAGATGCAACTTTCCGTCCGGTTTTTTGCGACATTTGTAATCGCAAAAATTATTTTGCGAAAATAATCCCTACGCAGATCTATGTTTTAGGCATTAACTTACAGTGGGTGCCGCGCGTAGCGTACAGCCGTGTCGTGGCGGTCAAGAATATCCACTACCCCATATCTTACCGTGGGTGTCGAAAAAGGCGACAAAGGGAAACAGGCAGGTGATGGGCAGCAGCATCTTCCTGATAGTAGCCGAAATTACAATAAAAAACTGCGGTTGCCAACCCGCTCGCCAAGCGTAGCAACTATGGCAAATACCCCCCCATGAAGAGAGTAACAAAGAGGCGGCCCCCAGTCTCCGGCGGCCCCGCTATTCCAGGCTACGGTGGCGACCATGGCAACGGCGGGGCAGGGGGTGCTAAGAATCTGCGGTGGAGGTTCGGTTGCCACCTTAGACGACTCGACCTGACAACGTACAACGCACGCACCCTGAGAACTGACGAGAAGATCGTGGAGCTGGAAGAAGAGATAGACAGGTTACGCTGGCATATTATAGGATTATCCAAAGTCCGAAGAGAGGGGAAGGATAAGGTAATCCTGGAATCCAGCAACTTGCTCTATCACCTGGAGTGCGACCATCTGTCCCAAGGAGGTGTCGGATTTATCGTTCACAAGTCTCTCGTTAACAACGTTGTAGAGATCGAGAGTGTGTCGACGAGGGTTGCGTACCTAATACTCAGAATCACCAAACGGTATTCGCTGAAGGTCATACAGGTTTACGCACCAACTTCGGCACACCCCGATGAGGAGGTGGAGGAAATATATGAGGATATCTCTAGAGCCATGTATTCCTCCAAAACCCAATATACGTTGTTAATGGGAGACTTCAATGCAAAACTAGGCACAAGAGAGAACGGTGAGCTGAAAGTAGGGAAATTTGGAATAGGGCAACGGAACCCAAGAGGCCAGCAGCTGGCCGACTTCATGGAGAAAGAGGGGCTCTTTATGATAAACTCTTTCTTCCAGAAGCGGCCCCACAGGGAGTGGACCTGGTCGAGCCCCGACGATTCTACAAAAAATGAGATTGACTTCATTATGACGACCAGATGACAACTGTTCAGTGATGTCTCCGTGATCGCGAGGGTGAAAACTGGTAGCGATCACCGAATGGTTAGGGGCACACTGAACCTAAACGTTAAGTTGAAGAGGTCTCGTCTAATAAAGTCAACGATCCGTCCCCCTCGTGCTCTGTTCCAAAGTCCTGAAACCTTTCAGCTCGAGTTACAAAACCGTTTTCAGTGCCTAGAAAACTGCAATGAAGTGTACGATATTAATGACTAGCTCGTGGAAACTGTCCATGCGGTCGGAGTTAAGTTCTGCAAGACACGCCGCAAAAGAACACAAAAACTCTCCGATCACACTCTTAATCTTACGGCTCTTAGACGGGAGACGAAGCTACATTCTTCTACAGATTTGACAGCATACAGGCAACTGAACAGACAGATCTCCAAATGCATGCAGCGGGACTTACGCAAATTTCAATACAGCTTGTATTGAAGAGGCGATCGAGCGGAATCAAGGCTCCAAAGTCTTTGCTAGAGATCTGTCTGCCAGAAAGAGCTAACTGTCAAAGCTAAGGACCGAGTGTAGCAGCATCGTTTCTAGGGCACCTGAGATTTTGAGTGAGATTGAGTGGATGGAATTACAGCGGAGCTTCTGAAAGCGGCTGGAAAACCGGTACTTGAAGTACTTCAGAAGCTCTTTAATTCCGTCCTCCATGGTGGCATTACACTGAAGGCGTGTAGCAGAAGTGCGGTGGTCTTGTTCTTCAAGAAGAGTGGCAATGCTCTCTTGAAGAACTGCAGACCGATTTCTCCTCTGAGCCGCATCTACGTGCTGTTTTCGAGAGTCATTACGAATCGTCTCGCGCGCTGACTTGACGAATTCCAGCCTCCCGAACAAGCCGGTTTCTGAAAGGGCTTTAACACCATAGACCACATACATACCCTTCGGCAAGTTAAACAGAAGTCCGAGGAGTACAATTTGCTACTATGCCTGGCGTATGTGGACTATGAGAAAGCCTTTGATTCCGTCGAAATTTGAGCGGTGCTGCAGTCCCTTCAGCGTTGCCAAGTTGACTGTCGATATATCGAAGTGCTGAAGTGCTTGTACAGTAGGGCTATAATGGCTATCCGAGTACAGAACCAGAGTACGAAACCTATCCAAATGCAGAGAGGTGTAAGACAGGGTGACGTTATATCCCCGAAACTCTTCATCGCTGCATTAGAAGACGTTTTCAAGCTTCTGGACTGGAAAGGATACGGTATTAACATCAATGGCGAGTATAATAACGGATTAATAAGTTGAAGTGGCAGTGGGCCGGCCATATAGCTCGAAGAACCGACAACCGATGGGGAAGAAAGGTTCTTGAGTGGCAGCCTCGTACCGGTAGGCGAAGTGTAGGGCGACCCCTCACGAGATGGAGTGACGACCTGGTAAGACATGCAGGAAGTCGATTGATGCAGGTGGCTCAGGACCGTGCTTTGTGGCATTCCTTGGAGGAGGCCTATGTTCAGCAGTAGACTTATGAAAGGCTGTATTGATGATAATGATAAGACGGCGCACGTATCGCACCAACAATTTTATTTGAAAAATATATGTATCATTCAATTTCAATGAATGTATTATCATTCCTAACTAAGCAATATAACCCTTTCAATTTTAAAATTATATTTCATAATATATAAAACATATATATATATATATATATATATATATATATATATATATATATATATATATATATATATATATATATAAAACAAATTATTCAAATTATAATTAAAAACTTTCTCCCGTTGGTGAACCTATTAGCATTTTGGTATTAGACATAGGAAACAATATTAGGAACAGGAGGTACAGGAGTTTCTACAGTTGCAGTAAACTACAGTTGCTATAGGCGAAATTAAGCTCGATTATACTTTATAGGTACACAATTATATAAATTTGATAATCATATGTGACGTAATGAATATTGTAATGTGATAGTTTTTTTTTTAATATGTCATTATCATCATCATTTATTCGTTAGCCCATCACAAGTCCACTGCTGTTCTTAGGTCTTCCGCAAAGAACGCTTCAAAGCACGGTCTTGACCCATCTGCATATATTCTTACTGAAAACGAAAATACAATTGATTGACATTTTTATTTTTATATAGATGATACTTAGTTCCCCGTAAGTATGTTTATATTCCATAATAATCAATGTCTTGTTTTTTTGTTATATTCTAACATAATCTCTCTGAAAATATTTGTACTCCGGAAACGGCCGAATATTTAGGATCCGAATTATTTTGTAACAACTTTAATGTACCATATTCTAACAAATGAATCATCTTATCTGATCCACTCATTTAAACTAACTCCTCGATGAGCTGGAATCTTGAAATATTGAATACAGCCGAAATTCGGATGACAATGACAATGAATTATTTCAAAAAATCTTTTAAAGCGTATACAGAAAGAACTCTTAAAAATTATAAATTTTAAATTCTCGTATTTATATAATACCCCCTGTTTCTAGTTTTTTTCCGTTTCTAATACCAAAATGCTAGTTGGTGAATGACGAAAAGTTTTGTGATTTTTTTTTTATTTTGTATAAGACAACTGTCTTGTAACAGACAACAGATTTAATTTTATTTTAAAAATACGATTATTTACAAGTAACAATACGAATGTTTCAATTTTCAAATTTTCTTCCTCATTTCTATGAGCTGAATTAATTTAATTAACTGTAGTGGCGTTGTAAGAATATACACTACCCCATATCATGCTATGGGGATGTCCTGAGAGGCGACAGAGGGTAACAAATCAGGAGATGGGCAGCAGCATCTTCCTAATAACAACTGAAAATAAAAACCTGCAGTTGCCAATACGCTTGCCATGAGTGGCAACTATGGCAAATATCCCCCTATGAGGTAATCTAAGTCATATAATCCTAGCGTCGAATTTAGCGAATATGTAAAAAAAATATTCAAAAATATTTAAGGAGTGTGCTCAAAGTCTTTGAATTTGTGCAGCAAAATTAAAACGGCTTCTATGAGTAATAAAATTAAAATGACGCGGAGTATATTAATAGTGAAACTCGTAAGGTCAACTCTTGCAATTCGATCTACCGGTTAGGTTTTAACAACGAATTAACTGAATCAGATAAGGATATTCCATCAGTTTTTGAGAAATATTTTACTGATATTGCGATCTTAACCACTAAGTCACTGAATTCTTCTCCTGCCGTCACCGAATCATTACTTAAACAAAATGTAAATGCGTGTACAAAGAATTATACATTTCATAAAATATCACCAAAAGATATTGTAAAATATTTTAAAACTATTGATATTAAGAATAGTGCAGATCTATAATAGATACAATCGCGCCTCAACTATCTAGTATTTTAATACTATATGGTGTGTTACCTGATTTAATGAAGCATAGTAAAGTAATACTTTTATTTAAATCTGGACGCCACTAGTTTTAGACCAATTTCTGTATTGCTAACACTTAGTAAAATTTTTGAATAAATTATTCTTGTTCAAATGTAATTTTTTTTAATATAATTAATTTATTTCATAACATTCAATTCGGTTTCACAAGGGGTCGCTCGACAATTGAAGCTAGTATTGAGCTGATTAAATATATTTTCAATGCATGGGAGAATTCACAGGATGATTTGGGTATATTGTGTGACCTATCCAAAGCCTACGATTGTGTTCAGATGATATTAATCAGAAAACTACAACACTACTTTGTAAGAAGTAATGCTCTTAAGTTAATTATTTCATATTTAAATAACAGAACGCAAAAAGTTGTCATTAATAGAATGAGTTCTTCCGGGTCGATAGTACAAATGGGCGTGCCTCAAGGCTCAATCCTGGGCCCCTTTCTGTTTCTTGTATATTTTAATCACTTACCTTACATAGTAGGGGATAACCATAATATAATATTATTTGCTGAGGACACTTCATTAATCTTGAAATTAAAAAGACAATTATTAAAATATAACGAAGTAAATAATACTATATCTAAATAATTTAATTATTTTAATGTTTATAACTTTCATTTAAATGACACTTAAACGAAATGTCTGAAATTAATGACTCCAAATGTCAAACAATTAAATACTAATGTAATTTTAAATGGCAAGGAACTGACTCCTGTCGATAACACTAGATGCGCAGCTTCAATGGAGTCCCCATTTATCAAAATCAGCAAGCAGACTGAGTTCTGCAGCATATGCTGTAAAAAAGATTAGAAATCTTACCAGTGTGGGAACAGCTAGACTTGTTTACTTTAGCTATTTTCATAGCATAATGTCGTATGGTATTTTGCTATGGGAACACGCGACTGACACTGAAATTTTATTTGGTTTACAGAAGAGGGCCATAAGAGCAATCTATGATTTAAAACCTAAAGACACGCTCAGAGAAAAATTAAAAAAATTACTATATTAACTTTGGCCTCTCAACACATTTATGAAAATGTAATATATGTACACAAAAATAAAAGTAGTTATACAAAAATAAGTGATATTTATTCTGTGAATACTAAAAATAGACACAAGTTAGTAGTACCAGTTACTCGACTCCACCGAGTTAGTAATTCATTCTTCCTTTTACAACAAAATTCCAGAAAATATACAAAGTTTAACCTGCTCAAAGTTCAAAAACATTATAAAACAAAGTTTGTATAAAAAGGTTTATTATAATATTAAGGACTTTATGGATGATAATAACCCCTGGGAATGAGGTGATCGCTACCAAGCTAATTCTAATAAGTATTGTGTGGTTAATTGTGTAACATACATGATTGTAAGCTGTTATTATATATAAGTGTTATTGTAATATAAAAAAAAAGTTCCCGCTAGGTTTCTTGCTGGTTCTTCCCAGGACAGATGTTTTTTTTTTCGAACCAGTGATAATTAAACGAAAGAGTGACTTTCAATAAGTTTTATTTATAATCTATATTGAGTAAAAAGTTTCTGTTTCTCTATCTGTTTCTATGGGGTAAGCCTATGTTCAGCAGTAGAATTTAATAGGCTGTTAGGATATTTAATCATGTAGAAACAGAGAGAATTTGAAATTATAATCAATCAGGAACAAAATTTTCTATGGAAATCGTTTAACAAATATTTTGTCCTTTTAAATCATCATCTTATCTGTAATCGATATCTGTAAGTAAAATAAGAATACATTTTGATGAAATTACATTGAGTTAAAAAGACATAATATATATAGACAAGAATGTTTGTTTGCAATTTCACTTTGTGCTCATGTTGAATGTAAAAATCACTTTTTTTTTCACATACAATTTAAAAAAATATATTTAAAGTTGTACAAAACTCCGTATCTAAAATGGGTAGGAAAGTTTTATAGGTGAATGCAAATTTTCAAGCGAAACGCGTTTAAGCTCGGAAGTACTTTTCTGTCGAGATCTAACTTTCTAAACTATTGATTGACTTTCTAACATGTAATCGCTATATAAAAATTAATAAAACATTATAAAAAAGTTTATGTCGAGATAATGTACCTCAGAGTAAATTCCAACACGGTATCGGTAGTTTTTGCAAGATTTAATTTGAAAGAAAAAGATTAACCCTGATATATTAAGTCCACTAACACCTAATTTATAAAGCATACGTAGACTTAATAAAGAAAATCACAAACTCTGACCCGAAGGATGGTCTGGATATCAGTAAATTTTTAATTTACACTAAAAAGTCCGAAGGAGTGCATAAGGTGTGAAATTCATCGCGGTACCTACCGAAAAAGAGCAGAAATACAACTGCCGGGGCTGCTTGCTCTGAGCTAGTTTTTGTTTAAAAAGGTTCAAAAAAGGTTGTTTACCTAATAATATGTAAACATAAAAGCCCGTGAAAGCCTATTTTCCCTTTTTTTTAAAAAAAAAAAAACTAGTAATGCTATTAAACATTACTAATATTCCCTTTAACCACTTCTGGTAAGCTTAAAACGCTTGTATTAGAAGTGGTTCACGACAGTAGTCGAATGGCGGATTCGAACCCACGACCTTTCGAGTTCGCGGTCCGCGCCCTGCCATTAGGCTACTGACGCTTCAAAAACTCAAAAAGCTAAATGCGTTGTTAAAATAATACCACACCACACCTCCTAAATATCGTAAGAGACGGAAACTGAAACAGGAGGTGGACAGCAGAATCTTTCTGATAAAAGAGAAAAAAATAAAAAAACTGCGGTTGCCAACGGGACGTCCAAACGTGGCACCTGTGCCTATGAGAAAGTCAACGGAGGAGGCATGCGTTTAGCAGGACATGTTGATAAGCTGTGATAATATTCATGATTGTTATTGTTATTGTGTTCTCCGGCTGTCTTCAAATATGACGATTTCTAGCTAATGTCAAAAGTTATCTATAGCTCAAGAGATATTATAGTGTAGCTGCCCCTGTAGTGGCGTCTAGTGGCGGTAGGCCTTATAGTGGCGGTCAAGAATATCCAAAACCCGATATCTTCCAGTGGATATCCAAAGAGGCGACAGAGAGAAACAGGTAAGAGATGGGCAGCAGCATTTTTCTGTTAACAGCAATAGTACAATAAAAAAATGCGGTTGCCAACCCGTTCTGCAAACCTTGCAACTAAAGCAAATATCCCCCTATGAGTAACACACAAATAAACGATCCCCAGTCCCCGGTGGCCCCGTTATTCCTGGCTACGGTGGTGACCACAGTAATGGCGAGGCAGGGGATGCTAAGAATCTCCGGTGGAGATTTGGTTGCCACCTAAGACAACTCGACCTGGCAACGTACCCTGTGGACTTACGAGAAGATTCTGGAGCAGGAAGAATAGATAGATAAGTTCCGCTGAGTTATTAAAGATTATCTGAGGTCCAAAGAGAGAAGGAGTACACGGTAGTCCTCGAATCCGGCAACTCTTTATATAACCGGGAGAGCGACCATATGTCCTCAAAAGGTGTCGAATTTATCGTCCACAAATCTCTCGTTAACGCCATTGTAAAGATTGTGAGTGTGTCCACGAGTATTACGTACCTTGCACTCAGAATCACCAGACGCTATTCGTTGGAGACCATACAGGCTTACGCATCAACCTAGATACATGCCAATAAGAAGATGGGGGAAATGAATGAGGATATTTTTAATGCCATGCATTCCTCCAAAACACACTATACAGTTTTAATGGGAGACTTCAACGCAAAACTAGGCACAAGAAAAAACGGTGAGCTGAAAGTAGGGAAATTTGGAATAGAGCAACGGACCCAAGGGACCAACAGCTGGCCTACTTCATGGAGAAAGAGGGACTCTTTATGATGAACTCTTTCTTCCAGAAGGGGCCCCACATGAATTGGACTTGGTCGAAACCTGACGCTACAACAAAAATTAGTTTAACTTTATTTTGACGACTAGATGGCAATTGTTCAGTGATGTCTCAATGACTACAAGGGTGAAATCTAGCAGCGATCACTGAATGATTAGAGGCGCACTAATCCTAAACGTTAAATTGGAGAGGTGAAATGCGTTGACGTCTAATGAAGTCAACGCTCCGTCCCCCTCGTGTTCTACTCCAAAGTCCCGAAACCTTTCAGTTTGAGTTACAAAACTGTTTTTAGTTCCTAGAAGACTGCAATGCAGTGCATGATATGAATGACAAGCTCGTGGAAGCTATCCATGCGGTCGGAGCTAAGTTCCGCAAGACCCTTCGCAGGAAAACACAAAAACTCTCCGATCACGCCTCTTAATCTTAAGTCTGTTAGACGGGAAATGAAACTACAGTCTTCAGTAGATTTTACAACATACAGGCAACTTAACAGACATATCTCCAAATGCGACGAGACTTAAGCAACTTCAACACAACTCGTATCGAAGGAGTGATCGAGAGGAACCAGGGCTCCAAAATCTTTGACAGTGATCTGTCTGCCATAAAGAGCCAACTATCGAAGCTGAAGACCGAGTGTAGCAGCATCGTTTCCGGGACACCTGAGATTTTGAATAAGATATCGAAGTACTATGGGCAGCTGTACATGTCATCATTGGAGCCACGTGTTAGTCTGATTACCGATACAAGAGCAAGTCTTATCCAACACTATTTTGATAATGTCCCGGACGTCAGTCTGAGCGAGATTAGAATGGCTCTCCAACACCTTAAAACGGCATAGCCCCGGGCGAGGATGAAATTACAACGGAGCTTCGAAAAGCGGGTGGAAATCCGATACTTGAAGTCCTTCAGAAGCTCTTTAATTCAATCCACCATGATGGTACTACTCCGAAGTGGTGGAGCAGAAGTGCAGTGTTCTTGTTCTTCAAGAAAAGCGACTACGCCCTCTCGAACTACAGGCTGGTTTTCCTTCTGAGCCGCGTGTACGTGCTGTTTTCGAGAGTCATTACGAATCACCAGACTCGTCGACTTCCAACCTCCTGAACAAGCCGGTTTCCGAAAAGGCTTTAGTACCATAGATCACACACATATACTTCAGCAAGTTGTACAGAATACCGAAGAGTACAATCTGCCACTTTGCCTTGCGTATGTGGACTATGGGAAAGCCGTTGATTCCGTCGAAATTTGGGCGATGCTGCAGTCCCTTCAGCGATGACTGTCGGTATATCGAAGTGAAGTGCTGTCCATCTGGAGTGTTTGTACAGTAGAGCTACGATCAATGTCTAAGTACAGAAACAGAATACGAAACCCATCCAACTGTAGAAAGTTTTAAGACATGGTGGCGTAAATACCCGATAAACTTTACCGTCGCATTGGAAGACGTTTTCAAGCTACTAGACTGGAAAGGATACGGTATTAACATCAATGGTGAGTACATCACTCACCTTCGATTTACCGACGATATAGTCTTTGTGGCAGGACCTAAGAACTATGCTCAACTACCTCAATAGTGCCTTCCCACTGATAGGTCTTAAGATGAACATGGACAAAACATAGATCATGTGTAATGTCCATGTCACACCTATGATGGTAGTTGTTGGGAGAACAGGCTGGAAGTCTGTAAAAGCTACAAAGCGTCATAAAAAATAATCATCAATATTTTGTGTAATTGTTTTCAAATATCATTTTCATAATGTGTTTATTCTATATTGCTACACATACGTCAAATTATCACCACTTAATGAGTTGGCTGATAGAGAATGCCTCAATACATTAAATCGACGATTTTATTCTTTTGTTACAGGGAATGCAATATCGAATTTATAAATACATAGCCCCCTCACTATTAAGTGTTTGGATGTTTGGCACGTTTGTGACTCAAATGTTATAAAAATAAGCTATGTATTTAATATATTCTGTAAATCGAGTTTCATCGAAATGATCAAAATAATTCTGCGAATTATATAAATCCACGGGCTTATTCGATCACATTATTTCACGGATTTCCAACCAATTTTCATCAATGTTTGATTACAGTGGCCCTTCGTTTACATTATTCTCTAAGTAAACGTGCTGGAATTAATATTTAATTTGATGATGATTGAAACCATAGAGTAATTAGACATATAGTGATAGTGTCATTCGATTTTTATGTTCAAAATTGTAGCAACAACATAGTGAATCCACACAATCCAAAAACGCACAAAAGCAAATAAGTAAGGTTTGCAAGTAAATGACATTTTCCCCAAAAAGTGGGGAAAGTGTAATAGTAGACGTACTCATAAAATTAATATTTGGGTTGCGTTTAGAAATATTTATTAATTATTTGCAAAGAGATAAATGTAAATTTATTTATAAACAGTGGTAGAGCCACGCGGCAGATTTTGCTGTCGCACGGATGGGCCGGCTCGTACCGGGGTGGTATTTTTTTTATAGTATAAGGGTTACAAACGAGAACACAGTCCACCTGATGGTAAATGGTTACTGAGGCCCATAGACATCTACAGCTATCCTCTATTACAAATCAATCAAATCTGGCCACCTGCACTCACCAAGCGAAGCCCCAGAAAGCCCTTTTTACTGGAAATGAGGCATTCCATCTTAGTCCTCACGGGTGACAACGCATCTGCATTTTGATTCGCAAACGAGGATAGATCCACTTACCATCAGGTGGACTGTGTGCTCGTTTGTCACCCTTATCCTATAAAAAAAATTGTTCACTAATGTGATATTGAATTATTTATATACGTAATATCTTGTGTTATAATATATATTCACAAATCTATTATGAAATTATATTATTCTGTTAGAAGTAGTATATTTATATAAATATCTGTTATTTATCTTCCATAAAATCTTACATAGTACATTACCTAATATAATTAACTTTATAATGTTCATGTGAGTATTCTAATTATTTTTAATTATTATTCTATATATAATACTCCAGAGATAGCCCAAGGATATCATATATATAGCAGTGGAAGAAATGGGGGAGGCAAATGCCTACGTCCATTTCTTGCAGTTTTTCCAATCCAGCGCCATTTACAATTAACAAGTGAGTAGTTGTCATATAATCATTTTAGCTGTCAGATATTTTTTTCATTAGTTATTCATATTACTAGCTGTGGCTGTAGCCCACGGCTTCACCTGCGTTAATCAGGACAAAAGCATACACAAATCTCAATTCTTGCCATTCTAAGATCCTTCATGCTATATTTGATTTAAATCGGTTTCGACGTAAAGGTTCCAATATAGAATTTTCACAGAAGATATAATATATTAGAAGGAATTAATAGTGCGTTCAGCTTCAAGTGAATATTATTATTACTTTATTAGATATTACGTTTTGCATTAAAAAGAAATAAGAGCCGGAAGGGAAAAACTATTCAAATAAAACATGAAATTAAAAATATTTATTAAATAATATAAAATAAAATATACCCAAGTACTTAAATTTTAAATGTTTACGTGGTAGAATCATGCTGCAGCTATATTAGTAGTATATTTGTAGCACAAATGGGTCGGCTCGACCGGGGAATGACCATGCTCTCACAGAATACCAGTGTAAAATAGCAGCTTAAAGTTGCTGTGTTTCGTATGGTGGGTGTAGAGAACCGAAGACCCTTTTTACTGGAAATGAGGCATTCCATCCTAGTCCTCACGGTTGACAATGCATCTGCATTTTGATTTGTAATAGAGGATAGATGTAGATGTCTATGGGCCGCAGCAACCACTTACCATCAGGTGGACTGTGTGCTCATTTGTCATCCTTATCCTATAAAAAAAATTAAACATCTCTTACTTAATAACCCTGAAACTGCAACTGTTTTCTAAACAACTGCCACTTTGATGACACTATCTGCGAAATATTATCTATTTTGGATTCATAAAGGAATATAACTCTTAGATAACATTCCATAATAAGTAAGCTGCGTTAGATTTGTGTCGTGATGTTGTAAATTGATGTGCTCTACTACTATAGGAAATAGAGAACGACTAATGAGTTTGGCCATAATTTTGAGAGATAGCTCTTTTACTACAAATTGGGACTATTGGCAGTATGTATGTATTTTTGTCAGTATGCATTTTTTCTTCTAATTTTAATAATAAGAAAAAATAGAGTAAAACATTTTACTATGCCTACTTTTTATTGTATATGTACAGTCTGTCAAATTTACGATATATTATTTTGTTTTGATGAAGGTTTTTTTATATTTATATGATGCTAGGCGGTACTTTAACCGTGAAATGAGATTTTTAATTTTTTTTTCATGTGTATGTGATAAGTCGTGACACAATTTCAAGCATAGTACGTTATTTTTTAGCAAAATTGCGTGAGTTTTTTACACGTCTACGTGGACTCTTGTATACTGACGCGCCGAAAGTCGTACGTAGTCTTAAAAGGCTAACTTTAAATGGCTTCACTTTGCATGCGTCTGCTGCGGTTCTAAGCCTAATAATTCTATGATTGAAGCGTCTGATATATTCAAAACCATTTAGGTTGTTTTTGGAAATAATGGTATGAAAATATCTATTTGAATCGGATAAAAACTAGGGGACCCGTTTATACCATATAAGGTACTTAAACACTGTATACTTCATAAAAATAATTAATTACGATATAATAGTGGTTTACATATTATGATGTTGCCGTTTTAATGTAGTTACCACTTTAAATTAAAATTAAGACTCCATGGTCCAAGATTCCAGATTAAAACTTTTTTGACACAAAAGTATGTGGCGGCGCTGTCCTCGCGCCACAAGCGAAACACATCGAAGCCCAAATCGCGCTAACATAGTTCCGAAGTTAAAGCAGTATATTTAGAATAGCTCCAAACTACCACTCGGAGCGTTGACCGCTTCCCGGGCAGTACACCTTGTCCGGCGGGAGATCTCCCCTTTTTCTTCCACCCGCCTCAAGTATAACATTCAAAAATTTATAACATCCTCATCGATTTCTAATTATTTCTTTAAATGAATACGAGTTCCCACGTGGTTCTAACAAAGTAGAGACAGTTTGCAATATCAATGGTGTTCCGTGAGAGCGTCGTCCTTCCCGGTCCGAACCGAGCTATTTGTGCTACAACTAAAATATAGCTGCAACATGGCTCTAACACGTCCAGCCGATTAAAAACAATTAATGGCTTAGCTCTAAGCAAAGCTTTTAAATCATTGTATATTTTGATAGATATTATAGAATCGAGATTAAATAGAAAATTTGTAGATCCCACTATCTATATAAATAAAATGATAGAGGTTTGCAATTGTCCGCGCATCACGGAAAAACTACTGGATAGATTTCAATTAGATTTTCTAAATTTTATTTGTTAGACACTTGGACCGTATCAAAAAATTATTGCGATATCTTTATTTAATATAAAGTTTTAAGAAACAACGATTTTTATAAGCACTACGTGTTCAGTGATGTGTGTTTTCTTGCCGCCGAGAAGTGGGGCAAGAGGTGTAGCGCGCATGCATAGGAGTGTGGAACTCTATTCTACCTCTGCTTCATGATAAAGTTAGGTCCAGCCATGGAAGTATATAAAAAGGCGGACTGAATCTCGCTATGCAATCTAGCGAAGCACCCAAAATAAGTCAGCTCGCTGGTAACGTACAAGGGATCACGCACACATTTACACTAATAATAAGTCTAGGGCCCGCCATACCATAAAAACCATCATCCACGAGAAGTAGTTGTCGTAAGTAACATCAAAAATAAATATTCCGTCTTGTTAAATCTTGCAAAAATCATAGTGGTTTTTTCAAAAATCATCATTCAATCACTTTTATCGAAAAGTCAGTAATTATAATCACTTATTTGAGAATTTTTTGTGATAAATTAAATTGCTAGTTTTGGAACACAAAATATGCTTCACGTAATCAGTATTCGTAATTGTTTTTGGGTAAAAATTTCCTGAAATTTGGGAATTTCAATTTATGCCCACGTCGGAACGGATACGTTATATAATATGTTTGCCCTTAGAAGTTGTTTTCTGTGCACTTTTATACCATTTTCCTGAAAAACTTTTGGATCGATTATAATGCGGTTTTTTTTGGATTAGATATTCTGAAATAGCTTCTGAGAAGGTTCTTAGATAAAAGAATTCTACAAACAAAATTATTTTAAAGTGAGATTAGCCAGAACAAACGGATGAACCGACAGACAGATAAAAACTTTAAAATTTGTATTTTTGTTATAAGTTCCGTATATACTTTCATATGCATTTAGTAAAAATGTTATTTTCACATTACAAACAGACACTTCAATTTTATTTATTTGTATAGATAAGGGGAAATTTTGTTTCAAATGACAACCCTTTATTGCATGCAACATACTTGCACTGCCGCCATCGCCATAGTTATTAATACTTATAGGGCATAGATGAGCCACTCTGACAAATTATTAGGTGACGAAACGAAGGAAGTTTCTTTTGCGCTATTATAGATGGCGCTGGGATTATAAATTACTGAAAATTGCACTAGAGGGCGCTATCAACTAGGTTCAATATTATTTCGTACATATTTCAATAAAATTAAAAGGAAATGTAATTAAATACTAACTCTTCATTTAGTTTGTGTTTGTTTGGGACGACCATGGTATGGATCGCTTCGTTTATTCTCATAGAATTATTCTATATATATATACCGCTGTATTTCAAAACGTTTTTTAATAGATTGTGTAAAATATTGGAGAAAATAGTACTTTTAATGACGGTGAGATGGCGCTAGTGTCAACGTAAAAGCAAGCTAATGAGAACTTTCATACTATATATGTGCCAACTCGGAAAAATGACAACTCGAGTTAACTCGAGTTGAAATTCACGCAACTCGAGTTTAAACTCGAGTTATGCAACTCGAGTTAGCAGTACGACACAGAGTAAATGATTTGTTAGCAATTAAAAAGGTATATGTAGTATGAATCACATACTTATGTAGGTATATTTGATTTTAATCTTAGTCATAGTAAGTACTTGTATTTAACAACAAAACTAGTTATGTAGCAGTCTTTACGAAACAATATTAGTCTAGTTTTAAGATATAGGTACATAAACTATTAATATTTAAATTATTACAGTCAAAATATTCTTAAATAAATTCAAATTTTTTCAAAATTAAAATATTTAGTATAAGTTAAGTGTTACAATTGGCGTTAATTTAAAATATGGTGTATCTTACAACTGGACCACAATTTTCGGGTATTACAATAATAGGTCTGTGACTTACATAACTATATTGATAATACCTTTACCAACCCTTCAAAATTATAAAAGAAATTAAATTACATAACTTAGCTATTATAAAATTCTAAATAACAAATTGTTTTGGTTGTAGCTAAATACTTTTTAAAACGACGCGCGCACACAACGAACGAATCACGCTCTTACTCTTTTGCTGGCTCAATTGATCCCTTCATGTACAGCGGCCTAAACTCGAATTAGGGAGATCCAACTGGAGTTATAGTACGCGTCACGTAAAAAGAACGCTGGCGGTCAAGCTGCGCATAGGCGATTTATCGGTCTACTTGGTGGTATGAGGTAGGGCGCGGGGCGGGTGAGCCACGCGCCGCATGTTTACCGATGCGCTATTGGTTCATCAGTTGAGCTTTGCTTCCCGCGTATATCCACGTTACGTTCCTTTTAAAAATACCATCGCGCACAAAAGTTTTAAATTACGAAATGGTTTTACATAGAGAAGTGAGAAAAATGATTTATGACGTATACTGTTTTATGAAGAGGGAAGCTGATAATAATGTAGTTAATAATTTAAAACAATGTATGAAACGGACCGCAGAGGCAACAAAATGTTCCGAGTCGACAGTGAGACGAATAGTAAAGGGTTCAAAAGATTCGGAATTTCTTACTGTTTTCCGAACTCCCGGCAAAAATAAAAGAAAAAAAAAACAAAACCAATAACAGACATTGACAGCTTTGACCAGGGTGTTATAAAAAGAATGATCCATAATTTTCACGTTACTGAAAAAGAATTGCCTACCATAGGCAATTTGCAAAGGAAGTTACAGGATGACATACATTTCCAAGGATCTGCAGCAAGTCTCAGGCGAGTATTGAAAAACTTGGGTTTTAAATGGAAAAAAACGGAAACCAATAGAAAAATCTTAATTGAGCAGTCACAAATTCGATTTCAAAGAATTGAATATCTGAGAAAGATTAAAAAATATAGAGAGGAAGTAAGACCTATCATTTACACTGACGAATCATACGTCGATAGTTCCCATGCGTCTCACCATGCTTGGACAGACGGTTCCACCAAGGGCATTAAAAAACCTGTATCTAAAGGTAGCCGCTTAGTCATAGTGCATGCGGGTGGCGATGCAGGTTTTGTGCCGAATGCTTTACTGACGTTTAAAGCCGGTACAAAAAGCGGCGACTACTATGACAATATGAATTCTGAAAATTACGAGCGGTGGCTCCGTACTCAACTGATACCAAATTTACCGCCTAATTCAGTCGTGGTAGTCGATAATGCATCGTACCACAATAAACAACTCGATGCTGCACCAACGTCCAATTCAAAGAAAGCAGACATGCAAACCTGGCTTCGTCAAAAAGGTATTGAATTTGAAGAGACCATGCTAAAGCCGGAGTTGTACAACTTAATAAAAAAATGCAAAGATAAATTTAAGAAATTTAATATCGATGCTATTTTGAACGAAGCAGGACATTCTGTACTTCGTTTGCCCCCATATCACCCGGACCTGAATCCTATTGAAATGGCCTGGTCCCAAATAAAAAGTTATGTTGCCTGTAAAAATGTAACTTGGAACCTGACACGTATAACTGAGTTGATTCATGAAAAAGTAAATTTAATGGGAGCAACAGAATGGGGGAAGCTATGCACGAAGGTAAAAGAAATAGAGGCTGATTACTGTAAAAGCGATCATGTGGTGGACATGACGACAGAAACATTTGCTATCCACATAGGGGATCATGATTCCGACTCAGATGAGGATGGAAGCTCGAGTGACGACAGCGACGACGATGAAATGGCCACTTCTAGCACCAACACCGTGGCCTCATCTGGTTTTCACGTCACGCATGATGACTTATTGGAAGGAGTTTCAACATTACTTTAATTTTATTTCGATTAAACATTCTATAATACATAATTCAAACATGTTTTTAATTCATTTTATTGATATTTTATCTTATATATTTTTCAATGTTATAACTAATAAGAATAACAAATATATAGGTACGAAGCCACGACCCGCGAGCGAAAGCCTAGTTAAAAAATAAATTAATAGGCACATAACTTTCGTGCGAGACTGTACCCATGCGTAAACATACTCCCACCACTTTCTTCCAGCGTTCTTATTACGTGACGCGTGTTATAACTCGAGTAAAGCGCAACTCGAGTTGACCCATCACTATTTCATACCCCTGGCCATTGCAGTGCATCAGTTCTTTCTTTGACTATATATTATATATTTATCTATATTCAGTACATAACATGTTATTGATAATATTATATATCATGTCCTATTATAATATAAAATAATTGTCTCCAGTAAATATTATACTTTTCTTGTAAAACTCGAAATAAAAATAAATACGTTTTTTTATATTCCCATATTTAAGCTTTATTTTCATCCTTTATTTTTAATTTGACCAATTTTCTTTTAACAAAATTAAATTTTAAATTCTTTAAGCTTTCTGGGAATATTTTTTTATTTGAATGTAGGTATAATAGTTTTTCAGTAGTAATCGTTATTGCTAAGAAAGTCTCGCGCGGTCGTAAAAAAAAAATACATTTTATTGCGCGGACAGGTAGGGGCGAGAATCACTCGCGCGGCGTGGACGGTTGAGATGTTAACAAAATTCTGCCCACCTACTTTTATCTGTCCATGCATTGATTTATAGTATAACTCAATGTGTCATTGGAGCCAGCCGCCCCTATTTGCTCGAGGGAACTAATGCTGTTCAGTTGTACCTTGCTTGATCAATTACCCCCCGTAGTTTCCTATAGTTTTTTCAGTAATTTTTCACCGTTAAATAACTAATTTATACATAATTCGGCTTATTACAGTGGTATATACATAAAAAAATCTCTTTCAATACATCAAACAACGCGGACGAAGTCGCGGGTATCAGCTAGTAATAGAATACAAACCGCACGCTCCAACACACAGAAATGAAACAAACACTTGAAATTCAAACAACACCCAACTAAAATACCGTTTTATTACTGCGCTAATCACTACTATCCACTTAAGCTCTACTGGTAAAAGTTTGCATAATGTTCATTAAATAAACTCTTTTTATTATTAGAATTAGAACTGTTTTACAATCTCTATTACCTAGCTTATGCTTTTTAAAAGCTTTTATTTAACTTGCAATATATTATGTTTGTTAGGGTCAATTCTTGCAACTTAATTTTAAAGCAGTTATCCTCAATCGATTGAGCTGATATTTTGTATACATTTTTATTTTAGATGGCAATGAAATGTAATTAGTTTAAAGACATCATTCTAAATTCAATATGGCAGACCGCTGAACATGGCGGACGAGTTATTTTCTATGCACTCCCTTGATATGGGTAGGTATCAAATGAAAGGGTTTGCCGAGAAGAAAACTAAAATAAAATGAAGTCACTCTAAATCCAATATGGTGGACACCCAAAGTCGGCGGACTGGTTATTTTCTATGCACTCCCTTGATATGGGTATCAAATAAAAGGGTTTGCTGAGAAAAATATGAAAATAAAACGAAGTGACTCTAAATCCAACATGGTGGACACATTATTTTATGCACTCCCATGATATGGATATCATATTATATTCCATAGTGAATAGCCAGCCTAATAGTAAAAAAACAGTTTTAAAAACAAGCTTTTATTAAAATGCTCTAAAAAGAAAAAAACAAACTAAATTAAATCAAACCCATCAATTTATTACAATACACAATTTATGTGATACAAAAGCTTGTCGCGAGATTTACCTGTGTATCTACATAAACAAGAATACAATAAGTAACTTGATTATGACATAAGTAGGTAATTGTAAGAAAAAAATGTTTCTTTTATAAAATAGGTAAAATTCGCAACAAGCTCATATAAATTATGTAATGTAATATATTGATGGGCTTATTTAAATTTAAAGTCGATTTTCTTTTTTTTAGAGCATCGAAATAAAAGCTTGTTTTAAGAATGTTTTTACTATTAAATTATTTAATATAAGCTTGTAATAACCCGCGGCTGGATATGGGCTAGATATTATATTATTTTTTCTACTATAGCAAGGATTACAGTGTGCCTAAGATAATCCACCACCACATTTGATTCCGAAGATATTGTAAGCGGTAACTATTACAAACCAGTGTTTGACGAAAATTTCATCGAGTGGTAAATCTTAGTGTTTTAATCTAACAAAATCTATACTTACACTTTGTCCTTGAAAACAAATGAATGTAAGGGAATATAATTTTTTATAGAATAAGGGTGACAAACGAACACAGTTCACCAGATGGGAAGTTGACGCTGTGACCCATGAATCTAGGTGAAGGAAGGTGGAATGCCTCGTTTCCAGGTCTCCGTTTGTCTACACTCACCATACGAAACACAGCAACATTGATTGCTTTTCCGTGGTAGAGCCACGCTTCAGCTATATTATGGTTGCAGCATCATCGATCACTAATATATTAGTGATCGATGTGTAGCATGAATGATTCGGCTCAACCGGGATAGGACCATACTCTCACAGAATACCAGCGTAAAATAGTTAATGAATTCAAAACAGTTTAATGAATTCAAAATTTTAACTAACGAGAAATTAATTATATTTCTCAGAAATAATGTTCCGAAATCATTAAAATAAAGAACTCTTAAGCCGCTTATCGATTATGCGCTCCAAGAGGTCGAACATTGGTGCGCATTCCAGCCGCGTGTAATGGATACCGCCTTGTAACGCGAGCCAAATTGTTCGATCGAACGCTCAAACTCGGAGCGGGCCGTTCCAACCGGTGTCGGTTTTTTACCGCATATCAAAGTAGTTCAGTTTTGGCGCGCGCGCCCGTGGGGTCGGTTGTCCTCATCATTCGTGTGTGCGTTGCGTTCAGAGCTATGGATAACCAAAGTTGCCGTAAATTAATACAATTATATGGTTCAAAAGATCTGCTGTGGAATACTAAAAATCGTTTTTATCATAAGAAAGCGCTCAGAGAAGATGCATGGAGAGAAATAAGCGCTGAAATGGGAGTATCAGTGCCAGAATTGAAGAAAAAAATGACCGTACTCTTGTCATCGTACAGGAGAGAAAAATGGAGAATATCTAAAAGCCAAATTACCGGATCTGGTAATTATACACTGATTTTTATAAGTACTAACTCTTAATAAATCAAAAAGGGCAGTTTTATTTAAATAACAATATTTTAAGCAGCATCGAACATCGTTGGCATACTTACCATCTTAATAAATGACCGCCACTTTGAAAAAATCTCGTTTTGGCGGCCAGTGATGAAACATGTATCAATCGATGGAGTAAGTGATTACAAACAATTTACTTTACTTCTTCGATTGACAAATGTTTTGTCACTGGTCACCAAAACCTAAGAGTTTTTATTTTTATTACGTCTTTGGCCAGAACGAGCTTTTTCCAAAATGGCGGTCGGTAGGTATGCCAGGTTCCATACAAGAATGTTCGAACCTTTTTAAGTTTAATTTCTGATATATTTTTGTATTTATTATAAATTGAAAAGCATTGCTACACCATGTAAAGTATTACATGGGACTACTTATATTGTAACTAAACTGCATTAATAAAACTAAGGACTCATATCAATTGTTTATTGTTCACAGGTCGAAATAGTATTTATGTATCAAAATGGTTTGGTTTTGACGATTTCAGTTTCATGCAAGACAAGCTTACACCCAATGATACAACAGACACTATGCAGGTAGATAAATAACGTCACCAATTTTAATACCTATTTTGCCATGGTATTTCTCCATTGGTAATTAAAATGTTGAGCAAGATGTAAACCGTTTTCCTAAGCACCATTTCCACTTCTACGTGGTAAATTAGTAATAGGGAGTAATGATGAAAGTTGACTGTCATTTCTCCCAACTTCCGAGTATTATTTCAGTATCTGTGTCCGTGTATAAAGATCCACGTTGCATGTAATGGGAACTGGATGTTTTTCTCAATAAAGTTATGTAAATGTTTAACAGCTAAAACCACTTTTGTAGCTTTATCAGTTAAAAGTAACATAGGTTTCCTTAAAACTCTAAAAACTAAACTTCCAATTCCGAAAACATTTTCCACCACTCTACATTCTCTTGACAGGCGATAGCTAAATATTCTTTCTAGAAACCCTCTCTCTGGGTCTCCTTGGAATCGATTCATTGTGTATTCATTTAGTGTGAACGCTTTATCTGCCAAAATTAAGTATGGGACTTTACGTGGTAGAGCCATGTTGCAGCTATATTAGTAGTATAGTTGTAGCACGAATGGGTCGGCTCGACCGGGGAAGGACCACGCTCTCACAGAATACCAGCCTAAAATAGCAGCACAACACTGCTGTGTTTCGTATTGTGAGTATAGAGAACCGGAGATCCTTTTTTACTGGAAACGAGGCATTCCATCTTAGTCCTCACGGGTGACAACGTATCTGCATTTTGATTCGTAAACGAGGATAGATGTAGATGTCTATGGGCCACAGCAACCACTTACCATCAGGTGGACTGTGTGCTCGTTTGTCACTCTTATTCTATATTTATACCTATATTTGAAGTATCGTTGGTGGAATTTCTCAAACTTTTCTTCGAGTTTTTTTACAATATAGTGTGTTTAAAGATCACTCCGTCCGAAAGTCTCCAAAACAGTAATCTGCATCTACGTGTACTTATTTGCACTCGTAGACGCAGATTACTGTTACGATATACGATATTAAAGTGTTTGTAGTTATATTCCGCGCTGCTGTTAACAGATGCTTGCATCATAAAGTGTTTTTTATCCATGGCACCTATAACGTGAAAAAAATTCCATTTATCATCAAATTCTTGAGAAATCTCCAACCATTCTTCCTCTTAGGTGGGATCTGAAAAAATATACTTAAATGATTTATACGCGCGTTTTCTTTTCAGAAACCTGCATCATATAATGATGGCGAATATTCACAAAAAACTTCACAAATAAAAAAGGAAGAATATTTTCCAGAGTGTTCTATTAATACCAACGAAAAAGTTCCAGAAAAACCTGCCAAGAACCCAAAAAAAAGAAAACATCATGAAGAGGAAAATAAAGTGTTGACAGAAGAATTTAAAATTCTTAGTGAAACGTCTCAAGCTACTGATCCATATTTCAGTTATGGCCAGCACATAGCAAATGAATTAAGAAAATATGATAACCGCACTTTGATATTTGTCAAACAGGCAATAAATAATATCATTTTTGAGGCCGATTTAGGCAAGTACGCCTCCAATGTACGCAACACAACAAGATACTCAAAATTCTTCAACACCAAATTTAAGCGTTAATTCGTAGGCCACAATGTCACCTTATGATAATGAAATTAAAAATAACTCTAACCTACTCCGCCAAAACCCCGATGGCATCACAAACGTCTGGGACTACTATAAGCTAAGAGTCCCCCTAACCTTACGGTCACCTTAATAGCTTCTCAAAACTGGGTGTCCATTTTCTTCACCTTTGGTTCAATCAAATTTCTCAAGTGATTAAAGTCCTCTGTTGACATCCTTGTAATTTTTTTTTAATGTGACATCAACAGCCTCAAACTGCATATATCTCATGAATCATTTTTTCTTGTGTATAATAGTGTGAATAACTACTAAAGCGGCAGGTGCTTGTTCACAGTCAACATCCATGTTGAATGGCCATAAACTGGAACAGCTGCCACGCGCGCCAGGCGCGCATTGTTAGTATACTTCGAACATTTGGAACGCATTCCGCGCGGTCATTCATGGCGCGCTTGCCAGAGCGCGTAATCGATACGCGGCTTTATACTATAACAACGAAGCCGTTATATCTATAGGGGCTAAGCGCTCGCTGTAAATTTCACAATACGCGAGTATGTGTCCCGTCGACACCAATAAAATTGTAAATTTGAATTATAAGTACTCATTTGCCACGTAGTCGTCGTAGTTGGTGATTAAGAAAATTGTCGTGGAAAACCTGTTTTAGAAAAATTTCACCCTCAACATGTAGATAAAGGGATATGGGATGAAGTATTAGTTATATTAAACTATTTAGAGAACATTCCAATTTTCAATTATAGTTCAGTATTTATTTTAGTTCCTTGAAGTTCGCTTTTAAGTTATATATAAGCTATTATAAAAAGCCGAAAATAAAACATTTTACAAAAATTTAGTTTCACTATTTTGTGAAATTTAGTTATTTATTTTGTGTGAAAACAGAAATGGGAATCATATTCTTCAAAACTATTTAAAAAAAATTTACACACTTCATAGCAACCAGAAGATGTAGTGAGATGTTGCTTTTGCGTTTGCGGTGCGTCATACCTTCGTTCTGTACAATGCTCACGAAATATAATTTGAGAAAGTTAAACAATTATTATAAGAGTAAGTACAATTTATGTCGTTTAACCTCTTTAAAGAGAAAACACCCATAGCATATATATATAAGCTTTAACTCGCGTGAACTTGAGGGCTTCATACATTCATTCATTTTTCATAAATCATCATAAGTCAGTCATCATTTCATCATCATTACAGCCCTTCACAAGTCCACTGCTGAACATAGGCCTCCCCCAAAGAATGCCACAAAGCACGTTCCTGAGCAACCTGCATCCATCGACTTCCTGCATATCTTACCAGGTCGTCAGTCCATCTAGTGGGGGGACGCCCTACACTTCGTCTGTCGGTACGAGGCTGCCACTCGAGAACCTTTCTTCCCCATCAGTTGTCGGTTCTTCGAGCTATATGGCCGGCCCATTGCCACTTCAGCTTACTAATCCGTTGGGCTATGTCGGTCACTCTGGTTCTACTGCGGATATCCTCATTTCTGAGTTTATCACGCAGAGAAACTCCGAGCATAGCCCTCTCCATAGCTCGCTGAGCGACCTTGAGCTTCCTCATCCGGCCAGCAGTGAAGGACCACGTCTCAGTTCCGTATGTCATCACTGGCAACACGCACTGGGTGTACAGTCTCGTTTTCAAGTTTTGAGGTATATCTGACGAGAAGATGTGCCGTAATTTCCCGAACGCAGCCCAACCGAGTTGAATCCGTCGATTGACCTCTCGGTCGAAGTTGGACTTACCTAGTCGGATTATTTGTCCCAGGTAAACATACTCGTCAACAACTTCGAGCTTAGTGTTCCCAACAAATACCGGCATAGGTGTGACATGGACATTAAACATGATCTTTGTTTTGTCCATGTTCATCTTAAGAACTATCCGTTGGGAAACACTATTGAGGTCATTGAGCATAGTGCTTAGGTCCTCCAGCGATTCTGCTATAAGGACTATATCGTCGGCAAATCGAAGGTGAGTGAAGTACTCGCCATTGATGTTGATACCGTATCCTTTCCAGTCCAGAAGCTTGAAAACATCTTCCAATGCAGCGGTAAAGAGTTTCGGGGATATGACGTCACCCTGTCTTAAACCTCTCTGCAATTGGATAGATTTCGTACTCTGGTTCTGTACTCGGATAGCCATCGTGGCCCTACTGTACAAGCACTTCAACACTTCGATATACCGACAGTCAACTTGGCATCGCTGAAGGGACTGCAGCACCGCCCAAATTTCGACGGAATCAAAGGCTTTCTCATAGTCCACATACGCCAGACATAGTGGCAAATTGTACTCCTCGGACTTCTGTACAATTTGCCGAAGGGTATGTGTGTGGTCTATGGTGCTAAAGCCTTTTCGGAAACCGGCTTGTTCGGGAGGCTGGAAGTCGTCAAGTCTGCGCGCGAGACGATTCGTAATGACTCTCGTAAACATAAGTCAGTATAAGCTAGTAAATAATTTTTTCTAGTTTATTACTTTCTAAAAAGACGTTCTTTATATTTTGTTTATAACTAAATTGTCGCACGCATTATTCAAATTAAACAAAAATTATAATACTCGTATTAACTGGAATATATAAAATTAGTTAACAAGTTTTGTACGTGGTAGAGCCATGCTGCAGCTATATGAGTAGTATAGTTGTAGCATGAATGGGTCGGCTCGACCGGGGAAGGACCACGCTCTCACAGAATACCAGCGTCAAATAGCAGCTTAACACTGCTGTGTTTCGTATGGTGAGTGTAGAGAACCGGAATTATATTATTTTAATGATAGAATAATAAACCCCACTCTTTTTTCTTTTCATTTATGGTCACTGATCTGTAATCTAAAGTTTGTTGTCTTTCTAGTGCACTTGTTGTTATTATACACCTTACCCGTAGTTTTTTCTCCCCTTTTTTAAAGCTCTTTTTGGGTTGTCTGGAAGACTGATGTCTTGCAGTGATGTTTTGGTTTGTTTCCATTGAATATTTGTATATTTTATTTTGTTAATCCTCTTTGGTGTATAATGAGGAATATTGTACTGTATAATTAATTAAAATATATTACTAATAGCTGACCAGGCAGACGTTGTTCTGCCCTTTCCGACGACCATTTGCTTTCCTAAAAAATACTCCTGAAATTAGCAATGAAAAAATTGAGAGTCACTTATCGGAATAAAAACTATCCTATCTCTCAAGTTGGACCAAACTGCACACAGTGTGCAAAATTTCATTGAAATCAGTTCAGTAGTTTAGGAGTTCATCGTGGACAAACAATGTGACACGTAATTTTTATATATAAAGATAAGCATATACTAATAGCATTATCGTGTGTTAGCAGTATAATAGTATCCATCATCATCATCTGCAAACATTGATAATAATGGCGATAATGATTTTTACATAAGAGCAAACATATCACATCACTTTGCCTCATCCGTTGTTCAGAATGCAATGACAACCATATATGGTAAATCAAATTGCATTGATATTTAAGCAATAACTTATAGTCTTACCATACATTTGTCGAAAATTAAAGGGTTCAAGTAAGTAATGCTTCTTTTTTATTCTTAAGGCCTTAACAGTGGTTGAAATGCCTAAATCTAGGATATTTAAGTAAAAAAATCTCAATAACTGTTCATTTAATCCACAAAGAAAAAATACAGGGTAACAGAAGAAGATTTGGTAAATGTTTTTAATTTAACAAAATTGTATTTTTGTCAACCCCTTATTAGAAAAAAAATCTCCAAAGAGTACATATCTTTGTCATATTTTGCAAAATTTCTCCAAAACGGCACAAGCTTTTTAAATAGTTCTTACACTAAAAAAAAGGTCTTAAAAATATTAATATTTTTAATTGAGAGTTTTATTTTATTCCCCGTTTTATAAGAGAATATATCATTTTTCCCTGAAATTGAATATATTTACGCGAGCGCGCATGCTCCGTCGCCATGTAGGCTCTGTCACAGTCCGTTTTCGGACATCGTAGAGGGTGGACCGCACGTCGGTGTTGGAGCGACTTCGTTCAAATATATATTAGTTTTTTAAAAGTTTATACTCAATTATAAATATTTTTATGACTAGAAATACTTAATTTAGTTAATATCTGTACACTGGTAACAGTTAATATTATTTTCTAAATAAATGAATTTTTAAAGTGCCCAAAGAAGAAGAACTTTTCGCGGCGACGTTTATTAGTGAAATTGAAAAATGCATTTTTATATAATTTAGATGTGGAACGACGAACATGCTCTCGTTACTTAGATTTCGATAGTTTTTAATACCTATGTAATTTTATTGCTGCATATTTTTATTAAATTGTTGATACTGAATTTTATAATTATGTATTACAATAAAACGCTGTTTTTATGAGTATGACTTTATAAAATATTATTGGGGAGGGAAATAAAGATACAGATACTTACATTTAGGTACACTGTTATCAAATTAAATCAAACAATTTAAATAAATCAAAGAATAGTGCTAACCTAAGTATAAATAACTATATAAAGACATTCTTGGGTTTATGGTTTTTTTTATGTTAGACAAACTATCATCTAAAAAATGTAAAGAGGGGTTTCTCTACGTGATAAAGTTAGAAATGAAGATATTTGCATTAGAACCAGAGTAACTGACATAGCCCAACGGAATATTACAGTGAAATGGCAATGGGCTAGCTATATAACTTGGAAAACAGATAAAAAATAGGAAGAAAGGTCCTCGAGAGAAGACCTCGTACAGGTAAGCGAATTAGTACTCAACCTTTATTCCTCTTCATGTATTCTCATACGCTTTTCTTCACACATACACACACACACACACACACACACACGCACACGCACATACATACATACATACACACACACACACACACACACACACACACACACACACATACACACACGCCACACACACACACACACACACACACATACGCACGCGCGCGCGCGCCTGCACGCACGCACACACACACACATATAGGTCGCAAATAATACTTACCTAGTACTATTAGGCGAGAGTGAATAGGTTTTTGTTAAGTCAGTGCACTTCACCATCTTAGACTACATAACCACTTACCGATGGGATTGTAGTTGCTTTACTACTTGCTGGGTAAAAATAATAAAAAAAAAATTACCCTGTGAAAGTTTGCATTTAGATATAATTTTTCTAACCAACCATAAAAATATGATGAGAATATGGTATATAAGTATAAAGGTTGCCTCACACGGGACAGTAATAATATAACATTATATTTTCCATTATCTACGCATGAAAACTTTTAAAATCTCTGCATCCCGAGGTATGTTCATATTAAGAGGCTGAATAGAGCCATATTGAAATGCATGGGGATCGTTTAGTAATTTCACGTCATTATCGAAAAAATTGTACGTATTTCAGGTGGCGGTTTGCAAAACACGATTCCACAAAAATTAACTCAATAGAAAATAATTGCAAAATTGCTTCTAAACATACTTAAATTTTCAACGTCAATTTTTTCTTACGTGGTAAAGCAATGCTGCAGCTATATTAGTAGTAGGTATAGTTGTAGCACGAATGGGTCGGCTTAAACCGGGGAAGGGCCACGCTCTCACGGAATAACATGTAAAATAGCAGTTTAACCCTGCTGTGTTTCGTATGGTGAGTGTAGAGAACCGCAGAACCTTTTTACTGGAAACGAGGCATTACATCTTAGTCCTCACGGGTGACAACGCATCTACATTTTGATACGTAATCGAGAATAGATATAGATGTGTATGGGCCGTAGCAACCACTTACCATTAGGTGGACTGTGTGCTCGTGTGTCACCCTTATTCTATTAAAAATAAACTTTCTGAGATTTCACTAAAATAATGTTAAGTATTGTAAGCACTCGTACAATTATGTCTCATGTTAATAAAGCTATTGGGCTATTTTTATTTGTAATAAAGTGATTTTATTTTATAGGTTAAATAATTTATTTACCTTTCTATATCAAGAACCGTTTTTCTGTCACTCCTATTGAATTTGACAGTGCTTGCTGATATTTAGCATCTTTAGATGGATCAGAATCGCGCGCTGATCCGACTGTTAGATATTGTAAAAATAATCGAAAATATTAATTTTTACTTTCATGCCGAAGACTACCTTGTTTTATTTTATTACGGTCAAATAATATTTATTAGGTTATAAAGCAAGTATTTTTTTAAATGTTTTATATGTAAATGTAAATCTTTTCATTGTTTTGTTATTCTATTGTTTACAGTTATTATCACGTCTTAGCTTTACACCAAGAATTACATTAGAAATTCTTGATGGGATGCGATGTAACGCGCATACATTATTTTCATCAAGAACTATAATATATATATTTGTTTTTTTTTTACCAGCAGAGTTTCAACAAAATCTTTAAAAAGTTCAATGAATTAAAAAAATGCCAATAATTATATATTTTTAAATAAAACTAATTTTACGGATTTTATCGCGTATATTAACCTATTTTTATATTCCCGACGTTTCGGGTGCTTTCCAGCACCCGTGGTCACGGGGGACTGAGGTGTTTGACGTCCTGCTGTCATAGGTAGCCCGGCTACCTTCTAAATTTTAATAATAAAAAAAATGATACCATATATCCTGTTATAAGTAAAGGCCTACCAGATGCCCAGCACGGATTTCTCAGACAACGCTCCACTGTCACAAATCTCGCGTGCTTTTCCAACTATGTACTATCAAATATGGATGGCGGAGGGCAAATTGACGTGGTCTACACCGATTTTGAAAAAGCTTTCGATCGTGTGGACCACGTCATTCTTTTGAAAAAACTTCAGATGTTGGGTATTCACGGGGATCTGCTCAGGTGGATCGAGTCGTACTTACATAACAGGTCGCAAGCTGTGGTGCTGGGGGGATACAGATCGGACTTCATCGACATACCTACGGGTATACCCCAGGGTTCCCATTTAGGACCTTTATTTTATGATGCTTATGTCTACGATATCATCAATTGTTTTACATTTACACAACATTTAATGTACGCCGATGATAAAAAAATATTCCTCAAGATTCAAAGTGTAGAGGACTGTTTTAAAATGCAACTTGACTTAGACACTTTATTAAATTATTACTTAGAGAACAATATAACAGTTAACATTAATAAATGTGAGTGCATTACTTTCACGAGAAAACCTAACCCAATATTGTATTGCTACAACTTTAATGGAATACCAATTCGTAGAACATCGATTGTGAGAGATCTTGGCGTATACTTCGATAGTAAAATGCTTTTGTCTGACCATGTTAACAAAATAGCGGACGAAGCTTTCAAAAATCTGGGATTTGTCATTAGGTCATGCAACCATTTAAAAATCTAAGTACCTTGAATGCCTTATATAATGCTTATGTCCGCAGTGTCGTTGAATATGCCTGCCCGGTCTGGTCCCCCCAATACGCTATTTACATAAATCGTCTAGAGCGCGTACAGAAAATATTTATTAAGCATCTTAATTATCGCGTATATAAACCAGCCTTACCAACCTACCAAGAGAACTGTGACCGATTTAACTTACTTACCCTTGAAGATAGACGTAAACTAGTGGATGTATGCCTGCTGTACGATATAGTGCACGGACGCATTGATTGCCCCGAGCTAGTTACGAGCGTGAGGCTTAACGTGCCTTTACAGCGTGCCCGCCGCGCCACGCGCCGAACACCGCCCTGTTAAGTGTACCGCGCGCTGGTACTAATTACGCGCGTAATGCACCCCTCTCGCGTCTACCCAGCGTTTACAATGAATTCTTTAGAGAAATTGATATCTTTAACTACAGTAAGAACGCTTTTAGGCGCTTAGCTATTGAAAATCTTAAAGCTAAAGCTAGAAACTAAATAAAATAACATAACATAACATAATTTATAGTAGAGTAAAAATAATAATAATATACTGCTAATCTTGTGTATAAAAAAGTAACATGTGTGTATTCGTGTTTATTTGTTTGGTACCGTTGAGCAGTGTGTGCTGTTACTGATTTTATTAGTGTGCATGTACATATGTTTATGAATTTGTGTATGAGACTTGTCAAATGTGCATATTGCCTGAGGGAACAGATGCAAACATTTAATGTTATAAGTGTAAAATTGAGTGTATACCAACTGATACTAATCATTACGACCGTAGTATGTTATGCCTTAGTAATTAAAGGAAACCTGTTATTGGCCTTTATTATAAGAATAATATTGTTTAATGTTAACTATTTAGAACGCTGTTGGTTTCGAAATAAATAAAAAAAAAATCCGTAAAATTAGTTTTATTTAAAATGTGTAGTGTTCGCGTAAATATAAGAAATCAATAATTATATAATTTCAAGTCAGTGTTTTACATTTAAAGATCAGTTCTAAAGAGCCAAAGTTATTATTTTCATTTTGATTAATTTAATTCGTGACTAAAATAAATGTGAAAGGGCTTTTATCTGCAATAATAATTTTCATCAAAAATGACAGAATTATAAAAGTCATATACACGGTCAATCATACTGAAGATTATCAATTGTACTACAAAGTATTTAAAAGACTATTTCCAGTATAATGACCTGAATATCATCATTAATGTTTGACTGGCACACTTAAAAGTTTTATCACATGGCTAAATGATAGACTTTTATATTATGATACGGTCATGCTTTTCTATAAAAAGTTGCAAGAAATTTTAAATCACGGCCCTATTGGTTAGTTTTACTTTTTACTTAATTAGTGAAGAACAAGATGGACTGATCTAAAAGTTTACTTTCTTGTGTAAAAAGTGCTATTTACAATTTTATGCAAATGGTAATTAAAGTTTCTATGTAAATAAGTGTAACACAGCGGGTATTATATTCAATGGTAGCGGCCATCCATATTTTCAAAGCCAGCATCATTTTCTGTACAGAAACTGGCAAAGTGTTGCTCAAGGCACTATAAACAAAGCAGCTGATAAAATGTTACACTCATAACTGTTAACAAAAACTGTTTCCGCAAATGGTCTTATAGATAATTATAACTATTCCGCCGTGTTAGGTGCAGGAGCTACTATTAGAAGCAGAAGAGGTAAAATTTTGTTTTAGAAATGCGCAATCAATATTGTTTTGTCTGCAATTGAGCATTTAAAATAAAAAATAACTTCAGCCAAAGAGCATAACTGGCATTATACTCAGGCCCATCAATTGGAATGGAAAAAAATAATTTTACCAGGTTTCAAAAAATCAATCAAAATTCAAAAAAAACATATATATTAAAATCAAAAAATGTATATATGTATGTCTATACATATATATAATGATTTACGGCCGCTTAGTAACTGACGGTGACTCACTATAACATCCTACAGTCACGCCGAAACTAAGAGGAAAGGATCACTGTAGAAAAGGTAATAATTTATTGCGGAAATTTTGTGATAAAATTAAAAAAATTATAAACTTCTCCAAGTTAATCTAAATTAGTCTAAATTATCCTTATGCGTTACAAAAAAAAACAAATAATAAAATAGTGAGATGGCGTTAGTTTTCAAGAAGATATAACAAAAATAAACAAAAAAATAAATTTCAAAAAAGTTCAGTATTTAATTGATTATATACCGCTGACACTTAATCACGCTTTTCGAAACCACGCCAGTTGTAAACAATACTTGTGTGAAAAGACAAAATCTTCTTTTCAAATTTCCGCCGAGTTGTAAGTAGAAGGCCAAATAGGTCACGTGTCAATTTTAATTAAATATATTTTATATGAAGTGATCTTGACTACGTTTCATCAATTAACCAATGGTAAAAATTAAAACAGGAATTTTACGATTGTGTTTACAAAAAACATTATTAGTTGAACCTTGCAGCTTGTTCATTATTTTTACTATAAATACCTATAAATGTATATGACGGCACGTGCACCATTGCACGTGCGGCTTCGGTGTAGCTAGACAGAATTCTTGTAAATAACACGTGCTCCGCACACCTGCACCATTGCACCTGCGGTGGCGCCCGTTTAGCTTGTATAAAACGGACGGAGCTGCCGCCGTTAGGACAGTCTTGGCTCTGACGTGGAACGGTGCGCTTGTCGTATTGCGTTACTAGTTTATCCTCGACTCGTTGGATAATTAATTCGTGTAAACGAATTAATTATTATTCCTAACTACAAAATAATTCTCTGTACTGTACCCACTATACTGCCTACATATATATTATTAATAAATAGTTCCCATAATATTTTGGATTATTTTTATTTTGCCCTATCTGCAATGTTCTACGCTCTATAGAAAATGTGGCGTATGACATGACTGACAATCTTTCGAACGTTTTACGAGTATCTAGGTAGAAAGATGTTTTACGTTTTCGTCGCCTCCACATGATATTTTTGTCAGCATAAGGTACCCTTCTATATCTGAAACGAATATAAATATTGCTACAAAGTATGGTAATAGGCTATACAAGTCCCTCTACTGGGCAATGGACTCTTCTTTTATTTCTGAGAGGGTTTTAGGGCAAGGAAATGCCCGCCGTGCTTCCCCAATGCGTGTTGACGAAAATTGCAATTATAAATTTCATTCGTGCTGTCGGGAATCAAACCCGGGAAAATTTACAGCGAACGCTTTGACCCACATCTATTAATACGATACAAATAAATACGATTTAACATATATAATAAAAAACTCTTACGTACTTGAAACTTGAACACTTGATAGCTCATGACGACTACCGGACAAAGCTACAGCACAATGTAATTAAAGATGCGTAACCGCGACAAAATTCTCAGTGATGCGCAAGCATAACAGGCAGTATGTCACTTATATAATTGTCATCTCTGCAGTTTATTAATCTTTGCACTTTTATAAGTAATACAGAACGTAGTTGCTAGACGGTGTTGACATCGGCTAAAATCTCTGCGATGGCCGTTTCATCAAGGTCATTCAGGCTAGTTAAAGCCTTAAATGTTTGACCACTAACCTCTCATCCACGAAACAAAACAAACGATGACAACAATCTATACGCACATAAGTAAAATTAAAGTATCTCTCTATAACGTCGAAATAACTTGATCCTTTTGAGCTTAGGGAGGTATTTGCATGCCGTAAAGACATGAATAATGTCTGTCTGTCGACTGTCGACCAATCGTGATGAAACTTCACGAACAGATACATCAGGAGTCATCAATGATTTATTTTATCCCAAAAACATGCAAGTTTCTTTTTCTGCAAAATTGAGAAACTGATTAAATAAATGGTTTTTGATTATTATTTCATAAACTTTAAGTGATATAAAAAAATTTAAACAATAAATTTAGGCTTTTAATCGCTATATATAAAAATTAATTGCTGTCCGTTAGTCTCGCCAAAACTAAAAATCAGATTGACCGGTTTTGATGAAATTTTGGTGTATATTTGAACGGGTCTCTAGATGATTTAAAATTACATTTGAAACTAGTAGGTGGCGCTGTTGTCGAGATCCAAACATCGCCCGAGTGAAACCGAGGTGGATCTCTATTTCTATATATAAAAGGTCCGTACACTTTATCTGCTATTTCCTAAAATGTTTGTTAAAAACCAATTTTATTCAACGCCATTTTACGAAAAAATTATAAGTGTTAAAGGATAAGCTGATACAATTTTTCGTGCAGTTTATGGATCTTCACTTTGTAATTTAACCACTCTCCTATATAGCACATAGTTTAAGTGATAATAGAAAAATTCGAGCTTAAAGTGGTTTTTCGATATTTAACTACTTGCCCAAAGCCCACTATTATAGAACTGCAAGTGTTTGCGGACGAAGTCGCGTGTTAAAGCTAGTATAACATTAAATGTAAACGTAATACTACAATTACTGACCGGCCGGTCACATTTGACCTCCACGGGCTTTAAACATGGTCATGACCTATGTTCCACATTGAACTAGAATGAGAAATTACTTGGCTTTCCTATGATAATGCAACAGCTATGTTTTTCAATTAGTGCTACTGTTCAACAAATGCATTAACCCAGTTACCGTTGTTTGTAAAAGCTCCACTCGCCGACAGCGAAGATTAAATGTGCGCCAGGAACTATACAATTATTCTTGTACTGAAAGAGAATGACTAATAATTTAAGCATTAAATAATTTGATACGATGGATTATCCGCTTATCTTTACTTGATGTTTTATAACTCTACATAATTTGCTGATGAAGATGCTTTGTTATCGAGTTGTATAACCCGACTTTGAATCTTATCAACTCATATCACTGTCTACCGAGCTTGACGATTACGGTAAATCCTTCTTACTACGTTTATGCCAGTGATGACTTACGGATCTGAGACGTGGTTCTTCACTGCTGGCCGTATGAGGAAGCTCAAGGTCGCTCAGCGAGCTATGGAGAGGGCTATGCTCTGGGTGTCTCTGCGTGATAAACTTAGAAATGAGGATATCCGCAGTAGAACCAGAGTAACCGTCATAGTCCAACGGATTAGGAGCTCGAAGAACCGACAACCGATTGTGAAGAAAGGTTCTCGAGTGGCAGCTCGTACCCGACTTCGTACGGCGACCCCCCACTAGATGGAGTGACGTCCTGGTGAGACATGCAGGAAGTCGATGGATGCTGGTGGCTCAGGACCTTTTTGGCATTCCTTGGGGGAGGCCTATGTTCAGCAGTGGACTTGTGAAGGGCTGTATTAATGATGATAATGATGACGGTTATGGCACATAATGGGACATGTCCCCCTGTGTTCATTCGTTACAGCCTTAAAAGTCCACTGCTGAAGATAGGCCTCGTCCATTAGATTGCCTCATTTCGTCATAGTTGCTACGTTTGGCAAACGGGTTGCCAACCGCAAGTTGTTATATTTTTGAAGTGTTATTAGGAAGATTATGCTTTACATCTCCTGTTCCAGTTTCCCTCTGTCGCTTCTTACAACATCCACGGGACGATCGTATGGGGTTGTAGATATTCTTATACCGCTACTATATGTGTACTGTTCTTATATTCATTAATTTATAGCTTATCAAAAGTCCACTGCTGAAAATAGGCCTCTTCCATGAGGCAATTATAAATGGATATTAGCTATTGTTGCCACTCTTGGCAAATTGATTGGCAGCCGTAGTTTTTTTTATTATTTTGAGTTGTTATCAGGAACATGCTGCTGCCCGTTTCTTATTTATCTGTGTTGCCTCATATAAGTGTAGTGGATTTTCTTACACCGCCACTACACTACAAACGGATTGGTAAAATAGGTAAAACAAAAACCAAAGAAGACGTAAATCTGACCACTTTAATATAGATAGTGAGGAAAAGAAATACCAAGAATACTCTGTATGAAAGTGTCATAATTTTAAAGATAAAGCCTTTCTTATAAAACTTAATAAAGTCTGTGTTTTTAGTAGCATGTACGTGTATGTTGGATATGAAGGAGGTGAGAGTCAAATATAAGTCCGTAGTCTCTGTCCATCCCTCTAGTTGATGGGCGTGAGTTTTATGTTATGTTATGATTTTAAGGCCGCAGCTACAAATTAAGACCGAATACGTTTTTTTCATATCATGGAAATAAGTGACTCTGTTATATACTCTGATATCATATGAATCAGCAAATTTAAAATACGTGTTATAATTTATATGCACACAGATATTTTACCGCCATGTGTGCCAGGTCCCAACATTTCCACCAACGGATCCAATTATCGCCTCGGTTTTTTTTTTTTGGGTAACGTGTCCCTTCAATATTTTTATTAAATGTTTTCATGATATCATATCACCATTTGTTTACCTTTTAAATGTTGAGAAGTTTAGCACCTGTCAACTTATACTTATCATAATTCATATTATGTCATTAAATCCGCGAATTTTCATTCAGGTGAGTAAGAAACAAATGTGTTTGAGGATTTGTTATTTTGCAGAAAAATATGTGTTAGTGTCAAAGTTATTGATTTATTTGAGATGTTAGATTCATATATGATTGAAAATAATATTAAATGGGAGAAGTGTGTGAGTGTGAACAGAAAATTAGAAGAAGATCAAGTACATACTGACTACTTCCCTGCTTTAAAATGCATTCTACAAGAAAAATCGATAGAAAGCCTTGATTCCTCTCTAAAACTAATATTTACACAGCACTTGTCATCATTAAGCGACCATATTAAAAACTATTTTCCCGAAAATCTGGAGCAATATGACTGGATTAGAAACCCTTTCCAGTCGACCTCACCATCAAAACTTTCGAAAAAGGAAGACGAACAATTAAAAGAATTGTCCTGTGACTCCCAGCCTTAAGCTTCAATACGACAAAGACAAATTGCTTGAATTTTGGAGTTCAGTTTCACATGAATATCAAGTAAAATATCAGTTTTGCCGTGTTGAGGATTCTATTACTATTTGCGACATCTTACTTGTGTGAAACAGGCTTTTCTGCAGTTGCAGTAATAAAGAACAAGTACAGATCGAAAATAAACGTACAGAAAAAGATAGAGTGGCAATTTTCAAAGTTCAGCCACGTTTTGAGAAGCTATGCTCAGAAAAGCAAGCGCATCCTTCTCATTAGTGGCCAGCCAACAAAGTATCTCTTTTCATTTTTGTTCTTGTTTTTTTTTTCTTATTTTTTAATAAAAATTATAAACGTTATTGGGATTTTTTTCAGGTAACTTGTTAGGTACTAGGCTAGAACTACAACTGGTAAGTATTTTGGCCAGAGGATGGGCGTCGCAAAAAAGTGGCAAATTCCCAAGGGCGTCACAGTTAAAATAAGTTTGGTAAGCCCTGGCCTAAACTAAGCTGCATGTTTGTAATTTCACAAGCATACAACTTAGTTTAGGCCTTCCAGATAATAATTACAAATTTTTTATCATGTATTTAACACATCGACGTAATTAGGTAAGGTAATTTACAATTAATATTATTAGTATGCTTAAGACAACATTTTATGTATAATTTAAGCTTAACTAATGTTAGTACGGTTTAACTCGGCTTTACACTTAGATGTCGGTCTGTATAAGCACCACTTGATACCTATTTCTGCCGCCAAATACCAATACCAGCACTGCCAGCACTGCAGTTATCCGGTATGACAGTGTAATGTCTATAGCTGGGACAGCGTTTCTATAGTTTCTTTGTTTGAAGTGGGTACTTTGGTGGTTGTTTTTTATAACGTTCGCCAATTGAAAATGTCTATAAATTATATACACTGCGTCATTTTTAATTTCAAAAATTTTATTTAGTGGTACACCCTGCTAATTAACAAAGGAGCTCCTGATGACCAACAGAAGGCAGTTTTAAAAATAAATTAATTCTCACAGTCTGGCGACATGCATTATCAATTAAAGGGTTGGGATTCGGTGATGACTAGTTTACCTATTCAAACAAATTGTCATTCAAGTTATACTTGAGTTGGTACACTTAAAAAATCCTGGAAACTGAAGTGGCTTAAGATTTAAGACATTATTAAAGAAAACAAAAAAAAATTCTTTAAGAATTGTATATAAGCAGAACGACTTTTCTAAAAAGACCCTAACATAAGCATAAGTATCTTGATTTGTAACTATACCGTGCAAACACGACTTAAAAGAGAAATAAAAAATGTAGAACCCGGTTGTTTCTTGGAAAAAATCGTAAAATTAAATTGCTATTCTGAGACTTCAAAAGCAGTAAAGCTGCCTTTCTGTCACTTTACTACTCAAGCGTCTACAAGCAAACTTTAGCACCGAGGAGCTGACTTATTATTTTTAACATCGTGTTCTTCTTAATGATTACTAGCGATCAGCCCCGACTTTGACGGGTAGTTTCCATCTACCGGGTCCAATTGTAAATCTTAACCATCCAGGACTAACACAAATACGCCCAAATAGTTTCATCAAAATTGGTCGAGCCATTTTCGGCTTTTTGCGAGTGTATCGGACAGCAATTGATTTTTATATATAGAGAAGATATATGTCCATCAACAATAACCCAAAACCTTTCCTAGCAAATGTGACTTTTAATTGCAGGTTTCATCAAGTATACGAACTTTTTCGTCGCCTCGTTATATCGTCGATCACCACTCTTTCTTGTCCCATAAGTATCTTAAGATTTGTTATTTTTCGGGAAAACAATTAAAAATGTTGTATCATTTCATTTTGCTATTTGGCAATTGCGTGAAAGAAACCGTCACCCCAACCATATCCTTGGTGTCGTAAACGACCACTCAGTGGGTCCGTGGTATCCGACTGTATAACATTTTCTTATCTTAAGTCATAATATCCATATCCTATCTCTGTTTCCACATAACCTTCCCACCCCTTTCGGTTTAAGCATTCTTCTAAACCTATTATAAAAAATATTGAATATTATCATTATATTTTGCGGTCGGAAAATAGATATGAAAAGTTTTGGAGCTATTATGGGGTTGATATTAGCAAACGCAGAACGACAAGCTGCCTGATGCGATGTGCAACTATGTTTTGTGCCAATCTGTGGACAGTGGATAGGCTTATTATAATTATAATGAAAAAAAAGAAGATGACATGAGATCTTTAGGATATTATAAAACAACTACAAGACCCTTGAGTATAATAGGGTACAGTAGGTACTTGAACATCACATAACATTTGTTTAAGTAGAAATAATTTATTATGTCATGTCAGTATCACGTAGTATTGAATATATTCCATGTTAGGTCATACGCTATTCGCTATAGGGCGACCCCCCACTAGATGGAGTGACGACCTGGTGAGACATGCAGGAAGTCGATGAATGCAGGTGGCTCAGGACCGTGCTTTGTGGCATTCCTTGGGCGAGGTCTATGTTCAGCAGTGGAGTTGTGAAGGGCTGTAATGATGATGATGATGAGATGGCGATTTCCGCTCATATATACCTATATATTTAAATATCTTTGATTACACCACTCGATAGCTAAAGGACCAAACAATTCGTTACGTTAAGTAAGGACTGTGATGATTCGGCGGAGGGGGGAGCGTCGTCATTTTGAGGTCGTTCCGTACTGTCACATAATTACCGTTTGGTATAAATTTTGACTCGGAGAAGCTACGACGTTTAACGTTGCCGTGGAAGTAGTAAGTAGTCACTGGAACTGGTCTGTTTTGTTGACTACCTATTCAAAATATAGTGACTACATAATTATGATACTGGTAGATAAGTGCAGTGTAAGATATAGAATTCTTGAGACAATTTCTACCTGTAAAATATGGAAGATGACAGAGTCATCATCATCATCACAACAGCCCTTCACAAGTCTACTGCTGAACATTGGCCTTCCCCAAGGAATACCACAAGGCACGGTCCTGAGCCACCTGCATCCATTGACTTTCTGCATGTCTTACCAGGTCGTCACTCCATCTAGTAACGTGGTAAACAAATCCGAAACAATACGACTATGGCAACTTCTTACTGTTATTATTGTAATTTTAAGATTAAAAAGAAATAAATATACTAATATTATAATTTTATAACAATTACTTACATATGAATGGTAACGCCATATCTTAGTAAATTACTTTGCATATATCTTTTTGCAGCAAAAGAATTTGAACAATTTCTGCACTTTGTAGGACGTCGATTCAGTCGCGCAACTAGTAGTACTTAGTAGACGTGGCTTGGTTACCCCCGGTGAACAAAGAGGAACCCCTTGGCTGGCCCGTGGTGTATGGCCGGTCCAGATGACCACTGTCGGTGGGCTATGGTGAAAGAGGTGCCCCTACCGCTGCAGCCGAGGTGGAGACTCGGAGGAAGAGGAGTGTTGGTATGCCGATGCGCCACTCGCCCTATCCTCCGCGACTCTGAACGGGCCACACTATTGATGCGGTGGTGGTGGGGCCGCGGGGGGAGAGGAGTGTCGGTATTGCGAGGCGTCGCTCTCCCTACCCTCCGCGGTCGAGTCTTGGTTGGCGGCGGAGCCAGAGACTAGATCCGCCGCTGAGGTCAGGAAAGCGGGTGCTACTAAGCGCTCGATTTTCCTGGCCCCATGGCCTCCGCGTATCGGACTCGGGGGAGTGCGATACGCAGGTGCAGTTGGAGGCCGTGGATAGGGGCGTGCCTTGTGTTCCTGGTGCGCCTTGCCTGAGAAGGAGAATGGGGAGGATAGGTCCTCCTCCGAGAAGGGGCTGCCATGGGGCGGCCGGCGCTGGTGAAAGCGTTCCCGTGGCCTTGCCAAGGTGCGGAGAAGGTGGAACACCATAGGGTATTAGTCGGTGCGAGTCCGACATAACCCGTCCTTGTCCTTGTGAGGCGGGTATGCGTAGGCGTTACCCCGTGTAAAAAATACCCTCTCTATTAAGTTGATTGGTAACACGTCTGTTACTCAAATATTATAAAAATAACCTAGGTATTTAATATATTCTGCACATCGAGTTTCATCGAAATGATCAAAATAAGTCTGAGGATTATATAAATCCACGGACTTATTCAATCACATTGTTTCACGGATTTTCAATCAATTTTAATCAATGTTTGATTACGGTGACTCTTCTTTCACATTATTGTTTATGTAAACGTATTGCAATTAACATTTAATGTTACTAGTATTTAATTTGTTTATCAAGTCTGATGTATTGAAAACCTTTTAGGTTGTCTTTTTAGATACGAGTAATAGTATTGCAATATCTATTTGAATCGGATAAAATCAAAGGCACCCATTTATAACATATTAGTTACTTAAACACTGTATACTTCAGATAAGAAATTAATTACGACATACTAGGGGATTAAATATGTTATTGCCGTTACAACGTAGTTACCACTTTAAACTAAAATTAAGCCTGCACGGTCTAAGATTCGTGATTAAAACTTTTTTGACACAAGAACTATAACACCCAAAATTCAAAAATTTTGATAACATTCTGATCGATTTATAACTTACATTCAGTATTTAAGTTAAACATTCGAATACGAATTCCAACGAGGTTCTAACGGAGCAGAGACGTCTTGTAACATCAATGATGTTCTGTGAGAGCATGGTCCCTCCCCGGTCGAGCCGAGATATTTGTACTACGACTATAATGGCATATACTCAGATCCAGGATATAAGCCGCAAAATTAATGCAAAATTGCAATTTCTTTATCGACTGAAATAATTTCTTCCTACCGCTACAAAATTTTTGCTTGTTCAATCTCTTATTCTGCCAATTATAGACTATGCAGATGTGTGTTGCTCAGACTTATCTCAACAGCAACAGCATCTTAACACATTGGATCGTCTCCTCAATAACTGCATCAGATACATTTCTGATCTTCGTAAATATGACCATGTATCATCTCTTCAGACTCAGCTTAACTGGCTGCCTATCCGTCAGCGCAAATATGTTAGAATACTCTTCACTCTTTTCACTGTCCTAAACGATCCATGTGGTCCTGAGTACTTGAAATCTAGTTTTTAGTACCTAGGAGATGTTTATAATTTTGATTGTTTTCTCCGTTCTTCGGATAATCTAAAATTACTAACACCTTTACACCGTACTGGTTATATGTCCCACTCTTTCGCTCTAACGGCGACAAGACTCTGGAACGAAATGCCTCTTGACATTAAAAAAAGCTTCCAACAAGTTTCTTTTTAATAACAAAGTTCGTGAACATTTTAGTAAAGCATTGCAAGTGTGAATTAATGCTTTTTCCTAAACCATGATTCTATCGTCACAAATTTTCCTTATTATATACGAGTATGTGTGTGTGTGTGTGTGTGTGTGTGTGTGTGTGTGTGTGTGTGTGTGTGTGTGTGTGTGTGTGTGTGTGTGTGTGAGTGTGTGTGTGTGTGTGTGTGCGTGTGTGTGTGTGTGTGTGTGCGCGTGAGTGTGTGCGTGTATGTATGATATATGTATAGTTTTGTATACATGTATAGAATATATATATATATATATATACACAGGGTATTTTTGGAACGCTCCCGAAAACTAAGGCGACAACACCAAGTATACCTTTGATCATGGGTCACAAATAAATTCGATCCTGATGAAAAAAAAACATCTTTTTACAACGTTTTATTAGCTTTATTCACGCGCCATCGTGTTAGTACAGCTAAGTGAAACGATAATTTCATAAAAAATATCATGAAAATACTGAAACATAAAACCAGCAGTGGAATGACTGAATTGATATCACCTAACTAAAGGTCAATGGACGCGCGAACGCAAATTCGCGCGGCCCGCAACTAGCGGGCCATACCACAATACCTAATAATTTACAACACTTGTCTAAATACCTAACTTATCTACTTAACCTACTATTTTGCCACTGTGCTTGTGTCCACGTAGCCACTTTAATCCGAATTTACAGGTTAAATAACCCAAATAACTGGTTCGATTCCCCTCTAATGAAAAAATACTTAAATGAAATGTAACCAAGGTTGGAGTCATGCGTTTTTATTCATCGTGTAGGTATGTTTATTATTCTCATGTATTCAGTTATGTACCTATTCAGATTAGTCTAGTACTAAGTTATTTAAAAAAAAATTATGAAACAGCTTACCGCTCTAAATCCTCCGTGGTCTTATGAGATGCGGCTCAAATTGTGCTCCATTCATTTCAAGGTAGATTTGGGTGCAGGCGGGGCATCATCGTGTGGTCTTCGACACAGTCCGTACATAGTTTCTCGAAAGCATCCACGATCCTTTGGCGCATTTCGTCAGCACTATCACACTCACGATTAAAAACCCTTTCTTTCACATACCCCACAAAAAGAAGTCTAACGGGGTCAGATCTGGTGAGCGAGGTGTCCAAGCGTGTGGTCCTAGTCTGCCGATCCAGCGATCATCAAATAGCTCATTGAGGCGCTCACGGACGAACCTCACGAAATGTGAAGGGGCACAATCATGCTGGAACCATGTGCGGCGATATTCAGCCAACGATAGGTCGTTTAAAATGTCAACCAACTGTTCATTTATAAAGATTAAGTCTCGCTGTCCGTTCAGTCGCTCTGACAGAAACACTGGTCTCAGTATGCGATCCTTAAATAAACCTGTCCATACGTTAACCGACCATCGGGTTCGGTGCCTGGTTTGTCGAACAGCGTGCGGGTTAACCTCTGAATAAACGTGTGTATTTCTTCGGTTCCACAGGCCGTTTCTGGTAAATGTCGACTCATCCGTTCAGATAATGTGCTCAATGGAACCAGGCACACGTTGTTGCTGGTATAATAACCAACGGCAGAAAACTCGTCGGCGGTCGTGATCGCCGGGAACTAAAGCTTGCACTTTGTGCAATTTGTATGGGTGCATTCGGTTACGCTTCAACACTTTGTGCACTGCACAGTATGACACACTTGTTCCATCCCGACGTCTTAACAATTTATTTAGCGATACTTCGTGTACCTAGGTTCGGATACATAACACGTTGCCGTATTCACAATCACTATAAACGTACGCGTTAAGCATTATTAAAACAAAAAACGTAACAACAAGAATAATACCAACACGTAATCACAAGTAATAACAATTTAATAAACATAACGATTGAGCTGTCACTCGCGCACGCGTGTACAAAATCAACACGGAACTGTTTCAAAAACTACAATTAATAACGAACCCCGACAAAACTGAAACCTACTGCTTCACAGCGTGAGGCGACACGAGCCGGCCGGGTTACATTCTGCCGTCATAATAAAGAAGGACGCAACTAACAAAAACGTAAAATGGAAATAAAAAATAAATTGATGAATTTTTCTTTGAGACCCCGTGTCTAAACTATATTAAAAGGTATCTATTTGAAAATTGAAATATACGTAGAGACATGAAGATTTTAAGGACGAACTTATTTTTTTGATAATTAGTTTATTTATTTAAATAAAACGAATTTTCCTTTTCATCTTAGGTTAAAAAATACACCTAGCAACACAAAAACATTGAAGGAAAGACGCATATAACTATTTGCGTCTTCCCAACCTAATAAATAAAAAAAACTGCCATTCATTTAACATTTTTACATATTTTGGAAAGGTCATTTGAAGTTGAACGGACGCTAATAGTAATTTACTACTTTTTTCTTAGTAAATATTAGAAAAGCATTGGTAGTGAGACACAAAAAATAACAACCCGCAACTCTTGAGTAATGATTTTAAAGGGGATATCATAGAAGACTTACTACGATAGTAATTAAAAATTAAAAAGTTTGTACAACCGACTTTAATATAAATAATTAAGGATAACTCAAAAACTATTGGTCTGACCTCGATCATATTTATATGGGACCACATGTGAAACACCAGCTCTTAATAATAAGATATAAGCTCTTAATAATAAGATATAGAATAATAAGACAAGAATAATTGAAATTTAAGTAATCGATGCAAATATTGTTAAAGATGACGTAGCCACTGGTTAAATAAGTCTTTTCTTTTATGTTGAATTTGTATAAGTCTTTTCTTATAAAAAGATGTAATGTCTGTCTGTGATGTAAGTCTTTTCTACTAAAAAAATATCATCTGTGATCAACAGTTACGTCTAAAATTCTTACGATAATTTCTAAAATATTGATATTTGTGAATATTAAAAAAAAATTAGTAGATGCGCCTTTTTATCATGAGTCGAATGGTATATTTAACTCATTTATTCAAAAATTGTTAGATGCGCCCTTTTTTCTTATGACCGCGGCATTGTTTCGTACCGATCTAGATACAGGTCGACAGCGGAGGGAGTGTGGGTACAGTCGCGTTCTAAAGTACTACATGGTATTGGGCTATTGTTTTATAATATTATAGTAATTAATTGTTTTATTGTAGAATCATAATAGGTGTTTTACTAGCTACTTAGAACTTAGGAAGAGGTGGGAATTAAAAATGGATAATGTTTAATTGAGCATTATTTGTTATTTCTATCGTGAAATATAAAGTAGTTTGTAACAAGAAAACTTAAGCTAAGGGTGACACGCCGTCCATTATGACGTCTTGGGTCACATGGAAGCCAGATGTTGATGGTGTGTTGGTGTTACTGGATGCTACTTCATCATCACTTTCATCTTCGCTTGAGCTTCCGTCATCAGGTCGATCACATGGTAATTTTTTCGGTATTCTTCCTCAACACTTTTAACTTTACTGCACAATTTTCCCCATTCACCTTCTCCTATCATATTTACCTTTTCGTTCACTAGTTTAGTCATAAAACAATAGATATAAATAATTTTTCTTTCCTTCCTTTTTAAAACATCGTCGCGAGTCGCAAAGTAAGCTGTGTATGCGACTGTGTTTTTGGAGCGATCAAAGCGCGGGAACCAATAGCATGCAGACACAGTAATACTGGCGGATTGTTCCCCCGTCGCGCCCCCTTCGTACCAATATGTGATAAATCGCTCAGTGCCCAAGTTCAAGGCCAGCGTTCTTTTTTCACCGTTCGCGCGTACATTAACCTCCATTAGTCAGGTGATATCAATTCAGTCATTCCACTGCTGGTTTTATGTTTCAGTATTTTCATGATTTTTTTATGAAATTATCGTTTCATTTAGCTGTACTAACATGATGGCGCGTGAATAAAGCTAATAAAACGTTGTAAAAATATGATTATTTTTTCATCAGGATCAAATTTATTTGTGACCCATGATCAAAGGTATACTTGGTGCTGTCGCCTGTCTTAGTTTTCGGGAGCGTTACAAAAATACCCTGTATATATATTCTATACATGTATACATATATATATATATATATATATTTGTTTGTTTATCTCTGCTTAGCCTAATGGTTTACTGGGAGAGAATGCCTTACGATTTTTACAATTTTTCTTTTGTGCACAAAAGTTTAAATAAATAATATAGCTGAAACATGGCTCTACCACGTCAAGCTGATTTAAAAAATATTAAAGCATTAAATAAAACTGATTTTAGGGATTTTATCGATTATCATATATCATATATATCGATAGCTAGATAGCTATATAGTCCTTAAAATTGTTTAATTTAATGTGTAATGTTGGCGTAAATATAAGAAATCGTTAAGGTTTTAAGGCATTGTAATTTTTTTAGAGATATTATAGAATCGAGATTAAATAGGAAAATTGTAGATCGCGCTATTATATAATACAAACCGCACGCTAACACACAAAAACGAAAGAAACACTTGAAAGTCAAACAATTCCCAACTAACATAACAACATTTTATTAGTGCGCTAATCACTACTATCCACTTAAGCTCTGCTAGTAAAAGTTAGCAAAATGTTCATTAAATAAACTGCTTTTATTATTAGAACTGTTTTACAATCTCTATTGGCTTTTTAATACATATGCTTTTTAAAAGCTTTTATTTAACTTGCAATGTATATTTGTTAGGGTCCAATCTTGCTACTGAATTTTAAAGCTGTTATCCTCAACCGATTGAGGAGAAATTTTGCATACGTGTTTAGTTTAGATGGCAATGCATGGTCAGCTAAGTGACGTAATTTTAAATTTAATATGGCGAACCGCCCATGATAGCGGATTAACTTTTTTTTCTATGCACAGCTTAAATATGGGTATCAAATGAAAGGGTTAGCTGAGAAGAATATGAAAATAAAATGAGGTCCGCCAATTTTGGGTGTCCAATATGGTGGACACCCAAAATTGGCGGACTAGTTATTTTCTATGCACGCCCTTGATATGGGTATCAAATTATGCGAGATTTACCTGTGTACATTAACAATAATATGTAACTTGATATTGACACAAGTAGGTAATTCTAAGAAAAAATAATGTTTTTTTATTAAATAGGCAAATCTCGCGACAAGCTTTTATATCATATTAATGGTGTACTCATATGTAGTAAATTGATGGGTTTGATTTAATATAAAGTTTATTTTCTCATTTTTAGAGCATATTAAAAGCTTGTTTTTAAAAATGTTTTTTTAACTATTTGTTTATTTAATATACGCTCGTAATAACCCGCGGCTGGATATGGGCCTCTATCTTTTTTCTTTTATAGCAAGGATTGCAGTGTGCCTAAGATAATCCACCACCACATTTGATCCCGAGGATATTGTAAGCGGTAACTATTACAAACCAGTGTTTGACAAAAATTCCATCGGGTGGTAAATCTTAGTGTCTTAGTGTTGCAATGTTTTAAAAGTGGTAAATGAGAGAAAGGCGTGCTGTTTATACTAAATCTTTAATTATACTGCTCTTACATTAATATATAAGTCGTGTGGGCTACTCCACACTACACCTCCCACCGACAAAAAAATATAAAAAAAAATTATAATGTAATTTTTTACATAATAATAAATATTCCCATTCTCATTAAACAATTATACTTTCAATCTAATAAACAAATTACTAGTAAGTTAAGTTAGGTTAGAATAGGCCTCATTCACTTTAGACATATATATAAGTCTACGAATTGTTAAGTGTGCACACTTATTTGTCAAAATCAGGGATTATTAGTTTACGTAATACATTGGCGAACAATTACAATTTATTCGTACGATATCCTAGCCATTTAGTTATCTAGTCACCAAGTCATCCATCTTGTCATTTTATCACATATTTAGTTTTGTTCAGGTATCCCCTTTTTACCTCGTTTTAATTATTTTCATGTCCTTGCATTTTAATTATTTTCATACTAACGCTATTCTCATATGTTTTGTTTTCGATTGTCAGGCCTTTTTTTTCATAATTCTTGTAGGTACGTACTTTATTTTATTTCTTAATATTTTTGATTGACCTTTAGCTAACTTTGTTCCTTTTAGTATTCTATGCACTTATATATTTATTTATTTATTTATTAGATTAGATATCGGAAATCGGAGTATTAATTCACTTCATTTATATTTTATTTCATGATTTTCATCACGCGGGTACTTTACACATATGGGCCCACATTTACTTGGATATTATATTACATTTTCATTACATTAATTTGGTTATATTGGTACATTTACTTTTTATCATACTATATCAAGGTAGAACTGTACCTTGGGTTGTGCGCACCACCTTGAGGTCTACGTTTAAGTCATTTTAAAAGGACTCCAACTCTCCTCAGTTTTAAGGTACTCCCCTTGTTGCCTCAGCCAGTATCGGAATCCTCGGCGTCGACATATCGAGTGACGTGCAGTTTCGTGGTCACTTGGAAGAGAAGGCCAAATTGGCCTCTAAAAAGCTTGGCGTGCTCAGCAGAGCGGGACAGTATTTCATACCGGCACACCGCCTGCAACTTTGCAAGGCGCAGGTTCGGCCTCACATGGAATACTGTTCCCATCTCTGGGCAGGGGCTCCTCAGTGCCAGCTCCTTCCATTTGACCGCATCCAGCGCAGAGCGGTTCGAATCGCCGACGAACGAGTTTTTTCCGATCGGCTTGACTCACTGGCACTGCATAGAGATGTTGCACCTCTTTGCGTATTTTATCGCATCTACCACGGGGAGTGCTCTGAGTAATTGTTCGGACTAATTCCACCGGCTCAATTTCACCATCGCACATCGCGACAAAACTTGCGATACCATCCATACCACCTGGATGATTGACGGTCCACCACTGTGCGATTTAGAAGATGTCTTCTTCCTCGCGCAACTTCCTTGTGGAATCGATTACCACCAGCGATTTTTCCGGACCGATACGACTTAGAGACCTTCAAGAAAAGAGCCTACTCCTTTTTAAAATGCCCCTGGTGTTGCGGTTGTTCATGAGCGACGGTAGTCACTTACCATCAGGTGAGCCGCATGCTCGTTTGCCCCCTCTCCTATAAAAAAAAACCTTCTTAAACCTTACGGTTTACGCATTATTCTAAAACCCGAAACTTTCAACTCTAATGAAAAATATTAGATATTATCATTATATTTTTGGTCGGAAAATAGCTATCAAAAGTTCTGGAGCTATTATGGGGCTGATGTTAGCAAACGCAGAAGGACAAGCGGCCTAATGCGATGTGCAACTATGTTTTGTGCCAATCTGTGGACAGTGGATAGGCGTTAGGCTGCAATAGGTTTATTATAATTATAATGAAAAAAAGAAGATGAAATGGGACCTTTAGGATATTATAAAACAACTAAAAGACCCTTGAGTATAATAGGGTACAATCGGTATTTGCACATCACATAACATTTATTTAAGTAGAACAGTTTATTATGTCAGGTCAGTATCATAATATATTCCATGGTACGTCATACGCTATTCATGTGAACTTGTTATTAGGTCATCAATCATTTTATTATGTAGTTCTAAATCAGATTCTAAATACGTTTTAAGTACGAGTATGTAAAATATTATCAAGCACTAACACTATAATTATAGCTTAGGAAATAATTTTCCAAGCTTGAGTGATTTTGAATAACGATAAAGCGTCAATTTCCTGTCAATTGAGTCGATTAAGGTAAATACGCATAACAGATACGGGAGCCACGCATGTTCATCCCTGTTGATGATGATGATGACAAGATTTAGAAAGATATAACAAAATTGGATTTGAAATATAATTATTACGAAATATTTTTCAATAAAAATGTTTGGCTGTTAAAGCCAAAATTAGTATACATAATACATAGACAAGTGTTTATTACGTTTAATTTAAATGGTTTTTCTCATATCAAAAGACATTGGAATTTTTTTAACTGTTTATTATTCTCGGAGTGCCCCAAATCTCCCCCAATTTCCCCATTTCTAGCGATAATGCAAAATATTTTTTAAATCCTATGTCTCTTACTTCTAGAGGCGATAGAATGTCGAAGTGCATATCGACTGATTGCAGTTTAGTATACTCGTGTCTTTAGAGTTCAGTGAGCGCGAGCTTGCCTCAAAAACTACCTAAAATTATATAATATTTATTAAATAAGTAGTTGTTCGGACATCTGTACTATTAATAAAATTATCCTATCATATACACAATATTTAGCGACAAGTTAAATATACATTGTGTAAAATTATTCGCGAAAAATGTCAACTGTATCGTTGGAAAGTCAAGCAAATACTGTAGTAATACTTATTGAAAAAGAAGTGCGTCCAAAATTCACTCATAATTTAGAACTAATCCCTAAGGAGGATTGCTGGACACCCGCAGCGTTAGAAAAAGATTGATCGATGCTGACAGCACTTAATTGTATAGCAAAACGACCGCCGCGCCGTTTCATATAATATTTGAAGGAATTTCACCTTTTGTCGGCACGCGAAAAGGTAAAGAATTTATATAATAACGCTTTCTGTCAAGAAATTTTCAGTAGCATGAGGAATATGGCGATGTTTTACTCCCGGCCCTCGGAAAGCTCGAAAATCCATTGATCCTCCGCCTGATCTTTCTGGTAATATAATGATAATCCGCTGACACTGTACTGCCGCAGGTTGGTGTAGTCACAATATCACTAGCCCCACTACCTACACAAAGCTAGTAAAAAAAAGCATTTGCGCGCTTGTGTGGTCTGTGTTTGAGCGTGTACTTGATTTTCTTGTTTTCGTTAAAGAAAACGTTGACCCCACACTTGAATTTTCTCGTGTATCGCGAAGGCAGTTTACATAAATTGCACCAGAACAGATATCCAAACCCGGAACAATTATCTGTTGGTCATATAAATTCATATTCCGGATTTGAATTTTGGGTATTTGAATATGCGGGATTTGAACCCGCGGCCCTAAACGTTGCAGCTCATTGGCTAAGCCGTCAAACTTGTACCACTATTTCATATCCAGAGTGTCGTTACTTTTATTACTTTTATTTTCACGGAAAATGTCATCGTTGTCGAAAATCTACCGGGAAGACGTTCATTATTAACATCTTACGTTTAACTGACGATATTAGAAGAAAATTATTTAAAAAAAGAGATCTCCCACGTACTTTAATTTCCTATGTAAAAAATGTACTTTGATCTCTATTTTAATTTATTTATGGTAAACGATGATATGAATATAATGTACACATCCGCAGCTCAACCTACTGTTACCGATATTGCAAGATTGGTGTAATGTTTTATTTTTATTTGGTTTATGAGCGTTGAGAGGTCGACGTAGGACCTAGAAAAATAATGAGATTTCGATTTGCTTAAACCACATTTTAATCTGATTTACTTATTCGTATAATTATCTAAATTACTATCATCACGTGCTCAGTTGTGTAATAGTAGGTACAAATAAACGCTGCATAAACAAACCCACTGGGCTCCGGTACAACTTCCGCGAAATAACGTATTATTTTTGCACTATGTTGAGCACATTGAACTGTTATAAAAAGCTTGACCTTGACAATATCCACAACCATTTCTGCAACTTTAAAGTGCGACAAAAAATCACACGTAAGTCAGTGAGGGTAAGAGTCTCTTCGACTTTCGAATATTTCGTTTTAAGCATTTTCCATCAATTATTAATTAATGATCTCTCATACTGCATTTCCGTGGTTGTCGCAAAAGATGCAGATAGGAAGTACCAAAAAAAAAAACTCATGGTTTAAAATAGATAGAAATAAATTTCGTAACATATGCCAGACGTGGAATCACAGAACAGGAAACTGGAGACGAGGGGCAGCGCAAAAGGTGCGAGGTTTTACGGTCACTAATCCTTCTGACAAGTCTAGCGATTAAGACAAACCTTCCTACAAAGGGATGGCTCATGCCGTACGACTTCTGCGAGCTGATGAATTAGATTTTTATATATTAACGCAAATACTGCGCATGATGTAAACAGACAGAGGGAAACAAATCAGGAGATGTGCAGCAGCGTCTTCCTAATAACGACTAAAAATAAAAAACTGTGGTTGCCAACCCGTTTGCCAAGCGTGGCAACTATGGCAAATATCCCCCTTATAAGGTAATTCTATGAGGGATGCCTATGTTCAGCAGGGTACTTTAAACTGTAACGGTGACGGTATTGAATAAAAGCAAAGGAGTTGAGTAACTTGCCAGCATCTGGCTTTTGTTAATTTCAGCACTCTCTATCAATTGGAATAGTGGTCGAGCACCGGCTTAAAATAGTAAAAAAACATTTTTTGCCCACAAGAATTTAGAATTCATTTCAAAAAGTTACACATATTTACGAAAAACTGAGAATCCGTTTACATAAATCACGTTTCATGAACGTACAACAATATTTATGTTTACAAATCGTAGGTAAATCAAATTCTCTTTCTTTTGAATGTTTTTCTTTTTTGTCCGCCTGCTACAGATTTTACATGTCAGCTTTTTTATTTCGCAAGAATTTTAAGGTATAATACATGTGTTTCCCAATATATAGTTCAAAGTCAAATTATATAATATAATAATCAAATTATTTTCAACAACTCTGCCTTTGTGTAATATTACCGACTTACTGAAAATAAAGCAAAGTTTGATAATTTTACTTTATCTGACTGATAAATATTTTGAAGACGATCTGTAAAGCAATTTTGCGTTTTATTTGTGCCGTTACTATGACAACACTGGAAAACGCCTCTTTTTTGTACATGAGCGTTCACAGATGTGACCCGGATATGAGATTCAACATATAATAAATCTTGCCAAATTAAGCTAGCAAAAATGTTTCTATTTGAACACATATATGTATACACAGGACTTAATGAAACCATTTTCTTATCTTTATATTAACCGTAGCCGTAACCATATCACCAAAGTCGAGAATAACATCATCATCATCATCATGTCTTATTGTCGTATATAAATCTAGCTATTGTATTAGTGTAAACCACAGAAATAAGTATTAATCTCTAAAAGTTTATTAAGAAAAAGTTTTACCGGGTAATGATGGCGTAAGAGAATCCATTACGCTATGTCGTTTCGTGGATGTCCCAAGAATTAACTATGGGTAATTCAATCTAATGGTCTACTTCGTATGTACCTAGACCGACGACGAGCCCACTGTGACGTCACTCGGTCACTGAAGTCAGCAAACACCTGGCCACCGATCTTCAGCATGTCAAGCCGGTTTTGTACGACAACAAGTTTCGGGTCACAGTCGAGCGTGTGCCTGATGTACTACCACATGTCAGAGAAATCACAGACAAGATTGGCTACATCTTGAAGCTAGCTTCTGTTAGAACATTCTACATGCTGTCAAAGAAAAATAGTCAGTTCTTACCATTCGACAAGTGTAATATCCCTCTAAATGATGCATGAAGCTTGATTATGCATGTGGTCTTTCTTATACAGGGCTATATTGCAATCGAAATTTGCAGAGAAAGTTCAGATTAAGTTTTCTAAAAGTTCTTAAAAATTCATAAATATAAAACCCCTGCTATTTTACTACGCACAAACACATTTGTAAGAGTCGATCGGTTGGCAAAAACCTTGTGAATTAAATCGTACGCAGAGAAACGCGCGTACGCATAGTTGCTGCCGATAAATCACATTGAATTTGAGATAATTCCAAATAAAAGAAGAAGCCTTATTACCTCGTATTTTCAGAAACTGCAATAATAATAAATAATAAATATCTTTATTTATATTTTTGAACTTATGTTTACAATTTGGCTACTCTTTGAAAAATAACCCTGTATAGGGCATACAAAAAGATCTATAAAAACCCGCACAAAAGAACATAATATAGCTGAAGTGATACACCAATGCTCCGGGAAGTCTGTAGTTTTTGGTCATATCCTAGACGGCCCCCGCCATTACTTAAGATTTGATAGTCCACAAGTCCTCGCGAAAGAACATCGATTCCTACTAAAGATGATACGGACGCTATAGAAATTTAAAAAAAACATAATAATTTTAGTAGAGTAGAAGGCTGAGTACTACCACCTGCTTGGGATTCCGTAATTAATGATATAAAAGCTAAACTCAAGCATACGATAGCAAGACTAAGCACAGTAAGCTCATTCGTAGATCGGAGCATAAGTATTTATAAAAATTTAAAGGAACTCCTCCTCTTTCTCATTAACGTCAATCACCTCAGTCCCCCTGTGACCATGGGTACAGCAAAGCACCCGTAACGTCGGGAAATAAAAATAAACGCGATGAAATCCGTAAAAATAGTTTCATTCAATAAATGTGGTCTTTGATGATTATCTTGAATCTAAATAATGGCAATCTAATAATGGCTGGATATTAGAGACAGACACTTCAATTGTTTATGTGGTATGTATATAATATTATATTTTTATGGTGTGTAGATTAACTGTGCCATGATGTCTCACGAATTATCGCATCGCGTCGCGTCGCTCTCGCTTTGTTGTTTTTGTCGCTAGTACCGAAGTCCTAATTTTTAAGTTGCTATTTCACAGATATAGATGCTGATTTCAATAAGTAATTGGCAAAAAATTTCTCCTAAAGCCGGCGACAGATATAGCAACAACACTTATTGGCGCAATCTGCCAGACATGCTTTGCAAACACCTCTCCACAGTACGTTGTAAAACGACAAACAAGATATACGACGATTTTGTGGATACAGTGTGCCCGTATTATTTAAGTTTATGTCATTGTTCATTGCATGTGCAAAAATAATACAATAAAAAGCAATACAATAAAATATTTAAATACAAGATTATCTATTTCATTCATAAGTACTAGTATGTCATCTTCATCCAAGGGCTTTAACTTTTCAGATAAAAGCTGACCATACAAATCACACTCATTCGATTGTTTTTTACTGTCTTTATGATTGGACCTATTTTTAAAACGTACTGCGCATGATTGTCACGCTCAACAACGCTCGCGCGACTGAACTTTGGGCAAGTGTGGCAGACTATGCAAACATTTGAACTCTGTCGACTTTGAACGCTTTTATGTGCGCTAAAAAACCGATTTCGCTTGGCAAGTGCATTTTTTTGCGCACTTATTTGAACATTGATTCAAAGTCCCATGCCACACATAGATACAAACAAGTGTTCAAATTTTTAAAGCTGTATCTGGCGCTGGCTTTAAACTAATATTTTCACGTGTCAGTACTTTGATGATAAATGATTAGCCGTGGAAAGAGCAGTATTTTTTAGAAATTTGGGACACTGGTGTACTATAATAGTAACTTACATCGTGTTTATTACCATGATATTTTGAAAAATTTGGGGCTACAAAAATGTTTGTGTTGCTCAATCGGAGTCAGATGGAAGACATTTTTTATTTATAAATTTCTTCACTGTTTTATTTTTTTCAAATTGTAAAAATAAACGTCGACATATAATATGTTAACAGAAAAGTGTTACCAAGTTAATCAAAAATAAAATGAATTTAGAAAAACACATATAAATCGAATTTCAAAACTAAAAACAAGTTTTTTAAAATGAAAAATCACAAGCTAGCTAAGCTAAGGACTAAGATGGAATGCCAAACGTTCATTTTACGTTTGGAATCTTAGCCCTCAGAGATGACAAAGCATCGGTATTTTGGTTATTAATCGAGGTTAGATATCTGCCTATAGCCCAAAGCATCCACTTTCCATTACGTAGACTGTGTGCTCGTTTGTCGTCATCCTTACTTCTATAAAAAAATATCTCAGTGCGATATCAATATCATCACTTGATAGCACCTACAACATTATATTACGTATATTTGTAATTTTAGTGTTGTAGAATAAGCAATACTAATACATAAATTATAATTAATCTGGGCGTTAGGAAAACGTTTAGCGATGAGCTATCTAGATAAACTTGGAAAGTGAAACATGTTCTAAAGACAAAACTTCAACCAAATCGTTAGGACTCTTTCAAAGTATTAAGAAATTAAGAGGTATTATAAATTTAATTTTCTCTGGAAATACTAATAATTTACTTTGCCCTAGAAATGCTACTGTGGACGAACTTTTGCTGTGGAAGGTGGATGTTAATAGCTACGACACAGCTTAATTAGTATCGTACATTTAATCCTGTTTTTTTTTTTTAATTAATAAGGTCCATTAAGTGAGGAAATGTTCTTGGCACTATGCCGCGTTGAGTAGGACTGTTTTATAATTTTATTTTTAGTTGTTTTTAGTGTTATTATAAAAATGATTGTGCATTTTTTATAGAAAAAGGTTGACAAAAAACATACAGTCCATCAAATACTTCTCCTATATACATCTACATCTATCCGCGATTAAGAGTCAAAATGCAGATGTGTTGTCACCCGTGAGGACTGACATGGAATGCCTCATTTCCAGTAAAAAGGGTATCCAGTTCTATACATCTATTTTCTGTGACGTTGGTGCTGTTAACCCCTGTGCCAGCTTCATCTGACACAGGGCTAGCTAACTCACCTTACGAAACACAGCAGCATTAATTATTGTATTTTTACGTTATATGAATAAAAATATTTAAATAAGAAACATATTGTAGGAAAATTATCACCATTAATTATATTTACGAATTATTTTACACATTATTTAAAAAACACTTAAAAATTCAAAACTCAAACTTATCACAAAAAGAATATTTTGGTAAAAATGTAAGCAGAAATCATAAATATTTAGAAATAGGTAGAATGAGTAAAACCAATTGGGCTGGAAACATTTTACTAGGACAATCAATTATTGTCGTGGTAATTCTTTAGGTGCTGGGCTATTTTTGTACATGAATAACTTATTATGACCGTTTTTTGGGTTAATTAGTTGAATAAATGTTTCATCGTTTCCTTTTTTGCTGAAGTCGTTTTTTTTTCTTTTCAAAACACCTGGTCACGGGGATACTAGGCTACTATGGCACGCGGTTATTTTTACTTGAAAGTAATTTCACAACTGGAAATGTGAAACCGCGTGTGAAATTTCAAAATAATAATGTTACACTATAGTCAGAATAAGCACAAACACGAAAAGGACTGTTACTTGTACCACAAGAGTAAAGATTTCTTTACATTACTTTAGGATTGTACTGTACTGACGATGTAACTTATATGCGATAAGATCAAAATATTGTTGAATACGTTAAAACGACTCGAAAATACTGACGAAATATGACGGCTCGGTAGCGCAGTGGCGAATCCCGCACGGAATAAATATTTATATGATCTACAAATAATTGTTTCAGGATGAATTTTTGTCCACATCCAATATAATTATGTTTGTACGTAAAACGTCTCCGGGATTCAGGAAATAATCCTAGTGTGGATGTAACGTTTTCCATAAACGACCTAGCTATACTCGGACATGCGTAACCCTAATGACGTAAACCCGGTTACAGCTAGTCCTTTGTAAGAAAAAATCACCAGCGCGCGCACTATAAATCACCAAGCTTTCATCGTAATCGGGTGAACGTTATAGCACACATACGGGGCAAACAAAATTTCGAACCCATGACCCAAACTCCACTCGTCTATTTACTCTCGTCTCTTGGCTACCTCGTTGGTCAAGTGGTCGTAAACCCAATTGCTGATCATGAGCTCCCGGGTTCGAATCCCAGGTCGGGCCAAAAGCAGTTATTGGGTTTTTCTGTAAGAATTTTTGAGCAGTAGCCTGGAGTCAGGAAGTTGGCGATGTTTCACTCCCGTGCCTCGGAAAGCACGTAAATCCGTTTGTCCTGCGCCTGAACTCTCTCCGGTTCTATCGGGCTATGAGAGTCACGGAATAGAGAGTACACATGTGTGTTGAGACCGACCGCCGTGACCGAAATTCGGTCTGGAGGATATTATTGTTATTTTACTGTATTTTTATTAAATAGTAAATTTATTAACCGTTAGCTTTTACGTGGTTGAGCCATGCTACAGCTATATTAATAGCATAAGTTGTAGCACGAATGGGTCGACTCAACCGGGGAAGGACGACGTTTTCACAGAATACCAGTGTAATATGGCAGCTTAATGGTGCTGTGTTTCGTATGGTGAGTGTAGAGGACCGAAGACCCATTTAACCGGAAAAGAGGCATTCTATCTTAGTCCTCACGGCTGACAACGCATCTGCATTTTGATTCGCAAACGAAGATAGATGTAGATGTCTATCAACCACTTACCATTAGGTGGACTCTTTGTTCGTTTGTTACCCTTATTCTATAAAAAAAAATGTTTATTGTGGTTTACAAATTAAATAAAAGATATGAAATGATAAAATTTTACCTACCTATTATCGTCTAATGATTTGTTAGATCATTATTTTGATGAAACAATGCACCAAAAACTTTAAAGTAATAATTTTTTCGCCACATACATTTGTTCCAATCCGAACAAAGGATTCCCTGTGAAAACAAATGTGCTGACAGCAGCCACCCAGCTCTCCGTTGTTAAAGTGATATACGGTTGATAAGTTCATTACCAACTTGAGAGACACAATGACATAATATTCATTTTAAATTCATTTACAGACATAAAAAATGCGTTCACAAGAAATTTTAATAAACCACCAGCACTACAAACTCTCATTAGTCAAGTTGTAGAGACATTTATGATTTACAAAATATTATGTAAAATAAAAGTGATACATATTATTAAATATTTGCATAAACACTGCAAGCTAAATACAAATTTACGAATTTTACTATCCTAAAATATACAAATCTAAAAAGGTGATTTTAACTCTATAAACATATTTTAAACATATACATTTAATAAAAATTACTTGCAATCTAAATTGAATAAAACTTGTTCTATTCTATTCTTCATTTTAACTTACATTTAACTTACGTCATCACAGGGAGACTGCCCCCCGTAAAGTCGATAAAATGCGTAAAATTAGTTTTAATCAAAATAAAAATTAATATGCGCTCACTGTGGGGCAATGCACTTCTCTCATTTTAAGTAAAAAACATTACAGATAAGAAATCATCATACTGCTCCGTGCTGCGCGTCGTCAACGCAAACTGACTTTCTTGAATCGAAATATTTCGTTCATTGCAACGTGCAAATGTTTCATCATAATGTTTTTCTTGTGCCAAACAAAAAGGCAATCAGCAGATTTCAATCAATTTAATCCATTGAAATTTAGATTCGAAATGAAAATATAAAGAAAACTTTGTGTAGGTACATGACTAAGTAATAAGTCATGTAGGTAATTTATGTATTTAAGACAAGGTGATTGCAGTTAACAAGTTACAGTAATATCAGTTATTGACATCTAACTTGTGGTGTAAGTAGGTATAGATATAATATTTATGTATATGTTACCGAGCATATAATTCAGTTCTATTACTTATTTTGTTAAAATAAGTAGTCATTAAATACTATATATATACAGAATATATAAATACAGAATGTCACAGTAGTAGCTCAAGGTAAATTTCGGCGCCACCAAAGATTTGTTAATTTTGCAATTTTAAGTGCTGATTTACCAAGTACCCGATGAAAGAAAACAACGTGACAAAACCTGCATATCTGAGAAATTAAAAAAAATTTCGAAGACACGTTAAGTCCGCCAAAACTCATTGAGGCAGCGCGGTGGATTATTCTCTATCCTAAAACCTTCTCACGAATGTGAGGACGCTTGTGTCCATATGTGTAACGTATATAGGTTATTACTTTGCTTTACTTACTACTTTTGGTAGATTTTTTATTTTACAATTACTATACTCTGCTAGTTCATGTCAAAGCGTTTAAAACCACGTCGAGGTGAAGCGCGATGTTACAACGACAAATCATGTTACATTGCGTATTAACATTGCTTTTTTAGGGTTCCATAGTTACACAACAAAGAACCCTTATAGTTTTGCCATATCCCTAGGTGCTACAATACTGTAATTTGGCATAGTTATAGATATTAATCACGCCTAGAAAACTGTGAAATAAATTCTTAAAAAACCATTTTTATTTCCGAGACAAGTAAATAAAGGATGATTTTTTTAAACGTCTATTCCATAATGCGGGGTATCGTAGGATAGGTCTTTTAAAAAACTTTAGGGGTGTGGAACTACATATTTCCGTTTCAGGGTCCGTTTGCGAAATATTTAGCTTTGAAGTGGTATTTTTCATGTGTTATGTGTCTCCCACCTCTACCAACTAAACCGCTGTTTTTTGGAAATGTGAAAAGTATACACAATAGTAGTATATATAATGTTAGTTAAAAGGAAAAATATTAGAGCTAAGTAGAATTAAGATGTTGCCGAGTAATAGTTGCCCAACTTATATAATGCACTTGGATTAATAAAAATTTCGTTACAGCTCCATAAAAAATAACCTAAAACTAGCTGCATTAATACCTTTGTAATGTTATTGTAATTTTTTTTTTATCTTCACGCACAATCCCTGACGGGGTAGCCAGAGAGAACAGATCGCCAAGTGTCACGATCCTTACAAACCTCTTTCGCTTCTTTCAGATTCATTATCTTCTTCATGCATGCACGTCTAGGTATCCGAGTACTTTTGACCCTACCCTCTTCGAGCAATTTGCAAATATATTTTCTTCACCATTCGGTCTTCACTCATTCGCTCAACGTGCCCAAACCACCGAAGCACGCCCTTATCAATTTTTGTGATAAGGTCATCTTTCAAACCTGCCATATTGCGAATCTCTTCGTTTCGCTTTCGTTCGGCCATGGTAACGCCGCACATTTTACGAAGAGATCGCATCTCCACTGCATTCAACTTACTTTTATGCTTCTTCTGGCATACCCAGGTTTCGCTGCCATATAACAAAGTCGGTACTAACACTGCGTTATGTATTGCAAGGCGTGCACTCTTCGCTACGCCTTGCCTTTTGACTAACGCAGTCAGGGCACCATTGACTTTGTTCCCGGCAGCGACACGCCTGTCCACATCTAAATCACATCTTCCATCCCGGCTAAAAGCACTCCCCAAGTATACAATTTCATTTACCTGTACTAGACATTCCTGATTTACCCATATTTCACACTTCGTTCTCTCTTCGTCCCTTTCAAATTTTATTTAGTTATTGTAATCTGTTAAAAATAAACATTTTATGAAGAAAACGGCTTATATGCATAATTACTATTAGCTTTATTTTTCATTTGCGGGATGGATAGGGTATTACTATCAAAATCGAAAAGTTTTCTTATTCTTTTTTGATTACCACTTCCATATAATGGTGATTTGAAAATAAATCCTTCTGATACGATCTTCTTATTTGGGCACACTTTTAGTCATTATATCGGTCAAACCGCGAACTCACTTATTATGCTTATTATAAAGAAAGCCCACGTATTGTGACAGGCAACTACGAAACCCTACCTCTACATTGTGTGTGGTCCGACACGCCCTTGGCAAGTTTTTTATTATTAATCAATGTTGCTACTGATACCAAAACAGCATTTTATTGAAAATAATATGACATCATCTTTTTTATCCTACACCCTTTATTTAACCTGATCAAATCCTCTTAAACATAAAACGGGAGCTGGCAACCCTTGTCATGACCCACGCTTACTATGAGATATTATCTTTAAACTGTGCTATGAGATCGCATAATACTAAACTATGACAAGGAAACTTTCTAAAATTTCGAAATGATCATGATCACATAACTTAAGATAGAATAATCAACTAACGCCTAAAATAATCATTTAACTGTTTTTCATTATACAAATATGAAATCATCACGTAAGATAAAAAGTGTAGTACAAACTGTAATACCCTATTTTATCCTCTTACGGGTTCAATTTTCCAATATCCTGTCTAAGTGTATTCCTGGGTAAAAAAATAAACGTATTGTCCCAATTTCACGCTCCTACGTCCTTTGGTTTGGACTGTGCGACTTTATAATATTTTTCAAATAAACTTTGCACAATTAACAAACCATCATCATCATTCATCATTACAGCCTTTCATAAGTCCACTACTGAACATAGGCCTCCCCCAAGGAATGCCACAAAGCATGGTCCTGAGCCACCTGCATCCATCGACTTCCTGCATGTCTTACCAGGTCGTCACTCCATCTCGTGGAGGGTCGCCCTACACATCGCCTACCGGTACGAGGCTGCCACTCAAGAACCTTTCTTCCCTATCGGTTGTCGGTTCTTCGAGCTATATGGCCGGCCCACTGCCACTTCAGCTAACTAATCTGTTGGGCTATGTCGATTACTCTGGTTCTACTGCGGATATTCTCATTCGTAAATTTATCACGCAGAGAAACTCCGAACATAGCCCTCTCCATAGCTCACTGAGCGACCTTGAGCTTCCTCATACGGCCAGCAGTGAAGGACCACGTCTTAGATCCGTAAGTTGTCACTGGCAACACGCACTGGTTGTACAATTTCGTTTTAAGGTTTTGAGGTATGTCTGACGAGAAGATATGTCGTAGCTTCCCGAACGCTGCCCAGCCGAGTTGAATTCGTCGATTGACTTCTCGGTCGAAGTTGGACTTACCTAGTTGGACTATTTGTCCCAGATAAAACATACTCGTCAACAACTTCGAGCTTAGTGCTCCCAATAACTACCGGCATAGGTGTGACATGGACATTAAACATAATCTTTATTTTGTCCATGTTCATCTTAAGACCCATCCGTTGGGAGACACTATTGAGGTCATTGAGCATAGTGCTTAGGTCCTCCAGCGATTCTGCCATAAGGACTATATCGTCGGCAAATCGAAGATGAGTGATGTATTCGCCATTGATGTAAATACAGTATCCTTTCCAGTCCAGAAGCTTGAAAACGTCTTCCAATGCAGCGGTGAAGAGTTTCGGGGATATAACGTCACCCTGTCTTACACCTCTCTGCAATTGGATAGGTTTCGTACTCTGGTTCTGTACTCGGATAGCCATCGTAGCCCTAATGTAAAAGAACTTCAGCACTTCGATATACCGACAGTCAACTTGGCATCGCTGACGGGACTGCAGCACCGCCCAAATTTCGATGGAATCAAAGGCTTTCTCATACTCCACATACGCCAGACATAGTGGCAAATTGTACTCCTCGGACTTCTGTACAATTTGCCGAAGGGTATGTATGTGGTCTATGGTGCTAAAGCCTTTTCGGAAACCGGCTTGTTCTGGAGGCTGGAAGTAGTCAAGTCTGCGCGCGAGACGATTTGTAATGACTCTCGAAAATAGTGCGTAGACGCGGCTCAGAAGGGAAATCGGTCTGTAGTTCTTCAAGAGAACGTTGTCACCTTTCTTGAAGAATAAGACCACCGCACTTCTGCTCCACGCCTCCGGTGTAGTGCCATCGTGGAGGACGGAATTAAGGAGCTTCTGAAGGACTTCAAGTACTGGTTTTCCACCCGTTTTCAGAAGCTCCGCTGTAATTCCATCCTCGCCTGGGGTCGTGCCGTTTTTAAGATGCTTGAGAGCCATTCTAATCTCCTCAGACTGACGTCCGGGATATCTTCGAAATAGTGTCGGATAAGAATCGCTCTTAGATCGTTATTCACACTTGCGTGTGGCTCTAACTATGACGTGTACAGCTGTCCATAGAACCTCTTAATCTCACTCAAAATCTCAGGTGCCCCGGAAACGATGCTGCCACACTCGATCTTCAGCTTTAACAGTTGGCTCCTTCTGGCAGACAGATCTCTGGCAGAGACTTTGGAGCCTTGGTCCCGCTCGATCGCTTTTTCAATACAAGCTGTATTGAAGTTGCGCAAGTCCCGCTGCATGCATTTGGAGATCTGTCTGTTCAGTTGCCTGTATGCTGTCAAATCATTTAAAGAATGTAGCTTCATCTCCCGTCTAACAGCCATGAGATTAAGAGTGTAATCGGAGAGCTCTTGTGTTCTTCCGCGGCGGGTCTTACAGAACTTAGCACCGACTGCATGGACAGTTTCCACGAGCTTGTCATTCATATCGTCCACTTCATTGCAGTATTCTAGGCACTGAAAACGGTTTTGTGACTTGAGCTAAAAGGTTTCAGGACTTTGGAACAGAGCACGAGGGGGACGGAGCGTTGACTTCATTACACGAGACCTCTCCAACTTAACGTTTAGGTTCAGTGTGCCTCTAACCATTCGGTGATCGATACCCGTTTTCATCCTCGCGATCACGGAGACATCACTGAACAGTTGTCGTCTGGTCGTCATAATGAAGTCAATCTCATTTTTTGTCGAACCGTCGGGGCTCGACCAGGTCCACTTCCTGTGGGGCCGCTTCTGGAAGAAAGAGTTCATCATAAAGAGTCCCTCTTTCTCCATGAAGTCGGCCAGCTGCTGGCCTCTTGGGTTCCGTTGCCCTATTCAAATTTCCCTACTTTTAGCTTACCGTTCTCTCTTGTGCCTAGTTTTGCATTGAAGTCTCCCATTAACACCGTATATTGGGTTTTGGAGGAATGCATGGCTCTAGAGATATCCTCATACACTTCCTCCACCTCCTCATCGGGGTGTGCCGAGGTTGGTGCGTAAACCTGTATGATCTTCAGTGAATACCGTTTGGTGATTCTGAGTATAAGTACGCAACCGTCGTCGACACACTCCCGATCTTTGTAACGTTGTTAACGAGAGACTTGTGGACGATAAATCCGACACCTCCTTGGGACAGATGGTAGCCCTCCCGGTGATAGAGCAAGTTGCCGGATTCGAGGATTACCGTGTCCTCCCCCTCTCTTCGGACTTCGGATAATCCTATAATATGCCAGCGTAACTTGTCTATCTCTTCTTCCAGCTCCACGATCTTCTCGTCAGTCCTCAGGGTGCGTGCGTTGAACGTTGCCAGGTCGAGTCGTCTAAGGTGGTAACCGAACCTCCACCGGAGATTCTTAGCACCCCCTTACAAATAAAAAATATATTAATCAGAGCCAATAAAAAAACCTACTAATTATTTTTTCGCCATACGAATTCGAACACCCTCCGGCCACCCTTATATGAAAAAATTGCAAAATACAGGTTCATTTATTTTATTCACAGAATAGATAATTTTAGTAAGTTTCGAGGCAATCGGCCCGTAACATAGAACGTTTCATTCAAACCATAACATGATTTCATCTTCTCAGGAGTTGAATTTATCAAAATCCCTTAATTTTGAATTTCTGTTCTTTAGCATTCTAGCCTATTTAGGTCCTACGGCTGGGCAAAAATAAATAATCATCGATCAATCAAATGTTTTGTTTGCGGAGTTACGTAAATTATGGTATTATGCGTACAAGCTTTGGCCGAAAAATGTTTGACTTAAGTACTCTTACAGAAAATATTTGTTTTATTGATACAATTAAAACTATTTAATTCCCTTTGGAATAAGGAAAACAAAGATAATTATGTGTATCGGAAACAGCTCTAACGATATCGATGAAATTTTGTGTTAAAATAAATGTTTGAATTTATAAGTTCTTCCAGATTGAAGTAATGTAAACCATAGACTTAGAATATACTGGCATAGTATATTCTTAGTCTATGATGTAAACATAGTGATTATATTCTCTTTGGGTAATGCTGGAGAATTCTTTTTGACGTAATTTTATAATTTATCTGACTGCAGTGCTCGATATAATTTTAAATATTATATGCCATGTTTTATCAAAATATTGACAGTTATTTATCAATAAATAGGGTTTAACGCTCGAAATATATTTTTGTGTAATACAAACCTGTGTAATATTAGTACTTTAAAATACTTAATTATTTTTTTATGAAATGTATTCACATAAATCCGTTTCTGAGTCATTCAGTTTATTAATTTAAAATAATAATGATACGTTCAATAACCCTACGTTACTTCACTTATAAACTCATCACCACTTATTGACTTAAAAAAATATTTTTATAAAACGCGTTAGAGCCACGCTGCAGTGCATACGTTTGTAGCACGAATAGTTCGATTCGACCGAAGAAGAAGAACCACGCTCTCACAGAATGCCAACGTAAAATTGTTTAGGACCGTGCGTTGTGGCATTCATTGGAGGAAGCCTATGTTTACCAGTGTACTTGTGATGGGCTGTAATAATGATGATGAAGCACCGAACATTGCTATTAAAGATAAGTCAGATTGAAGAATTAATGGAAAGGTAATTTGATCGAAAATGTTAAGCACTGCAAAGTTAAGTTTTTTTTTTATAGGTGCAAGGGCGACAAACGAGCACACAGTCCACCCGATGGCAAGCGCCTGCTGCGGCCCATAGACATCTACATCTATTCTCGTTTGCGAATCAAAATGCAGATGCGTTATCACCCGTGAGGACCAAGATGGAATGCCTCATTTCCAGTAAAAAGGGCCTCCGGCCACCTGCACTCACCAAGCGAAACGCAGAGGTAAATCTCTACTTCACGCTGGTATTCTGTGAGGTCGTGGTACCACCCCGTGATTTTTCTGGTTTGTAATCGCAAAAAAAAATGGTAAGATAACAACGATTTTCGGGTATTTTTGCTTTTGCTATGGGACCTTGCCAAAGATTCTTGGTCAACGGGAAGTATAAGTTTTGAAGAATGAGTTTCAAGATTTCAAGATACAAATTAAACGCGATAAAATCCTTAAATTTGTTTTATTCAGAGTTTATTATTTTTAATTGTTTTAGGATACTTAATATGATCACACTGCCCTTTTATTTAAAAAAGAAGCTTCTGTTGAATTAAACTAATTTAAGTTTTTATAATTATGGTTAATTCAGCACGTGCTAAGAAAATAATTTTATTGTTTTTTTTTTTCACCATAGATTAAGAAACTGTAATTTGAAAGATATAGCCCCTATTTTGATAATTATAATTAAAAACTATTCAGTCACGTTCAAACAAACATACACTTTCAAACAAATTTTCACATTTATGAGAATATAGTTAAGTAAATTAAGAGTTTTAACTCTTAATATGCCTAGTTATTACTATGTATTGGCGTTGTATGAATATCCACTACCTCATATTATTGTTTTGGTATAAGGGAAATAAAACAGGAGATGAACAGCAGCATTTTCTTAAACACGACTAAAAATAAAAAAGTGCGGTTGCCAACCCGCTTGCAAAGCGTGGCAACTATAGCAAATATTCCCCTATGATACAATCAATAGGGGAGGCCTTTGTTCAACAGTGGACTCTAAAATATGGTATTTCTAGTGATAGGTAAGTAGTTTGCGTAATATTTATTAAGTAAGAGTTATAGTATTAATACCAAGAAGTAGATAAGTATACATAGTAGTTGAAGAGTAAGTTGTAATATATGAGTTCACTATTCTAAATTCAAAGTACACGATAGTCACCCGTCTTTTCTTATCTATCTATTTCATTTTATTATTATTCTTGGATTATATTATTTTACTTACACATTTTGTATATACCCGTTTATATATCTATTTTTCACACTTTCTTATACAATAAGTCTAAACTTTGTATATTTACCAACTGTATTATATTTATCTACATTTTGATGTAGGTGCCATAGATATTTATTACTCATTTTATTTAGTAAATTACTCAGAGTAATTACTAGCACATATAAAAAGTCCTAAAATAAAAACAAAGTTCTTATAGCTAAACCCTTTAAATAAATTATGACGTTTAACATGGTACAAAATAAGATACCTATATTATTCTCAACTTCTTTCTTTTACAAGGTTGTTGCTGTTTCTCCATTCTATAGACACATCTATTGATGTGACATTAGCAAAACAAAAATCGTTGTCGATAAATTCATTTAGTCTCTACGACTAGTAAAATAAAAACTTAAAAATATTTACGTAAAAATGAGAATCCATTTACATAAATCAAGTTTCATGAACGTACAACAATATTTATGTTTGCAAATCGTAGGTTAATCAAATTCTCTTTCTTTTGAATGTTTTTCTTTTTTGTCTGCCTGCTACAGATTTTACATGTCAGCTTTTTTATTTCGCGAGAATTTTGAGGTATAGTTATATGTGTTTCCCAATATATAGTAATCAAATTATTTTCAACAACCCTGCCTTTGTGTAATATTACCAACTTACTGAAAATAAAGGTAAATTTGATAATTTTACTTCATCTGACTTTGACAAATATTTTGAAGACATATCACGACACGATGACACATATTTACAGATCTAAAGCAATTTTGCGTTTCATTTGTGCCGTTACTATGACAACACTGGAAGACGCCTCTTTTTCGTACATGAGCGTTCACAGATGTGACCCGGATATGAGATTCAACATACAATAAATCTCGCCAAATTAAATTAGCAAAAATGTTTCCACTTGAACACATATATAGACAGGACTTAAGGGAACCATTTTCTTCTCTTCATAGCAACCGTAGCCGTAACCATATCACCAAAGTCGAGAATAAAATCATCATCATCATCATCGTCGTCTTATTGTCGTATATATATCTAGTTATTGTATCGGTGTAAACCACAGTAGTTAATTTTTAATCTCTAAAAGTTTATTAAGAAAAAGTTTTACCGGGTAATGCTGGCGTAAGAGAATCCATTACCCTATGTCGTTTCGTGTGTGTCCTAAGAATCAACTATGGGTAATTACAGAATAAGTTCCTTTTCGTATGTACCCAGACTGACGACGAGGCCTCTGTGACGTCACTCGGTCACTGTGACGTCAACAAACACCTGGCCGCCGAACTTCAGCATGTCAAGCCGGTTTTGTACGACAACAAGTTTCGGGTCACAGTCGAGCGTGTGCCTGATGTACTACCACATGTCAGAGAAATCACAGACAAGATTGGCCACATCTCGATCGGTCAGCAAAAACGTTGTGAATTAAATCGTACACAGAGAAACGCGCGTACGCGTAGTTACTGCCCATAAATCACATTGAATTTAGGATAATTCCAAATAAAAGAAGAAGCCTTATTACCTCGTATTTTCAGAAACTGCAATAATAATAAATAATAAGTATCTTTATTTATATTTTTGAACTTATGTTTAAAATTTGGTTACTCTTTGAAAAATAACCCTGTATAGGGCATACAAAAAGATCTATAAAAACCCGCACAAAAGAACATATAGCTGAAGTGATACACCAATGCTCTGGGAAGTCTGTAGTTTTTGATCATATCCTGGACGGCTTCCGCCATTACATAAGATTTGATAGACCACAAGTCCTCGCGAAAGAACATCGATTCCTACTAAAGAGGATACAGACGCTATATAAATTAAAAAAAAAAACATAATAATTTTAGTAGAGTAGAAGGCTGAGTACTACCACCTGCTTGGGATTCCGTAATTAATAAAATAAAAGCTAAACCCAGGCATACCATAGCAATACTTTAAGCACAGTAAGCTCATTCGTAGATCGGAGCAAAAATATTTATAAAAATCTAAAGGAACTGCTCCTCTTTCTAATTAACGTCAATCACCTCAGTCCCCCCGTGACCATGGGTACAGCAAGGCACCCGCAACGTTGGGAAATAAAAATAAACGCGATAAAATCCGTAAAAATTGTTTCATTCAATAAATGTGGTCTTTGATGATTATCTTGAATCTAAATAATGTCAATCTAATAATGGCTGGATATTAGCGACAGACACTTCAATTGTTTATGTGGTATGTATATAATATTAATGATTTCTTATATTTACGCGAACACTACACATTGAATAAAACTATTTTTACGGATTTTATCGCGTTTAATTTACTTATTTTATATTCCCGACGTTTCGGTTGCTTTCCAGCAACCGTGGTCACGGTTGCTGGAAACCTCTACAAGATGCAGGAGTATACAAGCTTGATTGTGAGTGTGGTCTCTCATATATAGGGCAAACAAAACGATCAATAAAAACCCGCGTAAAAGAACACATAGCTGACGTGAAGCACCAACGTTCCGGGAAGTCTGCAGTTTGTGATCATATCCTAGACGGCCCCCGTCATTACATTAGATTTGATAAACCACAAGTCCTCGCGAAAGAACATCGATTCCTGCCAAGGATGATACGTGAGGCTATTGAAATTAAAAAACATCCTAATTTCAATAGAGAGGGAGGCTGGGTACTACCACCTGCTTGGGATCCTGTAATTCATAAAATTAAAACTAAACCCAAGCATACCACTGTAAGACTTCAAGACACAGTTAGTTCATTCTGCGTAGATCGGACCAAAATTAATAATTAAAAAGCTGAAGGTACTCCGGGTTAACTTTGACATCGGGACGTCAATCACCTCAGTCCCCCGTGACCACGGTTGCTGGAAAGCAACCGAAACGTCGGGAATATAAAATAAGTAAATTAAACGCGATAAAATCCGTAAAAATAGTTTTATTCAATGTGTAGTGTTCGCGTAAATATAAGAAATCATTATGTAAACCAGTACGGACTGGAAATAGCAAATAAAATACGCCGACTAGAAGATCTCAAAACCAAGCGCGCAAGATACATAACAGCTTTAAACTTCTTGAAGAGATGCAGAGACCATAATCTCATTCCTACGTGTGTCAAGATATCTACTAAAAAAGACATTCGAGGAAGCGCTAAGATCTTAAATCAGGCAAGCAAAAAATTGTTAATAACGGTGATTCAGCAAAAACGTACCGATCTATGTTTCATTAATAAAACCATAGACAAATCGTCCAGTGATCTAAAGACAGTTTTATCGACATTTGATTATAAGAATTGCATGGAAACTTTAGACAAACGTGAAACAACTAAATACAATGAATGCAAAAATAAACATATAGATAAATACCAAAAACTAACAACCAAATCAAATGTCCAACGCCAATGTCAACGTAATAACGGAACGCAATCATTGACAACAGACGCGAGTAATAAACAACGTGCGGTCTATAACCTGTCAAAACAATCTCTAGACGACGCGACGATAAAAGTTTTGGCCAAAGGTATGAATTTCGCTATAACACCGCGAAAAATTCCGTATGAAAACATTATCTGTAGTGTTGAGGACTGTCTGTATAAAAATAATATTGGTAAAGAAGATTTAGAGGCTATACGTCAAGACATTTCGTCCTTGTTACGTCGAAGCTCAGCGCCAAAATTAAATCTTCCCAAAGATGAATTTACTGCATTGAAAAACTTACGCAACAGACCAGATCTTACGATTCTCCGCGCAGATAAAGGTAATGCTATGGTTATAATGGATACGTCGGATTACAATTTTAAAATACAACAACTTTTATCGGATGAAAGTACGTACGTAAAGGTCAAAACAGATCCTACAACTAATACGCTTAAAACAACTAGCGATCTAATAAAGAAATACTCCGAGAAACTGAATCTAGACGTAAATTCGATAATACCTACGTGTGCCAAACCGCCGAAGTTGTATGGGTTACCAAAAATACACAAACCGAACGCTCCATTACGTCCAATAGTGAGTCAGATCGATTCGCCAACTTACAGATTGGCTCAACACTTAGCAAAAGTACTATCACCACTCAGAGGACATACAAGAGCACACACTAAGGATTCATACCATTTTGTCAGTGAGATAAAAGACCTATGTCTTACTGACAATGAAACTATGGTCAGTTTTGATGTTCAGTCTCTATTTACATGCCTACCTGTTGAAGACTGCATCTCAATTATAACTAGGAAACTAGAGGAAAACAACATGCCAGCAGAATATGCAGTATTACTCAGACATTGCCTTACATCTGGCTACCTATTGTGGAAGGAACAGTTTTACAAGCAAGTAGATGGTGTTGCGATGGGCTCACCGGTATCTCCCATTGTCGCCGATATTTTCATGGAGGACTTTGAGGAGAAAGCCCTGCTTACTGCACCAGTAACTCCAAGTTTCTACAAGCGGTACGTAGACGATACTTTCACAATTTTACCATCAGACAAAGTAACTGCATTTTTAGAACATCTTAATTCCATAAACTCTAAAATTCAATTTACTATGGAGTTAGAGGCAAATAATTCTTTAGCTTTCCTAGATGTGTTAGTCATTCGAAATCCTAATAACACCGTAGGTCACACTGTGTATAGAAAAAAGACCCATACAAACCGATACTTAAACGGTGAATCCCACCATCACCCTTCACAGTTAGCTACCGTGGGCAAATCTTTGTTGCAGAGAGCACGAGGGATCTGTGACAGCAAACACCTGGCCGCCGAGCTTCAGCACGTCAAGCAGGTTCTGCACGACAACAAGCTTCGGGTTCCGCGCCTACGTCACAGTGACCGAGTGAAGCCGGCCACAGTCGAGCGTGTGCCTGCTGTACTACCATATGTCAGAGGTGTCACAGACAAGATTGGCTACATCTTGAAGCGAGCTTCTATTAGAACATTCTTCAAGCCGCCGAAGAAGATTAGTCAGTTCTTACCATCCGTCAAGTGCAATATTCCTCTACAAGATGCAGGAGTATACAAGCTTGATTGTGAGTGTGGTCTCTCATATATAGGGCAAACAAAACGATCAATAAAAACCCGCGTAAAAGAACACATAGCTGACGTGAAGCACCAACGTTCCGGGAAGTCTGCAGTTTGTGATCATATCCTAGACGGCCCGTCATTACATTAGATTTGATAAACCACAAGTCCTCGCGAAAGAACATCGATTCCTGCCAAGGATGATACGTGAGGCTATTGAAATTAAAAAACATCCTAATTTCAATAGAGAGGGAGGCTGGGTACTACCACCTGCTTGGGATCCTGTAATTCATAAAATTAAAACTAAACCCAAGCATACCACTGTAAGACTTCAAGACACAGTTAGTTCATTCTGCGTAGATCGGACCAAAATTAATAATTAAAAAGCTGAAGGTACTCCGGGTTAACTTTGACATCGGGACGTCAATCACCTCAGTCCCCCGTGACCACGGTTGCTGGAAAGCAACCGAAACGTCGGGAATATAAAATAAGTAAATTAAACGCGATAAAATCCGTAAAAATAGTTTTATTCAATATATAATATTATATTTTTATGGTGTGTAGATTACCCCGGCGCCCCTTTAATGGGGCAGGGGTGCGAAGAATCTCCGGGAGGAAAACCGGCGACGAGGTTCGCCACCCGTCACGTTCTGTCCCCCGGAGGGGCGAAAAGTGGATTGCGGAAACCCGTCTGGCTACATTGAATGTATGTGGAGGAATGAATGATAAGATGGATGAAGTATGCGATATGATGTATGATAGAGGAATAGACGTGTTGTGTGTGAATGAGACGAAACGGAAGGGAAAGGATGCCACCACACATGGCGTGTATACCGCGTACTGGTCTGGTGTAGACGAGACCGAGCGGGCATGCCAGGGAGTCGATATCATCCTTTCAGAAAGAATGGGTCATTGGGTAAAAGAGTATGAATGTGTAAGCCCGAGAGTGCTATGGATACGAATGAAAGTGGGCTTAAAGAAGTTGTTTGTTTTAGGGGTCTACGTCCCAGACATGTCTAAGCCCACTTATATCCGAGAGCAGTTTTGGGAGTTGGTAAGGATGGTGCTAATGAAATGCAAGGTTAATGAAAATATTGTGATATTAGGCGATTTTAATGGAAGGGTTGGGGTGAGGAGGCTTGGTTATGAAAGGACATTGGGAACGTTTGGTGATGAAAGTATAAATGAGAATGGTGAAAGCCTTCTCGCCGTATGCGTGGAAAAGAATCTTGTTGTGACGAACACTTTCTTTCGTCGTAAGAAGATTCACACGTATACATGGGAAAGAGATGATGATAGAAGTATGATAGATTTCATAATTGTTGATGAAAGAATGAGGAGCGCGGTGGTACAAGGGTTTACCGGGGCTCTAACGTAGGGACGGATCATTACTTGGTCTTATGCCGAATAATTGGTCTTTTCAGACGTTGGAGGCATCGGACATCTGTGCCTACCACAGTGTTACAGCGTATAAGAACAGAGAGGTTACAAGATGAATCTGTGAAAGAGAAGTTCAAATGTAGATTGAGAGAAAATATAAGTGGTATGGCTGAATTGTGTATGAATTATTTAGACTTGGAGACTGTGTGGTATAATGTCAAGAAAGGTTTAGTGGATGCAGCTACAGAAGTATGTGGTGTAAGTAAGAGAACGAATGAAAGGAAAAATAACACATTATGGTGGGATGATGAGGTACGGATGGAAGTTGAAGCAAAGAAGAAAGCATGGCTAGATTTACTAGCAACCAAGGCTAGTAATTCTAGCAGTATGAATGATGATATTGAAAGGAAAAAGGCAGTTTTTAGACACCTAAATAAGAGAGTAAAAGAAGTAGTTGAAAGGAAAAAGCAAGAAAGAACGGATAAGAATGATAGAAGAATATCGGATAACTTCCAGGCATTAAAATGTTCTGGAAACTCGTAAGAACTACCAGGGGACATTCACAACAGGCTAGAATGAATGCTATACGAGACCAGAATGGCTGTATTCTGAATGACGAAGTTTTGAGTTTAAGGAGATGGAAGGAATACTTTGAAAGCGTGTTTATGAGTGATGAGACGTTTGAATTAAATGAAATAGAAATTCCGTAAGAAGAGGAAATAGATAGAGATATAAGTATAGATGAAATAATGAAAGCAATGAAAAGTATGAAAGCAGGTAAGGCAGCCGGTTATGATAGAGTATCTCTCGAAATGCTAAGGGCTGGAGAAGGAGTGGTGGCAGACCTGCTGTACACCTTGTTTAATTTATATTGGGAACTTAAGTGGGTACCGGGAGACTGGTGCAAAGCCGTGATAGTCCCAATATATAAGGGAAAAGGTTCACAGCAGGACTGTTGAAAGAGTGATGAAAGAAACTGACGGAAAAATTTGGGATGTACAAGCGGGATTTAGAAAGGGAATGGGATGTACGGATCAAATCTTTTCCATGCGCATGATCGCCGAGAAGTTTTTGGCCAAAAACCAAAAAGTTTTTTGTGCGTTCATGGACTTGGAGAAGGCTTATGACAGAGTGGACAGGGATGTGTTATGGCAAACACTGAACTCATTTGGGTTGAGCGCTGGTCTGATACAGGCATTGAAGTCTCTATATAGGGACTCTAGTGCTTGTGTCAGGATCAACGGGGCCTACTCGGACTGGTTTGACATCCATAAAGGTGTCAGACAGGGCTGTGTGGCTTCCCCGTGGTTGTTCAACCTATTTATGGACAGTTGTTTGAAAAATTTGAAAGTAGAAGAATGCGGGTTAAGAATGGGTGAGTTAACCGTCAAATGCCTTTTGTACGCCGATAATCAAGTCATACTTGCGTCGTCGGCAGCCGAGTTGCAAATGATGGTTACATTAATGAACAGGACATTAAAAGAAAAGGGAATGAAAGTGAACGCAATTAAGACGAAAGTTATGGTTTTTGAAAGAGAAGAAAGTAAAACGATATGTTAAATAAGAATAGAAGGGGAGTTGGTAGAGCAAGTAAATGAGTTTGTATATTTGGGATGTGTGTTTATCAGGGATGGTAGATATGATAAGGATATAGAACGACGAGTGAATGCAGGAAATAGAGTGAATGGGGCTCTACACTCTATTGTGAAAAGTCAGAATGGGTCCAAAAAGGCACGTATGGCAATTCACAATGCTGTGTTAGTACCTACTTTAATGTATGGTAGTGAAAGTTGGGTGTGGCAGAAAAAGCATGAGAGTAGAATAAATGCTGTAGAAATTCGGTCATTAAGGAGTATGTTAGGGATGAAGCTGAATGACAGAGTGAGAAATTGTTTAAAAAGAGAAGAGTGTGGTTTGCAAGATGATGTTGTGACCAGGATTAAGAAAGGAATGCTTCGGTGGTTTGGCCATGTAGAAAGAATGAATAAAGAAAGAGTGACAAAGCAAATGTATGTTGCAGAGGTGAACGGCATAGTCGGGAAGGCTCGCCCTAGGCGAAAGTTTATCGACCAAATTGGCGATATATTAAAAATGGGCCAAATCAAGAGTACCTTTAACCGACGAGCGTGTATGCGTAGGTATATGGATTTGGAGGAAGCGAGAGAGGTGTGTCAGGATCGTGCCAAATGGAAGTCCATAATCTCTGCCTACCCCTCTGGGTGACAGGCGTGAGTGTTTATGTTTATGTTTATGTAGATAAACTGTGCCATGATGTCTCACGACATATCGCATCGCGTCGCGTCGCGTCGCTCTCGCTTTGTTGTTTTTGTCGCTAGTACCGAAGTCCTAATTTTAAAGTTGCTTTTTCACAGATACAGCTGCTGATTTCAATAAGTAATTGGCAAAAAATTTCACCTAAAGCCGGCGCCAGATATAGCAACAACACTTATTGGTGCAACCTGCCAGACATGCTTTGCAAACACCTCTCCACAGTACGTTGTAAAACGACAAACAAGATGTACGACGATTTTGTGGATGTAGATTTAGTGTGCCCGTATTATTTAAGTTCGTGTCATTGTTCATTACATGTGCAAAAATAATACAATAAAAAGCAATACAATAAAATATTTAACTACAAGATTATCTATTTCATTCATAAGTACTAGTATGTCATCTTCATCAGCCCTTGGGGCTTTACCTTTTCAGATAAAAGCTGACCATCACATTCATTCGATTGTTTTTTACTGTTATTATGATTGGACCTATTTTTAGAACGTACTGCGCATGATTGTTCCGCTCAACAATGCTCGCGCGACTGAACTTTGCGCAAATGTAGCAGACTATGCAAACATTTGAACTCTGTCGACTTTGAACGCTTTTATGTGCGCTAAAAAACCGATTTTGCTTGGCAAGTGCATTTTTTTGCGCACTTATTTGAACATTGATTCAAAGTCCCATGCCACACATAGATATAAACAAGTGTTCAAATGTTTAAAGCTGTATCTGGCGCTGGTTTTAAACTAATATTTTCACGTGTCAGTACTTTGATAATAAATGATTAGCCGTGGAAAGAGCAGTATTTTTTAGAAATGTGGGACACGCAGAACGCATAAGAATTTTTGCGTAAATTAAAACTATTAAAAATGACATGAATGAGTCAGAACTCTAGTTGTTACTGGATACCACTCTTTTGCCTTTTACTGCCAGATAAGTGAGCCAACATAATTACAGGCTGTGACGCATGTCGTCTCAGGGTGATAACGCATCTGAGAGCTTTTTTGTTTTAAATTGATTCGAGGTGTACTATAATAGTAACTTACATCGTGTTTATTATCATGATATTTTGAAAAGTTTGGGGCTACAAAAATGTTTGTCTTATTCAATCGGAGTCAGATGGACGATATTTTTTATTTATAAATTTCTTCACTGTTTTATTTTTTTTTTTCAAATTGTAAAAATAAACTTCAACAAATAATATGTTAACAGAAAAGTGTTATCAAGTGAATCAAAAATAAAATGAATTTAGAATTGCACATACACAGATTATTATTATTAAACTGCTGATTATTTGTTGCAATTTAAATGCAGCAATGTAATTAAACACATATAAATCGAATTTCAAAACTAAAAACAAGTTTTTTAAAATGAAAAATCACAAGCTAGCTAAGCTAAGAACTAAGATGGAATGCCAAACGTTCATTTTACGTTTGGAATCTTAGCCCTCAGAGATGACAAAGCATCGGTATTTTGGTTATTAATCGAGGTTAGATATCTGTCTATAGCCCAAATCATCCACTTTCCATTAGGTAGACTGTGTGCTCGTTTGTCGTCATCCTTACTTCTATAAAAATATCTCAGTGCGATATCAATATCATCACTTGATAGCACCTACAACATTATATTACCTATATTTGTAATTTTAGTGTTGTAGAATAAGCAATACTAATACATAAATTATAATTAATCTGGGCGTTAGAAAAACATGTTTAGCGATGACCTATCTAGATAAACTTGGAAAATGAAACATGGTCTAAAGACAAAACTTCAACCAAATCGTTAGAGCTCTTTCAAAGTATTAAGAAATTAAGAGGTATTATAAATTTAATTTTCTGTGGAGACACTAATAACTTACTTTGCTCTAGAAATGCTACTCTGGACGAACTTTTGCTGTGGAAGGTGGATGTTAATAACTACGACACAGTTTAATTAGTATCGTACATTTAATCCTGTTTTTTTTTTTAAATTAATGAGGTCCATTAAGTGATGAAATGTTCTTGGCACTATGCCGCGTTGAGTAGGACTGTTTTATAATTTTATTTTTAGTTGTTTTTAGTGTTATTACAAAAATGATTGTGCATTTTTTATAGAAAAAGGTTGACAAAAAACATACAGTCCATCAAATACTTCTCCCATATACATCTACGTCTATCCGTGATTAAGAGTCAAAATGCAGATGTGTTGTCACCCGTGAGGACTGACATGGAATGCATCATTTCCAGTAAAAAGGGTCCCCAGTTCTCTACATCTATTTTCTATGACGTTGGTGCTGTTAACCCCTGTGTCAGCTTCGTCTGACACAGGGCTAGCTAACTCACCTTACGAAACACAGCAGCATTAATTATTGTATTATTACGTTACATGAATAAAAATAGTTAAATAAGAAACATATTGTAGGAAAATTATCACCATTAATTATATTTACGAATTATTTTACACATTATTTAAAAAAAACACTTAAAAATTCAAAACTCAAACCTATCACAAAAAGAATATTTTGGTAAAAATGTAAGCAGAAATCATAAATATTTAGAAATAGGTAGAATGAGTAAAACCAATTGGGCTGGAAACATTTTACTAGGACAATCAGTTATTGTCGTGATAATTCTTTAGGTGCTGGGCTATTTTTGTACATGAACAACTTATTTTGACCGTTTTTTGGGTTAATTAGTTGAATAAATGTTTCATCGTTTCCTTTTTTGCTGAAGTCGTTTTTAGAGCTCTTTCAAAGTATTAAGAAATTAAAAGGTATTATAAATTTAATTTTCTGTGGAGACACTAATAACTTACTTTGCCCTAGAAATGCTACTGTGGACGAACTTTTGCTGTGGAAGGTGGATGTTAATAGCTACGACACAGTTTAATTAGTATCGTACATTTAATTTTTTTTTAAATTAATGAGGTCCATTAAGTGAGGAAATGTTCTTGGCACTATGCCGCGTTGAGTAGGACTGTTTTATAATTTTATTTTTAGTTGTTTTTAGTGTTATTACAAAAATGATTGTGCATTTTTTATAGAAAAAGGTTGACAAAAAACATACAGTCCATCAAATACTTCTCCCATATACATCTACGTCTATCCGTGATTAAGAGTCAAAATGCAGATGTGTTGTCACCCCTGAGGACTGACATGGAATGCATAATTTCCAGTAAAAAGGGTCCCCAGTTCTCTACATCTATTTTCGGTGATGTTGGTTGGCAACGGAACCCAAGGGGCCAGCAGCTAGCCGACTTCATGGAGAAAGAGGGACTCTTTATGATGAACTCTTTCTTCCAGAAGCGGCCCCACAGGAAGTGGACCTGGTCGAGCCCCGACGGTTCGACAAAAAATGAGATTGACTTTATTATGACGACCAGACGACAACTGTTCAGTGATGTCTCCGTGATCGCGAGGGACAAAACTGGTAGCGATCACCGAATGGTTAGAGGCACACTGAACCTAAACGTTAAGTTGGAGAGGTCTCGTCTAATGAAGTCATTGCTCCGTCCCCCTCGTGCTCTGTTCCAAAGTCCCGAAACCTTTCAGCCATAGTTATAAAACCGTTTTAAGTGCCTAGAAGACTGCAATGAAGTGAACGATATGAATGACAAGCTCGTGGAAACTGTTCATGCGGTTGGAGCATAGTTCTGCAAGACCCGCCGCAGAAGAACACAAAAACTCTCCGATCACACTCAATCTCATGGCTGTTAGACGGGAGATGAAGCTGCATTCTTTAACAGATTTGACAACATACAGGCAACTGAACAGACATATCTCCAAATGCATGCGGCGGGACTTACGCAACTTCAATACAGCTTGTATTGAAGAAGCGATCGAACGGAACCAAGGATCCAAACCCTTTGCCAGAGATCTGTCTGCCAGAAAGAGCCAACTGTCAAAGCTGAAGACCGAGTGTGGCAGCATCGTTTCCGAGCACCTGAGATTTTGAGTGAGATTGAGAGGTTCTATGGGCAGCTGTACACGTCATCGTTGGAGCCACACGCAAGTGTGAGTAACGATTTAAGAGCGAGTCTTATCCGACACTATTCCGAAGATATCGCGGACGTCAGTCTAATCGAGATTAGAATGGCTCTCCAGCACCTTGAAAACGGCAAGGCCCCAGGCGAGGATGGAATTACACCGGAGCTTCTTCAAGCGGGTGGAAGACCGGTACTTGAAGTCCTTCAGAAGCTCTTTAATTCCGTCCTCCATGGTGGCATTTTACCAGAGGTGTGGAGCAGAAGTGCGGTGGTCTTGTTCTTCAAGAAAGGTGGCAATGCTCTCTTGAAGAACTACAGAAAGATTTCCCTTCTGAGCCGCGTCTACGTGCTGTTTTTGAGAGTCATTACGAATCGTCTCGCGCGCAGACTTGACGACTTCCGGCCTCCCGAACAAGCCGGTTTCCGAAAGGGCTTTAGCACCATAGACCACTTACATACCCTTCGGCAAATTGTACAGAAGTCCGAAGAGTACAATTTGCCACTATGTCTGGCGTATGTGGACTATGAGAAAGCCTTTGATTCCGTCGAAATTTGGGCGGTGCTGCACTCCCTTCGGCGGTGCCAAATTGACTGTCGGTATATCGAAGTGCTGAAGTGTTTGCTCAGTAGAGCTACGATGGCTATCCGAGTACAGAACCAGAGTACGAAACCTATCCAATTGCAGAGAGGTGTAAGACAGGGTGATGTTATATCCCCGAAACTCTTCACCGCTGCATTGGAAGACGTTTTCAAGCTTCTGGTCTGGAAAATATACGGTATTTACATCAATGGCGAGTACATTACTCACCTTCGATTAGCCGACGATATAGTCCTTATGGCAGAATCGCTGGAGGACCTAAGCACCATGCTCATTGACCTCAATAGTGTCTCCCAACGAATAGGTCTGTTTTAACAGTGGTAGAGCCACGCGGCAGCTTTTGCTGTCGCACGGAAGGGCCAGCTCGAACCGGGGTGGTACCACGACCTCACAGAAAACCAGCGTGAAGTAGAGGTTTACCTCTGCGTTTCGCTTGGTGAGTGCAGGTGGCCGGAGGCCCTTTTTACTGGAAAAGAGGCATTCCATCTTAGTCCTCACGGCTGACAACGCATCTACATTTTGATTTGTAACAGAGGATAGATGTAGATGTCTATGGGCCGCAGCAACCACTTACCATCAGGTGGACTGTGTGCTCGTTTGTCACCCTTATCCTATAAAAAAACAAAAAAAGGTCTTAGGATGAACATGGACAAAACAAAGATCATGTTTAATGTCCATGTCACACCTGTGCCGGTAGTTGTTGGGAGCACTAAGCTCGAAGTTGTTGACGAGTATGTTTACCTGGAACAAATAGTCCGACTAGGTAAGTCCAACTTCGACCGAGAGGTCAATCGACGGATTCAACTCGGCTGGGCAGCGTTCGGGAAATTACGACACATCTTCTTGTCAGACATACTTCAAAACCTTATAACTAAATTGTACAACCAGTGTGTGTAAAGATATTTATGATTTACAAAATATTATGTAAAATAAAAGTGATACATATTTACATAAATTCTGCAAGTTAAATATAAATTTACGAATTTTACTATACTAAAATAAACTAATCTAAAAAGGTGATGTTCACTCTATAAACATATTTTAAACGTGTACATTTAATAAGAATTACTTGCAATCTAAATTGAATAAAACTTCTTCCATTATATTCTTCATTTTAACTTACATTTAACTTACGTCATCAACTCCGCCCTTGCCGGTCCCAAGCCCGGATGAGAAAGGAGGAGGGGACGAATCCGCCGGAGAGAGTGGGTGTATCCGGTGGACTAACACACCCACCTGCGCTAGGACCTGCGCAGTCGAGCGCCGTACGCGGGGATGAAGGAGTCCTGGAGGGTTGAGCCGATCGTCGCTGGGGTATATAGTGGCGAGAGGCAACACGCCCTCTTTGGTCCGGATTTCAAGCTAAACGGTGGCCCTATCTGCTAGCCACAGATAGGGAAATGGCCAAGCGCCCCGTCAGAGGGTCGCAGGCGAGGGATGTGGGGGCTGCCTAGTCTTCCTGAAAAGGGGGCTGGGTGGTGGTAAAGGCCATGCTGACGGAGCAAGTGACAGTTTATTCGGGTGGTGGGGATGGGCCTTGTCAGCCCCATCTACCAGCTGGATCGAGCTCCCGATGTCGCGCTGTGAGCCAACTTCGCGTCCCTATATTCTCCCGGTAATCCTAACGCCTGAAATTCCTTTTGCTTCTAAAGTAGGGCGTTCCCAAAGGTGCGGGCTCCATGGAGGGTGGGAAGCCGGGGGGATGAATTTAAAAAAAAAACACAAATTATGGACAATTTAAGGCCCAATAAGAAAGAGGGAGAGGTGTCAGAGGTGCTTACCAGAGACACCAAAGAACAAAAGGGAACCGTCACTAAACCGACGGTTCCACGGACAGTACCGTCCAGCGTAGGTTCCCCCACCAAAGGGATAACCTCGCTGAACGTTTCCAAAACCAGTTCCAAGGAGCTGGAAGAGAAAAAGAAACAAGAGCCCGCAAGTGATAAAACTGCGGAGCCACTACGGACTGACGACCTTTTCTCTGCTGCCTGGCAAGTGGTGAGCCGTAAGGGGAAAGGCAAGGCACCCAAAAAGGTGACTTGCCGACCTGACGGACCATCAGGAGGGTCTATCCCTGCAGGCAGTAGTGGAAAGGCCAAAAAGAAGAACAAGAAGCAGCGGGAAAAAGGCCGTAGAGAACGAGCCGCATTGGCTGCTTCAGATACCAAAACCAAGGAGGCTGGGCAAGCTACTGCGACTGGGGTGCTTGGCGCTGGAACCAGTAGCCGCGCTGAAGCTGGGAAGGATAAAAATCCAGCCCAAGTGGAAGTCGCGGACGCGGGAACCAGCTCTAGGATATCCGCCAGGAAGCAGCGAGCGGCCAAGCGTCCTGGGAAGAAGGAAAGAGCAGCCAAAAGGATGCTGGAAGAGTCCACCTCGCCTAGAGGTGAACACAAAAAAGTGCGACTCGAACAGCAACCAAAGACTGCAAGAACGAGCTACGCTTCCGCTGCTAAAGCAGATTTGCGTGTGGCCTTAACGTGTGCGCGTTCAGGTCACATTACGAAGGAAGTAGCAGACGACATCCTCGTAGCAATACAGAGGAAGATGATCAGCGAGGCCTGGAGTAGCCAGGACCCTGATGCGTCGGGCCCAGTTTTTAGGGGCAAACCCGTTTATACGGAAGGTGTCCTGAAACTGTGGTGCGACGATCAGAAGGCTCTGGACTGGTTGAAGGGGAACATTGCTACCCTCGACCTTAAATCCAGCACCTTGCTGACAATAAAGAAACAGTCAGAGATACCACAAAGAGTCAAATGTGGTATCCTTATCCCTGATGCCCAGGGGGCCTGGAAAGACTCACGCGACATTGGTCGCGTGTTGGCGTACCAGAACCGCTGGGTTAACATCAGGGACTGGCTGTTACTCAAGGCAGATAAGCAGACGGACGGGTGGTTCCTCGTTGTTTCGGTGCCGGAGGATCATATCCCGACCCTGATGAAGGCCGGACGCCGTCTCGCATGTGTATGCGGGGCGGTATACGTAAAATTCCAGGGTCGTGGAGGCAAATTCTTTGATATTCCACCGAGCAAAGAGGTAGAAAACAACCCGGAAGTTATGGATACCGAAGCCATAGTTACCGGTACAGCGGAATCACTGGAGGCCAAGTCCAGTGAAGAAACGGCCTGCACAATTGAGCCGAAGCCCCCAGTGGAGATTGGGCTCAGCGGCAGCTCACTGAGTGACGAGGAGGACTGCATTTTGCCGACCACCTCCGACTCGGTGGCTGACGATGAGACCCGAGATCTGCTGGCAGGCCTATTTTTGGGCGGGGACGGGGAGGACGCGATCAATGATGGCGTGCCCTTCGTCCAAAACTAGCCTAGTGCAGGCCAACCTCCACCACAGCGAAACTGCGTCGGCTCAATTACGCAAGTGGTTGGAGGTTCAAAGGACTGCCATAGCCTTAATCCAGGAGCCATGGGTTGGGGCTGGTAAAATTAAAGGCCTAAACAACCTAAAAGGTAAGTTATTCTACAGCTCTGAACACGACAAGCCTAGAGCGTGTATTTACACTACTAAAGATATCTGTGCACAACCTTTAACAGATTTCTGTTCTAGAGACATGTATGCCGTAGCAATACAGTACACACAGGAGAGTAGATTAGTCGTCGCCTCGGTCTACATGCCGGAGGAAGACACTCCTCCACCTCATGACCTCAGCAGGCTGGTGAACTTCTGCGAGAGGACCGGACTAGAGGTTGTGATCGGGACGGACTCCAACGCACATCATCCCCTTTGGGGAATGGAAAAACCAAATGAACGAGGTAAAGTTTTAGTTGAATATTTATTTAGTACTAACCTAACCATTTTAAACATAGGTTCTGAACCTACTTTCATAAACAAACGCTGTCGCACTATAATCGACCTCACACTTGCAACAGAAGGAGCAGCCAAACTAATTACGGGATGGCATGTGTCGAGAGAGGCCTCATGCTCAGACCATAGATGGATCTGCTTCGCACTACAGGTCGATATCCCCTCTACACCACCATGGAGAAATCCCCGCAAGACAGATAAAACTAAATACCTAAATAGGCTGACGTCTTTGCTAGCGGATTTTGAGGGGATAAATACTATAGCAGATCAGTCGCTCCTAGAAGAACAGGTAGCAGCTGTTACTAAGGCCATGATAGACAGCTACCATGAATCATGTCCAGAAATCACTCCACCAAGACATGCCGAGGTAAAACAACCGTGGTGGGGTAAAGAACTCGATAGAAAACGTAAGAAGGTAAGAAAAGCTCTAAATAGGGCCATGAATACCTCAATGGATGAAGACTGGCTATTATATAAGAAAGCTAAGTCTGAATACAAAAAATGAATCAGGTATCGACGCTCGATTGGGTGGCGTAAATTCTGTGGCAACATAGAAACCTGCAAACAAGCAAATAGGATTAGGAATATTCTAGCTAAACAGAACACGTCGGGATCCATGTCTCTAAAGAAACCCGACGGTAGCTACTCAACATCGCCGGATGAAGCCCAACGCATCCTAATTGAAACGCACTTCCCAGGTTGCTGCGTAACCCAGGAGGCAAACCGGCATGACGACATACTGACATCAACAGCAGAAGACTGGAATTTAGCACAGAGAGTGGTAACGATGGACAAAATCCATTGGGCCATTCACAGTTTCCTCCCCTATAAGGCGGCAGGACCCGACGGCATATTCCCGGCACTCCTACAGTGGGGGGGTAAAGCCCTAATAGTCAGACTTGCTGCCATAATGCGAGCCTGTCTTGCTCTTAAATATGTTCCTAGGGGATGGAGGGAAGTGAAAGTTACATTCATACCCAAACCAGGTAAGAGCGACTACACTGACCCTAAATCCTACAGGCCCATTAGCCTCACATCCTTTCTCCTAAAGACGATGGAGAGGATGTGTGAAAGGGAATTAAGGGGGTCGGCGCTAATGAACTTACCACTACACGACAAGCAACACGCCTACAGTCTAGGCAAATCAACAGAATCGGCCCTTCATAAGGTAATTACAAAGATTGAAGAGGCCATCCAAAACAAAGAAATATGTCTAGGTTCCTTCATAGATATAGAAGGTGCTTTTGACCGAACGAACTTCTCCAGCATAAAAGGTGCACTCGGTAGACACAAAGTAGAACCGGCACTGATCGACTGGATAGTTTACATGCTCAGTACACGAATAATAAAGATTGCTGGTGAATCTCAACCAATCCAAATTAAGAAAGGCTGCCCGCAGGGTGGGGTTCTCTCACCTCTGCTGTGGAATATGGTCATTAATGAACTCATCAGCAAATTAAATGACAATCATTTCTATACAGTAGGTTATGCTGATGACCTGACAATACTGGTCTCTGGAAAGACAGCAAGCATAGTGTGCGACCTGACCCAAGAGGCTCTCCGTATAGTGGAGAGATGGTGCAGGGAACACGACTTAACCGTCAATCCAAATAAAACGGTTTTAGTTATGTTCACACAAAAACGAAAGCTGAATAACTATCATCCTCCAAGTCTTTTTAGCACAAAACTCCAGCTATCCTCTGAGGTAAAATATTTAGGTCTTACCTTGGACAGCAAACTTAACTGGAATAAACACATAGAAAACAAAATCAACAAAGCTAGTATAACTTTCTGGCAATGCAGAAACATGATTGGCAAAAGATGGGGATTGACGCCAAAAATCATACTGTGGCTTTACAAAACTGTAATTCGGCCCATGATCACATACGGCGCTCTGGTATGGTGGACCAAGACAAATGAAGCCACCATAATTAAAAAGCTTCAGCGCTACCAGAGACTGGCATGTATGGCTGCCACAGGCTGCATGAAAACTACGCCAACAGCAGCCTTAGAAGCGATGCTGGAGCTAACTCCGCTTCATCTACATATACAACAAGAAGCAACTTTAGCTGCCATCAGACTCAAGACCCTAAATCTTTGGAGTAAGAATAGTGTCCCTCATACAGGCATAATTGATAGAATTCACTCAAAAATTCCTATCCTACAAGCCAAATACGATAGGATTCCTAAACAATTTGTTTTCGATAAGAAATACAAGATACAGTTAAATGAAAACAGCCAGCCGGAAGGATTAAGCCCAAAAGAGCTTAGAATTTTCACCGATGGTTCTAAAACAAATGAAGGTGTAGGTTCTGGAGCTTTCTCTGACGACCTCAATATTCACATATGCACACCGCTGGGTACCTATAACACGGTCTTTCAGGCGGAATGTATGGGTATCATTCAAGCGGCCATAGCAATAGATGCTAGGAAGGTTAATGACTTCCCCATCAGAATACTGACCGACAGTAGGGCGGTACTCCAAGCCCTGAGATGCAATGTGGTGAACTCGGGACTAATATATGAATGCCATCAACGATTAAATGAGGTATGTAAAAACAACAATGTGACCCTGCAATGGATAAAGGGACACAGTGGATCCAGAGGCAACGATGCAGCAGACGAACTGGCTAGAAGAGGATCGGCTTTGGCCACTATAGGGCCGGAACCAATCATACCAATCCCCTTTGGTAACGTTTGTTCACTGGTACGTAGACACTTCACTAATCAACACGCTCAGCTTTGGAAAAATCTAGAAGACTGTAGACAAGCTAGGGATGCTCTGCCTGAAATTAACAGTCGCTTAACAAAAGTTTTAATGAGACTGAACAAGCCGCAGATTAGGATAGTAACAAGTGCTATCACAGGACACGGCACCTTTAACAAACATTTATTTACTATAGGTGTTACAGATAGTCCCCTGTGCAGGGCATGTATGGGGGAGGAAGAAACGGCGGCCCACGTGCTACTGAAATGTCCGGAGGTCGCTACATACAGGGCTAAACATCTCGGCACGCCGGGATCACTCCCCGAAGTTGCATGCAACATCAAGGGCCTGTTGAGCTTCTTCGGAGAGATCTCATGGCTCGAATAATCACATTATTCCTGCCCACACGCAAAATACGCGCATAGACGTGGAGTTGCGGAAAACAGCCCGTCGTAAACTAAACTAAACTAAACTTACGTCATCACAGGGAGACTGTCCCCCCATAAACTCGATAAAATGCGTAAAATTAGTTTTAACCAAAATAAAAATTATAATGCGCTCACTGTGGGGCAATGCACTTCTCTTATTTTAAGTAAATAACATTACAGATAAGAAATCATCATATTGCTCCGTGCTGCGCGTCGTCAATGCAAACTGACTTTCTTGAATCTAAATGTTTCGTTCATTGCAACGTGCAAACGTTTCATCATAATGTTTTTCTTGTGCCAAACAAAAAGGCAATCAGCAGATGTCATTTCATTGGCGCTCTAAAAGTAAATATGAATCCATTGAAATTTAGATTCGAAATGAAATTATAAAGAAAACTTTGTATACACGACTAAGTAATCAGTCATGTAGATAATTTATGTATTTAAGACAAGGTGATTGCAGTTAACAGGTTACAGTAATATCAGTTATTGACATCCAACTCGTGGTGTAAGTATGTATAGATATAATATTTATGTATATGTTACCGAGCATATAATTCAGTTATAGTACGTATTTTGTTAAAATAAGTAGTCATTAAATACAATATTTAAATACAGCATGTCACAGTAGTAGCTCAAGGTAAATTTCGGCGCCACCAAGGATTTGTTAGTTTTGCAATTATAAGTGCTGATTTACCAAGTACCCGATGAAAGAAAACATCGTGACAAAACTTGCATATCTTAGAAATTAAAAAAATAGTTCGAAGACATGTTAAGTCCGCGAAAACTCATTGAGGCAGCGCGGTTGACTCTTCCTTGCCCTAAAACCTTCTCACGAATGAAAGGAGGCTTGTGTCTAAATGTGTAACGTATATAGGTTGTTACTTTACTTTACTTTAATGGTAGATTTGTTATTTTACAATTACTATACTCTGCTAGTTCAGGTCATAGCGTTTAAAACGATGTTGAGGTGAAGAGCGATGTTACAACGACAAATAATGTTACATTGCGTATTAACATTGCTTTTTTAGGGTTCCATAGTTACACAACAAAGAACCCTAATAGTTTTGCCATGTTCCTAGGTTCTACAATACTGTAATTTGGCATAGTTATAGATATTAATCACTCCTAGAAAACTGTGAAATAAAATCTTAAAAAACCATTTTTATTTCCGAGACAAGTAAATGAAGGATTTTTTTAAAGCGTCTATTCCATAATGCGGGGTATCGTAGGATAGGTCTTTCAAAAACTTTGGAGGTGTGAAACAACATATTTCCGCCTCTACCAACTCAACCGCTGTTTTTTGGAAATGTGAAAAGTATACACAATAGTAGTATATATAATATTATTTCAAAGGAAAAGTATCACAGCTAAGTTTTTTTTTTATAGGATAGCATGACAAACGAGCACACAGTCCACCTGATGGCAAGTGGTTGCTGTGGCTCAAAGACATCTACATTTATCCTCGTTTGCGTATCAAAATGCAGATGCGTTGTCACCCGTCAGGACTAAGATGGAAGGCCTCTTTTCCAGTAAAAAGTGTCTTCGGTTCTCTACACTCAACATACGAAACACAGTAGCGTTAGGCTGCTATTTTACGCTGGTATTCTGTGAGAGCGTGGTCCTTCCCCGGTCGAGCCGACCCATTCGTACTACAACTATACTACTAATATAGTTGCAGCATGGCTCTACCAAGTATAAAATGTTAACGAGTAATAGTCGCCCAACTTATATAATGCACTTGGATTAGTAAAAATTTCGTTACAACTCCATAAAAAATCACCTAAAACTAGCTGCATTAATAACTTTATAATGTTATTGTAAACTGTTAAAAATAAACATTTTATGAAGAAATCGGCTTATATGCATTACTACTATTAGCTTTATTTTTCATTTGCGGGATGGACAGGGTATTACTATCAAAATCGAAAAGTTTTCTTAATCTTTTTTGATTACCTCTCCAATATAAGGCTGATTTGAAAATAAATCCTTCTGTTACGATCTTCCTATTTGGGCACATTTTTAGTCGTTATAGCGGTCAAAGCACGAACTCACTTATTATGCTTATTATAAAGAAAGCCCACGTATTTTGATAGGCAACTACGAAACCCTACCTATACATTGTGTGTGGCCCGACACGCACTTGGCCAGTTTTTTAATTATTAATAAATGTTGCTACTGATACCAAAACAGCATTTTATTGATAATAATATGATATCATCTTTTTATCCTATGTCCTTTATTTAATCTGATCAACTCCTCTTAAACATAAAACGAGAGTCAGCAACCCTAGTCATGACCCACGCTTACTATGAGATATTATTTTTAAACTGTGCTATGAGATCGCATAATACTAAACTATGACAAGGAAACTTTCTAAAATTTCGAAATGATCATGATCGCATAATTTAAGTTAGAATAATCAACTAAAGCCTAAAATAATCATTTAATTATTTTTCATTATACAAATATGAAATCATCACGTAAGATAAAAAGTGTAGTACAAACTGTAATACCCTATTTTATCCTCTTACGGGTTTAATTTTCCAAAATCCTGTCTAAGTGTATTCCTGCGTAAAAAAAGAAACCTATTGTCCCAATTTCAAGCTCCTACGTCCTTTGGTTTGGACTGTGCGACTTTATAATATTTTTCATATAAACTTTGCACAATTAACAAATAAAAAAATCTATTTATCAGAGTCAACAAAAAACCTACTAATTATTTTTTTCTCCATACGAATTTGAACACCCTTCGGCCACCCTTATATGAGAAATTGCTAAATACAGGTTCACTTATTTTATACACAGATTAGATACTTTTAGTAAGTTTCGAGTCAATCGGCCCGTAACATAGAAAGTTTCATTCAAACCATAACACACTTTTTCATCTTCTCGGGAGTTGAATTTATCAAAATCCCTTAATTTTTAATTTCTGTTCTTCAGCATTCTAGCCCACAGGATCCCACGGCTGGGCAAAAATAAATAATCATCGATCAATCAAATGTTTTGTTTGCGGAGTTACGTAAATTATGGTATTATGCGTACAAGCTTTAGCCGAAAAATGTTTGACTTAAGTACTTTTACAGAAAATATTTGTTTTATTGATACAATCAAACCTATTTAATTCCCTTTGTAATGTAAACCATAGACTTAGAATATACTGGCATAGTATATTCTTAGTCTATGATGTAAATATAATGATTGTATTCTCTTTGGTGTAATGCTTTAGAATTCTTTTTGACGTAATTTTATATTCATCTGACTGCAGTGCCTGATAGAATTTTAAATATTATATGCCATATTTTATCAAAATATTGACAGTTATTTATCAATAAATAGGGTTTAACGCTCGAAATGTATTTTTGTGTAATACTTAGTACTTTAAAATACTTAATTATTTTTTATGAATTGTATTCACATAAATCCATTTCTGAGTCATTGGGTTTAGTAATTTAAAATAATAATGATGCGTTCAATAACCCTAAGTTACTTTAGTTATAAACTCATCACAACTTATTGACTTAAAAAATATTTTTATAAAACGCAGTAGAGCCACGCTGCAGTACATACGTTTGTAGCACTAATAGCTCGGTTCAACCGAAGAAGAACCACGCTCTCACAGAATGCCAACGAAAAATTGCTTAGAATCGTGCTTTGTGGTTTGTGGCATTCTTTGGAGAAGCCTATGTTCTCCAGTGGACTTGTGATGGGCTGTAATGATGATGATGAAGCACCGAACATTGCTATTAAAGATAAGTCAGATTGAAGAATTAATGGAAAGGTAATTTGATTGAAAATGTCAAGCACTGAAAAGTTAAGTTTGCAATCGCAAAAAAATGGTAAGATAACAACGTTTTTTGGGTATTTTTGCTTTTGCTATGCGACCTTGCCAAAGATTCTTGGTCAACGGGAAGTATAAGCTTTGAAGAATGAGTTTCAAGATACAAATTTAACGCTATTAAAGCGTAAAGTTGGTTTCAAATTAATCGCGATAAAATCCTTAAATTTGGTTTTATTCAGAGTGATAATTTTTAATTGTTTTAGTTAAGATACTTAATATTATCACATTGCCCTATTATTCAAAAAAAAGAAGCTTCTATTGAATTAAACTAATTTAAGTTTTTATAATTATGGTAAATTCAGCACATGCTATGAAAATAATTTTATAGTCTTTTTTCCACCATAGATTAAAAAACTGTTGTTTATGCCCAAAATTGGTCATTTTGAACGCCATCCAATAGCGTTTGAGCTGGCGCGTCACCCGATGGTATGTAGGTGAGGAAAACGCCGCCAGGTGGGGCAGCCGTGTGCGGCTTGCAGTGGCTCGACGCGTGGGCGAGTAGAGAGTAGGTCGCTGGCCGCGATGCGGTGAATCCGCGTATCTAGGTTATCGCGACAGAAGTTCACGCGACTGGTAGGGTTCAGATGGTTAGATTTAGTGCGTGTTATTTCGCTCCGTGGATATGTGAATTTTGCAATATTTAACTTGTTCGGGGGATGCGGAATTACGCACGCGCGCACCGAGTAGATATACGGTCTAGGATTCGAACCGCGCATTCCTTGTTCAAGAGCGTCTCCCGGTTGATTGTCTGGATATTATTATAATTGTGTCGTCGCGTTAAGTGCCTTTTTTTATTTGTTGGCTGGTTTGTTAATTTTACGTGTCAACGAGGCGTATTTTGAATTCTTATCGCGGCGCGGTGTTTTGGTATCGAACGAAGGAACTTAGTTGTGTTTAACGCTGGGCCGTATGACTCATTAAGAGATCGCGTTAGTTCCCTATTTACAATTTTGTGATAAGTGAATCCGGGACATTGAATGTCGAATATTGAACTACTGTCCGCACTGTGTCGGATATCACGTGTTCGATTCTACGATGAATGTGAAATTAGACGAGTTTAAGTTAGTTAAATGTACAATGAAGCTAATAGACTGACATCGTGAAGAAGAAAGAAATGGTCCAGCGGTGGAGCCTGCTGGAGCGATGCAGCCTCGTGGGGCAGCCTGGAACTCGGCCGCTGCTGGTCGCCTAAGCTGGTCCAGGTCTCAGACATTTACACATCACTAAACACTACTTTCCATTCACCTTACACCCACTTACGGCCTGACCGAGCCTTGGTGCAATCTTAGAGTCAGAAACAGGTACGTACTATATTTTTCTAGCATTCTCCCATATAGTTTAGTATGAGATGAATTTTTCCATGTGGCCATTTGGGCCCGACCCGTGTCTGCCCGTCGAGCAGGCTGCTATGGGCCCCAGCCTGGGCGAACTTTGCAGGGGCAGCTGCGGGCCGCAACAACTGTATATTGAAAGATATAGCCTTTTTTGATTTGGAATCTATAGTGTTGCCAGAATATATTAAAAACTAAAAATTAAATTAATTTATATTTTTACATTTATCAGAATTTAGTTAAGTAAATTAAGAGGTTTAACTCTTTATATGCCTAGTTATTACTTACTGTGTATTGGCGTTGTATGAATATCCACTAGCCCATATCATGGATTTCGTATAAGGGAAATAAAACAAGTGATGGGTAGCAGCGTCTTCTTAATAACGACTAAAAATAAAAAACTGCGGTTGCCGACCCGCTTACTAAGCGTTGCTACTATAGCAAATATTCCCCTATGATACAATCTATAGGGGAGGCCTTTGTTCAACATTGGACTCTAATATATGGTATGTCTAGTTATAGGTAAGTAGTTTGCGTAATATTTAGTAAGTAGCAGTTATAGTATTAATACCAAGAAGTAGATATATTCGTAGGAAGTAGCAAGTTTGAACTCGTAGTTATAAGTAGTTGAAGAGTAAGTTGTAATATATGAGTTCATTACTCTAAATTCAAAGTACACGATATTCACTCGTCTTTTCTTATCTATTTATTTCGTTTTATTATTATTCTTGGATTATATTATTTTACTTACACATTTTGTATATACCCGTTTATATATCTATTTCTCATAACTTTCTTATATAGTAAGTCTTAAGTTTGTATATTTACTAACTGTATTATATTTATCTACATTTTGATGTAGGTGCCGTAGATATTTATTACTCATTTTATTTAATAAATTACTTAGAGTAATTACTAGCAAATAAAAAGAATCCTAAAATAACAACAAAATTCTTAAAGCTAAACTCTTTAAATACATATGACGTTAAACATGGTGCAAAATAAGATATATTATTCTCACCTTCTTTCTTTTACAATGTTGTTGCCGTTTCTCCATTCCATAGACACATATTATATTGATGTGCCATTAGCGAAACAAAAAACGTTGTCGATAAATTCAATTCGTCTCTATGACTTTAGTAAAATTAGGGATTTTTATTAGTCCAGTTCGTAATACTTTTTATATCAATGATAGTTTGTGGAAGCTTAATCTGACATCTTACAACAAAAACGTAGTCGAATAATGCAGAATTTCGTATTATCGTTATGTAATTTAAAATATATCGTGAAAAGGTTACTATCAAATCTTTTTTTTAAATACGATATGATTGACAAACGGGCACACGGTCCACCTGATGTTAAGTAGTTGCTGTCGCCCATAGACATCTACATACATACATCTATCCTCAACTACGGATCAAAATGCAGATGCGTTGTCACCCGTAAAGACTAAGATGGAATGCCTCATTTCCAGTAAAAGGTGTCTTCGGTTCTCTACACTCGCCATACGAAACACAGCAGCCTTAAGATGCTATTTTATGCTGGTATTCTGTGAAAGCGTGGTCCTCTCCCGGTCGAGCCGACCCATTCGTGCTACAACTATACTACTAACATAGCTGCAGCCTGGCTATATCACATACAAATCTACTTAAATTCTTTATTTAATATACCACAAGCCGTAAAAAAAAACCTAAATATAGTGATTATATTATACTCTTTGCTACAAGCCTTCATCTCAAATATGTATTTAATAATCCATGACCCTTTAAGCGTTACCAAGCGTTACAAATCTGACAATGATTTTTAGAAAATTGACAGTAATAAGGTTTTTATGAGGTGGAATGTAGGTACTTTACTTATGCTAAGCAGTTAGAATATTACCAAATCTTACGGGTGAATTCATTTAAATACCGGTAAAATTATACGATAGAATGAATTTAATCTTTTCCGCAATCCTTTCCCAAGGAATACTTCCGAGAAATGTAACCGTTGAAAACGAAATAAAATATAAGAATAGCCACAAATTACAGAATGAATTTTTATTCAGTGCAATTTCTGAAGCTCAGTAACTCCTGACTTTCACTTATTCAATACGGTAATTATCGATAAGAGTATTATTGAATTTCTTATTTATATAATAAGCAATCGTTACAATAAATACAAGTCTTATACGTAAGTTTTGAATTAATATACATAATTAAGAAGTCAAGTACTTCTTGTGTAATAAGATAGTAATTTATTTGTTATTGACTTGTTATGTATACAAATAAATAAAATTGAAACAGCTTTTTACTATATGCATATGAAAGTATATATGGTACTTTCAACAAAAACGCGATTTTTAAATTTTTGTCTGTCTGTCTTTCTGTCTGTCTTTCTGTATGTCTGTCTGTCTGAGTGTTTGTTCTGCCTAATCTCCAAAACGGCTGGACCGATTTTGACTGGACTTTCACTGGCAGATAGCTGATGTTATAAGAAGTAGCTTAGGCTATTTTATTTTAGAAAAAGAATTAGGGTTCCGCGCAAAAAATTTAAACCCATGAAATCCAATCGTAATAATTTACGCGCGGGCGAAGTCGCGGAGAAGAGCTAATAATATATTAAAATTTTTTCTTACCTTAAAATTTGGTTCTATAGCGAAAAGTATACTCTATAAGAAACACTTTGGTAATAATTCAATAGTTTATTTAGACCGTTATTTATTCAAGAATTTGTTTTTGAAATGGGACTCTTATTAACGTTGTTGTTGTTTACGTGTGAGTCAATTACTTTTAACCGACTTGAAAAATAGGAGGAGGTACTCTTTTCGACTGTACTTTTTTATGTGTGCTACCTTAGAACTTTCATGGTGAACCAATTTTGATGATTCGTATTTTATTTAAAAGCTTAGTGCTTCTCATGCGGTCCCATATAAATTTGATCAAGATCTGACCAGTAGTTTTTGAGTTATCCTTAATAATGCGTTTAATTGACTTCAACTACATTGATAATATTCTCATTTTATTTATATTGAAGTCGGTTTTACAAAATTTTTAATCTTACCACTTGTCTTATCCTAAAATTGAGATCTTTATCTAAATAGTTTCGATTAGAAAATATTGGAATGGAAAAGATTTATTTTAAATTAAATATAGATTACTGCATAATACTTATTGAAATTCATTTTTATTTATCACTGGTTCGGAAAATACCTCTGTCCTGGGAGGAATCTGCAACAAATGAAGCGAGATAGAGATGTAATAGAACCACCACAGGAATGACCACAACATTTCTAAAGGTTATTTTATAGAATAAAGTGAAAAACGAGCACAAACTAGCACCAGATGTTAAGTGGATGCTATGGTCCACAGACCATAGCATCCATTAACTTATTAATTACTAGCTGTTCCGCGGGTGAAGTACGTGACTTCACCCGCGGAACAGCTAGTAATTAATAAAATTAAATTCAAACCCAAGCATACTATTATTGCATTTATTTTTTTCATTTCTATTTTTATTCTATTCTATTCTATTCTAAATATGATATCAGGTCGTCAAACACCTTAGTCCTCCTGTGACCATGGGTACTGTAAAGTGCCCAAAACATCGGGCATTAAAAAAGTTTAAATTAAACGCGATAAAATCCTTAAAATTAGTTTCATTGCTTGTAAATTTTATTCACAGTGAACGTAGGAATCAATGCACTCATGAACGGGAGTAGAAAAATGTTCGTCTTGTTGTGGCGGTGAAAGAGAATCCGCCACCTCATATCGTCCTGTCGTAAGAGGCGACATAGGAAAACAAACAGGAGATGGGCAGCATCATTTTCCTGACAACAGATGTACCTAAATAATAATATCTGCGGTTGCCAACCCGCCTACCAAACGAGGCAACTATAGCAAATATCCAGCTACTTGAAAATTTATGGGGGAGGCCTATGTTCATTTCAGTGGACTTTTGATAGGCTGACGATAATGAGTTCTACTCATTTTTGCAACCCTTAATATTTACGGTAGAGTGAAAACAAAAAATTAACATACTCGAAAATATGAATGAAATAAATACTGCATGTATATGCTATATAATATATATATATTGATAACTACATCGGTGTATTTTACCAAGTTTATAACTATAATTTAAACTTTATTTATAAATTATTTATAAATATGGTATATGGTTTTATAAATATTTGAAAAACACCCGTTATCCCGCCTATAACTAATATATAATAGAAAATTAACATTTAAAGGAAAGAAAATACTTAACCTTCTTTTTTGAAGTTCCGAAATCGGATAAAAAGTAGCCTATAAGTTGCCCCGGGTTACTAACTACCTATATACAAAATTTTATGTAAATCGTTCCAGTGGTTTTTGCGTGAATCCGGAATACACAAACAGACAGACAGACAGACAAAAATTCTAAAAACCACTGATTAGGCTTGAGAACCCTTTATTTAGTCCCCTAGACTTGTTTTTTCCAGAATATATTAGAATTACAGACACGATTTTTCTACAGATTTATTATATGTATAGATATCCTAAGAGCACAGGAACTAACTGAAAAATCTTTAATGCTGTGAACATTAAGTTCAAAACGAAGTTATAAGAGTTTCTTGGCTTAGACCGTGCAACCTTATGCCGGATTATATAACTTAAAGCCGGATTTTTGTAGGCATAAAGTTCTTCTCGCATTTTTAATACTATACACATTTTTAATAATATTTCAATTTATTTGTATTTTAAATTATATAAAAATGTTTTTAAAGGCACTTGTGGCAGGCAACTACTAAAGAAGAATTAGACACTATTTCTCTTTTATGATATATATTGCTGGAAGTTCAGAAATGTGAGAAGCAGAGTAATATTTTGTGTTGAGAAGTGAATTTAAGAAACTTTCCCTAAATCCTTTTAAAATTATTTGCATTGCATTAGTTTCCGCTAAAATCATTATATAATATATAATATTATATTACTAAATAATGTAAACATAAAAAATGAAAAATAGTCAACAAGCAAAACAAATTTGTGAACCATCATTTATATTGACAAACATATCTACATCGTCAGATGCGGTTATTGCTTGGATTATTCATTCCTCGACATCCATTGGGATCTTTTCTCATTTAAGTCTTTATTTTCATTATTTCTAATTTCGTCAGTTCTGACATTATACTGCCTCAGAGCAGTTTATTTCAATAAAACGTACTCAAAGTACGCGTAGTTTCCTATTTTAGGTCGACTTAAAATAGGAGATTCTTATTTCTGCCGACTTCCAAAAAGGAGACGGTACTCAATTTGACTGTATTTTTTTTGCTTTTTTTATTTGTGTTACCTCATAACTTTTTACTGGGTGAACCAATTTCGATGATTCTTTTTTTATATGAAAGCTAATATATCTCGTATGGTTCCATATAAATTTGATTAAGGTCAGATTAATAGTTTTGTAGTTATTCTTAATAACTTATATTGAAGTCGGCTGTACAAAATTTTTATTTTAAGTTATTTATATGTATAAATGCAATGTCACATTTTTATTTTTACATATTAGGAATTTATTTATTATTTATTTTCGTATTTTCAACCAGATCCGGTGATAACTGTTTTAATAGAATCCAATTATGAAACGGCTATTAGCATTTTTTTAACACACTAGATTGAATTTTCTTATTACTTTATTATAAGCTTCACTATCTTTTGATTCGAAGCTAAGATAAGATAAAATGTAAGATGTTATTATTATTTATTTATTCATAATTATTTGGTAATACATTTACAATCATGTATTGCAACTTGAAAATAAATTTCTTCATTATAACCAATACACAATTAAGGAAATTTTATTTGAATATTATTCAATATGTACTTTTTGGTAAAAAACTTATCGAAATGTTTCATTAAAAGAATCGGTTGTCTGTAAAGTCGGTTTACTGACGATAGTTGAATGTGACAACGTCATAAGAAAATAGTCATGGAATGGTTGCATTATTCAAAAGAAAATTTTAATTTTATTTGTTTGGTAGATATTTTGTATGGATATATAGAAGGAGTGCGCGAGGGCTTCCTCGATGCTGGAACTCAATACGAATGAAGTAATCTCTAACAAAATACTCTCCGAATGGATTATAAGACTGTTTGGATTCCAGCATTTTCATCAAGGAACCGACGAACTTGTAGAAGTAAATGCAGCACGTCACAGGATCGTCGCTAACTAAAGTACAGCGCTCGGAAGTGTTGAGTTCTCCTGCTGATTTTCCAGGATATTTATTGCTCAGTCTGAGAAGTATAGTAAGCAATTTCATCCATCGTATTTCGTTTGCACTTATAGGGAGAAAGATGGTTGGTTCACAAAGTTGACGAATCATGGCAAAGAGATCTCGTGTGCGAGAAGCCCAGTATTGGACGGAGTTTGGCACTGTCTTCGTGAATGCGAGGTTTTCTAAGATATATTCTTTCAGAAATTCTGGGGCTTCTAACATACGTCGTGTAACATTTCCTGTAACTGAAACGTTGCGAAACGTGGTATAAATTCCATCCACCATACGTAGCCGCAAAATTTTATTGCTATAGATTTTTTCAGGCGTGGCTCCGCGTCTATCGCTTCGTCGTATTTCACTGGTTGCCATCGTGTAAGGTGTCACTGAAACTCCCATGTGGCATCGACGTGGATTTCCATAGTATATCAATGGGTATAACAACTCTTGTAGTTGCCCGGTGTCCTGGTGCGATATTGAGACAATCTTCTTCGTTCCACATCACGGTATGTTCTCTTGAAGCGAGAATCTCCGATTCAGGGTTCTGTTCTGCGGAGATATTTTCTATATGGTTTGACGGGTCATCCTCTACGTCATCGAGGTCTGGCAAAGCAAGATTCAGTCTCGACAAGTCCACTTTGATTTCGTACAAACGATATAATAGACAGTTTTGCAGAACAGTTAACCACGAAGTTACTGTACTTTTGGACATGTATCCGCTAATGTAAACTGATTTGTGTACAAAGTTTCTTTTAATGTTTACATTAATAACGTCGTCCTCATCCAATTGTCGCGGCAAACATTTTACCATTTCTTGTACGTCGACTGGTACGTTTATCACTTGTCCTACGATTCCATAAGAGAAATCATGGCGCAAACGACGCACTTGCATAAATGGTAGACGAGGCGAAATCAATCGTTCACTGATGGGATCTAACGGTGGTAGGCCTGGTGGTGGGTCAGGATATGAGAATCCATTAACTTTTGCTAGCGGTGGCATCGATTGTTTGTTCAGTGACTTTTTGCAAATGTTGCAAACCAGTTTATATTCTTCTCTGCTCAGTTGTCGATTTTCTTTGATAAACCAATCCGAAATTACCTTCAGCTGTGCTGCAGTGATGGGTTCAAGATCGTTTCTAAACCAAAGTCTGTGCAGACCGAGCAAGCGTAGCCAAAATCGTTGTCCAAAAAGTAGATTTGAATCTCATGATTGATGATGCCCATTTAGTGTTCCAAGTAGATTGTGCTTGAACTTCAATTTGATCTGAAGAAGTACTTGGTTGTACAGTAGTTTCTGCTGGTTCAGTTGCTAAAGTTTGACGTTGTTGGTCGGTAAATTGTCGTTGAGTATCAATATGGACGCTGTTTAATCTTTGCCCTGAACGAGATGAGGATGTAGTTGTCGCTTCTAGAGAACCACTGGCAATAGCCAAGTTAGCAGCTTGACATAATCTGTTGTTTCGATCTCTTACATTACGTGCTTCTCTTGCAGCTGCTGCCTGTGCAAGAGTATTGGATGCAACAATCCGCTGTCTGTACTCATGTTGTATTTGTGCCCTTGTTTTTGGAATGCCGGATGGAACAGGAATTGCCGTAAAGAGTGGCTCATTTGTGAGATTGACACACTTATCAGGTTGATCTGCAGTGGTGATAGATTGTTGTTGCACGTATTGTCGTTGAACATTTTTCGACTCTTCCCCTGAATGAAATGAAGATGTAGTTGTTGCTTCAAGAGAACCACTGGCAATAGCCAAGTTAGCAGCTTGGCGTAATCTGTTGTTGCGTTGTCTTTCGTTTTTTGATTTTCTCGCAGCAGCCGCTTGAGCAGGAATTCTAGATGCTGCGATACGCTGTCTGTACTCACGTTGTTTTTGTGCTTTCGATTTTGAAGCAGCGATTATTGGCTGCGCGTATAGCGTTTCTAAGGTAGATGCTACAGCATCTTGAACCTCCATGGGTTTACACATCGAAGTGGCTCATTCATGAAATCGTCTGGTTCGTCAGGTTGTTTTCCATGGTGCGATTGTAAGCGGTTCTGCAAAATGAATCGTCGTTCGAAACAATTTAGAAAATTTTCTCATAAAATTCTTCGTTCAGAAAATCATTTTAAATTTACAAAATACTTAAATAAAAGTTATTGTTTAAATTTCTTTGTAAAAAAGTAATAATTTTGAATAATTTATTATAAGAATAAACTGTGATTAAATTATTTTTCATAAATCTTAAATTTAAAATTTGGAAACATCATTAAAATTTTTGTAACTCTAGCTTTTAAAAAGCCCGCCTCAATGTGTTTGATATAGGAGAAAATTGTTCCCTTTGACGGCTGGCTGGTCCAACCTGTCATTTCAGACACGTTGTTATGATATGTGATATGTTTTAATTTTTTGAAATCTTAGCTACCCTCCATAATTATTTCGATCGAATAGTAAACCAATTGATTTTTTACTCATCGTTAAATAGTTCTGTTAACTTATTGTTATAGTTTTGTCAATTATAGCATAACCTACAATCGCTGCACTAGCGGACCGATGCTATTTATTTTAATGATGAAAGCAAGAATATTCGACAATATATTACTGAACATATTATATTTAATATCGAAATAATCATTACCTTTATCGCCGCAGTTATCGTTGCTATAAACAATTGACACCATATTCACTTTTCACTGCACTTCATACTTGACGAAAACATGTAAATGTATTATTGTATAGTAATAAATTAAAATAATATTAAATATTTTTAAAATATTATTCTATAGAGCAAAGGAGTAAAAAATACTTTGTAAAAGCGCCACCTTCTAGATTCTATACATAAAATGATTTTATCGAACAAAATTTGATTAACGCTGAAGGTGGTACGAACATTATACACTAGATGGCATAAACACGACACTCACTTACTTATCTTCACGCACAATCCCTGACGGGGTAGCTAGAGAGAACAGATCGCCAAGTGTACGATCCTTACATACCTCTTTCACACGACACGATTAAATTTAATATTCTTTTTCATTATCTCGCAGGATAAATCCTATAATAGGATATATATATCACTTTTTATATTAGTAGATTATATTAAGAATACTTATATTACATATATAATTCAATATATCTATAAATCAATATATGGAAATTTGTTCATAAATCGCGTATCACCATGTGATAATGAGTACTGCTTCCTTATATATTACTATACTCTTTGGAGTACTGACTTCTTTTTAGAACGAAGATATTAACAAATATATAGATACAAAATCGGATTTTCATATCCAATACATAGCAGCTGTCCATGCGGACATGCCGAACGCGGAGGCCGATTGTGCCTCTTTGTCGCTCGTCCCGCGCTCTCGCTTGCAGTTTAAATGGAACGCCTCAGAGCGAGGTAACGCCGCATGAGTCATGTTTTTTCATGGGTGTAGCCAGCTTCGTCGAATTATAAGACGTTGTCACGTCAATAATTGAATAGGTACTTCTGTCAAAATGTATCCGACATGCATTTTCGTATTGATTAATATGAAAATTTCTAAGCTTAGCTTAAAAAAGTTTAATTTAATTATTAGGTAAATAACCTTATGGAACTGTATTTGGAGTTTTCTTTCGTGACAAACTTTTATAATGAAGATGTTAAACGAGCAAAGATTCCGCCAGATATTAAGTGGATATTGTAGCCCATAGACAATTTTATTTAATCTTCGATTAAGAATCAAAATGTAGAAGCGTTATTACCTCTGAGGACTAAGATGGAATGACTCGACGTCGTTTCCAGCTTCCATTCCATTAGATATGTTGTGTGGAAAAGGGTGTCCGTTTCTCTACACTCACCGTAAGAAACACAGTAACAGTAACCTGCTATTTTAGGCTAGTATTCTGTGAGACCGTGGTCCTACTCCGGTCGAGCAAACAGACTCATTCGATAAGCAAAAGCAAAAGAAATTCACCATCACCGATAACTGTAAATGCAAAGATAAGATTTTCTTCTTTATCGTGGCGGCGCGGCCTTATACATAAAATTTGCTTATCTTCACGCACAATCCCTGACGGGGTAGCCAGAGAGAACAGATCGCCAAGTGTCACGATCCTTACAAACCTTTTTCGCTTCTTTCAGATTCATTATCTTCTTCATGCATGCACGTCTAGGTATCCGAGTACTTTTGACCCTACCCTCTTCGAGCAATTTGCTCACATGGTCTTCGAAAGTTAGTCTCGGTCTACCTCGACACCTTTTAATATTAACTTTCGCGCTATATATTTTCTTCACCATTCGGTCTTCACTCATTCGCTCAACGTGCCCAAACCACCGAAGCACACCCTTATCAATTTTTGTGATAAGGTCATCTTTCAAACCTGCCATATTGCGAATCTCTTCGTTTCGCTTTCGGTCGGCCATGGTAACGCCGCACATTTTACGAAGAGATCGCATCTCCACTGCATTCAACTTACTTTTATGCTTCTTCTGGCATACCCAGGTTTCGCTGCCATATAACAAAGTCGGTACCAACACTGCGTTATGTATTGCAAGGCGTGCACTCTTCGCTACGCCTTGCCTTTTGACTAACGCAGTCAGGGCACCATTGACTTTGTTCCCGGCAGCGACACGCCTGTCCACATCTAAATCACATCTTCCATCCCGGCTAAAAGCACTCCCCAAGTATACAATTTCATTTACCTGTTCTAGACATTCCTGATTTACCCATATTTCACACTTCGTTCTCTCTTCGTCCCTTTCAAATACCAGAACCTTAGTTTTATTAGCATTCAAACGGAGACCTTTAATTTCACATTCCTCTTTCATACACGTGACTAATGCCTGCAGTTCTGCCTCTGATGGTGCAATAAGCACTGCATCATCAGCATACAGCAGACAATTTACTTTAATGTCACCCAATTTCACACCCAAACAACTATCTTTCAGCTTCTGTAAACAGCTGTCGAGATACAGTATGAACAGCCAGGAAGACATGACACAACCCTGCTTTACGCCCGTTTGGACGTTAAACATGGGTGACAGGTCATGCCCTACCCGCACACAGGCTTTACAGTCACAGTAAAGAGACTGCACAGCCCTTAGCAATCGACCATCCACACCATACCCCGGCAACAGTTCCCACATTTTCTTCCTTACAACCTTATCAAATGCTTTCTCAAGATCCACAAAAGCACAGAAAATCCTCTGGTTAGCAGCCAGAAGCTTCTCCGTGATCATGCGGAGAGAAAACATTTGATCCGTGCATCCTCTTCCAGGTCTAAATCCGCATTGTGCCTCCCATAGAAATCTTTCCGATTTCTCTTGCATCCTACGTGTCAAAACCTTCGAGTAAACTTTACTTGCTAAACTGGTCAAGCTGATCGCCCGATAGCACCCGCAGTCAAAATGTGAACCTTTACCTTTATATAAAGGCACAATGACTGCGGATCGCCAATCATCCGGGACATCCCCCGTCCGCCAGCACAAATTGCACAGCAGATGAAAGCTGTCCCAGACGCGAGGCCCACCATACTTGACCATTTCAGCAGTAACTCTGTCTAGTCCCGCAGCCTTACCACATTTCAAACTTCGAATCGCTCGTTCAATCTCTTTCATACTGATGATCTCAGTGTCATCGAGGTCCGGGTCTGGCGTACCAGTCACGGCGTCATCCCCGGATCCCTCACTAAGATCATCACACGCATACATTTCTCTATAAAATTCGCTCCATCGCTGCATGACGTCCGATTTTTCTGAGAGGACGTCATTAGTTCTCGAAAGCACTTTGTTCATTCTTAAGGCCGTCGCACCACTCCGGGTCCTTCCAACCTCTTTCCAGAAGAGTTTGGAGTTCTCCTTAAAGTTGTGCGACAACCTTTCGTCCGCTTCCATTCTACACCTTTCACGCACTTCCTCAATCAGTGCTTTCGTGTGAACTTTCTGCAGCCTATATCTTTCTTTCATCTTCTCTCTCATATCCTTATCATTACTAGAGGCCAAGTAGTCTAACCATGCTTTCTTCTTCTTCTTTACAGCTTCTTTCACTTCATCATTCCACCATGCATCTCTTCTTTTACTACTGCCTCTTTTTATTGTTCCACACACTTCTTCCGCTGCACTTACCATTCCATCCCTAAGGTTCTGCCAAGTTCTTTCTACACATTCTTTTCTGCCATCGATGGTGTCAAGCTTTTCGGCTACCCTCGCTTGATATTTGTCCCTAGTATCCGCTTCCTGAAGCTTCCAGCTTCGGATGCGACAGACCGACTGTGGTTCTGTTACTGCCGTCCGGTAGCGCCAACCCGCGAACATACCCCTAAATCTAGTAATCACTAGATAGTGATCCGTTCCCAGGTCAGCACCCCTGAACACTCGCGTATCCATCACCTGTTTTCGCAGTCGGTCATCCACCAGGAACAAATCAATCATACTTCTCTCATTCTTTCGTTCTCTAGTATACATATGGATTTTCTTGTGATTAAACATAGTGTTTGTCACAAGAAGACCCTTTTCCTTGCACACCGCCAGTATAAGCTTGCCAGCATCATTAACCCTTTTATCGCCAAACTTTCCAAGTACCGACTCGTACCCTGGTCGAGCGGTACCAACCCATCCATTCAAATCACCACATACAACAATTCTTTCGTTTCCCCTAGCTAAATCTAGAACTTCTCTTACATTCTCCCAATACTCCTCCAGCTCAGCCCTGGACGACGAAGCTACCGGCGCATAAACAGCCAAAAGGAATAACTTCGTCAGTCCCAATTTAAAGCGAACCCAGAGAAGTCTTGAGTTCACAACCTTATATTCAGTCATAACATCGACCAACCGAGAAGACAGCAGCACCCCCACTCCCTGGCAAGCGTTCTCGCTCTCCGGGACTCCGGACCATAGAGCTAACGCCCCGCCAGGGAGCTCTTCAGTACCACTGCCCTTCCGTTTGGTCTCCGACATACACACGACATCTAATTCTCTTTCTTTCATTATTTCGATCAACTCATTCGTCTTATCTCTCATGCCTCCTCTAACATTCCACGTGCCAACTCTGCACTCTGTCCTCCACCTATATACATAAAATTAAATATATTAAAAACACATGGACAATCATCCAAAACCTTCAATAAGTTGCAGCCAAGCGTTTAAGCCACTTCTCTACTAAGAAGCCAATTTGCCTATACTTCCCACATTTGGGAGTGTTGGTGAGTGTAAATAAATATATTTTTATTATGTAAATTTGACCTTGTTCAGTTTAGTCGTTCAGAAGTAACACAATACAGTCACAGTAAAGATTATAAATATAGAATCACTGAATAAAAAATAAAGACTCCATATATTTTTATTGCTGCTTATGAAAACCATTTTCCAAAATTTTCTCCGGAGTCTCATAGTAATGTAAATATTGTCTAAAAGGTTTTCGGTAGTGTTTCGACTCCGGTTTCGTAGGGCTTTTATACAAAACAACTGTGTTTTTGAGAGATATTTCGCGAAAGCAACAAATTTACTGCGTGACAGCATTCAAAGGCACTTTAACTGGGTCAACGCTCTGTTCACTTTTGTGAGTATCTCGTAAACCACTCAAGGCACTGTATCCGGTTTTCCAATAAGTTTTTCTCTCGTCGTATTTACTTTTGCAAAATATTTTGGTGTTCCAAGACCCGAAAGTCATCAATAAAAACAGTGAAATAATATCTAGTACTGCCATATTTAACTATAACAATTTCATTTGCTGAAGTGGCAATGGACCGGCCATATAGCTTGAAGAACCGACAACCGATGGGGAAAAATGTACTCAAGTGCTAGCCTCGTACCGATAGGCGTAGTGTAGGGCTTCACCCCATTGGATGGATTGACGACCTTGTAACACATGCAGGAAGTCGATGGATGCAGGTGGTTAAGGACCGTGCTTTGTGGCATTCCTTGTGTGAGGCCTATGTTCAGCAGTGGACTTGTGAAGAGCTGTAATGATGATGATGACGGTGACGAAATTCTCGTTAAAGTCGGGCTTCCAACAAATGGCGTTTGGGTCATATCGTTTATACATAAAATATCCATACAAGGAGCAACTTAACAGGTACAAAATGTCTAATACTGCGAAAGTCAAACCTCCTACCAAGCGTGAGTGGATCCGGATCTGGGTGTTAGTTCATGTTTTATTTGTGTATCTAAAACGCCTCCACGATTCAGGATAAAAGCATAGTGTAAGGATTTATACAAAGAAAAATATAAATTGCAAAAGGAGTGGAGCCGAATGTTTTGCGGTCAGAAAAACATCTGTGCATAAATACATTACACATACGTTCTTATTTTTTTTTTTATTAACCGAGTTCAAAAAGGGGGAGGATCTCAATTCGAGTGTATGTTCTTTTTTTTCTACCAACTTCAAAAAGGAGACGGTACTCAATTCGACTGTATGTTTTTTAATGTGTGTTACCTCATAAATTTTAACTGGATAAACCGATTTCGATGATTTTTTTTTTATTTGAAAGCTGGTACTTCACATGTAGTCCCATATAATTTTATCAAGGCCTGGCCAATAGTTTTTGAGTTATTCTTATTATTTTATGTATATTGAAGTGGGTTGTACAAAATTTTTAGTTTTAAATTATTGTATGTAGGTCATGCGAAATCTTCGCAGATTGTGAACCTATTTTAATGACCTTTTCTTATTAAATAGGCTCAAGGTTGGTCCCATTAAATTTTGAAGAAAAACTTCCGCCCCCACGGGTGGATAATAGTGGAAAAAGTTACAAATTGGACTATTGTTTAAGGAATTTAATATGATATCTTCGCAGATAGAGAACCGATTTTAGATTATTTTTTTATTAAATAGGTTATACTTCAAGGATGGTTCCATATAAACTTGGAGAAAAATTCCACCGCTAAGGGTAACTAATAAATAAATTCTTGTTTAGCAATTTGAAGTTGGTTTTTACTTTTTGTTAAATGTTATAATTACTTATCACAATATTTCGCCAAGCACCAGATTCACTGAAAGAAAATTCCATAGGGCATTAAGTACGTAACTATTTAAGGTGTTATATACAACAACTAAACATAAAACATAAACATAAACACTCACGCCTGTCACCCAGAGGGGTAGGCAGAGACTACGGACTTCCATTTGGCGCGATCCTGACACACCTCTCTCGCCTCTTTTACATCCATATATCTACGCATACACGCTCGTCGGTTAAGGGTACTCCTAATCTGGCCCATTTTTAATGTATCGCCGATTTGGTCGATAAACCTTCGTCTAGGGCGTCCCTTCTCGACCCTGCCGTTCACTTCCGCAACATAAATTTGCTTTGTCACTCTTTCCTCGTTCATTCTTTCTACATGACCAAACCACCGAAGCATTCCTTTCTTAATCCTTGTCACAACGTCATCTTGCAAACCACACTTTTCTCTTATCACACTATTTCTCACCCTGTCATTCAGATTCAGCCCTAGCATACTCCTTAAGGAACGCATTTCTACAGCATTTATTCTACTCTCATGCTTCTTCTGCCAGACCCAACTTTCACTACCATACATTATAGTAGGGACTAACACAGCATTATGAATTGCCATACGTGCCTTAGTTGACACATTCTGACTCCTCATAATAGCGTGTAGAGCCCCATTCACTCTATTTCCTGCGTTCACTCGTCGTTCTATATCCTTATCATATCTACCATCCCTGCTAAATAAACATCCCAAATATACAAACTCATCCACTTGCTCAATCAACTCCCCTTCTATTCTTATTTCACATAAAGTTTTACTTTCTTCTCTTTCAAAAACCATCACTTTCGTCTTACTTGCGTTCACTTTCATACCCCTTTCTTTCAATGACCAATTCATTAAAGTAACTATCATTTGCAACTCGGCCGCCGACGATGCAAATATGACTTGATCATCGGCGTACAAAAGGCATTTGACGGTTGACTCACCCATTCTCAACCCACATTCTTCAACTTTCAAAGTTTGCAAACAACTGTCCATAAATAAGTTAAACAGCCACGGGGAAGCCACACATCCCTGTCTGACACCTTTATGAATGCCAAACCAGTCCGAGTAGACCCCGTTGATCCTGACACAAGCACTAGATCCCTATAAAGAGATCTTAATGCCTGTATCAAGCCAGCGCTCAACCCAAATGAGTTCAGTGTTTGCCATAACACATTCCTGTCCACTCTGTCATAAGCCTTTTCCAAGTCCATGAACGCACAAAAAACTTTCTGGTTTTTAGCCAAAAACTTCTCCGCTATCATGCGCATGGAAAAGACTTGATCCGTACACCCCATCCCCTTTCTAAATCCAGCTTGCACATCCCAAATTTTTCCATCAGTTTCTTCCATAACTCTTTCAATTAACACCTTAGCATACAGTTTACCCACAATGCTAAGCAAGCTGATACCACGGTAGTTTTTACAGTCCTGCTGCAACCCCTTTCCCTTATATATTGGGACTATAACGGCTTTGCACCAGTCTTCCGGTACCCGTTTCAGTTCCCAACACAAATTAAACAAGGTGTGCAGCAGGCCTGTAACCACACCCTCACCAGCCCTCAGCATTTCGAGTGATACTCTATCATATCCGGCTGCCTTACCTGCTTTCATGCTTTTCATTGCTTTCATTATTTCATCTACACTTATCTCCCTACCTCTCTCCACTTCTTCCGGAATTTCTATTTCACTTATTCCAGACGACTCTTCACTCTTAAACACGCTTTCAAAGTATTCCTTCCATCTCTTTAAATTCGAAACTTCATCATTCAGCATGCAGCCAGTTGTGTTTAGTTGTTGGCTGCAACAACTAAAATGATACAAATAAATACATCATTCTAATTATATAGGTAGGCATATACACCTTAAACATTATCGAACAGGAATCTGAAGTAGTCGGAAAAAACAACAAATAAGTCTTAAAATTCGTAAATAAGTTATTGTACAGCCAATGTCCATACCAATTAATGTCTGTCAAATACGAGCACAAACAAGAAATAAAAGCATTAATAAATTTTTCTTGAAAGTAAATGCAAATGAATTCCATAAAAACATTAAAATTAAAAACAAAGAGATAATGAGCTTAAGTTCAATGTCCATTCGTGTTACGACGCAATGGAATGTATGGGACAGGAATTGCAAATTGTGTGCCAAAAATTTCTTTGTTCTTTTATGCATACATATCCGTGATAGGCAAGACAGGAAGTAAAGATATGCGGAGCAATGCAACAAACAATTAGATATGTTGTGTGGAAAAGTGCGTTTAATTTATAAATTTATATATATATATATTTTTATAGGATAAGGGTGACAAACGAGTACACAGTCCACCTGATGGTAAGTGGTTACTGCGGCCCATAGACATCTACATCTATCCTCTGTTACAAATCAAAATGTAGATGCGTTGTCACCCGTGAGGACTAAGATGGAATGCCTCATTTCCAGTAAAAAGGGCCCCCGGCCACCTGCACTCACCAAGCGAAACGCAGAGGTAAACCTCTACTGCACGCTGGTTTTCTGTGAGGTCGTGGTACTACCCCTGTTCGAGCCGGCCCATCCGTGCGACAGGAAAAGCTGCCACGTGGCTCTACCAGTGTTACATACATATACATATATATATATATATATATATATATATACATATATATATATATATATATATATATATATATATAATTTTTCTGTTCTTGTGTATGTAACTGAAATCCCTGTGTGTGTTGTTCTTGTCGTGATTCAAAAATTACCCGTGCAAAACCAGGGTGGATCGCTAGTGTCTTTATTTAAGTTATAGTATATAGCTCGAAGAACCGACATCCGATGGGGAAAACAAGGTTCTCGAGCAGACAGCCTCTTTACTTACCTCCACCGGTAAGCGAAGTATAAGACGGTAATCCTCTAGATAGAGTAACGACCTGGTAAAAGATGCATGAAATCGATTGATGCAGGTGGCTCAATACCTTTTTTTGTAGCATTAGTAATAAATGCCAGTATTACCATAAAATATAGCCTGTGACACTCACGAAAAGTTAACAAATATAGTACATCGTACACATTAATTTCGTCCAGCAAGAACACTAAAATCAGACAAACTTAATATTAAAAAAATCTATGTAGGTACAATAATATGGCGTTGTGCTTATGTGGAGACATAAATATTTTCTTTCTTTCTTTCTTTCTATATTATATGTTTTTATAACAAAGGAGTGACCAATGATCTAACAGTACACTTGATAGTAAGTGTACACTTAAAACCAAATTTAAACAAAAAAGGACACAAATACGTTAACAGATGCGTGGTCAACACTGAGGAGTTACTGGCTCACCATAACATACATACATACTCGTATACCTGAAAGACATTTCTAAATTACGCTCCTTTGTGTAGAAGGAGTAGGTCTGTTCTCCATACATATATTCGTTTACAATCAATGATCATTTATTTATATTTAAATGGAAAACATTACAATTATTTGCCCTCTTTTATTTTTCACACAACGCTGAAAAGACTTGCATTACAACGTTATTACTTTATAGGTGTATAGTGCAATTTACGTCTAAGGTTCGAAATAGTTGTGCGATTATTGTATTTCTTCTTTTTTTCGCTGTAAAATTTGAAGGTGCACATACGACGTACCTGTCCCGTGGGATGATTTAAAATACCATAGTAACAAGACTTTTCATTTTTAACTATTAGTCTTTGTTTTTAAACATCAATTTTTTTTTAGTAATAAACATATTAAAATTATTCGATTAATTAATATAACTATCGTACTTGGATGTACAGTACATTGCGCTCGCACCTACAGCTACCTAATTTGTTTATCTGGATAAGTGTTAGAACTGTCAAAACTGTCTGGCTACTGAGGAAACATCTTCTAATAGTTACCCAAGTAACATACACAAGATATATAGAACTGAACAAACTAGTCAAATATATCTTATTCCTGTTAGTAATAGTGGCAAGTTGAACAATTACTTTATTGATTTCATGGCCGAAAATATTCTTAACCAGTTTAACCATGTCCAAAATCCTTTTAACAAAACTCTTGACCTAATATTAAATAATAATGAAAGTGCATTTATAGTCAACGAAGGGAAAAAAGCCCATATCTCTTGAGCCATATAGACAGACATCGCCCATCCCTAGGTATTAGTATAACTTGTACTCCACTTTCAAATCTTGGAACAAACAGAAACAAACGAATGAATTATTATAATGCTCATTACAGTGTTATTATTGAGGAGATTGCAAAACTATTTTGGAATTAAATTTTTATTATATGTGGCAATGTTGTTGAAATGATAAAAGTATTTACTGTAAACTTAATATACAATAAAAACTTAAGTCTTAACTAATAAGTCGTCATATTAGGAAATATGAGAGAAAAATAGTAAATACCCGCATTGGTTTTCAAAAGACTTCAAGAAAACAATAAATACAGAAACTTATACAATAAATATAAAATGCCTTTCGAAGTAATAGCGTTTAAATTACTGCGAAAAATTATGAAACCCTAATAAACACATGCTACAAAAATCACATTAAAAATGTAGAAGAAAATATAATAAATAATCTAAAATATTTTTAGTCATATTTAAAAGAGATAAGAAATAACAAAAGTGAATATCCTTCTTATATAACATTAAATGAAAGATATTTTTCAATGATATAGACATATGTAATAGCTTTGCATAACATTTCTCAAGTAGATACTCCAGTTATTCTGTAGGCAAAGAAAATGAAATTCCTAACATTGAGTGCGTTGGTAATAATCACACTTTATCTGATATACATATAAGTGTAGATGAAGTAGAAGCAAAGCTCAGGAAACTGAACAGCAACAAAGGCGCTGGACCCGACAATATACCGCTTATCTTTGCTAGGAGATATGCAGCAGCCTTGGCGCACCCTTTGATTATCATATATAACGCTTCCATGAAAGAGGGATATTTTTCCAGCGCTTGGAAAGAGGCCAGAGTTCTAACTGTTTTTAAAAGCGGAGATTAAACAATTATAACAAAATACAGGCCAAAGTCGATACTGTCCGTATTTCCAAAGGTGTTTGAGACTATTATCTGTCCAGTTATAAATTGGCACATGAAATCCATACTCACTGATAGGCAGCATGGATTTTTGAAACGAAAGTCCACTACGTTAAATCTTTGTGGATATATTGATAATTAATGCGTGCCTGCGGACAATAAAATTCAAGTTGACGCAATTTATATAGACTTCACAAAAGCATTTGACGTCGTGAATCATTCCATACTTATAAAAAATTCCACAGCCCCTTTTCAAAATAAGTATTTTCTAGTGACCGACCGAAGATTCGGTTTCGGTTTCGGTTTCGGCAAAGTTTTGGCAAAAAATCTAGTTTCGGGATTAGTTTCGGTTTCGGCAAAAAATCTGCTAAACCTACGGCGGCGCCGAAACTCAGTGTTCGTGGATTATCGTGCGTCGTTCGGATGAGTTCGTGATTCATATATTATTCATAATTATACAGAAACAGAAACAGAATCTTTTTATTCAATATAGATTGTAAATACTTATTGAAAGTTTACCACTGGTTCGAAGAAAACCTCTGTCCTTGGAAGAACCAGCAAGAAACCCAGCGTGACTTTTTTTAATAACAGCTTACAATCAGAGGCGTAGCCTGGACTAATATAAACGTGCGCGAAGTTGCATCAGCGAAGCCCCTTTTCTTTCGTTCCATGGGGTTACCGAATAGATCTATCGTACCTAACATGCATTGACACGACATACGAGGGCGACACTGAAAGTTTTTAGAACTGGCCACTTGTGAACGATATAATAAAAAAATAAGTTCAAATTCTGAAAATGGAACTCTTTGCCAATATTATTGTGTATGTATTTTATTAATTTGTCATTTCTTTACGATTTGGCGGCAAATTGAAAATTCTCTGTGTCACATCAGCATGAATTTAACGCGAGAAAAGTTTCGTACACTGATTTTTTATGAATTTCGATGTTATTTAAGTCAACAAGAAAGATACGATAGACTTCGATTGGCCTTTCACGATGCAGCCCCATCTCGTGCCACTGTTTATAACTGGTTTAATGAGCTTAAACGTGGTCGCGCTAATCTCACCGATGATCTGCGTGAGGGACGGCCATTGATTTAGTCTTGTATAACTCAATGGGGACGAATTGAGTTATACAAGATTCGCAGATTCGGACAAGATAATGCATCGGTATGAGTCAAATGTACAAAATCCTCCATGAATATTTAGCAGTCAGGAAGCTTTGTGCCCGGGCGACCTCAGCGGGCCATCAACGCTCTCCGAGTACAATATAATAACGCATTCAGGGTGCTGGTGGCGCTCCCGCGCTGCTGTAGTGCGTCTGCGATGTTTGCGCACCCGCACACGGACGGCTTCCACGCCGTGCTGCGACGCCGCATCGCCTCGCTGATGCTCCGTACGCGGGGGAGCGCCAACACCATCCTGAACGTGCTCAGCGATAAGCCTGACTGCCCGGTGCCCCAGAGGGTGGCAGATACATGAATTAAACTATAGATTTATTTTATTCAAGTAATTAATATGTTACACAATCGAATTAAGTTATATTGAATTGATTTAAATTGAATAAGATTAAATTAAATTAAAAAAATTAGATAGAATTATATAAAATTAAATTAGATGAGATTAAATTTATTAAAATGTCAATGTTACTTGTATGGACTCAACCTGAAATAAATTGATTTTTTTTTATTTTATTTTTTTACAACATGACAGAGGCCCAAAAACTCCGTCGTGTTGATTGGTGTCGTGAAATGGTTCAAACATTTAATGGAGGTGACTCAAATGCTGTGTTCGACATACTTACAGTAGACGAAAGCTGGATTTATTGTTATGATCCTGAAACTAAGAGACAGTCTGCTGTCTGGATGTTTCCTTCCGAGGAGTTGCCAACTAAAGTGAAGAGAAGTCGAAGCGTGAGGAAAAAAGATGGCGGCCTCGTTCTTCGGAAGGACAGGTCATTACGCAACAATTGTTTTAGCGGATTGAAAAACAGTTACTGCAGAGTGCTACAGTGTAGCAGCTACACTAACAATTGGACGTGGTTATGCAAAAAGGATCCAACCCGAGTTTGTGTCAAAAATGTTGACTTGAAAAATAATGTTTGTGTTCTATACTATTATGTGATGTAATAATTTTAGCTAACGTAACACAAATAAGAAGAAAAATTACAAACAGACAGAAACCATACCGATAATTTAAGTTTATGATATTTGAAGTATCCATAACTCAAATTAACTTATCGCGGGTTGGATCCTTTTTGCATAACTACGTCCAATTGTTTGCTATTTGTCTTGGAAAAAGTTCGGGAGAAACGACCTCTCAGTAGGATCCTCCTTCACTACGACAACGCCTCGTCGCATACTGCCAAGCAAACAATCGACTACTTGGCGACTTCAGACGTGGAATTACTGGGTCACCTGCCCTATAGCACCGATCTCGCACTTTTCGATTTTTATTTATTTCCGATAATTTAAAATTAAAAATGTTGTACAGCCAACTTCAATATAAGTTATTTAAGAATAACTCAAAAACTATTAGTCTGACCTTGATCAAATTCATATGAGACCACACGAGAACTATCAGCTTTCATATAAAAAAAGAATCATCGAAATCGGTTCACCCAGTACAAAGTTATAAGGTAACACACATGAAAGAAAACATACAGTCGAATTGAGTACCGTCTCCTTTTTGGAAGTTGGCAGAAAATAAAAGAAAAACTTTGCAAAAAAGGTGTATATGGACACTATTTTGAAAAGATATAATAAGAGTAATAACTTCCTAGTTTGTTCATTTTTTTTATTGTTTAAGAACTTTTAGTGTTACCCTCGTACCTACTCATATCTATTAATTCCTGACAAATCCCGTATTCCGTCAATGTTACAATCACGGTCTTTGAAGATAGTTTCAAAGGCCTCGCAGTCGCATTTAAGGCTTCTTGCGAGGCCCCAAACAAACACACTTTCACTTTTTCAAGGGTAAAAGTTGATCACTTTATTAATTAGTCATCTGTGGTAAAGTCTGGATGACCCCTTAAAATGCGATCGCATCGGTCCCGCGAGGCCCCTTTAAGTGCGAGGCCGTGGGCGAGGGCCCACTTCACCCACACGTAACTACGCCACTCTTACAATCATGTATGTAACACAATTAACAACAAAAAAGAAATTAGAAATAGCTTGATTGTGATCACCATAGTAGGGTTATTATCATCCATAAATTCCTTAATATTATAATAACCCTTTTTATACAAACTTAGTTTATTAAAGTTTTTGAACTTTGAGCAGGTTTTGTGTATTTGTGGATTTTGTTAAGGTGTGTGTATGTACATTGTGTGTGAGTGTGATATATTAAGTTATTGCTCTCATTGAATAATATTAACAATATTGTGAATACAATAAAATATGTTCTCAATTAGCGAACAACTTTTTATGGGTGAAGTGTTGATTTTTTTACTTAACTGACTTAAAAAAGTATTTCTTAACGTTAAATTGTTGGTTTTTACTTGAAAATAAATAAATATATTGCTGCATAATTATTAGAGTTAATGTTTTTGATTAACATGCATTACCTATCTGTATATGTATAAAAAATATACCAGATTCCAGTATACAATCAAAAAAATGAACATATCTAAATAAGGTTCGGTTTCGGTTTCGGCCGAAACTGACACCCAGACCGGAGGTTCGTTTTCGGTTTCGGTTTCGGTTGAAAATCCTGTTTCGGTTGGACACTTGTATTTTCTTACTTGCACAAAAGAAAGCTGTAGGTAGTAAGTAATAAATAATTTTCAATCTGAGGCATTTATAGCACATTCAGGTGTGCCACAGCGCTCACACTTGAGGCCAACCCCATTAATTGTTTTTATAAATGATGTTTTAAACTGATTTCTAAACGGCGATGTACTTCTCTATGCAGATGATTTAAAATTTTATAAAGAATTTAAAACCGTTAATGATTTAAACTTACTACAAGATGATATAAATAGGTAACCTAACCGTGAAAAATGTTACCTATAAATACATTTTAATAAAAAAATCCATCCTATTTATAATGAATATAATATTAGATACAATATCATAAAATAGACAAACGTTATTCGTAATTTGGGTATTTTAATTTATTGTAAAATAAGTTTCACTGAGCATATAGATTAAGTAATGAAAAATTAATTAAAACTTTTAGGATTAATTAAAAAGGTAATTAAAACTTTTAAAAATAAAAATAAACCAAAGTAATTTTATATATAACTCTTTTATTCCTTGTAATCTTGAATACTGTTTTAGAACTGTTAGGTTTGAATGAGTGCAAAAGAAATTCCTTAAGTACCTTTATTTTGATAATAACAAATTAAACAGTCAATTAACTTATATTGAAAGATCAGAGAATTGTAATTGGGATCGAAGAGCGCTTATAGACATGCTTATTCCACAAAATCATTAACAATAAAATTAGCTTATTTAGGTAACATATCATATTATGTTATTCCTAGATCTAATTCTAGAATAAGAAGTTATAGTTTGTTTAAAACTAAGTATTGTAGAACAAACGTCGGATTATCAGCTCCAATTAATAGAACTTTAAAAACTTATAATTTAATATCTAAATTATTAGATCTGGACATATTTAACGAATTTTTTACCATTTTTAAAAATAAACCTAAAAAATATTTTTGTAACAAAATTAAGATCACCTTAGGAGTTGTATATTTTGGTTTTTTTTTTCTTCTTCGTGTATCGTAATAAATTCTTTTGTTACCTTTTTTTCGTTTTTCAACTTCAATGTACGTTACATATTATTTTTACTTACGTTGAGTTAGCCTTTAAGTATGATATGTACTAAACATTAGGATAATAAATTATTTCTATAAACATTTTTTGCACAATATCATGTTGACTTCCTAATAAATAATAAATATATAAATAACATAATAAAAAGTAACATATAAAAAATTCAGTTTTTATACTACAACGTAAGTAGGTACAATTACAAATGATTAAACTTTAATGGTGTCCGGCAAGGGGTTTCCACGATACTAGGAGTCTGGCAACTGATGACATGATTTCTAATATTATTCCGAAGAAAATATAAGAAAATTCGCTTTATACTTTAATAAATTTCTGTTGTTATTTCATACACCCCTGCTACCTGTTACCTGCCAAAGTCAAGATAATCCAAATTTCATAGTAAACCATCATTCCCACCTACATATGTTAGGGGAATGCGCTGAGAAATTTTCAGCTTTTATAAAATAAGGAAGGTCTGGTATTCACGGGCTCTTGTTCTATATGTGAGGGTAATATGGTCACTTTCTTATAACTCAAAAACTACAGCCTTGTTTGCATAGATAGCTCTGTTATACGATAGTTTTCCATCTGTCAATCAGATTAATTGCAAAAGGTCAAAAGGACACTATAGTAAATATAATGATGGTGGTCATTAACTGTGTTTTAAGTTGCATTTTTGAAGAGTACTTTATGATTGGCAAAGCTTGTGTGCTATTTTTCTCTTAATATATTCGTTATAGTATACAACTTTGCGTGTCTGTCTCTGTCCTCCTCCTAGTTTTTGTTTTATAGGGCGGCAAAGTTTAAGGTGACAATATTACCCTCATGAACCTTAATGGCATGTATGAAATAAGGAGGAATATACCTTTTTTACAAGTACCTATCTCACCGGTACACCGTACAGATGGTAAACTCAACAAATACAATCAAAGTATACAGCAACCGATCGACTACAAAAATCCATCGTAATGTGCAGAAACCAAGCTCCACAGATTTTAAATGAGGCACCCATACCAGTGCGATATTATTGGCTCTGTGTTTCTCAACCAGTCCGCTCATTCATAAGTATGGATAAATCTTTCAAAAAAAGCACATACCGTCAATGGGCCTCTCTCCTTGTTGGGAAAATTTGTTTTAAGCGTCACGCTTAGCAGAAAGATGGAAGATTAAAAAGACCAGTCTGGCTATTTATGCCTGTTGTAAACAAGATGGTTGTTCCGCCATTTATCAGAAGCTATAATATCTTTTCAACGGACTTTAAAATAAATAATTAAAAATTAAAAATTTTGTACAACCGACTTCAATATATGTTATTAAGGATAACTCAAAAACTATTGATCAGACCTTGATCAAATTTATATGGAACCACATGAGAAGCTTTCAAATAAAGAAGGAATTATCGAAATCGGTTCACGTAGAATTTTTTTTGAGGTAACACACACTAGCTAAAGACACAAAATAATAATAGTTATAAGTAATATTACATGGCTATTACAAACCTTTCGTAGAAGAAATCTATTGTGATTGTTAAAGTAACGATAACGCCCATCTCTTACAAGACATACTTCGTAAGAGGTGACAGAGGAAAACAGAAATAAAAAATCTGTGGTTACCAACGCGCCTGCTATAAGGCAATGAGGCAATCTATGGGGCCCATGTTCAGCAGTGCACTTTTAATAGGCTATAATGATAGTGATGATGATGGTTTTATGTATAAAAATGATCAGCAAAATATTTATAAATAATAATAAGATAGGCTTTTACGTGGTAGAGCCATGCTGCAGCTATATTAGTAGTAGGTATAGTTGTAGCACGAATGGATCGGAAATCTCACACAGAATACCAACGTAAAATAGCAGCGTGTTTCGTGTGGTGAGTGTAGAGAACTGAAGACCCTTTTTTACTGGAAACGAGGCATTACAACTTAGTCCTCACAGGTGACAACGCATCTGCATTTTGATTCGTAATCGAGAATAGATGTAGATGTCTATGGGCCGCAGCAACCACTTACCATCAGGTGGACCGTGTGCTCGTTTGTCATCCTTATCATAACATACATACATAATACATAAACACTCACGCCTGTCACCCAGAGGGGTAGGCAGAGACTACGGACTTCCATTTGGCGCGATCCTGACACACCTCTCTCGCCTCTTTTACATCTATATATCTACGCATACACGCTCGTCGGTCAAGGGTACTCCTAATCTGGCCCATTTTTAATGTATCGCCGATTTGGTCGATAAACCTTCGTCTAGGGCGTCCCTTCCCGACCCTGCCGTTCACTTCTGCAACATAAATTTGCTTTGTCACTCTTTCCTCGTTCATTCTTTCTACATGACCAAACCACCGAAGCATTCCTTTCTTAATCCTTGTCGCAACGTCATCTTGCAAACCACACTTTTCTCTTATCACACTATTTCTCACCCTGTCGTTCAGATTCAGCTATAGCATACTCCTTAAGCAACGCATTTCTACAGCATTTATTCTACTCTCATGCTTCTTCTGCCAGACCCAACTTTCACTACCATACATTAAAGTAGGGACCTAACACAGCATTATGAATTGCCATACGTGCCTTAGTTGACACATTCTGACTCCTCATAATAGCGTGTAGAGCCCCATTCACTCTATTTCCTGCGTTCACTCGTCGTTCTATATCCTTATCATATCTACCATCCCTGCTAAATAAACATCCCAAATATACAAACTCATCCACTTGCTCAATCATCTCCCCTTTTATTCTTATTTCACATAAAGTTTTAATTTCTTCTCTTTCAAAAACCATCACTTTCGTCTTACTTGCGTTCACTTTCATACCCCTTTCTTTCAATGACCAATTCATTAAAGTAACCATCATTTGCAACTCGGCCGCCGACGATGCAAATATGACTTGATCATTGGCGTACAAAAGGCATTTGACGGTTGACTCACCCATTCTCAACCCACATTCTTCAACTTTCAAAGTTTGCAAACAACTGTCCATAAATAGGTTAAACAGCCACGGGGAAGCCACACATCCCTGTCTGACACCTTTATGAATCCCAAACCAGTCCGAGTAGCCCCCGTTGATCCCGACACACGCACTAGAGTCCCTATAAAGAGACCTTAATGCCTGTATCAAGCCAGCGCTCAACCCAAATGAGTTCAGTGTTTGCCATAACACATTCCTGTCCACTCTGTCATAAGCCTTTTCCAAGTCCATGAACGCACAAAAAACTTTCTGGTTTTTAGCCAAAAACTTCTCCGCTATCATGCGCATGGAAAAGACTTGATCCGTACACCTCATCCCCTTTCTAAATCCAGCTTGCACATCCCAAATTTTTCCATCGGTTTCTTCCATAACTCTTTCAATTAACACCTTAGCATACAGTTTACCCACAATGCTAAGCAAGCTGATACCACGGTAGTTTTTACAGTCCTGCTGCGACCCCTTTCTCTTATATATTGGGATTATAACGGCTTTGCACCAGTCTCCCGGTACCCGTTTCAGTTCCCAACACAAATTAAACAAGGTGTGCAGCAGGCCTGCAACCACACCCTCACCAGCCCTCAGCATTTCGAGTGATACTCTATCATATCCGGCTGCCTTACCTGCTTTCATGCTTTTCATTGCTTTCATTATTTCATCTACACTTATCTCCCTACCTCTCTCCACTTCTTACGGAATTTCTATTTCACTTATTTCAGACGACTCTTCACTCTTAAACACGCTTTCAAAGTATTCCTTCCGTCTCTTTAAATTCCAAACTTCATTATTCAGCATGCAGCCATTCTCGTCTCGTATAGCATTAATTTTAGGCTGTTTTGAATTTCCCCTGGCAGTTCTTACGAGCTTCCAGAACATTTTAATATTTGCCTGGAAGTTATCAGATATCCTGCTATCATTCTTATCTATCCTTTCTTGCTTTTTCCTCTCAGCAACTTCTTTTACTCTCTTATTTATACGTCTAAAGTCTGCCTTTTTTGTTTCAATCTCATCATTTATACCGCCCGAATTACCAGCTTTAGTTGCTAGTAAATCTAGCCATGCTCTCTTCTGTGCTTCAACTTCCATCCGTACCTCATCATCCCACCACAACGTATTACTTTTCCTTTCATTCGTTCTCTTACTTACACCGCCTACTTCGGTGGCTGCATCCACCAAAACTTTCTTAATATTATTCCATACATTCTTCAATTCTAAATCATTCATACATAATTCATTCAACCCACTTATATTTTCCCTCAGTCTGCATTTATACTTCTCTTTCACACCTTCATCTTGTAACCTCTCTATTCTTATACGCTGTAACGCAGTGGTAGACACCGATGTCCGATGCCGCCAACGTCTGAATAGACCATTAATTCGGGATAAGACCAAGTAATGATCCCTCCCTACGTTGGACCCCCGGTAAACCGTTGTATCTACCACTCTGCTCCTCATTCTTTCATCCACAATTATAAAATCTATCATGCTTCTATCATCCCCTCTTTCCCATGTATACATGTGAATCCTCTTATGGCGAAAGAAAGTGTTCGCCACAAAAAGATTATTTTTCACACATACGGTGAGGAGGTCTTCACCATTCTCATTTATTCTTTCATCGCCAAACGTTCCTAATATCTTTTCATAACCAGACCTCTTCACCCCAACCCTTCCATTAAAATCTCCTAACATAATAATATTTTCATTTTCCTTACATTTCATCAACACCAGCCTTACCATGTCCCAAAACTGCTCTCGGATATAAGTGGGCTTAGACATATCTGGGGCGTACACCCCTAGCACAAACAACTTCTTTAAGCCCACTTTCATTTGTATCCACAGCAGCCTTGGGCTAACACATTCATACTCTTTCACACATTGACCCATTCTTTCTGAAAGGATGACACCGACTCCCTGGCATGCCTGCTCGGTCTCGTCTACTCCAGACCAGTAAGCGGTATACATGCCATGTGCAGTGACATCTCTTCCCTTTCGTTTCGTCTCGTTTACACATAACACATCTATTCCTCTATCATTCATAATTTCGCATACTTCATCCATCTTATCATTCATTGCTCCACATACATTCAGCGTAGCCAGACGGGCCTCCGCAATCCACTTTTCGCCCCCCCGGGAGACAGGACGTGACGGGTGGCGAACCTCGTCGCCGGTTTTTCTCCCGGAGATTCTTCGCACCCCTGCCCCATTAAAGGGGCGCCGGGAACTCGGGGCCATTTCTTTTATTTCTTGGCTCATGGTGCTTGGCTATCCTATAAAAAAAGGTGCATTTAAGTAATCATACTAAATTTTCTTAATAAATCAAAATAATTTTAAAATACAATAACATAAAAATTTATTGAAATCTTATTTTAAAATCCTTTAAAAAATCTACAATAGCATTGCAGTGAAATGCAATCTGAAACTACTCAATTTAAAAAAAAACCGTTTAAACAAACTATAATGACAGTTGTTATTAATTATTATACGCTATCTTCTACCGACGTAATCAACACAAGATGAAGAGGAACCACCTCCATGATAATATTTTAGTAGGCTCGCGAGTTTTGGACTCAGTGAGCGTGTTGCTTGCTTGCCGCGTCTCCCGCGCAAGTATGGACGCGCGATAAACTGGAATTCGATATTAAAATTATTTTAATAACGTTTACCTTTTAAAATTTAACTTTGAAATTGTTTTATAAATATTTTGATAGACAAATTAACTGTGCGAAATAATGTCGAATATTCCTTTGGTACGGAAAGCGATCGTTGGGGCTACGCTAGCTCACACTGCGTCGCCTTCCACTAACCCTAACCCATTGGAATTGAACACTACTGAAAATCAATGGACTCCTGCGGCGTTAGAAAGGGCTGGTTCTACTCTCAAGGCACTTAATCGTATGGCTAAACGACCGCCTGTGCATATACTGTTCGAAGACATTGGATTTACGGTCAGCATGCATAAAGGTAAGAATTAAGAAAGTTATTTACGGATTTATTAATGATTATCATTCATCACCCACGTTACACTTTTGCTGGACATAGATTTATTCTAAACTAGGAAATCTAACGTACGTATTATGTTAAATAAAAGATCCTTGACACATTTTTTTAAATAACAAAATATGTTTTGTATATAAAAATTACGTGACGAATTGTTCGTCCGCAATTAACTCCTAAATTACTGAACTGATTTCGCTTAAATTTTGCACTCTGTGTGCCGTTTGCTCCAACTTGAGAGATAGAATAGTTTTTATCCCGGTAAGTGCCCCTTAATATTTTTAATTGCGTAAGAATTTTTTATACGAAGGGTCATCGAAAATATAAAAATTACGTGACGAATTGCTCGTCCGCAATTAACTCCTAAACTACTGAACCGATTTCAATTAAATTTTGTACTTTATGTGCCGTTTGGTTCAACTTGAAAGATAGAACAGTTTTTATGCCGTTAAGTGACCCTCAATATTTTTTATTGCGTAAGGATTTTTATAGGAAGGGTCGTCGGAAAGGGCAGAACAACGTCTGCCTTGCCAGCTAGTAATAATATAATTAGTGTGTTACAAACCTTAATAAATAATGATTACAGATAAATAAAATAAATAATAACGTTAAAATGACGGCTCCGTGGCGCAGTGGCTTAGCAGTGAGTTGCAGTGCTAGGGACCGCCGGTTCGAATCCCGCACGGAACAAGTATTTGTATGGCCTACAAATAATTGTTCTGGGTCTGGATGTTTGTCCTTGTGCAATTTGTGTTTGTAAACTGCCTCCACGATACAGGAGAAAATCCCAGTGTGGGAGCATCATCTTTCAAAAAAAAAAAAAAGTACGTATATAGCATTTAATGAAAAAATATATTATGTTTTAATATTAAATCATACAGTCAACTTTTACTTGTATTCTCTAAATTTAAATTTGTACTACAGTACCGAGAAAATTACACTACTTGTTACTACTTTGTACTTATCGTTCATAACGAATAGCTCGTTTTAGGCATATTTTATTACTGTTATTATAAGGGTCTTCAATATTACTTTTTAACTATTGGCCAGTATTTGGATTGGGTCGAAATGTATTGTGTGCATACAGGTTCGAGGAATTGGGGTGGCTCAAGATTTAAGCTACCCTAATTCTAACGCTAACACAGCTGCACATTTACCTACTATGTGTATAAATGGGCAGTCGTAACGTAGATATCCTTTAAGACAATTCAATAACTAGGTACTATACTTTTATAGTACCATAAGTAACACTGAATAAAATAAGAACAAGTAACAAATAATTACAATATTAATATTTATATGAAAAAATCAACGCTGAACATTTTATGACATTCAATATTTCAACTAAAATGTTATGAAAACAAGTAGGTATTCCTAGAAAATCATGCCTGATATAATCATGTTTAATTTAATTAAATTTTAATTACTTAAATTTAATTTAATTTATTTAAAAACATTAAATTTAATGTTTCACTTAACCTGGAGATTTTAATATAAAGAATGTTCCAGAACAGCTAATACAGCCGATCGTAGCGATTATGTCAATTCTTCCCTGTAATGGGTGGGGCCCAAACGTGGACATTTACAGATTGACTAAATATTATTTAAAGACATATAGTATTTATAGAAAATTTTATTCAATCTAGACTTTGATATTACAGTCAAGTCTGGCAACTTTACCAATGGAAGTTAACTTTGCCATCAGGGGTGTACTGATACTAAATTACGATTAACAAGGAAATAACCTTTTTCAAGATATGCCATTTTTTAAATGAAAATACAATAACTATCGGACAACAGTGCTTTCGATATGGCAACATGAGAGTTAATTTTGGCATTTTTTATTTTAACGCGGAATTGCGCCGGCGAAATAACCTCATTGTTCAGTGCTCCAGAACTTTTGTTGATTTTGTTTGAAATACTGAATGTAGGTATCTATATCTTTCTTTGTAGTAACGTTATATTAATGGTTATCAAAATGTAATATATCGTTTTTAACATGTTGGTCTTAACATTTATCTATAAAACTAACTTGGCAAAATTACCATACTAGTGATGTCACGATCTGACGGTTACTCTGCCATGTTTTGCTACAACCGAGGGTTGTCTTTTTTCTTTCAACTTATTTTTTTAACCAATTACGAATATTTAAAGAAAGGGTTCTGTACTTGACATTATATGTATGTATGTTTGTATCGATGTTTTTAATAGAATATAGGTGACAAACGAGTACACAGAGCGTGAGACGGAGTCCTACCCCGGTCCATTCGACCCATTCGTGCTACAACCAAAATATAGCTGCAGCGTGGCTGTACCACGTTTGCACATTTCACCGTAACAACCCATTAGACCGATTTTACCAAATGAGTCGTCAGTCAATTCATCTTTATCAAAAGTGAAGGAAAAGAAAAGAGAAATCTATATTATTTTTACTGCGTTGTCGGGTATTCATAATATTACTACCCACGTAGTAAGTATTGACTTTTCATTAGTTCAACTTAGTGTATTGATATTAATTTGCATCCAAAATCAGTGTAATTTTTAATGATTATTAATGTTTTGCTATCGTGGGAAAACAATATTTAGATTGATTACAATAATTATTTTTTTACCTGATATCATTTTATTACGTAATAAAATGATGATGATGACTAATAAAAAAACGAATGCTTCTTAAAATTATTGTGACATGCGTTTTTTATCTATACTTTAATTAATTTAAGCTTATTATTGCACTAATTTGATTTTTAATTTAAGACCAGAGTCTTTTTGTTTGATATACTTAAAATTTTTATTTAAGAATTTTTTGGGAAAAGATTTAAATATAAATTTAGTAAAGTATCAAGGATTTTTGACAACCCAGACACTTATTTTCAAGTTTATATGAAAAATTGAAAAATGGGAGGGCAACTTTGCCACAAGCGTAAACTTTGTTATTTGCAACACAACTAAAGGAGCAAATCATAACTCTGAGTGTTGTGTATTATATTATGAGGTAACATTCAGCCTTGATTTCAAATCCTATTATTTTCATTATAAACCCTGATAACAAAGTTGCCACAAATTGAGGTTGACTTTGCCATTTTCTATTTTTGAGTATTTGGTCTTAATCTAATTTTGTCAAAATCTATGAAGAATATAATGTCACATTTAATATTGATGACCAGTCTGACAGTAAATTGGTCCTAAACTCCTCACGGTATCCAATCTACATACAAACACAACTTATGATTCGTTTCTAGTGCGTATTTAAGCGATATATAGAGTATGGATCTATAGCAAAAGATGTTATTTTATTTCGGTTGACATTGTTAAAATTTTCAATTTTCTTTCATTTATTTTAGTATGTATAACTAAATTTCGACTTAACACATTCGTTTTCCGAAATAGGCCTAAATCGGTTTCAACAAGAACAATGGTTAAAATAATAATTTTAATAACGGTATATATACCCTATATCACTTCCACAAATACGACACACCATATCTATATCTATATCTATACAAATAAATAAAATTGAAGTGTCTGTTTGTAATGTCAAAATATCAGCTTTTTACGAAATGCATATGAAAGTACCTAGTCAGGTCATAAGTATACTGAAAAATTTGAATATAACCAACAGATTCGTTTATCATACCATCAAACGATACAATGAAGACTCTAGTGTAGAAGACAGGTCAAGAAGTGGTCGCCCTCGGTCTGTTAGGACTCCAGCAGTGTTAAAAGCTGTGAAGGCGCGAATTCAAAGAAATCCCAAACGTAAGCAGAAACTGTTGGCCCTTCAGATGGGGTTAAGCAGAACCACGGTGAAAAGGGTGTTAAATGAAGACTTAGGGCTTCGGGCATATTGAAGAAAAACAGGAAATCGTTTGAATGCTCGTCTAATGGACCTGAGACTGAAGAGATGCCGCGCTTTGTTGAAGAGCGAAGTGAAGTGAAGAAGAAGTGAAGAAGCGAGCAACCGTATTCCGCGTGTCCAACGAGGTCATTTTCCATCCTCGCTCATGGTATGGTTGGGAGTTTCTTATTGGGGCTTAACAGAGGTACATTTTTGTGAGAAAGGTGTAAAAACGAATGCAGTTGTGAATCAAAGTACAGTCCTGACGAACCATGTGGAACCTATTTCTCATACCATGTTCAATAACAGGCACTGGGTATTCCAACAAGATTCGGCGACAACTCATAAAGCGAAGAGCACACAAGACTGGCTGGCGGCGCGTGAAATCGACTTCATCCGGCACGAAGACTGGCCCTCCTCCAGTCCAGATTTGAATATGTTAGGTTACAAGATATGGCAACACTTGGAGAAAAAGGCGTACTCAAAGCCTCATCCCAATTTGGAGTCACTCAAGACATCCTTGATTAAGGCAGCCGCCGATATTGTCATGGACCTCGTTCGTGCTGCGAAAGACGACTGACCGCGCTGATTGAAGGCCTGTATTCAAAAGCACGGAGGTCATTTTGAATAAACTTTAGTTTCATAAGAATCTATGTTTTGTGAAGTTCATTTTGGTATATAAATTGTTACATAATGAATAAACTTGTTTCAATTATTTTATATTAAACATGTGCCAGAATTTATGACCTGACTAGGTATACATGCAACACACATATAATATACACACATATATATATATATATATATATATATGTATATATATATATATAAAATATATATAATTGATACACATATATAAATGCTCACTTTTATATACACATATATATATATATATATATATATATATATCTCTTTACATCTAAAAATTATGTGTGACGTTGTTTGTCCGTGATGGACTCCTAATCTATTTTTTGTGAATGACCCTCAAAATATTTTATTGCGAATTTAAAGATTTTTATAGGAAGGGTCGTTTGAAAGGGCAGATCAACGTCTGCCTGGCGAGCTAATATATATATATATATATATATATATATATATATATATATATATATATATAAAACATATACAGTAAGTTGACTTAACTTTGTGAGCTACGTATATTATGCTCGTATCGTTTTATTTTAAAAACATTTTGGCAGGTATTGTTATTTATTATTTTTATTTAAACTAAAACAATTCACAGCTAGGCAAAAAGCCTTTACAATACTTCGGTTTTTCATTCTCATAAGATAAGAACATACAATTGTTTACTAATAATGAGATACAAAGTAATTATTATATTATGATAATATTACCATATCTACATACCTCATGTGTTTGAAGGTTGTTCACATGTGCATATTAGGTATGTATTAAAAAGATTAGACTGTACGTATTTACTAAGTTTACTTTCAAACAATTTCATGTTATTGCAGCTTTTTTAAGTCATCAGGTAATTTATTGAACAGCTGTTCTCCCACAAACAAATTTATTACTTAAGAGGATTTACACTTACCACTCTCGACAACCTGATTACGTTCGCAGTACTCTTGCCACACATTTGAAGCACTTCTCGAAGAGTCTCCCAGTTCACGGTCCGTGTATTTTAGGCGTGGCATGACAACGAATTGCTCATTTCATCATACTTATGTTTCAAGCCACGATAATCATAATGTTATCCAATAACCAACCTAAGCGACAAGTTGGAGTGACGAATTAACTTACCACGCCACCACACCACAAATAATTGAACTATGTATAAGCTTTATGTAAATAATTAAAAAGAGCCGTGGTAGCTCAGATGGTTAGCGCTCGCGGTAAATTTCACAATACGCGAGTAACACGGGTTCGATCCCCGCCGGCACCAATGAAATTGTTAATTGCAATTTTAGGTGCTGATTTACCACGTGCTCGGCGTCGAAGGAAAACATCGTGAGGAAACCTGCATGTCTGAGAAAAAGAAAAAAATATTTTCGAAGACATGTGAAGTTCGCCAACACGCATTGGGGCAGCGTGGTGGACACTTCCTTGCCCTAAAACCCTCTCAGAAATGAGAGGAGGCCTGTGCCCAGCAGTGGGACGTATATAGGCTGTAACTTTACTTTTTTTAACTTTAAATAATGAAACTATGTAGATATTTTTCCTAGCTGGTAAAATTAACAATGATCTTTTCAGGCAGTTTCATATAACTTTTAAACGTTACAAATTAATGTGTTCACATATTTTTTTACTTTAATTGTTCACGCAGATCAAAATTGATCACCACATTTTTTGTCGTGAAGTGCCAGGCTAATAATATCCACTTATTCAGGTGTCAGAGGGGAAATAGCTAGCTTATTTCTGATAACAACTGAAAATATTAAAAGTATTGCGGTTGCAAATCCGATTCTTTGCCAGTTTTGGCCAATCCAGTCTTATTTATATTAATAACTAGCTGTTCCCAGCAAATTCGCCCGCGAGTTAGGGTTTTTATGTTTTTGCGCGGAAGCCTAATTATTTTTCTAAAATATAAGTAACCTAAGTTACTCCTTATGAAATCAGCTATCTACCAGTGAAAGTCCCGTCCAAATCGGTTCCGCAGTTTCGGAGATTAATCATCATCATTACAGCCCTTCAAAAGTCCACTGCTAAACATAGGACTCCCCCAAGGAATGCCACAAAGCACGGTCCTGAGCCACCTGTATCTATCGACTTCCTGCACATCTCACCAGGTCGTCACTCCATCTAGTAGGGGGACGCCCAACACTTCGCCTGCCGGTACGAGACTGCCACTCGAGAAACTTTTTTCCCCATCGGTTGTCGGTTCTTCGAGCTATATGACCGGCCCATTGCCACTTCAGCTTACTAATCCGTTGGGCTATGTCGGTCACTCTGGTTCTACTGCGGATATCCTTATTTCTAAGTTTATCTACTGTTAAAGTCTTTCATAATTCTGTACGTCGTTACATACATAATATGTACGTGTGTTTGGCCTAAATTAGCAGAGAAACTCCGAACATAGCCCTCTCCATAGCTCGCTGAGCGACCTTGAGCTTCCTCATCCGGCCAGCAGTGAAGGACCACGTCTCAGTTCCGTATGTCATCACTGGCAACACGCACTGGTTGTACAGTCTCGTTTGCAAGTTTTGAGGTATACCTGACGAGAAGATGTGCCGTAATTTCCCGAACACTGCCCAACCGAGTTGAATCCGTCGATTGACCTATCGGTCAAAGTTGGACTTACCTAGTCGGACTATTTGTCCCAGGTAAACATACTTATCAACAACTTCGAGCTTAGTGCTCCCAACAACTACCGGCATAGGTGTGACATGGACATTAAACATGATCTTTGTTTTGTCCATGTTCATCTTAAGACCTATCCGTTGGGAAGCACTATTGAGGTCATTGAGCATAGTGCTTAGGTTCTCCAGCGATTCTGCCATAAGGACTATATCGTCGGAAAATCAAAGGTGAGTGATGAACTCGCCATTGATGTTGATACCGTATCCTTTCCAGTCCAGAACCTTGAAAACGTCTTCCAATGCAGCGGTGAAGAGTTTCGGGGATATGACGTCACCCTGTCTCACACCTCTCTGCAATTGGTTAGGTTTCGTACTCTGGTTCTGTACTCGGATAGCCATCGTAGCCCTACTGTACAAGCACGTCAGCACTTCGATACACCGACAGTCAACTTATCACCGCTGAACGGACTAAAGCACCGCCCAAATTTCGACGGAATTAAAGGCTTTCTCATAGTCCACATACGCTGTATACTTCTGTACAATTTGCCGAAGGGTATGTATGTGGTCTATGGTGCTAAAGCCCTTTCGGAAACCGGCTTGTTCGGGAGGCTGGAAGTCGTCAAGTCTGCGCGCGAGACAATTCGTAATGACTCTCGAAAACAGCACGTAGACGCGGCTCAGAAGGGAAATCGGTCTGTAGTTCTTCAAGAAAGCCTTTCTTGAAGAACAAGACCACCGCACCTCTGCTCCACGCCTCCGGTGTAATGCCACAATGGAGGACGGAATTAAAGAGCTTCTGAAAGACATCAAGTACCGGTTTTCCACCCGCTTTCAGAAGCTCCGCTGTAATTCCATCCTCGCCTGGGGCCTTGCCGTTTTTAAAGTGCTGGAGAACCATTCTAATCTCGCTCAGACTGACATCCGGGATATCATCGGAATAATGTCGGATAAGACTCGCTCTTGGATCGTTACTCACACTTGTGTGTGGCTCCAACGATGACGTGTACAGCCGCTCATAGAACCTCTCAATCTCACTCAAAATCTCAGGTGCCCCGGAAAGGATGCTGCCACACTCGCATATATAAACGATCGCTTCTTCAATACGAGTTGTATTGAAGTTGCGTAAGTCCCTGCGTGAAATGCACTCCCAATCTTTACAACGTTGTTAACGAGACTTTTGTGGACGATAAATCCGAGACCTCCTTGGGACAGATGGTCGCCCTCCCGGTGATAGGGCAAGTTGCCGGATTCGAGGATTACCGTGTCCTCCCCCTCTCTTCGGACTTCGGATAATCCTATAATATGCCAGCGTAACTTGTCTATCTCTTCTTCCAGCTCCACAATCTTCTCGTTAGTCCTCAGGGTGCGTGCGTTGTATATTGCCAGGTCAAGTCGTCGTAGGTGGCAACCGAACCTCCACCGGAGATTCTTAGCATCCCCTGCCCCGCCGTTACCATAGCCAGGAATAGCGGGGCCGCCGGGGACTGTGAGCCGTCTCTTTGTTACATTCATTCATAGGGGGGTATTTACCATAGCTGCCGCGCTTGGCGAGCGGGTTGGCAACCGCAGTTTTTATATTGTATTTTTGCTGTTGTCAGGAAGATGCTGCTGCCCATCTCCTGCCTGTTTCCCTTTGTCGCCTTTTACGACACCCACGGGAAAATATGGGATAGTGGATATTCTTAACCGCCACTACACGACATTCGGAGATTAGCCGGAACAGACAGACAGATAGGCAGACAGACAAAAATTTTAATAATTGTATTTTAGTTGTAAGTACCGTATTAACGTTAATATGCTTTTAGTAAAAAACTGTAATTTTCACATTATAAACAGACACTTCAATTTTATTTATTTGTATAGATAAGAAAGTAACACAAAATAAATTTTCGCCTTAATTATTAATACCTAAATTATATCATTAACATTCAATTCACTTTGTGATTACGACTTAATAAGTATTGTTATCAAACAAAGATAAAGGTGTAAAAATGACCGGATACATTTTATTGAATAACGGTAAATTAAAAAAATATAAATATTTTCTGTTTATTAATTCTGTAGGAGCGTTAAATGGCTTACTGATAATTTTGACCTTTCGAACCTTTAAAACAACAGGTAGTCAGATCGCACAACACTTCACTTTCCTTGACAAGGTGAGGAAGACAAAAGAATTTTTGATTCCGGTGCGTCATTAATCGGTGTCATTATACTTTTGTTCCAAGGTTGGCCCTTTCTACGCTTTGTAATTATCTTATATGGTTATGCAAGTAGTAATGCACCGTTTTTTTCGAACAAAGATATAATTACTTTATTTTTTATAAACATCTACATACGTTGTTAAGTATTATTTTGATTCACTTTTTGTGCCACTTTCTTTTCATAAACTGAAGTGAACTCCGAACTTACACTCTACCTGATGGAAAGTGGCTATCGCATTCCATGTACGCTAGAAGCCAACTTCAAAGCAGTGCAGTTTTTTTTTAATAAAACCGAAGTAATAAACGAACTTACTGTGCAGAAGGTTAGTGACTACTGCAGTCCATAGACATGGACAACTCAAGCCAACTTCAATCAAACAAATAAGTTGTCGACGAGTTAGGAGTTAGACACCTAAGCACATATAGAGCTCAGTGGACCTAGGACAAATGGTCCGACTTGGTAAGTTCTACTTCGACCAACGCTAATCAACGAAGTCAACTACTACAATACATAAATACCTTTACAACATCTAAATTACGGGCGAACTTAATAACATAGGTACATACAACATAGAAACCAACAATTTTACCTTAGTTTTAGACGTCACCACATTCGAGTAAAAAAATGCACCGTAAAACTTATTAGTTAACTATTAACCTATATAATTTGCCCTTTCATCATCATTTCAGCCCTTGACAAGCCCACTGCTGAACATAGGCCTGCCACAAGGAATGACACAAAGCACAGTCCTGAGCTACCTGCATCCATCGAATTCTTACATATTATATTTTCAGGTCTTCATTCCATTTGTAGGGAGCCGGTCTATACTTCGATTACCGGTATGAGATTGCCACTCGGCAACCTTTTTCCCCCCATCGGTTATCGGTTCTTCGGGGTATATGGTCGGCCCATGGTCACTTCAGCTTACATTTGACCATTAACCTATTGCAAATACGAAACTGAATGTTCTAGGCTCGTCTATCTTATCGTCGTATCTTAGTTTGACATTAGGCATTCATAACGCAAAGACTTCTTCGCTGTAATTCTTTACCTTAATTACGAGAACTTATGTTACTTTTAAATTTTGTGCCAAGAACTTCAAAAAATGTTAAAATCTTATTTTCAACCGGCTTCATAAAAGGAGGAGGTTCTCTAATGTGTGTTACCGCAGAACTTTTTTCCAGGTGAACCGATTTTGATGATTCTTTTTTTTTATTGGAAAGCTGGTACTTCTCATGTGGTCTAATATAATTTATTTAATTTGATTAAGATCTGACCAGTAGTTTTTGAGTTATCCTTAATAATGCACATTTAATTGACTTCGATTACATTGATGATGTTCTCCTATTTATATTGAAGTCGGTTGTACAAAATTTTTAATTTTACTACTTGTTCTTCAAATGCTGTATCGATATATTCTATATTTCAGTAATTGTCTTCTTGTAGTTTAAATTAATAACCACAACTGAATAAGTCCCTCACAATTCTAATTGAATTACTATTCGCGTGTCATTAAACGGCCCATACTGAACAAATTAATTGATTTTAGTGGCCGATGGGTTCAACCAGCTTTTAATTTATTATTGAACTATGTTCGACAAATTGAAGCATTTAAACACTTAGGTTTCATAGAGTGAATTATATCAAAATTGCTGTGATTTTCGAAATATTGTATTATTGTTTTATCAATATAATTAAATTATTACATTAAATCGTATGTTAAAGACATTCTCTGTGTATCTATTATTCTGTGTAAAAACTAAAAATAAACTAGGAACATAAAAGAACACTAAGTCACAACGTCGAGTCAACTTGACGTTTCATTATATGAAGATACTTAAGATATCAAAGTGGTTACTCCTTGAGATCAACTCGTCTGTAATATATCTGGTAAACTTGTATTTTTCTACACAAAAAAAGTCTTAATTTTTTGTTAATATCTAGTTAAATTGTATTTTCCCACATAAATACAACTTTTTTCTTTAACAGCCATTATTAATTTTTTGTTTATCGAGAATATATTATAATTAATTAAAAAATAATAAAAATATGCCAACTAGCATATATAATTTAAACCACACACGGGCATGAAGATCACATAGCCGATACCCGCACAATAGCAATAACACACAATCTGTGGAATTTGGGTACAGTAATTTTGAATGGATAACTGCCATACTATGCCGTCTGCAAGGCGACCCTGATAATATATAATATATAATGTCATGCGAATTTAACATCTATGAGTCTCATAGAGATGACTACATATTTGGGCTATTTGCTGTAGAAACTGTCAGTCCGTGGGGTCCATGTAGGTTCACGAAGTGAAGTTCCTAAAGGAACTCTATCCGCGACTGGACGTTGCTGCTGGTGATAAGAAGGCTGGTTCTTTTCTCGCTCAAAGTCTAAGCCATTCAGCGAGGAAACGCAGCCGGTGTTCTTGGCACGCTACCACGGAGAGTAGGACTGTATGATAATTAAGTTATTAGTTTATGTTTTTTTTTTAAATTATAGTTTTTTAATATTGTATATATTAATTTAACATCACTATCTAAATAACTATTTGATTATATCGTATTTATTTCATAGTTTTCACCAAACACGGAAAAACTCTTATCTGCATTTGTTCTCATCTTACTTGATTGCTTATTAATGTAATAAGTAATATTTATTAACATTTCAAAGCAGTTTCATGTTAATATTTTAGTTATCTTTGTTAAATTTATTGTAATATCTGGTCAGAAGCATCACAGCAGATTTGTCAACATTTTGAAAATCAATCCAAACCTAATTAAATCAACTTGCACAATTGGTATTGAAGCATAAAATAATCATACTCAAAAAACCACCATTACAAAACATGGAATTAAGAATTTCTTAATTTGTTTATTTATTTTATTTATTAACAACCTTCGTTTTGTCAATTCAATGAAGTTTATATTATAATAGCAGGCCCTTATGTAGAAATAAGCCATTGCCCTCGTCTACATAGTTACGCATTTGAATTAAAGCATTCACTGTCAACTAGTTGTGCTCCCTGTGAACAGCTGACTGGTTAATTCAAAAGGCGTTCTAAACATGCCATAATTTAACTTTTTAATTAGGTAAAAGGTCGCCATGTTCTAAAAACGTGGACTAGTTTATTTATTCACTTAACATTTCAAAATTTTGAAACAGTAAAGTTCTATAACATACTTCATACTTGACTGCCTTGTTAGCTTAGTGGTCGTAAACGCGACTACTGATCATGAGGTCGCGGGTTCAGTTCAGTTCAGGGCACTCGTAAGTCAGAAAGTTAGCGGTGTTACACTCCTATGTCTCGGAAATCACGTAAAGTCTTATACCTGATCTTGCGCACACACTCGTACACTATATCCCGTCCTACACAAATATTAGGTTAGTCTCTGTTAAAGGACTGCTGCTGGAGGACATTTATTATTATAACTTATTTATTATTATTACTTTCGATTTTAATACCGCAATGCTACAATTTTTTAAATCTTGCGAAGCTAAACCTTGCAGGGATACTGAAACACTCACTCTTCAGTAACTTCACATATTTTTATCGTCAACTGTAAGGCTTAAACGCAATGTCAAAGACTGGAACAAAAACATTGAGTTATGAATAAATATTGGATAAGGCTGGTATTTGCAAACTGGTGACTATATAAGAGTAATTCTAACTATGAGCCGTGGTAGTTCAGATGGCTAACGCTCGCTGTAAATTTCACAGTACGCGAGCAACCCTGGTTCGATCTCCACCGGTACCAGTGAAATTGTTTATTGCAATTATAAGTGCTGATTTAGCACGTGCTCAGCGGTGAAGGAAAATATCGTGAGAAAACCTGCATATCTTAGAAATAAAATAAAAATTTCGAAGACATGTGAAGTTAGCCAACACGTATTGGGGCAGCGCGGTGGACATTTCCTTGCCCTAAAACCCTTTTAGACATGAAAGAAATCCTGTGCCCAGCAGTGGGACGTGTATATAGACTCTAACTTTTTTACTTTTAATTCTAACTAGAATTATATCTTCCATTCTTTCTTTGCCAGCCTGTAACAGTCTACTGCTGGATTTTTTTTAAAGACGAGGGAGACCGCGAGTGTCAGCTCGCATTATGAACAACATTAAAGGAATTGATGGTCCAACATGTCATGTCTTTCGCACTATGGAGAAGTGGATAGGATTTGCTATAAATGCCGCGCTAATAGAAAGCGAGAGATTGGCGATTATAGTACCAGATGATTCACTTATCTGTCGCTATGTGATTGTTATTACCGTTATTTATCGAATCTATGATGATCCAACTGAAAGATCTAAAGGGAATTTTCCTTCTCCCAAAAAAGAAGGTTATCATTATTTAAAACTACAATGAGTAGTATACTATCTAATCTTTTATAAATATCTGTTACGCATGGTTAATTTTTTGTTTTGTGAGCAAGAGGGTATGTCGGGCTATTGTTTACTTATTTCAAATTCTCTTACACCGCAACCACACGGTACAGGATATAATATATTGTGAAATAGTAGTGCAATTGTGCAATTCTGGTGAGAATCATTGCGTTGTGATTATCCTTTATATCCTATAAACCCTATATAGCTATAATATAAATATAAACCCTGAGGCAGTTGAATCTTTAAAAGCCAAAAAACTAACAGCACTAACATCTCAGAATATAGACTAGACCATTATGATAATAGTTACCTATCTTAACATATTAGTATAATATAATATAAGAGTTTAAAAAAAATTAAACGCATTGATCATGAGCTGTGATGATCCTGATAATATTTTTGAGCTGGTGATCCTGATCAGGATACTAGGATAAACTTATTGTCCTCTTGCCTTGATATGAGTGCAAATTTTCAGGTCAATCGTCCTTCTACAAGTTGGTGAAAATTACATTAAAAACATTCCGTTACATAGATAGATAGATACAAGTGAACCTAATAAAAGCGTGTTAAAAAAGGACATCGGCTTATAATCGACACTGATACAAAAGCAAACTTCTAATATCAATTTTATTCTCTCTGTATTATCTAATATCAATTTTATACGAGGTAGAGCCACGCTGCAGCTATAATACTTGTAGCAGGAATGGGTCGACTCGACCGGGGTAGGACCCACGCTCTCACAGAATAAAATAGCAGCTTAATGCTGCTGTGTTTCGTATGGTGACTGTAGAGAACCGGAGACCCTTTTTACTGAAAACGAGGTATTCCATCTTTGTCCTCAGGGGTGACAACGCATCTGCATTTTGATACTTAATTAAGGATAAATGTAGATGTCTATGGGCCACAGTATTCACTTACCATCAGGTGGACTGTGTGCTCGTTTATTACCCTATACTATAAAAAAATCAAAACGAAGCCTACCGCAATCGTACTGCAGGATTGGAGATTAGAATTTCATATTACACAAAATTCCGGTGACACATTAATATTTTATGCCTTGGATCCTGTTTCTATATGTACCACTCTCTGTTTCTGCGAATTTTCGAGAATTCCACGGAAGGCGCGCGATTTCTTATATCTAGTTTGCACATTACACAATTAACATAAAATTCATTTTACTATGTACAATTTCGTTACAAAAATTCGCTTCCATTCCATTCCGCTGCAATGTAAATTAAGCCTAAGTAGCAATGTAAATTAAGTCAGACAATAATTGTCTGAAGGGTGATACAGCCAGTATAATTATAGGTTATATGGGGTGACAACGCATCTGTGGCATTCTTTTTTGAAGTTGTCCTTTTCTATGAACTTAAGTAGTTTTCATTAAATTATAATAATCAAGCTGTTATCCGCGACTTCGCCCGCGTGGAATTTATTTTTTGCGCTGAATACCCTAATTCTTTTCCTAAAATAAAAGTAGCCTAAGTTACTTCTTATAACATCAGCTGATCAAGTGATTGTGTTCAGACAGACGTCGTATTAAAGTTTTGTTATAGTATAGATAGAAAATAATTGATAAACGTAATTGCAATTTTAATACCCAATTTACCACTTGTGTAATGGTTAAGTATAACACAGTAACGTGGCAAAGCCAACGCTACTTTACTCTTGTAAATTTTGCAATAACCTTTTGTAAAATCTCATTGTTTTTGACGGATAATAACTATCGTAAATATGTCAAACTTTCGATAAAGAGCAGCATCAAAGTCTGCAAAGCGTATTGATTACGGCAAATCCTTCTTAGGATAATGCTCAAAAGGATTTACTGACATTGGAGAGTGCTTACTAACTTCATCTCTTGTTTCGTTTCGATATAATCTCGCTCGACTTGACTATAAGTGATATTTTTTTAATTGAATAACAATAAAAAGCGGACAACTGTGATTAGGACTCGCGTCTTAGGGGTTCCTTTTGACTTGATTATTTAAGTAGATAGAGAAACCGAATATTGCTCTAACGAAAAGGCACGTTGGATTGAAAGGACAAACTTAAATTTCAGTGGAAAAGTGTTTTCTCCCATGCATCAGTCTACATCACGTTCGATGCTCCAATTGATGTAAGTTTGTAATTAAATAATAATATAAAAATAAAAGGGTACGATTTTGCTCCTTTTGAGGCACTGAAATCTAAACACAACAGAATATAAAACCTAATCATCATAGTCTTTGTAACTCTACTGTTAAACACATTACAAGTCTAATGCATATCCCAAAAACTCTAACAATGCTCACTTTTATTTACTTTTATTTTTAATTTGACTCACTAAAGTCACCAGCTACAATATTTAAGTTAAAGTTACAGTCAATATACGTCCCACTGCTGGCACAGGCCTCGTCTCATTTCTGAGAGGGCTCACGATGTTTTCCTTCACCGGCGAGCACTTGGTTAATCAGCACTTAAAATTGCAATTAACAATTTCGTTGGTGCCGGCGGGGATCGAACCCGGGTTGCTCGCGTACTATAAAATTTAGAGCGAGCCCTTGAGTAGCACGGCTCCAATATTATCCAGATTTATAATCGGCTACAACATTATGGCCAACTCATTTTCAATCCATAGTACTGATCTCGTTGGACTATATCCCTTATTCTGGTTTTACTATCACAGTAAAGTCAAGGTTAATAATCTACTCTGAACGAAATATGTACAGTGGTATGCTTGGGTTTCGATTTAATTATATTAATTATAGGGTCCCAAACGCATGGTAGTGAACGTGTAGTGGCGGTATAAGAATATTCACTACTTCCACATCGTCCCATTTGCATCCCATGATAAGGGTGACATACGAACACACAGTCCACCTGATGGTAAGTGGTTGTGCTGTGACCCATAGACATCTACATCTATCCTCTATTACGAATGTAGATGCAGATGCGTTGTCACCCGTGACTACCGTGATACTACTGGTATTGTTGTAGCACGAATGGGTCGCCTCGATCGGGGAAAGACCACGCTCTCACAGAATATCTGTGTCAAATAGCTGCTTGACGGCTCCGTGGCGCAGTGGCTTAGCAATGAGTTGTAGCGCTTGGGGCCGCGGGCTCGAATCCCGCACGGAACAAGTATTTGTATGACCTACAAATAATTATTCCGGGTCTGGATGTTTGTCCTCGTGCAATATATGTTTGTAAACTGCCTCCACGATACAGGGGAAAATCCTAGTGTGGAGGTAACGTTTTTTTTATAAAACAAGAAAAAAAAAACGCTGCTGTGTTTCGTATAGTGAGTGCAGAGAACCGAAGACACTTTACTGGAAAAGAGGCATTCTATCTTAGTCCTCATGGCTAACAACGTATCTGCATTTAGACTTTTTTATTGAGGATAGATGTAGATGTCTATTTGTCACAGCAACCGCTTACCATCAGGTGAACCGTGTGATCGTTTGTCACCCTTATCCTATATTAAAAAAAACATACGTATGATGTTCCTTTCGTAATGAGTACAGCAAAGGACTGGAATAATTTGCTAGCCTCTGTATTTCCATCCGATCACAATCTAGGTGTCTTCAAGGTAAAAGTGCAAGGCTTTACACTAAAACAGTGGTCCGCAAGAGCTTAAATATGGTCCGCGAAAGATTTAAATATTTTACCCAACAAATCGTATTAAATAACACATATATTATTTTCTCAGCACGCATCACGGCGCAAAGAAAATCGATTTTTTTTACATAACATGTAAGATTTCTTTTACAATTTACATAAAAGTTCGATTTACGTCTAGGGTTTCATCACTACATATAAAATTTGTTACATATTTTCAAAGAGTGAAAGGCTGTATCAAATATTTTGAAATAGTATTTATTTGGATTGCTTCCTAATTAATATATGAGAATATTTTTTTACACAAATTGGTAACGGCGATTTTTAACAGGAAAATCATTAATTTTGAATTAAAAATATCTACTGATTGTGACCCAATTTGATGTTAGAGGAAATAATTTATTCGTGATTACTGAATGGACTAGAATGCCGCATTTTTAAAGGACGTAACATAATTACTTTAAAATTACGTAAATCATCCAAAAGAAATTAAATTTAAGTGGATTGAAAAATCCGGAAGTCCATATTCCATGCTAACAACTATATTATTGGCACGATTTACACTCAGTTTGTGCATCACAAGTAAGGAATTTGTCGTAAGTAGCAGCTTAAGACTACCACAACAAACTGACATAATTTCTTAAACAATTTTTCAGTTGTAATAAAAATCTTATTTAATAACGAATATATATCAATAATAAATTACAAATTTTCAGATCATTGACGCAAAATTGCGAAACAAGTAACATTTTTTAAAAAAAAATCAAGTTAGCCATAACTATGTTTTCATTGTACGATTATGCCTCGGTCCTACCTTGTTGTTGTTGTTCTGCCCTCTCCGACCAATTTTTGTCCTATAAAAATCCTTAAATTAGTAATAAAAAATATTGAGGGTCATTTATCGGGATAAAAACTATCCTATCTCTCAAGTTGGACCAAGAGTGTGCACGCAGTGTGCAAAATTTTATTGAAATCAGTTCAGTAGTTTAGGAGTTCATCGCGGACAAACAACGTTATTTTTATATACAAAGATATAAATTTGAAAAAATAAAATGACTTAAGCGTCGAATTGTAAAGCAAAAACCGTTTAATTAAGCTATAAAATTGTAAATATAACTACACATCCAAATATTTGTTAGTAAAACCTATAAAATTTTAAAAAAGAACGCCCCTCATTTTCCATTATATTTTTTTTTTGTAAAGAATGTCACACCCACACTAGGATTTTCTCCTGTATCGTAGAGGCAGTTTGCAAACATAAATTTTATTAATATTCCGTTTGTAAGTTTTAATTCTTATTGAGCAAAATAATAATATATACAAATAAAAAATGTAAGTCTTAATTACAAATTATAAATTTTATCTTTTATTACATAGGGTCCTACTATCACATGAGTAAAGAAACTGTACAGAGGCAAAGCTTCTAAGGAGCTGTCAAAATTTTTACCTATTTTGACAGGGTGATAAAACTAAATAAACAAATCGTTTATCCTTAGATTATTGATAGGTCTTCGAGCGCGCGATGACTTATTATTAATCTAAGCGTTTATCAGCATTTTAATAGATACTTAAGATATAATAAATTAATATAATAATAATAAAAATATTTTTATTATTATTATATTAATTTATTATATCATAAAAGTAAAATATTAGGAATACGTACTTTATTCCTAATATTTTACTTTTATGATAATTATTCTTCAACAATTAGTTGTGGTTTTAATTAAATAAGTATATTCTAAATGTAGGTATAGTTATATCTTAATCATCTATTGGGAAGCACTCGCATTTCATGACAAATATAAAAGCTTCCACACGTTTTAATATTTCACTACCAATATTTACAATGTTTCTTTCGATGTCAAAATATTTGCGTAATTTATGCTCAAGCCATTCAACAAACGCGATAAAATTGTCAGGAAGTATTATTAAAAAACCCAATTGAACACTATTAAAATCCTTGTAATGACTGAAAAAAGATATTTTCCCATGTTATAGGTTGTTCAGATCTATTAACGTACAATTTTATTTTCTCACATTTGTGGTGTTTGAGACGACATTTTCTATACAAATATACCGACACATAGACTAAACAATTTTTTTCTTGTAAATGAAATAGATAATCATTTGTTCCTACAATTAACACAGGGGCCGAAACATTGTCAGGTTGCGGTGATCGTTTATTAAAATACGACAATCGTCTGGTTTCATAAGTAACATATCGAAATCGTATTCACAATTAGTATTTTGAGGATTCCCTAAGATATTGTTTATAAACATCTTATTATACTAACTAGACGACATGTTGGTCCATGGCAGTTACCACCCGTCTGTCTGACTTTTCCTAAGAAATTTTCGAGACAATCTTTATTAAGAAGACTCTATAATGAATTAAATTTCTGAGTTGAATTGTTCATGAAGTTTTATTAAAGATTTAATAGACACTTGAAATCCGAGAATGTTCTAAGTTTATGAAAAATGTTGGCATTTGAAATGATCGCAGTGTACTTGAGTTTAAGAAATCAAACATATTATTTATTTTATTTTCAAAATCGCTTGCGGCAACCTCGATAAGATTTAAATCTCGTAAACCATATTTACACTTTTTTATATTTCATTGTTTTATATTCTACTATGCCAGCGATTATCTACGAACCCACCTGATGATGAGTGGTGATGTAGCCTAAGATGGTAAAGCGCACTGACTTAACAAAAGCCTATTCACTGTTGCTTTGAAGACACCAACACTGTAATCGGATGGAAAGATAGATGCTGGCAACTTATTCCACTCCTTTGCTGTACATATGCTGAACGACATGGCGAACCGTTTCGTTCCAATGCGTAGTAAGTTAACAACAAAAGGGTGGAGACTGTCCGAACGTCTGGTTGTCCGATGGTGGAAGGGAGAGGGAGAAATTAAATTATGCAATTACTGCGCACACTCTCCGAAATGCATCCTGTAGAAAACCGAAAGGCTAGCTACCTTGCGTCTATGGTCGAGGCTGGTAGAATTGGTTTAACCGAATTCGGGTCACCAATAAGCCTCTTAGCACGCCTTTCCATTGAATCCAAAGCTGCTAGGTGGCATTTTGCAGCACCAGCCCATTTATGGCAGCAATACTCCATGCACGACCGGACTTGCACTTTACACTGAAAATTTCGGGATTCAAGGAAGTGAAACAACATTACTATTTAAAAATGTATTTATTTCTTTTCGAAGTATTCTCCGCGAAATTTGACACATTTTTCCATACGATGGAACCAATCATTGAAGCAACCATTCCATTCGGAAGTTGGGGTCTCCAAAATGGCCGTTTTGTAGGCGTCCACAGCTTCTTCAGGTGATGAAAATCTCTGTCCACGCAATTTATTCTTTATTTTAGGGAAAGTATAGAAATCATTAGGGCTTAGGTCGGGGCTTAACGGTGGATGTTCTAATAATTCTATGTTTTCTTGCTCAAAAAACTCTTTTGTTCTGTGTGCGGTATGAGAACTCGCATTGTCGTGATGGAGGATGATGTGGCGGTTGCAGTTCTCTTTACGGAGTTCAGAAACGACCTGTGGCAACAAATGCTAGCATACTATTCTGCATTAACCGTTCTTTGTCCCTGAAGAGGAATAGTCGTAACATGGCCGGTTTTGCAGACAAACGTGGCCACCATTTTTTTTTTTTTGCAACACTCCGTGAAGCAACAATTTTTGTTGGCTTTAACTCATTTTCGAACTCCCAAACTCGTGACTGGTTTCTTTTTTCGGGTTTGTACGCATATATCCAGGATTCGTCACCTGATACGATGTTGTATACAGCATTTGAGGATCCTGCGTGATATCTTTCGAGAGTTCTGACGCACCAAGTAACGCGAGCCGCTGTTTGCTCTTCACAGAGCGAATGCGGTATCCATCGGGAAAACAACTTTTTTACACCTAATTGTTCATGCAAGATTATTTGTATTTGACTCATGCCAATGTCTAAAGTTGCCTGAATTTCGCGGTATGTCACATGTCGATCTTCCTCAATCAGCTTACGCACAGCATCGTTTTCTTGGGTGACTGCAGTTTTTGGACGACTTTGACGAGGATCATCACTGAGCTTGACACGTCCACGTTGAAATTCAGCAAACCAGCGATACATTGTGGTTTTGGATGGGGTATCATCACCAAATGCAGAAATCATCCGTTCAAAACACTGTTTTTGTGTTAAACCACTTCGAAAGTCATAATAAATCATCGCTCATGAATTTTCTCGAGTCAATTCCATTTTCTCAACGACTAATCAAGTTTGACAAAACCTTGTGACATGTACCGAGAATATTTTTCTAAATAAATAAATGTTATTCGATTTTTAAAACCAAGGAGTTTTCAATTAAAAAGATTTTAATATGACAGGAACAGTGGAAATATTCCATTCCCGATACTTTTAGTGCAGCCTCTGTATATAAAGTAAGCAGCTGTCCCGGCGTGAGTATCGCCGCACCTTTGCAAGGACTCCCAGCATCCTTGCAGCAGCTTTGGCCTTGGACTCAATGAACTGCCCGAAGTTCAGATTTGAGGATATCTCAAACCCTAACAACTGAACTCGGTCGGTATATTCCAGTGATACATTTCGAAAAGAATGAGCAAAGGTGAGCTGCCTCCTTTTTGCAGTGATACGAATTATTCTTTAAAAAACTAAATTTTACACTTTTTTTTTACACAACCCCGAGTCTAAGCACTGGCCGAGCCGGTTTAAAGCAGTTTCTCTCTGTACGTGAAGAGTCGGCAGTGTTCACGTACACATGCGCCTCAAGCTTATAGTAGTGTACCTATCACAGCGCGGTCGTATGAAGCTTTGCCTCTGCACGGTACGATCTCTTTACTCATGTGGTACTTACTATGCCAAAACATTAAATTCCAATATCTATCGTCCTACAAGCGCCGTTACTGACGTTACTAATACAGGGTTATTTTTCAAATAGTAGCCAAAGTTTTAACTTAAGTCCAAATATATGAATAATAATGTTTCGTTATTGCAGTTCTTGAAAATAGGAGTAAATAAGGCTTCTACTTTTATTTGAAGATACTCCAAATTAAATGTGATTTATGGACAACAAGTACGCATACGCGCTCCTCTGCGATTCGCTTCACGTTTTTGCCGACCGACCGACCCCTACGAATGTGTGCAAGCGTAGTAAAATAGATATTTATAAAAGACAATCAGTTAAAACGATGCATTACCACGTATTTTAAATATAAAAGATATAAAGGACAGAATGTTCGAGATTTTTTTTAATTAATTTTTCTTCACTTACTTATTTTAAACCTTCTCTGCTAATGACAATGTCCAGAATCGCCCTGTGCAATAAAAGCATCAGATAAACACGATAATTAATTGTTTATTTTATTATATTATTTGCAAATACTTTTATAACACGGACTAGCTGCATGCCAAAATGAACGTTAAAAAGTGTTATATTCGACTAATGACAATTATTACAATTATATAATGGCCGGTTATTACAAAATAACCCTGTATAGTCTGTTGAATAACATTGCTTCAATAGTTAGTACTTTTTAAATATTTATTAGGTTAAATTTGGCAACCCACCGCCCGTCACTACCGAAGAGCGTAGGATCGATAACTATTTACTACCCTTTTTCTCGTTTCTATTGCCGAAGGGGGATCTACAATAAACGTATTGAAAGGTTATTTAACTATCTATTACTGCACAAAGAAAAAGGATTACAATTTCAGACATACATAGACAGACAGAGACAACAATATTACGGTTACAATACAGGTGGATCGACCGGAGAAGGATCAGGCTCTCACACGAGAAGATGTAAAATAGCAGCTTTATGTTGCTGTTTTGAGTGTAGAGAGAGTAGAGAGTTTTTATACGTGGTAGAGCCATACTGCAGCTATATTAGTAGTATAGTTGTAGCACGAATGAGTCGGCTCGACCAGGGAAGGACCACGCTCTCGCAGAATACCGGCGTAAAATAGCAGCTTAACGATGCTGTGTTTCGTATGGTGAGTGTAGAGAACCGGAGAACTATTTTACTCGAAATGAGGCATTCTATCTTAGTCTTTAAGGGTGACAACGCATCTGCATTTTGGTTTGTAATAGAGGATAGGTGCAGATGTCTATGGGCCGCAGCAACCACTTACCATCAGGTAAACTGTTTGCTCGTTCGTCATCCTTATCCTATAAAAAAAAGAGAACCGTAGAACTATTTAACTGGTAATGGGGCATTCTAAGTCATTCCTCAGGATAACCGTGAAGTACCGGTGTAAGGATATCCACTACCCCATATCGTCCCGTGAGTGCCGTAAGAGGCAACAGAAGGAAAAAAACCAGGATATAGGCAACAGCTTCTTCCTAATAACAACTAAAAAAAACGGCCAAGAGCTTGTCTGGCCACGCACAATCTAGGGTTCCGTAGTTGCCCGTTACAATACGTGAACTTAGAAGGAGCCTTTTTAATACTATGAGCATATTGAGTGAGTATGCGGTTTGGCCGCTAAAATGAATAAAATTTTCGCAAAATGATGATGGTAAAAATTTATTTTCCAAGCAGACTTATAAGGAGTGGTATTCAAAAAAGCTTTTGAAAGTAATACAATCTACATCAAATCATTCATATACCAAGTCCGTACAAAAATGGTCAACCGTAACAAACCTTCTCAAAAAACCACTGTTCTAAACTATCCTGAGGATCGCCCGTGTAAACCAAGAATTGAAGAAATTTATACTGTAGACCTACAATAACTACTAACTAAAAAATACGCGAAAAGTATCAAGATCGGTCTCTTGGCGATCGATCCTCTCTGTCTTCCTCGCAAAGGAAACCGTAAAAGTAAGGTAATAATGTGAAAGTAGTTTTCTTCAAAAAATATTTATTTTTTACAATTTACAATATCATTACTTATGTATATTACCTTATTTTATATTCCCGACGTTTCGAGCACTTTACAGCACCCATAGTCACGGGGGGGGACTGAGGTGTATGACGTCCAATGTCATAGTTATCAACGGCTACCTCCAGATTAAAATTATTAATTTTTGTTCCTGAAGGTAGCCGTGGTTGTAAAGTGCTCGAAACGTCGGGAATATTAAATAAGTTAATATACGCGATAAAATCCGTAAAATTAGTTTTATTTAAATGTGTAGTGTTCGCGTAAATATAAGAAATTATATCATTACGAAGTTATAATACAGCTATGTTTAGTACATTTTCTATGGAATTGTAACGAAATTTTCACTAATCCAAGTGCATTTAATCCAAGTTGATCGACAGTTACTCGTTAAATTCCTAAGCCTACTTAGCTGTGATCGTTTTACTTTTAACTTCATTATATATATTGCTATCGTGAATACTTTTCACATTTCTGAAAACATCAGTGTAGTTGGTAAAGGGAGGCACATGACTCTAATAAAAATATCACTATAAAGGTAATTTTTTTCGCAAACCGAGCCCTGTATCAAAAAAAATTGTTGCATACCTCATTGATATATTAAAAATGTGTTCTGTATATCAATGGCATACCCCCAATATTTTTGAAAGATCTATCCAACGATACCCCACATGATGAAATAGACGGGTAAAAAACGTCGACAGTATAGGAGGTACCCAAAAAAAATGTTTTACTTATTTATTTATTTAATTATTTTTTTAATAACAACCTTTTTTACATAACTTCATTGATTCCCTGGTCCCGGAGCTAGGAAGCTTTACAAGATTTTTATTTTTATTTTTCAGTATTGTAGGCGTGATTGATATCTGTAACTATTTCAAATTATAGCTTTGTAGCATTTAGGGTCTCTGAGTAAAACCGTGGACGAACGGACGAACCCCTAAAAACTGCTGCCCGCCTGCCAAGCGTGCCAAATATCCCCCTATTAGTAACCTTAGGGTCAACGCATCTGTATTTTGACATCTAATAGAGGATAGATATAGGTGTCTAAAGGCCACAGCATTTACTAACCATCAAAAGGTCGTGCTCGTTTATCACCTTATATTCTATAAACCAATATGAGTTATATTTAGAATGTAAGGCCTTCACAAATTTTTTATCACAGCAAAATTTGACTAAGGCCCCACCCGATAAGTATTGAATATGTAAATATGTAGTGATTTATTACTCTTGACTTGAAGATAAGTAAATTTGAAAAGGTTACCCTCACCTTAGGAATTTCTCCTGTACCGTGGAGTACATACATAAATTGCTCATGTACAAACACCCAAACTCGGAATAAATATTTGAGGGCGAGCCGTCATTGACCGGAGCAGACCCATCCGTGCAATAATCCTGTATATTTACTTTAAAATCAATTTTTATTCTCTGTTTATTATGTTGACAAATTCTTATCTTAATATGTGGTAGAACCATGCTATGGCTGTATAATTTTTGCAATACTAAAACACAAATCTCAGATCATCTATACCTGGGAAGTATTACACTCTCACAAAATACCAATGTAAATTAACAACCTCATGCTTCTCTTTATTCGTATGGTGTATGCCAAGGACCGGAGCCCTTTTACTGGTGGCGAAGAATTATTCCATCTTAGTCGACATAGAAAAGTATACTGAGCACAGCGTTCATTTCAAGTGAAGCCGAAACAATGCTCAACTTCTTAAGGCGCACTCACGCACACATCTTTCTTTCTTTATCAGCCTGTAAAAGTTCACTCCTGGATGAACTTTTACAGCATGCATTTGAGTACAACAGTGCACAATAGATGTCCTCAATCGCTTAATCGAGGATCAATATATATAGGACACAGTATCCACTTACCATCAGGGTGTTTTAATAGAATTTAAGGGTGACAAACGAGCATACAGTCCACATGAGGGTACTTACCCTCATGTGGACTGTGATGCTGTGGCCCATAGACATCTACCTTAATCCTCAATTAAGAATCAAAATTCAAATGCGTTTTCACCCCTAAGGACTAAGTTGGAATGCCCCGTTTCCAGTAAAAAGAGTATCCGATTCTCTACACTCACGATACGAAACACAGCAACCTCAAATACTTAAGTTTGTGACTTTCTTTTTCGAGCGTAAAAGTGATCAAATTAATTAGTCATCTAAGGTAAAGTCTGGGGGCATCGTATTTTAGGGGGCCTCGCGAGGGGACCCTTTAATGCGAGGCCGTGGGTGAGAACCCACTTCGCCTACGTCTAGCTACTGCACTGCTTACAATCACGTATGTAACACTATTAACAACACAAAACAAATTAGAAATAGATTGGTAGTGATCACCTCATTCCCAGGGGTTATTATCATCCATAAATTCCTTAATGTTTTTTACCTATTATAAGCCAGTGCTTGACCCACCTGGTGGTAAGTGGTGATGCAGCCTTAGATGGTAAACCGCACTGTCTTAGCGTAACAAAAGCCTATTCACTCTTGCCTTTAAGACGCCCAGATAGTATTCGGACGGAAAGATAGACGCCGGCAAATTATTCCACTCCTTTACTGTACGCATTACAAAAGACGAAACAAACCTTTTGGTTCTAATGCGTGAAATATCGACAACAAAGGGGTGAAGACCCGCCGATCGACTTGTTGTCCGAAAGGCGAGGGAGGGATTAAAGCGTGTAATTCCTGCGCACACTCTCCGATATGCATCCTATAGAATACCGAGAGACTGGCTACTTTGCATCTGTTCTCGAGGCTGACAAGATTGGTTTCAACCAAATCAAGGTCACCAATGAGCCTCTTAGAACGTCTCTCCACTGAGTCCCAACGCTACCAGGTGGTATTTTGCAGCACGAGCCCATATATGATAGCAGTACTCCATGCACGACCGGTCTTGCGCTTTATATAAGGTAAGATACTGCTCCCGCGTGAAGTACCGTCGCACCCTTGCAAGGACACCAAGTTTCCTTGCAGCTGCTTTGACTCTCGACTCAATGAACCGCCCATAGTTGAGGTTCGGAGAAAACTCAACCCCCTAACAACTGAAGGCTGTCCGTGTACTCCAAGGTTACATTCCGGAAAGTAGGAGTCAAGGCGAGCGGGCTCCTTTTAGCTGTAAAAAGACACGCTTGTGTTTTGGAGACGTTAAATCTCACGAGATTGGCATCGCCCCATTCGGAGACTGCCTGTAATGTGAGATTCACACTCTCAACCATAGCCTCTCTAACAAATGGGTCGGCTCGACCGAGGAAGGAACACGCTCTCACGGAATACCAGCGTAAAATAGCAGCTTAATGCTGCTATGTTTCGTATGGTGAGTGTAGTGAGCCGGAGACCTTTTTTACTGGAAACAAGGCATTTAATCTTAGTCCTCAAGGCTGCTAACGCATTTGAATTTTGATTCGCAAACGAGGAGAGATGTGGATGTCTATGGGCCTCAGCAACCACTTACCATCAGGTAGACTGTGTGCTCGTTTGTCACCCTATTTCTATAAATAATAAAATATGTTCCCAATTAGCGAGTAACTTTTTATGGGTGTAAGTGTTGATTTTTTTACAAAATTGAATTTAAAAAAAAGTATTTCTTAACTTCAAATTGTTGATTTTAACTTTAAAATAAATAAATATATTGCTGCATGACTATCACATTGACTGTTTTTTATTAACATGCGTTACCTATCTGTGTATGTATACAAAACATACCAGATTACAGTATAATACAATAAAAAAATAACATATCTAAATAAGTTTCGGTTTCGGTTTCGGTTTCGACCGAAACTGACACCCAAACCGAAGGTTCGTTTTTGGTTTCGGTTTTGATTGAAAATCCTGTTCGGTTTCGGCGATATATCGGGTACTGCGATCGCTCATGTACGAAAGTGTACCGTAAGAGGCTGATATAGCAAGAAGATAAGTTACGGTAATTGTAGATATTTCGTCATAAGCCAAATAAAGAGGATTATCGTTTTCCAATGCGACCACTGTCTGTCAGCCACGTCTACAATAAAGTTAAAGTTAAAGTTTTATGTTAGCGGTGGTATAAATCTTAAATATTGATTATTATTATATCACTACTACTTACTAATGTTTTCATTTAAAGAAGTAAAGAGTGACAAAATATTAAAGATATCAATAAGCCGTGATCTGATCCACGAGAAAAATAAAATTTTATATCTTATCTACGAACACCACTCCTTCCCCACAATTTCGTGCACTATCACTGCTATCACCAAACCCAACACCACTACTCCCAACACTACTCACTAGAAAATCATCACCGTCGATAAGACCCTCCTCAACGCCTCGTTTAGAGGCGAACCACTTGTCGTATATAGATGGTTACGGAAATTCCTTCCGTATATTTGGTATCTATTTTCGCCATCTTTTCCTTTAAATAAAATATTTAAGTTCTACTTCTTAAACTACTTTGAACGAAAAGATCGTAGATAAGTTATAAAAGGGCTCGCCAAACGTGACATATTCGAACCGAGTTCAAAAGGGTCACCTGAACGTAATCAATAAGTGGGAACGTTTTTCGCCGCATAATCTTTCGGCTGTCCGTTTTAGGGGAGCTCCTCAACCCAATGTTCAATCAACCTGTAACAGTGTGTGACTGACGCAAATGTTTGTTCAAAGTTTTTAATAAGTAAAATATGTGATGTTAAATATATGTGATGTGTATAAAATATAAAAACTCTGTTTACGTAAAGCCGAACCAAAGTAATTTTCCGTATTCCGTGCAAAATTATAAAACTAAACACTTTTTAAATCACCTCTATTATCTATCACAAAGGTTTTTCTTTGGGTGTTTCACGTCGAGAGTTGCAACTTGTCATAGCTTAGGTCATAGTTATAGGTTAACACCTGTACTACTCTCATTTCGTCCAGGAGTTGGTGTGGGTGGGTACCAACCATCCTCTTACTTTTTTGCCGCCAAATAACAGTGCTTGCATGCACTACTGCGTTCCGGTCTGAAGTTTATAGAGATCCAGTATAATTTTAGGTTAGAGGGCATTCCAACTTAAATTATTTGAAGTTGGTTCTGGGTGTTCATAGGCTCCGACAGACACTTACCATCAGGTGAGCTGTAAATTTGTTTGTCACATCAGTTTTATACAAAAAATATTATCTGCATCGGTATTTCACTCCCAAGTTCCGAAGTAAGGTGATAAGTTTTTATTATAATAATATTAAATTTTTAAATAATTATAACCTATTCTTTGAGGTTTCATAGCTATGAATCGAACGATAATTGCTGTCCTTAAAAGGTCCTAACTGGGAACGCATAATAATTATTCATAATTTCTATAGTACGTTAATGGGAAGATTATAGGAGACGACTATAGAAGATTGTATTATTTAAAATATATGTAAACAGATTTCAAATAAGATTCTATTACTGTAAAATGTACTATATCGATATAAAAAAATCAGCTATAATGCTTAATTAACAGCGAAGACATCGTGTTACAATTATTTCATAAACAGAACACATTTGAAATTATAACATTTTTTTAAAGTGTATGAAAATAAAATAATATTGTTTCTCCTTTCGTATCTTTCTCGCTCATTATATTATAACGAACATGAAATATTTTATACCTTTTATAGTTATATTTTTTTTTAGATAGATATGATGATATTGTAAGCGTAAGCAACCCCGTTTCGCTCTCTTCTGTAAGAGATTTTTTAATTTTAATAACGAGTTAGAAAATTCATTTTTAAGAACTTTCACGGCTCTGATCTTTACGCCGCAATTATAAGTCTTTGAAATAAAATATTTGAACAACGAAAAATAGTTTACAATGGTTTAGGGTTTTTGAATAAATTTTCCGTCAACAATCGTTCGCCAGAGCCTCGTTAATCAGCACAGTTCATCGAGTGAAGTAAAATTGGCAATTGAAGAAAAAAGTGTATTTCTCCCCTCACATCTCAATCTTACACTCACACATGCCTGGAAGTAAATATAATGTTAATAATATTTCTAAAGAATCTTTTGTGTCCTGTCGTAGAGTGTCTCTTGAATGTATCCTCGTATGAAAGCTTTATACAACTTAATCACCTCGTTTTTCACAATAATTCCTTTATTTCTCTAGAGCAGCAATATTAAATCTCCTACGTCATACGTACTGCGATCTCCTACTTATTAAATGTTGTAGTTGAGCTTATGAGTAACTTTGGACGTTGATATAGTGTTTCTTTTGATTTCGTAGTATATTGCTCTTCTTGTTAAATTCATGGTGAAATAATTATTATTTGTTGTTAATTTGAAATATTTTATATTAATTGTTTTTGAGATTTAATAAAGTTACATCATTAGTCGTTGATTTAATATTAATTTTTAATGCGTAATTTTTTATCTATGTCTGTAATACAGATTATTCATTTATGATTTTCAAGTACTTAGACCATCAAAAGCAACATATAAATAGCATTGTATTTTTATTATATGATTAGAATGATTGAAATAAGAAAGTAAAATTTTTAAATAATAAAAACCTGTCTTAATTATATCAGGTCTTTAAACTATTTTTCGGATTTTGTAGGAATATATTTGTAATCAAATGTTCAAACAAATCCTGTACGTTTGTACTTTGCCGCCTTTTGTATGAACCGTACAATAAATACATAGAAAAATGAAATAGGTAAAATACATTTATATATTTAAATCAAATATTTTGTTACTACTCAAATTAATTTTGTTATTTCCTACTTCTGTGTGAATATAACAATAGTATAAAGGTAAATATGTAACTACGTTACGAGAACCACGAATGAAATTCCGTACCCGAATGTGAAAGCAATTAGTTTTCGCTTTGGTGCAATTAGCACTTTATTACCGCCAACATTTCAACTGGTTTAAATTGAAATGGGTTTGTTATACTGAGGCATTAAGGTCTTCCTGTATTAGTATATTATTACTCTTTGTGGAGGCCTAGTGCGTACTAAATCACGGCTGAAAATAATCACAACAAAGTTACTAAACTTTCATCATAAAGAAAATATAATTACTATTAAAGAAAGAAATACGTGTATATTCCTTTCCTTCTTGTGTGATGAAACAGGGCGGGTTAAGAATAAGTTATGGGGGCGATTATCAAGCCAACGTAAAGACTCAGCTTAATGTGTACCATACGCGAGTAACCTTCAGTGCCTATAATTCTGTCATAACCACGGAAAGGCACAAGATCTGCCTAATTATTTTTTGTTATTTAATATTTATTTCATGCTCTTATAAACTAAAACATTTGAGTTGAAAGTTTAGCCACGCGCTACTGGCTAGTAATTTAATAAGTAATATTACTGTATTACAGTATTCTATGATTATCACCTACCAGACCGCTCGGACCCGTCCAACTTCAGGCCTATCGCCATCACCTCCTTGTTCTCCAAAATAATGGAATCCATTATTAACTGCCAGCTCATGAGGTACCTTGAGGATCACAAGCTGATTAGTGACCGCCAATACGGTTTTCGTCGGGGTCGATCAGCTGGTGATCTTCTGGTCTACCTGACTCATAGATGGGCGGAGGCAGTAGAGTCCAAGTGGGAGGCGTTGGCCGTTAGTTTAGATATTGCGAAGGCCTTTGATCGGGTTTGGCACAAAGTGCTTCTTTAGAAGCTCCCTTCCTATGGGCTTCCCGAAAAATTGTGCAATTGGATCACCAGCTTCCTTGAAGATCGGAGCATCAAGGTCATTGTAGACGGTGCATGCTCCGACTACAAGCCTATTAACGCTGGTGTTCCACAAGGCAGTGTGCTATCACCAACACTGTTTCTTCTACATATCAATGATATTTTGCAAACTGGTAACATTCATTGCTATGCGGATGACAGCACTGGTGATGCTCTATACATCGGCCGTGCCAATATTTCTCGGGAAAATGTCGCCGAGTACCGGGACAAACTTATGTCTGAAGTCGAGTCTTTGCTGAACAAATTCTCGGATTGGGGGCGACTAAATCTAGTCCAGTTTAATCCTCAGAAGACACAAGTTTGCGCGTTTACCGCTAAAAAGAACCCCTTTGTCATATCTCCTCAGTTTCAAGGCACTCCCCTTGTTGCCTCAGCCAGTATCGAAATCCTCGGCGTCGACATATCGAGTGACGTGCAGTTTCGTGGTCACTTGGAAGGGAAGGCCAAATTGGCCTCCGAAAATCTTGGCGTGCTCAGCAGAGCGGGAAGGTATTTCATGCCGGCACACCGCCTGCAACTTTACAAGGCGCAGGTTCGGCCTCACATGGAATACTGTTCCCATCTGTGGACAGGGGCTCCCCAGTGGCAGCTCCTTCCACTTGACCGCATCCAGCTCAGAGCGGCTCAAATCGTCGACTTCTTTGAGATATTTTATGCCTAAAGTAGCCTATGTATTTCATAAAATATATATTAAAATCTAATAATATCTCTGTCTATAAGGTTGATTGTCCTAAAATTTTATTTCGAGATATTTTTTTTATATTTATTGCAATAATATAGCAAAAAGCTACCACTGAATTACATCAACATACAATAAAAAATTCTAGTACCCTTTCGATCCTCGTATATTTATTTTTCAAACGCCATAAATATTATCTTGGCAGGCGTGATAGTTGGGGATCTAATGACCTTGCAGTGAATGGATATAAAAATATATTAAATAAATTTAAATGTAGTTAAGAAAATAAAGTTAAATTAACAGTATAATACGTATTTTCTCCTACAATTATTATGAGCAACTTTTTTAAATTACAGCTTTTTATTAAAGATCTTGATAATAATGTAAAATTAAAATTTTGTACAATCGACCTCAGTATAAATTATTAAGAATAATTCAAAAACTATAGTTCAGACTTTCATCTTCATATGGGATCACATGAGAAGAATCATCGAAATAGTTTCATCCAGAAAAAAGTTGAGGTAACACAAACAGTCACAACAAAAACATACAGTCGAATTGAGTGCCGTCTCCTTTTTGAAGTCGGTAGGTTTTACAGGCTCTAGACATCTGTCGTTACGCAATTTATGTTTTTAAACTACCTGCACGATCAAAAAAACACTGGTGTGGTGGGCGATTTATAACTTAAATTTTAAAGATTCCCTCAGAGAAAAAATTTTAGGAATAAACATATTAACGTACCGCAATATATTCATGAAAATGAAATGTATGTACATAAAACATAAATAGCTTTGATAAGAATAAAGATGTTTATACTTTAAACACTAGGAACAAACGTAAGCTTGTAATACCAGTTACTAGACTCCACAGAATTAGTAATTTATTTATGGGGCAGTGTATATGCTTTTACAACAAATCCCAGAAAAAATACAAAATTTGTCAATAAACAAGTTTAAATATTTAATTAAATATAAATTGTACAATAATGGTTAATATAATATCAAAGAATACATAAATGAAAATAATCCCTGGAATGAGGTCATCGCCACCATGCTGGTTCTATAAAAATTCATTTAAAAATTTTATTAAAAAAAAATATTGTAAAGAGAAATATGATTTTTTTTAAAAAGTCCCCCTGGTTTTCTTGCTTGGTGAATAAAAAATGACTTCCAATAAGTTTTATGTAATAATCTGTATTGAATAAAAAACATTCTATTATATTCTAAAGCCTTTTTAAGAAGAATAATTTAAAAAGAAAAAGAGTTAATAAATACTTACTTTTAGTTTATAATAAACAAGGTAAACTTGTTTCTATTATTAACATTACGTCCATATTTCTTTCTCCTTTCGCTTAATCACAATTCTGTCTCACAGAATAGGATGGCAATAAATTAAGTTATAGCCCACACGTTACGACCCAAAACTAGGTACAGACCTTTCTATTTCTAAGGAGCAGAGAAGACTGCCAGATAAGAACGAACGAAAACCTTTTTAGATTCTCAAACGTGGAGATTTCGACGTGTTTCCTTTTTTCTTTAGTCGTTGGTCATGCAGTAAAGAAATAGCTGAAAATGTGATTGCACGATTATTTTTGCGGTGAATTTTTCAAGCACATTAGAATATAAGACGTGTGCCTAGCCTCTTGTGCTAACACGGGTATATATTTCAATTCAATTTAAATAAAATAGTCTTAGGAAGTCTTAGGTCTTAAATAAGTAGATAGGAATTTTAGTTATCAAAATTTAAAAAAATTACCTATGATCAATGAGATCATTCCATAACTTCTACATAATAAATTGCCAATTTAAAATCTTTTTTGAACAATTTTGGCGAGAAATCAAAACTCTTTTTGTTTTTTAGGGTTCCGTACCTCAAAAGGAAAAAACGGAACGCTTATAGGATCACTTTTTTTGTCCGTCTGTCTGTCTGTCTGTGAAGACCCTTTTTCTCAGGAACGCGTGGAGGTATCAAGCTGAAATTCATATAAAATACTTAAGTTTTCGACATTCGCAAGGGAATCAAAACCTACAGGGTACTTCCCGTGAACTCAGAATCTTAAAATTTGGTACGAAGCAACGTATTAGCACAGATAAAGCAAAAATTGCGAAAAGCATAAATTTTTATTAATTTTAATTATTAATAACTTATATAGCTACTAGGATTCGTTTGGAACCTTCGGTGCGCGAGTCCGACTCGCACTTAGCCGGGTTTTTTTTTTTGAAGAGGGGGCAAAGGAGTATGCGGCTCATTTGATGGTAAGTGTCGACCGCCGCCCAGAAATTTCTAGTTGAATGACTTTTCTATTTCAAACACGATATAAGTATATCCTTTAAACTTCATATACATTTATATAGAAAAGGCAGTCAGTAAACCTCGTAGTGAAATGAAACACATTGACTGTGCGAAATCGGACGACTTCGTATTTGTTCTCCCGCGAAGTCAGACTGTACAGTTGGAAAAATAAATAAAGTACGGCAGAGTAAATCCAGGCTAACTTTTCTCCTTGTGGACTTAAAGTTTTAAATTCGCTGACGCTTCGGCCCTACGACGCCGAGTACTCGCAACGCTTACATAAACATGGAAGCAATAAATCCATTCGCGTTGAGAGTGTACGCCAGCTGTTGTCGTTAACTCTTCGAAATCAAGTTGCTTTACGATGCAAAAATGCTTAGAGGATGATTTTTTTACATACAAAGAGAATAATGTGCTAATGTGCGATAGAAACCTAAAACATATATATCCTAGTGGCAACTGTGGTAAAATTAATATCTGCAATATATGGGAAGGTCTAATTTCAGCAGTAGACTGATAAGCTGTAAAGAATTTACGTGCCATGCTGCAGCTATATTAGTAATATAGTTGTAGCATGAATGGGTCGGCTCGACCGAGGAAGGACCACGCTCTCACAGAATACCAGCGTAAAATAGCAGCTTAACACTGCTGTCTTTCGTATGGTGAGTGTAGAGATCCGGAGACCCTTTTTACTGGAAAAGAGGCATTCCATCTTTGTCCTCACGGGTGACAACGCATCTGCATTTTGATTCTTTATCGAAGATAAATGTAGATGTTTATGGGTCACAGCAACCACTTACCGGTGGACAGTATTCTCGTTTGTCACCCTATATATATATATATATATATATATATATATATATATATATATATATATATATTGATGACGTACTTAACGGGAACTACAGGGTCTTTGTTACATGTTGTATAGTTGTTTATTTGGGGGCTGGTACCACGGAATACTAATTGTGCAACAATAATACTCTCCAGTACGAAATTCGATCACAACGGCCAATCTCTACAAAGACTTGCCATGTGCGCAGAATTATAGTGCAGAATTGTGTGCGCTACACAGGTGCACTCATTATTCTCTTAATTTCATAGTCCGATGGGACGGCAATCGACACGATCGGAGAGAGATTCGGCACCGGGCCAACGTCTTTACGTGCACTCCTGTACACGGGGGTGAAACACTGCCAACTTCCTGACTCTGGTCTTCTACTGGAAATTTCTTAGCAGAAAAACCCTATAAAGACTCGATATTCGAACTCGATACCACATGATCAGCAGTTACGCTTACGACTACTAGACAACGAGGCAGTCAATAGTTTAGCTGGCACTTGACTGATTTCTTTTTCATATCTTCCTTTTCCCATTGTCTATTAAATCCAATTAAACCTTATTATATTTTTTTGCAATAATACAACCATAACATATGTGTGTCGCTAACAATTTTCGCAACAATTCTTAAATTACAAGATACCAACTAACTTGACAGTAATAGAGCGGAAACTTCCGGTTAAGGTACAAGCAGGTAAATTGCGTAATTTCGCTTATTACCATATCAAAGCAACTACAACTGTTACTCAATATGACAGTAAACTGTGTAGCTAATTTAGGACTTATTTAAACTGACTTTGAAACTCTTTGAATGGGGTTGATCAAACTGAAGCCCTCTTCTCGAGTTGATGGAGTGACGATGGATGCCGGTGGTTCATTACCGGAGTACCGGAGTAGACCTGAGCTCAGCAGCGGACTTTTGATAAGCTGTAATAATGATAACGATGATGATGATTTTGACACCTTATTAATTATATCCTATCGACCAATTTTCAACCATAGCGACCACTTTTAGTTATGTCGAAAGCTTTCTACTAAAGCAGAGGTTCTACACTTTTAGTTACGAGGGACTATTTCACCGATTTCTTTATCTTGCCACAGACCACGAAATTTTAGACATAATATAAATTATGGTTTAATGATTTTTAAGTTTGTTCTCTTCTATACATAAAAACATGTACAAATCTAAATGTGCGACGCTATTATTAATTACCCCTTATTTTAATCTAACAACCCTTGTATAAGTGTTATAAAACGCACCGTATCTAAACACCGACCACCATCTCCAAAATTGTTTTTGACTTTTTTATATGTGAGAGAATTTTATGATGATAGCGGACCACCGGTGAAGAAACACTGCGCTCAAGAGAAGGCAATAGAGCGCCATAAGTATACAAGGCTAGATGCTACGCACAAACACAAAGGCACTTTACTAGTCCTATCCATGCTCCATGCTGTACGCTAGGATGCAGTAACAAAAACACGGCAAAAATCACGACACAACCACACCCGAATTTTAACCCAAAAGTCGCGGTGTTCATTCATTCTTTAATTTATTCATTTATTTCATTCAAACCCGCGGCATATTATTAAGTCTATAGTAGTAATCAGAGTGCCCCTAACCTTGTGTATAGGTACGAGGGCAGCACTAAAAGTATCGGGAATAGAATATTTCCACTGTTCCTGTCATATTAAAATCTTTTTAATTGAAAAGTCCTTGGTTTTAAAAATCGAATACCATTTATTTATTTAAAAAAACATTCTCGGTCTTGCCACAAGGTTTTATCAAACTTGTTTAGTCGTTGAGAAAATGGAATTGACTCGAGAAAATTCAAGAGCGATGATTTATTATGACATTCGAAGTGGTTTAACACAAAAACAGTGTGTTGACCGGATTATTTCTGCATTTGGTGATGAAGCCCCATCCAAAACTACAATTTATCGCTGGTTTGCTGAATTTCAACATGGACGTGTCAAGCTCAGTGATGATCCCCGTCAAGGTCGTCCAAAAACTGCAGTCACCCAAGAAAACGTTGATGCTGTGCGTAAGCTGATTGAGGAAGATCGACATGTGACATACCGCGAAATTCAGGCAACTTTAGACATTGGCATGAGTCAAATACAAATAATCTTGCATGAAAAATTAGGTGTAAAAAAGTTGTTTTCCCGATGGATACCGCATTCGCTTTGTAAAGAGCAAAAAGCCGCTCGCGTTACTTGGTGCGTCAGAACTCTCGAAAGATTCCACGCAGGATCCTCAAATGCTGTATACAACATCGTATCATGTGACGAATCCTGGATATACGCGTACGAACCCGAAACAAAAAACCAGTCACGGGTTTGGGTGTTCGAAAATGAGTTAAAGCCAACAAAAATTGTTCGTTCACGGAGTGTTGCAAAAAAAATGGTGGCCACGTTTGTCTCCAAAACCGGCCATGTTACGACTATTCCTCTTGAGGGACAAATAACGGTTAATGCAGAATGGTATGCTAGCATTTGTTTGCCACAGGTCGTTTCCGAACTCCGTAAAGAGAACTGCAACCGCCGCATCATCCTCCATCACGACAATGCGAGTTCTCACACCGCACACAGAACAATAGAGTTTTTAGAGCAAGAAAACATAGAATTATTAGACCATCCGCCGTACAGCCCCGACCTAAGCCCTAATGATTTCTATACTTTCCCTAAAATAAAGAAAAAATTGCGTGGACAGAGATTTTCATCACATGAAAAAGCTGTGGACGCCTACAAAACGGCCATTTTGGAGACCCCAACTTCCGAATGGAATGGTTGCTTCAATGATTAGTTCCATCGTATGGAAAAATGTGTCAAATTTCGCGGAGAATAATTCGAAAAGCAATAAATACGTTTCTAAATAGTAATGTTGTTTCATTTCCTTGATTCCCGAAATTTTCAATGCCGCCCTCGTATGAGGTAGAAACTGTTTGCTAAAAGTTTTCGACGACATTTTAATCGTTTTACGTTAACGACGTTTCGACACTTATTTTTTCTTTTTTATTTAATACATACTCGTAGGTCCTCAATTTACACAAAAATAAATAAATACTGAAAATGTAATAAAAATGTGTGTAAATAATAATAAGAATAGATATCATTCTTTATATTTAAAAAATAAATATCTAGATTTTTTAATTTATTTTTTAAATAAAACTAGGATCATATTTGAAAACAAAATCTGAAAAACGTTTAAAAATGAGCCACATCACGAAAAGTGTATTCATGGAATCTCGTGAACAAGTAGTAGACATTTTTATCTTATTATATGAAATTTGACTATAATAATTATAGTTTTGAACTTTTTGTCATGACTTTAAAATATTAAAAAATAAACATTTACTATTGGAAATCTTCGTGTTTTACTCGTAGGTACTAAAAAAATTGCTTTTATTTTAACTGTCGTCTTTTTATCTTCTCTTAATTGAGTCATTTTATTGAATGCAAAAATATCCCAGTATCTTAATTATTGTTTGCATTAAAGTTAAACCAATTATTACGCATAATACAAAATTAAATGAATGATAACAATAATTTATAATAACATGCCGGTCAGTCACATGTCTGCAGTTGTAAATGAGAACTTTTATGATGCATTAACATCGAAATTTACATTGCCGATAAAAAAAAAAACAAAAAAGTTAAAACCGGCTTCGGAAACTAAAAAGTATAAAATAATTCCCTCAAAATAGCTTCGATGCTAAGACATAGTGTATCACCACCACATAATCTAAGATATAATACTTACAGAAAATATAATCCACACAATATTGTGTGGATTATGGAATATCACAACACAAGATAACAACTAGAATATTGTCTAAATAGTTACATTCAAAACTTCATCCCCTATTTTTCCTCCAGTAGGGTAGATTTTTTTTCATATTTTAAAAGTTTAGAGGAGGACCACCTCTGAAGTGTACCTATTTATTGGAAAAGAATCATTAAATCTGTAAGCTGTTTTTGAGAAGACCGTGAACATACCTACATAAAAAATATACGCGTCGAATTGAAAACCTTCTCGATTTTCGAACTTTTTTTAATTACGAGGTTTGCGCGCTTTTGATGAGTGTCAAAAACCCATGACCTATGCACTACTTTATGTTATTTTCTACATACACTTGTAAATTTATAATGGTATACATATTATGAGTACGCCGAAAAAGCAATTTGTCTGTTAAACCTTCAATTTTAAGGTATAGATAAATTGGTGTCATCTCATATTTTTGTTGATGATGTTGTCATATGATATTAATTATAATATATTTCATTTTCCGTTCAATCTTTTCAAAGGTTATTTTGGAAACAGGAAAATAAGGAAGATATCATTAATTGCGACGTAAGAGAACCTATCACTCGCATTTCGTCTCCCATCAAAATTAATATAAATATATTTAGTTATATATTTATAAAAATGTTACAATAGGTAATTCAATTATGCCCATTAAATAATGGGATTGAAAATGGCGTCGAATCTATTCGTCTCGCTCGCTTACTGTCGCTATCTATACTCACACCCGCCGGTAAAGTCTGCAAAATAAAATCGTTTTGATATGCGTTTTTCGGTACGTTCTATAGCTTCAGTCCAACTTGTCACTGGAAACAATGGTAACAAATTCGCAAAATCTGTCCGGTTTTGGTAATTTGTGAGCTACGACGCGTTCTGAGAATTTTCTTCATAATTATTGTTGATTTTGTTTGTTAATATTTTTGTATAAAATATTTACATGAAATTGAGACAAGAGTAACCATTTTTAAAATTTTCGGTTGTCTGTCTGTCCGAGCTAATCTTCGGAATAGTTGAATCGATTGTAATTAAACTTCAACGAACAAATGAAGAGTGGATAAACTAAATTTAGTCTAGATCACCAATTTTATCGAAAAAAATGTAGAGATTTTATTTGAATAGAAATATTGATAGGATAAATAAATAGTCTATAATTAATAACTTAAGTCTAAATAACGCCGCATTAATAGATCCCACCCGTGCGAAGCCAGTGCGGGTTGATAGTTATAAATGTTATTTTAAAATTAATATACCTACCTACTTGGGTATACAATTCTTTGTAAATATTTTCTGATTAGTAGAAAATTTCTTATTGACAGAATAATATAACGTTATAACGGTATACCGTTATTTCGCTACTACTGTGCATGTTTACTATACGGGCCCGATGAGCCGTCATTTCTAATCCCATTCTTTATCCGTACGGACTATATTACAATCTTTTGGTGTCACACTATGTTGACGGGTATATACAGTAATCTATGGTATCACCAGTCTTCATGCTAAGCGTGTCAATTCGTGCAAATCCGTCATAATGGGAAAGGCCCATGCCTGTGGGCTGTTGAAGACTAATAAAGAATAAATATTATTAATTATATGTACCTGTAATTCAATTTTACGAAATAATCACTATATTCTACTGTAGTTTCGGTTTACGTTCCACAATATTTTTTATCATGTGCAAACAGTTCACTCCGAGACATATGTACGATTACTTTCTTCAAGGGTAAGGAATTACCGTAAACGTCAAACTTAGCGTGTAAATTTTCGACCACAGTAATCATTAGTCTTGATAGATTAGAATTTAATAGCAAGATTCGGGTAATAATTATTTACTCTTAGCGGTTATGTAACATGGAACAATTAGGTACATATAAAAGGTCCCCGAAACAGCCGATTGCAATTGTTAGTATTAACGTGTCTGGGCCGTGTAGTGGCGGTGTAAGAATATCCACTAACCCACATCTTCCCGAGGGCATCATGAGAGGTGACAGGGAGAAAATGTAAAGGATGATAGGTATAAAAACTATGGTAAAATCCCTATTTTTTCCATCCATATTTTCCCTATGAGGGAGGCCTATGTTCAGCAGTGAACTTTTATAGGCTGTAATGGATGAACGTGTTTGGAGTATCATTGCCTCAATTGATTACTAAATGTCTTGGGAAGTTACGTGCGTCACTTATAATTATAATGTAAATCACAGATATTTTTATAGAACTCTGCTACGCCTGCTCTATCACATTAAAGTTAATAATAGATACCGCGTTTCTTACACGATTATCAATTGTTATTATAGAACGTCAATGCACGACCTGTCAATTGCCAGCTTGTCATAATTGCAATCAATTTTTTTGTCATTTACCGTAGCTTTTCGCATCAAGGAGGGTTATTCACGTAAATAACTTTAGGATACATTAATGAGTTTTAATGAGTTTTTGCAGCATTCTTTGAGCGAAGCCTATATTTAGCAGTGGACTTTCAATGAGTTGTAATGATGATGATGAATAATGACAGGATGCATTGTTTTTAATCCAGTGTTTTAAGGATTATTTTCATTCAACTTTTACAACAGTAATAGGATGAAATAAGATCGATGAGTTTCCATAACATTACCGCATTGTAAAATATTTAATACGATAATAAATACACACATCACCATCTTATTCTAATGAATCCTGTACTCATTTGCGATTCTCTATTGAAACGTAATAAAACCGAAACATTTTTGAAAAGATTGATCACTGGTGATAAAAAGTGGATCAGCTACGACAAGAACTTGTGAAAAAGATCATGATCAAAGGATAGTCAAGCTCCACAGACAGTAGCAAAATTGACAAAACGGCCGGAATTGATCGACAAAAAAAAGGAGTTGTCTTTCATCATGATAACGTCAGACCACACACATCTTTGGCCACTCAGCAAAAATTGAAAGAGCTTGGTTGGGAAGTGTTAATGCATCCACCATATAGTCTTGACCTTGCACCCTCAAATTTTTTCCTGTTTCGTTCTCTTCAGAATTCTTTGGGTAGTGTTAGGTTAACATCAAGAAAGGATCAAAACTACTAAAAAATATTCTAAGATTTCTACAGCAACTGGTTCAGTCACCACTTATAAGATGTCAACAAGTTATCGAAGAAAATGGCACATAAATAATATATTATCATTAAACGTAATTAAAATTTGAAAAAAATATATTTTGAATTTGTATGTAAAATACGATATATTTTTATCAGACCAGACTTCAGAATAAAACAAATTTTTAGCGTAAATAAAATTTTATTTAATTAAAGATGAAGGGAAATAATAATAAAAAAAGTGCGCGAAAAAGCGAAATTATTCCGTTTTTAACAATTATGCAAAAAATCAGTAGTCAGTAAAACCACCCATGACGTTAACAACAGTCAAGTTATGAAAGTCTTGCTATGGGATACTGTCCCAGGTCCTGCTAAGATTCAGTTGCTCTTTCGTCGCAATATTTGCAGGAAAATTCTTCAAAGCCCTTCTTTGGAGCATGTCCCAGGCGTGCTTTATGGGGTTTAGGCCTGATGATTGCGCGAACCAGTCTAAAACTGATACGCCGTACTCCTGCAGCCAGCTGGTCACCACTCGCGCTGTGTGCGGACGGGCGTTGTCGTGCACGAGTGTGAATTCTTGGCTAGTCCACCCCCATCGGCTACAAGGGGTAGACTATTGGTAATAGCACCTGGTTACAGTATTTTTACCAGTCATGGTGTTTCTGATCCAAATGAGGTCTGTTCTTCCACTAACACGAATTCCCACCTTGGTATGGATGGACTTCCTGAGGGTGTGACAGACGGATCTTATGACCAGAAACTTGCCATACGCGTACTCTTCGCGAATCAGAATGGAAACCGAATCGGGAATAATCAGTAAACAGCACTACAGACCACTGGTTACCTTCCCAGAGCAAATGTTCTCGAGGCCACTGAAATCTTCGTCGACGATTTCTGCGGCGTAGTGCTGGAATACAAAGCGGTCGACGAGCATGAAGGTTCATGCAGTCTTCTTCTCACAATTTAGTCACTCACAAGCAACTAGTGCTCTGACTGGAGCCTTTGAACCAACTGCATGGCCGTAATATTTAGTTGTCTTCTCGCGGCAACTTGCAAAAATCGGTCTTGTTGTTGGGTGGTTATGCGCTTCCCGGCTGGGTATCTTTCAATCACTTCACCATTAGTACAATAACATGACCATAACCTTGATATCACGTTTTGTTTTGTTCCAATGTCATCAGTAATAATCCGTTGAGGAGCCCCAGCTTGAAGCATGCCTACTGCCGTGAAATGGCGCCGCTGCATGATGCTTACAGTGGCATATATTCGAAATTAACTGCTAACTTCTTTTAAAACTTTTATTTGACACCAAAATTATCAAAAAGTATGGTAGGTAAATTGACATCACATTGTTACCACGGCTCAAACAAACGACGCTATGTACTACAAAGTGAATATCAATTTACTGTTAACAAAGTTAGCGAGTAGGCCTGCTGGCACTCCCTCTTTCTCGATTAATGTCATGAGTATTAGAGTCCCTGCTACTCTTACTGGACTGCTTTTATAAACTTGCTCTTCTAGAAAATATATCGTTACCTTAGTTTCTAAATTCAATTGTTTAAATTTTAAACAATAGATATTATGGCAAACAAGGAAAATCGTTACACAATAAATAAAACTAGTGGAACTCTGAATTAATTTCTCTTCGCATTAGAATTTGAAACGGAATTTTTTTTCGAACATCAATAGTAACCGATTTAAGGAATTATTAAACTGAAGTAACTCCGAGTTTAATCTATATAAGACCTTATAAAACCGCCAAATATTCTATTAAATAAGATTCTAGAAGTGCAATTTTGTACCGAAAATAAACTTGTCACATCCCTCACATATGGATGTGACAAGGTGGATTTAATTAATCTAGGAGTAGTGAAATTAAGTTTATGATCATCATCCTTACAGCTCTTCACAAGTCCACTGCTCAAGATTGGCCTTTTTTAATAGCATAGGGAGGCAAACGAGCACACAATCTACCTAATGGTAAGTGTATACTGTGGCCCATAAACACATTTATCTACATATATTATATTGTCTACATTTATTCTCAATTAAGAATACAGATGCGTTGTCACCCCTGAGGACTAAGATGGAATGCCTCGTTTCCAGTAAAAAGGGTCTCCAGTTCTTTACACTCGCCATACGAAACACAGCAGCATTAAACTGCTATTTTACGCTGGTGTTCTGTGAGAGAGTGGTCCTGCCCCGGTCGAGCCGACCCATTCTTGCTACAACATAATATAGCTGCAGCGTGGCTCTACCACGTTCAACAACCTCCCGCAAGAAAAGCCATAAAATACGCTCCTGAGTCACTTGCATCCATCGACTTTCTCCTGCATGTCTTACCAGATTTTCACTACATTTAGTAGGAGAGCCACCATATACTTCGTTTACCGGTATGAGGCTGCCATTAGAGAACGTTTCTTCCACATCGGTTGAAAATAAAATAATTTAAAATATTTTTTTTCTCGATGTAATAATTTAAAATTTAATTTGTCACATCGCGTCATATTTTATCCAATTCTACAACCATATCAAACTGAGGTGCCTCTAACTAGATAAGAAATGGCAGAAAAAAAACTTCGCACCTATTCCCCTTTTAGTGTGGCTTAACCTCTACTGTATTCAGCAGCTTGGTTTTCAAGAGTAAGATAGCTAATATACTGTATAATTACGTGTGAAATCGCACCAATAGTCAATAATTTGCATACGCCGTGTTGCCACGTTCTGTCTTTCCAATAACAATGCATTGAAGTAATAGTACATAAGTGCATTGTACTTCAATGTTACAGTGTGGATTTTTTTCAATGCAAGAGTGAATAGCCTTTTGTTAAGCTTAATTAGTGCGCTTTACCATCTTGGGCTACATTACTACTTCGTATCAAGTGGAAAAGTAGTGAAGTCAAGCCGCAGCTTATAGTAGAAAAAAATCATTCAATTCGAGCTGTTGACATACTATAAAATTTACAGCAAGCAATTACTTGCCAGTCTATTATCATAAAAAATATTTTAAGCTATAGTTTAGTTTGGATCTTGTTAAATATTTGATTTGATGACAGATAAAAGCAAAACACTATACAACAAATACAATTCGAAATATTCAATTTTATGTAAAATATATTGTACTTGTTATAGTGTACTTAGCTTTATTTCCTTTTGTCACTAAAGAATATTTTAATAGATATTGTTTATATTTACGCGAACACAACACATTGGATAAAACTAATTTTAGAAGTGAAACGTTTTACGGGAGACTGAAGCTTGAGAAAAGTGGTGGGCGTAAACACTACGTACCGGGTCATTCAGGTTGATCATTTAATTCACGAACGCAGGTATATATATATATATATATATATATATACATATATATTTATTCGACGAAAATGCCGTGACGGCAAACGGCATGATGCTCTCTTATGCCGTCATGTCCCCTCTACGCCATCGCTCTCGACTCCTCCACTTGAAGTGTATAATACACACTCCGTTGCTTCTCTGTGTGAGGCTTCGTACCTACTGAGTGAGCCTTACTGTTCAGCTATAGTATACTTGACTTGTTTTGGTTTTCAATATTATTTTTATTTATTTTAACTCTTTATTCCTTTATTGGTATTCATTAATTATGTATCCTACCATCAATTATGATGTTTCACATCTGCCGAGTGTTCCGTGACGGTCAACTTTTTTTTAAACGTTAATATATTTGATATAAAAAGTTGAGAACCCTACGTGTAGATGTGAAATACTTAGTAACAATACCGGATGTGAAATACCCAGACTGGTGACGGCCAACAGCAAGGTATAAGACATCCGGTACTGCGATTGTCAATTAACTGCCAAACTTGGTGATTACGTAAAATGCTTCTTACAATGAAAGTGACTATGCGGGCCCAGTCATTGGACCGTTTTGTTTTGATAAAGATGAAGAAAACATTAAGTTACACAGTATGCAGTTACGTACACTTATAATTTAATTCATTGTTCTTTGAGATATTATAAAAAGAGAACATTTTTTGTAAATTGACCACACAAAGATTGTCTGCGAACAAAACACATTTTCTATGCAAAAAGTTTTTAGGGACGTATAACACATTTACTTATTTTCTCTTTATTTCCTTTTTGGGTTAAATGTTTGATCATTTCTTTTTCGTGAATTCCCATTCTAACGTCACTGAGCTCCATAAGGTATAACATTATTAAAGTAATTTACTGCTTATATTATCTTCTTGGCACCAGCACCCGTTGCATTTGCCCGGCCCTAAGGCTATCGCGGTAGGTACTAAAAGATTTTTAAAAAGTAATTTTAGAACAAAGGCTTTATGTTCTGTTCTAACTTTCTCTTCATTAGATATTAGCTTATCAAAAAATTTTACCGAAATATAAATATATATTTTTATCTAGAATGTTTCTCATTTCAATTTTATGATTGTAATGGATCTTGTCCACAAACATACGTCCTTAGTTATTATCGTTTAATAACGCTTAATAAGTATTAATTATCTATAAACCTGTCCTTTTCAATTATCATTTAGTGGTGAGGGCGAGAATTTTTCTTGTGATTACAAACTTACATTTAATAGTTGGATCATTGACTGTAAACTGAAAGTGATGTATGGGAGAATATTTTTTCCACTGCAAAGTTAAGTTTATCCTTTAATCCGAATTACATTATCGTTAGAACAACGTTCAGTGCTTACCTTACCTTTAATTCCCAGGATGGATGACACAACTTACACAATTTTATAAGGATCCCTCAGGGTACGTGCCCTACCCTCACTTGTCGTAGTTATAAGTAAGGCCGATTTTATCCAATACGATTTTCACATAAAAAAACAACATTATTTTTAATTATTATCCTTAATAAATGCAATATCATATAATTCGATCGGTAGTATATGATATTTTTAAACAAATATATTTACAAACGAGCACACAATTCATCAGGTATATAAGCGGATGCTTCGATTGTGAATCAAATCCTCAGTTCTCTACACTAACCATACGAAACACATGGCTTCTATTTTAGTATTCTGTGACCCATTTGTGCTACAACCATAATATGGCCACAGCGTTACTTTATCACGTTGATAACATAATTCACAACAAATATTTAGAAATTATTTTCCTTTCATTCATTGCAGCCTTTCGAAATCCATAGGGAACATAGGGCTTCCTATAGAATGGCCCCCTAAATCCTCTAAAGCCTACCTAACAGCCTATCAAAAGTTCACTGCAATGACCATAGGACTCCCCCAGACCGACTTTGTGGATCTAATAGTAGGAATATTTGCCATAGTTGCCACACATGGCAGGCGAGTAGGCAACCGCTGTTTTCTGATGACTTCCAAAAAGGAGACGGTACTCAATTCGACTGTATGTTTTTTATGTGTGTTACCTCATAACTTTTTACTGGGTGAACCGATTTAGATGATTCTTTTTTTATTTGAAAGCTGGTACTTCTCGTGTGGTCCCATATGAATTTGATCAAGGTCAGACCAATAATTATTGAGTTATTCTTTATATTGAAGTCAGCTGTAGAAAAATTTTAATTTTAAATTATAAATTATTTACATATTTTTTAGTTACTATGTTAAGATGGTTAACGGTTTCAGTGTGCTGCATATTTTACATTGAACGATGTAAATAACGTGAATTTTTCATTTCTTTCGATCTCAAACGAAATGACTAGAAAATATTCAAACGAAAGAATAAAGGAGAAACGAGATTCATGAAATAAAAATGTGTTCGACGTCGAAATGCATTGAAACAGAACAGTATGTAAGAAAGACATTGTTAGAATGATTCCGTTCCCGTGTTGCAGACGAGCGCCTGATACTTCGCAACATATCGGGCGAGTTCCGCTCCGGAGAGCTGACGTGCGTGCTCGGCCCGTCAGGCGCCGGCAAGTCGACTCTGCTCAACATACTGGCTGGATATACGTAATGTCTTCAATTTCTTTTACCAAATTATGCTATATTTCAATTCCGTTACTTTATTCCTTTTGGGTTTTATTAAAAAAAGTGTTCTTCTTATTTCTCAGCTTAAAGTTAATAAATAAAGTAAGTTTTAAAATAAATGCTTTTATAACGTTGTAAATCTCATCATCATCTTATGGCCATGTGTTTTTATATAGAATAAGGGTGACTGGTCTACCCATCAGTCCTGTCGCTGTGTGTGATAACTTAAGTCAATCCGAATTTAAATATGCCCATGATGATGATGCGATTTTACAACTATTATTAAAACAAATAATTTGTTAATGTAATAAGATAAAGGTGACAATCGAGCACACAGCCCACCTGATGGTAAGTAGGTACTGTGACCCATAGAGATCTACATCTATACTCGATTAAGAATCAAAATGCAGATGCATTGTCAACGCTAAGGAGTAAGATGGAATACCTTGTATCCAGTAAAAAGGGTCTCCGGTTCTCTGCACTCACCATACGAAACACAACATTGAGCTGCTATTTTACGCTGGTATTCTGTGAGAGCGTGTTCTTTTCCCGGTCAAGCCGGCCGTCCATAACAATACGTCCCGTAGAGATCGTAAGAGGTGACTTTGGAAGATGCAAAAAATTAAAGATTTAGCAATCAAAAAATCGCTTGCGCTAGGTGTACGAAGATAATGTTTATGTTTTAAACTTTGTCAATCTTATTTTAAAATGTAATTTATAACTTTTATTAAACGCAATTGAAATGATGAAAATAACTACGAAAACAATAATAAGCTATTTAAATAGTTTAAGTAGCTTATTTTTTTCTGTATCTTATATTATTCCCTGATGAAAATAATATATTTAAGATGACAATTTTAAAAACTTACAAAAGAGATATACTTCTGTATGTGACGCCGGATAACTTATCATTATATTATACTAATAATAATTAAGTAAATATTACTAATATAATAATAAGATATTAAAGTACTACTTAAGTAACCAGAAGATTTTCTGTGCTTTTGTGGATCTTGAGAAAGCATTTGATAAGGTTGTAAGGAAGAAAATGTGGGAACTGTTGCCGGGGTATGGTGTGGATGGTCGATTGCTAAGGGCTGTGCAGTCTCTTTACTGTGACTGTAAAGCCTGTGTGCGGGTAGGGCATGACCTGTCACCCATGTTTAACGTCCAAACGGGCGTAAAGCAGGGTTGTGTCATGTCTTCCTGGCTGTTCATACTGTATCTCGACAGCTGTTTACAGAAGCTGAAAGATAGTTGTTTGGGTGTGAAATTGGGTGACATTAAAGTAAATTGTCTGCTGTATGCTGATGATGCAGTGCTTATTGCACCATCAGAGGCAGAACTGCAGGCATTAGTCACGTGTATGAAAGAGGAATGTGAAATTAAAGGTCTCCGTTTGAATGCTAATAAAACTAAGGTTCTGGTATTTGAAAGGGACGAAGAGAGAACGAAGTGTGAAATATGGGTAAATCAGGAATGTCTAGAACAGGTAAATGAAATTGTATACTTGGGGAGTGCTTTTAGCCGGGATGGAAGATGTGATTTAGATGTGGACAGGCGTGTCGCTGCCGGGAACAAAGTCAATGGTGCCCTGACTGCGTTAGTCAAAAGGCAAGGCGTAGCGAAGAGTGCACGCCTTGCAATACATAACGCAGTGTTGGTACCGACTTTGTTATATGGCAGCGAAACCTGGGTATGCCAGAAGAAGCATAAAAGTAAGTTGAATGCAGTGGAGATGCGATCTCTTCGTAAAATGTGCGGCGTTACCATGGCCGACCGAAAGCGAAACGAAGAGATTCGCAATATGGCAGGTTTGAAAGATGACCTTATCACAAAAATTGATAAGGGCGTGCTTCGGTGGTTTGGGCACGTTGAGCGAATGAGTGAAGACCGAATGGTGAAGAAAATATATAGCGCGAAAGTTAATATTATAAGGTGTCGAGGTAGACCGAGACTAACTTTCGAAGACCATGTGAGCAAATAGCTCGAAGAGGGTAGGGTCAAAAGTACTCGGATACCTAGACGTGCATGCATGAAGAAGATAATGAATCTGAAAGAAGCGAAAGAGGTTTGTAAGGATCGTGACACTTGGCGATCTGTTCTCTCTGGCTACCCCGTCAGGGATTGTGCGTGAAGATAAGCAAAGCAAGCAAAGCAAAGTACTACTTAGAATTCTAGAATTTTTATCTAAGAATTTTTCGGTGGTAGAGCAACGCAGCAGTTTTTGCTGTTGCACGTATGGGCCGGCTCGAGCCGGGTTGGTACTACGACCTCACAGAATACCGGCGTGAAGTAGAAGCTCTGCTTCTGCGTTTCGTCTGGTGAGTGCAGGTGGCCAGAGGCCCAATCCCCTCCCCCCCTCCCATCAACATGGTAGCGGAATTACACAATAGACTACCCCAGAAGGGTACCAGTACCCCTGAAGAATCCCTCGCTGAGCATCCACGACCATGTTATTCCAATCCTGAGCGTGGGTGCTCAGGCTGCCCCGCGTATTCTGGGGGAGGGGGGGGGTGCAAAATTCCGCTCAAAAACATAACTGCTCGGGGCAAACTGAGCAACAATACCAAGGTGACCCCTGCCACGCTATCCGTGAATTTCTGCAACATCAGGGGACTTCACTCTAACCTAAACGCCGTCCACTACCATCTCGAGACGACGAAGCCGGCCTTGCTCTTTCTGACCGAGACGCAGGTTTCCTCTCCAGCTGATATTTCGTATCTCTCCTACCCGGGGTACAAATTGGAGCACTCAACACTGTGCCTCGGGCTGGAGTTTGCGTGTATGTCAGAGAGGACATATGTTCTCGACGCCTCGGCAGTCTTGAAAGTTCGGACATGTCCATCCTTTGGTTACGCGTTGATAGCGACGACCATTCGCGCGTCTACGGGTGCCTCTATAGGTCCCATAGTGATAATGCCGAAACAGACCGACTCATTGACCACGTCCAAATGGCTACAGATTCCATGCTACAACAGGTCCCAGGCGCAGAGATCGTGATCCTTGGCGATTTTAACGCCCACCATGCCAAATGGCTCGGTTCACGTCTAACCGATCATGCGGGGAGATCTGTTTATGACTTTGCCTTGGCATATGGTCTGACACAACTGGTTACTTCGCCTACGCGGATTCCAGATGTGGAGGATCATACACCTTCCCTGTTGGATCTTCTGCTGACCTCTCATCCAGACGGATATCAGGTTTCCGTCGTTGCCCCTCTCGGCTCTTCGGACCATTGTCTGATCCGGAGTGTGGTGCCACTCACGCTCCCCTCGCGGTTGCGTTTTGCAGGTTGCCGCCCTGTTTGGCATTACAGGTCGGCGGATTGGGACGGAATGCGGCCTTTCTTTGCTTCCTACCCATGGGGGCGGGTTTGCTTCTCGCCGGATGATCCCAGCGCTGTTGCTGACTCTGTAACTGATGTGGTGCTACAGGGAATGGAACTATTTATTCCATCATCTGTGGTACCCATCGAAGGCAGATCTGAGCCTTGGTTTGGTCGCTCCTGTAAGACTGCATTACGCAGTAAGCAGGAGTGTTATCAAGCCTGGGCTGCGGCTTCAGTGACTCGGGATGTAAACACCAGGACACTTAAAAAGAAGTATAACTTCGCCTCCAGGTCCTTCAAAAGAGTTATTACCAAGGCAAAGTCAGAGCACATAGGCAGAATTGGCGAGAAACTAGTTCGCCTTCCTTCGGGAACCCGTGCATTCTGGTCTCTCGCCAAGGCTGTCCAAGGGAATTTCTGTAAGCCATCACTACCATCTCTGCACAGGGAGGACGACTCACTGGCCCAAGACGCAAAAGACAAAGCCGACATTTTAGGCTCCCTCTTTGCATCCAACTCGACTCTTGATGACGGGGGGAAAACACCGCCGACCATCCCGCGGTGTGACTGCTCCATGCCGGATGTGCTGTTCTCACAGCGCTCGGTTCGCAAAGCACTTCTCTCCCTGGACATCCAGAAGTCGAGTGGGCCTGACGGAATCCCCCCAATTGTGCTGAGGACGTGTGCTCCGAAGTTGGCACCGATCCTAACGCGTCTATTCCGGTACTCCTACTCCCAAGGCGTAGTCTCGAACTCATGGAAGACAGCTTTTGTCCACCCGATCCCTAAAAAAGGCGGCCGCTCAGACCCGTCCAACTATAGGCCTATCGCGATCACCTCCTTGTTCTCCAAAATAATGGAATCCATTATTAACTGCCAGCTCATCCGGTACCTTGAGGATCACCAGCTGATTAGTGACCGCCAGTACGGTTTTCGTCGAGGTCGATCAGCTGGTGATCTTCTGGTCTACCTGACCCATAGATGGGCGGAGGTAGTAGAGTCCAAGCGGGAGGCGTTGGCCGTTAGTCTGGACATTGCGAAGGCCTTCGATCGGGTCTGGCACAAAGCGCTTCGTTCGAAGCTCCCTTCCTATGGGCTTCCCGAGAAATTGTGCAATTGGATCACCAGCTTCCTTGCAGATCGGAGCATCAAGGTCGTTGTAGACGGTACATGTTCTGACTACAAGCCTATTAACGCTGGTGTTCCACAAGGCTGTGTGCTATCACCAACACTGTTTCTTCTGCATATCAATGATATGTTGCTAACTGGTAACATTCATTGCTATGCGGATGACAGCACTGGTGATGCTCTATACACCGGCCGTGCCAATATTTCTCGGGAAAACGTCGCCGAGTACCGGAACAAACTTGTGTCTGAAGTCGAGTCTTTGCTGAACAAAGTCTCGGATTGGGGGCGACTAAATCTAATCCAGTTTAATCCTCAGAAGACACAAGTTTGCGCGTTACCCGCCAAAAAAAACCCCTTTGTCGTATCTCCTCAGTTTCAAGGCACTCCCCTTCTTGCCTCAGCCAGTATCGGTATCCTCGGAGTCGACATATCGAGTGACGTGCAGTTTCGTGGTCACTTGGAAGAGAAGGCCAAATTGGCCTCTAAAAACCTTGGCGTGCTCAGCAGAGCGGGACAGTATTTCATGCCGGCACACCGCCTGCAACTTTACAAGGCGCAGGTTCGGCCTCACATGGAATACTGTTCCCATCTCTGGGCAGGGGCTCCCCAGTGCCAGCTCTTTCCACTTGACCGCATCCAGCGCAGAGCGGCTCGAATCGTCGACGACCGAGCCCTTTTCGATCGGCTCGATTCATTGGCACTGCGAAGAGATGTTGCATCCCTTTGCATTTTCTTTCGCATCTACCATGGAGAGTGCTCTGAGGAATTGTTCGGATTAATCCCAGCCGCCAAATTTCATGAACGCACATCGCGGCAGAACTCCCAATACCATCCACACCATCTGGATGATTGGCGGTCCACCACTGTGCGATTTAGAAGATGTTTTCTTCCTCGCACAACTTCCTTGTGGAATCGATTACCATCAGCGATTTTTCCGGACCGATACGACTTAGGGACCTTCAAGAAAAGAGCCTACTCCTTTTTAAAAGGCTGGCAACGCATCTGCAATTCCCTCTCTGGTGTTGCAGTTGTTCATGGGCGGCGGTAGTCACTTACCATCAGGTGAGCCGCATGCTCGTTTGCCCCCTCTTCTATAAAAAAAAAACAATACAGACTACGAATAGGGGTCATATCGTTTTGAGCCGTTTCTGTCTAACGAACCGGGTCAAAAGTCTCTTTGTTGTAAAATTTTCATTTACTTACATATTATGTAAATGTTTTGTTAAAATTATAATGACGTAATTTCCTCCAGACCAATTGCAACCACGGCGGTAACTTTGAAGAACTGCCATGATATTTTAGTACATGCAAATTTTTTAGTGTATTTTTCATACAAGCAAGAGTAACAAACAAGTTCACAGACTTAAGCTACCACGGCTCTTCTGTGTCCCTATAATCACCCTCAAATGTCCTCGATTAGGTATCAAAAGAATACCAGAAAAGATCACAGATAGATAGATTCGATTTTCTCTACGAAATTTACTGGTATTTTATACTGGAAATGAGATTGTGAGCGCATGGTCGTTTTCCTGGTGAAGCCAACCCATTGTTGTAAAGGCTACATACATACATATATGTATACATACATACATATATACATACATACATACACATATACACGCGAAAAACATTACACTCCTATTGGGGCAGTCAGCTGAAACAGAAACACTCGTACCAATTTAACCGCGGCCGATCTGATATTACACTTTGCAGTTACATCGAAGATGCTAGGATGCGATACCGCCAAGTTACTGGAACATAAACAACAATTATCTCGAAATCCAAAATTGTTTTACAAGAAATTTTAACTCAAGATTAGACCCGAAAACAGCCACGAAGTGATATAATATGCACGACTAGTAAATTAAGAATCAACCATTTATGGTGAAATCTCAAAAAGGCACTCGGATTCTAAAGACTTCTAACTAAGCCTTAACCAAAGACCTCAAAGAGAATCACGTTTCATCAAAAGTAGCTCTATGTACGCATGTATGAATCAGTTTTTTTATTTTGTTTAAACAATATAGGATATAAAAATAAGTAAGTAAACTTTTAAACACACTTCTAAAAAAATTCCTCCTTCTCCAAACTACCACATTGAGGCACGATGTCCTGCACTAAATTATTGAATGTGTAAAAAGATGAAAAGAGATTGAATCATTAATGCTTAAGTATCACAACTTAACAATCTGTTCATCAAAGCTAATTTTTAATATTATGGTAAACTAACATTTCGTGGGTAAAAGCCTCAAAATACTTAAAAGAAAAAGTAAAACGCACAACAATAAATTCCTTGTTCTGTAGTCTGTACATTCCGTCACTGATTCAGTCATCTGCGAAACGTGGTTATACCAAACCAATAGCATTTCTGTTATCCATTGATGATATTGAATATTCGAAACGTAATTACAACACCAAATAAACGGGTCTATGAAAGCACTGGAAACTATTTCGCCCCGGTAAAGCTGACGACCATTGGCCTGCGATATTAAACAGCAAATTTTGAATTGTTGTTTCATTATTAGTTTCCAGAATTGAGAATGCAAAACAGTTAATAAGGTCTGGCAATTGTAAGGGTTACGAGTAATCTGCTTAGCGAGAAATATATCGTAGTAGAGTCTTACGACATCCATGGATGATGAATGATGACTTACGCCATCTCTACATGGGGTAATGTTGTCGGAAAAAAGTAGGTAAAATTAAGGTGACATCATTAATTTTATACCGACTGAATATGTCTCAAAATTAAAAAGTGTATGTTACAAAAATTGGAAAAGCTATTTTGAAGAGAAATCTATAACGAAAGGCATCTGGTATAGAACTATACAAAGCGAGCCTTATCGCTTACCTTGGTTTAGTGATTGTGATCTCAACAGAAATTTGGTTAGTTAGCTTCAAGGCTTCGTTCTGGTCATACTCCATCAGCAAAGTTCGCTTTTTAATGGAAAAAAAACCTTCACCAAATTGTGATGTATGCAACAAAATTGAAGATGTTTACCATTTGTTGATGGAGTGTGTCAAGAACAAACCCCAAATCAAAGATGTCAAGAGGGTTATTCCGGCTTGCTTCTAGGACGGAATAATTATCTTCTCTATCTAGTATAAGTTTCTTTTTAGGTTAATAATTTAACTAGTACTCTCAATTATACATTTTTATTTTGTTATAGTGTTAGCAGTAATTAGTATAAGGTATGATGGGATTGGCATGTCATTTTGACAAAAATCCAAAAAAATTAAAGAAAAAAATTTACGTGCAAACTTCTCGGGAAGAAATAATAACAATAATAATAATAATAATAATCATTTAAAGGCCCGTAAAAAAAAACATAATTACTTATAATCAACAAACATAAAAAAATTGAAATAAAATAAAATAGTAATGTAATACAAAAATTGAACAAGATTTTATTAATTCGTTGCTAAATAACGTGTTAATATTCGCATTATAGTCTCCTAAGGCAATAGCTACATTTACGAAATGATTTTCTAATAAACTTTTGATTATACATAAAATATTTGTGAATTCAGGTAAATTTTCAAGATTGTTTTGAGGCATATAAACAGAAAAATACATATGACAATTCCCATTAATATACGATTTTATAGCACAAATTCGTGAATCATTACAATTTACTAAGTCAACATTATTAATTAACGCAGTTCTCCACAAGAGGGCCACACCTCCATATGGTCTCCCTTTTAATATTCCGGATGAAGAATCGACCGCAGAGGTACCATGTGAAGAGAACTCGGTATGAATTGTTGACAAAAAAAGATAGCTCATGGGGAAGCATCCAGGTCTCTTGAAGAGCCACCACATCAAACTCTTTACACAGTTCTCTAACATTATCAACACTTCTCTTAATTGACTGACAATTAAAACTAACGAACTTCATTTCTTACGGAATTACTTTGCCAGAAATGTCTAAACACTATGCCTACAGGCCAGAAGTCCTCATTCATAAAAATATGTTTTCTATCCAAATTAATCCTTACCTTAAAAGAAACCTAAAAAGCATGCTCGTATCTTAATTTTTTATTTCATCGCTCTCTATTACTGGATTGTAACTTTTTCGTTGGCAACACAATGGAATCCATAACTACAGGCGCAGCATTTACCTCACTGCATCTGGGGAACATGTGGGGACACCTGAGTTCGGTCCAACCGGTGAGGACTTCATACAGCATTGTATCTAGAGCACGCTCCGTCGCCAACTCCCCATTCAGCATTGGCAACGCCAGCCCATTAATCCTTGCCATTGTCCCATAAGGTGCGTTAAGTTTGGACGTCGCGATCAAATTCTTGCAATACAAAAACCAGATGCAGTCCAGTTCGGTATAATTTTCAGTTTTGTTATTGGCAACACTGTCCGAACTGTCGTTTTTATTGTATGAAGTTTGCAAATGGTTTAGAGCGTGAGTGTGCCATCTATATTGCGCGACAGTTGGTTTTGAATGTTCGTGTTGAGGTTATCACGGTTGGATAGCTGGCTGAGGAGAAGTTTAGTGTTCTTGTACGCCCTGTCGAGGTGTATAGCAGCCCGTGCGGTGCTCATGCCGATTTCTAGAACGTTCTCCAGAAGATTCTTCCCGAAGTCGAATTCCTCGGCCGTTTCTGGTCGGCTTTGGCGTTTCGCAGCAACGCTCTCGTGATGATAAACTTCATTCCTCTTCGCCTCAACTTTGCCGGGCTCCAGGAACAGCGCGTTGAAAGCAAATACTTCTGGATCTTTTAGCATTTTCACCCTCGCAGCTTCCTGATTTTCCCACGCCATCAGCTATATGTTATGCAGGAGCATCACATCCAGGGTCAGGATCCCGAAAGGCAGTAGATCGGTGCTGTTGCTCCGGATGATCTTCCTCGTGTGGTTTACAAGGGTGTAGTTCTCGCCGAAATACAACTCCTTGAGTTTTTCCATGATTACGGACACGTTTCCCTGCACCTGACTCTCGTTGAGGGCTTTCAGTACTTGTCTAAACTCGTTGGTCGAGTTCCGTTCCCTGGTTACATTCTTAAAATCCGGGTCAGAGGTAATCGAGTCGTGGAGTTCTTGGATCTTCTCTATTAAATAGCTGGTCATCGTATTGCTTTGCATATAGTCGTCATAAAGTGCATCGTCGTTGTAGTATTCGTCGTAGATATCATCGTATCTCCTGACTCCAGCTACGTACCCCTCGATCGGGAGACCGTGTCCAGGATATAGATCGGGAAGAGTCGGTTTGAAGTTTGGATACTGCTCGGCTTCCAGTCTGGGATATATCGCTTGATGTTTCTTCTCTATTCTCCTTTCTTGGTGGTAGAGAGTGGATTCGTGACTTTTTGTTCTTCTCTCTGCGGCCGACTATGTTTTTAAATATAGATAGCTTTTCCAGGATAGGATTTTGGATTTCGTTTTCTGTTTCCATCGATGTTGTGGATGGTGTTTCTTCTATGGTTGGTTTTGACGAGGGCTTGGTTGGCTACGGTTGTGGACGAGGGTTGTAGTAGATCGGTTCCGGTGCCTCGAAGAGCTCCCGCGTCGGGTATCTCTCCGTGGCTCCCCACTTGGTAATCACCACCAAACTGCAAAGCGGGACGCGCTCGCGATTATCCAAACCTTCAGAGGTACGGTAGTTTTCGTTGGCATCCTCTCGTATACGATAGGCCGAGGAGGGAGGGGCCTACGCGCTCGGTCCACGTTGGTCCGGGCAAGGCTCGACCCAGCCGTCGAGTACACCCACCAGTCCGGGGTCATTGTGGCTCTACTGTCGCACGAATTAGCTGAAGCCGGCCGCTTTTCGTATTCGTATTGGAACATATTTTATCCGCCAAGATTTCTTTCTAACGAGAACAAAAACAATTCAATATAGAAAGTCACTACTATGACAAATCTATAATCAATTTACTGAATATAAACATAAATAGAACGAACTAAAAATATTTAAAAAAAAGTTCCCGGTCCGCGTTTTTTTGTTTTTTTTTTCATGCGAAAAATGGTTTTTTGGCATCAAGCGTAGTACGTCCACAACTGTTACCGGTTTTTGTCCGACTCCGGAGTCGGTATCGGAGTGTCATCCCATGTGAGATGTTGTGAGCCAGTCTTAGCTTAAACGTCTTATTTGTTTTCATAGCTTATCATTTTTATTTGTTTATAAATTCTCAAATATATTTATTTATTTATTATGTAAAAAAATCTATATTATTTGTTTGAATTGCAGCACCAAAGGAGTGAATGGATGCATCACAGTAAACGGCCATGCTCGAGATATGCGAGTCTTCAAGAAGCTGACCAGCTACATCATGCAAGACGATTTGCTTCAGCCGCGGCTGAGTATATCCGAGTCTATGAGCATCGCAGCGGACCTCAAGTTAGGAAAAGAGTTGGGAAAGGCAGAGAAGGAACTTATTGTAAGTAATAACATAAGATACGGTTTGTTTCATTATTTTATAACCTCGTTAATATTTTCTTACATAATAACGATGTAAACTATCTCTTCATTTCATTTTAAGAATGTGGCAAAACGTAATGGTAATGGACATCAATCTGGAGACATGGGATCTTTTTGCTATCCCCCAGTCACTTTATATGGTACCCATGTCACCCATACCATATTTCTTGCGGTAAAACAAGCATCTGTTCACCGTTTGACCGTGTAGTCGTAGTGTAAGTATATCCACTACCCCCATGTCGTCCCGTGGGCGTCGTTATACAGAGGGAAACTAACCAGGAGATGGGCAGCAGTGTCTTCCTAATTACAAGATTTAAAAAAATATAACTCCGTTTACGAACCCGCCCGCCAAGCTTGGCAACTATGGAAAATATGAGGCATTCTATGGGGGAGGCCTATGTTCAGTGGTTGTTTTTGACAGGCTGTACTGTATAGTGTAACGGTCGAAAGCAACTTAGGTGGAACTTTTGAAACAGCAATCAGCAATTCAAACCAAGCGTTGTGTTTACAGGAATCTTCTCAACAACGTTGAGTTTACTGGTTGATAAAAATTTCAATCCATTTATAATACACTAACATTGTAGCCATTAGTTTACCACTACAGTGTCATGTCTAATGCAGTCCCAACCTTTGACTCATTCCCTTGTTGACATTTACGTTCTACAAACATAATGGATACACTGAGCTAAGCACTCAACTTAGTACGGATTAAACTGTAGAAATCAGATTTAGAAATCTAATGAAACAAAAGAAAAGTATTGACATAAAGTAATTAATCATCATCATCATCATCAACATTACAGCTATTTAAAGTTCACTGTTAAACATAGGCCTACCATTACATTGCCTCATAAGGGGAATATGCGATGTTGCCACTATTAGCAGGCGGGTTGACTACCGCAGTTTTAGGATTACGTACCCGAAGGGTAACCAACGGGACCCTATTACTAAGCCTCCGCTATCCGTCCGTCCGTCTGTATGTCCATCTGTCTGTCTGCGGGCTGTACCTCATGATCCGTTATAGTAGACATTTGAAAATTTCACAGAATGTGTATTTCTGTTGCCGCTATAACAACAAATAAAAAACTGGCCATGTACGATGGTACGAAATCCTTCATGCGTGATTCCGACTCGCACTTTGCTGTTTTTTTTATTTGTAGTGTTTAGAAGGGTTACGCTACTGCTCGTCTCCTGGTTTGTTTAACTGTGTAGTGACGGTGTAAGAATATCCGCTACCCCTTATCATCCCTTGTGAGTCGCAGGTGGCGACAGAGGGAAACAAAGTAATTAATAATAAAAATAAACAATAGAGACAATATTTTCACGTGGTAGAGCCATGCTGTAGCTATATTGTGGTTGCAGCACGAATGGGTCTGCTCGGCCGTGGTAAATAGCAGCTCAATGCTGCTGTGTTTCGTATGGTGAGTGTAGAGAACCGGAGACCCTTTTTACTGGAAACGAGGCATTCCATCTATGTCCTCAGGGGTGGCGGCGCATCTTCATCTGCTGTCCTTAGGAGTGACAACGTATCTGCATTTCAATCTTAATCGAAGATAGATGTAAATGTCTATTGGCCACAGCATCCACTTACTATCAGGTAGACTGTGTGCTCGATTGTCATACTTACTTTATAAAAAAAATTGTTTAAGTGTATGACAGAATTTACTTAAATATTAAGAGCCTGCTTTGAAATTTCAAAGTTTTTTCAACGACAATTTAAAAATTGGACATGCAAGCAAGAGAGCAATACCAACCAGGCACTGCCAGTTTTCCTGTCAGATAAATTTATATTGAAATGTGGAATGCGGAATACATGTTGTGGTTCCGAAGCACATTCAACGAGATATATTCTCTAGAACGCTTGAAGGTATAATATTAAAAATATTTTGTCGGCATTTCTGAATTTAATTTCAAAGCGATGCATTGTGAGACGTAAATGTCAAAAATATTTGGTTTTAGCCACTGATAGCAAATAAAACATTGAAGTACATAACACCACTCAATCGCTGATTATTGAATGCCTTAAGCGCAAAGTGCGTAGGTATGTTCTATTAGCGCCTAAAAATCAAGATTCCAACGTTTTGTCGTATAAAATCGTATCTAACAATCATATTGAATATGTAAATGTTATAAAAAGTGCATTGTCAGAAAGATAAATGATTGCTGAAGTTATTAATATTTTTTTTAATTGATTAATTGCTATTTTTACATAAAAACTGGTTTTTAGTGGCTTATGATGTAGATTTATCAAGTCCGCATGGAGTGGTAAACACGATAACTTTTGAAAATATCAATGGTTTAACTCAATCTATTTTTTAATCTCTTCATCTATCATGTGGGAAGCCATGGAATGTAAATGGCAGTTCAATATTGTTTTGTTTGGTTAAAATTAATTTTTTTCGGCTGCGAAATGTCGAAATTTTCGTATTTTGGCCTTGTGTTAATTTATTTTACTAAATAGAATGCCTCACTCACTCACTTCTGCGTCAAAGACAAATGCCGTCGTGAGTGGGTACTGTATCGGTAGTTTACAGCTGCTCAAAAAGATAGCTGTACAAATACAAAATATCGAAAAACAAAATTTCATACATGCTTGATTATTATAATAATCAGAGATTTTTATTACAATATTTTAAAAGCACAGAATAAAAAATAGTAGTACGTACTATAAGTAAGTAGGACGTATATATTTATGACCTGAGTGATGATATGTTGCTTCCATGTTTTATTTGTGTTTCATTCAGCATTGCTTTATTTTCTAGATTTTTAACATATTTTGTATTCTGTAATATAAATAAATGAATATCTAATAAAAAACATATGCTCAAAATATTTAAAACTCCTTAGACAGGAAGGTTTCTTTGAGATGTATCGTTTATGCACGTGTATAGATGTATTTTTATTAAATGTGACAAACGGGCAAACTGTAAACCTGATGGTAAGTTAATGCTGTGGCTTCATAGTCTTCTACATTCATCAGCGATTAAAAATCAGAATGCAGATGCAGATATATAATCACTCTTGACGAGTAAGCCAGAATGCCTCATTGCCAGTAAAAATTGTCACCGATTCTAGTTCCTTAGTATACGAAACACAGCAGCACTCTGCTACTGTTAGGATCAGGTACTCTGTGCGAGCGTGGTCCTTGCCCAGTCGAGCCGACTCATTCGTGCTGCAGCTATAATACCCTGCTACGTAGCTGTACAATTATTTTGCAATGTTAGCTCATTACCATCTCGTGAAAATCTCTATTTATTTGTTTGTAATATGTACTAGAATAAATATTATGTCTGTCAGACCGAAAAAATATTTTCTTTAAAGCCGTCACACGCTGAAGAACGCAGTTGTGTGATGGCTTTAACTAGCTTTTTTTTAAATAGTTTATTCAGAAACAAAACGGAATTATAAAATTTGATTTTATTCATACATACACATACATACTTAGATACATTGTATACATAAAATATGCCTAAAAAGTTACGCGTGACAGTTGACTCGAGGCGACCGCAATGTGAGATTAAAGATTAGTAGTATAAGTAGGTTGTAGATTAGAGAGAACAATACCACCAATCTCGAAATTCAACAACTTAACTTGATATAACAAACACATTACTCGAGCCAAAGTGAGTGTTTATTTAGACTACAAACATCTTCGCGACAGATCTTTAAGTGGCGCCGTGACTTAATGGGGAAGTTTAAGCTTATAAAGTTATTCATTGGAATAAACATTTCAACCTGTATCTACAGGCACATCTGTGGTTAAATGGATTTTCCGCCATCGTCACATTTTGTAGGCGTCTTGGTGAATGCGGTACTAAAGGTCACCTTGCAGATGTTTGCCATCATCGATCTGAGCATTTTATGCAGTAACAGAGGTCAGATTTCCCTCTTAGTTTACTCTTATTATCTCATCACTTCGGGTTCAAGTCACACCATCAGGTGAACCGCATGCTCGTTTATCTCCTCTTCTATAAAAACAACACCCACACGTGCGATATAAAGTAATCCAAGAGAAGGAATTATGGATTCTTTTATACCGACGAATTACCACACGGCGGTGATATATTATTCTGCAGTAAATATAACTTCTAGCACGAACTTTAAGAATAGGACTGACAAACTGAAATTACGATTATCATTACGCGCTATTTTCAAGTCCCTAATATAAGAAAAAAACTAAATATTTAACAATATTTTTTTAATTTGTAAAATTTAAGTATGTTGTGACTCGATCTTGTTGTATTTTTCTTAAAATAAATACAATGCTAATCTTAAAATAGCGATGTCGTAGCCGTGCAATAAAAATCGACGTTTTAAAAGTGAAGTTAACAAAAACCTAAACCCTATTCTTGTCCTACGCGTAGGTATAGTGCAGAAACAAAAGCACTCAACCGTATCTACCTTTCCATTAGAGACGTGACAAAGATGATAATGCCCGGCCGATTTTGGTCACAGAAACAACTTTTCTATCAAACATTATCAGTTGCGCAAGTCATATTTATATATACTGTACAGGTACAAAGTATATTACGTGGTAGAGTCATGCTGCAGATATATTAATAGTATAGTTGTAGCACGAATGGGTCGGCTCGATCGGGGAAGGACCACGCTCTCACAGAATACCAGCGTAAAATAGCAGCTTAATGCTGCAGCGTTTCGTATGGTGAGTGTAGAGAACCGGAGACCTATTTTACTGGAAAAAAGGCATTCTATCTTAGTCCTCACGGCTGACAGCGCATCTGCATTTTGACTCGCAATCTAAGATAGATGAAGATGTCTATGGGCCACAGCAACTACTTACCATCAGGTGGACTGTGTGCTCGTTTATCACCCTATCCTATAAAAAAAGTTGTCACCGGCTAATTGCTCCTAAACAGAAAATGATATTCAAAAAGGAAAATAAAGTATCTATGTATACAAAAAATAAAATTTAAATGATCTAATATTTCTAAAATGTTAAGAATAAAAAGTATTGCTGGCTCCTCCCAGTCAAAGGTTATCACGATCCAAAGATAAAAGTAGAAAGTGCTTTCAATAAATATTTTTTGTATTTCATAAACAATTAAGAAATATTCTATTCTAAGAACAGATCGCTGCAATTTAGTTTTTCACCTTTTATAATATTTTTCTAATACAGTAAGCAAATTTAAAGCTCTAATATATAGCTATAAAATTATTTCGCAAACTCACTTACCGGAATCCGTGAATTGAGACACTATTATTTCTGATTACAGTTTATTAAAACTCCATTTCTGGTACGTGCCAACCTAACCTAGGATTTGTGTCACTGCGCAATTACTGCAATTAAGATCGACAGAGTTGATTCCATGCAGTCTTTTCGTTACAGCCTATGGTTTATCTAATTAGATACCATTATTATGTCATCCAATAAATCGGTTCTATTCTATTCTATTCTATTCTATTCTATCTATCTATCGAACCCAATTGGTTAAATATTCACTTTTATTTATAATATTATGGTTTCAACTATTCTGGGTATAGTTTACCTAGATGATTAGGTTCCATATATGCCTCGGAGTAACACAAAAGTAGGTAATGCAGTATCTGTGATACAGCTCAACATGGCATGCGATGAAATTAAGACAAAAATCTAACAAATTGTATATTGCAAAAAATCTCAGAATCTGTTTCGTTGTGACAATTTATTTAGTTAGCTTTTTCATTTTATTATAAAACAATTTCTTTTCATTCATAGGTGGAAGAAATCCTGCAGACATTAGGATTGTGGGAGCACAGAAACACCAGATCAGAATGCCTATCTGGAGGACAGTCCAAACGACTCTCAATCGCTTTAGAACTCGTCAATAACCCTCCTATCATGTTTCTGGATGAACCTACTACGTGAGTAAAATTGTTTAATATACTTTTAGTTTTCTTTGTACATAATCCATGATTGCTCATGGTACGTAGTACTGTTATTTATTCTGTGTTAAGCGTTAGCTGTATATTACATAGTACTTAAGCAACTTGAGTACAATCGCCGCCGGCACACCAAAATTGTTAAGTGTCGCAGGAAAACTTGCATGTCGACGAAATAAAATATTTTCGAGTACATTTGAACTCCAATGAGTAACGAGGAGTGCTAGTTACTCCGTAACCTTGACATGAATTGGAAGCCATGTGTAAGCAGTGACACGTACCTATTAGGACCGTAACTACTGCTTTTGTAGGTACATAAGGAAAACAAAGGTTTACATGTTTTCTGAACTTTAATTTAAGATAATTTTATAAAATGTTACACTAAGGATACTTTATTTTTTATTGAGTTATAACTTCTTTTGTAAAACGCATCTTATATTGTTTTCATGTATTAAATTAAAAGACTAATATAATTATATACCTTCATATTTAAGTGTAATAAATCGCATGGCATGTGATTTTCAGATTAATAATAATGCTTCAAATTACGTAATAAAGGCCTGTAAAGAATTCAATGGACGCAATTTTGTTCCAATTTGGGATGATTTGCTGCAATGACAACGCTTAACGATCCAATTTCGATCGTATCTCAAATTCTACTCCATGTAATAACACTAATGTAGCAAACTACCTAACAGTCTCGATTATTGTAAATGACTACTACAATTGGTTGTATTTAAAATACTCGACGAATACTACAGCTGCAGTACAACGAAATAAACACTCATGAAAATCTGCAACTAACTTGAAATAACTGCGCAACCTCAGAGCGATTAGAAATTGCTTAATGCTCAAGAGATGTATAGTGCTCCATCCATTACAGCCAATAAAAGTCAATTGCTGAATATAGTCCTTCCCCTTAGATTGATTTACAGGGGGACTTTTGCCATAGATGCCACGATTTGCAGACGTTATCGGGAATATGCTGCTGCCCACCTTCTGTTTCAGTTTCTTTCAGTCGCCACTTATGCTACCCATGAGAGGATATGGAGTAAAGGATATTCTCACACTGCCACTATACGATTAGGTTTTACACAGTTAGTACCTACATTTCACGGTTAATACTACACGGTTAAATAGTGCTCGTGTCGCTCTTAGGTTTAACATCGCAGCAGCTTAGGCTGTACTGAAATACAAGTATAATCAGAAAACAATCAAATCCGAAAACCAATAACTTATTATTTTCGCCTGAGTGCTAGCTCTAGCTGGGTTGTGCTAGATACTATGACCTCAACACTGTCGATAATTTCTTAACGATCACAAGCGTCAAGACGCCAGTGCCAGTGTCGCGGGACCAGCCCAATATCTACGCCAGAGACAAATTATGTGGCATGGCGTTAAGTCCGCCTATACATAATATTATATATAATTAATATTATACATAAATAGCGTTAAATTCAATTTTCAGATCTCACAAACTTCCAAACATTACTATTTACACAAAAGCTTCATAGACGTGTGAAAGCCTCTTAAGTTTATGTCAAACTAACAACTCGTAGTTTATGATATAATAGCGCACAATTTCGCCTTGCTCAGAACAAGAAAGTAGGACATCATCGCGATGTACATATCCCTTTATAATATAATCATTTGATTCGAATATGTTTACAACATTACGTACCGTGGTCCGTACAAACGTGGCCTATATTAACAAAATCAGTACACGGTATTCCTCTGAAATTACATACGATTACACGGGTGCAATAAAAAATACGTGCACAATTAGAAGTAATTGGCTTAATCACAAACCCGCTATAACATTTTATTGGTCATAAAGGTGAGCCGTGTTTGGAGAATTGAAACGTGCTTGCTGTTGCCCCTGCCCGATATTCAAAGTAGGCCGAACCTCCTGTATAAAACCCCTGTAAATAAATAATGAATATTTCATCAAGCTACATTTAGGTTAGGCTTTGCGACATCCCTTATCGTATTAAAGCGTGACCCACCCCCTTTCTTCGATCAATAGGAATTGTTTATTCACGTGTTTATACTTGGTATCCTACAATTAATTTTGCACGTTTTAATCTACACTAAGATCGAAATAATTAATGAATATTATTCTATAAAATCTAAACCAATTTTATAGAATTTAAATAAATAACATTATATAGAAGACAGTAGCCTTTTGTACGCGGTAGAGCCATGCTGTAGCTATATAATGGTTGTAGCACGATTGGGTCGGCTCGACCGCGGAAGGACCACGCTCTCACAGAATACTAGCGAATAGCAGCTCAATGTTTCAGTGTTTCGTATGGTGAGTGTAAAGAACCGGACACTCTTTTTACTGGAAATAAGGCATTCCATCTTAGCCCTCAAGGGTGGCAACGCATCTGCTTATTGATTCGTAATGGAGGATAGATGTAGATGTCAATGGATCACAGCATCCACTTACCATCAGGTGGACTATGTGCTTGTTTGTCACCCTTAAACTATTAATAAATCCCTACGCCATGAGACTTGAATTTGTAATTTTCCAATTAAACTTATTGGCAAGACTTGTATAGATTTTGTAGACTTTTATACCTTTTAAGAATTTCCACGAAGAGAATTTTATTTTTATTTAACCTCTTTCAAAGTTGTGCACAGTATAACATCTGCTTGATTTGCTTTATGTAAATAACCAACCATATAAAGAAGGTTTAAGTTAGTAAAGTGATAGAATTTATACGTCCCACTGCCGTACATCCTTTCATTTCTGAGAGAGTTATGGACTCCATCGCGTTGCTCCAATGCATGTTGGCAGACTTTCTTTATAAAATAATGATGACAAACGAGCACACAGTCCACCTGATGGTAAGTGGATGCTGTAATGCATAAACAAATCAGCTATATTTGTCTTCAATTAAAAATCAAAATGCAAATACGTTTGTCACCCCTGAGGACTGAAATCGAATGCCTCGTTTCCAGCAAAAGGGATCTCCGGTTCTCTACAGTCACCATAAGAAATACAGCAGCATTAAGCTGCTATTTTACGCCTGTATTCTGTGATAGCGTGATCCTACCCTGGTCGAGCCGACTCATTTGTGCTACAACCATAATATAACTGCTGCTGCTTCTATGTGTAACTTTCTCTACTCTAACTAACTCTACCACGTGGACTTCATACGTTCTAGAAATATCTCATTTCTTAAACATGTAGGTTTCCTAAATATATTTTCCTTCACCGCCGAGTACGTGGTAAATCAGCAATTTATAATGCAATTTACTATTTGATAATTTCATTGGTACCGGCGGAGATCTAACCCAGGTTACTCGTGTTCTATAAATTTTACAGCGAGCGCCTACTGTACACAGTCACATTTATATGATTTAGCTATTTCAATATTTAGGAATTCAACCCTAACTGTTCTTTTAGGTTTAAATTATTATATTTTTTATGCCATTTTCACGTTACTAATTGTTTTGCTTATTGTCTCTGGGATTCTGATCGTGATTTCTATTTATCTTTTTTTTTAATGAAATATTTAGTTAGGTACTAAGGTAGGTAGGTACAAAATCGCTGCAATCGTTTGTGTAGTGATGCTAAAAGACGCTACTTTCATAACCCTCACGAGCTGCGTTACTACCATAAAATACAATAATAATACATTCACAAGATACTATAAAAGCCTGGGGTTTTCTGAAATCTGTCAAAAAGTTGGAAAATATTCTGCTTGTGTAATAGGAAAATTAACTTAGATAGTCTCAAAGAATATTTTACCAGCCCTCCTGGCACACCTGGTAAGTACATAATATGTACTTACGCGAAAAATACACAGTAGTTAAACAATCAAAATGTTCATATATAACTTACGGAACAGTGAAATGGTTAAAATAAAAGTAAATAATATAAGGTGCACACTAAATCTGCTTCTCTTTGAACTATTCAATATCAGGCCTGCCGGAAGAAATTTTAATATGAAATGAGCAGTATCAACAGTGGTAGAGCCACGCGGCAGCTTTTGCTGTCGCACGGATAGGCCGGCTCGAACCGGGGTGGTACCACGACCTCACAGAATACCAGCGTGAAGTAGAGGTTTACCTCTGCGTTTCGTTTGGTGAGTGCAGGTGGCCGGAGGCCCTTTTTACTGTAAATGAGGCATTCCATCTTAGTCCTCACGGGTGACAACGCATCTGCATTTTGATTCGCAAACGAGGATAGATGTAGATGTCTATGGGCCGCAGCAACCACTTACCATCAGGTGGACTGCGTGCTCGTTTGTCACCCTTATCCTATAAAAAAAAATCTTTGTACAAAAATATCTTTTTTATTTTTACGTTGTATGTTGTATTTTCTATGTATTGTATGTTGTATTTTGGTTGAGCGCATATTGTTCTTTGTATTTAATTTCCTCAAAAGGTTTGAATTGCAAAAAAAATATTGGCATCGACTAACACAAATCAAGTAACAAAAGTCTTTTTCTTTCCATTAGCAAAATATCCACCTGACTGCCTCGTTGGTCTAGTGGTTGCAGTAGTGTGATTGCTGATCATGAGGTCCCGGGTTCGAATCCCGAGTTGGGCCAAAAAATTCAGTTATTAAGCTTTTTCATCACGAAATTCTCAGTAGCTGCCCGGAGTCAGAAAGGTGGCGGTGTCACAGCCCGTGCCTCGGAAAGCACGTAAAGCCGTTGGTCCTGCGCCTGATTTCTCTGCAGTCGTATCGGATTACCGTGCATAATAAATTATATACCGTGAGATGTGAACTTAAGTTAAATTTTAAATATTCATAATTTTTTACTATCGTGGACGCACATAATTACTTGTTCGCGCACAAAAACACGCGAATTCGGAACAGTCATATTTATTAGGTATTTTCATAAATGACTTACGTAGTGGCACGTATTATATTATAGTATATATATTATATACTATTAATATTTACCGTCCGTATAGAGAGTGCTCCTGTGCTTGCGCATTCACTTGGCCACTATAATCTGTCCTGCAGAGATGGCTAGTCTCCGTTGAGGGAGGCCGCCGTGACCGAAATTCGGTCTGGAGGACATGATTATTATCCACCTACTAAAAGGGAAAGAGAGAAAAAATCCATTTGTCCCTACCAGTAGAAATGGGCTGGTAGAGTTAGTTGGAACAGGAGTGAAATTTTAAGTTATGTTCCTTTATTTCGAAACAAAAATAATTTATTTACACAAACAAACATTTTTGTATATTTAAGAAGATGAAGGGGCCATGATATGCAAATAAATAACATACTTTTCATTTTTATGACTCCAGTTAGATAAAAAAGGTGTAGGTTAAACATGGAACAATCTCGCAGTAAGCTTACCTTTTTATAATGTGGGCATATTTTTCAAAATTATCGTTTTATATATTACTCTTTACGTTTAATTTCTACTTGGTTTTAGTTCTAGGGCACCTTTGCTTCCTAAAAATAAACTCCTACCTATTTTAGCCGTCAAGCACATACTGCTGTATTACGATTTCAAGGATAAAAAGATGGTGTAATATAAAGCTGTGTAGCATTTTATAGCAGGTCATCCTCATCATCGTCATTACAGCCCTTCAAAAATCCACTGCTGAACATAGACCTTCCCCAAGGAATGCCACAAAGCACGGTTCAAAGCCAGCTACATCCATCGACTTCCTGCCATTCTTACCAGGTCATTACTCCATCTAGTAGCCCTACACTTTGCTTACCGGTACGAGGCTGTCACTCGAGAATTTTTTTTCCAGGTCACTCTAATATTATAATTTTTCTTACAGGATAGGGTGACAAACGAGCACACAGTCCACCTGATGGTAAGTGGCCGCTGCGGCCCATAGACATCTACATTATCCTCGTTTGCGAATTAAAATGCAGATGCGTTGTCACCTGTGAGGACTAAGATGGAATGCCTCTGTTCCAGTAAAAAGGGTCTCCGGTTCTCTACACTCACCATACGAAACAAAGTAGTGTTAAGCCGCTATTTTACGCTGGTATTCTGTGAGAGCGTGGTCCGTCCCCGGTCGAGCCGACCCATTCGTGCTACAACTATACTACTAATATAGCTGCAGCATGGCTCTACTACGTATAAATCAATCACAACTACGAAATATTCATAGTGATTTACTCATTCATTGATTACAGCAGGCCATCAAAAGTCCACTGCTGGACATAAACCTGCCTCATAGATTGCCTCATAGAGGCGATATTTGTCATAGTCGCCACGCTTGGCTGGCGGGTTGGCAACCGAAGTTTGTTTTTATATTATTATTGAGATGTTATCATAAAGATATTGCTATCTCCTTCTTCAAATTCCCTTTGTCGCCTCTTACAACATCCACGGGGTGGTCTCCATACTACCGTTGGATACTAATAAAGTCCATGTAAAGTCCACCGCTAAAAATAGTCCGCACCTATAGATTCATACTTTTTGCTGGTTCGTATTTTTTGCTGGTTCTTCCAAAGACAGAGGATTTTTTTCGAACCAGTGGTAAAGTAAAAAACGACTTTCAATAAGAATTACTTGTAATCAATATTGAATAAAGAAGATGGAATTACAGCGGAGCTTCTGAAAGTGGGTGGAAAACCGGCACTGGAAGTCCTTCAGAGGCTCTTTAATTCCGTCCTCCATGGAGGCATTACACCGGAGTCTAGGAGCAGAAGTGCGATGGTCTTGTTCTTCAAGAAAGGTGACAATGCTCTCTTGAAGAACTACAGAACGATTTCCCTTCTGAGCCGCGTCTACGTGCTGTTTTCGAGAGTCATTACGAATCGTCTCGCACGCAGACTTAACGACTTCCAGCCTCCCGAACAAGCCGGTTTCCGAAAGAACTTTAGCACCATAGACCAAATACATACCCTTCGGCAAATTGTACAGAAGTCCGAGGAGTACAATTTGCCACTATGCCTGGAGTATGTGGACTATGAGAAAGCATTTGATTCCGTCGAAATTTGGGCGGTGCTGCAGTCCTTTCAGCGGTGCCAAGTTGACTGTCGGTATATCGAAGTGCTGAAGTGTTTGTACAGTAGGGCTACGATGGCTATCCGAGTACAGAACCAGAGTACGAAACCTATCCAATTGCAGAGAGGTGTAAGACAGGGTGACGTTATATCCCTGAAACTCTTTACCGCTCCATTGGAAGACGTTTTCAAGCTTCTGGACTGGAAAGGATACGGTATTAACATCAATGGCGAGTACATCACTTACCTTCGGTTTGCCGACGATATAGTCCTCATGGCAGAATCGCTGGAGAACCTAAGCACTATGCTCAATGACCTCAATAGTGTCTCCCAACGGATAGGTCTTAAGATGAACATGGACAAAACAAAGATTATGTTTAATGTCCATGTCACACCTATGCTGGTAGTTGTTGGGAGCACTAAGCTCGAAGTTGTTGACGAGTATGTTTACCTGGGACAAATAGTCCGACTAGGTTAGTCCAACTTCGACCGAGAGGTCAATCGACGGATTCAACTCGGCTGGGCAGCGTTCGGGAAGCTACGACTCATCTTCTCGTCAGATAAAACTCAAAACCATAAAACGAAATTGTACAACCAGTGCGTGTTGCCAGTGATGACTTACGGATCTGAGACGTGGTCCTTCACTGCTGGTCGTATGAGGAAGCTCAAGGTCGCTCAGCGAGCTATGGAGAGGGCTATGCTCGGAGTTTCTCTGCGTGATAAACTTAGGAATGAGGATATCCGCAGTAGACCAGAGTAACCGACATAGCCCAACGGATTAGTAAGCTGAAGTGGCAATGGGCCGGCCATATAGCTCGAAGAATCGACAACCAATGGGGAAGAAAGGTTCTTGAGTGGCAGCCTCGTACTGGTAGGCGAAGTGTAGGGCGACCCCCCACGAGATGGAGTGACGAACTGGTAAGACATGTAGGATGTCGATGGATGCAGGTGGCTCAGGACCGTGCTTTGTGGCATTCCTTGGGGGAGGCCTATGTTCAGCAGTGGACTTATGAAAGGCTGTAATGATGATTCTATTCTATACATCATAGGGTAATATTTGTCATATTTGCCACGCTTTGCAAGCAAATTACCAACCGTAGCTTTTATTGAAATTAACCTTTATTGAGTTCTCCATAAATAATTAATATATTTGAGGCAGAAAAAATATTAAAATGAAACATCTCAGCAAGTCAAAATTTAATTTATTTTCACTAAGAACACTATTATTACACTGTTCATCTTTTATATTTTATACCGATTTCAAAAAGGAGACGGTATTAAATTCTCGACTATATGCTTTTTTATGTGTGTTACCTCATAACTTTTTACTAGGTGAACTGATTTGTATGATTCTTTTTATTTTAAAGCTGGTACTTCACACGTGGTCCCACATAAATTTGAGCAAGGTCTGACCAACAGTTTTTGAGTTATTCCTAATAATATATATATATATATATATATATATTTAAGTCAGTTGTACACAATTTTTAATTTTTAATTATATGTTTAAAACTTATTAATAAGCACATAATATAGCAATGATGCCTCTAAAAATAACATTGTAAAAATGACATTAACCACCTTAGACCTAGTTTATTGAGACTAGCGATCTTCCTCTAAGCACTATTCGCATCAACTGTATTTCAGTCTGTGCACAAGTTGTTGTCGGAATGGCAACAATTGTGGTTGCTTCAATGTAGGCAATTGCGAGCTATTGCAAACATTTATAATGGTACCGCTATTGTCTCCGCAAACATGCAGGATAGTACTCAATTCCCGACGACATTTTAATCCAGCAACATAATTTTAACACAATTCTAAAACAAGTGTAATCTTTACGCTGATTAAATTATTACTGCCTTCAATTTAGTAATCTTACTATAACTGTAATAATAACTGAGGATATGTATATCCTGGTTACCGGCTACCACAACTAAAGTATTTGATTGTATTCAGGCCTAAGTATCTAATACTTTGCATTTGCAACACATATTCAAATGGAATATAGGTGAAAGAATTTTGCTATTTTGAGCACTGTTTTAACGTGATAGAGTCACTCCGCAACTCTATTATGGTCGCAGTACGAATGGGTCGGCCCGAACCGGGAAGGATCATGCTTTCGCAGAATATCAGCGGAAAATAGCATAACGTTGCGTGGTATTGAGAGTGTAGAAACCAAAGACCCTCTTTAATGAAGACATCCATGACTTTTTCTGCCACTAGGGCGGCGCCACTTAAAAGTAAGGTATAACATTTGACAGATATCATAGCGGGGAAGTTAATTTGCTTGGAAAATGTAAAGGTTAATGTTTCTTGCTGTGGTATTAGCTTTATTTTATATTAATAAGATTAAAACTAAATAAACCAAACCATAGAAATTCATAAAAGTTAAAAAATTTAATAAAAGTTAAAAATGTGCAAAAAATTAAAGAGCAAGCCATTGATGTATTGTTTTTGTATTAATATAATGCTTTTGAAACCAATAAACTTTTATTAAAAATTAACTTCTCTATCAAATGACGTTGTGTAACAAAAAACTTTCCTCAGTGTAAACTAGCGACATCTGGTGAGCAGAAAATTATTAGCCCTCATTGGTAATGAAGCATTCTATTTTAATCTCAGGGGTGATAACGCAACTACATTTTGACTCTTAATCGAGGATAGATGTAGATGTCTGTGTTACAGCCTGTTTAAGTTCACTGCTGTACATAGGCCTTCCTATAGATTGCCTCATAGAAGGAATATTTGCTATAGTTGCCACGCTTGATAAGCGGATTGGCTACCGCAGTTTTTTGGAACGAAGTTCTTTATCGGACGGTACGGGTTTGGCGGATGGGAGCTAGGCGACAAAAAGTGTATGATTTTTTCGTCACGACCCCTTGTGTCGTAGTGTAGACGGTCCTGGCACGTGAGTAAAGAAGTCTTCTTTACTCTGTGGTCCTGGCGGCGAAATAAGGAAGTGAGATGAAATAATATCCATCTCTCTCGCACTTTCTCTTATCTTGCCATGATAGAAATATTATTTTATTTCAAATAACGCTTCATTTTAATAGACGCTAGTGATTCATTTATTTGTATTTGTTGATCAATAATATAATACCTACGTTTATCAATAATAATATACTACGCAAGGAACTTCGTTCCAACCGAGTGTTCCACGACACTGATTCTTTTAATTTTTTTTATTTTTAGTCGTTATTAGGAAGACGCTGTTGCCCATTTCATGGTTTGTTTCCCTTTGTCGCCTCTTACGACGCCCGCGGGACTATATGGGGTAGTGGATATTCTTACACCGCCACTACCCGGCGGTGTACCCAACGGAACCCTATTACTGAGTTTACCTGTCTCTCTGGCTGTAACTTTTTAATCATTAGTAACTATAATGGTCATTTTAATGGTATTTTAATAAAAAAAATTAATTATGAAACGAATAAAGTGCTTAAGCCTTAGAGGGTCTTTATATAAGAAACCTCGAAAGAAAAACATTTCCAAGGTTTTTTGTTACTGCTCTATCTTAAAAATGATAATACCATCATTAAATCTATATATTTTTTTAATTTTCACTAGAACCACAACACTTCACGGAGTAAAAGCATCGACTTACTATCAAATGAACTATGTGTTCATTTGTCACCCTCAATCTATAAAAAAGGCGTTAGAATACATTATAGCAGCTGCTGTTATAGTGACATGGCATCTACCAAATACTTACGTAATTCCTTCTCTAATCCCAGAATAGACAATTTTGTTTTTCTAAATAAAGTCTGATACTCCATAAAACCCATCTTATTGGTAACCAATATTAACTCCGTAGGATTAGAGGAGGGTTGAGTGACTCTGTGTCTGTGCGTATAAGGTATACACAGTCACACAGTCACTCACCATTGTATTTTATATTCCTTGCCAACTATGAAGAAAGTCAACCAAAGTATTGAACAAAACTACTTTTACGGATTTTTTCGTGTTTAATTAACTTATTTATCTTATTTTTATTAATTCCTGACGTTTCGTGTGCTTTACAGCACTCGTGGTCAGGGGGACTGAGGTGATTGACGTCCCGATGTCAGAGTTAACCCAGCTTTTTTAATTATTAATTTTGGTCCGATCTACGCAGAATGAACTTACTGTGTCTTGAAGTCTTGCAGTGGTATGCTTGGGTTTAGAACGCGGGGCCTTATGCGAGGGCCGTCTAGGATATGGTCACCGACTGTGATGACTGACGTGAAGCAGCAGCGTTCCGAGAAGTCTGCAGTTTGCGATCATATCCTAGACGATCCCCGCCATTACATTAGATTTGATATACCACAAATTCTCGCGAAAGAACATCGATTCCTGCCAAGGATGATACGTGAAGCTATTGAAATTAAAAAACATCCTAAATTCAATAGAGAGGGAGGCTGGGTACAATCACCTGCTTGGGATCCTGTAATTAATAAAATTAAAACTAAACCTAAGCATACCACTGCAAGACTTCAAGACACAGTAAGTTCATTCTGCGTAGATCGGACCAAAATTAATAATTAAAAAAGCTGGGTTAACTCTGACATCGGGACGTCAATCACCTCAGTCCCCCTGACCACGAGTGCTGTAAAGCACACGAAACGTCAGGAATTAATAAAAATAAGATAAATAAGTTAATTAAACACGAAAAAATCCGTAAAAGTAGTTTTGTTCAATACTTTGGTTGACTTTCTTCATAGTTGGCAAGGAATATAAAATACAATGGTGAGTGACTGTGTGACTGTGTATACCTTATACGCACAGACACAGAGTCACTCAACCCTCCTCTAATCCTACGGAGTTAATATTGGTTACCAATAAGATGGGTTTTATGGAGTATCAGACTTTATTTAGAAAAACAAAATTGTCTATTCTGGGATTAGAGAAGGAATTACGTAAGTATTTGGTAGATGCCATGTCACTATAACAGCAGCTGCTATAATGTATTCTAACGCCTTTTTTATAGATTGAGGGTGACAAATGAACACATAGTTCATTTGATAGTAAGTCGATGCTTTTACTCCGTGAAGTGTTGTGGTTCTAGTGAAAATTAAAAAAATATATAGATTTAATGATGGTATTATCATTTTTAAGATAGAGCAGTAACAAAAAACCTTGGAAATGTTTTTCTTTCGAGGTTTCTTATATAAAGACCCTCTAAGGCTTAAGCACTTTATTCGTTTCATAATTAATTTTTTTTATTAAAATACCATTAAAATGACCATTATAGTTACTAATGATTAAAAAGTTACAGCCAGAGAGACAGGTAAACTCAGTAATAGGGTTCCGTTGGGTACACCGCCGGGTAGTGGCGGTGTAAGAATATCCACTACCCCATATAGTCCCGCGGGCGTCGTAAGAGGCGACAAAGGGAAACAAACCATGAAATGGGCAACAGCGTCTTCCTAATAACGACTAAAAATAAAAAAAATTAAAAGAATCAGTGTCGTGGAACACTCGGTTGGAACGAAGTTCCTTGCGTAGTATATTATTATTGATAAACGTAGGTATTATATTATTGATCAACAAATACAAATAAATGAATCACTAGCGTCTATTAAAATGAAGCGTTATTTGAAATAAAATAATATTTCTATCATGGCAAGATAAGAGAAAGTGCGAGAGAGATGGATATTATTTCATCTCACTTCACTTAAGCATACCACTGCAAGACTTCAAGACACAGTAAGTTCATTCTGCGTAGATCGGACCAAAATTAATAATTAAAAAAGCTGAAGGTACTTCGGGTTAACTCTGACATCGGGACGTCAATCACCTCAGTCCCCCGTGACCACGGACCACGTCGGGAATTAATAAAAATAAGACAAATAAGTTAATTAAACGCGAAAAAATCCATAAAAGTAGTTTTATTTAATGTTTAGTGTTCGCGTAAATATAAGTAATCATTATGTCAACCAAAGTAATTAGACCACAGTCGAACGTGAAGCCACAATTACCCGACCGTACTATGTACGGTACTACGTACATAATATGTAGTAATGCGGTTCCTAAGGACGGATGTGGGTAACTTAAGTAGTTGCCGTATTATTCCCATTCGTCTAACTAGTTTAGTCAAGTCTATAAAGTTGGAATTGCAAACTCATGATCGCCATGAAAATTAATGGAAATGAAATTTTTCAGCGGTTTGGACGTCGTGTCCATCAGGCAACTGGTGGTGCTTCTTCGTTTGCTATCACGTCAAGGCCGGACCATCATCTGCACTGTTCATCAGCCCTCTGCATCGCTGTTCTCTCTGTTCGATCGTGTGTACATTGTTTCAAGGGGCATGTGTTGCTACCAGGTAAATTTAAATCCATCCGTTTATTCATATTCATTTAAATATTTCATTTTGTGTTCTGTACATCTTCATCAGTCCTGTGTTTAATAACCTAACCATTAACCTAACCATTAACATTTAATAATAACCATTTTAAACCTAAATATTCCATGATAGAAGCCATTTTGAATTTATTTTCCTACCTAAGTATTTATTTATTCATTATGATACACAAAACAGACAGACAAAGCATAATAAAATAATAACTCTTAAGCAAAATTTGTGTGCATACGAATACAGTAAGTAAGCGAGACAACCAGAATTTTTTTTTAAATCAGATAAGGGTAACAAACGAGCACGCAGTTCACCTGATGGTAAGTGTGTGGCCCATAAATATCTACATCTATCCTTGAGTATGAATCAAAATGCAGATGCGTTGTCAGCCGTGAGAACTACGATGAAAAGCCTCTTTTCCAGTAAAAAGGAGTCTCTAGTTCTCTATACTCACCATACGAAACACAGCAGCATTGAGCAGCTATTTTACGCTGGTATTCTGTGAGAGCGTGGTCCTTCCCGGTCGAGCCGACCCATTCGTGCCACAACTATACTAATAACATCGCTGCAGCATGTCTCTACCACGTATATCATGTTAGTACATCTACATCATGAAAAAAATGTTATATTTGAGTATTACAGTACCATATAATTGTACAATAACCTGTATAGTACTGTACGCTGCTACCTTTGAAGTTCAATTTAATTACATCACGGTAATTGTATTTGCCAGTGATAAATACGCTCGCGTATTACTTATCCTTTCGTAGTTGGTGTTTTTCGTGTCTTTCTATTTTACGTCAACTAAGAAATATGAATAAATAATGAAACCCACGTTTTTTTTCTTCATTTTTTTCTTTAATCCATAATTTTTTTAATAAATAAATTGATCCTGTATCGCGGCGGCAGTTTACATACATAGATTTCACAAAGACAAACGTCCAGAACCAGAACAATTATTTGTAGGCCATACAATTACTTGTTCCGTGCGGGATTCCAACCCGCGTCCCTTAGCACTGCAACTCATTGCTAAGCCACTGCGCCACGGAACCGTTTTCCTTATTGATTATAACATTTATGTTCATTTTTTCATCAGAAATTTTCATCATACCTCTGTTAGTTGTACCCCGCTTAAGATACATACATATACACTCTTTTAACAACAAAGATCATCGTTTTCAAGTCATCCCATTTGTCCTACAATGTAATTGCCGACTCAAGCCAGCTACTCAAAATCCTTTAAACTATGTTAGCAACTCTAATTCTACAATGTAAATTCACAATTTCATTTTGTGGATTTTATCACCCAGAGTTAGCACTTTATGACACTCCGATTATAATATGAATAATACTCTCAACGGCCGTATTGTGTTTGCGCTTAGTAGACTGTCACCGGCAATACGGTTATAATAACCGTTCCCGTGACACCATTTCTTCCACATAATTTGCCAGTGCCCCTCTTTCCTTATTTCCCTCTGATAACAATAAGGGTGTCATCAAAACAAGAACAAAAAAGCTTTCGTCTAACAAATTCAAAGTGGGATTTATACCTTTTCTTCGGCTACAGCAACAATTACCTAATGGTAAGATAGTAAACAAAACTTAGTGAAAAAATCTGGCCAAGTGCGTGTCAAGCCACGCAAAATGTAGAGGCAGGATTCCGTAGTTGCCCGTCACAATACGTGGGCTTTCAAAGAAACCACAAACCTCACGTTTATTATTCTCATTATCAAGTTCAAGATAATGAGCATAATAATTGAGGTTCATGGTTTGACCGCTATAACGACTATAACGGCCCAAATAAGAAGATCGTAACTGAAGAACTTATTTTCAAATCAGTCTTATAGGAAGTGTTTTTAAAAAAAATTAAAGACCTTTACTATTTTGAAAATAATATAATTTACATCAAATCATTAACATGCCAAGGTACAAAGACGATCATAGTTGACGATCTATAAATATATTCCAGGCAGTGCAACCCTAAGCTATACATATTTGACCGTAACGAACCTTCACGTAAACCACCACTGCCTTAAATTATCCTGAGGTCGCCCGCGTAAACCAAGAGTGTGACGAATGAAACTGTATGAGGCTAAATGATTGTATGAATACTTTGAATGAGGTCTACAATAACTACCAACTAAAAAATAAGTGAAAGTAGTAAGTAAGTAAGAAAAATCCGCCCTGCCTATCCCGCAAATGAAAAAGTAACTATATTAGTATTTTTTTACTTTGCATTAAATGCATGCCTTCGTTTTCTTCACATAAAATGATTATTTTTAACAGTTTACAATAACATTACAAAGTTATAATGCAGCTAATTTTAGATCATTTTCTATGGAGTTGTAACGAAATTTTTACTAACGCAAGTAAATTTTATAAGTTGGTCAACTATTACTCTAACTTCAAAATTATACTCAGTTGTGATAGTTTTACTTTTAACTACATTATATAGACTACTATCGTGTACACTTTTCACATTTCCAAAAAAGCGGTTTAGTTATAGTTTTCGTAAACGCACCCCTGAATCGAAAAGATGTTTATCTACACCCCCAGTATTTTTGAAAAACATATTTAACGATATAAATCATCCTCTATTTACTTGTATGTGAAGTACCTAAAATATAACTGCTTTTTAAGATATTATTTTACAGTTTTTGAAGCGTGGTTAATATCTATAACTATGCTAAATTACAGATTTGTAGCACCTAGGGTCTCTGAGCAAAACCGCGGCCGGACGGACGAACGGACGGACCGGTATGGCGAAACTATAAGAGTTCCTTGTTGTGTAACTACGGAACCCTAAAAAGAAATGGGATATAAAACATTTAAAGATATGTTTTTTTAACACATGTAACTAAGAACCTCAGAACAATAATGCTTTAGTTATTGTTCTGGGCTAAGAGCCGATTTCTAGGGTTCCGTACACGAAGGGTAATCAACGGGACCCTATTACTAAGCCTCCGCTGTCCGTCTGTCTATCTATCAACAAGCTCATAAATCGTAATAGGTAGAGAGTTGAAATTTTCACAGAATGTGTGTTTCTGTTGCCGCTATAACAATAAGAATAAAAAATAATAAAAAATTAAAGGTGGCTTCCCTACTAGAAACGTGTTTTTTTTTTCATGCATAGTATAAAATCTTGTACAATGGTATGGATGGTACCCTTCATGCGCGAATCCGACTCGTACTTGGCCGATTATTCAATCGTCAGATTAATGCTACCTATCAAACAAATTATAACCAGGCTGAATATTTTTTTTATAGTATAAAGGTGACAAACAAGCTCACAGTCCACGTGATAGTAAATGGATGCTGTGGACCATAGACATCTACATTTATTCTCAATTAAGCATCAAAATTCAGATTACGTGTTAAAGTCCCGCTGCAGCTATATTAAGGTTTTAGCACGAATGGGTCGGCTCAACCGAGGTAGAACCACTCTCTCACAGAATACCGGTGTAAAATAGCTGCTTAATGCTGCCGTATTTCGTATGGTGAGTCTAGAGAACCGGATACCCTTTTCACCCCTGAGTACCAAGATAGAATGCCTCGTTTCCAGTAAAAAGGGGTCTCCGTTAATATACCTCGCTGCATCATGGCTCTACCACGTTACAAAAATAATGTTTCTGTTCCTTTTAAGTATTAAATTTAATATATATAGCAAATCTTGAAATATAATTAGATATTACATATATAGAAGCCTTGTCTTAAACTTAGAAACCACAAAATTTATTATCATAATACTATTCATTGTGGTTACATCAACTAGCGTTTAGAATGAACACAATTGAAAGAACCGCAACATGTTGTAAACGTTTTTTTACACAATAAAAGTATTCGTTCTTTGATGTTAACATTGTGTATATAATCTGCGATAAATATACACAGGGAGTATTATTTACGTATATTAAAAATACATGCAAATATGTGCGTAAATATACTTTAACAGAACGGTCGCCAACAGAATCCTTCAATATAAATATTGTCTATATAAATGACATTTTATTTGTACACAACTTTATCATAATTTCATTCTCACAATAAAACTATCATTTTCCGGCACAAGAACAAGATGGAACGTCCATGAGAAAGACACCGACATTCTTCGAACGAATAAGAATAAGTAAGCCAAGGTATTGACAACTGACTAGTTAATAGGCAAATTCCATAAGTATAGTATCATTTTCAAGCCAACTTATATACATCTGTTAATATTGTACATATGTGTTATGATTTTATGAGATTATTTTATTGATGGAAATCAAGTAAATCTCATAAGAATAGGTGCAGGTTGCTCGGGACCGTGCTTTGTGACATTACTTGTGGGAGGTCTATGTATAGCAGTGGACTTTCAAGGGCTGTAATGATGATGATGACTTATGACAAATTTAATCTATATTCCTTCGTGATTTACATATTCTCAATAAATAATAATCGACTTCATTACAACTGTACCTGTTTCATAATTAAATTTTGTGTTTTATTGTAGTTTGATTGCATATTTTATCCAAAGTATTTATATTAAACAGGGCGCGGCTCCCCTGCTCATTCCGTTTCTGGCCGAAATTGGTCACATATGTCCATCAACGCACAATCCCGCTGACTTCGTGTTAGAGACTCTCGCCACCGACCCGGAGGCGTCCGCTCAGATGTCGGAGCTGTGCCAAAATGGAAAACTCTGCCGAAAGTTGGACAGGATGACACTTAGAGGAGGAAGGTGAGTTCTTAACAATTAAAATAATTATAATGGTTGAAATATGAATTTAGATAATTTATAAAATAAATGTTAGTTTAATATAAAACGAAAGTATTGACTGCATTATAACTGAAAGAGGGTGTCCTGTAGTTGCGGTGTAAGAATATCCACTACCTTATATCGTCCAGTGGGTGTCGTAAGAAGCGACAGGAGTAAACAAACTAGGAGATGGCCAACAGCGTCTTTCAAGTAACAGCTAAGAAATAAAAAATGCGTTTACCAACGCTTCTGTCGAGCGTGGCAACTATGGCAAATATCACCCCTATAGGACAATATATGAGGAAGCCTACGTCCATGTAAAAGAATTCATCGCCCCATTTCGTCTCGTCGGAGTCAGAAGAGGACTCTATGGAAAATTCCAAGACGATCATATGGCTTACATAATGTCTCATAATCCAATTCGTGTGCCAGGAGTAGCGATTAAGGCAAATTCACCCTACTACGGGGGACCCGAGGTCTCTAACATTTGACTGTTTACAGTCTTATAATGACAAGTAATTAAATAAAAAAAAATTGTACAACCGACTTCAATATAACAACTTTGACAGAAATTAGGATATATCGTGATTTCATTCAGTATAATACATCTGCGTACCCCTTTAGAGAGTATAGGCGTGATCTTATGTTGTGTGATTGCGTAAAGGCATAATACGATTGCAGCAATCGCGGTTGATTTGCTGGTATTTATTGAAGAGTTCCGTTGTCTGAAATTTAAATGGGACCATTTCGGAATAAGCCTATTTCGATCAAAAAAAAATAATTTTGCAGATCCGTCTATATATGACTGACATATGCCCCAATATCCATAAAAAATATATAAAAATAATGTTGATATTAATAGTAAAAGTAAGGAGCGATAGAATGGTTGCCACCATTGAGTTATATGTACTACGTACTAGAGAAGCCATTTCGAACATTGACTATGTTCAACTGAACTGTAGTGCAATCCATACTAACTAAATATTGCGTAAATTGAAGATTTGTGAATTCCATAAAATAATTATTATTACATTTTATTTAGAAATACGTTTGTTTAGATTAAATTAAGATATTTTATATTAAATTCTTATATTTATTTCATATTAAGTCTTCGCGCATGCGCGACTACTACTCCCGCGCATGCGCGAAGACATAGAGTAGGACACAATTTTTGTTTGTAATGGTTTCTCTAGTACGTAGTACATATAACTCAATGGTTGCCACCCTTGTTATTTGTATTTTATGCTTCTGGGTAAGATGAAATGCCGCTTTACCAGTAAAAAGAGTATTTTTAATGAGCTGTTATAATCCTTAATGTGTATTTTAGTAAAATAGAATATAAATGGAAGTGTTTTCTTAGAAGGCGTGCGCAAATCATTAACATAAATTTACAAAAAAGAAAAACTCCAAATATTACGTTGCTCATGAGAGGTATAACATTCATTGTATTATTTCCTTAACTCACAACAGCGCCCTAAATATTAAGGAAGGTGGGCCGAAAAGTCATATTTCACGAATAATAATTTCATCTGAAAGCTTTATCTTCAAAATATAAAGCGAAAATACCTTTCCACATTTAATAATGAAACATGAAGTTGTAATTCAAAATACCATGGAGTAATATCAGTCTGGTAAAATCTTAAATAAAATTGGCATACTGTACATATTGAAAATGGAATAATTTTATTTATCACACAGAATATAACCACTGCGTTAGTGTTCATGCTTGTATTATTTTCTTTTTTTTTTTTTTTTTTTATAGGAGAGGGGGCAAACGAGCATGCGGCTCACCTGATGGTAAGTGACTACCGCCGCCCATGAACAACCGCAACACCAGGGGAATTGCAGATGCGTTGCCGGCCTTTTAAAAAGGAGTAGGCTCTTTTCTTGAAGGTCCCTAAGTCGTATCGGTCCGGAAAAATCGCTGATGGTAATCGATTCCACAAGGAAGTCGTGCGAGGAAGAAAACATCTTCTAAATCGCACAGTGGTGGACCGCCAATCATCCAGATGGTGTGGATGGTATCGAGAGTTCTGCCGCGATGTGCGTTCATGAAATTTGGCGGCTGGGATTAATCCGAACAATTCCTCAGAGCACTCCCCATGGTAGATGCGAAAGAAAATGCAAAGAGATGCAACATCTCTTCGCAGTGCCAATGAATCGAGCCGATCGGAAAGGGCTCGGTCATCGACGATTCGAGCCGCTCTGCGCTGGATGCGGTCAAGTGGAAGGAGCTGGCACTGGGGAGCCCCTGCCCAGAGATGGGAACAGTATTCCATGTGAGGCCGAACCTGCGCCTTGTAAAGTTGCAGGCGGTGTGCCGGCATGAAATACTGTCCCGCCCTGCTGAGCACGCCAAGCTTTTTAGAGGCCAATTTGGCCTTCTCTTCCAAGTGACCACGAAACTGCACGTCACTCGATATGTCGACTCCGAGGATACCGATACTGGCTGAGGCAAGAAGGGGAGTGCCTTGAAACTGAGGAGATACGACAAAGGGGTTCTTTTTAGCGGTAAACGCGCAAACTTGTGTCTTATGAGGATTAAACTGGACTAGATTTAGTCGCCCCCAATCCGAGACTTTGTCCAGCAAAGACTCGACTTCAGACACAAGTTTGTTCCGGTACTCGGCGACGTTTTCCCGAGAAATATTGGCCCGGCCGGTGTATAGAGCATCACCAGTGCTGTCATCCGCATAGCAATGAATGTTACCAGTTAGCAACATATCATTGATATGCAGAAGAAACAGCGTTGGTGATAGCACACAGCCTTGTGGAACACCAGCGTTAATAGGCTTGTAGTCAGAACATGCACCGTCTACAACGACCTTGATGCTCCGATCTGCAAGGAAGCTGGTGATCCAATTGCACAATTTCTCGGGAAGCCCATAGGAAGGGAGCTTCGAAAGAAGCGCTTTGTGCCAAACCCGATCGAAGGCCTTCGCAATGTCCAGACTAACAGCCAACGCCTCCCCCTTGGACTCTACTACCTCCGCCCATCTATGGGTCAGGTAGACTAGAAGATCACCAGCTGATCGACCCCGACGAAAACCGTATTGGCGGTCACTGATCAGCTGGTGATCCTCAAGGTACCGGATGAGCTGGCAGTTAATAATGGATTCCATTATTTTGGAGAACAAGGAGGTGATCGCGATAGGCCTATAGTTGGACGGGTCTGAGCGGTCGCCTTTTTTAGGGATCGGGTGGACAAAAGCTGTCTTCCATGAGTTCGGGACAACGCCATGGGAGTAGGAGTACCGGAAAAGACGCGTTAGAACCGGTGCCAACTCCGGAGCACACGTCCTCAGCACAATTGGGGGGATTCCGTCAGGCCCACTCGACTTGTGGATGTCAAGGGAGAGGAGTGCTCTGCGAACCGAGCGCTGTGAGAATAGCACATCCGGCATAGAGCACTCACACCGCGGGATGGTCGGCGGTGTGTTCCCCCCGTCATCAACAGTCGAGTTGGACGCAAAAAGGGAGCCTAAAAGGTCGGCCTTCTCTTTTGCGTCGTGGGCCAGTGAGTCGTCCTCCCTGTGCAGAGATGGTAGTGATGGCTTACAGAAATTCCCTTGGACAGCCTTGGCGAGAGACCAGAATGCACGGGTTCCCGAAGGAAGGCGAACTAGTTTCTCGCCAATTCTGCCTATGTGCTCAGACTTTGCCTTGGCAATAACTCTTTTGAAGGACCTGGAGGCGAAGTTATACTTCTTTTTAAGTGTGCTGGTGTTTACATCCCGAGTCACCGAAGCCGCAGCCCAGGCTTGATAACACTCCTGCTTTCTGCGCAATGCAGTCTTACAGGAGCGACCAAACCAAGGCTGAGATCTGCCTCCAATGGGTACCACAGATGATGGAATAAATAGTTCCATTCCCTGTAGCACCACATCAGTGACAGAGTCAGCAACTGCGCTGGGATCATCCGGCGGGAAGCAAACACGCCCCCATGGGTAGGATGCAAAGAAAGACCGCATTCCGTCCCAATCCGCCGACCTGTAATGCCAAACACGGCGGCAACCTGCAGAACGCAACCGCGAAGGGAGCGTGAGTGGCACCATACTCCGGATCAGACAATGGTCCGAAGAGCCGAGAGGGGCATCGACGGAAACCTGATATCCGTCCGGATGAGAGGTCAGCAGAAGGTCCAACAGGGAAGGTGTATGATCCTCCACATCTGGAATCCGTGTAGGCGAAGTAACCAGTTGTGTCAGACCATATGCCAAAGCAAAGTCATAAACAGATCTCCCCGCATGATCGGTTAAACGTGAACCGAGCCATTCGGCATGGTGGGCGTTAAAATCGCCAAGGATCACGATCTCTGCGGATGGGACCTGTTGTAGCAAGGAATCTGTAGCCATTTGGACGTGGTCGATGAGTCGGTCTGTTTCGGCATTACCGCTATGGGACCTATAGAGGCACCCGTAGACGCGCGGATGGTCGTCGCTGTCTACGCGTAGCCAAAGGATGGACAGGTCCGAACCTTCAAGACTGCCGAGGCGTCGAGAACAGATGTCCTCTCTGACATACACGCAAACTCCAGCCCGAGGCACAAAGGAGTGCTCCAATTTGTACCCCGGGCAGGAGAGATACGAAATATCAGCCGGAGAGGAAACCTTTTTCTTCTTTTGTGTTTACATGATTGTGTTCTTTTTTCAAATGACAAAAAATAATAATTGCAGTTAAAAATATTCACTCATTCATTTTTCGATTACAGCCTTTTTTATGCGTATTAGGCCACGCTGCAGCATATTATGGTTGTAGCACGAATGGGTTGGCACAACCGGGGAAGGGCCACGCTCTCGCAGAATACCTGCGTAAAATAGCAGTTTAATGCTGCTGTGGTTCTTTATGGTTTATGGTGATGTAGAAACCCGGAGACCCTTTTTACTGGAATCGAAACAATCCTTAATTCAATAAATCCTTAATACATATTCCTTAGGGGTGACAAAGCATTCTGCATTTTAATTCTTAACCGAGGATAGATGTTGATGTAATTCCCGACGTTTCGATCACTTTACTTGATTGAAATCCTGATGTCATAGTTAACGAAGGTAACCTTCAACTTTTGATTATTAATTTTTAGTCCGATCTACATCTACACAGAACGAGCTTACAATATCTTCAAGTATTTAAATAAAACTAATTTTACGGATTTTATCGCTTATATTAACTTATTTTATATTCCCGACGTTACAAACACTTTACAGCACCCATGGTCAAGGGGGGACTGAGGTGTATGACGTCCTAATGTCATAGTTAACCACGGCTACCTCCAGATTTAAAATTATTGATTTTTGTTCCGATCTACGCAGTGTGAACTTACAGTATCTTTGAAGTCTTGCAGTTGTATGCTTGGGTTGGGATTTAAGTTTATTAATTATGGGATCCCAAGCAGATGGTAGCACCCAGCCATCTTATCTATTGAAATTAGGATGTTTTTTGATTTCAATACCCTCACGAATCATCCTTGGAAGGAATCGGTGTTCTTTAGCGAGGATTTATGGTCTATCAAATCTAATGTAGTGACGGGGGTGATCCTGTACGTGTTCGCAGACTGCAGACTTCCCTCTTCTTTTAGTTTATCCTAAATATGTAAGAGAGACCACATTCACAATCAAACTTGTACACTCCTGCACGATAAAATCCGTAAAATTAGTTCTATTTAAATGTGTAGTGTTCGCGTAAATACAAGAAATCATTATCTTCAAGTATTGCAGTAGTATGCTTGGGTTTGGATTTAGTTTTATTAATTTTGTGATAACATATAACCTATTTAATAAAACAAGTAACCATCAAAATCGGTTCACAATTAACGAAGATATCGCGTAAATACGTATAAAAAACATACACGGGAATTGAGAATTCCTTCTTTTTGAAATAAGCTAAAAATTTTTTTCAATTTTCAGTAAACCCGTTTTACACTCAGACGATTCAATTCGAAGGATCTTTGTTGAACATGTTGCCAAAGAACAACTGCAGAAAATGGAATTCCCGACAACGTTCTTAACACAATTCATAATATTGACGAAACGTATGTTTATGCAAAGTAGACGAAATTCGGTAAGTAACATACGAACATTATTAATCTTTTAAACATCTGACAAAATATTTAATGAGGAATTTTCGTCGGCTTTTAACTTTTTTAAGTGTTGGTATATTTTTATATCAAGATTAAAAGTAAGACCTTATGGTAAGTGTTAAGTGGTGTTACTAGGTGATAAGACTCCTTTTCTGCCTGGTAGTTCTTTTTAGGGTTCCGTACCTCAAAAGAAAAAACGGAACCCTTATAGGATCACTTTGTTGTCCGTCTGTCTGTCTGTCACCTTTTTTTTCAGGACCCTTTTTCTGAGCAACGCGTGGAGGTATCAAGCTGAAATTCATAACAAATACTCAAGTCTACTGTCCCTTAGAGCTGTGAAAAAATCAAATTTCTAAGCCAACGCAATCAAAAGATACAGCCGTTTATGCTGCAAATTTTCGACATTCGCAAGGAAATCAAAACCTACAGGGTACTTCCCAAGAACTCAGAATCTTAAAATTTGGTACGAAGCAACGTATTATACCACAGATAAAGGAAAAATTGCGAAAAGCAAAAGCGAAAACAAAGATTGAAGCATTAACTGGCATTTCCTTTTTCTCCAGCATATTCCAACAATTACAACATCTACAGTTCTTTAAATATTGTTATAACTCTTACTATTTACAGAAAATTTTATGAAACAAATAATATATGAAAAGGGGTAATTATAAGATTAAGAAATATATAGATGATAATAACCCCTGCGAATGACATGATATTGGAAAAACATATGTATTTCTACTGGATCATCAACTGAACGCTTTGTTGTCCGCTTATTTCAGTTAAAACTCTCACTTTAAACCGAAAGGCACTGCTGTTTGGCGACACAAATAAGCAAAAGGGTGATGAAACAAACCCAAGCGAACTCTTAGGCAGAAAAGTAATTTTACTACCTAGTAAAATATAATTATCTTAAATTAATTCACTAATATAAATCCTTTTTTCGTGTATTTTTTATTGATGTAAATGAATAATTAATACCGTCCAACAAAGTAAAGAGAAAAGTACAATATCCAAAACTGTAACGCAAATATTGGTCCCCAGTCCCTGCCGAGATTTTTACTATATTTTCGACGGAAAAACGTGACCCACAAAATTAGAACATCGTTTTATAAAATATTATCATATGGCTGTATATTGTATATACATATTGATATGGCTGTATGCATGGTCGGTTGAATTGTTAAAGTTTATTATGAATTATTTAAAACTGTTAAAATGAAAATGTGGAATAAAAAATTGGCCATATCCGTATATGGTTGTGCTGCAAAATGTCATTGTTTTCAACTAAACCATAATAATTCAGACCATACATTTCATAGTGCACTTTTTGACTTCGTCGTCGTTTTTCTTAATAATATTTAAATGATTTCAAGGAAAAAGGTAAAAGAAAGGAAGACAATCAGACTACATTTTCTTTAATTTTAAAATGTCAACCAGATCCGATTATAACTGAAGTCAGCTTATATTTAAGAAGGGAACTGCAAGCTATTTTCAAATTTATAATTGAGAAAACTATGCTTAACGAAACTTTAAAATTATTTTAAAGACGTACCTAAAAATACACCAATATACCAGTGGGATGTGGAAAAATAGTTTTGCTATTTGGCCTACTATTTACATTATAAAAAGTAAAAAATATATTTGTTATAACTCCGCTGTTACATGCCATAATTTTATTCTGTGGGTCCCAATGTGTCACAGAATTGTCACTTCTCCATTTGAACCTAATTAGTTTATACAACTACCTGTGTACATTATATTTTTCTGCCGACTTCCAAAAAGGAGCCGGTACTCAATTCGACTGTATGTTTTTTTTTTCGTTTTTTTTTTATGTGTGTTACCTCAGAACTTTTTTCTGGGTGAACCGATTTCGATGATTCTTTTTTTATTTGAAAGCTGGTACTTCTCGTGTGGTCCCATATGAATTTGATCAAGGTCAGACCAATAGTTTTTAAGTTATTCTTAAATAACTTATATTGAAGTCGGCTGTACAACATTTTTAATTTTTAATTATAAATTAGTAACTTTTAACTTGGGACATTGGGATATACAGAACAAAATTATACATAACATGTAACAGCGGCACACTAAAAAGGTATTTTTCATCGAGAATCATAATTGTAACACTTCTATCTAATTTGCTGCTTTATGTAAATAGAGAAAAGATTTACTAATTTTGAAGTGTTAATGGTTTATTACAATTAGAGTGTGCACAGGAATTATATGATTTAATTCTTTCCTCACCTTTTCACCGTCTGACAAGCACACTTCCCCCCTATTGTTAACCTTTGTTCGCGATATTTCACGCATTCTAAACAAACGGTTTGCTCTGTCTTTTGTAATGCATACTGCATAATTAAATAATTTGCCGGCGTCTGTTTTTCCATCCGATTACAATATGAATGTCTGCAAAGCAAGAGTGAATATGAATGGGTTTTGTTTCGCTAAGACGACTAGTAATCTATGGCTACCACTAAATGGGAGCCAAGCATTGGCTTATAAATTATAATAAGTGTAATTTAAAATTAAAAATTTCAATATAAATTATTACGAATAACTCAAAAATTATTGGTCATACCCTAATCAAATTTATACGGGACCACATGTGAAGCACCAGCTTTCAAATAAAAAAAAGAATCATCGCAATCGGTTTACCTAGAACAAAATTATGAGGTAACACACATAAAAAAAACGTACAGTCGAATCGAGGAGACGTACTCATCTCCTTTTTGAAGTCGGTAAAAAAGCAATCATTTCCTTTCATTATTCTCGGTAACATCTAACAGTTAAGTAAAGTTCTCTTATGCCAGCTTCTCTTTCTTATAATTGACCGCTAAAAAGAATCCCTTTGTCGTATCACCTCAGTTTCAAGGCACTCCTCTTCTTGCCTCAGCCAGTATCGCAATCCCTGGCGTCTACTTATCGAGTGACGTGCAGTTTCGTGGTCACTTGGAAGAGAAGGCCAAATTGGCCTCTAAAAAGCTTGGCGTGCTCAGGAGAGCGGGACAGTATTTCATGTCGGCACACCTCTTGCAACTTTACAAGGCGCAGGTTCGGCCTCACAGGAATACTGTTCCCATCTCTGGGCAGGGGCTCCCCAGTGCTAGCTCCTTCCACTTGACCGCATCCAGCGCAGAGCGGTTCGAATCGTTGACGACCGATTTCTTTAAGATCGGCTTGACTCACTGGCACTGCGTAGAGATATTGCATCTCTTTGAGTTTTTTATCGCATCTACCACGGGGAATGCTCTGAGGAATTGTTCGGACTAATTCCAGCCGCTCAATTTCACCATCGCATATCGCGACAAAACTCGCGATACCATCCATATCATCTGGATGATTGGCGGTCCACTACTGTGCGATTTAGAAGAAGTATTCTCCCTCGCACAACTTCCTTGTGGAATCGATTACCACCAGCGAATTTTCCGGACCGATACGACTTAGGAACTTTCAAGAAAAGAGCCTACTCCTTTTAAAAGGCCGGCAACGCATCTGCGATTCCCCTGGTGTTGCAGTTGTTCATTGGCGGCGGTAGTCACTTACCATCAGGTGCGCCGCATGCTCGTTTGCCCCCTCTCCTATGAAAAAATGAATCGAATGATTTCTTTTATTTAAATAATTTTCCACAAAACGCGATCCTGAGCCGCTTAGGTCCATCGATTTCTTGCATCTCTTACCAGATCGTTATTCTACTAGGGTTGATCCAGAAATAAGGTTCCCAAAGAACTCCAGCCGCAAGGGAAGGTGCAAGGCAAAATTCGGCAACACCGCTATGTGCGGCTGTTTCCCAACTCTTGATTCTGCCCGGCTGCACTTAACTGTGCCGCTCAATCTTAGTTTAGCATCTGTCCGAGAAAGAGGTGCCCATTGTTGCTCCCACCAAGTGCGAGATTCGTTCCGTAATTCTCTTTTTACACGCCAAATGGATTCCACCCTTGGGTATTAATTGTTAGTTGACAAAGGTGAATGGCGACAAGTGTATGCCCATTCAACACATCCGAAAATAACGCTGCTTCACGACAACGCCCTACCTGACGTCTCCCGTCAAACCCAGGAACTTTTGACAAATTTTAAGTGGAGTGTTATGCCCCAAGCACCGTACAGTCCGGACCTCGTCACTATTGGAACACTTGAGTGGCCAACGCTTCCGACGCGACGATGAAGTCAAAGACGAAGTGAAACGCTTCCTTAACTCGTTGGCGGCGGAGTTCTATAACATTGCCATACAGAAATTGGAGCACCGTCTATAAAAATGCGTAGAAACAGATGACGATTATGTCGAAATATATACTTTGCTATATTCTTCTATACTATAGTCTTCTTTCGAACGATGTAACGATGTATGTATAGCTACGAGAAGAAACAATGTTATCTGTTTGAAAAATTAATTGGAACCTTATTTCTGGATCCACCCACGTATCTTGTGGGCTGCTCTACACTTCGCTTACCGGTACGAGACTGCAACTCGAGAAATTTTATTTTCCATCGATTGCGTTTATGGCCAGCCAAGGTCACTTAAGTTTACTAATCTATAGAGCTATGTCGGTTAGTTGGTTCTACTGGGGATATCCTTATAAAGTCTGTCAGGCGGACTACCTACTAATATAGCCTATATAATATTTTATTTGAATATTAGCAGAAAAATAAAATGATTTAGCAGATTATTTTTTAATCGATACTTTCACAATGATCCCATATAAACTTCAAACATCGCTATCATTATCATCATCATCCCACAATGGCAAGTGGGATGCTGTGCCTCAAAGACATCTATTCTCGATTAAAAATCAAAATGCAAATGCGTCGTCACGCCAAGTATTAGGATAGAACTTCGGGTTACTTGCCAAAGGCGGGTCAACGGTTCTCTAGCCTCGTTCTAATACAGCAGCATTAAGCTGCTATTTCACGCTGGTATTCTATGAGAGCGTGCTCTTTCCCGGCCGAACCAGGCTATTCATACAGCCATAATAACATAGTTGCATCGTGGCTCTACCACGCTTAATTTCAGTCCAACAAGCTCCCTGCAGATCATGTATCACTCCAAACACTGCCACAAGATTCTCAGCCACCTACATCCATCTCCTTTAACGTCTCATAAATTCTACGCTCAATTTATACGAGTATTAGTTTATTTATACGACTGATTACCGCAGATCTTTCTTAGATGTCCCTGTCCAGCTCTAGATTAGTATGGTCTGATAAAGAATAAGAAGAAAATAAGTAGAGTCATGCTACAGCTATGTTATAGTTGGCGCACGAATGGGTTGGCGCAATCGGGAAAGGACCACGGTGTAACAGAAAACCAGTGAAAAATAGCAGCTTAATACTGCAGTGTTTTGTATGGTTAGTGTAGAGAACCGGAGACCCTTTTTACTGGATACGAGGCATACCATCATAGTCTTTAGGGGTGAGAACGAATCTGCATTTTGATTCTCAATCGAAAATAGATATCTTAGGGGCACGGCATCCCACTTGCCATTGTAGGCTGATGATAATAATGATAGCGATGGTTGAAGTTGAAGGTTGAAGCTGTTACCCTCACTCTGTAAATACCTTTTTTTTCTTTCTTTTTGTTTATTAAAAAAACGTTACCTCCACACTAGGATTTTCTCCTGTATCGTAGGATCAGTTTTACATACATAAATTTCACAAGGACTAACATCCAGACCCGGAACAATTATTTGTAGGCTATACAAATACTTGTTCCGTGCGGGATTCGAACCCGCGTCCCTTAGCGCTGCAACTCGTTGTTAAGCCACTGCGCTACTGAGCCTGTTTTAATCTGTTTTAATCAATCAATAAGAAAAAGTAGACTAGAGATCATATTTGACTTACAGAATTTTTTGTCTTACATCCATTTTTAATCACGTTATTTACTCCCCACTATGGGGTACAAGTCTCCTCACATTTTTAGAGCGTCGACTTATGGAGTAATAAGGCCACCGCGATGCTACAGTGCATGTTAGTAGTGTCATAGCCATTCAGGTATTTTAATAATTTGTTATTATTACTAATTTTGTTATTATTGCTATTATTAATTTGTCACAAAATCAGTACATCTAACCATCTTCCGCTATACCATCCATCAAACATGTGGCGTAGTAGTCAAGCAATGGCTTATAATATATTCATCATCATCATCATTACAGCCCTTCACAAGTCCACTGCTGAACATAGGCCTCCCCCAAAGAATGCCACAAAACACGGTCCTGAGCCACCTGCATCCATCGACTTCCTGCATGTCTTACCAGGTCGTCACTCCATCTCGTGGGGGGACGCCCTACACTTCGCCTACCGGTACGAGGCTGCCACTCGAGAACCTTTCTTCCCCATCGGTTGTCAGTTCTTCGAGCTATATGGCCGGCCCACTGCCACTTCAGCTTACTAATCCGTTGGGCTATGTCGGTCACTCCGGTTCTACTGCGGATATCCTCATTCCTAAGTTTATCACGCAGAGAAACTCCGAGCATAGCCCTCTCCATAGCTCGCTGAGCGACCTTGAGCTTCCTCATACGGCCAGCAGTGAAGGACCACGTCTCAGTTCCGTAAGTCATCACTGGCAACACGCACTGGTTGTACAATTTCGTTTTAAGGTTTTGAGGTATGTCTGACGAGAAGATGTGTCGTAGCTTCCCGAACGCTGCCCAGCCGAGTTGAATCCGTCGATTGACCTCTCGGTCGAAGTTGGACTTACCCAGTCGGACTATTTGTCCCAGGTAAACATACTCGTCAACAACTTCGAGCTTAGTGTTCCCAACAACTACCGGCATAGGTGTGACATGGACATTAAACATGATCTTAGTTTTGTCCATGTTCATCTTAAGACCTATCCGTTGGGAAACACTATTGAGGTCATTGAGCATAGTGCTTAGGTCCTCCAGCGATTCTGCCATAAGGACTATATCGTCGGCAAATCGAAGGTGAGTGATGTACTCGCCATTGATGTTGATACCGTATCCTTTCCAGTCCAGAAGCTTGAAAACGTCTTCCAATGCAGCGGTGAAGAGTTTCGGGGATATGACGTCACCCTGTCTTACACCTCTCTGCAATTGGATAGGTTTCGTACTCTGGTTCTGTACTCGGATAGCCATCGTAGCCCTACTGTACAAGCACTTCAACACTTCGATATACCGACAGTCAACTTGGCACCGCTGAAGGGAATATTAAAAATAATAAAATACAAAATAAGCTTTCATTTTAAAATATAATCGAGGATAGAATTTTCAGTTTTCCTGTTTAAAAACGAACGTAGTTCAATCTTTGGATTCATCGCTCAATGTCATAATTAATCAACATTAGCTATTTCGCTAATACTTGCTCATTCGCTAATGCAGTCGTCCGTAACACGTTTTAGTCATTTTAGTAATGAGCAATGGACATCGAGTATTCAATTATTTCTGTAACAGTAAGACAAAACTAAAAACTTAATTAATTTTACAAATTCTTTTAGAAATTTTAAGCCGTGTATATAAAATTATTACTCGTGTATCTTCAGTAATTATAACATTAAAAATAAACTTTTGAGTGGAGAATTAAATCTACAATCAATATAGATTAAGTCTTTAATTCTTTACAAATTGAATAACAATTTGAATAATGGACGAATTAATTACTAATTGATAGGTCCATTATTCAAATTTATTTACCTTTAAGCCAAAGTTTCTCATTTTAAAACAATATCAATAGTGACCTAGACGAATAGAATGGAAAGTAAACAAAGAACATCTAAATATTTACTCGAAATAACAAGAACTTTAAATTTTTGTACTGTAATTATGTTTTAAAGTAAAAAAGTAAAATAATAATTAATAACATGTTATATACGACCCACTCTCTAGCATTGCGGATATTTGTTTTATTTTTAACCGCCGAACATGAGATAAATCAGTATAAAAATTTCAATTAAGTAACAATTTCACAATACTGAACCTCCTTACCTTCTACTCAGGCTAAGGAGGTTCAATAGCCCGTTAAGGTCCACTGCTGGACATAGGCCTCTCCCATTATAGAGAAAATTTGCCCACGTCCATGCAGGCATCGCAATACCAAACGTGTCACACCGGTGACGCTACTTCTCGCTAGGCTTGGGTAAAAAATATCGAAATATCGATATTTTTAATAAAAAATATGTATTATATTGTCGATATTTTAAATCGTGATATATCAATATTTATTTTAGAGTATCGAATTCGTACCAATTTGGATATATTTTAAAATGTTTTATTAATGAAAAACATGTTAACAACAAAAGGAGGTACAAAAGTATTCATGTGTGGTTGGTTGTCGTTTATTTTAGTCTTCCAACCATCAGTAATATAAAAATATATCGATATATCAATATTTGTCACGCGATTTATATCGATACTGCTTAAAAATATCGATTTGATATATATCGATATATTTTTCCCTTGCCCATCCCTACTTCTCGCCGTCGGCCTGGGTAATGTACGCCGATGTTAAGGACATGGTTAGACCGCTATCTATCGGAAGCCATCAAATCTTTTTAGCATACATCACAGTTGGTTCTTACGACACCCATCGGCTGAAATGGGGTGATGCTCTTACGCCTTTACGAGTGTATCATAGGTCATGCAAGCATTTATCTTGTCTGGTAGTAGCCTCTTGCGACTAGTCGATTGGAGCGTAGAATGTATCACTAGGCTAAATCTCTTCTAAACAGAGAAACATAAACGGTTTCAATACGCACTTTTGTTTCAGATTCTGTTGACATTTCAATCTTGGTTTCCAACGGAATCAGTTTTTTCACAAACTTGTATTTTTCATTAATCGTATGTGCTCGTTAGTATTTAAACATAAAAACCAGTGCTTATGTCAATTCCTTTTCATATTTTTATTACATTTAGTTATTTTTTCATCATCATCATCACAGCCCTTCACAAGTCCACTGCTGAACATAAGCTTCACCCCCTTCACCATCTCTTAACTGGTCGTCCCTGAGCGACCTTATGCTTCCTCATACAGCCAGCAGTGAAGGACCACATTCCAATTACATGTGTCGTCACTGGCAACACACTGGTCGTACACTCTTGTTTTAAGGCTTTAAACAATACGCGACGATAAGATGCGTCGTAATCTCCCGAACGCTGCCCAGCCAAGTTAGATCCCGCTGTTTTCTAAGTATATTATGGGTTATTTAATTATTTAAAAATATAACCATAGGCCGCATAGCTTTTGGTTTAATCATAGGTACTTTACGTTTACATGCTTAAGTACTTTTTAGTATATGTCACATAGTATTATTTTATTTTATTCCTTTACAATACAGCCTGGCATGGCTTAGGCAAATCCTCATCGTTATTCACAATGGGAGAGGCTCATTTACCGTTATTTTTATTTCATTTAGGGTTTGTTAAAGTGTAGATGCACATACCGCGGCCCGCGGGCCGCATGCTTTCCAGCACCCGAAACGTCGGGAATATAAAATAAGTTAATATACGCGATAAAATCCGTAAAATTAGTTTTATTTAAACTAAGACCATTGAATTTTTTTCATTAGCACTCGACGAATCCACTGATATTAGTTCCACAGCTTAACTTCTGATATTCATACGAGGTGTTACTCAAGATTTTGAAGTCTTAGAAGAGTTATTAGGAATGTGTTCATTGAAAGGTCAAACCTGAGGAGTTGATATACTCAATGTACTTTTGGATGAGTGTTCAAAAACTGATTTGGACTTATCAAAATTATCGGGAGTTGCGACTGACGGTGCTCCTTCGATGAATGGTGTCAATTCTGCAATACTTTGCTGAAAATGCATCTCCAAGAAAAAAACATAAACGCTGCATATCTCATGCAGTATCACTGCATTATACACCAAGAAGCCATCTGTTAAAAAAAATTGAATTTCAAAATGTCATGAAATAGGTCGCTCAGCGAGCTATGGAGAGGGCTATGCTCGGAGTTTCTCTGTGTGATAAACTCAGAAATGAGGATATCCGCAGTAGAACTAGAGTGACCGACATAGCCCAACGGATTGGTAAGCTGAAGTGGCAATGGGCCGGCCATATAGCTCGAAGAACCGACAACCGATGGGGAAGAAAGGTTCTCGGGTGGCAGTCTCGTACCGGCAGGCGAAGTGTAGGGCGTCCCACCACTAGATGGAGTGACGACCTGGTAAGATATGCAGGAAGTCGATGGATGCAGGTGGCTCAGGACCGTGCTTTGTGGCATTCTTTGGGGGAGGCCTATGTTCAGCAGTGGACTTGTGAAGGGCTGTAATGATGATGATGATGATGATGAAATTGGTAGTTTCGACTGTAAATTTCATAAAATCACGAGGACTCAATCACAGGCAATTCAAACAATTCCTTGATGACATCGAAAGCAAATATGAAGATTTACTGTATTATACAGAAGTAAGGTGGCTAAGTCGTGGATTGACACTGGAACGATTTCTAAATTTAATAGAAGAAATTGGAATATTTCTGGCGGAAAAGCAAAGGGATGTCCTGGAACTTAAAAATCCTGATTGGTTGTGTGATTTGGCTTTTTTAGTTGATATTACAAATCATTTGAATGTCTTGAACACACGGCTTCAAGGGAAAAATCAACTGATATCCCAGCTCTACGCTCATGTATCATCCTTTCAATGCAAGCTGACACTTTTCAGATCGCAATTGAATTCTGGAAATTACAATCATTTTCCAAATTATATGAAAATGGCTGAAAAATGCAACAAAACTGCGATTAATTTCAGTTATGTAGAAAAGCTAGATATTTTGATTCAATCTTTTCAAGACAGATTTTCGGAGTTTAAAAAAGTGAAACATCTGTTGGACATATTCAGCAATCCTTTCACGATTTCAGTTGAAAATGCGCCAGAGTCAATGCAGTTAGAAATTATCGACATTCAAAACGACCAAGATTTACACAACAAATTCAACGAAGGAGACTTGCTGAACTTTTACCGCTGCATTGTTAAAAATACGTACAAAGCGTTGCGCATAAATGCTCTGAAATGTGCCAGCTTATTTGGTTCTACCTATATATGTGAACAAACCTTTTCAATACTAAATAATAATAAAACAAAAAATCGAAACCGCCTTGCAAATGAAAGTTTGGAGGCAGTTTTACGTGTTGCTACAAGTAAATTTGAGCCAAATATAAAAAAGATTGTAAGCACTATGCAGTGCCACGCTTCAAATTAATATATTCTTTTTCAATTTTAATACATTAATATCAATTCTTTATTGTCTTTAATTCCCTTTACTTCTGGCGGCCCGCCATCAGTTCATAATTTGCCCGAGTGGCCCCTAGTCTTAATAAGTCTGTGCATCAGTGGTTTAAAGCTACATATATGAACGAAAAATTTACACCGATTCGCAAAAACAAGACCTTAAAGAACATTTAAACTTGGAGCCTATTTAAAGTAAAGTAAAAGTAAAGTTACAGCCTTTATACGTCCCACATCTGGGCACAGTTTCTTCTCTCATTTCTGAAGGGCGGGGACGTGTCTGGCGCGGTACCTAAATGTGTGGCGGCGGACTTCACATGTCTTCGAAATATTAAAAAATATTTTTAGATATGTATGTAAGTTTTCTCCGTCAGGTGACTTACAAAATACTACTCTACTAGGTACTCTACCTAAAAGTTATTTCCACACAGAAACATAAAAAGAAATTTGTTTATTCAATATAGATTAAAAATAATACTTATTGAAAGTCACTCTTTTGTTTAATTACCACTGGTTCGAAAAAAAACATCATTGTCCTTAATATATCGTAGGCTTTATTCAGTTTTCTTTTATATTATAGGTAACGTTATGGATCCAATTGGCGCACCATTTAATATCCGCAGTGTTGCTCGGTAGTATTTTCTTCCTTGTGGGCAACGATGGCAGCGCGCCTATTGTGAATTTCAAGTTCTGCATCAGTGTGTTGGTCTTCTTCATGTATACTTACATCATGATACCTGTCTTGTTGTGTAAGTATTTGTTAATTAATTAGTATTTTTACGTGGTAAAGCCACACTGAAGAGTGTCGTGACTTTCACAGAGTCTCACGGGTCGGCTCAACTAGAGAAAAACCATGCTCGCACATATTTAAAAATTAAAAATTAGTTAAAGTTGCAGCCTATATATATCTCACTGCTTGCACAAGCCTCCTCTCACTTCTGAGAAGGTTTTAGGGCAAGAAAGTGTCCGCCACGTTTTAGGGCAAGAAAGTGTCTGCCCCACTGGACTTCACATGTCTTCGAAATATTTTTTTTATTTCTCATACGTGCAGGTTTCCTCACGATGTTTTCTTTCACCGCTGAGCACGTGGTAGATCAGCACTTAAAATTGCAGGTTGCTAGCGTTCTACCACAGCTTACGGCTCTCGCACATATTACCAGCGTGAAATAGCAGCGTAATACTGCTGTGTTCCGTAAAGAGAAATGAAGAATCTTAGTCCTCAAGTATGACAACGCATCGCAAAGCATTTTAATTTTTAATCGAGAATGGTGGACTGTATACATTAGTTTGTCCCCTTATCTTGTACGTCTTGTACTTAACTTACGTACTTAACTTGTGCGTATATACGTCACTATAAAGCCGCTTTAAATGTTAGACATCAGCCGTATGTTTGCGTATCCGCTCTATTAACAGTTTGGTACGCCAAACAATTCCTCTATTGTAGATTTGTAGATTTTTTTTTTATATAGGAGAGGGGGCAAACGAGCATGCGGCTCACCTGATGGTAAGTGACTACCGCCGCTCATGAACAACCGCAACACCAGGGGAATTGCAGATGCGTTGCCGGCCTTTTAAAAAGGAGTAGGCTCTTTTCTTGAAGGTTCCTAAGTCGTATCGGTTCGGAAAAATCGCTGATGGTAATCGATTCCACAAGGACGTCGTGCGAGGAAGAAAACATCTTCTAAATCGCACAGTGGTGGACCGCCAATCATCCAGATGGTGTGGATGGTATTGGGAGTTCTGCTGCGATGTGCGTTCTTGAAATTTGGCGGCTGGGATTAATCCGAACAATTCCTCAAAGCACTCCCCGTGGTAAATGCGAAAGAAAATGCAAAGGGATGCAACATCTCTTCGCAGTGCCAATGAGTCGAGCCGATCGGAAAGGACAAGTGGAAGGAGCTGGCACTAGGGAGCCCCAGCCCAGAGATGGGAACAGTATTCCATGTGAGGCCGAACTTGCGCCTTGTAAAGTTGCAGGCGGTGTGCCGGCATGAAATACTGTCCTGCTCTGCTGAGCTGGAGGCCAATTTAGCCTTCTCTTCCAAGTGACCACGAAACTGCACGTCACTCGATATGTCGACTAGTCGACTAATCCTCGGGATTCCGATACTGGCTGAGGCAAGAAGGGGAGTGCTAAATAATAAAATAACGCGGCCAGCTGGAACTGTTAGGACCTTGTACTAATTTTCTAAAACTTTATAAAAAAATAAGCAGAGTTTATGGCCATGTTAAGTATAGATTGGAGCTACCACCGTGTTATTTAATATATTCATTATTTTGTAAATCTATTCTACCGCCAACAATTTCTACGTGGTAGAGCCATGCTGCAGCTATATTAGTAGTATAGTTGTAGCACGAATGGGTCGGCTCGACCAGGGACGGACCACGCTCTCACAGAATACCAGCGTAAAATAGCAGCTTAACGCTGCTGTGTTTCGTATGATGAGTGTAGAGAACCGGACATCCTTTCTACTGGAAATGAGGCATTCCATCTTAGTCCTCACGGGTGACAACGCATCTGCATTTTGTTTTGTAATGGAGAAAAGATGTAGATGTCTATGGGCCGCAGCAACCACTTACCATCAGGTGGACTGTGTGGTTGTTTGTCATCCTTATCCTATACAAAAAAATCGTATTTTTATCATAGTCTGTATTGTATTTGTATATTGTAGTTGTATTATATTATACTGTTGTTGTTACCGTAAGACTATCAAAAATCCACTGTTGAACATAGGCCTCCCCCATAGATTGCCTCATAGGCGGTTATTAGCTGTAGTTGCAACGCTTGACTTTATTTTGTAGTTGTTACTAGGAAGACGCTGCTGCCCATCTCCTGGTTTGTTTCCCTCTGTCGCCTCTTACGACACCCACGGGACGCTATGGAGTAGTGGAGTCTCACATCGTACGTTACATGTAAGGGTTTAAACATACAGTGAACACTAAAACCGGTTATGGTTTTTTGTGCCTATTATATATTATAGGTAGCTCTTCTTCTTTTTTTTTGGAAAATTATTAAAAAATACAATATAAAACGAGAAATGATAACAAAAATATTATAATAGAAACACTGTCGAAAGATATATTGTGGATAAATAGAAGTAAATAATATAGATATGCACGTTGATAATATTGTTACAAAGGCTAACAAAGCGCTGGGTTTCATATTAAGATTATCGGCAGATTTTAAAAGCATAAAAACCTTCAAAATTTTATATTGCGCTTTTGTACGCAGCCACTTTTAATATGACTCTGAAATTTGGATAATGTATATGTTGATAGGATAGAGCGCATAGAAAACAGATTTTTGCGTTTTCTTCAATTTAAATCAAAAGAGTTTATACCCAGCTATACTCTTCGATGTAAAAAATTTCACATATTACATTTATATGAGTGTAGAAATGTTGCAGATCTCTCTTTCCTCTTTAAAATTATGAATGGTAATGTTGATTGTCCTGAACTACTAAAATAGATTTACATACCTCATCATTTGGTTTGCAGAAACCTACACTTTTATCTGTACCATACGTGAAAAGTAATTACAGGAAAAACTCTTTTATTATTCGATCATGCAGATCTTTTAATGCTACAGCACATATAACGTAGATATTGACTTATTTCATTCCAGCGTTTTCCAACTTAGCCATTCACTTTCTAACAACTTCTTTTCTTTTTGACAATGTAATTTATAGTTAAGTATACTGTTACTTGCCCTATAATCGTATATCTCTTCTGACACACTCTTGTTATATAAAATATTACATAAGTGAAAACTTGTAAATGGCCTTCATTTTTGTTATAATTATATTATCTTTGTAAATTAGCTGTAAGTTTTCCAATCAAACAAAAATAAAATAAAATAAAATGTAAATAAAACAATAACAAAGGCTAAAGAAGGGTTATGTTGCTTTTCTTTAAATCTCGAAGGGTGAAGAGACTTTTATTTTTTCAGTTATACGTCTCAGAGCTTCTTTGTCCTGATATAAACGTACACGTTCATTGAACTGGAAGTATTTTATTTGCCTACGGTTTAACCCACTTATTATTATTTTTATATACATTGAATCTTTTTAAATATTTCCATGAACATAATGAACGTATTATGTATATCCATTACAACTAAAATTATATAATTGGCAGCAGTAGTTTTTTAAAACAGTATCACTGCGACCTATAAGATCTATTGTGATCGCTGCTATGTATGTAGTTCACATCTAAACCCTACGTCCTCAATGAATAGGAGTTGCTTAGCTCTGAGTAATTTTACTTCTTCTGGGCGGAGTGCATAGTTTCCCAGACGAGTGTTACGTTTGCGCATTAGGGTCCACAATCAGTTAGGATGTGTAAAGGCGATTCTTCCTTTAGGGAACAGAACTTGACTTGAGAACTTGAGAAAATTGAGTTGCTTAGTCCCTGGATGGACATGTGTTTTTTAAGACAACAGTGTCCAGTCAGGGCTCTTACCAGAATGCGCAATTTATTTTTAATTCCTTCCGAAGCGAATTTACGATCGAAAGCCCGGATTAACGGTTTTAGAATGTTTTAAACCTGGTGCATCAGACCAGATCTTAAGTGATTGATTGTGATAACGAGTTTAAAGGGTCAATCGGGCGAGGCTTTTAGAGATTCCACAAAACAGCTCAGGTCCAAATTGTGTAATCTTTGAGCCTTTCCGTGCGAGCGTATCGGCAATTTCATTACCTACAGTACCCGCGTGACCCGGAACCCATCTTAAAATGACCCTGTTGTTACCTCCCATGGCGTTTAGACGGTTCACGCAGTCTCCAAGTAGCTTCGAGTTCACCAAGTTTGATCTCAGCGCTAACAGTGCTGCTTGACTATCAGAGTTAATCAGTGGCGTAGCTAGACATGGGCGAAGTGGGCGGACGTCCACGGCCTCGCACTTAAATTAGGCCTCGCGCGGCCCCCTAAAAGTGTGATACCCCCAAACTTTACCACAGATGACTAATTAATTTGATCACTTTTACGCTCGACAAAGAACGTCACAAATTTAAAAGCGTGTTTGTTTTGGGCCTCGCAAGAAGCCCCTCTTAAGTGCGACTGCAAGACTGCATTGTAACTACCTTCATAGACCGCGAACGTTAGATTGACGGAATACAAGACTTGTCAGGAATTAATAGTTATGAGTAGATATTTCGTGTCAAAGCATGTTTGGTAGGATAGATCTTGGGAACGAAAGAAAAGGGACCTCGCTGATGCGACTTCGCCCACGTCTATATTAGTCCACGCTACGCCTCAGGAGTTAATATAGATTATATGGTTGACGTAGTGTTTTTGCAGATTCATTTCCGCACACTGAAGTATGGCCAAAATTTCTGCCTGGAAGACAGAGGTGAATCTACACAAATTCATATTAAGTTTGAATTTGGGGCGTTGCCCATAAATTCCAAAGCCTACGTCGAGGCTCATTTTTGACCCATCGGTATACCATATAAGGCTACCGACCTCACAGATGACCTGTCCATGCAGCCAGTCTTCTCTGGAGAGGGTAGTTCGACTCCTGATGATATCTGAGACCGGTGTTTCCTTAATTGAGTCGAGTATTGGTCTCAATCTATAGAAAAGCGAGCGCAAGCCGCACTGAGCGTTAATCCTATACAAATTAGCCCTTGCCTCCTTGCCTAAATAAAGATCAAGGGGCGTTAGACCTAGAAGTCATTAAGAGCCGTTCCAAGCTATGATAGCATCGCTCCAGTTGCCATTAAGCAAGCAGTCCTTTGTAGACTATTTAGTCTGTACGCAGTCGTCTTGTGGTTGGCCTTATTACACCAGTCAGTTTAGGCGTAGGTAAGAATCGGGATCACTATGCTACTATACAGCCATATGATCATACTGGGACGCATGCCCCAGTTGTTCCCGATCATGCGACTGCACGTACCTAAAGCAATATTAGCCTTATGACATACGTTGCTAAGGTGAGAGTTCCACGTTAGTTTTTGGTCGATTGTTACGGCCAAGTACTTAATTTCAGTGGAGAATGGTACTTCTTTACTATTCAGTTTTGGTGTGACTAATTTTTCCAACCGTCTCTTTTAAGTAAAGGGTATTATAACAGTTTTATCAACATTAACTGATAAACCGTTATCCCTGCAACAGTTTTTTATGGTTTTCAGAGCTCCTTGTGTGATTAATAATAAAGTACTTTAGTAAAAGCCCCTCGCAATGATCACAAGGTCATCAGCATAACCAAGTGTGTCAATGCGAAGGTCTGCCATCTTGTGCAATAATTGGTCAACCAAAATTGGTCCAAAGGAGGGTGTCACCCCTTGTGGACAGCCTCTTATAGTTGCAACCTCAATCGAAGTTTGAAACAGCGCTATTTTTGCCTTTCCGCTTGAGAGCATCGACTTCTCCCACCTGATGGTTGTGGGGTCAACATTTTAGATGATCCGTAGATTTGCCTCTGCGATAAGCATGCTGATTGTAGTGTATAGGTCTCGTAGCTAGAGCTACGTCCCTAATATATCTATCTATAACCTTTTCCAATGTCTTAAGAAGAAAGGGAGAAAGGCTTATATGTCTAAAGGACTTTGGTAAAGCGTAGTCCTTTCTACCATCCGTAGGTATATAAATAGAACTTTGACAATTGTCCATCGTTCTGGGATATATCCCTATGCAAAACTTGCCCTAAAGATTTTCACCAGATCAGGAAGAAGTATATCGATATCCCTCTGTAGTTGGATTGGAATTATTCCATCCTACCCACTTGTCTTATATGGTTCAAAGCAGTCAACAGCCCACTGCACCAGGTTTGGCCTTATTATCTTTGCCACCCTACACCAGTCCTCATTACAAAGGCTTCGTAGAGCTCTGAAAGGGTTCGATGAAAGAGTCTTATGTGACCGTGGGAAATGAGTTGATGCTAGTAGCTCCAGTGTTTCTGATTCACTATTAGTGAAGTTACCATCTGGCTTTTTAAGAAGCCCGGTCTGATTAGGTTTAGCTTTCGATAGCATTTTGTGGTAGCCTTGCACTGCGAGGCAGAGACTAAACTTCCTCGCATAGCTTCCTCCACGATGCTCTCTTGGCTTTCCTAATTACGGAGGGGCACACTGAAATGATCGGGAATAGAATATTTCGGATTAAGTTAAAATAAAACCTTTTTTTGAATTTGAATACTGGCCTCTTAGAATCTTAATAACATTCAAACAATTTAAAAAATGTTTAAAACAAAAACTATGTCGGTTTAAAGTTGACACGTCGTTAACAGTAATGGAGCTCACGCGTGAACATTTCCGTGCCATAATTTATCACAATTTTCATCGCGGCTTATCTCAAGATAAATGTCTCAGCAAACTTGTTTCGATTTATGATGTTGAAGCACCGAGTCAAACGACAATATACCGCTGGTATGCCGAGTTCCGACGCGATCGTGTGTCGCTCAGCACTGTTTCTTCTACAGGTCGACCAAGAACAGCGGTCACGCCAGAAAACATCGTTGCTGTGCGAAATGTTATATTAGATGACCATCATGTGATATACGAGCAGATTCGGGCTGTTATCAGTATCGGAATGACTGCAATTCAGTCGATATTACATAATGAGCTGTGTGTAAAAAAGCTAGTTCCCGCTGGGTTCCCCACAATTTGTCCGAAGAGCAAAAGGCGGCTCGTGTAGATTGGTGCCGGAATACTCTGCAACGCTTCAACGGAGGGAAGTCAAATGCCGTTTATAATATCGTCTCAGGTGACGAATTATAGATTTATTCATACGAACCTGAAAGAAAACATCAGTCAGCAGTTTGGGTCTTCGAAGACGAAGTCAAACCAACGAAAGTGGTTCGCTCCCGCAGCGTGTCAAAGAAAATGGTCGCTACGTTTGTCTCGAAAAAGGGGCATGTTACTAGAATTTCTTTACAGGAACGCAGAACGGTTACCGCTAAATGGTATATCAATGTTTGTTTGCCAGAAATTATAGCCGAACTCCGAAAAAATTACCCGAAACGTCGCATCATCTTACTTTACGATAATGCGAGCTCCCATACGGCTCGGAAGACAAATGATTTTTGAAGCAGGAGAACGTTGAGCTGATGAGCCATCCTCCGTACAGTCCTGACCTGAGCCCAAAAGATTTCTTTACATTCCCTAGAATGAAAGATTTATTACGCGGTCTACGGTTTGAAGACCCTAAAGCAGCTGTGGAAGCGTACGAATCAGCCATTTTATCAACATCAACTTCAGACTGGAATTACTGTTTTAATGATTGGTATGTACGAATGGATAATTTAAAATTAAAAATTTTGTACAGCTGACTTCAATATAAGTTATTTAAGAATAACTCAAAAACTATTGGTCTGAGCTTGATCAAATTCATATGGTTCCACACGAGAACTATCAGCTTTCATATAAAAAAAGAATCATCGAAATCGGTTCACCGAGTACAAAGTTATGAGGTAACATACATAAAAAAAAATATACAGTCGAATTGAGTAACGTCTCGTTTTTGGAAGTCGGCAGAAAAGTGCATAAAGCTGAACAGAGAATACTTCGAAAAACAATAAAATACAATTTAGCCGTGCATGTGGTTTTTCTTATTCCCGATCATTTCAGTGTGCCCCACGTACTTTATTATATTCGGTTAGGGCTGCCCAATAAATATCCCATTCTTTGCTTTTTTCTGCCGACTTCCAAAAAGGAGATGGTACTCAATTCGACTGTGTTTTTTTTATGTGTGTTATCTCATAACTTTGTACTAGGTGAACCCATTTCGATGATTCTTTTTTTATATGAAAGCTGATAGTTCTCGTGTGGTCCCATATGAATTTGATCAAGGTCAGACCAATAGTTTTTGAGTTATTCTTAAATAACTTATATTGAAGTCGACAAGAAGTACAAAATTTTTAATTTTAAATTATTAGTCTTATTGAATAGTTTCCTGGTGCTTGCCCTAAGCTCCTTTAGCTTAGTGTTCCACTTAGGAACTTTTCGTGTTGAGGTCTTGGTTTTGACGGGACAACTGCCCTCGAAACCTTCACGGATACCTACGGTTACAGTCTCTGTCGCTAACTCCAGACCTTCAATCGTTTTGATGTTTTTAAGAAAGGTTTCCAAATTTCTCCTTAGGCTATCTCTGTAAACATTCCAGGAGTTCGCTTTTGGATCCCTAAAAGCAACATTTTCATAAGTTGGTGATGCTCCAATCACAAACTAAATGTGTTTGTGTTCAGACATCATACATAACATGCCAGTCAGTTATCCACCTAGATATGTTATTAGTTACAAAGGTTACATCTAAAACTTCTTGCCTAGCACGCGTTACAATGGTTGATGTACACCCTACGTTTAGGCTTACGAGGCGATTGGATATAAGAAAGTTATAAAGTAATTCACCTCTTTCGTTGATGTTAGTGCTTCCCCATGCTGTGTTCGGGTGAGCTCCGCCACTCGCTCTAACTCTATGGCAGGATCTGGGTACTCTCCGGGAAGATAGGCTGAGCAAATGATTACTCTGGCCCCTGTGTATCCCTTTTTTTTTTTTTTTTTTTTTTGCGGATGGAAAATCATCTAATGACGCCTTTCGCTGTGGGTGGAGCGGAAGGGAGTGTCAGACTTTTACTGACTAAAAACCATCCGTGTTCCTTCAGTGCCCTTACGTTCCGGAGCCGCGGTATCTCTTTCGAACAGCCCGCAGCCCCGGCAGGCGTCGGCCCTTGCGGGCCCCTTCACGCTGCTGACAGCTCTTTGAGGCGCGCGTGGAACAAAACGCGCCGTCGACACGGCCTGTCGTCGTTAGACGGACGGACGGCGAGCTACCCATTGCTCGCCGTCCACAGGCCCGCGCCTACGGTGGTCGGGGGCCACGGCGTAGCCCCCGACGCCCGGGGCGTCTCCCGCGGCGGCCGGGAAGGAAAGCTGTTGCTCTTTCCTTCTGCCGCTCCGCCACCTCCTTCGCTAGCATCACTGCTTCGCAGAAGGTGGTGACGGCATCCCATTCCGTCTCGCTCCGGACCATGGCTTCGACCAGAGCCGGACGCGAGAGGTCGCCGCCGCCTATCGCCGCTACGAGGACACGGCGGTGCTCCGCCCAAGCAGAGCACACCTCCACGGTGTGCTCCACCGTGTCCTCCGGTCGATCCTCCCAGTGGGAGCACCCGGGCGTTTCCTCCCGCCCGATTCGGTGCAGGAACCTCCCGAACACACCGTGTCCGGTGAGGACCTGCGTCAGGCGGAAGGTGAGGACGCGGTGGCGTCTCTCAAGCCACTCCTCAAAGAGGGGTCTTATCGCCGCTATAGTGGCGTGCCCAGCACGGGGTTGCGACAGTCGCTCTCTCCATGTCGCCATGAGATCATGCCGGAAGTCTGTCCGCTGCGCGACAACTTGCCGCGGCAGCGGGGTTTCCCCCCGGCATAGTGCTGCCCCGCGCCATTCGTGCAGGCGCGCGAGGACTATCGCCTCCAGATCCCATGGCGGCAATCCGGCAAGGAGGCTCGCCGCCTCGCGGGAGATCGTGCGGTAGCCGCGAACCATCTTTACGGCAACCACCCTTTGGGGCGCGTTTAGGTGGTGGACGGCAAGCCGCGCCAAACCACGCGCCCACACCGGGGCCCCGTAAAGGGCCATGGACCTCACGATCCCCGCGTAGAGCCTCCGGCAGGAGGCGTTTGGCCCCCCCAGGTTCGGCAGGAGCCGCCTGAAGGCAGCCCCGGTCCGTTCCAGTTTGGGAGCCAAACGTCGGAAGTGCTCAACGAAGTTCCATCGGCCGTCGAGGACGAGTCCTAGGTACTTCAACGTCAGCCGTACCGGCGTCAGCGTAGCAAACTACGCTGACGCCGGTAGGGAGGTCGGCGCGCAGCACCCAGTCGTAACCGATGTTCCACAGGGGCGGCCCCAGAACCGAACCCTGTGGGACACCGCACGACATCTCTCGCCGGTTCCACTCTCCGTTTCGACCGGGGTAGATGACGGCCCTGTCCGTCAGATAGTCCCCGACTATACGACGGAGATAGGTCGGCACCCGGTGATACCGGAGTGCCTCCCTAATGCAGCTCCAGGGCATGGAGTTGAAGGCGTTGGCGATGTCGAGAGACACCGCCAAGACAACCCCCCCCCCCCTGGCCACTGCATCCCCCGTCGTGAGGGCTCTCACGCGCATGATGGCGTCCACCGTAGAGCGCCTCTTGCGGAAACCAAACTGGTGTTCCGCAAGATCCGGCCCCGTCCCCGCAAGGTGCTCGGCGAGGCGGTTTGCAATTACTCTTTCAAAGAGCTTGCCCACCTCGTCGAGCAGCACCACGGGCCGGTATGCGGACGGAGAGTCCGCAGGGCGCCCCGGCTTCCGAATGAGGACCAGCTTATTTATTATTAGACAATATCGAAACCCTAATAAAGAGATGTGTGGACGGTGATTTTCATAAATATGGACCTACAGATATATGTGATTTGAAAAAAATTAAACTTTGTGTTTAAATGAGGACCAGCTTCCCCGTCTTCCAACGAAGCGGGAATTGGCCTCTCTCCAAGCATGCGCTTAGGAGCCCCTCCAGTCGGGGCCCGAGAGCCTCCGAGGCCAGGACCCAGGCTTTGCCAGGCAAGCCATCGGGTCCTGGGGCGGTATTCCTGGCCTTGAGCCTACGTACCGCCACTCTCAGGTCTACCCCGGTCCCTTCCGGGATGTCGTCGTCGTCGTCCTGGTGGTCCGCTTCCGGCACCGCAGGTGGCGGAGCCATAGGCGGGGGCGGATGTTCCCCGCGCGCAGGGAACAGAGCGCTCACCACATCCTCCACGAGCTGAGGCCGGAGACTCTGCGTCAGCGGGGGGGCCCAGGTGCGGAGTTTATCCCGCACGATCTTGTAAGGGCGCCCCCACGGATCTCTATCGAGAGTCTCCAGCATCTCCTCACGGGCCCGATCCCGGGCCCGCAGGACAGCCTCCCGGAGGGCGGTCTTTGCCGCTCTGTATCCCTCGTACAGCTCCGCCTCAATGGCTGCCGCATTCGGTGGACGAATGCGGAGCCTGCGATGCCTGGCGTACAGGTGCCGCGCGGCGACACACGCCTCGCGCAGAGACGTCAGCTCACGCGACCACCAATACACCTGACGCCGGGCGCTTCCTGGCCGGACGCGGGGCATTGCCACGTCACATATCTCGGACATGGCCTCCTGGAACCACCCTGCCTCATCATTGACGTCGGCAGGCCTGTCCGGTGATGACACCCAGGCCTGCACGATCGAGGCTTCCAGGAGGAGCTCCCGGTCCAGCTGCTTCAGTGCCCAACGCGGACCACTCGGGGCCTGTTGGACTGGCGCGCTCGAGGGCTGGGTGGAGACGTCAAACCGGATGTACCGGTGGTCGGAGTAGGTCTCCACCCCCTCCATGACACGCCAGTCAATGGCACGCGGCGACAGAGCGGGGCTAGCGAACGAAATGTCCACCACCGACTCGCCCCGCATCCGCACACACGTGGGGACAGAACCCCGATTTAGGACGACCAGGCCTGTCTCCAGAGCCCAGTCTTCCACCATCCTACCCCGCACATCTGTACGACGAGAACCCCAAGCCAAGTTCTTGACATTGAAGTCCCCGAGGACAAGTACGGGGAGGGGATTACTTCCGACGACGACTGCTCTCAGCTCTGCAAGAGAGTTGTGAAACTCGGCGAGAGATCGGTTCGGGGAGAAGTACACCCCCACAACGACGAACTCCCCGAACCGTGCTGCTACGCACCCCTGACCCCTCCTGACACCTTCAAGGGTCGGGGTACCGGCGGCGGCTGAAGAAATGATGGCCACTGAGCCGTTAAGGTCCGCCACCCAGTCCTCCCTAGGCCAGACAAAATACGGCTCAGCGACCACAGCGATGTTGATCGACCACTGCGCCATGCTCTGGAGCAACAGATCCTGAGCGCAGGCGCAGTGGTTGATATTCGCCTGGAGGAAGCTTAATGGGGCCGTTATAGGCATTCCATTTCAGCTTCCTCCACGGGGCGCCTCTCTGTGGGCGTCGGTGTCGCGGCGGCGGCGGCAGCGACAGTGACAGCGGCGGCGGCGGCGGCGGCAGTCGCGACTGCGGCGGTGGCCACAGAGGCGGTGGCGGCGGAGGGCCCTCCCCTACCCGCGGCCTTGGCCTTGGCGGGTGGCACGCAGGCCTTGCTTCCGGCCCGGTGATCGGCTGGCTTGCCGGTCGCCGCACATGCATCACAGTGCGGCGTGGCGCAGCAGGTCGCCGATATGTGTCCGGGCTGACAGCAGCGGAAGCAAAGGCCACTGCGGTCAACCTCCGAGGCGCATTTCACAGATACGTGGTGCCCCACGAGACAGCGGTAGCACCTCAGAGGTCTGGGCTCCAGCAGCTTAACCTGCGCTGAGACCCAGCCCACCAAAAGCCTTCGGCCCTCCACTATGGTTTTGGCCGCCGTAACAGGGCAGCACACCGTGGCGGCATGCATACCCTGTTGGTCCGGGCGTATGGCGCCTGACCTGACCTGGTCAGTAGTGCACCCCCCGGACCTGGCGACGGCGGCCACTAACTCCTTCTCCGATACCGAGTCGTCCAGACCCATGATGCGCAGGTCTGCGCATCTGACGGGCCTGGACACTCGGGCCTCGTCCGCGTCCAGGGACGCTCTGAGCTTCGCAGCCAGAGCGTCCGCGGTCGCGCCACTGGATTCCCCGGGGATCTCCAGCATACGGGCCCCCGTCTGGGTGACTTTGAGCCGGAGGCCCCCGGTGATCCCGAGCTCCCCGAGATCCACCGCCTCTTTCGCCTTCGCGAGCAGATCGCGGTAGGTAACGCCCTTCTTTTCCGCGTCCGGCTGTAGTGTAATCACTACAGCTGCGGTCTTCGGGGCGCGGAGCCTAGCCGCCATATTGCGCGCCCTGAACTGGCGCTGCCGCTCCTGCTCTTTGGCCTTTTTGGCTGCCTTCTTCCCCTTATTTTTGTCCCCGACGCCTGCCAACCGGCTTCAGCCGTGGGAGGTGTAGGGAGCTGCGGGGGCGGTGGCGGCGGCGGCAGCTGGCTTGCCGCTGGCGCTGGCACATTCGCCGCAGGCACTGGGGCTGGCGCAGCCACCACCTGTGCTGCCGCTTTGCCCTTTTTTGTCTTCGCCTTGCCTCTCTTTCCCATTGCCGGCTTAGCCGGAGCCGGTTCAGCCGGTACCGGTTTTGCCGGAGCCGGCTTTTCAGGGGGAGGAGGGGCAACTGCAGCCCCGCCCGAAGGCTGGCTGGACGGCCCCGGCCTGGATGCGGCAGCTGTGGCCGCCACGTACGAGACCGTTGCCGGCCTCGCCGCCGTCTTGTTTGCCCCTAGGGGGGGGGCGAGAGCACGGAGAACCGGTGCTGGAAGGCAGCCAGCTCCTGCCGGACCAGGTTCAGAACCTGGTTCTCCACCGGCACGGGCTGGCTTGGGCGCTGCGTCTGGGGCGCCGCGCGAGAGGCAGGCTCACGTAGACTGGCCAGGTCTGCGCGGAGCTTCTCGTTCTCCTTCTGGAGAGTCTCCATGGCGGACGTCAGGCGGGCCACTTCCGCCCGCAGCTCCGCTACCTCGTTTACATTAAGCTCGGCCCCAACAAAGTTGGCCTCCGCAGCCGCCATGATGGAGGCGGAGGCCGCGGGAATGGCCTTTAACTTTGAGGAGGCCTTTTGCTTGTGGGCCACGACCTTGATCGCGGCCTCCACCTCCTTTACGAATCTGGCCTTACGCTCCACCTCGGAGCCGCCAGTCGCATCCGTCTCTTCGCCTGATACCCGAGCCGTATCGCCCGGGTGGCGCCCCTCCTCGGCATGCTTTGCCGCTTGTTCGGCCCTCTGATTGTCAGAGGGCCCCCTCCCCTTGCCTCTCAGCCCGCCCCGCCTGTTGGTGGGGATTTTCCGGGCCGAAGTCTCCTCTTCTCCGGCTGACGACCCCTGGTCGCCATCCCGCCTGGACCGCTTGCGGAAGAACTTACTGGTCTCCGCGGTCCCAGGCTCCACGCGTCGGGCCTGTGTATCCCTTGAGATTTATAAACGCTGTGACCAGGTCTTCATTGCAATACTCTGGAACAGGTAAAAGTTCAATATTGTGGCGGGTGGAAGGAAAAAGTGGAGATCTCCCCTTTTCCCCGTGTTGGTAGTTCGGAGCTATATGATGATATATGATGCTTTAAATTCGGAACTTTGTAAGCGCGATTTAGGCTTCGATATGTTTCGCTTGTGGCGCGACGTCAGCGCCGCCACATCACCCCCCTGCTCAGTCCGGAGGTCAATAATACAGTCTAGATGTCGACGAATTTGCAAGTGCCAGGGAATTGCCTTGTAAGTCTGCGGTGAGTCAACAAGAAGGCAAGTAATCTGCGAGAGTGCCGTGAAGCAGAGGCGAGCAGTAAGGCTCAGAGCCGTGTCGAACACTGTAGCGCAGAGAGTAGCTTGAAGGAACAGGAAGCATTATTATTCCAGTGCTGCGATGAACCTTTGTAAAGCTAGATGGCTTGCAGAATGTGAAGACTGCAGACAATATCTGCTCGGGAGCGAATGAATGGGGTACTTGAGGATGATGAAGAATTGAAGTGGTAATTTCCGAAGGTTATTGGTTGCGTGTTCATATCACGTCGGGGTCACCACTGTGGCGGGTGGAAGGAAAAGGGGAGATCTCCCGCCGGGGAAGGTGTTCTGCCCGGGGAGCGGCCAACGCTCCGATTGGTAGTTCGGAGCTATTCTATATATGCTGCTTTAACTTCGGAACTTTGTAAGCGCGATTTAGGCTTCGATGTGTGGAAAAATATTGTGGCGCGACGTCAGCGCCGCCAAAATATTTTTATTGTAGATTATACAAGCTCTGGGTCTACTACCTTTGTCCTCTGCAAAGCAAACCTCCACCACGGCAGAAGCAGCTGCTGCATGGTGAAGATTTGCCTGGAGGACCCTCGTTTTATCCTTGGGGTTAGCCATTTATGGGCGTGGGTGGCCAGGGATCGTTTTCGCCTGCTGAGGACGAAGACGTCCTTTAATGGCGCTCTTGACCCCTGCCGTACCTTTCGGTCTATCGCTCCCATCTCCCTTCCCCTTACCCCTGGCCGACACCAGTGGGCCGAGGCGAGATCAGCGCCTTGGGTCTCAGTCACTCTCGCTGATGACGTTCCAGTCTCACCCGCGAGGTGGAAGGGGAAGGCTGAGGAGATTGGAGTTGGGGCGGTTTAGGCTCCAGAGCCTCCCCTGAGCTTAAAAGTTATCATTTTAAAACCAAGGACGACTCTCCCGCCTGCCGCCCGGAGACTCCGCCGACGGGTCGTCCAGAGTAAAAGGTTACTAGGAGCCCATTCTCCTCGTCCCTACGGTGAAGAATTTTCCAGAGCTCGGTATGGAGCCCTTCATTTTATGCCCTCAACAGCACAGCCGCCTCCTCTAGAGAGTCAGCTTCACTGCGGGGCAGAAAGGTGATGCCCAGCTGAGACTTAGGCAGTTCGCTCTCGGGTGTTATCGAGAGCTCTGCGTCCGGCCAGGGTTTCAGTTTTTCGTCTTCACCCACAACTCAGTCCTGGCTTGCCTTATTCAGGCACGTTACCAGAATCCAGCCTGGCTTGTGGGTGAAACCCTAAAATTTCGGTCCCATTCCCGGCTGCGCTCCACAGACAGCTTAGCGATAGCCTGCGTTAGTACTAGATGGACCAGCCTCATCTCCTCCACGCTCATAGGATTCGAATTGCGAATTCCTACAGACGCGGAGCCAGCTACACCACTAGAGTTGAGCTTCTTCTCTCACGTTGCCAGCTTCACAGATTTCCTGGGCTGGTCTTTGGGGGACTCCTCCTTTGACCGTATTTACCCTTACTTACATAAACAGATCCAAACAATGACTGACTGGTGAAGCGCTGTATATTGTTCAGTATTTTTAATGGAAGTCATGAGACCGTTGTCCGGTAATCAGCTGTGTACTTAGTGTAAAATGTTTAACCTCCTCTTACAGCTAATAAGTAGGACAATCAGCTATAGGTAATATTTTTTTTATAGAAAAAACAAACGAGCACACAGTCCACCAATGTATGCGGTGGCCCACAGACATCTAAATCTATATTCGATTAAGTATCAAGATGTAGATGCGTCGTCACCCTTGAGGAATATGATGCAATGCCTAATTATCCGTAAAATGGGCTGGTATGTTGAAATACAGCAGCTATTATTCTGTAAGAGGCTGCCCTTCCCTTCTCCGGTCGAGCCCACCTTATATGTAAAGAAATGTATTCTATTTTCGTAATATTAACTTATAAATTGTTTATTTTCAGTTCCTATGGAGGTTCGTATTTTACGACGAGAATACTTCAACCGCTGGTACGGTCTGAAAGCGTATTACGCGGCGCTAACATTTTCATCCCTTCCTGTTATGGTAAATACATTTTTTTATTTACAGATAATGTAGATATAATATTGGATGAAGTATTTAATATAATCTGAAAATAAAACAATATAAACTTATATCATCGAGTACCAGTTTCATTTTCTAGTATTTACCTAGTATCTATTATCCATAGGTATTACAAAAAATTGAAAATCTAGATCGGCCACGGCAAGCAGCGTTCCTTAAACCAAAAATTCCTCCTAAACAAAGGTTTCTCGAAACCTAAAGATTCCATGAAACTATTTTTGCTTTTAAAATAATTTCACAGTTCTACAAATATTATTTTGAAGTATAGTCCAAAATATGTAATGAGATATACCCATTACTGTTATGTTATGGGATCATACATCAACTCGGCGCAATAATTAGTAATTTTTTGCCGAATTCCAAAAACGAGACGGTACTCAATTCGACTGTATGTTTTTTTATGTGTGTTACCTCATAAATTTTTACTGTGTGAACCGATTTGGATGATTCTTTTTTATTTGAAAGCTGGTACTTCTAGTGTGGTCCCATATGAATGATCAAGATCAAACGAATAGTTTTTGAGTTATTCTTAATACTTAACTTATATTGAAGTCGGCTGTACAAAATGTTTAATTATAAATGATGCATTTAAAATATTTCACTTAGATACGAGTAGACTTAGATAAGATTTTCATTTTTAAAATAAGTAGGTACTTCTAATAAAAGTTTTTGTTCTTATTTTAATGTCACTGTCTTTGATTTGTAATCGTTTGATGTGGGGTTCCATAAAATCAAAGGGATTTGGACCTTAGACTACCGCGCGACTGTGGCTCATATTACATGAACGTAAAATATGTACTGACTGGCATTTTATCTTTAACAGCAAAGTCCCTAAATAAAGATTTTTTTTTACAATTTATTTTTTCTTTGCTTTCAGTTATTCTTCGGTATACTGTTCCTAGGCATTACATATTTGATGTCAGGACAGATACTTGAATGGGACCGATTCATATTGTTTGTAATTTACGGAATTCTGACCGGCATATGCTCCGAGGGGCTCGGACTAGCAGTGGGATCCGCATTTGATGCTACCGTAAGACTAATACATAATAATTACATAAAAATAATAATAAATATACAGTATTAACCCGCTAAATCAGCCCCGACATCACACGGGTTATTCCTGAACCTGGTCCAATTGTGAATCTAAACCAGCCAGATATCCATTCAGGCCCACACAAAAATTTTCATCAAAATCGGTCTCAAGACTAACGGACAGCAATGGAATTTTATAGATGTATAAAGATAAAGTAAGTTTTACTTGTGCACCTATAAAATATTGTTTACACAAAATGTAGATTTTTTTTATAGGATAATGGTGACAAACTAGCACACAGTCCACCTGATGGTAAGTGATTGCTGCGGCCCATAGACATCTACATCTATCCTCTGTTACAAATCAAAATGTAGATGCGTTGTCACCCGTGAGGACTAAGATGGAATGCCTCATTTCCAGTAAAAAGGGCCAAACGAACTCACAGTTTTTTAATTTCATCGTTGGTATATTATCCAACTTAACAATTAATTTATGAACTATCAATTTGTCTATAAATATATAATAGTTGGTGCGTCGGTTAGTCATCATAACAAACTAATAAGTGCTAGGGTCATCGTGTAACTTTTGAACTATCTGACCGGTTGAGATCACATTCACATAATACCTATATTATTTTTGTCCAGACGATGGTTCATATCTATGCTGGGATCCGATATGTTGCCCTGTTGTTATTAACAAATTCAATACTTACGGAGCAATAAGATTTATAACCATAATAATTTTACGTACGGTAGAGCCTTGCTGCAGTTATATTATGGTAGTAGTGTCACAGAATACCAGCGTAAAAAAACAGCTCAATGCTGCAGTGTTTCGTATGATGATAGTGGAGAACCGTATAACCTTTTTACCGGAAACGAGGCATTCCATTTTAGTCCTCAGGAGTGACATCGCATCTGTATGTTGATTCTTAAACAAGGATAGATGTAGATGTCTATGGATCACAGCATCCACTTACCATCACGTGAAATGTGTGTTCATTGAAAATGTATATATCGGTATAATTCTCAATAATAAAATCACAAAATCTGGACCCTCTCGGTAGCGCTGTGATTGAGGTATAAATATGTTAATATATATCTACAGTATTATTTTATAGTAATATTAGTATTTAAAAAAATATATTCATCCAAGTATTATTACAACAATAGAACTACAAAACCACGGTTTACATTATAGGTAACAATCGTTTAGATTATCATATCCATTGATATAATGCGATACACCATGTAAATAATTTTTTTTTTCAGAATGGCTCTATAATTGCGCCAGCTACAGCGGCACCACTTTTGGTATTGTGTTGCTACGGTATGGGTTTCGGACCATCCATAGAGGCCAGAATGAAAGCCTTAATGTCTCTATCTTACCTACGTTACGGATTAGCTGGATTGTCTATTGCTCTCTACCAAAAGAGACCACTTATGGAATGCAGCCAGGATTTCTGCCTATACTCTGACCCTACACTGTTGCTAAGAGATGTAGGAATGGCCACTGACACTTATTACATGCAAATCGTTGGTTTACTTGTATTCATTTTTATTCACAGGCTGATCGCGTATTTTGTGTTACGTTATCGTCTAACTTCAGAGTTCTCAAACAAATTTATGTCATACATCAGCAAATTTTTAAAATACAGATAATGTCTTTAATAATACGATAAGATTTCAATTACTTAATTCTAATTTTATTGGTTAAGGGATGAGCAGTATCTAGGTAATTTTAGTTGTGTAACTATTACTGTCAACAATACACACATATCTAATTATCATCTACCATATCATTGTATCGTATGTACATTGCTAAAATCAAATATTTAACGAAAATAAATTTCATTAGAATACAATTGCATATAAAGATTCTTCAGTGATCGTCCACAATATAACTACCACTACTCTATGTTGTCGTAAATCAAGATAAGTGCAGTGAAAAATCATCGATCAATGAGGGCATCCACGACTTTTTCTGCCACCAGGGCGGCGCCACTGTACAGTGAGGTATAACATTTGACAGATTTCTTAGCGGGAAAGTTTATTTGTTCGGAAAATGTAAAGGTTATTGTTTTTTCTGTACTATTAGCTATATTTTATATTAATAAGATTAAAAATAAATAAACCAAACCACAGATATTCATAAAAGTAGAAAAATTAAAAAAAAATGTTAAAAATGTGCAAAAAATTAAAGAGCAAACCACTGAGGCATTGTTTTGTGTATTAATATAATACTCTAGAAACTCATAAACTTTTATTGAAAACTAACTTCTCAATTAAATTACATTGTGTAGCAAAAAATCAAAACCTGTGTCAACTAGCGATATCTGGTGAGCAGAAAATTATTAGCCCTCTTTGAACACAACAGAGAACATGAGTCGTTATATGAATTGTTCTTATGATGGTAAAACTTGCGTGTATGGAAATTGCTGTCATTTAGTATATTTTGTTGGACGAACTTTATACCTATATTACATACACACTATCCGCAACATCAATTAAGCAAAGGAATCTCGAATCTTATTATATTTTTACATTTTTCTGACACTGTTTGATTAGTTGAGCATTCTTAGGTAAACGAAAATGTGACAATTATTGATAAATTAATAATTCTCTTCATTTTTAACAATATTGAATACATAATATAGTATTTGTTGATAAGTATTATATCTGTGATTTTGTTTATTTCCTATCATTAGTGTTGTCATATATATATAAGATATCTTTAACAAAAACCAAAATGAGACTATTTTTACTGTTTTAGAATTTTAGATGTACCCAAATACCTACGTCAAGTATCCATTACTATCTGCAATGTAACAAACGATTATACAATTATTATAAAACGTGCTAAAAATATGAAATGTAAAATCAACAAAAATTATCTTAGCACTATTTATACAATACTGATTTCTTGTAGGCTATTATTTTTCTCGTCTCTCATTACTTGCAATATTGACTCATATTTCTATTATTTTTATATGCCTATATATTTAGCCTGTAGGATAAGAAAATATTTAAACAATTTGGAGAATTAGCGTTGTCTTTCTCGTTTCTCATCGTTCACTGTAAGATTGACTTTCATATTGCTATTATTTTGTAAAAGCATATTTAGCCTGTAAGATTAGAAATATTTAAACAATTTGGAGAACATGCCGTCGTTACGTGTACGATAACTTGATAACTGTGATAAATTAACGTTAAACGCGCCATGTGTCTGATAATTATATTTTCTTATCGACTGAGTTCAAGGATAACTGTTAAATACTTACGCAATGATATTATATACTTAAGAAGACAGTGAAAATAAAAAATCTATCGAATATTTTTTGTTTTATTCAAAAATCCCTAAATTATTACTTTTTTAAAAATTAAAATAAGTTTAATTAACTTATTTTATATTCCCGACGTTTCGGTTGCTTTCCAGCAACCGTGGTCACGGGGGACTGAGGTGATTGACGTCCCAATGTCAGTGTTAAATTTCAATAGAGAGGGAGGCTGGGTACTACCACCTGCTTGGGATCCTGTAATTCATAAAATTAAAACTAAACCCAAGCATACCACTGCAAGACTTCAAGACACAGTTAGTTCATTCTGCGTAGATCAGACCAAAATTATTAATTAAAAAAGCTGAAGGTACTTTGGTTTAACACTGGCATTGGGACGTCAATCACCTTAGTCCCCCGTGACCACGGTTGCTGGAAAGGAACCGAAACGTCGGGAATATAAAATAAGTATAAGATAAAATCCGTAAAAATAGTTTTATTCAATGTGTAGTGTCCGCGTAAATATAAGAAATCATTATTAAAATAAGTTATCCACTTTGACAACCTTTTTACCACGTACCAGTAAAGGGGCTGAAGTTTTCGTAACTCAACATACGTAACGACTGCATTACTTACTGCTATTTTAAACTGGTATTCTGTGTGAGTATGGTTCTTCACCAGAGGAGCCGACCGATTTGTGACATAGCTACTGGAACTTTATCATAATTATCTAAATACTGAACTAGTTTTTAGAGTTCATCGTAACGGTGGATAGTAATCATATAGGTTTAATGGGTTTTTTTTTACCCAGATGAACCTACCAACCCATACATGGGTTTTGAGAAATAAAAAATTCTACCCTCATTATTTGATTTATTTTAAGCAAGTTGCACATATTTTTAGAAGATTTATTTTTTATTGATATATAGATTTATTTATTTATATATAGACTTAATAAATAATACTTGTTTCACTTAAAATTGTTTTATGTTTTCTTATAAGTATTAATCAAAGCTTGTAAATAAGCCGACCGACCCATATATGAGATATGATTTTCCAGGTATTCCGGAGGTTTAATTTTTTTCTAAATATTTTTCTTGAGATATATTAAAACAAATATAAAAAATCACAATTTTCTAGGATAAAAATAGTTTCAGGATTTTCTGTTAATATTCCATTAGAGCAAAATTTACAGTTAAACTATTATACATAATGTAAGTGAAGGATCAATTCTTTCACTGACCTGGATTCGAACTCCAGTCAAAAATGGTACTTATTTTCACTCCTAATGTTTAATTATTTAAGGAACAGAATAATTCCCAATAGTCTTTATATGGTAAAAATTACTTTGCATACATCCGCTAGATAAAATATAATTATGTATCTCCGTTATTCTATACACATACTACGTTACTTTTCGGAAATCCATTATATTAAAGATGGTAAAAATAACTTTGCGTACAATGGTTTTTATGTAAAGCAATTGACATTATTGACCCGCAATACAATACACAGTGTCTAACATTGATTTGTTAAATGTTACAGCTATTTGTAATTGTTCTATAATACACTAATTTTACACGTTTACTTCTAATTATACAATTTTATAGCTTGAATTATATTAGGAATCATTTAACAGAATGTGGGGTAGTGTATATATGATTTTTTTGATGACGAGCACACAGTCCACCTGATGGTAAGTGGTTGCTGCGGCCCATAGACATCTACATCTATCCTCTATTACAAATCAAAATGCAGATGCGTTGTCACCCGTGAGGACTAAGATGGAATGCCTCATTTTCAGTAAAATGAGTATCCGGATCTCTACAGTCACCATACGAAACACAGCAGCGTTAAGCTGCTATTTTACGCTGGTATTCTGTGAGAACGTGGTCCTTCCTCGGTCGAGCCAACCCATTCATGCTACAACTATACTACTAATATAGCTGCAGCATGGCTCTACCACGTATAGTCCATCTCATATCGGCATTTCGTGAAAATCATAGCTTCTGGCGTTTTGTTGTATAAAATCTTAGGAATCATATGAGGATTTCTCCTAATGGTAATAATTATACATTAAAGGTTTTGACTTTCATCGGACCGAATTTCAGTCACAGCAGTCTCAACGGAGACAAGGCATCTCCACACAGGATTATATTTCCCAAGTATGAGAAATCACAGATGTACTTTCTATTCCCTCACTCCCATATTCCGATGGAACGGCAATCCGATACCACTGAAAAGATATCAGGCGCAGGACAAACAGCTTTACGTGCTTCTCGAGAAACGGGAGTGAAACACCGCTATATTCCTATCACTGGGCTGGTACTGAACATTTCTTATTTTATTCCTTATTTATTATTTTAGTCAATTTAAACTATGGCTCCTTAAAATAGTTTTTATTTTTATTTTGGCAGTTAAGTTATTATTTAACCGAAGTAAGTAATTAAAAAAAATATGCATCAGCTGGGTATAAGATAAATTCCAATTGGATTTATCGATTGGTTAAAGAGGAAACAAACAAACAAAAAAAATATATAATTCTATCAATCCGATTAAACACGAAACAGTATTTATAAATTTTCAATAACATTCAGAATCTTGTAGAATATTGAACTTATTCTTGAGTCGCTTACGTACAAATTTAGGAGAGTAAATAATAAGGCGCCAACGCCTCATTAAGATCCGTTGTAATTAAGAGCGAGGCAGCACGTACAATACCAAAAATGAAGGCGGAATTTTTTTCTTCTTTCTTATTTCCCGTTATTATTTAAACAATCTGTAGATATTATGTAAGGAGAATAAATAAACGAATAAAATAGAACAATGGCTTGTCGTCGTCTTCAGTGCTTGTTTGGCCAACAGACCAATTTAGACGAAAATGACCTTTGAATATAATATGCATAAGAATCAATTTCCACACAGTCGAGTAAATCAAGTATGACTCGTGTAACTATACCAATAAACTAGTAAAAGACGATGTTAAAAAATCAATATCCACAGTTACAATTTTAATTTTCGTGCTTGTGTTGCTTATCACCACAAATGAACCAACATTCCAATAGCGGAATTCTCACTGCGTGCTTGTTTGCCGTATATCCTCAAATCAACCAATCACAGGCCCGCACGCTCATGACTTCACACCTCGCTGATCCGCCATATTGTTTAGTTACAATCTATCGCCATGAGAAACGGTGTTATAACTGCGAGATTTATTAAGTTTTTCGGTGAAGTTATAAGTAAAACGAGGTAGAAAGTGAATCTGTAACTTTAAAAATTATGTCCTGGACCAGTTGTGATAAACGGAATATCCAACGTACTGCATACTACGAAATTTAAGTTGATTTTAATCATTGTAGTATTATTTTAGGTTATTTTGTGTTTGTTATACAGGATGGATTAGAACCATAATTTTGTCATACTGTCATACTCACTACGCTAAAGAGTTTGTACGTTTTTTCGCAAACGAGCGAATTTCTTGACAGGTTGGACCGATTTAGATGGGATTTTCACTTAAAGATAAAGGAAAAGATGTAAAGACTGGAAAATCAGAAAAGATAAAATAAACGCTAGGGACATCGACTATGAAGAAAATTGTAGAGGTGGACCTATTACAAGCTCAACTATCGCAAAGGTATTAAGTGTAATCTTTTTTTTTCTTTCTTCAATGTAAACCTAACATGTAAACAACGATTTATATATAAACCTAACATGTGATTTTATTTATGAATAAATAATTTTTAGTTCAATTATTTGTTTTATTTTTAATAATTACATACCTATAACTTTATTTTATTACTTTGCGTCAGCAGTTTACATATTTACAATCTTTATCTATTCTATTAAAATTTCCCACAAGAACTACGCATTTGTTTATTTGTTCGGTTAGGTTAAGGTTAGTATTGTACTTCGTAGGTATTTAAGAGGTTAGTAGGAGTTTGTTAGGTTTTGTAGAAATTCGTTAGGGTTTCTTTGGCTTCTTGAGCGGTTTATAGGGGGTTAGGAGTGGTTTTAGGGATTTGTCTGGTTTGATTGATTGGTTCGATTGTTATGATTTCGTTAAAATTATACGCGAGGGAAACCGCAGGGCTCCGGTAGTATATCTATAAATTCAACATTTAGTTTTAATTCAGGCCTGTTAGATAAGATCCGAAGTGCATTTATTAAATTTATTATAACATATAATAATGATTTGCAGTAGATTTGTTTACTTTCACACCCTGTATTGCGAAGCGAGGCTATAGGGCAAACAAGCACAAAATACTTTTGGTTGCTATTTGGCTAACATCCCAACAACCCCCAATGGGGTTTGGCTGACAACCCCCAATGTAGTGTATATCCATAAACGTAATTATAGTTTCGTTTTTTTGTCCAATATACATTTTGAAACCGGTTTTACACAATGTTAAGGACAACGTTTTATATTTTTTTATAGATTATTAGAAGCCCAGATGTGCCATAGTTTTGAAAACTACCGAACATTACGGCTTTGTTTGAGTAAAAACATAGAAAAACAAAAAAACATTGCTCCTGTAAAATTACCCAAATGGTCTGTTAGCCTAACAAGCACTGAGGCGACGTTATGGCGTTTGCGTCGCTTACACTTTCGTTTTAGATTTGACTACTTTGATATGTAACGCCATTCAAAGATATAATTTTAAGTGATATTCTAATCAGCGCCTAATTTATACCCTGAACTATAAGAAAACTGAAACGAACGAAAACATTGCATCAGGTGCGAAAAAGAGGGGACGACTATAATATTTCGTGAAATAATATTTTAATGGAACCGCGGTAGATCAGGAAATAAGCGTTCGCCTTAAATTCATATTAATCTTACTTACAAATGCGATTCCTGTTGGCGCCAATAACATTTTTAAATGTAATTTTAAAAATTAATTATATCATGCTCGGCTATGAAAAAAAATCTTCGTGGTCATCCTGTAGTTCAGAAACGTAAAAAACAAGGACAGGTGAAGTCTCCCATCACTAGCACACCAGACTTTTCTTGCCCTTAAATCATTTAAGACATAATGACATCAGTAGTCATCATCATCATCTATTTAATTTTTTATTTAATTTCAGTCATTATGATCTATTTAATTTTTTTTTAATTTTAATATTAAGGTGAGAAGTACATAATATCTTCAAATATTATTATTCAAAAAGTACATAATAACTTCCTGAAATATATGATGTAGTGAAATCATTATTTGTTAAATGTAACGTTAAAATGTAACATATTATTTGGCCTAAATATTACATACTAGGTGGAATTTGCCGACACAGCATTTAATGAGTGGCTGCGTAATATAATACTTATACTTATACTTATCTTCACGCACAATCCCTGACGGGGTAGCCAGAGAGAACAGATCGCCAAGTGTCACGATCCTTACATACCTCTTTCGTAATATAATCAAACCAATTTACAGTGTATCTGATGGTAAGTGGATACTGAAGTCCGTGGACACCTCTAGCCAACTCCAAATAATAAATTAAAAGGAAAAAAAAACTTTCTTTACATCAAGCTTTTATTTAAATGCGCTAAAAGGAATAAAACAAACTTTTCCTTTAAAACTTTTACTATCAAATTATAACGTCATTACACAATTTATATGATACAAAAGCTTGTCGCGAGATTTATGTTTATACTAATTTCTACTTAATCGTTTTTACTTTGTTTGAAAATTTTAAAAATTAAAATCAATCAGATCCTGTTTATCTACACAGGTAAATCTCGCGACAGGCTTTTATATCATATAAATTGTGTAATGACGTTATAAGTTATTAATAAAAGTTTTAAAAGAAAAGTTTCTTTTATTCTTTTCAGCGCACTTAAATAAAGGTTGTGAACAAAACTTACAAAAAATATGCCAGCTGTTGTGTGCATTCTTGAAGGTATATACTCTGAACTACTGAACTATATCATACTATGAATTAAAAATCCTGCTAAAATTTTAACCATAATTTTGTTTCTATTAATTTGTTTAATGTATACCATAAGTTATTTATTAAAAACATATTCCGTATAACAAATCCCGACATAATAATATCCTTAAAGTTAACAGTTACATTTCCAAATTAACGTTGAAAAAATGAAAACTTGTTTTCTCTACCCTCAACCCTTGTCATTGTCCTTCCTCTTATCAACTACTAATTAACCAGATTATTAACCAACATAGCGGCTTAACTAGTGAGATTAATTAAGGTCAGAATTTCATTTTATATGCGTACAACTAATGAATTAAATATTATTAAAATATGTAAAGTGGTTACAACATATTTAAGAGTTCTATTTAATTTAAAGTTAATCTTTGTTTTGTGTTAAAAGCAATATTTTGCAAATACTATTTTATTTATTGCCTTATTAAAATAAAAAATAAAAACTTTCATTTAAAAAAATATTCAATACATAAATTATTAATAGAAGAGCAACTTCCACAAATAAAACATGACGTACTCGTACCTACCTATATGGCGAACAGCGACCTAGGGATGGAAAACTAATAATTATTTAAAGGTGTTTCTCACCTCTTTATCGTTGTTAATTATTTACCTTATAAAATTTACCCAATCCTCAAAAAACACCGTCAATTACGTCGAATACTGCTGCAAATTGTGCTTTGTTTTGAGATTAATCTGCTTCATCTGTAGCCATCATTTTAATATTGTTCACTTTAGTCTGGTCTGAGCATCAATAATATATTAATTTGAATTTGAATATCCAAGATACATAAAGAAATAAAATTCCGAACTTCGAATTACCATACCGATGAAAAGACGACAAGCCGACAGGCGGTTACCGAAACAGAAATACTTACAATTAATTGAAACATTTTGCAATAAGCTATTAACATGTAAAAATATCAAGATCATTGTTCGTTTAGTGTGATGTGTCTATAAATGTATTTTCGCTACTAGAGAAATAAATGTTCAATGGTCTGAACATATTTGTTTTAGAGCTAAATTATTCAAGTAAATAAATTATAATACTTGTTGAATCTATTTTTTATTAGTTAATTGTGCGCATTTTGCTTAAAGCTTGTTTTAAAAAGTTATTTGACGGTATATTAATTTTGACTTTTGAAGGTGAACATCGCAGTAGCAAACACTTTGTGTAAAAAAACTTAAAAAAGAACTTAACTTGAAAGCAAAATGTTGGAACCGCTCGTTCAAACTTTTCCTGGAGTACTTGAACAGGCCATTTCACTTAAATCAGGGACAAGGTTAAGGGTGCTTTGGCAGCTACAATAAGTACAAGGAGATTCAAAAGTATAATTTTTGTGACATCCAATACTTAGAAGAATTAATCTTTAAAGGCGCATTTTAAAGTACTTGAAGATAATTGGTTATCCATTTCCACATGCAATGTAAACTTTGTCCATTATCGTATTAGTTAAGGCGCAGGTTGAGCAAAATGTCGCGCTAGTCGTTATTTGTGCGGTTTATAGGAGCTATCTACTTTTTATTTAAAAGATATATCAACAAATAAAAAACACATTTTATTTCTACATATCCTTGATTCCATAAGAGCTATATTCAATTTTTTTTAAGGAATAAATATTAATATAATCTCCTTACAACGAAACCACATAAATGAGAAATAATTATTGATAACATGCATCTCCTAGTAAAGTAAGTATTATTTTATTTTGCGATTTACACCAATGGATAGGCAATTTATTAATGAACATTTCTATTTTAATTTTTTTTTCAAAAGACCAAAATTTGATTTTATTAAGAAATTATTTTAAAATCTGGGCATATTCACTACCCACGGGCTTGCTGGAGTCAGTAAGCGCTGAGCTCTTGAACGTGAAACCCGTGTCGTTAGTCAGAGCGTTGGCTAGCGCACACGCTCACGTCATCTTATCAGTCGATCGTATTATAATATTATTACTTATTAGGTTATTTATAGGTAGTATTATTTTTTTGTTTTGGGTATAATTTTTCGTATAAGTTATACATATATTTGTTGTGTTTTTTACTGCGCGAAGCATTTTGCGTGTATTTTCTTTGAAGTAAATGTAAATATAAAAATTAGGCACCATTAGCATGTAAGGTTTGGAAAAATTGGGCGTTTAATTTGGTCTATGGTCGTCTAATAAGGCCCGGTCAGGTAAGTCGGCCTATAGGCGACTAATTCGGCCTGGGCGTCTAAGTTGGCCTATCTGCGGCATTGCGGGTTATTACTCAACTCTCTAACTAAACTGACCATTTATTTATAAACTCAAAACGGGACATGGGTTTATTTATATTCTAAAAACTATTACTTTATACAATTAGTGTTCACTATAATATTATATTCGGTATAGACGGTAATTATTAAATGCAACATATTTTTTTAAATTATTAATTACATTTGTCAGTGGACTAAATTTGCTTTAATAAAGTTGGTGATGATTTTAAATAAGAACAAAATTCTGGGCAAGTTTTTTTATTGTTACCTTTGTTAACAACATCGCCTTTAGAACTGGAACCGTAAGTGTTTTTTTCAGACGTCCACAATTTATTCAAAATGAAAAAATACTCTTTCTACTGGAGCATTTGTACCAGGTAAACATAAAATATATTCGATTAAAAAAATTATGTTGAAGATTGTTTGCTTTGAATACTTCCATCCAACGAGTTACGGGAACAACTTTGTGTCCCGGAGCTTTATATGGGGAGAATGGGACAGGTGACCGAGAAAAGGGACAGTCCCGTTCAAAGCGGGACGTATGGTCACTTTACCTATAACCCGGCGACGGCTCCGTAGCGCAGTGGCTTAGCAATCAGTTGTTGCACTGGGGGCCGCAGGTTCGAATCCCGCACGGTACAAGTATTTGTAAGGCCTACAAATAAGTGTTCTGTGTCTGGATGTTTGTCCTTGTGCAATTTATGTTTGTAAACTGCCTCCACGACTCTCATTCTATGTTACTCTCACTCTGCGAAACATCCTATTTATTTATTTATTCTTTATTGCACCAAATATTTGCACAAAAGGCGAGCTATCTATCTATTTACCTATAGTGAGTAGGTATCTTTTAAACTCACATTTTTCAATGCTTCATTTTTAATATATAATTAATTATAAAATTTCATAATTAGATAATATATGAGATTACATAATTCTAATATAACGCAACTAATATACCGAATAAAAAAAAATTAAGTACATTTATCGTTGTACGCTCTGTGTATTTCCATAAAATAGTTTATTGATGTTGAAAAAATACTACGTTCGTACAGTAGGTGGCGTCTTACATATTTCTTACGCGATATATTGTAGCGAGTCGACGCGGCACACCAAATGCTCAAGGTCGTTCGCATGGAGTAGCCCCTTAAGTTTGAAGGGTCAGTTTTAATAAATTTTTAAGGTTATAAATGCCGCATAACTGTATAATATTGAAAGTTTTTAGTTCTATTTTTTATTATTAATATAATATATTCGAATGTTATGTTAATATAATAGTTAATTTTAAGTCAGTTTTATATTTCGTGTACATTTATGGAAACATTTAATAAATTTTGTTTTAATACGGGATGAAATTAAATTATCTCGTCCGGAGTGACCAGAAATTGGTTAATTAATTAATTTTAATTCAGCGAGAAGGACCAGCTATGGTTCTGATCCTGGCGAAAGGCCAAAAATGTTGTGTTAGTTTAAATGTCCAACTGATGATTCAGAGTTATTAAAACAATAATTTTACGTAAATTAATGGACTATATGACGTGAATTGACTATTTTGCGATACTACAAATGTCCTAAATTCGGGCTACAGGAAGGATGTGAAGGAATGCATGTGCGCTGACCTGGACTTCTTCTGATCTGTCTCGTGTTTCAAGGGCTGCGGCCACGATGGCTGGATGACGGCCGCCTCCATAGGCTCATAGGTCGTTCATCATAAGCTTCACAGATTATCTAGAAATAAAGCGTATAACGTGCAAACATCAATATACCTACTTTACTCCTAGATTATTTACTCTCTAGATAACGCTTCACGCAATGAGCGATGTAACAAAAAATGACCAGAGTTTACAAGCGTGTGTGCGTGAGACACGCAACACGCTTAGCGGTTGCCATGTCTTACACCAACGTCATTTGTATCTGGGATTTACCAGCTAATGAATCTATCCCGATAAAATGGGGAAAAGCTGTAAAGTCATGTCATGATAATAAAATCATAAATTATAATATTTTAATATGGCGCTTTCAATTGTATGTTAAGTTATCTGTAGAGTGAGAATCTAAATTTTTTTGTATAGAAAAATATAATCTAATAAATAAGCAATTACACATTTACAAAATATGTTTTATTATTTAATGTATGGTGGCGACTTATAAAAATACTAAAGGTTAGTAATCGGCTTTGCCTGCATTGCAGTTAACTAATTTATCTAAATATATCCTAAGAATCCTGTATGCCAATGGACACATTCAATTATGACAATTATTATACAATTCTATTTAGTAATACATAAAGAGAAGAAATAAAGAAAAAATATTTAAGATTAATTAAAAAAAACATCCGACTGCGCGGAATCTTGCAAAATAAAAACAGTCGATACACCCGTTTAGGCTGTAGACTAAGTCAAACAATTTTTTAAAACATACCCGCATACACATACATACACACACCATCCTTGATGTATTTCCACCTTCTGGCGTAGTCGAGTAAAACGAACATACATCAGCTTTTAAGACAACTAACTATACGGATAAATTTGCAATTCAAGACTGGCAATACCAAAAAGGACGCGCTGATTTTGTAAAAAAAGTTATCAATTTACTAGTTTTGTTTTCGTAAATAACTATTAGTTTTGAGTTACTTATCGATGGTAGGAGATTTTTTTAGTCGTTTTTTTCTTTAGTCTTTTTCTTTAGTCCTAATTTCTGCATATTTTGATCGCGCATCTTGTCATTCAGATTATTTCACCAAAATAATCTAACGCAAAAATGAGCCGTGCGTGTGTATCTCTTGGCGGTACAATTGTCACTTTGGATCGGGTGGCGCTTTAGAGTCTAACAATTAGTTGATATTTTTATCAACGCTTTTAAGCCGCCGTTACTCAACCTAGAGAATAAATAATCAATAGTTATATGGCCAGCCCATTGCCACTTCAGCTTACTAATCCGCTGTAATTCGCCTGGGGCCTTGCCGTTTTAAATATGCTGGAGAGCCATTCTAATCTCGCTCAGACCTCAGACTGACGTCCGGAATGTTATCGAAATAGTGTCGGATAAGACTTGTTCTTGGATCGTTACTCACACGTGTGTGTGGTTCCAATGATGATGTGTACAGCTGCCCATAGAACCTCTTAATATCTATCAAAATCTCAGGTGTACTGGAAACGACGCTGCCACACTCGGTCTTCAGCTTCGACTGTTGGCTCTTTCTGGCAGACAGATCTCTAGCAAAGACTTTGGAGCTTTGGTTCCACTCGATAGCTTCTTCAATACAAGCTGTATTGAAGTTGCGTAAGTTCCACCGCATGCATTTGGAGATCTGTCTGTTCAGTTGCCTCTATGCTGTCAAATCTGTTGAAGAATGTAGATTCATCTCCCGTCTAACAGCCATGAGATTAAGAGTGTGATCGGAGAGTTTATGTGTTCTTCTGCGGCGGGTCTTGCACAACATAGCTCCGAATGCATGGACAGTTTCCACTTTAAATTGGGACTGACGAAGTTATTACTTTTGGCTGTTTATGCGCCGGTAGCTTCGTCGTCCAGGGCTGAGCTGGAGGAGTTTTGGGAGAATGTAAGAGAAGTTCTAGATTTGGCTAGGGGAAACGAAAGAATTGTTGTATGTGGTGATTTGAATGGATGGGTAGGTACCGCTCGACCAGGGTACGAGTCGGTACTTGGAAAGTTTGGCGATAAAAGGGTTAATGATGCTGGCAAGCTTATACTGGCGTTATGCAAGGAAAAGGGTCTTCTTGTGACAAATACTATATTTAATCACAAGAAGATCCATATGTATACTAGAGAAAGAAAGAATGAGAGAAGTATGATCGATTTGTTCCTGGTGGATGACCGACTGCGAAAACAGGTTATGGATACGCGTGTGTTCAGGGGTGCTGACCTGGGAACGGATCACTATCTAGTAATTACTAGATTTAGGGGTCTGTTAGCGGGTTGGCGCTACCGGAGGGCAGTGACAGAACCACAGTCGGTCTGTCGCATCCGAAGCTGGAAGCTTCAGGAAGCGGATACTAGGGACGAATATCATGCGAGGGTAGCCGAAAAGCTTGACACCATCGATGGCAGAAACGAATGTGTAGAAAGAACATGGCAGAACCTTAGGGATGGAATGGTAAGTGCAGCGGAAGAAGTGTGTGGAACAATAAAAAGAGGCAGTAGTAAAAGAAGAGATGCACGGTGGAATGATGAAGTGAAAGAAGCTGTAAAGAAGAAGAAGAAAGCATGGTTAGACTACTTGGCCTCTAGTAATGATAAGGATATAAGAGAGAAGATGAAAGAAAGATATAGGCTGCAGAAAGTTCACACGAAAGCATTGATTGAGGAAGTGCGTGAAAGGTGTAGAATGGAAGCGGACGAAAGGTTGTCGCACAACATTAAGGAGAACTCCAAACTCTTCTTGAAAGAGGTTGGAAGGACCCGAAGTGGTGCGACGGCCTTAAGAATGAACAAAGTGCTTTCGAGAACTAATGACTTCCTCTCAGAAAAATTGGACGTCATGCAGCGATGGAGCGAATTTTATAGAGAAATGTATGCGTGTGATGATCTTAGTGAGGGATCCGGGGATGACGCCGTGACTGGTACGCCAGACCCGGACCTCGATGACACTGAGGTCATCAGTATGAAAGAGATTGAACGTGCGGTTCGAAGTTTGAAATGTGGTAAGGCTGCGGGACTGGACAGAGTTACTGCTGAAATGGTCAAGTATGGTGGGCCTCGCGTCTGGGACAGCTTTCATCTGCTGTGCAATTTGTGCTGGCGGACGGGGGATGTCCTGGATGATTGGCGATCCGCAGTCATTGTGCCTTTATATAAAGGTAAAGGTTCACATTTTGACTGCGGGTGCTATCGGGCGATCAGCTTGACCAGTTTAGCAAGTAAAGTTTACTCGAAGGTTTTGACACGTAGGATGCAAGAGAAATCGGAAAGATTTCTATGGGAGGCACAATGCGGATTTAGACCTGGAAGAGGATGCACGGATCAAATGTTTTCTCTCCGCATGATGACGGAAAAGCTTCTGGCTGCTAACCAGAAGATTTTCTGTGCTTTTGTGGATCTTGAGAAAGCATTTGATAAGGTTGTAAGGAAGAAAATGTGGGAACTGTTGCCGGGGTATAGTGTGGATGGTCGATTGCTAAGGGCTGTGCAGTCTCTTTACTGTAACTGTAAAGCCTGTGTGCGGGTAGGGCATGACCTGTCACCCATGTTTAGCGTCCAAACGGGCGTAAAACAGGGTTGTGTCATGTCTTCCTGGCTGTTCATACTGTATCTCGACAGCTGTTTACAAAAGCTGAAAGATAGCTGTTTGGGTGTGAAATTGGGTGGCATAAAAGTAAATTGTCTGCTGTATGCTGATGATGCAGTGCTTATTGCACCAGCAGAGGCAGAACTGCAGGCATTAGTCACGTGTATGAAAGAGGAATGTGAAATTAAAGGTCTCCGTTTGAACGCTAATAAAACTAAGGTTCTGGTATTTGAAAGGGACGAAGAGAGAACGAAGTGTGAAATATGGGTAAATCAGGAATATCTAGAACAAGTAAATGAAATTGTATACTTGGGGAGTGCTGTTAGCCGGGATGGAAGATGTGATTTAGATGTGGACAGGCATGTCGCTGCCGGGAACAAAGTCAATGGTGCCCTGACTGCGTTAGTCAAAAAGCAAGGCGTAGTGAAGAGTGCACGCCTTGCAATACATAACGCAGTATTGGTACCGACTTTGTTATATGGCAGCGAAACCTGGGTATGCCAGAAGAAGCATAAAAGCAAGTTGAATGCAGTGGAGATGCGATCTCTTCGTAAAATATGCGGCGTTACCATGGCCGACTGAAAGCGAAACGAAGATATTCGCAATATGGCAGGTTTGAAAGATGACCTTATCACAAAAATTGATAAGGGCGTGCTTCGGTGGTTTGGGCACGTTGAGCGAATGAGTGAAGACCGAATGGTGAAGAAAATATATAGCGCGAAAGTTAATATTAAAAGGTGTCGAGGTAGACCGAGACTAACTTTCGAAGACCATGTGAGCAAATTGCTCGAAGAGGGTAGGGTCAAGAGTACTCGGATACCTAGACGTGCATGTATGAAGAAGATAATGAATCTGAAAGAAGCGAAAGAGGTATGTAAGGATTGTGACACTTGGCGATCTGTTCTCTCTGGCTACCCCGTCAGGGATTGTGCGTGAAGATAAGTAAGTAAGTATTTCTAGTATACATTGAACCCATGGTTTGGCTAGAATTCCTAACTGCTCAATTTACCCCATACTTGCTCTACTTACCTCACCTATAGGATACGTACATAAATATACAGTAAGGAATCCACATTTATGCAATAAATTAAACTACAAGTAATACTAATCCATAGAAGTGTAGTAAAATTAAATATTAAATTTAAAACCGTAAATTAAAAAAGTAAAAAAATATTTATTTTGTGTGTTCTATAAACTAAAGTTTTAGAAATGTATAACGTTCTTTAATCGATTAAAAGGTTTTTTAACGTCTTTTTATACTGAATTTATATAACACTTGGCAAGTTTTAATATTCAATAAATTTAACGTGTATAGTTGGTAGCAGATAGTTATATAGTAGCAGGGTTAATATTATACCTTTTTAGTCGTTCTATTTTATAATACTAATATTAAGTTGGATAAAACGTGCTAAGTTACAAATTCAATATCAAAGCCAGTAAATAATTTCGATTAATTTATAATTTTGTTTAGACTAGTATGAAATAGAATTATTATTTCATACTATTCTAAACCCTATTTGATGTAGTTTATTTAATTAAATTTATGAAATTGTGTAAATTAAAATGCTTAAACCGAAGATTTATATGCTTTCATACTGTTTTTCTAAAGCTTTTCGCAACATTATTTGTCTATGCCACTTTAAATAAGGTAGAGACTTTACCCAATTTAAACCTTTAACATTTAATCTGGGATAATCCACGATAACAAACTTCTTTTTCAATTAGTCCCTTTAGAAATCTACTTGAAAGTGGTTTTCATGATTTTTATTATAATATCCTTATAGTATATCGTTAAACTTAATTACAATAACAAATAACAAAAATATTACTCGCTTTTCTTTACAATATAAGTATACTTACAGTTTAAATAATGTGATTTGATTGAAAAGCACGATAGTAATCAAATTATTCAAATGATTCAAAACTTTTATTTGCATTAAACATGGTAAATACAGGTGTTAATTTCATACATTAAGGCCAAACATGTTTCACCACTTATATACAGGCATACAAATATCAAATTTAATACTATGGCTAATTCAGTTACTCATTATTAAGATATTAATTACAAAATTTTGAACGATACTTTAAAATTAAAATTTGTGTATAATAACTTATTAGATAATAATTAATTATTAATTAATAATAAATTTTTAATAATAAATTTTATTAGAACTCAAATAAATGTTACACTTGTTCCGATTGAGCCCTAACTCCTGAACTAGGAATCCTGTATGTCAGGAGCTAGTCCCTTCCATTACATTATGCACAAACATTATTAACATTAATTATACATTTCAATTTAATTTAATTATACCTAATTATATTTAATTATATTCTACTTTATTTTATTTAAAATTGACAAGAACAGTTTACATAAATTATTAAATTCAATTAAAGATAAACATTAAAAAAAAACCAAATATAAAAAAAAAGGATAATAATATGTGGTATTGACTAAGTAATATGACAAATGTGTGGATGCATGTATGTGTTTTGTGTATGTTATAATTTGTGAAATAGTGTATATATATGTTTAATCAATTCTTAAGTATTTACGTTCAATAGATTTTCGCAGCTGTCATAATCGTGTTCATTCAGCCACGACAAAAGTAAATCTTTTATTTGTTTGTTGTTAAGTTTCCTTAGTTTTATTATTTTGTTTAACTTATTATATAAGTGTGGGGCCTGAAAATCATAAAATTTCCTAGCATACGGTGTTCTAAAGTTGGGAATGGGATAGTTATCAACCCTCTTTTCTGTTGTTGGAAAAGTTGGCGCAGTAACACAATGATATCTCATTATGCTGTGAAAAACATAGGTCTTACGTATACTTAATACTTTAAACTTTTTATATACTGATGTGGTAGGATACTTGTAGGGCAAACACATGATAACTTTTAACAAACTTCTCTGTGCGCGTTCCAATTCAATCATATGTCTTTTATGTGTCCCTCCCCAAGTACAAACACAGTAAGAAATTAAGCTATGACAAAGCGAATTATAAATTTGTAACATTAGGTCTTTGTTAGCAATCACGCGTAATTTTTTAAAAAGAAAAATAAGTTTCCTAACTCTCTTGGCTACATTTTGAATATGAAACTTCCAGCTTAGTGTGTCATCAACATGAACGCCTAAATATTTTAAAGTGTTCGTTCTTTCTAATACAGCACATTTACAGTCGCGAATCTCCTTAGCGTTTCTATTACACGGGTAAGTGTGAATTTTTATGCTATAATCGTTTTGTGGAGCGAAAATTCTTTGTTTTGAAAAACAGATGTATTTTGTTTTAGACACATTTATCGTAAGCAGATTGTTCTCAAGCCAAGTCGTCACTGCTGATAATCCACATTCCGCTCGTTCCTTCACTATTTTCCAGTTGGAACCTTGATAAAGTAATATTGTATCATCAGCATACATTGGCACCTCACCACCACAAACATTTAATTCACACAACGGGTTGATGTAAGCCAGGAACAGGCTTGGACCAAGTGTACTACCTTGTGGAATACCGTAGGTACATTCCGCACTGCTACTGATGTAGTTACCGACCCGGACCATTTGGCTCCTATCAGATAGGTAATCTCTAAACCACGCCAATGGAAGACCCCTTACGCCAAGATTCTCTAGTCTTGATAGAAGCACGGGTATCGATACGGTGTCAAACGCTTTTTTTAAATCGAGGAAAATACCTAGACATTTGCTACCTTTATCCAAGTAAGAAAGTACTTTCGATGCCAACCTAAGTGTGGCATCCGCCGTAGAACGTCCAGACCTAAAACCCAATTGGTTATCTGACAGTAACTTATTACGTTCCAAAAATCCTATTAATCTTTTGTTTACTATCTTCTCTAAAATTTTTGATAATGTTGATAACAGAGAAATAGGTCTGTAATTAGATGGAACTAGCACGTCACCCGCTTTATAAACTGGTATTACAATGGCTTTTTTAAATAATGATGGAAATACACCATTTTCAAAGCTAAGATTATACAGATGTGCTAATGGCTCACAAAGTACGTTCATATTATTTTTAACCAATTTTGTACTAACTCTATCCCAACCAGGTGCACTATTATTTTTAAGAGTAGTAATCGTTGATTTTACTTCCAAAGGGTCTGTATAAAATAGCGATAAGGAATGCATTGGCCCAGTTTTAATTGCTTCCTTTGCGAGCTCGGCTTCAGTTTTATTCATCTTGGTTAGTGTGTGTGATGCTAAAGTACTGCCTACGGAGGTAAAAAACTTATTAACCTGGTTTAATGATTCCACTGGGGTGGCTTCGATTTCAGTAAGTTCCGATGAGCCAGATTTTCCATGAGTGAGGTGACAAATTTCCTTAATTATTTTCCAAGTTTCTTTTACTTTACCTTTATTTATTTCAAGTTGATTTCGATAGTATTCCGCTTTTAATGATTTTATTAGGTTATTGCATATATTTCTATACTTAATATATTCATTTTTTAACTTTATATCGTAGGATGAAATTCGTAGTTTTTTATGCATTCTGTCACGTTTTCTTATTGATTTAACAACACCTGGTGTAATCCAGGGTTTTAATGGTTTATTCCTGTTAGCGATTTTTGAGTAAATTGTATTTCTCTCAATTATGTTTTGTAAAGAAGAGATCAATATATCTGTAGCTTTATTGACATCAGTAGCTTGATATAAACTATCCCACGCGGTACTCTCAATATCCTTATTTATTTTCTTAAAATCTAAATTTTCTTTAGTGTAAGACCACAAAGTTACATTTTTTTTTAATTTTTCCATAACTAATAGTATCGGTGAGTGATCTGTAAATTCTTCGTATACAATAGTTTGAACAAAATTGTTAGTTTTGGCCATAAAATGGTCTAGACACGTTTTCTTTCTGGTTGGTAAATCTATACATTGTTTGAGGCCATATGTAGCCATCATATTAACATAGTCCGCAGAATAGCCTGTCAACTTTTCTGGCATTATATCTAAATTTACATCACCTGTAAAAATTATATTAGTACAATTGAGACAGGATATAATCTCGCTAATTGACTGGAGGTACTTAGTCGGATTTTGAAAACAGGGTGGTCGATATGTACACAGAATAGAAATATCATCTTTAAGTTTTAATACCAGCATATTTCCTTCATGACATGTAGGTTCGTATGAAGATACTTGAAATATATCTTTGACGTATGCGATTACTCCATCATTTTGATTAATTAGGTGCTTAGTGTGAAATACCTTATATCCGTCAATTTCTGGTATATTGAAATCATTGTTTAACCAGCACTCCGTCATAACAATTACATCTATCGATAAATTTAAGCGTGTCACAAAAACAAGAAATGAATCAAAATTACAGTTAACACTGCGAATGTTCACTGTAAGGACACTGAGTGATACACAATTTTCTCTCCTATTAAGCAGAACACTTGTAGTGTTGTCAGGGATCGACAAACTTATACAGGAATAATCCTTAGTGTTATCTATATCCGCGCAAATATTATCCCTAATTCGATCCATTATATTTAATTAATAAATTTACACTTGCACCGTTCATTGCAACTCCCAAACAAAAACAAAAATGTGTAATTAAAATATGCATAAAACAGTAAACAAAATGTGCAGCAATGTTCATGCAAAATGTAACTAAACTACTGTAAATACTCAAAACTACTCCGTAAAAGATGTATATTGTCATATTAAATATCCTAGTAAAACATACCAATATTTTACCTAAACGACACAGAAAGAGTTTTTTTTCATGTACAGTAAAATATATTGTGTAAGTGTTCGTGCATGTGTGTTTTTTTGTGTTTTGTTTTAACGGCAAAATTATTAATATTCTAACACTTTTATTGCTTATTACAACTAATACAACTATTAATAACTTACAAGATATTTGATTTATACATAAATATAGTCATTGTTTTTTTCTCAACTTTGCAATATCTTCCTCGCAGTTAACTCGTAAGAATTGGGCACCATCAGTTTTCCTTAAGAAAATTATTCCATGCGCAGACCAGCAATATTTGTATTTATACGCAGCTGCAAATTCCCGTGCCAGGAAGAATAACCTTCTTGTTCGCGGTGGAAGATTTTCTGAGACATATATTGGCATTTTTGGCCCGGTGATTTGTAAATGTCCTGTATTAAGTTTTTCATTTTTGTGTTCCTTATTAAATATCTTTATATTTTTCTCTATTTTTTCTTTCAATAAAACGGAGGTAAACTCGACAATAATCGACTTATTTTGTGATTTCCCATTGATACGGAACACGTCATATACGTGTTAATAGAATTAATAGAATAGAAATGTCAGATAATTATTAATTATTATTAAATAGGATAAAAATGTCAAATAATTTACAATTATTATAAAATAAAATAAAAATATCCATGATTAATAAAATCCTAGTGGTTCATTTGTTAAATTTACAAAGTAAAACTTCATTGAAGCTATAAAAAGTACATTCTGCAAGAATATCATAGAGGCATTTTTTAAATCTTTATAAAGATAGTGCTTTAATATGCTGAGGAATTTTAGTATATATTTTGACACACATATAAAGACAGCTTTTATTATATTTAGATAAAAGTGTGTCGATTACAAGTTTTTCTGGGTATCTGTTGCTTCGAGAAGATATATGTTTTGCTTTAGTAGCCAGATGGTTGTGTTGTTTGATGAACAAACATATTTCATATAGGTATGTAGCAAGGGCAATTCCAATAGCTTAAGCTTTTTGAATAAAGATCTACACAAATGAAATGGCGAATTAAGAGTTAGTGCTCGTAAACATTTTTTTTGGAGTAATAAAGGTTTAACTAAGAACCATTTCTCCATATAATTAACATGTAACGCAGACAAGAAACTACATAAGCATGCTCAACTGACAGTGTTGTGTTTATGTTCGTGACCTTTTTTATTATACCTTAAAGCATGTACAAATTTATTTAGTCTATCACACACTAATTTAATATGAGACCCCCAGTTAAGGTTTCTATCAATAACTAAGCCAAGAAATTTTGTTTGCGTCATTTCATCGACTCATCTTTCCTTTAAAAGTCGTCAGACAGATTACGAACTTCAAAAAACTAAAATTGAATGCCATTCATAATCTACTCATGTACACAGGAACATACATATGTTAGTATAAATCGGATAAATATATGATTTACATGGCGTCTTGTACGTCGTGGAGCGCAATATTATTATTTTTTATAGAATATGGGTGACACAGTCACACGAACACACAGTCTACCTGATGGTAAGTAGATGCTGTGGCCCATAGACATATAATTTTAACATTTATCCTCGATTAAGAGACAAAATGAGATGCGTTGTCACGCCTGAGGACTAAGATGGAATGTCTCATTTCCAGTAAAAAGGGTCTTAGATTCTCTGCACTCACCATACGAAACACAGAAGCATTAATTTACGCTTTAGCAATTTACGCTCGTATTCTGTGAGAGCGTCGTCCTTCCCCGGTCGAGCCGACACATTCGTGCTAAAACCAAAATATAGCTGCAGCATGTATAACCATGTAAATATTATGCTTGAATTCAAACCGTGCCGTGTAGTGGCGGTCAAGAATATCCACTACCCCATATCCTCCCGTGGGTGTCGTAAAAGGCGACAAAGGGAAACAGGCAGAAGATGGGCAGCAGCATCTTCCTGATAATAGCCAAAATTATAATAAAAAAACTGCGGTTGCCAACCCGCTCGCCAAGCGTGGCAACTATGGCAAATACCCCCCAATGACTAAAGCAACAAAAAGACGGCCCCCAGTCCCCGGCGGCCCCGCTATTCCTGGCTACGGTGGCGACCATGGTAACGGCGGGGCAGGGGGTGCTAAGAATCTCCGGTGGAGGTTCGGTTGCCACCTTAGACGACTCGACCTGGCAACGTACAACGCACGCACCCTGAGGACTGACGAGAAGATCGTGGAGCTGGAAGAAGAGACAGACAAGTTGCGCTGGCATATTATAGGATTATCCGAAGTCCGAAGAGAGGGGGAGGACACGGTAATCCTCGAATCCGGCAACTTGCTCTATCACCGGGAGGGCGACCATCTGTCCCAAGGAGGTGTCGGATTTATCGTCCACAAGTCTCTCGTTAACAACGTTGTAAAGATTGGGAGTGTGTCGACGAGGGTTGCGTACCTTATACTCAGAATCACCAAACGGTATTCGCTGAAGGTCATACAGGTTTACGCACCAACCTCGACACACTCCGATCAGGAGGTGGAGGAAATGTATGAGGATATCTCTAGAGCCATGCATTCCTCCAAAACCCAATATACGGTGTTAATGGGAGACTTCAATGCAAAACTAGGCACAAGAGAGAACGGTGAGCTGAAAGTAGGGAAATTTGGAATAGGGCAACGGAACCCAAGGGGCCAGCAGCTGGCCGACTTCATGGAGAAAGAGGGACTCTTTATGATGAACTCTTTCTTCCAGAAGCGGCCCCACAGGAAGTGGACCTGGTCGAGCCCCGACGGTTCGACAAAAAATGAGATTGACTTCATTATGACGACCAGACGACAACTGTTCAGTGATGTCTCCGTGATCGCAAGGGTGAAAACTGGTAGCGATCACCGAATGGTTAGAGGCACACTGAACCTAAACGTTAAGTTGGAGAGGTCTCGTCTAATGAAGTCAACGCTCCGTCCCCCTCGTGCTCTAATCCAAAGTCCCGAAACCTTTCAGCTTGAGTTACAAAACCGTATTCAGTGCCTAGAAGAATGCAATGAAGTGGACGATATGAATGACAAGCTCGTGGAAACTGTCCATGCGGTCGGAGCTAAGTTCTGCAAGAACCGCCGCAGAAGAACACAAAAACTCTCCGATCACACTCTCAATCTCATGGCTGTTAGACGGGAGATGAAGCTACATTCTTCAACAGACTTGACAGCATACAGGCATCTGAACAGACAGATCTCCAAATGCATGCGGCGGGACTTACGCAACTTCAATACAGCTCGTATTGAAGAAGCGATCGAGCGGAACCAAGGCCCCAAAGTCTTTGCCAGAGATCTGTCTGCCAGAAAGAGCCAACTGTCAAAGCTGAAGACAGAATGTGGCAGCATCGTTTCCGGGACACCTGAGATTTTGAGTGAGATTGAGAAGTTCTATGGGCAGCTGTACACGTCATCGTTAGAGCCACACGCAAGTGTGAGTAACGATCCAAGAGCGAGTCTCATCCGACACTATTCCGAAGATATCCCGGACGTCAGTCTGAGCGAGATTAGGATGGCTCTCCAGCACCTTAAAAACGGTAAGGCCCCAGGCGAGGATGGAATTACAGCGGAGCTTCTGAAAGCGGGTTGAAGACCGGTACTTGAAGTCCTTCAGAAGCTCTTTAATTCCGTCCTCCATGGTGGCATTACACCGGAGGCGTGGAGCAGAAGTGCGGTGGTCTTGTTCTTCAAGAAAGGCGACAACGCTCTCTTGAAGAACTACAGACCGATTTCCCTTCTGAGCCGCGTCTACGTGCTGTTTTCGAGAGTCATTACGAATCGTCTCGCGCGCAGACTTGACGACTTCCAGCCTCCCGAACAAGCCGGTTTCCGAAAGGGCTTTAGCACCATAGACCACATACATACTCTTCGGAAAATTGTACAGAAGTCCGAAGAGTACAATTTGCCACTATGTCTGGCGTATGTGGACTATGAGAAAGCCTTTGATTCCGTCGAAATTTGGGCGGTGCTGCAGTCCCTTCAGCGGTGCCAAGTTGACTGTCGGTATATCGAAATGTTGAAGTGCTTTTACAGTAGGGCTACGATGGCTATCCGAGTACAGAACCAGAGTACGAAACCTATCCAATTGCAGAGAGGTGTAAGACAGGGTGACGTCATATCCCCGAAACTCTTCACCGCTGCATTGGAAGACGTTTTCAAGCTTCTGGACTGGAAAGGATACGGTATCAACATCAATGGCGAGTACATCACTCACCTTCGATTTGCCGACGATATAGTCCTTATGGCAGAATCGCTGCAGGGCCTAAGCACTATGCTCAATGACCTCAATAGTGTTTCCCAACGGATAGGTCTTAAGATGAACATGGACAAAACAAAGATTATGTTTAATGTCCATGTCACACCTATGCCGGTAGTTGTTGGGAGCACTAAGCTCGAAGTTATTGACGAGTATGTTTACCTGGGACAAATAGTCCGACTGGGTAAGTCCAACTTCGACCGAGAGGTCAATCGACGGATTCAACTCGGCTGGGCAGCGTTCGGGAAGCTACGACACATCTTCTCGTCAGACATACCTCAAAACCTTAAAACGAAATTGTACAACCAGTGCGTGTTGCCAGTGATGACTTACGGAACTGAGACGTGGTCCTTCACTGCTGGCCGTATGAGGAAGCTCAAGGTCGCTCAGCGAGCTATGGAGAGGGCTATGCTCGGAGTTTCTCTGCGTGATAAACTTAGGAATGAGGATATCCGCAGTAGAACCAGAATAACCGACATAGCCCAACGAATTAGTAAGCTGAAGTGGCAGTGGGCCGGCCATATAGCTCGAAGAACCGACAACCGATGGGGAAGAAAGGTTCTCGAGTGGCAGCCTCGTACCGGTAGGCGAAGTGTAGGGCGTCCCCCCACGAGATGGAGTGACGACCTGGTAAGACATGCAGGAAGTCGATGGATGCAGGTGGCTCAGGACCGTGCTTTGTGGCATTCTTTGGGGGAGGCCTATGTTCAGCAGTGGACTTGTGAAGGGCTGTAATGATGATGATGATGATGAAAACAAACATTCAAAGAAAACTTTTTTTTCGTTTGGTACATGTTTTGCTGTAGGGTGCTGTATATCAGCACTGTTATGCTATGTCTCATGGATAATAAACCATTGCGACTATCATACGCAATTATTTTATTCACATTTCATACGAGAGAATATTTATACTTTTCTATAAATTTATTAAATGTATCTCCAACATTCGCTGAGTTATTACTCAAACAAAATTCTAAAAATATCGCTACAAGATTTATTTTTATAGGATCGAGTGACAAACGAGCACACAGTCCACCTGATGGTAAGTTTATCCTCAATTAAGAATCAAAACGCAGATGCGTCGTCACTCGTGAGGACTAAGATGGAATGCCTCTTTTCCAGTAGAGTCTCCGGTTCTCTATACTCACCATACGAAACACGGCAATGTTAGGCTGCTATTTTACGCTGGTATTCTATGAGAGCGTGGTCCTTCCCCGGTCGAGCCGACCCATTCGTGCTACAACTATACTACTAATATAGATGCAGCATGGCCCTACCACGTAAAAACGATATTGTAAAATATTTCAAAACTTTTGATGTAAAGAAAACTGCTGATATATTAGAGGATTTCCATTACAGTAATTGCGTATATAATAGATTTAATTGCACCACGTCATGCTATTGTTTTTAGCACTAGTATTGAATATGGTGTTTTCTGTTTTAGTGCACATTAGTAGATTTGACGTTTTTTATCTAATATTCTGTATTGAACATCATACATAAATTAAAGAAATTATATATATAAAAGAAGTATGCAATGGGCGATGTTATTGCTGACAACAATTTCTTCCAGAAAACCTAATACATTGGTTTTCTGGAAGAAATTGTTGTCACAGGATTGCACGAATATGACAAGGGCAGGGCATATTGGCATGATAGAGAAAAAAGAGGTAAAAAATAAACATATATATATATATATATATGTATCATCATCATTACAGCCCTTCACAAGTCCACTGCTGAACATAGGCCTCCCCCAAAGAATGCCACAAAGCACGGTCCAGAGCCACCTCCACCCATCGACTTCCTGCATATCTTACCAGGTCGTCACTCCATCTAGTGGGGGGACGCCCTACACTTCGCCTGCCGGTACGAGGCTGCCACTCGAGAACCTTCCTTCCCCATCGGTTGTCGGTTCTTCGAGCTATATGGCCAGCCCATTGCCACTTCAGCTTACTAATCCGTTGGGCTATGTCGGTTACTCTGGTTCTACTGCGGATATACTCATTTCTAAGTTTATCACGCAGAGAAACACCGAGCATAGCCCTCTCCATAGCTCGCTGAGCGATTTGAGCTTCCTCATCCGGCCAGCAGTGAAGGACCACGTCTCAGATCCGTAAGTCATCACTAGCAACACGCACTGGGTGTACAGTCTCGTTTTCAAGGTTTGAGGTATACCTGGCGAGAAGATGTGCCGTAATTTCCCGAACGCTGCCCAACCGAGTTGAATCCGTCGATTGACCTCTCGGTCGAAGTTGGATTTACCTAGTCGGACTATTTGTCCCAGGTAAACATACTCGTCAATAACTTCGAGCTTAGTGTTCCCAACAACTACCGGCATAGGTGTGACATGGACATTAAACATGACCTTTGTTTTGTCCATGTTCATCTTAAGACCTATCCGTTGGGAAACACTATTGAGGTCATTGAGCATAGTGCTTAGGTCCTCCAGCGATTCTGCCATAAGGACTATATCGTCGGCAAATCGAAGGTGAAGGATGTACTCGCCATTGATATTGATACCGTATCCTTTCCAGTCCAGAAGCTTGAAAACGTCTTCCAATGCAGCGGTGAAGAGTTTCGGGGATATGACGTCACCCTGTCTTACACCTCTCTGCAATTGGATAGGTTTCGTACTCTGGTTCTGTACTCGGATAGCCATCGTAGCCCTACTGTAAAAGCACTTCAACATTTCGATATACCGACAGTCAACTTGGCACCGCTGAAGGGACTGCAGCACCGCCCAAATTTCGACGGAATCAAAGGCTTTCTCATAGTCCACATACGCCAGACATAGTGGCAAATTGTACTCCTCGGAATTCTGTACAATTTGCCGAAGGGTATGTCTGTGGTCTATGGTGCTAAAGCCTTTTCGGAAACCGGCTTGTTCGGGAGGCTGGAAGTCGTCAAATCTGCGCGCGAGACGATTCGTAATGACTCTCGAAAACAGCATGTATACGCGGCTCAGAAGGGAAATCAGTCTGTAGTTCTTCAAGAGAGCGTTGTGGCCGTTCTTGAATAACAAGACCACCGCACTTCTGCTCCACGCCTCTGGTGTAATGCCACCGTGGAGGACGGAATTAAAGAGCTTCTGAAGGAATTCAAGTACCGGTTTTCCACCCGCTTTCAGAAGCTCCGCTGTAATTCCATCCTCGCCTGGGGCCTTGCCGTTTTTAAGGTGCTGGAGAGCCATTCTAATCTCGCTCAGACTGACGTCCGGGATATCATCGGAATAGTGTCGGATAAGACTCGCTCTTGGATCTTTACTCATACTTGCGTGCGGCTCCAACGATGACGTGTACAGCTGCCCATAGAACCTCTCAATCTCACTCAAAATCTCAGGTGCCCCGGAAATGATGCTGCCACATTCGGTCTTCAGCTTTGACAGTTGGCTCTTTCTGGCAGACAGATCTCTGGCAAAGACTTTGGAGCCTTGGTTCCGCTCGATCGCTTCTTCAATACGAGCTGTATTGAAGTTGCGTAAGTCCCGCCGCATGCATTTGGAGATCTGTCTGTTCAGTTGCCTGTATGCTGTCAAATCTGTTGAAGAATGTAGCTTCATCTCCCGTCTAACAGCCATGAGATTAAGAGTGTGATCGGAGAGTTTTTGTGTTCTTCTGCGGCGGGTCTTGCAGAACTTAGCTCCGATCACATGGACAGTTTCCACGAGCTTGTCATTCAAATCGTCGACTTCATTGCAGTCTTCTAGGCACTGAAAACGGTTTTGTAACTCGAGCTGAAAGGTTTCGGGACTTTGGATTAGAACACGAGGGGGACGGAGCGTTGACTTCATTAGACGAGACCTCTCCAACTTAACGTTTAGGGTCAGTGTGCCTCTAACCATTCGGTGATCGCTGCCGGTTTTCACCCTCGCGATCACTGAGACATCACTGAACAGTTGTCGTCTGGTCATCATAATGAAGTCAATCTCATTTTTGTCGAACCATCGGGGCTCGACCAGGTCCATTCCTGTGGGGCCGATTCTGGAAGAAAGAGTTCATCATAAAGAGTCCCTCTTTCTCCATGAAGTCAGCCAGCTGCTGGGCCCTTGGGTTCCGTTGCCCTATTCCAAATTTCCCCACTTTCAGCTCACCATTCTCTCTTGTGCCTAGTTTTGCATTGACGTCTCCCATTAACACCGTATATTGGGTTTTGGAGGAATGTATGGCTCTAGAGATATCCTCATACATTTCCTCCACCTCCTCATCGGGGTGTGCCGAGGTTGGTGCGTAAACCTGTATGACCTTCAGCGAATACCGTTTGGTGATTCTGAGTATAAGGTACGCAACCCTCGTCGACACACTCCCAATCTTTACAACGTTGTTAACGAGAGACTTGTGGACGATAAATCCGATACCTCCTTGGGACAGATGGTCGCCCTCCCGGTAACAGAGCAAGTTGCCGGATTCGAGGATTACTGTGTCCTCCCCCTCTCTTCGGACTTCGGATAATCCTATAATATGCCAGCGAAACTTGTCTATCTCTTCTTCCAGCTCCACGATCTTCTCGTAATTCCTATGGGTGCGTGCGCTGTACCTTGCCAGGTCGAGTCGTCTAAGGTGGCAACCGAACCTCCACCGGAGATTCTTAGCACCCCCTGCCCCGCCGTTACCATGGTCGCCACCGTAGCCAGGAATAGCGGGGCCGCCGGGGACTGGGGGCCGTCTCTTCGTAACTTTCATCATGGGGGGTATATTGCCATAGTTGTCACGCTTGGCGAGCGGGTTGGCAACCGCAGTTTTTTATTGTATTTTTGCCGTTACCAGGAAGATGCTGCTGCCCATCTCCTGCCTGTTTCCCTTTGTCGCCTTTTACGACACCCACGGGAAGATATGGGGTAGTGGATATTCTTAACCGTCACTACACGGCAAAATCCATGCCAACAAAATTACGCTGCAGTAAAATTTCATTTCAAAAGGTTTAAATTTGGGAGATGGGGTTTTATAAGATAGAAAGATTAGGTCATAAAATGAAAATCCATCGGCCGTATATTGACCGTGCTTCGTGACAAAGTTTGGAAAGAGTCAAGTTTGGAAAATGATGCGTGGCATTGAGCGGTAAAATAGAGAGATTACTAGAACATAAGATTGAATGAAGAGAAGAAGCCCTAGCATCTTGTTTAAGGAGGCAAGTGTTAAAGTCACACATTATAATTGTATGTGAATAGAAGGGAGTACGTTTAACTAAGATATTTTGGAATGAGTTGAAGAAGTCAATACGAATAGAATGGCAGTAATAAATACCAAGAAGAACTTTAGAGTGAGATAGTGTGACTTCAATAAAAAGATACTCACCGGCATCAGGCGGCGGTGGTTTTGCAGGTACATCGACAAAAGTGAAAGGAATGTATGAACGTAGATAAATGGCGACACCTCCACCACCACCTACCAAGCGATCGTTTCGTACTTATTGGAAGCCAAGAAGATTGTAACAGGTAGAGGGAAAACAGGGCTTTAGCCACGATTTAGAAATAAGAACAGCATGTATATTTTTACAAGTAAAATTTGTCAGCATATTGAGGAAGTGGGCCAGAATGCTCTGTGCAATTATGTAAACAACTATGAAGTTATTAGGGACATCACAAAACTACGAAACAAGAAACTCTGAGAGAGGAGTGGAAATAGAACTTTCACTATCATTTTACAGTTACAAGATTACAGCATGCAGCAGATGCTTGTGATTATATTATACGATATTTCAATTTCGAAACTGCAATCCTCGTTGGAACCATATTATTTTACCCACTGTGATTGAATTTAAAGTTATTGCATATAAAATATAATCGAAAGAGTTTTTTAGAAGTTTTGTACAATTTGTAATTTTTACGATATGTAAATTTGTATATTATGTTACGGCTATAAGCCAAAATACGGCTTTATTTAGCTGTTTATCTGGCTATAAATAGACGCAGCCGAATGCGGTTTGTTAAATTCAGGGGTATTGAATTTGTCCCAATACTTTATAAATAATACTAAGGGCCGCGGCTTCGCAGCCGCAATTTACCCCACTGTTGCTGATATTATTTTTTTTTAAATTAAGAGTGCCAAACCAGCTTCCAGTTGACTTGACGGTAAGTGGATGCTTTGAATATTTACATCTATTCTTGTTCTTACACAAGAATAGATGTAAATGTTCACATTATATCAAATTGAAAAAATATTATATCAAAATGCAAATGCGTTGACACAATTTCCTTCAGTTCTTTATCCTCAACATATGAAACACAGCAGAATTTAGCTGTTAGTTTACGCTAGCATGTCTATCGAATTGATCTATTCGTGCTAAAACTATGGTATAACTGGCTTAGCTTTACCGCGCATAAAATATTGTTTGATGTAAAATGATTTCTAGACAGTGTAGCGGCGGTGTAAAAATCTTAATTATCCCATATCATTCCATGGGTATAAGAGGCGATAAAAGGAAAGAAATCAGGAGATGCGCAGCAGTGTCTTCCATATAACGACTGAAAATAAAAAAAACTGCGGTTGTAAACCCGCTTGCCTAGCGTGTTGTGTCATAATCTAACTATCGCTGCTCTAGTAGCAGAACAATTTTCATAAAGCTGTTCATGCTTATCCGACAACGTTTTTTGTCAGCGCCGACAAGAAATATTTTGTCAGCCCTCCAATTTTTCGTAAAAATGGAAAAGATAATATAAATTCTGAAGATTTGATCACACTAGTTCAGAAAAGAGGTGTCCTTTGAGACAAAAAAAAATCATTTCTTGGCTTTGTTTTTTGTTTTCTTTTAAAATAATATACCACAAAAAAAGCTTCGTCGTTGTCCATCATGTAAAGTCACTTCGCATAGACTGCCAAAAATGGTCCAGTAGCGTGAAAACTAAAACAGCGCCGAAGATGTTCTGGGATGTATTGTCACCTTGTCCTTTTTACTTTACACCTGAGTTTGACTTGTAATTGAATTCCGTAGGTTTTGGTCTCTGTTTCTGTAATCGGATAACCATCGTAATCTTAGTATACAAACACTTTGATTAACTGATATTTAACCTGACACCGCTGACGGTACTGTAGTAATGCCTTAATTTCAACTAAATTGAAGTCTTTCTCATGTACCATAAACGCTAGATATAATAGCTCTATAATCTGCCAAACGATATGTGTGTGGTCTATGGTACGAATACTTCTACGTTTATTCGGGCACAAATTCGTTTGGGAGATTGTTGAGTTTGTATACGAGGCGATTCAAAATTACTCCAAAACTACAAGAAGGCGCGACCTAGAACAGAATTATTCACCTTTCTTAAAGGACAAAACTACGGCACTTCTGCTCCTCGTCTCCTATTGTCACTCATACATAAATTATCACACCTATTAAATTATATCCGCAACACCTTGTTATATTTAAATTAAAAATCAGATAAAAGGTTATTTTTATAAGTATGTTTCTTATAATATCAACAAACTGTTATTACAGCTAAATACGCTATATTTAAAAATGGTTTCTCAGATACCCTTTAAGTTGTAATGCGTAAAGTCAAAGGTTGAACAAGAAGAGTCGTTATATTCCACCGTGACCTTATCGTCGTTGAAAGGAATTTAGCTATAAACATATCCTGTAAGCTCTCTTAACATTCGTGTTTTCTTGTAAGAACTTGAACTACAAAACAAAAGAACGTAAATCAAATCTTTAAAAATAATGTTATGTACTATTAATGATAACATGCGATGAAATTATTATTTTTAATTGTGAATAACATAAGACATAGCATAATGGCTGAATTATAAAACAATAAAATCCATTAAGTGCTGAAAGTTAACGGTATCCATAATTACAGTGAGATTTTGTAGAGTTTTTACTTTACACAGCAGAGTGACTGGATAACCCTCTAATCCCGTTACATTATATATCTACTGTACTTGGATCGAAGTAAGGTGAGCCCGATCTTTGTGGCCAGTCTTCTATGAACTCCGCATGAAATCTTCTAGAAATTTTTGATACAGAGTTCTGATCACGAGGGCGGCTATTGCTGCTATCTTGATAGCATACCGGGGGTTTAGTTTTTCCTGTAAAAATTTTAATTGTTAATTTATCTTAAATCGTTTGATTAAGATATTACTGCCTTAATACGTTCACACAGGCTCGAACTACCCTCATTTCAATGGGGTTATGAAGGAATCATTCCACCGAACTTCTCCAGTGCGTGCTGGCAAAATTCGTATGCCTTTGAAATGTCATATTCCTCAGATATATAGGTTTCCTTATGACGTTTCTCTTGGTTTTAGGTAGAAAATCAGCAATTAAAATTGCAATTAATTATTTTATTGTTGCCTGCGTTGATAGAAGTACTGTGAAATTTACGGCCGGGCTTGTCGCCTGGGCTACCATGGTACATCACCTTTTTACATTTTTTAAAAGAAAAGAAAATATAATAAAATATAATATAGCATAAGTAAGATATATTTCTAAATGCAATAACGGATTGACAAAATTATCTTTAGGATGACTGATTTAGTATCAGTAGCTTTGTAGATCACTTATGTAAATGGGATGGAGTCGGTCTGTCTGCATGACGTTGGTGCGTTTGATAGGTTGTAGGTAGGTAGGTTATTTTTTAATCTAAATATTTTGTGTTATTATAACTAAAATATGTTAATTACAAAAGACAAGTATAACTATGTACGTAGGTACTTGGATAGTGAACTAACTTCAACTAAGATTTGTAATGAAGTACTAAGGTATTAATTCAGTAGTTAAATTATTACTTAATTATTTTTTCACGCAGGTAGCAAGAGTAACAGAGGCTTGGTGACACTTCTAAACGGGCTTACCGGTACCAGCAGGCGAAGCTGACCGGTACTACCGTAGACGTCGCGGAGGGAGGGGGGACTCCGCTCTCCTTCATACTGCGCCCCATCGTAGCTCTGTCTAGTCGCCGAGTTGACTCACTGAAACTCACTCAAAAAACATGAATATTTTAAATAATACAATGGTTTAAATCAGAAATTAAAACCTTTACGCAGCACTAATACACATCAATTCAACTTTAATTTTCTTATATATGTTTATTAATGTTTCGTTATTCTAAGCACAAATTAAACACTTTTAACACATCACTTATCTTATTATACTTCACAATAATTCTGAAACATTTATTGCCTATTTTTGAACACATTACTGAAATTTTCATGTTATTTTTATATCAACAATTTTATTTTTTATATTTTAGTACATAATTTAAACACTTTTCAAGTCCCATACAAAATGAACACTCAATCTCTGCACGACCCGTCTTACTACGGTAGGAGGCTAGTACAAAAATTGTAATTCTGCGCTTGAGTTCTGTAGACTTTGGACGTGTCGGTCGAGTTCACTCCCGTCACTACACTGTCTTAGCTCATGCGCAGAATTAAGACTGTAATCCTTGAGCGTAGGAACTTCTAATAGAACACCTACATTGGTATTTTCTAGCCACACAGACGCATCTCGCAGTGTTAGTATACGCACCCTGGACATGAATAAATTACTTTTTGTGTTTTGCACAAGTTACATATTCATCATGCGTTCGTCTTCGTAGGATGTTCATGAATGTCTCAAAAAACACGTATTGTATGTAGCCATTTGCAATTACATTTATGTCATTTGTTTGTCACATTGCGAAGTCCGCGAGTCCGTAATTAATAGCTGACGGCAAAGGGTGGGGCCAGAGTGTACGCTTTCAAGGTATTATTTTAACTACTAAAACAACTGACTTATTTTGAACCTGAATTTTTTCATTAGTTAGATATATGAAAACTTAAAAAGTTTAATAAACATAAAATTTTGTAACAATTCAATTGTTATTAAAAGATTTAAAAATATAGGCTTATCAACGACCGATAAAAATACCTATGTTAATTAAGGTTCTTTGTATTAGTAAGATGTAATCCATCCACATACATTTTTCATTCATTTTTGTGCATGGTAGAGCCATGCTGCAGGTATATTACTGGTATAGTTGTAGCACGAATGGGTCGGCTCGACCGTAGAGGGACCACGCTCCCAGAGAATACAAGTGCAAAATAGCAGCTTAACGCTGCTGTGTTTTGTATGGTGAGAGTAGAGAACCGGAGACCCCTTTTTACTGGAAACGAGGCATTCAATCTTAGTCCTCACGGGTGACAACGCATCTGCATTTTGATTCGTAATGGAAGATGGATAGCAACCACTAACATGATGCAGATGTCTATAGGCCACAGCAACCACTTACCATCAGGTGGACTGTGTGCTCTTTTGTCACCCTTATCCTATAAAATATAAAATAGATAACTTCTATATTATAAATATTAGTTATCAATCTAAATTTAACTACTGCAAGAATAATCTTGGCATAAGATATTACCAAAATAACCTAATCGTCATCGTAATCCGATGGTAACCTCAACACAGAATCGGACGAGTCAATCAAGACAGGACTATTCCAGAAAGTCTGAAATGATATCACAATGGGTGGACTCCACAGAGGGTAACCCACTGATCAACAATTCACTCAAGGTCCAAGTCATGGATACCCACTGCACCGGTTGTTGAATCAAGTCCTAAAAAAGACTGCTTGCTTAGCGAGTTTCCGAGTGGTTCACTTCATATGCTTACATTATTTATTAGATTTTTTTATTCTAATAACTTTATTTGCGTTTTCCCATATTATCTACCTGAAATAGATATTAAAGTAAATAAATCTTTTATTAAGTACATTAATTTCTGATAATTACAAAAAAAACAATACATAATAAAACTCATATACCTAGTTAGTCTACTTACTCGAAGAATACAAATAATAAAAATAATGTTGTCCGACACTCGCGACCCACCCTTATACTATGTCAAACAATAGATGTTTCGACTCGACTTGTCAAATCGGACTACAAACGGACGTGCACTCACCTCGAAAATTGAGGCGGCATTGAATTTTTTTTCACGCGTGTTCTCTAATATAAAGCGAATTACGGAAACCGAACCGTTTCATACTAAAATGTATGGACGATTTCTATTAAAAAATGAATGATATTTAGGCTTAGATTGTTGCTTTTTGGTTTTAATTAGTAAAAATAATAAATTTTGAATGTGTTGTCTATACTTGTATCTCACGTTTTAACTAAAAAGATTTTCTAAAATAAGAACGAAATGGCCTAGAGATTTAAAATAGAAAAGGCCGTTTTAAGTGTTTTTACCATTTTTGAAAACTTTTTTTCTCAAAAATAAAGATGTTTTTTATAAATATCACACGGTGAAAATGTAGACCCATCTATTATCTAACTGAGATTTTTTTGTAGTGTCATTAAATGAAGTCAGTTCATTAATATTTTTAAAACCGTAACTGCCTATTTGCGCGTTTCTTAAGGACCGGCCTCTTAACAATTACACCGCCTTGCTTTCTTACTTGGTGCTATGTGTTTCGTTGCTGCCTTGATGTACTCACTGTGGTGCGCGAAACACGCTGTCCCGGGAGACAGCGGTGTAAATAATGTTTAGTGCATGACTCTCCTTCCTGGACCTATATGGTTAAACTTAGTAACAGTATTGTGTCGCAAGTAACTTTTAATTAATTTCTATACTCATTTTAAGCTTTAGGTTTTCTTGCAAAATATTGCGTGCTACTTTGAGGCTTAGTAAAATCAATTAGTTAATGAGAAATTATTAAATGTATGCATTTATGCAAATTCTTTTTATAATGACAAGTTAATAATAATTAAAAAGAAAAATTTTAATTGAAATACATGAATTACATTTTCATCAATCGTTAAATATTAATTTTAATTTCTAATTTTTATTATATAATACAATTTATTTAATTTGTTTTAATTTAATTACAACAAAAATATCGTGCAAAAATTATGTAAAAATAAAAGCTGACTTTTTACTTTTCATAAGAGCTTGATACTAAAAAACTGAAAAACAATAATTTTATAGTCTAAAACATACTTGAAATTATAATATTTTGGTTGTTGTTAAAACATTATAAATATTTGTTCAAACTAGTAAAGTAAACAATTGTTTTTGTTGAAGAGGCATTCCTATTTACGGTTATAATAAAACTAAATTGCAAGGAGATGAAAGAAATGTTATGGAAAATGAAATGTCCTCAATGGAGACGTAAATCTCGCTTATCAGACAGAGCGTGATTAAATGTTGAATTTTAATCTATTATTCCACAAATTCAACTCTTTAAATGTGAGGATTTTACAAGTCTCCTTTATCTGTGATTTATTACACTATTATGCTACTGATATAAGGCAAAATATTTCAGTAAATTTTACATCTTGGCTAAACGAATTGTACACGCCCCTAGCTGCCCCAACAAAGGTTGACTGAACTAGGGCCCATCAGTAATCCAATCGACAGACCAACGGCCTATGGAGACTTATTATTCTACACAATAGATATAAGGCTAGGTAATTAATAAGAACGTACCTGGTTCCGAAGCTAAGACTGATCCCAAGGCTCGGTCAGGCGGTAAGTACGTGCATGAAAGTAGTGTGTAGTAGTGTTTATATATGTTATCTGACCTAACTGAGGTGATCGGGCAGCGGCCTGGTCCGATGCTGCCCACAAAGCGGTATCTCTCCAGTGGACGTCACCAATTGACAACTTCTTTCTTTATTTCACTATTTCAGTCTATCAACTCCATTGTACATTTAATTAACTTCAAAGCCAACCAATTCAACGTTCATCGAAATCAAACACGAGACACCCGACACAAGTAACGAACAGTCGTTCAAAGTTCAATATTCAAGGTTCCGGGTTCACGTAGCACAAATTTACAAACACGAGATCGAACGCGGCCACTTCTCGAGTCTCAAAGCTCAGCGTTCCCAAACAACAAACTAAATTCCTTCGTACGATATTAAATACTACGCCCGCAATAAGAACTCAAAATCAGCGTAGCTGACACGCAAACCAACCACATAGTCAACACACAAAAGGCACTTAACGCGACGGTGCAATTAAACATTAACTTCCAAAAACAATTAACCAGGCCACGCCCTCGAAATGAAATGCGAGCATCAAATTCCAGACCGTACCGTCCGTCCGTACCATCCACTCGGCATGCGCACACGGTTCCACGTTACACAAGCAAGATAAATATTGCAAAATGCACTTCACATGCAATCACTATACAATTGACGTAATTACTTGCAAAGGAAATTACTTTAATCAGTCAAATTGAATACAAGCCTCTTGTCACAAAACGTACAACTTAGACAAACTAATTTGAGGCGGTTTACATGAAAGCCAAATTCAATAGTAAGTCAAACGCGCACAAGTACTCAAATTCTAGACCACAAAACCAAAAAACTGATCGCGCGACACCGATGCTGCGGTTACCAAATACGCTAATCGACAGCGCCGCTGCTGTCAAGCTACTGATCACCGGCACATGCCTCCCCCCCCCCCACGGCGGCGTTTACCTCACCTCGACACCATCGGGTGATGCACTGAGTCAAACGCGATTGGATGACGTTTCAAATGCCCATGTTTGGGCCTAAACACGAATAAATAATAATATACTTAATTTTACGTTCTTTTTAACATATATTTATTTTATTTCGTGAGAATAGAATAGAATAGAATAATTTTTATTCAATATACATTACATGTGTATTTCTTATTGAAAGTCATTTTTTACTTTACCAGTTGTTCGAAAAACAACCCCTTTGTCCTGGGAAGAACCAGCAAGAAACCCAGTGGGACTTTTTTTTAAATAAATTTTACAATATAAATAATTACGAACTATTTACAAAATTTATTTTAGAAACCGCTTGAAAGCGACCACCTCATTCCCAGGGGTTATTATCAACCATGTATTCATTTATACTGTAATAACACTTTTTATACAGTTTCAGCTTAATAAAACATTTAAACTTGGTAATAGAGAGAACCTGTACACTTTCCGGGACCTTATTGTAATAGCATATACATTGCCCCAAGAATGAATTACCGACTCTGTGGAGTCGATAAACTGGCATCAATAGCTTGTGTTTGTTCCTAGTGTTTACAGAATGTATATCACATTTTTTACTAAAACTATCGTAGATATACTGAGAAGCCAGAGTTAATATATTTATTTCTTTAAATTTATCTCTAAGAGACTCTCTCGGTTTTTAAAAGTAAATAGCTCTAATGGCCCTCTTCTGTAAAACAAAAAGTTTCTGAATCAGCCGCATTTCCCCATAGCAAAATCCCATAAGAAATTATGCTATGAAAATAACTGAAATAAACTAATCTAGCTGTCTCGACACTAAAGAGTCTTTAATATAAATAAAAATATTTAACGATATCTTTCGGCAGTACTCTATGTAATTAAAAAAGTATTTGAACAAGCCTTTACATTTTGTTTGAGCAATGATTCGGCGACAATAGGAGAAGAATTTAATGATTTTGTTGTAGAAAAAGGAACATCAGTAAAATTTTTCCCAAAATCAATAGCAACTTCTTGATCAGATCGCGTTAAAATTATTGTTAATATTCAATTGAAAATCCGAGTTGCGCGGTTTGACCTTGCTCGTTCTCGATGCAGTTTTAATTTTGTTGCTTAAATGTAGTCTTGGCAGTGAAGCACACTTTTTTAAATATTTTAGAATATGTTTTTACATAATCTCTAAATTTAACACTTCTATTATATGACCTTTCATCATAAATCTCGTATAACCTTCGCCTACTTTTATATATTCCTACTGTCGCCCATTCATTAAATGATTTGCGACTGTTAAGAGAGAAAGTTTTAGAAGTAAATATTCTACTAAATTCACAACTTATAATTATAATAATGTAGCATACAAATAATTAGCACATTTTTAAACGAAAGTGATGGAAGTCTTTTTATTATATTGCTTCTAAACCTCTCCAAGCGATGTTCATTTATTGGAACAAACACAACTTTCTTATTTTTCTGTTTTTTGTGTATGTAAGGTAGTGATACCAACTGTCCACAGTGATCTGAACTTAAATTTTGAATAATTGATTTATGTAAGGGCTTAACATCTGTAAAAATGTTATCTATACAGGTCGCAATAAGCCCAGCAATACGTGTTGGTTCTAAGAATAAATTAACAAGATTATACCATTCAAACAATGAGCTAAACTTAATACTAATGGAAGAAGTTTGAAGGAGATTGATGTTAAAGTCTCCACATATTACAACAGACTTGTTCTGTTTACTAAGTTTGAGTAAAACTTCTTCCACAATCCTTTCAAAATAGTCATAAGTAGCACATGGGGGTCTGTAAACACTTACAACAATGAGGTGCTCGAGCTCGACACAAGCCATTTCTACAGTTCGCTCAACAGAGAGGCTCACAATAACCTTACCTTCTTTATATAACAATGACTTATCTGCTAATATTAAGGAGCCAACACGTAAACTTTTTTCTCTATTGATGGAACTGATCACCTGGTGATTTGTGAAATTAAACATGAAATTATACTCTTTTAGCCAATGTTCAGTAATACAATAATAAAAATAAAAAAGAATTATAACTCAGCATTTATGCAAGAAAAAACATGAGATATAAAGAAGCAAATAGCGGCAATGATACGCGACGTTGCAAAGTCTCACAGCCTCCAATGAGAAGGGGCCAATGCTCCTGAAAACAAAGCCTGCCTTAATAACTTCTCAAGGAAATATATGTACGTACGCTTTTGTTTCTAATGTTGACAATAAGGAACAGCTTCGTAATATATTAATAATTTGAAACATTCGTTCAAGTCCCATTCTTTTCACGACTGGTATGAGTTTGTCTGAATGAAACTTTTATTCATTGGAATGAAACAGATAACTTTGCAAATTAAAATTGACGATACGTGAAAAACTTTTGGAACATTTAAATAATTAATTAATATATAAAATAACATTCAAGTTCGGTCATGCATAGAATATTGCTACCATTATTTTATGAGCTGGAGCTACAAAATTCCACCTAGCGGCTTTCAACACAATGAATGAGCGTACGAAGAGGTGACACCAATTTGATTAGAACAAATCATACCAGTTTCAAGCGCAGGCCAAAAGCCAGTCTTTTGGCGTTTTATATGATACATTTTGGAAAGTATGTGTAGGAATTTCATCACTTAATTCCTCTCTCTCTATTCCATTATCGCACCACCAGACCCACGGCTGCTCTCCACAGCTTTGTTGTCTGTATACTACGCTTTCGAACCAAACGGTTTAGTTCGTTGTTCATAATGCGTACAGCAAAGACGAGGAATAATTTGTCAGTATATGTCTTTCCATTCAATTATAATGTGAGTGTTTTCAAGGCAAGAGTTAATAGGCTTTTGTTAAGCTAAGTTAGTAAGTTCTTTTTTTTTATTTTTTTTTTTATAGGAGAGGGGGCAAACGAGCATGCGACTTACCTGATGGCAAGTGACTACCGCCGCCCATGAACAACTGCAACACCAGGGAGGGAATAGCAGATGCGTTGCCGGCCTTTTAAAAAGGTGTACGCTCTTTTCTTGAACGTCCCTAAGTCATATCGGTCCGGAAAAATCGCTGATGGTAATCGATTCCACAAGGAAGTCGTGCGAGGTAGAAAACATCTTCTAAATCGCACAGAGGTGGACCGCGAATCGTCCAGATGGTGTGGATGGTATCGGGAGTTCTGCCGCGATGTGCGTTCGTGAAATTTAGCGGCTGGGATTAATCCAAACAATTCCTCAGAGCACTCCCCATGGTAGATGCGAAAGAAAATGCAAAGGGATGCAACATCTCTTCGCAGTGCCAATGAATCGAGCCGATCGGAAAGGGCTCGGTCGTCGACGATTCGAGCCGCTCTGCGCTGGATGCGGTCAAGTGGAAGGAGCTTGCACTGGGGAGCCCCTGCCCAGAGATGGGAACAGTATTCCATGTGAGACCGAACCTGCGCCTTGTATAGTTGCAGGCGGTGTGCCGGCATGAAATACTGTCCCGCTCTGCCAAGCTTTTTAGAGGCCAATTTGGCCTTCTCTTCCAAGTGACCACGAAACTGCACACCACTCGATATGTCGACTCCGAGGATACCGATACTGGCTGAGGCAAGAAGGGGAGTGCCTTGAAACTGAGGAGATACGACAAAGGGGTTCTTTTTAGCGGTAAACGCGCAAACTTGTCTTCTGAGGATTAAACTGGACTAGATTTAGTCGCCCCCAATGCGAGACTTTGTTCAGCAAAGACTCGACTTCAGACACAAGTTTGTTCCGGTACTCGGCGACGTTTTCCCGAGAAATATTGGCACGGCCGGTGTATAGAGCATCACCAGTGCTGTTATCCGCATAGCAATGAATGTTACCAGTTAGCAACATATTGATATGCAGAAGAAACAGCGTTGGCGATAGCACACAGCCTTGTGGAACACCAGCGTTAATAGGCGTGTAGTCAGAACATGCACCGTCTACAACGACCTTCATGCTCCAATCTGCAAAGAAGCTGGTGATCCAATTGCACAATTTATCGGGAAGCCCATAGGAAGGACGCTTCGAAAGAAGCGCTTTGTGCCAAACCCGATCAAAGGCCTTCGCAATGTCCAGACAACGCCTCCCCCTTGGACTCTACTGCCTCTTCTTCTGCTTGACTACTTACCATCAGGTGGGATAGTAGTCAAGAACTGGCTTATAATAGTTAAAAGAGAGTTTAAATCAAGATCCTAAAGGGCTACGCTTATACGTTTAAATACTTATATGTGTCTAAAGTGAAGTAAAGTAACACAGCATATATAGTCATACGCCCTACTGCTGGGCACAAGCTTCCTCTCATTTCTGAGAGGGTTTTAGGGCAGTAAAAGTTTCTCCACACTGGTCTAATGCATGTTGACGAATTTCACATGTCTTCGGAATATTTTTTTTTCTTATTTTTTAGAAATGCTGGTTTCCTCACACTTTCATGCACCGCCGAGCACGTGGTAATCCATCACTTAAAATTTCAATTTACAATTTTACTAGTGCCGGCGGGGATCGAAACCGGGTTCCTCACGTACTGTAAAATTTACAGCGAGCGCTTAGTTACCACGGCTCTGTGAGTGTATATTAATTTTATTTGTCCAAATATTAACATCAAGTGACCGCAATATTAAGTCTTTAATTATTTTCAATTACTTATAGAAAATATATGAAAAATTAAAAGAAGATTAATAGTATATAATATACGTGCCACTACGTAAGTCATTCATGAAAATACCTAATAAATATGATTGTTCCGAATTCGCGTGTTTTTGTGCGCGAACAAGTAATTATGTGCGTCCACGATAGTAAAAAATTATGAATATTTAAAATTTAACTTAAGTTCACATCTCACGGTATATAATTTTTTATGCACGGTAATCCGATACGACCGGAGAGAGATCAGGCGCAAGACCTTTACGTGCTTTCCGGGGCACGGGGGTGAAACATCGCCAACTTCCTGACTCCGGGTTGCTATTTAGAATTTCTTGACAGAGAAACCTAATAATTTATTTTGACCCGACGCGGGATTCAAACCCGAGACCTCATGATTAGCAACCGCAATCACTAGATCAACGATGCAGTCAATTGTTTTCATAAGGATATTGTGGCGGTGTAAGAATATTCACTAGGCCATTGTAAGATGTGACAGAAGGAAATTGAACCAAGAGATGGGCAGCGGTATCTTCTTGATAACAACTGAAAATAGTAAAAAAGCTGCGGTTGCCAAACCAAGTGCCAAGCGTAGCAACCATGGCAAAGTCCTTCCTATGGCGTAATCTATGAGGAGGCCTATTTTCAGTAGTAGCCTTTTATAAATTGTGATGGATGAATGGAATACAAGGATATAAATAGTTGTTTTATATATAAAAATAATAGTGAAGGAGAATGGGTTCAGGTAGTAAGGCGTAAGACATCGCGTTTTAAAGGCATGCGGGGAATGGCTACGATAGATCCGTCACTTAAATTAAGGGCAGCCGATGTGCATATCCCGCTTTTCATTTATAATGTCTCAAAGGAGAATACAGAGCAAGATGTTGCGGATTATGTATTCGAAAAGACACAAATTCGAATTGTGCCAGAAAAAGTACATATGAAATCTGCAAGGGACTATATCTCTTTTAAGTTCTATATACCTAGGAGTAAGTTGTCCTTATTTAGTGACGATAAACTATGGCCGGAAGGGATATACTTTAGACGGTTTATAAGATTTAGAAATGTGAAAAAGACACTGCTGAATCAAGAGGACCTAAATAATGGATCAGGACAAAAATAGTTATAAAAGTCGGACATTAAAGCTTGATAGCTTTAACTGTAAGTCCCTGAAGCGGTCAGTAGACAGTGTGAGGGTGTTGTGTGAGACTGCCTCGGTAGTAGCATTGCAAGAAACCTGGCTAATGGACCACGACCTCTCATACCTCAACACCGTTCACAAAGACTTTGAAGCCACGGGAACGACAGCTGTAGATTCAGGCGTGGGCATTCTGCGCGGGCGACCACATGGAGGAGTCGCGCTGTTATGGCGTAAGAATGTGTTTTCATCGGTATCTGTAGTGAAATGTAATAATGTGAGGCTGTGCGCGATTAAGTGTCAGGTACAGGAGCAAACTATGCTTATTTTTTCTGTTTATATGCCGACAAACTGTGTCGAGAACCTTGCGGAATTCACAGAGTGCCTAAGTGAAATTAATGCAATTATCGAGGAATGTGATATTAGTATAGTTTTTATGTTAGGCGACTTTAATGCTCATCCGGGGGAGCTGTTTTTTAATGAAATGATTAGTTTTTGCGGTGAGCAGACGTGGGTATGTGTTGACTATGAAATGTTTTCGAGTAATTCGAATGTGTACACATACACTAGTGATGCTCACGGCTGCTCACGATGGTTGGATCATTGCCTCGTAACGACTATGGCTAGGAAATATGTTGAAAGCATACGCGTAAGAAACGATGTGACGTGGTCCGATCACTATCCCTTGGAAGTGGACTGTAAAATTAGCTTAGGTTTCTCGCAGGTCCAGCCCATCCAATCTAAAACTACAAATAGGGTAATTTGGGGGCACAGAGATAGTGAACAGATTAACATTTATACAGAATATTGTAATAATAGATTAAGATTAGTAGATTTTCCTGTAGAGTTAAATAATTGTTGTGATAAATTCTGTGATAAATCTGAACATAAATTAATTATAAATAAATTGTACAAGAATATCATAGGTATATTGCAGGATGCTGCAATTTATAGTCATAAAAATAAACAGCGTAACAAAAAGCGACAGATAGTGGGATGGAATAGGCATGTGAGGTCGGCTCACGCCAGAGCTCGTCTTTGTTTTCAGTCATGGGTATGTGTTGGAAAGCCAACGTGTGGGGCAGCATACGAGGATATGAAAGAGTCACGTAAAGCTTTTAAAAGCAAACTCAAGTGGTGCCAGGATAATGAAGAACAAATTAAAATGGATATTCTGGCATCTTCGTGTGAGGCTAAGCAATTTGGTAAGTTCTGGCAGCATACGAACAGACTGAAGGCAAGGTCGAGTCTCTCAGCTCAAGTGGGGGGCGTGAGTGGGTGTCGGAATATAGCGAACTTGTTCAAGTCGCAGTTTGAGGTGGAACCGTGCAAGCTTAATTGCATGTTAAATGACGGTGACGCTGGGGACAGTGTGAATATGGGGGGTAGCCCGCTGCGCTTCACAATCGATGAAGTTAAATCTGCAATTAACAATATGAAGCATGGGAAATCACCAGGTCACGATGGCCTCAGCGTCGAACACCTCAGATATGCGGGTGTGCACCTTCACAGAGTCCTCAAGTTGCTCTACAATCTATGTGTTGGTCATGGTTACTTACCTGATACAATGATGATGACAGTGGTCGTGCCTATACTTAAGAATAGGACGGGCGATGCAGCGGATGAAACCAACTATAGGCCGATATCCTTGGCGACCATCTCGGCTAAGGTTCTGGACAGTCTGCTTGATACACAGTTAAGTAAGGCAGTTAAGTTACATGATGCTCAGTTCGGGTTTAGGCCTGAACTATCAACGGAGAGCGCAATACTGTGTCTCAAGCAGACTGTGCGGTACTATACGGACAGGAAGACTCAGGTTTATGCGTGTTTCCTGGATTTGTCTAAAGCCTTCGACCGAGTGTCTTATAAAATTTTATGGCAAAAATTAAAACGGGAAAGTAGCTTGAGACCAGAGTTGGTTTCACTGTTGGAATATTGGTACGGTAACCAGACTAACACAGTTAGATGGGGTAACACCTTTAGTGATCCCTACAAACTAGGGTGCGGAGTGAGGCAGGGAGGGCTGACATCACCCAGGCTGTTTAATCTTTATGTTAACAGACTGATTGAGAGGCTCAGCAGAGCAGGTGTCGGTTGCTCAATAGACGGTGTACCCATGAATAATTTTAGTTACGCAGACGACATGGTTCTGTTGAGCCCCTCAGTCAGCGGGCTTCGAAAGCTGTTGAAAATTTGTGAAGCATATGCCGAGGAGACTGGACTCAGTTACAACTCAAAAAAGAGTGAATTTATTGTCTTCAGAGGTAAGAATAAACCACTTGACTTCACGCCACGTATCCAGCTATGTGGGATTCCTCTGAGACAAGTGGCTGAGTTTAGGTACCTCGGACATATTGTAACTGAACGCCTGGATGATGACAGTGACATTGAACGAGAGCGCCGAGCGCTGTCGGTCCGGGGCAATATGTTGGCTCGCAGATTTGCACGTAGTACGACTCAAGTCAAGCTAACTTTGTTCAAGGCGTATTGTCAATCCTTTTACACGTGCAGTCTGTGGACTGACTATACGCGGCGGGCCTACAGTGCTCTGCGTGTTCAGTACAACAATGTGCTGAGGGTGATGTTGAGGAAGCCTCCACACTGCAGTGCGTCGGCCATGTTTGCGGATGCTCGTGTGGACGACTTCTACGCGATCATGCGCAAGCGTGCCGCGTCCATGATGAGCAGGCTATTGGGGAGCTCCAACACCCTTCTCAGCGCATTGGCTGTGAAGCTGGATTGCCCGCTCTGGAGGGCTTGGAATGTTGCACACACCAGCACGAGGAGAATTCCACCTGGAGTTCGCTATGTGAGGCTGGGGGTAGGTTAAGCTACTAATATAGGATAAGTAATTTTTTGACTAACATTTTAATATTAACTTCTATTTTATTTTATACTAACATTAGGCTAAGTAAGTTTTACTAACAATCTATGACTATTGTTGGTCGAAATAAAGGATTTATTATTATTATTATTATTATTATTATTATTATTATTATTATCTATGGAATCACAACTTCAATAAGTAATAGGAATGGTTATCTGTCTTGATATTTACGTACATTTCCTTAGCCCTAACAAATTATGTCCGTATTAATGTATGTTTCGTGTATTTGTTTATTCTCTTGTGAACGTAGGACATTCATATTAAGTTGGTTTGTTACGTTTAAGTAATCAAATATATTTTATGAAAATCCAAGTAACACAATTATTGTAACATATTCTTGTCTTCTGAATAATTAGTTGATCTTAAACAATATTGCTATCTTTAGTAACCATCATACCACATTACTGACACACATAACTCGTGATAACTTGGTAACACTACTGGCGGTGGCGGTAACACATTACTGGTGGTAGAACTCATTTTCTGCCGTGTAGTACATCTGGGTACATACGATTTCCTATTCGTATTTTGTTCTGAAAGGTATAAAACTAGTAAAATTATAGGTTGTGAGGCATTCCACTTAAGTCCTCAAAGGCGAAAATAGATCAGTAGCCTTTTTTGTTTGAATTTGACTGCATATGTCCATAGGCTGTAGTAGCCACTTACCATTTGTGGATTGTAAGTACCTTTGTCACTTTTGTTTTATATAAAAAACATTAATCAATGTGCTATTTTAAGTCCACATTTGAATTCACATTACAACTAGCAAGTATTTATTGTAAGATTGGCCCATATTCACCATTTTTTTTACATCGTAGATAGCAGCTCTATTATGGTTGTAGCACGAATGGGTCGGCTTTACCAGGAAGGACCACGCTCTCACAGAATATCAGCGTAAAACAGCAAGTCAATGTTGCTGTGTTTTGTATGGTGAGTGTAGAGAACCTTTTTACTTGAAATGAGCCATTCCATCTTAGTCCTCAGGGGTTCCAACGCATCTACATTTTGATTCTTAATCGACGATAGATTGTGCACGTTTGTCACCCTTATTCTAATAACAAAAAAAAAAAGACTTGGTAGCTTACCTATGAGTACATAGTCTTATGTCTATCTTTGTTTGTTGTACTGAGATTACGAGTTAATAATAGTGACCGTTTTACTCTTTCATAGAAACTTTGGACTAATTAGTTTAAACGAATCTAGAACCAAAGAAAAACTTAAGAATTTGTCAAATTCAATATCTAAATGAAGAGATAGGAAGATAACATCCCTTAATGGTTAAATATACCGGGTTAATGCACCCGGAGCTGGTAATTTCTTGGTAATGATGCCCCAGCACGAGTCAGTGAAATATAGATCGAGTGTTTTCGATTGGATTTTTCGCTATGAGTCTCGTCATATGGCCGAAAACAATTATCCGCAAAAACTGGTAAGCTCTCTTTTTTATCAAAAATATAATATCACAAACAAATCACATATTTACACGTATGGCACATTTGTATAAAGTAGTAGTACGGTTTATCACCGAATGATTATACTATCATACAATCATAAAAAGAAATAGAACCCCAGAGACTGATGGTTATATTTTATGTAGTATGTTGTGATTTGTTTTCGTGCCACATATTCTAATACTAACGCAACAGCTTACTTGTGATTGTGCTGCAAAGTAGCACAAAACAATTTAGATTGTTGTCTATAGCCTCCGCCAAGGTTTGCCATAAAGCACGGCCTTTAGTTACTCACATTCATTTATTTACTGCTATACAGGTCATACTTACTAAACTAAACTACACAGGTATTTTTACTAGGTCGTCCTCTGTCTACTTAAAAGTTTATTCGAGTTATAGAGTCCACAGAATGCCATATCAATTTTCTGATTCGTTGAGCTGTCTGTTACTAATGTGTTATTGCAGATGACGGCTCAGGGGCACAGTGGCTAATCGTATGACTGCGGCGGGCTGAATCAAGCACAGAACAAGAAGTATTTGTATAGCGTAAAATATTTACTGTTTCAGGTTTTGATGTTTAGCCATGTAAAATGTGTACATACATACATCGTACAAGAACTCTCATGTCTAATGCCCAAATAGGTAAGCAAAGATTACTAACTTCTATTTGGCAAGATTATTTATATACCTCTCCCAACGATTCACGCATTCATGCTATTTGGTTAAGGGTAATGTTAAATTGGCCCATCTTCAATGTATAGCTAATTTGGTCGACAAACTTCTGTCTACGATGTCCCTCGCCGTCTTTGCCAAGCGCATCTGCAGTATAAATTTACTTTTTTTTCATAATTTCTATGTGTCCAAGCCACCGAAGCATACTTTTCTTAATTGTGGTCAAAATCTTATCGCAAACCACACTTTTCTCCTATCAAACAATATACTATCATTCAGAGACACACCTAAGATTTTTCTCAATGACCGCATTTCTACAACATTAATATTATTCTGATACATTAAGGTTAAATTTCAATATGATGTTAAATGATGTGGAGTTAAACATTCTTAATAAAAATAATGAAAAAAGGCATCTTTGTTAGTTATATAGCCAGCTCACGTTCTCCTTGAACTGCCGTAGACAACTACCAAGTAGGTACTCTAGCGTACCGGGATTGCTCCACAAGAACTTTTTAAGAAGTTGTTAAAATTTTTTCATAAACAAGCATGTCTTGAAAAGCATTAATACCTGCCGATACGTGAAAATTGCGCTTCGTCGTGAAGTTGCAAAAATCAACCAGTTTAGATCTCAAACTAAAATATAACATATTAATAGCTACTTAATACGTACACGTTTCTGCCTCGGCAGTCGAATTACTCTATAACAGATTGGTACCGATCCAGTTAGTCTATAATGATGGTTAGAATTACTGCATCTAATAGCCAGTTTTGCGCTCGAAATCGATAATTTATCGGTTTTCATTAAATGAAACTAATCTTTACGGATTTTATCGCGTTTAATTTCACTTTTTAATTCCCGACGTTTCGGGTGCTTTACCACGGGTGGTGGTCACGGGGGGGGGGACTGAGGTGTTCGACGTCCCGATGTCATAGTCAGCCCGGCTACCTTCAGTTTTTGAATATAAATTTAAGTAGTTTGGATTTAATTTTATTATTTAAAGGATCCCAAGCAGATGGCAGCACCCATCCATCTTCTCTATTGAAATTAGGATGTTTTTTTTTAATTTCAATAGCCTCGCGAATCATCCTTGGTAGGAATCGGTGTTCTTTTGCGACGATTTGTGGTTTATCAAATCTATTGTAATGGCAGAAAAGAATGTGTAGAAAGAACATGGCAGAACCTTAGGGATGGAATGGTAAGTGCAGCGGAAGAAGTGTGTGGAACAATAAAAAGAGGCAGTAGTAAAAGAAGAGATGCATGGTGGAATGATGAAGTGAAAGAAGCTGTAAAGAAGAAGAAGAAAGCATGGTTAGACTACTTGGCCTCTAGTAATGATAAGGATATGAGAGAGAAGATGAAAGAAAGATATAGGCTGCAGAAAGTTCACACGAAAGCACTGATTGAGGAAGTGCGTGAAAGGTGTAGAATGGAAGCGGACGAAAGGTTGTCGCACAACTTTAAGGAGAACTCCAAACTCTTCTGGAAAGAGGTTGGAAGGACTCGAAATGGTGCGCCGGCCTTAAGAATGAACAAAGTGTTTTCGACAACTAATGACGTCCTCTCAAAAAAATCGGACGTCATGCAGCGATGGAGCGAATTTTATAGAGAAATGTATGCGTGTGATGATCTTAGTGAGGGATCCGGGGATGACGCCGTGACTGGTACGCCAGACCCGGACCTCGATGACACTGAGATCATCAGTATGAAAGAGATTGAACGTGCGATTCGAAGTTTGAAATGTGGTAAGGCTGCGGGACTAGACAGAGTTACTGCTGAAATGGTCAAGTATGGTGGGCCTCGCGTCTGGGACAGCTTTCATCTGCTGTGCTATTTGTGTTGGCGGACGGGGGATGTCCCGGATGATTGACGATCCGCAGTCATTGTGCCTTTATATAAGGGTAAAGGTTCACATTTTGACTGCGGGTGCTATCGGGCGATCAGCTTGACCAGTTTAGCAAGTAAAGTTTACTCGAAGGTTTTGACACGTAGGATGCAAGAGAAATCGGAAAGATTTCTATGGGAGGCACAATGCGGATTTAGACCTGGAAGAGGATGCACGGATCAAATGTTTTCTCTCCGCATGATCACGGAAAAGCTTCTGGCTGCTAACCAGAAGATTTTCTGTGCTTTTGTGGATCTTGAGAAAGCATTTGATAAGGTTGTAAGGAAGAAAATGTGGGAACTGTTGCCAGGGTGTGGTGTGGATGGTCGATTGCTAAGGGCTGTGCAGTCTCTTTACTGTGACTGTAAAGCCTGTGTGCGGGTAGGGCATGACCTGTCACCCATGTTTAACGTCCAAACGGGCGTAAAGCAGGATTGTGTCATGTCTTCCTGGCTGTTCATACTGTATCTCGACAGCTGTTTACAGAATCTGAAAGATAGCTGTTTGGGTGTGAAATTGGGTGACATAAAAGTAAATTGTCTGCTGTATGCCGATAATGCAGTGCTTATTGCACCATCAGAGGCAGAACTGCAGGCATTAGTCGCGTGTATGAAAGAGGAATGTGAAATTAAAGGTCTCCGTTTGAATGCTAATAAAACTAAAGTTCTGGTATTTGAAAGGGACGAAGAGAGAACGAAGTGTGAAATATGGGTAAATCAGGAATGTGTAGAACAGGTTAATGAAATTGTATACTTGGGGAGTGCTTTTAGCCGGGATGGAAGATGTGATTTAGATGTGGACAGGCGTGTCGCTGCCGGGAACAAAGTCAATGGTGCCCTGACTGCGTTAGTCAAAAGGCAAGGCGTAGCGAAGAGTGCACGCCTTGCAATACATAACACAGTATTGGTACCGACTTTGTTATATGGCAGCGAAACCTGGGTATGCCAGAAGAAGCATAAAAGTAAGTTGAATGCAGTGGAGATGCGATCTCTTCGTAAAATGTGCGGCGTTACCATGGCCGACCGAAAGCGAAACGAAGAGATTCGCAATATGGCAGGTTTGAAAGATAACTTTATCACAAAAATTGATAAGGTCGTGCTTCGGTGGTATGGGCACGTTGAGCGAATGAGTGAAGACCGAATGGTGAAGAAAATATATAGCGCGAAAGTTAATATTAAAAGGTGTCGAGGTAGACCGAGACTAACTTTCGAAGACCATGTGAGCAAATTGCTCGAAGAGGGTAGGGTCAAGAGTACTCGGATACCTAGACGTGCATGCATGAAGAAGATAATGAATCTGAAAGAAGCGAAAGAGGTTTGTAAGGATCGTGACACTTGGCGATCTGTTCTCTCTGGCTACCCCGTCAGAGATTGTGCGTGAAGCGAAGTAAGTAAGTATTGTAATGGCGGGGACGATCTAGAACATTTTCACACACTGCAGACTTCCCGGAACGTCGGTGCTTCATGTCAGTTTTGTCAGTTTTCTCTAATAAGTTTTCAAGTGCACTAATTCTTTCTTGAGTGATCGATAATTTTAATTGTCATCTGACCTTTTTCCGCGAATGATAATCTTTAGTTTCTTTTGATAGTCCTTTTTTGAATTCACAAAATCAGTTATAAACCAGTAGGTTCAGCTTCACTAAAATAGAAGACAAAAACTAAAAACTTTCTCGGTGCTTTAAACCTTTTTTATAAACACACGTCCTATATTCAAACGTCCGTTCTTTCGCCTAAAACGAATTCCTGCACAATGTAGCCGGCTTTTACGACATCTTCTAAAGACGTACTCCCCTTTGAATTAGGGTGAAATCCCAATCAGAATTCATCAGTGAAAAGCACCAACGACCATTGATGAGGTTCCCAGTTCACATGTTCTCTAGCCCATTGCAGAATTCATCCACGATTTCCTCTTCTTAGAGCTGGAACCCGAAGTGGTCTACGAGCATGAAAATTAGCTCCGTGCAGTCTCTTCTTCATAGTTTGATCACTTACAAGCACCTGGTGTTCTGACTGTAGTCTTTGGATAATTCTTGCAGCAATATGCAAAATATGGTGTTGCCTGGGTGTAGTAATTCGGCTTGGTCTTGGATGTCTCTCCTCCGTGGCATGATAGTGTGATCACAACCTCAAAATCATATTTTGCCTGGTGCTTATTGCTCTAGTGACGTCACGTTGAAAAGCACCAGCCTGCAATATTCCCACTGCTCTGAACATAACTTCTCCAGTGAAATATCAACGTTGCATTGCAATCAAATGTCAAATTATCACAATCATCCGAAGTTGAAACGTTTGAAAGTTTTTAACAAAAAAAAAAAACAATTACTTTTAATATAATATTTTTTGCAAATAAACTATATTATAATTTATAATACTAAAACTAGAAACTTAATTATCATATAGTTCTCCTCTCCGCGGTATCGTGCCAAGAACGCTGGCTGCATTTCCCCGCTAAATGGCTATACTTAGCCTTTGAGCGAGAAAAGAACCAGCACTCTTATCACCAGCAGCATTGATTGAATTTGCTTAAATTTTATAATTTATTTAATTTATTCAACAATTCATTAAAATGTATACCACTGACACATTTTATTTTTTCTTTAATATATATTTAATAATTTTTTTGATAAAACTTTAATATACCTGGAAAAAAGGACGAATATTTTGATATAAAAACATTTTAAAATGGCCAGAACTTTTGTTATTTGTAGTTGAACAATGTTATTAATAATATCCCTATACCGTAGTTTATGTACTTAGTTACTCCAATCAAATTCTACTTAAATCTGCTAGATATTTTTGTTTTGCATTAACAGTTTTGTTTTAAATAAAACAAATTCCATACACCAAAACACTTCTGCTATATTCTAGGCACAATAAGTTGAGTTTGCGTGTCAGGACAACAAACACTTCAATCCTCATGAACATGGGTGCTTGAAAGTATTTTGTGATTAATTAATTACTTAATTTATTTTTTTTATTTTTTTTTATAGGAGAGGGGGCAAACGAGCATGCGGCTCACCTGATGGTAAGTGACTACCGCCGCCCATGAACAACTGCAACACCAGGGAGGGAATTGCAGATGCGTTGCCGGCCTTTTAAAAAGGAGTACGCTCTTTTCTTGAAGGTCCCTAAGTCGTATCGGTCCGGAAAAATCGCTGATGGTAATCGATTCCACAAGGAAGTCGTGCGAGGAAGAAAACATCTTTTAAATCGCACAGTGGTGGACCGCCAATCATCCAGATGGTGTGGATGGTATCGGGAGTTCTGCCGCGATGTGCGTTCGTGAAATTTGGCGGCTGGGATTAATCCGAACAATTCCTCAGAGCACTCCCCATGGTAGATGCGAAAGAAAATGCAAATGGATGCAACATCTCTTCGCAGTGCCAATGAATCGAGCCGATCAGAAAGGGCTCGGTCGTCGACGATTCGAGCTGCTCTGCGCTGGATGCGGTCAAGTGGAAGGAGCTGGCACTGGGGAGCCCCTGCCCAGAGATGGGAACAGTATTCCATGTGAGGCCGAACCTGCGCCTTGTAAAGTTGCAGGCGGTGTGCCGGCATGAAGGGGAGTGCCTTGAAACTGAGGAGATACCACAAAGGGGTTCTTTTTAGCGGTAAACGCGCAAACTTGTGTCTTCTGAGGATTAAACTGGACTAGATTTAGTCGCCCCCAATCCGAGACTTTGTTCAGCAAAGACTCGACTTCAGACACAAGTTTGTTCCGGTACTCGGCGACGTTTTCCCGAGAAATATTGGCACGGCCGGTGTATAGAGCATCACCAGTGCTGTCATCCGCATAGCAATGAATGTTACCAGTTAGCAACATATCATTGATATGCAGATGAAACAGCGTTGGTGATAGCACACAGCCTTGTGGAACACCAGCGTTAATAGGCGTTAATAGATTAAATGCGATATATTCTGTGGAACTAGCTTTATTTAATGTAAAGTGTTTCCGGAAATAATATAAGAAATCATTAAGCAAAATATGCATTTTTGTGAAAGCTGCCCAACTACACGTTCAGAGTAAATAAATGGTGAGCTGATCGTTTTTGCTGTATGTGTACCGATATTTTAAAGTGTTACATTGTCGCCAAATTTTATATAAAATAAGGGTCACAAACAAGATCACAATCCACCTGATCGTACGTGGGTATTGTAGCACATGGACATCTACATCTATATTTCTTAGATTAAGAATCAAAATGCACTAAGATGGAAAGTGTCGTTCTCAGTTAATGGGAGCTCCAGTTCTCTATACTTACCATACAAAACACAGCAGTATTTAGTTCGTTTTTACACTGGCATTCTGTGAGAACGTGGTTCTTTCCCGGTCGAGCCGACACATTCGTACTACATCCATAATGTAGCAGCAGCGTAGCTTTAACATGTATTACGTCGGAGCAAAATTTCTTCGTATTTTTTTTCCATAGAATAAGGGTGACAAACGAGCACACAGTACACCTGATGGTAAATGGTTGCTGTGGCCCACAGACATCTACATCTATCTTCGTTTTCGAATTAAAATGCAGATGCGTTGTCACCCGTGAGGACTAAGAAAGAATGTTACTGAATGAACTATACCATTAATATAGCTGCAGCATGGCCCTACCACGTATAAAATATATACAAATTCAAGATATTTTTCAAAGATTAATTACATATAATTATAATATATATGTGCCATTTTGTACAATAACTTATTGTTCTCTTGTAGGTAGTGACATAACCCCGTTGCTGTAGAAATCTTGAGATATAGGATCAAAAAAATGCGTCAAGTGGATTTGACAGTCCTCTCTTGATATTAACTTAACACTTCCTTAATAACCTTAATTCTGGGGGCTCAAGGTTAGGAGTATATGGCGGATGCATTAACACTTCCCAACCAAGCTCTCTCAATTTTTTCTGACTCGCCAAAAATGTGTATTGTCTGGCGTTATCATGAAGAAAGACCTCTCCTTTTCTGTTGATCGATTCCAGCCGTTTTTTTTTCAATTTCTCGATAGAGTCCTATTAGTTGTCGGCAGTAGAAATCCGAAACGATGGTTTTGCCTAGCGGTAATAACTCACAATAAACGATGTCCTTCCAATCACATCATACACTCAGCATGCATTTTGCATGTTAATCCGTGTTTCGCTACAGACTTTCTTGTGATTCATTTTTCATTACTAGTGATCAGTCTTTTCAAAAATGGTTTGGTTTCATTATATTTCAATGGATAATCGCAAATGAGTGCAAGATTCATTAGAGTTGTATCAGTGAGCTCGCGTAGTACCCAAATATCAAGCTTTTTTGTATAGTCAGACTTTTTCAAATTGGTTAAAATTGTCTTGTGGTCAATTCTCAATTCCTCAGCTATGTCGTAACTACTAATGTGCCGATCTTGCTCTATTATATCAAAAATGGCATCGATTTTATCCGTATTAGGTCGACCAGAGCGAGCTGCATCTTGGACATCAAAATTTCCACAATGAAAACGCTTGAACGAGCTTTGTGCTACTACTTTGTGTACTGACACTGCATTAGGTCTATAAACGTCATAATTTTTTTCTCGGCTTGAGTCGCATTATCCATATTTGTAATTAAACTTTTAAATGTATAAACTTTCTACGTTATACCTCTCATATTGGCGGACAGAAAAACAATTTAAAATTGACGGAAAGTTGTCTTTTTTTATTAATATCCTACTTGTATTAATACTAAAACCAGCCAAATACAAACAAAACAACCAAAGAGATTATTTTTAAAATTTACACAAACATAATACGAAGAAACTTTTTCTCCGACCCGAAATTAAGAAAATTTTCTTCTAATATATGAAATTTTCCTATATTATATTACATTTCTTAGAGTCTATAATATAACTTAAGTTTAAGAACACAGTTCTCGTGTTGTTATACGAGCGTCAGCTGAAAATTTCCGAGGCTAAATAAACAGAAATTAGTCGCAGGGAGCCAAAGCCTAGCCTTTAAATTCTCTCTCCGATATTTGCAACGGGGGTATTGTATTATTGAAAGAATTCGTTACTAATTTATAATCTCCCTTTCTATAAAATGTCATGACATTTTTTTACAAGGGTAGGCTTGTGAATTGGCAATCATTTAGGTATTTTTCAACAAACAGCCTTTTCACCCTTGCCTTGATTGAAGATTATGTATTCTAATATTTCACAATAAATATGTGGCAAAAAGTTGTTCCAAATTGTCTTTAAAGTAATAAAAAAATAGCGCCTAATACAGAAAGACTCTCGTGAGTAAATATTTTTCAACCGCTGTTTTTTTTACTTAATAATGCTCTTTTTTAACATGAAATTATTTAAAATTCAAATGTGTAAAATGCTGTAATGACTTGCACAATATCATATTTTTACAGTTTAGTTATTTAGGATGTGAAGATAATAATACTTATCTTCACGCACAATCCCTGACGGGGTAGCCAGAGAGCACAGATCGCCAAGTGTCACGATCCTTACAAACCTCTTTCGCTTCTTTCAGATTCATTATCTTCTTCATGCATGCACGTCTAGGTATCCGAGTACTCTTGACCCTACCCTCTTCGAGCAATTTGCTCACATTGTAGAAGCGTGCTCGTCGCGACTCCTGCCAGCCCTTTTCAGGGCTGCAATTCTACTTAGCTGCGCACCCATGTCAACGAGGGTTAGGGCGTCCCCCCAAGGCGACGCACACCAACTCGTCCCCGTTGGTGTGGAATGCAGCGCGCAAAGCGGCGATGGGGACCGCCACCCGTCACGCACAGCCCGACACGGCGGAAGGTGGAGGACAGAGTGCAGAGTTGGCACGTGGAATGTTAGAGGAGGCATGCGAGATAAGACGAATGAGTTGATCGAAATAATGAAAGCTTTTACAAAAATTTACTTCGCAAATATCCGCGTTATAAAATAAAATGATGTGTCTTACCTAGTATGAAGAAGCACCTCCCGCCCTCCCTCAATTGCGTGCACTATCCCCGTCACCACTAATCCCAGCACCGCTACTCCCAACACCACTACACTAGGCAAGACACACCACTGACGATAATACGACACGTGTTTCGCCTCTACACGAGGCATCCTCAGGTGATATAGACTCTACGGTGGCTAACCGCTAAGTGAGCGGCGAGCCAAAACAAGTGCCTTTTATACAAACCGATGACGCAACCGCTCTCTACCTAAGAAGCGAGCGATTGCGTCATGCGATAAAACATGCGACCAATCACCGCTGGACTTACGTAGCCGTTTGTAAAATTAAAAACAAACCGCCGCGCAACGCCCACATTATTAGAGAGCAGGCTTGAAGATATTTAAGAGAGGTGAGTTAGTAACATTTGTTTGTTCATTCAGCAATGCAACGGTATTATTATTACTTTTTAATATCTCTGACTGTTCCAGCACACACAGCCGCAGCCCTTTATTACACGTATGTAAGACTCTAAAGGAGTGGTCGTTGGCTAGGTTGTGTCCAGTGTCCAAAAGATGTTTGGCAAAATGGGATTTATCGGGATTGCAATTCCTGTACGCGGCTAAATGCTCTTTATAACGTGTCTCGAAATTGCGACCAGTCTGACCCACGTAAACGGCGTGGCATTCGTCACAAACAAGTTTGTAAACACCTGACTTTTGACGAATATCCAACTTATCTTTACTATTACAGATATTTCTAAGAGAATTGTTTGTTTTAAACGCCACATGAACGCCGTTTTGTCGAAGAGTATTAGCTACTTTTTCAGATATGGGGCCTAAGTAGGTCAAACTGCTCACATATCGATGAACACTTTGAGGTTGAACCGCGTACAGAGAGTTGCGAATAACATGCTTTTGTTTCTTTTTAATTAAATTGTTAATGAGATTTTGTTGGAAATTCGATTTTGTTGTTTCGAATTTTTTCGAATTCGAATTGTTTCGAAAGTTGGATTTCGATAAAATTGGAAATTTTGTTTTCCAAATTTATCGAAAGCCAACTCACACCGACACGGTCATCCCCGCGTCATCATGTCATCCATGGCAACATAAAGTAGCCGCTTTTTATTGTTACATTAACCGGTTGTTCACTGTCCCATTAAGTAAAGAAAATTATTTAAAAGAACTTAATATAATTTATCAAATAGCGGTCTCTAACGGTTTTTCAAAAAATCTCATTAACAATTTAATTAAAAAGAAACAAAAGCATGTTATTCGCAACTCTCTGTTCAACCTCAAAGTGTTCATCGATATGTGAGCAGTTTGACCTACTTAGGCCCCATATCTGAAAAAGTAGCTAATACTCTTCGACAAAACGGCGTTCATGTGGCGTTTAAAACAAACAATTCTCTTAGAAATATCTGTAATAGTAAAGATAAGTTGGATATTCGTCAAAAGTCAGGTGTTTACAAACTTGTTTGTGACGAATGCCACGCCGTTTACGTGGGTCAGACTGGTCGCAATTTCGAGACACGTTATAAAGAGCATTTAGCCGCGTACAGGAATTGCAATCCCGATAAATCCCATTTTGCCAAACATCTTTTGGACACTGGACACAACCTAGCCAACGACCACTCCTTTAGAGTCTTACATACGTGTAATAAAGGGCTGCGGCTGTGTGTGCTGGAACAGTCAGAGATATTAAAAAGTAATAATAATACCGTTGCATTGCTGAATGAACAAACAAATGTTACTAACTCACCTCTCTTAAATATCTTCAAGCCTGCTCTCTAATAATGTGGGCGTTGCGCGGCGGTTTGTTTTTAATTTTACAAACGGCTACGTAAGTCCAGCGGTGATTGGTCGCATGTTTTATCGCATGACGCAATCGCTCGCTTCTTAGGTAGAGAGCGGTTGCGTCATCGGTTTGTATAAAAGGCACTTGTTTTGGCTCGCCGCTCACTTAGCGGTTAGCCACCGTAGAGTCTATATCACCTGAGGATGCCTCGTGTAGAGGCGAAACACGTGTCGTATTATCGTCAGTGGTGTGTCTTGCCTAGTGTAGTGGTGTTGGGAGTAGCGGTGCTGGGATTAGTGGTGACGGGGATAGTGCACGCAATTGAGGGAGGGCGGGAGGTGCTTCTTCATACTAGGTAAGACACATCATTTTATTTTATAACGCGGATATTTGCGAAGTAAAATTTTTGTAAAAGCTTTTATATAATGGATTTCCGCAAAGTAACGCCTGATTCTATTAATTATACGAAATAATGAAAGAAAGAGAATTAGATGTCGTGTGTATGTCGGAGACCAAACGGAAGGGCAGTAGTACTGAAGAGCTCCCTGGTGGGGCGTTAGCTCTATGGTCCGGAGTCCCGGAGAGCGAGAACGCCTGCCAGGGAGTGGGGGTGCTGCTGTCTTCTCGGTTGGTCGATGTTATGACTGAATATAAGGTTGTGAACTCAAGACTTCTCTGGGTTCGCTTTAAATTGGGACTGACGAAGTTATTCCTTTTGGCTGTTTATGCGCCGGTAGCTTCGTCGTCCAGGGCTGAGCTGGAGGAGTTTTGGGAGAATGTAAGAGAAGTTCTAGATTTGGCTAGGGGAAACGAAAGAATTGTTGTATGTGGTGATTTGAATGGATGGGTTGGTACCGCTCGACCAGGGTACGAGTCGGTACTTGGAAAGTTTGGCGATAAAAGGGTTAATGATGCTGGCAAGCTTATACTGGCGGTGTGCAAGGAAAAGGGTCTTCTTGTGACAAACACTATGTTTAATCACAAGAAAATCCATATGTATACTAGAGAACGAAAGAATGAGAGAAGTATGATCGATTTGTTCCTGGTGGATGACCGACTGCGAAAACAGGTGATGGATACGCGAGTGTTCAGGGGTACTGACCTGGGAATGGATCACTATCTAGTGATTACTAGATATAGGGGTCTGTTCGCGGGTTAGCGCTACCGGACGGCAGTAACAGAACCACAGTCGGTCTGTCGCATCCGAAGCTGGAAGCTTCAGGAAGCGGATACTAGGGACAAATATCATGCGAGGGTAGCCGAAAAGCTTGACACCATCGATGGCAGAAACGAATGTGTAGAAAGAACATGGCAGAACCTTAGGGATGGAATGGTAAGTGCAGCGGAAGAAGTGTGTGGAACAATAAAAAGAGGCAGTAGTAAAAGAAGAGATGCATGGTGGAATGATGAAGTGAAAGAAGCTGTAAAGAAGAAGAAGAAAGCATGGTTAGACTACTTGGCCTCTAGTAATGATAAGGATATGAGAGAGAAGATGAAAGAAAGATATAGGCTGCAGAAAGTTCACACGAAAGCACTGATTGAGGAAGTGCGTGAAAGGTGTAGAATGGAAACAGACGAAAGGTTGTCGCACAACTTTAAGGAGAACTCCAAACTCTTCTGGAAAGAGGTTGGAAGGACCCGAAGTGGTGCGACGGCCTTGAGAATGAACAAAGTGCTTTCGAGAACTAATGACGTCCTCTCAGAAAAATCGGACGTCATGCAGCGATGGAGCGAATTTTATAGAGAAATGTATGCGTGTGATGATCTTAGTGAGGGATCCGGGGATGACGCCGTGACTGGTACGCCAGACCCGGACCTGGATGACACTGAGGTCATCAGTATGAAAGAAATTGAACGTGCGATTCGAAGTTTGAAATGTGGTAAAGCTGCGGGACTAGACAGAGTTACTGCTGAAATGGTCAAGTATGGTGGGCCTCGCGTCTGGGACAGCTTTCATCTGCTGTGCAATTTTTGCTGGCGGACGGGGGATGTCCCGGATGATTGGCGATCCGCAGGCATTGTGCCTTTATATAAAGGTAAAGGTTCACATTTTGACTGCGGGTGCTATCGGGCGATCAGCTTGACCAGTTTAGCAAGTAAAGTTTACTCGAAGGTTTTGACACGTAGGATGCAAGAGAAATCGGAAAGATTTCTATGGGAGGCACAATGCGGATTTAGACCTGGAAGAGGATGCACGGATCAAATGTTTTCTCTCCGCATGATCACGGAGAAGCTTCTGGCTGCTAACCAGAAGATTTTCTGTGCTTTTGTGGATCTTGAGAAAGCTTTTGATAAGGTTGTAAGGAAGAAAATGTGGGAACTGTTGCCGGGGTATGGTGTGGATGGTCGATTGCTAAGGGCTGTACAGTCTCTTTACTGTGACTGTAAAGCCTGTGTGCGGGTAGGGCATGACCTGTCACCCATGTTTAACGTCCAAACGGGCGTAAAGCAGGGTTGTGTCATGTCTTCCTGGCTGTTCATACTGTATCTCGACAGCTGTTTACAGAAGCTGAAAGATAGCTGTTTGGGTGTGAAATTGGGTGACATAAAAGTAAATTGTCTGCTGTATGCTGATGATGCAGTGCTTATTGCACCATCAGAGGCAGAATTGCAGGCATTAGTCACGTGTATGAAAGAGGAATGTGAAATTAAAGGTCTCCGTTTGAATGCTAATAAAACTAAGGTTTTGGTATTTGAAAGGGACGAAGAGAGAACGAAGTGTGAAATATGGGTAAATCAGGAATGTCTAGAACAGGTAAATGAAATTGTATACTTGGGAAGTGCTTTTAGCCGGGATGGAAGATGTGATTTAGATGTGGACAGGCGTGTCGCTGCCGGGAACAAAGTCAATGGTGCCCTGACTGCGTTAGTCAAAAGGCAAGGCGTAGCGAAGAGTGCACGCCTGGCAATACGTAACGCAGTGTTGGTACCGACTTTGTTATATGGCAGCGAAACCTGGGTATGCCAGAAGAAGCATAAAAGTAAGTTGAATGCAGTGGAGATGCGATCTCTTCGTAAAATGTGCGGCGTTACCATGGCCGACCGAAAGCGAAACGAAGAGATTCGCAATATGGCAGGTTTGAAAGATGACCTTATCACAAAAATTGATAAGGGCGTGCTTCGGTGGTTTGGGCACGTTGAGCGAATGAGTGAAGACCGAATGGTGAAGAAAATATATAGCGCGAAAGTTAATATTAAAAGGTGTCGAGGTAGACCGAGACTAACTTTCGAAGATAATAATGGTTCTAGATTTGTCACTCGGCTGTTCCATATTGAAAAGCCTTTGGTATAATTGCAAATATACTCAATATTTTTAGCCATTCTAGTATATTTTTGAATTAAGAATAGATAAAATACAGAAAAAAGTAATGGAATAGGCAAAATAAATATTAAACGTATAGTGGCGGTGTAAGAAAATCCATAACTCAAATCATCCCGAAAGTGTCGTAAGAGGAAACTGCAACAGGAGATGAGCACTATTCATAATAACAACTTAAAATTATAAAAACTGGCAACTATGGCCTAAATCCCTTCTCCCCTATAGTAATCTGTAGGGGAGGCCTGATGTGATGTGATGCTTACTTATAATAGTAGTGTACTTTTATAGCCAGTAACGCTATAATAGATGTAATGGATTGATGAAAAATATAAAATAGAATATAATTAATATTCCAACCCTTTAAGGGTCCAAAATTGATATGAGAGTGTAGTCTTTAATATGGTACATATTCAATAGCGATTTTATGATTATTGCTTTATACATTCGATACGTTCGATTTTATAAAATCAAATTAAAAAACAAATTAACAGTCTACGTAATGGTAAGTGGCTAATGTAACTCATGAGACCTGACAGAAAAATAAATAAAAGGGCATTGCCATTTTTGAAGACTAAAATGGAATGTCTTTTGACCTTATGACCTTCAGAACGAAACACAGGAATGATCATACTGCTGCTTAACTCCGGAAATAGAAGGGTTGTACCTCAGATGAAATTAATGACACAAAAGATGTCCCCTACACCATGTTTAGAACCCACCTTGTTTGATAATCTTAGTAATAATATCATAAGAGAATAGATATCTAAGAAATATACAGAGTTCATACATTATGTTTAATTTAATCTACACTCGGCTAATGTGCTATTACATTTTCATCAAATTTACTTCATGCGGAGATCTAAAGAAAACATTATTTTTTAATTTTACTGCCAGAATGTGGGGGTTATTCAAATTTAAAATGATTCTAAAATATAAAACTTAATCTGAAATATAAATTTCGTATGTAAGACTGAAAGAATATAATAGCCTCCTACTTTTCTGAATAAACAAAAATGAGACTGCATTGTATTTTAGTAGACATAAAAGTTTGCTTTGCACTAACTTCTAAATGTAAAAGAAACGTTTTCATTTTCAAAATCTTGCAACTAAAATAAAAATAAAATGTATAACGAACACATAAAATGTACACATTTACCTACGCTATAGAAACAACGGCAACTTCAAACAGATATATATTAAGCAGCTGTAAAAATATTTTCGATTTATTTTTTATGCGTTAACTAACATAAACTATATTATTTATTTACTGAGAACTGTATTTTGAAAAAAAAGTAAAGTAATTATGTCTATTACTGAATACTTCTTTTATTTGTTCTCTCGCGGTATCTGAAAAGGAGTGTCCACCGCGTCGCACTAATGTGTTTTGTCACAATATATATTATGTCCACGAAATATTTATGATTATTCAAACATGCAAGCTCTCTCTACATATTTTCTCTAATTGAACCGAATCCGCTGAACGCGTTGTAACTAATAAAAAAAAATTATTGGTGCTGGTTGATTTTTCTCTCTTGGCTCGGTTTCTCTCTTTTCTCGCGTTCGGGGAGTGATCGCTTTTCCCGTGAATTACTAAAGTTCAAACTACTATTACTACTAAAGTTCAAAAGAGAACTATAGTAATAGTTTGTTTTTGAACTTGTGCATAGTTATCATTGTATCCCATTACAATTTCACTGTTAAACAGCAGCTTCTTTCAAAGCCACAAATCACGCTCCAAATCCACCTGACATCAATTGCCTGTGTGCCATATCATGTCATAAGCTCTTTCTAGTTGGGATCATCTTACAATGCACTTAGCAACGCGAAGCCACCATTGAAGATTCTTTCAATACTCAATTTATGTCAAGAAATCTTAATGTTGTAATTAACTTGGACTGCCTTTTTGAGATTATAGTTTTGTTATAATATGCTGTCAGTCTACATTATACTGTCTATTATATACTGTATCAAAAAGAGTTATTTAAATATTAAGTAATTTATAGATGATATTTACCCCTGGGAATGAGGTGAGTGTAACCAAGCTAAGCCAAATTAGAAATGAATTTGTTTTATGCAGTTTATTGTCTAATATAATATAATATGAATGATTGTAAACTGTTATTTTCTTTTACAAATCCTGATGTATGTATCCTGCTGGTTCCATGCTGGTTTTGCCCAGGACAGAGTTATTTTAAGAACCAATGGGAAATTAAACATAAGAATGATTTTTAATAAGTATTATTTTAATGTACATATATCGAATAAAGAAGTTTTATTCCTCTTTCTGTCTTTTTAATATATATATTTTTATTATATATAAAAGGATATAGGATATATGTTTAGGTACGACTTAGTGTATCACCCGATGGTGTGAGGTGAGGTAAACGCCGCCGAGAGGGGGGGGGGGCTCGTGCCACTGGCAGTCGCTCGACGCGCGGGCCGAAAAACAGTAGTTTGAATGCAGCGGTGCCATCGCAACTTAACGTATTTGTGGTGACCGTGGCAGCGAATTCGTGCGACCAGTTTCGGTTTATAGTCTAGATTTTCAGTATTGGTGCGCGTTACTTCGCTACTTAAATTTTCTTTCGTGAAGACCGCCTCGGATTAGGTTGTTTAAGTATTGCAGTGAATCTACTCGGGCTGCGTGATCACTGACTTAGAAGGTCGCGTTCGATTCTCGAAATAATTTGTTGCTGAGTGAACGGAAGTGAACTTTGACCCACCGCTCATCAGTCGTGCCGCGTGTTACGTTTTTGATTATAATAATGGGATTTAGTTGAATTTTGAAGTTAGTTAAATGTACAATAGAGTTAACAGACTGACATAGTGAATCGCTGAATTTTGAGTTTGAGCGATTGATTAACGTCGTTACAATTAATAAGCGTCCAGTGGTATAGTGATTGCATGCATAAGTGCATTCTGACAATGTTAATTGGCGTTAACGAGTTGCTTTGTGCCATTGGATTTAACTCGGAGATATTTTCCTGTGTCGGTTAAAACCTGTCACTTAATGCCTGAACGAGCCTTGTGGTCCTTCTTCGCCTCTGAACAGGTACTTACTATTTATTTACCTAGCTTTATCACTGTCGTGTAGGTCAACTCTCCATAAGGCCACTTGGGGCCGTCCTTAGTTATCCGTCGAGTCTAAAGCTATATGGGCCCCTGTATAGTCGAGCTTTGTCGGGACAGCTAAGGGCGTGTACATTCTTGGTAGCAGAGAGTGGTTAATTGGTCTCAAAATTACCCTCGGCTATGTTAGAAAAATAAAAATATTCTTTTTTCTTCCTTTTTTTGTTTTTATTTTTTGTTTGTTAGGGCTAGGTACTTACGCGTAAGGTGTTTTGAGTAGGTAGATAATGTTATCACGTAATCGGATAATTATCGTTATCGTATAATTATAGTAGATTAATTGTCGAAGGGTCGGTCGCTTTAGCGAGGCATCTTTTCTGACCGACTGTAGTGCATACTTGCCGTGTAGTGTAATTTGTATTTAATTTAATAAATAGTAATTTGTATTTGTGTAATTTGTATGTAACTTGATTTGATCGTAATTGTATTTGTTATTTGTTAATTGATTTGTATTTAAGCCGCGTAGTTAAGTGTATTTATTAGTGATGCCGTCGCACAAGCAACCGGCGCTTCGCCAGCAGGCGGAGCTGCGCTGGGCCGCGAACGCCCATATTTTGATAGGTCGATCTGATCGGGTACATAGTTTAGGGAAGCGGCTCGAGCAGGTCGATGCCCGAAGGGCTGTAGTAGTGGAGACTCGCACAGAGCTTTTGGCTTCGGATGCGGAACAGGAAGTCCTTGACTCGTGCCTCGCGGACTACAAGAATTTTTTTTCGCTCCCGGACGATTTGATCGAGGCGGAGGCCAAGTATGCTAAGGAGGCGCGTGAAGCTCTGATGAGTGGCCTGCTCGTATCCCCTCGGAATCAGCTGTTGGGACGACTCCCAACTCTGGACCTGCTAAGGTTCTCCGGGGTCCTCTCCGACAAGATGACCTTTGTAGGGTTTTTTGATAGCCTAGTGGACGCCCGGAGGGATTTGACATCAAGCCAGAAGATGGTGTACCTCCTAGCCTCACTGGAAGGAGAGGCCTTGGGCGTCGTCGGCCATTTGAGATTGTCGGACGACGCCTACCAGACTGCTCGGAAGATACCCCAAAGTCCGGCGAATTGCGGACGAATACATCAGGCAGCTTCTAGGCCTCCCACTGCTTAGGGACCGGGTCAGGCTACGTCCAGTCTTGGTGGCCTATAATGCGTTGAGGCGGCTGGATTTGCCGGTGAATGAATGATCCTTCTTGTTGCTCCACATCGTGCTGTCCCGCCTGCCTCTCGATCTTAGGATACATTTTTAGGAGAGGTATGGCGGGGACGGCGCCTCCTATATTCCGCCCTTTAGTGATCTGCTGCAGTTCTTGGGGGAGCAGTGTCGGCAGATTGAGAACGCGGCGGGCACCGTTGACGACTTACAAGCCGTGCCCAGTGAGAGGCGGGATCCGCCGGGCGAGTCGTCGTCAACCCCGTTAAAGCCGATCGAAGCTTTCGTGGGAGGGCGCCGCTCTCTACCATCTTACAGTGGCCTAGTGGCCAGGGAGGCGCTCCCCTGTTCCTATTGCCGAGCCTCCGATTACCGGGTGACGTCGTGCCCGAAGTTATTAGGTTAGCCGGTTTCGGCTAGGCGAATAATCGCCAAGGAGCGCCGCTGGTGCTACTCTTGTTTGGAAGGGCACCTCCAGCGAGACTGCCCACACCAGCGGCCCTATCCGCATTGCCAGGGCAAGCACCAAGCCGTTTTGTGCCTGGGTGTGAACGGTGCTTCCTCTCCGGGCTCTGCCGCGCCCTCGACTCCCACGGGTGGGGGTGCTCAGCCGCGCCCCCTGTCGGGCGACGCTCGGCGCTCGCCTGCCGGCTATCGTGCCCCTGGGTGTGAAAGGGTTCCCTCCCCGAACCAGTCGGGGGGTTATTCCCCCAGGGGCGGGGGTGTCGTCGCCCCCCCTCAGCGTGTGGAGAGGAACTTCACGGCCACTCAGCAGTCAGCTAGACCCTTCTCACCCCCGTTAGCTGAGTGGCAGCGGCTGGGGTACCGCCGTCCCCCCTTTGATGGAAGCAGCCTTAGCTAGTAATTAATAATTATAGGTGGATAGTTTGGTTATGTCTGCTTGCTTAAAAAATTCATACTAAGGACTATCTGTGCGTATCGTTTGGCTCTCCTCAGACGCCATTCATGTGGAATTGTGGGTGCACCCTGCACTGAAACTTAAGTGGCCACGCTGAGCCGCTTCGTATCGCATCGCTGCTTGCAGACCTGATCCGGTCGGATTGCGGGACGAATCTTAGGGGCACAGATAGGTGTTTGAAAGAGGTCGTCGGACTTCTGTCCAGTAATAGGACTTATTTAGGTACTGCGATGCCCAGCAAGGGCATCCAGTGGAGGTTCGACCCTCCGGCTTGCCCACGTTGGGGCTGTATTTTTGAGGCGGTGGTTAAGGTTGCAAGATCTGATGGGGCGCTTAAGGTGGCCTAGTTCGGTTGTAGATTCGGTCTTGCAACGTGCCGTCGCGACCCTGTCCCACTTGCCGGTTTGCTGGCAAACATAAGTCCTTATGTCCGGGACGGGGGTTTGTTTAGGCCTAAATATAAGCATTTGAAGAGGCATCCAATCACGTACGACTTAGTGTATCACCCGATAGTGTGAAGTGAAGTAAACGGCTTGACGCGCGGGCCGAAAAACAGTAGTTTGAATGCAGCGGTGCCGACGCAACGTAACGTATTTGTGGTGACCGTGGCAGCGATTTTGTGCGACCAGTTTCGGCTTATGGTCTAGATTTTCAGTATTGGTGCGCGTTACTTTGCTACTTAAATTGTGTTTCGTGAAGACCGCCTCGGATTAGGTTGACTAAGAACTAGTTTCACCATACTCTGTTAGTTAGTTTTAACATTCAATTAAATAGATAACAGCCCGTTAGGCGTGGTGAGTGTTTCACCACGTACTAACGAATGGTTAATTCTCTTAACAAGGCGTTAAAGTTAATCACTGCTCCAAAGGTCCGTTAATGCTTTAAACGGCTGTCATTTTTTTGTCAGTTGGTCAAATAAAATGGAAGCGGGGTATAATTTTATTTTTGAACACAAAAATGATGATATTTTAGAAAATTTAGAACTTTTAGATAATATTGTTCAACGTCCTAAGACATATAAAGAGCGACGTGATTATTTTGAAGAATATGACGATGTAGATTTTAGGACAAGGTTTCGTTTATCGAAAGAATCTTGTTTGGATGTTTTGCAAATGATTGAAGATACACTTGAATATCCATTAAATCGGTGAGTACCTACTTTAACATTGCCTTATTTTGTAAATTGTATTAAAAATATGTCTATTTTTTGTTATTTAGTACAACTTTTTAAGTAAGGTGTTTAATATTAATTATTAAAAATATTCGGATGCTAATTCTGCCGTACCAATTGAAAACGCAGTAAAAATATTTTTGATAAATTGTGTTATATATAGAATTGGATAGAGTTCATCACGAGGACTAAAATATATAAATAACTCGATTTATCCAAAAACCTTCCTTACTTTATTTCTAATTGACACCGCAGAATTGTAACAATTTAAAAATTCACAGTGTTTCCACTTGTAATAGGATCACTTTATCATCTTTACCGTAAATGTTACACAAAGCATCAAGAGAATAATGATATGTATGACGGGCATGTATGAAACTAACCTAAAATGTTGTTTGCTTACAGAAACAAGTCGATATCGCAAATAAACCAACTTCTTCCAACTTTGAGATAATATGCCACTGGTTCACAACAAATAACTATGGGTGACTACTATGGAATGAGCAAATCCACTTCTCAAGGAATTATACACCGAGTAACTGTGGCTATAGCGTCACTCGGTCGCCAGTTTATAAAATTTCCTGTCTCAGAAGAAGAAGTAAAAAAAGAACAACTTCAATTTTATAACATAGCACGCTTTCCTAAGGCACTGGGTGCTCTGGATTGTACACATATACGCATTCGTTCTCCTGGTGGGGAAAATGGAGAACATTTTAGAAATAGAAAAGGCTACATGTCTATAAATGTGCAAGCAATAGGAAATGCTAACTTAGAAATTTTAGATTTGGTTGCGAGATGGCCAGGAAGTAACCAAGATCAAACTATTTGGAACGGATCATATAAAACACTATATTTGAAAGTGGTCAATATGGTGATGCCTTTCTTTTAGCAGACAGTGGTTACATAAACAGACCATACATTATGATGCCACTGCAGAATCCATTAACCCCAGAGGAGAGATTGTACAATGAATCTCAAATAAGAAGTAGGAACCCCATTGAACGCCTGTTTGGAATATGGAAACGTCGATTCCTAGTACTTGCATTAGGTATACAAGTACAGTTGAAGCCTTCCTATAATTGTTGCTACGGTTGTGTTGCACAACATCTTAATAAAAGCAAAAGAAGAGCTGCCATCTGATGATCCAGAAATACAACTTCCTGCTCCTTGGGATGATTTAATTGAACATTTGATTGATTATCATTATGTCTGTGCTCTCTAATATTAGAGAGCACAGACATAATGATAACATAAACAGAGATATAAATCCTGTACGCAGAAGTCTTATTTATAATTACTTCAGAAGTTTGCATTTACAATCATTATAAATAAAAGTCATTTTACAGTGTAACCTAATTTTTATTTTTTGCCAAAGATAACTGTAACTCTAATAGTTCTGCTTTTAATCTTTCTTGTTTAAGTTGCTCGTCGAGCAATAAATTTTTCTTTTCTGCCTCAATTTCTACATTTTTTTTCAAAATTTCTACTAGGTCCAACTTGCTAGCCAGTAAATTTTCAGCCATTGAAGCCCTTGGTATTCTCCTGTGAAGCCATGTCGCTCCCCCTTTTTTTTGTTATCAGTGCATCTGACATTTTGGTTTTAGTGCAGCTGGAGACCAACCATGCCAAATGTTATCCTTATCCTAAAACAAAAAGTATGTTTATTATTTTCTGTTCAAACTTCACTTATGTGATAAAATCTACATAAACAGTTTGAAATGGCATTGCACAATGCAGTACCAATAACAGTTGGCGATGAAATAGTATATTTGTGATGAGATTGGTACCTGAACTTCACAACGACTTCTGCCATCAATTGCTTCCTTATTTAAACCCTCTGATTCAGCCCGGGAGTTATTCAGTCCCGAGGAACCAGCTTGGTCAATCTGAAATAAAATAAATATTAAAAATAAAATCTATCTGTATTGAAATACATTTATATATTATATCATAAAACAAAGTCTATTTGAGTTAATCTGAAAATCTACTTTCAATTTGTTTTAGTTGTTAAGTAGGTAGTTAAACTCATCCATGTAAAGGTGCTATAATAAGTTAATTTAAGATTGTGACTACTTAGTGGTATCTAAGGGTATTTTATGTACATATTTTGTGTTGAAATATACACTATTACACATAAATTAAAGACATAGAGAACTAGCTAGTATGTTTAAAATTACCACAGTTGGACAGCCAGGTACTGCATCTAATAAAACAATGGTCGGTAATACTTCTGCAACTTCCTTTACTTTATTCGACGGTGTAACCGAGTCTTCTTGAAATTGACCATCGCTATCAAATTCGTTAGGAAGACCATCTAATGTAGGGCCAAGTAATATTTCTACTTGCCCTTGAAAAGGCCCTGGTGGTGGATTATTGGGCTTGCCCCCACCTGGAAATAGCAAAGTATAGATTATGAAACAGTGTTAACACTAAAAAGGAGCGTAATTAGTCGCTAGGCATCACTACAACACTACTTATGTCTGTTCGCAGACTAGGAAACCACTGAATGAATTTTGGTGAGAGTTTACAGACAGAATAGTTAGGTATTTGAAATAGAGGTCATAAATTATTACTGCGCTACAATGTTTGAAAACTATAACGTGTATATTTAGTTACAAATAGATCATACCTGTTAAGAAAATCTCCTTCTTAGTCGCAGCTTTGTCTTTCCTTGTCGTTCTTTTAAGGTTATCCCAACAAGTCCTAAGTTGATCGGTATTTCGGACATTGAAACTACTCAGGGAGTTGAACTCTTCCGTGAGCACCTTCCAACCCTCATTTTTATGAGCGATCGTCACTGCATCTGTTTTTTTGTTTTCTATTATATGTTGATGTTTTAGAATGAGTCCTATTAAAATTTCTTTTTCATTAGCACAGAAATTAGGTCCACGATTTTTTTTCGACATTTTAAAACACAAATTAACTAAAAATTACGAAATTCAGGAATTAAAAACTACCACAAAACGAAATCCACAAGCGCGAATCCGAAAATGTTTGACGTTCAAAACGACTAATATAGAATTACACTGTTTACGGAACGTTTTGTATAGGCGCCATAACATTTTGATTTGGCTGCATAATAACGAGATTGAAGTGAAAAAGAATGCGCGTGTTACGTTTTTGATTATAATTAACGGGATTTAGTTGAGTTTTGAAGTTAGTTAAATGTACAATAGAGTTGACAGACTGACATAGTTAATCGCTGAATTTTGAGTTTGAGCGATTAATTAACATCGTTACTATTAATTAGCGTCCAGTGGTATTGTGTTTTCATGCATAAGTGCATTCTGACAATATTAATTCGCGTTAACGAGTTCCTTTGTGCCATTGGATTTAACTCGGAGATATTTTCCTGTGTCGGTTAAAACCGCTAAACTTTGTGTTCCGCGAGAACCAGCATTCGTATTAGATTATAGATTTGTGCTAATGGCCGCTAGACTTTGAGTGACACCGAGTGACGCCGCTGGAGTGATACCACATAGGGTGGCGGTGCTGGAGTCAGGGTTGCTGCTGATTAAAAAGGGCTAATTCAGGTTACACATATATACACTTTTCACACACTACTTACATTCACTACACTTAACGCCTGAACGAGCCTTGTGGTCCTTCTTAGCCTCTGAACAGGTACGTACTATTTATTTACCTAGCTTTATCACTGTCGTGTAGGTCAATTCTCCATAAGGCCATTTGGGCCCCGTCCTTAGTTATCCGTCGAGTCTTAGTACAGCTGTATGGGCCCCTGTATAGTCGACCGACCTTAGTCGGGACAGCTAGATTTAAACATAAGTCTTCATCAACGACATGGGGGATGCAGGCACCACGTAGGTTACAGGCGATGCGCTTGTTAATGACTCTACGTTAGCACAATGTGTCGTTAGAGTAACTCATAAGCACTACGTTTGCATAACTTAACACAAGTGGTAAAATTAAGCATTTTGTTAAAAGTGAATTATTAATAAATACGCATTATTAAGAATAACTCATAAACTACTGGTCAGATGTTGATCAAATTTATACGAGACTACATACTTTAACTACGACGAACCTCGAGCTCTTTTTAAAAACACAATTTAAAGTATAAAATGATTTAATTTTCAAAGGTGGTTAGTCACAGAATGAATTAATATTAATGTTATTTAAATAAGTCTTGTACAATTATCATATCGCCACCCGATAAGTGTAGGTGTTCTTCGTCTTACGTTTTTTAGAATCTTATATATGTATATATATATATATATATATATATATATATATATATATATATATAAACTCGACTTCTCACTCATACGCTGATGTGGCTGTTTAAAATATTGAGCCAGAGACGGATTGAGACGACATAACTCCTCCCTTCACAAGTTCGGGATTATCTAGAATTCCCAGATTTTAGAGATTTCAATTATTTTTGTATAAAAATAATACCTAAAATAATTAATATAATAACTAAAATTATATTGTCGACTAAACTAACACTTATTACTAATTTTACTTTTTTCACTTAACTCACTTTCACTAATTTCTCCCATACTTTTCTGCAGTAATAGTTACAGGAACTGTACGTCTGCTATATTAATTCCATCGAGATTCATACGCTTCTGCACAGTAATTGACTGGTTGACTATTATCTTTGGTATGTTTATTACTAGCTGTTTTAGGTAAGTTATTTCTTCACCTTGAGTCTGATGTTTTTCAGCTCGAATCCTTTGATTTTCACCTTGCAGTTCCATAGTTAAGAGATATATTCCTAATAGAATCTCTTGGCTTACTTCATTGTCGCAGAATTTAGTTATGGCTGTTTCAGCATTTCAGTAAACTATCAAGCGGTTTTCTTGTATGAGATAGATCTTCAAATTTTCAAGGGTGACAGAGATCCATTAAGAACTTGAGATATTTGTGTGAAACTGCATGATTTCTACGACACAATTGTCATAGGTAAAAAGTTGTATGTCGTTCTCATGACAGTAATCGACGTTCGTCGACCTCGCGGCATGACTGAGAGAGCGGTCTTGCTTTCAACCCTTTCACAAGAGCGTACGGATTTATTTATTTTATTTATCGTCTGGCCATAATGTAATACCGGCAAGGGAACTAATTTATAACAGTTAAAATTTTCATTTCTAATTAGTGGAATACTCATAAAAAACTTTATCTTAATATAGCCGTGTAGTGACGGTCAAGAATATCCACTACCCCATATCCTCCCGTGGGTGTCGTAAAAGGCGACCAAGGGAAACAGGCAGGAGATGGGCAGCAGCATCTTCTTGATAACAACAAACTAACAATAAAAAAACTGCGGTTGCCAACCCGCTCGCCAAGCGTGGCAACTATGGCAATATACCCCCCTATGAATGACAGTAACCAAGAAACGGCCCCCAGTCCCCGGCGGCCCCGCTATTCCTGGCTACGGTGGCGACCATGGTAACGGCGGGGCAGGGGGTGCTAAGAATCTCCAGTGGAGGTTCGGTTGCCACCTTAGACGACTCGACCTGGCAACGTACAACGCACGCACCCTGAGGACTGACGAGAAGATCGGGGAGCTGGAAGAAGAGATAGACAAGTTACGCTGGCATATTATAGGATTATCCGAAGTCCGAAGAGAGGGGGAGGACACGGTAATCCTCGAATCCGGCAACTTGCTCTATCACCGGGAAGGCGACCATCTGTCTCAAGGAGGTGTCGGATTTATCGTCCACAAGTCTCTCGTTAACAACGTTGTAAAGTTCGGGAGTGTGTCGACGAGGGTTGCGTACCTTATACTCAGAATCACCATACGGTATTCGCTAAAGGTCATACAGGTTTACGCACCAACCTCGGCACACCCCGATGAGGAGGTGGAGGAAATGTATGAGGATATCTCTAGAGCCATGCATTCCTCCAAAACCCAATATACGGTGTTAATGGGAGACTTCAACGCAAAACTAGGCACAAGAGAGAACGGTGAGCTGAAAGTAGGGAAATTTGGAATAGGGCAACGGAACCCAAGGGGCCAGCAGCTGGCCGACATCATGGAGAAAGAGGGCCTCTTTATGATGAACTCTTTCTTCCAGAAGCGGCCCCACAGGAAGTGGACCTGGTCGAGCCCCGACGGTTCGACAAAAAATGAGATTGACTTCATTATGACGACCAGACGACAACTGTTCAGTGATGTCTCAGTGATCGCGAGGGTGAAAACTGGTAGCGATCACCGAATGGTTAGAGGCACACTGAACCTAAACTTTAAGTTTGAGAGGTCTCGTCTAATGAAGTCAACGCTCCGTCCCCCTCGTGCTCTAATCCAAAATCCCGAAACCTTTCACCTCGAGTTACAAAACCGTTTTCAGTGCCTAGAAGACTGCAATGAAGTGGACGATTTGAATGACAAGCTCGTGGAAACTGTCCATGCGGTCGGAGCTAAGTTCTGCAAGACCCGCCGCAGAAGAACACAAAAACTCTCCGATCACACTCTTAATCTCATGGCTGTTAGACGGGAGATGAAGCTACATTCTTCAACAGACTTGACAGCATACAGGCATCTGAACAGACAGATCTCCAAATGCATGCGGCGGGACTTACGCAACTTCAATACAGCTCGTATTGAAGAAGCGATCGAGCGGAACCAAGGCTCCAAAGTCTTTGCCAGAGAACTGTCTGCCAGAAAGAGCCAACTAACTGTCAAAGCTGAAGACAGAATGTGGCAGCATCGTTTCCGGGACACCTGAGATTTTGAGTAAGATTGAGAGGTTCTATGGGCAGTTGTACACGTCATCGTTGGAGCCACACGCAAGTGTGAGTAACGATCCAAGAGCGAGTCTCATCCGACACTAATCCGAAGATATCCCGGACGTCAGTCTGAGCGAGATTAGAATGGCTCTCCAGCACCTTAAAAACGGTAAGGCCCCAGGCGAGGATGGAATTACAGCGGAGCTTCTGAAAGCGGGTGGAAGACCGGTACTTGAAGTCCTTCAGAAGCTCTTTAATTCCGTCCTCCATGGTGGCATTACACCGGAGGCGTGGTGCAGAAGTGCGGTGGACTTGTTCTTCAAGAAAGGTGACAACGCTCTCTTGAAGAACTACAGACCGATTTCCCTTCTGAGCCGCGTCTACGTACTGATTTCGAGAGTCATTACGAATCGTCTCGCGCGCAGACTTGACGACTTCCAGCCTCCCGAACAAGCCGGTTTCCGAAAGGGCTTTAGCACCATAGACTACATACATACCCTTCGGCATATTGTACAGAAGTCCGAAGAGTACAATTTGCCACTATGTCTGGCGTATGTGAACTATGAGAAAGCCTTTGATTCCGTCGAAATTTGGGCGGTGCTGCATTCCCTTCAGCGGTGCCAAATTGACTGTCGGTATATCGAAGTGTTGAAGTGCTTGTACAGTAGGGCTACGATGGCTATCCGAGTACAGAACCAGACATGAAATCTATCCAATTGCAGAGAGGTGTAAGACAGGGTGACGTCATATCCCCGAAACTCTTCACCGCTGCATTGGAAGACGTTTTCAAGCTTCTGGACTGGAAAGGATACGGTATCAACATCAATGGCGAGTACATCACTCACCTTCGATTTGCCGACGATATAGTCCTTATGGCAGAATCGCTGGAGGACCTAAGCACTATGCTCAATGACCTCAATAGTGTTTCCCAACGGATAGGTCTTAAGATGAACATGGACAAAACAAAGATCATGTTTAATGTCCATGTCACACCTATGCCGGTAGTTGTTGGGAACACTAAGCTCGAAGTTGTTGACGAGTATGTTTGCCTGGGACAAATAGTCCGACTAGGTAAGTCCAACTTCGACCGAGAGGTCAATCGACGGATTCAACTCGGCTGGGCAGCGTTCGGGAAGCTAAGACACATCTTCTCGTCAGACATACCTCAAAACCTTAAAACGAAATTGTACAACCAGTGCGTGTTGCCAGTGATGACTTACGGAACTGAGACGTGGTCCTTCACTGCTGGCCGGATGAGAAAGCTCAAGGTCGCTCAGCGAGCTATGGAGAGGGCTATGCTCGGAGTTTCTCTGCGTGATAAACTTAGGAATGAGGATATCCGTAGGAGAACCAGAGTAACCGACATAGCCCAACGGATTAGTAAGCTGAAGTGGCAGTGGGCCGGCCATATAGCTCGAAGAACCGACAACCGATGGGGAAGAAAGGTTCTCGAGTGGCGGCCTCGTACCGGTAGGCGAAGTGTAGGGCGTCCCCCCACGAGATGGAGTGACGACCTGGTAAGACATGCAGGAAGTCGATGGATGCAGGTGGCTCAGGACCGTGCTTTGTGGCATTCTTTGGGGAGGCCTATGTTCAGCAGTGGACTTGTGAAGGGCTGTAATGATGAAGAATGATGATGATGATTCTGTTTAATATAGGCTTTCATCTCGATACTTCTATCTTCTTTTACAATATTTTCATAAGTGACAGGAAACGCTAAATTGTCATAATGATTTCTTATTTCTACGCGAACACCACATATTTAAATAAAACTAATTTTACGGATTTTTATCGAGTATATTAACTTATTTTATATTCCTGACGTTTCGAAGTCGATAATACCTACGTATACCAAACCACCGAAGTTGTATGGGTTACCAAATCTACACAAGCCCAATACTCCACTACGTCCCATAGTGAGCCAAATCGATTCACCAACTTACAGATTGGCTCAAAACTTAGCGAAAATACTCTCACCGCTCAAGGGATATACAAGAGCACACACAAAGGATTCCTACCATTTTGTAAGCTAGATAAAGACCAAAGTACATCTGGCAGACAATGAAACTATGGTCAGTTTTGATGTGCAGTCTCTGTTTACACGCTTACCTGTTGCAGACTGCATCTCGATTGTTACTAGAAGGCTGGAGGAAAACAACATGCCCGTAGAATATGCGGTATTACTCAGACAGTGCCTTACATATGGCTACCTATTGTGGAAGGAAGAGATCTACAAGCAAGTAGATGGCGTGGGGATGGGCTCACCTGTATCTTCCATTGTCGCCGATATATTTATGGAAGACTTTGAGGAGAAAGCCCTGCTTACATCTCCCGTAAACCCAAGATTCTACAAGCGATACGTAGACGACACTTTCACAATTCTACTTTTAGATAAAGTTATTGCATTTTTAGACCATCTTAACTCCAAAAATTCTAAAATTCAGTTAACAATGGAGTTAGAGGCAATCAGTTCTTTAGCTTTTCTAGATGTGTTAGTAATTCGGAATCCTGATAATACCTTGAGCCACACTCTCTATAAAAAAATCCATACATATAGATATTTAAAAGGTGATTCTTATCACCATCCTTCACAGTTAGCTACCTTGGCTGAATCTTTGTTTCAGTGAGCACGAGGTATCTCTCACAGCAAACACCTGGTCGCCAAGATCCAACACGTCAAGCAAGTTTTGCACGACAATAAGCTTCGGGTCCCACGCCTACGTTATATTGAACGAGTGAAACCGGTCACAGTCGAGCGAGTACCTGCTGTACTGCCATATGTCTGAGGTGTCACTGATAAGATTGGCTACATCTTGTAGCGTGCTTCCAATAAAACATACTTCAAGCCACCGAAGAAGATTAGTCAGTTTTTACCATCAGTCAAGTGTAATGTCGGTCTGCAAAATGCACGAGTGTATAAGCTTGATTGTGAATGTGGTCTCTGTTAAAAGTCAAATTAAAAGATCCATAAAAACCCGCGTTAAAGAACACATAGCTAATAGCAAATATGAAAATATCAAATAACTTTGAGTTATTTTTTACAACTTCGACGGCACTCTATACAATGAATGTATTTTTATTGTTTCATTGTACGATAAAGACGAGAAAGGCCTTCGCAATCATAATGTTATATATGAAAAGTTTATTTGTAACATAATATCATAATTGAAATGCTGTAAATACGTAATTTTGTTTTACCTCTAAGCTTTAAAATGATAATCTGTGTAAACTTTTTCGACCGTCAAAATTTCTTGCAGTTTGGTATAAAATTGTAACTTTATTACAAATGAGCTTTAGTTACTGGTTATTGTGAGTATGTGTGTGTCTGTAGTGATGATAGTGATATTATACTTTAAAAAACAACACTTAAAATTATTTATAATATGTAATTTATGTAGCATATATTATATATATATATCGGCACGTCTATACAATACTGGTTCGATCGAGAGTAAAGGTTTTACACTAGCAAAGTGTCATATATGTCATATATATATATATATATATATATATATATATATATATATATATATATATATATATATATATATATATATATATATGTCATATATATATATATCCTCTTTCACCTGCATATACATAGATGCATTTTGTCAATTTATTTTGTTTGTTTTGTTTTAAGATTTATTAATTTTATACAGATAAGGAGGCAAACGAGCAAGCGACTTACCTGATGATACGTGAGTACCGCCGCCCATGATAATCTGCAACACCGGAGTTCTCTTTTCTTAAAAGACTTATGTTTCGGTTCATGAAAATGCTAGTGCTAATAAATTTTACAATATGGCCGTGCGGGGTATGACATACTTGTAAAAAAAAACACACGATGTTGGATAGTCAAACATCAAGATGCTTTAGAAGGAATTGTGCCGCAGTATATTGCGGTAAATTTGGCATCTAGAATAATTACTCGGAGCTCTTTTTTATTATTATTTATGAGCAGATATGTAGGTCTAGAGAGACCAGTAGAGATACCTAAAAGATCTATTGTGATCGCTGCTATGTCTATTGTTCACAGGTAAACCCTACGTCCTCAATGAATAGAAGAAGTTGCTTAGCTGTGAGTAATTTCGCTTCTTCTTGGCGAAGTACATAGTTTCCCAGATGAGTGCTACGTTTGCGAATTAAAGGTCCACTTTTTTCAGAATGTGCAAAGGCGTTTCCTCCTCTAGGGAGCAAAACCGGCACATCCTTGAGTTGATTAGTCCCAGGATGGACATGTGCTTTGTGAGACAATAGTGTTCAGTCGGGGCTCTTATCAGAAAGCGCAATTTTTTTTTACCTAATCCTAGGGCTTCCGAAGCAAATTTACGATTAAAAACCCGGATAAGGTTTTAGAATGTTGTAAGCCATTTTTTTATCAGACCAGATCTTAAGTAATTTATTTTGGTAAAGAGTTTCCAGGGTCAATCGGGCAAGGCTTTTTGAGATTCCACAAAATGGCTTGGGTCCAAATTGTGTACTCTTTGAGCCCTCCCAAGGGAGTTTGTCGGCAGTTGCATGACCTACAATACCCGCGTGACCCAGAACCTATATTAAAACGACCTTGTTGTTACCTCCCAGGGCATTTAGACGGTTCACGCAATCTTCAAGTAGCTTCTAGTTCACCAAGTTTGAACTCAGCGCTAACAGTGCTGCTTGACTATCAAAGATAATATAGATTATATGGTTAACGTATTGTTTTTACAGATTGATTTCCGCACTCTGAAGTATGGTAAAAATTTCTGCCTGGAAGATAGAGGTGAATCTATCCAAATTCATACTACGTTTGAATTTGGGGCGTGCCCATAAATTCCAAAGCCTAAGTTGAGGCCCATTTTTGACCCATCGGTATATCCTATACGGCTACCGACCTCACAGATGACCTGTCCACTCAGCCAGTTTTCTTTGGAGGTAGGCATCCCGGAAGGGACCGGGGTAGACCTGAGAGTGGCGGTACGAAGGCTCAAGGCCAGGAATACCGCCCCAGGATCCGATGGCTTGCCTGGCAAAGCCTGGGTCCTGGCCTTGGAGGCTCTCGGGCCCCGACTGGAGGGGCTCCTAAGCGCATGCTTGGAGAGAGGCCAATTCCCGCTTCGTTGGAAGACGGGGAAGCTGGTCCTCATTCGGAAGCCGGGGCGCCCTGCGGACTCTCCGTCCGCATACCGGCCCGTGGTGCTGCTCGACGAGGTGGGCAAGCTCTTTGAAAGAGTCATTGCAAACCGCCTCGCCGAGCACCTTGCGGGGACGGGGCCGGATCTTGCGGAACACCAGTTTGGTTTCCGCAAGAGGCGCTCTACGGTGGACGCCATCATGCGCGTGAGAGCCCTCACGACGGGGAATGCAGTGGCCAGGGGGGGGGGTTGTTTTGGCGGTGTCTCTTGACATCGCCAACGCCTTCAACTCCATGCCCTGGAGCTGCATTAGGGAGGCACTCCGGTATCACCGGGTGCCGACCTATCTCCGTCGTATAGTCGGGGACTATCTGACGGATAGGGCCGTCATCTACCCCGGTCGCAACGGTGAGTGGAACCGGCGAGAGATGTCGTGCGGTGTCCCACAAGGTTCGGTTCTGGGGCCGCCCCTGTGGAACATCGGTTACGACTGGGTGCTGCGCGCCGACCTCCCTACTGGCGTCAGCGTAGTTTGCTACGCTGACGACACGCTGGTACTGGCACAGGGGGGGTCGTACGAGGCGGCGGCGGAAAATATGACACGCGGGGTTGCGATAGTCGTTGAGAGGATCCGGCAGCTGGGTCTTGAGGTGGCTCTGCACAAATCCGAGGCCATGCACTTCCATGGTCCTCGGAACAGGCCACCACCGGGATCCTCAGCGATGGTAGGAGGGGTTTCCATCGGCGTCGAGTCGACGTTGAAGTACCTAGGACTCGTCCTAGACGGCCGATGGAACTTCGTTGAGCACTTCCGACGTTTGGCTCCCAAATTGGAACGGACCGGGGCTGCCTTCAGGCGGCTCCTGCCGAACCTGGGGGGGCCAAACGCCTCCTGCCGGAGGCTCTACGCGGGGATTGTGCGGTCCATGGCCCTTTACGGGGCCCCGGTGTGGGCGCGTGGTTTGACGCGGCTTGCCGTCCACCACCTGAACGCGCCCCAATAGGTGGTTGCCGTAAGAATAGCTCGCGGCTACCGCACGATCTCCCGCGAGGCAGCGTGCCTCCTTGCCGGATTGCCGCCATGGGATCTGGAGGCGATAGTCCTCGCGCGCCTACACGAATGGCGCGCGGAGGCACTATGCCGGGGGGAAACCCCGCTGCCGCAGCAAGTTGTCGTGCAGCAGACAGACTTCCGGCATGATCTCATGGCGACATGGAGAGAGCGACTGTCGCAACCCCGTGCTGGGCACGCCACTATAGCGGCGATAAGACCCCTCTTTGAGGAGTGGCTTGAGAGACGCCACGGCGTCCTTACCTTCCGCCTGACGCAGGTCCTCACCGCACACGGTGTGTTCGGGAGGTTCCTGCACCGAATCGGGCGGGAGGAAACGCCCGGGTGCTCCCACTGCGAGGATAGACCGGAGGACACGGTGGAGCACACCGTGGAGGTGTGCCCTGCCTGGGCGGAGCACCACCGTGTCCTCGTAGCGGCGATAGGCGGCGGCGACCTCTCGCGTCCGGCCCTGGTCGAAGCCATGGTGGCGGAGCGGGAGAAGGTTCCTGCACCGAATCGGGCGGGAGGAAACGCCCGGGTGCTCCCACTGCGAGGATAGACCGGAGGACACGGTGGAGCACACCGTGGAGGTGTGCCCTGCCTGGGCGGAGCACCACCGTGTCCTCGTAGCGGCGATAGGCGGCGGCGACCTCTCGCGTCCGGCCCTGGTCGAAGCCATGGTGGCGGAGCGGGAGAAGGAGAGAGCAGCAGCTTTCCTTCCCGGCCGCCGCGGGAGACGCCCCGGGCGTCGGGGGCTACGTCGTGGCCCCCGGCCACCGTAGGCGCGGGCCTGTGGACGGCGAGCAATGGGTAGCTCGCCGTCCGTCCGTCTAACGACGACAGGCCGTGTCGACGGCGCGTTTTGTTCCACGCGCGCCTCATAGAGCTGTCAGCAGCGTGAAGGGGCCCGCAAGGGCCGACGCCTGCCGGGGCTGCGGGCTGTTCGAAAGAGATACCGCGGCTCCGGAACGTAAGGGCACTGAAGGAACACGGATGGTTTTTAGTCAGTAAAAGTCTGACACTCCCTTCCGCTCCACCCAGAGCGAAAGGCGTCATTTGATGATTTTCCATCCGTAAAAAAAAAAAAGGGTAGTTACACTGTATAATTTTTGTTACAATTATATAGTGGACGCATGATCTCTGAGATCATGCATAAAACCGGTGTTTCCTTGATTGAGATGAGCATGAATCTCAATCTATAGGAAAGTAAGATATAACCGCCCTGAGCGTTAATCCTATAAAAACTAGCCTTTGCCTCCTTGTCTAAGTAAAGATTAAAGGGCACCAGGCCTAGAAGTAAATAAAGATCCGCTCCAGACGATGATCGCATCGCTCAAATTGCCATTAAGCAGGCAGTCTTTTGTAGACTATTTAGTCTGTCCGCAGTCGTCTTTTGGTTGGCCTTATTACACTGAACAGTGGAGGCGTAGGTGGGATTCGGCCTCACTATACTGCTGTACAGCCATAGGATCATACATAGGACGCAAGCCCAAGTTGTCCATGACCATGCGACTGCACATACCTAAAGCAATATTAGCCTTATGACATACATTGCTAAAGTGAGAGTTCCACGTTAGTTTTTGGTCGATAATTACGCCCAAGTACTGGATTTCAGTGGAGAATGGTACTTCTTTACCATTGAGTTTTGGTGTGACTAATTTGTCCATTCGTCTCTTTTTGGTAAAGGATATTACAACAGTTTTAGTTTTAGTGTTATCAGCATTAACTGATAAACTGTTATCCTTGCATCAGCACCAAACTGCCATCTTGTACAATAATTGGTCAACCGCAAGAGTCCAAAGGAAGGGTGACAAAACACTACCTTGTGGACTTGTAGTTGCTATCTCAGTCGAAGTGTGCTCAGCTCTATTTTTTCCTTTCTGTTAGAGAGCATCGACTTCACCCACCTGATGGTTGTAGGGTCAACATATTTAGATGACAGGTCTCCAACCAGCAATGATGTAGAGCTACTGTCGAAGGTGCCTTTCTAGACATCAAAGTCTAGAGAGAGCTCACACAGAGCTATTTCTTTATTCTCCAGCGCTTTTTCGGCTCTGGACAGAAGAAGGCGGCAAAGGAAGGCGACAGAGGAAATTAAAACAGAAGATAAGCAGGAACTGCTTGATAACAGCTCAAAGTTATAAAAATTGCGATTGCCAACCTGCCTGCCAAGACTGGAAACTATGGCAAAATCCCACTTAGAGAAAATATTTCGGGGGGATTATGTTCAGCAATAGACTTTTATAGACTGTAATAGATACTGAATTGACACTTAAGTAATACATCATTAAGATTTAAAAAAAAAACTTTTAAAGCTCACCAAATATTGTAAGTTAGTTTTCCTTCACTCAGTATTATAATATAAAAGTGGCCATGTAAATTTGAGTAGTATAGCTATTTAAAAAAGAAACTAAAAAGAAAATGTATAAAACTAGCGCGATTCTCATATAAAAGCTAAAGTAAAGCTGTAAAAACTGGTTTTATTAAGTGATATAGTCTAAAATTTAGTCTCCACTCTCCAAATTCAGTTTAACACATATTATTGTTTCCTTCACTGTCTAAGTTAATCTTGTCAACATGTGTTAAAACTTCAGTTGTTTGTGAACTACGAGTATGACCTTTAAGTTGAATGTCTCAAGTTAGAACATCTTTGAACGAAGTGGATTATTACTGTTAGCTTTTGTAGAACTCCACTGCCAAAGATTTTCGCATAAAAAGAACAAGCTACATCTTCATTCACACATTGAATGTTTTTGGACAAACGTATATTTTCTCTTGTTAAATTATGTGCTTGGAACTTTGTTACGTCACAAAGGTTTTAGGTGTATATTTTAAAAATGAATCACGAGTATTTTGTCTAATGAATATCTAACAATAAAATGTCACTTTTTTCAAATATTTAGTTTAATAAAAAGTACAGATGTAAAGGCACTTCGAAGTTCACTAACCGTGTAGTGGCAGTATAAGAATAACTACTACTCCATACCATGGGTGTCGTAAAATGTGACAGAGAAAAACTGAAACAGGCGGTGGGCAGCATATTCCTGATAATAACTGAAAATACCAAAAAAAAAAATGTGGTTGCCAAGCGGGATAACTGTGAACACTTCGCGGCAATGGAGGCCTATACAATTCGATTTATTTGAGATACTTGCTATACATTTGGTTATAATAGTTAGTTCAAAAATGAACCCTCCAAGCATAATTAGTAATATTTTTTTTTATAGGAGAGGGGGCAAACGAGCATGCGGCTCACCTGATGGTAAGTGACTACCACCGCCCATCAACAACTGCAACACCAACCAGGGGAATTGCAGATGCGTTGCCGGCCTTTTAAAAATAAGTAACCTCTTTTCTTGAAGGTCCCTAAGTCGTATCGGTCCGGAAAAATCGCTGATGGTAATCGATTCCACAAGGAAATCGTGCTAGGAAGAAAATATCTTCTAAATCGCACAATTTTTTTTTATATAATATAAGGGTTACAAACGAGCACACAGTCCACCTGATGGTAAGTGGTTGCTGCGGCCCATAGACATCTACAACTATCCTCGACTATGAATCAAAATGCTGATGCGTTGTCACCCGTGAGGACTAAGATGGAATGCCTCATTTCCAGTAAAAAGGGCCTCCGGCCACCTGCACTCACCAAGCGAAACGCAGAGGTAAATTTCTACTTCACGATGGTTTTCTGTGAGGTCGTGGTACCACCCCGGTTCGAGCCAGCCCACCCGTGCGACAGCAAAAGCTGCCGCGTGGCTCTACCACTGTTTAAATGTAAAAAAACAGTGGTGGACCGCCAATCATCCAGATGATGTGGATGGTATCGGGAGTTCTGCCGCGATGTGAGTTCGTGAAATTTGGCGTGGTTTGAGTTGCTTTGCGAACCGAGCGCTGTGAAAACATCACATCCGGCATGGAGCACTCACACCGCGGGATGGTTGGCGGTATTTTCCCCTCGTCATCAAGAGTCGAGTTGGACGCAAAAAAGGAGCCTAAAAGGTCGGCTTTCTCTTTTGCGGCGTGGGCCAGTGAGTCGTCCTCCAGGTTGAAGTGGAGCATGAAGCCAGTTTTCAGAAAGACTTTAGTACCATATACCACATACATACTTCAAATAACTGTACAGAAGACTGAAAATTACAACATGACACTCTGCCACTTTGTCTTTTGTATGTGAACTATTAAAAAGCCTTTGATTCCTTCGAAATTTCCTGCAGAATATGCTAGATCGTTGCTTTACCACTTTCATACCGGCATAGCTTAATAAATAATTCATTAAAGAGAGAGAATATTTAAATCGTTTAATCTGCGATATGTACAAAAATAAGTACGTAAGCTTAAATAAATGAATTATAACACGCTGATAATATGTGTACGTTTTTATAGCAGAATTATTCATGCAAATCCAAAAAAAATCTACTCAGTCCTTCAATATGAAAAAATATGTTCTTTATCCTGCCGAACTGTCCTCTTGAGATAAGTTGAATATGCAAATTCATATTTTTGCGTACTCACAGAAAACAAGGTTTTGTGAACAATATCCAAGAGTGAATAAATGATAATCAAGCATGTACAAGGCTCACTCTTACATTCCACGTTCGTTGTTCTCTTCGGGAGACAAATTTCTGCGTGAGAGGTGAATAGGGTGTTTGTGCTTTATTTTATACATATTCTCAATTCTATTTTTTCTTATGAAAATAAAAACAGTTAGCTAATATAATTAGGACTATTAAAACATTTATATACAAAAAATGAGGTATTCATAATGGATTGTAAATACATAATATTCTGAAAATATAATTCTGCCTAAGAGCTCCGAGAAATTATTCGAAATTATTCCAGCTGCCAAATTTACCACCATTTACCACAATTTCTTATAAAGCATCTTGATGGTTGACAATCCACCGAAGTGTGTGTTTTATACAAGAATGTAATACCTCGCACGGGTTATTTATTAACAGGGCAAAATTTACTAACACGAGCAGTTTTCTGAACCGATACTTAAGTCTTTTAAGAAAAAATAATTCCGGTGTTACAGATTATTATGGGCAGCGGTACTTACGCATTATCAGGTAAGTCGCATGCTCGTTTTCCCCCTTACATATATAAAATTAATAAATCTTAAAGTAACAAGGAAGTTAACAGTCTAAATGTACTGATGATAAGTGGCTGCTGCAGCTCCTGGATACGTGAAACCAATTTCAAGCGAAAAAGGCCTCAGATGCGTTGTTCCTACCAAATATAAGTGAAATAGCATTAAAGCTGTAATGCTGTCTAGTAAGCCACATGCGCGTTTGTCTTGTCTACAATTATAAAAAAAAAGTAACATTCCCAACTTCATTTATAAATTTTATTTATTACATGAGAGATAATATTGCATATGTACATATATTCGTATAAGGAGGAATATTGTCGCATCCTGTAAATGTTATCTAAGTCGTCACTTTAAGTTATTACGAAAATTATACACCTTTGAATTTATTAACCATTAGCTAACACAGAGATAAAGTTTCTTCGTAAAAGTTTATTCAGCGACGGAGGAAAATTTATTCAGATTGTCCCCATAATGAAGTATGTTGTTTGTTTGCGAGAACTGGTGTTACTCATGATTTAATATAAGTTATTAAGAAAAGGTGACAACCAAATTCTTATTTTAACTAGATTTAAATTCCGATTTTACATAAGTTTTATTAAACGCTAAATTTATTTGAAATTGTGTCTGATCATCTTTGCTATAACACTGAAAGATATACCGCGATAAAAGGTTTCAAAATTAATCACTAAACACGACGCTACAAACAGATTCATTAACAAACGGGAAAGTCTCTTAAACATTGTACAACACCATATTCCGTAAATCACCCTTTCATTACTAAGATAAATATCTAGACCTTTCAAAAGCTATACACGCCAGAGTTAAATGTTTATCAACAGTTAAAAGATTTAAAACATTTTTATTAAGGTTACGGTATAGAGTGTATAATATATAGACACGAAATTAATAACATTTAATATTGAAGTTACCAAAAACTGTAATAACAAGTTTATTACAGTTTTTGGTAGAGCTGTTTAAATAATGATTACAAGATTAATAAATTTCGTATAATCCAATTTACTTCCTAAAATTAAGAGACGTGATTTTGTTTTCTAAATATTCGTCTCACCATACATTAAGCTTATACTTGATAATATACAATAACTTAGACCAGTTGTTACTCAGGCGCTAAGCGCTCTACGTAAATTGGACGATTCGCGGGCATCCTCGTTTCGATCCCCGGCATCAAAAAATAGTTAATTGAAATTTTATGGGTTGATTTGTCACCTGCTCGGCGGTGAAAGAAACCATCATAAGGAAACCTACAAGTCCGAGGAATAAAATATTTTGAGAACATGTTGAATCAATGCCACACACTAGAGCTACACAGTTGATTAATTACTCTATATCCCTCTCAGGAATAATAGGGGCCAGGCGGTGGAATATATCAAATATAACGTCACAATCGAGGAAGGAATACTCTATTATATATTACCAGAAAGAAAAAACAAACTGCTGTGTTTCAGTTTCGTGATGATTTTAACAATTAAAATATAATTTAAAAGATTTGCAGTTCAAGATCAGCAAGCTACGAGTATTTAGAGATTTTCTGCATTACGAGTATAAACTTTGAAACTAGGTAGGCCATATAGTTCGAAGAACCGGCAATTTACGTTGTAGAGCCATGCTGCAGCTATATAATGGTTGTAGCATGAATGAGTCGGCTCAACTGAGGAAGGACCACACTCTCCCAGAATACCAGCGTAAAATAGTATATCAGTGTTATGATTTCATATATTTACGCGAACACTATACATTTAAATAAAACTATTTTTATGGATTTTATCGCGTATCTTAACTTATTCTATATTCCCGACGTTTCGAGCACTTTACAGCACCCATAGTCACGAGGGGGACTGAGGTGTATGACGTCCCAATGCCATTGTTAACCACGGCTACCTCCAGATTAAAAATTATTAATTTTTGTTCCGATCTACGCAGTATGAACTTACAGAAATCAATTTTTTATTCAAAACTGGCTTTTTCAATGCACTTTTTAAAAGTAATACTTTTAGATTTAATTTTTTTTACAACCGACTTCAATATACGTTATTAAGAATAACTCTAATCTTGATTAAATTCATATGGGACCACATGTAAAGCACCTGTTTTCAAAAAAAAAATGGAATCATCAAAATCGGTTTACCCATAAAGAAGTTATGAGATAACACACATAAAAACATAATCTGTGTGCCTAGTGCGAGATTTTGTTTTTACGCTTTCGATATCGAGAACGTTAACTACGATTTGTATAGAATAAAATCAGCGCCAACTAGTGGCAATAATCGGAACCACAATTCATTATTAGCTATTTGTTTATGTTTCGTAATTTGATCAAGGTTTCGACAGTTTGTGTTAGTATTATGAGATTGAGAATTAGCCATTGTATTTTAATGTTAATTATTGAAAGTATTAAATTGAAAGCAAAAAACATGAGGATGTTTTCATTCTAATATGACTTTATGGTGACATTTATGGAGCAGTAAATAGAATTTAGTTACTTAGTGTTAAGTGAACTTATGATACTTACTACTGACTTAATTATTAAATAGTGATGGTAGGAACTTGGATTTATCAAACGCTATTTACACAAATACTTGAATACTTTCTTAGAAAATATATCTATCCTTAAATTACCTGTCATTGGGGTGTAATAACGGACTAAAATATGCACAAGCTCTTGCTTCAACACTGGCTTTATAATAGTAGTCATCTATTATTATTAGTTATTAATGCCTTTGTGGCTGCAAACATCCTCCTAACGAAAAAAAACGTCCTGCCTAAATTATATATCGTTCTCACAAAACGAAATAAAATTAACTCTTCAACAATTATTCTCACTCTTCTCTCGGTGTAAAAATTTTTGTGAATACTTTATCGATATCGACCGCGTAAAGTTTTACGTCTCGAATGATCGAAATTGCCGCTCCAACCAATCACGTGCGTTAACGTTCTCACTGACGAATGAGAGTCAATGCTCGATGGTGATTCCGATTGTTGCCACTAGTTGGCGCTGATTTTATTCCATACAAATTGTAGTTAACTTTCTCGGTATCGAGTGCGTAAAAACAACATCTAGCACTAGGCACACTGTTATAATGGCGTGAGCGATACTAAATATTATGTATGCGGGCTTTTCTTTCCCGGAAAGTTGATGTTCAGAATTAGACAACAGTTTGGGAGCCTGATAGCCGAGTTACTTACTTATTGTTTGTTCGAGTATATAAAAATAAAATAATATACATATATCGAAAATATAATGTATTATTTTTCTATATAAGTACCGCAAGCACTCAATTAAAAATCATAAACTTTCTTTAAACTATAGTAAGTATATTTTAACAGTTATAGATTGGGGTTGTTATAAACTAATTTGCTTAATTTCGCGTAAAGAAAAAAAATTATGTGTCCTTCCCAGTTTTAAGGGGATTTTTTAATCTCACAGTAGACTCTTAGAGATGACAAGGAAAATATATAGCGATAGCTTTAAGTTTTACCTTGTTAAGTTTGTGCTTAAACTCGACATTGTCTCTGTGTACCCAGTGGCGTAGCTACCCAGAAGCTAGGCGGGGCAGTGCCCCGGGGCCCCAAGCTAAAGGGGCCCTTCGGCCTCCAAGAATGACGTTCGGAAAATTATGTAATATCCTAGTTGTATAAAGGATTTTCATGTATTAACTTTTTGGCTCCTGACCGCGAACGGCTCAAACTAAAATTACTCACACTTTCAGAACATAAATATAATATTGTTAAAGATACTTTTTTTTGCTGTGGCAACCCTAGTGATAAGATGTAGAAGTAATTTGTCCCGATAAATTTTAATAACTTAAATATTGTAAATTCATAATATCCACCTCAATTTTATGTATAGGTTAGTAATTACTGCCGCTTTGTATTTAAGAAATTCTGTACATACATAAATATTATAACAACATTTTGGTGTTGCAACAAAAAGTGACAGGTAACGAACATTATTTTAAAATTATTGTAATTCTTATTTCATATCATTCCTTTTATAAATTAAAGATCTAATTTCGAATTATTTTAACGATAATTTGATTTGAGACTTTTAAATAGAAATAAAAACAACAATAACTCGACATTAGCTTACTCTGCTCCTTCTGTTTTCAATCTTAGTTTCTTTTATCATTTATAATAAATAGTAAAATTAATACTCGCAACGCCAAGACGCGCCAGGTGGAGAACCAACTCCAACTTGCGCTCCAAGAACTTAAGGCATCCAGGGAGCGGTGTGAACTATTGTTTAAGGAAAGGGATGATAATGAAAAAGAAATAGTTAGCATAATTGCCAAAAACACAAATTTGAAATGTGATATGGTTAAGTTACATAAAGAATACACAAATGTCATAAAAGAAAGAGATCAGCTACAGGGAACGGTTAATGAGTTTGACCGATGCAGCAAGGAATATGAGGGAGCTCTCAGGTTCATTGCTGCATTGAAGTTTTTTTTTTATAGGATAAGGGTGACAAACGAGCACACAGTCCAACTGATGGTAAGTGGTTGCTGCGGCCCATAGACATCTACATCTATCCTCTATTACAAATCAAAATGTAGATGCGTTGTCACCCGTGAGGACTAAGATGGAATGCCTCATTTCCACTAAAAAGGGCCTCCGACCACCTGCACTCACCAAGCGAAACGCAGAGGTAAACCTCTATTTCACGCTGGTTTTCTGTGAGGTCGTGTTACCACCCCGGTTCGAGCCGGCCCATCCGTGCGACAGCAAAAGCTGCCGCGTGGCTCTACCACTGTTAAAAAAGTTACAGTTGAATGACGTTAATGAGCAAATAACACAATTAAAAAACTTTTTTTTATATAGGATAAAGGTGACAAACGAGCACACAGTCCACCTGATGGTAAGTGGTTGCTGCGGCCCATAGACTTCTACATCTATCCTCCATTACAAATCAAAATGTAGATGCGTTGTCACCCGTGAGGACCAAGATGGAATGCCTCATTTCCAGTAAAAAGGGCCTCAAGCCACCTGCACTCACCAAGCGAAACGCAGAGGTAAACCTCTACTCCACGCTGTTTTCTGTGACTTATATAGATAATTTTAACGCCTCCCAGACTCAAAGCCTGTTCCCTGAGCTTGTGCAATGTAATACTTCAAGAATTTTACAGCAATCTACAACAATAGACTTGACTTGCGACGACTCTTCCACTTCAGGAAACACAGTAAGGATTAATTGCAATAAAACCAAATTGAAGAAGTATATAAAAGTTAATAAATACATAAGGAAAGTTAATTAATAAGAACTAAGATTAATACCAAAAATTATGTTAATTTATGTAAAGAAAAGCAAGCATTGATATATGAACTTAAGTTGTATTCAATTGAGGTGGATAACATAAAAAAACATTATGATACTGACGTAGAGCGCCTTAAATCAGAAATATTATCTCTTACAAACTCCCTACAAACTGTGTCCAATAAATATAAATCAGCCCAAATCGAAATAAAAGAACACATACTGGCTATGGATAATCTGGTAAAAACATGTAAATATAATGAGGAGCTTTTTGACTCCTTAGTTAAAAAATAATGTGAGTGTCAGCATTCAATACCAGCTTCTTCAGAGTCGGTGTGTGCTTATAATATTATAACCTAAAATTAAAAATAACTCAATTATTAACAAAAATAATATAATTGTGTATAGCGATGACATGGGAAAAGATCTAGGCATAACTTTAAATTACTCTTTAAAGGGGCAAAAAATTACAAATTGCTGCATGCCTGGAGCATCTTTTAGTGATATCTTAAATAAAATTATAGTTACTAAATTTTGCCCAAATAGTACAATAATAATTTTTGTTAGTATAATAGTCAGTGTAAACGACAAACAGTTATTAAGGTATATTGAGCAATTTAATAACTTAAATGTACACAAAATTGTCTTGTTCACACTGCCTTAACAGGGATTGCCACAGGAAAATAATCTAAGACATAATTTAAATATACAAATGAATAATTTAATACGTAACAATAATTTAAATTTGACATATAAATGTAATGATAACAATGACAAATTTCATTTAGTTGGCATAAATAATTTAATAAAAAAGTTTTGGACAAAAGATAGGTATTACCTATTCAAATATAATTTAAGCCAAGTAGCAAATGTGCTATCTTATTATTTACTTTTTAAGTCAGCCAAATTTTTGGCTACCAAGACTGTTTTTATTGAGCAGGATAATTATTTGACAATTAATTTGGAATCAGTTCGAACTAATTTAAATTAGTAAATGCGACAAAAGAGGCAATCGCTAGCAATAATAAAAGTTAAGTTAACTTTGAATGTAGCCCACAAATAAGTAACAAAAATTGTTGACACCTGGTGCATCAAAAATACAAGGCATGATGGGCAAAGAATTACAATTTGAATTGTTTTTAAATAGTAACGACATACATATCCTTTGTATTACTAAATATTGGCTAAAAAAATTTAATTTCATGTTTAATTTTAGAAATCAACAGGTGGTCGGTTCCTTCAATAGAGAAAAAAGTTTACGTGGTGGCTCCTTAATACTAGCAGATAAATCATTATTATATAAAGAACGTAAGGATATAGTGAGCCTCTCTGTTGAGCGAACTGTAGAAATGGCTTGTGCCGAGCTCGAGCACCTCATTGTTGTAATTGTTTACAGACCCCCATGTGCTACTTATGACTATTTTTAAAGGATTGTGGAATAAGTTTTGCTCAAACTTAGTAAACAGAACAAGTCTGTTTTAATATGTGGAGACTTTAACATCAATATCCTTGAAACTTCTGCCATTAGTATTAAGTTTAGCTCATTGTTTAAATCGTATAATCTTTTAAATTTATTCTTAGAACCAACACGCATTGCTGGGCTTAGTGCGACCTGTATAGATAAAATTTTTACAGATGTTAAGCCCTTGCATAAATCAATTATTCAAAATTTAAGTTCAGATCACTGTGGACAGTTAGTATCATAGTTTGTTCCAATAAATGAACATCGCTTGGAGAGGTTTAGAAGTAATATAATAAAAAGACTTCCATCACTTTCATTTAAAAACAGTGCTAATTATTTATATGGTACGTTATTTAAAATTATAACTTGTAAATTTAGTAGGATATTTACTTCTAAAACTTTCTCTTTTAACAGTCGCAAATGAATGGGCGACAGTAGGAATTTATAAGAGTAGGCGAAAATTGTACGAGCTTTATAATGAAAGATCATATAATAGTAGTGTTATATTTAGAGATTGTGTAAAAACATATTCTAAAATATTGAAAAAATTGTGCTCCACAGCTAAGGCTTTACATTTAACTAACAAAATTAAAACTGCATCTCACAAAATTAAAATAACCTGGAGAATAATAAATAGTGAAACGGGCAAGGTCTTAGTAATTAATTAATAATTTAACTTAATAATTTAACTACATCTGATCAAGAAGTTGCTATGGCTTTTGAGAAACCTTTTACTGATGTTCCTTGTTTGACAACTAAATCATTAAACTCTTCTCATACTGTCGCCGAATCATTGCTCAAACAAAATGTAAAGGCTTGTTCAAATACTTTTAAATTCCATAGAGTACTGCCAAAAGATATCGTTAATTATCTTAAAACTATTGATGTTAAGATAACGGCAGATTTATGGAGGATTTCCGATAAAGTTATTTTATCTATAATAGATATAATAGCACCTTATCTAGCCACTATATTTAATACAAGTGTCGAATCTGGTGTGTTTCCTTATTTAATGAAACATAGTAAATTCATACCTTTATTTAAATCTGGTAGTACATTAGACCCCGCCAATTTTAGACCAATTTCTGTATTACCAACATTTTTAGTAAATTTTTTTAAAAAATAATTTTAGATCAGCCGGGCTATTCACAATCGTCTCGGAAAGCGAAATCGACTCGGATTCGATAACTTCTCGCACCGAAACCAATAAACGCTATTCACATTTAACGTTCGGATAAAGGTCACTTAGATACATCCCATAACTATTGTATCGTCATTTAGTTACATGCATTTACGAATTTTGTAGATAAATAGGCTTTTGTATTTTTTTTAGAGTAACGCCTAAACAAAAACATAATGCAATATTTTGGTGTTAGCCATTGATATCGAATATAAAAAATATATAATTTAACTATATAATAAATAACAAAAAAACTGAGATATGTCTCGTTTCACAAAGTAGCATATATATATATATATATATATATATATATATATATATATATATATATATATATATATATGCCCATTATAATGGGCTTGTTATAAACTAATTTGCTTAATTCCGCGTAAAGAAAGAAAATGATGTGTCCGGCCCAGTCTTAAGGGGACCGGGGAGAGTGGGTCGTGCCTAGTGTGGTGGTGCTTGGGGTGGTAATGCTGGGATTAACGGCGACGGGTATAGTGCGCGCGATTGAGGGAGGGTGGGAGGTTCCCTTAAGACTGGGCAGGACACATCATTTTCTTTCTTTACGCGGAATTTTATTTTTACATTAATGTAAAATTTGCTTTGACAATAAAAGTCCCGCTGGGTTTTATGGTGGTTCTTCCCAGGACAGAGGTTTTTTTCGAACCAGTGGTAAAGTAAAAAATGACTTTCTGTAAGAATTACACATGTGATCTATATTAAATAAAAAATTATTCTATTCTTTTCTATTCTATTGTCTACTTCGTTTCATTGTCTCTTTTATATAGAAGAGGGGAACAAACGAGTATGCGTCTCACCTGATGGCAAGTGCGAACATCAGTGAAATTGTAGGCGCTTTGCCGGCTTTCTAAAAAGGAGTAAAATCGTTTCATGAAGAAGTCGTATCGGTCCGGAATAATCGCCGGTGGTAAACGATTCCACAAAGAAGTCGTGCAAGGAAGAAAACTCCTAGTAAAGCGGACAGTAGTGGATTGCTAAACAAAGCAATGATGTGGATTAGTGAAATGCGTTGATGAAATTTTGTGGCTGGAATTAATCCTAACAATTCCTTTGAATACTCCGCTCTGCTCTGGATACGGTCAAGTGGAAGGAACTGGTACTAGATAGCCCCGGCCCAGGGATGAGACCAGTATTCCATGTTAGGCCGAACCTGCCCCTTGTGAAGTTGCAAGCAGTGTGCCGGCATAAAATACTGTCCCGCTCTGCTGAGCACGCCAAGCGTTTTAGAGGCCAATTCAGCTTTCCCTTAGAAATAACTACGAAGCTGAACGTTATTCGATATTTCAACGCCGAAGATTCCGATACTGGCTGAGGTAACAAGGGGAGTGCCCTGAAATTGAGTAGTTACGACAAAGGGGTTCTTTTTAGTGGTAAACGCGCAAACTTCTGGGCACTGAACTTAATGCACGTTACTGGCTCGCAACATGTTATTGATAAGCAGAAGAAACGGCGTAAGTATGGTCCACGTAGCTTGTGGAACACCAGCATAAATAGGCTAGTAAATGGAGCATGCACCTTCTACTACGACTTTGCCTGCCGATAAAACTACCGATCCAGTTGCAAAAATTCTCGGGAATTCCATAGAAAGGAAGCTTGGAAAAAAAGTGCTTCGTGTTAAGCCCGATCGAAGGCCTTCGCTATGTTTAAACTAACGGCCAGGGTCTCCCTCTCTGCCTCCGCCGATTTATGAGTCAGGTAAGCCAGAGAAGATCCCAAGCTAAGTAACCCCGACGGAAATCTTACTTGCGGTCACTATTCAGTTGGTGATCCTCAACCTCATGAGCTGGCAGGTCACAATGGTTTTCATTACTTTGGAGAACAATTTGGATAGGTCTGAGCGGTTCGGACTTTTCGGTTATTTTTTAGGGATCTGGTGCACTAAACCACTAAAGCTGTCTTCTTTGAGTTTAGAAAAGACACGTTACGACCGTTACCAACTAGGGAGCACATGTCTTCAGCGTAATGGGAGGAAGTCCATCAGGCCCACTCGACCAGACGTCTTAGGAGAGTAGTGCTATGCGTACCGAGCGCTGTGTTAACCGTATCCTACCGACCTGAAGGCGAAATTATACTTCTTTTTAATAACGCTGGTGAAGCACTCCTATTGTAGCGCGATTCAATTTTAAAGGAGCGTACCACATCAGCGACAGAATCACATGAGATCATCTGGCGAGAAGTATACCCGCCCCGGTTCTCAAGGGAAGGATGCAAAAAATGACCGCATACTGTCACAATCGGCCAACCTATAGTGCCAAACACGTCGGCGATCTGAAGAACGCAACCGTGATCGGAGTGTGGGTGACATCATAGTCCGGATCAGACAATAGTCCAATGAGCTAAGAGGGGCGTTGACGGAGGCTATAGTATTTAGTTTAATTTAAAACAGCCCCAATTTAATTTTTGCCCCAGGGCCCTTGGTTACATTGCTACGCCACTGTGAGTACCGGCCTATCAAATAATCATATATTAAAGAAGAAATTAAAGGTAACATAATGAATGCCTTTCATACATAAAAATTTTAGCCAGTTTTCAGTTTCTACGGTCATTTATTACTAATGAACTTTACGCATATTCACTGGTAAATTTTCAAGTAATTCTCAACGTCATGCGGTTAAAATATTAAAAGAAAGAATTTTATACTGTTAATGATACGAGTATATAATTTTGTACGTGTTATTTTACTCGAGATAATGCGTTGTTCGTTAATAAATAAATGAAGGCAAGGAATAAATTGGAAATGACAAGCAAAGGCGGAGCTACTAGGAGTTTCATATTGATCTGAAAACTTAACTTACTGGAGTATCTGCTTGTTGTCGCACAATCGTTTTTAAATTCAGAGGAAGCCACTGTTTGGTTTTTATTTCGACATTTTACTACGATACATTCCTCATATTATATTGTTAAGGAAAAGAAATATTTTTCTTTGAGCAAAAAGTATCTGAAAATGTTTAAGAGCAAACAATTGAATACACACACGTCACGCTTGTATACTCAATGACTAGGCAGAGTCCGAAGAGCAGTGAGCCACTTTGAACACGTTTAACCAAAAAACAAAGTATGGGAAGAGATTAAAAATTTTGAAAAATAAGTGGCTAATCTAATGCTTACACAACCACAAACCCAATAACTCATTAGTCACCTTTTCCAACTTTTGCTATGCAAGTTGGCACATTCTTTTTTGTTATAATTCGTAAGTAATAGCTATAAGTCCCAAACCAACATGAGACGGTGTAGGTTTAATTTATATAAAACTATTATGCAGAAATATATATATTATCTTTTAACTAAATAGACATTGTAATGTAAAGTATGATTAAGTATGTTTTAATCGAAAATACAAATGAATGAGACTTTGTTATCCCAAGACAAATCTAATTTCATTTCACTAAGGTAATTACAAGTTTCTTATTGGATTAACCGATGAGCAAAGTCTTAACGAGGCCTTGTACAGTATTATAATAGATATAATTTTCTTATATTGGTGGTAAAAATACATAATCTTTGCTAAAAATATGATTAAATATTGCCGAGTAGTCACAAACAGGATCGGCCACATCTTGCAACGAACTTCCATTTGAACATTCTACAAGTTGTTAAAGAAGATCAATCATTTTCATCCATCTGTAAACCAAGTATTATTATATTAATACAGATTTACTATTAAAAGTACAAACACATTATTCCATTAGCATAAAAAGATGCATCTGGAGAATTTTTATTTCTTCTATATTACATTTCTCTATAATTACTATGTAAATACTGTAATAAAAAGACGTATGTATAATTAGACGCATAGCAATAAGTTTAAAAAAATCATAACTTTAAAACTACAAAATCATGCGCAAAAATGGGGTAATTTGGTTTTTATCCTCTGGCCTTTCGCTTAACTTTTGTTTTTTGAGACAACCTATTATTATATATATATTTAATATTGAAAAATAATTGTAGAGAAACTCGATTTTTATTTTTTATAGTTTACTTACTTCAACAAAAGTAGCTAAACAAAACAAATAATAAATTTTATTACTATTGTCCTGTTTTTCCCTAAATTGTATAAAGTAATTCCATATGAGTTAATATTTCTATTAACTTTGTCGTTGTATTTAATATATGTATGCAAATTAAATCACGTTGGTTTCTCATGGGAAATTTCCGCATAATATTTACTTTAAAAGTTAATTGCACTGGGGATTGTAAACCATTATTTTTGTTTTATTTTCATTCTTGAGTCTATCTAAGATATAATATGGAATACTTCCTTCCACGTTTGAATTTTAAAATTGCACTAAAAGTCAATGTATGAATTTCATTTAACTAAATGCTAAACATCTAATACTAATACGGTTTAATGTTTGTTTGTTAGTATTTTATGCGCTGCTATAGCGTTCATCAGATTGCGGCCAAACTTTTTCAACCTATTGCTTGCACTTGCACGAAGGTTATAGACATAGTACAATTAACTTGCAGTAGATAGCGTGCGTATCGTACCGACAAATTTATTTTAAGTTTTTATTATATGTCATGTAATTTGAATGAATGTATTATCACTCTCAATTAAACAATATAACTCTTCCAAATTTAAAACGACATTTCCACAATTACTTCTTCTATCACAGCAACGCGCCGGAAATATATTCATTCTATAAATGCTGGAACAGCGACAAGTTTGTATTGCAAGTTATGATATATCGTGTGATATAGTAAGTAAATTATTCTTGGTGCAATGTATACGATTTTGCAACCAATCCCAGAAAATATACACATTTTATCCACCACAAAATCCAAAAAAAAATCATTAAACAAAGACTGTATAAAATGGTTATGATCATATTAAGGAATTTATGTAGTTCATCTTTAAGTTCATTTACATTCGTTTTCTATTTTATGCTTGTCTTTTAAGCATTTGAAATAAATTAAAGTACTGTATAATATATAATATTATGTATATCCCGTAGACCTTAGATAGGACCCGTGCAATTATCAGATTCTTACTACATGCAAATTATAGATTATAAACATGATTTCATCTTTTCTTAGTTTTTTCCTTATACTATAGTAAAATTTAATGCTAAATTCGTTAATATCATAACCTCCAAAATTAATAAAATAATGATGATAAATTGAAGTCTATCCGTTTCTTCCACGGTGTTGCGAAATTACTCAGCATGAATATATATAACACAATAGATTGTGACAGCATTGCCTGCAACAACACAAAGTGACGTAATTTTGGCATCACTAAATTTAAATTTAAAAAATCACATTATACTGCTTTGTACACTGTTAAATGTGGTTCAAGTTAATAATGTTTCTGGAAGCTAGAAGTCATAAGATAGCTATTTAATATTAAAATTTAATAAAAAAAAACTACGACAACTCTTACGTTTCTTTGACGAAACGTTTTTTTTTATTACCAGAAACATGTCTGATAACAAGGAAAATGGATGAGTTTGATTACGTATTGCTTATATACACGGTGTAACATGAGGGGTGGATCATCAGTGGCTAGGGGGTGGAGAACCTTAATACCTATCGATTTAAACCCCATATAGGTAATGCCATATTCAGTAGTTCAAAAGTTATTTGGACTTTAGTAATAATTTTGTGAAAATCCAATTTTAGCCTAAACTTCGCAATTGCAGCCAAACTATTAGGTCTGCGACTGTGAATTTTTTTAATCAAGATAAACAGAGAGTCTTTTGTACCTTTACATCAAACAGAACCTTAAATTTATAAAAATCTAAATAAAAAAATTATAGTATTAATTTTTTTCTAAATCTAATGTTTGCATTAACTTTCTATGGTTCTAAAACAAATATTTCACATAAGATTTTTTTTCTATAAGCTATCTTAAAAACTAACTATTATTTTTATGAAGAATTAACCCAAAATATTATTCCATTCGGCTAGTGCTGGGGCATCATGTTGAAGAATGTACATAAATAGTCCATGTGCCAATAATTGATGCGTTAAGCGTACGCTACGCTAGTAAGTAGAACATCGAGATTACTATACGAAAGGACAGAAATGAGGCCATTAAAACACACGAATATGTATTGTTAAAACATTATTTATTGTTTTTGACACGCTTATTTAAAGCACCATTATTGGCGATACATAGCCTGCATCTTTTTATAAAACTTATTTTGAGCCTGGGGAATGATTCTTCTTTTTCCCTAATCTGCATTTGGGCCTGAAGTATGCGTCGCCGTTTAATCTGGCTGGTAGATTGAACGGTCAGATCAGCTGTTTGTTGAATACTCATGTATATTAATTAACACTAAACTGGTGTTGAAAATTGTGGCGGCGAATCGCAGGTGGGTTTTCAAAACTCCAGGAGTGGTCATTATGCATATTAAATATTTCACTCTGGCTAAAGGTTGACTCATTTGTCCACATTATGTTGTCAAAATAATTTTGTGCACAGACATGTGAGATAGGCCTGTGCAACGGCTGATTGCTCTCGTACTTGTTGATGAATCTCCTTGTACTTCTTCCAATATTTGTTCAATTTGATCTGCGTAAATTCTTAGAACTCCTTCGGGCCGAGAAGAACCGGGTATGTGACTTTCCGCGTTCTGGACACGTAAAAGAATACGGTAGTCAGGGTATACCTCAGGTTGTGGACCACCTCTTCTAATCAGATACTCACGGTACATCCTAGCAGCCACTCGGGCATTTCCTCGAACTGCGCCGTAACAATAGTACATTTTTGCATAGTCGCGTGGAGAATAAGGCATGATGGACAAAATGCACGTAGGTCTACTTATTATTAATAACCATCCAATAAACGTGCATTCTTCGTTCCGAGGTAACAACAATCCACATCACATAGAGAGTATTGAAGTCCAATAAACAAGCCGAATTCAGAGGATGAAGTTAAAACACGGGATAAAAACGTAGCACAGGTAAGAGAAGAGAGGAAGACGATAAACGACTAAGGAAGTCATACCCTTTACTCAAAAAGTATCAAGTCCTTCTAAGAAAAGAATTGCCATAAAAATACCAAACTACCTAATCAGCCAACCAACGCAGTGCCAGAGCGAGAAATATATTTTTTCTAGCTTTCCTCTTCTGAACTTAATTCAGATGTTACATGATAAGAAGCGCAGACAGCTGCGCTTCAAATCTTTTCGGTAATTGACGTTTTTAAAATAGTTTTAGGCTTTATTAAATCAGGAATTTTTGGTACTTGGACTATTCAAGTACATTCTTCAACATGATGCTCCAGCACTAGCCAAATGAAATTTTCAGGGTTAATTCTTCATGAAAACCAATAGTTTTTAAGATGGGTTGTAGAAAAAATCATATGTGAAATATTTGTTTTAGAACCATAGAAAGTTAAAGCAAACATTACATTTTGAAAAAAAAATTATACTATAATTTATTTATTTGGATTTTTATAAATCTCAGTTTATCTTGTTTAGAAAAAAAATCACGGTCGCAAACCTAATAGCTTAGCTGCAATTGCGAAGTTTAGTCTAAAGTCGGGTTTTGACAAAATTTTTTTTATTAGATTCTGCCATAAGGACTATATCGTCGGCAAATTAAAGGTGAGTGATGTACTCGCCATTGATGTTAATACCATATCCTTTCCAGTCCAAAAGCTTGAAAATATCTTCCAATGCAGCAGTGAAGAGTTTCGGGGATATAACATCATCCTGTCTTACACCTCTCTGCAATTGGATAGGTTTCTTACTCTGGTTCTATACTCGGGTAGCCATCGTAGCACTACTGTACAAGCACTTCAGCACTTCGATATACCGACAGTCAACTTGGCACCGCTGAAGGGACTGCATCACCGCCCAAATTTCGACGGAATCAAAGGCATTCTCATAGTCCACATACGCCAGACATAGTGGCAAATTGTACTCCTCGGACTTCAGTACAACTTGCCGAAGGGTATGTATATGGTCTATGGTGCCAAAGCCCTTATTGAAACCGGCTTGTTCGGGAGGCTGGAAGTCGTCAAGTCTGCGTGCGAGACGATTCGTAATGACTCTCCAAAATAGCACGTAGACGCGGCTCAGAAGGGAAATCGGTCTTTAGTTCTTCAAGAGAGCGTTGTCGCCTCTCTTGAAGAACAAGACCACCGCACTTCTGCTCCACGCCTCCGGAGTAGTGCCACCATGGACGACGAAATTAAAGAGCTTCTGAAGGACTTCAAGTACCGATTTTCTACCCACTTTCAGAAGCTTCGCTGTAATTCCATCCTCGCCTGGAGCCTTGCCGTTTTTAAGGTGCTGGAGAGTCATTTTAATCTCGCTCAGACTTACGTCCGGGATATCTTCGGAATAGTGTCGGATAAGACTTGCTCTTGGATCGTTACTCACACTTGCGTGTGGCTCCAACGATGAAGTGTACAGCTGCCCATAGAACCTCTCAATCTCACTCAAAATCTCAGGTGCCCCGGAAACGATGCTGCACACTCGGTCCTCAGCTTTGGCAGTTGGCTCTTTCTAGCGGACAGATCTCTGGCAAAGACGTTGGAGCCTTGGTTCCGCTCGATTGCTTCTTCAATACAAGCTGTATTGAAGTTGCGTAAGTCCCGCCGCATGCATTTGGAGATCTGTCTGTTCAGTTGCCTGTATGCTGTCTAATCTGTTGAAGAATGTAGCTTCATCTCCCGTCTAACAACCATGAGATTAAGAGTGTCATCGGAGAGATTTTGTGTTCTTTTGCGGCGGGTCTTGCAGAACTTAGCTCCGACCGCATGGAGTGTTTCCACGATCTTGTCATTCATAGCTTGTCATTGATTTAATTTTATTATATGATTCCAAGCAGATGGCAGCACACATCCATCTTGTCTATTGAAATTAGGATGTGTTTTAATATGAATAGCCTCGCGAATCATCCTTGGTATGAATCGGTGTTCTTTTATTTGTGGTCTATCAAATCTAATGTAATGGTGGGGACTATCTTGAACATGTTCTCACACTGAGGACTTACCAGAATTTCGGTGTTTCAAGTCAGCTATATGTTCTTTCACGAGGGTTTTTGTAGATCGTTTTGTTTGTCCTATATAAGAGAGACCACATTCACTATCCAGCTTGTACAATCCTGCATCTTGTAGAGGGATATAACACTTGACGGATGGTAAAAATTGACTAATCTTCTTCAGCGACTTGAAGTAGGTTTTAATAGAAGCTCGCTTCAAGATGTAGCCAACATTGTCTGTGACTCCTCTGACATAGGGTGGTACAGTAGGCACACGCTCGACTGTGGCCGGCTTCATACGGTCACTGTGACGCGGGACTGGAAGCATGTTGTGTTGCAATGCTTGCTCGACGTGCTGAAGCTCGGCGGCCAGATGTTTTCTGTCACGGATCCCTCGTGCTCTCTGAAACAAATATTTTCCCACGGTAGCTAACTGTGATGGATTATTTTGCGATTCACGATTTATCGGTTGCTAAGGGTCTTTTTTCCTGTATACAGTGTGACCATTAGTGTTATCAGAATTTCGGATGACTAAAACACCTAGGAAAGCTAAAGAATTGTTTGCCTCTTACTCCATTGTGAATTGTACTTTAGAGTTTATAAAATAGTGTAAAATGATATGTAAGTAGCATAACACTACATTTTCCCCCCGACCCTGGAAAATTTTTGACTCAGCAAAAATTTTGATATGTACTTTCTAAAATAAACCGTTAAAACACAGCTTTGCAGAAACAGACATCACCAGGCAAAATCTGATATACTATCTCTTACATTCATCATCTGCATTCATGTAAGGCATCACATTCAATGACTACCACTCTAAAAGTGTGTTTTCGAAAGGACACTCAGGCTTACTTAAGGAGTTTTCATCCGCTCCTGCGTGGAAAAAAAAATTTATTAAGGGAGTAATCAGCCGCTCCCAAGTGAAAATAAAGATAAAGAAGTTAATCTTAAGTAAGCTTTAGTCGCTATGACTTAAGTAAAGATTAAGAACGGCCAGAGCGGTAGGGCTCAAAACCAGAGATCAGCAACATCACTAACGAGATGTGTCTGAAATAAAAATAAAAAGTGAAGATTAACCAGCGAAAATTTGAGGTCCTAAAGCAAGATGTGTTGAAGAACACTGGATCACCAAACAAACAAACAAATTAAAAGAAATAAAAATAATAAGGTGAAAATGATGGTGATATTTATACATATATACAAATTAACAGTTAATAAAAGTTAAGAAAATTTATGATTTTACATCTTTGATGTGCCACTTGCCTCTAACACCATTAGAGTCTTCAAGCACATAGACTAGTGGTGACAGTTTAGCTATCACTTTGCACTTGATGAACTTAGGGGCAAGTTTAGCATTAAAGTATGCGCCGGCATTGCTTAAAACATGGTTTTTACGCCAAACAGTATCTCCCACATTAAATTCTTTAAAAGACCGTCGAAGATCATAGCGAGCGCTAATTTTAGCGTGAGCTATGTGCAGTTTAGTTTGAACTTTGTGAAAGATAGATGAGAGGAGACCAGCATTAGACGCGTAAATATCACGAGGCATAAATATCAATTCCTCGAGGTTCTGAGTTGGAGTATAGAAGGAACCATAAGGTATTGTTTCCCTACCAAAAACTAAAAAGTTTGGAGTAAAGCCAGTAGCTACATTTGTAGCGCTGTTCATTGCGTACTGAATCTTAGCAAGATGGTTGTCCCAGGATCTATGATCGTCTCCTACTAGAGATGCTTGAGCTGTAATAATTGTGCTATTAAACTTCTCCGTAGGATTAACCTGAGGACAATATAAAGCTGTGTGAAAAATACAAGGAACGTTATAAGAATTTAAGAAAGTGTGGGATTCTCGCGGCTGAAATTGAACAGCGTTGTCCATTATAATAGTTTGGGGAATGCCATGAACTAGAAAAACTGAATTTTCCAAAACATTAATAATATTATCTGAAGTAGCACGTTTAAGGGGAAAAATCATAGTATATTTAGTAAAATTGCAGTTATTTACTAGAACACTTTTTTTTTTTATAAGATAAGGGTGACAAACGAGCACACAGTCCACCTGATGGTAAGTGGTTGCTGCGGCCCATAGACATCTACATCTATCCTCGTTTACGAAGCAAAATGCAGATGCGTTGTCATCCGTGAGGACTAAGGTGGAATGCCTCATTTCCAGTAAAAAGGGCCTCCGGCCACCTGCACTCACCAAGCAAAACGCAGAGGTAAACCTCTACTTCACGTTGGTATTCTGTGAGGTCGTGGTACCACCCCGGTTCGAGCCAGCCCATCCGTGCGACAGCAAAAGCCGCCGCGTGGCTCTACCACTGATTTCGTCTTCGAGTCATAGGCAATGGACCCATAAGATCTAAGGATATAGTTTGAAAAGGTCTGGAGCAAAGTTTAGGTTTACCCATAAGACCATAGGGAGAATGATTAGGGTGTTTGTAGGTTAAGCAGGTTTCACAAGTCGAGATTAAATTGGCAATGTCCTTAAACATACCAGGCCAATAGTATTTTAAAGATATTTTCTTGGATGTCTTGAAGATACCAAGATGGAGTTCTGAAGGGGAACCATGGTTACCTTCAATAAGTGCATGTCTATCTTGAGGTAGTGGAACTTCTTTTTTGAAACAGAAACAGAAACTTTTTTATTCAATATAGATTATAAATAATACTTATTGAAAGTCACTCTTTTGTTTGATTACCACTGGTTCGGAAAAAACCTCTGTCCTGGGAAGAACCAGCAAGAAACCCAGCGGGACTTTTTTTTAAAATAACAGCTTACAATCATGATGTTACACAAATTAACAACACAACAAATTAGAAATAGCTTGGTAGCGATCACCTCATTTCCAGGGGTTATTATCATCAATAAATTCCTTAATATTATAATAACCCTTTTTATACAAACTTAGTTTAATAAAGTTTTTGAACTTTGAACAGGTCAAACTTTGTATATTTTCTGGAATTTTGTTGTAAAAGCGTATACATCGCCCCAAGAATGAATTACTGACTCGATGGAGTCGAGTAACTGGTACTACTAGCGTGTGTCTGTTCCTAGTATTTACAGAATGAATATCACTTATTTTTGTAAAAATACTTTTATTTTTGTGTACGTACATTACATTTTCATAAATGTATTGAGAGGCCAAAGTTAATATATTAATTTCCTTAAATTTTTGTCGCAGCGACTCTTTAGGCTTTAAATCATAAATTGCTCTTATGGCCCTCTTTTGCAAAACAAATATAATTTCAGTGTCAGCTGCGTGTCCCCATAGCAAAATACCATACGACATTATGCTATGGAAGTAGCTGAAGTAAACTAGTCTAGCTGTTTCAGCACTGGTCAGACTTCTAATCTTTTTTACAGCATATGCTGCAGAACTAAGTCTGCTTGCTAGTTTTGATATATGGGGGCTCCATTGAAGCTTCGCGTCTAGTGTGATTCCAAGAAAAATGGTGGTATCTACAAGACTCCGTTTCTCCCCATTTAAAATTACATTAGTATTTAATTGTTTGACATTTGGAGTCAAGAATTTCATACATTTTGTTTTAGTGCCATTTAAATGCAAATTATTAACATCGAACCAATTTACTAATTAAGATATAGCATTATTTACTTCGTCATATTTTAGTAATTGTCGACTTAATTTGAAAATTAAAGAAGTGTCATCTGCAAATAATACTATATCATGGTTATCCCCTACTATGTAAGGTAAGTCATTAATGTATACAAGAAACAGAAAGGGGCCGAGAATTGAGCCTTGAGGCACGCCCGTTTGTACCATCGATCCGGAAGAGCTCATATTGTTAATGACAACTTTTTGCGTTCTCTTACTTAAATATGAAATAATTAATTTAAGGGCATCACTTCTTACACCGTAGTGTTGAAGTTTCCTGATTAATGTTTCATGGTGAACACAATCGAAGGCCTTGGATAGGTCACAAAATATACCCAAAGCATCCTGTGAATTCTCCCATGCATTAAAGATATATTTAATCAGCTCAACACCGGCATCAGTTGTCGAGCGACCCCTTGTGAAACCAAATTGATTTTTATGAAGTAAATTATTTATATTAAAAAAATTTAACATTTGATCAAGAACAATTTTTTCAAACATCTTACTAAGTGTTGGTAGTACAGAAATAGGTCTAAAATTGGCGGGGTCTAATGTACTACCAGATTTAAATAAAGGTATTACTTTAATATGCTTCATTAAATCAGGAAACACACCAGATTCGATACTAGTATTAAAAATAATAGCTAAATGAGGCGCGATTGTATCTATTATAGACGCAATAACTTTAACGGAAATCCCCCACAGATCCGCAGTTTTCTTAACATCAATAGTTTTAAAATATTTTACAATATCTTTTGATGACACTTTATGAAATGTAAAATTCTTTGTACACACATTTACATTTTGTTTAAGTAATGATTCGGCGACGGCAGGAGAAGAATTCAGTGACTTAGTGGTCAAGATCGGAATATCAGTAAAATATTTCTCAAAAACCATTGCTACGTCCTGATCTGATACAGTTAATTTGTTGTTAACTTTTAACTGGTAATTTGAATTGCGAGAGTTGATCTTACCAGTTTCGCTATTAATTATACTCCATGTCATTTTAATTTTATTGGAAGCCGTCGTAATTTTGTTGCTCAAATGCAAAGACTTGGCTATGGAGCACACTCTTTTAAATATTTTTGAATATTTTTTTACATATTCCCTAAATTCGACGCTATGATTATATGACCTTTCATGGTAAAGATCATATAACCTATGCCTGCTCTTATGGACTCCTACTGTCGCCCATTCATTGAATGACTTCCGACTGTTCAAGGAGAATGTTTTAGAAGTAAAAGTATTATTAAATTCATTGCAAATAAGCTTAAATAATGTTCCATACAAAAAATTAGGATCATTTTGGTATGAAAGTGATGGAAGTTTTTTCACTATGTTACTTCTAAATTTCTCCAAGCGACGTGCATTTACTGGAACAGACACAACTTTGTCATCTACTCGCTTTTTGTGAACATAAGGTAACGAAACTACTTGTCCACAGTGATCAGAACTTAATTTTTGAATTATACATTTATGCAACGGCTTCACATTTGTAAAAATGTTATCTATACATGTTGCACTAGATTGAGAAATACGCGTTGGCTCTATAAATAAATTAAAAAGACCATATGATTTAAACAATGATCTTAATTTAATATTGATGGAGGAAGCTTCTAGGAGATTGATATTAAAGTCTCCTTTTCAAATAAAGTCATCGTTTAGACGATCGGGAGAATGGATGCAGCGGTAAAGTTTGTTATTCCTGATAGTGTAGTTGGGATATGCGTCTGGGTTGTTGGAGCATCCGAGAAAAATCTTGTTGTAGTGCTCAAGTTTACGATCAGGTGGTTCTTCAATCGTAATAGGATGTACGCCTTGAGGTGAAGTTTCTCGTGTATCAGGACGTTCTTGGTTCTTATGTCTTGATAATAAATCTGGAACAACGTTATCCTTTCCTTTTTTATGTTTCAGGACAAAGTTAAAGCATGATAAGCGTAAAGTCCAGCGAGCAAGTCTTCCTGATGGATTCGATAAATTCTGAAACCATTTAAGTGCAGCATGGTCACTATATATTGTAAATTCTTTACCATTGTCTAGGTAACATCGCCAATGTTCTAACGCAGTTATTACAGCCAATGTTTCTCTTTCAGTAGTTGAGTAGTTCTGTTGATTTTTGTTTAGTGCTTTACTCATGTAAGCAATCACGACTTCTTTGTCATCTTGATGTTGAGTAAGCATTGCTCCTATGCCATAATTTGATGCATCACAATGTACAGAGAAGCGTAGTTCGAAGTTAGGGCAAGCAAGGACAGGAGCAGTTACCAAAGCTTCTTTAAGTTTCTGGAAAGCAGCTGCAGCTTGTGAATTCCATAAAAATTTGGTTGAGTGGAGAGGCAATAGTGCTAAAGTTTGGAATTAATCTTCTGAACCAGCTGCAGGTGCCTATGAATCTTCGTACTTCTTTTCTGCAAGTAGGTACAGGATATTCTAAAATAGCTTTTATTTTATCTGGATCAGCACATAGACCATACTTGTCCACTATAAAACCAAGGTACTTCAGTTCTTTCCTGAAGAATTGACTCTTCTCAAAGTTAATAGTTAGATTAGCATATGAAAGTTTTTCATGAACTTTCATGAGAAGTGATATGTGTTCATCAAAAGTCTTGCTAATAATAACGATGTCATCCAGATAGCAAAATACCTTGTTCTCAAATTCAGGAGTAAAAAACATATCCATTAATCTTTGCTGAGTTGCAGGTGAGTTAGTGAGACCAAAAGGCATTACCTTGTATCTAAACATACCTCTTCCAGGTACATAAAATGCAGTTTTATCTTTATCAGCAGGATTTTAGGGAATCTCCCAAAATGCTTTCGCTATGTCGATGCTTGATAAGTATTTGGCATTCCTCAGGTTGTCCAAAATTTCGTTTATTAGTGGCAGACTATAAGCATCACGACGTGTAACTGAGTTAAACTTCCTGCTGTCTACGCAGAAACGCCATTCACCATTCTTCTTCGGAGTGATGAGAACTGAAGATAATCAAGGACTTTCGCATTGTTCAATGACGTTCCATCTCAGCATCTTGTCAACTTCATTAATTAACGCCTTTTGTTTTTCAGGAGACAATCTGTAACATCTTTGTTTGATTGGAAGAGAATCACCAGTGTCAATCTTGTGGGTGATTAAGTGTGTGCTTCCCAGGATACCTTTTTCTTCAAAAGAAATTGTCTTGAAGCGTTGGATGATGTCATTAGCGATGTTCTTTTGATTAGGAGTTAAATGCTCATTAAGTAGAACTTTTATATCTTTAATTTCCATAGCAGAGCATTTAGATTCTGTAAAGTTAAAAGAAGATAAAACACTAGATAAAAGATTAAATTTTCTCCAAAAGTCAATACCTAGTATTAGCGAATGAAATATTTCAGGGAAAACATAAGCTTTAATCAAATGAGTTTGATTATTGAAATGAACAGGTAAGTCAAAATAACCCAAGGAATTAACTTTTTGATTATTAGCAGTAGAGACAGTAATAAGATGACTTGAGAAGTTTGCAGCCCCGTTTAAGAATTTCCAAATGAGAATTATTACCCAGAATAGTTACTGAACTGCCAGAATCTAGTAAACCAGATAAAGTTAAGTTATAAATTTTGACATTAACGAATGGACGATTAAGATCTTGTTCTTTGGAGTAGAGTGTAGAAGAGATTTCGTAACAAGAAAAGAAGTTTTGAATTGTTTTAATCCAATTAGTCCAATCTTCATTATCAAAGTTTAAGTTACTTTTCAAGTCAGCAGTTAGTTTTTTTGAACTAGTATTAGGTTTGGGAGAACAGCAGTTTTAAAACCCTTAAGACCACATTTGAAACAAATCACGAATCGTGGTTGAGTACAAGTGTTCAAAGTATGACCTTGTTTACGACAGCGAACACAAAAAGAGCTTTTTTGAGGAACTTTAGTTTGAGAGAGACTATTAACTTGTCTAGAAGGGTATTTGTAGGATGAAGTGAATTTATTCATGAAGGGAGGAGAAGGTCGTGAGTTATTAGAAGAATTTGGAGAGTCAACTGAACTTGAAGTGGAATGCTTGTAGTTGAATTCAGAAATAAGAGGACTTTGTTGTACATTTGGTTCTTTAAATTGTTTGTCTCTGTCTAGGAACTTTTCATAGTTTTGGCAAGTAGCCAGAAGAGAGTCGATAGAGTCAATGTCTTTTAGAGCTACGAAGACTGAATAACATGGGCGAATATTCCTCAAAATAATCTCCAATTGTTCTGTTTCAGAAAGTTTCTTCGAAAGACGAGAGAACATTCCAGACATGATGGAAATATAGATGAAGATAGGTTCATCACGAACTTGAGTTCGATTCCTAATCGCTTCTAGAAGTTTATGATCATAATCAAAACCACCAAAGTCTTTGATTAATAAAGAAGAAAGTTCGTTCCAAGTTAAGTTTGGATTCTGATTATATTTAAATCTGAACCAATGAAGAGCATTATCATATTAGTTTTTGAAGAAAGGATCTTGGACAGCTTTTACCATTGAAGGTGTGTCTTTTCAGATCTTTGAAGACGTTAGTTAGAGAAAAAGATTGAGGTGGTGGTAAAAGATACGGGGTATGGATCTGAACAGAAGTTTGAGAAACAAGAGGGGGTTCCATGACAGTCGGGTCAACAGGAGGGTCAAGTGATGGAGAAACATTTTCAGTTGAAGGTGGAGTCAGGGATTCGAATTGTTTAGTAATAGCGTCAAATTTCATCTTCAAAGTATCGAAAATAGCTTTAAAGTCTGGATATAAGTCAGTATCTATTCGCTCCAATCTGTAAAAAACATGATTTATAAAAGTTTCTATTAGTCGTAAGTATTTGGTTTCACCTTGTAAAAATTTTTCAATTTTACAGTCCAGGTAGGTCAAAGTAGAACCAATTTGAGACAAGTCATCCTCGATCGGAATTGGAGAAGTCAGAATATCTTCAGGGTGAGAATTCGCAACTAAACGCAAAACCTGTTTTCTTAAAAGCAAAACAGTATTAGCTGGTTCCTCACATCTAATCTTCACTTCGTATTCGAGCTCGGCCTTGTTAAGGAATTTGTACTATATAACCCTTTTCATTGTTATAATTAAGTGCAAAGTTAAGTTTAAGAAATAAAAATTTAATTAAAAATTATACCTCTTTAAGTTATCTAGAATAAAAATATTAAAGTGATGAATGTAAGTGAAGTGTTAAATGTAGGTCTAAATATAATCCAGATAAGTTGAATAACTAGATGAAGTTTTGTTTTAGAATTTGGAAGTAATGAAAAGGATGAATAAATAAAGAGTTAAGAACGAAAGAGAAAGCAATTAAATCAAAAGGAAATGGACAATGCGCAGTAAAGGTGAAGAAAAGAGAAAAAAAAATTAAGAGAGAAAGAGAACTTTTACGTTGGGCGCCAAAATGTCGTGAAGCGACAATAAATGTCGTGAAGCGACAATTAAAAACAAAAGAACCTAACCTAACAAGAACGAAACAACAAAAATAGAACAAAAACGAATAATTTATTTAAAATTTAAAAAGTTATTTACAGTTTTATATAAAAAAAATGAAGTATGATGATTATGATGGATGACGTGAATTACAATTATTTTTAAAAAAATAATAAAGATAGCTGAGAACTGAAGCGGAGCCCGAAGACCAAAGTGGCACACCGCGCTCGGCGGTGGTGCTCACCGCTCACGGAGTATGCACACATAGCGCCTTGAGTAGGCGCTCTCAGCGCCTGGAGTAAGCGCGCACAGCGGCTGCAGATAGCGCGGCGCCTGGAGTTGGCACACGCAGCGCCTGGAGTTGGCACACGCAGCGGCTAAAGGTAGTGCGGGCACTAGTAGGTGGAGGCGTGGGCGTGGCTTGGCGACGGCTTCAGGTGAAAGCAGAGTCTTGCAGGATCCCGGGGCAGTGCGGCCCCGGGATAAGGCCTTTAGGAGATGCTTCAAGTTTGAAAGCTGAAGCGAGACTGAGTTTATTGGCCGATTTTTCGGCTTTTATACTTCGACGGCGGATCTGGGATAAGAACGGAAAATTATTTAAATTAAAAGCAAATTTTTGTAAATGGCCAAGAGGAAAAGAGTATTTTTGTGGAAGTATTTAAGTAAAAACATCAGACCGGTAACGAATTCGAATAAAAATTGCCATGACAACCAGATAAACAACGATGTCAAAATATGTCAAATTTTGGTTTCATGCTCGTAATAGAGAAACGGCAAGATTTAAGTGAAAAATGAGATATTATTGATATAAGAAAAAAGGTAGCGCACCAGCGCGCACGAAGCCCGAAATTGCAGAGTTACGGAGAACTAAATAAAAGATAAAAAGGTAGACTCCATCAACACCGATTTAAAAAGTGCTGAGAGCGTGAAAATACGAAGTGAAAATGATTTGATATTGTGTTCTTATGGTTTAAAAACGTTACAGGATCCTATGGAAATAAAGGTGATACAAAATATCCAGTTTTGAGGTGAATGCAGAAAATCAAAACAGAATGGAAAAATGAATTTAAAATAGTGTAAAATGATATGTAAGTAGCATAATACTACAATATGTTGGCAACTACGGGAGATTCAGGCGAGCCCATCGCCACAACATCTACTTGCTTGTAGAACTCTTCCTTCCACAATAGATAGCCAGATGTGAGACAGTGTTTGAGTAATACTGCATTTACTGTGGACATGTTGATATCCTCTAGCTTCCTAGTTACAATTGAGATACAGTCTTCAATAGGTAAACATGTGAATAGTAACTGAACATCAAAACTGACCATACTTTCATTATCAGTAAGATGTAGGTTTTTATCTGACTAAAACATCATCACATTAATCTCACATTACCATTTTGGTAGGATTCCTTTGTGTTTACTCTCGTGTGTCCTCTCAGTGGTGACAATATTTTTGCGAAGTGTTGAGCCAATTTATAAGTTGGTGAATCGATCTCGCTTACTATGGAACGTAGAGGAGCGTTTGGTTTGTGTCTTTAAACGTCGGGAATTAGAAAGTTAAATTAAACGTGATAAAATCCGTAAAAATTAGATTCTTTTTTTTGTTCGTCGTCTTTTGTCTTCTTCGCATTAATATAAGAAATCGTTATTGTTTAAATTAATACAAAGGTTCCATAGACTACCTTTAAGCCTTTTTATCTTAACTTCAATAAAATAATTTAAAATATAAAGAAATCAAACAAATAGTAATTGTATAGAGAGCACTGAGTATATCTTTATTTCTCAAAAGATATAACATACTGCACAAAACCTTATCTTACGTGTATCCAAACAAGCATTTGGTTCAGCCATCGTCATCACCATCATTACAGGCCTTCAAAAGTCTACTACTGAACATAGGCCTCCAAAACGAATGCCACAAAGCACGATCCAACCTGCATTCATTGACTTTCTTGTATCATAGCGGAAATTATTTAGGTTTGGTATTTTCCTGGTGATGCCGATATTAGTCATGCATGTGCTTTCAATGTTTTTTGTGGCCAAAATAGTTCTTGTCATGTGAAAAATTTTGTGATCACCAGTATGAAATCGATAAAAATAACCGTATAGTTATTTATCTAAAATAGTTTTTTGATCCTGGTATAATGTAAATGTCTCACTGCATAAAAATTCTTTATCATAATTATGACTTTAATATAAGTTTAAATATTAAAATGAACATGAAATTGGTTTATATCAATTTCAGTACATGTGTAACGAATTTCTCCGTTTGCAAAATTATTAGACTAAATTAAACAAACAAAATGTCCACTATTTTTCTTATTATCCATTAGTGTATTTTAGTTTTTATATTTTAGTAATTTACATAAGTCAGAAAACACATTTACTACTTGAGTGGTAATTTTTTACGTTTTTGTAGTATGAGGGTGAACTTTTCTCTTTTGTGTAACTTTTTTTGTAAATGTATTATTTAAATTTAACTAAAAAGAAACTGTAAATAAAAAACTATTTCTTTAAATTATAAATATCTCTTTCTTTCATGATTTAGTAAGTAAAGTGTGTTAGTAAGTAAAACCAAAAATATATAAACCTTGCGTCGTAATCACGTATCCAAATAGCGAAATGTCATACGACTTTATGAAGTATTCCACAGAGTAGCTTAATTAAACAAGTCTACGAGTAGCTGTTTCAACACTAATAAGATTTAAATATTTTTTTTACAGCACTTGCTGCAAAACTACGTCTGCTTGCTAGTTTTGATATATTATGAGAACTCCATTGAAGCTTCGCGTTTAATGTCCACTACCATATCGAGACGGCGAAGCCAGCCTTGCTCTTTCTGACCGAGACGCAGGTTTCCTCTCCGGCTGATAGTTTAGTTTAGTTTAGTTTACGACGGGCTGTTTTCCGCAACTCCACGTCTATGCGCGTATTTTGCGTGTGGGCAGGAATAATGTGATTATTCGAGCCATGAGATCTCTCCGAAGAAGCTCAACAGGCCCTTGATATTGCATGCAACTTCGGGGAGTGATCCCGGCGTGCCGAGATGTTTAGCCCTGTATGTAGCGACCTCCGGACATTTCAGTAGCACGTGGGCCGCCGTTTCTTCCTCCCCCATACATGCCCTGCACAGGGGACTATCTGTAACACCTATAGTAAATAAATGTTTGTTAAAGGTGCCGTGTCCTGTGATAGCACTTGTTACTATCCTAATCTGCGGCTTGTTCAGTCTCATTAAAACTTTTGTTAAGCGACTGTTAATTTCAGGCAGGGCATCCCTAGCTTGTCTACAGTCTTCTAGATTTTTCCAAAGCTGAGCGTGTTGATTAGTGAAGTGTCTACGTACCAGTGAACAAACGTTACCAAAGGGGATTGGTATGATTGGTTCCGGCCCTATAGTGGCCAAAGCCGATCCTCTTCTAGCCAGTTCGTCTGCTGCATCGTTGCCTCTGGATCCACTGTGTCCCTTTATCCATTGCAGGGTCACATTGTTGTTTTTACATACCTCATTTAATCGTTGATGGCATTCATATATTAGTCCCGAGTTCACCACATTGCATCTCAGGGCTTGGAGTACCGCCCTACTGTCGGTCAGTATTCTGATGGGGAAGTCATTACCCTTCCTAGCATCTATTGCTATGGCCGCTTGAATGATACCCATACATTCCGCCTGAAAGACCGTGTTATAGGTACCCAGCGGTGTGCATATGTGAATATTGAGGTCTTCAGAGAAAGCTCCACAACCTACACCTTCATTTGTTTTAGAACCATCGGTGAAAATTCTAAGCTCTTTTGGGCTTAATCCTTCCGGCTGGCTGTTTTCATTTAACTGTATCTTGTATTTCTTATCGAAAACAAATTGTTTAGGAATCCTATCGTATTTGGCTTGTAGGATAGGAATTTTTGAGTGAATTCTATCAATTATGCCTGTATGAGGGACACTATTCTTACTCCAAAGATTTAGGGTCTTGAGTCTGATGGCAGCTAAAGTCGCTTCTTGTTGTATATGTAGATGAAGCGGAGTTAACTCCAGCATCGCTTCTAAGGCTGCTGTTGGCGTAGTTCTCATGCAGCCAGTAGCAGCCATACATGCCAGTCTCTGGTAGCGCTGAAGCTTTTTAATTATGGTGGCTTCATTTGTCTTGGTCCACCATACCAGAGCGCCGTATGTGATCATGGGCCGAATTACAGTTTTGTAAAGCCACAGTATGATTTTTGGCGTCAATCCCCATCTTTTGCCAATCATGTTTCTGCATTGCCAGAAAGTTATACTAGCTTTGTTGATTTTGTTTTCTATGTGTTTATTCCAGTTAAGTTTGCTGTCCAAGGTAAGACCTAAATATTTTACCTCAGAGGATAGCTGGAGTTTTGTGCTAAAAAGACTTGGAGGATGATAGTTATTCAGCTTTCGTTTTTGTGTGAACATAACTAAAACCGTTTTATTTGGATTGACGGTTAAGTCGTGTTCCCTGCACCATCTCTCCACTATACGGAGAGCCGCTTGGGTCAGGTCGCACACTATGCTTGCTGTCTTTCCAGAGACCAGTATTGTCAGGTCATCAGCATAACCTACTGTATAGAAGTGATTGTCATTTAATTTGCTGATGAGTTCATTAATGACCATATTCCACAGGAGAGGTGAGAGAACCCCACCCTGCGGGCAGCCTTTCTTAATTTGGATTGGTTGAGATTCACCAGCAATCTTTATAATTCGTGTACTGAGCATGTAAACTATCCAGTCGATCAGTGCCGGTTCAACTTTGTGTCTACCGAGTGCACCTTTTATGCTGGAGAAGTTCGTTCGGTCAAAAGCACCTTCTATATCTATGAAGGAACCTAGACATATTTCTTTGTTTTGGATGGCCTCTTCAATCTTTGTAATTACCTTATGAAGGGCCGATTCTGTTGATTTGCCTAGACTGTAGGCGTGTTGCTTGTCGTGTAGTGGTAAGTTCATTAGCGCCGACCCCCTTAATTCCCTTTCACACATCCTCTCCATCGTCTTTAGGAGAAAGGATGTGAGGCTAATGGGCCTGTAGGATTTAGGGTCAGTGTAGTCGCTCTTACCTGGTTTGGGTATGAATGTAACTTTCACTTCCCTCCATCCCCTAGGAACATATTTAAGAGCAAGACAGGCTCGCATTATGGCAGCAAGTCTGACTACTAGGGCTTTACCCCCCCACTGTAGGAGTGCCGGGAATATGCCGTCGGGTCCTGCCGCCTTATAAGGGAGGAAACTGTGAATGGCCCAATGGATTTTGTCCATCGTTACCACTCTCTGTGCTAAATTCCAGTCTTCTGCTTTTGATGTCAGTATGTCGTCATGCCGGTTTGCCTCCTGGGTTACGCAGCAACCTGGGAAGTGCGTTTCAATTAGGATGCGTTGGGCTTCATCCGGCGATGTTGAGTAGCTACCGTCGGGTTTCTTTAGAAACATGGATCCCGACGTGTTCTGTTTAGCTAGAATATTCCTAATCCTATTTGCTTGTTTGCAGGTTTCTATGTTGCCACAGAATTTACGCCACCCAATCGAGCGTCGATACCTGATACATTTTTTGTATTCAGACTTAGCTTTCTTATATAATAGCCAGTCTTCATCCATTGAGGTATTCATGGCCCTATTTAGAGCTTTTCTTACGTTTTCTATCGAGTTCTTTACCCCACCACGGTTGTTTTACCTCGGCATGTCTTGGTGGAGTGATTTCTGGACATGATTCATGGTAGCTGTCTATCATGGCCTTAGTAACAGCTGCTACCTGTTCTTCTAGGAGCGACTGATCTGCTATAGTATTTATCCCCTCAAAAACCGCTAGCAAAGACGTCAGCCTATTTAGGTATTTAGTTTTATCTGTCTTGCGGGGATTTCTCCATGGTGGTGTAGAGGGGATATCGACCTGTAGTGCGAAGCAGATCCATCTATGGTCTGAGCATGAGGCCTCTCTCGACACATGCCATCCCGTAATTAGTTTGGCTGCTCCTTCTGTTGCAAGTGTGAGGTCGATTATAGTGCGACAGCGTTTGTTAATGAAAGTAGGTTCAGAACCTATGTTTAAAATGGTTAGGTTAGTACTAAATAAATATTCAACTAAAACTTTACCTCGTTCATTTGGTTTTTCCATTCCCCAAAGGGGATGATGTGCGTTGGAGTCCGTCCCGATCACAACCTCTAGTCCGGTCCTCTCGCAGAAGTTCACCAGCCTGCTGAGGTCATGAGGGGGAGGAGTGTCTTCCTCCGGCATGTAGACCGAGGCGACGACTAATCTACTCTCCTGTGTGTACTGTATTGCTACGGCATACATGTCTCTAGAACAGAAATCTGTTAAAGGTTGTGCACAGATATCTTTAGTAGTGTAAATACACGCTCTAGGCTTGTCGTGTTCAGAGCTGTAGAATAACTTACCTTTTAGGTTGTTTAGGCCTTTAATTTTACCAGCCCCAACCCATGGCTCCTGGATTAAGGCTATGGCAGTCCTTTGAACCTCCAACCACTTGCGTAATTGAGCCGACGCAGTTTCGCTGTGGTGGAGGTTGGCCTGCACTAGGCTAGTTTTGGACGAAGGGCACGCCATCATTGATCGCGTCCTCCCCGTCCCCGCCCAAAAATAGGCCTGCCAGAAGATCTCGGGTTTCATCGTCAGCCACCGAGTCGGAGGTGGTCGGCAAAATGCAGTCCTCCTCGTCACTCAGTGAGCTGCCGCTGAGCCCAATCTCCACTAGGGGCTTCGGCTCAATTGTGCAGGCCGTTTCTTCACTGGACTTGGCCTCCAGTGATTCCGCTGTACCGGTAACTATGGCTCCGGTATCCATAACTTCCGGGTTGTTTTCTACCTCTTTGCTCGGTGGAGTATCAAAGAATTTGCCTCCACGACCCTGGAATTTTACGTATACCGCCCCGCATACACATGCGAGACGGCGTCCGGCCTTCATCAGGGTCGGGATATGATCCTCCGGCACCGAAACAACGAGGAACCACCCGTCCGTCTGCTTATCTGCCTTGAGTAACAGCCAGTCCCTGATGTTAACCCAGCGGTTCTGGTACGCCAACACGCGACCGATGTCGCGTGAGTCTTTCCAGGCCCCCTGGGCATCAGGGATAAGGATACCACATTTGACTCTTTGTGGTATCTCTGACTGTTTCTTTATTGTCAGCAAGGTGCTGGATTTAAGGTCGAGGGTAGCAATGTTCCCCTTCAACCAGTCCAGAGCCTTCTGATCGTCGCACCACAGTTTCAGGACACCTTCCGTATAAACGGGTTTGCCCCTAAAAACTGGGCCCGACGCATCAGGGTCCTGGCTACTCCAGGCCTCGCTGATCATCTTCCTCTGTATTGCTACGAGGATGTCGTCTGCTACTTCCTTCGTAATGTGACCTGAACGCGCACACGTTAAGGCCACACCCAAATCTGCTTTAGCAGCGGAAGCGTAGCTCGTTCTTGCAGTCTTTGGTTGCTGTTCGAGTCGCACTTTTTTGTGTTCACCTCTAGGCGAGGTGGACTCTTCCAGCATCCTTTTGGCTGCTCTTTCCTTCTTCCCAGGACGCTTGGCCGCTCGCTGCTTCCTGGCGGATATCCTAGAGCTGGTTCCCGCGTCCGCGACTTCCACTTGGGCTGGATTTTTATCCTTCCCAGCTTCAGCGCGGCTACTGGTTCCAGCGCCAAGCACCTCAGTCGTAGTAGCTTGCCCAGCCTCCTTGGTTTTGGTATCTGAAGCAGCCAATGCGGCTCGTTCTCTACGGCCTTTTTCCCGCTGCTTCTTGTTCTTCTTTTTGGCCTTTCCACTACTGCCTGCAGGGATAGACCCTCCTGATGGTCCGTCAGGTCGGCAAGTCACCTTTTTGGGTGCCTTGCCTTTCCCCTTACGGCTCACCACTTGCCAGGCAGCAGAGAAAAGGTCGTCAGTCCGTAGTGGCTCCGCAGTTTTATCACTTGCGGGCTCTTGTTTATTTTTCTCTTCCAGCTCCTTGGAACTGGTTTTGGAAACGTTCAGCGAGGTTATCCCTTTGGTGGGGGCACCTACGCTGGACGGTACTGTCCGTGGAACCGTCGGTGTAGTGACGCTTCCCTTTTGTTCTTTGGTGTCTCTGGTAAGCACCTCTGACACCTCTCCCTCTTTCTTTTTGGGCCTTAAATTGTCCATAATTTGTGTTTTTTAAAATTCATCCCCCCGGCTTCCCACCCTCCATGGAGCCCGCACCTTTGGGAACGCCCTACTTTAGGAATTTCAGGCGTTAGGATTACCGGGAGAATATAGGGACGCGAAGTTGGCTCACAGCGCGACATCGGGAGCTCGATCCAGCTGGTAGATGGGGCTGACAAGGCCCATCCCCACCACCCGAATAAACTGTCACTTGCTCCGTCAGCATGGCCTTTACCACCACCCAGCCCCCTTTTCAGGAAGACTAGGCAGCCCCCACATCCCTCGCCTGCGACCCTCTGACGGGGCGCTTGGCCATTTCACTATCTGTGGCTAGCAGATAGGGCCACCGTTTAGCTTGAAATCCGGACCAAAGAGGGCGTGTTGCCTCTCGCCACTATATACCCCAGCGACGATCGGCTCAACCCTCCAGGACTCCTTCATCCCCGCGTACGGCGCTCGACTGCGCAGGTCCTAGCGCAGGTGGGTGTGTTAGTCCACCGGATACACCCACTCTCTCCGGCGGATTCGTCCCCTCCTCCTTTCTCATCCGGGCTTGGGACCGGCAACGGCGGAGTTCTCCGGCTGATATTTCGTATCTCTCCTACCCGGGGTACAAATTGGAGCATTCCTTTGTGCCTTGCGCTGGAATTTGCAAGTATGTCAGAGAAGACATCTGTTCTCGACGCCTCGGCAGTCTTGAAAGTTCGGACCTGTCCATCCTTTGGCTACGCGTAGACAGCAACGACCATCCGCGCGTCTACGGGTGCCTCTATAGGTCCCAAAGCGGTAATGCCGAAACAGACCGACTCATCGACCACGTTCAAATGGCTACAGATTCCTTGCTACAATAGGTCCCATCCGCAGAGATTGTGATCCTTGGCGATTTTAACGCCCACCATGCCCAATGGCTCGGTTCACGTTTAACCGATCATGCGGGGAGATCTGTTTATGACTTTGCCTTGGCATATGGTCTGACACAACTGGTTACTTCGCCTACGCGAATTCCAGATGTGGACGATCATACACCTTCCCTGTTGGACCTTCTGCTGACCTCTCATCCGGACGGATACCAGGTTTCCGTCGATGCCCCTCTCGGCTCTTCGGACCATTGTCTGATCCGGAGTATGGTGCCACTCACGCTCCCTTCGCGGTTGCGTTCTGCAGGTTGCCGCCCTGTTTGGCATTACAGGTCGGCGGATTGGGACGGAAAGCGGGCTTTCTTTGCATCCTACCTATGGGGGGGGGGTTTGCTTCTCGCCGGATGATCCCAGCGCTGTTGCTGACTCTGTCACTGATGTGGTGTTACAGGGAATGGAACTATTTATTCCATCATCTGTGGTACCCATCGGAGGCAGATCTCAGCCTTGGTTTGGTTGCTCCTGTAAGACTGCATTACGCAGTAAGCAGGAGTGTTATCAAGCCTGGGCTGCGGCTTCGGCGACTCGGAATGTAAACACCAGCACACCTAAAAAGAAGTATAACTTCGCTTCCCGGTCCTTCAAAAGAGTTATTACCAAGTCAAAGTCAGAGCACATAGGCATAATTGGCGAGAAACTATTTCGCCTTCCTTCGGGAACCCGTGCATTCTGGTCTCTCGCCAAGGCTGTCCAAGGGAATTTCTGTAATCCATCACTACCATCTCTGCACAGGGAGGATGACTCACTGGCCCAAGACGCAAAAGACAAAGCCGACCTTTTAGGCTCCCTTTTTGCGTCCAACTCGACTCTTGATGACGGGGGGAAAACACCGCCGACCATCGCGCGGTGTGATTGCTCCATGCCGGATGTGCTGTTTTCACAGCGCTCGGTTCGCAAAGCACTGCTCTCCCTGGACATCCAGAAGTCGAGTGGGCCTGACGGAATACCCCCAATTGTGCTGAGGATGTGTGCTCCGGAGTTGGCACCGGTCCTAACGCGTCTTTTCCTGTACTCCTACTCCCAAGGCGTAGTCCCGAATTCATGGAAGACAGCTTTTGTCCACCCGATCCCTAAAAAGGCGACCGCTCAGACCCATCCAACTATAGGCCTATCGCGATCACCTTCTTGTTCTCCAAAATAATGGAATCCATTATTAACTGCCAGCTCATCCGGTACCTTGAGGATCACCAGCTGATTAGTGATCGCCAGTACAGTTTTTGTCGGGGTCGATCAGCTAGTGATCTTCTGGTCTACTTAACTCATAGATGGGCGGAGGCAATAGAGTCCAAGGGGGAGGCATTTGCCGTTAGTTTGGACATTGCGAAGGCCTTCGATCGGGTTTGGCACAAAGCGCTTCTTTCGAAGCTCCCTTCCTATGGGCTTCCCGAGAAATTGTGCAATTGGATCACCAGCTTCCTTGCAGATCGGAGCATCAAGGTCGTTGTAGACGGTGCATGTTCTGACTACAAGCCTATTAACGCTGGTGTTCCACAAGGCTGTGTGCTATCACTAACGCTGTTTCTTCTGCATATCAATGATATGTTGCTAACTGGTAACATTCATTGCTATGCGGATGACAGCACTGGTGATGCTCTATACACCGACCGTGCCAATATTTCTCGGGAAAACGTCGCCGAGTACCGGAACAAACTTGTGTCTGAAGTCGAGTCTTTGCTGAACAAAGTCTCGGATAGGGGGCGACTAAATCTAGTCCAGTTTAATCCTCAGAAGTCACAAGTTTGCGCGTTTACCGCTAAAAAGAACCCCTTTGTCGTATCTCCTCAGTTTCAAGGCACTCCCCTTCTTACCTCAGCCAGTATCGGTATCCTCGGAGTCGACATATCGAGTGACGTGCAGTTTTGTGGTCACTTGGAAGAGAAGGCCAAATTGGCCTCTAAAAAGCTTGGCGTGCTTAGCAGAGCGGGACAGTATTTCATGCGGGCACACCGCCTGCAAATTTACAAGGCGCAGGTTCGGCCTCACATGGAATACTGTTCCCATCTCTGGGCAGGGGCTCCCCAGTGCCAGCTCCTTCCACTTGACCGCATCCAGCGCAGAGCGGCTCGAATCGTCGACGACCGAGTTCTTTCCGATCGGCTCGATTCATTGGCAATGCGAAGAGAAGTTGCATCCCTTTGCATTTTCTTTCGCATATACCATGGGGAGTGCTCTGAGGAATTGTTCAGATTAATCCCAGCCGCCAAATTTCACGAACGCACATCGCGGCAGAACTCCCGATACCATCCACACCATCTGGATGATTGGCGGTCTACCACTGTGCGATTTAGAAGATGTTTTCTTCCTCGCAAGACTTTCTTGTGGAATCGATTACCATCAGCGATTTTTCCGGACCGATACGACTTAGGGACCTTCAAGAAAAGAGCGTACTCTATTTTAAAAGGCCGGCAACGCATCTGCAATTCCCTCCCTGGTGTTGCAGTTGTTCATGGGCGGTGGTAGTCACTTACCATCAGGTGAGCCGCATGCTCGTTTGACCCCTCTCCTACATAAAAAAAATATATAAAAAAAATGTCATTCCAAGAAAATGTTGGTATCGACAAAATTCAACTCCTCCTCATTTAAAATTAAATAATTATTTTGATCTTTACATTTGGAGTTATTATTTCATACATTTAGTTTTTACGCCTTTTAAATGCAAACCATTAGCGCTAAAACAATTTACTAATTTAGATATAGCATTATTTACATCGTCGTGTTACAGCAATTGACGTTATTTTTTGAAAATAATTGAAGTATCAGCAAATAATACTATATCATGAATATCCTACTACGTATGGTAAGTCATTAATATAAAGAAGAAAAAGAAAGGTAATTTCAAGTCCTGAATCAAAATCTACAATAAATATGGCACTAGTATAAAGATAAAAATTAAAAAGTTCTAGAATAAGGTGAACTAATTTTTCAAGGACTCCAAATAGTCACGTCGCCGTCTAAATCACTATCGATGCTCATATCGTTCCTAGACTAGTTACTAGGTATAACTATATAATAACAAACTTACTTGGATACCCCACGTAGAAGATACACCTTTTCAGTTAACAAAAAGAATAAATATTGAAACATTACTGATAGCGTATCATGACTTATTAGGTTCGATTCTTCGATATGGTGTTATTTTTTGGGGACAATCACTTAAAAAAGAGAGATTGCACTCAAGTTGCAAAAACGCTGTATTAGATTAATGTGTGGTTTAAAACCGACAGACAGTTCTGTACCTTACTTTAAGTAATTGAAACTGTTAACTTTTCCGGCACGGTACATTTTAGAAACTCTACTGTTTGTAAAAAGAAACCCACACCTATTTACTAAATTGTCAGCAGTCAAGAAAACACCAATGCGTGCTCAATGCACAAACGAATTTAGCAATTTAAAATGTAAGACTGCCTTAATGCGCAAAATATTTTTCGGATTTGCTCCTAAAATATACAACGAAATTCCTAACACCATACAAATAATGCAACCATCAAACTTAAAATAGCACTACAAAACCTTTTCTTGACAAATGTTTTTAAACGATACATTATTATAATATTATTAATCTTATGCTAGCAATTTGAGATGAATATTATCTCATTTTATGAATATTATTTAATTATTATTATTATGATGTTTTTTAATTTCAACCTATTTAATTTGTAAAAATATTTTTATGTCTTATGACAGAATCACAGCAGACTATTAAATATATAACCACCTATTGTATAAGTAAACCCATATTTCACAAATAAAATTCTGATTCTGACTCTAAAAATATTAATAGCACGACTACGAGATAACTTATTTAAAATTTTATATTTGTAGACAATAAAAATAAATATTAAATAAACAAGTGCGATAAGATATAATGTGAACTGATCATTTTACAAGACATAACATAGTTAAAGAAGATTTAAGCATAAAGACGTAGGTAGCTCAAGTTTAATACGCGTAAATAGAACTTAGAAATCCAGAATCAAAAAGTCCTTAAACAAGGCTACAGAACACGATTGATACATCGCTATCTATACATATAATAAATCTGTAGAAAAGTCGTGTCTGTAATTCTAATATATTCTTGAAAAAACAAGTCCAGGGGACTAAATAAAGGATTCTGAACCCAAGTCAGTGGTTTTTAGAATTTTTGTGTCTGTCTGTCTGTCTGTGTATTCCGGATTCACGCAAAAACTACTAGACCGATTTACATGAAATTTTGTACATAGGTAGTTAGTAACTCGAGGCAACTTATAGGCTACTTTTTATCCGATCACGGAACTTCAAAAAAAGAACGTTAAGTATTTTCCTTCCTTTAGATGTTGATTTTCTATTATATCTTATTTATAGATGGGATGACGGGTGTTTTTCAAATAAATACCATATTTATAAATAAAGTATAAAATATAGTTATAAACTTGGTAAAATAATTTGAAATTACACCGATTTAGTTATGAAAACAGCGCCATCTATCATCAAATAGAAAAAGTAGTATATTTTGCATTCAGTTACTAATAAATCAAATAATATAAGTAACTTACATTTATAAAATGTTTAAATTATAAGATTTTTAAAATTATTTAAAAACTGTAACGTTTAGTTTCTTTAGTATTTTTGTTATTTTATTTTAAAAGTGTAATAATTTAAATAGAAGATCAATCAAAAACATGAAAATTGATAAGGTTTTATTTCAATTACTAATCTATATGTAAACTGATTTAAACTGGTATGTCTGCAATTATTGTAAAATTTTCATTATCATTATAGTTTCATTAAAGAGATTTTTATATATGTCGTGGCCAGATCGCAGATGTAATGGCTAGATCATATAAAATAGTCTATCATTTCAAATGGTGTAGTCATTTCGTCATATTTAACACTGTTTGTTGACCATCTCATGATATAGCTTAACCAAATCAATGAATAGAAATCGTTTGAAGATATTAATAACTAGAAACGCTGCAATTTCATGATATAGTCATATGACGATATAATCGTTTTTCACCGCTACTGGTGCTGATAGCGTATATTTTTAACAGAAACAGAACTTTTAAGAGAATTGACATCACTTTATGCCTTATTGATAAAATAAATAAATGTTCACTTCTATTGCTGATATTATTAGATAATATAAGTTTGGCTTTAATTATTTCATCTAATAATAGCGCCATCTACTTACCACTAAACAAAATAAAATGGTAAGTATCTGATATAATTAAATAATAGAATGCTACTGAATATACGATGTAAATAATTGAAAATTTGTTCGTGGCAACGTTGGATGTGTAATTACTAGGTAGATATGGTCAACAATAAAACATTTACAACAACTAACTAATAAACAACAACAAAGTATTTAAACAAATATGAGGGCCGTGTAGCTCTCGCCGTGAGTTTTCACCATGGCACGGGAGCAAAGCGTGTACGATTCCCTCGAGGATGAATCTGTAATAGAAAACTTAACGTGCTGACTTAACACGTGTCCGTTAAAGTGGTAAAGAATAACTTCGTGGGGAAACCTAGATGTCTGAGTAGTTAAAATAGTCATGGAGATGTGAAAACCGTTAACATGCATTAAAGCATTGCAGCGCACTCTATTTTTCTGCCAACAAAACACTATAGGTAATGAGGAGCCCTGTGCACAGTAGTGAGACGTATATTAGCTGCTACTTTACTTTTTTTACCTTTAATGAGATTTATAATCACTTTGTAATTTAAGGTAGCTTTCATATTTTCGGACATATTAAGATATTTGTGACAGTCTTGGTTTCATAGCACATATGAGTATTTGTAAATTAACTGGCTCTTTTTTAAAAGCAAATTTTACTTAAACTATTTTAAACAAAGGTTCTTTTTATTTTACTTGTCAAAGGCGGTAATCCAACTGATAAAAACTTAAATTTCATGGTACGTAAGCATTATTAAATATTTCAGCATATTATATATTAATTGCAATTTAAAGTGTCGATTTACCACGTTCTCGGCGGTTAAGGAAAACCTGCATATCTGAGAAGTTTCCCAGTTAAGGTCATCCCGCATTGGAATCAGCGCAGCGAACACTTTTTTGGCCCAGAACTTTATGCGGCCATTGCCCAGTAGTAACGTGTATTTAAGCTGCTACTTTTTACTTTTCATCGGGCAATATATGCAGTTATTATTTCATTCATATTTTTGGGTATGTCGCTTTTTTGTTTTCACTCTAAAAAAAGTCCACTGGAATAAACATAGGCCTCCCGCATAAATTGCCAAGTAGCTGGATATTTGCAATAGTTGCCACGCTTGGTAGGCTGGTTGGCAACTGCAGCTATTATTATTTTGATCTTTTGTCAGGAAGATGATGCTGCCCTATGTCATGTCATGCCCTAGGTCCTATGTCACCTCTTACGACGGTGCGATATGAGGTGGTGGATTCTCTTTCACCGCCACGACAAGGCGAACATTTTTCTACTGCCGTTCATGAGATTAGTGCTTCCCAGGTTCCCTGTGAATAAAATTTATAAGGAATAAAACTAATTTTAAGGATCTTATCGCGTTTATTTTAACTTTTTTAATTCCCGATGTTTTTGGCACTTTACAGCACCCATGCTCACGGTAGGACTGAGGTTATTGACGACCTGATATCACAGTTAGAATGGAATAGAATAAGAATAGAATATAATAGAATAAATGCAGAAGTATGCTTGGGTTTGAATTTTAATTTATTAACTATGGGGCTCTTAGCAGATCTTACCACTCAGCCATCTTCCCTATTAAAATTAGGATGTGTTTTTTAATCTCAATAGCCCCACGAATCATCATTGGTAAGAATCGGTGTTCTATTACAAGGATTTGTATATGAGAGCCGATATGATGGTTGGGACGATACTAAACATGTTGACATACTTTAGACTTCCCGGAGCGACAGTGTTTCACATCAACTATAATATGTTCTTTTACGCGGGTTTTTATGGAACTTTCATCCAAAGATGCGTAAAAAAACCTAACGTAAAAAAGTTTAAATTAGACGTGATAAAATCCTTTATGTATACTAAATTTTGAAGTCTACTCGAACGTAAAAAAAATATCTACATCTATTTTATGGTGTTAATCAATATTTAATAGGACCAATGATATAATATATGAATAAAATATCTCAAATAAACATTATGTCGTAAATTGATAGAAGACGGTGAAACTCATAATTATTTTGTTAAAACTAAATTAACTTTAATTATGAATGAGTGTAAGGAGTAAAATGTAAATAATAGATAATAATAAATTTTGATTACGAGACAATTGCATGCCTTAAGCGAAAGCGCAAGGTATGTTCTACTATCGCCTAAAATTTACCTTTCTTATCGATACATCGGAAGAAACGCCCGATATAAAAAATTGTAGGTGTTTCTAGACATATATATTCACGTGTTCCTGTAACATATTATACCTATCTATGCCAAATACCTAATCTACGTAATTCTAAAAGACTATTAGTAGTCTTTTAGAATTCAAAAAAAAAATCTTTGACAGACATAGAGACACAGACACCGAGGTGTTTTGCTACGCGAGCGAAGCCGCGGGTAAAAAGCTAGTCTTAAATAAATCTAAAAACCTGACAGCAAACGATCCTTGACTGTGCATGACGTGATCCAAAACATTGCAGCGGCATGGCAAGCCATTAAGCCTGAAACCATACAAAACTGTTTCAAGAAAGCAGGTTTCCGACATAACGAAGCTGATGTCGTGTTGGAAGAAGAACCCGCCATACTGCAGGGTTTTCCTGGATATTCTTCCATTGATTACAATGTTGCACCCTACGAAACCTGTTCGATTGAAGATCTTTTTCAAGATGTGAATAACACCCAAAAAGAGGCCCTAAGTGATGACGATGAAGATGAAGGAGAGTCGATTCCGATTTTGACAAACGCAGAGGCATTATCAGCAGTAAAAAATTTAAGGCGCTATGTATTTTCTTTCGGGAAAAGTGAAGACGCACTGCAAAAGTTAAATTATATTGAAAGCCTTGTCATTAATAATGCATCAAAATCTTTCTGTCAAACCAAAATAAGTGATTATTTTAAGCAATGCACAATATTATACCTTTCTAACAAATGTATAAATACGTATACCTATAATTCAATACGTACATAATATTTGTAAATGATATTTTTTTTACTATCCCGCATAATACGCTTTCCCACTTAAGTCGCGATTTTGGCTGGGTCCCTTCAAAATCATCTTAAGCGGGTTTTACTGTATGTATAAAGGCTAAGTAAATGCAAATTCATGCAATCCAATTTCAGTAAAAAAATTGTAATCTAGAATTAGTTTTTTAGACATGCTAAATAGAGAAATTATCTTTGAAGGAAAAAGTTGTCAGTAAAATAAAAGTAGGAAAAGGTTGTGGCTAGAAATCATTAAATAATAGTTTAAGGGAAAAAATCGCAAAATTAATATATAATCATCGTTAGTCACAAGAAGATGAAAAATAACGTACATAAGGCAATCTATCTTATTTACACTACTAATAAAATTGAGTTCGTATTCGATAAATAACGACGAAGGACTTTATATTTGCAAAGGTTAATAATCTTATATCGTATTCATGAAAATCGATGTAACAGTAATATTGAATTTAGTTTTTCGTCACGAACGACATGAGGTAATTTATGTAAACAATATTGGAGTACTGTGTTCGATGCCTCAAGGAATCGAATTCGTTGAAATCCGTAAAATTAGTTTTATTTAAAAATGTGTAGTGTTCGCGTAAATATAAGAAATCATTACGAATTCGTTGAGTTTGTATTAGTGCCTATTACTTTACGTATGATTTCATAAGCATATTTTATATGATAATATAAAATGACTTTTTTAAATCAAATATACAATATATGATAAAATGAATGGAATAAAATTTTTCATTCAAACGATTATTTTTTAATTTTGATCAAATCAAAGTCATATAAAGAAAACATCAAAAAGAGAAAGCACGGCCTATGACATTAAATAAAACAAACAATTAATCATCATCATCATCATCGTTACAGCGTAAAATAGGCCTCCTGCCTCCGCAATAAAAATCACAAAGCACGGTCCTTAGCCACCTACATCATATACCAGGTCATCACTCCAGTGGAAGACCGCCTAACTTCACAATCACAAACTTACATTATAATAATAATAATATATTAATATGTATATCAGCCTACAGCCGTACATACCAGGATACCAGGCATAGCAGTAATGCAAGAGATTTATGATAATTACGGAATATACTTACTTCCAGAGTCCATGCAGCCGGGAACACAACACTTTTTACTAGACATGTTGAGGAGATGAAGAGTCCCTGTATCTAAAACAACACTAAAAATATAAGAATCTTTTTCTCAAAAACGTAATTATGTCTGTAATATGTATGTCAGATTAGAGGAATTTGCACTCAACTCAATGCAACCATTTTAAAACTGGTCTCTCAAAATCTCAAATAAGTTGCTGAATCTCATAACCACATAGCATTTTAATCGTATCTTCTTACATCAACAGAGGCGACATCTCGTGCCAACAGATGGATCTAGTACATTATAATACGATAAAATGTAAAAACTATACGTTTGATAGACTTTAAATGTTCTTTTGGTTCATCTAAATTTAGTATAATAATAATTGCGTTTTTCAAGCATTACTGTACTAAGATTCTATTCCCTGGAGCTTACTGACTCCAGCAAGCCCGTAAGGAGTGAATACGCCCAGTTTTTAAAATAATTTCTTAATAAAATCAAATTTTGGTCTTTTGAAAAAAAAATTATGATAGAAATGTTCATTAAAAAGTTGCCTATCCATTGGTGTAAATCGCAAAATAAAATAATACTTACTTTACGAGGAGATGCATGTTATCAATAATTATATCACATTTATGTGGTTTCGTACCGCAAAAAAACCGCTCAAATAACGACTAGCGCGACATTTTGCTCAACCTGCGCCTTAATATAATGCTCCAAAAACTGATAAACTTTTATAACGGTTCGTGTACAGTACTCGCGATAGATGTTTAATTAACTCTTAATCCATCTATTGCTAGATATCAGCTGTAGCCATTATAGCTGTATCTTAATATTCCTCCATCACCCTCAATAATAACATAACATCATGCTGCGTTGTCGTTCCTATGGATCCTTATGACGTTTACGGACAATTGTAACTAATTTTTGTTCGTAATACTTTAAATGAAATACAACAGTACATAGTCTATTGTTAGTAGTAATGACTTTGATTTTATTTCTTGGATGCTTATGTTCGTGGCTTTGTCAGTGAATAATCCAACTAGTAAAAACTAATATCTTTAGCGTTCGAATATCAGAGGCAAATTGAAGTCACTTTGTATATGTTAAACTAAAAACATAAAATATTAACAGCAAGACATGGCCCTCTCATATAGTCATCCATCATTATCACACTCTACTACTACTGCAAGTACTGAATATAGGTCTTCCCACTAGATTGCCTCGTAGGGGCTCCTGCAATAGTGGCCACGCTTGGCAGTTTTTTTTAATTATCTTTCTTCAGTTTCCCTGTTACCTTATTTACTAGGGAGGAAAATTTGCATACTACGTTGACTGTTATAGAAATTGCTATTATCTAACTATCATAGACATATTATATTTCCCACTATCAAAAGCCCCTATCCTAGAGCCTACCTCAAACAGGCGTCCTTTTTGTACAACAATTTAAGAAGCCCTTCAACTGTATGTTTTTATATATGCTGTTATCACGCAATCGTCGAGACTTGAACTACCACAGCTCTATTCTTATACATATTTCAGATTTTTTTTGATTTTGTCACTGAATATTTAAGTTTTGTATCAAAATATTTCCTTTGGTGGCACAAAACAGATACGGCGGCTTTTCTAAACGAAGACTGCTCATCTGTGGAGGATAATAATGGACAGGATAATAATAGTAAGACTATAGTCTAGCGTCCAAGTGTATACACAAGCACAGGTGCATCCTTTATTCCCTCACCCTCATAGTCCAATGGGACGGCAATCTGACACGACCGTAGAGGGACCAGGCGTACGATCCACGTTTTTTTTTCTCTTTATTTGGTCTACAAAACAGAACACAATTTCAACATGCTGACAGGTATTACAGTCAGTACAGACAGTCGTGTAGTGGCGGTCAAGAATACCACTACCCCATATCCTCCCGTGGGTGTCGTAAAAGGCGACAAAGGGAAACAGGCAGAAGATGGGCAGCAGCATCTTCCTGATAATAGCCAATATTACAATAAAAAAACTGCGGTTGCCAACCCGCTCGCCAAGCGTGGCAACTATGGCAAATACCCCCCTATGAATGTAACAAAGAGACGGCCCCCAGTCCCCGGCGGCGCGGCTATTCCTGGCTACGGTGGCGACCATGGTAACGGCGGGGCAGGGGGTGCTAAGAATCTCCGGTGGAGGTTCGGTTGCCACCTTAGACGACTCGACCTGGCAACGTACAACGCACGCACCCTGAGGACTAACGAGAAGATCGTGGAGCTGGAAGAAGAGATAGACAAGTTGCGCTGGCATATTATAGGATTATCCGAAGTACGAAGAGAGGGGGAGGACACGGTAATCCTCGAATCCGGCAACTTGTTCTATCACCGGGAGGGCGACCATCTGTCCCAAGGAGGTGTCGGATTTATCGTCCACAAGTCTCTCCTTAACAACGTTGTAAAGATCGGGAGTGTGTCGACGAGGGTTGCGTACCTTATACTCAGAATCACCAAACGGTATTCGCTGAAAGTCATACAGGTTTACGCACCAACCTCGGCACACCCCGATGGGGAGGTGGAGGAAATGTATGAGGATATCTCTAGAGCCATGCATTCCTCCAAAACCCAATATACGGTGTTAATGGGAGACTTCAATGCAAAACTAGGCACAAGAGAGAACGGTGAGCTGAAAGTAGGGAAATTTGGAATAGGGCAACGGAACCCAAGGGGCCAGCAGCTGGCCGACTTCATGGAGAAAGAGGGACTCTTTATGATGAACTCTTTCTTCCAGAAGCGGCCCCACAGGAAGTGGACCTGGTCGAGCCCCGACGGTTCGACAAAAAATGAGATTGACTTCATTATGACGACCAGACGACAACTGTTCAGTGATGTCTCCGTGATCGCGAGGGTGAAAACTGGTAGCGATCACCGAATGGATAGAGGCACACTGAACCTAAACGTTAAGTTGCAGAGGTCTCGTCTAATGAAGTCAACGCTCCGTCCCCCTCGTGCTCTGTTCCAAAGTCCCGAAACCTTTCAGCTCGAGTTACAAAACCGTTTTCAGTGCCTAGAAGACTGCAATGAAGTGGACGATATGAATGACAAGCTCGTGGAAACTGTCCATGCGGTCGGAGCTAAGTTCTGCAAGACCCGCCGCAGAAGAACACAAAAACTCTCCGATCATACTCTTAATCTCATGGCTGTTAGACGGGAGATGAAGCTACATTCTTCAACAGACTTGACAGCATACAGGCATCTGAACAGACAGATCTTCAAATGCATGCGGCGGGACTTACGCAACTTCAATACAGCTCGTATTGAAGAAGCGATCGAGCGGAACCAAGGCTCCAAAGTCTTTGCCAGAGATCTGTCTGCCAGAAAGAGCCACCTGTCAAAGCTGAAGACAGGATGTGGCAGCATCGTTTCCGGGACACCTGAGATTTTGAGTGAGATTGAGAGGTTCTATGGGCAGCTGTACACGTCATCGTTGGAGCCACACGCAAGTGTGAGTAACGATCCAAGAGCGTGTCTCATCCGACACTATTCCGAAGATATCCCGGACGTCAGTCTGAGCGAGATTAGAATGGCTCTCCAGCACCTTAAAAACGGTAAGGCCCCAGGCGAGGATGGAATGACAGCGGAGCTTCTGAAAGCGGGTGGAAGACCGGTACTTGAAGTCCTTCAGAAGCTCTTTAATTCCGTCCTCCATGGTGGCATTACACCGGAGGCGTGGAGCAGAAGTGCGGTGGTCTTGTTCTTCAAGAAAGGTGACAACGCTCTCTTGAAGTACTACAGACCGATTTCCCTTCTGAGCCGCGTCTACGTGCTGTTTTCGAGAGTCATTACGAATCGTCTCGCGCGCAGACTTGACGACTTCCAGCCTCCCGAACAAGCCGGTTTCCGAAAGGGCTTTAGTACCATAGACCACATACATACCCTTCGGCAAATTGTACAGAAGTCCGAAGAGTACAATTTGCCACTATGTCTGGCGTATGTGGACTATGAGAAAGCCTTTGATTCCGTCGAAATTTGGGCGGTGCTGCAGTCCCTTCAGCGGTGCCAAGTTGACTGTCGGTATATCGAAGTGTTGAAGTGCTTGTACAGTAGGGCTACGATGGCTATCCGAGTACAGAACCAGAGTACGAAACCTATCCAATTGCAGAGAGGTGTAAGACAGGGTGACGTCATATCCCCGAAACTCTTCACCGCTGCATTGGAAGACGTTTTCAAGCTTCTGGACTGGAAAGGATACGGTATCAACATCAATGGCGAGTACATCACTCACCTTCGATTTGCCGACGATATAGTCCTTATGGCAGAATCGCTAGAGGACCTAAGCACTATGCTCAATGACCTCGATAGTGTTTCCCAACGGATAGGTCTTAAGATGAACATGGATAAAACAAAGATCATGTTCAATGTCCATGTCACACCTATGCCGGTAGTTGTTGGGAGCACTAAGCTCGAAGTTGTTGACGAGTATGTTTACCTGGGACAAATAGTCCGACTAGGTAAGTCCAACTTCGACCGAGAGGTCAATCGACGGATTCAACTCGGCTGGGCAGCGTTCGGGAAGCTACGACACATCTTCTCGTCAGAAATACCTCAAAACCTGAAAACGAAATTGTACAACCAGTGCGTGTTGCCAGTGATGACTTATGGAACTGAGACGTGGTCCTTCACTGCTGGCCGTATGAGGAAGCTCAAGGTCGCTCAGCGAGCTATGGAGAGGGCTATGCTCGGAGTTTCTCTGCGTGATAAACTTAGGAATGAGGATATCCGCAGTAGAACCAGAGTATCCGACATAGCCCAACGGATTAGTAAGCTGAAGTGGCAGTGGGCCGGCCATATAGCTCGAAGAACCGACAACCGATGGGGAAGAAAGTTTCTCGAGTGGCAGCCTCGTACCGGTAGGCGAAGTGTAGGGCGTCCCCCCACGAGATGGAGTGACGACCTGGTAAGACATGCAGGAAGTCGATGGATGCAGGTGGCTCGGGACCGTGCTTTGTGGCATTCTTTGGGGGAGGCCTATGTTCAGCAGTGGACTTGTGAAGGGCTGTAATGATGATGATGATGATGACAGGTATTATATAAAACAAAGATTTCAAAAATTATATTCTAATATATATGTAGACACAGCTTGCACAAAATGTATCTGTGATTAACAATAATGTTTGGTACTTAAAGTTATAATTATATTCTTTAAACTAAATACCAAATTAAATTAAATTAAGACCAAATTAAATTAAATTATGATCAAATTAAATTAAGGCTAAATTAAATAACACACTTGGAAAAAAGATACTGTAATAATTTGTTTTTTGTGGATGCCACCGTACCCATCAAAACATCCACTTCAGATCGAACAATGTTACTGGATGAACACATGCCGTATAATGGCGAATGTTGTCCGAGAACGGTTCTACAAGGTGGAAGACTAAAAGTTTTACGATTATGAAGGCGACTATTAGCACGAGGTATTAAAAATTGTATGCGCTCTAAAATTATTGGTGAGTCAATATAACCATTAATCAATTTATACAAAAACATTATATTAAACATTTTCCTACGTATTTGCAGCGGAACCATTTTAAAATGTTTTAGTCGATCATTGTAGGAATGAAGTATATGGCATTTTTTCTCGGCATAGCTAAGGATATACAAAAAACGGTTTTGAACACGCTCTAATCGCTCAGAGTGGATGGTATAAATAGGGTTCCAAACAACACTGCAGTACTCCAAATGGTTTCTAACGAGAGAATTGTAAATAGTTATGGTTAGTCCACTGTTTTTAAAAACATTCATTTGCCTACATATAAAGCCTGAGAGTCTTGAAGATTTTTTGATTATGTAATCAAAATGGTGTCGATAAAAAGAGTAGTATCTACAAAAATACCCAAATCCCGCAACCAAGACACTTCTTTTATGACACTGTCACCAATAAAATACTCAGCTGTGTAATTCTTCTTTTTTCTGCGAAATTTTATATGGTAACATTTTTGTGTATTTAATATCATGAGGTTATCTCTACATCATCTATTAATTTTATCGAGAACTTGCTGTAAGGCGATAACATCATGGACACTTTTTATAGTTTGATAAATTTTTAAGTCGTCTGCATACATTTTGAATTTGGAATTAAGGGTTTTACTTATATTGTTTATGAATATCAAGAAAAACAACGGACCAAGGGGAGAACATTGAGGAACACCAGAAAGAATTTAACTAGAGAATGACTTAAATCCATTAATAGAAATCAGTTGTGAACGGTTCCTCAAGTATGATTCACACCATCTAAGCAGTGTTCCATGAATACCCATTGTTTCCAGCTTAAGCATTAATATGTCATGATTTACGACATCAAATGCCTTACGAAAATCAGTATATATGGCGTGAACTTCTTCTCCGTTATCAATAGCATCAGAAATGTTCAATATATAACTTACAAGGTTAGAGGCTGTTGATCTTTTTGGAAAAAACCCATATTGGTTATGGCTTATTTGATTCTTGACGTGACTTAGTATTCTTTTATGTACTAGTGCCTCTAATACTTTTCCACAAACAGGTAGCAACGAAATTGGTCTATAATTAGTTACGTCATCAATATTACCAGATTTGTATATTGGAGTTATACTGGCAAGTATCCACTGATGAGGAATGATACCAGAAGAAAGAGACTTATTAAAAATTCTAGAAAGAGGTTTACACAAGCAACTCGCACAGATCTTGAAAAAATTCGGAGGAAGGTAATCGGTACTCGTACTCTTGTTACTATCGAGGGATCGTAAATATTCACGTATCTCATGCTCATCTAAGTGACAACCGTATAGCGACATGCTAGGCGATATTGTCCCACATAAATCATCTCTAGAGTATGTTTGCTTGTTACTTTTTTTATAAAAAGACTGCAAATATTCTGCAAATAGATTACTAACATCTTTACCACCCTTTTCCCGCTTGTCATTATATTTCATTTCATTAGGTATAGAAGCAGAATTAGACTTTTTACTTTTAAATATTTGCCAAAAGTATTTAAGGTTACTTTGTAAATGACGTATGGCATGCATTTTAAAGTTAGAATAACATTCCTTTATAAGTCGATTACACCTAGCTCTCAATAGGTTGTAAGTGACTTTATCCAATGCATTCCCATATTTCTTAAAACGACAGAGAACTTTCGATTTTTCTTTAAGAGCCTTTTTTTATACGATAAGGGTGACAAACGAGCACACAGTCCACCTGATGGTAAGTGGTTGCTGCGGCCCATAGACATCTACATCTATCCTCGTTTGCGAATCAAAATGCAGATGCGTTGTCACCCGTGAGAACTATGATGGAATGCCTCATTTCCAGTAAAAAGGGCTTCCGGCTACCTGCACTCACCAAACGAAACGCAAAGGTAAACCTCCACTTCACGCTGGTATTCTGTGAGGTCGTGGTACCACCCCGGTTCGAGCTGGCCCATCCGTGCGACAGCAAAAGCTGCCGCATGGCTCTACCACTGTTTAATTGCCTTGATTAAGGAAAATGTAAACCATGGAGGATAATTCTTATTTCTCGGTTTAAATAAAGGAGTATGTTTTTTACAAAAATACATTATTGTTTCATTAAACACATTAACCATATCATTGAAATCTGCTGAATCTTGCCATAAAACACTCCAGTCAATCATCTCTAATTCCTTAATTAAGGCTTCATAATCAGTTCTAAAAAAGTTGTATGTCGGCTCCGGTTTTGACTTTAGTATGCTTTGTGAGTTTTTTGGGAATTCTATTTCAATCGCAGGTTGATGTTCATCTAATGAAATCAATGGTATATTAGCTTTCTGCACCGAAACACATGCCCTATTATTTGATAATATCAAATCAAGAATGCGGTTATTTTTATTTAATATATTATTGCATTGGTTCAAATTGTTAAATGACATAGCATCCAAAAATGAATTCTCCAAATTACCATTATCTATCGGTACTAATTTATTGTCATCGTCAGTATACCATGATATCTTGTTTAAATTAAAATCTCCGGCTGTAAGAAATGTATTGTCAACATCATCATGCATTTTTAGTTAAACTGTTCAAATGAGTTGTGTCGTAATCCTCATTTAAGGGGGGTGGAAAGTAAACAGTACCTATATTAATATACTTGTTGCCGAATTTTAAGAACAACCACATATCTTCACACGTAGATCCCCAACCGTTTTTTCTATAAACTTGATACTTTTTCAAAACTGCCATTAACACTCCCGCGCCATCTTTTTTAGTTTTATGAGATGAAGTTGTATATCTATCATGTCTGAAAATATATTAGCGATACATACCGAGGCAACGGGGTTCAATACCGTCAACTTCCTGACTCCGGGCTGTTACTGAGAATTGAAAGACAAGCGTATAGCGACATGCTAGGCGATATTGAAAAACTCAATAACTGTTTTTATTTTTGCTTGACGCGGGATTTGAACTCGTACCCTCATGATCAGCAGTCGCGTTTACGATCACTAGACGAAGTAATCATTGATCCAGTTGGTTTTTATTACCAAGTACATGGTGTGTCAATTATAAATGAAGATTAAATTTCGGTGAGTGATAATAATCACAAGTATAAATTAAACTCAGCTATATCAATCGAGTAAAATAAATGAATTTAACCCTTTCGCTGTCCCGTGCACTACATATAGATCATTGCTATTGTCTTACTATTGTGTCTGCAAACCGGACAGTGAAAGTGTTAAGAGCCAAGGATTTACGAAAACTGACAAATGTAAAAGCGTTAAGTACTATTATTTTCCTAAAAGTGCTACATAAAAAGATAATGGACTGAAGTGAATAAATAGAGGCTGCAAGTGATTCTTTCAAAGTTATTTTGTGGTTAATTTTATGTGTATTTCATGGGTTTTATTGACATATTTCATTGTTAAACAGAATCGCCTCATCGCCATCATTATTACAGCCTACAGTGTCCTGCAGAATACATGGGTCTTCCAGAAATTGCCTCATTATTACTATAGTTGTACCGCTTCGCAGGGAGTGTCGCGTAAAAAATATTTTTTTTTAAATTACAATATTAAAAGAACACTTACTATAATAAAAACTATGCGAATACAAAAAGGTCAACTAAGAGCATTTCCAACAACATTTCCGACATATATTAGGTCCTTATATATTATGAAATTGGCGTTTCGTACGGGAGGAATATAAAGTCTATTTTTTTTGTAAAATATATTTGATTAATCGAAGTATGCACCGTTGTTAACTATGCACTTTTGCCATCTCATAGGTAGTTCATTGATCCCTTTACTAAAAATGTTTTTTCCTCCTAAGAAATTGTCCAAATTCCAGAAAAAATGGTAATCTGTTGGAGCAAGGTTCGCTCTCATGTCGCGGACATTCCAATTGTTGCTCATCTAACTTAGCGGTTGTTTGTTTTGCAGTGTGTGGTCTTGCGTTGTCGTGAAGCAGCAGTGGCCTAGAGCGATTGACCAATCTCGGTTGTTTAGCAGCTAGTTTTTCCTTCATGTTTTGCAGTTGCTGACAATAGATATCTGCCGTAATCGTTTTGCCAGATTTTAGAAAGCTGTAGTGAACGACACCGGCGCTAGTCCGCCAAACACTCATAAGTAATTTTTCTGAGTCAACTTTCGTTTAAGGCAGGATTTGGCTGGGTCTCCAGGGTTCAGCCATTACGACGAGCGCTTGCGATTATGGTAAAGTATCCACTATTCATCACAAGTAATAATTCGATTTAAAATCCCTTCATTATTGTGTCGGTTGAGCAAAGTAACACAACAATTGACGCGTGTTTGCAAGTTCGATTCACTCAATTCATGAGGTACTCATCGTTCAAGTTTTTTTACTTTCCCGATTTGCTTCAAGTGGATTAATACAGTTTTATCACTTACCCTAAAGCTTGCAGCTATCTCTGAAGTGCTTTGTGATGAATTCGATTCCACAATAGCCTTTAATTCTTCATTTTCCACTTTGGTAGCCGGCTGTCCGGGTTGGTTCTGAAGTTCGAAATTTCTAGAACAAAAATGTTGAAACCAAAAACGTTCCGTGCTTTCTTTTGCGACACCAGCACCGTACACATCATTAATCCTTCAAGCTGTTTCTGCAGCATTGGTGCCATAGTAGAATTCGTACTCGTAAATATACCGATATTTCATGTTTTCCATTGTGCGGTAAAAAACGACGCTAAAAGAAAAAAATAATGAAGAAAAAACAAATGAATGACTGTTTTCAAAACTCAAATGTACTAGCTAAATGAATTTATAAATTTGACTTTGGAATTCTTAACCAAAGAGGAGATATTTCAGATCAAATTGGTCAGTACGACAAAACGCTAATTTCATATGTAAGAACCTAATACATGTACTATTAATTAAGGTTCCCGATTCTGCCAGTTGACCAACGGCTTAACATTACATTCAAATACGCGAAAATTTCCTTATCTCTTACTTCAACACGCTTTGATCTGGAAATAAATAACTTCGAATGCGGTGAACTGACAACAGCCTTAAAGTTTTGTTGAAATTTAAATAAATGTCTTTTCTAATAACAGCCAGAATCAATAACATTGAAATTTTAGCAGATATGAATATTGATTTATTTATTTAAATGTTTATTATGTTTAAAAAATATTCTAATAAATTTACCTATACATGACCACATATTTAAAGTCCACCACATGATACATTGTAATCGTATGTATATTAACATACGTATATAATATAGGTATGGTAATTAAACTAAACTATATTTAGGGTGGAATGGCGAAGCTTTAAAAAAAATTTAAAGGCCTTTTAAATTTTGTCTAGCTACCTGTTGTACAACTGGCAACTTATAACGTACGTACGTATATGAGGACTAACGAGAAGATCCTGGAGCTGGAAGAAGAGATAGACAAGTTGCGCTGGAATGTCATAGGATTATCCGAAGTCTGAAGAGAGGGGGAGGACACGGTAACCCTCGAATCCGGCAATTTGTTCTATCACCGGGAGGGCGACCATCTGTCCCAAGGAAGTGTCGGATTTATCGTCCACAAGTCTCTCGTTAACAACATTGTAAAGAGACTTCAACGCAAATCTAGGCACAAGAGAGAACGGTAAGCTGAAAGTAGGGAATTTCGGAATAGGGCAACGGAACACAAGGGGCCAGCAGCTGGCCGACATCATGGAGAAAGAGGGACTCTTTATGATTAACTCTTTCTTCCAGAAGCGGCCCCACAGGATGTAGACCTGGTCGAGCCCCGACGGTTCGACAAAAAATGAGATTGATTTCATTATGACGACCAGACGACAACTGTTGAGTGATGTCTAAGTGATCGCGAGGGTGAAAACCGGCTGCGATCACCGATTGGTTAGAGGTACACTGAACCTAAACGTTAAGTTGGAGAGGTCACGTCTAATGAAGTCAACGCTCCGTCCCTCTCGTGCTCTAAATCAAAGTCCCGAAACCTTTTAGCCATAGTTATAAAACCGTTTTAAGTGCCTAGAAGATTGCAATGCAGTGGACGATATGAATGACAAGCTCGTGGAAACTGTCCATGCGATCGGAGCTAAGTTTTGCAAGACCCGCCGCAGAAGAACACAAAAACTCTCCGATCACACTCTTAATCTCATGGCTGTTAGACGGGATATGAAGCTGCAGTCTTCAGTAGATTTGACAGAATACAGGCAACTGAACAGAGAGATCTCCAAATGCATGCGGCGAGACTTACGCAACTTTAATACTGCTCGTATTAAAGAAGCGATCGAGCGAAACCAAGGCTCCAAAGTCTTTGCTAGAGATCTGTCTGCCAGAAAGAGCCAACTGTTGAAGCTGAAGACCGAGTGTGGCAGCGTCGTTTCCGGGAAACCTGAGATTTTGAGTGAGATTGAGAGGTTCTATGGGCAGCTGTACATACCATCGTTGGAGCCACACGTAAGTGTGAGTAACGATCCAAGAGCGAGTCTTATCCGACACTATTCCGATGATATCCCGTACGTTATTCTGAGCGAAATTAGAATGGCTCTCCAGCACCTTAAAAACGGCAAGGCCCCAGGCGAGGATGGAATTACAGCGGAGCTTCTGAAAACGGGTGGAAAAACGGTACTTGAAGTCCTTCAGAAGCTCTTTAATTCCGTCCTCCATGGTGGCACTACACCGGAGGCGTGGAGCAGAAGTGCGGTGGTCTTGTTCTTCAAGAAAGGTGACAACGCTCTTTTGAAGAACTACAGACCGATTTCCCTTCTGAGCCACGTCTACGTGCTGTTTTCGAGAGTCATTACGAATCGTCTCGCGCGCAGACTTGACGACTTCCAGCCTCCCGAACAAGCCGGTTCCCGAAAAGCCTTTAGCACCATAGACCACATATATACCCTTCGGCAAATTATACAAAAGTCCAAGGAGTACAATTTGCCACTATGTCAGGGTATGAGAAAGCCTTTGATTCCGTCGAAATTTGGGCGGTGCTGTAGTCCCTTCAGGAATGCCAAATTTACTGTTGGTATATCGAAGTGCTGAAGTGCTTGTACAGTAGGGCTACGATGGCTATCCGAGTACAGAACCAGAGTACAAAACCAATCCAATTGCAGAAAGGTGTAAGACAGGGTGACGTTATATCCCCGAAACTCTTCACCGCTGCATTAGAAGACGTTTTCAAGCTTCTGGACTGGAAAATATACTGTATTAGCATCAATGACGAGTACATCACTCACCTTCGATTTGCCGACGATATAGTCCTTATGGCAGAATCGTTGGAGGACCTAAGCACTATGCTCAATGACCTCAATAATGTCTCCCAACGGATAGGCATTAAGATGAACATGGACAAAACAAAGATTATGTTTAATGTCCATGTCACACCTATGCCTGTAGTTGTTGGGAACACTAAGCTCGAAATTGTTGACGAGTATGTTTACCTGGGACAAATAGTCCAACTAGGTAAGTCCAACTTCGACCGAGAGGTCAATCGACGGATTCAACTCGCCTGGGCAGCGTTCGGGAAGCTACGACACATCTTCTCGTCAGACAAACCTCAAAACCCTAAAACGAAATTATACAACCAGTGCATGTTGCCAGTGATGACTTACGGATCTGAGGTCCTTCTACGGTCCTTCACTGCTGGCCGTATGAGGAAGCTTAAGGTCGCTCAGCCAGCTATGGAGAGGGCTATGCTCGGAGTTTCTCTGCGTGATAAACTTAGAAATGAGGATATCCGCAGTAGAACCAGAGTGACCGACATAGCCCAACGGATTAGTAAGCTAAAGTGGCAATGTGCCGGCCATATAGCTCGAAGAACCGACAACCGTTGGGGAAAAAAGGTTCTCGAATGGCGGCCTCGTACCGGCGGACGAAGTGTAGGGCGTCCTTCCACTAGATGGAGTGATGACCTGGTAAGATATGCAGGAAGTCGATGGATGCAGGTGGCTCAGGACCGTGCTTTGTGGCATTCTTTGGGGGAGGCCTATGTTCAGCAGTGTACTTGTGAAGGGCTGTAATGATAATGATGAAATGTTGTACCCGGATAGAGCATCTGCCACTAGTGTAACGCGCATGTGAATTGTCTGAAACTGCTATTTACCTTTAATATATTGGAAATAAAAAACATCAGCCAACTTAGGGGAAAACTTATCTGCTCTATTTCTCTAAGACAAATCTATAATCACGTCATACGTTTAGCTTAAATAACATAAAATAGACCAATTTATAAAATTACAAGCTTTTCTGAGCTACTCCTTAAAATTGACGTGGGAATGAAGTTAAATTCTAATTGAAAGATAAAGCTATGTATAGTTGGAGCTCGCAGCTTAGTATTATCCAACTAATCATAAATTGTTTTACCTATCCAAGTAATAGGATTGGTATTGTTGTATATATTAAAATAAAGCAAAGAATGATTTGCAAAGGTAATAATGTACACAGGTAAGTTTCTTAAAAATTCTTATTTAATTTTGTCGAAATACGAAAATAAATAGAACATGCTTTCATGTAGTAAGCAGTGTGCACTTGTAAAATTTAAATATAAATTTCATCATAAATGGAACGCGTATTTTTAGAAAATGAAAGAAAACTGTTCTTTGGATATACTTTCGGAATATTCCTAATAAGTTGACCTGTTTAGTAGGCGCTCATCTTTAATGTACCAGTACGTGACCCTACCGAGGAATATATCAAACCGTCCAGTTTTCACTAACTATGTGTTTGGTTGTCTGATAAATTATTGGGTCTATCGGAAAGTTCTATTGGTTTTGTCAGTACACAGAAACTTCTCGATAATTTCTCGATACGATGGTTTAAAATATTGAATTATTAAATAAAACTACATTTACGGATTTTATCGTGTTTAATTTAAAGTGCGGAGCTAAAATAAACAAACTCAATTAAAATAAACTCCTTAAAATCCGTAAAAGTAGTTTCATTTAATGGGTATGAAGTATTTGCGTAAATACTACATAATAATTAATAACGATATTACGAAACAATTCCTGTTATGCTGATAAGCTACTGAGCATTCATTTGTCATTTACTCTCGAGCAGCTGCGGTGTCATATATAAAAAAGTGCCATTAATAAATTTCAATTAAAGCATTACGTACTTTACGAGTTCCATAAGTGAAATAACACTATTGCAACTTTTAGGATTTTGTATACTTAGTACTTTTAATTTCGATAATGTACCTGTAGATTCGGATATATTATCAAAACCAAAAGTGAAAAAATGTACATTAAAATTATATGAATCTTGGAGATGATTTAAGAAGATTCAGAAAAGGGAACTTAAGCCACAACGATTTCAATGACTTATCTTTTTAACGATTAACCACGTTCTTGGAGGAAATTATTAAAAATAAAATAAAGTATCAGAAATATTTTTTTTAAACGAGTGTCACGAAAATTGGTTCACGGTGAAATGTGTTATTTAACTGTAGAGGTATATTTAAGCTGTCATTTAGGCAACCGTGTACAATTTTGAAGGCAGTGATACAGCAATATCTTCAACTTTCTGTTAAAATTTTAAATTAAGTTCGCTTTATTGTCTGCCGTTTACCATAAGAAGTTTAAAATTATTATAATTAATAGAATCAGGCGTATCTTTGCGGAAGTCCATTATATAAAAGCTTTTAGAAAAATTTACTTCGCAAATATCCGCGTTATAAAATAAAATGATGTGTCTTACCTAGTATAAAGAGCACCTCCCGCCCTCCTTCAGTTGCGTTCACTATACCCGTCACCACTAATCCCAGCACCGCTACTCCCAACACCACTACACTAGGCAAGACACACCACTGACGATTATACGACACGTGTTTCGCCTCTACACGAGACATCCTCAGGTGATATAGACTCTACGGTGGCTAACCGCTTCTTAGCGGTAGCTAACCGCTTCTTAGTGGTAGCTAACCGCTTCTTAGCTGTTAGCCACCGTAGAGTTACCGTAGAGTTTTATCGCATGACGCAGTCGCTCGCTCCTTAAGTAGAGAGCGGTTGCGTCATCGGTCTGTATAAAACGCACTTGTTTTGGCTCGCTGCTCACTTAGCGGTTAGCCACCGTAGAGTCTATATCACCTGAGGATGCCTCGTGTATTATCGTCAGTGTTGTGTCTTGCCTAGTGTAGTGGTGTTGGGAGTAGCGGTGCTGGGATTAGTGGTGACGGGGATAGTGCACGCAATTGAGGGAGGGCGGGAGGTGCTCTTCATACTAGGTAAGACACATCATTTTATTTTATAAAGCGGATATTTGCGAAGTACATTTTTCTAAAAGCTTTTAAAATTATTATTTTACAGATTCTCGTTAATGTTTTAGGATATTGAGCGATCGTCATTGGCATTCGTTTTTTAAGATTTCATCAGTATCTATTAAAATTTAAACGCAGTACAGCCGCTCTCGATAGCAACACAAATGTGTCGGTTAAACCGATGAAAGTTCACGCTCGAGTAATGTAATACTACTGTCTGGTTGTATGTTGGCAATTAAACAAATAAATTGGCCTACTAAACTTCATGCAAATCTTACACCGCTTACAAAAAGGATTGCCTGGGAATCAATGCTTTTGTTTGTGCAAGCATTTGCTACAAAAAATTAAAAAAAAAGACAAAAAATGCATACATCAATAAAATTTTAATGTAATACAGCTGGTACAACCACCCTCGGTAGCAGCACAAATGAGTCGGTTTGACCGTTGAAGGTTCACATTTGCACACAATACAACGTAATGCATCTTAACCGTGTTTCGTTCGTTTAGTAAGTGAAAACAACCGGATATCCTTTTCATTGCATTCTAAGTTCTCAAGTACATCTAGGCATTCATTTACGATCAAGTAAACTGCATACTCATTTGTCACCCTTATTTCTATTAAAGAAATTATTTTATCTGATTTATTGAAGCTCTTAACATTACATCTCATTTAATTACGTATGTAGAATATTACTTATGGAGAAAATTGCTTTGAAGATTTCCTTTAACAAATAACATAATACTCGTACATTAATAAAGTACTACATTGGATAAAAACTATTTTTACGGATTTTATCGCGTTTAATTAACTTATTTTATATTCCCGACGTTTCGGTTGCTTTCCAGCAACCATGGTCACGGGGGACTGCGGTGATTGACGTCCCGATGTCAAAGTTAACCGATCCGAGTCCGATCTACGCAGAATGAACTAACTGTGTCTTGAAGTCTTGCCGTGGTATGCTTGGGTTTAGTTTTAATTTTATGAATTACAGGATCCCAAGCAGGTGGTATTACCCAGCCTCCCTCTCTATTGAAATTAGGATGTTTTTTAATTTCAATAGCCTCACGTATCATCCTTGGCAGGAATCGATGTTCTTTCACGAGGACTTGTGGTTTATCAAATCTAATGTAATGGCGGGGGCCGTCTAGGAAATGATCACAAACTGCAGACTTCCCGGAACGTTGGTGCTTCACGTCAGCTATGTTTTCTTTTACGCGGGTTTTTATCGATCGTTTTGTTTGCCCTATATATGAGAGACCACACTCACACAATCAAGCTTGTATACTCCTGCATCTTGTAGAAGAATATTGCACTTGACGGATGGTAAGAACTGACTAATCTTCTTCGGCGGCTTGAAGAATTTTCTAATAGAAGCTCGCTTGAAGATGTAGCTAATCTTGTCTGTGACACCTCTGACATATGGTAGTACAGCAGGCACACGCTCGACTGTGGCCGGCTTCACTCGGTCAGTGTGACGTAGGCGCGGAACCCGAAGCTTGTTGTCGTGCAGAACCTGCTTGACGTGCTGAAGCTCGGCGGCCAGGTGTTTGCTGTCACAGATCCCTCGTGCTCTCTGCAACAAAGATTTGCCCACGGTAGCTAACTGTGAAGGGTGATGGTGGAATTCACCGTTTAAGTATCGGTTTGTATGGGTCTTTTTTCTATACACAGTGTGACCTACGGTGTTATTAGGATTTCGAATGACTAACACATCTAGGAAAGCTAAAGAATTATTTGCCTCTAACTCCATAGTAAATTGAATTTTAGAGTTTATGTAATTAAGATGTTCTAAAAATGCAGTTACTTTGTCTAATGGTAAAATTGTGAAAGTATCGTCTACGTACCGCTTGTATAAACTTGGAGTTACTGGTGCAGTAAGCAGGGCTTTCTCCTCAAAGTCCTCCATGAAAATATCGGCGACAATGGGAGATACCGGTGAGCCCATCGCAACACCATCTACTTGCTTGTAAAACTGTTCCTTCCACAATAGGTAGCCAGATGTAAGGCAATGTCTGAGTAATACTGCATATTCTGCTGGCATGTTGTTTTCCTCTAGTTTCCTAGTTATAATTCAGATGCAGTCTTCAACAGGTAGGCATGTAAATAGAGACTGAACATCAAAACTGACCATAGTTTCATTGTCAGTAAGACATAGGCCTTTTATCTCACTGACAAAATGGTATGAATCCTTAGTGTGTGCTCTTGTATGTCCTCTGAGTGGTGATAGTACTCTTGCTAAGTGTTGAGCCAATCTGTAAGTTGGCGAATCGATCTGACTCACTATTGGACGTAATGGAGCGTTCGGTTTGTGTATTTTTGGTAACCCATACAACTTCGGTGGTTTGGCACACGTAGGTATTATCGAATTTACGTCTAGATTCAGTTTCTCGGAGTATTTCTTTATTAGATCTCTATTTGTTTTAATCGTATTAGTTGTAGTGTCTGTTTTGACCTTTACGTACGTACTTTCATCCGATAAAAGTTGTTGTATTTTAAAATTGTAATCCGACGTATCCATTATAACCGTAGCATTACCTTTATCTGCGCGGAGAATCGTAAGATCTGGTCTGTTGCGTAAGTTTTTCAATGCAGTAAATTCATCTTTGGGAAGATTTAATTTCGGCGCTGAGCTTCGACGTAACAAGGACGAAATGTCTTGACGTATAGCCTCTAAATCTTCTTTACCAATATTATTTTTATACAGACAGTCCTCAACACTACAGATAATGTTTTCATACGGAATTTTTTGCGGTGTTATAGCGTAATTCATACCTTTGGCCAAAACTTTTATTGTCGCCTCGTCCAGAGATTGTTTTGACAGGTTATAGACCGCACGTTGTTTATTACTCGCGTCTGTTGTCAATGATTGCGTTCCGTTATTACGTTGACATTGGCGTTGGACATTTGATTTGGTTGTTAGTGTGCCGGACGGGCGTAACTCTCCGGAGTAAATGTTGTCGAAGATACTCCGCGAGCCGCTCACGTCCTACACCTATAGGTTCCGGTGGATACTTTCACTACCGCCTTTGTGTATGCTGTTGGAGAACTGTGGACTGAGGTTCAGAATTAAAAATGCACGATTTATAAATTAAAATAGCAAGGGAGTGGCCAGCGGTTCAACTGATTAATTAGTTGCGAAATATTATAACTTATTTATTTATTTAACACTGTTTTTCAACTATGATTGTTCACTATATATTTTAAAACACAGATTTAATTAAACACACAGTAATATTAAAATTTCTATTGGTTTTTTAAAATTTCTATTCGTATTTTCAAAATATCTGTTGGTAATATCAAATTTTTATTGGCAGTAACAAGTTTCTATTGGTATTCTCTACTATTTCTATTGGTAATTTTAAATATCTATTGAAAGTAACAAATTTCTATTGGTAGTATCCAAAATTTCTATTGGTAGCAGCTGGTTTTCTAACACTACTGACTAGCAGCTATTAATCAACTAAAATTAGTTGAGTTTAACACTTTTGTAACTGCGAATATCAGTTACCACTTTTTCCGTCTAGCTAACACTTTTCACTATATGTAACGGCGAAATTTCCGTTACCACTTTTTTCAGCTAGCCAACACTTTTTTCACTATATGTAACTGCAAATATCAGTTACCACTATTTTTGGCTAGCTGACACTATTTTACTATATGCAACTGAGAATTTTCAGTTGCCACTTTTTCCGACTATGTGTAACTGCGATTTTTCAGTTACGACCTTTTTCGGCTAGCTAAACTTTTTCTATTTCACTTTAACTTTTCACTGTGTTCTGCTACTAGTCACTTCAGCTACTACCGGATACTGCTGCTTGTTACTGGTAGTTCTTCCTACTACAATGTTACTGTGATTTGCCCCCATAAGGTAGACTTCGGCTATACTCTATAGAGAGCCGCTTGCCAATTTCCGGTTTTGCCTTTTTATTATCAAACATTTTCATTACGTAATTTGCACAAATTGCAATTTTTCTATATAATGCTAATTTTTACATTAACACGCTATACACTATAAAAGAGGCATTTTGGTCCTTTATCATTATGTGATAAGGGTTACTTGATATTTTTACATTCAAAAAAGTTATTAATCAAAATGTACCTAATTTACATAACAAAAGTGCACATTAAATCTTTAATTTTACTATATTTCTCAAATGCGTTTATTTACATAAATTATCTATTTACTTATTTCAATCTATACATCATATGCTAACTAAATATCGTATTTACAATTCTTTCAGACCATAAAATATTCTCATTATTTTCATATAAACTATTGCGCAGTTAATTAACTTCTAGAAAGTTCCACGATATGCTGCGCTGTGATTGGTCGAAATTTTATTTAATGTTTAAAGTCGTTTATATCAACTTATTATTAAAACGATACTTTATACAAATATATTACGAGTTGTAAACATACTATAAAACTATATTAAAACACAATTTGTTCGATTTTGTCGCTAATTTCACTTTTTAAAACACTTTAATATTCTTTAATCACTTTTTGCTTAAAGTCTTTAAACCGTCGCGAACAGTTAGTTTTTGGTATTTATCTATATGTTTATTTTTGCATTCATTGTATTTAGTTGTTTCAAGTTTGTCTAAAGTTTCCATGCAATTCTTGTAATCAAATGTCGATAAAACTGTCTTTAGATCACTTAGGTCTTTAGATGGTTTTATTAATGAAACATAGATCGGTACGTTTTTGCTGAATCACCGTTATTAACAATTTTTTGCTTGCCTGATTTAAGATCTTAGCGCTTCCTCGAATGTATTTTTTAATAGATATCTTGACACACGTAGGAATGAGATTATGGTCTCTGCATCTCTTCAAGAAGTTTAAAGCTGTTATGTATCTTGTGCGCTTGGTTTTGAGATCTTCTAGTCTGTAAAAAAATAATATTGGTAATGAAGATTTAGAGGCTATACGTCAAGACATTTCGTCCTTGTTACGTCGAAGCTCAGCGCCGAAATTAAATCTTCCCAAAGATGAAAGTAGTTTTATTCAGTGTGTAGTGTTTGCGTAAATATAAGAAATCATTATTCTATTCTATTTAATATTTATAGATAATCCATAGAAAGATGCTAATGGTTTGTGTGCATATACATATTATGTACTCTTATGTATCTATGTAATATATGTGTATTTTCCTTTACTTACCTAGTAAACCGATTACTTTCATGGTAATAATACTTACAAATACGACGCTTGCAAAATAACATTAAGACTTACTACACATTGAAACACATTATAACGAACAAATCACTTTACTTTTTGCAAGTAATTTTAGTAATAACAACATTGTATTTCCGTACCACACCAAATATGTAAGGCGGTTTATTTAGCTTCGTAGCATTTATAGACCAATTTAAAAAAAAAATTTTTAATTTTCCGTCATTCTTCGTAATTTTTTCTGTAATTAAAAGTGTTGAAAACTAATACCTTAATTAAAATTTATTTTTCCGCTTAGCCCAACAATTTAATATCAAAAATATTTCTACGTTTACTTAATTTGAAAATAATGTGGAACCTTTATTGTCCTAAGCGGAGTAAAAATGTCTTATATGATCCATATGTTGTTTTATTATATGATTAAAATAGCTTCTTTTGTAACAGTATTGTATGCCTTAAGCGAAAGCGCAAGGTATGTTCTACTATCGCCTAAAAATTAAGATTCCAACGTTTCATCGAATAAAATCGTATATAGCAATCATATTATACATATACATGATGTAAAAGCACATTGTTAGAAAGATAAATATTTGTTGAACTTATTAATACTTTTTTTTTAAATCGACTAATTGTTATTTTTAAATAAAAAAGGGGTTTTAGTGGCTTATGGTGTGGATTTATCATGTCCCCAAGGATTGTAAACACGATAACTTTTGAAAATATGAATTGTTTAACTCAATCTATTTTTTAATCTCTTTATCTATCATGTCGGAAGCCACTGAATGTAAATGGCAGAGTAATTTTGTTGTGTTTAGCTATAATTAATTTTTTTCGGCTCCAAAATGGCGAAATTTTCGTTGATTTGGTAGCCTTGTATGTAAATTATTTCTATAAATAGGGACCTACAGCCACAGAGTAGTTTACTCACTCACTCAGTACGGCCTCAGTCGCCGTCGTGAGTGGACATTGTGTCGGTTGTTTGCAGCGGCTCAAAAAGATCGCTGTACAAATACACAATATTCAAATAACCAAATTTCTTAAATGCTTGATTATAATAATAATAAGAGAGATAGGATTGTCGAAATGTAAATCCAAGATGGCGGCTGCAATATATATCAATTTTTTCATCATGGGTGTCATTCTCATGGTTTTCGCGGGTGTTGAAGCCGATAGTGCTGTCGAAATGAAAATCTAAGGTAGCGGCTGCAATAGGTATCAATTTTTTCATCATGGGTGTAATTTTCATGGTTTTCGAGGGTGCTGAAGCCGATAGTGTTGTCGAAATGTATTTAAACTACTTTTAAAAATTCCGTATAATCACGTTATACGTGATTTTTATAATGCGCTTAAGGCATGCCTAATTGGATTTACCAATTGATTTTATTATATTTAAAGCAATCTTTTGTAATACGTCCCTCACATTAATTTTTATTTATATAACATCAACCTACTTTGAAGAGCTTTTGCATCTAACGGTAAGAAGCACTAAGCCAAAGAGAAGTAATCGGTCTTACCAAATACCTATTCAATTTATCTTATAACGTTTTTGTGCTAAACCATTTTCTTTCAATTTCATATTTTGATAGAATAGCGTTTATTCTATTAACGCAAGGGAATATTTTTATATAGAAAATTAGGATTTATATTTATGTTACGTTTTAAGCATATATGGATTCCAAAATAATATTCTACAATTTTAGAGGACATAGCTTAATCTTCTCTTTCTTTCTACTTTCTTTTACATCATTAGTTTAGATATCATGAATTAAATAATAGGTACTTAAGAAATAAGTAATTCGTGACTGTTTTGTAAATTTTGTGTAAATGTGTCTATTTTACATCATTTTCAATGATATCAAACAGACTAATCTAAGAGGTCAGTGATGGTAGTGCCAAATATTTTAAAAACGTTACTTTTTAATCATCTTTAGCCAGTGCTTGACCATTGACTTGATGGACGGTGATAATACAGTCGAAGTAGTAAAGCGCACTTACTTTACTTAACACAAACCAATTCACTTTTGACTTGAGTGCACCCATATTGTAATCGGATGGAAATACAAATGCTGGCTAATTATTCCGCACCTGTGGATAACTGATAAACGACGACGCGAACTTTTGGTTCAAAAGCGTGGAAGTCGACGAGTCGACAAAGATGTGAAGCCTGGCCCAGCCTAATGGATTTAATATTTAGTTATAGCCTCTCTGTTGAATATGTATCTAAAAGAAACAGAAGAAATAAAAAGGACGGTGGAAGATAGTTTAGAAGTGCAAAAACAGAATTGTAGTAAGAAAGTCCTTATATAATAATATACGCAAGGAATTGTAAAAATTGTATTGAAAACAGGAAATTGTCGTACGTAATATAAATATGAATCGCCTAGTCGCTACGACTGTTGGGACCAGTACATACTGACTAATCTTTTATTTAGTAGTCATTGGAATGTTGATAACAATAATTATGTTCATATGGTTTAAATTTATTAGTAAAAACCAATTGTTTATATATTGATCCGCCAGGCTAGAATGCAACTATAATATTCAGTAATTCATCATAAATATGCATAAATATTTGAATATCTAAAGAACAAACTTCCTAATAAAATATCATATTAACCAACTTTTGCTAAAGGAAAACTCAAAGCGCAGAACGTATTCTTGATTGCTCACAAAATTCTCTTCATCTGTTATTATTAAATTCAAACGAAAATAATTTTACCATTAAGATTTTATTTGACACATAATTTTCTTTTTTGTGCACATCTATAGCACAGTAATTTTCATTTCCTTCCTTTAATATTAAGTATCGTGAAACCTGGCAACTTTACATTTTTGAAAGGACTTAAAGGTTAAGGACCAATTTTCCAACAAAAAATGTACTGTCACACTGGGCGCCATTGTTTTAATGTAACAATATATTCTTCATAGATTTATTATTTATTAGTGATTTAAACAAATAATAACATTAAATAGAGAAAATATTTAAAAAAAGAAAATGGCAAAGTTAACCTCGCTTTGTGGCAACTTTGCCATCGGAATTTATAATGAAAATAATAGGATTTGACTTCAAAACTGAAGGTAAGTTTACCTCATAATATAATACACAATACTCAGAGTTATAATTTGCTCCTTTAATTGTGTTGTAAATAGCAAAGTTTACTATTGTGGCAAAGTTGCCCTCCCATTTTTCAATATTTCATACAAACTTGAAGATATGTGTCAGGGTTGTCAAAAATCTTAATTACGTACTTTACTTAAATTTTTTATTTCAATATTTTCACAACATTTTTTAGGAGGTATACGTTTATTTTTTTAAATTAAATTCTCGATAATTATAAATAAATAAATATAAAAATAATTAGTAATAATTTTATTTTCTAGACTCATCGTCACTATCAAATCGTCCAAATGCCATATTCTGGCGTGTCAAGTAATATGCGCATCTGTCAAACTCCATAATCTGGCATCGTTTTACCGCGAAGCTTTAGAGATCAATGTATACCGGTTCTACTAATCCTATCTCTCTCTAACTCCTGTAATCAAGTGAATAGCACAAGGATGTAATAAAAAGTCAGTCTAAAAGTCACAATAAGGGATTGAATTGTAAACATCCCAATTTTTTGTCCCGATTTCGAGTAGAGCTAGGCCCATTGTTCTCGACCTTGTCGTGAACAAAAAATGTATGAAGAAGTTTCTTTTTTTTAAATTATTTATTGTTAAATATGCTTTTGACGTATAATTTAAAGAAATAGTACTTGGAATAAAGGCTTTTATTTATAATTATTACACCTTAAATGGAGAAAATTGGGTAAAAACACTTTTCTTACTTTCACTTTCAAATTAGTATCACTTTCCAAGTAAACCTTTATTCAAATTATACACAGTCACATATAATATTTAATAAAATTTCCATCGATATATGATTTTAATATACCTTTCATATAAAATGTCTTGGAAATAGTCATTTTAATGAACAGCAGGAAGTAGTCTGGAAGTACTTCAGGAAGTGCTCGACAGAGACGCCATATTGGCCAAAATGGCCCCGACAGACGAGTGGATATTAGACAATTTTCGCTTCTCTGATTGAGTATTATTATTATTAAGTCTAAATGTGCTCGCCACAGGGTTTTCATATAGATCAAAACCTTCTACACCTATTGTAATACCATTTAACGATTTTTGACAAATGTCAAAATTTAAATCCATTCTGCTTAATATTATATTTTACCATATTGTGACAAGTCAAAATATTTTTTGTTCTTTAGTGTATTTTTAACGTTAGATAATATAGTTACTACTTTGGGGACCCATTTTCTTAAAGTGATATCATTTTATTAAGATCAGGATTTTTTTAAAAACAACCTATTCTTTGGGTGCAAATTATATTAATACTCTAAGTTGAAAATATGAAGAATACTAAAAAATAATAATATCATTAATACCCGACAACGCAGTAAAATAATATAGATTTTTATTTTCTTTTTCTTTTCTTTTTCTTTTAATAAAAATGATTCGATTAAATGTCAATCAGCTTTGGCGTGAATAAATCACTTTGATTTAAATCATGATTTAAATTACGATTTAAATCAAATGATGTTTTCAATAAAAATCAATGATTTAATCAAAATTATATCCAATATTTTATGATAAACTTGTGGTTGAAAATTATCATATTAAATAAATTATTTGCCGTTAAATCTTTTGAAGTGTTATTTTTATTAAACCGTACGAAATGATATATTTAACACATATATGTAACGCTATTGGTTGAATTCATTAGTGGTTGATGTTATTTTTATGTACTTTGTTGTTAAGCTATTGGCTGAAATATTGGTTGGTATTAATTTAAACGAAGTGCTTCAGTTTAATATTATTTTGTTTAGTTTACATTTTCATCTAAATATTACAAGGAATTTATATTAAGAAAGTTGGAGAAAAATACTAGGGATATTAATCAAGATTTTTGTTACGAGTTTAATTTTCACCTTTTATGATGCCGAGACGTCACACAGCTGTGGCACCATTTTGAAAAATATGCCGGAGGCGAGAAAATATATATTAAAATAATAATAGCTCTTAATATATTTAAGACTTTTTAAGGCTAGAGAGTCCTGTTCCTATTAAAGTATGAAGAAATGTTTATTGAATTAAAATTTCACGCGTAAAATTTAAACAATAAAATTAACATTAACCGATTAAAAATAAAAATTCAATACGAAAGTAAGTAATATTTTTAACTGTTCATTTTATCTGTTAAAAAAATTAACAAGTAACTTTTAAAAAATAAATAAATTTATCCATTATCACGATGTCTAATTCACATGCTAGACAAAAGGGAAATCCCCGCGCTGTCTTCGCGCAATCCCTTGAGGCGCGTTCCATTTTGCGAAAAAATATATTTGAATTAAATAATAAAATCAAAAACATCGCGATTAATTACGATTTTTTTAAAAAATCGTGTTTTATTCTACTTTTTTTTTATAAAATCACGATTTTTTCCAACCCTGACGTCATACGATTCATTTTTATTAAAAATATAATCGGTCCAATAGTCTGCTACGGTGAAACATCTATACAAACATACATACATAAATTGATAATTTGAATCGTCATAGTCGGGTCAAAATATTAACTAAAAGTGATAACCCTTGGTTGTAGCAAAACATGGCAAAGTAACCGTCACATCGTGAAACCACTAGTATGGTAACATTGCCAAGTTAGTTTTATACACAAATATTAAGATTACAATATTAAAAGCAAAATATTACATTTCCTAACCATTAATATTACGTTATTACAAAGACATAGGTACGTGCATTCAGTATTTCAACTAAAATCCACAAAAGTTCTGGAGCACTGAAAAAGGTGTTTAAGTCGCCGGCACAATTTCGCGGTAAAATAAAATGTCAAAATTTACTCTGATATTGCCATATTGAAAATAATGCTGTTAATTAGTTATTAAATTTTCATACAAAAACTAACAAATCTCAAAAAACGTTACGTTTTCCGTTTTATTCGTAATTTTGTACCAGTACACCACTGGTAACATAATAATTGACACTGGTAACATAACATGGTAATTGACGGCCCCCAGTCCCCGGCGGCCCCGCTATTCCTGGCTACGGTGGCGACCATGGTAACGGCGGGGCAGGGGGTGCTAAGAATCTCCGGTGGAGGTTCGGTTGCCACCTTAGACGACTTGACCTGGCAACGTACAACGCACGCACCCTGAGGACTGACGAGAAGATCGTGGAGCTGGAAGAAGAGATAGACAAGTTGCGCTGGCATATTATAGGATTATCCGAAGTCCGAAGAGAGGGGGAGGACACGGTAATCCTCGAATCCGGCAACTTGTTCTATCACCGGGAGGGCGACCATCTGTCCCAAGGAGGTGTCGGATTTATCGTCCACAAGTCTCTCGTTAACAACGTTGTAAAGATCGGGGGTGTGTCGACGAGGGTTGCGTACCTTATACTCAGAATCACCAAACGGTATTCGCTGAAGGTCATACAGGTTTACGCACCAACCTCGGCACACCCCGATGAGGAGGTGGAGGAAATGTATGAGGATATCTCTAGAGCCATGCATTCCTCCAAAACCCAATATACGGTGTTAATGGGAGACTTCAATGCAAAACTAGGCACAAGAGAGAACGGTGAGCTGAAAGTAGGGAAATTTGGAATAGGGCAACGGAACCCAAGGGGCCAGCAGCTGGCCGACTTCATGGAGAAAGAGGGACTCTTTATGATGAACTCTTTCTTCCAGAAGCGGCCCCACAGGAAGTGGACCTGGTCGAGCCCCGACGGTTCGACAAAAAATGAGATTGACTTCATTATGACGACCAGACGACAACTGTTCAGTGATGTCTCCGTGATCGCGAGGGTGAAAACTGGTAGCGATCACCGAATGGTTAGAGGCACACTGAACCTAAACGTTAAGTTGGAGAGGTCTCGTCTAATGAAGTCAACGCTCCGTCCCCCTCGTGCTCTGTTCCAAAGTCCCGAAACCTTTCAGCTCGAGTTACAAAACCGTTTTCAGTGCCTAGAAGACTGCAATGAAGTGGACGATATGAATGACAAGCTCGTGGAAACTGTCCATGCGGTCGGAGCTAAGTTCTGCAAGACCCGCCGCAGAAGAACACAAAAACTCTCCGATCACACTCTTAATCTCATGGCTGTTAGACGGGAGATGAGGCTACATTCTTCAACAGACTTGACAGCATACAGGCATCTGAACAGACAGATCTCCAAATGCATGCGGCGGGACTTACGCAACTTCAATACAGCTCGTATTGAAGAAGCGATCGAGCGGAACCAAGGCTCCAAAGTCTTTGCCAGAGATCTGTCTGCCAGAAAGAGCCAACTGTCAAAGCTGAAGACAGAATGCGGCAGCATCGTTTCCGGGACACCTGAGATTTTGAGTAAGATTGAGAGGTTCTATGGGCAGCTGTACACGTCATCGTTGGAGCCACACGCAAGTGTGAGTAACGATCCAAGAGCGAGTCTCATCCGACACTATTCCGAAGATATCCCGGACGTCAGTCTGAGCGAGATTAGAATGGCTCTCCAGCACCTTAAAAACGGTAAGGCCCCAGGCGAGGATGGAATTACAGCGGAGCTTCTGAAAGCGGGTGGAAGACCGGTACTTGAAGACCTTCAGAAGCTCTTTAATTCCGTCCTCCATGGTGGCATTACACCGGAGGCGTGGAGCAGAAGTGCGGTGGTCTTGTTCTTCAAGAAAGGTGACAACGCTCTCTTGAAGAACTACAGACCGATTTCCCTTCTGAGCCGCGTCTACGTGCTGTTTTCGAGAGTCATTACGAATCGTCTCGCGCGCAGACTTGACGACTTCCAGCCTCCCGAACAAGCCGGTTTCCGAAAGGGCTTTAGCACCATAGACCACATACATACCCTTCGGCAAATTGTACAGAAGTCCGAAGAGTACAATCTGCCACTATGTCTGGCGTATGTGGACTATGAGAAAGCCTTTGATTCCGTCGAAATTTGGGCGGTGCTGCAGTCCCTTCAGCGGTGCCAAGTTGACTGTCGGTATATCGAAGTGTTGAAGTGCTTGTACAGTAGGGCTACGATGGCTATCCGAGTACAGAATCAGAGTACGAAACCTATCCAATTGCAGAGAGGTGTAAGACAGGGTGACGTCATATCCCCGAAACTCTTCACCGCTGCATTGGAAGACGTTTTCAAGCTTCTGCACTGGAAAGGATACAGTATCAACATCAATAGCGAGTACATCACTCACCTTCGATTTGCCGACGATATAGTCCTTATGGCAGAATCGCTGGAGGACCTAAGCACTATGCTCAATGACCTCGATAGTGTTTCCCAACGGATAGGTCTTAAGATGAACATGGACAAAACAAAGATCATGTTCAATGTCCATGTCACACCTATGCCGGTAGTTGTTGGGAGCACTAAGCTCGAAGTTGTTGACGAGTATGTTTACCTGGGACAAATAGTCCGACTAGGTAAGTCCAACTTCGACCGAGAGGTCAATCGACGGATTCAACTCGGCTGGGCAGCGTTCGGGAAGCTACGACACATCTTCTCGTCAAACACACCTCAAAACCTGAAAACGAAATTGTACAACCAGTGCGTGTTGCCAGTGGTGACTTACGGAACAGAGACGTGGTCCTTCACTGCTGGCCGTATGAGGAAGCTCAAGGTCGCTCAGCGAGCTATGGAGAGGGCTATGCTCGGAGTTTCTCTGCGTGATAAACTTAGGAATGAGGATATCCGCAGTAGAACCAGAGTAACCGACATAGCCCAACGGATTAGTAAGCTGAAGTGGCAGTGGGCCGGCCATATAGCTCGAAGAACCGACAACCGATGGGGAAGAAAGGTTCTCGAGTGGCAGCCTCGTACCGGTAGGCGAAGTGTAGGGCGTCCCCCCACGAGATGGAGTGACGACCTGGTAAGACATGCAGGAAGTCGATGGATGCAGGTGGCTCGGGACCGTGCTTTGTGGCGTTCTTTGGGGGAGGCCTATGTTCAGCAGTGGACTTGTGAAGGGCTGTAATGATGATGATGATGAATGACACCACTGATGGCAAAGTTACCTTCCATTGGTAAAGTTGCCAGACTTGACTGTACTCAAAAAGTTACTTCAATTTTTACTATACTATACTATAGACATACGACTACGCAGTACTTTTCACGCTATTTTGATTAGTCACACTCCGGTCATAACTGGTCACTAGGTATATGTAATTTGTTAACCATGGATCAATCAATATCACATCTTATTCGTTCATAAGAATATAAAAATGTCTAGTACTCCCATATACACAAATGCAGTACTTTTAACGCTGTTTTGATTGGTCATAATTGCTTACTAGGTCAAAGGAATTGGTTAATCAAAGTACTGCGTCTACATTGGAGTGCTACGTATAATTATATCGCTATGACCAGATAACTTATGGTAGATTGATTGATCTATGGTTGACCAATTCCTTCGACCCAGTAACCAGTTATGAGTGGAGTGAGACCAATCAAAAGATAATTAATAGTACTGCGTTTGTATATACTGGAGTGCTAAATATTTTTATATCGCTACAATTTTTTTTGAGACGGCCTGAAACTTTAATCACCTTATACTTATTGGCATTTTGTTGACCAATTATCCAGAAGTATTAACCAATGACGTCTATTTTCAGCCTCTCATAATATTTTTTAAGATCACCTGATTCTAAATTTGAGGTGGTAATGAATAAGTGTGGCTTAAAAATATTAATATCAGATCGGGCTTCTTAAAAAGCCTGATGGTAACTTCACTAGTAGTGAAACGGAAACACTTGAGCAACTGGCGTCAACGCATTTCCCAGGGTCACATAAGACTCTTGCCACGAACTCTGAACAGAGCACTACGAAGGCATTGTAATGAGGATGTAGGGCAAACATAATAAGGCCAAGCCTAGTGTAGTGGCCTATTGACTACTTTAAACCATATAAGACAAGTGTGGAGGATGGAACAATGCCTATCCGTCTACAGAGGAGTATCGATATCCTTCTTCTTATCTGGTAAAATCTTCAGAGCAAGTTTTGCATGGGGGTATATTCCAGAACGATGGACAATTGTTAAAGTTATATTTATACCTAAGGGTGGTAGAAAGGACTACGCTTTACCAAAGTCCTTTAGACCTATAAGTCTTTCTTCCTTTTTTCTTAAGACATTAGAAAATGTTATAGATAGATATATTATTGATGTAGCTTTAGCTACGAGATATATACACTACAACCAGCATGATTACCGCAGAGCCAAATCTACGGAATCAGCCGTAACGTATTAAAAGGGCCGAAAAAGCGCTAGAGGATAAAGAAATAGTTCTTTGTGCCTTTCCAGACATTGAGGTCGCCTTCAACAGTAGCCCTACATCACTGCTGGTTTCATTCGATTACGAATGAAAATGCAGATGCGTTGTCACCCGTGAGGACTAAGATGGAATGCCTCGTTTCCAGTAAAAAGGGTCTCCGGTTCTCTATACTCACCATTCGAAACACAGCAGCGTTAAGCTGCTATTTGACGCTGGTATTCTGTGAGAGCGTGATCCTCCCCCGGTCGAGCCGACCCATTCGTACTACAACCATAATATAGCTGCAGCATGGCTCTACATCGTATAAAAGTTTTTCCATTAAGCCTTTAACTGCCGAAACGTTTTGTTATTTTAGTCAATAGGAGTACTAACGAAACAGTTTTGTATAACCAATAAATAAATTTATTATTCAATTAAAATTTTAGTAATTCTTATTATCTTAATTACTTCAATTACATTATTTTACTTTTGTATTTAAACATAGAATTAGATTTAAATATTAATACATTAAGACATAAATAGCTCTTAAATATAAGTTGGTTATTTACTTTTGTTTCTAAATTTTTATTGTAATTTACGGTATAAAAATCTAATTTATTTTCAAAAATATTGATCAACATTAAAAAAAGGAATTTAAAGATAAGCACCAACATTCTGCAAGAAAGAAGTTTATACTTACTTAAAAATTACTTCACTTATTTTAATTAGACTATTTTTGCAGGAGTAAAAGGACCTAAAATGTAGAAAATTAAAGATGAGTAAAATTAAACGCGATAAAATCAGTCAAAATATTTTTATTTAATATAGATTTTTAAGATAAATATAAGAAATATAACTTCACTTATATTCTTATGGAGTGATTAGGCCCGCGTAAGTGAAGATGAGCTGTAAGCAAATGTTAATGACATAAAATCTGTAAAAGTTTGTAGTTCTATCTTGTCGTAAACTTCTCAGTATGCGAAAACCAGAGTACGATCATCCCGTGTGCTAGGCGCTGAAGGAAAAATATCGTGAGAAATCCTTCGTGTCTGAAAATTAAACATTTTGGGATATGTGAAGTTCGCCGCATTGGAGCGTCTCCAGTCCGGTTATTCCATAACCCTTTTAAGAAATTTCCAGTGACCTGTGCCCAGCTATGGGATGTATATGCTAATTATGAGGCCCCGTGTTGAATTCTCCGGGAATTGCCTTAAGGCAACATGTATTGAGTTTTTTTGTTAAGAAATTCTCAGTAGAAAGAGGCCCAGAGTCAGGAATTTGGCAATGTTTCAACCCCGTACCTCGAAAAGCAGGTAAAGCCGTTGGTACTGCGCCTGATCTCTCTTCGGTTGTGTTGGATTACCGTCTCATCGGACTATGAAAGTGAGGGAATAGAGTGTGCAACTGTGCTTGCGCATGCACCCGGACACAATAAGTCTGTCCTGGCTTCGTTTAATTCTGTTCTATTTAGGCTTCGTTGAAACTGGCCGCCGTGACGGAAATTCGGTCTGAGATATATACATATACATACATATATATATATATATATATATATATATATATATATATATATATATATATGTATGTCTATGTATATATATATGTATATATATATATATATATATATATATATATATATAATTTTATTTGTGTTTGCACTTGTAGAGTTATGTCGGACAATACAATTTCTTTAAATTTATATTTTCTATCTATCATTATTTGCAGAATAAATTAACACTACTTTAGAGAAAACAATAATACATTTTAATTAATTAATCAGTAGTCATAGAGCGATGAGATTTGCATCTGAGACATGCTCTTTCAACGTTAATCAAATGAGGAAGCTCGAGCTCGCTCAGAGAGTTATGAAAAGAAATATACTTAAATTTTTTAATGATTGATGCAGTTGACTTAGGACTTTATTCTTATGTGGACTTCTGAATAGCTTATAATGATGATGACTATGATGAATGCATCCTTCTTCTTGTGTAAAATGTGAGTAGAATGTTCCGTTAATAATTATTATATACATAATCTGTATTTAATTTTGAATTCTTTCTTTAATTAACTTAATATTAATTTAAAAAACATTTTTGCTTAAAACATAAATAAATTAACTCTCTTATAATACAAATCCGGAAAAGGGAACAGCATATTCGAATGAAATGAAAGAGATATATCAACGGTTTTTTACGATGGAAATAAAACCATCGCAGCTATATTCGATTTACAAATGAATTCTGGAATCTCTTTTTATACAAAGCTAAATTACTAATTACTTTCTTCTTTTTTATCGTTTAGCTGGATTTATTAGAAATATAATTATTTCTTTCCGTTTACGCTTTTTAGTCTACAGACACAAAATTTTGATTGTCATAACTACCTATTATATTATTGTATTGTTGTAACCCGTTGTATGATATATATTAATTTGACTTAAATGAAACCATCGTGTTTAATTTAGAAACTTTTATACACATCTAGTAAGACCATTGCTTAAAGAAACAACATGATTTAAAAGCGCATTTACGTAACGACGCTGTAGTGTTCGAAACTCAAAAACTACACGTGGTACTTAATAAACGCAGTATTATAATAAGTAGTAGAGCCTTGCTACAGCTATATTATGATTGTAGCACAAATAAGCCGGCTTAACCGGGGATGGACAATATCAGGGCTAATTAGCAGCACAATGATGCTGTATTTCGTAAGGTGAGTGTAGAAAATCATCATCATCATCATCATTACAGCCTTTCACAAGTCCACTGCTGAACTTAGGCCTCCCCAAAGGAACGCCACAAAACACGATCCTTGGCCACCTGCATCCATCGACATCCTGCATGTCTTACCAGGTCGTCACTCCATCTAGTGGGGGGTCGCCCTACACTTCGCCTACCGGTACAAGTCTGCCACTCGAGAACCTTTCTTCCCCATCGGTTGCCAGTTCTTCGAGCTATAAGGCCGGCCCACTGCCACTTCAGCTTACTAATCCATTGGACTATGTCGGTTACTCTGGTTCAACTGCGGATATACAATTTCATTTTCAGGTTTTAAAGTATTTCTGACGAGAACATGTGTCGTAGTTTTCGGAACGCTGCCCAGCCGAGTTGAATCCGTCGATTGACCTCTCGGTCGAAGTTGGACTTACCCAGTAGAAAATCAGGCACCCTTTTTAATGGAAAAGAAGAATTCTATCTTAGTCCTCAGGGGTGACAACGCATGTGCATTTTGTTTTTTAATCGTGCTGTCGATGTAGATGTCTATGGGATACAGCACCCACTCACCATTAGATGGACATTTCCACCCGGCTTTTTACTTACCATCAGGTTGACTGTGTACACGTTTGTCACCCATATTTCATATAAAAAAGTTCTAAAAGACTTTTTTTACACTACCCGAGACAAGACTTTTACAACAGCTACTGCTATTTCTCTATCAACTGTTAGAGACATCTTATAACTGCAGCTAACGCTAATGCGCAAAACTTAGAAAATAGCAGCAGGAAGATGCTGCTATTTTACGCCGTTATTGCTGTTAATAATGCTGTGCATTTGGTTTCAGCTTGACTTCTGCATTCAAAAATTTAGTTAAAGTCGTATTGTCTCTATTTTATACACCGTTTAAAAAAAGAGAGTTACATATTAACAATTCGTCAACCTCGTTCCTTTCTTTGTTCTTCTGATGTTTAAGAAATTTATTTCCCAAAAGAGTATACACTCACTTACTGAGAAACATAAAAGAAAAAAAAAAGAAAATGGGTTTTGAGTAGGCATAACATATCTGTGGACATACATTAAATATTAAATATGAATATAAAATCTTGCACAGAATATAAAAAAGACAGAGGGTAATTTAAGAATATTTCATAGGCGCTTACTATTAAAAATACAAGCAAGAAACAAAGCGCAGTCAAACTCCTATGTAATAAACTAAGTCTGATAATATGTTCTTGTGTGTGTTTTCAATCCTTTTTAAATATCTTGAATATCTTGAGATTTACAACAGAATTTTCAGGTGGAACTCTGTATTCTATATTTGATAAAGAAATCGATCTGAGTCAACATGATTGGCACAAGAATAGATTCATTTTTTGACGTGTCTATTCGAGGTGTCTCATACCGTTTATATTTTTTGTCAAGATTTTTTTTCAATCAAACATCTTTCGTATGTTAAGATTTCAGGAGCTTTAACTCCAGAGTATATAGAAGTTATAAAGTAAAATGCTAATAAATTCATATTATCCGAGAACATAAGATTAACATTGGTCTTCAAAGTACCATGTTTTTAATTATTTTCTCGTTCACTCTGCATTGCCCTTTTCATATTGATTTTATTTTTTGTTTATTTCCTTGAGTCTTAAAAATAAAAATATAATAAAAGTTATCCAAAAAATTCATACATCCGTATCTAAATTAATATATAAAATTAATTTTCGTTTGTTCTTATTTTACGCCATACCGTTCTCGAAGGTTATAGCCATAGTAAAAGTAACTTATAGTAAGTGGCACGCATATAATACCAACACATTTATTTGAAAGTTATATATCACTTAACTTCAATAAATTGATATAAGTCTAGCAAATATTTTCACAATATTTTTTCTGCAGCCTCAACGCGCCCGGTACCAGCTAGTATACGAGTATTATAAATACTTCCATACATACGATTATGTTATCATCATTACAGCCCGTCACAAGTCCACAAATGAACATAGGCCTCTCCCAAGGAACGCCTCAAAGCTTGGTTCTGGGCCACCTCCATACATGGACTCCCTGCATATCTTACTAGTTCCTCAATCCATCTAGTGGGGAGATGCCCTACACTTCACCTACCAGTACGAGGCTGCCACTCGAGAAAGTTTTTCCCCATCAGTTGTCGGTTCTTCGAGCTATATGGCCAGGCCATTGCCATTTCAGCTTACTAATCCGCATGTATACGTATACAAATATTAATTATACAAACATATTATAAATAAAATGAAAGGTGAATATTATTCCTTGATAATACCAAACTAAAATTATTTTATTGCATTTATAGGTTCTACAGATAGTCTTAAATAAAATAATAAATACAGATATGAAACCCATTTGGATATTGTAATATTTAGAAAGTACAATGTTTTCACTGTCTGCTCTTTATAATATAAAAAATACGATCCTATTAACAAATCAAAAAGTCAAATAAAATTCTTTCATTATCAAATAACAATACCAGATCTTGCCCTACCTTGTAGAAAAAGGGTAAATTACATAAATTTACTCTTAATAATGTTATAAATATTGGATGTTTGTTGTAACAAATAATTATTTTGTATAACTTGCGGTAAATTAAAAAAGGTATTATTTAAAAAATGGGAACTCAATGATTGTATTTTCTTATTTCCCTCTAGATATACCAGCCATTGTCACGATACTTCCCGCCACTGGTAATAGGCTTAACTGATATAAATTAGCAGTTTCATCCGATGGTGATGAATCACATCGTACTAAAAAGAGGCAAATGCCGAAAATCTCGTTATCGAAATTACCATAACTACCTACATTACCTAGCCTGCTAACTGGCAACAAAGTTTATGGTGAGAGATGGTAGCTGGTATGATCGCCGGTCACGGTTAGTACCTATCAATGGGAAGGAACGAAACTACATAATATTGTGTCTGATTGAACTACCAAAAACTGAAGTGCCTATCTGACTGTAGGTGACACACATAGACGACGAAATATTATAGTATTAACGACGTTTTGCCATATGAACTTATGAAATAGGTAGGTAATATACATATATATTATTCTTAAGTACATTAAAACTTCTTAACTATTTCATCCTACAATTAGATATACCTACTAAACACTAATCAAAAACTATTTCGACGAGTATTTCAACAAGTATTTACAAAAAACTATTTACGTAAACAGCGTTAAAAAACTTAATATTCAATCGCCTAGAACTCGCTAGCCCCCGACTGCGTCCTGCCCCGGGGCCGCATGGCGATTGTACGTAATTATTTCACGTGGGTAGCAAGAGTGACAGAGGCCTGCCTTGAGGACTAAAATGGAATGCCTTGTTTCCAGTAAAAAGGGTCACTGGTTCTCTGTACTCACCACACGAAACACAGTACCATTAAGCTACTATTTTTCGCTGGTATTATGTGAGAGTGTGGTTCTACCCCTATTCGAGGTTGAGCAAACCTATTCGTGCTACAATCACAATATATCTGCAGCCTTAGATAATAATCAACGCTGCATTGCTCTACCACATATTTAAAGGGACCGCCGAAGTTTTGTACTACTGAATATTCAACCATATTATTGAAAAATATAATATAAATACTAGCTGGCCAGGCAGACGTAGTTCTGCCCCCTCCGACGACCCCGTGTCCTATAAAAATAATTATTAAATTCGCAATAAAAAAGTTGGACCAAACTGCACCCAGTGTGAGAAATTTTAATTGCAATTAGTTTAGTAGGTTAGGAGTTCATCGCGGACAAACAATGTGACACGTAATTTTTATATATAAAGATTAAAACGTAAATTAAACCGTAAAAGCTTCTTATAAATGAAAGGAGGCCTGTGCCTAGCAGTGGAACTTATATAGGCTGTTGTAGTCTAGCCCCCACGACAGTATATATTAGTGTTAAGGTATCATAAGGAGGAGTATATTTAAAGTTCTAGTACCAACAATACGTCCCTATTTATGTTACACCTGTCCAATATTACATGGCGACCCTGCCAAGCGGTGCGCTGCGACAACGTAAACGAACCGCTGCCATCGCGGCCTGCAAAAATAGTTGAAAAAAAAAAGTAAAAATAATTGAAATCGATTACTTAATTGACTCCTTACCTTAAGACTTAATTGACGCAATACCGGATGTGACAAATATGAGAAGATGCCACAATAATAATTTTATAGAAGCTGCCTAAATATTAAGAAGTATGAAGATATCCTACGTGATAGAGCCATGCTGCAGTTATATTATAGTTGTAGCACGAATGGGTCGGCTCGAACGGGGAAGGACCACGCTCTCACAGAAAACCAGCGTAAAATAGCAGCTTAACGCTGCTGTGTTTCGTATGGTGAGTGTAGAGAACCGGAAACCCTTTTTACTGGCAAAGAGGCATTCCATCTTAGTCCTCACGGGTGACAACGCATCTGCATCTTGAGTCTTTATTGAGGATATATGTAGATGTCTATGGGTCACAGTAACCAATTACCATCAGGTGGACTGTGTGCTCGTTTGTCACCCGATCCTATAGAGAAGATATACTAACGAAGCTCAGTTCACAGAGCTCTCCTCTCCCTGGACATCCACAAGTCGATTGGGCCTGACGAAATCCCCCCAATTGTGCTGAGGACGTGTGCTCCGGAGTTGGCACCAGTTCTAACGAATCTTTTCCGGTACTGCTACTCCCTAGGAGTAGTCTCGAAATCACGGAAGACAGTTTTTGTCCACCCGATCCCTAAAAAAGGCGACCGCTCAGACCCGTCCAACTACAGGCCTATCGCCATCACCTCCTTGTTTTCCAAAATAATGGAATCCATTATTAACTGCCAGCTCGTGGAGTACCTTGAGGATCACAAGCTGATTAGTAACCGCCAATACGGTTTTCGTCGGGGTCGATCAGCTGGTGATCTTCTGGTCTACTTAACTCATAGATGGGCGGAGGCAGTAGAGTTCAAGGGGGAGGCATTGTCCGTTAGTTTGGACGTTGCGAAGGCCTTCGATCGGGTTTGGCACAAAGCGCTTCTTTCGAAGCTCCCTTCCTATGAACTTTCCGAGAAATTGTGCAATTGGATCACCAGCTTTCTTGCAGATCGGAGCATCAAGGTCGTTGTAGACGGTGCATGCTCCGACTACAAGCCTATTAATGCTGGTGTTCCACAAGGCTGCGTGCTATCACCAACGCTGTTTCTTCTGCATATCTATGATATGTTGCAAACAAACCGGTGGCATTCATTGCTATGCGGATGACAGCACTGGTGTTGCTCTATACACCGGCCGTGCCAATATTTCTCGGGAAAACATCGCCGAGTATCGGAACAAACTTGTGTCTGAAGTCGAGTCTTTGCTGAACAAAGTCTCGGTTTGGGGGCGACTAAATCTAGTTTAGTTTAATCCTCAGAAGACACAAGTTTATGCGTTTACTGCTAAAAAGAACCCTTTGTCGTATCTCCTCAGTATCAAGGCACTCTTCTTCTTGCCTCAGCCAGTATCGGAATCCTCGAAGTCGACATATCGAGTGACGTGCAGTTTCGTGGTCACTTGGAAGAGAAGGCCAAATTGGCCTCTAAAAAGCTTGGCGTGCTCAGCAGAGCGGGACAGTATTTCATGCCGGCACAACGCCTGCAACTTTACAAGGCGCAGGTTCGGCCTCACATGGAATACTGTTCCCATCTCTGGGCTGGGGCTCCCCAGTGCCAGCTCCTTCCACTTGACCGCATCCAGCGCAGAGCGGCTCGAATCGTCGACGACCGAGTCCTTTCCGATTGGCTCGACTAATTGGCGCTGCGAAGAGATGTTTCATCTCTTTGCATTTTCTTTCGCATTGACCACGGGGAGTGCTCTGAGTAATTGTTCGGATTAATGCCAGTCGCCAAATTTCACGAACAAACATCGCGGTAGAACTCCCGATACCATCCACACCATTTGGATGATTGGCGGTCCACCACTGTGCGATTTAGAATATGTTTTCTTCCTCGCACAACTTCCTTGTGGAATAGTTTACCACCAGCAATTTTTTCGGACCGATACGACTTAGGGACCTTCAAGAAAAGAGCCTACTCCTTTCTAAAAGGCCTGCAACGCATCTGCAATTCCCCTGGTGTTGCGGTTGTTCATGGGCGGCGGTAGTCACTTACCATCAGGTGAGCCGCATGCTCGTTTGACCCCTCTCCTACATAAAAAAATATATATAAAAATAATAAAAAAAATAAAAATTAAATTTATAAGATACTTAATTACTTAAAGATTTTGTTGGTATTTTTATTATTGTTTAACAAAAAAGAATCATATACAATATTATAAATTATGTTACGTAAGCGCTTCAGTAGAATGTTTGTATTATAAGGCACAAGACGATTTTATATTCACCTTTTATTAAGTAATTGTTTTATATTATTTCTATTATTGTGTCCTGCAAATAAATGAAAATAATATGATAAATAAAATTTTTACGTACTTAAATTTACCTTAGTTTATCATCAAGTAATTTTCATATTTTGTAGTTAAAATAACACTGTACTGTACATTTCCTGTTCCTGTTGGCTTTTAATATAAAATATGGGCATACAATTTTGAAAAAGGTTTCAACCGTTCGGTATTGTTATAAGTTTTTTTTTTTTACTTTTTTAAAGACAATGAAATTTAAAGTTATATAATATTAAACTACTTCTAAATTAAAAGTGTCCCTTTGAATGTTTAAATAAATTAATGTTTTGTTAAATATAATTTGGTGTCTGTTATAGTGATTTTTGAATTATGTATCAACGAATATATCTAACTATTAGCAATGTAACCAAAATTAACTTCTGTGTAAATTTTAAAATATTTAAAACTATAATTTTAAGATACATAACAATTATACAAATTATGTTAAAATGACGTAATTACAATATGATGTATTTACAAACTTTTCCATATACATAATTTTTTAATTAAAACAAAGGTGTCACAAATCGCTTACGCGGCTGGGATCAAAATTTGTATTTTGATTTGTCTGTTGTTATGTTATTGAAAATGGTTACATTGCTTTACATTGACTTCTTTGTTCTTAATATGAAATGCAATAATTTATTTTTGGTTTAATATTGATTAAACTTTCAAATCATAAGCTTGAGTTGATTATGGCTAATCCTATCCGGTCCACCGGTGCCTTTTCTATGTCAACAAACGACTTAATTTATCCTATCGACAATTATGTGTTTGACATTATTAGCAATATGAACTTAGAGTATTTTTTATTGTACTTGTAGCACATATTTTAATGCACCCATACTTATTTAAGAAGTAGAGATTATATTATTTTGACATGTCTTAATGTATGCAAGACATGATTAATTTATTTTGTTATAATAACAGAATCAATGGTCATTAATTCTCAGGATCACACAGGAGCGCACTTTGATTTATTGTAAGCAGGTAAATAATTACCGAGGAAATGCATAAATGCAAGCATCATCGAGTCATACACTTGCATTATTTAGATAAATTAAAATGATTCTTCTGTTGATAACACAAGGTCCTTCTTTTCTGCTACTATAATTTATAATGTACTTAACTGTTACTTAAACTTACATTTTAAATAATCGAAAAATACGATACAATAATATTTTATTACAATTTAAGAGAAAATTATAAAATTAGAAACTTTAAAAAAGGTCCACAAAATCACATGTTCACAGTTTGATAATGAATAAGAATTTTAATTCACTTTTTAAGTTATATTTTTTTGATAGGATCATATTTTAATCTAGAGCAGACAGTAAAAATCAAGACACTGTATTCTTTAATAAACATTGCAAAACCCAGTTTTATATCTGTACTCACTATTTCATTCAAGACTATAAGTAAAAACTTATGAATGCAATAAAATCTTATCCCATTTATAAAAAATTATTTATTTATGTATGTGTGTATAAATGTTTGTTTGTATTTATATGTGGCTATTTTTATGTTCATAAATGTAGTCTTTACCTGTTTATTAGTTATTTTTCATTTCTTTACGTCAAAGTCTGCACCTGACAAAATACACCGAAAATAAATAAACAAATAAAATAAACATAAAAATTGCATGACATGGCATTGCATGGCAGGCATGTTAGTCTTATGTTTTCGGATAATATAAATCTAGTAGCATTATACTTTATTATATCTTTTAATTGTCTGGCGTTAAATCTACTGAAATCTAAATATACGAAAGGATTTATCAACGAGTGGCACACTCTGCTGAAATTTGAAGCAAAATTCTGACAAAAGTATAAACGATATGCTAAGAACGATATTAGACAGCTTGAAGTGACACGTTACAAAATTAATCTATTGTTGTGCCAATCATGTTGACGCAGATCGATTTCCTTGTCAAATATACAATATGGATATTCACCCGGAAATTCTAATTCAATATTTAAGTTGTTTAAAAAGGATTGAAAACATATTATCAGACTTAGTTTATAAAATAGACAAACAAAGAAAAGAACGAGGTTGATGAAGTGTAATATTTAATTCTATTTTTTTAATCGTGCGTGTTGTGCGTTCGATTAGGATCTTTTCGACCCCACCGTAACGCACACGAACACCAGGGCGAAAAATAGCTTGCCCGACCTAGAGTTGGCCCGCGAAATATCAACGCATAGTGACAGTGAGCTTAGCCAATAAATCGAAATAAATCTCCAGGCTGTTGAAAAGGTTGCAGATCGTTATCGCAACCTAAAAGGCAATATATTTCTTTAATGATATATCTTGATATTCGGGTCATCCGAGCTCCACTGGAAGGTGCGAGACAGCCGCGGCTGACTCGTAAAAAGTATTGCGTGTCCCAACTTCTGAGGCCGTAACAGCAACGGTGTCAGAAGGCTCCTTTGTTACTTATGCCAAAGTAATAGAGGAGGCTAAGGTTAAAATACACTTGCAGATTTTGGCATCGAAACAGTCCGCCAGAAGCGGGCGGTAACCGGAAGGCTCCTGGTGAAAATCAAGGGTCCGGATTGCGGAGGCGGACACGCTGGCGGCCAAAATGCATAAGTTTGTTTTAGACGTGAACGTGCTGTAACGAACCCCCACCCCCTCTTTTTTCTTTTCTACTATATATTCACTTATACTTGTATTTCTTCGGGCTTCGCTCTCCCACATTTAAAAAAAAATGTGGAGGAGGTACACGGCTCCGCACACGCCGTACACGGTGAGCGCCAACCATTTTAATGCGCTTCTCCCGAAGGGTAAGCTAAGTTGGGAACTGGACCGTAGTCCACAGCAAAATAACTGGCGAACCAGTAAAAGAGGACTTGGCCCCTTGATAGTGCGTAAGCACAAACATCGACCGAAGTCGCGCATGTCAATGCGTGTAAACGCCATACAGAATACGATCAAATCCAGCCACAGTGAATGTACGTCACACGGGTTAGGCAACAATAGGCACACTGACCATAAAAAGCCCTCCGTGAGCACCACCACCTGCCAGACCGCCGTTTCTGCAGACGTGATGTAAGTGTAAGGCATCACCACTAATTGCATGGTCAGCACGGCCAATTGGGCGCAGAGCGTGTCATGAGTCTACCGCTCACCTCAAGGCAATAGGGTCCCACGTTGCGCGGCTTTCGGCCGCAGCCTTGAGAGCCTCCTCAGATTCTCCCTCCAGCTACCACCCGCATGAGGTCGACACATATGCTCCACCAACCAGTACAATGGCAGATATAGCCAATAGGCAGTTATAAGATAATAGTAATAATTCGCCATCAGAAAGGGTTTGTGTCACTGACGTTGAGTATATGCATTTTCGATCATGTTTGTCTCACCCACCAACAAGTTGCCTTCAATCTTTCAAAGGTGGGAACTTTATAGAGATATATTATTAAGTTGTTATATAAAACATCATGGAGGGCAGACAGTCTGCAGCCCAGCAATGAAGGGACCCGACTTGGGCAAAGCTACTTAGGTTGTGAGTCAAACCAAGACGCAGAGAGCGCCATTGAGAATAGCGACCCGCCAAACTACCATTGTAGAGACGCAATGCTACAGAATGCAACAAGCCTCAATACGACTATCGTCGGGCTTACACCATCCCAAGGTCCCCCATACAGTACCAGCAGACATCACCACCCACATACCTCCATCGACCAGAACCACAAGATGTGTCGAATCAGGTGCAGCACACCCGCAGATCCATCACAAGACACATATTGCAAGTAGCGGTAAGCATCAATGGAACTATCATACGGATGGCGCCCCCTCACAACACACCTACATGATCCCTATCGACTTTGGTAACAAAATTGATAATGTTGTTAACTAAAAATACCACCAACGTATCATAGTAGTACGGTACTAAGACGTTAGTAGCCAAAACTCCACGTATCATGGCGCTATTGCACTAAGACATGAAGTTGAGTATGCTTGTTGCACTTAAAAGTACTACCAAACACACTCACCCTAATTCGAAAGATCGCCCGCAAACGGTAGGGGTGTGCGATATCCACGGGCAAGTCGTATTGCTACAACAAACCCGCTTACCACTGGCACTAAGATGATATGTCTAGGACACATTGGTTAGTGAGTCCAAGTTTACCTCGGTCTCAGAGGCTGCGAAGCAACCTACATGCCACTATAATAATCCTTTTCAAGTCCCATTTCTTTCAATATAATGTTTTTACATATTTGAGACCTTCCACATATTTGATTTATTTCATAGACCATACTATTGTATGTCTTATTCATATGGGACTTCAAGTCATAACTCTGCTATCATAATGCTTATGCATCATAGAGACCTTCTATATTAATGCTTTGGTTCGTTAGACCTTACTATGATAAGTCCCTAATATAGGACTAGTCATTGTGCAACCTTAGTACTAGCAGTCGGTCAGCCGACCACCCCATATATATGTACAACCTTGAGTATGTGTCTTCGGCAACGCCCCAATATAAGGGAACATTACACGAACACGTTCATAAACTTAGAAATTTTCCAATTATTACAAGAACACCTTCATCAACTTAGAAAATTTTTCTATTTTATTAGAAATGTTATTTATCTTTATTATTGCAATATAATCGACTTGTATTTATATGATTTAATATGTACATTTTGAATATTGTAAGCAGAATTTTAATAAATTTAGAGATAATTTAGGCTTTTTTTAGGAAAATTTTGATCCATTTTTTTCTATTATATTACAAAAACTTATTTTCTTTGTTATTGCAATATAATCGCCTTGTATTTATATGATTTGATACATTTTGAACATTTTAAGCAGGTTTTTAATAAATTGAGAGATTTTTAGAGACATTTTATGCGTTTACTAATATTATAATATTCAATATTCCAGATGGATATTTTTTGAACTTTATGCTTATTATTTGCATTTAATTGTTTAAATTATTATTTCTTAGACATTTTTAAATGCCTGTATAATGAATTTAATTATTATTTATTAATAAAAATTATGAGGCGTCACAGTGCGAATCAATCGGCCGAATCGGAGTTAAAACGAGCGACTGAGGGACCTCTACGATGCGTTTAGCACTTTGGAGTTTACGGCAACGATGGTGGAAGCAGAAGATTCTTCGGTGGATTAATAAAATTCGGGGAAATCCACGAAAATCCCACTAGCATGGGCACGTGCGGTGCCCAGTCACGGCAGTCCACAAGATTGCGGCTTTTGGGCTAGTGCGCGTGAGTTGCGGGTCTGCTCGTATTGAATTACTGGAGCTCAGGCCCATGCATTGTTTTAGGTGCCTAGAAAGGGGACACGTTGCCAGCAGGTGCTCCAACGAAACAAATAGAACCGCACGTTGTTATGCTCGTGGAGAGCATGGACACAGTACGAAACAGTGTACTGCGTCGGCACTGAAATGTCCTCTGTGTTCCGATCTCGGGTATTCTGCTGGCCACAGATTAGGGAAGAAGTGCATCCCACCTCCCAAAAAAAAGGGAAGGAAGAAAGGTCAGACATCTGCACCCACCAGCAAGGCGGCCACAACGTCTTTTGTCACTGCACCGAGTATTAGCCTGGCCACGGAGGTGGCTGAGTTATAAATTCACGGCCCTTAAAGTCCTCCAGGACAATCTGAACCACTGCCACAATGGACAACATCTGCTCATGCAAACCATTGCGGAGTGGCGGGTTGCCCTTGCAGTAGTAGCGGAGCCCCATGTCGTCTCCGACCATCCTCCTTGTTTCGGGCGGATCGGGCTCCGTCGTCATTTACTGGGGGGGGGGGGTGAAGAGGGTGCCCCACCCTGCGCTCTATTGAAATGAGGCCGATAGATCCCTGGCCATAGTTGACTGCTATGTTTCTCCTAATAGGTCCCTTGTCGTTCGGCATGGAATCCATGCGGACTGAAATAATTCTATTTTAGCCCGCAGGGGTGACGCATCTGGATTTTGATTCTTAATCGAGGATATATTCCATCGGCATCCACTTACCATCAAGTGGACTGTGTGCTCGTTTCTCACCCTAATTCTATAAAATAATCAATATAGTTCATAAACTTATTAAATTTTTTGCTGAACACGATTAAATTATATTTTAATAAAGACTCAGGTTGTTTACTAGCAATAATAATTTAAGTAACGCTCTAAAAATAATGTAAATATAATTTTAATATTATAAAGTAAATAAGTGTATATATATATATATATATAAACTTACAAGTATGTACTACTTTTGCATTAAAATATAAATAGCCATTTCGCTTAAGGAAAACCATCAACGCTTTCCCTTATTTGAAACCAGAAAATTATATATAAAACATGAACAGAACATTACATGAAAGCGTCCCAAACTCAAAGTCTGTTCAACGAGCTCATAGAATGTGAATCTTCTAAAGCATTGCAACCCTCCACACCAATTGATTTGACTGGTGATGATTATGTCACATCAAGAACAGCAGCAAGGACTACCTGCAGTAGAAGAAAATTAAAGAAATATATAATAATTAATAAATATATTAGAAATATGCAAAAATTAATTAAAACCAAAACTAATGTTAAAAATTATATAAATGTATGCAAAGAAAAGCAAGAATTAATTAATAAACTTAAAATATATTCAATTGAGGTGGAAAATATGAATCACTGTTATGAGAATGATATAGTGTCTAAATTCAACAATTTTATCCTTTAAAAACCCCCTACAAATTTTATCAAATAAATATGCATCGGCTCAAGATGAGATAAAAGAACACATATTGGCCATGAATGATCTGGTAAAATCATGTAAATATAATGAATCAAATCAATCAAATCAAATCTGTTTATTTTGTGAACATGGGTTAGTTTACAGATCTCGATGTACATAATAAATATTAGGTTGGTTCTCTATGTCCCGCCAGTAGGCATACAAAATATAAAATTAATAAATGCATTATTAATTAGTAACATTTATAAAAAAATTCTTCTGATGTCATATTCTAATTGAAATCATTATATAATAAGTTAGTAATTATGAAAAATTAAAGATAATAATGGTACATACAATAATTTTTATCATTTTGTCTAATTGTCATCTAGTCTTAATTGGCACATGTCATGATGGTTATGTAGTCAATGCAATTTAATAATATATTTTTATGTCAAAATGTATCATTAAGGAATTCATCTATAGAATAATATGCTTTATCATTTAGTAGCTCAAAAAGTTTACGTTTATAAATATTTATGTTGTTACAATCTCTAATGCACTTAGGTATTTTGTTATATACTTTTGGTGCCATTGCGTATATGCTCTTCTGTAAAAAAACAGTTCTACATGGTACTAAATGAAGCTTATCTGAGCGACGTTGACTTTCCACAAATTTATACAAGTTAATATTACGTTTTACAAAAATACTTGTTTCATAAATACATAATGAGGGAAATGTTAGAATTTTTAATTTTCGAAAATGTGGTTTACATGTGTTGGTGCTTTTTAAATTACAGATCGCACGTAGACATTTTTTTTGCGCAATGAACTCATCGCGAATGTTGGGTGCATAACCCTAAAATATAACGCCATATCTCAGGATTGCGGCTACATAGCCATGGTATGCTGCTAGTAGTGCTCTCTGGTTTGCAATTTTTCCCAGCATATAAAGGACGTACGCAAATTGATGCAAATGTTTCTAAATGAGGACTTTGACTCCATAATAAAACATGAGAGTGAGTGTCAGCGCTCCATACCAGGTTCATCGGGGACAATATGTGTAAATAACAAAGTAAACAGTAAGGACTCATTATTTTCACCTACACTCTATGACAGTGCCATGACAAAGGATATAAACTTAAAAAGCAATGTAAATATTAAAAAAAATAAAGTTATTATGTATTGTGATGACATAGTCAAAAATTTGGGCATGATGTTAAATAACTGTTTAAAAGGACATCTGATCAGTAATTATTGCATGCCTGGAGCATCCTTTAGTCATATAATGAATAAAGTTTTAGCTAGTAAATTTTGCCCTAATAGCATATTAATAATTCTTGTTGGGAGAAGAGGCACTGTAAACAAAAATCAATTATTAAAATATATTGATAATCTAAATACTTTAAATGTACATAAAATTATCTTGTTTACATTGCCTTACATAGAGGGTTGGCCGCAGGAAAACAAAATAAGATATGATTTAAATTTATTAATGAATAACTTTTCATGTAATAATAATTTAAACTTGACATTTAATTGTTATAATTATAAAAATAAATTTAATTTAACAGACATAAATAATTTAATTAAGAAAATTTTTAATAGATATAGGTATAACCTATTTAAATATATTTTAAGACAGATAGCAAATGTGCTATCTTATTGTTTATATATTAATTCAGCCAAGGACTTGGCTACACAGACATTTGCTCCTTTTGAGCAGTATAATGACTTAATATGTAATTTGGAATCAGTTCCAAGTAATTTAAATTAGAAAATGAGACAATAGGGGTAATCTCTAGCAGTTGTAATAATTTAAATAATTTAGAATGTAGCTTACAAATCTTTAATTGTATGACTCCACAGAGTAATAATGAAAATTGTTTACACCTGGTGCATCAAAATATACAAGGCATGATAGGCAAAGAGCTAAAAATTGAGTTGTTCTTAAATAGCAACAATATTCATATTTTATGTATTACTGAACATTGGTTAAAAGCTTATAACTTAATGTTTAATTTCAGTAATCACCAGGTGGTCAGTTCTTTCAATAGAGAAACGGTTTTAAGAGGTGGCTCCTTAATATTAGCTAGTAAATTATTGTCATGTAAAGAACGTAAAGATATTGTGAGCCTATCTGTTGAGCGAACTGTAGAAATGGCATGTGTTGAGATTGAGCACCTCATTGTTGTGAGCGTCTACAGACCCCCATGTTCTATATTATAGAGGAAGATTTTGCTAAGCTTAATAAACAGAATAAATCTGTTGTAATTTGTGGAGACTTTAATATCAATCTCCTAGAAGCTTCCTCGATCAATATTAAATTTAGATCATTGTTTAAATCATATGGTCTTTTTAATTTATTTTTAGAGCCAACGCCTATAGCTCAATCTAGTGCCACATGTATAGATAACATTTTTACAAATGTGAAGCCGTTGCATAAATGTATAATTCAAAAATAAAGTTCTGATCACTGTGGACAGGTAGTTTCGTTACCTTATGTTCACAAAAAGCAAGTAGATGAGAAAGTTGTGTTTGTTCCAGTAAATGCACGTCGCTTGGAGAAATTTAGAAGTAACATAGTGAAAAAACTTCCATCACTTTCATACCAAAATGATCCAAAATTTTTGTATGGAACATTATTTAAGCTTATTTGCAATGAATTTAACAATACTTTTACTTCTAAAACATTCTCCTTGAACAGTCGGAAGTCATTTAATTAATGGGCGACAGTAGGAGTCCATAGGAGCAGACATAGGTTATGGTAATGGTTTTTGAGAAATATTTTACTGATATTCCGATATTAACCACTAAATCACTGAATTCTTTTCCTGTTTCCTCCTGTTATTTTATATGTTTACATATAAAATAACAATATTTGAATAAAATAAGAGTTAATTTGAAACAAGGATCTAACACACCATGATTCCGCCCATTAATGCCCTTATACATTAAAGTATAATATTTTATTAGATGAAAGATTTTACTTGTTTTATTTTAATTGTAACAAATTTTACGATCAAAATTAAAGGACAAAAAATTCTGATTCTTACCAAATCGCATCTTAATGTTACTCAAAATTAAATTCAAGAGAAAGATCAAATGAAAGGACGCTCAAGAGAAAGTTACTCCTTTAATTAAAGGTAGAAGAGGTTGGTATAACACAAACGATGTTTCAACATATTTAATGAAAGTTAAAACGAGTTCACTCAATGACTGCAAAAGGCCAACCGCTAATTACAATCAAAGTTTATTCGAATGTCTCAGGGAAGGCAGTTAAAACCTAGTTAAACTAAAAAATGGTTAAAGGCGATATGAAATACACTACAAATTTAAAATTTTACATAATACTTAATTTTATCTACAATATTAAAAACTACGATAATAAAAAAGAAAAACTAAAACTAGAAACTTAATTATCATATAGTCCTACTCCCCGCGGTATCGTGCCAAGAACGCTGGCTGCGTTTCCCCGCTGAATGGCTATACTTAGCCTTTGAGCGAGGGAAGAACCAGCCCTCTTATCACCAGCAGCAACGACCAGCCGCGGATGGAGTTCCTTTAGGAACTTCACCGCACGTGAACCCCACGGACCGATAGTCTCTACAGCAAATGGCACAAATATGTAGTCATCTCTCAGAGACTCATATTTGCGCCACTTACTCAGTTCAGCTGCCTCTGATGCCGCCCCGGCTTTAAACGAGGTACCCCTGAGATGAGAGGCCGCCAGAGTGTCTACGCAAGTAGCATCCCACACTAGGGCTTTACCTCTCTCCCAAGGGACCAATGTCATACCGTCGGGTCTCTTGCCATCGTCTCTAAATATTCCACAAGGCTCTAAAACCGAGGGAACATTTATAGAGGCAAGAGCCCTTCGGATGACATCGTTCAAAGAACTGTGTCGTGAAAACCTACCAGCGCTTTTCTTACATGAAAGTCCGTGGAGCCCAAACTTGTCGACGCTGTTACCACAGGGGCATTGATGGGGTTGACAAATCGCTGCTCCTAGTCGGATTCCTACGGCAATACGCAAGCTTTCCCTATCAAGTAATGTGCCGAGATTACTTGATGGTAAAGCGTGTAACCAGTGACTAGATTCCTTAGTCGAAACAGCTAGAAGGCGTGCCTTATCTTGGTCACTATGGAAATTGTGAAACAAATCCTTCTGCACGCCCTGTACCAACGGAATATCCCACTGTTTTTGTTGGTTAACTTCCAGTGGAATATTTTCACCAGGACAGAGCGTTTGCCATGTCTGCCCTGCCTCCGTAGCAAAGCATAGGTCTACTTTATTATTTAAAATTATGTTACATAAGTCACTGACACTATGCACGGAAGCAAGGAAAGCAGGCAATGCAACGCTAGAAAGATTTCTCACACCAATGCCACCAAATTTTATAGGTAAAGTAGCTTGAGTCCAGGCTGTTGTATTTAAAGTTAAATTTAGAATTTTTTCTATAGCAATTTTAAGATTATTATCAATATCTTGTAAAATATCCGAACATTTCCAGACTGGACTCGAGCGGAGTAAGTATGTAAATCTAGGTACAAGAAGACAATATTTTAAAATAGTAAGAGCTATGTGGGGGTTTAATTTATACAATTTATCAACGTGGTTTAAAAACTGATCAAATTTTGTTTTTAAAACAGGTTTAATACTATCGAAAAACAACGGGGCACCTAGCAGGTAAAGTGATTCCGTATTGACAGTTTTTATTCCTGGACAAATATGATTAAAATTTTGAATTAAAGTGTCTCTATGAGAAGTAGATAAATTATTGGAAAAAAATATTTCACATTTATTGCTATTTGGTTCAAGGCCAATATTTTTAAAATTTCGAAAAATATGAGTAAGATCGCTGAGGACGTCATCTGCTCTACCTCCCAGTGTACCGTCGTCTAGGTACCAGACATTCAGCTTGGATTTCAAATTTGAAATAATGGGTTGAATTCCCAAACTGAAAAGTGCTGGACCCAGAGGGTCACCCTGCTGAACACCAACAGCAGAATCGATAACATGGTTTTCGTAAAACAAGTTAGTATTTTGACTATAACATTGCCAAACGTAATGATAAATTTCGGGGGTATTGTTAGCCACTTCTTTCAGCAAGGTTACCCTATCGATAGAGTTAAAAGCATTCCTTAGGTCAACCTTCACAAGAACATCTGCATCAGAGTTTGTTAAAAATGTACGCACTGAATGTACCGCCGCCTCACAGCCACCTCTAGTGCCAAAGCCTAGTTGAGTAGGCTGAAATTTGGTCTTAAGGTTAGAGATTATGTACCTGCAAGCTAATTTTGAAGTTAAGCGTCGAAATGTGGAACCAACGGCAATAGGACGGATACCGTTATCCTTTTTTTTGAAGGCACATAATCTTGCCCCATATAAGAATGGAATGAAATTTGGATTAACATTACCAGAAAGCATAAAGTTACATAATTTTGTAATGTCTTTAAGAAGTACTCCGCCGGCGTCACCGGCAGAAGCGCTTACAAGATCTTTAAGATGTTGAGGCGTAATTCCGTCAATGCCGCCAGCAGAGCCATTCGAAAATGACATAATTGCTTCTAAAGTGTCTTTTTCCGAAATTTGTAAAGGTTGCATAGATGTCTTGGGAGGCAGCGGTAAACCCTGAGACGGTTTGACCGAAGGATGCTTTTGACGAAGGCTTTCAAGAGTTTCGACATTACGAGGAGCCAGGATGTCGTCTGAGAATAAAATACGGGATGCATTTTTTAAGTCGCCATCCATTACTTTCGACTCAACTACTTTTTTTAAATCAAATTTAGGACGTGGTCGAGATAAATGAGTATTAATTGAGTAATCTAAATTTTGAAAAGATGTCTCTTTTAGTTGAGACGTAATTGATTTATTTATTGTTTTATCAAAATGAAAATGAGAATACGCGAAAGTAAATAATTTTTGCCAACTATTTTCACTATTAGCGAAACAATTTTGAATAGTGCATGACAATGCTTTAGCAAGCTGCATCCTCCTCTCCTCTCACCACCTCTAGGAATTCTTTTAACCACTGGTACATTACGATAATAATTGTAAATTTGCTCCGAAAAAAGGGAAACATTTGTGTCATTAGAGGAATTGCTAATAAAGTTATGAATTTCTACGGCAGGCTGTGAAGCCGAAATACTTTTACTATGGCATCGTTTAATATGTATATTTAATCCCCTTTTACCTTTAAACAGCCTACCGTCAGCACAATTTTGACACTGTAGGAAATCCGGCTGTGAATGTAGAGGAGCAGAGATATTCATTAAAAAATCTAAACAGATCTCTACAACACTCAAAAGTCTTTATATTACATATTCATATTAACTTGAAATGTGCTGTACCCCGCATCTTTCCCTGAAACAATCATTTACGGCCTAAATAAAAGCACTTTACTCTATAAATGAAATAATATTACATTACTTCCCTGGATTTATTCCATATTGATAAACATTGTATGTATAGTCGTTACGCTTTGACAGTTGTCAACGGCGCAGCAGAAATATTTTTCTTTATTAATTAGTATTATGTCTGAAATCAAAAAATTATTATTATAACAACTCTCTTATATATTTTCTGATCTTTTTGTTGAAATTTGTAAGCCAGAATTGGCCTCCAAATAACAAAATAAAATAATATAAATATACGTAGCTTTTGACAGTGAAAAATTTTGACATATATCTCAATTTAAAATAAATTTATTTATATGATTAGGCTATTACTTAAATATTTGTAATTTTAAGTATGTATCTATAGTCTTAATAAAACATTACACGTCTTTGCACTTTGTTTAAAACTTACCATATTTGACAGCGTGCAGTTTCCGTTATGACCGTAAGCTGTTAATTAATTAGTATTTTGAAGTTTTATAAACTTAAAATTAAAAAAAAATATTAATTTATGGTCGAGGCATATTTAGTAAGGAATTTTTTAGTACTCGAACACGGGCATGTTATGGTTATACGACGGAAAATCGCTCGAAACTGACGTGAAAGAACGCCTTGGATTTAGAGGATGGTCAATTTCTGTACCTTTACAGAATTTCAGAAGATATGTTTACCAAGCTCGTAGGTGAACTTAGGCCATCTCTTCAAAAACCAGGGCCCTACGGACTTTCTATGGAGTTCCAAGTGAGTGTCATGTAATTTTCTATACACCTTTATAAAAACTTACACTCTTTTTCGTTTGTATTAAATCCTAAACGCATGCTTTAATCGAGAATATCAATAAAAATAAAAATAAATATTAAGAAAATATATAAAATTCCCTATGAACCATAACACACAGAGTGGCGAGCAGCTAAAGAAAAAATTATAAATGCCCCACAGCCATTCCCGGATGCGATTGAAACATAACTGCACACATGTTAAAATTCTAGCTACAAAGGTGCATAAAGAGGCATACAGTGCAGTCAGCGTCAGTTAAAAGGTAGCTATGTATCAGCTCATATGTATCAGCTCCGATAGAGGGGATTTTCACTGCCAAACATCAGTGGCTACACTGCTGGTATTAAGTGCGTAAAGAGTTAGGAGAGCTCTTTGGCCCTCTTGAAGGGGTCACCGCTGGGAACCACCAATGTAGGCATAGCAATCGATATCGATTATGAAATCGAAAAGTAGTTCTATTGTATTAATTTTTGGTATAATAATGCGTTATCTCAATAATTCATGTACATACACGAATTCATAAGATGATGTTTTAAAAAAAATATTTTAATAGTTGTGTACTCATAAAGTAAGATGTTTACTTAAAAGATGTTTACATACTCGCCACGATGTGTCGGCGGCGGATTATATTACTGTTAATAATGGCGGAGATATAGTCGTTATAATATAATACTGTTCCACATTACCAGTTAGTTAAAGAAGGTTAAGCTTTTTTGGATGGATTTTTCATTTGTTACAATCATAGTCATTCTTTGACTGGCTCTTCGATGGCTTTGGAAAATAATAGAATTGGTTTTATAATAAAGAATAGTTGGAGCCTTTACTCCAACTATTCTTTATTATTAAGCCAATTCTATTAAACGTCGCGTCCCACTGCTGTGCTCACGTCTCCTCTCATTTCTAAGAAGTTATAAAGCTATAAGTTCGCCTCCTTAGCTTTAGCGTGTTGGCAGACTACTCCAATTTATTTAATTATTAATAATCTTTATTAAAATGCTTATTTCATAATCAAAATTTTCAATAATTAGGATTGAGATACTCTAAAACGTAACGATTGTACAACCAGTGCGTGTTGTCTGTGATGACAGGATCTGAGACGTGGTCCTTCATTGCTGACCGTATGAGGAAGCTCAAGGTTGCTCAGCGAGCTATAAAGAGAGTTATGCTCGTGGTTTCTCTGCGTGATAAACTTAGGATATTCGCAGTAGAACCAGAGTAACTGACATAGCCCAGCGGATTAGTACACAGTGTACATTTTTGTGCAGCATTGGACTATTGTACAGCAGTGGACTTTAATAGCATGTAACGGTAAAGGTTGCGAAGATTAACCCAACAACACCGCAAAACATTCAGTGTACGACCGTGGAGTATCATCACCAAAAGGATGGGAAACTTTAGAGCGTCGATTATTTGAAATAATCACAGCCCATTGCGCTTTCATCATTACAGTCCTTCACAAGTTCACTGCTGAACATAGGCCTCCTTGCATCAATCAACTTCCCGCATGTCTTACCAGGTCGTTACTCCATCTAGTTTAGTAGGGTTAGGCTTAGTAGGTTCAGTAGTAGGGGGACGGAAGGGGGGGGGGGGCAGACTTCGCCTACCGGTACGCGAAACCACCCACCCGAGAAACTTACTTTCCCATCGGTTGTCGGTTCTTCGAGCTATATGACCGATCCATTGCTACTTCAGTTTACTAATCCGTTGGGCTATAGTTAGTTATGTTTAATAGTTGCCACGCTTGGTAACCAGTTTGGCAACCGCAGTTCCTTATTTTTAGTCTTTATTAGTAAGACACTGCTGCCTATCTCCATATTTCTTCATGTAAGCATCTCCATCATAGCGATACAATTTTAGTTACATCAAAGCACGAGAGAATAAGCTTATCTTAAGCTAACGTGCTTTTCACCTTACACAGCAACGGTAGCCATTATGTAGATTTGGGGTCAATCGTTTGCTCATTCAGGAATAAAAGTGAATGTATTAAATAATAGCTTAACGTAACATTAAGTCGAATGTCTCAAGTTAGCATATCTTAGAACGAAGTGGATTATTACTGTTAGCTTTTGTACTACTCCTCTGCCAATCATTTTCAAATTTTCACAGGTAGTATAAAAAGTGCAAGCTCGATCTTCTCTTATATATTGAATGTTTAACGCTTTTGCTACACATTCTGCCACGGATCGCGGGATTCAAATTCTACACGTGATAATTGTATGGCTTACAAATATTTGTTCTAGGTTTGGGTAGTTTTCTTTTAGTAAATAACGTATAAGCGAAACGACTTAAACACAGGAATAACTGCTAAAGTAAAACTCTCATTTTATAGCCTTATTTACAGTTAAACTATCGTACTCCAGTGGAGAATGTTTTTAAATTTGCTAATTATGCAAATTGTGTGCTCATACCTCCACGGTACGTACCTACATTACTTTTTTTAACTACATCCATCAACTGTAGTTACATTTTCTGTTTAAATGTAACGCGCTCTTGAGTTATAATTTAGTAAATTAAAACTATTTTCTGTTGTTAAATAATGTGGACAGAACTTTGTTACGTTACAAAGGTTTTGGGTTTATATTTTAGAAATGCATATTTTATTATGTGAACATCATTCATACATACACTATATTCTAACAATAAGATGTTGTTTTTGTCAAACGTTTAGTTTAATAGCAGGTACAGATGTAAAGGTGCTTCGAAATTTACTCCCGGAATTATAAGTCTACAAAACTTTATAACCGTGTAGTGGCGGTGTGGGAATATCCACTACTCCATACCATGGATGTCGTAAAATGCGACAGAGGAAAACTGAAACTGGGGATGGGCAGCAGCATGTTATTGCAGCAGGTAATAAATGAAAATAATAAAGAATGCGGTTGCCAAGCGTGGCAACTATGGAAAAATCCCCTCTATCAGGCAATCTATGGGGGATGCTAATTCAATTCAATTCAATAAATTTGCTATTCTTCTTATATGACCATATAACAAGAATAAAAATATTTATAAAAAACTAGTTTAAAACAAGAACCCTGCAAGGGTACTGCAAATGTTGGCAAATAGTAATATTGTTATTACATTTACATTATATGCTATGTTCAGGAGTGGACTTTTATAAGCTGTAAAAGACGCTTGGAAGGAAAACTTTAGTCGAATCTAGCTGGATCGGCAGCCGTTATTCTGTCCATGCCGGCGAAACACGTGTCGTTTTGTCAATGGCGTGTCTTTCCTAGTGTAGTAGTGTTGGGAGTAGTGGCGACGGCGATAGTGCACGCAACTGAAGGAGGGCGGAAGGTGCTCTCTAAACTAGGTAAGATACATCATTTTATTTTATCGAGCGGATGTACGCGAAGTAGTTTTTTGCCAATTTTAAGAAAAAGATTGTTTAACCAAACTTATACAACTATTTATTCATAGAATATTTAATATTTAATACAATATACCTCCTGTCTTGGCTCGAACACTTGCAGAGATCCTCCTGGGCATGCTGAGGATCAAGTTATCTAGCATTTTTTGCGGTAAGCTTTATAAATAGCGGCTTCCCTGATCTCCGGCACTATCTGGGGAGGTGGCTGATATTTCGAAACAGATCGCTTAAGATTAACCCACACTTGCTCCAGCGGGCAGGCCAGTCTAACACCGTTGAAGTCGTAATCTCGGAGAGCAGCATTGACTCGTTGAGCTCGATGCGCGGGCGCATTGTCATCGACCAGTACGATTTCGTGACCAAGGTTTATTCGAAATGGTCTGATGATAGAAAAGCCGAAAAGCCATCAATAGCGACAATTGTGTACTTATCTACCATCATGGTGCCTCCATACAGGATCAAAGACGTTCTAGCTCCAATGATTATTCCACCCTAAAGGATACCGATTTCTTGCCTTACTGAACGGTTCCAGTGGCAGTTATTTGCCTTTCAGAGTCTCCAAATCTTCTCCAGACACAAAAGAGATAGTTTTGCCAAATGTTTTCCTCCTCATCGTCTTCATTTTGCCAAAGTCTAGCCCACTGCAATCTCCGTCGCTGACGTTACCGTCAATTCAGTGTTGCTCAACAAGACCTCCGTGTTCGTAGTTCATCCTGGTGTAAGCAATTCTAAATGGTCTGAGTGCTAACTTCAAGTCCAGATGCTGAGTCACGGGCTGCTAGCAATCTGACATAGCACTTCTCGGCGACCACTTCAGGGTCGGTCGGTTAAAATTTATTAAGTATAATTTCTGAATTAGCGTAAGCTTGGTTTGAATTTTTTTATAAACCATCGAACTTGTTTAATTGTTTTATATTCTTATTCTATATTTTAAGTAAAGAATCAAGGAAGAAGAAGAAATTCTAATATAGTCTACCGTAATAAAAATTATTTTGATTTTTCAAACTGATTGCAAACTTGTTTTGATGTGTACGTGATATATTTTTTGATGTGTACATATTATATCTGTCAATATTTTAAAGAAATTACTTTAATCAAACTCACAATTTATACAAGATCTACTACTGTTTCTACGTGCTGTTTCCGATATTCACTACGAATTTTTCCGCTTGCAGAGTTAACAACTTCCAATCTCCTGAAGCCGATTTCCGGAAAGGATTTAGTACCATAAACTACATACATACTCCAGATAATTGTACATAATACTGAATATCTTGTTACAATCTGCCATTTTGTTTTACGAATGTAGACTATGACAAAGCCTTTGATTACTTTGAAATTTCCTGCTGAATATACTGCAGAGTTGCTCTACCACTTTTATATCTGCTTAGCCAAAGGATTGATTAAAGAGAGATAATGTTTACATTCATTGAGTCTGCGATATGTAATAATATGTGCCATATAAACTTAAATAAATAAATTATAAGACGCTAATAATACACACACTGTATTAGAAAATTGTAGAAAAATTCATGAAAATCTATAAAAATCTACTCAGTCCTTCAATAAGAAAAAAATATATTCTCTATCCTGCGGAACTGTCCCCTTGGGATAAGTTGAATATGCAAATTTATATTTTTGTGTACTCACAGAAAACAAGGTTTTGTGAACAATACCCCAGTGCGAATAAATGATAATCAAGCACGTACAAGGCTCACTTTTTACATTCCACGTGCGTTGTTCCAATCGGGTGACGAATTCCTGTGTAAGGGGTTAAAAGAGTGTTTCTGTTAAAAGAATGCTATTTTTTATAGGAGAGGGTGACAAACGAGCACACAGTCCACCTGATGGTAAGTGGTTGCTGTGACCCATAGACATCTACATTTATCCTCAATAAAGATTTAAAATGCAGATGTGTCATCACCTGGAAGGACTAAGATGGAATGCCTCTTTTCCAGTAAAATGGGTCTCCGGTTCTCTACACTCATCATGCGAAACACAGCAAAAGCTGCTATTTTACGCTGGTATTCTGTTAGAGCGTGGTTCTTCCCTGGTCTAGCCGACCCATTCGTGCTACAACTATACTACTAATATATATATATAGCTGCAGCTTGGCTCTACCACGTGAAAAAATTACACGCTATTTTTTCTTGTGAAAATAAAAACAGGTGGTTTATTTTATGGGGACTGTAAATACATAATATTTCCATATAATAAAATGAGGCATTAAAAATGATCTAAACACATCATATCATGAAAATATTATTGTACTGTCTAAGGGCTGCAAGAAATTATTCCAGCCGCTAATTTTACTGTCACACACTGCGGCGCAATTTCTTCCAAAGCATCTTGTTGGTTGAAAATCCAACGCCTTGTGGTTTTTTTTTTACAAGGAATGTCCTACCCCGGACGACCTTAATGTAGAATGTACTAACATCAGTAGTCTTGTGATCCTATACATATTTTAAGTATAGTGTCCAATGGTGTTACAGATTATCAAAGGTAGCGTATTCACTCATCATCAGGTAACCCGCATACTTGTTTGCCACTTCTATAAAAAATAAATAAATCTAATAAGTAACAAGGTAGTAACAGGTCCCCCTGATGATAAATTTCTACTGCAATTTCAAGTGAAGAAGGTCTCAAATGCGTTGTCACTCCTAAAGATAGGTGAAATACATCAAAAGCTGTAATGCTGGTTAGTAAGCTGCATCCTCCTTTACCACAACAATTATAAAAAAAAAACAACACTCTCAAGTTGTGTTATAAATTTTATTTATCACACGATAGATAGTATTATTTGCTTATGTACATACATTCGTATCTAAACGTTATCTAAATCAATACTTTAAGTTATTACGAAAATTATACAAACCTTTGAATTTATTATCAATTACCTAAAACAAAGATAAAGTTTCTTCGTAAAAGTTGGCTGAACGGGGGAAAATTTATTCAGATTGTCCACATAATGTAGTAAGTTGTTTGTTTGCGCGAACTGGTGTTGCTGAAGATTTAATAGAAATTATTAAGAAAAGGTGACAAACAAATTTTCGTTCTAACTGGATTTGAATTCCGACTTCACATAAGTTTTATTAAGCGTTAAGTTTATTTGAAGCTGTGCCTGACCATTGTTGCTGGTAATATCCTTTATGTAAGTTATTTGTATGGAGGATATTACCGGAAATATAAGTTAATACAATTATTATTAACTTTTTATTCCCTTTTTTCTTAAATAAATAGAAAGCACATCCAGCTATTTTAAATGTATTCAATCCCGAATGAACAAATCCTTGCTATAACACAGAAAGGCGTGCTGCGTTAAAAGGTTTCAAAATAAACCCCGCCTAAAGTTTTTCCACGGTTGATAACTGTATAATTGACTAATTTCATTAACAAACGGGAAAGTATATTAAAATATAATACTCGTACAACGCCAGAGTCTATAAATTGCTCTGTCAAAAGCTTGGCATGTCACAATTAATTAACTATCTACAGTTGAAAAATAAAAAAATGATTTTTTTTAATAAAGTTATGATATAGTTATATATAGACATGAAATTTAATAAAATTTAACATTGAACTCACTAAGTATTGTAATAAACCTGGTAGAAATGTTTAAATAGTAGTTATAAGATTAATGAAAATCGTGTAATCCAATTTACTCGTAACACATCAAAGCCTATCAAAGTTTAAATCACTACGGTATATATAAAAGAGTTCCGAACTACCACACGGAGCGCCTCAGTGGTCCAGGATCAGAGTTGCTTGGGATTTGTAGACCCCGGACGTGTCGGTTGATTACACTCCCGTCACTCCACTCTCATTGCCCCTGCGTATGAATTATCTTAATTTTTTGTTCACCGAAATACACCATACTGGTAGGTACTCTCTGTTTGGTTGCTGCCTTGGTGTTCTCACTGTGGTGCGCGAAGCAAGCTGTCCCGTGAGACAGCGGTCTCACTATGTTGTTGTGAAGTATTTCGGACGCTTGTTGTAGTGCAAAGTGTGTTTGTGCGTAGCTCTCCTTCTGCATTATACAACAGCCAGGTACACACACTAGGGTACCTACGCGCTAGGTGTATAGGTGTTCATTTTATACGCACACCTCCCCCGTCGAAAGGTGGGAGAACTTGATACACATATGTGCTTGTGTTAGCATTGTAACCCGTGTGGAGTTGCCAGAGCTCCCATCGGGCGCGTCCCCAGGTGGCGGATAGGGCAACGCCACCCAGATATGGGTGGTAGCGGGAAACCACCGTGGACCAAAACCCGTCGGGGTTGGGCGTACCCATGATTCCATTAGCACTAGAAACGTTCGGGGCTTAATGCCCTAAGAGGTGGGCCTTTACAGGCTTGTCGTTGCTCCCGGTAACGCTCTTTGATTAGAGCGAATAGGAGATGTAACACACGCGGTGATGTGCCAAGCGCAACAATGCTGGGTGACCCCGCACGGTAATCTGCCAAGCTCACGAATTCCCTGCGACCTCTGTGCAGCGATGTGCCAAGCGCACCTATGCGAAACAACCCGTAAGCCTGTGGCGTAGCGTATTATATACTTCTACATAATTGCTTACTTTCTACTAATTAAGTAGACATAGTAATGTAAAATAAGATAAAATATGTGTTAATCAACAGTACAAGTGAATTGTACTTTGTTAGCCCAAGACAAATCTAATTTCATTACACTAAAGTAAACACAAATTTCTTATTGGATTAACCGATAGTCTTTCCACTTAACATACATTTTTGTTCATATTATTTTATCAGCCTTCAACTTTGAAAATTGTACTTTTGAAAATATATTGCTACTATACCGGAGCAAAAAAATGCTTAGAAAATTTATCATATCGTCATACTGACGTCAAATTAACCTTGTAAATTTTCAAGCCCACGTTTTCTGTCACGTTTTACATTCTGTTGCAAAACTGGGTACGTTGTTTGCGTTAGCAACGTCATCTTCAAAGTGAATTTTAATGAAGTTCAGCAGTAGACTGTTTTATATCCACAAACTTTCTTACTAAAGGCTGTTTCATAGTGATAATAGTAACATTACACTTTAAAAAGAACAGACTTAATTTAAACAAGTGGGATGCGGGAAGTAAAGACTGTGTAAGAACCTCCGAAGGAGGTGGAGTTATAGCCGAAATAAGAATATTTAATTGTTTGGTTGTTAGCCATTTTGACCCCCCAAGAATGTAATGAGAACTTTTTGCCCGTATTCAACCATGATCCCCATGACATCCTCTATACAAACAGAAACAGACACTTTTTTATTCAATATAGATTATAAACAATACTTATTGATAATCACTCTTTTGATTAATTACTACTGGTTCGAAAAAAACTTCCGTCCTGGGAAGAATCTGCAAGAAACCTAGAGGGACTTTTTTTTAAATAAAAGCTTACATTCATGTATGTTACACATTTAACAACACAACAAATTAGAAATAGCTTGGTAGCGATCACTTCATGCTCAGGAGCTATATCATCATCTATTATCATCCATAAATTCCTTAATTTTATAATAACCCTTTTTATATCAACTTAGTTTAAAAAAGTTTTTGAACTTTGAGCAGGTCAAATTTAGTATATTTTCTGGTATTTTGTTGTAAAACCGTATACGGCGATGAATTACGAGAATGAATGCAGTCATTCATTCTTGTAATTCGAATCAGTACTCGATGGAGTCGAGTAACTGGTACTACTAGCTTGTTTCTGTTGTTGTTCACAGAATTAATATCACAAATTTTTGTTAAACTATTTTTATTTTTGTGTACGTACCTTACATTTTCATAAATGTATTGAGAGGTCAAAGTTAATATATTAATTTACTTAAATTTTCATAAGATTTTATATGTATTCAATCTGACTTTCCTAAAGTTCGAGCCAACCCCCAATTTTTAGGTTTTTGGCCATTTTGCCCCCTAGGAGTGTAATGAGAACTTTTTGCCACTATACAACCATGACTTTTGAAGAAAATTACTAGGCCTAAAGTTCGAGTCACCCTCCCAACTCATTTCTAGTCTTTACTTCCAATTATTATATGTCGTATATATTATATAGATATATTTTTTTAATTTATTTTAATGTTGTACTTTTATTTCTTAACAAAAGCTTTCTTTTAAAAATTAAACTTCATACTCGCTCCCAAGTATCAATGAAGAATGTTTTTTTTTTTTATAAAATAAGAGTGACAACGAGCCATCAACGAGCTCACAGTTCACCCGCTAAGTTAATGCCATAGCTTTCTAACACCTACATTTATCCTAAGATCTAAAATAGAATGCTTCGTTACCAGTAAATACTGGTCGCCAGTTCTCTAAGCTCTCCATAAAGTAGCATTATGTGTTTCTGTGACTCATCATATATTTTTGCGATTGTATTATTTTAGTCCAGGGTACTAAAGTATAAACAGTTTAGTGACGGTGTAAGAATATCCACTACCTCATATCGTCCCGCGGGTTTTATAGGAGGCGACGAAGGGAAAGTGGAATTCATGATGGGCAGCAGCATCTACTTGATAACAGGTAGCCAACCTGCCTGCCAAGCGTGGCAACTATGGCTAAATGCCCCCTAAGAAAAAACATTTTGGGGAGGCCTATGTTGTAAGTTTTGTTTCACTCAATATTATCTAAATAAAGTCGCCATATAAAGTGGAGTAGCATAGCTATTTTAAGAAAAATACTAAAAATAAAATATGTAATATTAGCTCGATTCTCATCTAAAAGCCAAAGCAAAGCTGTAAAAACTGCTTTATTCCAGCGGTATAGTTTTAAACTTAGGGTACATATCTCTCAAAGAGCATTGAAGCAGAGAATATTTTTAACGATCTCCAAATGCGGTTTAACACGCATTAGAGTTTCCTCACAATTGTTTTCTTCACAGCCTCTGTTAAACTTGGCAACTCGTGTTAAAACTTGAGTTGTTCGTATAATATGAACTTTAAGTCGATTGTCTCAAGTTAGCATATCTTAGAACGAAGTAAATTATTACTATTAGCTTTTGTACAACTCCTCTGCCAATCACTTTCAAATTTTTACGGGTAGTATAAAAAGTGCAAGCAATCAATTATTTTTGAATGTTATAATCATTCATACGTACGCTATGTTTTAATAATAATATGTCGCTTTTGTCAAATATTTAGTTTAGTAGCAAGTACAGATGTAGAGGCGCTTCGAAATTTACTCTCGGAATTATAAGTCTACAATAAAACTTTTATAACCACGTAGCAGTGGCAGTGTGGGAATATTCACTACTCCATATCGTCGCATGTGTGTCGTAAGAGGTGATAGAGGGAAACTGAAGCATGAGATGGGTAGCAACATCTCAAATAATAAAAATTGCGGGTTCCAAATCACCTGCCAAATGTGGCAACTATGGCGAGAGGCCCGTTTGAGGCAATTTATGTTAGGGTTCTATGTTCAGCAGTGGACTTATATAGGCTGTAATAGATGGATGAGTAAATAAAATCTTTATATGAAACTAACTGGATCGGCAGACGTTGTTCTACTTATGCCGGCAGATTTCACGTTGAGTGTCAGTCCGAATTCACTCACGATATTTTACAATGTAAATCTTTATTTGTAATAGTCATTGATGCGTCTGATAGTGATGGTGCAACATCTGAACGACTGGACCGATTGAGGTCATATTCAAAGTTCACTCAATATAATTGTTTTGTCTGTTGACGTCTGCGCTTTTGTCAAGACGATGGTTCATAGCTATTTTAAGATGCGAAACGTGGCGTTGTAGTCAAGTTAGATATAATTAATGTGATAATTATGGATCAAAATTACTCATACGTATATAACAACATATTATATTGGCTTCGTGCCAATAAATAAAATCACAAAACCAACTTATATAGTAAATATGATCACTTAATAATATAGAATATGTTAATTTCTTGATTTCATCGCCATCGCGTCCAGAATTTTGGATTTGTACATACTCGTAATATAAGTATTGTTACTTTCACCTAAGGCCTTTAACCCCTTACCGCATGAATTATTAAAGAGATGGAATGAAACTTCTTTTATTACGAAATAGTGTTTAATTAGGCTTACATAATCAGATCAAATAGAAATAAAAAATAATAAACTTATATATTGGAAGTTATAACTTGAAGCCATGTATGGCTTCGTATTCAGTCTAGTCATCTAATGGGAATCCAAATATGGCTTCGTATGTCTTTGAGAAAAATCTGAATTATATTTGATGGAACCCCTTAAAACTATTGCGTTTGTACTTATAACATAAATTAATATTACAATTTCACATGTAATGAAAGAACGATATTTTGTACAATACTGGCATATCTGTCGGGTATTTTTCTCCCAAATGGGAAAATGAAAATTCTATCAAAACGTACAGAATTCAAAGGAAGCTTTTGATGTTTAGCAGGAGTTTTTCGAAGCTTTTAGTAGGTAATAGAGAATCAGGCAAGATGATGGGAGTGCCACCCCGGCTTGATATCGGTGTTTCAAGAATACTATATGTACGACTACGTTTTTTTTTTGTGTAATCAGTAATCAGATTTCGAGTTAGTAAAAAGATATACTGTTATCAATATGTCTTTTTTGAGGTTAGTGAATAGAGTTAGATACAAAATCATCGCCACTGGTAGAAGAAATATCAATGTCGCTTAAGTTGCCATCACTAGGAGTTTTATTAACATGCTTGAATCTTCCATAAAAGTGAAAAGGATCAATTTTTGAAATAAGCAAACAATAATTTTGAACGCATACGAAGCCAAATATGACAGCAGTATTTTTTACATTAACGCATAGGAAGCCAAATATGGCAGATTGGAAAAAAGACAAATAAGAATGCGAAAAAAGCTAGGCATTGAAAAATACAAACTATTTTTATATTTTAGAGGGTATAAAGCATATAGTCATAATTTAATACGTTTTACTTATCGCTGAATATTATATTTAGAATCCCAAAAGTTGCACTTCTTTTTCTGACATCGGCCGACCACAAGTGTTACGAATATCCTCAAATATAGTTAACAAAATGTCAATTACCATGGACTAATGAGTAACGTTCCAAATTACGACAAATATGCTTCTTCTAATTAGAGGTATTTTTAAAGATCAACTTTTTCATTAGGCTAGAAAAAAATCATAAACTTTTGTGTCCATATATAGCTGGGTATGCGGTAAGGGGTTAAACGCGCCACTGTACTTCACAATGTCACCAAGGTTGATTCCTGGAAAGGAACCTACTTAGAAACCCTTAATACATTTAATTCTTCTGAGACAGTTCAAATATAAAAAAATCAAAATAAATAAAAATACAATATAGAACAATATGAGTGTGAACTAGCACATTATTGATATTTAAGCGAAGTAACTAGTTATATTTTAATTATTCTTACTTGTACACTGCTAATACTGTGTAAGTATATAAATTTTAAAATTAATAGTTTTCAGAGTCATTATAATTTATTATAATCAAATAATGAGCTTACTCTTTTTAAAATGCCGTCAGCTGCAATTCTCCTGGTATTGTATTAGTTCATGAACGGCGTTCAACACTTACCATCAGGTGTGCCATTCAAAAAAATAAAGTGAACTAAACAGCAACAATATTTTGACAACGGCTCAGTAACACAACACTCTTTCCCGCATCGTTCTACAATTTCCTTAATATTAATAATTTTAAAACAAATTAATTAAACCAAGCTCACAATATTTACAAGCAGTAACATTATATACAAATCTGAAAGCGAGTGGGAAAACCGGTACTTAGAGTCCTGAGAAGCTCTTCAATATTGTCCTCCGAGGTGGTGGTACTCGCGAGATGTGGAGTATAATTGCGACGGTTTTATTGTTTAAGAAAGGCAACAACGATGTTCTAATTTCTAAGCTTTCTTTTTTCTTGCTGCATTCGAGAGTTATTACGAATCGTCTCGCTCGCAGACTAAATAACTTCCAACTTCCTAAAACTGTATTCCGGAAAGGCTTTAGTACCATATACTACATTCATACTTCAAATAAATGTACAGAAGACTGAAAATCACAACATGACAAACTGCCATTTTGTCTTACGTATGTGGACTATGACAAAACCTTTGATTTCTACAAAATTTCCAGCTGAATATGCTAAAGCGTTGGTCTACCACTTTTATATCTGCTTATTTAAATGATTTATTAAAGGGAGAATGTTTTGAGTTATTGAATCTGCGATTTGTAATAATATGTGCCATCTAAACTTAAATAAATAAATTATAACAATACGCACGTTTTATATGAAAATAGTAGAATAATTCACGCAAATCTAAAAAAATCTACTCTCAATATGAAAAAATATGTTCTTTATCCTACCGAACTGTCCCCTTGAGGTAAGTTGAATACGCAAATTTATATTTTTGCGTACTCACAGAAAACAAGGTTTTGTGAAGAATAAAGAAGAACGAATAAATGATTATCAAGCACGTACAAGCCTCATTCTTTTACATTCCACGTGCGTTTTTCTATTTGGTTGACGAATTCCTGTGTAAGGGGTTTAAAAGAGTGTTTCTGTTTTATTACATATTTAATTCTATATTTTCGTATCAAAATAAAAACAGGCAGCTAATATTATTGGGATTGTTTATATATAACCAAAGACATTTAAGTAGTAGTAGTGTATATATATTTTAAATCTCTTTGTATATAACACTTTCTATATAATAAAATGAGGTGTACAAAATGATCAAAACACATAATATTCTGAAAATAGAATTGTACTGTCTATTAGCTCCAAGAGATTATTCGGATTTATTCCAGCCGCAAACTTTGACTGTCATACACTGCGGCACAATTTCTTCCAAAGTATCTTGTTGGTTGACAATCTAACGGAACGTGCTTTTTTTGCTAATTCATCACTTCAAGTTAATACAAAAAAAAATATACATACCATTGAAGTTATTATTCATAAGCTAAAACAGAGGTAAAGTTTTTTCTTAAAAGTTAGCTGTACGGGGGAAAATTCCGACTGTCGTTTTAACTGGGCTTAAATTCCGATTTTACATAAGTTTTATTAAACGCTAAGTTTATTTGAAGCTGGTTCACATAAGTTAAATTATTATTTTCTTTTTTCTTTTATAGCCAGCTATTTTAAAAGTGCTCAATCCCGAATGAACAAATCCTTGCTATAATACAGAAAGGCGTACAGCGATAAAAGTTATCAAAATAAACCACGTTAAAAGCGTTTCCACGGGTGCAAGCTGTATAATTGACTAATTTCATTAACAAACTGGAAAGTCTATCATAATAAAGTTCAACGCTAAAGTCTATAAATCGTCCTCTCGAAAAATTGGCATGTCACAATTAAATAATATCCACAGTTGAAAGATAAAATGAAAGAAAATTTTTAATAAGGTTATGTTATAGACTCTATTACATAACCTCATTAAAATACATACGCGTAATATAATATAGACACGAAAATAATATCATTTAACATTGAACTTAGTATGTATTGTGGAGGAGTACAATTTGCCACTATGTCTGGCGTATGTCGACTATGAGAAAGCCTTTGATTCCGTCGAAATTTGGGCGGTGCTGCAGTCCCTCATCGGTGCCAAGTGGACTGTCGGTATATCGAAGTGCTGAAGTGCTTGTACAGTACGGCTACGATGGCTATTCGAGTACAGAATCAGAGTACGAAACCTATCCAATTGCAGAGAGGTGTAAGACAGGGTGACGTCATATCCCCAAAACTTCACCGCTGCATTGGGAGACGTTTTCAAGCTTCTGGACTGGAAAGGATACGGTATCAACATCAATGGCGAGTACATCACTCACCTTCGATTTGCCGACGATATAGTCCTTATGGCAGAATCGCTGGAGGACCTAAGCACTATGCTCAATGACCTCGAGAGTGTTTCCCAACGGATATGTCTTAAGATGAACATGGACAAAACAACAACATGCTTAATGTCCATGTCACACCTATGCCGGTAGTTGTTGGGAGCACTAAGCTCGAAGTTGTTGACGAGTATGTTTACCTGGGACAAATAGTCCGACTAGGTAAGTCCAACTTCGACCGAGAGGTCAATCGACGGATTCAACTCGGTTGGGCAGCGTTCGGGAAATTACGGCACATCTTCTCGTCAAGTATACCTCAAAACTTGAAAACGAGACTGTACAAATGTATTAATGAGAATTATTGTGAAGTGACGAGGACCGGGTAACCCTATTCTTATAATCTACTGGACTGTGTACTCGATTGTCCAAATGTGAATCCAAATTTTGTATCATATGCGTCGTACAAAACAATTAAATTTCGACGGATTTTTTAAAATAAAATTATGGAAAATATTGAAAATAAACGCTTCTAAGCGATACAACTGAGACCCAGTTTATTTTAAATCTAGTTATTAATTTAAAACTCTTCAAAATATTTTTACATCATTAGGAAACAAATTTGTAAAAAATTTAAACGTCAGTCTTAAAGTATATAACTCCACTGCGGCAATCACGCCGTAAGTAATTTATCAAGCTTGACTGAGTTAGGTCGGAAGTTGGATTATGTGGAACAAGCGAGGATTAATTTAACATTTGCACGCATGTAGCTCTACAGTAAATATTGTCCCTGGGCTTGCAATATTTGATATAGCAAGTTCATTGATTTATTATGGTATATATTGACAAGTATGACTAGCATTTATTATATTATAAACGCGATAAAGTCCTTCAAATTAGTTTAATTGCAAATTAAGTTCTATTCATAGTAAACGTGGGAAGAACTACACTTATGAAAGGTAGTAGAAAAATGTTCTTCTTGTTGTGTAAGATGATCCGCCACCTCATATATTCCCGTATGGGTCGTAAGAGGTGTCAGAGGAAAACAAACAGGAGATGAGCAACATTAACTTTCTGACAACAGATCAAAAAAGTCAAAGCTGCGGTTATTAACCCGCCTGCCAAGCATGGCAGCTACAGCAAAAATCCACCCTATTCAACAATGATGATGAGTTTTAACTCTTTCGAATCTTTGCTACCCTTAATATTTATATTAGAGTTAAAACAAAAAGTTACATCTCCGAAAATTTTAATGAAATAAAAAACTGCATAATTGGGCAATCAAATTAAAAAAATATATTATGAATCACTCAAAAAATATTGGTCAAGCCTTGATAAAATTTATATGAGACCACATGAGATGCACCAGCTTTCAAAAAAATTAAGAATTTCGGTTCATTTAGCAAAACTTTATGAGGTAACACACATAAAGAAAGAACATGCAGTCGAATTGAGTATCTTCTCCTTTTTGAAGTCGGTAGAAAAAGCAAAGTAGCAGCTGACATATTTCTTATTACTATGCACCGGGCTCTTCATTACTAAATAGTCTTTTGTGGGCAGAAAAGAGTAGGTATGTCGCAATGCTTCAATTCGTATTAACAGTTTTCAAATTTCCACGATTTTTAACTACTCAAGCATCTAGGTTTCCCCACGACGCTATACTTCACCACTTCACCGGACACGTGGTAAGTGAGCACGTGAAATTTCCCATTACAGATTTATTTTTCTTCAATATAATTATACACATTTTGCTCCCTTGCTATGATGAAATCTTACGGCAAGCTAAACGGCTCTCGTATTTGTTTAAATAAAATTCATAAAAACTGAAATAAACAACACTAGGGGAACCAGGGGAATGGCAGATACGTTGACGGCCTTTTAAAAAGTAGTAGGATCTTTTCTTGAAGGTGCCTAAGTCATATCGGTCCAGGAAAATCGCTGATGGTAATCGATTCCATAAGGAAGTCGTGCGAGGAAGAAAAAATCTTCTGAATCGCACAATGGTGGACCACCAATCATCCAGATGGTGTGGATGGTATCGAGAGTTCTACCGCGATGTGCGTTCGTGAAATTTGGCGGCTGGAATAAATTCGAACAATTCCTCAGAGCAGTCTCCGTGGTAAATGCGAAAGAAAATGTAAAGGGATGCAACATCTCTTCGCAGCGCTAATGAATCGAGATGATCGGAAAGAACTCGGTCGTCTACTATTCGAGCCGCTCTGCGCTAGATGCGGTCAAGTGGAAGGAGCTGGCATTGGGGAGCCCCTGCCCAGAGATTGGAACATTATTCCATGTGAGGCCGAACCTGCGCCTTGTAACAGTTGCAGGCATTGTGCCGGCATGAAATACTGTCCCGCTCTGCTGAGCACGCCAAGTTTTTTAGAGGCAAATTTGGCCTTCTCTTCCAAGTGACCACGAAACTGTACGTTACTAGATATGTTGACGCCGAGGATTCCGATATTGGCTGAGGTAAGAAGGGGAGTGCCTTGAAGCTGAGGATATACGACAAAGGGGTTTCATTTAGCGGTAAACGCGCAAACTTTTGTCTTCTGGGGATAAAACTGGACCTGATTAAGTCGCCTCCAATCCGAGAATTTGTTCAGCAAAGACTCGACTACAGACACAAGTTTGCTCCGGTACTCGGCGACGTTTTCTCGAAAAATATTGGAACGGCTTGTGTATATAGCATCACCAGCGATGTCATCCGCATAGTAACGAATGTTACCGTATTGCAACATATCATTGATATGCAGAAGAAACAGCGTTGGTGATAAGCATGCAGCCTTGTGGAAAACCAGCGTTAAGCCTTGACGCAAAAAGGCTTGTAGTCGGGGCATGTACCGTCTACAACGACCTTGATGCTCCGATCTGCAATAAACCTGGTGATCAATTTGCATTTCTCGGGAAGCCCATAGGAAGGGAACTTCAAAAGAAACGCTTTGTGCCAAACCCGATCGAAGGCCTTCGCAATGTTCAACCGCATTCCATCCTAATCCGCCGACCTGTAATGCCAAACACGTGGGTAACCTGCAGAACGCAACCGTGAGGGAAACGTGAGTGTCACCATACTCCGTATCAGACAATGGTCCGACGAGCCGAGAGGGCGACGACATCGAGGAGAGGGCATCGACGGAAACCTGATATCCGTCCGGATGAGAAATCAGCAAAAGGTTTAACAAGGAAGGTGTATAATCCCCCACATCTGGAATCCGCGTAGGCGAAGTAACTAGTTGTGTCAGACCATATGCCAAGGCAAAGTCATAAACAAATCACCCCGCATGGTCGGTTAAACGTGAATTAAGCCATTCAGCGTGGTGGCCGTTGAAATTGCCAAGGATCACGATCTCTGTGGATGGGACCTGTTGTAGCAAAGAATCTGGATGGGATCCACTATGGGACCTATAGAGGCACCCGTAGACGCGCGGATGGTCGTCGCTGTCTACGCGTAGACAAAGGATGGACAGGTCCGAACCTTCAAGAATGCCGAGGCATCGAGAACAGATATCCTCTCTGACATATACGCAAACTCCAGCCCGAGGCAGAAAGGAGTGTTGCAATTTGTACCCCGGGTAGAAGAGGTACGAAGTATCAGCCGGAGAGGACACATGCGTCACGGTCAGAAAGAGCAAGGCCGGCTTTACCGTCTCGAGATGGTAGTGAACAGCGTTTAGGTACGAGTGAAGTCCCCTGATGTTGAAGAAATTCACGGATAACGTGGCAGTGGTCGCCTTGATCTTGTTGCGCAATTTGCCCCGAGCAGTTATTGTTTTGAGCGGAATGTTGCCCCCCCCCCCCCCTCAGCGGCAGCGGCAGCCTGAGAACCCACGCTCAGGAGTGGAGTAGCATGGTCGTGGATGCTCAGCGAGGGATTCTTCAGGGGTGCTGGTACCCTCCTGGGGTAGATTATGATTTATTTATTTTTTATTTATTTAAAGCTTAAAGTGATGTTGATTCTGTTAAAATTCTGTTTCTGTCAAAAATATGATACCAACGCCGCTAGCGGTGAAAACTATTTAACGATATGACCATACCATGACATAGCAATGCTGTGTTTAGTTATTAATATCGTCAAACGATGTCTATTTATTGATTTCATCAAGCTGTGTTATGAAATTGTCAAAAAACAGTATTAAATGTCATGAAATGACACCGTTTCACGAAATTATAGACTACTTTATGATATATGATCAATTCTACGTTCTCACCACGACATACATAAAAATATTACATAACATAACACAAACACTCACGCCTGTCACCCAGAGGGGTAGGCAGAGATTATGGACTTCCATTTGACACGATCCTGACACACCTCCTCGCTTCCTCCACATCCATATACCTACGCATACACGCTCGTCTAGGGCGACCCTTTCCGACTATGCCGTTCACCTCCGCAACATAAATTTGCTTTGTCACTCTTTCCTCATTCATTCTTTCTACATGGCATAACCACCGAAGCATTCCTTTCTTAATCCTGGTCACAACATCATCTTGAAAACCACACTCTTCTCTTATTAAACAATTTCTCACTCTGTCAATCAGATTCATCCCTAAAATGCTCATTAATGACCGCATTTCTACAGCATTTATTCTACTCTCGTACTTCTTCTGCCTCACCCAACTTTCACTACCATACATTAAAGTAGGTACTAACACAGCATTGTGAATTGCCATACGTACCTTTTTGGACACATTCTGACTTTTCACAATAGAGTGTAGAGCCCCATTCACTCTATTTCCTGCATTCACTCGTCGTCCTATATCCTTATCATATCTACCATCCCTGCTCAACACACATCCCAAATATACAAACTCATCTACTTGCTCTACCAACTCCCCTTCTATTCTTATTTCACATATCGTTTTACTTTCTTCTCTTTCAAAAACCATAACTTTGGTCTTACTTGCGTTCACTTTCATTCCCTTTTCTTTTAATGTCCTGTTCATTAATGTAACCATCATTTGCAACTCGGCTGCCGACGATGCAAGTATGACTTGATCATCGGCGTACAAAAGGCATTTGACGGTTAACTCACCCATTCTTAACCCGCATTCTTCTACTTTCAAATTTTCCAAACAACTGTCCATAAATAGGTTGAACAACCACGGGGAAGCCACACAGCCCTGTCTAACACCTTTATGGATGCCAAACCAGTCCGAGTATGCCCCGTTGATCCTGTCACAAGCACTAGAGTCCCTATATAGAGACTTCAATGCCTGTATCAGACCAGCGGTCAACCCAAATGAGTTCAGTGTTTGCCATAACACATCCCTGTCCACTCTGTCATAAACCTTCTCCAAGTCTATGAACGCACAAAGCCTTTTTGGTTTTTGGCCAAAAACTTCTCCGCGATCATGCGCATGGAAAAGAACTGATCCGTACATCCCATTCCCTTTCTAAATCCCGCTTGCACATCCCAAATTTTTCCATCAGTTTCGTTCATAACTCTTTTAATTAGTACCATAGCATACAGTTTTCCCACAATGCTAAGAAGACTGATACCACGGTAGTTTTTACAGTCCTGCTGTGATCCTTTTCCCTTATATATTGGGACTATCACGGCTTTGCACCAGTCTCCCGGTACCCGCTTAAGTTCCCAACATAAATTAAACAAGGTGTACAGCAGGCCTGCAACCACACTCACCAGCCCTTAGCATTGCGAGAGATACTCTATGATAACCGGCTGCCTTACCTGCTTTAAAATTTTGTAACTTTGTAACGCGCAAAAATCTCTTCCAAAAGTTTTCACAGTAAAAGTAGATTTTTCAACATAACTTTTACGCAAATAAGACCCATTTTGCTTTTAGTCCTCATTATTGTTCCAATTCAACAAATTAAGGCAAACTTTGACGCAAGTGTATGTTTTACTTAAGAAAGTTCATACGGACTTATGGAGCTCCTTTATTTTCCCAATTTGACCTAATTGAATCAATATCGTTTTATTATTAACGATAAAGTTGCTGCTAACTTTTACGTTGCTTTAAATGAATCCGCTTTCACTATTGCACTCAATTCTTCGTTTGTGTTCGTCATCTGGACTCAGTTTTATGATTGAAAACAACCAAAAACGGAAGTGCTCTAACCATACCGTACGTTTTTCTACGATAACTAATTCATACACGACGTTGGTATTTTGCACCGCCTGTGCACTTTGGTGCCACGACGGGAATGATATTGTAAAATAATGCAATATTTGAACTACTGACAGGATTGTAAGTTTTCTAACTAAAAACCTTTAATAAAGACTTTTTTTCTTAATCAAAATTTTGTGTACAGTTTTCTTAGTCATTTTCTAAAAGTGACAATAATGATAATTTGTCCACACAGTGGCCACCGGGCTGAATATTTTAAGTCAGACAATTTTTGATGCTGCAACAATAAATATTTAATAGAATTTTCTTTAATTTAATCGAATACTTATTATTAACAGTTTATTTAGCAGCAAGCATATGGCGCTATTATTAGATTAAAACTATGAAAATCAAGACTGTACCATCTAGTACTCGGCCACAATAACTTGAGATGCGACAGAGATGGCTCAATCGCACAATAAAACCCTGAACATTTCATCATCATCATCATCATTACAGCCCTTCACAAGTCCACTGCTGAACATAGGCCTCCCCTAAAGAATGCCACAAAGCACGGTCCTGAGCCACCTGCATCCATCGACTTCCTGCATGTTTTACCAGGTCGTCACTCCATCTCGTGTGAGGACGCCCTACACTTCGCCTACCGGTACGAGGCTGCCACTCGAGAACCTTTCTTCCCCATCGGTTGTCGGTTCTTCGAGCTATATGGCCGGCCCACTGCCACTTCAGCTTACTAATCCGTTGGGCTATGTCGGTTACTCTGGTTCTACTGCGGATATCCTCATTCCTAAGTTTATCACGCAGAGAAACTCCGAGCATAGCCCTCTCCATAGCTCGCTGAGCGACCTTGAGCTTCCTCATACGGCCAGCAGTGAAGGACCACGTCTCAGTTCCATAAGTCATCACTGGCAACACGCACTGGTTGTACAATTTCGTTTTCAGGTTTTGAGGTATGTCTGACGAGAAGATGTGTCGTAGCTTCCCGAACGCTGCCCAGCCGAGTTGAATCCGTCGATTGACCTCTCGGTCGAAGTTGGACTTACCTAGTCGGACTATTTGTCCCAGGTAAACATACTCGTCAACAACTTCGAGCTTAGTGCTCCCAACAACTACCGGCATAGGTGTGACATGGACATTGAACATGATCTTTGTTTTGTCCATGTTCATCTTAAGACCTATCCGTTGGGAAACACTATCGAGGTCATTGAGCATAGTGCTTAGGTCCTCCAGCGATTCTTCCATAAGGACTATATCGTCGGCAAATCGAAGGTGAGTGATGTACTCGCCATTGATGTTGATACCGTATCCTTTCCAGTCCAGAAGCTTGAAAACGTCTTCCAATGCAGCGGTGAAGAGTTTCGGAGATATGACGTCACCCTGTCTTACACCTCTCTGCAATTGGATAGGTTTCGTACTCTGGTTCTGTACTCGGATAGCCATCGTAACCCTACTGTACAAGCACTTCAACACTTCGATATACCGACAGTCAACTTGGCACCGCTGAAGGGACTGCAGCACCGCCCAAATTTCGACGGAATCAAAGGCTTTCTCATAGTCCACATACGACAGACATAGTGGCAAATTGTACTCTTCGGACTTCTGTACAATTTGCCGAAGGGTATGTATGTGGTCTATGGTGCTAAAGCCCTTTCGGAAACCGGCTTGTTCGGGAGGCTGGAAGTCGTCAAGTCTGCGCGCGAGACGATTCGTAATGACTCTCGAAAACAGCACGTAGACGCGGCTCAGAAGGGAAATCGGTCGGTAGTTCTTCAAGAGAGCGTTGTCACCTTTCTTGAAGAACAAGACCACCGCACTTCTGCTCCACGCCTCCGGTGTAATGCCACCATGGAGGACGGAATTAAAGAGCTTCTGAAGGACTTCAAGTACCGGTCTTCCACCCGCTTTCAGAAGCTCCGCTGTAATTCCATCCTCGCCTGGGGCCTTATCGTTTTTAAGGTGCTGGAGAGCCATCCTAATCTCGCTTAGACTGACGTCCGGGATATCTTTGGAATAGTGTCGGATGAGACTCGCTCTTGGATCGTTACTCACACTTGCGTGTGGCTCCAACGATGACGTGTACAGCTGCCCATAGAACCTCTCAATCTCACTCAAAATCTCAGGTGTCCCGGAAACGATGCTGCCACACTCTGTCTTCAGCTTTGACAGGTGGCTCTTTCTGGCAGACAGAGCTGGCATTGGGGAGCCCCTGCCCAGAGATTGGAACATTATTCCATGTGAGGCCGAACCTGCGCCTTGTAACAGTTGCAGGCATTGTGCCGGCATGAAATACTGTCCCGCTCTGCTGAGCACGCCAAGTTTTTTAGAGGCAAATTTGGCCTTCTCTTCCAAGTGACCACGAAACTGTACGTTACTAGATATGTTGACGCCGAGGATTCCGATATTGGCTGAGGTAAGAAGGGGAGTGCCTTGAAGCTGAGGATATACGACAAAGGGGTTTCATTTAGCGGTAAACGCGCAAACTTTTGTCTTCTGGGGATAAAACTGGACCTGATTAAGTCGCCTCCAATCCGAGAATTTGTTCAGCAAAGACTCGACTACAGACACAAGTTTGCTCCGGTACTCGGCGACGTTTTCTCGAAAAATATTGGAACGGCTTGTGTATATAGCATCACCAGCGATGTCATCCGCATAGTAACGAATGTTACCGTATTGCAACATATCATTGATATGCAGAAGAAACAGCGTTGGTGATAAGCATGCAGCCTTGTGGAAAACCAGCGTTAAGCCTTGACGCAAAAAGGCTTGTAGTCGGGGCATGTACCGTCTACAACGACCTTGATGCTCCGATCTGCAATAAACCTGGTGATCAATTTGCATTTCTCGGGAAGCCCATAGGAAGGGAACTTCAAAAGAAACGCTTTGTGCCAAACCCGATCGAAGGCCTTCGCAATGTTCAACCGCATTCCATCCTAATCCGCCGACCTGTAATGCCAAACACGTGGGTAACCTGCAGAACGCAACCGTGAGGGAAACGTGAGTGTCACCATACTCCGTATCAGACAATGGTCCGACGAGCCGAGAGGGCGACGACATCGAGGAGAGGGCATCGACGGAAACCTGATATCCGTCCGGATGAGAAATCAGCAAAAGGTTTAACAAGGAAGGTGTATAATCCCCCACATCTGGAATCCGCGTAGGCGAAGTAACTAGTTGTGTCAGACCATATGCCAAGGCAAAGTCATAAACAAATCACCCCGCATGGTCGGTTAAACGTGAATTAAGCCATTCAGCGTGGTGGCCGTTGAAATTGCCAAGGATCACGATCTCTGTGGATGGGACCTGTTGTAGCAAAGAATCTGGATGGGATCCACTATGGGACCTATAGAGGCACCCGTAGACGCGCGGATGGTCGTCGCTGTCTACGCGTAGACAAAGGATGGACAGGTCCGAACCTTCAAGAATGCCGAGGCATCGAGAACAGATATCCTCTCTGACATATACGCAAACTCCAGCCCGAGGCAGAAAGGAGTGTTGCAATTTGTACCCCGGGTAGAAGAGGTACGAAGTATCAGCCGGAGAGGACACATGCGTCACGGTCAGAAAGAGCAAGGCCGGCTTTACCGTCTCGAGATGGTAGTGAACAGCGTTTAGGTACGAGTGAAGTCCCCTGATGTTGAAGAAATTCACGGATAACGTGGCAGTGGTCGCCTTGATCTTGTTGCGCAATTTGCCCCGAGCAGTTATTGTTTTGAGCGGAATGTTGCCCCCCCCCCCCCCGTCAGCGGCAGCGGCAGCCTGAGAACCCACGCTCAGGAGTGGAGTAGCATGGTCGTGGATGCTCAGCGAGGGATTCTTCAGGGGTGCTGGTACCCTCCTGGGGTAGATTATGATTTATTTATTTTTTATTTATTTAAAGCTTAAAGTGATGTTGATTCTGTTAAAATTCTGTTTCTGTCAAAAATATGATACCAACGCCGCTAGCGGTGAAAACTATTTAACGATATGACCATACCATGACATAGCAATGCTGTGTTTAGTTATTAATATCGTCAAACGATGTCTATTTATTGATTTCATCAAGCTGTGTTATGAAATTGTCAAAAAACAGTATTAAATGTCATGAAATGACACCGTTTCACGAAATTATAGACTACTTTATGATATATGATCAATTCTACGTTCTCACCACGACATACATAAAAATATTACATAACATAACACAAACACTCACGCCTGTCACCCAGAGGGGTAGGCAGAGATTATGGACTTCCATTTGACACGATCCTGACACACCTCCTCGCTTCCTCCACATCCATATACCTACGCATACACGCTCGTCTAGGGCGACCCTTTCCGACTATGCCGTTCACCTCCGCAACATAAATTTGCTTTGTCACTCTTTCCTCATTCATTCTTTCTACATGGCATAACCACCGAAGCATTCCTTTCTTAATCCTGGTCACAACATCATCTTGAAAACCACACTCTTCTCTTATTAAACAATTTCTCACTCTGTCAATCAGATTCATCCCTAAAATGCTCATTAATGACCGCATTTCTACAGCATTTATTCTACTCTCGTACTTCTTCTGCCTCACCCAACTTTCACTACCATACATTAAAGTAGGTACTAACACAGCATTGTGAATTGCCATACGTACCTTTTTGGACACATTCTGACTTTTCACAATAGAGTGTAGAGCCCCATTCACTCTATTTCCTGCATTCACTCGTCGTCCTATATCCTTATCATATCTACCATCCCTGCTCAACACACATCCCAAATATACAAACTCATCTACTTGCTCTACCAACTCCCCTTCTATTCTTATTTCACATATCGTTTTACTTTCTTCTCTTTCAAAAACCATAACTTTGGTCTTACTTGCGTTCACTTTCATTCCCTTTTCTTTTAATGTCCTGTTCATTAATGTAACCATCATTTGCAACTCGGCTGCCGACGATGCAAGTATGACTTGATCATCGGCGTACAAAAGGCATTTGACGGTTAACTCACCCATTCTTAACCCGCATTCTTCTACTTTCAAATTTTCCAAACAACTGTCCATAAATAGGTTGAACAACCACGGGGAAGCCACACAGCCCTGTCTAACACCTTTATGGATGCCAAACCAGTCCGAGTATGCCCCGTTGATCCTGTCACAAGCACTAGAGTCCCTATATAGAGACTTCAATGCCTGTATCAGACCAGCGGTCAACCCAAATGAGTTCAGTGTTTGCCATAACACATCCCTGTCCACTCTGTCATAAACCTTCTCCAAGTCTATGAACGCACAAAGCCTTTTTGGTTTTTGGCCAAAAACTTCTCCGCGATCATGCGCATGGAAAAGAACTGATCCGTACATCCCATTCCCTTTCTAAATCCCGCTTGCACATCCCAAATTTTTCCATCAGTTTCGTTCATAACTCTTTTAATTAGTACCATAGCATACAGTTTTCCCACAATGCTAAGAAGACTGATACCACGGTAGTTTTTACAGTCCTGCTGTGATCCTTTTCCCTTATATATTGGGACTATCACGGCTTTGCACCAGTCTCCCGGTACCCGCTTAAGTTCCCAACATAAATTAAACAAGGTGTACAGCAGGCCTGCAACCACACTCACCAGCCCTTAGCATTGCGAGAGATACTCTATGATAACCGGCTGCCTTACCTGCTTTAAAATTTTGTAACTTTGTAACGCGCAAAAATCTCTTCCAAAAGTTTTCACAGTAAAAGTAGATTTTTCAACATAACTTTTACGCAAATAAGACCCATTTTGCTTTTAGTCCTCATTATTGTTCCAATTCAACAAATTAAGGCAAACTTTGACGCAAGTGTATGTTTTACTTAAGAAAGTTCATACGGACTTATGGAGCTCCTTTATTTTCCCAATTTGACCTAATTGAATCAATATCGTTTTATTATTAACGATAAAGTTGCTGCTAACTTTTACGTTGCTTTAAATGAATCCGCTTTCACTATTGCACTCAATTCTTCGTTTGTGTTCGTCATCTGGACTCAGTTTTATGATTGAAAACAACCAAAAACGGAAGTGCTCTAACCATACCGTACGTTTTTCTACGATAACTAATTCATACACGACGTTGGTATTTTGCACCGCCTGTGCACTTTGGTGCCACGACGGGAATGATATTGTAAAATAATGCAATATTTGAACTACTGACAGGATTGTAAGTTTTCTAACTAAAAACCTTTAATAAAGACTTTTTTTCTTAATCAAAATTTTGTGTACAGTTTTCTTAGTCATTTTCTAAAAGTGACAATAATGATAATTTGTCCACACAGTGGCCACCGGGCTGAATATTTTAAGTCAGACAATTTTTGATGCTGCAACAATAAATATTTAATAGAATTTTCTTTAATTTAATCGAATACTTATTATTAACAGTTTATTTAGCAGCAAGCATATGGCGCTATTATTAGATTAAAACTATGAAAATCAAGACTGTACCATCTAGTACTCGGCCACAATAACTTGAGATGCGACAGAGATGGCTCAATCGCACAATAAAACCCTGAACATTTCATCATCATCATCATCATTACAGCCCTTCACAAGTCCACTGCTGAACATAGGCCTCCCCTAAAGAATGCCACAAAGCACGGTCCTGAGCCACCTGCATCCATCGACTTCCTGCATGTTTTACCAGGTCGTCACTCCATCTCGTGTGAGGACGCCCTACACTTCGCCTACCGGTACGAGGCTGCCACTCGAGAACCTTTCTTCCCCATCGGTTGTCGGTTCTTCGAGCTATATGGCCGGCCCACTGCCACTTCAGCTTACTAATCCGTTGGGCTATGTCGGTTACTCTGGTTCTACTGCGGATATCCTCATTCCTAAGTTTATCACGCAGAGAAACTCCGAGCATAGCCCTCTCCATAGCTCGCTGAGCGACCTTGAGCTTCCTCATACGGCCAGCAGTGAAGGACCACGTCTCAGTTCCATAAGTCATCACTGGCAACACGCACTGGTTGTACAATTTCGTTTTCAGGTTTTGAGGTATGTCTGACGAGAAGATGTGTCGTAGCTTCCCGAACGCTGCCCAGCCGAGTTGAATCCGTCGATTGACCTCTCGGTCGAAGTTGGACTTACCTAGTCGGACTATTTGTCCCAGGTAAACATACTCGTCAACAACTTCGAGCTTAGTGCTCCCAACAACTACCGGCATAGGTGTGACATGGACATTGAACATGATCTTTGTTTTGTCCATGTTCATCTTAAGACCTATCCGTTGGGAAACACTATCGAGGTCATTGAGCATAGTGCTTAGGTCCTCCAGCGATTCTTCCATAAGGACTATATCGTCGGCAAATCGAAGGTGAGTGATGTACTCGCCATTGATGTTGATACCGTATCCTTTCCAGTCCAGAAGCTTGAAAACGTCTTCCAATGCAGCGGTGAAGAGTTTCGGAGATATGACGTCACCCTGTCTTACACCTCTCTGCAATTGGATAGGTTTCGTACTCTGGTTCTGTACTCGGATAGCCATCGTAACCCTACTGTACAAGCACTTCAACACTTCGATATACCGACAGTCAACTTGGCACCGCTGAAGGGACTGCAGCACCGCCCAAATTTCGACGGAATCAAAGGCTTTCTCATAGTCCACATACGACAGACATAGTGGCAAATTGTACTCTTCGGACTTCTGTACAATTTGCCGAAGGGTATGTATGTGGTCTATGGTGCTAAAGCCCTTTCGGAAACCGGCTTGTTCGGGAGGCTGGAAGTCGTCAAGTCTGCGCGCGAGACGATTCGTAATGACTCTCGAAAACAGCACGTAGACGCGGCTCAGAAGGGAAATCGGTCGGTAGTTCTTCAAGAGAGCGTTGTCACCTTTCTTGAAGAACAAGTCCACCGCACTTCTGCTCCACGCCTCCGGTGTAATGCCACCATGGAGGACGGAATTAAAGAGCTTCTGAAGGACTTCAAGTACCGGTCTTCCACCCGCTTTCAGAAGCTCCGCTGTAATTCCATCCTCGCCTGGGGCCTTATCGTTTTTAAGGTGCTGGAGAGCCATCCTAATCTCGCTTAGACTGACGTCCGGGATATCTTTGGAATAGTGTCGGATGAGACTCGCTCTTGGATCGTTACTCACACTTGCGTGTGGCTCCAACGATGACGTGTACAGCTGCCCATAGAACCTCTCAATCTCACTCAAAATCTCAGGTGTCCCGGAAACGATGCTGCCACACTCTGTCTTCAGCTTTGACAGGTGGCTCTTTCTGGCAGACAGATCTCTGGCAAAGACTTTGGAGCCTTGGTTCCGCTCGATCGCTTCTTCAATACGAGCTGTATTGAAGTTGCGTAAGTCCCGCCGCATGCATTTGGAGATCTGTCTGTTCAGATGCCTGTATGCTGTCAAGTCTGTTGAAGAATGTAGCTTCATCTCCCGTCTAACAGCCATGAGATCAAGAGTGTGATCGGAGAGTTTTTGTGTTCTTCTGCGGCGGGTCTTGCAGAACTTAGCTCCGACCGCATGGACAGTTTCCACGAGCTTGTCATTCATATCGTCCACTTCATTGCAGTCTTATAGGCACTGAAAACGGTTTTGTAACTCGAGCTGAAAGGTTTCGGGACTTTGGAACAGAGCACGAGGGGGACGGAGCGTTGACTTCATTAGACGAGACCTCTCCAACTTAACGTTTAGGTTCAGTGTGCCTCTAACCATTCGGTGATCGCTACCAGTTTTCACCCTCGCGATCACGGAGACATCACTGAACAGTTGTCGTCTGGTCGTCATAATGAAGTCAATCTCATTTTTTGTCGAACCGTCGGGGCTCGACCAGGTCCACTTCCTGTGGGGCCGCTTCTGGAAGAAAGAGTTCATCATAAAGAGTCCCTCTTTCTCCATGAAGTCGGCCAGCTGCTGGCCCCTTGGGTTCCGTTGCCCTATTCCAAATTTCCCTACTTTCAGCTCACCGTTCTCTCTTGTGCCTAGTTTTGCATTGAAGTCTCCCATTAACACCGTATATTGGGTTTTGGAGGAATGCATGGCTCTAGAGATATCCTCATACATTTCCTCCACCTCCCCATCGGGGTGTGCCGAGGTTGGTGCGTAAACCTGTATGACCTTCAGCGAATACCGTTTGGTGATTCTGAGTATAAGGTACGCAACCCTCGTCGACACACTCCCGATCTTTACAACGTTGTTAACGAGAGACTTGTGGACGATAAATCCGACACCTCCTTGGGACAGATGGTCGCCCTCCCGGTGATAGAACAAGTTGCCGGATTCGAGGATTACCGTGTCCTCCCCCTCTCTTCGGACTTCGGATAATCCTATAATATGCCAGCGCAACTTGTCTATCTCTTCTTCCAGCTCCACGATCTTCTCGTCAGTCCTCAGGGTGCGTGCGTTGTACGTTGCCAGGTCGAGTCGTCTAAGGTGGCAACCGAACCTCCACCGGAGATTCTTAGCACCCCCTGCCCCGCCGTTACCATGGTCGCCACCGTAGCTAGGAATAGCGGGGCCGCCGGGGACTGGGGGCCGTCTCTTCGTAACTTTCATTATGGGGGGTATATTGCCATAGTTGCCACGCTTGGCGAGCGGGTTGGCAACCGCAGTTTTTTTATTGTAATTTTGGCTATTATCAGGAAGTTGCTGCTGCCCATCTCCTGCCTGTTTCCCTTTGTCGCCTTTTACGACACCCACGGGAGGATATGGGGTAGTGGTATTCTTGACCGCCACTACACGGCAAACATTTATACAATACATAAATTAGGCATAAAGTGATGTAGGCTCTTGTCAAAAGTACGCTATTAGCGCTGTTAGCGGTGTGTACTGAAATTATTTTACGATATAACAATATCTAGAATATCTGTTGTGTTTAGTCTCAATATCACCAAACGATATTCATTGATTTTGTCAAGCTATATCATGATTTAGTCAACAAGCACTGTTAAATTTTTATGCAATGCCACCATTTCACGCAATTATGGACTAATTCAAGACATTAATAATTCTAAGATCTGACCAATAGATATATTAAAATCTAGTTTGTTTAAACTATAAGGATAGTAAGAGTTTTGTAATAATTGCAGTTTTTATCAGTTTATTTTTAGCTAAAAAGTTATTAGATACCTACTAAAAACTTTTTATAGATAAGAAATTAAAGTTATAAACATAAAAATTTTATGATTTTCGACAGAGGTTACTATTATCTAATAGTTTAGTAGTAATTAGTTACTATAAAATTTATATACTCCTACTAAAATTAAATAACGAAAGAACTAAATAATTAACATTAGAATTTTCTATATATAGAAATGTAAGTTATTTATATAATTCAATTTATTAGTAACTGAAGACAAAATGTAATAAGTACTTTTTGTATTTTACGTTAGATGGCACTGTTTTGAAAAAACGAAAGGTAGATTTTCGGCATAGTTCAATTTATTACGCAACGGTTAAAACTAATGAGTTCTGTAAATATTAGTAATTATTTTGAGTGGTTCATGTCCTCTTGCGAGTTCACTCAGAATAATTAAATACCTAACTGTTTAGATCGTCAGTTTTTTTTTTATAAGATAAGAGTGACAAACGAGCACACAGTCCAACTGATGGTAAGTGGTTGCTGTGGTCCATAGACATCTACATCTATCCTCGAATAAGAATCAAAGTGCAGATGCGTTGTCACTTGTGAGGACTAAGATGGAATGCCTCGTTTCTCTTTTTCCAGTAAAAAAGGGTCTCCGGTTCTCTACACTCACCATACGAAACACAGCAGCGTTAAGCTGCTATTTTACGCTGGTATTCTGTGAGAGCGTAGTCCTTCCCCGGTCGAGGCGACCCATTTGTGATACAACTATACCAGTAATACAGCTGCAGCATGGCTCTACCACGTTATAAGTTAAGTTAGACTTGGTATTGGGCACGGGCTTTAATGGGTTGGGGTCGGTGTTGGTGAAGGCGGCGGACCAGGAGCTCCTGCTAGTTGACCGTACCACCCGCCGCTCGCAATCAGCGCGCACGTCGGGTCCGCGCCCCCTCCACCGCACTCGCCGCCGCACACACCAGTCGACGCGAATGTTTCCAATATTAGACCATAGTGGATTTTTTATAAAATTGACTATCCATAATTATATTCACTGCTAACTTCCAATGATTCGAGTAAGATATATGAAATGAGTGACTTAGAAGACATTTGAAATTACTTTTATGGTACACTTAATAATATTTTAGATAAATGTATGCCTAGAAAAAATACAAATAAAAACAATCGCAGCGTGTGTACCCAGTATGGTACACGCGCGAAATTATTAATGAAATCAAAAATAAAGCAAAAATTCACAAAAAATTAAAAACACAACGCTTGACAGTGATTAAAATGAATTTGCTAAGTATAGAAAACATATTAAAAATTCCATGGAAACTGCACATAAAGAATACAAAAATAAAATTGAACTTTAATTTGCAAAAGACCCAAAATTGCTTTGGCATTATTTTAAATAAAAAAAAAGTTATTTAGATAAGCAAAGCATCATAAAGTATGGTGAATACTTAAGGAACGATGAAGCTGCCAAGGAATTTGCAGATTTTTTGAATTGGTATACAGCAAGGATCCGTCGCGATTGGACATACGCGCGGCGGCGGCGGTAGCTGATGCCACCTCCGCGCGTATCCACATAGATACTCTGAGTCTCAGGAGGTAAAAGAGGCGCTCGTTCATCTCAAGCCAAAACGATCGTCCAGTCCGCATGGTATACCAGCTTTTCTTTTTAGAGATTGCAGCAGAATACTGGCAAAACCGCAACATCATAATTTTAATATGTGCTTAAAGCATGCAACATTTCCGGCGAGATCGAAGATCACGAGATTCATTCCAGTTCTAAAAGGTAAGTCAGGTCCTGATGTGATGAGTTATAGCGGATATACCTAGCAGATCACCTATAGTAACTTCCATTTCGTCAATGCAAGTCCAAGAGAATTAATATTATTATTTTTTTGTGGATTTAATTATGTTTCTTTTAAGGGTTTTTTTTTATTTTATTTTGGAAATTAAGTTATATGCTAAAGGAAGAATTTAATTACCATAAATATATACATCAGCTAGGTATAAGACTAGTTCCTATTGGCTTATTTTTTAATTATGTGTAGTTAAAAAGAACAGTCAAACAAGACATCTAATTCTGTCAATTCTTCTTTACCCCAAAAAGCATTATTAAATTAAATGTACAAACACGCAGTATATAAATATATATATATATATATATATATATATATATATATATATATATATATATATATATATATATATATATATATATATATATATATATATTCGTATTTACGTGTAAAACTTAAAATCATTTTAAATACTGCTGTTGACTTTCGATTAGTCAAGAAACCGTTATTTCACATTTCCTAAATTTTCGATAACATTCAGATTTTTATAAAAAATAGAAATTATTCTTAGGTTGCTTGTGTACCAATTTAAATATGACAAAATAAATAATATAGCGCCAACTCCTCATTAAGAATAGAATAGAATAGAATAGAATAGAATATTTTTATTCAATATACATTACATGTGTAATTCTTATTGAAAGTCATTTTTTACTTTACCACTGGTTCGAAAAAAGATCCGTTGTAATTAAGAGCTGGGCTGCACGAACTATAACAAAAATGAAGGCAGACTTTTTTCTTTCTTTCATTGAATTTCCTTTTATTATTTAATTAATATGTTGTTAATTTAATTACGAAAAATAAATAAACGAATAAAATAGAACAATAGTCTAAAAAAAATTCAATTCAAATTCAAAGCGCCTTTATGGCGGTAGTGTTGCTTGCTATCGCTTAAAGTTCAATATTTTGATTTCTTATTCCAATCGAAGCTTTTAATTTCAAATGACTTTCTACTCAGCGTCTAATTTAGACCCTAAATTACGTTAAAACAGCATAATACTAAAACATTGCACCAGGTATGATATCAAGTGGTAAAATTAAAAAAAATTTACAACCGATTTCAATAAAAAAAATATTAAGGATAACTCAAAAAACAATTGATCTGACCCTGATCAAATGTATATGGGACTGCATGAAAAGCGCCAGCTTTCAAATAAAAAAGACGCATCAAAAAAGGTTTAAAAAATTTATGAGGTAACACAAATAAACAAACTACAGTCGAATAGAGTAAGTCCTATTCGACTGTATTTTGAGTCAGTTAAAAAGGGGACATTTATAATATTTCCTTTCTATTTTCGTCAATTAATATTTAACCGGAACTGCGGTAGCTCAAGGAATAAGCGCTCTCCTTAAAAATTCATAATAAGCTTACTATCATGTGCTTATTAAATTTGAAAACGTAATTTTAAAAAATTAATTCATATCGTGCTCAAAGATGATGAAAAAACTTCACTGCAATCCTGTATGTCACAAACGAAACAATCAAGGAGAGATGAATTCCCCCTACGCGCATTAAAATAGCACGCCAGAGTGTTTCTTGTCCTTAAATCATCTCAGAAATGACAGCACTAGTAGGCTATTTAATTTACTTTTAATATTTATGTGCAAAGTTCAGAATGACTACGTGAAATATATGGTGTAGTGAAATTATCATTTGGCTTAAATATTACATCTACCACACGGAATTAGCCGACACGGCATTCAGTGATTAGCTGTAGCGTAATAGAATCAAACCAACTTACAGTCTATCTGATAGTAAGACTCTATTAAAGCCCAGGGACATCTGCAGCCAACTTCAAGTAAAAAAGGCCACAGATGCGTTTTCACTTCTGAGAACTAAGATCAAATGCCTCACATCCTATAACTGTACTGTCTGTCTACACCCTTCAGACCGGAACACAGCAGTGCAATCTATTTGGTGTCAGAAATAGATAAGCAGGTGGTACCTACCTAGATCGAATTCTAGGCAGAAAAGAAATTCTACTCTACTACCTTGACAATAATGACAATATTTAGATGATCTTTTAGCCCATTGATAGCTACATCTATACTCGAACAAATGATCAAAAATCAAAATCTAGATACGTTGTCACTTCTGAGGGATAAGATAGAATGCCTCGTTACTAGTAAAAAGGGTATTTTTTTTCTTTTCACTCACCATTCGCGTTGCAATTATAATATAGCTGCAACGTGGCTTTATCACGCTAACATATAAGGGTATCGGATTAAGCCTCAGCAAACAAGTGTTTTTATTTATACAAACATACTCTGTGCCTGCTCAGCATGGCACTAAGTATATTTTATATAATACTAGCTGACCAGGCAGACGTTGTTCTGCCCTTTTCGACGACCATGTGTCTTAAAAAAGATCCTTAAATTCAAAATAAGAAAATTGAGGGTCACTTATCAGGATAAAAACTATCCTATCTCTCAAGTTGAACCAAACTGCACAACGTGTATAAAATTTCATTGAAATAAGTTCAATAGTTTAGGAGTTCATCGCGGACAAACAATGTGACACGTAATTTTTATATATAAAGATAATATAAGCACCATAGTGAGTATTTGCTAATCTTTCGATTTATTCTCGTAAAAACCAGTTTAAAACATTCTTTGAGGGCTGATATATTCAGCGGTGGGGAGAGGCTGCTCCTTAAGAAGAAGAAATGTGGAGAGTTGTGTAATTCTATTAGTAATTAATATTATAATAACATTTAGCTACAAAATTTCCGTTAACATTTTACAATAAGTCATATTGACAGATACGAAACTAGTTCTTTCATTGCGAGCAACAAAGCAAACAGTGGAAATTTGTTGAAACGTAATTTTATCTACATAGCGTGCTGCATAGAAGTGATATTTCGTATTGCAACTCTGCGATTGAATTGCTTGAGAATAAAGCGAAGCAGGCACAATCAAATATTGTGAATTATTTTTGGATAATCTCATAAGTTTTTTTAAACGAAACCTATATTTTTTAAATAGTATCCGATTTATAGTGTGTTAATACAAAGTTCGATGCCAGCGTAAATTAATACATTACCTCGTTACATTTCTTATGAGGCGACTATTGGATATGTCAAAAAGATATTATGACTTCCGATAATGTCTGTAATATAATTTAAAACAGGCGAAACACTTACATCTTAATTATATGCAATTAAAAGTAATTGTTTGAGTAACGACTTGAATTCTATAGTTAAGTAATTGTTCCACTCCAAAACTCCAAGTTAGAACTGTCAAAAGTTCCACAAGCCAAGTAATCGCTACAATTTCCTTTACTTAAGGACTACTGTTACGGCCTACGGCTGCCCATAGCAGCCTCTTCGACGGGCAGACGTAGGTCGGGCCTCAATATGGCCACGTGGAATATGTTCTATCACAATAACCTATATGGGAGAACGTTCTATACTACGGCCATTCAAAAGGGAGAATCTTAGACGGAGCTTACTTACCTATATCCAAGGCGACTGGTCCCTCAGGGTTCGGTCAGGTCGTATGTGGTTGTGTGGTGCAAAGGAAATAGGTGCTGTGATGTGTATCTGGGTGTGACTGGTGGTGATTGACCTTATTAGACCTTGGCCGTCGGCTGCAGCCCGGACGTCAGCACCGCTCCAAATTGAGGTAATCTTCCGCGGCGCCGTCCACAGTCACTTTCTTCGTTCGTCACGATGACAGTCCATTAACTCTATCGTACTATTAACTAACTTACAGAAGCCACTAACTCTCGTTTCTTATAAGGCTTAACACACAAAATGAACAGGGAGTGTCCTGATCAAAGGTTACTACCGCTTTGCGTAGCAACAGTTATTTCTATAATATCAAAGGCCGCTTTAGCTAATATTGTCAAATGCACTTATACAGATTCTGAGTCAGACACAATGAGTTCCTGGGAAGCTCTCCAGCAAGGAATGCGAATGAACAACTAGTTTGAGGTTATTTTGGATAAAAAATGGAAACTTTGGATAACTTTAAAATAGTTTTTGCTGTTGTAGATAATATAGATGATAATATTCTATTAGAGGAGATAGAGGTTGCTGAACCTTGTAATCCTAAAGTTTACTTTCGTGATGTGGAGCTATTTCGTAATAATTCGGAATATTGTTTTAAAAAGAGATTTCGTTTCTCCATAAGCATTGTGATATATTATGTGATTTTACCGAGATTTAGCGACTCTTTACAATCATAGGCATAAAGAGGGCTTTCTTTAACTTCACTGTTCCTGTTTTTTACTGCTTTACATTTTTATGCCACTGGAAGCCTTCAGATTGTATGTGGAGATATCATGCATATTTCTCAATCAACGGTGTGTAATATAGTGAAGAGACTAGTAAAGTATTGGCATTGCCAATGCCAGATTTTATTAAGTTTCCTGAAAATTTGAGAGATAAAAGGACGATTTCGAAAAGCTCGGTTGCATTGGCAGAGCAACTGGACAGAAAAATATTGTAGGAGCAATCGATTGCATCCACATTAAAATCACCAAGCCTAGAGGTATTCTTCATACAGAGCAGTACCGGAATAGAAAAGGTAATTTTTCATTGTATGTGCAAGAAGTTGGTGGTCCTAATTTGATGATTATGATATAGTAGTTCGTTGGGCTGGCAGTACACATGATAGCCGAATCTTTAGAAACTCACGACAAAATATAAGGCTTTGCAATAATGAAATTGATGTGGTGTTATTTGGAGGATCACCTTGAACTAGGTAAATAATAATATAGTAATATTTTATTTATTTATAAACGATAAACCTATAATTATATCAATAATATGTGCCATGTGGTCTTTAAAGCATCATAAATACCTCACTAAAATATCATTAATTTCTTAACAATAAACATATCTTTATTTCAAACATTTATTGACTCCGATTTCAAATCCCAGAACTGCAGAAGAGGAGAGATAAAATGAGGTGCAAAGAAAATCAAGAAATTCAGTGGAACGTTTATTTGGAATATGGAAAAGACCGTTTCTATGCTTACAAATTGGTTTAGCAACCAAACTTTCGACAACAGCCAATATTATAATGGCATTTTTGCTTTTCTACGTTTTTTTTGTACGTGGTAGAGCCATCATCATCATCATCATTACAGCCCTTCACAAGTCCACTGCTGAACATAGGCCTCCCCCAAAGAATGCCAAAAAGCACGGTCCTGAGCCACCTGCATCCATCGACTTCCTGCATGTCTTACCAGGTCGTCACTCCATCTCGTGGGGGGACGCCCTACACTTGGCCTACCGGTACGAGGCTGCCACTCGAGAACCTTTCTTCCCCATCGGTTGTCGGTTCTTCGAGCTATATGGCCGGCCCACTGCCACTTCAGCTTACTAATCCGTTGGGCTATGTCGGTTACTCTGGTTCTACTGCGGATATCCTCATTCCTAAGTTTATCACGCAGAGAAACTCCGAGCATAGCCCTCTCCATAGCTCGCTGAGCGACCTTGAGCTTCCTCATACGGCCAGCAGTGAAGGACCACGTCTCAGTTCCATAAGTCATCACTGGCAACACGCACTGGTTGTACAATTTCGTTTTCAGGTTTTGAGGTATGTCTGACGAGAAGATGTGTCGTAGCTTCCCGAACGCTGCCCAGCCGAGTTCAATCCGTCGATTGACCTCTCGGTCGAAGTTGGACTTACCTAATCGGACTATTTGTCCCAGGTAAACATACTCGTCAACAACTTCGAGCTTAGTGCTACCAACAACTACCGGCATAGGTGTGACATGGACATTGAACATGATCTTTGTTTTGTCCATGTTCATCTTAAGACCTATCCGTTGGGAAACACTATCGAGGTCATTGAGCATAGTGCTTAGGTCCTCCAGCGATTCTGCCATAAGGACTATATCGTCGGCAAATCGAAGGTGAGTGATGTACTCGCCATTGATGTTGATACCGTATCCTTTCCAGTCCAGAAGCTTGAAAACGTCTTCCAATGCAGCGGTGAAGAGTTTCGGGGATATGGCGTCACCCTGTCTTACACCTCTCTGCAATTGGATAGGTTTCGTACTGTGGTTCTGTACTCGGATAGCCATCGTAGCCCTACTGTACAAGCACTTCAACACTTCGATATACCGACAGTCAACTTGGCACCGCTGAAGGGACTGCAGCACCGCCCAAATTTCGACGGAATCAAAGGCTTTCTCATAATCCACATACGCCAGACATAGTGGCAAATTGTACTCTTCGGACTTCTGTACAATTTGCCGAAGGGTATGTATGTGGTCTATGGTGCTAAAGCCCTTTCTGAAACCGGCTTGTTCGCGAGGCTGGAAGTCGTCTAGTCTGCGCGCGAGACGATTCGTAATGACTCTCGAAAACAGCACGTAGACGCGGCTCAGAAGGGAAATCGGTCTGTAGTTCTTCAAGAGAGCGTTGTCACCTTTCTTGAAGAACAAGACCACCGCACTTCTGCTCCACGCCTCCGGTGTAATGCCACCATGGAGGACGGAATTAAAGAGCTTCTGAAGGACTTCAAGTACCGGTCTTCCACCCGCTTTCAGAAGCTCCGCTGTATTTCCATCCTCGCATGGGGCCTTACCGTTTTTAAGGTGCTGGAGAGCCATTCTAATCTCGCTCAGACTGACGTCCGGGATATCTTCGGAATAGTGTCGGATGAGACTCGCTCTTGGATCGTTACTCACACTTGCGTGTGGCTCCAACGATGACGTGTACAGCTGCCCATAGAACCTCTCAATCTCACTCAAAATCTCAGGTGTCCCGGAAACGATGCTGCCACATTCTGTCTTCAGCTTTGACGGTTGGCTCTTTCTGGCAGACAGATCTCTGGCAAAGACTTTGGAGTCTTGGTTCCGCTCGATCGCATCTTCAATACGAGCTGTATTGAAGTTGCGTAAGTCCCGCCGCATGCATTTGGAGATCTGTCTGTTCAGATGCCTGTATGCTGTCAAGTCTGTTGAAGAATGTAGCTTCATCTTCCGTCTAACAACCATGAGATTAAGAGTGTGATCGGAGAGGTTTTGTGTTCTTCTGCGGCGGGTCTTGCAGAACTTAGCTCCGACCGCATGGACAGTTTCCACGAGCTTGTCATTCATATCGTCCACTTCATTGCAGTCTTCTAGGCACTGAAAACGGTTTTGTAACTCGAGCTGAAAGGTTTCGGGACTTTGGAACAGAGCACGAGGGGGACGGAGCGTTGACTTCATTAGACGAGACCTCTCCAACTTAACGTTTAGGTTCAGTGTGCCTCTAACCATTCGGTGATCGCTACCAGTTTTCACCCTCGCGATCACGGAGACATCACTGAACAGTTGTCGTCTGGTCGTCATAATGAAGTCAATCTCATTTTTTGTCGAACCGTCGGGGCTCGACCAGGTCCACTTCCTGTGGGGCCGCTTCTGGAAGAAAGAGTTCATCATAAAGAGTCCCTCTTTCTCCGTGAAGTCGGCCAGCTGCTGGCCCCTTGGGTTCCGATGCCCTATTCCAAATTTCCCTACTTTCAGCTCACCGTTCTCTCTTGTGCCTAGTTTTGCATTGAAGTCTCCCATTAACACCGTATATTGGGTTTTGGAGGAATGCATGGCTCTAGAGATATCCTCATACATTTCCTCCACCTCCCCATCGGGGTGTGCCGAGGTTGGTGCGTAAACCTGAATGACCTTTAGCGAATACCGTTTGGTGATTCTGAGTATAAGGTACGCAACCCTCGTTGACACACTCCCGATCTTTACAACGTCGTTAACGAGAGACTTGTGGACGATAAATCCGACACCTCCTTGGGACAGATGGTCGCCCTCCCGGTGATAGAGCAAGTTGCCGGATTCGAGGATTACCGTGTCCTCCCCCTCTCTTCGGACTTCGGATAATCCTATAATATGCCAGCGCAACTTGTCTATCTCTACTTCCAGCTCTTCGGCTTGTCGGTTCTTCGAGCTATATGGCCGGCGCACTGCCACTTCAGCTTACTAATCCGTTGGGCTATGTCGGTTACTCTGTTTCTACTGCGGATATACTCATTCCTAAGTTAATCACGCAGAAAAACTCCAAGCATAGCCCTCTCCATAGCTCGCTGAGCGACCTTGAGCTTCCTCATACGGCCAGCAGTGAAGGACCACGTCTCAGTTCCGTAAGTCATCACTGGCAACACGCACTGGTTGTACAATTTCGTTTTCAGGTTTTGAGGTATGTCTGACGAGAAGATGTGTCGTAGCTTCCCGAACGCTGCCCAGCCGAGTTCAATCCGTCGATTGACCTCTCGGTCGAAGTTGGACTTACCTAATCGGACTATTTGTCCCAGGTAAACATACTCGTCAACAACTTCGAGCTTAGTGCTACCAACAACTACCGGCATAGGTGTGACATGGACATTGAACATGATCTTTGTTTTGTCCATGTTCATCTTAAGACCTATCCGTTGGGAAACACTATCGAGGTCATTGAGCATAGTGCTTAGGTCCTCCAGCGATTCTGCCATAAGGACTATATCGTCGGCAAATCGAAGGTGAGTGATGTACACGCCATTGATGTTGATACCGTATCCTTTCCAGTGTAGAAGCTTGAAAACGTCTTCCAATGCAGTGGTGAAGAGTTTCGGGGATATGACGTCACCCTGTCTTACACCTCTCTGCAATTGGATAGGTTTCGTACTCTGATTCTGTACTCGGATAGCCATCGTAGCCCTACTGTACAAGCACTTCAACACTTCTATATACCGACAGTCAACTTGGCACCGCTGAAGGGACTGCAGCACCGCCCAAATTTCGACGGAATCAAAGGCTTTCTCATAATCCACATGCGCCAGACATAGTGGCAAATTGTACTCTTCGGACTTCTGTACAATTTGCCGAAGGGTATGTATGTGGTCTATGGTGCTAAAGCCCTTTCGGAAACCGGCTTGTTCGCGAGGCTGGAAGTCGTCTAGTCTGCGCGCGAGACGATTCGTAATGACTCTCGAAAACAGCACGTAGACGCGGCTCAGAAGGGAAATCGGTCTGTAGTTCTTCAAGAGAGCGTTGTCACCTTTCTTGAAGAACAAGACCACCGCACTTCTGCTCCACGCCTCCGGTGTAATGCCACCATGGAGGACGGAATTAAAGAGCTTCTGAAGGACTTCAAGTACCGGTCTTCCACCCGCTTTCAGAAGCTCCGCTGTAATTCCATCCTCGCCTGGGGCCTTACCGTTTTTAAGGTGCTGGAGAGCCATTCTAATCTCGCTCAGACTGATGTCCGGGATATCTTCGGAATAGTGTCGGATGAGACTCTCTCTTGGATCGTTACTCACACTTGCGTGTGGCTCCAACGATGACGTGTACAGCTGCCCATAGAACCTCTCAATCTCACTCAAAATCTCAGGTGTCCCGGAAACGATGCTGCCACACTCTGTCTTCAGCTTTGACAGGTGGCTCTTTCTGGCAGACAGATCTCTGGCAAAGACTTTGGAGTCTTGGTTCCGCTCGATCGCATCTTCAATACGAGCTGTATTGAAGTTGCGTAAGTCCCGCCGCATGCATTTGGACATCTGTCTGTTCAGATGCCTGTATGCTGTCAAGTCTGTTGAAGAATGTAGCTTCATCTCCCGTCTAACAGCCATGAGATTAAGAGTGTGATCGGAGAGGTTTTGTGTTCTTCTGCGGCGGGTCTTGCAGAACTTAGCTCCGACCGAATGGACAGTTTCCACGAGCTTGTCATTCATATCGTCCACTTCATTGCAGTCTTCTAGGCACTGAAAACGGTTTTGTAACTAGAGCTGAAAGGTTTCGGGACTTTGGAACAGAGCACGAGGGGGACGGAGCGTTGACTTCATTAGACGAGACCTCTCCAACTTAACGTTTAGGTTCAGTGTGCTTCTAACCATTCGGTGATCGCTACCAGTTTTCACCCTCGCGATCACGGAGACATCACTGAACAGTTGTCGTCTGATCGTCATAATGAAGTCAATCTCATTTTTTGTCGAACCGTCGGCGCTTGACCAGGTCCACTTCCTGTGGGGCCGCTTCTGGAAGAAAGAGTTCATCATAAAGAGTCCCTCTTTCTCCATGAAGTCGGCCAGCTGCTGGCCCCTTGGGTTCCGATGCCCTATTCCAAATTTCCCTACTTTCAGCTCACCGTTCTCTCTTGTGCCTAGTTTTGCATTGAAGTCTCCCATTAACACCGTATATTGGGTTTTGGAGGAATGCATGGCTCTAGAGATATCCTCATACATTTCCTCCATCTCCCCATCGGGATGTGCCGAAGTTGGTGCGTAAACCTGTATGACCTTCAGCGAATACCGTTTGGTGATTCTGAGTATAAGGTACGCAACCCTCCTCGACATACTCCCGATCTTTACAACGTTGTTAATGAGAGACTTGTGGACGATAAATCCGACACCTCCTTGGGACAGATGGTCGCCCTCCCGGTGATAGAGCAAGTTGCCGGCAAGGAAAAATGAGTAGGTAGTAACTTTCTAGAGGAATGACTATTTAAGGAGGAAAGAAGTGCGCTTTGGCAAGTTTTTTAAACTTATCAATAGACTGCGCACTTCTAATGTGCAGCGGTAGGGAGTTCCAGAGCGTAACAGCTTCAACAGAAAAGGATTTAGAATAAAAGGAAGTGTTATGAGATGGAATTTTTAGGGTGAGGTTTTTATCAGAGCGAAGAGAGCGACAATGAGTGTCACCAAGAAACTCAAACCGCTCTTTAAGGTAAGTAGGGGAAGTGTGATTCAATAGTATACAGTATAAAAGAGCTGCTTCCCGTTTCCGATCTGGATATTTTACGTCTGGCGTAACCAATATGGTAATACCGCCATCTATCGGAATCGATAAGAGTTTTCTAAACTTTCTAAGTTTTCTTCACAACTACCAAAGAGAATGCTGTTTCAATAATATTATCTCAGTCAATAAAATATTCTACAAAAAGAACTTTATTACATTTCATTGGAATTGAATTTCAAAAGTATTACAAATGAGATCAAGTGTACTTATAGTGATTTTACCAAGATTTTATTGAAATACAAACTGTTAGAAAATGGGTATATTATATTCATATTTTACATTGATATTTTACTTGTTCCGTCTCTCATTCAGGATTGGAATAGTGCCCCAATCTTGGAAGCTGGCCAATGTGCAGCCTGTGCCTAAAAAAGGAAGCCGTATCAGCTAATTTCAATTATCTTCATACTCTTCAAGATTATGCAGCGTATATTGAACGTCCACCTAGAGCATACCTAGAGAAAAATGATCTCCTCAGTGATCGCCAGTACGGGTTTCGCAGAAATCGATCAACTGGGGACCTTCTAGCGTATGCCACTCACATATGGGGCGAAGCCCTCGAGAACAGTGGTGAAGCACTTGCTGTTTCCCTCGATGTTTCGAAGGCCTTTGACAAGGTTTGGCATGCTAGTCTATTGGGCAAGCTTTCAGCGTACGGCTTATTCCCTCGCCTGATTGCCTGGGTGAAGGACTTTTTGAGTGAACAATCTCTCCGGGTCGTCATCGATGGCTGCTCATCCGGTACTGTGGAGACTAACGCCGGTGTTCCTCAGGGGTCCGTTCTCTCCGTAACTCTCTTTCTGCTGACTATAAATGATCTGCTCATTTCCGGTATCTATGGGTATGCAGATGACAGCACAGTTGTGGAGAGATACCAACCAAGTGACCGGGCCAGTCGGGATCAAATCCAGTCAAAAATAGAGGTTATGGTTGAGAGTGTGAGTCTCACACTACAGGCAGTCTCTGAATGGGGCATGCAATAGTGACGTTGGTATGGCTATGATTGAATGTTTTAATAATTGTCTTTAGATGCCACATATAAGTATTGTAGATTTGCAGATAGCTCAAACTAATTGCTTATATACATATATACATATATAAAAATCACGCTTAAAATCCTCGAGTGTGTGGGCAGAGTCCAATGAGCACCTACTTGGACCACGTTTAATCTGAAATCATGGTGACTAAGCCGTCGCCTACAAATTCACAAACTCAAATTTATGTGTCCTTTTGCCACATGCTGGGCAAGTATTGGGCAAGTAAACATGGGACCTATAAGTTCTAGACCAACATGGGTATACTCAGAAATACTGCTTTGATAAATATGTTAATTTACCTTTATGGAAACATAAACCTTAATGTTTATAAAGAAAAAAATAATATTAAAAAATTACATAATATGTATTTAAGATAATAAGCACGCTAGCTAAGACACGCTTTGATAGGAAGATTAACCAAATAACACCAAAAAACTTTCAGTGTATGACTGCGGAGTGCCAAAAATAAAAGGATGAAATGCTTTTATTAAAAACTTTAAGTTTTAGTCTCTAAATTTTGTAATAAAAAAATATTATCCAAACCTTAATTAAACAGTAGTAGTCCGGCAACACGCTGACTTCAACGAGATGAAATTAATTGCACTGTAACTTTTTTAGAAATAAGAGGATACATAAACACAGCAGTGATACGTGTAAAAGCTGAACATAAACTTTACTTTAATAAGGAATCTGTTTTTTTTTCCAAAGCCTTGCTCATTGACCCTGATTCTAACAAATGACAAGTGGTAAAATTATAAAATTTTGTGCAAATGACTTCAATATAAATAAAATGAGAACATCAGCAATGTAGTCGAAGTCAATTAAGGTTATTAAGGTTACCTCAAAAACTACTGAATCTTGATCAAATTTATAAGCACTTGAGAAGCACCTACTTTCAAATAAAAAAAGAAACATCAAAATTGGTTCACAGGTGAAAAAAATTCTGGGGTAAAACATAAAAAATTCAGTCGAATTAAGAACCTCCTCATTTTTTTAAGTTGGTTGATAAAATAAGAACATCATCAATGTAGTCGAAGTCAATTAAATACGCATTGTTAAAGATAACTTAACGGTCAAATTTTGATAAAATTTATAAGGGACCACATAAGAAGCACCACCTTTCAAATAAAAAAAGCATCATAAAATCGGTTCACCTAAAAAAAGTTCTAAGTAAAAGAGAAGATAATACAGTCGAATTGGGAACCTTCTCCTTTTTTAAATTTGGTTTAAATTGAGCAAAAAATCCATCCAAATACTCTGAGTCCATATTTAACAAACTGGTTGTATGGACCAGTATTACAATATATCGAGTATATTGGCTCTGCAAATATAATCCGCCGCCGATACCTCTTGGTGACTATGGACAAATCTTATAAGTAAATATCCTACTTTATGAGTTAACGTTTTTCAAATAAAATGCAAATATAAAACTATTTATTTATTTAAAACTTTATGTAAATTCACTAATTGAAATGACGCAATATTACAACAAAAGCTAATACAATAGCATTACGTTTCGTTTTCATCATCATCATTATCATAATTAATTCCCTTCACATGTCCATTACTGAACACAGGCCGCCCACAAAAAACGCCACAAAGTACGGTTCTGAGCCACCTGCACGCATTGATTTGCTGCATATCTTACTAGGTCGCCACTCCTTCTAGTGGAGGGCCGAGATACACTTTGGTTAACGGTACGAGGTTGCCATTCGAGAACCTTTATACCCATCATATTGCCCCTTTGGCTTACTAATCCTTATTCGGTAGTTGTTAGGAGCACTGCGCCCGAAGTTGTCAACAAGTATGTTACCTAGAACTTTTAGTTTTATATGATGTAATTTCAAAACTAAATTAATATTTTAGTCACTTTTGAATATCACTTTTTTAACATAGTACCACTGAAAACTGATTTGCTGACCGTTCATCACACAAAGTTGCCTTTACTTGTTGTTGAGTACGGACCCATTCTTGACACCGCAGACAGTGGAAAAACAAATAAATAGCTAGAAATATAATTAAGCTATTTATGTTTAACAATAACATCGTACTTATAAGTTTAGCGTTTTGCGTGTTGAATGAAGATATATGTATATATATATATATATTGTCTATTTTCTTAGTTTAATAGATGTTAGCCGACGCCAAACTGACGCATCCTTTTATGTGCAGCATCGGACTTCAAAAGCCTAGTCTTTTTATGATATGTGATGTGAAATTTAATTATCTGTATTTAGTAAACGTTAACACATATACAAGTACGCATAATAATTTTATGCTTCAACTGAATCAAGATAAATTAGAAAAGTAATTTAGAATATCGAGTAGGAAAATTCAATTAAGATAGCAAAAGAACAAGACAGCTGATGCGGAAAATAAATGAACGAATATTTAAATACGATGTTTCTGTGGAACAAAAAGGTTTTACCAGCGATCGTGATTCCAATTTCTTCTTTTTTGTTGATATACTTTTATTGTTGTACAGACAAATAAAATTAATTCCCATATTAAAAAAAATCAAAACGTTATAATTTATGAATAAGTGTGTGTAATGTATTCGTATAGTATGGCAAACTTGTACAATGTTTGAATATTTATTTATTTATAATACGTTATGCTAAATACTTTGTTTAAAAAGAAGGCTAGAATCGATACTCAAGTTTGCGGCAGCTTACGAAGGGTTTAAGTGGAAGGAGACGAAAACATTTTTCTCTATATTACTTTTATTTTCTAACTTACAAATTAACTTAACTACTGTGACAATGTGAGTTCACAGGAATACTAGACTACCTAACTTATAAGCTGACTTAATTACTACTGGGCTGTCAATTAGACCCTGGGTTTAATAAATGTTGAATATTCTTAAGATACGTAAGTGAATTGAGTCACTTCGTGCTGTTATTTGCTTAGCAGGAGGTACTGTATGGTAGTTGACTTCCATGTAAGGTCCCAGTGGGCATATGTAACTCGGTCTCATATGCCTTCGTTTACGTTTTGATGTATTTTATTATATTTCCAACGATTGTTGATTATTTTAAACATTAAAGTAAAAAGTGAGTACCTCCATCGCGAAGTACGGTATGGCACGCATGCACCTATCCAAAACACCAACGAGAAAATTTTGTATTTTTTTAATTTATTCGTTGTTTGCCTTATATATGTTAAATAATAAGAAATGAAAGTTATTTTGTTCTGATGAACTTTTTGACTATTTTTAATTATTCTATCATGAAAGCAAATTCCACTATTGTCGTTAATATGATAATGTGGACACGATCTCTATTTACTTAGGCTTCGAACAATGTTGTGTGCTAGTATTATCATTAGGTAGTAATATCATAAACCTCAATCTTAATATCTACTAATAAATATTAAAGTACTTGTATTATATTATAATCTACATTTGATTGTTGGCGGTTAGTTAATTAGTTTTTTTTTTTGTTACATAAATGTCAGAAAACTGGGAAAGTCATTTCGTATGTACTCGTATATCGCAAATAATTATTTTTATGCATACAACTCCTTATTTTTAAAGCAAATTGATGTTTATTTAAATGTAAAAAGTGAGGCCCGTGGATCAAGCCAAATATTTACTGGAGAAGGGTACAAATATTAAAATGCATATTCTATGTTATCCTACTTGGTAGACGTAAGGGTGATAAACGAGCTCACGATTCATTTGATAGTAGTTCTAAAAAGAAAAAAATATAAGTGTCACTGTGGAAACTCGGCTTAAGGCTCTCTCTTAAAATACAAGGTGTAAGTACGAAAATGTTACATCGCTCAGCGTAATTGTTGAACGAATTTAAAGCGATGAAAATTTAAAAAAAATCAATTTACGTACAACGGACGTACAATCCATCCTCAAAGATGCCTTTCTAGATAAAAATATAACTGTCTCAGTAGGCACTGAATGAAGTGGCCGCGAGCGCTGTTACAGTTCGATTTTTTTCCTAAGACAAGAATCCATACCTCTTAAAGAGGTATGTAAGGATCGTGACACTTGGCGATCTGTTCTCTCTGGCTACCCCGTCAGGGATTGTGCGTGAAGATAAGTAAGTAAGTGAGTACAAAAATCCATTCATATAATGTGTTCTCAAAACGTCCTTAAATTAATATGCTTTTTAATTTGATATAAGTTTTATATGATATCATTATTGGAGCTCAGCAAGGTACAAGTTCAAATAGCGAGCAATTTAGTGTCATCTTTATGATTTTTCATCGAGCCAATTATTATTATTTTTGCATGTTTGGTCAATTTTTATAAAACCATAATATATTTGCGCAATAATTACTTTTAATTAGATTTACAGAAGTTAGAAAAGTTAAAAAGTACTACAACGTCGCCTTAAAAAATATATATTATATCACTGAGAGCGAGAGAGAGAGATTAAAAAAAATGAATTTCCTGTTGACTCATAATTGCTAATATAAGATATAATGTATGTCATGCATTTAAAAGATTTACTAAGATTAAAATTCTAAGATTAACTAAGAGCCGTCATATAAGACAGTTAAAATTACCGTCCGGTGACACTTAGCAGGCTTTGATTACTTATATTTCAAAAACATTGCCTTAGCATTTTATGTGACATATGGAACTTTATATCATCATCATCATTATTATGATCATCGTTGTCGTCTTTATCATCTATATCATGACCATCATCATCATCCCTTCGCATGAAGACGGTTGCAATAGGTCTCCTTCGAGTAATGCCACAAAATTCTTGAAACGTCAACCCATCAAATTCCTGCATTTTTATAGGATAAAGGTAACAAACGAGCACACAGTTCATCTAATGCTAAGTGGATGCTGTGGCCAATACGAGTAGACATCTATATTTATACATGATTAAGAATAAAAATGTTTATAGGATTTGCACATGATTGCGACGCGACTGTAACTCGTAACTAAATCTTAAAACATCTTAAAGGTATTTTAACATGATGCATATACTTATATTATAACTATTGTAAGAATTAGTAACAGAATATAAATAACAAGTATTATCTCAAATTGATCCTGATATGTATAATGATTTAATTACACTTATTTACGTAGAATTATAGTGCGAGTATCAGTTTTATGTCAAAATATGCATTGATTAAGCCAAATTTTTCGTGCGCTCGCGAAATCTTTAGGATTTGCAGTAATTTATCGTACTCAAGTGCATTTAAATATTAAGGTTAATTTTCAGTTTCTTTTCGATTGAGTTATTAGAACTTAGAAATTTGTGGTCAATTTATCAGTACATGTAATACAAAAGGGTTTATTTATAGTGAAAATAAAAAGTATGCGCTCTTACATAAGAAAAATGATTCCTTACATAATTCATCAAATACTGCCATGTAATAGAGACGTTTTACAAGAGCTCTTAGACTTCTACTATATCCATTAACGGTTTTAGAAATAGTACATAACGTGTACGGCAATAGTTATAATTATTTTAGAGCTTTAAGATCTACAATCACCGAACTATGGATTCTGATAGTTCTATTGTACAGCTGTAGACTATATAGTACTACTTAGTATCTTGAGTGTTATATACAATGTTTACAAAAGCGCTTCAATTGAGCGCTTTTGTCTCCGTTATTCGTCTTTTATGTCTCATAGTGTTAATAAGTATATTTATAACTCGACTTTATCTCAAACGTCTGTACAAACGCTCTACTAACCGCTTTTTTATTTACAAAGCCATCACAGTCATTACGAAACGACTACTTTATCACTGTGCTTTTAAAGAGATATAAGAATATGTTATACAGAACAGGTTAAGAATGATACAATCTTCCTTAAAAAGTTGCTATAAAGCAAGAGAGCGATACAGTTTCTGCTTATATTGCTTGTGTGCTATTTGGAATGCAACAGAGGTAAAAGAAACAGGAGGGGTGGGGGGGGCAGCAAATCTAAACCAAATATAAAACCCTTCTGCAGGTCTTCCTCTGGTTCACCCTTTTGAGAGACGAGGCTCTACAACAGCTTAATACAAGAAAATGGTGATAGGAGGTTATCGGCATCGTGCTCATTAACCCGCCTCACAGTAGGTTGGCATGAACAAAACATTAAAAGAAATAGGCCAGCTGTTGAGTGCATTCTTGAAAGTGCATAACAAACTACGAACTAAAGAAGTCTTGCTAAAATTCAAAGCATAATTCTATTTATATTAATTTGTTAAATGTATACTATAGGTTATTTAATAAAAAGATAGTCCGTATAACGAAACCCACCATAATGATGTTCTTAATGTTAACTGTTACTTTTCCCAAATTACGTTGTTAAAATGAAAACCTGTTTTCTCTAGCCTCGACCGTTGTCATTGTACTTCTACTTACCAACTGCTAATTCACCAGATTATTAACCAACAAAGCTGTTTATCTAGTGAGATTAATTTTGGTCAGAATTTCGTTTTAAAGGCGTACAATTGATAAGTTAAATATTATTAAAATAGGTAAAGCGCTTATAAAATATTTAAGAGTTATAATGAATTCAGAGTTAATGTAAAATTTTGAATTAACTGCAATATGTTGCAACTAAAATTGTTATTTTTAGTCTCGTTGAAATATCATATTATATATAATATATTTGGGGGTCATTGTAGAAACGTGCTCGTCGCGACCCCTGCTAGCCCTATAGGCTGCCTATTAGCCTTTCAGGGCTGCAATTCTACACAGTTGCGTACCCATGCCAACGAGGGTTAGGGCCCAAGGCGACGCACACCAGCTCGTCCCCGTTGGTGTGGAATGCAGCGCGCAAAGCGGCGATGGGGACCGCCACCCGTCACGCACAGCCCGACACGGCGGAAGGTGGAGGACAGAGTGCAGATTTGGCATGTAGAATGTTAGAGGAGGCATGAGATATAAGACGAATGTGTTGATCGAAATAATGAAAGAATGGGAATTAGATGTCGTGTGTACGTCGGAGACCAAACGGAAGGGCAGTGGTACTGAAGAGCTCCCTGGCGGGGCGTTAGCTCTATGGTCCGGAGTCCCGGAGAGCGAGAGCGCCTGCCAGGGAGTGGGGGTGATGCTGTCGTCTCGGTTGGTCGATGTTATGACTGAATATAAGGTTGTGAACTCAAGACTTCTCTGGGTTCGCTTTAAATTGGGACTGGCGAAGTTATTATTCCTTTTGGCTGTTTATGTGCCGGTAGCTTAGTTTTGGGAGAATGTAAGAGAAGTTATAGATTTGGTTAGGGGACACGAAATAATTGTTGTATGTGGTGATTTGAATGGATGGGTTGGTACCGTTCGACCAGGGTACAAGTCGGTGCTTGGAAAGTTTTGCAATAAAAAGGTTAATGATGCTGGTAAGCTTATACTAGCTGTATGCAAGGAAAAGGGTCTTCTTGTGACAAACACTATGTATAATCACAAGAAAATCCATATGTATACTAGAGAAAGAAAGAATGAGAGAAGTATGATCAATTTGTTCCTGGTGGATCACCGACTGCGAAAACAGGTGATGGATACGCGAGTGTTCAGGGGTACTGACCTGGGAACGGATCACTATCTAGTGATTACTAGATTTAGGGGTCTGTTCGCGGATTGGCGCTACCGGACGGCAGTAACAGAACCACAGTCGGTCTGTCGCATCCGAAGCTGGAAACTTCAGGAAGCGGATACTAGGGACAAATATCGTGCGAAGGTAGCCGAAAAGCTTGACACCATCGATAGTAGAAAAGAATGTGTGGAAAGAACATGGCAGAACCTTAGGAATGGAATGGTAAGTGCAGCGGAAGAAGTGTGTGGAACGATAAAAAGAGGTAGTAGTAAAAGAAGAGATGCATGGTGGAATGATAAAGTGAAAGAAGCTGTAAAGAAGAAGAAGAAAGCATGGCTAGACTACTTGGCCTCTAGTAATGATAAGGATATGAGAGAGAAGATAAAAGAAAGATATAACCTGCAGAAAATTCACACGAAAGCATTGATTGAGGAAGTGCGTGAAAGGTGTAGAATGGAAGCGGACGAAAGGTTGTCGCACAACTTTAAGGAGAACTGCAAACTCTTCTGGAAAGAGGTTGGAAGGACCCGAAGTGGTGCGACGGCCTTAAGAATGAACAAAGTGCTTTCGAGAACCAATGACGTCATCTCAGAAAAATCGGACGTCATGCAGCAATGGAAAGAATTTTATAGAGAAATGTATGCGTGTGATGATCTTAGTGAGGGATCCGGGGGTGACGCCGTGACTGGTACGCCATACCCGGACCTCGATGACACTAAGGTCATCAGTATGAAAGAGATTGAACGTGCGATTCAAAGTTTGAAATGTGGTAAGGCTGCGGGACTAGACAGAGTTACTGCTGAAATGGTCAAGTATGGTGGGCCTCGCGTCTGGGACAGCTTTCATCTGCTGTGCAGTTTGTCCCGGATAATTGGCGATCCGCAGTCATCGTGCCTTTATATAAAGGTAAAGGTTCACATTTTGACTGCGGGTACTATCGGGCGATCAGCTTGACCAGTTTAGCAAGTAAAGTTTACTCGAAAATTTTGACACGTAGGATGCAAGAGAAATCGGAAAGATTTCTATGGGAGGCACAATGCGGAATTAGACCTGGAAGAGGATGCACGGATCAAATATTTTCTCTCCGCATGATCACTGAAAAGCTTCTGGCTGCTAACCAGAATATTTTCTGTGCTTTTGTGGATCTTGAGAAAGCATTTGATAAGTTTGTAAGGAAGAAAATGTGGGAACTGTTGCCTGGGTATGGTGTGGATGTTCGATTGCTAAGGGCTGTGCAGTCACTTTACTGTGACTGTAAAGCCTGTGTGCGGGTAGGGCATAACCTGTCACTCATGTTTAGCGTCCAAACGGGCGTAAAACAGTGTTGTGTCATGTCTTCCTGGCTGTTCATACTGTATCTCGACAGCTGTTTACAGAAGCTGAAAGATAGCTGTTTGAGTGTCAAATTGGGTGACATTAAAGTAAATTGTCTGCTGTATGCTGATGATGCAGTGCTTATTGCACCATCAGAGGCAGAACGTCAGGCATTAGTCACGTGTATGAAAGAGGAATGTGAAATTAAAGGTCTCCGTTTTGAATTTTGCTCAAAGCTTATTTTATAGATAGTTTACATTATATTTATTAATTTTGACTTTTAAAATTACATGACGCTAAACTATCGACGTTTTCTTTGCCTTTGAGGCTCTTTTAGCTTTATTCAAAATGGTTAACTTCAATGGAATGGAAAAAAGTTAAAATTTAAGGTGAACATTGCAGTACCAAATACTTTGTGTAATTCTTTAATAATCTCTTAAAAATAACTTAATTTGAAAGTAAAATGTTGGAACCGCTCGTTCAAATTTTTCCAGGCGTAACATCTCATGTTGTGGGATTGGCAGTTACAATTGTCACTAGAAGATTCCAAAGTATATTTTTTTGTAACACACTTCAAAGAATTAATCTTTAAAGGTGTATTTTATAGTACTTGAAGAAAATTGATTCTCCTAATCCCACATAATGTTAATTTTGTCTTTTATCGTATAAGTTAATTTTTAAGCTCATTTATATATATCATGGGAGTAGAATTGTATGATAATAAAGTTTTTAGATTTAGTTTTTATTAATGTGGTTATCAATGTTGTATATTTGAATGTTATGTAAATAAGCTAAGTTAAGTTAGCTTAGCGGTTAGCCACCGTAGAGTCTATATCACCTAAGGATGCCTCGTGTAGAGGCGAAACACGTGTCGTATTATCGTCAGTGGTGTGTCTAGCCTAGTGTAGTGGTGTTGGGAGTAGCGGTGCTGAGATTAGTGGTGACGGTGATAGTGCACGCAATTGAGGGAGGGCGGGAGGTGCTCTTCATACTAGGTAAGACACATCATTTTATTTTATAACGCGGATATTTGCGAAGTAAATTTTTGTAAAAGCTTTTATATAATGGATTTCCGCAAAGTAACGCCTGATTCTATTAATTATATAGCTCAGTTTTTTAATTTATGTATATGAATTTACAGAAACATATAGTATATTTTGTTTTAATGCTATTCCTAAAAGTATGTCACTTTGCAGTCAACCTATCGATACGAGGACACTACATCACAGTAATATCTGCAACCAGTTTCAAACAACGAAAGCCACAGATGTGTTACTTTTCCCGAGGAATAGAACGAAATACACCACATTTGGTCCGTGGGTGTCGTATTGCGTACGCTTCGACGGGATGAAATGCGAAACGCAAAGTCTTAATAAAATGCCTAATACATTTATTTTGTTTAATTGGTTCACCAACAAATGTTACACTAATACATATGCTTAATTCTAAGACAGTAATATAAACTAAGTGCACATTCAATAATAGGCAATCACCGCATGTTTAGTGCTCACAGCATTTCCTACAAGCAGTTACCAAATAGCAATCAAAATTTTAAAAATAAATTAATATAAAAAAATACTAAAAAAAATATTAATATTTTGATAAATTTTGTGCCCAAAACGTTAAAAGAGTCGTGGTGAATGTCTACTACATTATTATAAGTGTTTAAATGTCTGCAAAGTCTGGGTATTAGGGATGAAATCCTAGTACAGTTCTACGAAAGAGGAGTAATGAATTTACGAGGATTGGGATACGAAGTAGTAATAAAAGGCAATCTAAGTTATTTTTGAATATTTTATATAAAATAGACAACAGACTGTCCCGACGTTCTGACAGTTAGACCATTTTAAATGTCTTTAATCTATCTACATGGATGCATTTCTATATGCTTTTAGTGTCAAAAGGCAAGATGCTATAAAAATCTTTTTGTATGCGAGCAAGGCAAAGGTTATGGGTAGAATAATGGAGACGCTAGACTATGCTACAATATTCTAATATACTTCTAACAATTGAGAGGCATAAAAGGTTTTTTGTGTTTTAACATTACGGAATACTTTACTATTTCTTATAACAAAACCTACTGATTGGATGATCTTTTAATAACCCTTTCTAGTTGTGGTATAAATGTAAGCTTTTTATAGAATAGCACTTAGATCCTTAACAGTCTCCACTTCTTGGAAAACTACATCATTGTGGGTATAAACTGATGGGAAAATATTATTTTTGCGCATGAATTTAATATGTATACATTATTAGATTAAGGTTTATTCCATTAACATCGCACCATTTAGAAAGTCTAATTAAGTCCTCCTGGAGAAGTATCATGTCTGACGAATTATAAACGACTTTACATATTTTAAGTCATCAGCATACATAAACAATTGGAATGTAAGAAACAATTAGGAATATCGGTAAAACGGAAGAAGCCATTGTCCAGCAGCTCTTGAACTTTTACGAGCTAATAATGAAGAAGAGTTAGAGATAACTTAAATAGAAATAAAAAACACTATCATCAATATAAACGAATGTACATAGTGAATTTCCTGTTATAATTGGAAATCAATGAGTAACTATTGTGGTTCAATTTATTAGATTTTGCAAACATTTGTAACATATTAATAAACCAATCGGAGTCAATTAATTAAAATTTGGTACTTATGCTTTGATAGTTTTTGAATTAAATTTATTTATTATACTAGATGTAGGCTGCGACTTCACCCGCGTGGAATTTACTACGATTTCATGAGTTATAGTTTTTTTGCGCGGAACCATAATTCTTTCTTAAAAATAAAAGTAACCTAAGTTACTCCTAATATGCTATTTGCCAGTGAAAATTCCGTCAAAATCAGTCTAGCCGTTTTGGAAATTAGCCGGAATAAACAGACAGACAAAATTTTTAAATATTTTTTTTGTTATTAGTACCTATTATTATTATTATACTTTGTTATTAGTGCTCCGTGGCGCAGTGGCTTAGCAATCAGTTGTTGCGCTGAGGGCCACGGGTTCGAATCCCGCACGGAACAAGTATTTGTATGGCCTACAAATAATTGTTCCGGGTCTGGATGTTTGTCCTTGTGCAATTTATGTTTGTATACTGCCTCCACGACACAGGAGAAAATCCTAGTGTGGGGGTAACGTTTTATAAAAAAAGGAAGAAAAAAAACCTATTATACATTCATATGCATTTAGAAAAAAGCTGTTATTTTAACATTACAAACTGACACTTAAATTTTATTTATTTGTATAGAATATATAATATAGATATAGATGATTATCGCTCGAAAAATAAAGTGTCATTATTCAGTGGTGATTTAAAATCTTTTAAAATAAGTTTAAATCGTTCCACAGTTAAACCAATTATGATAGTAATGAAATTGATCTGTTGTGATTATTTATTGCACATTAATAACGTTTTTATAAAAATCCATTAAATAATTATAAGTTATATTTATCCTAGGTATCCCTAAAAAAGGCAAAGATAATCGTTCGAGGTGTATACATGATATGTCTAACGTACATAAATTGTTTATACTGCACCGGATCCGACCGTCGTAAATGATTCGCGTTGAATGTCTGTATTAACGTAAAAATAACGATCGCATAAGTAAAACATGACTTTAAGCATATAAGTTATATGCTTATTTAAATTTACATCATCACCTACTTACCCTTCTTATTTTCGAGCTTTAAAATTATACTACAGCTGCCATCTTACAATAACAGTACACCGGATGAAGTGTTTCCCTTATTAGATTAAGAAGTGTTGAAATTTTTGTACGCCTTTTGCAAGTATCAAATGCAATTAATGAAGTTTAATTTGATCTATCAAATTTATTTGATTTAGGGATCGTTATTTAAAAGATATTAACACATTTTACGCAGGTCACGTAAAAGTCTTTTCCACATTATTTTCCTTATTATATTTTAACCGCCGGTCAGCTATAAACACGTTTCTAATATTTACTTGTATATTGTTTATTTTTTCCGTGTTTGTCACGTGCCACATTTAGCCACGTGCTCGACGGTGAAGGAAAATATCATGTGAAAACCTGCATGTCTGAAAAATATGAAAAAAAAATCGAAAGTCGTGAAGTTTGCCAACACGCATTGAGGCAGCGCGTCGGAAAATTTCATCAGTGCGACGTATAATAATAATCTTCAACTTTAAATATTTTATTTACTTTTCTCTTATACTGGATACTTTTAGAAACTTTTCCAAATATTTTCAATTTGCAGTTCAGTTACAATATGTCTGTATGCAGCAGATGCTTGTGATTAAATTATGTAACTGGATTTCAATTTCGAAACTGGATTCCTCGTTGGAGCTATATTATTTATCTAATGTGGTTGAAATGAAAGTTATTGTAGGCATACAAAGTACCCCCCTCCCCTTCGGATCTGAGTTCTGAGTCTGTATCCCAGTTATTGTTGTCATTTGGCAATAGTCTTGATATACCGGTTTGTAAATAGCTACCGATAAAAATGGCAAATATGACCTATACAGCCATGCCTCTTGTGCACATAATCATTTTTCAGATTATTTTTTCAGACTCATTTAATTGTGAGCATTATCTTTATATATAAAAATTACGTGACACTTTGTTTGTCTGCGATGGACTCCTAAACTACTGAACTGATTTCAATGAAATTTTGCACACTGTGTGCGAAATGCACACAGTGTGCAAGCATCCAACTTGAGATATATGATAGTTTTTATCCCGTATCCCGTAATTCCTGCCAAGGATGATACGTAATTTCAATAGAGAAGGAGACTGGGTACTACCACCTGCTTTGTATCCTCTTGTGGCGGCGCTATAGTCGCGCCACAAACTAAACGCATCGAAGCATAAATCACGCTATTAAAGTTCCGAAGAAAAAACACTATATATATATATATAATAGCTCTGAACAACCACTCGCAGCGTTGGCCGCTCCCTGGTGAGAACACCTTGCCCGGTGGGAGATCTCTCCTTTTCCTTCCACCCGCAAACAACAGGAAACTACAACTTCGAACCTTCGTCATCGTCCTCAAGTACCCCATTCATTCGCCCCCGAGCGGATATTGTCTCAAGTCTTCACATTCTGCAAGCTATCTAGCTTTACAAAGGTTCATCGCAGCACTGGAATAATAATGATTCCTGTTGCTTCAATCTACACTCTGCGCTACAGTGTTCGGCACGGCTCTGAGCCTTACTGCAAGCCTCTGCTTCACGGCACTCTCGCAAATTACTTGCCTTCTTCTCGACTCACCACAGACTACATGTGATATCGGGACGTCAATCACCTCAGTCCTCCGTGACCATCGGTGCTATAAAGCACCCGAAAAGTCGGGAATTTAATAAAAATAAGTTAATTAAACGCGATAGAATTCGCAAAAGGAGTTTCATTCCATAATATTTTTGATTAAAATAAATAGGTACATATTGATCAAATAGTAATTACTCTCTACCACTATTATTTTAATATTTATATTAAGTAAGCCGCATAGAAAGATGATACTAGCATCATATAGCCTATTTATTTTTTAGGCTTAGTCAAAGGAAACATCTGAAAATTATAACTCGATTCCTGCAATTGCACTAACACCAAGAATAATATAAATGTAGCAAAACCTATATTACCAGAAAAAAATAATAAAAGGCTCCAAAATGGATGAAAAATCTTTGATAGATAAAGAAAAACGAATCGTATTTGAAAAACGGCAATGCCCACCGTTCATAGACACTTCGGGCATGGGTATCCACATATAAAAGCATATAGATATGATAATATGCAATTAAAATAATGAAATGGTTAAGGGATTGGTTTACAAAAAGTCCGGAGTTTTAAGATATAAAGGTTTTTTATTTTCACAAGAACAGTTTTTTAACAACAAATGAGTTCATATTTTCGTGACATTTTAACCAATTGACACAGCGTAAATGTCTTCTTGAATGAGTTACTGAGAGCTGGGAAGAACTCTGCCCGGTGTGAAAGCTGGGGTCTTCGTTAACAGTGGACATCTCGAGTCCAAGTTCGTGCAGAGGTTATCGTAAGGAGTGGGAGTGGGATCCATTTTCAGGCCGTGATCAATGGGGTGAAAAGAATTATTGGAGCCCATTTAGAAAGCTTATTCGTTGTAGATAACAAATCCGCGAGAAAACAAACAAAATAACCCAAATGCAGAGGAATTCGACTTGTGACTACTTACTTTTTATAATTATGACATGGACCTAGCTGTCAGATTCGATGTTGCCAATTAACAGACCTAAAATCGATAAATAGATAGCGATTTTTTATTTAATTTATAAATTCATATAAAAGAATAATCTTTGATTCGCTTTAAGTTCTGCATTTTAAAATGTTTTGTTTTATTTATTTAAATTCCATTTTAAATGTATTTTTAAGAACAGATAAGAATAACAGTTAAATTGTGCAGTAGCGTTTTTGTTATGTTCTAAAGAGTTCATGGTAAATGAAATAGCAATTCGCTTGTTTAACTATCATAACAATTATCGAAACTATAAATAAAAATACTATCGCTATAATAATGATACCATACAAAATCGATTGAAAAAACAGATTAGACTTTTTTAACGACATTTGTAATAGGTAACACTTTTTAGTTTATTCACATAATGACTTGAATGTTTACATAATTAAATTTTTATCTTTTCGGTCCTTTTTTGTGCAAAAATATTGCAATCTTTTTTGGATACATAAATACCGCGATTAATTACCATAAAAAAGATGTATTTTTAACAATGGGCGTTTCATTGCAGGAATTGGGCATTCCCCTTTGGCGATAAAGAAACAGAACTTATTAAGCTTAAATTTAAGAAAAAAATTTTAAAGTGGGAAGCTCTCACGAGTTAAATACTCACAACTGCGAGTTTTTGCTTTAACTCTTTATTCTGATACAAGAATTTCTTTCTTAGTGAACAAAGCTAACCCACAAAAATGTATTCGTTACATGTATAAAGAAATCTAATTTATGTTAAAACCCAGTTATGTTAAAACTATAACTGGTCTTTAAAATTATATAAACATTAATTTTATTCGTTAAATGATAGGTAATTATAGAATGAATACAATCCTATCTGTTAATACAATATCCACGTTTTCATCGATAATGCATATCGACAGTTGTTACATCCATAGATGTTTGCAATTTGTCAATGTAGTTCCGTCACTTCATTACACTTGTTATGATACAGAATATATGTATGTGTGTGTGTGAAATTGTAAATGTATTATATTAAGGCTTTAACTAGCCTGAATGACCTTGACGAAACGGCGATCGCAGAGATTTTAGCCGATGTCAACACCGTCTAGCAACTACGTTCTGTATTACTTATAAAAGTGCAAAGATTATTAGACTGCAGAGATGACAATTATATAAGTGACATACTGCCTTTTATGCTTGCGCATCACTGAGAATTATGTCGTGGTTACGCATCTTTAATTACATTGCACGGTGTGGTCCTGTAGCTTTGTCCGGTAGGCATCACGAGCTATCAAGTGTTCAAGTTTCAAGTACGTAAGAATTTTTATTATATATGTTAAATCGTATTTATTTGTGTCGTATTAAAAATATGTCGTCAAAGCGTTCGCTGTAAATTTTCCCGGGTTTGATCCCCGACAGCACGAATGAAATTTGTAATTGCAATTTTCGTCAACACGCATTGGGGAAGCACGGCGGGCATTTCCTTGCCCTAAAACCCTCTCAGAAATAAAAAAAGAGTCCTGTGCCCAGTAGAGGGACTTGTATAGCCTATTACTTTACTTTGTAGCAATATTTATATTCGTTTCAGATATAGAAGGGTACCTTATGCTGACAAAAATATCATGTGGAGGCGACGAAAACGTAAAACATCTTTGTACCTAGATAAAACGTTCGAAAGATTGTCAGTCATGTCATACGCCACATTTTCTATAGAGCGTAGAACATTGCAGATAGGGTAAAATAAAAAATAATCCAATATATTATGGGAACTATTTATTAATAATATATACATTTATAGGTATTTATAATAAAAATAATGAACAAACTGCAGGTTCAACTAATAATGTTTTTTGTAAACACAATCGTAAAATTCCTGGTTTAATTTTTACCAATGGTTAATTGATGAAACGTAGTCAAGATCACTTCATATAAAATATATTTAATTAAAATTGACACGTGACCTATTTGGCCTTCTACTTACAACTCGGCGGAAATTTGAAAAGAAGATTTTGTCTTTTCACACAAGTATTGTTTACAACTGGCGTGGTTTCGAAAAGCGTGATTAAGTGTCAGCGGTATATAATCATTTAAATACTGAACTTTTTTGAAATTTATTTTTTTGTTTATTTTGTTATATCTTCTTAAAAACTGACGCCATCTCACTATTTATATAAGTTAGACTAAGTCAGATTAACTTGGATAAGTTTATATTTTTTTTAATTTTATCACAAAATTTCCGCAATTAATTATTACCTTTTCTACAGTGATTCTCTCCTCTTAGTTTCGGCGTGACTGTAGGATGTTATAGTGAGTCACCGTCAGTTACTAAGCGGCCATAAATCATTATATGTATGTATAGACATACATATATACATTTTTTGATTTTAATATTTATGTTTTTTGACTTTTGATTGATTTTTTGAAACCTGGTAAAATTTTTTTTCCATACCAATTGATGGGCCTGAGTATAATGCCAGTTGTGCTCTTTGGCTGAAGTTATTTTTTATTTTATGCTCAACTGCAGATAAAACAATATTGTGTGCGCATTTCTAAAACAAAATTTTACCTCTTCTCCTTCTAATAATAGCTCCTGCACCTAACACGGCGGAATAGTTATTATTATCTATAAGACCATTTGCGAAAACAGTTTTTGGTAACAGTTATGAGAGTAACATTTTATCAGCTGCTTTGTTTATAGTGCCTTGAGCAACACTTTGCCGGTTTCTGTACAGAAAATGATGCTGGATTTGCAAATATGGATGGCCGCTACCATTGAATATAATACCCGCTATGTTACACTTATTTACATAGAAACTTTAATTATCATTTGCATAAAATTCTAAATAGCACTTTTTATACAAGAAAGTAAACTTTTAGATCAGTCCATTTTGTTTTTGACTAATTAAGTAAAAAGTAAAACAAACCAATAGGGCCGTGAATTAAAATTTCTTGCAACTTTTTATAGAAAAGCATGACCTTATCATAATATAAAAGTCAATCATTTAGCCATGTGATAAAACTTTTAAGTGAGCCAGTCAAACATTAATGATGATATTCGGGTCATTATACTGGAAATAGTCTTTTAAATATTTTGTAGTACAATTGATAATCTTCAGTATGATTGACCGTGTATATGACTTTTATAAGTCTTTGTTATTTTTGATGAAAATTGTTATTGCAGATAAAAGCCCTTTCACATTTATTTTAGTCTCGAATTAAATAAATCAAAATGAAAATAATAACATTGGTTCTTTATAACTGATCTTTAAATGTAAAACACTGACTCGAAATTATATAATTATTGGCATTTTTTTAATTCATTGAACTTTTTTAAGATTTTGTTGAAACTCTACTGGTAAAAAAAAAACAATATATATATATATATATATATATATATATATATATATATATATATATATATATTATAGTTCTTGATGAAAATAATGTATGCGCGTTACATCGCATCCCATCAAGCATTTCTAATGTAATTCTTGGTGTAAAGCTAAGACGTGATAATAACTGTAAACGATAGAATAACAAAATAATGAAAACATATACATTTACATACAAAACATTTACAAAAATACTTGCTTTATAACCTAATAAATATTATTTGACCGTAATAAAATAAAACAAGGTAGTCTTCGGCATGAAAGTAAAAATAAATATTTTCGATTATTTTTGCAATATCTAACAGCCGGATCAGCGCGCGATTCTGATCCATCTAAAGATGCTAAATTTCAGCAAGCACTGTCAAATTCAATAGGAGTGACAGAAAAACGGTTCTTGATATAGAAAGGTAAATAAATTATTTAACCTATAAAGTAAAATCACTTTATTACAAATCAAAATAGCCCAATAGCTTTATTAACATGAGACATAATTGTACGAGTGCTTACAATACTTAACATTATTTTACTGAAATCTCAGAAAGTTTTTTTTAAATAGAATAAGGGTGACAAACGAGCACACAGTCCACCTGATGGTAAGTGGTTGCTACGGTCCATACACATCTACATCTATTCTCGATTACGTATCAAAATGTAGATGCGTTGTTGCCCGTGAGGACTAAGATGATAATCCCTCGTTTCCAGTAAAAAGGTTCTCCGGTTCTCTCCACTGACCATACGAAACACAGCAGGGTTAAACTGCTATTTTACATGTTATTCCGTGAGAGCGTGCTCCTTCCCCGGTCGAGCCGACCCATTCGTGCTACAACTATACCTACTACTAATATAGCTGCAGCATGACTCTACCACGTAAAAAAATTGACGTTGAAAATTTAAATATTTTTAGAAGCGACATTGCAATTATTTTCTATTGAGTAAACTTTTGTGGAATCGTGTTTTGCAAGCCGCCACCTGAAATACGTACAATTTTTTTTTCGATAATGACGTGAAATTACAAAACGATCCCCATGCATTTCAATGTGGCTCTATTCAGCCTCTTAAGATGAACATACCTCGGGATTCAGAGATTTTAAAAGTTTTCATGCGTAGATAATGGAAGATATAATATTATATTATTACTGTCCCGTGTGAGGCAACCTTTACACTTATATACATATTCTCATCATATTTTTATGGTTGGTTAGAAAAATTATATCTAAATGCAAACTTTCACAGGGAAATTTTTTTTTTACTATTTTTACGGAGCAAGTAGTAAAGCAACTACAATCCCATCGGTAAGTGGTTATGTAGTCTAAGATGGTGAATTGCACTGACTTAACAAAAACCTATTCACTCTTGCCTAATAGTACTAGGTAAGTATTATTTGCGACCTATTTGTGTGTGTGTGTGTGTGTGTGTGTGTGTGTGTGTGTGTGTGTGTGTGTGTGTGTGTGCGTGCGTGCGTGCGTGTATGTGTGTGTGTGTGTGTGTGTGTGTGTGTGTGTGTGTGTGTGTGTGTGTATGTGTGAAGAAAAGCGTATGAGAATACGTGAAGAGGAATAAAGGTTGAGTACTAATTCGCTTACCTGTACGAGGTTGCCACTCGAGGACCTTTCTTCCAATTTTTTATCTGTTTTCCAAGTTATATAGCTAGCCCATTGCCATTTCACTGTAATATTCCGTAGGGCTATGTCAGTAACTCTGGTTCAAATGCAAATATCTTCATTTCTAACTTTATTACGTAGAGAAACCCCTCTCCAATTTAAAATTTTTATATTTTTTAGATGATAGTTTGTCTAACATAAAAAAAAACCATAAACCCAAGAATATCTTTATATAGTTATTTATACTTAGGTAAGCACCATTCTTTTATTTATTTAAATTGTTTGATTTAATTTGATAACAGTGTACCTAAATGTAAGTATCTGTATCTTTATTTCTCTCCCCAATAATATTTTATAAAGTCATACTCATAAAAACAGCGTTTTATTGTAATACATAATTATAAAATTCATTATCAACTAATTAATAAAAATATGCAACAATAAAATTACATAGGTATTAAAAACTATCGAAATCTAAATAACGAGAGCATGTTCGTCGTTCCACATCTAAATTATATAAAAATTCATTTTTCAATTTCACTAATCAACGTCGCCGCAAAAATTTTTTCTTCTTTGGGCACTTTAAAAATTCATTTATTTAGAAAATAATATTTACAGTTACCAGTGTACAGATATTAACTAAATTAAGTATTTCTAGTCATAAAAATATTTATAATTGAGTATAAACTTTTAAAAAACTAATATATATTTGAACGAAGTCGCTCCAACACCGACGTGCGGTCCACCCTCGACGATGTCCGAAAACGGACTGTGACAGAGCTTACATGGCGACGGAGCATGCCCGCTCGCGTAAATATATTCAATTTCAGGGAAAAATGATATATTCTCTTATAAAACGGGTAATAAAAATAAAACTCTCAATTAAAAATATTAATATTTTTAAGACCTTTTTTTTAGTGTAAGAACTATTTAAAAATCTTGTGCCGTTTTGGAGAAATTTTGCAAAATATGACAAAGATAGGTACTCTTTGGGGATTTTTTTTCTAATAAGCGGTTGACAAAAATACAATTTTGTTAAATTAAAAACATTTACGAAATCTTCTTCTGTTACCCTGTATTTTTTCTTTGTGGATTAAATGAACAGTTATTGAGATTTTTTTACTTAAATATCCTAGATTTAGGCATTTCAACCACTGTTAAGGCCTTAATTGTAAATTTCGTAGTGATAGACGGTTATTTTTGTGTGGGAGTCTGAGAAACTGTGCGGGTCACTTGTTTCCCCCTACAAAAAAAAACAGTTTGGAATCGGAAAATTACGCTATGGCTTCTCCCCTCCTGTATTGCTCTATGTTGTAAATAAATAAACCTAAGAGAGTCAGGGATCAAAAGCTCTTCTCAAAAAGAAAAAAAACAGAAGAGATATAATAGAATAAAATTCGTAAGAGCATGTTTTAAATGAGGAAAAGCGAGAAGGGGATCTTTTGTAGGCTGTTTACTTTAATTTTGAGTTAAAAATACTATATCATTTAATAGTTGTAGTAGATAAAATAAAAGTGTATAATATTATAGATGGAGTATAAAATATAATATTTTCTACAACTATGTATTATAATATATAGTTGTAACAGATCAACCGTGTAGTGGCAGTGTAAGAATATTCACTATACCATATCATCCCATTGGTGTCGTAAGAAGCGATAGAGACAAATACAATGAAGGTTCGTGTATAATACGAGGTAGCTAATTGATGAAATAAAGTGATCGATTCAATACTCGACCATAAAGCAACGAATGTCATGGCATACCTTCGTAATTATTACATTTATGTAAATTATAAAATTATCTCATTGTCATGACAAATTATTAAATATAACTAAATAAAGAGGATAAAGTCTTTTCATATTATTGGAATTATAGAAAAGTATCTATCTTCAGATAAAGTTAAATTATCAAATAAATTATAATTAACAGAATCAGAACTATTTGAGCGTAAAATATTTTAGATTAATAATTTTAAAACCAATAAAATTAACTATAACCTGTCTCTTTATAATAGTAAAAAATTCAAGTATTTTTTGGTACAATTGTAATATTTAATATGTTTATATTTTATTTTATCATAATGAATAACTTTTATCAGAGGATCAAGTAATCAGCCTTATGAAAGTTTTCAAAATGTTCAATAACTATGTTCAAATTAAAACAAATAAAAATATCAAGATTCATTATTCAATTAATTGTGTATTTCTTTAAATTACACAAGTATCACAAGTGTGATCTGATTTATAACATCAACAGACGCTTATTGATATTTTTTATTATAGGATAAGGGTGACAAACGAGCACACAGTCCACACCTGATGGTAATTGGTTGCTGTGGCCTATAAACATCTACATATATTCTCGATTATGAATCAAAATGCAGATGCGTTGTCAACCCGTTAGGACTAAGATAGAATGCCTCGTTTCCAGTAAAAAGGGCCCTCTGGTTCTCTACACTCACCATATGAAACACAGCAGCGTTAAGCTGCCATTTTACGCTGGTATTCTGTGAGAGCGTGGTGCTTCCCCGGTCGAGCCGACCCATTCGTGTTACAACTATACCAGTAATATAGTTGCAGCATGGCTCTACCACGTATAACTTCTGACTCTACAAACTTCAGACTGGAACACAGCAGTGCAAATATAATAAGGTAAAAGAGTGGTACCTAACCAGATAAATCTATCCCAGGTAGTTAAGATGTACCTAGTAAAGATTATAATTTATTATAAAGCTGAGTCAGCAATTTTACTTTGATTTAAAATACGTGCTGTCATATTTCAAAATTTATCTTGACTTTTTACACCATTGCAAAGAAAAAGTTTTATAATATCACTTGTTTACGAGACCGTGGCGTTTATGTTCCTTTATAAGTATTGGTCTTGTCAAAGTGCCGCATAACCACGAGATATGTTATACGTTAAATGTGTTTCAATTTTCTATAGTATGATCTTTTTTAACTCCTCCTTAAATTTTATATATTTTGTTCTATTATGTCTTTGTGTCATGGCATTTCTGTTGTTTATAACTTTAGGACTTTTTAAAATAATGCTTATGATTTAGAGAAAATTACAATACCCTAAGTTATATAAATTTCGTTAAAATTTAATGTTATTGATCGTAAAAATAAATTTAAATAGAAAAAGAAAAGAAAATATTTAACTAATTAGATGTGTCCGCGACTTTGTTTGCGTTTTATTACTTTGGGCCAAATTGAAAAATAATTATATATTAATTTACAATTGTTAAAACTTTAATCTACACTAAAACAGTACTATTTATATATAAAAATTACGTGTCACATTGTTTATCCACGATGAACTCCTAAACTACTGAACTGATTTCAATGAACTGTTTTACAATGTGTGCAGTTTGGTCCAACTTGAGACATAGGATAGTTTATATACCGATAAGTGACCCTCAATTTTTTTATTGTGAATTTAATGATTTTTTTAGGACACATGGGCGTCAGAAAGGGCAGAACAACGTCTGCCTGGTCAGCTAGTAGTATATAAATTTTTATATTTCTATGGAACTATTTTATCACAATACCGACCTAGTGCATGGATGACATAAAACCGAGAGAGTCGTATCCGTTCAATACTAAATTTAAAATAAAACTAAGTACCTTCGATATTCCCTAAGAAAATATAAACAAGAAAGAGGCTAACAATTACTCTGTTAATTAAAAAAAACGTAGGGATTCATGGATTGCAAGATTCAATGATAAGGAGGAAACGATGATTCGTTTGCCGTAAATAAATCCATCACCCCGTTACATCCTGGCGGTGTAGTAAGAGGCGACTATGGGAAATGCCAGAAAAATCTAATAGCTTATATATCTATATATATATATATATATATATATATATATATATATATATATATATATAGCGGTAAAACTATATCGGATATAAAAGTCATAGTTGTGAGACGTCTTGTGTTGCGATCTTCAATCTCAGGCAGATTGACCAACTGTGAACATTATTGCAAATCACCCCTTAAGTAGTAAAAGTCCGATCTCACTTTTTTATTTTGATGGCATTTAGGCTGTCTGCTCTGTATGTCTTTTAATTATTTTTAATTGGTTTAGGTTATTGCTCATACAATTATGAATACACATGTAACGGTTTCGGTACAAGCTATCAAAAGTCCACTACTGAACATAGGCCTCCCCCATAGAACGACTCACAGAGGTGATATTTTATGATATTATATATAAATAGGGATTATATTTAGATATTTATATCGCTTGGCAAGCGGATCGGTGACCGATTTTTATTTTTTTGGTATAAGGAAGACGTAGGAACATTGCCTGGTTTCTTTCCATCTATCGCCTCTTACGACAACCACGGGACGATATGTGGTAGTAAATATTCTTACACTGCCACTATACGATATAAAGAAGACAAAACGACGGGAAAAAATACAACCAAACAAGGCGGGCATGTGTTTTTCTGTAACACGTTATAAGAACACTTTTAAGACATATTATTATGACATTTGACTAATCCTGACTGCTCCTTTAAATTATGTGAAAGAGATGTTGTAATTTAACAGCTTTTTCTTAATTAATTTGTTCAATTAGGATCTATAGTCGAGGGATACTCAATAGTCGAGGGATACTCAATAGTCGAGGGATACTCATCCCAATTTACCTGTCCGGTAGTTGTGGTATGGTATACGGGTATGCGACCCCGGCTTCCCTAGCTATTACTGTCCTATCCCGTGCCCTCCTGGACGGTAATATCCTACATTTCCTATTTCCTACCCTAACTTACTTTACTCTTCCTTTTCACACCACCTATCCTTCCCCTTTTCCTATTCCTACCCTCCGCCAATCCAACGTCTGCCGCGCGGCTGGATGCATGGCTAGGGGCGAGCCTAGTCGTTAGCGTGCCACACTGCCCTGGGACCGGGCGACCCCAGAATTAGGCTAGCCTTACCCTGGCATGCGGGGCTCTGCTGGGGGGGACAAACTTTTCCCTCGCTATTCGTGGGAACGCAATGGATAGTCATAAAAATAATTTAATTAACCAAAATGGCGGCGATGTGGTTCGCCACCCATCACGTCTCGTTTCTCGCGGGGGCGAAAAGCGGCCCACGGAGAGCCGCTTCGCTACGTTGAATGTAAGAGGAGGAATGGATGGTAAGGTAGATGAAGTATATCAGATGATGGATGAACGTTGCATTGATATTCTGTGCGTGAACGAAACCAAGAGGAAAGGATGTGACACCACGGTTCATGGTCCCTACACGGCATACTGGTCGGGAGTCCCCCAAACCAGCCGAGGCTGTCAGGGAGTTGGTGTGATTCTTTCATCTCGAATGGTTGAATGTGTGATGGAGCATGAATGTATAAGCCCAAGACTCCTCTGGATTAGGTTAAAAGTCGGACTCACTCGCTTGTTTATCCTTGAGGTCTATGCACCAACGGATCTGCGTGGAGGTGGGTCCATAAAAACACAACAAGAGAGAGAGGAATTTTGGGATAGCATGAGAGAGGTCTTGAATAAATGCGGAGAAAATGAACGGATCGTGATGTTAGGGGACTTTAATGGATGGGTTGGAGTAAAGCGTGATGGGTATGAAGGAGTTCTGGGTACGTTTGGAGACGAGAGAGTGAATGACAATGGGAGAAGCCTGCTTGAAGTATGCTTGGAATGGAATCTGTGCGTGGCCAACACAATGTTTGACCACAAAAAGATCCATTTGTATACAAGAGATGAGGGTGAGTCTAGAAGTATGATTGATTTTGTAATTGTGGATGAAAGACTGAGGAAGAAAGTGCTAGACACTCGGGCATACCGCGGTGTAGGCCTCGACACAGACCACTTCCTGGTCATAGCCCGAATGCGTGGCCTCTTTAAACGGTGGCGACACCGAGTGGCCGAGCCTACGAGTGTTTTGGACAGAGTAAAAGTGGAAAATCTACAAGAAGAAGAAAAGAAAGACGAGTATGTAGAGAAACTGAAAGAAAGTTTTAAAGGGATAGAAGAGATAGGAGTGATTGAAGATTTGTGGGAGACATTTAAGAAAGGGGTCGTAAATGTTGCTATCGAGGTATGCGGGGTAGCTAAAAGAAGGAAAGGAAGAAAGAATGATAACGTGTGGATGGATAAAGATGTACAATAGGTTGTGCAAGAAAAGAAGAAAGCGTGGTTGGATTGGTTAGCAACAAAAGCTAACCAAAAAGTTCAAAAGGCAACGGATGACGAGATAAAGGAAGCAAGAACGAAGTATAAAAGATTGAAAACAGCAGCGAAAGAAATTGTGTCTAGAAAGAAAGAAGAACGAAAGGATGATTTCGATAGGAGGCTCACTGAAGATTTCCAGTCAAACATTAAGTTTTTCTGGAAAACCATCAAAACAGCCAGAGGAAAAACTTCTACCTCTGAGCTGAGTACAATCAGGAGTCAAGATGGGAGCATTATAAAAGGAGAAGAATGTGTGTTAAAGAGATGGAAAGAGTATTTTGAAAGTTTGTTTGAACGAGAGGAAGTGCAGGTACAGCATCTGCCACCTTCCACGGAAACTAATATAAATGTTGATGAAAATGAGATAAGCATGGATGAAATAGTGAAAGTGTTGAAAAGTATGAGATTAGGTAAGGCTGCAGGGTATGACAGGATTACCGTCGAGATGCTGAGGGCTGGACAGGGCCTGGTGGCTAGTCAGCTGTACCGCCTTTTCAATCTGTGCTGGCGAAATGGGCAAGTACCGGGAGACTGGTGCAAAGCCGTAATTGTGCCATTGTATAAGGGAAAAGGGTCACGGCAGGACTGCATAAATTACCGCGGTATAAGCCTTCTCAGCGTCGTCGGTAAATTGTATGCGAAAGTGTTGATTGAAAGGATTGTGAATGAAACAGACAAGAAAGTATGGGATGCACAAGCGGGATTTAGAAAGGGAATGGGATGTACGGATCAGGTCTTTTCCTTGCGGTGCATAGCCGAAAAGTATTTGGCTAAAAACAAGAGAGTCTACTGCGCGTTCGTAGATCTAGAAAAGGCCTATGATAGAGTGGTGAGGAATGAATTGTGGTCAGCACTGTCCGTGAACGGTGTGAGCAGTATCCTCATACGAGCAATGCAATCTCTTTATAGGGATTCTAGTGCTTGTGTAAGGATAAACGGGGCATACACTGAATGGTTTAATATCGAAAAAGGTGTTATACAGGGATGTGTAGCGTCACCGTGGCTGTTTAATCTGTTCATGGACAATTGTTTGACAGATTTAAAAGAGAATGAAAGTGGGTTGAGAATGAATGAGTTACTCGTCAAATGTTTTCTCTATGCTGATGACCAAGTATTACTTGCGTCTTCGGCCGAGGAGTTGCAGGAGATGGTAACTGCTATGAGTGGAGCTTTTGTTAGAAAGGGAATGAAGATGAATGTAAGGAAGACGAAAGTGATGGTGTTTGAAAAAGATGAGGCAGTGACAGACTGCAATATCGTGATTGAAGATGAACAAATTGAACAGGTGAAAGAGTTTGTGTATCTGGGTTCAAAGTTTACAAGAGATGGAAAGTGTGAGAGTGATATCGAAAGAAGAGTGAATGCAGGAAACATGGTGAATGGAGCTTTGCACTCCTTTATGAGCAGTCGGAAGGTGTCTAACAAGGCTCGTTTGGCTGTGCATGAGGGGGTGTTGGTTCCGACACTCATGTACGGAAGTGAAACTTGGGTATGGCAGAGGAAACATGAAAGCAGAATAAATGCAGTTGAGATGAGAGCATTAAGAAGTATGATAGGAGTTAAACTGAGTGACAGGCTAAGAAATAGTGAGGTAAGGAAACGTTGTGGTCTGAAAGAAGATGTAGTGACAAAAATTGAGAAAGGTATGCTGAGATGGTTTGGCCATGTCGAGAGAATGAATGAAGAACGATTGACGAAAAAAGTGTATAAGGCGAGTGTGAATGAAAGTGTTGGAAGGGGTAGACCTAGGCGGACATTTCTAGACCAAATCAGGGACGTCTTGAAAAATGGCCAGGTCAAGAGTACCCTAAACCGTAGAGCATGTATGAAGGGAATAATGAAAGTGGACGAAGCAAAACAAGTATGTAAGGATCGTAGCAAGTGGAAAGAACTGGTCTCTGCCTACCCCTACGGGAAAGAGGCGTGATTATATGTATGTATGTAATTAGGATCAATATTCTTACTTGAATTTATTAATCTAAGGAAATTACACTCAGTAAAATTTTAATTTAAAAATAATAATGAAAATTGTAAAAAAGAATTGACATTTATGACTGACTTCGAATTGATATTCTGTGTAAGATTCAACTAGGTTTTTTTTTCTAGTGGGTAACATATTAAACTTGCGGGGGCAAGGACGAAATATGTCGGACTCGCAGGTTGAGGGTATAGGTCAGGAAAGTGGACCACTCGGAAAAAATAGCTTTCCTGACTCCAGTGGCTGATCTGGTTTAAGGCTCTGCCGCTGGAACACCGACAATCTTCTACCTTAATGCAATGCGGCTCCTTCTTCCTCCGCGACTTCACCTCGCTTGTGACAGGAAGGAGGAGGGTACACCCTCCCGCCACAGTCCACCAGCGTGCATCAGGAATGAGCTAGTCAAGCCCACTCGGAGCAGTCACCTCGGACCAGCCCTACAACATCTACAGTCAAGTTGGTTCCTCTTTGTTAACCATGGGCTACTAAGCCACGGCTACTTAATCCCCCCGCCACGACGAGGCGGTAAACCGTTCAGAGCGAAAGAGTCAATTTTCTATCTTAAAGGGTATTTGATTTGATTTGTAATCATTTCAGCTATAATCTAACTGTCCTAACATCCTAGCTTACTAATACAACTCTAGTTTCCTATCTCACCTACGGCGATAGCACTAGCCACAAAGTGATTATATTATACACATAATATATAGTTTACCTAATGGTAAAGGTATGCTGTGGCCCATAGACATCTGTACATTTATTCATGATCAGCTCTTACCCGCGACTTTAACCGCGTAGAAATCAGAACATACAAATCACTACGTAAAATTAAAACAAAAAAAAATAAAAATCGTTTTTGCATCAAAACTTTAAGACATGTTTTTCGGATGTCTAGATAACTTCTGGAATTGCTCTCTATCTGTTCGTGAAGTTTCATTACGTTTGATTTAACAGTTTCGAAGATTAGCTCAGACAGAATACAAATAGACAAACTGACGGATTCAACTTGGCTGGGCAGCGTTCGAGATAGTACATCTTTTCGTAAGGTATATCTCAAACTTTTAAAATCAGGATTGTGTTGACAACAAATTTTAAAACAAACCATTGCGAGTTGCCAGTGATGACTTATGGATCTGAGACGTGGTCTACCACTACTGGAAGCTCAATGTCGCTCAGCGAGATATGGAGAGGGCTATTCTCGGGATTTATCTACTTAATAAACTTAGAAATGAGGATATCCGTAGTAGAAGTAGAGTAACCGATATAACCCAATGTATTAGTAAACTGAAGTACCAATGGGCCGGCGATATAGCTCGAGTGACCGACAACCGATAATAATAATAATAATACGTTTATTTGCTGATCACAAGTAATACATTAAAATGTGTTAACAACTGCGTATTGTGTCCTATATGATCTACCATTAATTGGCATATAAATATTTAAATAGAAATAAAATGTCCGATTAATTGAAATGTCAAACTTACCAATTAATAATTCTAACAGGAAATATTACACGCTAATTTCACCGCTCCCGGGGATTGGATTGATTTACACACAAATAGATATTTACGTGCGTAGCGGGGAAATTTTCTTTCGGTATTTCTATGCAATAACAGAAAGTAATATCTTTTCTGTCATTGTTCGTTCATCATTCATCATTGTTTCGTATTTTCTGTTGATATTGTTAAAATCAATAAGTTCTAAGACTTTTGTTTCAAATTCAAAATTTTTAAATAAAAGTTATTTATGGTTGCCTATTTCAACAATACTTTAAATATTTTATATAACGGTAAGTCTACTGAATCTGCCAGTTTAATTAAGGGCGCAATCCTTACATAATTGCACAAAACTGCTACTTATGGTACAAATAATTACGTTGGATTCGAACGTGCATTATTAAAAAAAAAACAAGTTTAAATTTAGGTATCGATTTGACTAACCGCTATTTATCTTAATTTTATACTAATAAAGAAGTTCGTAGTCTACCTAATGAAAAGTGTCAATACAGCTCATATTATGTCATCATTCATCATCATTACAGCCCTTCACAAGTCCACTGCTGAACATAGGCCTCCCCCAAAGAATGCCACAAAGCACGGTCCTGAGCCACCTGCATCCATCGACTTCCTGCATGTCTTACCAGGTCGTCACTCCATCTCGTGGGGGGACGCCCTACACTTCGCCTACCGGTACAAGGTTGCCACTCGAGAACCTTTCTTCCCCATCGGTTGTCGGTTCTTCGAGCTATATGACCGGCCCACTGCCACTTCAGCTTACTAATTCGTTGGGCTATGTCGGTTATTCTGGTTCTACTGCGGATATCCTCATTCCTAAGTTTATCACGCAGAGAAACTCCGAGCATGGCCCTCTCCATAGCTCGCTGAGCGACCTTGAGCTTCCTCATACGGCCAGCAGTGAAGGACCACGTCTCAGTTCCGTAAGTCATCACTGGCAACACGCACTGGTTGTACAATTTCGTTTTAAGGTTTTGAGGTATGTAAATGTCAAAAGAAATTAGTAAATAAAAAGAAAGAAAAATTTTGTAAAAACAAATAATCACTTCGAAATTGTTCATGAATAAATTCTTGCATTGTGTAATAAACTTTTCAACTAATAGAGCTTTTAGTTTTCTATTAAAGTCTTCTATTTCATGTTCTTTAATATTGTTAGGCAAACGGTTGTAAATAATGTACTATGTCGCAATAATGTTGTTTTACCTGGTACACTAACAACATTATGTTTTAAGCGTTGAGATTTTCTTCTTTCGCTAGGTTCTCGAGTGGTAATTATGTACCGGTAAGTGAAGTATAGGGTAGCTCCCCACTTAATGCAGTGATGACCTAGTAAGATATTCAAAACGTCAATGGATGCAGGTGTCTTAGGACTAGAGGTGTTCCTTGGGGGAGCTCTATGTTCAGCAGTAGACTTTTGAAGAACTGTAACGAGGATGATAATGAAAAATAGGCGCGGAATATCTGTACCATGAGATCTAAGGTAACAGAGGGAAAGTGGAAAGGGTTGTTTACTGACGTCTGATTATGTCGCTGTAATTCAACACTAACGAGACCGTGAATTGGTCAAGTCGGATAACTACTTGATGTATCGAGATGAAGAGCCTTCAATAAAAGAGAGTCGATATCCGATCCAAAGACACTTTATTTTTAAATTACTGAACTATATAAAATAAGTTAGTTCTATTAAATAAAACTATTAGTTTGTATTTTAAAATAAAGCACTGTGTTTCAAGACTAGTCTTTTTTCCCGGTCCGGTCATTGCAATGCTGAGTTGCATACTCCATGCTCAAGGCACGTGAATGCACAGCTTTTTTAAAATTTAAGATTTTTTTTAGAATATTTTAAAAATATCTTAAGAAGTTTGACGGCTTGTTTGCCCATCACGTGAAAACGACAGATACGATCTCAATAAGGAAACTATTGTATGGTATCTTACAATAATAAATAGTTAAATATTATAAAAATCGATTTAGTTGATCCTTGGCTTATAAGATTCAAAATAGTTTGACCACTCCATGAGTTATCAATGCTATGCAATTCATATTCAAAAACAAAATTTTGTAAAAGCATCGCATTTATAAACTATTACGACTAAAACAACAACGCAAGGTTCTTGAACTCGGCTCTTACTTTATATTAAAAGTTATTTTTTAAGTTCTTTAAAGACGGCTTTTAATTTTTATTACAAGTTTCTTTATTACCCTTTAGCGTGGACAAAGAAACATGAGCGAGATAAAAAAAGTTGGTGTCTGAATAATTATATTAAAATTTTATCCCCTATTTTCTCACCCTGAGAGGTGGAATTTTTTCTTCAAATTTATATAAACACACTGCTGAAGTATATCTATGAAGTATATATAGATCTTTTTTATAAATATAGAACCACAAAATCGGTTTACAATTGACGAAGTTATCGCGTAACATATGTACATAAATGCATACAGTCGAATAAAGAACCTCCTTTTTTTTAGTCCTTTAGCAAGTCTTTAACTACTTCGAATAAGAAGGATGCCTCAATTGGTCTCAGAAGGTCTGCTTCTTTAAAATAAACACACTGTAGTGACCGAGAGCAGCATTTAACATAACTAGAGCTAGAACTCTCTCAGCGTAGGAGTGCCTACCAAGTAAGGCTTACCAGCTAGAATTAACACATTCTCAGAAAATCCTAGGTCCAGCAGAGGACTTAAAATGGCTGCTGATGTTTATAACAGCGTTTCAAAGTTGCTCAGTAATTATTTTAACCTTTATTGCAAGAACTCTTAGCCTTAGATTACAAAAGCCGAAAACTAATATCTTTTATATCTTTTACCTGTTTACCAAAAAAAAGTAATGAATTTCTATATTTATGCGAATATATATATAACACATCGTATGAAACTATTTTTTACAATTTTTACTATTTAATATGTTCTAAAATCAAAATCATTAGTGCAGAATATTATTCTAAAAAAAAACTTAATGATATTTTAAGTTAAAGACTATAACGGAATAGCGTTATTTTCCGTAAAAGGTGCAGTTAGCCATTAGAGACGGGGAAGTTAATCCATTTTGCATAATGTAAGCTAATGTGTGCGCTCTTTGTCGCACCTGCAACTGCCGCAGAAAATTGAATGAGTGGCAGCTACATTGATGCATAGCAGACAATATTGCTAACCAATAATTGCACTGTAACTGCTTTAAATGTAAATGATTTATAATTTAATTTGATATTAGTTCACACGAAAAAGATATGTAAATAAAAGTAATACTAAAGTGGAATTTTTGTATATTATTTGTTTACATATATTTATACTAAATTATGTATCTGTAAAAAAATAATTTCTGAAAGCTTACTTTCTTCCGTGTAATTTCTACATATATCATTTCTAATTCTTAAATTGGAAATAACATAATTTTTAATTTTTAATAGAAATAGCTTTACGGTAATAATACACGGTTATATTAACAAAGCGATTATCAGCTATTTTTTAATTAGAATTATCTCCATTCTTTATGGATGCTATTAAATATTTTACGGCCGATAAGAACGAAATACATATTTTTTTTTTATTTAGAGATTATAAAAACTATGAAGAACCAATATTTGAAAAAAAACTTGATTTGAAACAAGGATTTAACACACCATGACTTCGCCTTATAATTCCCTTATAAATTAAAAGTTATAATATTTTATTGGATAAAAAATTAAACACGTGTTATTTAACAGTAACAATCTTTCTATCAAAATTAAAGGACCAAAAATGCTCACTCTTGCCAAATCGCACCTTAATCATACTCAGTCCTAATTATCAATCCTAATTAAATTCAAGAGGCAGGTCAAATACTAGGATACTTAAGAGAAAGTTAGTCCTTTTATTAAAGGTAGAAGAGGTTAGTATAACATAAACGATGTTTCAACATATTTAATGAAAGTTATAACAAGTTCTCTTAATGACTTTGTGAAAGGCCGACCGCTAATTACAATCAAAGTTTATTCGAATGTCTCAGGGAATGCTTTTAAAAACCTAGTTAAGCTAAAAATGGTTAAAGACGATATAAAATACACTAAAAATTTAAAATAAATTTATTTACATGATTAGGGTATTACTTAAATATTAGTAATTTTAAGTATGTGTCTCAAATTCTTAGAAAAACATTACACGTCTTTGCACTTCATTTTAAACTATATACTATAAGACATCGCACCTGTAGCCTTCTCATTTCGTTCTAAGAGCAAATATTTACCATCAGTAGACACTCACCATCAAGTGAGCCGCATGCTAATTTGCCTCCTCTATAATAAACAAAAAACATATTACTATCCTTTCAGCATTTTAGTATTTTACATCATAATAATAATTATTAATGAATATGAAAACTTCATTTATTTAATTACTGATTATTGAAAGGGGTAAATAAATTTTCGGTCAAATAGCTAGTGAAAATCAAAATTATTTTAGTTCAGGTAACAAATAAGTATACATTCAAAGACTTCGGTAGTTAATGTAAGTGTAAGTCATAAAACAAATATCAATAAATTATGTGTAAAAAATGACAACTATTATAAAGGCATTTTGTACAGAGGTACATAATATATTATGTGTGTTTCTAACAGTCTTTATATTACTGCATCTTAAGCAGCCTCTGCATTCTCGACATCGATAACAATTGCTTTACAACCGAAATCAGTCGTGAAGCCCTAACGATCCGAATATATCGATATTTGGCAGTCTATACTGTCAAAACTATCGATCGGTATCGGTATCGTAACGAATATAAGGGCATTTTATGATTTTTCGTAATGTTTTCGAATAACTTTGCGGCCATTTTTGACAGCCCGCAAAGTGCTCGTCATGATCGTAACATGTTAACTAAATGGTGTTTTGAAGTTTTAGACTTAAAATCAGAAAATATTCATTGATAGTGGTAGTATGGTACCTATATATTGTAGTCTTTCGTAATAAACCAGTCGTGAAGCTTATATGTATACTCATTTATTCTCTTCGCAACCCGCACACTTCATGGCGACTCTACCTTAAGCAAGCGCCGCGACGGTGCTGTTGCCGGGTATCACGGACAAATTTTGCGGAGTCATCGGATTCCTGTGTACCTCATTGCTCGAAGTTGGACTGCTTAAATATTCAAGTAATGAATTATAAAACCACTATGAATTCGGTTGGCTTTTGGGTAACGTCAATGTGTATCGTGCGTTAAATTAAAAATGGGGCAGCCATATTTCAAAATGGAGGACAAGGAGGTGACTATTAAGCGAAATGCTTCAGGAGCAAGTAACTATATGAGTGAATCTCTTATTCAGCTTAACAGCATATTACTGACGTCGGCCTTGTTGGTTTTCGTCCTTGGTGTCATTGTTGTAATACTAAGTTAGAAAAAGTGAATACAAAAGCATGTAGAATTAGAGTTTATTGGAAGTATGCGGTTGCGTTTGTAGGGAAGGCAAGATCGTGAGGAAAAAATGAAAATGTGTGAGCCCATCTGTTCAGTGCGCCCCATCGAATGTTCAGTGCCGTAATTTTGCTTTTTTTTTCATTCGGTATAATCATCATCATCATCATTACAGCCTTTCATAAGTCCACTGCTGAACATAGGCCTCCCCCAAGGAATGCCACAAAGCACGGTCCTGAGCCACCTGCATCCATCGACTTCATGCATGTCTTACCAGGTCGTCACTCCCATCTCGTGGGGGGTCGCCCTACACTTCGCCTACCGGTACGAGGCTGCCACTCGAGAACCTTTCTTCCCCATCGGTTGTCGGTTCTTCGAGCTATATGGCCGGCCCACTGCCACTTCAGCTTACTAATCCGTTGGGCTATGTCGGTTACTCTGGATCTACTGCGGATATCCTCATTCCTAAGTTTATCACGCAGAGAAACTCCGAGCATAGCCCTCTCCATAGCTCGCTGAGCGACCTTGAGCTTCCTCATACGGCCAGCAGTGAAGGACCACGTCTCAGTTCCATAAGTCATCACTGGGAACACGCACTGGTTGTACAATTTCGTTTTCAGATTTTGAGGTATGTCTGACGAGAAGATGTGTCGTAGCTTCCCGAACGCTGCCCAGCCGAGTTGAATCCGTCGATTGACCTCTCGGTCGAAGTTGGACTTACCTAGTCGGACTATTTGTCCCAGGTAAACATACTCATCAACAACTTCGAGCTTAGTGCTCCCAACAACTACCGGCTTAGGTGTGACATGGACATTGAACATGATCTTTGTTATGTCCATGTTCATCTTAAGACCTATCCGTTGGGAAACACTATCGAGTTCATTGAGCATAGTGCTTAGGTCCTCCAGCGATTCTGCCATAAGGACTATATCGTCGGCAAATCGAAGGTGAGTGATGTACTCGCCATTGATGTTGATACCGTATCCTTTCCAGTCCAGAAGCTTGAAAACGTCTTCCAATGCAGCGGTGAAGAGTTTCGGGGATATGACGTCACCCTGTCTTACACCTCTCTGCAATTGGATAGGTTTCGTACTCTGGTTCTGTACTCGGATAGCCATCGTAGCCCTAATGTACAAGCACTTCAACACTTCGATATACCGACAGTCAACTTGGCACCGCTGAAGGGACTGCAGCACGGCCCAAATTTCGACGGAATCAAAGGCTTTCTCATAGTCCACATACGCCAGACATAGTGGCAAATTGTACTCTTCGGACTTCTGTACAATTTGCCGAAGGGTATGTATGTGGTCTATGGTGCTAAAGCCCTTTCGGAAACCGGCTTGTTCGGGAGGCTGGAAGTCGTCAAGTCTGCGCGCGAGACGATTCGTAATGACTCTCGAAAATAGCACGTAGACGCGGCTCAGAAGGGAAATCGGTCTGTAGTTCTTCAAGAGAGCGTTGTCACCTTTCTTGAAGAACAAGACCACCGCACTTCTGCTCCACGCCTCCGGTGTAATGCCACCATGGAGGACGGAATTAAAGAGCTTCTGAAGGACTTCAAGTACCGGTCTTCCACCCGCTTTCAGAAGCTCCGCTGTAATTCCATCCTCGCCTGGGGCCTTACCGTTTTTAAGGTGCTGGAGAGCCATTCTAATCTCGCTCAGACTGACGTCCGGGATATCTTCGGAATAGTGTCGGATGAGACTCGCTCTTCGATCGTTACTCACACTTGCGTGTGGCTCCAACGATGACGTGTACAGCTGCCCATAGAACCTCTCAATCTCACTCAAAATCTCAGGTGTCCCGGAAACGATGCTGCCACATTCTGTCTTCAGCTTTGACAGGTGGCTCTTTCTGGCAGACAGATCTCTGGCAAAGACTTTGGAGCCTTGGTTCCGCTCGATCGCTTCTTCAATACGAGCTGTATTGAAGTTGCGTAAGTCCCGCCGCATGCATTATGAGATCTGTCTGTTCAGATGCCTGTATGCTGTCAAGTCTGTTGAAGAATGTAGCTTCATCTCCCGTCTAACAGCCATAAGATTAAGAGTGTGATCGGAGAGTTTTTGTGTTCTTCTGCGGCGGGTCTTGCAGAACTTAGCTCCGACCGCATGGACAGTTTCCACGAGCTTGTCATTCATATCGTCCACTTCATTGCAGTTTTCTAGGCACTGAAAACGGTTTTGTAACTCGAGCTGAAAGGTTTCGGGACTTTGGAGCAGAGCACGAGGGGGACGGAGCGTTGACTTCATTAGACGAGACCTCTCCAACTTAACGTTTAGGTTCAGTGTGCCTCTAACCATTCGGTGATCGCTACCAGTTTTCACCCTCGCGATCACGGAGACATCACTGAACAGTTGTCGTCTGGTCGTCATAATGAAGTCAATCTCATTTTTTGTCGAACCGTCGGGGCTCGACCAGGTCCACTTCCTGTGGGGCCGCTTCTGGAAGAAAGAGTTCATCATAAAGAGTCCCTCTTTCTCCATGAAGTCGGCCAGCTGCTTGCCCCTTGGGTTCCGTTGCCCTATTCCAAATTTCCCTACTTTCAGCTCACCGTTCTCTCTTGTGCCTAGTTTTGCATTGATGTCTCCCATTAACACCGTATATTGGGTTTTGGAGGAATGCATGGCTCTAGAGATATCCTCATACATTTCCTCCACCTCCCCATCGGGGTGTGCCGAGGTTGGTGCGTAAACCTGTATGATCTTCAGCGAATACCGTTTGGTGATTCTGAGTATAAGGTACGCAACCCTCGTCGACACACTCCCGATCTTTACAACGTTGTTAACGAGAGACTTGTGGACGATAAATCCGACACCTCCTTGGGACAGATGGTCGCCCTCCCGGTGATAGAGCAAGTTGCCGGATTCGAGGATTACCGTGTCCTCCCCCTCTCTTCGGACTTCGGATAATCCTATAATATGCCAGCGCAACTTGTCTATCTCTTCTTCCAGCTCCACGATCTTCTCGTCAGTCCTCAGGGTGCGTGCGTTGTACGTTGCCAGGTCGAGTCGTCTAAGGTGGCAACCGAACCTCCACCGGAGATTCTTAGCACCCCCTGCCCCGCCTTTACCATGGTCGCCACCGTAGCCAGGAATAGCGGGGCCGCCGGGGACTGGGGGCCGTCTCTTTGTTACATTCATAGGGGGGTATTTGCCATAGTTGCCACGCTTGGCGTGCGGGTTGGCAACCGCAGTTTTTTTATTGCAATTTTGGCTATTATCAGGAAGGTGCTGCTGCCCATCTCCTGCCTGTTTCCCTTTGTCGCCTTTTACGACACCCACGGGAGGATATGGGGTAGTGGTATTCTTGACTGCCACTACACGGCGGTATAATACATGTTGTGTTGTAATCAATTTTCGTGAGTGAATATAACTATCCATCGCATGTTTCAACTATATTACGTCCTCAAATAAAAAGCTATCGTCATTTCAATTATTAAGACTAATTAATAGGTATATATTATGTAATGGCTTAACAAAATCGCTAAATTAAAGATAAAATACAAATATGATGATGTAACTAACCTCGTACAGGATATAAAAACTTATTTACTTACGAAAAAATCTGCCAATTCTGTACTTTGTCAATTGAATTACTTATATGTCCATCAGTGAATATAGAAATAAATTATCGAAATTATTTATATGTCTCACTATTGCGTAAGCTGACGGATCTATAAATGAGAAACTGGCTATCAAAAAATTCTCTGATGGATTAAAAAATAGACGATTAGCACTATAATTTCAGCACGAAACTATTTATAGCTTAAAGATTCAGTGCGTGCAGCTGAGGTCGAGGAGCCGGCACAAGTCTCAACGTATAACGCTCTCCACACTCATCATACGATACACATCAACATTAAGCTGCTATTTTACGCTGTTATTCTCTGAGAGTGTGAGTGTCTCATTCCTCGGTCGAGCCGGCACATTCGTGCTACAACTATACTACTAATATAGCTGTAGCATGGCTCTACCACGTATAGCCATGCTGCAGCTATATTAGTAGCGTAATTCCTATACTTTCATAAACCTAATAACCCACGCCTTTTACGAATTTTGCCAGGTAAGTAGCACCGTTGGCACATTATTTTTTGTTAGTCTATAAGTTATGTTCTAGATACTATTAATATTTATTTTACATCTTTTCAAAATGTTCTCCATCATGCCCTATAAAAATTTCCATTCGCCTAAACCAACTCTGAAAACACTTTTGTCAGTCTTGATCTGATAGGTCGGAAATCGCTTCTTCTTAGGCAGCCACGGCTTCTTCTGCGCTTGAATAAAAACTTGCCTTTTATTTTTTCTTTGAGTCTTAGCAACAAAAAGAAATCACAAGGAGCTATGTCAGGGCTGTAGAGTGGGTGACTTAGAGTTTCAACACCAGATTCCTAAATAAATGCTTTCGTTCTAAGGGAGGTATGTGAAGAAGCATTATCGTGATGCAGCATGATTCCCCTAAGCCCGGTCTTTGGTCTTCTCTCCTGCACTGCTTGAAAGGCTTTGGGTGATGCAACTGTAATATACCATTCAGAGTTGACTGACCAATTTTCTAGCATTGACGTCGACAAAAGACCGCTCCGCGAAAAAAAACTAGCCACCATTTTTTTGCCGACGTTGCGAGGTCTTTGCAGTTTTGTCGGTAACTGTCCTTTCGAGTAGACCCATACCGATAATTGCATTTTAATTTCCAGATTATATTGATAGATCCACGTTTCGTCACCAGTAGAGATTTCTGGAACACGCCTAGATGCCCCATTTTTAAAACGTAGACGCATTTCATGGCACCAATTCACACGAGTCTGTTTTTCGCTTTCGGAGAGCAAACGAGGGATCCATCGACAACAAAGCTTCCTCACTCCAAGATGTTAATACAGGATGGTATGAATGCTCCTCAAACTAATGCCTACAATCTTTACGATGTCGTATATGTGATTTTCTGCTGTTACTGCTGTTTGTGGTAACCCGCATCTTTGGTCATCTTTAAGATTAATTTTACCTTTTTTGAATTCTGAAAATCATCTAAAAATTGTTGCGCGTGATGGAGCTGAGTAACCCCTAATGCTGATTGTAACCGTTGTAAACTTAATTGTTCGGTTAAACCAAACTTAAAATCATAATATTATATCATAGCGCGCAAATGTTCACGGTTAAGATCCATCGTTTTAAATGAAAAGCGGGAGAAGCGTTTCAGGAAAATTAATAGAAATTTGTTTTTTTTTTTTAATATTGAGCAATTGGTTTATGGAGTTCTATTTTTAAATATATTTGCTTTTTAGAAATATATAACACAGGTGTGTCACTCAATAAATTTTGAGCATCTCAAAACTTATTGAGTGACCTAAGTATAAGTCCTACATAAACATATTAGCTATAAATCCCAAACCAACATGAGACTGTATAGGACTAATTCATAGTAAACAATTATGTAGAAATAGATATATATACACTATATATATCTTACAAATTAAATAGATGTATAATGTAAAGTAAATAAAGTATGTTTTAATCAGCAATACAAATGAATTAAACTTTTTTACCCCAAGACAAATCTGATTTTATTTCACTAAGGTAAAAACAAGTTTCTTCGACGAGCAAAGTCTTAACATTGCTTTATACAGAGATAATTGTTAGAATTTTCTCATACTGATGAAATAAAACTATAAATTTTTGCTAAAATATGAATAGATATTTCCGAGTAATCACAAATGAGATCAGCTACATCTTGCAATGAGGTTCCATAGGAAAATTTAACAATTTGCTCAAGAAGATTGATCACTTTCTACTATCTGTCAACCTTTGACATGCCACCGCTATATACTACGCTATATAGTATAATTGCTAATGTACATTTGCTGATAGATACAAGTACTCCATTAATTTTGTCAATTTTCTAACTAAAATCATTGAACTAACTCGCTCATAGAAGCGTTCACAACTGTTTTCTCTCGGTTCTCATCGGGTGGCTAGGATTTATGCGTCATTCTTGCGCCATGCCGAATATTGAATTATTTAAATATTTATCCTTACCTATTATGCGTCCAAATAACATACTATACAGAGCAAAGTTTATTTTCATAAAATTGTTATAATAATAAAGTAACCTTCGTTCGTAAGGATTAATATCCCATGTCCCATAAGAATGCCCATAACCTTTTTAATTTTTAATAAATTTTGTCTCTAAATACCTTATTGTTGCTTATGTATAAAAAATAGGTGTAGGGTATCGCGGATTTTTTTTGATGAAAGAATGATCTTTATTATTCTAGAACATTTTATTTACGTATCACTAACCATTACGCAAGCGCACGCGAATAAATTATAGTTTAGTTTTAGTTTAGTTTACGACGGGCTGATTTCCGCAACTCCACGTCTATGCGCGTATTTTGCATGTGGGCAGGAATAATATGCTTATTCGAGCCATGAAATCTCCCCGAAGAAGCTCAACAGTCCTTTGATGTTGCATGAAGCTTCGGGGAGTGATCTCGGCGTGCCGAGATGTTTAGCCGTGTACGTAGCGACCTCCGTACATTTCAATATCACATGGGCCGCCGTTTCTTCTTCCCTCATATATGCCCTGTACAGGGGACTGTCTGTAACACCTGTAGTATATAAATGCTTGTTAAAGTTGCCGTATCCTGTGATAGCACTTGTTACTATCCTGATTTGGGGCTTGTTCAGTCTCATTAGAACTTTGATTAAACGATTGATTAAATTTATTTCAGGCAGGGCCTCTCTAGCTTGTCTACAGTCTACTAGATTTTTCCAAAGCCGAGCGTGTAGATTAGTGAAGTGTCTACGTACCAGTGAACGAACATTACCAAAGGGGATTGGTATGATTGGTTCCGGCCCTATAGTGGCCAGAGCCGATCCTCTTCTGGACAGTTCGTCTACTGCGTCGTTGCCTCTGGATCCACTGTGTCCCTTTATTCATTGCAGAGTCACATTATTGTTTTTACATACCTCATTTAATAGTTGATGGCATTCATATATTAGTCCCGAGTTCACCACATTGCAACTCAGAGCTTGTAGTATCGCCCTACTGTCGGTCAGTATTCTGATGGGGAAGTCATTAATCTTCCTAGCATCTATTGCTATGGCCGCTTGAATGATACCCATACATTCCGCCTGAAAGACTGTGTTATATGTACCCAGCGGTGTGCATATGTATTGACGGCTCCGTAGTGTAGTGGCTTAGCAATGAGTTGTTGCGCTAGGTGCCGCGGGTTCGAATCCCACACGGAACAAGTATTTGTATGGCCTACAAATAATTTTTCCGGGTCTGGATGTTTGTCCTCGTGCAATTTATGTTTGTAAACTGCTGAAGCGATCAGTTTTGTCAGTACCTGATAATCGGTATTAAAACAAACAGGCCCAATTAAATTGTTTTTTCTGCCGACATCTGAATTGCCTACATCAAACAAATTCTACTATATACTTTTATTCTATCCTCCTCTACTCTACGGTAGATAATTTAAAAGTACGGAGTAATTTCTTATCACTTATAAGTTTAATGTTTATTTTTATAATCCTTAAAACAAATATTTTAAGGAAAATAAGTTCCATCAAAAGTAGGAATATAAGTAGGAATAAAAGTAAGGCGAACAGTAATATATTTATTTCTTTCTCCAGTACGGAAAATTTTCCATAATCACGATCCCACCAAGCCACCTGCTGAGATGGATGCTTTTGCACATATACACATTTATCCTCGATTAAAAATCAAAATGCAGATGCGTTATCACCACTGTGGAATGCGTATTTCTGATAACAACTCTTAATAATAAAAAACTGCAGTTGCAATAAAAAGCTAAGGCAAAGTCCTTTCTAATGAGGCAATGTGAGGGAGGCATCAGCAGTAGCATTTTATAGGTGAATTGAAAACCGTATTACTCCAATGAATATTTTGACGTCACCCATAATAAAATGTTAGTAACTTCTTTTTTGTGCAAACAACTTTATTAACTAGTTTTTATTTATTTATGGTACTCATTAGCACAAAGACACTTATTTTTTGCTTCAAGTCTAAATATAACATGATTTATTCCGTATTTAAAAAACAGCAATGAGAATGTGTCGTCTAAAATTTCATCATCAATTTTGCTACCCTTAGGGGTAGAATTTTTATCCGAATTTATACATAAACACCTGTGAAGAACAAGTAAAGTATTTATTAAAAAGAAATATCAAAATTGGTTCATAATTCACGTAGATATCGTGTAACATAGCTACAAGAAAGAAAACAAATAGATGAATTAAATTGTTCCTTAGATTTTGAAGTTAGTTGAAATTTAACAAACTGATCAATCTCCTATAGAATTCCTTCATAACGGACAACTTTAAGTTTATTATTATTGGAAGACCAGACGATAACTTCCGTGGAAAGTCTAACAGAAAAATTAGGAGACGTTGCTTAACCGCCTAGTACTTTGATTTTAATGCGAATTTATTATTAAAGGACACTACCTACTAAAATAACATTATCGTCGTCAACGATAAGTTCTTAATTAGTTCAGACAAACTGTAGCCAGTCTCGATTCAGAGCGTTTTTCAGTATGAAGCTATGCGACGTACCATTTTCAATTTGTTGCGTCGTTGCTTTTATGAAGTATGAAATTAGAATATTATAGTCCTAGCCTTTGTGGAAAAGTGCCAAGTAAGTTAACTATGGTGCAAAGTCCCCTTAGTTACACACTACACTTACAAATAGTTTTTTCAGTTTAATAGTTATTTTTAATAGTTATAATAGTTTCTTAAGTTGCGAAAGTATTATAATATCAATAATGATAAGATCGGATTCTTAGCAATTTATTTCACAACACAAGAACTCAAGGAAGTGTCAGATTTACCGTCCACAAGTCTCACGCTAACAACGTTGTAACGATTGTGAGTGTCTCGACAAGGTTGCGTACCTTATATTCAAATTTACCAAATGGTATTTGTTGCACTAGAGAGAACGGTGAGCTAAAGGTAGAGTAATTTGGAATAGGGCAACGGAACCCAAGGGGCGAGCAGCCTTTATGGAGAACCACTTTATCCATAAATGCTGCTTAAGAGCTTAAAGCCTTTTGCGGATGAGCACTTTCTTCCAAAAGCAGCCCCATAAGAAGTGGCAGTCAAGAATACCACTACCCCATATCCTCCCGTGGGTGTCGTAAAAGGCGACAAAGGGAAACAGGCAGGAGATGGGCAGCAGCACCTTCCTGATAATAGCCAAAATTGCAATAAAAAAACTGCGGTTGCCAACCCGCACGCCAAGCGTGGCAACTATGGCAAATACCCCCCTATGAATGTAACAAAGAGACGGCCCCCAGTCCCCGGCGGCCCCGCTATTCCTGGCTACGGTGGCGACCATGGTAAAGGCGGGGCAGGGGGTGCTAAGAATCTCCGGTGGAGGTTCGGTTGCCACCTTAGACGACTCGACCTGGCAACGTACAACGCACGCACCCTGAGGACTGACGAGAAGATCGTGGAGCTGGAAGAAGAGATAGACAAGTTGCGCTGGCATATTATAGGATTATCCGAAGTCCGAAGAGAGGGGGAGGACACGGTAATCCTCGAATCCGGCAACTTGCTCTATCACCGGGAGGGCGACCATCTGTCCCAAGGAGGTGTCGGATTTATCGTCCACAAGTCTCTCGTTAACAACGTTGTAAAGATCGGGAGTGTGTCGACGAGGGTTGCGTACCTTATACTCAGAATCACCAAACGGTATTCGCTGAAGATCATACAGGTTTACGCACCAACCTCGGCACACCCCGATGGGGAGGTGGAGGAAATGTATGAGGATATCTCTAGAGCCATGCATTCCTCCAAAACCCAATATACGGTGTTAATGGGAGACATCAATGCAAAACTAGGCACAAGAGAGAACGGTGAGCTGAAAGTAGGGAAATTTGGAATAGGGCAACGGAACCCAAGGGGCAAGCAGCTGGCCGACTTCATGGAGAAAGAGGGACTCTTTATGATGAACTCTTTCTTCCAGAAGCGGCCACACAGGAAGTGGACCTGGTCGAGCCCCGACGGTTCCACAAAAAGTGAGATTGACTTCATTATGACGACCAAACGACAACTGTTTAGTGATGTCTCAGTAATTGCGAGGGTGACAACTGGTAGCGATCACCGAATGGTTAGAGGCACACTAAACCTAAGCGATAAGTTGAAGAGGACTCGTCTATTAAAGTCAACGCTCGATCTCTCGTGCTCAAATCCAAAGTCTCCAAATCATTCAGCTCGAGTTAAGAAATCGTTTTCAGTGCCCAGAAGACTACAATGTAGTGGACGATATAAACTATAAGCTCTTGGAATCTGTCCATGCGATCGGAGCTAAGTTCTGCAAGACACGCCGTAGAACAACACAAAAACTCTCCGATCACACTTTATAACTTATAGCTGTTAGACGAGAAATGAAGCTGCAGTCTTCAACAGATTTGATAGCATACAGGCAGCTGGACAGATAGATCTCCAAATGCATTCGGCAGAACTTAGGCAACTTCAACATAACTGATATTGAACAAGCAATTGAGCGAAACCAGGGCTCCAGTCTTTGCCAAAGATCTTTCTGCTAGAAAGATCCAGCCAACTTTTGAAGCTGAATACCGAATGGCAGCATCGTTTCTTCGACATCTGAGATTTTGAGTGAGATTGAGAGGATCGTTGAGGCCACACGCAAATGTGAGTAACGATCAAAGAGCAAGTCTTATCCGACACTATTCTGATAATATCCCGGACGTCAGTATGAGCGAGATTAGAATGGCTCTACAGCGCCTTATAAAGCGCCTCCAGTTCCCGGGCGAGGATGGAATTGCAGCGGTGCTTCTGTAAGCTGGTTGAAAACCGAAACCTGAAGTCCTACAGAAGCTCTTTAAGTTCTTCTTCCCTAGTGGCAATACTCCGCAGACGTGGAGTAGAAGTGCGGTGGTCTTGTTCTTCAAGAAAGGCGACAACGCCCTTTTGAAAAACGACAGACGGATTTGACTTCTGAGCCGCGTCTACGTGCTGTTTTCGAGACTCATTACGAATCATATCGCACGCAGATTCGATGACTTCCAGCCTACCGAACAAGTTTGTTTCCGACAAGGATTTAGTACCATAGGCCGCTTACATACCCTTTGGAAAATTGTACAGAAGACTGAAGAGTACAATATGTTACTTAGCCTTGAGTATGTGGACTATTAGAAATCCTTTGATTGTGTAGAAATTTGGGCGATGCTACCGTTGCTTCAGTGATTCCATAGTGACTACCTGTATGTCGAAGTGGTGAAGTGTTTTTACAGTAGAGCTACGATGGCTACCCGAGTACAGAATCATAGTACGAAACCTATCCAACTGCAGAGAGGGGTAAGACAGGGTGGCGTTATATCCCCGAAACTCTTCTTCGCTGCATTGGAAGACGTTTTCAAGCTACTGGACTGGAAAAGATGCGGTATTAACATCAATGGCGAGTACATCACTCACCTTCGATATGCCGACGATATCGTTCTTATGGCAGAGTCGCTGGAGGACCTAAGCACTATGCTCAATGACCTCAATAGTTTCCCCAACAGATAAGTCTTAAGATGAACATGTACAAACAAAAATCATGTGTGATTGCTAAGTCACACCTATACCGGTAGTTATTGGGAGCACTAAGCTCGAAGTTGTTGACGAGTATGTTTACCTAGGACAAATAGTCAGACTAGGTATGTCCAACTTCCCCCCCGAACGGGTTCCCGCCTTGTCGTGGCGGGGGGGCTTAGTAGCCGTGGCTTGGTCAACCGCGGTGAACAAAGAGGAACTCCTTGGCTGGCCCGAGGTGTAGGGCCGGCCCGAGGTGGCCACTCCAAGTGGACTTGGCGAGCCCACTTCGGATGTGTGTCGGTGGGCTGCGGTGAGAGGGGTGTCCGCTCCCTCTACCGCTGCAGCCGAGGTGGAGTCGCGGAGGAAGAGGAGTGGTGGTATGGCGATGCGCCACTCGCCCTATCCTCCGCGACTCTGACGGGGCCGCACCGTTAATGATGCGGTGGTGGTGGGGCTGCGTGGAGAGAGGAGTGTCGGTATTGCGAGGCGCCGCTCTCCCTACCCTCCATAGCCGAATCTTGATTGGCGGCGGAGCCATAGACCAGATCCGCCGCTGGAGTCAGGAAGGCTAGTGCTTCTGAGTGCTAGTTTTTCCTGGCCCCATGGCCTTCGCGCATCGGACATCGGACTCTCGGAGGCCGCCATGCGGACTCTCCTCGGGCGGAGGCGGCCAGCGCAGGTGGCGCCGCGGATGTGTCCGAAAGCGTTCCCGTGGCCCTGCCAATATGCGACGAGGGTGGAACATCATGGGGTATTAGTCGGTGCGAGTCCGACATAACCCGTCCTTGCCCCCGCGAGGCGGGTATGCGTAGGCCTTTCCCCATGTAAAAAAAAAATATGTCCATCTTCAACCGAGAGGTCAATCGATGGATCAACTCGGCTGGGCAGTGTTTGGGAAATTACAATACATCTACTCGTCAGGTATACCTCAAAACCTGAAAAAGAGATTGTACAACCAGTGCATGTTGCCAATAAAGACTTATGGATCTGAGACGTGGTCCTTCACTGCTGGCCGTATGAGGACGCTCCAGGTCGCTCAGCGAGTCATGGAGAGGGCTATGTTTGGGGTATTTTTGCGTGATAAACTTATAAATGAGGATATCCTTAGTAAAATCAGAGTGACCGACATAGCCTTTCGGATTAGTAAGCCAAAGTGGCAATGGGCCGTCCATATAGCTCGAAGAACCGATAACCGATGGGGAACAAAGGTTTTCAATTGGTAGCCTCGTACTGGTAGGCGAAGTATAGGGAGACCCCTCACTAGATGGAGTGATGAATTGGTAAGACATGCAGGAAGTCAATGGATGCAAGTGGCTCAGGACTGTGTTTTGTGGCATTCTTTGTGGGAGGCCTATGTTCAGCAGTGGAATTGTGAAGGGCTGTAATGATGAATAGTGATGATGATTGCGAAAACTACCATGATTTTCACCATGGACTCGCACTTACTCCCTTTATGATTGGTACACTACAATACAAACATTTTTTTCCGAAATATTTCAATTATTTATCTCTGAAAATTCTGAAAAAAGGAAAAGTTTTATAATATTTTACGTTTAACATTGACATTAAACTGGTACGTGAACGTCGTAAATAAGTCAGCGATTTTAACATATCATTAATACATTCATTCATACAAATACAATTATGTAAGAGTAATTCGTAGAGCGTAGCGTGGTCTTCTGAGTACTCATAAATGAAGAAATTGTCAAAAAAAAGCGTTCCAATTTCAAAATAATTCCAATAAGTCCTTCTCGTGAAACTATTACGTTAGTAATTATTAAAAAGGACATTTCCGTGTGAAATTAAAGATAATATATTTTCGGAATTACATTAGAAAAGGTATATCATGAAATACTGAAAGAAATATTCGCTTGTTCTCTGTGCTACTTTAAGTCTTTAATAACTTTTCTCGCCGGGTGCCGTTTTTAATGCAAAAAGATGTCACTTTATTTTTAAAATTGTCTTTAAAGAAATGAAATTGGGTTCTTGGTGATGACGAGACTAGATCATCGTCGGTAAAGGATTTATTTTTATATATAGAAGTACTTTTAAAAGTTTTTCTATTATTCTTCTTGTCCATTCTTTCTTTTTGCATATATTCTTCTTGCATATATTATATTACCATTTTAATGAGTTTCTTTGCTTGTTTATCTTTCATAAATTATAACCTTTAACAGCCCGTAGAGTCCCCAGCTGTACAAAGGTATTATTATTAATATTAAGAATGTTAAAGAGCGCACCACCTCTAGGTCGAGGTTCCGTTAATCCATTACAGATTGCCTCATTGATTTTTCCGTAGCTGTCACGCTCGGCAAGCAGATTGGCAACCACAGTTTTTTTTTTTTAATTTTGAGCTGTTACCAAGAAGATGTTTTGCCCTTCTCCTGTTTCAGTTTCCCTCAGTTATCTCCTATGACATTCTCCGAACGATATGGATTAATGGAAATTCTTACACCGCCACTACAATTTTACAGTTTTAAATAGGCGATAATTTTTTTCTCTGCATGGGTCGTAATACTTATTAATATGATTAAAAGTAGGATTAATTGAAACGTATGTTTTGATATAAACTTTGACAAATACTAACAATGTTGTAATCAATATTGATATAATAATATAGTAATAATACGAATCATTTCACACTAGAAGCATATGACGCTGCCAAGGCCGTCACCGTAGCCGGTTTGTGTATTCTTTTTTTTATAGGATAAAAGTGACAAACGAGCACACAGTCCACCTGATGGTATGTGGTTGCTAAGGCCCATAGACATCTACATCTATCTTCGATTAAGAATCAAAATGCAGATGCGTTGTCACCCGTGAGGACTAAGATGGAATGCCTCGTTTCCAGTAAAAAGGGTCTCCGGTTCTTTACACTCACCAAACGAAACACAGCAGCGTTAAGCTGCTATTTTACGCTGGTATTCTGTGAGAGCGTGGTCCTTCCCCGGTCGAGCCGACCCATTCGTGCTACAACCATAATATAGTTGAAGCATGGCTCTACCACGTATAAAAAAATTCTACATCTGGGGTAAACGAGATGGTAACTTAGGACTAAGATAGTATGCTTCGTTTCCAGTAAAAATGGTCGCCGGTTTTCTACACTAGCCATACGATACACAGCAACAGCATTAAGCTGCTTTTTTACGCTTGTTTTCCGTGAGTGCGTGTTTCCACCCCGGTTGAGCTGACCCATTTGTGCTGCAGCCATAATATAGCTGCAGCTGGTCTCTACTACGTTAAAAGGGCCCGTTAATTTCATAATCTTCTACTAAAAATATTAGATTTTGTATGAATTTATGTTGAAACTCAACTATATTCCATGCGTAGTCGCATGGAATATATAGTTTAATATAGTTGAGTTTCATAGTAGTAGAGATATACAATATAGTAGTAGAGACCAGCTGCAGCTATATTATGGCTGCAGCACAAATGGGTCAGCTCAACCGGGGTGGAAACACGTCTTTGTCTATTCTACAAAGTTTGTTAAAAAAAATATTTAATTTTTTTTATCACTGGACACTTAAAGCCTAATATGCAGTAGGAGTATTGACCTTTTTAAGATTGCGCCAGTTGATAAGCATTGCTAAAAAGATTAGCCTCTACTATGTACTCTACGTGCTCTCAGATAACAGAAGAAAAAAGGTTAATTCCATTTCACACCACCAGTCTACAAAAGAGGAATTATATGAAATGGCGGCCTAGGCGCCCTGTTGTTATACAAAAGTTTTTATATAAGTATTGTTGAAATTTATTTACACCATAAAAATAACAACAAAATTTTTGACTATTTTTAGAGTAGATCATCTTAATTGGTTTAATAATATATTCATCTTTTAAGAAGATTTTGCTGCCCCTCAAGTTTTGCCGCCCTGGGACAAAACTTCAAGGATTTAACTGGTCGTGACTTTTTTTATTTCTATTTTCATTAATATATTACTTAACATTATAATAATATTTTTATACAATTTTTCTTAAATAAAATTTTAAACTTGATTATTGGACAAACCTTGAAGAATTTCGACGTTTGTTTGCGGTACCTTATATTCAAATAAGTGTCTTACGTACACATCTTATTTTGTAAACTAAAGAACTGAATAATTTAACAAGAACGGTGAAATAAAAAGACAACTTTTATTAAATCGAAGGTGCTCATCGTGATATGTAAGAGCAATTGTATCAAAGAATGTGTTGTAATTTTAAAAGTCATATTATATTACATTAAAGAATTATCACACCAGAAGAAAAAAGAAAGAAGAAGGCACTCACTGTAATTGTATACCGTTAGTTTAATTTTGCTTTTTAAGCGAACCATGTTAGTTTTTGTTGAGAAAATAAATGTCTTTAACCCAAATATATCTACAAATTCCATCTTGTAGCATTTGAGCAAGATTATTCACATTTCGAACATTAATAAAAATATCGACGGATGGAAAACGGATCAGGTTGACTCGCAGAGAATGCCAACAGATATTAATTGCGCACTTTGTTATCATACTATTTATTAAGGTGTTAACAATTAAGATTCAATAAATTAAAAAAAATCATTAAGAAGAAATCTTCAAACCCTTAAGTCTCACTCCGCAAACTTTTCATTCTATATTTTTCAGAACTTAAAAGTCCATTAACCGTGGAAGCACAAGCACTCGAATTCGACCTAAAATTTCTGTGTAAGCAGTGAAGGAAAGCAAAGTAATTGGCTTGTTGAGAAAGTAAAGTACATTAAGAATACGTGTGAACATGTATTAAAATACTGAAGCACTTACTACTCTCTCATAAAAATATTTTCGTAATCTAATACATGTAAATAAGTAACATGAATAAATTGTTGTACCATGAACTTGCTATCCCAATTACCTTTTTTCAAGAAGTCTGTTTAGTAACGTGTTACTAGTGTTTTATTCGCAAGGCTAAATGCAACCTAGCGGTACCTTACATATATACATAATGTATTTATGTACAATATATCTATTATTAAAGCCGCCAACATGTGGAAGACAATGTGAATAGAATAAGTTTACATACTTTGGTACGTGGAAGAGCCATGCTGCAGCTATATTAGTAGTATAGTTGTAGCACGAATGGGTCGGCTCGACCGGGAAAGGACCACGCTCTCACAGAATACCAGCGTAAAATGGCAGCTTAACACTGCTGTGTTTCGTATGGTGAGTGTAGAGGTCCGGAGACCCTTCTTACTAGAAAAGAGGCATTCCATCTTAGTCCTCACGGGTGACAACGCATCTGCGTTTTAATTCGCAAACGTGGATAGATGTAGATGTCTATGGGCCACAGCAACCACTTACCACCAGGTGGACTGTGTGCTCGTTTGTCACCCTATTCTATAAAAAAAATGCAAATTAACTAACATTCAAATGCAAATGCTAGCTTGCACTTGCATTGCCTGATTTGCAAATTTATGTACGTGTGAGTAGAAGGCATTAGACAAATCTGCTTCGTTTTTAAATTTGCTACTAAAAAGTCTCAACACTGGCCTCTATATGACCTATAATATAATAATAACTATTATTATTTACCTATTATACCTATTATATTTATGTAGTACTGGCCATTTCAAATCAAAATAATTTATGTTTGGCTAAGAACTCCAATTACATTTTTTTAAAAACATGGAATTATTTTTTCAAAATTCAATGTGTATATGTGTACTGTGAAGAATTGAACACAATGATGGACAAGCCCGCACGTCTTCAGACAGTTTGTCAATCGGTATTCCACGCTGCTCCTGTATGACAGCGCACGACCTCATACTACACAACAAATGATATTCAAGTTACAAGAGCTGCGGTTGGAAGCTCTCCATACTCCGTTGTACTTACCAGACCTTACGTCTACAGACTTACTTTTTCCAGAATTTGGTAACTTTTTGACGGGAAAAATTCAATACTCAAGAGGCAGTACAAAATACCTAGCCTAGTCCGTGAAAGCGTGGTCCTGCCCCGGTCGAGCCGACCCATTCATGCTACAACCATATTATAGCTGCAGAATGACTCTACCACATAAGTATTTTCAAATATACACAGACGTAAGACGGTTTACTTAACCACCTTGTGAATATATATGTATATAATATTGTTAAATGAATTCCTATATTACACGAGCCACATCAACTCTTCCGTAAATATGTAAAAGTTTCTAAGAAAAAGAAAGAAGTACTGTACGAAATAGTTATTGAGATACAACTATTTATTAATATAATATTTAATTCCTGTTTCGAATTACATTTAGGCATTTTTTCATTTTATTTTTCTATACTGAAACGGAGGACCGAATTAGGTTTTCTAGCCAGGAATAAAAGTAAAATAAAATCTTAAGAGGTTTTTACAACTTAAATCTTTTAAACCGTTCACCGCTATAAATAGTTTGTGATTAAATGCACAAATAAAGAAATATCTAATTATTGAGGACATTTCAATAGATAAATTAGCGTTCTTTATGAAAAATGTCACAACCTCAAAATTTCATAGACAGAATTATTTTAATACTGTACACCTTTATAAAACAGTTAAGTATTTTAAAATATGATAATATAATATAAAAAGACTGAATCAAAATGTCATATTTCCAACGAATCTTCACGATTAAATGACCAGATCATCTAACTTTTATCACTGCTTTGTATACGCTTATGGTCTATAAAAACTACGTAATTAAATTTTGAGAGGACGAAAGACTCTCAATGGTAGACAGACACGTAAAGCGTTAGGTTACTCACAAATTCGATACGTTTATTTTAGTAAGTAATGATTAAAACGATGATGAGCGATGATGGAGGGGTTGCCCGCTGGCCGCGAAGCGAGGAACCAGCGTAGCTGGTTTATTGCGGCCGAAGTTCACGTGACCGTTGTCGGGTCCTGATAGTTTGATTAAGTGCGTGTTACTTCCTTACGTGGATATGTGAATTTTGCAATATTTAACTTGTTCGGGGATGCGGAATTGTGCACGCGCGCGTCGAGTAGATATAAGGTCTAGGATTCGAACCGCGCATTCCTTGTTCGAGAGCTTCTCGCGGTTGATCGCGAGGAAATCATTATAATAGTGCCGTCGCGTTAAGTGCCCTATTTTGTGTGTTGTGGCTTGTTAGTTTATGTGTCAACGAGGCGTAATTTGAATCTTTTCGCGACGTGGTGGTTTGGTGTCGAATGAAGGAACTTAGTTGTGTTTAACGCTGAATAGTATGACTCATTAAGAGATAGTTTTAATTCCCTCTTTATAATTTTGTGATAAGTGAATGCGGACATTGAATGTCGAATTGGAACTACTGTCCTTACTGTGTCGGGTATCACGTGTTCGATTCTACGATGAATGTGGAATAAGGCGAGTTTAAGTTAGAGCCCATCGCAACACCATCTACTTGCTTGTAAAACTGTTCCTTCCACAATAGGTAGCCAGATGTAAGGCAATGTCTGAGTAATACTGCATATTCTGCTGGCATGTTGTTTTCCTCTAGTTTCCTAGTTATAATTGAGATGCAGTCTTCAACAGGTAGGCATGTAAATAGAGACTGAACATCAAAACTGACCATAGTTTCATTGTCAGTAAGACATAGGTCTTTTATCTCACTAAAATGGTATGAATCCTTAGTGTGTGCTCTTGTATGTCCTCTGAGTGGTGATAGTACTTTTGCTAAGTGTTGAGCCAATCTGTAAGTTGGCGAATCGATCTGACTCACTATTGGACGTAATTGAGCGTTCGGTTTGTGTATTTTTGGTAACCCACTTCGGTTACCAAAAATACACAAACTTTGAGGAGAAAGCCCTGCTTACTGCACCAGTAACTCCAAGTTTCTACAAGCGGTACGTAGACGATACTTTCACAATTTTACCATCAGACAAAGTAACTGCATTTTTAGAACATCTTAATTCCATAAACTCTAAAATTCAATTTACTATGGAGTTAGAGGCAAATAATTCTTTAGCTTTCCTAGATGCGTTAGTCATTCGAAATCCTAATAACACCGTAGGTCACACTGTGTATAGAAAAAAGACCCATACAAACCGATACTTAAACGGTGAATCCCACCATCACCCTTCACAGTTAGCTACCGTGGGCAAATCTTTGTTGCAGAGAGCACGAGGGATCTGTGACAGCAAACACCTGGCCGCCGAGCTTCAGCACGTCAAGCAGGTTCTGCACGACAACAAGCTTCGGGTTCCGCGCCTACGTCACAGTGACCGAGTGAAGCCGGCCACAGTCGAGCGTGTGCCTGCTGTACTACCATATGTCAGAGGTGTCACAGACAAGATTGGCTACATCTTGAAGCGAGCTTCTATTAGAACATTCTTCAAGCCGCCGAAGAAGATTAGTCAGTTCTTACCATCCGTCAAGTGCAATATTCCTCTACAAGGTGCAGGAGTATACAAGCTTGATTGTGAGTGTGGTCTCTCATATATAGGGCAAACAAAACGATCAATAAAAACCCGCGTAAAAGAACACATAGCTGACGTGAAGCACCAACGTTCCGGGAAGTCTGCAGTTTGTGATCATATCCTAGACGGCCCCCGTCATTACATTAGATTTGATAAACCACAAGTCCTCGCGAAAGAACATCGATTCCTGCCAAGGATGATACGGGAGGCTATTGAAATTAAAAAACATCCTAATTTCAATAGAGAGGGAGGCTGGGTACTACCACCTGCTTGGGATCCTGTAATTCATAAAATTAAAACTAAACCCAAGCATACCACTGTAAGACTTCAAGACACAGTTAGTTCATTCTGCGTAGATCGGACCAAAATTAATAATTAAAAAGCTGAAGGTACTCCGGGTTAACTTTGACATCGGGACGTCAATCACCTCAGTCCCCCGTGACCACGGTTGCTGGAAAGCAACCGAAACGTCGGGAATATAAAATAAGTAAATTAAACGCGATAAAATCCGTAAAAATAGTTTTATTCAATGTGTAGTGTTCGCGTAAATATAAGAAATCATTATATTTAATCTAATTTGCAAGCCGACACAGAGATTTTTCTAGAACCTTTTTAATATATATTTTATTTCTTTCCATAGCATCAGATCGTCTATCTGAGTAGTTTTTACACAATAAAATATAACACTTCATCCTTTTCTTCTTATTATAGGTGTATTTAGTAGTATTCTACGAAAATACACTGATTTTTAACACATAAGCGCACATGACGAACGCTGACAGTATACTAATTAAAGCCACGCCGATGTGTGATGACGTCAGAACTTAGTTAGAATCAAAGTGCGTAATTGCTTATACCCTCTCCTCTTTGTATTTGTTCCATGCATTACACCTAGCAAGAGTCGATTAGGTACATAATATGGTATGCTAAGGCTTAGTCTGTGGCCTGCCTGTAGAACATTCGGCGGGGTGCGCGGCGTAGGTCACGTTCGGCATATATTTTTGGCGACACTAACCCAGTGGAAGCCCTTGGAAAGGTCTCAAAATATTTTTATAGTAGAGGGGACAAAAAAGCATGCGGCTCACCTGATGGTAAGTGACTACCGCCGCCCATGAACAACTGCAACACCAGAGGAATTGCAGATGGTCCCTCAGTCTCATCGGTCCGGAAAAATCGCTGGTGGTAATCGATTCCACAAGGAAAATGTGCGAGTGAGGAAACTTCTTCTAAATCGCACAGTGGTAGACCATCAATCGTCCAGATGGTATGGATGGTACCGCAAATTTTGTCGCGATGTGCAATGGTGAAATTGAGCGGCGGGAATTAGTTCCAACAATTCCTCAGGGCAATCCTCGTGATAGATGCGATAAAATACGCGAAGATATGCAACATCTCTACGCAGTGCCAGTGAGTCAAGCCGATCGTAAAGAACTCAGTCGTTGACGATTCAAGCGGCTCTGCGCTGGATCCGGTCAAGTGGAAGGAGCTGGCACTGGGAAGCCCCTGCCTCTGAGATGGGAACAATATTCCGTGTGAGGTCAAACCTGCACCTTGTAAAGTTGTAAACAGTATGCCGGCATAAAATAATGTTCCGATCAGAAGATCAGAAAAGCGCGCCAAATTTTTTAGAGGCCAGTTTCGCCTTCTCTTCTAAGTGACCAAGAAACTGCACGTCTCTCGATATATCGACACTGAGGATTCCGGTACTGGCTGAGGAAACAAGAAGAGTACCTTGAAATTAAGGAAATACGACAAAGGGGTTCTTTTAGCGGTAAACGCGCAAATTTGTGTCTTCTTGGTATTATATTACTATATAATACTATATTATACTATATAACTGGACTAGATTTCGTCGCTCTCAGTCTGAGACTTTGTTCAACAAAGTTTCTACTTCAGACACAAATTTGTTTCGGTACTCGGCGAAGTTCTCCCGAGAAATATTGGCACGGCCGGTGTATAAAGCATCACCAGTGCTGTCGTCTGTATAGCAATGAATATTATTGGTTTGAAACATATCATTGATATGCAGAATAAACAGCGTTGGTGATAGCATGCAGCCTGAACATAAGCGTTAATGGGCTTGTTATCAGAGCATTCACCGTCTACTACGACCTTGATGCTCCGATCTGCAACAAAACTGGTGATCCAATTGCACAATTTCTCGGGAAGCCCATTGGAAGGCAGCTTTGAAAGAAGCGTTTTGTGACAAACAGACATATTTTTACAGGTATATAGTATAGTGACATATTGTTACTCTCGAAGAACGGTAAAAATGAACAAACTGATCCAAGTCAACTATGTACGTGTCAACCGGTATCAAAGTGAGCCTTGATCAAAGCGATATTGTCAAAGTTACTTTGCCAAAGCATACTGATAAAGCAAAGACGTGTCAACGTGGCTTAACACAAGCATTTTAAGATAAACGGAGTGATTAATAATATATTAACCTTTGAAGCATTTCAAGTACTTTTTTATGAAAAAAGTGAGGCGATCGCTTATTCTGTGAGCTACTCCAGCAAACTTTTTCAACTTTTATAACAACAAAATATTATCACTTTTGTTACACCTACACATAATTTTTTTACCCACAGTGTAAATTTATCACCAAGAAAATCTAAATATATCAGGATTTGAAAATTTTATGTACAAAATATAAAAGCTCCGAGCAAAACCTCATTGTTGAAGAAGCACAGGCAGTCAGCGTTCGTCTGAATATTTTTAAAATAATACTTTGTATTTTTTAATAAAATGAAGGAATAAAATATTCATACTTAAAAATTAAAATACGACCACATAATAAGTCTCATTACTCATATTTACTTATGTTTTGGGATAATTTTAGGGTACATACATTTTAGGTTCTCGTAAAAATATTGCAGTGCAGTTCTCTTTGTGTCGAAATATGACAGTTTTTATAAAACTTAATTGACCAACGATTTATCAGTCCACCTTTTTTTTTATAAGATAGGGTGACAAACAAGCACACAGTCCACCTGATCGTAAGTGGTTACTATGACCCATAGACATCTACATCTATCCTCAATAAAGACTCAAGATGCAGATGCGTTATCAGCCGTGAGGACTAAGATAGAATGCCTCTTTGCCAGTAAAAACGGTATCCGAACCGGATCTACACTCACCATACGAAATACAGCAGCGTTAAGCTACTATTTTACGCTGGTTTTCTGTGAGAACGTGGTCCTTCCCCGGTCGAGCCGACCCATTCGTGCTACAACTATACTACTAATATAGCTGCAGCATTGCTCTACCACGTAAAAAACCACCTGATGGTGACTTCTGCAGCCCATGGGTACCTGTAACCAACTTCAAACAAAGAGCGCTTCATGCGTCACCTCTGGATACCACTATGGAAATTTGTAATCATTCTGGTTGTACCCTTCAGACCTAAAAGTTTTGCATCACCCAGATGGACTCCTAGACTAAAATTAAGCCCTAGCAGATCTATTTAATAAGTTTGATAATGTAAACACTTGTTCACATTTGTATGAGACCACTGTACAAGTATACTCTTACAGCCAATCAAAAGAAATTATCATCATCTTACTTTACGCGTTTCGATTCCATCAATATTTACTTATCTCTAAATTTGTCTTCTAACAATCTCTCCTTTTTTTCCCTATCATAAGCCAGTGCTTGACTACTTTGCCACCCGATGGTAAGCGGTGATGTGAACCTTGATGGTAAATCGCACTGTCTTAACGCATAAAAGCCTATCAGATATTGCCTTAAGGTGTTCTTTTTATATAGTGTGTATATATAAAAACGTTTCTTAACTCTCCACAATTTTTGAGTGAACTGGTGCTATAATTTAAAAAATACAATTTACATCTAACTTCGAAGATATTTTACCACACCCGCAGGCGCTTGAAATATTTAATTTTGCTAATTTTTTCAAAAAAGAATTAACCTTTTCATTTGATATAACTTTTACGCGGTTTCATTATTGAAATACGCATGTTAAGGGGCTACTCCTAGCGACCGACCTTGAGCATTCGGTCCGCCGACTCTCGCTACAATATAGGTATCGCGTAAGGAATATGTAAGACGCCACCTGCTATACGAACGTAGTATTATTTTTTCAACATCAATAAACTATTTTATGGTAATACACACGGCGTACAATGATAAATGTATTTTAATTTTTATTCGGTATATTAGTTGCATTATATTAGAATTATGTATTCTCATATATTATCTAATTATGAAATTTTATAATTAATTATATATTAAAAATGAAGCATTGAAAATTGTGAGTTTCAAAGATTCCTACTCACCATAGGTAAATAGATAGATAGATCGCTTTTTGTGCAAATATTTGGTGCAATAAAGAATAAATAAATAAATAGCATGTTTCGCAAATGTGTTTTTGATTATTGTTAATTTTTAAGTGTCACGCATTGAAAAGTAACATACCTACCTACTAATTTTTTAAACTGAGCACCTTGTAACTTAGCCTGCTTATTACTTATGCTGGCTGACGTTATCCTCACCCCAATGACGGCTCCGTAGCGCAGTGGCTTAGCAATCAGTTGTTGCGCTGGGGGCCGCGGGTTCGAATCCCACACGGAACAAGTATTTGTATGGCCTACAAATAATTGTTCCGGGTTTGGATATCCTTGTGCAATTTATGCTTGTAAACTGCGTTTTTAATGTTTTTAATACAAAAAAAGAAAAAAACAACAATGATTGATGAGGATGAAAAAAATATGTCTGTTTTTATTTTTATTCAATTTTATTTCTACATACGTAATTATATTTATTTATACATAAGGGTAACATTAATAAAGGTAATACAAAAGTCAACAAGAATTATAATGATAATAGGTAAAGTGACCATACGTCCCTTTTTGAACGGGATTGTCCCTTTTCTCGGTTACCTGAAACATTGTCCCCAAACAAAGCTCCGGGATACAAAATTGTCCTGTAACTCGTTGGATGGAAGTATTCAAAGTCTTTTGCATCAACAATCTTCAACACAATTAATTTTTTATAAAAAAATTTACTTACTTACTTACTTACTTATCTTCTCACACAATCCCTGACGGGGTAGCCAGAGAGAACAGATCGCCAAGTGTCACGATCCTTACATACCTCTTTCGCTTCTTTCAGATTCATTATCTTCTTCATACATGCACATCTAGGGATCCGAGTACTCTTGACCCTCCCCTCTCCGAGCAATTTGCTCACATGGTCTTCGAATGTTAGTCTCGGTCTACCTCGACACCTTTTAATATTTACTTTCGCGCTATATATTTTCTTCACCATTCGGTCTTCACTCATTCACTCAACGTGCCCAAACCATCGAAACACGCCCTTATCAATTTTTGTGATAAGGTAATCTTTCAAACCCGCCATATTGCGAATCTCTTCGTTTCGCTTTCGGTCGGCCATGATAACGCCGCACATTTTGCGAAGAGATCGCATCTCCACTGCATTCAACTTGCTTTTATACTTCTTCTGGCATACCCAGGTTTCGCTGCCATATAACAAAGTCGGTACCAACACTGCGTTATGTATTGCAAGGCGTGCACTATTCACTACGCCTTGCCTTTTGACTAACGCAGCCAGGGCACCATTGACTTTGTTCCCGGCAGCGACACGCCTGTCTACATCTAAATCACATCTTCCATCCCGGCTAAAAGCACTTCCCAAGTATACAATTTCATTTACCTGTTCTAGACATTCCTGATTTACCCATATTTCACACTTCGTTCTCTCTTCGTTCCTTTCAAATACCAGAACTTTAGTTTTATTAGCATTCAAACGGAGACCTTTAATTTCACATTCCTCTTTCATACACGTGACTAGTGCCTGCAGTTCTGCCTCTGATGGTGCAATAAGCACTGCATCATCAGCATACAGCAGACAATTTACTTTTATGTCACCCAATTTCACACCCAAACAGCTATCTTTCAGCTTCTGTAAACAGCTGTCGAGATACAGTATGACAAGCCAGGAAGACATGACACAACCCTGTTTTACGCCCGTTTGGACGCTAAACATAGGTGAAAGGTCATGCCCTACCCGCACACAGGATTTACAGTCACAGTAAAGTGACTGCACAGCCCTTAGCAATCGACCATCCACACCATACCCCGGCAACAGTTCTCACATTTTCTTCCATACAACCTTATCAAATTTTTTCTCAAGATCCACAAAAGCACAGAAAATCTTCTAGTTTGCAGCCAGAAACTTCTCCGTGATCATGAGGAGAGAAAATATTTGATCCGTGCATCCTCTTCCAGGTCTAAATCCGCATTGTGCCTCCCATAGAAATCTTTCTGATTTCTCTTGCATCCTACGTGTCAAAACCTTCGAGTAGTCCGGGTCTGGCGTACCAGACACGGCGTCACCCCCGGATCCCTCACTAAGATCATCGCACGCATACATTTTTCTATAAAATTCGTCCGAATTGTCTGAGAGAACGTCATTGGTTAATTAAGGCCATCGCACCACTTCGGGTCCTTCCAACCTCTTTCCAGAAGAGTTGGGAGTTCTCCTTAAAGTTGTGCGACAACCTTTCGTCCGCTTCCATTCTACACCTTTCACGCACTTCCTCAATCAATGCTTTCGTGTGAACTTTCTGCAGCTTATATCTTTGTTTCATCTTCTCTCTCATATCCTTATCATTACTAGAGACCAAGTAGTTTAACATGGTATCTTCTTCTTCTTTACAGCTTCTTTCACTTCATCATTCCACCATGCATCTTTTCTCTTAGTACTACCTCTTTTTATCGTTCCACACGCTTCTTCCGCTGCACTTACCATTCCATCCCTAAGGTTCTGCCATGTTCTTTCCACACATTTATTTTCTGCCATCGGTGGTGTCAAGCTTTTCGGCTACCCTCGCATGATATTTGTCCCTAGTATCCGCTTCCTGAAGCTTCCAGCTTTGTATGCGACAGACCGACTGTGGTTCTGTTACTGCCGTCCGGTAGCGCCAACCCGCGAACAGACCCCTAAATCTAGTAATCACTAGATAGTGATCCGTTCCCAGGTCAGCACCCCTTAACACTGGCGTATCCATCACCTGTTTTTGCAGTCGGTCATCCACCAGGAACAAATCGATCATACTTCTCTCATTCTTTCTTTCTCTAGTACCTATACATATGAAAGTAACAGAACTCAAAAAGTCGTCATTAATGGTAAATGTTCCTCCGGATCAGTAATATCAATGGGCGTTCCTCAGGGCTCGATTCTTGGCCCATTCCTGTTCTTAATCTATATTAATGACTTACCTTATCTTGTAGGGGACAATCACGATATAGTATTATTTGCTGACGATACCTCTTTAATTTTCAAACTGAAACGGCAGTCAATTAAATATGACGATGTAAATGATGCTCTATCGAAACTAGTACATTGGTTTAACGCCAACAATTTGCTCTTAAACGGCAATAAGACAAAATGTATTAAATTTACAATACCTCATGTAAAACATTCGAAAACCAATGTGCTCTTAAATGGGGAGGAGTTGAGTCTTGTGGATACCACTGTTTTTCTCGGTATTACTATTGACGCGAAACTTCAATGGGGCCCCATATATCTAAATTAGCAAGCAGACTTAGTTCTGCAGCATATGCTGTAAGAAAGATTAGAAGTCTCACAGATGTTGAGACAGCTAGGTTAGTGTATTTTAGTTACTTTCATAGCGTAATGTCTTATGGAATTTTGCTATGGGGTAATGCGACTGATATTGAAGCTATATTTGTTTTGCAAAAGAGAGCCGTACGGGCGATTTATAATCTAAATTGTAAAGAGTCCCTTAGAGAAAAATTTAAAGAAATAAACATATTAACTTTGGCATCGCAATATATTTATGAAAATGTAATGTATGTACATAAAAACATAAATAGCTTTAATAAGAATAAGGATGTTCATACCTTAAACACTAGGAACAAACATAAGCTTGTAATGCCACTTACAAGACTCCACAGAATTAGTAATTCATTTATGGGGCAATGTATACGCTTTTACAACAGAATCCCAGAACATGTTCAAAGTTTGTCAATAAACAAGTTTAAAAGTTTTATTAAAGAAAAACTGTACAAAAAGGGTTATTATAATATCAAGGAATACATGAATGAAAATAACCCCTGGGAATAAGATGATCGCCACCATGCTGGTTCTATGAAAATTCATTTAAAATTGTATAAACAAAATTATTGTTAAGTGAAATTATGTTTAAAAAAAAAGTCCCGCTGGGTTTCTTGCTGGTTCTTCCCAGGACAGAGGTATTTTCCGAACCAGTGGTAAATAAAATAATGACTTTCAATAAGTATTATGTAATAATCCATATTGAATAAAAATCATTCTATTCTATTCTATTCTATTCTATGCATTTTCTTGTGATTAAACATAGTGTTTGTCACAAGAAGACCCTTTTCCTTGCATACAGCCAGTATAAGCCTGCCAGCATCATTAACCCTTTTATCGTCAAACTTTCCAAACAACGACTCGTACCCTGATCGAGCGGTACCAACCCATCCATTTAAATCACCACATACAACAATTCTTTCGTTTCCGCTAACTTAATCTAGAACTTCTCTTACATTCTCCCAAAACTCCTCCAGCTCAGCCCTGGACGACGAAGCTTTCGGTGCATAAACAGCCAAAAGGAATAACTTCGTCAGTCCCAATTTAAAGCAAACCCAGAGAAGTCTTGAGTTCACAACTTTATATTCAGTCATAACATCGACCGACCGAGACGACTGCAGCACCCCCACTCCCTGGCAGGTGCTCTCGCTCTCCGGGACTCGGGACCATAGAGCTAACGCCCCACCAGGGAGCTCATCAGTAACACTGCCCTTCCGTTTGGTCTCCGACATACACACGACATCTAACTCTCTTTATTTCATTATTTCGATCAACTCATTCGTCTTATCTCTCATGCCTCCTCTAACATTCCATGTGCCAACTCTGCACTTTGTTATCCACCTTCCACCGTGTCAAGCTGTGCGTGACGAGTGGCGTTCCCCATTGCCGCTTTGCGCGCTGCATTCCACACCAACGGGGACGAGCTGATGTGCATCGCTTTGGGGGGACGCCCTAACCCTCGACGGCATGGGTGCACACCCATGTCAGTGCTATGTAGAATTGCAGCCCTGAAAAGGGCTGGCAGGGGTCGCAACGAGCACGCATCTACAATGACCCCCAATGACCCCCCAAATATTAAATTGCATTTAATAATTACCTTCTATACTGAATATAATTTTTTAGTGAACACTTATTGTATAAAGTTATATTTTTTAGAGTATAAATAAACCCATGTCCCGTTTTGAGTTAAAAAATAAATGGTCATTTTAGTAATAGGGGTTTCTGGGTTGTAATTAAATGATGCCCGGGTAGTCATTATACCTACATAGGTACCTATTGTAATTAGTTATACTGGGTAGGTATATTAATACCCACTTAGATACTTTTTACCGAATTACTATACCTACTAAGTTATTGTGGTTAGGTATTAGGATTATTTTTAACTGTATACTATACTGATAATATTGAATTTGCTTTTTGTAGTGTAAACCCAAAACAAACAAATAATACTACGTATTAATAAACCAATAAGTAATAATAATATTATCGACTGATAAGATGACGTGAGCGTGTGCGCTGGCCGACGCCGTGACTAACGACACGGGATTCACCTTCAAGAGCTTAGCGCTCACTGACTCCAGCAACCCCGTGGGCAGTGAATACGCCCAGTTTTTAAAATAATTTCGTAATAAAATCCAATTTTGGTCTTTTGAAAAAAATTTATGATAGAAAAGCTTTTTAATAAATTGCCTATTCATTAGTGTCAATCGCAAAATAAAATAATGCTTACTTTACGAGTAGATGCATGTTATCAATAGTTATTTCACATTTATGTGGTTTCGTTGTAAGGAGATTATTTTAATATTTATTCCTTTAAAAATTGGATGTGACTCTTATGGAATCAAGATTATGTAAAAATATAACGTGTTTTTTATTAGTTGATATATCTTTTTAATAAAAAGTAAATAGCTCCTAAAACCGCACAAATAACGACTAGCGCGACATTTTGCTCAACCATGCGCCTTAAACGCTTGAATAGCGATTTTGCGTAATCGTCATGATTTTTTTTAATTTTCATAATATATAGCCAATTTTAATGGCTTAATTTCTCCACACATCCCTTTTATATATGTTCAATTTTCATAAAGTTCAAAAATATTTCAGTAGTTTTACAGAGGTTCAAGGAAGTTAAAAAGTACTGCAACGTCACCTTAAATTCACGCACATTGTAATATATCGGAAAGATGTATACCGTCAACAACAAACCCACCGAGCGTCTAATTGTCCGATGATGGAAAAAGTGAGGAATAAAATCATGATTTTAAGAGTGTTAGTTTACTCTCCAGAATATATTCTATGAATACCGAGGTCTGCTTAAGACTGACAAGATTGCTTTCAATCAAATGACATTCACCAAGAAGCCTTAACGCCACTCCACTGAGGTTCAACGAAATAAGTCATAATTCAAAATAATAGTTTTTTAGTCATGTTATAATTCTGTTTAGCTCCATGCATGATTTCAAAAATGCCGGCTTAAGGAACTACCATTGTGTGAACTTGTGGTTCTTTGAACAATAGGGGTCTTACTAAAAGAATTAAAATTCTATCTTTCCTTTATCCTAAAATTTCACTAGAGGAAATTCTATGAATAATTTAAAACAAGCTTTTGCTCTCTACAGCACATTACAAAGAATCTTAATTTATTTTAATTTTTTAACGTGTAAAGGCATGCTGCAGCTATGTTATGGTTGTGGCACGAATATGTCGCTCGACCGGTGTAGGACCACACTCTCACAGAATATCAGCGTAAAATAACTACTAAATGTTGCTGTGTTTCGTATGGTGAGTGTAGAAAACCGGAGACCCCATTTACTGGAAAAAATGAAATTTTAATGGAACGTTATTATATTAAAAAATCACGTTTTTCATGTCTACTGAAATTAACATTAAAATGCGTGAAAACTATAAGTCGCAAGTATAACTGTGACTTTCATATCGAATCGAAACACTTTCAACTAGGAATACTAAATTAGTTATACACGATATTTGAAGTAGAAAAGTTACTCTCGCAAATAACTCCATACAGGTATAATACTTTGAAAACAAAAATTTTAAAAGCATGCGAATTTACTGTACAATTTATATTTATTTTCAGCGCAGAAATATGTGAAAAAAGCAGTTTCAATATTGAAGCCACTATTTAAGGATGTTTATTGAAATTTACTTGTTTTTCATATGCATTTAGTTACATAGAAATGTTATCCTTTAAAAAAACATACATACTTTTATTGGCGACTATCAAACATAATGCGTTCAAGTGGAAATAAATCATAGGAAACAACCTAAACTGAGAATTAAATTTGGAAACAGAGTTCACAGAGTGGTTTGAACCCCCCCGATAACAAAGATGTTTATTCCTCTTTAGAGGAGGATTCGTAGTATCTAAAGGTCTTTTAATTCATATAAATTTAAAATACTACACTACACTTTCAGGTACTAACTGTCACTAAACTTACTGCCCAAGTTCTCTTTATTACGCTTTCACTATCGCAACATCTTAAAATTTTAAAAGGCATTTAAATAAAACTAATTTTACGGATTTTATCGCGTATATTAACTTATATTATATTCCCGACGTTTCGGGCCCTTTTCAGCACCCATGGTCACGAAGGATTCCTACCATTTATCAGCGAGATTAAAGACCTACATCTGGCAGACAATGAAACTATGGTCAGTTTTGATGTGCAGTCTATACATGCTTACCTGTTGAGGACTGCATCTCGATTGTTACTAGAAGACTAGAGGAAAACAACATGCCCGTAGAATATGCAGTATTACTCAGACACTGCCTTACATCTGGCTACCTATTGTGGAAGGAGGAGTTTTACAAGCAAGTAGATGGAGTGGCGATAGGCTCACCTGCATCTCCCACTGCCGCCGATATATTTATAGAGGACTTTGAGGAGAAAGCCCTGCTTACTTCTCCTGTAAACCCAAGATTCTACAAGCGGTACGTAAACGACACTTTCACAATTCTACCTTTAGATAAAGTAACTGCATTTTTAGACCATCTTAACTCCTTAAATTCTATAATTCAGTTCACTATGGAGTTAGAGGCAAATAATTCTTTAGCTTTTCTAGATGTGTTAGTAATTCGGAATCCTGATAACACCTTGAGCCACACTGTGTATAGAAAAATTAGATATTTAAACGGTGATTTGATTGATTTGACGATGAGTGATTTGATTTGACGGTTACAGACAACATATTCGTTTCCTACAAAACGTCAGGAATTTCGACAATATTACCCTTCATTCTTCTGCGAAACGGTCACACTCATTGTTTTTGCCCAGGAGAGAATTGAGCTCTATGAGGACACGGGGAACAGGTAATTTGGCACTCGGAACGGTTCGTTTACAGTACTGGCAAAGGGTTTTAAAAGAACTTTTAATACATTTTTTCGTAGATATCAGCTGTATCTGTAGCTATATGAACCCTCAATATAAACATAACATCATGCTGCGTTGTCGTTCCTATGGATTCTTATGACTTTTTACGGACAATTGTAACTATATATTACTCGTAATACTTCAAATAAAACACAACAGTATTTTATGTTACATAGTCCACCGTTAGTAGTAATGACTTCAATTTTATATCCTAGAAGCTTATGCTCGAGGCTTAGTCAGTGAATACTCCAACTAGTAGAAACTAAGCTCTTTACCTAGCGTTGGAATATCAGAGGCAAATTGAAAAGTCACTGCTCTAAGCATGTACATATTAAACAAAAGCCATAAAATATTCACAGCAAGACATGGGCCTCTCATATAGTCATTTATCATCATCAAAGCCTATAAAGTACTGATCATAAGCCTTCCCTTAGATTGTTTTATAGTTCGGTTGGATTTTGCTATATTAGGGATTTTGCTATAGTTGCCTCGGTTGGCAGTTTTTATGTCCTATTTCAGTTTCCTTGTCATCTCTAACGACATGCACGGGACGATATTGGCTAATGGATATTGTTACACTGCCACTACACGGTCTCACATAGTCGGGAGGAAAATTTGCAAAATATGTACGTTGAATATTATACAAATTACTATTATACAACAGTCATAGACATATTATATTTCCTAATAACAAGAGATACTGCTATTGAGACGTGCTGTTTTCGAGAGTCATTACGAATCGTCTAATTGTAGCCGGTTTCCGAAAAGGCGTTAGTACCATAGACCACATACACACCCTTCGGAAAATTGTACAGAAGACAGAGGAGTATAATCTGCCACTTTGCCTTGCGTACGTGGACTATGAGAAAGCTTTTGATTCCGTCGAAATTTGGGCGGTGCTGCAGTCTTTTCAGCGGTGCTCAGTTGACTGTCGGTATATTCAAGTGCTGAAGTGTTTGTACAATAGGGCTACGATGGCTATCCGAGTACAGAATCAGAGTACGAAACCTATCCAACCGCAGATTGGTGTAAGACAGGGTGACGTTATATCCCCAAAACTCTTCACCGCTGCATTGGAAGAAGTTTTCAAGCTACTGGACTGGAAAGGATGCTGTATTAAGATCAATGGTGAGTACATCACTCACCTTCAATTTACTGACGATATAGTCCTTATAGCAGAATCGCTGGAGGACCTAAGCACTGTGCTCAATGACCTCAATAGTGTCTCCCAACGGATAGGTCTGAAGATGAACATGGACAAAACAAAGATCATATTTAATGTTCATGTCACACAAATGCCGGTAGCTGTTCGAGTAAATTAATGAAATCAAGAGCCAAGGATTTACGTAAACTGACAAACGTAACACCGTTAAGTGTTTTTAATTTCCTGAAAGTGCTACATAAAAAGCTAATGGGCTACAGTACCTAAATAGAAGCTGTAAGTGATTCTTTTAAAGTTGTTTTGTAGTTAATTTTATGTATATATTTATGGGTTTTTATTGATATATTTATTTCTAAAGGACAATTGATTCATCCCCATCATAATTACAGCCTACAGTCTCCTGCAGGATATATGCGTCTCCCAAAAATTTCCTCATAATTATGGTCACCCGAGGCAAGTGTAACATAAATTAATTAAAACTATAATGGACATTTAAATACTTCTACTCTGCAAGGATTTAACATAGATAATTCAGTTTCATAACATCAATTATTAAGTGCTTGTATGTTTGAACAAGCATTTTCGTATCTACAAGTAGCATTTGGAAATTTAAGGTAATTAATACTAATTTAGCTGGAAGACTGTCACACTTACCCCATTATTGAGGCAAGTGTGAGAGTACGCTTTTTTTTTGTAGTAATTTTTTATTATCTGCGGGTTTTGACAAAATTGAAGACATGATACTAATGTCAAAATATTTTAAATTTATAAACGATTTGAACATCCCTTTTTGTGTAACAATGGGTTTTCCCCACATGGGGCAAGTTTTCTGAGTAGCTTTAAAAAAATGACGTCTGTCGATAAAATAGCTTCAACTATTTTATTGACAGACGTCATTTTTTAATGTACTTAACTATCGGTATAGTCAATAGCGCAAAAGTTCCTGCGTTGTCCAATAGATGTAATTCAACCAAAAAACGTGTTTATGCCGCATAACTTGCATTTGTTACTCTTGCCCCACTGTCATACTTGCCTCGGGTGACTATACTACAGTTGCACTGCTTTTCAGGGAGTATCGCGTAAAAAATCATATTAAAATAAAATTACGATCTTAAAAGAACTCTTACTAAGTATTTTAATACAAAAAGGTCAACTAAGAGCATTTCCAGCAACAATTCTCAAATACACGTATACTACTAATTAAAAAATCAGACTGGCAGTCGACCAACGGTTTAACATTCAAATACGTGGAACACATATGCCACAGTCTGGTCGTATGAAGAAGTCTTTTCAGTGCGATAGTATCTGCTCTGCACTTACTCGTACGAGTATCAACCCGTCTGCTTAGCGTGGTGAGTATGGAAAAATCTATTAAGAAATGTTATTTGAATTGAATTCACCCATTTATTGAAAGATCGTCAAATTATTTTATGCATTCCTAGAAAGTCTTTTTTAAGTGGGCTAACTGCCTTGCGGTGGCAAGGATGGGTTACGTAGGGCTCGCACTAACTAAAACTCCATGGTGTTCCACCTTCACTGCAGGCAATGCCACGAGAACGCATACATCCGCGTTCCCACCAGCTACAAGCGACGTTACTATGTCTAGCAGTACATTCCAAGGGTATTTTATCACATCAAACATGATCTTATAGGCATTTCCAACCTTAGATTTCCAACAAAGTCGACATCTTTTACAGCACCATGCAATGAACGCGCCTTCCAAATAGAAATTACAAAGCACATTTGAATTTTTTTTATTTACAATTTTGAATATTTGATTATGCACGAGCATAAAGGTGAAATATTCAAAATAGTAAATAAAAAAGCGAGTTGACGACAAAAGGTGGCGGTTTGAGTTAACTGGTAACGAGGTACTATCTTAGTACTTAGAGATAACAACAAGTCTGGATTTGAATACTTATTTGTTGATATTATATGAGATGATAGATGATAGGCCACTGCATATACGAATTAAGCAATTAAACAAAAAAATTAAACAAAAACTGTTTAAAAAGGGTTATTATAATATTAATTACTACATGATTAATAATGGGAATGAGGTGCGCTTCCAAGCTCTTTCTAAAATAAATTTTGTAAATAGTTTGTACAACTTTACACGTAAAATAATTGAAAATTTGATGCAAAGTGATATTTATTATATAGCTAATAATACTTTGCTAATAAACATCATCATTATCATCATTACAGTCTTTCATAGTCCTCTGCTGAACATAGCCACAAAGCACGGTCCTGAGCCACCTGCATCCATCGATTTCCTGTATTCATAACAGCAAAACAACAATAAAAGAAAACTGCAGTCGCCAACCCGTTTGCCAAGCGTGGAAAGTATAGCAATATATCCAAAAAAACGCCATAAAATCTGTATAAGTAGTTTTATTTAATGTATATCTAGTATTTGATTTAACACAAGTAATTACTAATAATTATATTAAAACACAATTTATGTTAGCAATAATTTGTCATTAACTCTAAGGGCTCCTACCCATGAGATGATTTTAACACGGCCCGGTTTCATGGAGGTGAGCACCGCGCCCGGATGCGCGTTGAGCCGGCGCTAGCGTCGGCATCGTGTGATTGGCTTCATAGTCTTTCATACAATACTGACGAACGGACGTAGACCCAGTTTGACGCTTGGCTTAGCTCCAGCGAAAAACCGTCTCGTGGGCATGAGACCTAAAGCAGCCACGGTGTCATAATATAGTATAGTCATAATAACTCGTATAGTACTAAAAGAAATTTTCAACTGTAGTATTTCATTCTTTACGAGTTCCAAAAAAGAAATAACACTGCTGCAACATGTAGGATTTTTGTAACTAATGGATACTTCGTCGAAACTAAAAATGTATATTATATACATTAAAATAACATTAACCTTGGATGATAGTTTAAGAAGATTCAGAAAAGGAAATTCTCAACAACCATCGTCTCAGCGATCAAATACGTTCTGGAATAAAACTATCTAAAATAATGTATGAAAAATATTTTTTTAAAACAGGAGAATCTGTTCATTCTACGATGAAATAGGTTCACCGTAAAATCTGATATTAAGTTGTACAGGTTGACATTAAATACTTTGAAGCTCACATTTAGACAACCATGATCAATATCGAGAACAGTGATACGGTAATATCTTCAACTTTCTATTTAACTTTGAATTAATTTCGCGTTAATGTCTGCCGTTTTGCCATAATAAGTTTAAAATATTATTAGTCTAACAGATTCTCGTTAAAGTTTTAGGACTTGAGCTATCGTCATTTGCATTTGTTTGTTAATTAAATTTATAAAATTCAATGAATATCTAATAAAATTTAAACATGTAAGGTCACGATCAGGTGAACTGAATACTTATTTGTCACCCTTATTTCTATTAAAAATGTTTTTATTCCTTGAATTGTACTTTCTGTGAAATTTCTTATGAGATTTTATTAAATTCTAAGCTTTTGTGGTAGAAATGTGGTTTTGTCGGCTTTGAAAATTTACTTTAACAAATTACAATAAACATAACTAAATAACAACATCGTAGCAATTCTCTTATAACTAAGTAACGTTCGGAAATTAAAAAAAAAAACAAAAAAAAATTCTTGGTTTTATAATTAAAGTAAGAAATTAAACGTAATTTATGCATATGCAAAACAGGATATCAGTTCAGTTAGTTTCTCATAGTCAGGTACAGGACGATTTGCCTATAGAAATTTTCTGTAATTATAATAAAACATAAATTATTACTAATTAAATGAAGTAATCACATTATTTTGTATTTAAAAAGAGATGACGAGATATGGATATCAAAAGTCCCTAAAAATAAAAGATAATAATTTCGACGGGATTGATAAATTGTAGAAAAGATCAGGTTTAATCAAAACGATAATGACAGGTTTTCGATAATCGGAATATACGACCTTTAGAAAATTTAAAAGTAGATTAATAACAGAAGTTCTAGTGCCGGAGTAGTTCAAGAAATAAGAATCCACGCACTATGCATGAAAAGCTTAAATTTGATCCCCGCTGATGTGAATGAAATTGTTAAAAATACTTTTACAATTTGATATACCTCGTTTTCGAAGGTGAATTTTAAAAGTAATTTTAAAAATTGTAAAAAATAAATGAATTCGTCGAAGGCACGATGAAAAAAAACATTGTATATTAAATAAAAACTCCGAAAAAGCTGTGGGACACACAAAGGTTGTTAGATTCCCCTTTAATTGAAGTAGATCTTATTCTTTGCCCATGTAAAAGATAGGCAATATTTTAAAAAATACTACTTAAATCTTTGATTTGATTGACATCCTAGCTTCTAGACACAACGTCTATACCGTCAGTATATTTAAGAACTACATAATAAAGTTTACATTGGTATATGAACTATTCCGCCCATAAGTAATATAAAGATAAGGCAATAATTATGAACGAAAAAACGTAATAATCACTGCAGCGTTTGCAAAATGCTTGTGCCCGCTTTTCATTAAACATTCCTCCACGTACACACGTTTCATCATATTTAGAAAAAGGGTAATTACTTAATATGTAGTTGGCACCGGTTCTCCCACGTCTTTATATATAAAAAGGTGAATCCTGGTCCAGTGTCTTGGATTGATTATTTAGTTTTAGCTTTTCTGTTGATTATATCTCTAGAAGAAACGAAAAAGATTGTGAAAAAGAGTTAAGAAATGCAAAATAGCATTGTAGTAAAAACCCTTAAAACCCAAGAAATTTTAAAAAAGGTATAGAAAAACAGGGGGGAATAGTAGTACGTAATATAAAAGTGAATTGTCTAGACGCATCTACTGTTGCCGTTTAGTGGCGTTTAAGAATGTCCACTACCCGATATCTTCCCGTGGAAGTCGTAAGAGGTGACAATGGGAAACACGCAGGAGATGGGCAGCAGCGTCTTCCTGATAACAGCAATATTACAATAAAAAAATTGCAAATATAGCAAATATCCGATTATATAGAGATTGCTCCCAGTCCCCGGCGGTCCCGCTATTCCTGGCTACTGGCAGGGGATGCTAAGAATCTTTGATGGAGGTTGCCACCTAAGACGACTCGACCTGGCAATATACAACGCACGCACCCTGAGGACTGATAAGAAGATCCTGGACCTGGAAGAAGAGATAGACAAGTTACGTTGGCATAGTATAGGATTATCCGAGGTTCAAAAAGAGGAGGACACGGTAATCCTCGAATTCGGCAACTTATTCTATCACCGAGAGGGCGACCATCTATCCCATGAAGGTGTCGGATTTATCGTCGACAAATCTCTCGTAAACAACCTTGTAAATATTAAGTACCGGTAAGCGAAGTGTAGGGTGACTCCACACTAGATGGAGTGATGATCTGGTAAGACATGCAGGAAGTCGATGGATGCAGGTGGCTCAGGATCGTGCTTTGGCATATCTTGAGGGAGGCTTATGTACAGCAGTGGACTTATGAAGGGCTGTAATGATGATAAATGATGGTCGACTGTTGAGACCAGTAATTATAGACAATTTTTCAATTGAGTAGTCAGTGGTATGTTGATAACAATAATTATGTTTGTATTTATTGGTAATAACCAATTGTTTAAGTATTGATCCGCCAACACTTCAATATGTTACGAAGGAGACGACATGATTCGATCAGAATTCTTCAATTTTAAGCACTTATGCAATTAAATAAACCCATTAGTGCTATAACAAAAATACCGAAATAGACATTTTTATTATAGCACTAATGGGTTGGCTCGACCGGAGAAGCGCCACGTTCACAGAATACCAGCATAATATAGCATCTTAAGTTGCGTTATATCATATGGTGAGTGTGATGAAACGGAGATTCTTTTTACTGGAAACGAGGCATTCCATGTTATTCTTGAAGCATAATGTTAATCTTAATGGAGGACAGATGTACATGTCTACGTGATAATATATGTGTTTGTTCGTCACTATATAAAATATAGTTATCGGGTATGTAAGTTGATCGGACAACGGTTTGTAACTGACAAAGTTGTTCAAAAAGGTTCAATTAAACTAATTTCGTTTGTTTCTATACGAAGTTCAAATCTATTACAAACATCCTCCAACAGATATTTATCGTTGATATTATAATTTCCACGAGTTCACCTTCGGGCTAACACGAGTTGTCTATTCACTTGATGTAATGCTCTGTCCATGTTTTACCATTTATTTTCTATGTTTACATAACAGAAAGCATTAACGGTTTTTCTTCAGGAACACGGCTATTTATATATTCAATACAAAGGCGGAACTTATAATACATAAATAGTTTCTGGGTAATTAATTATTCCAAAATGTATGACATTGGGGCCCTGGGAGAAAGTTAATGTTCTAGTGTGGGATGCTACTTGCGTTGACACTTTGACAGCCTCTCATCTTTGAGGTATCTCCTTTAGAATCGAGGCAGAATCGGAGGCAACTTAACAATGAAGCGGCGCAAATATGAGTCCCCAAGCATTGACTTCATTTTTGTGCCATTTGCTGTAGATACCACTGGTCTGTGGGTTCCACGAGCGTTGAAGTTCGTAAAGGAACTGTATCCTCGACTGGTTGCCGCTGCTGGTTATAAGAGGCCTGGTTTATTCTTATCTCGCTCAAAGACTAAGTATAGCCTAAAAAGTACTAGCCCCAACCGACCAGCCTTAACCGAAAAGTGAGTATTTCACTGAATTCCGATGTCTCTGCCTATCTGATCCCCCTGTCCCCCGCGGTGACAAGTATATTTATATTAAAATTATGTTTATTTTGTTTTAGGAGCGTTATTTAAATTATTGTTGTAAATAAGCTAAGTGTATCTTTGTCAAATCTATCAAAATAACATAATTTGGGTGACACTCTACCACATACATTCTCATTCTCGTTCTTTAATAATTTAGATGTTACAAAAGGCGTACTTACACGCTGTCAAGATCAAGTATAGTATTCTCTTAAAATGTAATAGAACTTTAATGTTCTTCATCATAAACATGTATACCTATTTAAATGTCTTAAAAACAAACCTCCTAATAAAATATCATATTAAACAACTTTTGCTAAAGGACCGATTCTGGATTGCTCACAAAATTCTATTCGCCTTTTATTATTAAATTCAAACGAAAATGATTTCCTGACAGAAGATTTTACTTGACACATAATTTTCTTTTTTAAGCACATCTTTGAGACAGTACCTTTCTAATGACGTTAAAGTTACTTCGGTTATAAAGACATAAAGACATTTATTCCAACACTTACATCTATACACATGACAAATTACAATTGAATATAAAACAAGTGACATATTAACAAACAAAAAAAGGGAAATTAGAATAAAGAAAAGAACTGCGTCCATTATACGTGTATGCAAACGCATATTAAAAAAATTAAAAAAATCGTGTGCTCTTATAAAGTGGTAAAAGGGACCATCTCAGCATAAACCGCGAGCTTGCAGCGCTGATTTTCATTCATTCCAGCCACGAACAAGTTCGGAAAGTCAACTTTATCCGAGCGAGTATTTTTTTTAAATCTGTGTTTTATAACTCATGTGAGATGTGCCGTAGACGGTAGTATGCAGAGTCCCTATGTTTTACTAAAATGTTTTTGATATATATTAAAAAATTACAGAAATATGTGCAAATATGTATAAATATGTATATGTATATGTGTATATATATATATATATATATATATAGAGGGTAATAAATACAAAGTAACAAGTACATATTAGGTATACATTAAATAAATACTTACACACACACACAAACACTCACGCCTGTCACCCAGAGGGGTAGGCAGAGACTACGGACTTCCATTTGGCACGATCCCTCTCTTGCCTCCTTTACATCTACGCATACACGCTCGTCGGTTAAGGGTACTTCTAATCTGGCCCAATTTCAATGCATCGCCGATTTGGTCGATAAACCTTCGTCTAGGGCGTCCCTTCCCGACTCTGCCGTTCACTTTTACAACATAAATTTGTTTTGTCACTCTTTCCTCGTTCATTCTTTCTACATGACCAAACCACCGAAGCATTCCTTTCTTAATCCTGGTCATAACGTCATCAACATAAATACTCAGTAATCAGTAAATTATCATTAAAGGTATAAGTTAAATTTATGATTAGAAATACTAAATAAATAGGTAATTCTTAAATAAAGAATTTTCAATTATTTATACTTCCCGTCTGTTCGTTTAATAAAAAAATCTGTAAGCGTATTTTTTAAAATTCCCTAAAGTGTTCAGATTACGTAGTTATGGAGGTATATTATTCCAGTAGTGGATGGCTTTATATTTGTAACTACCTTAAAAGGCCGAGGAACTATATCGAGGGACACTTAATATGAGACAGGAAACACGTGTGAGTTACTTATTGTGTTCACGACACCAGTTTAGTTTAAAGTGTAGATACTTTGGATTTTTTGTTTTTAAAATACCGAGTAGAGCACAAGCGAAGTAGAGTTTGGGTCTTAAGGATGTTATAATAAAAAGCAATGGGCTTGTGGTGGTGTTGTTGGTGGCATGTGACCTCTTGGTGGCACATAAAAACAGAACCTTGTACAAGCATGACCCGTAGACAGTGTCAGCATAATTAAGTTTTGATAATACATGTGCGTCAGATAACCTATACGTAGTTCGATATTCAGATATTCACATTTCCTGTACAAGATTTTTAACCAATAGAAGCAGTTCTTAACAACACCAGCAATGTATTCTTCGAATCTGAGATCAGGGCTAATTATACCTCCTAGATTATGGGTCTTTTCCACTCTTTCTAAAATAGTTCCTTTTATATATACCTTTGAATTAAAATAATTTATTTTTTCTATTTGCTGCTTAGTACCACAAATTAAAAACTTCAATTTGACGTATTCAACAATAGATAATATTTTTCTGACCACTTCAGTACTCTATCGAGATCTTCGTTAAGGCCCCGTATAGCTATCTCAGTTTTCATGGGCTTGAAAGAGGTATAAACTTCAGTTTTGTCTGCACATATATATGTAATTTACAATTTTTAAAGTAAGCAGTAATATCCGAAGTATACAAAGAAAACAGAAGATTGCCCAGAATTATTGATCTTTGGGAAACACACCTCTTGTAATATGCTAAGGAGATGATATATAGTTTTGGTCATTTTCTTTTTTCAGTATTATATTTGTGACGGCTCACTGAAATAACTGCTAAACCATTTTATTGTCTTGGGATCAAAACCATAATATTCCATTATAGATACAAGTAATCTCGTATATATTGTATCAAATGCCCTAGAATAGTCCAATAGGACGAGCACAGCTCATAATATTGCCCACTACATCAGAAAGCGCAGTTGCAGTGTTTTGCCCCTTTTTAAAACCTGATTGGAAATCAGGTAGAATGGAATTGTCTTCAAGATAAGCTGTTACTTGCTGATTTAGCACTTTCTCAAAATTTTTCGATAATCGTATTAGTAAGCTAACAGGCCTTAGATCTTTGAAATCATCAGGATTACCTACCTTATCTATAGGACGTATTAGGGGTCTTTCCAGATTTCAGGGAATATGCTGGTACTAATTGACTATTTGACAGATGCAGTTATAGTACCCAAACTTTGTGAAAGTCATCAATAACATATTAAGTGCAATACTATCTACTCCTTGTGCGCATTTATTATTTGTGTTTTTATTATTTTTGAAATATGATCTCATGAAACCGTTTTCCTGCAGACGATGTAGTTAAGCGATTTACTATATAATTAATAAAATATGTTCCAAATTTGAACGCAAGTTTGTATAGTTTGGTAGAATGCGTTGATCCTTCTTGATTAAATAGAAGCCACAAAGATATAAACAAATTACGCATTTAGGTATATATGAATACGTACTATATTAAAATAAATTTTATAAAACCCCTTAACATTCACTTGTCAGCGAAAATATATTAAAATAATACAATTACAAGCACAAATTACTTATACAACAACATATAATATAATTATACAATACTCGTCGGAAATACAAAGAATAAGTATGATGTAAATTGAATAATATATGTATGATGTGACTAATTGGGTCTTGCACTTATCGCCATGCAAATACTCAATTTGTCTAACTTATAAGAAACACATTAGGATATTCGCTACGCATTCGCTTACTTTGCCATTAAGACCTTACCCTTATTATGCTTTGGTCCTAATTATCTGGGGTCACGGCAATGCCTCCGCCACGTCAAGCAAAAAAGCGGCACAGCTGTACCATTCTTTTTTCGAAGCAGTTTAGGCCATTTTTGACCTCCTATAACTTCGTTGTGGATAAAACTAGAAGCTAGAATTAGTAACCAAGCATGCATTGTATAAACACAGTATATTTAAAATTTCATTCAATTTGAACCAGGATTTTAAGAATTATGACTAGTCAAAGCTTCTTAATTTTTGCAGCTCTCAACTTATGCTTTTTTGTGACCAAGGAGGTGTTTACAACAGCCAAATGGTACGTTTTTTTTATAATTTAATAAGAGTTCATATCCACCAATTTATTATAGTGTCGATTATTACGTAGAATATTACTATTACTTACCTATTATTTTGTTTAATACATTTAATATAATGATACGTTCATTGTAAATATCCTGATAACTTTAAACGATTAAAAGTCGTAATTATATACGTAACAGTTTGCATCTAAACAACTGTAGACTTGGCTTTTTAATTGTGTAAGTACTTACATTAAAATTATAGCTAACACTGAATCGTAGTTAGATTTTACGTTGTAGTTTTTGTGTAAATAACAGAATTGCAGCTGTATAGTTTTAGATGCGGTAATTTTATATTTGTAGTATCCTGCTATTCTTTTTGTCTTGTTTTAAGCATTCTGTTGTAAATACACAATGGGAACTCACCCTATTAAATATTTTCTGCTTAATAAATATGAATTAACGTACGAAGTACTTATAAGAGGCGATGAGCCGGCTCCTAATGCATTAGGCTTACCTAAACAGCTATCAAAACTTATTTCGTTAATACCTAATGATGATATTTTTGAATAGGGTCTTGATATAATGGTCGATTATGAAGGCGTTCAAAGTTCTATGACTGAGCTGGCTATCCGAATTAATTCCTTAACCATATAATATGATTATTAACTTTTTGGTCGAACCAAAGCCTTGCATAATCATATTTATCATCGTTTAAGATGAATAGATAAATCTAATCCTTCATTTGCAAATAAACATTAATTAATTAAACAAAGAATTCGACGTCTTACCAACAAAATTATTGTCTACGCAAAAGTTAGACTCTGCTAATAAGCTTAAAATGCGCATCAGAGCAAACTAGTTCTGCAAACTTATCTTCACTATGCGACGGCTCATCCATTGTATCGGTGCAGTGCGAATATTAGAGGACTAGCGAGCTGCATAAATTAAAATATAACAGTACAACTTGCGTTCGTGCGTTCTTACAAAAGGTAAAAGAGTTTCAAACTGTTAGGAATTTACCTTCAAGCAAATTAGTAATGTGTGCATCGGAATTATTTACTGATAATGCGCTTCATTGGTATCGTAGTGTTCGTGATACAGTAAGTACTTGGGAAGAATTGCTTAATCTACTAAGCGAGGATTTCACACCTTTTGACTACGATTATAAACTAATGTCCGGAATTCGTAACAGAACACAGGGTGAATCCGTTTATTTCACTATCTCATTCTAACGAGCATCAAATATCTTCTTTTAATAATAATTTTATAGCCTCCTTTTCTTATGATGATCTTAATGAAGTCGAAAAGAATTCGGCAAATAATATTATCCGAAAATTTGAAATAATATCTTATGAGGGAGTAGAACTTGACGCTTCCATCTGATAGAACATCAAATTGATACTGGAGATTCACTGCCTATCCTCCAGCGGTACTATAACTAGATTAGCACCAGATAAATTAGGCATCATTATGGAACAACTAGACGAAATGCTTAAACTTGGTGTAGTGGAATATTGCGAGAACCCGTGGTCTTCCACTATACTACTCACGCCCAAGAAAGATGGTAAATTAAGATTCTGCCTGGACAGCTGTAAACATAATTATATTACTCGTAAGGATGCGTACAAGCTGCCATATGTTTTCGAGATATTAGATAACCATAAAAATGTTAAATATTTGAGCAGTATCGATTTGTCTTTTTTTTATAGGATCGGGTGACAAACGAGCACATAGTCCACCTGATGGTAAGTGGTTACTGTGACCCATAGACATCTACATCTATCCTCAATAAAGACTCAAGATGCAGATGCATTGTCACCCGTGAGGACTAAGATGGAATGCCTCTTTGCCAGTAAAAAGGGTCTCCGGTTCTCTACACTCACCATACGAAACACAGCAGCGTTAAGCTGCTATTTTACGCTGGTTTTCTGTGAGAGTGTGGTCCTTCCCCGGTCAAGCCGACCCATTCGTGCTACAACCATAATATAGCTACAGCATGGCTCTACCACGTAGAAAAGTTGTCTAAAGCATTCTGGCAAATACCTATTTTCGAAAAAGATCGTGACAAAACTATGTTCTATATACCTACTTGCGGTACGCATAAATTTGTCACCATACCTTTTGGACTAACCAATGCTCTCGCTCCCCATCAAAGGCTGGTCGACCAGTTGCTTAATAACAGTCCCGAGTTCGAAAATTCTATGTTTGTTTTTCTTGACGATATAATTTTAATATCACCTAAATTTGAACGTTATATTTCGCTTCTCTTGAAAGTCTATGATAAATTTAAATCCGCTAACCTAACAATTTATTTAGATAATTCAAATTTTTTCCGTAACGAACTTCAATATTTAGGCTATGTTGTTAACTCTAAAGGCTTACTACACGTAGATCCGGGCAAGGTTGAGGCAATATTAACCTTTCCTAGCCCTACTAATAAAAGGGAAGTCAAAAGATTTCTTGGAACTTCTTCATGGTACCGAAGGTTAATTCCCAATTTTAGCCCAATCGCTGGTCCACTTAATAAATTAACTTCTACTGGTAAAAAATTCTAAAAGGGCTAAGAATTCCTTCAAAAAATTAAAGGGATGCCTAATATCCGCCCCAATCTTATCCTACTGGATTACGACAAGCCTTTTGAAGTTCACACAGATGTGAGTGATTATGGTATAGGAACCCTACTTACTCAAATAGTTGATGGTGTGGAACTTCCTATAGCCTATTTGAGCAAATCGCTTTCTGCACAGGAGCGTTATTATAGTATTACTGAGTGAGAAGCTTTGGCTGTTCTAGTAGCAGTACAGCACTGGCATTGCTATTAAGACAATGGCCTTAAATTTACAGTATACACTGACCATTCCGCCTTAAAATGGTTTCTTAATTTAACCTACTAGCCGTCTAGCCCAAAGTGGAGTACATTTATCAGCATTTAATTTTGACATAAAAATCTGACAATGTTATTTTTGACGTTCTTTTACGCGCATGTCCAGTATCTGCCATGGATTATAATCCTAATGCTATACAAACTACAGATCAGTACTATCAAAAAATCTACGCAGGTTGCCAGACTTCCCTTTCATCCTTCCCTAATTATTTTATTAAAAATGACAAACTGTATAGGCTTATGAAGAGTAAGTGCCTCTTGCAAAAAGAGTTTGAATGGAAAGAAGTATTACCTGCTGAACAACGTAATTCAACTATTAAAGAAAACCATTCAGAACCTACTGCTGGACACTTAGGAGGCTTCAAGACCTACTAACGCCTGTCTCTCCGATATTACTGGTCGGGTATGCACGCCGATGTCGTGAAGTTTGTTTCAGCATGCGATTCTTGCATAGCTCATAGGCATCAAAATCATGATACCTTAGGTGTTATGGGACACCCTAAGGTAGACCCTTTCAAACAATTAGCGTAGACCTTGTAGAACTTTTTCAACCGATGAGAAAGCAAAATTGCTACATATTTTTGGTTACATTTTGATTTAGCAAATATTGCCAATTATTTCCCATAAATCGAGCCACAGCTGGAATAGTAGGTAGAATTTTGGAAGAAAATGTGTGGTGGCGCTGTCGTCGCGCCACAAGCGAAACACATCGAAGCCTAAATCGCACTAACAATGTTCCGAAGTTAAAAGCAGTATATATACAATAGCTCCGAACTACCAATCGGAGCGTTGGCCGCTCCCCGGGCAGAACGCCTTGCCCGGCGGGAGATCTCCCCTTTTCCTTCCCACGGCCACAGTGGTGACCCCGACGTGATCTGAACACGCAACCAATAACCTTCGGAAACTAAAACTTCAAATCTTCATCATCCTCAAGTACCTAATTCATTCGCTCCCGAGCTGATATTGTCTGCAGTATTCACATTCTGCAAGCCATCTAGCTTTACAAAGGTACGTCGCAGCACTGGAATAATAATGCTTCCTGTTACTTCAAGCTACTCTCTGCGCTACAGTGTTCGGCACAGCTTGCCTCTGCTTGACGGCACTCTCGCAGATTACTTGCCGTCTTCTCGACTCACCGCAGACTTACAAGGCAATTCCCTGGCACTTGCAAATTCGTCGACATCTAGACTGCACTATGGACCTCCGGTCTGAGCAGGGGGGTGATGTGGCGGCGCTGTCGCCGCGCCACAAGCGAAACACATCGAAGCCTAAATCGCACTAACACAGTTCCGAAGTTAAAAGCAGTATATATACAATAGCTCCGAACTACCAATCGGAGCGTTGGCCGCTCCCCAGGCAGAACACCTTGCCCGGCGGTCATTATTACAGCCCTTCACAAGTCCACTGCTGAACATAGGCCTTCCCCAAAGAATGCCACAAAGCACGGTCCTGAGCCACCTGCATCCATCGACTTCCTGCATATCTTACCAGGTCGTCACTCCATCTAGTGGGGGGATGCCCCACACTTCACCTGCCGGTACGAGGCTGCCACTCGAGAACCTTTCTTCCCCATCGGTTGTCGGTTCTTCGAGCTATATGGCCGGCCCATTGCCACTTCAGCTTACTAATCCGTTGGGCTATGTCGGTCACTCTGGTTCTACTGCGGATATCCTCATTTCTGTGTTTATCACGCAGAGAAACTCCGAGCATAGCCCTCTCCATAGCTCGCTGAGCGACCTTGAGCTTCCTCATCCGGCCAGCAGTGAAGGACCACATCTCAGTTCCGTATGTCATCAGTGGCAACACGCACTGGGTGTATAGTCTCGGTTTTAAGTTTTGAGGTATACCTGACCGTGTAGTGGCGGTTAAGAATATCCACTACCCCATATCTTCCCGTGGGTGTCGTAAAAGGCGACAAAGGGAAACAGGCAGGAGATGGGCAGCAGCATCTTCCTGGTAACGGCAAAATACAATAAAAAACTGCGGTTGCCAACCCGCTTGCCAAGCGTGGCAACTATGGCAATATACCCCCCATGATGAAAGTTACGAAGAGACGGACCCCAGTCCCCGGAACGGCCCCGCTATTCCTGGCTACGGTGGCGACCATGGTAACGGCGGGGCAGGGGGTGCTAAGAATCTCCGGTGGAGGTTCGGTTGCCACCTACGACGACTCGACCTGGCAACATACAATGCATGCCCGGCGGTAGATCTCCCCTTTTCCTTCCTACGGCCACAAATGTATTTTTAGTACATGGAATTCCCTCCACCGTAATTCAAGACAATGGTAAACAATTCGTTAGCGCTACTCTAAAGAACACCCTTTCTAAATATAAAATACCTAAACTACATTATACGCCCAAATACTCACCACACTTAAACACAGTAGAAAGTTATAATAAAACATGAATTACTGCGATAACAAACTACAATATACATATATTGAAAATGATTGTAGAGTGTTGGATAAACTAATTCCTCAAATTCAGTTCGCAATAAATAGCGCAGTTAATGAAGTATCTGGCTATACTCTCTCTTTTCTCGTGTATGGCAGATAATTAGTTTCTTATGGTTTGCACTACGCCGATGCTGAGTCCGATGACATTACTTATCACCCTCGAAACACTTATGCTGAGAATTTAGGTTGCCTGTCTAGTATCTTTGACAAAGTACAAGCCCTTTTAATACTAAAAAAATAATAAAATTATCATACTTATAATTTAAGTCGTAGGCCTGCCGAATATAATGTAGGGGACATAGTATGGAAGAGGACATTTTATCAAAGTGATAAAGATAAATACTTTAATAAAAAATTAGCTCCAAAATTCACTAAATGCAAAATTGTTACTAAGAAATCACCTCTTGTATACGAATTATCAGATATGACCGGTAAATCTTTAGGATATTGGCACATAAAAGACCTAAAACTTGTAAATTATACAAAATAAATATTTTCCTCAGTATCTAGTAGACTAGAAACAGATAGACGGATTTTACTACTAAATACTACGCAAAATCCTTCTTCTGTTGGCGGGGTACTGTAACGGTGCATCTGAATGCACCCTTACAAATAGTTATAATTAATTAATCATATAAATAATATTAATATAATATTCTAATCTAAAAATAAAACTAATTAATTATTACATATTGTTAACTTAAAATAATTATTCTACGGAACCATAGACTAGTTAATTTATCCGCGCAGCGTGAAAAATTTTGCTCACCGATCTCTAAAACAAAAAAAACTCGGTAGGATGCGGACACGACGACGAGTCCCCATTTCGGGCTATTCCTTGTCCATTTCTAACTGAGACTGCTTCAAGTTCGCAACGCGCGTGACCCTCCTACTAACCTACTCCTATTGACCGTTGAACTTGCTTACCTATAATTAAAATTAAAATTATTCTGCTTTATTATTATCTCTTCTGCTGAGGCTGCTTTTTGCTTAGCTTTAGAAATTTTTTAACTTCCTAGAAGGGGTGCTGGAAATTGACTAGGGCGCATATAGTGCTATAGGAATTTTCCCTAATGCTGGCCTCCGTCTGGGATTCCAGGATCTACCTACTACCTAAGGGCTACCTGATTGCCGTGCCGCGAGCTAACGCAGTGTTAGCTTACCCTCTTACCAACAGCCATTATCACTGTCGGGCTTGGGTATCACCGGCTCCTTCTGCCAGCTGGCTGTCTACAACCCTGAGGGAACAGCGCTTGGACTCCGCCCCTACGTCAGGCCAGTGATCCCTTTCATAGAAACTTACTTGTACGTGTGCGGAAGTAAGATAAATAAATAATTTACTATAAATCTTGACTTTTTAAAGAATTAACCTACTTCTGAACCCCTAACGGGACATCACGCTATCCTATCTTACGCAAGTAAGACCTATCATGTCTTACGCAATCGTAGTTTTCGCGCACAAAAAGTCATTTGTCGTCCAAAATAGATTCATTCGCATAGCCATCGGAGTTCGGTAGTACCAGTGAAATTTCGACTTACAAAGAGACGGTTAACGTCAGACGATCGCCGAATATTTCTAGAATATGTTTCGTGCTATTTCGAGAGGGCCGTGATATATCCCAACCCGCTAGGGGTAAACGCAGCCACCTACGCTCTGACTCCGAACGTTACGCAAACCCTCCGGAAGCCCAGCAACGTTCTAATCAAACCCACTGTTCCACTAGATTCTGACAACCGAAATGTCACTGGCCAGTCACACACAAACACGACAAAATATTCTAATACCACAAACACTGTTAGCACAACAACGGATGGGCGAGTCCGCAGACGGGCGCGCCGCACACCGCTCTGCACCACATACACACCGTACACTCGCGTCCGTAGGTGGTTCTCACCGCCATTAGATAAATTATATAAATTATAATGACTCTTCTATTAATAACACAAGCTCCTACATTTCTGCTACTAAAATTCGTAATATACTTAAACGCTACTTAAACTTACATTTACAAAAAATAATAAAATACGGTATATAACAAAATCTTATTACAATTTAAGAGAAAACTATCAAAATAAGAAACTATCAAAATAAAGGTGTCTGAATCACGTACAAACTAAAATCACATATTCACATTTTGATAATGAATAAGAATTTTTTTTAACTTATATTTTTGATAGGATTATATTTTAATCTAGAGCAGATAGTAAAATTTAGACACTATTCTTTAATAAATATTGCAATACCCAAATGGGATTCATGTTCTATACTTATTGTTTTATATAAGACTATTTGTAAAAACTTTTGAATGCAATAGAATCGTATTTATTACATGTTTGTAAATTTATTTATTTATTTATTATGTGTATATGAATGTTTGTTTGTATTTATATGTTGTAATATTTAAATGTATAAATGTAATTTATGCACATAAATATAGCAATATATAATCTTTGTTAGTTTTTTCCTTTCTTTTCTTGAAATTCTGCACCTGACAACATACAACGGAAATAAATAAACAAATGAAATAAATATAAAAAATTTATAGCAATTTTTCGGATAATATGAATTTATTAGCATTATACTTTTTATATCTTCATAAATGTCTGGCGTTAAATCGACTGAAATATATACATACGAAGATTTTGTCAATGAGTGGTACAATCGGCCGAAAATATAAGAAAAATTCTGACAAAAATATGAACTATATGCTATGAACGATATGGGACAGGTTGAATCGACACGTGATAAAATTAAACTATTGTTGTGCCAATCATGTTGACGCAGATCGATTTCCTTGTCAAAATAGAATACGGAGTTCCACCCAAAAATTCTACTGTAACTTGAGCTTTACATATTATTTATTTAAGTTGTTAAAAAGGATTGACAAACACACATACAGGAACATATTATCAGACTTAGTTTATAAAATAGACTATAGAAGAAGTGCGAAATCGTGCGTAAACTAGTGTTGATATAACTTTAACCAACTGATGAAGACATGCTGCAACTATTTAGGTTAGGTTGGGTTAATACCCCTCACCCCCGAATTGGTTCCCGTTTCGTAGTGGCGGGAGGGGGGGGGGGGCTTAGTAGCCGTGGCTTAGTCACCCGCGGTGAATTAGCTTCGAGGTGTAGGGCCGGCCTGAGGGGACCAATCCCTGTGGGCTTGGCGACCTAACTTCGGACTTTGGGATGTGTGTTACGGGCGGAGGAAGGCGCGCCTTGTGTTACTGGTGCGCCTTACCTGAGAAAGAAAAGGGGGAGGAGAAATCCTTTCCGAGAGGAGCTGCCATGTAGCAACTGGCGCCAGTGGAGCCACGAATGTGTGCGAAAGCGTTCCCGTGGCCCTGCTAATATGCGGCGAAGGTGGAACACCATGGAGTGTTAGTCGGTGCGAGTCCGATATAACCCGTCTTTGCCACCGTGAGGCATGCATGTGTAGATATTTCCCGATATTAAAAAAAAGGGTTAGGTTCCCCCGCCCGGAACGGATTCTTGTTTTGTCGAAGCGGGGGGGGGGGGGTAGTACCCGCGGCCCGTGGTGACCAGAGAGGAAGCCATTTGGTTGGCCCGTGGTGTTGATAGTTACGGATGAAGAGGAGTGTTGATATGGCGATGCGCCACTCGCCCTATCCTCCGCAACTCTGACGGGGCTGCACCGTTGATATATGCGGTGGTGGTGGGACCACGAGGGAGAGGAGTCTCGGTACTGCGAGGCGCCACTCTCCCTAATCTCCGTAGCCGAATCATAGTTAGAAGTGGAGCCATAAACCAGATCCGCTGCTGCAGTCAGTAAAGCTATTGCTTGCAACTGCTCGTTTTCCAGGCCTTTTTTATTCTTCTTCTTCTTCTTTTTTTTGGCATTTCCCTATGAAAAAAATGGTTAGTGTAAAATAGCAGCTTAATGTTGATGTGTTTCACATGGTGAGTATGGAGAACCGGAGACCCTTCTTATGTAGGTTCTCCATACTTACCACACGAAACACTATACACACAGAATTAAGCGTCTCCCACACAGAAGCGGCTTGAGGTGGCGGACAGTTGTATTTGCTTGCAATTTAAGAGAGTCTGCATACCCGTGCGGCCATGTCGCGATCTGCTAGCGGCTGGCCGTGGCCGCATGCTCCGCCCCTTCTGCCAACGCGTGTGTGTTAGCGAGTACGTGGTAAGTCGGTGGCCACAGCTCGGTCAGTTGCAAATTTTTACAACAGGCCGCATGTACCGCGTGAAAAAGGTGCTCAATTCAGAGATCTTGATAGAAAATATGCAAAATTATTCAGTACTTTATGATAATTCGCATCGCGATTACAAAAGAATTAGGATTAAAAACAAAATATTTGATAATATTTCTGAATATAATACGACTTTGTCACGGTTTGTCATGCTACTGACGTCCAATCGTAGCTGCAACCACGGTGGTGTGTTGTTGCAGCGGCTGGAGTCGAAGCTGTATGTGGGAGATGCTTTAAGCTGCTATTTTACACTGGTATTCTGTGAGAGCGTGGTCCTACCCCGTTTGAGTCATAATATTAGAGCTACAGCGTGGCTCTAGCATGTTTGAAAAGAGTAAGAATATAAATCTTGTTGTTAGAGAAAGATCGAAGAGAGAAAGGAGAGAGAGAGAAAAGAGATACTGAAATTGATCCTTGAGATAAGAAGGCGAATATGGATCATTTAGAATTTAAAAAAGATCAAATCAAATCTTATATTTGTCTAAAAACGATATTATTAGTTTACGACGGGCTGTTTTCCGCAACTCCACGTCTATGCGCGTATTTTGCGTGTGGGCAGGAATAATGTGATTATTCGAGCCATGAGATCTCTCCGAAGAAGCTCAACAGGCCCTTGATGTTGCATGCAACTTCGGAGAGTGATCCCGGCGTGCCGAGATGTTTAGCCCTGTATGTAGCGACCTCCGGACATTTCAGTAGCACGTGGGCCGCCGTTTCTTCCTCCCCCATACATGCCCTGCACAGGGGACTATCTGTAACACCTATAGTAAATAAATGTTTGTTAAAGGTGCCGTGTCCTGTGATAGCACTTGTTACTATCCTAATCTGTGGCTTGTTCAGTCTCATTAAAACTTTTGTTAAGCGACTGTTAATTTCAGGCAGGGCATCCCTAGCTTGTCTACAGTCTACTAGATTTTTCCAAAGCTGAGCGTGTTGATTAGTGAAGTGTCTACGTACCAGTGAACAAACGTTACCAAAGGGGATTGGTATGATTGGTTCCGGCCCTATAGTGGCCAAAGCCGATCCTCTTCTGGCCAGTTCGTCTGCTGCATCGTTGCCTCTGGATCCACTGTGTCCCTTTATCCATTGCAGGGTCACATTGTTGTTTTTACATACCTCATTTAATCGTTGATGGCATTCATATATTAGTCCCGAGTTCACCACATTGCATCTCAGGGCTTGGAGTACCGCCCTACTGTCGGTCAGTATTCTGATGGGGAAGTCATTAACCTTCCTAGCATCTATTGCTATGGCCGCTTGAATGATACCCATACATTCCGCCTGAAAGACCGTGTTATAGGTACCTAGCGGTGTGCATATGTGAATATTGAGGTCTTCAGAGAATGCTCCACAACCTACACCTTCATTTGTTTTAGAACCATCGGTGAAAATTCTAAGCTCTTTTGGGCTTAATCCTTCCGGCTGGCTGTTTTCATTTAACTGTATCTTGTATTTCTTATCGAAAACAAATTGTTTAGGAATCCTATCGTATTTGGCTTGTAGGATAGGAATTTTTGAGTGAATTCTATCAATTATGCCTGTATGAGGGACACTATTCTTACTCCAAAGATTTAGGGTCTTGAGTCTGATGGCAGCTAAAGTCGCTTCTTGTTGTATATGTAGATGAAGCGGAGTTAGCTCCAGCATCGCTTCTAAGGCTGCTGTTGGCGTAGTTCTCATGCAGCCTGTAGCAGCCATACATGCCAGTCTCTGGTAGCGCTGAAGCTTTTTATTTATGGTGGCTTCATTTGTCTTGGTCCACCATACCAGAGCGCCGTATGTGATCATGGGCCGAATTACAGTTTTGTAAAGCCACAGTATGATTTTTGGCGTCAATCCCCATCTTTTGCCAATCATGTTTCTGCATTGCCAGAAAGTTATACTAGCTTTGTTGATTTTGTTTTCTATGTGTTTATTCCAGTTAAGTTTGCTGTCCAAGGTAAGACCTAAATATTTTACCTCAGAGGATAGCTGGAGTTTTGTGCTAAAAAGACTTGGAGGATGATAGTTATTCAGCTTTCGTTTTTGTGTGAACATAACTAAAACCGTTTTATTTGGATTGACGGTTAAGTCGTGTTCCCTGCACCATCTCTCCACTATACGGAGAGCCGCTTGGGTCAGGTCGCACACTATGCTTGCTGTCTTTCCAGAGACCAGTATTGTCAGGTCATCAGCATAACCTACTGTATAGAAGTGATTGTCATTTAATTTGCTGATGAGTTCATTAATGACCATATTCCACAGGAGATGTGAGAGAACCCCACCCTGCGGGCAGCCTTTCTTAATTTGGATTGGTTGAGATTCACCAGCAATCTTTATTATTCGTGTACTGAGCATGTAAACTATGCAGTCGATCAGTGCCGGTTCAACTTTGTGTCTACCGAGTGCACCTTTTATGCTGGAGAAGTTCGTTCGGTCAAAAGCACCTTCTATATCTATGAAGGAACCTAGACATATTTCTTTGTTTTGGATGGCCTCTTCAATCTTTGTAATTACCTTATGAAGGGCCGATTCTGTTGATTTGCCTAGACTGTAGGCGTGTTGCTTGTCGTGTAGTGGTAACTTCATTAGCGCCGACCCCCTTAATTCCCTTTCACACATCCTCTCCATCGTCTTTAGGAGAAAGGATGTGAGGCTAATGGGCCTGTAGGATTTAGGGTCAGTGTAGTCGCTCTTACCTGGTTTGGGTATGAATGTAACTTTCACTTCCCTCCATCCCCTAGGAACATATTTAAGAGCAAGACAGGCTCGCATTATGGCAGCAAGTCTGACTATTAGGGCTTTACCCCCCCACTGTAGGAGTGCCGGGAATATGCCGTCGGGTCCTGCCGCCTTATAGGGGAGGAAACTGTGAATGGCCCAATGGATTTTGTCCATCGTTACCACTCTCTGTGCTAAATTCCAGTCTTCTGCTGTTGTTGTCAGTATGTCGTCATGCCGGTTTGCCTCCTGGGTTACGCAGCAACCTGGGAAGTGCGTTTCAATTAGGATGCGTTGGGCTTCATCCGGCGATGTTGAGTAGCTACCGTCGGGTTTCTTTAGAGACATGGATCCCGACGTGTTCTGTTTAGCTAGAATATTCCTAATCCTATTTGCTTGTTTGCAGGTTTCTATGTTGCCACAGAATTTACGCCACCCAATCGAGCGTCGATACCTGATACATTTTTTGTATTCAGACTTAGCTTTCTTATATAATAGCCAGTCTTCATCCATTGAGGTATTCATGGCCCTATTTCGAGCTTTTCTTACCTTCTTACGTTTTCTATCGAGTTCTTTACCCCACCACGGTTGTTTTACCTCGGCATGTCTTGGTGGAGTGATTTCTGGACATGATTCATGGTAGCTGTCTATCATGGCCTTAGTAACAGCTGCTACCTGTTCTTCTAGGAGCGACTGATCTGCTATAGTATTTATCCCCTCAAAATCCGCTAGCAAAGACGTCAGCCTATTTAGGTATTTAGTTTTATCTGTCTTGCGGGGATTTCTCCATGGTGGTGTAGAGGGGATATCGACCTGTAGTGCGAAGCACATCCATCTATGGTCTGAGCATGAGGCCTCTCTCGACACATGCCATCCCGTAATTAGTTTGGCTGCTCCTTCTGTTGCAAGTGTGAGGTCGATTATAGTGCGACAGCGTTTGTTTATGAAAGTAGGTTCAGAACCTATGTTTAAAATGGTTAGGTTAGTACTAAATAAATATTCAACTAAAACTTTACCTCGTTCATTTGGTTTTTCCATTCCCCAAAGGGGATGATGTGCGTTGGAGTCCGTCCCGATCACAACCTCTAGTCCGGTTCTCTCGCAGAAGTTCACCAGCCTGCTGAGGTCATGAGGGGGAGGAGTGTCTTCCTCCGGCATGTAGACCGAGGCGACGACTAATCTACTCTCCTGTGTGTACTGTATTGCTACGGTATACATGTCTCTAGAACAGAAATCTGTTAAAGGTTGTGCACAGATATCTTTAGTAGTGTAAATACACGCTCTAGGCTTGTCGTGTTCAGAGCTGTAGAATAACTTACCTTTTAGGTTGTTTAGGCCTTTAATTTTACCAGCCCCAACCCATGGCTCCTGGATTAAGGCTATGGCAGTCCTTTGAACCTCCAACCACTTGCGTAATTGAGCCGACGCAGTTTCGCTGTGGTGGAGGTTGGCCTGCACTAGGCTAGTTTTGGACGAAGGGCACGCCATCATTGATCGCGTCCTCCCCGTCCCCGCCCAAAAATAGGCCTGCCAGAAGATCTCGGGTTTCATCGTCAGCCACCGAGTCGGCTCACTGGTGGCTCTAGCATGTTTGAAAAGAGTAAGAATATAAATCTTGTTGTTAGAGAAAGATCGAAGAAAAAAAGGAGAGAGAGAGAAAAGAGATACTGAAATTGATCCTTGAGATAAGAAGGCGAATATGGATCATTTAGAATTTAAAAAAGATCAAATCAAATCTTATATTTGTCTAAAAACGATATTATTCTATTTGAAATAACTTTCTCAAATATTTTTGAAAGTTAAATAATACGGCTATAATTGTTCATGTCATTTTTAGCACCTTTCTTAATTGATTAATTATAATGTCATATTTTTGAATACTTTCTATTGTATCTTTACTAGTATTTATTTTTGTAATATTATGTTTAATAACTTGCCACGTAGCTTTGCTTTGATTACTACTTTGGTTTATACAGTTAATTTCTGCATTTCTTATTGATTGTTTAGTAATTGCTATCATCATTTTATAATAACTTTTGTATCTTTTTTTCGCAGTATGGCAGTTTGTATACCGTTTCTGCAAATATAACTGTCTTTTGTTTCTACTGGATATCATAACACCTTTTGTTTAATTTGGGCTTTCATATGTTATTTTTATTTTTTTGTTTGGCACACAAAGATCGTAAATCAGACTAAACTGATCTAAAACTATTTCATACGCGTCATTAGAATTTAATTGTAAAAAAACATGTGTGAAATTAATCTATGATGGGTATTTTAAAAAATGTCTATTTAAGTGGATTATCTGGATTTTTTCGAAATATATACCAGAACCTTTCCTTAAAGCTTTTTTTTGAAGGAATCGATATCAATTGAGCAGTATAATCAGATAAGCCAACATCTAATTCACTTACATTATATTGTTTCATATTAATCATAATATTATCAATACATGTTTGTGAGTGTGGCGTAATTCTGGTATAATATATTTAAATAGTAGGATGTAATTTATATTTCTGAAATACGCGCACAAGCGATTCACTTTGTTATTATTTTCTAATATATTTTCATTAAAATTACCCAGTATAAATGTATTTTTAAAACAATTTCGTGTTGTTATTGTTATTTTTCTTAGTAAATACTCCATATTAATCAAAAAAACATCTAGGCCACGGATATTATTAGATAGTTTTATCCACTTATTACCACACTGCAATATTGAAAATGATTTATCAATAGACATTTCTGATATATATTAAATTTGGTAGTAGTCATTTTTATAACCGTCAATTTGAAATATGTCTGCTTCGTAATATTTCAAAACAGTTTTACAGAAACAACATACATCGATATTCCTCACCTGCGTTGGCAATTCCAATTGTTCGGCTTTTGATTTAATACTTTGAACATTTAAGTGAATCATATTAAATCTTAGATACGCTAGCTTATCCACTTTTTGTGTATTTTTTTTCTTTATGGCACGTCTAAAAGCTTCGCGTAATAAAACCCAAGCTTTCTTGCACTTACCATCTAATATAAAAAAATAGTCTATTTAATTTTATTGCAGATTTTTGGCAACCGGAGACTCCTATGTACCTAGGTATAGCATACATCTATCGACTTGGTGTGAGCACTATGCATAATATAATTGAAGAATTATATACTGCTAATATTCAAGAAATAACAGAATAATTCATGCACCTACCTACTAAAGAATTTTTTTAAAATATTAGAACTATTTTGGAATGTATGACACTTTCCTAACTCCCTTGGTGCCATAGATGCCAAAATGTGGTATATGGTGCTAAAGCCCTTTCTACTTCTTCACTGCAGCAGGCGTCCCCAATTGGCAATTTCTTTCTTCATGTCACTATTTCAGTCTCTCAACTTTATTGTACATTTAACTAACTTCAACCCAACTAATTCAACGTTCATCGTAGAATCAAACACGTGGTACCCAACACAAGTAACGAACAGTAGTTCAAAGTGCTACATTCAATGTCCCGGATTCATTTATCACCAAATTACTAATAGGGAACTAACGCGATCTTTTTATGAATCACACGGTTCAGCGTTACAAACACAACTAAGCTCTTTCGTTCGATATTAAATACTACGCCGCAATAAGAATTGAAAATCAACCTAGCTGACACGCACACTAGCTACAGAGTCAACACACAAAGGCTCTTAACGCGACGGTATAATTAAAAAATGAATTCCAAAACAATCAACCGGACGACGCCTCGAAAAGGAATGCGCGGAAATTCCAGACCGTATCTCTACTCGGCGCTCGCGCAAATTCCACGTCACATCGTAAAATTCACTTCAACACGCAATCACTATGTAATTGGCGCAATTACTTTCAAACGAAATTACTTTAATCAGTCAAATACAATACAAGCCTCTTGTCACGAACTTAAAACCTAGACAAACTAAACCGAGGCGGTTTTCACGAAACCATAATTACGTAGCGAAGTAACGCGCACAAATTCTAAAAATCTAGACCATAACCCAAAACCGGTCGCCCGAAATTCTGCAGTGGTCACCGAGATACGCTAATTAACTGCACTGCTGCCCGCGAGCTACTGTCTCTCGCACGCAAGTGCCAAACGCGGAGAAGCTGCATTCCGCTCCCCCCTCCCCGCAACGCGCGTGACACCTGGTACCATCGGGTGATTCGCTAAGTCCAACGTGATTGGGTGGCGTCTCAAATGCCTATATTTGGCCAAAACAATAATATATATATATATATATATATATTAATATATATATATATATATGCATATATTATTGTATATACTTAATATATATACTTAAAACATTACATTAATATTAATCCCAATTTTATAGAAAAAAAAATCGCCTTCCGTATAACGCTATCAAAATATGAAATTGAGTGAAAACGGTTTAGCACAAAAACGTTACAAGATAAATTGAATAGGTAAGACTGATTACTTCTCTTTGGCTTAGTGCTTCTTACCGTTAGATACAAAAGCTCTTCAAAGTAGGTTCATCATCATTACAGCCCTTCACAAGTCCACTGCTGAACATAGGCCTCCCCCAAAGAATGCCACAAAGCACGGTCCTGAGCCACCTGCATCCATCGACTTCCTGCATGTCTTACCAGGTCGTCACTCCATCTCGTGGGGGGACGCCCTACACTTCGCCTACCGGTACGAGGCTGCCACTCGAGAAACTTTCTTCCCCATCGGTTGTCGGTTCTTCGAGCTATATGGCCGGCCCACTGCCACTTCAGCTTACTAATCCGTTGGGCTATGTCGGTCACTCTGGTTCTACTGCGGATATCCTCATTCCTAAGTTTATCACGCAGAGAAACTCCGAGCATAGCCCTTTCCATAGCTCGCTGAGCGACCTTGAGCTTCCTCATACGGCCAGCAGTGAAGGACCACGTCTCAGTTCCGTAAGTCATCACTGGCAACACGCACTGGTTGTACAATTTCGTTTTAAGGTTTTGAGGTATGTCTGACGAGAAGATGTGTCGTAGCTTCCCGAACGCTGCCCAGCCGAGTTGAATCCGTCGATTGACCTCTCGGTCGAAGTTGGACTTACCTAGTCGGACTATTTGTCCCAGGTAAACATACTCGTCAACAACTTCGAGCTTAGTGCTCCCAAAAACTACCGGCATAGGTGTGACATGGACATTGAACATGATCTTTGTTTTGTCCATGTTCATCTTAAGACCTATCCGTTGGGAAACACTATCGAGGTCATTGAGCATAGTGTTTAGATCCTCCAGCGATTCTGCCATAAGGACTATATCGTCAGCAAATCGAAGGTGAGTGATGTACTCGCCATTGATGTTGATACCGTATCCTTTCCAGTCCAGAAGCTTGAAAACGTCTTCCAATGCAGCGGTGATGAGTTTCGGGGATATGACGTCACCCTGTCTTACACCTCTCTGCAATTGGATAGGTTTCGTACTCTGGTTCTGTACTCGGATAGCCGTCGTAGCCCTACTGTACAAGCACTTCAACACTTCGATATACCGACAGTCAACTTGGCACCGCTAAAGGGACTGCAGCACCGCCCAAATTTCGACGGAATCAAAGGCTTTCTCATAGTCCACATACGCCAGACATAGTGGCAAATTGTACTCTTCGGACTTCTGTACAACTTGCCGAAGGGTATGTATGTGGTCTATGGTGCTAAAGCCCTTTCGGAAACCGGCTTGTTCGGGAGGCTGGAAGTCGTCATGTCTGCGCGCGAGACGATTCGTTATGACTCTCGAAAACAGCACATAGACGCGGCTCAGAAGGGAAATCGGTCTGTAGTTCTTCAAGAGAGCGTTGTCACCTTTCTTGAAGAACAAGACCACCGCACTTCTGCTCCACGCCTCCGGTGTAATGCCACCATGGAGGATGGAATTAAAGAGCTTCTGAAGGACTTCAAGTACCGGTCTTCCACCCGCTTTCAGAAACTCCGCTTTAATTCCATCCTCGCCTGGGGCCTTACCGTTTTTAAGGTGCTGGAGAGCCATCCTAATCTCGCTCAGACTGACATCCGGGATATCTTCGGAATAGTGTCGAATGAGACTCGCTCTTGGATTGTTACTGACACTTGCGTGTGGCTCCAACGATGACGTGTACAGCTGCCCATAGAACCTCTCAATCTCACTCAAAATCTCAGGTGTCCCGGAAACGATGCTGCCACATTCTGTCTTCAGCTTTGACAGTTGGCTCTTTCTGGCAGACAGATCTCTGGCAAAGACTTTGGAGCCTTGGTTCCGCTCGATCGCTTCTTCAATACGAGCTGTATTGAAGTTGCGTAAGTCCCGCCGCATGCATTTGGAGATCTGTCTGTTCAGATACCTGTATGCTGTCAAGTCTGTTGAAGAATGTAGCTTCATCTCCCGTCTAACAGCCATGAGATTAAGAGTGTGATCGGAGAGTTTTTGTGTTCTTCTGCGGTGGGTCTTGCAGAACTTAGCTCCGACCGCATGGACAGTTTCCACGAGCTTGTCATTCATATCGTCCACTTCATTGCAGTCTTCCAGGCACTGAAAACGGTTTTGTAACTCGAGCTGAAAGGTTTCGGGACTTTGGAACAGAGCACGAGGGGGACGGAGCGTTGACTTCATTAGACGAGACCTCTCCAACTTAACGTTTAGGTTCAGTGTGCCTCTAACCATTCGGTGATCGCTACCAGTTTACACCCTCGCGATCACGGAGACATCACTAAACAGTTGTCGTTTGGTCGTCATAATGAAGTCAATCTCATTTTTTGTGGAACCGTCGGGGCTCGACCAGGTCCACTTCCTGTGGGGCCGCTTCTGGAAGAAAGAGTTCATCATAAAGAGTCCCTCTTTCTCCATGAAGTCGGCCAGCTGCTGGCCCCTTGGGTTCCGTTGCCCTATTCCAAATTTCCCTACTTTCAGCTCACCGTTCTCTCTTGTGCCTAGTTTTGCATTGAAGTCTCCCATTAACACCGTATCTTGGGTTTTGGAGGAATGCATGGCTCTAGAGATATCCTCATACATTTCCTCCACCTCCTCATCGGGGTGTGCCGAGGTTGGTGCGTAAACCTGTATGACCTTCAGCGAATACCGTTTGGTGATTCTGAGTATAAGGTACGCAAACCTCGTCGACACACTCCCGATCTTTACAACGTTGTTAACGAGAGACTTGTGGACGATAAATCCGACACCTCCTTGGGACAGATGGTCGCCCTCCCGGTGATAGAGCAAGTTGCCGGATTCGAGGATTACCGTGTCCTCCCCCTCTCTTCGGACTTCGGATAATCCTATAATATGCCAGCGCAACTTGTCTATCTCTTCTCATAGGGGGGTATTTGCCATAGTTGCCACGCTTGGCGAGCGGGTTGGCAACCGCAGTCTTTTTTATTGTAATTTAAAGTAGGTTAATGTGATCTAAATAAAGAATAATGCGAGGGATACGTTACAAAAGATTGCCCTAAAATATATTACTGTTACAAATGAAGCTATATTAATCATGTCTTAACACAACATATTATATACATAAACATATAATATATCAATATATAATATATATTAGGTATCCTTTAAAGCGTTTTTACTTTGTTAAGGACAATAAACCTTTCACATTATTCTCAATTTAAATAAAAATAAATAAAAATAAAAAAGCCTTTTATTTCTTACAAACAAATAAAACAGTTACTAATAGTGAATTGACTTATTACTACTACTACTACAAACTAATGTTTATTATATAACCTATGATTATATCTATTTTGTATTTTGTATGTCTATCTATCTATGATTGTAGTAACTAATTATTTTTCTAGATAAGTTTGGTTTGCAAGAACCCCTCCTTGGGTGAAGGCCTCCTCCAAAGAATCCCAATGGTCTCTGTCTTTGGCTATTTGTAACCAATTTGGGCCCACTATCTTTATGATGTCGTCTTGCCATCTCGCATGGGGTCTTCCTCTGTAGCGTTTCCCTGTTGGGCCATTCCATGAAGTAATTTTTTTGGTCCATCTCTCATCTTGCAATCGCGCTACATGCCCCGCCCATTTCCATTTTAGTCTTTGAGCATGAATTAGGGCGTCTGTAGCTTTAGAAATATTTCTTATTTTTGTGTGTCTAATTTTTTGTCTTTTTTGGATATTTAGCATACTGCGTTCCATACCGCGTTGGCAGCTGATGATTTTGTTTTTTTCTTTACTAGAGTATCTCCAGGTCTGACAGGCATAGGTTAAGCATGGTAGCAGACATGTGTTCATCACTCTAGTTTTTATTTTTACTGACATATCACCTTTAAATATTTCCTTTAAGCTCCAGTATTTATTCCACGATTTATGTGTTCTTCGTTCTAATTCTAGCTCATTGTTTTTTCTGTCAAAAGATATTTGTTTCCCCAGGTAGATGTAGTTTTTTGTATAGGTAAGCATCTCGTTATCGACTGATATTCTTGATTCTGTACTGTTAGTCATTAGCATTGTTTTTGACAGGTTCATTTCTAAACCGACTTGTTTGCTGACTTCGTTCAGTGAGTGGATCATGAGTTGTAGCTGTGTGCCTGTTTCTGACAGCAGAACCAGATCATCTGACTAAGGTATTTACCGTCGATATTTAGTCCATACTTTTTCCAATCCAACTTCCTCATTGTAGATTCTAGGATGGAAATAAATAATTGCGGAGACAAGGGATCGCCCTGTCTTACCCCTCTGTCAATGGGAAAGCTTGGTCCGGTTTTTTCCAGTTTCACTCTACCTTTATTGTTCAAGTAAATGTTTTTTATTATTTGTATGTATACATTTTTTACACCCTGCTGTTCCAACGTTTCCCAGATGCTTGAGTGGGACACTGTGTCGAATGCTTTTTTGTAATCTATAAAAGCAATATAGAGAGCTCTCCTTCGTTCTTGATATTTTTCGATTAGTAGTTCCAAGGTGTGAATGTGGTCTATAGTTGAAAAGCCTTTTCTAAATCCTGCTTGCTCAATGGGTTGTTCCGCATCTAATGTAGCGCTTATTCTTTGATTTATTAGCGAAGAGAAGAGTTTGTACAAGCATGGTAATAAGCTTATAGGCCTGTAGTTGCCTATATCGTGTGGGTTTCCTTTTTTATAAATTAATATTATATTTGACTCGGACCATTGAGTAGGGGTGTCGGTAGTTTCTAGTATGCGGTTGAACAGGAGAGTCAAAGGTGGAGCTAGTTGAGTGCAGGCTATTTTTATAGCTTCGTTAGTTACGTTGTCTGAACCTGGGCTTTTATCTGATTTCAAACGTTTAATTGCTTCTGCTATTTCTTTTACGTCGAACTGCACTCTAGCTTCTTTGCTATCAGGGTCTGAGATTTCGTGTTACTTTGCGTAGTTAGTTTTTTTTCATTGGCTTTGTATAGCGTTTTATAAAATTCCGTTGCAACGTTTATAATGTCGTTTCGACTATTAAGTATTTTATTTGCCCGATTTAGTCCGTCAATCCATATTTTGCATGTTTGTAACTCTTTAAACGCTTTTTTTGAGCTGCCTGCTTGTACCAGATGTCTTTCGATGATGTTATATCTATATGTTGTATAGTCTTGTTTTATGAGTTTGCTTATTAGCTTATACAGTGCTGAAAGTTCAGTTTTTAGTAGGCGAGTTTTATTTTTAGTTCTTTGTAACTCTTGTCTTCTTTTCATGAGTGTTAAGGTGCGCTCTGATAGTATTCTCTTTGTTTTGTTGTCGTTTTTATTTTCTAAATAGGCATTCTGAAGGCTTTGGCAGATAGCTTTTATTATTTTATCATGGTAGGTTTGTATAGAGGTGGTGGAGCAGTCTTGTAAGCCTGGTAGATAAGATGTAATACTCTCTTTGTATCTCAATATTTCTTCTTCTTTCCTTAATGTAGAGTGTTGGCAGTTGCTGAAATTTGATCTATTTTTTTTTGTGTTTTGTTAATATTATTGTCGCTCTTACTGGTCTGTGGTCTGAAAAAAAGTTGACATTTAATACTTCAATGTTTTGAAACATTTTGGGTTGATTTGACATGATAAAATCGATTTCATTTTTGTATGTTCCATTTGGTGAGCGCCATGTCCACCGTTGGTTCGGTTTTTTCTTGAAAAAGGTGTTGAGGATTGCGATTTTATTTTCAAGCGCGAAGTTTATTAATTTCTGGCCTCTCTGGTTTCTTACTCATTATCCATTTGATTTCATAACTAAGTATTCGTCTTGCCTGGGTTGTCCTAATTTTGCATTTAAGTCGCCCATTAATATAAAATTTCTATGTGCTTGGTTAATAGCTTTGTTTACATTTGTATAAAAAATATCAATTTCTTCTTCTTTCGCTGTTTCCGTAGGTGCGTATACTTGTATCAGAGATAATTCGTTTCCTTTTATTTTTAAATTCAAAAGTGCTACTCTATCTGTTATACCGATGAAGTTTTCTATGTTATTCTTGTGTTTTTTATGTAGTAAAAATCCGACACCATACTTTCCAGGTGTGAGTCCTATGTGGCATAGAATATAATTGTCATATTCTTCTATCTTATTTCCTTGGCGTCTTACTTCCGATAGTCCGACTATGTCGAATTTTATGTTTTTTATTGCCTCTTCCAATTCTATTAAGCGTTCGTACGATGACAGAGTTCTTATGTTGTAGGTTAGTATGTAAAGCTTGGTTGGTGAGATAGATACAGGGTTTGTTAGCGTGGTTGTGTTTTTCTTTGGAGGGTTTTGGTCGTGATCTTCCTCGGTGACCAGCCGTATTGGAAGATGATTTTTGTTTGTCGTTATAATATTGTCATCTATGAGATCTTCTTGGGAGGGGTGGGTTGGTTGTTATGTATACTTGTCTTTATTCTCTTGGTTGTTTGTTATAATGTTAGTATTTTTGTTGACTAAGAAGTTCAGCATACCTGTTTTCAGGACTCCATCTGATAAGCTATTTGATCTTCGGATCGATGTCTGTGGTTGGAGTGTTTTGTTCTTTTTGGTGGCATGGATGTTTCCATCGTTCTGTGGCAGAGGGTATTTTTCAGGTGATGTAGGAAGTGTTCTTTTATTGTTAGGTTTCATTATAATCAATTTATCATATTTTATTCTTACTGTATTGCCTTTCTCTTTCTCTAGGATAATTTGTTGTTGTAATTCCTTTCTTTTTTCTAAAATGTACCGTGGATAGTCCTCCTTCATATAGTATTGAGTGTCTTTCAGCGCTGCCTTTTGTTTAAATATGTTTATCTTGAGACCGAGAGTAGAGAAGGTTACTATTATTGGCCGAGGTTTTTCACTTTTTCTTCCAATTCTCTTTACCTCTTGAATGTCTTTATGGTCTAATCTAATAGAAAGACGCTCTCCTATCCACTTTAAGATGTTGTTTTCCATTTCCCCGTACGACGATTCTCTTTCCTCGATGCCAAAGAATACTATATTTCTTTGTCTTGACTGTTTGTCTCTTAGGTTGTGTTTATAGTGTTCTACAATATTGCTGTTTTGATGTTTAATGTATTTCACTTTTGCACTGATTACGTGAGTCTGGATTATTTTTTTAGACCATCGATCTACAATCAAGTCCAGTAAAAAGCAGAAAGCACTGGTGAGCACTGGTGTTATTCACTATTGTATTTTTGCTTTTTTATGCATTGCAGATAATCTTGGTTCGAGTCTCTAGTGTACGTTTTTAGTTCACTGGTTTTTATTCACTTTTTGCACTTTTACACGTCCTGAATACACTATTTTATACAATAAAAACTTAAATTTGTGTGGAGACGATGTGAATCGTGTTGTAGCGCCCTACCCTCAATTTAAATAAATGTATTAAAATATTTGATATTGAATTTTTAGGCTAAGCATCAATATAAATTTTAAATATTTTATTGACTTACAGAAAAATTTGCGTAGAATGAGCGCAAATTTGAAGAAAAAAAAAAGATTTACTTTGTTCCTGATTCCTGCACTTTGCCCATAAATAATATCAACACTTAAAACATTTAAAATAACACAGATATTAAGCTGCCATAAGCAAAAAGATAAAGATAAACGTTAATTAGTTCCTGTCATCAAACTTCTTTATTAAAAATAAAAATCAGAGCAAGAACTACCAAATATTTGGTTGTTGTTGTATTTCATGTTGTCTTCGGAGCAAAGAAAAATGAAAAAAAAAATACATTCAAGAAAATTGGAGCACTTACGAAGCTAGTCGCTTTCCGTAAATCCTTGGCTCAGATTCCCAACGATTTTTCTGTACATTCTTTATACACAGCTAAATTTTCCTTTTTATCTTTTAACTTAAAATTTTTAAAACATAAAACTGAATGTCGATTTTAATTAAGCTCCTACTGTACATAAATAATATATTAAAGTAACATAATATATTTATAAAAATGTGTTGTGCGTGTGTTTGTAGCAAATCAACATATTCTTAAGGCCTGGATGCGGTATATGGCCATTCAATAAAAGGCATGGGCCTTGCTTGTAATTACTGTATAAAATAGATGATTGTCTACAGAGTTTTGAAATTAAAACTATACAGATTTTGTTTTATTTTATAATAGCTGTGCGGGAAATTTCGTTCGTGTGGAATTAGTACTTTTGTTATCATAAGTGATGGTGATTTTTTTTTTCAATATAACGAGGATCTTAAGTGATTCTGGATGAAAACATTAAGTTAGTAAGTAATTCAGAAACCAATGTACGATCCAACATACAATCCCACAAAGTTTCTAAGAACGGAATATAATTTTCTAACGACTTCAAAAAGGAGGAGGTACCACATTCAAATGTGTTCTTTTTATTATGAGTGTTACAACATAACTTTGTTCTACATGTATCGATTTCGATGATTCTTTTTTATTTGAAAGCTGGCATTAGTCATGTGATTCCATATAAATTTGATCAAGGTCTGACCAATAGTTTTTGAGTTATCCTTAATAGCATATATATTGAAGTCGTTTGTACAAAATTTTAAATTTTATATTATTACGTTTTATAAATGGTAAGTGTAAAATCTCTTTATTTACTGTATTTGATTATTTATATCATGTGGCGCTAAACTTACCAAACCACTGGTATTTATTGTTGACTATAGCAAAATATACTTGTATGGCAAAATTTCTGTTATGATGGTATTCTTGGTATAATTATGGATTCTCTGGAAGCAGATCCAGTCAATATTATAGAATTGACTATGTTCTTATAAGATGCCTGAGCCCACAGTCTGTGGAATTACGAAGATTAAGGTGCTAAAGATATAGTAGCAACTTTATAGGAGCGTCTGCTATAAAAAGAAGTTTATTTTCTAAATGCTAGGTGAATTCAATGTATTTAAAAATTAAACACGATAAACACTAAACCGCATCATCGCTGTGCACTATGAAATCTACAGACGCGAAGGAGAATAAAAAATGGATCCAGATTATGCATAGATTTTAATTAAATATAAACAGAAGTATTATTCACTTTAAAAAGAATACTTCGATAGAAGGTCGCAAGAAAAACGGATATAGTATAAAACTGTCCAGAGTCAGCTTGCAAAAGTGCTTTGATTTAATGAATGTCTATTGAGTAAAAACTCTGCTGTATTAGCAATTCGATTTCATTCCAAACACGTTCCGTGCAGCAAGTATGTTTTCATGATCCAAAATAAACAATTCCCCAATTGCGAAACATACAACAAAATAGAAGATACTACTTGCTTGCGCAATGTTCCAAAAACCATCATGAAAGGAAATTATTGGTCGCTAAAATTATCATGAAAATGAGTAACAAAGGTATAATCTGTAGTGAAGGTCAAAGTATTCACTGTAAACCATTATCAAGTGCTGCTCAAATTGTGTATCATTTAGTAAGAATATTGTACAAGTAATTTAATAAATTATTTTGTGTTATTGAAATGTGTCATGAAATCCACAAAGACGACTAACACAAACCTCATACTTTTTTTAAAAGTTGCATGAGAAATTTTATAGAGACATTAGTGCACTGTAATCCTGTCCCCGTTATGACTGCCCACCGTGACTGAAATGCGGTCTGGAGGCGGACAAATACATTGTTTCGATATTGTAGAAAGACAGTCGTCTTAACAATTCTCCAAAAGTAATTAAATGAGTTCCCCGTGTAGTGGCGGGTAAGAATACCTACTAACCCATATTTTTCCGTGGGTGTTGTAAGAGGATGAGCAGCAGCATCTTTCTAATAACAGCAAAACAACAATAAAAGAACTGTGGTTGCCAACCCGCTCGCCAAGCGTGGCAACTATGGCAATATACACCCCATGAGCAATGACATTAATAAACGGCCCCCAGTCCCCGGTGGCCCCGCTATTACTGGCTACGGTGGCGATGCTGATAATGGCGGGGCAGGGGCTCTAAGAATCTCCGGTGGAGGTTCAGTCGCCATCTAAGATGACTCGACCTGACAACGTATAACGCACGCATACTGAGGATTGACGAGAAGGTCCTGTAGCTGGAAGAAGAGACAGACAGGTTGCGGTGGGATATTATAGGATTATCTGAGGGCCAAAGAGAGGTAGGACACGATAATCCTCAAACTTGATCTATCAACGGGGGGCGATCATCTGTCCCAAAGTAATTTCACTGGCTGTTAGATGAAAAATGAAGCTGATGATTTCACAGCATACAGGCAACTGAACAGACAGGCGGGATTTACGATACTTCAATACAGCTCGTAGTGAAGAAGCGATCGAGCGGAATTCAAAAAATTCCGATGATATCCCGGACGTCAGTCTGAGCGAAATGAGATTCGATCAAAACTAGATTGTACAACCAGTGCGTGTTGAAAGCGACCACCTATGGATCTGAAACCAGATCTTTCACTTTTGGCCATATGAAGAAGATTAAAGTCACTCAGCGAGCGATGGAGAGGTCTATGCTATGCTAACCTGCCTGCCAAGCATGGCAACTACACCAAATATTTTCCCTATGAGGCAATATATGAGGTAGAGCTATGTTTAGCTGTGCATTTTGACAGGCTATAACGATAACGGTATTATCGCCATACAAGGCACAGGTTCACCTGGTTTAAAAAAATATTTATGAAATATTATATTAGACAATTTTCTACCAGAAAGTGGTTTATCGCTGTGATAATAAGTCACCACTGAGGGTTAAGATGGAATACCTTGTTTCTTGTAAAAAGAGTCTCCGAATCTCTACACTCACCACAGGAAAACCTATTAACATTAAGCAGCTATTTCACGCTGGTATTCTGTGAAAGCTTGGTCCTTCCCCTGTCGAGCTGACCAATTCGTGCTACAACCATATAATAATTATTATAGCTCTAGCAGCATAGCTCTACCACGTCTAACATATTGCATAAATCATAATATGTCACCCTTGGCTAAGATAAAGACTAAGACAAAATATTTCCAGTTTTCTTTCTCTAAAACACAACTGTATTATGCGTATTTTTTACGCTACTGACTAGCTCATTCATGCTGCATTCATAATACAGACGCAGCGTGGTTCAACCACGTTAGAATTATATTATAGAGAGAAATACTACGCATACGCATTTTAAGTGACGCATTGTAAGAAAACGCACATATGCAACCACTAATATATGTAACAAACAACATGGTTTAAAATGCATATTCTACATCCAGTGGACTTTTACGGGTTGACAAAGAAAAAAAGGAGATAAATGTGTGCGTAGGTGCATGTCACGAAATTGAGCATTGTTTCGGCGTCTTGAAATGTACAGTGTTTTGTTCTTAATTTGTGGGTCTGAAGATAAATTATAATTTAATGTTAAAATAAATACCTATTATAAAAACATATTTTTATATTAATAAGCAAAGAAATATATTTTTTAAAAGTACATTTCAGCCAATCCTTTAAAATTATTGTGAATTGAAAAATGTCATTGAATACTTTCATCGAGCGGTATGAATTGAGAAACTTTTGGGTTTTCTCTCAAAACTTCTGTAATTTACTGTAAAGTGTTCGCGAGGAATAAGAACCACACCTTTTTGTTAACGTTTGTTACAACTTCTTTGTTTGATTAAAGATAAAATAAATTTTGGCTTTGACAGATATTACGTATTATTTATTTATTTCTGTTAATAAAACATTTTTTATTTTCATATTTATTGAACCTAAAATCAAACAAAATTTATTTAAATTACCATTTTATTCCTGTTTAAAAATTAGATATTGGCTTTTTCGGTCAAGAAATTTTTAATAAGTACCCAGAGTCAGGAAGTTGAAAAGCATGTCAAGCCGTTGGTCCTGCGCCTGATCTCTTTCCAGTCGTGTTAGATTACCATATCATCGGACCAAGAGAATGAGGGAAAAGAGACAGCACCTGTGTTTGCGCAGATACTTGTTCACTATAATCCTGTCCTGCACAAATAGCTAGTCTCCGTTGAGACTTGCCTCCGTGACCAAACTTCGGTCTGAAGGACATTATTGGTTAAATTGTATATCGGAACGAAGTTCTTTGTCGGACAGTATGGGTTAGGCAGATGGAAGCTAGGCGACAAAAAAAGTAAGATTTTTTCGTCACTACCCCTTGTGTCATAGTATAGACGGCCTTGGCGGCGAAATAGGGAAGTGAGATGGAATAATATCCATCTCCCTCACACTTTTTCTTATCTTGCCATGAAATAAATATTATTTTATTTCAAATGACGCTTCATTTTAATAGACGCTAGTAATTCATTTATTTGTATTTGTTAATCAGTAATATAATACCTACGTTAATCAATAATAATATACCACGCAAGTAACTTCGTTCCACGAAACTCACGCATTTTTGTTTGACCAAATTGTGTTCTATGTTTTTAGTGCTCTTAAATCGTGGTAGCTTTTTTATAGGAGAGGGGGCAAACTAGCATTCGGCTCACCTGATGTTAAGTGACTACCGCCGCCCATGAACAACTGCAAAACCAGGGGAATCGCAGATGCGTTGCCGGCCTTTTAAAAAGGAGTAGGCTCTTTTCTTGAAGATCCCTAAGTCATATCGGTCCGGAAAAATCGCTGGTGGTAATCAATTCCACAAGGAAGTAGTGCGAGGGAAAATACTTCTTCTAAGTCGCACAGTGGTAGACCTCCAATCATCCAGATGATATGGATAGTATCGCGAGTTTTGTAGCGATGTCCGATAGTGAAATTAAGCGGTTGGAATTAGTCCGAACAATTCCTCAGAGTACTCCCCGTGGTAGATGCGATAAAAAACGCAAAGAAGTGCAACATCTCTACGCAGTGCCAGTGAGTCAAGCCGATCGGAAAAAACTCGGTCATCGAAGATTCGAACCGTTCTGTGCTGGATGCGGTCAAGTGGAAGGAGCTGGCACTGGGGAGGCTCTGCCCAGAGATGGGAACAGTATCCCATGTGAGGCCGAACCTGCGCCTTGCAAAATTGCAGGCGGTGTGCCGGTATGAAATACTGTCCCGCTCTGCTGAGCACGCCAAGCTTTTTAGAGGCCAATTTTGCCTTCTCTTCCAAATGACCACGAAACTGCACGTCACTCGATATGTCGACACCGAGGATTCCAAGACTAGTTGAGGCAACATGGGGAGTGCCTTGAAACTGAGGATTTTACAACAAAGGGATTCTTTTTAGCGGTAAACGCGCAAATTTGTGTCTTCTGGGGATTGAACTAGACTAGATTTAGTCGCCCCCAGTCTGAGACTTTGTTCAACAAAGTCTCGACTTCAGACACAAGTTTGTTTTGGTACTCGGCGACGTTTTCCCGAGAAATATTGCCACGGCCGGTGTATAAAGCATCACCAGTGCTGTCGTCTGCATAGCAATGAATGTTACTGCTTTGCAACATATCACTGATATGCAGAAGGAACACCGTTGGTGATAGCACGCAGCCTTATGGAACACCAGCGTTAATGGGCTTGTAATCGGAGCATGCACCGTCTACTACGACCTTGATGCTCAGATCTGCAAGAAAACTGGTGATGCAATTGCACAATTTCTCGGGAAGCCCATAGGAAGGCAGCTTCAAAAGAAGCGCTTTATGCCAAACCCGATCGAAATCCTTCGCTATGTCCAAACTAACGGCCAACGCCTCGTGTGGTTTCCACTGCCTCCGCCCATCAATGAGTTAGGTAACCTAGAAGATCACAAGCTGAGCAACCTCGACGGAAACCATACTAGCGGTCACTAATCAGCTGGTGAACCTCAAGGTACCGCATAAGCTGGCTGTTAATAATGTTTTCCGTTACTTGGGAGACCAAAGCTCTCTTCCATGAGTTCGGGACAACGCCTAGGGAGTAGGAGTACCAAAAAAGACGCGATAAAACCGGTGCCAACTCCGGAACACATGTCTTCAGTACAATAGGCGGGACTCCATCAGGCCCACTCGACTTGTTGATGTCCAGGAAGAAGAGTGCCTTACGCACCAAGCGCTGTGTAAACAGCACTTCCCGCATGGAGCACTCACACCGCGGGATAGTCGGCGGTGTGTTCCCTCCGTCATCTAGAGTCGAGTAAGAAGCAAAAAGAGAGCCTAGCAGATCGGCTTTCTCCTTTGCGTCATGGGCCAGTGAGTCGTCCACCCTGTGCAGAGATGGCAGACAGAAGTTCCCTTGGACATCCTTGGCGAGAGACCAGAATGCACGTGTTCCCGAAGGGAGGCGTACTAGTTTCTCGCCAATTCTGCCGATGTGCTCTGACTTTGCCTTGGAAATGACACTTTTGAAGGACCTGGAGGTGGAATTATACTTATTTTTAAGAGCGCTGGTGTTTACATCCCGGGAAGTTAATGCGTCAGCCCAGGCCTGGTAGCACTCCTGCTTATAGCGTGATGCTATTTTACAGGAGCGACCAAACCATGGCTGGGATCTGCATCCGATGGGCACCACAGAGGATGGAATAAAAAGTTCCATACCCTTAAGTACCACATCAGCAACAGAATCGGCTACAACGCTGGGATCTTCCGGCGAGAAGCAAGCCCGCCCCCAAGGGTAGGATGCAAAAAAAGACCGCATCCCGTAACAATCGGCCGACCTATAGTGTCAAACACGGTTGAAAGCTGCAGATCGCAACTGCGATGGGAGCGTGAGTGGCACCGTACTCCTGATCAGACAATGGTCCGAAGAGCCCAGAGGGGCATTGATGGAGACCTGATATCCGATCGGATGAGAGATTAGCAGAAGGTCCAACAGGGAAGGTACATGATCCTTCACATCTGGGATCCGCGTAGGCGAAGTAACCAGTTGTGTTAGACCATATGCCAGGGCAAAGTCAGCGTGTTGGGCGTTATAATTACCGTGTATCACGATCTCTGCAGATGAGACCTGTTGTAGCACGGAGTCTGCAGCCATTTGGACGTGGTCGATGAGTCGGTCTATGTCGGAATTACCGCTATGGTACCAATAGAGGCACCCGTAGACGCGGATGGTCGTCGCTGTCTACGCGCAGCCATACGGTGGACAGGTCCGTACATTCATAGTTCTTTTTACTACAGCGACAGGATGATATGGAGTGGTGTGAATAATAAAGTTACTTAATAAAGTTTATTTTTAACCAAATTCATAAAGCCGGAGAGGTGTTCAATTCGACTTTATATTACTTTTTAGGGTTCCGTAGTCAAACATCAAGGATCCTTTATAGTTTCGCCATGTACGTCCATCCGTCCGTCAGAGACCCTTAATACTACAAAGCTGGAATTTCGCACAGTTATAGATATTAATCATGCCTACAAAGTTGTGAAATTAAATCTTTAATTTTTTGGGTACATACAATACAAATGACCTTTTTACCCTTCTATTCCGCTATGTAGAGTGGCGTTGAATATACCTTAAATTGTCAATATTGACGGTAAAAACAGCATTTTTTCAGAGGTCCGTTTACGAAATATTTTGCTATAAACTGGAATTTTTTATTGTTTTATTACGAAAATTTTGCAAGGTATATTTAATAAAGTATATTAAATAAAGTTAAAAGGAAAACTGTCACAGCTAAGTAGGCTTTACAAGTGTACGAGTAATTGTCGACCAATATATAAAATGCATTTCGATTAGTAAAAACTAGCTTTAGTATAATTTTTTTAATAAATTGTAAACTGTATAAATATACATTTTATAATAAAAGGACTTATGCCTTACTACTATAACTTTATGTTTTTCTTTCAGAGGTGTGAGAGGATCGATCGCCAAGAGAGTGATCCTGACATACTATGAGTACTTTCGCTATTTTTAGTTAGTAATTATTGTAAGTCTACAGTTTCATTCGTAGTACTCTTGGATTACGCGGGTGACCCCCAGGATAGTTTTGGGCAATAGTGGTTTTTGGAAGGTTCGTTACGGTCTTAAGTTGCACTGCCGAGAATTGATAGATGGATACGGTACTATCATCATTTTGTATGGAATTTGCATGTGCATGTTATCTTGAGCTTAAGATATTCCATAATTCACTAAAAATGTCCAGAAATTAAACATTTTACAAAAAGAAAACACCACTTTTTCTGCGGGGTTTTTTTTTCATAAAACTAAACATTTTATGAAAAGAAAACCCCTCTCTCCCTCTCAGCTTCTGATGTTGGGGATTTTGTTATTCTATATATTATAACAGTGGTAGGGCCACGCGGCAGCTTTTGATGTCGCACGGATGGGCCGGCTCGAACCGGGGTACCACGACCTCACAGAAAACCAGCAAGAAGTAGATGTTTACTTCTGCGTTTCGCTTGGTGAGTGCAGGTGGCCGGATGCCCTTTTTACTGGAAATGAGGCATTCCATCTTAGTCCTCACGGGTGACAACGCATCTACATTTTCATTTGTAACAGAGGATAAATGTAGATGACTATGGGCCGCAGCAACCACTTACCATCAGGTGGACTGTGTGCTCGTTTGTCACCCTTATCCTATAAAAAAAATACACTATGTCTTAGTACCGAATTCTAAATTGACTTTTTAGTTTTTCGAAGTTGGCTTTTAAATTTATTAAATGTTTAACCTTTAAATAATGTGCTTTGATTCATTTATACAGACCATCCTCATCAATGGTGGTGGGGGTCATTGTAGAAGCGTGCTCGTCGCGACCCCTGCCAGCCCTTTTCAGGGCTGCAATTCTACTCAGCTGCGCACCCATGCCAACGAGGGTTAGGGCGTCCCCCCAAGGCGACGCACACCAGCTCGTCCCCGTTGGTGTGGAATGCAGCGCGCAAAGCGGCGATGGGGACCGCCACCCGTCACGCACAGCCCGACACGGCGGAAGGTGGAGGACAGAGTGCAGAGTTGGCACGTGGAATGTTAGAGAAGGCATGAGAGATAAGACGAATGAGTTGATCGAAATAATGAAAGAAAGAGAATTAGATGTCGTGTGTATGTCGAAGACCAAACGGAAGGGCAGTGGTACTGAAGAGCTCCCTGGCGGGGCGTTAGCTCTATGGTCCAGAGTCCCGGAGAGCGAGAACGCCTGCCAGGGAGTGGAGGTGCTGTTGTCTTCTTGGTTGGTCGATGTTATGACTGAATTTAAGGTTGTGAACTCAAGACTTCTCTGGGTTCGCTTTAAATTGGGACTGACGAAGTTATTCCTTTTGGCTGTTTATGCGCCGGTAGTTTCGTCGTCCAGGGCTGAGCTGGAGGAGTTTTGGGAGTATGTAAGAGAAGTTCTAGATTTTGCTAGGGGAAACGAAAGAATTGTTGTATTTGGTGATTTGAATGGATGGGTTGATACCGCTCGACCAGGGTACGAGTCGGTACTTGGAAAGTTTGGCGAAAAAAGGGTTAATGATACTGGCAAGCTTATACTGGCGGTGTGCAAGGAAAAGGGTCTTCTTGTGACAAACACTATGTTTAATCACAAGAAAATCCATATGTATACTAGAGAACGAAAGAATGAGAGAAGTATGATCGATTTGTTCCTGGTGGATGACCGACTGCGAAAACAGGTGACGGATACGCGAGTGTTCAGGGGTGCTGACCTGGGAACGGATCACTATCTAGTGATTACTAGATTTAGGGGTCTGTTCGCAGGTTGGCGCTACCGGACGGCAGTAACAGAACCACAGTCGGTCTATCGCATCCGAAGCTGGAAGCTTCAGGAAGCGGATACTAGGGACAAATATCTTGCAAAGGTAGCCGAAAAGCTTGACACTATCGATGGCAGAAAAGAATGTGTAGAAAGAACATGGCAGAACCTTAGGGATAGAATGGTAAGTGCAGCGGAAGAAGTGTGTGGAACAATAAAAAGAGGCAGTAGTAAAAGAAGAGATGCATGGTGGAATGATGAAGTGAAAGAAGCTGTAAAGAAGAAGAAGAAAGCATGGTTAGACTACTTGGCCTCTAGTAATGATAAGGATATGAGAGAGAAGATGAAAGAAAGATACAGGCTGCAGTAAGTTCACACGAAAGCACTGATTGAGGAAGTGCGTGAAAGGTGTAGAATGGAAGCGGACAAAAGGTTGTCGCACAACTTTACGGAGAACTCCAAACTCTTCTGGAAAGAGGTTGGAAGGACCCGAAGTGGTGCGACGGCCTTAAAAATGAACAAAGTGCTTTCGAGAACTAATGACGTCCTCTCAGAAAAATCGGACGTCATGCAGCGATGGAGCGAATTTTATAGAGAACTGTATGCGTGTGATGATCTTAGTGAGGGATCCGATGATGACGCCGTGACTGGTACGCCAGACCCGGACCTCGATGACACTGACGTCATCAGTATGAAGCAGATTGAACGTGCGATTCGAAGTTTGAAATGTGGTAAAGCTGCGGGACTAGACAGAGTTACTGCTGAAATGGTTAAGTATGGTGGGCCTCGCGTCTGGGTCAGCTTCCATCTGCTGTGCAATTTGTGCTGGCGGACGGGGGATGTCCCGGTTGATTGGCGATCCGCGGTCATTGTGCCTTTATATAAAGGTAAAGGTTCACATTTTGACTGCGGGTGCTATCGGGCGATCAGCTTGACCAGTATAGCAAGTAAAGTTTACTCGAAGGTTTTGACACGTAAGATGCAAGAGAAATCGGAAAGATTTCTATGGGAGGCACAATGCGGATTTAGACCTGGAAGAGGATGCACGGATCAAATGTTTTCTCTCCGCATGATCACGGAGAAGCTTCTGGCTGCTAACCAGAAGATTTTCTGTGCTTTTGTGGATCTTGAGAAAGCATTTGATAAGGTTGTAAGGAAGAAAATGTGGGAACTGTTGCCGGGGTATGGTGTGGATAGTCGATTGCTAAGGGCTGTGCAGTATCTTTACTGCGACTGTAAAGCCTATGTGCGAGTAGGGCATGACCTGTCACCCATGTTTAACGTCCAACGGGCGTAAAGCAGGGTTGTGTCATGTCTTCCTGGTTGTTCATACTGTATCTCGACAGCTGTTTACAGAAGCTGAAAGATAACTGTTTGGGTGTGAAATTGAGTTACATAAAAGTAAATTGTCTGCTGTATGCTGATGATGCAGTGCTTATTGCACCATCAGAGGCAGAACTGCAGGCATTAGTCACGTGTATGAAAGAGGAATGTGAAATTAAATGTCTCCGTTTGAATGCTAATAAAACTAAGGTTCTGGTATTTGAAAGGGACGAAGAGAGAACGAAGTGTGAAATATGGGTAAATCAGGAATGTCTAGAACAGGTAAATGAAATTGTATACTTGGGGAGTGCTTTTAGCCGGGATGGAAGATGTGATTTAGATGTGGACAGGCGTGTCGCTGCCGGGAACAAAGTCAATGGTGCCCTGACTGCGTTAGTCAAAAGGCAAGGCGTAGCGAAGAGTGCACGCCTTGCAATACATAACGCAGTGTTGGTACCGACTTTGTTATATGGCAGCGAAACTGGTTCACCTAGAAAAAACTTCTGTGTTAACACACATAAAAAAATACAGTCAAATTGAAACATGCTCCATCTTTTGAAGCCGGTTGAAAAAAAGGTAATGCGCAGTAAAATATAAGCAAAAACACGGATCCTAATTTCTTAAACTAAACTAGTCTAAAATATATAAGGAAATGATTAGTGGCAGCATAAAAGAATCAACTAATCCATATTATCCCGTAGGCGTCGTAAAAGACAACAGAGGGAAATGAATCCGGATATGGGCAGCAGCATCTACCTGATAACAACTCAAAATAAATAAAACTGAAGTTGAAAAATCCGCCTGGCAAGACTGAGTATTATAGCAAATATCCCCCTTTGAGGATCTATGGGAGAAGTTCAGCAGTGGCTCTTTGGTCAGCAGTAGACTTTTGATAGGCTGTGTTGTTATTGATGATGACGATGATGATGAAATATAATACACTTATGGCCAAATACTCAAACAATTCTCAATTTTAAAATGTCGCAAAGTCTTGTGGTGTCACAGTCACTTTGACTTAAAGTGATGGAGACAGCACGAGACACAACGAAATCTAAAATTTGAGTATTTGGGCATTAGCATTTTAACTAACATTGATTTTGCTATTTTTTTTTTATAATTTGATAATGTTTTTAATAACTGCTTGAAATACGGCACAGTTTTCTGGCTTACTAAGTATTATTAGTCAAACATCGGAAAACATTTTGCGCTTAGCAAACTAAATATTTTCCTTAAATATTGTTATAGAAGCTTATAAAATCAGGTTTCTTCTAACTCTCTTTTTCATAACACAATACACACAATAATAAAATATTATTTTTCTATCCGATTATAATGTGGGTGTTTGAAGGCAAGAGTGAATAAGTTTTTGTTAAGCTTAGCTTAGATAGTAGCCAAATAATGGCTATTATAATATATTTAAAAAAAGAACTATTATACAGTTAAAAATGTGCATACATTTTACGTCAATTATATATATATATATGAGTGTAACTTAATTATTAAGTTCAGTTTTTACTCACTTTCAGACGTCTGAAACATTAGAAATTTTACAAACTTTTTAAGAACTGATGGTAATACAACAAATTCATGACTATGATCTAGTATTCTCACTAATAATGTCATCACACCTCTTGATGAATGCGTGCAGGTTATTAGGTTTTTTTTTTAACTTTAATATTATTTTTCAGAACAAATAGTATATATTATATATATATATATATACATATATATATATATATATATATATATATATATATATATATATATATACATACATATATATTTTGTACATTTGCAGGCTACATAGTACAGCGCTTACCTGTGCATGTATTATAACGTTTAATAAAAGTAATTTTGGTAATAAATTGCAGGCTGTTAACAGTGAATTAATCTCCATTTCCATTACACATTTCCTTGAAATTATTTAAACCATTTTTGATTATTTAAAAATTTATACGTATTTAAAATATTTACATATGCATATAATTGTATAAAAAATAACCTTTAGCTACACGCGTTTTTTTTTTCAAACAAATACGCTTAAATATTACCAAATAATCCACTTCTGAGAAACTTACTATTATTTTTCTGTAACATAGGAACTAAAACATGTAATTAAAAAAAATAAACATAGAAACAAAAAAAATGACATCGCCTCAATTTTGCTATGGCCCAGTAACGTTAAAAATTAATTTTTGCGTTGGCATGGTCAACAGTAAGTAATTGCTACTGAATGAGGCTTGCAAATAGTTTTTTTGCAAACAATAGTACTCTTTTTGTCTTTAGCCTTTGGGCAAATAAAGCATCTACGCTCCATTTTAGGGGCACTAGTGCCAGCTTCATCCGAATCAGACAAAGGCTGCTCTTTGTCAATCAACTTGCACATTATTGCTTTTATAGCTTTGGTCAAGGTAAGATTATTAACCCATCATCATCATTGGGAAATATGTGGCTTTATAAAAGTCATTGCAATAGACTTTGTATAGTGACGTTGGCTCAAATTTTTATTCAGATTAGTTAGAACCCAGAGAATATAAACATTTGCAATTGAAGTGTTCATTATGGCACCAAACATTGCGTTAGGCCATCTTCGTGTTCGACGTGCACTTGAATAATTTGAATACTTCAAATCCAAGGCATCTACATCAATTGGACTGTGTTCTCGCTTGTCACCCTTATCCTATTAAAAATATGCAATATTTTTAATGTATGTCGAGAGCTTCTATTTTGGTATATACTCTGAAATTTAAGAAGCAATAAGAAGTTATTTGTGGCCATAGGAGGAACTAAGAGGAATATTACTAGGAGTAATAGTGATCTGTGGGTAAAATATTTCCTTAAAAGCAACTCTTTGTATATGCATAACATGCTTGGATAAGGATGCTTATGGATAGTTTCTGTTTCGTGAAAATTAAACTATGTAAGCATTTTAGTAGGTAGTAAAACGGCTGAATAGGAGTCTTACTGCCGAGGATTCCAGTAAGTACTACAGTGTTGCCCTTTTAGCTGTCAATTATCATTGCATTGCATGCACCGCTGTATTCTTATATGCCATATTTTAATGACTTAATAGAAATACTTATGAAAGATACTACTTATAAATGATACTTCGAAATGAACTCATGAACACCTGCAGATAACTTTGAGAAAGGAGGCTAAAGATTCGTTGTCATTGTTGGATGATTAAGACTAGTAAGTTATAAAAGATTTTTTATTTTTTTTAAACCAATCTGAACTTTAGATGATGCAATGTTGCTTAGTGGCAGATATAGGAAAAGAGCTACAGGAACCACCTTGTTTAAAAATTTATGGTAAACATACGGTTTGGATAATCCTGAGATAGAATTTCGAAATTGAAATCTCGACCAACACTATTATTTGCATAGCATACAAATTCTGTTTTCACGTCTCTTACCCTGAATCTAAGCTTACGATTGAACGAATATATCCCAAAAGCTTTACATCGTATACGAGTAGATTGAGTGTCAGAGTGTTTGCATATACTCGTATAATATATTGCATGCTCTGATATTATAGGTTATGTGCAGACACGGAGAGATTATATATATCAATTACAGTGTAACTCAGGAGAATTTCAACCATCAGCACTATTGTTTGAGGAGTAAGCTGGTGTGTTAGATTTTACTTGTTAAAATAATTGTAAAAATATTGGTTTTGTATAGTGTACAAAATTGTAACGAAAATAATGTCCTACAGGTCGAACTTTGGTCAAGTCAGTCAGATTTAACGTAAACTAATTATCTGTGGAGGACAGCATTATAGTGGTCAATAGTTAGTGCAAGCACAGATGCTACCTCTATTCCCTCATTTCTAGTAAGTCCGATGGGACGGCAATGCTACTCTATAGAGAGAGGTCGAGCACAAAGCCAACAGCTTTACATGCTTTTCTAGACACAGGATTGAAACACTGCCAAATTCCTGACTCAGTAGTAGCACGGTGCCACTGAAAATTTCATAACTGATAAACCCAATAACTGATATTGGCCCTACCCATGACACGAACCCGAGACCACACGATCAGCAGACGCAATTACGATTACTAGACCTTTCTAGGCAATTGCAAAATCACGAATGCAATTATGGCAAAATTGTAGTAAGCAAGGTTTGTGAGTTAAGTATGAGTACCCTATTCAGACTTTGAAATACTTCGACACAAAGTTGTTTACCTTTGCGACTTTATTTGATATATTTTTATATCCGTCTTATTTTTATTTTATCTTTTTATGTTATTATTGTATTCTTTGTGCTTTATTGTATGCCCTTATGACAATTACTGTATGTATGCTCTTTAAAGGGACAAAAAGTTACAAATTGCTGCATGCCTGGAGCATCTTTTAGTGACATCCTATATAAAATTATTGTTACTAAATTTTGCCCAAATAGTACAATAATAATTTTTGTTGTCGTAAAAGGCGACAAAGGGAACAGGCAGAAGATGGGCAGCAGCATCTTCCTGATAATAGCCAAAATTATAATAAAAAAACTGCGGTTGCCAACCCGCTCGCCAAGCGTGGCAACTATGGCAAATACCCCCCAATGACTAAAGCAACAAACAGACGGCCTCCAGTCCCCGGCGGCCCCGCTATTCCTGGCTACGTTGGCGACCATGGTAACGGCGGGGCAGGGGGTGCTAAGAATCTCCGGTGGAGGTTCGGTTGCCACCTTAGACGACTCGACCTGGCAACGTACAACGCACGCACCCTGAGGACTGACGAGAAGATCGTGGAGCTGGAAGAAGAGATAGACAAGTTGCGCTGGCATATTATAGGATTATCCGAAGTCCGAAGAGAGGGGGAGGACACGGTAATCCTCGAATCCGGCAACTTGCTCTATCACCGGGAGGGCGACCATCTGTCGCAAGGAGGTGTCGGATTTATCGTCCACAAGTCTCTCGTTAACAACGTTGTAAAGATCGGGAGTGTGTCGACGAGGGTTGCGTACCTTATACTCAGAATCACCAAACGGTATTCGCTGAAGGTCATACAGGTTTACGCACCAACCTCGGCACACTCCGATCAGGAGGTGGAGGAAATGTATGAGGATATCTCTGGAGCCATGCATTCCTCCAAAACCCAATATACGGTGTTAATGGGAGACTTCAATGCAAAACTAGGCACAAGAGAGAACGGTGAGCTGAAAGTAGGGAAATTTGGAATAGGGCAACGGAACCCAAGGGGCCAGCAGCTGGCCGACTTCATGGAGAAAGAGGGACTCTTTATGATGAACTCTTTCTTCCAGAAGCGGCCACACAGGAAGTGGACCTGGTCGAGCCCCGACGGTTCCACAAAAAGTGAGATTGACTTCATTATGACGACCAAACGACAACTGTTTAGTGATGTCTCCGTGATCGCGAGGGTGTAAACTGGTAGCGATCACCGAATGGTTAGAGGCACACTGAACCTAAACGTTAAGTTGGAGAGGTCTCGTCTAATGAAGTCAACGCTCCGTCCCCCTCGTGCTCTAATCCAAAGTCCCGAAACCTTTCAGCTCGAGTTACAAAACGGTTTTCAGTGCCTATAAGACTGCAAAGAAGTGGACGATATGAATGACAAGCTCGTGGAAACTGTCCATGCGGTCGGAGCTAAGTTCTGCAAGACCCGCCGCAGAAGAACACAAAAACTCTCCGATCACACTCTTAATCTCATGGTTGTTAGACGGGAGATGAAGCTACATTCTTCAACAGACTTGACAGCATACAGGCATCTGAACAGACAGATCTCCAAATGCATGCGGCGGGACTTACGCAACTTCAATACAGCTCGTATTGAAGAAGCGATCGAGCGGAACCAAGGCTCCAAAGTCTTTGCCAGAGATCTGTCTGCCAGAAAGAGCCAACTGTCAAAGCTGAAGACAGAATGTGGCAGCATCGTTTCCGGGACACCTGAGATTTTGAGTGAGATTGAGAGGTTCTATGGGCAGCTGTACACGTCATCGTTGGAGCCACCCGCAAGTGTGAGTAACGATCCAAGAGCGAGTCTCATTCGACACTATTCCGAAGATATCCCGGACGTCAGTCTGAGCGAGATTAGAATGGCTCTCCAGCACCTTAAAAACGGTGAGGCCCCAGGCGAGGATGGAATTACAGCGGAGCTTCTGAAAGCGGGTGGAAGACCGGTACTTGAAGTCCTTCAGAAGCTCTTTAATTCCGTCCTCCATGGTGGCATTACACCGGAGGCGTGGAGCAGAAGTGCGGTGGTCTTGTTCTTCAAGAAAGGTGACAACGCTCTCTTGAAGAACTACAGACCGATTTCCCTTCTGAGCCGCGTCTATGTGCTGTTTTCGAGAGTCATTACGAATCGTCTCGCGCGCAGACTTGACGACTTCCAGCCTCCCGAACAAGCCGGTTTCCGAAAGGGCTTTAGCACCATAGACCACATACATACCCTTCGGCAAGTTGTACAGAAGTCCGAAGAGTACAATTTGCCACTATGTCTGGCGTATGTGGACTATGAGAAAGCCTTTGATTCCGTCGAAATTTGGGCGGTGCTGCAGTCCCTTCAGCGGTGCCCAGTTGACTGTCGGTATATCGAAGTGTTGAAGTGCTTGTACAGTAGGGCTACGATGGCTATCCAAGTACAGAACCAGAGTACGAAACCTATCCAATTGCAGAGAGGTGTAAGACAGGGTGACGTCATATCCCCGAAACTCTTCACCGCTGCATTGGAAGACGTTTTCAAGCTTCTGGACTGGAAAGGGTACGGTATCAACATCAATGGCGAGTACATCACTCACCTTCGATTTGCCGACGATATAGTCCTTATGGCAGAATCGCTAGAGGGCCTAAGCACTATGCTCAATGACCTCAATAGTGTTTCCCAACGGATAGGTCTTAAGATGAACATGGACAAAACAAAGATTATGTTTAATGTCCATGTCACACCTATGCCGGTAGTTGTTAGGAGCACTAAGCTCGAAGTTGTTGACGAGTATGTTTACCTAGGACAAATAGTCCGACTAGGTAAGTCCAACTTCGACCGAGAGGTCAATCGACGGATTCAACTCGGCTGGGCAGCGTTCGGGAAGCTACGACACATCTTCTCGTCAGACATACCTCAAAACCTTAAAACGAAATTGTACAACCAGTGCGTGTTGCCAGTGATGACTTACGGAACTGAGACGTGGTCCTTCACTGCCGGCCGTATGAGGAAGCTCAAGGTCGCTCAGCGAGCTATGGAGAGGGCTATGCTCGGAGTTTCTCTGCGTGATAAACTTAGGAATGACGAAATCCGCAGTAGAACCAGAATAACCGACATAGCCCAACGAATTAGTAAGCTGAAGTGGCAGTGGGCCGGCCATATAGCTCGAAGAACCGACAACCGATGGGGAAGAAAGGTTCTCGAGTGGCAGCCTCGTACCGGTAGGCGAAGTGTAGGGCGTCCCCCCACGAGATGGAGTGACGACCTGATAAGACATGCAGGAAGTCGATGGATGCAGGTGGCTCAGGACCGTGCTTTGTGGCATTCTTTGGGGGAGGCCTATGTTCAGCAGTGGACTTGTGAAGGGCTGTAATGATGATGATGATGAATTTTTGTTGGTAGAAGAGGCAGTGTCAACAACAAACAGTTATTAAGATATATTGAACAACTTAATAACTTAAATGTACACAAAATTGTCTTGTTCACACTGCCTTATATACAGGGAGTGCCACAAGAAAATAATTTAAGACATAATTTAAATATACAAATGCATAATTTAATATGTAATAATAATTTAAATTTGACATATAATTCTAATGATAATAATCATAAATTTCATGTAATTGACATAAATAATTTAATAAAAAAGTTTTGGACAAAAGATAGGTATTACCTATATAAATTTAATTTAAGACTGATATAATTTAAGCCAAATATAATTTAAGACTGATAGCAAATGTGCTATCTTATTATTTACTTTTTAACTCAGCCAAGTTTTTGGCTACCAAGACTGCTTTTATTGAGCATAATCATTTGACATTTAATTTGGAATCAGTTCCAAATAATTTAAATTAGTGAATGTGACAATAGAGGCAATCTCTAGCAATAATAAGAGTTTAATTAATTTTGAATACAGCCCACAAATAAGTAATAAATTTTTTTTATACCTGGTGCATCAAAATATACAAGGCATGTTGGGCAAAGAGTTGGAAGTTGAATTGTTTTTAAATAATAACAATATACACATCCTTTGTATTACTGAACATTAGCTAAAAGATTATAATTTCATGTTTAATTTCAGAAATCACCAGGTGGTCAGTTCCTTCAATAGAGAAAAAAGTTTACGTGGTGGCTCCTTAATATTAGCAAATAAATCATTATTATATAAAGAACGTAAGGATATTGTGAGCCTCTCTGTTGAACGAAATGTAGAAATGGCTTGTATCGAGCTCAAGCACCTCATTGTTGTAAGTGTTTACAGACCCCCATGTGCTACTTATGACCATTTTGAAAGGATTGTGGAAGAAGTTTTACTCAAACTTAGTAAACAGAACAAGTCTGTTGTAATGTGTGGAGACTTTAATATCAATCTCCTTGAAACTTCTTCCATTAGTATTAAGTTTCGCTCATTCTTTAAATCGTATAATCTTGTTAATTTATTCTTAGAACTAACACGTATTGCAGGGCCTAGTGCGACCTGTATAGATAACATTTTTACAGATGTTAAGCCCTTGCATAAATCAATTATTCAAAATTTAAGTTCAGATCACTGTGGACAGTTAGTATCACTATCTTACATACACAAAAAACAGAAAAATAAGAAAGTTGTGTTTGTTCCAATAAATGAACATCGCTTGGAGAGGTTTAGAAGTAATATAATAAAAATACTTCCATCACTTTCGTTTAAAAATAGTGCTAATTATTTGTATGCTACATTATTTGAAATCATACGTTGTGAATTTAGTAGAATATTTACTTCTAAAACTTTCTCTCTTAACAGTCGCAAATCATTTAATGAATGGGCGACAGTAGGATTTTATAAAAGTAGGCGAAGGTTATACGAGCTTTATGATGAAAGATCATATAATAGTAGTGTTATATTTAGAGATTATGTAAAAACATATTCTAAAATATTTAAAAAAGTGTGCTCCACTGCTAAGGCTTTACATTTAAGCAACAAAATTAAAACTGCATCCGACAAAATTAAAATGACCTGGAGAATAATAAATAGTGAAACGGGCAAGATCAAACCGCGCAACTCGGATTTTCAATTAAATATTAACAATAATTTAACGCAATCTGATCAAGAAGTTGCTATGGCTTTTGAGAAAAATTTTACTGATGTTCCTTTTTTGACAACAAAATCATTAAATTCTTCTCCTACTGTCGCCGAATCATTGCTCAAGCAAGATGTAAAGGCTTGTTCAAATACTTTTAAATTCCATAGGGTACTGCCAAAAGGTATCGTTAAATATTTTAAAACTAAGAAAACGGCAGACTTATGGGTGATTTCCGTTAAAGTTATTTTATCTATAATAGATACATTAGCACCTTATCTAGCCACTATATTTAATATAAGCGTCGAATCTGGTGTGTTTCCTGATTTAATGAAACATAGTAAAGTCATACCTATATTTAAATCTGGTAGTACATTAGACCCCGCCAATTTTAGACCAATTTCTGTACTACGAACATTAAGTAAAATTTTTGAAAAAATTATTTTAGATCAGATGTTAAGTTTCTTCAATATTAATAAATTGCTACATAAAAATCAATTCGGTTTTACAAGGGGTCGCTCGACAACTGACGCTGGAGTTGAGCTTATTAAACATATTTTTTGTGCATGGGAGAATTCAGAGGATGCTTTGGGTATATTTTGTGATCTTTCCAAGGCCTTCGACTGTGTTCACCATGAGATATTAATCAGGAAGCTACAGTACTATGGTGTCAAGAACACAGCGCTTAAACTTATTATTTCATATTTAAGTAATAGAAAACAGAAGGTTATTATCAATGGTAAAAGTTCTTCCGGGTTACTTGTACTGATGGATGTTCCTCAGGGCTCGATTCTGGGCCCATTCCTGTTTCTGGTGTATATTAATGACTTACCTCACCTTGTTGGGGATAGTCATGATATAGTATTATTTGCTGATGATACTTCCTTGATTTTTAAACTTAAACCTCAATCATTTAAATATGACGAAGTGAATAATGCTATATCAAAATTAGTACATTGGTTTAACGTTAATAATCTGCATTTGAACGGAAACTAATTGTGTAAATTTACAACAACGAATGTTAAAAATCTGAATACCAATGTGTTTTTAAATGGGGAGGAATTGAGCCCTGTTGTATCCACTGTTTTTCTTGGCATCACTCTTGACGCAAAGCTAAAGTGGGGCCCCCATATATCCAAATTAGCAAGCAGACTAAGTTCTGCAGCCTATGCTGTAAAAAAGATTAGAGGTCTCACTAGTGTCGAGACAGCTAGATTAGTTTATTTTAGTTATTTTCATAGCATAATGTCTTATGGGATTTTGCTATGGGGAAATGCGGCTGATTCAGAAACTAGTTTTGTTTTACAGAAGAGGGCCATTCGAGCTATTTACAATCTAAAACCGAGAGAGTCCCTTAGAGATAAATTTAAAGAAATTAATATATTAACTTTAGCCTCTCAGTATATTTACGAAAATTTAATGTATGTTCACAAAAACAAAGATAGTTTTAGTAAAAGAAGAATACATTCTGTAAACACTAGGAACAAACACAAGCTAGTGATACCAGTTTCTCGACTCCACAGAGTCAGTAATTCATTCTTGGGGCAATGTATACGCTATTACAACAAGGTCCCGGAAAGTGTACAGGTTCTCTCTATTACCAAGTTTAAATGTTTTATTGAGCTGAAACTGTATTAAAAGGGTTATTATAGTATAAATGAATACATGGTTGATAATAACCCCTGGGAATGAGGTGATCGCTTCCAAGCAGTTTCTAAAATAAATTTTGTAAATAGTTCGTAATCATTTATATTGTAAAATTTATTTTTAAAAAAAAGTCCCGCTGGGTTTCTTGCTGGTTCTTCCCAGGACAGAGGGTTTTTCGGACCAGTGGTAAAGTAAAAAATGACTTTCAATAAGAATTACACATGTAATGTATATTGAATAAAAATATTCTATTCTATTCTATTCTATTCTATGTCCTTAATCTTAAGTAATCCTGTCTACTACGTCTTTGGTCTTCCCATCTTTAGTAAGGTTAGGTAGACTAAACAAACATTTATATCTCAATATAAACTTTTGTGGTATTTATTTTGTAGTGGTTTTGGTTAGGGTGGTGGATGTTTTATACAAGGTAAGTAAATTTTTTAGTCCATTCGTTTAGTTGATTCTATTAATACTTAAACTATTTTAATGACAAATGTTTCAAAAATGGTATAACCTAAACTAACCAAGAGCGTTATTAATAAATATTTAAAAAAAGCGACATTAAATATAACAATATTTTTGATGCCATTCGCCGAAAATATATGTTGGCAATGAAATATATCAAATCACTTGGGGTTTAGGTACTACAATAAAATTACTATGCAACGGATCAAAAGCTGTTTGCTTTGTTCATGTTTTATTGCATAACGAAATATAACCGCTCTTCCGAGAGCCATGAATCGAGAAAAATTTATATAACGTCAAATTGCTGAACCAAACTGTGTTGACAACATACTTCTAATATATTTATTTATTAAAAAAGGTACATCAACAGTACATGTATACATATTATAAAAGTTACATTTTTAAAGCACAATTACTTATAAATATATTTATTTGAAAGGGACGAAGAGAGAACGAAGTGTGAAATATGGGTAAATCAGGAATGTCTAGAACAGGTAAATGAAATTGTATACTTGGGGAGTGCTTTTAGCCGGGATGGAAGATGTGATTTAGATGTGGACAGGCGTGTCGCTGCCGGGAACAAAGTCAATGGTGCCCTGACTGCGTTAGTCAAAAGGCAAGGCGTAGCGAAGAGTGCACGCCTTGCAATACATAACGCAGTGTTGGTACCGACTTTGTTATATGGCAGCGAAATCTGGGTATGCCAGAAGAAGCATAAAAGTAAGTTGAATGCAGTGGAGATGCGATCTCTTCGTAAAATGTGCGGCGTTACCATGGCCGACCGAAAGCGAAACGAAGAGATTCGCAATATGGCAGGTTTGAAAGATGACCTTATCACAAAAATTGATAAGGGCGTGCTTCGGTGGTTTGGGCACGTTGAGCGAATGAGTGAAGACCGAATGGTGAAGAAAATATATAGCGCGAAAGTTAATATTAAAAGGTGTCGAGGTAGACCGAGACTAACTTTCGAAGACCATGTGAGCAAATTGCTCGAAGAGGGTAGGGTCAAGAGTACTCGGATACCTAGACGTGCATGCATGAAGAAGATAATGAATCTGAAAGAAGCGAAAGAGGTTTGTAAGGATCGTGACACTTGGCGATCTGTTCTCTCTGGCTACCCCGTCAGGGATTGTGCGTGAAGATAAGTAAGTAAGTAAGTATTACTTATACATATACCTATTATAGGCGTACACAACATTGACAGGAGATATTAAATAGCAACACAATATATATCTGAAAATTTTAAAACAATAAAATAATAAAATTCACCAAAAACTTAACTGAAAACAAATGCGTGTTCACAAAAGGCCGGCCAGTTTTCGTTTAAATTTAAACAACGAGTCGTGGAAAATGTCTGATGTTTCAATATTCATCTCGTTGTACTGTGCGCAACATCTGGCAATAGGAGAATGGCGTCCAAGGTTAGTTCTTACAGAAGGCAAGGCAAAAGTTTTTTTGATAGGATGTCGGGGCATGCGAGCTGGCACCGTCAATTTAACACGTTCCAGGAGTTCACTACATTTTATTTTACCGTTGACAAGTCCGTGTAAAAACACCAAATCCTGGTCTCTTCGACGGCTACGCAACGAGTTCATTTTAAAAAAGGCAAGACGATACTCATATGGTGACCGGTGTAATACGCCCTGCGAAAGAAATGGCAGATGCCTAGTGAACGCACGCTGAATACCCTCCAAGCGTTGAGAGTGAACAGCATATACAGGGTTCCATGCCACGCTAGCGTACTCCAATTTACTTCGGACCAAAGCATTGTATAATATTTTATGGATGCAATTTAAACGGAAACCCGCAGTACTTCGCCTAAGAAAAATGGGATAATGAAATTAAAATCTGAAGGTAATGTAAACTGTAAAGAGTTTGAGTAAATTTGTTTATAGGACTTTACATTAATTTAATTTAAAACAAAAAGTACATTACCATATTTTAGATAGCTGTTTTACTTTAGCCGGTAATCAAATCTGCTCATTTTGCAAAAACAAAACGATAACCTTATTAACTTAAACTCAAAGTTAAAAAAAATCCGGTTGTTAATGACCCCCCCTGTGAGGCAATCTGTAGTAGGCCTATAGTATCTATAGTAGGGGAGTATGACCAGCAGTGTACTTTTGATACGCTAACGAATAATGAATAAAGTAAAAACCCTGTCCGTAAAATAAGTTATATATTAATTTCATGAGTATGTTTATTAATTTACTTAAATATATGAATAATAATACTCGTAAAACTAGTTATTTTAAAGTCTACGGTATTATGTAAGGTTTATTCTCAAAGCTCTAGTAAACTGAAGGTTTAGTGCGCTACAGGCATTAATTTGCATGTAGTGTAAAATGAAATAATCTATTATAATTTATTAAATATACTTGCCGTTGTGTTGAGGCTGTCACGCTATAAGGTCCTCTTTCCTCATTCATTCTTTCTACGATACCAAGATATCGAAGAAATAGGCCATTTCGTAGCTTATTATGTAGCGTATTATGGCAGCACCCAAATCTTGGTCACACCTTTTGATTGTAAACCACATTTATCCCTTACCACACCATTTCTTGCAAAAGTTTCAAAGTCATGCCTAACATACTTCTCAATGACCACATTTCTACAGGATTACCTCTTAGTAAATATCAGTATTTAGAAGAAAAATAGCTGAAGTGTCATTCTTCATATTTTTATATGAGCCTCCTGCATCTGTTTCCTGCATGTCTTACCAGGTCTTAATTCCATCGAGTGTCTCAACTCCCCGCTTACTGGTACGAGACTGCCACCCGGGAACCTTTCTTCCCCGTTGGTTGAGGGTTCTCAGAGCCATTCAACTTGCTGATCTGTTGGTTCATATCAGTTACTCTGGATAACATCGATACTGATTTTATCACGCAGAGATATTTCTATTCGGATACTCTGAGGATTTGGATCCTATTAAATTTTAATACTGATGGAAATATTTTGTGAAATTTTGAAATATATTACTTAACTTTTGCACCATAAAGTTAGAAAAGAAACCATAAGTTGCATTTTAAAAAGTTTTTGAAGTTGTTGATTTGTTGCCGTAGAAGTTATCTGCTTGAAAGCGAAATATCGCCAACAATATTTTTATGCTTCAGTAAAAATATGTTTTATTTGCAATATCGTAGAGCTTTTAGTAAATATAATAATAACGTTACTAAAACTACAACCGCTTGTTTAACGAATAATTAGTTGTTATTGCCAGATAAAGCTGTAATTAATATCCATAAATAATAATTATTTATCCTTAAATACGATATTGGAACATAGAATAATTAAGTTCTCAGGGATGCCAATAGATAATATGTTTGTCACAACAGTACACTTGCTGATTTTGTGAGCTAGATCCTCAAACAAACTTCGAAAGGGTAACGTATGTATACATACGTATATTATATAAGTAATATCCTACTATATAACGGATCCCAAAATAATAATAAATATAAAAAAATATAAAGTATACGAAGCTACTACCTTATAATAAAGGCTAAGTATGACGTGAGAGATTGTATAGTAGATTATATAAGCTTGGAGAAGGTGCAGTGCCAAAGACACAGGAATATTCACAACACAACAAGACCCGCTGTCGGTGTGTCTTTTTGTTGGTTCCGCCTGAGAATCGATATCAGAACTCAGTAGTAGTAGCTGTATATCATGTTGTAGGAAAAAATACTTGTCCTCACTACGCAGCAACTGTTAATATGATATTCATTAATTTCTGTGAAAAGTGCAAAAAAACTTTGTCAATATATCTGGGAACACATTGTCAAGTATTGAGGGATATAATTTACATTTATTCACACTCAACAAACTGCCTGCCCAGTCTGACGTCAGCCAACACAATAAAAAAAAATCCTACATAACTAAAGATCTTATTTAAATCCATTACGCATTATTACAAATTATTCGTATTTGATACCAATTACACTAGCATATGAGCATCAATGGTTTTCGGTTCTTCGAGCAATATGGGCGGTTCGTTGCCGGGTCAGATCTTACTGATTCATTGGTAAAGAAAGGTTCTCGATGGCAGCCACGTACCGGTAAGTGAAGTGTACCCCCCATTCTAATAGATAAAGTGACAACCTGGTAAGACAAGCTTATAGTCGATGGAAGCGGGGTACTCAGGACCGTGTCTTGTGGCATTCCTTGGGGGAGGCATATGTTCAGCAATGAACATATGCCTCCCCCAAATTATGATGAAGATAAGTATATTTAGTTTATATTGATTATTTCATTAGCTATCAATTGGACAGATTTTTTTTCTTTCCATTTCATTTAAATTGCCTAACAACATGTATACTTTCACAAAAGTCCCATATTAATTTCAACTAGACTCGATGCTAACTGCAGTCGACAGTTTTTTTTTTCTTTAAATTAGTTCATTATCCATAGTAACATCTAAAGATATCCTTGGGACGAAATATTGTAATGGATTGTCTTACGCCGCTGCCACATGAAGGAATTGTATCTATTCAAATTTAATTAAAAGAATGCACTATTTTACTATTTCTTTATACTATTATTATAGTAATGGCTAATTTGTATTAATGGTGCGAAAAGACCAACTTAATTTAGCATATATTTTCTAAAATTTCTGGATTTTTAAACTGAAGTAAGTGAGGGATGACTCTGTAAGTAAATGCTAAATGGGTGGATTTTATCTTCTAACGTTCAGCTCAGAAGCTGAGCCATAAACGAACGAACTTAATAAACAGACATTTTATTTTGTATTTTGTAAAATTTTATTCTTTTACAGAACTCGTTTTGTTATATATATATATATGTATGTCGGAGTGTCTATGAAATACCCGGTTGGATCGAGGTAGAATGGAGGGTATATCGAGAAACCCCCTCTTGTGTCTGTAGTATAAAGTTCACTGTAGGTGCCGTGCGCGGGAGAGTCCGCTTTAGTCATTCAACGGAGTGTGGTCATTCTACTTAGTGCTAAGATATTGTCGTGGTTCTGTTCGTTGTCGTAATTCTTCTAGTACAGGCAAGGAAGATTGATGTTGCTGAAAGGCTGCCCTGTGTTACATTGAGACAAGTAGTGTTGCTGTTGCTGTACATATTTTGGTGTTATCATGTAATTACGTACCTCACGTTACACTGGTGTGTGATTGTGGCAGAGACGTATTACGGTGTGGTCGAACTGTAATTTCACTATACTGAATGTATAGTGCGTTACGCTGTCTTATTACTGATAATGATTAAACTGCGTAAGCAAGAGAGCAAGTTGAACATCCGCTCTCAAACTTTTATTATTTTTAACAATTAATGCTATCCTGATGTATTTCAGAGATCAAAATTGTGATCCTCTGTTGTAATTCTCCGACATCAGAAGTGGGATCTCCTGTTGTTAATTTCCGATATATATATATATATATATATATATATATATATCGTATAACTTAATAATGTAGAACTTCTTGTTCTTTATAAAATATTTAACAATTTCTCTCTATAATATTATTTTTAGGGATTATAATCTTCCTGCTTCTTATCCGGCGGCGAAGGACCAAGATTTTTATAAGGATCGAAGTAGACTGTATTAATTTACTATTGCAAGTGGACTGTATTAACTGACTACGCTAGGGGACTGCTCAAAGAAAAAATGGTACTAAGAAACTATACTGTATTCAACTATTTACAAATGGCACTATAAACTATCCTGTGTACACAGGGTAGTCTTCTGGATTTCTCTGGAGTCTTGATTCTTCTAGATTTCTCTTGCTGCTTCTTCTAGTGCCGCTTCCGTAGTGAAATGAACGGCTCACAGACCAAAATGCCCTTCTTATATCCCACAAAGGAGCGTCTCGGTTCGTGAGTGGCGTCGTAAGGCAATGCCGCCCGCTGATTGGTCGGCGACATCGCGTGATCTGCTGCCGGTGTGCGGGGTGCGCGAGGCGCACCGTGGTGTGAAGGGGCGACGGGGCGGCGGCCTTCCTCGCTACAATTATATATACAAATAAATAAAATTTGAAGTGTCTGTTTGTAATGTCGAAAGAACAGCTTTTTACTATATGCATATGAAAGTATATACGGAACTTATAACAAAAACACGATTTTTTAAATTTTTGTTTGTCTGTATTTCTGTCTGTTGGTCTGTTTGTTCCGGCTAATCTCAGAAACGGCTGGACCGATTTTGACCGGACTTTCAATGGCAGATAGCTGTTATTATAAAAAGTAACTTAGGCCACTTTTATTTTAGAAAAAGAATTAGGGTCCCGCGCACAAAATTAAAAAACCCATGAAATCATAATAAATTACGGGCGGGAGAAGTCGCGGGGAACAGCTAGTTTATATATATTTATAGGGATGAAAATATATATATAATATATAAATAATAAAAAAATATATATATAAGTTTAATTTTATTTTACCCGTATGAATATGAAATATATATTATATTACTCTATACTGTTGTCTGCATAATATAAGAGAATCTTAATAAAAAAATAATGTTTCTCGATAGTATTATTCCTGTTATTTAAAAATAAGATTATATTTGTTTTTAAGTCATGTCATTGTATATCATAAAACCCCGATATTGCTAATGCTTGGATATTTTGAAAGAAATATTTATCTTAAAATACGAGTGTAGAAAAATTTCTAAATTTATCTTTATTTACAACAACCTGGACTACTTTATTTATTGCATTTAGAGGCATCGATGACAAGAATTTGTTATATTGCATTGCACGCTTTCATTGCTTCCGAGTATAGTGTCAGTGATTTATGTTATAAGTATTTAAATAATGAAATAGATTGAATAATACTATATTTACGGATTTTATCGCATTTAATTTACTTATTTTTACTCCCGACGTTTCGGGTACTTTACAGCAACCCATGGTCACGGGGAGACTGAGAAGTTTGACGTCCCGATGTCATAGTCAGCCCGGCTCTACCTTCAGTTTTTGAATATTAATTTTTGGTTCGATCTATGCAGATTAATATTCAAAAACTGAAGGTAGCAAATTACTATTCTACTACTCGTGAGAGCTTCCAAATTTTACACTTTTTTTTTTAAATTGACACTTAATAGATTCTGTTTCTTCAACGTCATTTTTTTTCAATAACCATGCCTTTTTATTTATCTAAGACTTTTCATACAGATTCAGAAGAAATGTTTTCAACCCAGCAACTTTTTTCTTTAAAAGTTTTAGAGGTTTAGCTTGGAGCCTATTAATTTTTTTTTTTTCGGATAATATAGGTGTTGCTGCCTTTTTCTTTTTCTTCGTGTAAATGCTATGGTGGGAATCGAATTATAATTTTCAGATGTTTCCTTTGACTAAGCCTGAAAAATATATGTTGTTATCATGTTCCTATGCAGCTTACTCAGTCTCAATAGTAAAATAGTAGAAATTACTATTTGATAAATATGTACCTATTTATTTTAATGAAACATATTATTTGCAGTAAACTATTAAAAGGAAACTCTCACGTGGAGGAGTTGATGATGTGGCACTAATAGCATCGTAAGATGATAGTCTGTTATCTGGTAGAGTAAATGATACTTGATGGATCTGGAAAATTAGATTTAACATTGTTAATTTTAAATTAAACTTGATTATAATGAAGCTCACAGTATATATTAAATAAATCAGAAAACATAATCTCAAAAATAATTATATGCACAAGAGACATGGCTGTATAGACCATATTTGCCATTTGCTATTTTTATCGATTACAAACCGGTATATCAAAACTATTGCTCGGAGACAGCAACAACTCGGATACAGACTCTGTTGTTGTCTGTCTGTTGATCAGTCGCTCGACGGAACCGCATATTGTAGAGGAAAAGTGGCCGGTGGTGGTAAACAAATCCGAAACAACACGACCGTGACTATGGCAACTATGGACTGTTATTATTGTAATTTATAAGATTAAAAAGAAATAATAGTTAAAATTTAAGATAAACTAATTACATATGAAAGGTAACGCCATATTTTTTTTTGTAAATTTGACGTGGCAGATCTCTTTTGCAGCAAAAAAACTGAACAGTTTGGTGAGACGTCGATTCAGTCGCGCAACTAAATTTAGTCTAATGAGCAGTGCGGTTACAACTAGTTTTATTGTAAACATAGGGCCGCTGTGTCATATATGGACTTATACTTTGGCACAGGGGGACGCCTGCGTATGGTCAATCCCATCCGGTTCGCCAGTGGTTCGTGTTGCTTTATGGTTGCGCAGGTAAAGAAGACATGGCAAACGTTACACTGAAAGTCAACCAACAAAAACAATGGAATATAGGATTCAGAATATACGGAATGCTCAATAAGATTTGTTTCATAATATCTATAGTAACCAAGATCAAGGCCACCTTTTAGCTGTTTCGTCTAAGGAATTTAGTCACTGGTTATACGCTTTTCTATCAAATAACCATGACATTAATGGAAAAAGCATGGGCATAGCGGTAGGACTCGGAATAAGAGCGGCAATATGTCAACCTCTCTAGTGCCCTTGTGGTAGTAGCGTCCACGAGTTTAGGCTCCAAGGGCTTTCGTGTAAGAAAACTGCTGGTAGGTTGTTCCGGCACGGTTTTCTAAACGATGTTATCCAAAGAGCTTTTGTTTCTACAAATATTTAAAGAAAAGTTTAATAAAAGTAAAAGCCGCCTGCTAATAACTAGAGTCGGAGCTAAGATATACATAGTGTATAGAAGATTAAAGATAGAAATTAGTTTAACTTTTTAGTTCTTTGAAGTCGGATTTTACTTTTTATCGAAAGTTGATTTTTTACCCTTTTGAGTTATCCCCTAAATAGGACGAAATCGTCGCACTTACGGAAAGAGTTTTACTCCAAAACAAACCAATCCCTAACCTTTTTATTAAAAAAATCAACAAAATCGATTCACGATTCACAAAGAAATTATCAAAAAGAAAGAAAAGGAACAAGAAAAACAAATAGTAGAATATTTTACCTCCTCTTTTTCTGAAATCAGCGAAAGATTACATTTAGTTTCTGGGTTGTGTAAAAATTGGGTATATGAAGTATTAAATACGTTTTGTAGTCTTTCATTGCTCGAGAGTTGGTCAGCGGATATCAATTTTCTTATTATACAAAGGTAACTAACGAGAACTCAGTTAACCTGACGGTTAATACCTAAATGCACTCCTACAGTTAAACTCGATTAAGAATCAAAATGCAGATGCCTTTTTGGGCTTGCTGCCTAGGAAGAAATGTTATAATTAAGATTAAAAAAAAAACAAAATTGGTATCAGATCATTCTAGCTAAGAAAAACCTATTCATGTTCAGATTCAGAAGTTGAATAGGTTTTTCTTAGCTAATTATGTTGTATTTAGGTTTTGTTAAAAATTATCTGATTATTAGTAATTATGTACATAAATAAATAAATTAGGATTGATCATTGTGTGTTTTACCTTGTTTAAATTATAAACTATTATTTGCGTGTAATAAGAATCTGATAATTTTGCGGGTCTTACCTAAGGTCCTATCTGATTTTTTAAACTGCTTATAGGTACGGGTACATGTATAAAACAAGCATAAATTAACTGCAAGAAAGCTTGCAGTCGCTCAGTAAGCTATGCTCGCAGTTACCCTGTGTCGAGTCCTTAAGGAACATATTTGCAGAAAAATCATAACTGATATAGACAAATTAATGGATTAGCAAATTGAATTAGCAATAGGCCGGTCATGAATAGAATACTTTTTTATTCAATATAGATTACATGTAATTCTTATTGAATTCATTTTTTACTTTACCACTGGTTCAGAAAAACAAACCTCTGCCCTGGGAAGAATTAGCAAGAAATCATATAATAAATTATACAACATGAAAGGATGTACAATTTTTTTTACAAAATTTATTTTATAAATAGTTTAAAGTGACCACCTCATTTCCAGTTTCCAGGGATTATTATCTATTATGTGTTCATTTATATTATAATAACCCTTTTTATAAAGTTTTTGTTATTTTTTAATATTGAGACTTAGTAACAGACCGTCTATATTTTCTGGGACTTTGTTATAATAGCGTATACATTTCCCCAAGAATGAATTACTGACTCTGCGGAGTCGAGAAACTGATATCTTCAGCTTGTGTTTGTCACTACTGTTTACAGAGTGTATATCACTTTTTTAGTAACATGTAGCTTACAGATTCAACAACCGATGGAGACAACCATTTTATGTAGTAAACTGAAGATTAAAAGGGTTTTAGATTGATTTTGTAATATATCTATATTATATATTTAATATAGATATCATAATATATTTATATATTCGTGCTGTATTACGCAGAAGTAATAGACTTTTCGATTTCGTTTACGCATGTTGTTAATCTTAAGGCGCGGGTTGAGCAAAATGTCTCGCTAGTCGTTATTTGTGCGGTTTTTAGGAGCTATCTACTTTTTATTTATAAGATATATCAAAACATAAAAAACACATTATATTTCTACATAATTTTGATTCCATAAGAGCTATATCCAATTTTTTTTAAAGGAATAAATATTAATATAATCTCCTTACAACGAAACCACATAAATGTGAAATAATTATTGATAATATGCATCTCCTCGTAAAGTAAGTATTATTTTATTTTGCGATTTACACTAATGGATAGACAGTTTATTAATGAACATTTCTATTATAATTTTATTTTCAAAAGACCAAAATTTGTTTTTATTAAGAAATTATTTTAAAATCTGGGCGTATTCACTGACCACGGGCTTGCTGGAGTCAGTGAGCGCTGAGCTTTTGAACGTGAAACCCGTGTCGTTAGTCAGAGCGTCGGCCAGCGCAGAAACACAAACAAAAACAGAAACAGAAACTTTTTTTTTTCAATATAGATTATAAATAATACTTATTGAAAGTCACTCTTTTGTTTGATTACCACTGTACAAGCTCACGTCATCTTATCATTCGATAATATTATAATATTATTACTTATTAGGTTATTTATAGGTAGTATTATTTGTTTGTTTTGGGTCTAATAAGGCCCGGTCGGGTAATTCCGTCTATAGGCGACTAATTCGGCCTGGGCGTCTAAGTTTGCCTTTCTGCAGCATTGCGGGTTATTACTCGACTCTCTAACTAAACTGACCATTTATTTTTTAACTCAAAACGGGATATGGGTTTATTTATACTCTAAAAACTATAACTTTATACAATTAGCTTTCACTATAAAATTATATTCAGTATAGACAGTAATTATTAAATGCAACATATTTTTTTAATTATTAATTACATTTGTCAGTGGATTAAATTTGCTTTAATAAAGTTGGTGATGATTTTAAATAAGAATAAAATTCTGGGCAAGTTTTTTTTTTTGTTACCTTCGTTAACAACATCACCTTTAGAGCTGGAACCGTAAGTGTTTTTTTTTGAGACGTCCACAATTTATTCAAAATAGAAAAATACTCTTTCTACTGGAGCATTTGTACCAGGTATACATAAAATATATTCGATTAAAAAAATTATGTTGAAGATTGTTGGCTTTGAATACTTCCATCCAACGAGTTACGGGACAATTTTGTGTCCAGGAGCTTTATTTGGGGACAATGGAACAGGTGACCGAGAAAAGGGACAGTCCCGTTCAAAACGGGACGTATGGTCACTTTACCTATAACCCGGCGACTGCTCCGTGGCGCAGTGGCTTAGCAAGTTGTTGTGCTGGGGGCCGCGGGTTCGAATCCCGCACGGAACAAGTATTTGTAAGGCCTACAAATAATTGTTCCGGGTCTGGATGTTTGTCCTTGTGCAATTTATTGTTTGTAAACTTCCTCCACAACTCTCATTCTATATTATTCTCACTCTGCGAAACATCCTATTTATTTATTTATTCTTTATTGCACCAAATATTTGTACAAAAGGCGAGTTGTCTATCTATTTACTTTTAAACTCACAATTTTCAATGCTTCATTATTAATAGGTATATAATTAATTATAAAATTTCATAATTAGATAAGATATGAGAATACATAATTCTAATATAATGCAACTAATATACCGAATAAAAAAATTAAAATACATTTATCGTTGTACGCTGTGTGTATTTCCATAAAATAGTTTATTGATGTTGAAAAAATACTATGTTCGTACAGTAGGTGGCGTCTTACATATTTCTTACGCGATATATTGTAGCGAGTCGGCGTGGCACACCAAATGCTCAAGGTCGTTCGCATGGAGTAGCCCCTTAAGAGCGAATACATGTTGGTAACAACAATATTTCTAAAATACGCTAGCTAATGTTCTAAGATGCGTAATTTTTGTAACACTAAAGTGCTAATATTAATAATGTGATCAAAAGAGTTAAAAACTTACTGAAAAATAAAATATTCTTGGTGGTACGAGAATTTTGATGCATGGCATAATTTGCGTCTCGTATAACATCGTTGCCCCTAACGACTTTGTCGTTAAAATTCTGAGCACGTAAAACACAGCACCTTTATACCAAAATAACGTAGATATGTTAAACCTTAGATACCTGTAAGCTTACACGTAATTTTTTATCTGGATTATTTTGTACGGGAACTTAAGGTTATATTACTTTCTATTATTTTAATATTTTAAAAACGTTGTTAAAATTATTTTCGTTGTATTTTAATTTCGTATTCATGGAAACGAGAATGCTTTCATCAATTACAATTGTCACAGAACTATCGATGGCTATCAGCTGCGCTATAAGAACGATTTAAACCACACGTAGTATACAATATACACTACGCATACGCGTTTAGCGAGACATAGTGCGTATTGCAATTACTTAAACAAGTGAATATACTATGTCAACGACAATTTGCAGCGGGGCGAGGAGTATCGACATATTGCACAGCTAATGATGATGAATCACATTAGGGTAGTAGAACAATAGCATGAATTCTATTTAAGCAAAGACGCAAAAAGTTTGAAGGATTAATTAGTCTTTGTCAATGAATATTATAACCGTAGTGAATTATCTCATCTGTAATTGTATTTATAGTATTAGAAAAGAATAACGATAATTCAGAGAGCAGGATCACATCATAGTAAATGAAAAAATAAATTTAGGTAATTAAAAATATCAGATAAATAAGAAGATTAACAAACCACTTCATACTTATCAGGATTGCATCATAAACACAATGATAAAATAACTAATATAAAAATTACAGTGCCACTCAAAGGAGCTTTAACAATGAAACAAAAAATATTACATAAAAGTTGAAGAACAACAAGAAGAAGTTATAAGATTAAATATGACTATATTAAAAATTACATTGAATGCAATATGTTCAAAATTTGCTAAGTAAATATTACGTCACCAATCACATTAGCATAGTGGAACAGAAGCATGAATTCTATTTTTTTACTACAGGCTGCCGAGCTCTCTTGATATTTTCACTATAGGTCACTGCTGTAATAATACGACGGGCTGTTTCTTGCACACGTTTAGTGCTAGATTAACCTTGTGTTGACTTCGAATTATTTGTAATATCCGAAGTATTAGAAGCAGCGTCTGACCTGACTGGAGTACTTGCTGTGGGATATTTGGCTATCAGAACATCTAACTGCTTCATCGCAAGGATCTTATCATAACCACCAGGATCTTCAACATAGATAACAGCATCCAAAATCCACACATTCTTTATTTCAAAATGTTTCCGAGCTGTTTTTATGTATTGATTGCCTGGTTTTAGTAAGGAATTCGGAAACAAAGATTAGTGAGGCTTTCAATTTTGATTTAACTTTCCATACTTCCTGTTTATTGTTATTACAGTTATAATATTGTTGTCAGAGCAAAAGCTTTTCGACAGCAAATAACAAAACAAAAAATAAGCCATGGAGGGCACGAAAAAGCCAAGGGAAGTGTATAATTATTTTTGGATTCAAATTATCTTTAATTTTTACCTTGTTTGTGAGACTCTGCTCATCCTTCTTTTAAATAAGGGAGTTTAAGTTTTAAATAAGGGGTTTCCCTTATTTTAAAGAAGGATGAGCTCCGTCAAAAAAAGGGGGGGGGGTGTTATATCCAACCCCAGTTAGTTATGACTCGATAATATTATTTAGTGTAAAAGCGTAGTGTTTGAGGTAATCGAGGTAGTGCAGCTCCAACCCATATTAAGTGCATATCACACACGCCGTTGGCGGCTTTAGTACATTTTTGTATAATTTTAATATTGGGGAAATAAACAAAAAGAACTTCCGAGATTTGTTGTAAAAGTTTTTTTTTTAAAAACACCTTCAGAGCGGCCCTCCTAACAGTACCATCTTTATGCTGACGACTTCCAAATTTCTAAAAATCTATTGAAGATCTCCATGACGCACATAACACGCACCGTTGATACTACCTTGATGCTTCGATCTGCAATAAAACTGGTGATCCAATTGCACAATATCTCGGGAAGGCCATAGGAAGAAAGCTTCTAAAGAAGCGCTTTGTACCAAACCCAATCGATGGCCTTCGCCATGTTCAAACTAACGGCCTTTGGACTCTACTGGCCCTATGTTATAGACCATTTCCTTCTTTAGAATTTTTAGGGCAATTAATTAAATCGTTTTGGAAAACAATATTTTTAGTGTAGTGTATCAATGATGGCGCGAGTAAATTTTACTACACGGTGAAAATCATAGTAGTTCTCGCAAACAAATAAGTAATATATAGTATCGTAAAATAGTAAAGCATCAGAATCACGCAATATTATTGCAATTGTAAAGTCAGCCTCCTCTATTTGCTATCGTATATATAAATGGCCGTCTATAAAAGCATAAAATAATGTAAATTAACGTGACCAGATCTTTTTTATGGTTTAGTTATAGGCCGTTTGTTATATTTATGGCGTGATCGTCTTAGCTTGGACCCTTATTTACGTAATGTTTGTTTAGTAACTTAGGTGTTCTTTTAGGTTTCTCTTGGAATAATGAATATTCACTAGAGCAATCGAAAACCGTTGTTAGTGCCGTATATATACTTTATACACTACTGAACATGGGCCTACCCTATAGATTGCCTCACTGGGGATTTTGCCATAGTTGTTTTATTCAGCTGTTATCAGGAAGATGCTGCTTCCCATCACTTGTTTTAGTTTCCCTTTGTCGCCTCGTACGACACCCACATGACAGCATAGGGTGGATATTCTTTCACCACCGCTATACGGTTAAATTGTAAAATAAAAATGAAAATCGTGAATGCCTATTTTATAATAATATAAGTTTTTCTTTACTTCTATAACAGTTACTTATATATGCGAACTTCGTTTCTCCACATACACCCACTTGATAAAGTAAACAGCTTGCGTAGCGTATACAATTAGTATCACAAAAAATAATAATTAAAATTGTTGGTTTAATCCAATAGCTTTTGTTGGATCTTAATCCAGAGGATAGTCACTTTGTCAGATGTTAGCAGTTTATATTTATAGTGAATGCGATCCACCAAGGAGAGGCCTGTTTAAAGTTAGATTATCATTATTTGAATGTTTATAGAACCGGCTGCTCTATTTAATGTCTTTATATTATGGACGTTTTAATTACATCAGCTGTGTGCGCTAACTATCGTCTGAACATTAAAAGAGAGTTAGTTATTATAGCGAGAAATTTCCATCTATTGCAAAAACCAAATATGTTGCACGCACATCTGTTTCGGATATTTTATGTTTTTTTTTTTTTTTAAATAAAAATAAACGTATGCTTCCTTTGATGAGGATAACTTCATAAAATATAAAAATATTCAATATACTATGATACTTTAGTTTTGTTAATATTTTATTTTATAATTATAAAATGCTAGAATATCGTGAGATAAAACATTATTTTATAAAACTAAAGCAATAAACGAGCTAATTGGTCGTCCGGGCAAGTGGCTGCTGCAACTTATGGAGAACTGTAATCAAACGATGAAGTCTAGAAATCTGTTTTCACCGTTCATATGTATTATTTTAAGGACTAAGAGTGACAAACGAACATACAGTTCGCCCGATGGTTTGTGGATGCTGTAGCCCATAGACTTTTACATCTATCTATTCTTGACTAAGTAAGACAATACTTTCACAATTTTCCCACCAGATAAAATAACTGCATTTTTAGAACAACTTAATTCCATAAACTCTAAAATTCAATTTACTATGGATTTAGAGGCAAATAATTGTTCAACTTTCCTAGATGTGTCAGTCATTCGAAATCCTAACAATAGCATAGCTCACACTGTGTATAGAAAAAAGACCCATACAAACCGATATTTAAACGGTGAATCTCACCATCATCCTTCACAGTTAGCTACTTTGGGGAAAACAAATCTTTCTTACAGAGATCACGAGGGATCTGTGAAAAGCGTACGCCTAGCCGTCGAGGTTCAGCACGTCAAGCAGGTTCTACATGACAACAAGCTTCGGTTCCCGCGCCTACGTCACAGTAACTGAGTGAAGCCGGCCACAGTCGAGCCTGTGCCTGCTGTACTACCATATGTCAGAGGTGTCACAGACAAGATTGGCTACATCTTGAAGAGAGTTTCTATTAGAACATCCTTCAAGCCACCGAAGAAGATTTAGTCAGTTCTTATCATTCATCAAGTGTAATATGCCCTACAAGATGCAGGAGTGACAAAAAAAAATCTGCGTTCGATGTTTAGCTAAAGATATGACTAATTAAGCGTGTTTTTTATAATCGTTTCTTCGTTCTCAATTGTAATATGGGCCAATAATATTCATAACACATATTCATTATTACCTATGGGGTCTAAGATAGAAAGCCACGTTTCAGAAATTCAGTTTTCAATTCTCGTCACACACCTTACGAAATACAGCAATACTAGGTGTTTGTTATTTTACGCTCATCTTCTGCATGAGCTGCCTTCCCGGTCGATCTGACCCACTCGTGTTGCTATAGAAATATTATTGTTCATTAGTCATTGCGGGTTATATTATCTTTTGATGATGCGTCGTTTAGAGGCCAAACAAAATGATTATTTTCTAATGTAGAAGTTAAATTTGTGTTGGAGATAGTTGTGAGTTTATTCGTGACAGTACTAGCGTACGCGAATGTGGGACGCAAGGATGTGTTCTTAGACTTTTTTAATTCTGAACATAGATCTTAGCTAATTAATTTTAAACAGTACAACAGTAACTTTTGCCATAGTAGCCAAGATTGGCAAGTGGGTCGGCAACCGCAGTTTTGTTTTTAGTTGTTATTAGCAAGATGCTGCTGCCCATCTCCTGGTTGGGTGACACACACGGAATGATATGGCTGAGTAGATATTCTTATACAGCCGTTACATGTTTGTATTTACCTACCTGTATCTATTTACCTTCCAATGTTAAGAAAAAACTAGAACGATGATGTGTTAAACATGAAACACTGAACTATAAAATTTCTACTCTTTATTTTTACAGAACACGACAGCGAGCTATTCTCGTTATAAAAAAATGGTGCTGAATAACTTAATATATGAATGAATAACGATTTTAATAAACAGAAATATAGACGATCCAGTTTTAATTAATTTTCCTGAACATTTTCCGCAGTATAATTACGCAATAATTACTCTGTCTGAGCGTGCTACTACAGCACAATAGCTTTACAGAATAGCTATTGTTCAGTTAGCTATTATACTTAAACGGTTACAGTTTTGTAATCTAACATGTTGATAGTATAAAAAAGACGAAGATTTAGCATCTGTTTTGTTTGGGAATCCAGGTAATATCCATAACTTTTAAATTGTGAGTAGAAATATTTAAAGAAAGGCCATGATCTAAGTTAATTGGGTACTATATATGCGGTACTTATATAGAATAACGTATTATATTTTCTATATACATTTCATTGTTTTTATATACAAACAATAAGTAACTTACTCTGAACAACAACGTTTCCGCAAGTCTGCAACCCGCATACGTAATATTTAGTATCGCTTCCGCCATTATAACAGATTCTATAGTACAGAATATATTCGCTAAAGAACACCAGTAGCTACTAGAAAAAATGAATCGTAGGTCACTGGGGGTCATTAAAATAAAAAAATATTATTATTATATTAGAAATGATAGATAAATAAAACTAGTTTTACGGATTTTATCGTGATTAATTTAACTTATTTTAATTCCCGACGTTTTTGGTGCTTTACCACACAGCTATCACGGATGGACTGAGATGCTGACGTCCAACAGTTGCTGTCGTGACTTCAACTTTTTTACATGGTAGAACCATGCTGCAGCTTTATTAATAGTATAGTTGTAGCACGAATGGGTGAGCTCCACCGGGGTAGGACCACGCTCTCACAGAATACCAGCGTAAAATAGCAGCTTAATGCTGCTGTGTTTCGTATGGTGTGTGTAGAGAACCGGAGACCCATTTTACTGGGAAAGAGGCATTCTATCTTAGTCCTCACGGCTGACAACGCATCTACATTTTAACACTTTCACTATCCGGTTTACAAACACAATAATAGGACAATAGCAGTGATCTATACGTAGTGCACGGGACAGCGAAAGGGTTAATTCGCAAACGAAAATAGATGTAGATATCTATGGGCCACAGTAACCACTTACCATCCAGGTGTACTGTGTGCTCGTTTGTCACACTTATTCTATAAAAAAAAACTGCACGGCGATGCATTTCCTTTTTGGCTGTTATTAAACGTTAATCAAGGAGTACGGACTTTTTGGACAATTCTTTTAAAGAACCTTTTAAAGATATTAGAGTAGAGAGTGTTGATACTGGTATGTTATTTTTTTATAAAAGTAAAGTCAATCATTTCGAATAACAAAAGTTTAGAATAAAGTAACGTTTAAGAGTCTTGATGGGATACTGATTATTTTAAAACATTGTTTCATTCATTCAGTAATCGACATTCAGTAGTAGTTGTAAAATTTGTATAACGACATAACAGTAATGAGTTATTATTTATACATGCTGATCTTTTGCATTTTTGGCGTCGCACATGCGACGATGAGAATGCGAACACTGCAGACGCCATAAAAATAAGAGAAGTAATATTTGTTTCTTTTTGCCATCCATTTGTAAGCATTTAGCTACAGGGCTATTTGCGCGGCTGCAACTGAGCGCATTTAGTGAGTGAAATTAGCAACTCATTTTTTGGTAAATGTATAATTATTTAGTACGCGATTCCCTATAATACGAGCACTACCGACTTGCTTTCGTATAAATTTAATGCGCATGTAAGAGCATTATTATAAATAAAGGATATTATAAATTAAATAACTATATAAAAGATAAATATGAGATAATAAATTCCCTTAAACTTTTTTCTAATTATGTATATACTTAAGTTTAAATTGTAATTATTGGGAGAAAAATATTCTACTTGTGATTTTTCTTGCAGTTTCCTCTCTCAAGGATTCCCCGCAGTTGGGTTTGTTCAAGCGATGGCATAGCTTTTGATTTTCAAAAAGTGCTTTGCAGAAGCTAATTATGAATTAAAAAATTTGACATTGAGTCAAAACCCACTGCAGATAACAGTGTTTAGTTAAATATACCAATTGCGCGTGTGCAGTCTGATATCAGCCGAATACTGCATGTACTATTATGTATTCTGTGTACACATATAGTTTAATTTATATATATAATAAAAGCAAATATATACTTCTTAATTCTATATATAAATAAAATGGTAGAGACACACTGTAGCTATATTATAGTTGAAGCGCGATGGGGTCAACTCGATCGAGAGAAGAATCACGCTCTTACAGAATACCAGCGTTTCGTATGGTGAGTGTAATCGTCCTCAGTGGTAACAACGCATGTGCATTTTGGTTCTTAATCGAGGGTAGATACCATATAAATAATTAATAAACTATAAAAACCAATCGTCAGAAAATTAATGAACTTTCTATTTTATTATAGTATAAAGTTAGTGTTTACTGTGGCCCATAGACGTCTACATCTATACTCGTTCGCTAATCAAAATGCAGATGCGTTGTTAGCCGTGAGGTCTAAGATGGAATGCCTCTTTTCCAGTAAAGAGGGTCTTGGTTCTTCCCTGGTCAAGCGGACCCATTCAAGCTACAACTATACAGTTAATATAGCTGCAGCTCTACTTCGTACACTTGTTATTTAAAATATTGAGAGCTCAGGGACAATATTTACTTTATCTACATGCGTGCATATGTTAAATTAATCCTCTATTATCGCATGTTCCACTTAAGTCAACTTCCGACCTAACTCAGTCAAGCTTGATAAATAACTCACAAAGTAAATGCCGCAGTAGAGTTCAGACTTAGAGACTCGTTTAAAATAATCTATATTTTATACGCATTTGTTTCATAATGATATAAGAAAGATAATAGTTACGTTTAAATTAATAAGTATGTTTAAAAATAAATTGGGTCTCAGTTTTATCGATTAAAATCTTTTATTTTTAATATTTTATATAATAATATTAAAAAATAACCGCTGAAATGTGATTGTTTTGTATGACTCTCGTGGATAAGCGACGGTGGAAAGGAAAACCCTTGAAGTAACAATTTTGGTACTGTACAGTAGAGCCGATCAAAAATTTTTAATTTTCCTAAAAAAAATTATAAAAAATTAAAATGTTAAGTTAGAGCGACAGGATAAAAAACTGTTTCTTTATTTTTTGTTTACTGTCTACTATTAAACTTGCATGCGAGCATGATGAAAAGTTTTGTGCATGGCTTAATTATTTTTTGGCAAATATAGTGGAAGGAAAAACACATTAAATGCAAATTCAGTATTTTGACAAACGCTAGGAAAAACACATTAAGCGACAATCTATGCATGATATAACTAGGAGGAAAAACAACTTATGCGTATCGAGCATAAGATACATGGTTGTGGAAAACCACTAAACTAACAATACCTTAATATGCTGTCCTTGGTTTTGTTGGCAGGTATAGTTTTGCCCTTGAGATCATCTTTTGAGCTTCCGTGGGACGCATTTGTCAGTGTCTTCTAGACATAAGTTTGTGTGTCATCTAAGGTATTTAATAAAAACTGTTGGCATACTTTTCGCCTGTCTTCATTATGATTTATGTAATATTCAAACAAATAGGTCTGTTGTCCGCTATCTCTATTGCGTTTTCTCTTAATATATTTATTTTATAGGATAGGGTGACAAACAAGCACACAGTCTACCTGATGGTAAGTGGTTGCTGTGGCTATCTACATCTATCCTAGTTTTCGAATCAATCCCTTAATATCGGTTCTTCGAATCATATAAACAAGCCAATCTCGTTGTCTTTCACATATTAAGCTCCAAAAGTGTTTAAATAAAGATAACCTTCTGACAGTCATTTTCATATTTTTTGCGGTGCACGGGTTCGGTTTAATTTCTCTCCGTTTGCGTATGGATCCGTTAGATTTAACATACTCTTCTCCTTTTTGTTTAGCCTCCTTTGTTTTCTTCTTGGTATCTGGGGGCACGGCAGTGTCCCCGCCAAGTCGAGCAAAAAAGCGGCACGGCCATACCATCCTTTTCTCGAAACAATTCAGGCCATTTTCGACCCCCTATAACTTCGTTGTGAATTAAAATAGAAGCCTGAATTTTCAACAACCAAGCATACATTGTATGAGCACGGTATATTTCAAATTTCATTCAATTTGAACTAGTAGTTTATGAATTATAACTAGTCAAATTTTCTTAATTTTGTCACGCACTGACTGACCGATCATCAAAACTCTAAGGTATTTCTAGCAGACGTAGAAGCTTCAAATTTAGAATACAATTATTGTTTACTGTACAAATCAAGGAAAAACTAAAATATTTTGAAAAACGAAAATTTGTTGACAATGTGATCGGTAAAACACTGCGATGAGTATACGGAATTATATTATATTATAGTAGGTAAGTATGTACACACAGTAGCTTTATATGTCGTCTTATTGATGTACTGTTGGGATAGGCCCACCCAACACATAGCGTGTGAGTAACAAAAGCAGAACGTCTGACACCTAGCAGCTCGCGCGACGGCGTGCCTGTTTCATAGGATTTCCTGTATTGCAATACAAACTACTCAATGCTACCCAACTGCCGCTGCACGCACGTATCGCATTATATGGGATCAAGTCGGTCGAATAAATAACCTATGTACTTAATATGTAAGTCTGTACCTACCCATGCATAAATAAAAAAAAGTAAATTTTTTCATGTACCTGAGGCCATTTCCGATAACGTATTGCGCACTTGAACAAGGACACTTGAAGATAAGTTATGTTCTGCATTCTCAATACTTTGCACTATAGTTGCATCTTCTGAATTTTTTATTTCCAGATTGACATTCCGGTGGTTTTTAAAATATCAATTTACGTTTGACATGCTTGGGGTGTTCGTCCAATTCCAATATTTTCTTTTTAAAATACTTCTTCCGGTCCATTGTGAAACTATAATATAAATCAACAGAAAAGTATGAGGGTAATAATAAGACTACAAAAGAAAAGAGATAGGGCACATCTTCCCAACTTAGACAGACCATGAAGCTCTCAAAATAACAGAATCACATTATCACTAGCTATGTATTATTATTTGATCGCGGTATCAATATATAGTATGATAGGTACTCATTAAGAATGTAACAAGTTTGTACCAGATTGTTAATAAGGTAATCACTTCGTTATAAAGAAACATTAGTTTTGGATTTCGATTTACTTTTTTTGAAAATTGTTTTTGTTCCCATTAATGCAAAACACCTGCAGAGATTTAGAAGTAACATGGTAAAATACCTTCCAACGGTTTCTTACAAGATAATTTAAAATTAAAAATTTTGTACAGCCGACTTCAATATAAGCGACTTCAATAAAAGTTATTTAAGAATAACTCAATAACCATTGGTCTGACCTTGATCAAGTTCATATGGGACCACACGAGAACTATCAGCTTTCATATAAAAAAAGAATCATCGAAATCGGTTCCCCCAGTACAAAGTTATGAGGTAACACACATAAAAAAAAAACATACACTCGAATTTAGTACCGTCTCCTTTTTAGAATTCGGCAGAAAAATTGAGACTATTTATATGGAATATTATTTACCTTTATAAGCAATGAATTAAATAAAAAATTCACTTCTAAAACATTCTCCAGTAACAGTCGCAAGGCAGTGAGTGGAAGACAGCAGGAATTCATAACAGCAGATGAACATTATATGAAATATAATCTTTCCGATACTTTTAGACAATATGTCAAAAATTATTCTAAAATGTTTAAAAGAGTGTACTCCACAGCCAAATCTTAGACTTAGCAACAAAATTAAGACTGCTAAAATAAAATTAAAATGACGTGAATGAATGAATGAATGAATGAAATAAATCTTAGTGGGCGTAGACAATACGTGGATTTTGGAGGTTTTGAATCGCGACCGTACTGTATTTATTCTGGAGTGAGTTTAGGGAGCAATCTCTGTCCTTTATGGCTAATGATCTTCCTACGGTCATTGAGGAGGCACATGGTTTGCTATTTGCTGACGATCTTAAAATTTATTTGAAAGTAAACAATGCTTCTGACTGTCAAAGTTTGCAAAGGGACATTGATAGAGTGGCACGGTGGGGTAAGAAAAAAAATTGAGCTTAAATGTGAATAAATGTTGTGTCATGAGTTATGGTCGTGCAAAAGCTCCTCATAATTATGCTTATCAATTGAACGACCTCGTAATCCCTCGAGTTACTTATATTAGAGAGTTAGGCATCGAGATGGTCCCGGAACTTAATTTTCGTAATCACATTTTAAATATTTGTAAAAAAGCTTTTAGGAATCTCGGCTTTATCTTAAAGCAGTGCACGGATTTTAGAAATATACTTACTACTAGAATTTTATATAATGCTGTCGTAAGAAGTCAACTTGAAACGAATGCCCTTATTTGAAATCCACATGAAAGCAAATATAGTGTCATGATCGAAAAAATTCAAAATAAACTTGCACGATTTTTATGTTTCAAGCAGTACGTAATCTATCCTAGTTTTCCACTGATGTATCCGAGTCTATTTGTACTGGGTATGGTCGGTTACAGCCGCCTGAGTTTGAGGAGAGACATCGCGCTTATTAAATATGTGTGGAACATAATTACGTAGATGGATACATCACCTAGATGTGCTCTCTGCGCTAAAGCAATTAATTAATTTATAAAATTTAAAGTTTAATTTAATTTAATTTAATTTAATTAAAAATTAATTAATTACCTGATAATTACGTGTGTTCTCGTCGCCGAGCCCCGTTACTGCTCGTGCCCGCTGCTAGGACGAAGTTGCTTCAGAATGCACCATTGACACGTGCCATACACTACGTTAATATCACTTCACAGGATATTGACATATTTACATTAAGTCAGACGAGGTTCACAATTGCAGCATACAAATTCGTTGAAAGTTGTAATTTTTTTAATTAGTATTCTATTTTATAATCGTGTTAATATTATTATTCATTATTTAATAGTTATTTATAGGTATTTATTCTGGAGTGAGTTTAGGAAGCAATCTCAGTCCTTTATGGTTAATGATCTTCCTACGGTCATTGAGGAGGCACATGGTTTGCTATTTGCTGACGATCTTAAAATTTATTTGAAAGTAAACAATGCTTCTGACTCTCAAAGTTTGCAAAGGGACATTGATAGAGTGGCACGGTGGGGTAAGAAAAAAATTGAGCTTAAATGTGAATAAATGTTGTGTCATGAGTTATGGTCGTGCAAAAGCTCCTCATAATTATGCCTATCAATTGAACGGCCTCGTAATCCCTCGAGTTACTTATATTAGAGAGTTAGGCATCGAGATGGTCCCGGAACTTAATTTTCGTAATCACATTTTAAATATTTGTAAAAAAGCTTTTAGGAATCTCGGCTTTATCTTAAGGCAGTGCACGGATTTTAGAAATATACTTACTACTAGAATTTTATATAATGCTGTCGTAAGAAGTCAAATTGAAACGAATGCCCTTATTTGAAATCCACATGAAAGCAAATATAGTGTCATGATCGAAAAAATTCAAAATAAACTTGCACGATTTTTATATTTCAAGCAGTACGGAATCTATCCTAGTTTTCCACTGATGTATCCGAGTCTATTTGTACTGGGTATGGTCGGTTACAGCCGCCTGAGTTTGAGGAGAGACATCGCGCTTATTAAATATGTGTGGAACATAATTACGTAGATGGATACAGAAGTTTAATTTAATTTAATTAAATTTAATTAAAAAAATGATTAATTACCTGATAATTACGTGTGTTCACGTCGCCGAGCCCCGTTACTGCTCGTGCCCGCTGCTAGGGCGAAGTTGCTTCAGAATGCACCATTGACACGTGCCATACACTACGTTAATATCATTTCACAGGATATTGACATATTTACATTAAGTCAGACGAGAGTCAGAAAGTTGTAATTTTTTAATTTGTATTCTATTTTATAATCGTGTTAATATTATTATTCATTATTTTATAGTTATTATTTATAAGTCAGTAGTTTTCTTATATTTAGGTTAGTTATAGCATCGCATTGGTTAATATAACTGTAATGATGTTATAATTATGAAATAAATAAATAAATAATTATAAATTATGAACAGAACCACTCTATTCACTCCTTACACAGGAATTCGTCACCAGGATAGAACAACGCACGTGGAATTTAAAAGAGTGAGCCTTGTACGTGCTTGATTATCATTTATTCGCTCTTGGGTATTGTTCACAAAACCTTGTTTTCTGTGAGTACACATAAATATGAATTTGCATTTTCAACTAATCTCAAGAGGACAGTTCGGCTGGATAAAGAACATTTTTTTTTTCATATTCAGGGACCGAGAAGATTTTTTTAGATTTGCATTAATTATTCTACTATTTTAGAATAAAGCGTGCATATTATTAGCGTGTTGTAATTTATATATTTAAGTATAGATGACACATATTACATTATCTTACATATCGCAGGTGCAATGAATAAAAAAAATATCTCTATATAATCAATAATTTATCTAAGCAGATATAAAAGTGGTAGAGTAACGTTGTAGCATATTCAGCAGGAAATTTCGATGTAATCAAAGGCTTAGTCATAGTCCACATTCGCAAGACAAAATGGCAGGTTGTCACGAGATTCTCAGTATAATGTACAATTATCTGAAGAATGTATGTAGCCTTTCTGGAAACCGGCTTCAGGAGGTTGGAAGTTGTTAAGTCTGCAAGCGGGATGATTCGTAATGATTCTCGGAAACAGCACGTAGAAATAAGTAGAGAGTTGTTGCCTTTCTTGAAAAATAAGACCACTGCAATTATGTTACACATCTTGAGAGTAGTGCCACCATGGAAGAGGAGATTAAAAAGCTTTTCAGGACTCTAAGTATTGGTTTTCCCACTCGCTTTCAGATTTGTATTTGTTGTTTGTATATATTGTGGTTTTGAATTAATTCACTTCTTTAAAATTATTATTAATATTGACAGATTTATGTATACAACGCCGGAAGGAAGTATTGTGCAGTAACAGCAGTTGAAACTGTTGCCGTGATCGAAATATAGTTTTATTGAGTTCCATGCATTTGGTTATAATAAATTATCATGACTTTGATAACTAGTAATTTAAAAATTTATATATTTATACTTATTAGAATTAAATGACTAGTTATAATATTATAACTATTTACTGTGTTTATATATCAATAATATAGTAGCTCATATTCATATTTTTCTATACTGTATTGCTATTTTATTTATTCATATTTTTCTATACTTTATTGCTATTTATATTTTTCTTTTAATTGTTACCTTGTATTAAATTACCGGCATGGACAGAACAACGTCTGTCGATCCAGCTAGATTCGAATAACTTTTTCCTTCCATCCATCCATTACAGCCTATAAAAGTCCACTGCTGAACATAGCCTATAATGTAAATGTTATAATAATATTACAAATTGCCAATATTTGCAGTGCCCTTGCAGGGTTTTTGTTTTAAGCTATTTCTTATAACTAAGACCAAAATTATACAACAAGAATAGCAAATAAATTAAATTGAATCTGCCTCCCCCAAACATTGCCAAATAGGGGTGGGTTTTGCCATAACACGCTTGACAACAGCATTTTTTATTATTTTCAGTTATTACTTGCTGCAATATCATGCTGCTGCCCATCTGCTGTTTTATTTCCTCTGTCGCATTTTACTACACACATGGTATGGAGTAGTAGATATTCTCACACCGCCACCACACGATTTTAAAGTTTTACTGTAGACTTATAATTACGGGAGTACATTTCGAACCGCCTTTATATCTATACCTGCTAATTAACTAAACATTTTTGTGTAAGTGGTTGCTGTGGCCCATAGACATCTACATCTATCCTCGTTTTCAAATAAAATGCAGATGCGTTGTCACCCGTGAGGACTAATATGGAATGCCTCTTTTCCAGTAAAAAGGGTCTCCGGTTCTCTGCACTCACCATACGAAACACAGCAGCATTAAGCTGCTATTTTACGCTGGTATTCTGTGAAAGCGTGGTCCTTCCCCGGTCAGCCCGACCCATTCGTGCTACAACTGTACTATTGATATAGCTGTAGCATGGCTCTACCACGTATTTGACAAAACATTTGACAAAAACGACATATATTGTTAGTATATAGTGTATGTATGAATGATGTTCACATTCCAAATATAAACTGAAAACATTTGTAACATAACAGAGTTATGTGCACAGCTTTTATATTTTTACGAATTTATAACTCGCTAAATACACTTAAACATGGAACTGTAGCTACAGTTGATGGATGTAGATAAAAAGTGATATGAGCATGTACCGTGGCGGTATGAACACGATTTAATTAGCAAATATAAAACATTATCCACTGAAAGTAGCAAATACGATATTTTACTATAAATAGGGATATAATAAGAGAGTTTTAAATAATGAAATTATTCCTGTTTTTAAATCGTTTCACTTATACGTTATTTACAAAAAGAAATTTATCCAAACCCAGAACAAATATTTGTTAACCCTACAATTATTTATTCCATGAAGAATTTTAACCCGTGGTCCGTCGTGGTGAGTCGATAACCATTCAAGGTGTAAGAGAAGATCTAGTTTGTACTTTTTATGCAGTCTGTGAAAATTTGAAAATCATTGGCAGAGGAATTGTACAAAAGCTAACAGTAATAATCGACTTTGTTCAAAGATATGCTAACTTGAGACATTCGACTTAAACTTCATAGTATACGAACAAATCAAGTTTTAACACGTGTTGGCAACTTTAACAGAAACTCTGAAGGAAATAATTGTGAGAAAACTCCAAAGCGTGTTAAACCACATTTGTAGATCGTTATGAATATTCTCTGCTTCAATGCTCTTTGAGAGACATGTCGCCTAAATTTAAGACAATATTACGCTGGTATAAAGCAGTTTTTTCAGCTTAACTTTAGCTATTAAACGAGAATCGAGCTAATATTACATATTTTGTTTTTAGTATTTTTATTGATTCAACTATGCTACTCCACTTTACAACGCGACTTTATTTAGATAATACCGAACGAACGAAACTAATTTACAATATTTGGAAAGGTTTTTTGATGGAGTTTTTTTTTTAAGTTAAGGAGGTACATACTGAGATTTTTAAGTATTACGACATATACTTTAGTATCCATCACAGCCTATAAAAGTCCAATGCTCAATGTTCACATAGGCCTCCCCCAAATATCTCCTCTTAGCATTTTGCTATTGATGCCTTTTGACAACTTTAAGCAGTTATTAAGCCGATACTGCTGCCCATCTCCAGTTCCACTTTACATCCGTCGACTCTTGCGACACTCGCGAGACGTTATGGGTAGTAGATATTCTTACACCGTCACGAAACTGTTTATACTTTAGTATGCTGAAATAATATTATAAAGTCACAAAAATACATAATGCTGCTGTATTATGGTGAGTGAAGAAAACTTGAGGCCAGTATTTACTGGTAACGAAGCATTCTATTTTAGACCTTATAATAAAACTATGCCATAAACTTACCGAGTACCGAGTGAAGTTAATTTTAAAAAGAAAGCTATTGTAAAAAAAAAAACAAAAGAAAAATATTAAAATAAATCATGAGAATATATTAATTTAATATATACGATATATTATATTATGTAATATAAATAGGTTTAACTAGACCTTTTGTTTTTAAGGCGTTGTATCATTATCATTACTATAAAAACAGCTTTTACTAAGAACATTTGTATCCATAAAACAGCCCACGTCTCTTGCTGAACGTTATTAAAATTCACCTTAAGGATGATGTTGCTAATGCAAACAAGGTACCCCATTTTTGCAAGAGAATGTAAAACATGACAGAAAACATGGGCATGAAAATTTACAAGCATAGCTTTACTTTAGTATGACTTCATGATATATTTTCTAAGCATTTTATCTTCCAGTGAAGTAGCAATATATTTTGAAAGCACAATTTACAAAGTTGAAGGCTGATAATAATAATATGAAATGATGTATGATAAGTGCAAGACTATATTATAATAAAATATAGTTAAATGTCATTTATAAAGGATTGCTAAATATAATGAGTATAATTTGTTGTTTAAATTATAAATTATGTTAAAGTAAGCAAACAAAAAAAGAAACAAAGAAACAAAATCTTCAAAATTAAATAAGTATTTGTAGTAAAAATTTCCTTTAAAATTCCCCTTAAAATATTTTTGATACCGAATTTTAATTTAGTGGGCTTAAGTTTAGCATGTGGGTTAATCCTGAAATTAAGCGCCCCTAAATCGAAGTTCAGTTCTGTGTACTTAACATCTATAATTAAGCTATTATATTCTATCACTACGGTCAAATATATGAAAGTCACCAAAGAGATGGAGACAGAAAGTCGTTAGTGACTACAACAGAAAAAACAAAATATAAAGTAAAACAAATTTAACAAGAAAAACAGCAAAAACTATAAAAACAGAAACAAAACGAAATAAGGAAAACAAAAAATTTAAATAGTAGTATATGAACTTAGGTCCTCCAGCGATTCTGCCATAAGGACTATATCGTCGGCAAATCGAAGGTGTGTGATGTACTCGCCATTGATGTTAATACCGTACCCTTTCCAGTCCAGAAGCTTGAAAACGTCTTCCAATGCAGCGGTGAAGAGTTTCGGGGATATGACGTCACCCTGTCTTACACCTCTCTGCAATTGGATAGGTTTCGTACTCTGGTTCTGTACTCGGATAGTCATCGTAGCCCTACTGTACAAGCACTTCAACACTTCGATATACCGACAGTCAACTTGGCACCGCTGAAGGGACTGCAGCACCGCCCAAATTTCGACGGAATCAAAGGCTTTCTCATAGTCCACATACGCCAGACATAGTGGCAAATTGTACTCTTCGGACTTCTGTACAACTTGCCGAAGGGTATGTATGTGGTCTATGGTGCTAAAGCCCTTTCGGAAACCGGCTTGTTCGGGAGGCTGGAAGTCGTCAAGTCTGCGCGCGAGACGATTCGTAATGACTCTCGAAAACAGCACGTAGACGCGGCTCAGAAGGGAAATCGGTCTGTAGTTCTTCAAGAGAGCGTTGTCACCTTTCTTGAAGAACAAGACCACCGCACTTCTGCTCCACGCCTCCGGTGTAATGCCACCATGGAGGACGGAATTAAAGAGCTTCTGAAGGACTTCAAGTACCGGTCTTCCACCCGCTTTCAGAAGCTCCGCTGTAATTCCATCCTCGCCTGGGGCCTTACCGTTTTTAAGGTGCTGGAGAGCCATTCTAATCTCGCTCAGACTGACGTCCGGGATATCTTCGGAATAGTGTCGGATGAGACTCGCTCTTGGATCGTTACTCACACTTGCGTGTGGCTCCAACGATGACGTGTACAGCTGCCCATAGAACCTCTCAATCTCACTCAAAATCTCAGGTGTCCCGGAAACGATGCTGCCACATTCTGTCTTCAGCTTTGACAGTTGGCTCTTTCTGGCAGACAGATCTCTGGCAAAGACTTTGGAGCCTTGGTTCCGCTCGATCGCTTCTTCAATACGAGCTGTATTGAAGTTGCGTAAGTCCCGCCGCATGCATTTGGAAATCTGTCTGTTCAGATGCCTGTATGCTGTCAAGTCTGTTGAAGAATGTAGCTTCATCTCCCGTCTAACAGCCATGAGATTAAGAGTGTGATCGGAGAGTTTTTGTGTTCTTCTGCGGCAGGTCTTGCAGAACTTAGCTCCGACCGCATGGACAGTTTCCACGAGCTTGTCATTCATATCGTCCACTTCATTGCAGTCTTCTAGGCACTGAAAACGGTTTTGTAACTCGAGCTGAAAGGTTTCGGGACTTTGGATTAGAGCACGAGGGGGACGGAGCGTTGACTTCATTAGACGAGACCTCTCCAACTTAACGTTTAGGTTCAGTGTGCCTCTAACCATTCGGTGATCGCTACCAGTTTTCACCCTTGCGATCACGGAGACATCACTGAACAGTTGTCGTCTGGTCGTCATAATGAAGTCAATCTCATTTTTTGTCGAACCGTCGGGGCTCGACCAGGTCCACTTCCTGTGGGGCCGCTTCTGGAAGAAAGAGTTCATCACAAAGAGTCCCTCTTTCTCCATGAAGTCGGCCAGCTGCTGGCCCCTTGGGTTCCGTTGCCCTATTCCAAATTTCCCTACTTTCAGCTCACCGTTCTCTCTTGTGCCTAGTTTTGCATTGAAGTCTCCCATTAACACCGTATATTGGGTTTTGGAGGAATGCATGGCTCTAGAGATATCCTCATACATTTCCTCCACCTCCTGATCGGGGTGTGCCGAGGTTGGTGCGTAAACCTGTATGACCTTCAGCGAATACCGTTTGGTGATTCTGAGTATAAGGTACGCAACCCTCGTCGACACACTCCCGATCTTTACAACGTTGTTAACGAGAGACTTGTGGACGATAAATCCGACACCTCCTTGGGACAGATGGTCGCCCTCCCGGTGATAGAGCAAGTTGCCGGATTCGAGGATTACCGTGTCCTCCCCCTCTCTTCGGACTTCGGATAATCCTATAATATGCCAGCGCAACTTGTCTATATCTTCTTCCAGCTCCACGATCTTCTCGTCAGTCCTCAGGGTGCGTGCGTTGTACGTTGCCAGGTCGAGTCGTCTAAGGTGGCAACCGAACCTCCACCGGAGATTCTTAGCACCCCCTAATTCTAGGATCTAATCTAATTCTTAGGACCTAAGCACTATGCTCAATGACCTCAATAGTGTTTCCCAACGGATAGGTCTTAAGATGAACATGGACAAAACAAAGATTATGTTTAATGTCCATGTCACACCTATGCCGGTAGTTGTTGGGAGCACTAAGCTCGAAGTTGTTGACGAGTATGTTTACCTGGGACAAATAGTCCGACTAGGTAAGTCCAACTTCGACCGAGAGGTCAATCGACTGATTCAACTCGGCTGGGCAGCGTTCGGGAAGCTACGACACATCTTCTCGTCAGACATACCTCAAAACCTTAAAACGAAATTGTACAACCAGTGCGTGTTGCCAGTGATGACTTACGGAACTGAGACGTGGTCCTTCACTGCTGGCCGTATGAGGAAGCTCAAGGTCGCTCAGCGAGCTATGGAGAGGGCTATGCTCGGAGTTTCTCTGCGTGATAAACTTAGGAATGAGGATATCCGCAGTAGAACCAGAATAACCGACATAGCCCAACGAATTAGTAAGCTGAAGTGGCAGTGGGCCGGCCATATAGCTCGAAGAACCGACAACCGATGGGGAAGAAAGGTTCTCGAGTGGCAGCCTCGTACCGGTAGGCGAAGTGTAGGGCGTCCCCCCACGAGATGGAGTGACGACCTGGTAAGACATGCAGGAAGTCGATGGATGCAGGTGGCTCAGGACCGTGCTTTGTGGCATTCTTTGGGGGAGGCCTATGTTCAGCAGTGGACTTGTGAAAGGCTGTAATGATGATGATGATGATGATGATATGAACTTCTTATGCCAATATTTAAAGGAATTTAAACAAAGTTAGGAAAATATTGAAAGTTGCAAAGCAAAAAATGTTTTAGTAATAATTTCCCTGGAGATGCCTCTGGTTTAAATAATTACAACATAGTACCTACAGTAAAAATTTTAATCTATTTAAATTAATTTAGTAAAAATATTAACATCTTTTTTTTATCAAAACATACGTTTTTTTTATTTATTAATGAAGCTTTCTTCGTTTATATCATCACCGTCTTCATTACCATTTTTAGTTTTTTGTTTATATAAAACTGAAGTGACAAACGAACTTACTGGTCACCTGATGTTAAGTGGCAGCTGAAGCCCATGGATACCTACAACCAATTTTAAACAATTTAGAAATGCCATATTCCTTCTGACTAATTTGGAATGCCTCACAGACTGTAATTATACTAGCCCTTTACGCAATTTATAGCGGAATACAACCAACTGCTTCATTCTAAAATTGTCTTTTTAAGAACCTGCTAGCTGGCATATTTTTTTTCATGGTTGCCCAATATACAATCATGTTCGGAAGAATAGAGTTGATACAGTCACATTGGTAATGTTGCTTTCCATTAAAGGTCTGTAACATTCAAGTTCGAACCTTTTGCATTAATTTTCAGTCATTATTCGCCTGTCCTTAAATCTAATAAATACGACAATTTTTAATTTCAATGATATTAAATTATTTATATTCTTTTATATTTCATAATATAGTTTAATTAACAATGTTATTTTAATTTAACTACCACGTGATGAGGATACGACGTATGTTCTGTATTTTAGTTTCAGCTGGTGTATCAAAAACACATCGTTTTTGCGAAAAGCCTGAAATAACTGACAATAATAAACAAGAACTGCACAAGAAATTGTTTTTTTTTTATCGAAGCCTCGAATCAAATCAACAACTAAATATTAATTGTAAACCTAAATTAAAATTACCGTACTTAGAAATACACCAACTCATTATAAAGTTTATTTTATCAGCTCTTCTAAAACAAACAAATATGTTGCTAACAACAACAATCAACAACGGAATTAAAGAAAGTGACTTAATGGAAAAACCAAATACTGTGGTATCAAAAATTTACATACGTGGTTACGAGCCATGGCTCCACTACATATGTTTGATACTCTTCTGTAGCTGCAGCTACATTAAGGCTGTAACATGAATGGATCAGTTGACCGGGGTAGGACCATGCTCTCACTTTTTCGTGGTAGAGCCATGATGCAGCTATATTGCCGGTATAGTTGTAGCACTAATGTGTCAGCTCGACCGGGGAAGGACCACGCTCTCACAGAATACCAGCGTAAAATAGCAGCATAACGCTGCTGTATTTCGTATGGTGAGTGTAGAGAACCGGAGACCCTTTTTCTGGAAAAGAGCCATGCCATTTTTGTCCTCAGGGGCGACAATGCATCTGCATTTTGATTCTTAATCGAGGATAAATGTAGATGTCTATGGGCCACAGCATCCACTTACCTTCAGGTGGACTATCTGCGCGTTTTGCACCCGTATTCTAATTCTAACTATAATGCTATTTTTTTATAGTAGAATTATATAAATATATATATATATATATATGTATATATATATATATATATATATATGTATATATATATATATATATATATATATATATATATCATTAGATAAAAAATCATTAGAATTAAATCTTTGTATATATATATATAAAAGATTTATTTCTAATGATTATTTTATAGTAGAAGATTCCTACTTAAGTATGATCATTAATTCTTCAATACACCTTGTCTTAACACCGACTTCAGAAGCCATTAAATTATATGGGAGTTATTTAATTCTTTTTACTTTACAAGTCGGTTTTTAATATTTACAAGTTTGATTATTTGACCCTTTTGAGTGTAATAAGCTGTATCGTAAGATCAAAACAACAAATAAAATGTGGCTTATATACTTACATAAAATAAATCATTCCATGTTTTCTACCGACTTCGAAAAGGACGAGGTACTCAATTCGACTGTATGCTTTTTTATGTGTGTTACCTCATAACCTTCTTCTAGGTGGACCGATTTCGATGACCTTTTTTATTTGAAAACTGCTGCTTCTCATGTTAATCACGGCCTGACCAATAGTTTTTGAGTTATCCTTCATAATTTATATCAAAGTCGGTTGTCCAAAATTTTAAATTTTAAATTATGTAACTCATTTTCATTCCCTATTTTAGTATTATTCTCTTAATTTTTCCTTTAAATTTCAAAGGGACTACTCTCGATATATAGTCTGTTTAGTAAATAAGATACTTCTCGTTTTTGAAAGTTGGATAACCTATTGATACTAAGAATATACAGAACAGAAAAAAATTCGACATATAATTCAAATAAATTACAGTTATACTACATTAACAAAGAATAATATGACAGTATTTGTACTTTCTGTAATTTACAGTAAAAATATAATATGTTTTACTCAAAACCACATTGAACTTACAAATTACTGTAAGCATCACATTAGAACCCATAACGTAAGCTCTCTTTTCACTAAACGCTATAGACGATCGCAAGTAACGAAAGACGAAATAAATAAACTGGTGGCTAGAGTGCAAAAATGACACAGTAAGCCAATCCTTTTCAGTCTGGCGTGCACCAGTTTTCCTTGTACCGAAAAAAATATTTTACATTGCATCAAGTTCTTCAAGTAACGATAGACTACTTTCTGATTACAATCGACTTAACTAAATTAAATAGACAAAATATTCCTCTTACCTTATATTATCAACTTGTATAAAAATCAGGACGTAGTTATTACTTCACCACACTTGACTTAGCCAGCGGCTATTATTAGTTACGACACTATAAATTCACATGTATGGCATTCGGCTTGAAGACAGGACCAGCAACTCAAAGAACCATGGAATATGTAGAAAGCCTGCATAGCATACACTGCATACTGAGTCTAGACAGCATCATCATTTACTCGACAGGTCTAAAGCAAACCATAGACAAACTAAAATTTCTGATGATATGACAAATTGAGACAGACAGTGTAGCTAGACAAATTTATTTTTTTGGAAAGAAATACTATACCTGATATCTAACGGTTACAAAATTAAAAATAATAGTAAAAAAGCTAATGATTTCTTATATTTACGCGAACACTACACATTTTAAATAAAACTAATTTTACGGATTTTATCGCGTAAATTAATCTACTTTTATATTCCCGACATTTCGGGTGCTTTCCAGCACCCGTGGTCACGGGGGACTGAGGTGTTTGACGTCCTGCTGTCATAGTTAGCCCGGCTACCTTCAGTTTTTCAGTTACCACAGTCGAGCGTGTGCCTGCTGTACTACCCTATGTCAGAAGAGTCACAGACAAGGTTGGCTACATCTTGAAGCGAGCTTCCATTAAAACATACTTCAAGCCGCTGAAGAAGTTTGGTCAATTTTTACCATCCGTCAAGTGTCATATCCCTCTACAAGATGCAGGAGTGTACAAGCTAGATTGTGAATGTGGTCTCTCCTACATAGGACAAACAAAAAGATCTATTAAAACCCGCGTTAAAGAACATATAGCTGACGTGAAGCACCGACGTATCGGGAAGTCTGCAGTTTGTGAACATGTTCAAGATCGTCCCCGCCATTACATTAGATTTGATAGACCACAAATCCTCGCAAAAGAACACCGATTCCTCCCAAGGATGATTCGCGAGGCTATTGAAATTAAAAAACATCCTAATTTCAATAAAGAAGATGGACGGGTGCTGCCATCTGCTTGGGATCCCATAATTAATAAAATCAAATCCAAACCCAAGTATACCACTGCTAGACTTCAAGATACTGTAGGCTCATTCTGCGTAAATCGGACCAAAAATTAATATTAAAAAACTGAAGGTAGCCGGGCTAACTATGACAGCAGGACGTCAAACACTCCAGTCCTTCTTCAGCGGCTTGAAGTATGTTTTAATGGAAGCTCGCTTCAAGATGTAGCCAACCTTGTCTGTGACTCTTCTGACATAGGGTAGTACAGCAGGCACACGCTCGACTGTGGTAACTGAAAAACTGAACGTAGCCGGGCTAACTATGACAGCAGGACGTCAAACACCTCAGTCCCCCGTGACCACGGGTGCTGGAAAGCACCCGAAACGTCGGGAATATAAAAGTAGATTAATATACGCGATAAAATCCGTAAAATTAGTTTTATTTAAAAAGTAAAAAAAAGCTGTTTAAGAACCAGCTTTTATTGAAATGCTCTTATGAAGAAACTAAACGTTAGATTAAATCAAACCCATAAATTTATCACATTCCACAATTTATGTCCTTACGTTGATTGGCATAGATAGTCTATGCCCTTAGAGTTAGCATAGTTAACTCTACCCCTTTAGACATAGAGGAGCGCACACTTATCCATTTTTAGCTCCATTCCAATAGAATTGCTATAATCACTGTGAGCGACTGGAGGCGAAAAACTTGAGATCACCCATAAAGGAAAGGTGCGTCACTTTTGTACCGCCTTTATGAAGCAGAAATCCTCTCATGAAACCCTACAGTAAGATATTGAGACGGTTTAGACAGAGGGAGAACCAGATTGGACTCAGACAATCGCTCTGGAAGATACCCATTCTTATCTTTATGTTGTTCTTCGGAGCCGTCATCCGCTCGCCTAGATGTTAAAGGATCGTACTCTACCGCCCCGTACACTGCGCGAGGAAGTTTCTAACTGAACAGTCAAGCTTGTACAGCTCGAGAACCCTCTTCAGTCATGTATGAGGCATCGAGTCTAATGCTTTTTTGTAGTCTAACCAGATGGCGAAGAGGTCCTGACGGTTACGTTTAACCTCCTTGCCAATGACCGTGTCAATGACGAGTGGTTTCTTGGTTCCACGACCACCACCTCGACATCCATTTTGAGCATACGACATCACCTGATTTGAGTTCAAGTGACGAGTGATTCTCGCGCTTAAAATGGATGTTAATGTCTTGTATATTGTGGGTAGATACGTGATGGGGCGGTATTAGCTCGGGTCTGTGGTATCCCGGTCTTTTATGAGTAAGAACCTAACGAGTGTTCCCAGTAGTGAAGAGGCTCGAGAGCAAGTTCTGTTTGAGTCTCTTGAAATATCGGGCGAACACAGCGTGACACACCACGAACCCCTTCAGCCAGTAGTGACTCGGACTTTTCCAGATAGGGACCCTTCGGACCACCTCAGCTACATCGTCCAGCGTAATGATGACGGGGCCCACGGGCGTACCGTTCTTACACTGACTCACCACAACTTCCATCCAAGGGTCCTTGCAGTGGTTTAGGAGCTCTGACCACAAGCCGCGCTAGAATGCGACAAATTTGGTCTGATTCGCTTTGCCCGTTCCACGTAACATTGGTCGCTCCAATGATTTACAGAGCCTCTTCTGATCACTCTGGAAGATACGATTCTGGTTGAACCGTGTCGACCTCTCGATATATCGCCGAATCCGCTTTTCTCAAGCAGCGATTCTCTACTTCAGGTCGTAAATGCGCTCTGTCAGTTTTTGCGTAATATCCGGCTGGGACAAACTTATATTTGTCCGATTGTCTGAGTAATAATCCTTGAAGCCGCCTTATTCTTGCCTCTGGTTGTAATAAAGAGGTTTATCAAATCTATCCAATTTAATTAAATTCCAGTTGGACTGTCTATGGGTCACTGAATTTGTCTTTAATCCAAAACGTGGCCAAAAAATGATCGAATCATTTTTCAACACGACCTTTCTTGGATGTATGGACAGGAGTGTAAGATCACGGACCCTTTGACTTGACGCTAACATTAATAAAATAACAGTGGGTCTTGACACTTGGTAAATATTATTCTTATCTGTAGAATTATTCTAAGTCAGCTGATCATTGACTCAATATTCCATACTTCCATACTTGGGGATGTCTTTTTCGCTTCGCTGTTGCCAATTGCTTTAAGCATGTACTTCACCAGTGGATGAGAGCACAAATTTCCTTCTCCTTCTGGATCCACGAATATACTGATTACCGATCATCTGACTATAATCGTCTTATGGGCTAGCTTTGTTACTCTATATAAGTAACCAAATTGGGTTGTCAAATCCTGCGGTATTGGATTACTCGGTATGACGTTATTCTCTTTACGCCAATTCAACAACTGTTTCGAGGCTGAAAAATACGTCTTCCACGTGGACTCTTCCCACGCTGAAGATTAATCGACTCCACACCATATCCTCCAAAACTCCAAGTAAAAATATTTTGCATTTTGCGCAGACCATCCCGTTATCATTTCTACTAGGTGTTTTTCTAGATTCCATGGCTGAAACGGCGCTGCCTTGCTCCTGGCCTTCAGGTCTCCTCTCCAAAAGATCTTTTCCTACCTGGGCGCTACTACCAGGAAAAGACCTTTCGACGAATTTAAATATTGCAAGACTTTGGGAATCAACGGTAGCTGCGGAAATACCCACGCCAGATCCACTAACCATGACCTAATTAAAGCGTTTATGAAGCATGCTTCCTGGTCTTCTGCTTATATCGTCACATACTGCTGTACCACTTTGGACCTGTTCATGGCAAACAAGTCTATCTAGGGAGTTCCCCATTCATTGAAGATCACTTTAGTCAGGCTGGGCTCCAGGTGCTAATCTGTTAAAGGTAATTCCCTGGACAATCTCTCGGCTAGGCAATTGTATTGGCCTGGCAGGTAAAAAGGGATTATTTGAATCTGGAAACGATGCGCTATTAATTAGTTGTTGTTGTATTAAGTAGTTGTTTGACTAGAGCATGGAGTGTTTGAGACCGAGTTCCTCCTTTTTTGCGGATAAAAGCCACCACTATTCTGTAGTCAGATTGTACCAACACTGCTTTGTTTTTCAATCTGTTCCTTGTGTTTCACATGCCGTGACATTGATCAGGTGGAAACCCCCAGCCCAGTCCAGACGCATCCACTATCAAGAAGATGCCTTGAACGTTCACGAATATTGCGTTGGTACAGTTGATATTCTCCTGCCACAATCCACAGTACTTCAGTGCCTCCGGCGTTATATTCGTGATTTTCTTTGGCTTTTTTTCTCACAGTATCTTGAATGATCCTCCTCGCAAGAATGAACGACCCAATGGAGAGCACCTTTCCATATTCCCAAAGCCTTTATTCGACCGATTATCTCCAGAATGCAATTTGTTTTCTTGTTTGGCAACCCCATTACATTCTATTCTATATTCTAACTGATACCCAGAAATTCTAGTTCTGTTATTGGTTTTGTTATCGATTTATTCAGACTTATTACCTAACAACGGCTTTGAATGTAATAAATTGCTTTGTTGTTTTGTTCTTGCAAAACATTCTTGTCCTGGTTAACAAACAGGAAATCTTCGAAATAAACCAATACTCTCATCCCCAACTGACGATAGAAACTGGCTATCCAGTTGCTTATCTTGGAAAATTACAATGAAGCAGTGGCCAGACCCAATGGAAGGCAAGTGAAGTGGTAAGTGGATCTTTGTATGATAGACTTCGGAGAAATCTTCGGTTGCTTTTTTCACTTGAATGTCGAAATACGCCTGAGGCAGGTCCACATTGCCCTTCTCTAAGAATTGCGGATTTTTTTATTGGTTGATCAAACGAAATTTTTTTGGATTCAGCTGATGTAAGTTGAAAATTTGGCGAAGACTGCCATTTGAATTAGGGATTTTCAATCCCATTGGCGAAAGAAAGCCTGTGGACCACTCGGACTCTTCTAGTATTCCCATTTCCAATAGTTTTTGCAGCTCTTGTGACATCTGACGGGATATTTTTGTCTTGAACTTCTCTATATTCTTTTTAGAATAAGGAACTGAAGTCGGATTTTTTTTTATAAATGGTATCAAATACCCCCTTCTTGTTTTCAAAATATGATCTTGGGCGCCCAGGTTGCACCATTAGGGAATATAAAACTTTAGCTGGCCCGCTTGAAACTTGTAATCATGAGCTTACGAATAGAATCTCGAGACGGTGACTTTAGTTTTACTTTCTAATAGGAAGATTATCTTTATTAGAAGGATTATCTTGTCATCCATAAGAAAACTTCTTCTTAAGCATTCTTTAACTTTGAGGAAAAACATTACTCAGGCTACCTCGCTGATCCTAAAATTTGCAATGTAGATCTTCATCGAATAATCGATCATTGAATCATCGATCTTCGTCTCTGATGGAGGGATTTCCGCAAGCTTCACTGCGTGGTGCTGTTCCTTGGGTTTGAAGGCTTTTCTTCGCATTTCAATGAACCCCGCTCTTCTGGCACATGTGAACTGCAATAAATCATCCAACACCTCTTTGAACTGGGATTCTCCTAAGAATAATTGCTTGAAGTCTGAGGACTTATGAGTAAGCTACCGGGTGTTTGGTGGCCAAAAATTTTATACCTTCCATCAGTTTCTGTCTTTGTTTTAATAAGCCATCAGTAGAAGTTCCCGATAACTCATCGGCTCGCCCCAAATGCGTTTGATTGTAAGATTTTGAAACTTAGCCCTCCAACTGCGTGTTAACCTTCAGCGAGTCAAAAACTGGTGAAACGTGAAGCTTCTTCTGGACTTCCTTGTACCTGATCCTGTTCCAGCCTCAGTAACCAAACTTCTGGCAGGAAATTCCTTGTGCCTTTATATCTGCTGTTGGAGTAGGGATTGAAGGGTCTTTTTCATTCACCTCAGGTACAAACGGCAGAGCCCCAAGGTAATTCACCGGTTTCTTCAGTAAGTTTTCCATGACTGAACATGTAGTCCAGTTCTCTGATCCTGCCGAACGAGAATCATCACTAGAGCACCCTGACTGTTCCGCATCTTTACATGATTCTCCTCCACCCTTTCTCTTACTCTGCTGCTCAATCTTCTAGACCTAACTTAAGACGATTTCAAACATATGTTTCATCTTATCTTGCAGTACAGCTACTTTGGATCTCCTTACTACAGGACTCTTACGACCCGAATTATAACTCGGTCTCTTTAAACCTGGATGTACATTTTCTAGGTCCTACTCTGGGTCTTAGTATTAAAGCTTGAGTTTTTCTGCTGCTTGCTTGCGTGAGATACCAAAAGGCAAAAAAAATCTCCGCCTGCCCACCGAACCCTTATGTTTATATACTAAGCTATGATTACACCTATATCTGGCCAGTTTGACATGGCTACCTAAGATCACGATATTGTTTTTCTGATAAATCTACCGCCAGTGGATTAAAGACTCGAGCCAGACCTACTGTTGGTAAGGGAAAACGCAGCTTATTCAATATTTGTGGGTCCACATTCGGCTCACTCCCAAATAGAGCTCCTTTGGAAAGATCCAACGACTGCCAGTTTAACCAGCCAACCTGTAACGATTCCTGTGCCAACAGCTTAATCCGGTCTAAAATTCTGTCATTCTCTACCGTGTTCGCCGATATCTCCAACAATTCTTCCATTGTTGTCCAGTTTGTTTCTCCACCCAACTGAAACATTCAAGGACTTCATTAAGAGATATCCTCACGCACTTATGGGCCGGCTCGAGCCGGGTTAGTACCACAACCTCACAGAATATCGGCGTGAAGTGGAAGCTCTGCTTCCGCGTTTCGTCTGGTGAGTGCAGTTTACCGGAGGCCCGATTCCCCCCCCCCCCCCTTCCCCCATCAACATGGTAGCGGAATTACATACTATACTACCCCAGGAGGGTACCAGCACCCTTGGAGAATCCCTCGCTTAGCATCCACGACCATGCTATTCCACTCCTGAGCTTGGGTGCTAACGGAGAGACCAGAATGCACGGGTTCCCGAAGGAAGGCTAACTAGTTTCTCGCCAATTCTGCCTATGTGCTCTGACTTTGCTTTGGCAATAACTCTTTTGAAGGACCTGGAGGCGAAGTTATACTTCTTTTTAAGTATGCTGGTGTTTACATCCCGAGACGCCGAAGCCGTAGCCCAGGCTTGATAACACTCCTGCTTACTGCGTAATGCAGTCTTACAGGAGCGACCAAACCAAGGCTGAGATCTGCCTCCAATGGGTACCACAGATGATGGAATAAATAGTTCCATTCCCTGTTGCACCACATCAGTGACAGAGTCAGCAACAGCGCTGGGATCATCCGACAAGAAGCAAACCCGCCCCCATAGGTAGGATGCAAAGAAAGACCGTATTTCGTCCCAATCCGCCGACCTATAATGGCAAACACAGCGGTAACCGGCAGAACGCAACCGCGAGGGGAGCGTGAGTGGCACCACACTCCGGATCAGACAATGGGCCGTAGAGCCGAAAGAAACATCGACGGAAACCTGATATCTGTCCCGATGAGAGGTCAGCAGAAGGTCCAACAGGTAAGGTGTATGATCCTCCACATCTGGAATCTGCGTAGGCGAAGTAACCAGCTGCGTCAGACCATATGCCAAGACAAAGTCATAAACAGATCTCCCCGCATGATCGGTTATACGTGAACCGAGCCATTCAGCGTGGTGGGCGTTAAAATCGCCAAGGATCACGATCTCTGCAGATGGGACCTGTTCTAGTAAGGAATCTGTAGCCATTTGGACGTGGTCGATGAGTCAGTCTGTTTCGGCATTACCGCTATGGGACCTATAGAGGCACCCGTAGACGCGCGGATGGTCGTCGCTATCTACGCGTAGCCAAAGGATGGACACACATTCCGATCGCAAGTGAAAGCACGTGTAATGTAAAGGCGGCTTATATTCAATAGCACACACACGCAACATTTGTGGGTAATGAGAAGATTTTGTAGATCGAACAGATTTTTACCTTTTATTTTTAAATTTTATGTAAAACCTAGAAGTTTTCTTCACTGTCACATCAAAATCGTAAGCAACACTAAAGTCGATTTGTTATTAATTAACAATTTTATATTAACCGGAAGGAAATTTTGGCGGTCCAAAAATTGTTGCAATATAAAGCAAAACGATATTGATAAAATCAACTCATATATTAGCATTTTTAAGGTAATAGAAAAATAATTATGTATTTACGATTTATGATGTAATGCTACAAAAAAAATACATTATTATTTAATTGCGACGATCTTTATCGTTCAGTCAGAGTAATGTGCATATATTATAAACCTTCCCGTTAAACAGTTTCGTCTACTGATAATAAACAAATTAAATTTTTTTTTCGTATTTTAAAAGATCTAAGCGTACAGACGGCGGGAAGCAACTTTGTTTTATACTATGTAGAGATAGAGAAGAGAGAAATAAATCATGTTTTCATATTATTTAATAACATTTATGATGTAAAATATTTAAAGGATGAAATATAATTGACCGTTTCCGCTTAGAACCAAATGAGAAGGCTACATGTGCGATGTCTCACTCACAGTTTACAGCTTAAAATAAAGCGCAGAGACGTGTAATTTTTTTCCAAAATAGATTGCTACTAAAAATACTAATATTTATGTAATGGCCTATCGCCTTCATCCATTTTCAGATTAACTGGGTTTTTAACTGCTTTCCCTGAGACATTCGAATAAACTTTGATTATAATTAGCGGTTGGCCTTTCGCAAAGACATTCAGTGAACTCGTTTTAACTTTCCTTAAATATGTTTAAACATCGCTTGTGTTAAATCAATCTCTTCCGTCTTTAATTAAAGGTGTAACTTTCTTATGACTAACCTTGTATTTGATCTTCCTTTTGAATTTAATTCTCAGTGGGATTAAGATGCTGTTGGATAAGAGTGAGTATTTTTGTCCTTTAATTTTGATATAAAAATTTGTTCTAGTTAAGTAACGCGTATTAAAATATTACTGCAATAAAATATTTATAACTTTTAATTTATAAGGACATTAAAAGGCTAAATCATAGTGTGTTAGATCCTTGTTTCAAACCAAATATTTTTTTAAATATTATTCTTTTAATTAACTTCATTGGTATTATAATCGCTTAGTAAAATTATTATATGTCCCGTTCTTATCGGCCATATAATAACAATATTATATAATAGCATTCATGACGAAGGATTTTTAATTAAGTTTGTCAAAAACTGTGTTTCAAAGCTATTTCTATTAGAAATCAAAAATATGTTATTTTTAATTTAAAAATTAGAAATAACACCGAAATAATCAAGTTTTCAGAAACTATTATTTATTAACAGATACTTTAAGACACATCTATAATATTAAAATCAATCGCTGAATGTGTTGCTAAGCGCAAATCTCGTGTGCAGCTGAACTGATTTCGCTAATTCTTTTTTTATAATATTCCTTAAAGGACGAAGATGGTTCTTACGCAGTGAAAAATTTAAAAAATTGCCTGAAAAGGTCTAAAAACAACACTTTTCTATATTCCCATACAAAAGATTCGTAATAATACTTAAAAGTCAATTTGAACTTTAAAACCATACCATAAAGTTTAAGTGTTAGTGAGGGATTCCGGGAAGGCAAAATAATTGAATGACGGTGTCCCGAATAGCAGAATAAGTATTAAAAAAAAATTAAAGAATCAACTGTTAGGCGGTACGAAGTTCGCCGGGTCAGCTAGTAATTTCACATAAATAGATAAAAATTCAATAAAAAATTTAGTCGAATTATGAGGGAGTAATTTAATGGTATTTTATTTAAAGTTCAAGTCATCTTTTCGCAATGCACGCTTTTCGCTACTAGAAGGTTGTAAAGAAGAAATAAAACATTTAAATATTCTCCCAAGTTTTCAAGTCGTCACAAGAAGATAGCAACGTGCACTTAGATAGTTTTCACTGATTATCCATTTGGTAATGCGTACTGTATTTTTAAATTGAAGTTACACAATATTTCCAAATTTATTAATTTATATTTGACTTTTTACATGGCTACCTCAGAGGCAGGGTTATATTTTACAGGTGTTTATATGTGTGTATTTGACAGTACTCTTATGGCATACTTCTGATATTGTGGTTCTCTATACTCATCATACGAAACACACCAGCGTTGAGCTGCTATTTAACGCTGGTATTCAGTGAGAGCGTTGTTCTTCCTCGGTCGATCCGATCCATTTGCGCTGCAAACATAATATAGATGAAGCATGGCTCTACCTCTCTCCGTGTAGTGGCGGGTAAGAATATTCACTACCCCATATCTTCCCGTGGGTGTCGACAGAGGGAAACTGAGGCAGAGGATGGGCAGCAGTATCTTTCTGATAACAGCAAAACAACAATAAAAAAACTGCGGTTGCCAACCCGCTCGCCAAGCGTGGCAACTATTGCAATATTCCCCCCATGAGCAATGACATTAATAAATGGCTTCTAGTCCCCGGCGGCCCCGCTATTCCTGGCTACGGTGGCGACCATGGTAACTGTGGGGCAGGAGGTGCTGAGAATCTCCGGTGAAGGTTCGGTTGTCACCTACGGCGACTCGACCTGGCAACTTATAACGCACACACCCTGAGGACTGACGAGAAGATCCTGGAGCTGGAAGAAGAGATAGATAAGTTACGCTGGCATATTATAGAATTATCCGAGGAAAATGACACCCAAGATGAAAAAATTGATATCTATGTGCTTTTAAAATATTTTAATAAAAAAAATCTGTCATTATTATTATAATCAAGTATTTAAGAAATTTGGTTATTTGAATATTGTGTATTTGAAATTTGTTTACACCTTTAAAATTATGTTTAATTGAATCTGTGTCTCCTTGTTTACTAATACACACACCTACCAACCAATATCATGTCAGGTTGACGAGCTATACTTGTTTATTTGCACTGCTGCCAAAGACATGACTAGATGCGTCGCTGTTGCAATTTTTTTTCGAAATATAAAACTAATCTTGAAACACAGCGCTTAATTTTTAAATACGTACTTATATGTTATGTTAATAAACTCATTTTATAATTTAATTTAATTTACACATACAAGTAAAACTAAGTTATTATAAATTGTTCAGTAATTTATAAATAAAAACATCGACGCTGTTTCATTAAGGCTATTCGTCACAACACAACATAAAGTAATCCGACTCGGCTCTCACTGTAACCAAGTCACCTTTAGCCAATTCACGGTCTCGTAAGTATAGAATATCAGTGATACTTTCCCTATGTTACCTTAGATATCATGGTACAGACATCCCGCACCTATTTTTCTTCATCATTCTCATTACATCCCTTCACAGTACACTGCTGAAAATAGGTCTCCCCCAAGGAATGTTACGAAGCACGCTCTTGAGCCACCTTCATCCATTGACTTCCAGAATATCTCACCAGATCGTGTCTTTCCTTACTGTTACGAGGTTTCCACTAGAGAATCATTCTTCCCAATCGGTTGATCAGTTCTTCGAAGTTATGGCCGTCCCATTACTACCTCAGCTTACTAACCCGTTGAGTTATGTCGGGTACTCTAGTTTTACTGCGGATATCCTCATTTCTAACTCTATCATTCAGGGAAACCCTGAGTATAGTCCTCTCCACAGCTCGATCTTCATACGGCCAGCAGTGACGGACCATGTCCCAGATCCCTATGTCATCACTGGCAACACGCATAGGTTGTATAATATTGTTTCCAAGTTTTAAGATATACCTCTTCCTTTCCAACCCACTTGCCAAGTGTGGCAACTATAGAAACATCCAACCTATTTTTATATCTATACATAATTAAAAATAAAACAATTGAAATATCATGCATCAGAATCCTACGTGCCGACAAATTGAATAGTGTGCAGTTTCGTGTTCACTTGGAAAAGAAGGCCAAATTTAACATTAAAAAGATTGGCGTGCTCAGCAGAGCGATTTCATAGCATATTTCATGCCGGCACATCGCTTGCAACTTTGGAATACTATTCTCACATCTGGGCCGGGGCACTCCAGTGCCAGCTCCTTCCACTTGACCGCATCCACCGCAGAACGGTTCGAATCGTCGAGGACCGAATTCTTTCTGATCGGCGCGATTCACTGGCGCTGCGTAGGGATGTTGCATCCCTTTGCATTTTCTATCGAATCTACTACGGAGAGTGCCCTGAGGAATTGTTCGAATTGATTTCAGCTGCTAAATTTCACAAACGCATATCGTGTCAAAACTCACGATACCATCCTTACCATCTGTATGCTTGGCGGTCCACCAATGTGCGTTTTACTAGGAGTTTTTTTCCTCGTACAACTTCCCTGTGGAATTGTTTACCACCGGCGATTTTTTCCGGACCGGTACAACTTAGGGACCTTCAAGAAAAGAGCTAAGACTTTCCTAAAAGGTCGGCAACGTTGCAATTCCCCTGGTGTTGCGGTTGTTCATAGGCGGCGGTAGTCACTTGCCATAAAGTGAACCGCATGCTCCTTTTCCCCCTCTTCTAAAAAAAATATATTAGACTTAGATGTTTATTGGCATGATATTTAAACATAAATAACCATTTTTAAAATGCTTGTCTGTTCGTCTGTTCGTATTCAGTCCACTAATCTTCAGAATTGCTAAACCGATCAAAATGAATCTTTACGAACAGATAAAGAACACTTCCAGATGTTATCTAGACTAAACTTCAGTCCAAGTCCTCTTCCGGAGGTGCTGCGATGGAGCGGTCGGCGCTAGTGGGGCCGCGGGTGGGGCCGCGGCAAAAGCGTTTCCGTTGCCCTGCCAATATGCGGCAATGTGGAACAGCATGGGAATTTAGTGGGTGCGAATCGGACAACTCTCGTCCTTGACACCGCGATGTGTATGAACTCAATTCTTACTGATTTATTATTTAAGTTTATTAACATAAATTAGAAAGAAAATATAATAATTGAAATAGACAGATAAAAATATTAACCATCGATAAAGGTAAAAATGATATTTACAGTGCAATAAAGGCGGTACAGGAATATCCACTATGCCATAATATCGTCCATATAAATCAATCAAAACAAAATCAAATATATCAGGAGGCGGAAACAGCATCTCCCTAAAAATACCAAAAAAAATAAAATATAACTGCGGTTGCAATATGTACTATGTATACCTGCCTGCAGCCTACGTCGCACACGGTAAGGCCCCGAGAAAGCCGTGAAACAAGAATTTAAAAGGTTATTTAATTGGTGTTTACCAGTTTAGCTTTTTAGACTTACTAGACACTGTTAATTAAAGAGGAGGCTATTAAGCACAGTAATTTGGGGCCCGTGAAATACTACTACGTTCACAAAATATTACCTAAATTTACGTTCATTAACAGGTATCAGCAACATCGTAAGCCTTAAATCGTACTGTAAATTTTGGCTAATTTTGCTCAACAACTTTCATTATATTGTTTTTAATTAAAATTTTGCTAAGTCATTTTGAATTTTCTTTCTAATTTTCTTAGATTAATAAAATCAAGTAAAAATATTGATCCTAATTGAACAAATTAATTAAGACAAGGCTGTTAATTTATAGCATTTCTGTCATATAATAAAAAGGAGCAGTCAGGAATAGACTAATAACAGAATATGTTTTCCATCATTACAGCCTCTCACAAGTCCACTGCTGAACATAGGCTTGCCCCAAGGAATGCCACAAAGCACGGTCCTGAGCCACCTGCATTCATCGATTTCCTGCATTTCTTACCAGGTCGTCACTCCATCTAGGGCGGGGATGCACTACACTTCGTCGCCAGTACGAGACTGCCACTCGAGAACCTTTTTCCCCATCGGTTGTTGGTTCTTCGAGCTATATGGCCGGCCTATTGCCACTTCAGCTTACTAATCCATTGGGCTATGTCGGCCACTCTGTTTCCAGTCCAGTAGCTTGAAAACGTCTTCCAATGCAGCAGGGAAGAGTTTTGAAAATATATCATCACCCTGTCTTACACCTCTCTGCAGTTGAATAGGTTTCGTACTCTGATTCTGTACTCGGATAACCATGGTAGCCATACTGTACAAGCACTTCGAAATACCGACAGTCAACTTAGCACCGCTGAAGGGACTGTAGCTCAGCCCAAATTTAGATGTAATCAAAGGCTTTCTCATAGTTCACATACTTCTTGAAGAACAAGACCACCGCAATTCTGTTCCATGCCTCCGGAGTAGTGCTACTATGGAGGACGGAATTAAAGAGCTTCTGAAGGACTTCAAGTACCGGTTTTCCACCTGCTTTCAGAAACTCCGCTGTAATTCCATATTCACCTGGGGCCTTGCCATTTTAAAGGTGCTGGAGAGCCATTCTAATCTCGTTTAGACTGACGTCCGGGATATCATCGGAATAGTGTTGGATAAGACTCGCTCTTTGATCGTTACTCACACTTACGTGTGGCTCCAACGATGATGTGTACAGCTGCCTATAGAACCTCTAAATCTCACTCAAAATCTCAGGTTTCTCGGAAACAATGCTGCCACATTCGGTACTTCAGCTTTGACAGTTGGCTCTTTCTGGCAGACAGATCTCTGGCAAAGACTTTGGAGCCTTGGTTCTGCTTGATTGATTCTTCAATACAAGCTGTATGGAAGTTGCGTAAGTCTCGCCGCATGAATTTTGAGATCTGTCGGCTCAGTTGCGTGTGTGCTGTCAGATCTGTTGTAGACTTCAGCTTCATTTCCTGTCTAACAGCCATGAGATTAAGAGTGTGATCGGAGAGTTTTTGTGTTCTTCTGTGGCGGGTCTTGCAAAACTTAGCTCCGACCGCATGGACAGTTTCCACGAGCTTATCATTCATATCACCCACTTCATTACAGTCTTCTAGGCACTGAAAACCGTTTTGTAACTCGAGCTGAAACGTTTCAGGACTTTGGACTAGAGCACAAAGGGGACGGAGCGTTGAATTCATTAGACGAGACCTCTCCAACTTAATATTTAGATTCAGTGTGCTCTCACCATTCGGTGATAGCCACCGGATTTTCACCCTCGCGATCACAGAGACATCACTGAACAGTTGTCGTCTGGTCGTTATAATGAAGTCAATCTCATTTTTTGTAGAACCGTCTGGACTAGACCAGTTCCACTTTCTGTGGGGTCGCTTCTGGAAGAAAGAGTTTATCATAAAAAGTGCCTCTTTCTCCATGAAGTCGGTCAGATGCTAGCCCCTTGGGTTACGTTGCTCTATTCCGAATTTCCCTACTTTCAGCTCACCGTTCTTTCTTGTGCCCAGTTTTGCATTGAAGTCTCCCATTTATACCGTATAGTGGGTTTTGGAGGAATGCATGGCTCTAGAGATATCGTCATACATTTCCTTCACCTCGTCATCTACGTGTACTGAGGTCTGTGCATAAACCTGTATGACCTTCAGCGAATACCGTTTGGTGATTATGAGTATAAAGTACGCACCCTTCGTCGACACACTCCTAATCTTTACAACGTTGTTAACGAGAGACTTGTGGACGATAAATCCGACACCTCCTTGGGACAGATGGTCGCCCTCCCGGTGATGGAACAAGTTTCCGAATTCGAGGATTACCGTGTCCTCCCCTCTCTTCGGATCTCGGATAATCCTATAATATGCCAGCGTAACTTGTCTATCTCTTCTTCCAACTCCAGCACCTTCTCGTCAGTCCTCAGGGTGCGTGCGTTATAAGTTGCCAGGTCGAGTCGTCGTAGATGGCAACCGAAACTCCACCGGAGATTCTTAGCACCTCCTGCCCCGCCGTTACCATGGTCGCCACCGTAGCCAGGAATAGCTGAGCCACCGGAGACTGGGAGCCTTCTCTTCGTAACTTTCTTCATTGCCATAGTTGTCGCCTTGTTTGGTTGTGTTTTTTTCAGTCCATGTGTCTTATTTCGATCATATGGTGGTTTTATAAGAATATTTACTACCAAATATCGTCCCGTGGGTGTCGTAAGAGGCGGCATATGGAATATATCAGGAGCAACGTCTTTTCAATAAAAACAAAAAAACGCTTGCTAAGCGATACAAATACATCTAACATAAACATCTTAATATAATCCCTATAATAATATCTTAAAATATCAACCTCTTTGAGTCAATCTATTAGGGACGTCCGTGTTTAGTAGTTTTCTGGTAGAATTTTGATAGCCTGTAACGGAAATATGACATTCGACTTCTACCACTTTAGCACCTCCCAAAATTTTTTATTTGACAGAATGGCGATCGCAATACAAGACGTCTCACAACTGTGATGTAGCCGATATAATTTTACCGCTATATATATATATATATATAAAGTATGCAAGCTCTCCCTATAGCCCCGGGACGTAATGGGTGATGGATTTATTTATGGCAAACGAATTTTGTCGTTCCCTCCTTATCATTAAAGTTCGCAGTGCAAGAAGCTTTTTTCCAATCCCACCATACACACAGCATCACCTTATTACGTCATAATCCGGGTTTTACTACAGTCTGTGGAGCTTGACTTACCTTTGACCATGACGTTTTTCACACGTTCTTGTTGTAGGTGATTCATTTTTCATCACCAGTGTTTAATCTACGGGTATTCAAAAATGGTTCAGTTTCGTTACGTTTCAATAGAGAATCGCAAATGAGTACAGGATTCATTAGGTTTCTTTCACTGAGCCCTCAGTGGTACTCAAATATTGAGATTTTGTATAGCCAGACTTTTTCAAATGGGTTAGAACTCTTTTATGGTCTATCTACAATTTCTATGTCGTAACTACTAATATGCCAATCTAGCTCTACTTTTTCAAAAATTCCATCGACTGTATCAGTATGAGGGCCACTAGCGAGCTGCAGCTTTGACAATCTGGACTGAAAGCGCTTGAACCAACTTTGCACTACTCTTACACTACTATGACACTGCATTAGTTCCATCAACGTTACAAATATTTTTCGCAATTTCGCATTTTCTTTTTGTAATAAATCTTCACAATGTATAAATTTCTTTGTTAGATTCATTAATTTTGGCGGAAAGATAAATAATTGAAAAATGGCGGGAAAATGTTTTTTACTTTTTATTTTTCTTTTACCTCCGATCACGTAAAATGTGGCACATCACACGTGACGAATACGTATAAAATAAATAAAATACAAGCATATATTATAAACGTCTTTATAGCTGACCGACGTTTAAGAGATAATATGGAAAATACTGTGGAAAAGACTTTTACGGGACCAGCGTAAAATATGTTAATGTCTTTTAAATTACGATCCTTAAAACAAACAAATTAGGTAGACCAAATTAAAATTAATTGAATCTGATACTTGCGAAAGACGTACCAAGCAAGGCACTTAGAAAATTTCAACACTTTGTCTTAATCTAATAAGGCAAAAACTCCATTCGTTGTACTGTTATTGTAGGATGGCAGCTGTTGTATAATTTTAAAGCTCGAAAATAATAAAGTTAACTTGGTGATAATTTTAATTTAAATAAGCATATAACTTATATGTCGAAGTCGTGTTTAACTTATGCGATTTATATTTTTACGTTACTACAGACATTCAATGCAAGTTTGTTTGCTTTAGATATATCATGTTTTCACCACGAACGATTAACTTTGCCTTTTTTAGAAATAACTACGATAAGTAATTACTTATTGGCTTTTTTTAAAAATTGAGGTAGTAGTATTCAGTTATTAATATGCAATAAAATATCACATTCGATCAATTTCATCGCTATCCCACAGGACCAAATTGTAAGATAATTATTTATATTTTGATGTGTTGATTCACTTTGTGATAAAGTAAGACATCGAGAGAGACGCGCAATGTAGCACAGGCAAATAGAAATAGTAATTGGTTTAACTATGGAACGATTTAAACTTAAGATTTTAGATAAATGACATTTTATTTTTTTAATATAGAGAACAAACGAAAATCATATAATATACCAAATCTAATTCAAAAACTATTAAATCATACTTTAATGGATTTAAATTAATTATTTAACTCGGATCGGTTCATTAATGTTACCAATGTTTGCAAAATCTATATATATAAAACAATGTTTGCAAAATCGATATTATAATTATATAGATTTTGCAAACATTGTTTGAAATAAAAGGCAAACCTGACTCATCTATCAACGCACAATCGAAACTACTAAACGGATTTCGCTGAAATTCGGCATACAGACAATTATAATGACGTAGGCATCCGCTATGAAAGAAATTTGGAAAATGCGCTCCTAAGAGGGTGAAAAAGAGGTTGAAATATAGTATGGGCAAACAAGATTAGTTAAACTATTTTATTCAAAACTTCACAGGAGTACTCCTATCAATAAATGAGTAAACAAGTGTTTTAGGCTCTTTCAGAATTCATCCCCTAAAAGGTGGAAAGGGGTGACAAATTCTGAAAATCAACATGGGTATCGATTTTATGGTTTATCGGGGTCGCTGATTATGAAAACAACAACTATTTCAAAATCCAACGTAGCAGACGGGAAATACCTACCATCATTCCCTGTGGGGGTGCGATGTGGTTAAAATGTCAATACGGGTGTCGTTTTATGGTTTTTGGGGACGTTAATTACGAAAATGGCATCGATTATGGTTTGAAACCAACATGGATGGGTTGGGTGACTTGGGTGTCATTTTTAAGGTTTTTGGGTCGTAAATAACGTAAATGATATTGATAAATATTTTAAATTTTATTTATTAGAATAGAATATACTTTTATTGCACAAAAACATACAACAAAATAGACACGAAGATTTGTACAAAAAACTTGCAAAAAATTACACATGAACAAAAAAGACTAATTTAAAAATTAAAAAAATAATAAAAATAAAAAACCCAAACCAAATATATTTTTTTAATAAATAATAAAATGTTAAAACCAAAAGAAATACTTAGGTGCCTACCTATTTTGTATTAGTCTTCAAGTTCCAATCCCTACCAATAGATGGCGTTGGTATCGTTTTCAAACGCGGTAACGTTGTGTTTTTTTGAACTAATATAAAGGGAATGGTGAATGAGCGCTTCATTTTACTGTTTCTTTTTTCAATTTTTTTATTGTTTCAAATTCAATTCAATTTACTGTTAACGGATATTTGACTAGACTTCGACATTGTGTGCTTGCTTACGGTTTAATATTTGCTTCGTGTTTCACATTAGTTGCTTGATTTTGTCTTTCTTACAACCACTGTTCAAACTTATAATTCGATTTGCTTTGTGCTTAGGTATTGTTGAAAGAAATATTTTTTCTCACTGAACACAGAAAAAATTACTACAGAAACTCTTAATATTAAAGGAAAAATGGAAGAACATACTGTCGTCCCCATTATAGGTGACGGCTCCTGTTTGTTTCGTGCTCTTTCATTTTTAATGTACGGAACCCAAGAAAATGCGATGGCGGTGGTTTCACAAATTTTTATATTTGTGGTAAATGATTAGCCTAGGTTTTCATTTGTGACCCACGACAGAAATGGCTATAATTATTCAACAGCAAATGAATATTCAGCCGATATGTTAAAAAATTAAATTTACGGTGGTGGTTGTGAATTGGAAGCTGCAGGATTAATATTTTCGTTTCGGTTTGAAGTATGTAGAAACCGTCTGCTATACACAGAGTTCGGAACAGATATCTGTCCTGTAAAGCGATTACGATTTAGCCATGATTTTTCTAATGGACATTTTGACACCTATGTGCCTATTGTTGCGAAGAAAATTACACAGCGTCGCATGGAGGTACCTGTCGAAGAACGTGATCCTTATTCAGAGCTTGACCATTTAACTGTTACATCTTTTGTAAACAGTAAAATATCATCTCTAACCAGCGAAACAGATCAATCTGTATTTTTGACATTAAAATATGAAAAAAAGAAAAATAAACGAAGGTCGAGATTTACTAATTACACAAGAAAATGTCAATTCAAAAGTGCACAATAAAGATACTCGTATTATAGGCATAATAAGCCAGATTCAAATCTAGTAAAGCTGTGTCCGCTTATCAGAAAATAAAACCCCGATGTACACAGGCAAGCTGTTGCAAATTAACAAACTGTGAATCAATAAATAAAGTAAGAAAATAAAGTGCAATGGAACCAGACTAAATGTAAAAGCGTTACATCGCAATGTAGTGGAAGCCACAATTATCACTGGATGTGCGCAAGGGAAAACTTGTATTTGTGCCAAGAATTCCCTTGATCTTTCCTTTGAATTCAAACGAAATCAAATTCCCCTCAAATGGCAAATGCTTTGCAATGACTATAAACAAATCACAAGGGCACACATTAAAATTTACTGGTGTAGATTTGAGAGAAAATTGTTTTTCACACGGGCAATTCTATGTGGCTTGTTCACGCTCATGCTTGACCAGTAGTCTGATAATTTTGACACACAATAATAGATTAGCAAAAAATGTGGTTTATAAAGAAGTTTTGTAGTTTACTAGCCTTTGCCCGCGACATCCAGTTATACTTGTGGCTTAAACCAGTAGACTATTTTTCACACATGGGCGTGATATAACCGAACTCCACGCGGACGAAGTCGCGGAAAAGCACAATAGTTAATCAATTATACCAGGAAAGTCATTCACAATGTAAATTCGTTCAAATTGATGAAAGTGTTTTTATTTTTTATTTTGTTGCTATTTAAGTTATCTCCAATTATTTTTAATTAGCTCGTAAAAGTTCACCGCTGGACATGGGCTTTTCCCGCTGCTGTAGTAAGGATTTGCCAACGTCAATAGAATGGGCAAGTAGATAAGTAATCTCAGGTACAGGTCTCACGCATATTTCACGCAATTCTTCGTCATTCATTCGGATATTTTACGTTTGGCGTAATGGAGATGTTTGTACGGCCATTTTTTTGGGAGCAATGACATCTATTTGGCATTTTCGTAAGACGTAGTGTTTCGCATTTCATCACGTCGAAGCGCACGTGGACCAAATGTAGTGTATTTTGTTCTATTTCTCTGGAAAAGCATCGTATCTGTGGCTTTCGTTGTTTGAAACTGATTGCATGAGATGTAATGTTCATGTATCATAAGGTGGACTACAAAGTTTCAAACTTTTAGGAATAGCATTAAAACAAAATAAATAATATTCTTCCATAAATGCATGTACATAAAGTATAAAACTGACCTATAATTAAACCTATGATTAAATAATTTATTTACTTTTGTTTACTTTGAAGTGTTACATGTTACAAAAATTGTACTTTTGAATCTTCTTGTCACATTTGTAACTGCTAAAGCACCCTTAACCTCTCTTGTCCCTCCTTGACTTAAGCGAAATGGCCTGCTCAAGTAGGAAAAGTTTGAACGAGCGGTTCCAACATTTTGCATTCAAGTTAAGTTCTTTTATACAAAGTGTTTGGTACTGCGATGTTCACCTTAAATTCTATCTTTCTTTCCCATAAAGTTTACCATTTTGAATAGAGCAAGAGAAGGCTAAAAGAGACTCAAAGGCAAAGGAAACGTAGATAACTCAGCGTCATGTAATTTTAAAATTCAAAATTAATATAATGTAAGAAATACTTTTCAAAACAAGCTTTGAGCTATATGCGCACAAATTACAAAAAAAAATCGAGATCCAAAAATCTTTCATTTTAAGTAATTGAATAATTTAACTATTAAAAAGAATATTCAGACTATTGAAATATTTTCACTAGCCGCAAAAATACACTTATAGTCAATTTACAGAAAACATTCTCGATATTTTATGCATTTTAAAAGCTTATTGCTTAATTTTTCAGTTTATTGTAAGTATATCTTTCACGGTAATCTTCCGTCTTTTGATTATTAAAGTAATATGAACTTCGATGTTTTTATTCTCTATACGTCTTAGATTTTCAATTTCAAATTTATGTATTATTGAAGCTAAAACCAGAGAATAGAGTAAACGATAACAGGAGTCTTCGACGTAAATGACTTCTATGTTTTTGGGGCTTAATAACTTTTACATAAAATAATTACGTTATAGGGCTGAGAAACACCGTTAAATAATTATAAGATTCCTGTTTTCAATATATTTGTAGAAAGACGTCGATGTCTGTCACATAGGTAAATTGGTACGTTATGATTGTGTGAATAGTATTACCTATGGAAGCTGTTTTTCTGATAATCTATGTATAAAAATTTCGAATGAATGTAATTTTTTTTTAAATGAGACAAAAAATAATACTTGTAATTGCAAAATATTGCATTTAATATAAAACAAAGTTTAACTCTGAAATAATTTCAACTCTCAAATTTTTTATAAGCTCTTTACCTGCTTTAGTAATAACTGCTACGTGAGAAGAGTTACGCTGCAGATATGGTTATAGCAATAATGAGTCTTCTTGACTTGGATAGAACCATGTTCCTACAGAATATTCCAGCTGCCGAGTTTCGTATGTTATATAAAACCAGACACTCTTTTTACTTTCCAGTAAAAAGAGTGTCTGGTTTTCTATAACATACGAAACTCGGCATTTCATCTTAGTCCTCACGGGTGGTAAAATTTTTGTTCTTAATCGAGTAAATAAAGATGTCTGTAGGCCACAGTATTCACTTAGCATTAGGTGGACTATGTGCGCGTTTGATACTTGTATCCTATAAAAAATGCAGGAAGTCGATGGATGTAGGCGACTCAGAAACTTTGTGGCGTTTGAGGGAGACCAATTTCCAGCAGTCATCTTGTGATGATGATGATGGTCAGGATAGCGATGATAAAGACGACGACGATGATGATAATAATAATGATAATTATAAAGTTCCATATGTCACATTAAATAAAAAAGCAATGTTATAGCAATTTAAGTGATCAAAGCCTGCAAAGTGTCACCCCACGGTAAATTTAAATTATACACCTGAACATTATTGAAAAAAGCTGTCTCATATAACGGTTCTTAATTAGTCTTAGATATTTTATTACATTTTGTTATCTTATATTGGATTTTCAATGTACCTTGGCAATTATAAGTCAACACAACATGGAATTATTTTTTTTGCTAAATGACTTTAGCTTCCACTTACTTAAAAAACTTACAGGTAAATAAGAAAAAAATCTTAATTTTAAGCGTATAATATTATTTCTACTAGCTCCGTTTATTCGACACTTACAGCACACTTACGGTGTAATGAGAAGGCATTTATCTTCACTTTTAATCTCACCGAGAGCTTTTATTAACTGAACTTAAGGCGATGTTGTAGTACTTTTTAATTTTCTTACCTATATTAATCTCATTAAAAGTAATAATTGAGCAAAAATATTAAAGTTTTATAAAAATTGACAAGACAGAAATGATAATAATTTCCACGATAAAAAAATCATAAGCATGATACTAAATCGCTCGCTATTTAAAATTGTACCCGGCACAGCTTCCATAATAAAATCCTATAAAACTAATATCAAATGAAAAAGCATATTACTTTTAGGGCATTTTGAGAACACATTTTATGAATGTGTTCTTATCATAAAGAAAAAAACAACAAAATCGAACTCTTACAGCGCTCGCGACCACCTCGGTCAGTGCCCGCCGAGACAATCAATTTATATCTTGAAAGGCACCTTCAAGTATGGACGTTATTTTTTTTTTACTTTCCCCGCTTTAGTAACAATTCACTCAACTATTATGGGGAGCGATGGAATATGTTCATACCTACAACTTATATTTTAAGAGAGAGACGATAAATATTATTGTTTATGCCCAAATTTGGTCATGTTTGAACGCCACCCAATTGCGTTCGAGCTGGCGCCTCACCCGATGGTATGTAGGTGAGATAAGCGCCGAGGTGGGGTGACCGTGCGCGGACGCGTGGCAGTCTGTCGCTCGACGCGTGGGCGTAGCGTCGATGCCCTGCCGGCCACGATGCGGGGAGACCGTCAGGTCCTCTTACCTAAATTCACGGCCCGTCGCGAATCTAGAGAGCTAGATGAAGTATGTGCTTCTTCGTCACGCAGATATGTGAATTGTGCGATACATAACTCGTGCGAGAGTGCGGAATAGTGTACGCGCGTCGACTAGATATACGGTCTAGGATTCGAACCGCGCATTCCTAGTTTGAGAGCTTCTCCCGGTTAATTGGCAAGATATCGTTATAATTGGATAGTCGCGTTAGTGCCTTTGTGTTTTCGTTGCCTAGTTAGATTGTTTTGCGTGTCAACGAGGCGTATTTTGACTCTGGCGCGACGTGGTATTCTTGTTGCCGAATTTATAATTTGTGATAAGTGAATCCGGGACATTCAATGTCGAATTTTGTGCTACTGTCCTTGCCGTGTCGGATATCACGTGTTCGATTCTGCGATGAGTGTGGAATTGGGCGAAGTGAAGTTAGTTAAATGTACAATGAAGCTAAGAGACTGAATCGTGAAAGTGAAGAAAGAAGTGGTCCGGCGCTGAAGCAGTCTGGAGCGATACAGCGTTTTGAAGCAGCCTGGAGCACGACCGCTGCTGGTTGCCTATGCTTGCCAAGGCCCCACACATTCACACCTCACTGTACACGACTCTCTATCTACCATTACACACACTCACGGCCTGCCCAAGCCTTGGAGCGAAGTTAGCTCCTGATACAGGTAAGTACCTTTGCTTTCTAGTTTGCTCCCATATAGTTTATTGTGATAGGAAATTCCACGCGGCCATATTGAGACCCGACCTGCGTCTGCTCGTGAAGTCTTCTGCTCCTGGGCCCCAGAGGATTTGACCCTTGCTGGAGCAGCCGTAGGCCGTAACAATTAATGTTTTTGTTTCTTTTTTAAACTACTGTAGTTTAAAAAAGAAACAAAAAACATTAATTGTTAATATTTATAAATACTAAGTTTGAGCTCTCCTAATGATAATACTAGCAGACTACATTGTTCCTAGCCATAAGTAAACAGTGATCGTGTCCGCATTATCATATTAATGACAATACAACTGCAGCGGAATTTGCTTTCATAATGGAATTATTATTAAAAAGAGCAAAAAGATTTTGTCACAACACAAGTAGTAAAATTGAAAATTTTGTAGAACCGACTTCAATATAGGTTATTAATGATAACTCGAAAACTACTGGTCAGACCTTGACCGTTGATTTATATGAGACCACATGAGAAGCAGCAGCTTTTAAATAAAAAAAGGATCATTGAAATCGATTCATCGAGAAAAAATTTAATAACGCACATAAAAAAACATACAGTCGATTTCAACCGACTTCAAAATGGAGGTCTATTTTGAAGTCAGTTGAAAATAACTTTTATTCAAAATAGAACATAATATTATGTTGTTGCTCAATAAGGCAAGAAACGAGTAATTTAAAAGCAAAATTACAATATTTTCTTGTGGGTGTTTTGAAAAGTTTGTCATTTGAAGAAATATTTTTTATATTTTCCGTAACACCACTCTTTATGAGAGGTGTAAGGGGGTAATCGCTGCCAGTTTATGTTAGTATTCTGTGAGAGTGTACTCATTCTCGATTGAGCTGACCCATGCGTGTCACACAGTACGTCGAGCTATAACGGCTCCCACTTTTTACTTTAATGTTTAAAACAATCGTCGGAAACATAATAAAATACATCAAAACATAAAGGAACTCATATGAGACCGGTTCTAGTCTTTTTTAAATAAAGGATTTGGCATACGGTGTTTTAGATAAATAAATAAAACAATTTACAAACAAAAACACAGTAAGTGGTTGCCCATAGACATGTGACCCATAGTCATCTACATCTATCCTCACTAAAGAATCTAAATGCAGATGCGTTGTCACCCGTGAGGACAAAGATGGAATGCTTTTTTTTTTCAATAAAAAGGGTCTCCGGTTCGCTATACTCACCATACGAAACACAGCAGTGTTAAGCTGCTATTTTACGCTGGTATTCTGTTAGAGGGTGGTCCTTCCCCGGTCGAGCCGACCCATTTGTGCTACAACTATACTACTTATATAATCGCAGCATGGCCCTACCATGTATGACAGTAAACATCTTTTACTAAATACAGATAATTAAATTTCACATCACATATCATAAAACGACTAGCCTTTTGAAATCCGATTCTGCACATAGGCCTGTCAAAGAATGCGTCAGCTTGGCATCAGCTAACACTTTGACAATAGATAATAGACAAACCATCCTCCCAACATACAGCAGGGTAGACTTATAATTACGGTGTTTTTGTTAAAAATAAATAGCTTAATTATACTTCTAGCTATTTATACGCTTCGTCGCTGTCTGCGGTGTCTAAAATTTGACTGCACTCAGTGTAAGGTAAGGAAAGACCACGGTGCTAATTTGAATTGAAACCACATTTGGGTGACAAACGGTCAGCAAATCAGTTTTCAACTTTACTATGTTGATAATGTGCTATTCCAAAGTGACAAAATATTAATTTAAGTTTGAAATTTCATCATATAAAACGAAAAGTCTTAGGTAAACACACTCGTTGACAAATCTCTAAACTAATCAGTTAAAGGATGGGTATTAAGGTTTTCGAGTGGCAACTTCGGTAAGCGAAGTGTATCGCGACCCCCCACTAGGAGAGAATACCTAATAAGATATGCAGAAAATCGATGAATGCAGGTGGCTCAGGACTGTGCTTTGTGGCGTTCTTTGGGGGAGGCCTATGTTAGTTGACTTCTGATGGGCTTTAATGATGATAGTGATGATGATGAAAACGAAAAGTAGTGTTATTGTACTAACTTTTGTTATAATATTGCCTCATTTCAAGAATTTCATCCATACTCGCCAAGATGTATCTTTTCATAGGATAGGGTGACAAACGAGCAAACAGTCCACCTGATGGTAAATGGTTGTTGTGACCCATAGACATCTACATCTATCTTCGTTTGCGAATTAAAAAGCAGGTACGTTGTCAGCTGTGAGGACTAAGATGGAATGCCTCTTTTCCAGTAAAAAGGGTCTCCGGTTCTCTACACTCACCATACGCAACACAGCAGTGTTAAGCTGCTATTTTACGCTGGTATTCTGTGAGAGTGTGGTCCTTCCACGGTATCATAAATAATATTGTAATACTGTTCCACATAACCAGTTTGTTAAATATAGGTTCGGCGTATTAGGATGTATTTTGCGCTCATTTTTCATTTGTTAGCATCCGGGTCAATGAGTATAGTTTTGCCAAAAAAACAAACTTATTAAAGTTTATGTGCAGCCTTTACACGTTCAACTGCCTAGCACACGTCTCCTTTAATTTCTAAAAAAGTTATAGAGCAATAATTTCACCTAGTTGGCGTCAGCGTGTTGCAAGACTACTCCAATTTAATTTATTTTGGATAATCTTTTTTTTAAATAATTTTTTAATATCAAAACTTTAGAGAACAAAAACGTAAAGTTTTTAAGTAAAATTTTCCATCCTTTTGTTATTGGCACTCTGCAGTCATACATCAAAAAGTATTGCGGTGGTGTTTGGTTAATCTTCCTATCAAAGGGACACAATTTAAATTACATCAAAGCACGCGTCGATAAGCTTGTGTATTAAGTTTATCATCTTACACCGCAACTGTCACCATAATATAGATTCAGGTATATGTAAATGTATATGTTATTTGCTAAACATTTATTTTTTATTTAAAAAAGGTAAATTCACATATTTATCAAAGCAGTATTTCTGAGCATTCCCATGTAGGTCGAGGACTTATGGTCCCATGTTTATGTGGCACTTATAAGTTGAAAAAAACTGCTAACTTTAATACTTGTCTAGCATGTCGTAAAAGGTGACAAATAGATTTGAGTTTGAGAATTTGTAGACGAGGGGTAAGCTACCTTCTTCTTTCATTCTTCCGCTTATACCCTTGTTTTCTGAATAAACTAGAACCATATAGCTGCTCATTGGACTCTGCCCACACTGTCGAAGATTTTAAGTGTGATTCTATGTATAAATGTATGTGAGCAATCAGTTTGAGCTGTCTGCGAATTTACAAGATATATGTGATATCTAAAGTCAATTATTAAGAAATTCAATTATAGCAATTCTGACGACACTATTGTACGTATGTATACCACCCTATCCAGAACATAAGGTTACGCTTCAACAACATTTTACAATTTGCTTTGTTATTCGCAATGAAAAAACTGTAGTTTCCCAGCTGCCAGGCAGAAGTGATTGTAAAATATTTGTAGAAAAGTTCAATAGTGAATGGTAAATTATTGTTTTTATCGAGCATAAGAATTGTACTCTCAAGCAATCATTTACCTAATTCAAATATTCATATCAATGTTAAATATGAATATGATATACCCAGTTCCTAAAAGTTAGTAAGTATTTCAGAAAAAGCATGGTCAAATTACAATAAGTAAATTCGATCTGATTTGTAACACCTACTTTTAACATTCTAGTTCAATGAAAGGTAATAAAGTTCTTTTTGTAGAATATTTTTATCGACTGAGATAATATTATTGAAGCAGTATTCTCTCTGTTAGTTGTTAAGGGTGAAAAATTAAGACAATATAATTTTTTTTTGTTTCATGATCTAGCACTGAGATTTGAGAAGGCAAATATCAATTTGAAATTTAGAAGTTTCAAATCGATTAAAGGTGTCGATGAGCTGCACTAACATATGATGTTGTACGTAAACAAAGTTATGGCTGATTATGTCAAAATGAGTATGCACATACATACATACATACATATAATCACGCCTCTTTCCCATAGGGGTAGGCAGAGACCACTTCTTTCCACTTGCTACGATCCTTACATACTTGTTTCGCTTCGTCCACTTTCATTATTCCCTGCATACATGCTCTTCGGTTTAGGGTACTCTTGACCTGGCCTTTCTTTAAGACGTCCCTGATTTGCTCTAGAAACGTCCACCTAGGTCTACCCATTCCAACACTTTCAATCACACTCGCCTTATACACCTTTTTCGTCAATCGTTCTTCATTTATTCTCTCGACATGGCCAAACCATCTCAGCATACCTTTCTCAATTTTTGTCACTACATCTTCTTTCAGACCACAACGTTTCCTTATCTCACTATTTCTTATCCTGTCAATCAATTTAACTCCTATCATACTTCTTAACGCTCTCATCTCAACTGCATTTATTTTACCATACCCAACTTTCACTTCCGTACATGAGTGTTGGAACCAACATCCCCTCATGCACAGCCAAACGATCCTTGTTAGATACCTTACGACTGCTCATAAAGGAGTTCAAAGCTCCATTCACCATGTATCCTGCATTGACTCTTCTTTCGATATCATTCTCACACTTTCCACTTTTTTTATTACTTACAATAATAAAAATGAGTATGTACAGGATGGATAATATCAATTCTACTGCGATAACGCCATTATTACGCGCTATGGGGTTTCGCTAACTGCCCGGCCAAATTTAAATATACTTCTGATTATTGAAATAAATTTCTTTTATTAAAAAATAGGTAACTTGCTGTATTTTTAAGCTTTTTATATGAGAGGTAAGGCGTAAGCTATGACTCTGGGTGACTACAGACCCACAACCCTCACGACATTTGTGTTTAGTAAGAGGGAATAGTCTAATAATTAAAGTCATAGAATGAACTAAACGTCTGTCTTATTGACACCCAGAAATATTGCAATTAATTCTTTACTGCTTATTTTTCTGCTATAACTTTTTTGGTGGTAAAATACCCGAAAGTCTAAAAGAAAATGTAAAGAGTTAAATCACCTTTAATGCGTGATTGAGTAATCTATATCCGAGGATGTTCAAAAACAATTAATGAGGAGATACATTTAAATTATATTACTCTACTTAAAGATAATCTTTCATTAAATATTTATTTATTTTTATCTTTCATTAAAATGCAGTAATCGAATTTCGAACAAAGAATGGTCAAGATACATCTTCCCAAAAATTTCATGTCACATTGTTTGTCGGCGATGAAATCCTTAACTGCTGAACTGATTTCATTGAAATTTTGAACCAACTTGAGAAAAAGGATAGTTTTAATCCCGATATCTGACCCACAATATTTTTATGGCGAACTTAAAGACTTCGCATTTAATTTTTTTTTATAAGACAAGTGACTGTCTGAAAGAGCAGACCGACGTCGGCTTGGCCAGCTAGTTTTATATAAGCAGCTGAATCTTTGTGTATGGTTTTGTTTCCGATTTTTAACATGACATCAACTTCCGGATACAGATATACACAAATATAAATAGCTACAAATCCGCTTCAGATGTAAACACAAGGCCAAAAGGGAATACGTTAACTTGGTTACCCTTACATGGAGCCTTTGCATAATCTCCATATTTAAATTATGGGAAAGGGAATTTAATAACTTCCCTAATTATCATGTTCATATGCATGCACTGTTTTCAAAGAAAGAAGTTTCGTCTCCTAATTGATGACGGTATGTTAAGTACGGTTATGGTATTTTATATAAATTGTCACAAGTAAATTGATCAAATAATTACTATCTCGGCGCTCAACATCTCGCCTGCCTCAAGTGGTACGTATGAGCAGAAGGTTTAGATACCCATTACGCATGACGCATTATCTTCGTGGAGAGGAATTTCGGTTATAAAAATGTTTTTATACAGCTATGGCTTCTACTGGCGTTATTTTAGAAAGTTCCAAAATTCAGCATTAAATCTTCAAATATAAACTAACAAAATGAAAAACCACATTATTATATTTCAATGAAGTCCATAATTATTAGTAAATTGAATATTTCTGATAACATAAAAGTATAGTAAATAATTATTTAAATAAGCGGTTGGCAAGTGCGAGAATAATGACAAGGGTTAAGACAAGGGTTTTCATTTATACATCATTATTTAGAAAAGATACTGTTAATATTAAGGATGACATAATTTGGGTTGGATAAAAGCCTATGTTACTATATAGAGGTAAAATTATTATGGTTATCTGTAGTCTGTTTTTGTAATATTATCTTTTAAAGGCAGAATATTGTCGATAATCAAGGTATGAAATTGAAACTTTAACTTTGTTATACTGGCATTGGAAGATAATGATAACACGAATTAGTGAATAAAAGTAACTTTGAAGATTTTATGTTTAAATTAACATATCTTTAATATACTTAATATTTTTAGTTCTTGGCATGTTCATACATAAGGTGGAGGGAACTTTTTTTTATAGAATAAGGGTTACAAAGGAGCACACAGTCCACCTGATGGTAAGTGGTTGCTGTGGCCCATAGACATCTACATCTATCTTCGTTTGCGAATTAAAATGCAGGAGCGTTGTCAGCTGTGAGGACTAAGATAGAATGACTCTTTTCCTGTAAATGGGGTCTCCAGTTCTCTAAACTCACCATAGGAAACACCGCAGCATTAAGCTGCTATTTTACGCTGGTATTATGTGAGAGCGTTGTCTTGCTCCGGTCGAGCTGACCCCATCGTACTACAACTATACTATTAATATAGCTGCAACATGGCTCTACCACAGAACTGACTTGTTTTACGTCCCGATGATGTTATATTTTAAGCATGGCTGCTTTCAATAAATCAAATTGCGTTTCTGGCTTTGGAAACGTAATTATGAGTAATGTTGTAGTTCTTAGCAGTTGGTCCGGCGTACGCAGTACGTCGTTCCACATTTTTAATTTTTTTATCTTAGGTACTTTACTTCAGTGTTTTAAAAAAAATTACTGTTTTTTTTTTAATTAATTCTATGTGTGTGCTGTTGTATGATTTATATGTGCGATGAGTTTCACTCTGAATTCACACCGAAATTATTGCAGAGTAAATTGAAAATTTAAAAACACGATGAAAGCCCAATCTAACGAGGTCAGAATTTGTGAAAATATTTTGGCACTATTTATTTGAATACAATCTTGGTGAAAAATAAGCAACAGTCCACCTGATGGTAAGCGGATGCTGTGGACTATAGACATCTAAATTTGCATTTGCAGACGCTTACCACTGACGACTAAGGTAGAATGCCTTGTTTGCAGAAAAGAGGGTGTTCAGTTCTCTAGATTCACCATACGAAACACAGCAGCAGTTACTATTTTTTTTATAGGACAAGGGTGACAAACGAGCACACAGTCCACCTGATGGTAAGTGGTTGCTGCGGCCCATATACATCTACATCTATCCTCTGTTACAAATCAAAATGTAGATGCGTTGTCACCCGTGAGGACTAAGATGGAATGCCTCATTTCCAGTAAAAAGGGCCTCCGGCCCCCTGCACTTACCAAGCGAAACGCAAAGGTAAAATACTAAAATACTATACGAACACATATCCCGAATATTAGTCATTTTAGATTGAGCTTCACCGCTTCACCCATCTGAATTTAGTTTAGCTATAAACAATCATCTCGAAATATATTCTGTTTATATGACCTTATTCTATCAAAATGTTCAGAAGTTACTCGATCACTAACAGACGCTCCGATAGTCATCGTCCTTACTAATCATTGACTAAAGCTTGATTAAAGTAAGCTATAAATTTTCTCGACCTTTCTCTTTCTATTGTTATTCAATAAAAAAGGGACAGCAAATGTAAGTATTTCTTAAATTGACTGTGATTTTATGAGTAAGGCCGTAACTGCATTTTAAGATAAATATATACATTATTATAATATAAGTTATGACCCCAAAGACTAAGATAGAACACCTTTAAACCTTGTTACTTATAAAAAGGGTCCTCCTTTTTACTGTTAACAAGTTTATAAAACATAGCAGCTTAGTATTTCTTTTTTACTTTGATATTCTGTGAGAGCATGATTCTATTCCAGTCGAGCTGAAACGTTCCTGCTGCAACAATAATATAACATGAATTTTGAGTTTGGGTTATGAGAATAATGGGTTAAAAAGTGTCAAAATGCAAAAGAAGGATAATAAGTAAGAAATTTTACGGACAAGTAACCAAACACCTATCAAATTCATATTTTGTTCCATATTAAAAGTAAACATTTGGGGCTATAATGACTGGTTTCATTGCTCAAATTTTATGAGTAAGGCCGTAAATTAAAGACTTTGTACAATATACAACAAAATTTTCTAATATTGAACGTCTCTAAATGTTGAAAGAATTGCCAAACTAAATTCATTCATATTCCCTAGAAGCATCGTCTTTAAATATCCGTTCAGTTATTTTCCGCATCAGATGTATAGTTGTTTGGTCTTCTTTATTTCCCTGTTCGATTTTATCGTTTCATTGCTTTTAACAAATCAAATTATTATTAAAGGCAATGAACTCAATAAATAAAAATTGTTACGCATGAGATAATTTGTTAAACAATTTAGCAGACCAGTTTCTACGTGTGTGATACTTTACATAAATAATTAAAAATTATTTAGTAAAGAGGACTAAAGTGGTAGATACGTTATCTAGTTAATAATTTTGATTCATTGATTTTTCGAGAATGTTACGTGAGAAATATACAAAACTATAAAAATTATAAGTTTTGATTCAAAAGTTTATTAATTGTGTTTTTGCTGTAAAGCGGGGTAAGAGAATTCATCGTCGATTTTGTCCCTTGGGTTTCGTAAGGGATAGCTATAGAAAAAGCCAGACACCTGTTATCTATTCTATTCTAATATATTGATTACGTTAGATATAAATATCCAAATCGGTAACGGGACGAAGCGTTAAGGGTGTGTTTGAGTGGGACCCGGTAGGTGACGATGTTGTCGAGATCCAGAAATCACCCGTGCGATGTCGGGTCGGATCGCTCGTAATTAATACAATCAGGCGTTATTTCGCGGAAATACTTTATATTAAAGATGTTAAAAATTATAACGAGTCGGATAGTAGCAAATAATTTTTTTACCATTTTTAAGATTTATTATACCTATCACGTGTTTTGAAATAATAACCGCAGGTCTGTTATATTTATATTATAATGCAGCTTCTCGTCACCATCAATCGATATAAAAATAAGCTTTGGCATTTATATATCCTCAGTTGGTCGTCAGAACAATTGGCCATCAATCAACACAATGTATTGCTTTAATACAAGTTTTGTATTTTATTAACACCAAAAATTAACATTAGGCGAATAAATTTGAGCTAATTATTAAAATTTTAGTATGTCTGTCTGTGTATTCCAAATTCACGCAAAAAACTACTGGACCGATTTACATGAAATTTTTTAGTTAGTAACCCGGGGCAACTTATAAGCTAAATTTTATTCGATTACGGAACTTCAAAAAATAAGGTTAAGTATTTTTATTTTTTATTATATCTTAGTTATAAGCAGGATGACGTGTGTTTTTAAAATAAATACAATATTACCATATTTATAAATAAAGTTTAAAATATGGTTATAATCTTGGTAAAATAATTTGAAACTACACCGATTTATTTATCAAAACACGCCATCTATCATCAAATGGCAAAAGTAGTATATTTTACGTTCAGTTACTATTGAATTAAATACTATAAATGACTTATATTTACATGTTTAAATAATTAGATATTTACAATTATTTAAAAACTCTTACGTTTATTTTTTTAGTATTATTCTTATTTCATTTTAAAAGTCTAATAATTTCAATAGATAATAGTGACGTCTATCAGAAATAAGAAAATTAATAAGGTTTTTATTTCAATTACTAATCTATATGTAAACTAATTAAAACTGGTCAGTCTGCGATTATTCCAAAATTTTTATTATCATTACAGTTTTATGAAAGAGATAATATGTCGTGGCCAGATCGTAGAATTGATCATATATCATAAAATAATCTATCATTGAATTGTCGTTGCTTGGCAACCCGCATCCAGCGCAGAGCGGCTCGAATCGTCGACGACCGAGCCCTTTCCGATCGGCTCGATTCATTGGCACTGCGAAGAGATGTTGCATCCCTTTGCATTTTCTTTCGCATCTACCATGGGGAGTGCTCTGAGGAATTGTTCGGATTAATCCGAGCTGCCAAATTTCACGAACGCACATCGCGGCAGAACTCCCGATACCATCCACACCATCTGGATGATTGGCGGTCCACCACTGTGCGATTTAGAAGATGTTTTCTTCCTCGCACGACTTCCTTGTGGAATCGATTACCATCAGCGATTTTTCCGGACTGATACGACTTAGGGACCTTCAAGAAAAGACCGTACTCCTTTTTAAAATACCGGCAACGCATCTGCAATTCCCTCCCTGGTGTTGCAGTTGTTCATGGGCGGCGGTAGTCAAGCCGCATGCTCGTTTGCCCACTCTACTATAAAAAAAAACAGCTAAACCTAATTATAACAATTTATACGGAAAACGTACTTTAGAATACATGGTTCCAAATTTGATTAATCAGTTACCTACCTCTTTTCAAAATGAAATTAATCATAAAAATATTAAATACAAATTAAAAAACTATTATACGAACTGTCTATATCAAACTTCAAATTAAATACAAAAAAAGCTATAATCCCCACTAACTATATGCCCTACATAAATAAACCTATATGACATATAAACAAATAATAATTATCATACTCATCTACTATTAAATAATATCACAATTATTATCAATATATTTTTATCAGCTCCTGTATACGCGACGCAGGAACGACCGGTTTTTCACGCGGCGAAGTTGGCGGTGGCAGGACTCACGTCTTTTAATGCACTATTAGTTAATAACGTTTTGCCAATTTACCGCCTGTTGACTCTGCCAATTGCTGTTTAATAGTGTTGCGTTATATATATTTTATAGATTAAGGTGTAGCTTATCTGTCAAATTTTTAAGTCGGCGGCTTGTGGTACACGGTAAAGTCTTCATTAAGCTTATGTTGTACCATAATATATTTTCTGTATTATCTGTAGTTTGTTAAATAAATAAATAAATAAATTTCGTGAAATGGTGGGGTCATTTCATGATATTTAATACTGTTTGTTGACCATGTCATGATATAACTTGACCAAATCAATGAATAGGAATCGTTTGAAGATATTTATAACTAAACATTATTTTGCTTTCATGTTTCTTCTGCCATACCCAACTTTCACTTCCGTGCATGAATGTAACCAACACCCCCTCATGCACAGCCAAACGAGCCTTGTTAGACACCTTGCGACTGCTCATAAAGCAGTGCAAAGCTCCATTCACCATGTTTCCTGCATTCACTCTTCTTTCGATATCATTCTCACACTTTCCACTTTTTTTATTACTTACGATAATAAAAATGAGTATGTACAGGATGGATAATATCAATTCTACTGCGATAACGCCATTATTACGCGCTATGGGGTTTCGCTAACTGCCCGGCCAAATTTAAATATACTTCTGATTATTGAAATAAATTTCTTTTATTAAAAAATAGGTAACTAGCTGTATTTTTAAGCTTTTTAAATGAGAGGTAAGGCGTAGGCTATGACTCTGGGTGACTACAGACCCACAGCCCTCACGACATTTGTGTTTAGTAAGAGGGAATAGTCTAATAATTAAAGTCATAAAATGAACTAAACGTCTGTCTTATTGACACCCAGAAATATTGCAACTAATTCTTAATTGCTCATTTGTCTGCTATAACTTTTTTGGTGGTAAAATACCCGATAGTCTAAAAGAAAATGTAAAGATTTAAATCACCTTTCATGCGTGATTGAGTAATCTATATCCGAGGATGTTCAAAAACAATTAATGAGGAGATACATTTAAATTATATTACTCTACTTAAAGATAATCTTTCATTAAATATTTATTTATTTTTATCTTTCATTAAAATGCAGTAATCGAATTTCGAACAAAGAATGGTCAAGATACATCTTCCCAAAAATTTCGTGTCACATTGTTTGTCGGCGAAGAAATCCTAAACTGCTGAACTGATTTAATTGAAATGTTGCACACTGTGTGCAGTTTGAACCAACTTGAGAAAAAGGCTATCCTTTTTCTATTAATCCCGATATCTGACCCACAATATTTTTATGGCGAACTTAAAGACTTCGCATTTAATTTTTTTTTATAAGACAAGTGATTGTCCGAAAGAGCAGAACGACGTCGGCTTGGCCAGCTAGTTTTATATAAGCAGCTGAATCTTTGTGTATAATGGTTTTTTTTTTCGATTTTTAACATGACATCAACTTCCGGATACGGATATACACAAATATAAATAGCTACAAATCCGCTTCAGATGTAAACATAAGGCCAAAAGGGAATACGTTAACTTGGTTACCCTTACATGGAGCCTCTGCATAATCTCCATATTTAAATTATGGGAAAGGGGAATTTAATAACTTCCCTAATTATCATGTTCAAATGCACGCACTGTTTTCAAAGAAAGAAGCTTCGTCTCCCAATTGATGACGGTATGTTAAGTACGGTTATGGTATTTTATATAAATTGTCACAAGTAAATTGATTAAATAAATACTATCTCGGCGCTCAACATCTCGCCTGCCTAAAGTGGTACGTATGAGCAGAAGGTTTAGATACTCATTACGCATGTCGCATTATCTTCGTGGAGAGGAATTTCGGTTATAAAAATGTTTTTATACAGCTATCGCTTCTACTGGTGTTATTCTAGAAAGTTCCAAAATTCAGCATTAAATCATCAAATATAAACTAACGAAAAGAAAAACAACATAATTATATTTCAATGAATTCCATAATTATTAGTAAATTAAATATTTCTGATAACATAAAAGTATAGTAAATAATTCTTTAAATAAGCGGTTGGCAAGTGCGAGAATAATGACAAGGGTTAAGACAAGGGTTTTCATTTATACATCATTATTTAGAAAAGATACTGTTAATATTAAGGATGACATAATTTGGGTTGGATAAAAGCCTATGTTAATATATATAGGTAAAATTATTATGGTTATTTGTAGTCTGGTTTTGTAATATTATCTTTTAAAGGCAGAATATTGTCGATAATCAAGGTATGAAATTGAAACTTTAACTTTGTTATACTGGCATTGGAAGATAATGATAACACGGATTACTGAATAAAAGTAACTTTGAAGATTTTATGTTTAAATTAACATATCTTTAATATACTTAATATTTTTAGTTCTTGGCATGTTCATACATGGGGTGGAGGAAACTTTTTTTATAGAATAAGGGTTACAAAGGAGCACACAGTCCACCTGATGGTAAGTGGTTGCTGTGGCCTATAGACATCTACATCTATCTTCGTTTGCGAATTAAAATGCAGGTGCGTTGTCAGCTGTGAGGACTAAGATAGAATGACTCTTTTCCTGTAAATAGCGTCTCCGGTTCTATACACTCACCATAGGAAACACCGCAGCATTAAGCTGCTATTTTACGCTAGTATTATGTGAGAGCGTTGTCTTTCTCCGTTCGAGCCGACCCAATCGTGCTACAACTATACTATAAATATAGCTGCAGCATGGCTCTACCACAGAACTGACTTGTTTTACGTCTCGGTGATGTTATATTTTAACCATGGCTGCTTTAACATATATTGAAATATATCAAATAGCATTTCTAGCTTTAACATATATTGAAATATATCAAATAGCATTTCTAGCTTTGGAAAAGTAATGATGAGTAATGTTGTAGTTCTTAGCACTTGGTCCGACGTATGCAGAACGTCGTTCCACATTTTTTTTTAATTAGGTACTTTGTTTCAGTGTTTAAAAATTGCCTTTTGTTTTTATAAATTCTATGTGTGAGCTGTTGTATGTTTTATATGCGCGATGAGTTTCACCCTGAATTTACACCTAAATTTTAGCAGAGTAAATTGAAAATAAAACTCGATCAAAGCCCAATCTAACGGGGCCAGAATTTGTAAAAATATTTTTGGCACTATTTATTTGAATACCATCTTGGTGAAAAATGAGCAATAGTCCACGTGATGGTAAGCGGATGCTATAACATATAGACATCTAAATTTGCATTTGCAGATGCTTGTCACTGACGACTAAGATAGAACGCCTTGTTTGCAGAAAAGAGGTTGTTCAGTTCTCTAGATTGACCATACGAAATACAGCAGCAGTTACTGTAGCAACACATATTCCGAATGTTAGTCATTTTAGATTTAGCTTCACCGCTTCACTCATCGGAATTTAGTTCAGCTATAAACAATCATTTCGAAATATATTGTTTTAATATGACCTTATACTGTCAAAATGTTTAGAAATTACACGATCAGTAACAGACGCTCCGATAATTATCTTCCTTACTAATAGTTGACTAAAGCTTGATTAAAGCAAGCTATTAATTTTCTCTATCTTTCACTTTCTTTGGTTATTCAGTAAAGAAAGGGACAGCAAATGTAAGTATTTATTAAATTGACGGTGATTTTATGAGTAAGGCAGTAACTGTATTTTAAGATAAAGATATACATTATTATAAGTTATGACCCCAAAGACTAAGATAGAATACCTTTAAATCTTGTTACTTGTAAAAAGGGTCCTCCTTTTTACTGTTAACAAGGTTAAAAAAACATAGCAGCTTAGTATTTCTTTTTTACATTGATATTCTGTGAGTGCATGATTCTATTCCAGTCGAGCTGAAACGTTCCTGCTGCAACAATAATATAACATGCATTTTGAGTTTGGGTTATGAGAATAATGGGTTGAAAAGTGTCAAAACGCAAAAGAATGATAATAGGGGATAAGTCGCTCGCGTCCGTAGGCTTCGAGCACCTAACCCTAGGCCCACCCTACACGTGTCCCCCGGGTGGTGCTAAACGAGCGACAAAGCCGAAACGATAGACTCGGCTCCTCGCCGTATGGTGGCGGCGTAAAATCTACCACGCCTTATGTCGCACCATGAGCCAACAATTAAAAGAAATCGCCCCGAGTTCCCGGCGCCCCTTTAATGGGGCGAAGTGCGAAGAATCTCCGGGAGGAAAACCGGCGACGAGGTTCGCCACCCATCACGTCCGACAGGACGTCGACGCCCCTCCGGGATGTCGAAAGACATCCCGGAGGGGCGAAAAGTGGATTGCGGAGGCCCGTCTGGCTACGCTGAATGTATGTGGAGCAATGAATGATAAGATGGATGAAATATGCGAAATGATGAATGATAGACGAATAGATGTGTTTTGTGTGAATTAGACAAAAGGATAGGGAAGAGATGTCACTGCACATGGCATGTATACCGGTTACTGGTCTGGTGTAGACGAGACCGAGCGGGCATGCCAGGGAATCGGTGTCATCCTTTCAGAAAGAATGGGTCAATGTGTAAAACAGTATGAATGTGTAAGCTCAAGGCTGCTGTGGATACGAATGAAAGTGGGCTCAAAGAAGTTGTTCGTGCTTGGGGTGTACGTCCCAGATATGTCTAAGCCCACTTATATCCGAGAGCAGTTTTGGTACATGGTAAGGCTGGTGTTGACGAAATTTAAGGAAAATGAAAATATTATTATGTTAGGAGATTTTAATGGAAGGGTTGGGGTGAAGAGGTCTGGTTATGAAAGAGTATTAGGAGCGTTTGGCAATAAAATAATAAATGAGAATGGTGAAGACCTCCTCACCATATGTGTGGAAAATAATATTTTTGTGGCGAACACTTTCTTTCGCCATAAGAGGATTCACATGTATACTTGGGAAAGAGGGGATGATAGAAGCATGAGAGATTTCATAATTGTGGATGAAAGAATGAGGAGCGCAGTGGTATACAAGGGTTTACCGTGGGTCCAACGTAGGGACGGATCATTACTTGGTCTTATGCCGAATTAATGGTCTATTCAAGCGTTGGCGGCATCGGACATCTGTGTCTACCACTGCGTTACAGCGTATAAGAATAGAGAGGTTACAAGATGAAGGTGTCAAAGAGAAGTATAAATGCAGACTGAAGGAAAATATAAGTGTGTTGAATGAATTATGTATGAATGATTTAGACTTGAAGAATGTATGGAATAAAGTTAAGAAAGTTTTGGTTGATACAGCAACCGAAGTATGTGGTGTAAGTAAGAGAAAGAACGAAAGGAAAAGTAATACGTTGTGGTGGGATGATGAGGTACGGATGTAAGTTGAAGCAAAGAAGAAGAAAGCATGGCTAGATTTACTAACAACCAAAGCTGGTAACTCTGGCAGTATGAATGATGCAATTGAAAGAAAAAAGGCAGACTTAGACGTATAAATAAGAGAGTAAAAGAAGTTGTTGAAAGGAAAGGCAAGAAAGGATAGATAAGAATGATAGAAGAATATCTGATAACTTCCAGGCAAATATTAAAATGTTCTAGAAGCTCGTAAGAACTGCCAGGGGAAATTTAAAACAGCCTAGAATGAATGCGAGACGAGAATAGCTGCATGCTTAATGATGAAGTTTCGAATTTAAAGAAATGGAAGGAATACTTTGAAAGCATGTTTAAGAGTGAAGAGTCGTCTGAAGTAAGTGAAATAAAAATTCCGGAAGAAGTGGAGAGAGCTAGGGAGATAAGTGTAGATGAAATAATAAGTACGGATCAAGCCTTTTCCATGCGCATGATTGCGGAGAAATTTTTGGCCAAAAACCAGGAAGTTTTTTGTGCGTTCATGGACTTGGAAAAGGCTTATGACAGAGTGGACAGGAACGTGTTATGGCAAACACTGACCTCATTTGGGTTGAGCGCTGGTCTGATACAGGCATTAAAGTCTCTTTATATGGACTCTAGTGCTTGTATCAGGATCAATGGGGCCTACACGGACTGGTTTTTTAGGCCAAATAATATGTTACATTTTATCGTTACCCCTAACACACAATAATTTCACTACACCATATATTTCAAGAAGTCATTCTGAACTTTGCACGTAAATATTAAAAGTAAAGTAATAGTTTACTACTGCTGTCATTTCTGACATGATTTAAGGACAAGAAAAAGTCTGGCGTGCTATTCTAATGCACGTTGAGAGACTTCACCTGTCCTCGATTTTTTACGATGTTTTTATTTATCTCCGAGCACGGTATAAATTAATTTTTGAAATTAGCACCAACGGAAATCGCACTTGTTAGTAAGCTTATTATGAACTCTTAAGTCGAGCGCTTACTCCCTGAACTACCGCGGTTCCATTAAAATATTAATTAACGAAAATATAAATAAAAGCGCGAGAGGGCGCCTTGTCAAGTTCATATCAGCTCCCTTGTTATTTTAAGTTTAAAAATATATTAAGTTATAATTTCGTTCCTATTTTTGTATTAAAACAGTAATTAGTATATCAACTATTAGTGTAAGTGTTATTTTAAAGAAATATTAAGTGATTGTGACTCAAAAACAAATAATATTATTTCAAATGAAAATAAACTTTTTATGTTACCTAATTTAAAACCAGTGTTAATATAAACAAAGTTTTTATAATAAAACCCACGTATAGTGCTAACTATAATATAAAAAGTGAAAAATGTAAATTATGAAAAAAGTTCGAATTGTGAAATAGTAACAAAGAAGAATCATATACGGAATAGTAGTTTAATATTTAAAAACAAACCGTTATAATATTTAACTTAACAGCGACATCTTGTATGCAATAGCCTTACTTTTCAAAATAAAGCAGTAGCATTATGATACATCAATAAAGTAGTGTATATGCGACATCTAACGGCAATACTATATAATCAATAGAATAAAAGGCAGTGAGATCCATGAAGCAATAAAAACAAATTACAAAACATCAATTCATCAGTTTGCCATTTAAACTCAAGTGTAAACAAACTCAGTTTAATAATCAGCTGCTCTTGAATATTGATCACTAGTGACACCTGTACTTATACATCAGATAAAAACTGCCTAAATCAACTAAATAGTGTCACCTAGCGGCGACTGATTGTACCACCTGCTACAAGCGATATAAATCAGGGTTTAGAATCAAACCAATTTAACTAAGCAGTACTACAGCCCAACACTAGAGGTCACTAAAAGATGGCAAATTGTGCAAAATGCCATAAAAAGTTAAAAAAGAGACAATCTATGACATGTTCAATTTGTAAAATGATATTTGACCTAGAATGTGCAAATATTTCATATCCTTTATACAGCTTAATGAAAAAAGAAAGTAAAGAAAAATGGAAATGCGTCCGTTGTCGAACAGATTTACAGAAAAATATTCAAAAGCCAGTATCTCCGGTTACAGAACATTCTAAAAATTATTTTACCTCACCTAGAGAAAATGTAAAAATGCGCGACAGGATTATAGCAAATGTTTCAACTGAAAACTCATTTGAAACGCTTTCTGGAGACGAAATCAACACTGACGATGAGAATTATATGAACAAATCGGTCAAGTTAAATCGGAGTTATCCTGATATTGATCCTAAACTAAGTAAAAATGATTATGATGATTATATACATACACTAAAAGAGAAAAATAGAGAATTAGAAAAAAAATTAGCATCTGCTGATGCTGAAATTGAAAAATTACTTGCTGAAAATAGTATGTTAGAGAAAAAAGTTTCAAATTATGAATTAAAAATTAAACAATTAGAGACAATATGCAGCTCACCTAACGCGCTGTTAAATATTGAAAATAAATTCCCTAAGCGCATGAAAGGAAAACAGTTAAATTTTATTGAAAATAATATAACGCCGGCGAAAACACCGACATGTAATCAGGAAAATATTGTTAATATAAAAGAACTTGAATCCATGATCTTTGAACTACAAAACCAACTACAAGAAGCAAGAGAAGAGATTTGCTTACTAAACAATAGACTTACGGCTCTAACGATAAACAATCGGTATGAAGAGTACATAAATTATAAAAACAGAAAAATACACATATTTTTTTTATTTATTTATTTATTTAAGCTTTATTTGCACACATACAAGAAATGTACAAAACGGCGGACTTAATGCCTAAAGGCATTCTCTACCAGTCTACCTTTGGTTTGTGCAGAGAATCTAGTGATGGGTGCAAAACTCATAATTAAAAAAAAATTAAAAAAATTAAAGGTTTAAGGAAAAAAAAATACAAAATTATAATATAATGATAATAAATACAATACACATACATATACATTTACATTACTACTTACATGCATACAATAGTATTTTATACTTGTAACACAAATACCCACAATAAATACATACACAGTAAATAAATATAATATTTTTATATTATACATATTTGAGAATATAACAGTTTCCGAGGTTCTTTAAATTTTTTATTATTATCCGAAACTACTGCTGCTTCGTTAAGTAATATTCCCAGAGCAAACGTTTCTAGCGAAAAAGTAAATAAAGTCACTAACATAGCGTTAGCAACTTTTGCTGACGAAAACTATGAGATATGCCATTTCCTGAGATCTAATGTCGGTATGATGAACCTTCTAGACAACCTATGTAGTCAAGCAAAGTATCTTTCGAAAAATGACTTTTGTATTCTATTAATAGGAAAAGAAGATTTCAAACGAAGCGGAAATTATAAAAATTGTGTTCAAGAACTAAGAGAGTCCTTGTTGAAAATAAAAAATACGAACGTTATATTATGCTTACCTACCTTTAAATTAGGAAAATACTACCAAATATATAATAAAAGGATTGAAACATTTAATGCATTGCTCTACAAAGAAGTACAAATTCATGAATTTGCATTTATACTAGATTCTAACCTTGAGCTAAGTTATGATTACACTATGTTCTCTAGACCATTGGGTAAGTTGAATAACCTTGGCATGAAAATGATCTTCCGAAATTTAAAATCATTATTACAACAATTATGGTATGATATTAATAAGACTGAAAACAAAAACACAATGCCCTGTAATGTATCTGAAACAAACCATACCACAAACTCAACACCAAAATCTTTTTTTCGGGATTAATAATGTAAATATTTTGTTCCAAAATATGCAAAGTTTATTCAATAAAACTCATCTCCTGGAAACTTATTTAGAACAAAATTTACCACACTTAGTTTGTGTTTCGGAATCGTGGCTGTCTAATTATAAACTAGAATTAGTAGTATTTCAAAACTACCATATAGCAACCTCTTTTTGCCGAAAAAACTACACAGGAGGTGGGGTTTGCATCATACTAAAAAATGATTTAGAATACATAGAAATAAAAGATGTGAGCAGCTTCTCAATAGAGTGTGTAATAGAACTTTGTGCTGTGGAAATCACCAAATTAAATATTATTATTGTTAGTCTGTACTGGAATAATAGAGAGAGCGAAGTTTTCTACACACAAATTAAAATGTTATTACAATATTTAAATAGAAAACATGACAAAAAACGAATTATAATTGGAGGTGACTTTAACGTGAATGTTTTAAAAGAATCACAACAATCAAACTTTCTGTTAAACTTTATGTTAGAATATAATTTTATTCAAATTATAAAGGAGCCAACACGAGTCACTTGTAATTCTGCCACATGCCTAGACCTTATCTTCATTAACTTCTCCTTAGCGGAGTTAAAAGCTTATGTTGCAGATTTAGGATTCTCAGACCACAAAGGAACTATGATTAAATTGAATACCGAAAATACCAAAATAAAAACAATTCCTAGGGTAATTACAAAACGATTTTATAACGACAAAAACATAAATGAATTTAAATCTCAACTTTCACTTATAGACTGGAGTACTATTATAAATGTCGAAAGAAGCCTTAATGAAAACTATAATATATTTCATGACATACTACAAAACTTGCTAAATAAATGCATTCCTAAAAAAACCGTTATTATAAGAGCAAGACAAAAAACTCATTGGTTAACAAAAGGCCTCAAAATTTCATGCAAAAATAAAAGAGTTTTAAAGGTCCTAACTTCGTATACAAAGAATCTGAATTTAAAAAAACACTATAAAACATTTGAAAAAATACTGAAAAAAGCAGTAAATAAGGCCAAAAGAATAGATTATGCAAATAGACTAAAACAATCTTATAATAAAGTAAAATGTATGTGGGCCATTATAAAGGAACGTACTAATAAAACAACAAATAAAATAAAAGGAAATATTGAAATTTTAGTGGATAACCAATATATATCAGAACCAAAAAGGGTAGCTAATTTATTTAATAATTTCTTTGCATTAGTTGGCCACGTCTCAAAAGCAAACATACCATCTCAACAAATACAATCCTTTAAAAATACAAGTACATTAAATACTATGTTTTTATGTCCTGTTAAACCTGAAGAAATTAGTAACATTATCAAAAAATTAAAAAATAAAAATACTTATGGAATAGATGAATTACCACCGAAATTAATAAAAAAATGTGTTGATTCATTATCTTCTCCATTAAGTTTTTTAGTCAACCAATCTTTTACGTAAGGAACGTTCCCAGATAAAATAAAAACTGCTATAGTAAAACCTATACATAAAAAGGAATCAAAAACAGACACTACAAATTATAGACCAATTGCAATGTTACCTACATCTTCGAAAATCTTTGAAAAGGCAATGTCAAATAGAGTTTACGCATTCTGTGAAAAATTTAAACTGTTTGATAATTCACAAAATGGTTTTAGGAAGAAACGATCAACGACACTTGCAGTATACAAATATATACAAAAAGTACTTGATATTATAAATGAAAAGAAATACGCCGTAGGTATATTATTAGATATGTCCAAAGCCTATGATAAAGTACAATACCCAATACTGTTACAGAAGTTATATGACATCGGTATACGTGATACGGCATACAAATGGTTTAAATCTTACCTGGAAAACCGAAAACAATATGTAGAGATAGTGCATTATAACCATGACACTGGTGAAATCTGTAACGTTAGATCTGACGCAATCCATACTACTTGCTCCATCCCTCAAGGTAGCGTTTTGGGATGTTTGCTATTTATAATTTACATAAACGAACTGCCTAGGATATTGAGTGAAACCTCTGTTATATTTGCAGATGACATCTCTATTCTTATTTCACACACAAAAGACCAGAATTTAAATAATAAACTGAATCATGTATTAAACCAGGTCACAAATTGGCTGACACATCACAACCTAGAGATCAATTTTAATAAAACCAAAATTATGCAATTCCGACCAGTTCAAAAATCACCTCTAAGTATCGCTTTTAATTATAATAATACACCTATAGGAACTGTTGACAACTTCAACTTGCTAGGCCTGGAAATTGACTGCCATATAAACTGGAAAGCACATATAAATAAAGTTAAAAGCAGGCTATCCAGGTTCACATACGCATTACGTGAAATAAAGAAAACCACGGATGTCCCCAGCGCTCTGTCGGCATATTACGCATACACATCTTCGTGGCTATCATACGGTGTCATATTGTGGGGAAATAGTACTGATGCGCAGCAATTATTTATAATCCAAAAAAAATTTATAAGAATTTTGGCAAATATAAAAATTCCAGAAAGTTGTAGGCCCCACTTTAAAAAACTTAAAATATTGACTTTCACATCTATTTATATTTGGGAAGCATGCAAATTTGTAAAAAACCATCCAGAACTATTTAACAAATTAAGCGACACTAATTACAAATACTCAATTAGACCTAACAAAAATAGACTAATATTACCGAAATCCACACTCGCATTACATAGCTCTAGCCCCTACTGTATGACAGCAAAAATTTTTAATAACCTACCAAATTACATAAAAATTCTAACGGATACAACATTATTTTTATCAAAATTAAAATTATATTTAATTGAAAAATGCTTCTATAATTTAAATGAATATTTTGATACAAATGTTATTTAATTTGTGTAGACAACTTCGACCTTCTAATTTTATTTGTTTTATTTAATTATTCTTCAATAATTATTGTTTTTATTTAATTTACTATATAATTTTATTCTGTATATATATATATATATATATATATATATATATATTAATTTATTACTATTGTTTTTGTTTACTTAACATTGTGTTTATCAATTGAATTAAATTTTTAAAATATTCAATAATTTATCTAATGTTGTATAACTTATTTAAAAATGTAATTTAATAATGTAAGTTAATAACGTAAATCTAATAATGTAATTTAATAATAGTACTCAATAATGTAAATTCAATTTTTTATGATTGCTACGCCCAAACCGGGTTCAAATGCGGACTATTTTTGAAACATCACATCTATTGATAACCATTTGATTGCAATAAAGATTATGATTATGATTATGATTATAAAAGAAATATTATAGTTGTCCCTTCTTTTTCGTACGTGATGCGATGTTTCATTATTAATATGCTGTTATCTTATAATTCAGCGTCGAAATAGACGCTGAGTAGAAACCCACTTGAAATGACAGCTTCGTCTGGCGTTATAAATTAAAATATTCAACTCTAAAAGGAAAGTGCAAGCGACACTACCACCATAAAGGTGCTTTGAATGTGAATTGAATTTTTTACGCTATTGTTCTATTTTATTCGTTTATTTATTTTCCTTAATGAAATTAACAACAGATTAATTAAATAATAACAGGAAATTCAATGTGTTCAAAGAAAAAAATCCGCCTTCTTTTTTGTTATTGTACGAGGACGTGCTGCCCAGCTCTTAATTACAACGGATCTTAATGAGAATTTGGCGCCTTATTATTATTTACTCCATTAAGTTGTACACAAGCGACCTTAGAATTACTTTTTTTTTTTAACAAGAGTATGAATGTTATTTAAAATCTTAAGAAGTGTGAAATTACAGCCTCTTGACTAATCGACAGTCAACATTTAGAGCCGTATTTAAAGTGATTGTAAAAATTTTACGTAAATACGAATATATTCATTCATAATTATAAAGGTTTTTGAAGAAAAAATTGCAATATTTTAATTACCTATTACATTAGTATTGATACATATAACAAAATTGTATACTGCGTGTTTGTACATTTAATGTATTTAAAAAAAATAATGCATTATGGGGTAAAGAAGAGTTAATAGAATTATATTTTTTGTTTGTCTGTTTCCTTTTTAAACCACGCCAATCAAAAATAATGATAATACAACTGGAACTAGTCTTATACCCGGTTGATGTATATATTTTATTAACTACATACTTCTTTTAAACAGTAATCTAAATCCCAAAATAAAAATAAAAATGAAACTTTTATGGGGAAATTGTTAAATTGAAAAAAGAGTAAATAATATTTACTATTTTTATCGATTTAACGTATTTTAATTTAAAAAATAATAATTATATTGACGTAATGTAAGTGACTAGAGGTGGTGATCTAGGTATATTATTATTATTTTGTAAGCTTGGAAAGTTCAACATTTTTGAAGACATGTTTAGGGATGTATAGCTAGAAATAACGCCAAACGACAGGTTACAAGAGAGTAATTTGAATCTATGATTGCTTGCCAAACGAGACAGTCACTAATGCGGACTGTGTCTCTATTAGATATGGAAAGGACTTAACAGGGTATTGTATTACATTTTTAACTACCGTACTTGACTATTATCTCACCTGATGGTAAGTGAACGGCAGGGTCAGGAAGAGACATCCTAGACGAAGGTTTATCGACCAAATCGGCGATACATTAAAAATGGGCCAGATTAGGAGTACCCTTAACCGACGAGCGTGTATGCGCAGATATATGGATGTAAAGGAGGCGAATGAGGTGTGTCAGCATCGCGCCAAATGGAAGTCCGTAGTCTCTGCCTACCCCTCTGGATGACAGGCGTGAGCGTTTGTGTGTGTTTGTGTGATGGTAAGTTATTTTGTGATGCAGCTGAATATAGGAAAGGCGGACTGACTTAGCTTAACAAATGGTTTTTCACTCTTGTCTTGAAGATATCGTAATGAATGAAAAGATACATGCTGGCAAATTATTCAATCTTTGGCTCTAAGGTTCAAGTGAGTAGTATATCGACAACAAAGGGGTAAAGACCGGTCGAGCGGTCCATTGTAACGTACGAGTAGAGGGAGGAAATAAATTAAGCAATTCCAGCGCACATTCTCCGATTTGTGTTTTATAGTTTCTGTTGTTTGTGAGCATATCGATTTCAGGTGTATTCTAAAGACTGCCACGTTTGTCTAATGGTCGTAAACGCGGCTGCTGATAACGCGATCCCGATTTCAAATTCGGAGTCGGCTCAAAATTGAAATTTTCTTTTAGGAAATTTTCTGTTGGCGATATTTCACCCCCGTGCCTCGGGAAGCACGTAAAGCCGTTAGTCCTGCGCCTGATCTCTTTTGATTTGTCAACCCCATCAGTGTCCCTGTGGTAGTAGCATCGACTAGTTTGGGCTCCACGGACTATCATGTAAGAAAAGTGCTGGTAGGTTTTCACAGCACGTTTCTTTGAACAATGTCCTATAAATATTTCATCGGTTTTAGAGCTCGTGGAATATTTAGAGTCAATGGCAGGAGACCCAACGGTATGACATCAGTCCCTTGAGAGAGAGTTTACGCCCTAGTGTAGGATGCTACTTGCGTAGACACTTTGGCGGTCTCTCATCTCAAGGGTACCTCGTTTAGATCCGGGGAGGCATCAGAGGCAGCTGAACTAAGTGGCCTTTTTTTGTGCCTTTTGCTGTAGAGACCATCAGTCCGTGGGGTTCACGTGCGGTGAAGTTCCTAAAGGAACTCAATCCGCGACTGGCCATTGTTGCTGATGATAAGAAGGCTGGTTCTTTTCTCTCTCAAAGACTAATTATAGCCATTCAGCGAGGAAATGCAGCCAACGTTCTTGGCACGATACCATGGGGAGTAGGACTGTATGATAATTAAGTTATTATTTATAGTTTTTTATTATTATATTTTTTAATTGTGTATAATAAAATATTGGTTATGTAATATTACGTATATTCTATTTCTATTTACAAAACCTCATGGAAATATCGATGTAGATGATAGCATTATTTATAAACCTTTGTGGTTTATAGATGCTGTTTTACTCATACTTCTGTATAGAACTTGGTAATTATAAATAAATAAAAGAAAAATAATTTATGATACTAGACACGTTTTTTTTTTTTTTTTATAGGAGAGGGGGCAAACGAGCGTGCGGCTCACCTGATGGTAAGTGACTACCGCCGCCCATGAACAACCGCAACACCAGGGGAATTGCAGATGCGTTGCCGGCCTTTTAAAAAGGAGTAGGCTCTTTTCTTGAAGGTCCCTAAGTCGTATCGGTCCGGAAAAATCGCTGGTGATAAACTATTCCACAAGGAAGTTGTGCGAGGAAGAAAACATCTTCTAAATCGCACAGTGGTGGACCGCCAATCATCCAGATGGTGTGGATGGTATCGGGAGTTCTGCCGCGATGTGCGTTCGTGAAATTTGGCGGCTGGGGTTAATCCGAACAATTCCTCAGAGCACTCCCCATGGTAAATGCGAAAGAAAATGCTAAGAGATGCAACATCTCTTCGCAGTGCCAATGAGTCGAGCCGATTGGAAAGAACTCGGTCGTCGACGATTCGAGCCGCTCTGCGCTGGATGCGGTCAAGTGGAAGAAGCTGGCACTGGGGAGCCCCAGCCCAGAGATGGGAACAGTATTCCATGTGAGGCCGAACCTGCGCCTTGTAAAGTTGCAGGCGTTGAGCCGGCATGAAATACTGTCCCGCTCTACTGAGCACGCCAAGCTTTTTAGAGGCCAATTTGGCCTTCTCTTCCAAGTGACCACGAAACTGCACGCTACTCGATATGTCGACGCCGAGGATTCCGATACTGGCTGAGGCAACAAGGGGAGTACCTTGAAACTGAGGAGATACGACAAAGGGGTTCTTTTTAGCGGTAAACGCGCAAACTTGTGTCTTCTGAGGATTAAACTGGACTAGATTTAGTCGCCCCCAATCCGAGACTTTGTCCAGCAAAGACTCGACTTCAGACACAAGTTTATTCCGGTACTCAGTGACGTTATCCCGAGAAATATTGGCACGGCCGGTGTATAGAGCATCACCAGTGCTGTCATCCGCATAGCAATGAATGCTACCGGCTTGCAACATATCATTGATATGCAGAAGAAACAGCGTTGGTGATAGCACGCAGCCTTGTGGAACACCAGCGTTAATAGGCTTGTAGTCGGAGCATGCACCGTCTACAACGACCTTGATGCTCCGATCTGCAAGAAAGCTGGTGATCCAATTGCATAATTTCTCGGGAAGCCCATAGGAAGGGAGCTTCGAAAGAAGCGCTTTGTGCCAAACCCGATCGAAGGCCTTCGCAATGTCCAGACTAACGGCCAACGCCTCCCCCTTGGACTCTACTGCCTCCGCCCATCTATGGGTCAGGTAGACCAGAAGATCACCAGCTGATCGACCCCGACGAAAACCGTATTGGCGGTCACTAATCAGCTGGTGATCCTCAAGGTACCGGATGAGCTGGCAGTTAATAGAGGATTCCATTATTTTGGAGAAAAAGGGGGTGATGGCGATAGGCCTGTAGTTGGACGGGTCTGAGCGGTCGCCTTTTTTAGGGATCGGGTGGACAAAAGCTGTCTTCCATGATTTCGGGACTACGCCTAGGGAGTAGGAGTACCGGAAAAGACGCGTTAGAACCAGTGCCAACTCCGGAGCACACGTCCTCAGCACAATTGGGGGGATTCCGTCAGGCCCACTCGACTTGTGGATGTCAAGGGAGAGGAGTGCTCTGCGAACCGAGTGCTGTGAGAACCGCACATCCGGCATGGAGCACTCACAGCGCGGGATGGTCGGCGGTGTGTTCCCCCCGTCATCAACAGTCGAGTTGGACGCAAAAAGGGAGCCTAAAAGGTCGGCCTTCTCTTCTAGCACCACATCAGTGACAGAGTCAGCAACAGCGCTGGGATCATCCGGCGAGAAGCAAACCCGCCCCCATGGGTAGGAAGCAAAGAAAGACCGCATTCCGTCCCAATCCGCCGACCTGTAATGCCAAACACGGCGGCAACCTGCAGAACGCAACCGCGAGGGGAGCGTGAGTGGCACCACACTCCGGATCAGACAATGGTCCGAAGAGCCAAGAGGGGCATCGACGGAAACCTGATATCCGTCCGGATGAGAGGTCAGCAGAAGGTCCAACAGGGAAGGTGTATGATCCTCAACATCTGGAATCCGCGTAGGCGATGTAACCAGTTGTGTCAGACCATATGCCAAGGCAAAGTCAAAAACAGATCTCCCCGCATGATCGGTTAAACGTGAACCGAGCCATTCGGCGTGGTGGGCGTTAAAATCGCCAAGGATCACGATCTCTGCGAATGGGACCTGTTGTAGCAAGGAATCTGCAGCCATTTGGACGTGGTCGATGAGTCGGTCTGTTTCGGCATTACCGCTATGGGACCTATAGAGGCACGCGTAGACGCGCGGATGGTCGTCGCTGTCCACGCGTAGCCAAAGGATGGACAGGTCCGAACCTTCAAGACTGCCGAGGTGTCGAGAACAGATGTCCTCTCTGACATACATGCAAACTCCAGCCCGAGGCACAAAGGAGTGCTCCAATTTGTACCCCGGGTAGGAGAGATACGAAGTATCAGCCGGAGAGGACACCTGCGTCTCGGTCAGAAAGAGCAAGGCCGGCTTCGCCGTCTCAAGATGGTAGTGGACGGCGTTTAGGTTCGAGTGAAGTCCCCTGATGTTGCAGAAATTCACGGATAGCGTGGCAGGGGTCGCCTTGGTCTTGTTGCTCAGTTTGCCCCGAGCAGTTTTTGTGTTGAGCGGAATTTTGCCCCCCCCCCCCCCCCAGAATACGCGGGGCAGCCTGAGCACCCACGCTCAGGAGTGGAATAGCATGGTCGTGGATGCTCAGCGAGGGATTCTCCAGGGGTACTGGTACCCTCCTTGGGTAGTTTATGACGTAATTCCGCTACCATGTTGATGGGGGGGGGGGAATTGGGCCTCCGGTCACCTGCACTCACCAGACGAAACGCGGAAGCAGAGCTTCCACTTCACGCCGGTATTCTGTGAGGTCGTGGTACTAACCCGGCTCGAGCCGGCCCATACGTGCAACAGCAAAAGCTGCTGCAAGGCTCTACCACCGATAAAGGTTTTTATTCAAAATAATATATAAATTATACATATTTAAAAATAACTTATGTTTAATTTAACATATTACATAAAAAAAACATGTCTAGTTTTAGGATTTTAGTTTTTTTAGTTTTAGGACTATGGTCCGTCTGTGACGAACCAGCAAGAAACTCAACAAGACTTATTAAAAAAACAGTTTACAATCACGCATTTTGTTATATATAATAAACTATGTAATTATCATATTAGAATTAACTTGGTAGCAGCAATCCATTCACAGAGGTTATTATCGTTCAAAGGAATAAATAGGAATTGTATAATAAAGAAATAAAGTTTCAGGGCCACATTGAATGAAATTTTTCATTTCATATTTTCTATTTGATTTTCTTTCTTTCTATAAAAGCGCATTTAAAACCAAAGCGATCCATTGTTTTGTTTCTTGCAGTAAAAACTCAATTCGGAAACCAACTTTAATGCAGAAAATAGCTATGGCAGCAGTAAAGTAAAGTAAAGTTGCAGCCTATTCACGTCCCACTGCTGGGCGCAGGCCTCCTCTCATTTCTGAGAGGGTTTTAGGGCAAGGAAATGTCCGCCACGCTGCCCCAATGCGTTTTAGCGAACTTAACATGTCTTCGAAATATTTTTTTTCTTATATCTTAGACATGCAGGTTTCCTCACGATGTTTTCCTTCACCGCCGAGCACGTGGTAAATCAGCACTTAAAATTGCAATTAACAATTTCATTGGTGCCGGCGGGGATTGAACCCGGGTTGCACGAGTACTGTGAAGCTTACAGCGAGCGCTAACCATCTGAGCTACCACTATATCAGCAGAACATGACTAAAAAGGAAAACAAAGTTTATAAATAATTTTCTACTAAAATACACACCATTTGAAAACAGATTATTTGCTCTTTTATGCAAACATCGAGACACAAAACGTGTTTGTAATGGATATTTTCCTCTGTATGAATACAAAAAGACTTCTTTTATATTAAGTTCCGATACTGATTACACATTTTTCTACATAATAGCTTATATTTTCGAAAATTACTTGTATAATACCGACATCCATTAAAATAATATTGACATTTTATATAATTAGTTTATTGTATTAAATTATTGTATATTTTACCTTTTAGTGGCGGAGTAAGAATAAGAATATCCACTACCCCATATCGGCTCTAGGGAGACTTGAGAGGCGACAAAGAGAAACAAACCAGGAGATTTTTTTATAGTATAGGGTGACAAACGAGCACACAGTATAACACTTTTTAGGGCGTTACTCACCGGCTGCGGTTATCGGAGAGTTAAGGGACTCGAGGATCAAAATAAAAGTATCCCAGGGCGCCTGTTGTTGGATGATTAATAAATGAAAATGCAAAGATACATATACAGACAAAAAGTAGTTTATTTCCTTCTACAGTTCACATGTATAGCTCCAAATATCAAGTTTTCACTTTAAAATACCCTACGAACTGAGGTTTTGACAAACCTGGTGGATTACACAATATTACACTGTTTATGGTCAATCCCGCGAAGCAGTGAGGCAACAGATATCCCCCAGGTGTACGCCGGTCGCGGTCTCCTGGCCGCCCAGTCCCAATATAGCCACCCGTTGAAGCTGCCTCACCTCGTTCACATTGTTAAACTTGATAATGGACCATACTCAAAGTACGGACTAAGGACTAATGACTAAGGACCCCTATGACAAGGCAAAAGAATCTATGAAACACCGTGTACCGTTAATTAGAGCACATGTGCTTTTAAGAAGACAAAAACATTAAGTACTTACAATTTATGGGATGATGTGTTTCAACACATTAAACTGCCCCTAGACATTGTGTTTAAGGGGCCGTACGCCCAAGTACTCGTCACTTTAAATTCATGTTCCGGCGTTTCGATTCAAAAATTATATATGTGCGTGTCCGATCATTACAACGGTTCGCTCCAAAAAGAACTAGGCCTCCCTTGGGCTACACGCCACCGTCGATCCGTGGTAGGATTTCGAACTAACACGAAAGGTCAATTGCATGCAATTAGCTAGCTCGATTCGTCAATATACGTTTCTAGTTACTTCGGACTAATGACGTTAGATGGCGCACTGAAGTCTGTTCATCGCATGTAATAACGTAAATACGCTAAAATAATGTACACGAAAATTTTCGTGTTACAACAGTCCACCTGATGGTAAGTGGTTGCTGTGGCCCATAGACATCAGGCCATAAATTTTTAAAAGTTTGCGAATCAAAATGTTGATGCGTGGCCAACCGTGAGGGCTAAGATAAAATGCCTCGTTACCAGTAAAAAGAGTCTCCGGTTCCCTACACACATCACACGAAACACAGCAGTATTAAGCTGCTATTTGACGCTGGTATTCCGTGAGAACGTGGTCCTTCTCCGGTCGAGCCGATCCATTCATGCTACAACTTTACTTTTTTTTTATAGAATTAGGAAGACAAACGATCACACAGTCCACCTGATGGTAAGTGGATGCTGTGGCCCATAGACATCTGCATCTATCACCGTTTGTGAATTAAAATGCAGATGCGTTGTCAGCCTTGAGGACTAATATAGAATGCCTCTTTTCCAGTAAAATGGGTTTCCGGTTCTCTACACTCACCATACGAAACACAGCAGCATTAAGCTTCTATTTTACGCTGGTATTCTGTGAGAGCGTGGTCCTTCCCCGGTCGAACCGACCCATTCGTGCTACAACTATACTACTGATAAAGCTGCAGCATGGCTCCACCAGGTATAAAAATGAGACGAACAGCAGCGTCGTCTTAGGTAGCTACAAAACGACTACAAAATAAAAAACTACGGTTGCCAACCTGCATGTCAAGCGTGGCAACTATAGCAAATATCCACCCAATAAGGCAAGCTGCTGGTCAGGCCTATGTTCAGCAGTGGACTTTAATAGACTGTAACGGTAAGTCTCAATATTTAGCCAAGCGAGCGAATTTTGTTAAGACGAAATCCTTTAATGCATTATACCACGATAGGAGACGATCATAAAACGACGTCTAAATGTATAGGCCAAGTACATCATGTTAGCGGAAACATTCAACGAATCACGAAAGCGTAACTAGTTAATAAGAGAGTAATATTTTCATATATTTTGACTGGATAAAAAGATCAATCAATACAACTGTATAATTACATTAGTACATATTATATGTTACAATGTCTCCAAGGTTTTATATAAAAACCGACATTGTTGATTATAAACTTTCACGGCGGTCTTATATATATATTTTAATCAAACTCGATGATAAAGTGGTTTTATATTTTTAGCAATCCAACTATTGTATCGCCAAATATATTGAATTTGATGTCAATTTAATTATTTTATATTTTATTTTAGTAATGCCTCAAGAAAAACTCGTGGCCTATTCGTTAATGAATGCAATAAACTTTTATTCAAGTCACACAAATTCAAAGTTTGAGTTACGACAAGAAAATAACGCCGTGAAGTGAAAAATGATACTTATCACATGATATTTGAAGAAATTACCAAAAATATTCACTACACTAGCAAACTCAAGGGATAAAACAGGTTTTTATATCTCATTTAAGTTGCAGCACTCGACTTAATTTTCTAGGGAGAATAAACTATAAATATTTCTAGCATCATCTTAGCGCTATTTCAAAGAGGCAGTAATAAAGAAGTCAACAAACTATATGTTAAAAATTATTGCGTTTCATCCTTTAGTGTGTCCTCACTGTAAACATTAAAAGGGTATTTAATGTAGATATTACTAAAATTGTCTAGTTTGTACTCCCGACTATCAACTTCGACATTTGTTGCTTTCTTAACAACATATAATATGTCAAATCAATTAAAATTTTTCTTTTCTAAATAATGTGTCAAATCAAATAACATTCTTTCGAGATATTAGATAACAGTTTTATATTTAAAAAGTGCAGCTAGTGAAATATGCCTACCAAGACCTTGCATGCAATCACGATGCCATCTACCATACGGCACCACCTGCTAAGCAATTAGCAGCACGTCTTCAAAGTTTTCAAACCCAGGGTTTAATTGTTAAAATCGCCCAGTAGTAGTTAAGTTAATGTTTAAGTTGGGAAGTCCATTATTCATGTGTACTCATATTATCACAGTAGTTAAATTAACATGAAGTTAGCAAAAAAAGGTAATATAGGAAAAAGTCGTCTCCGTTCACTTCAACTCTCCCTTAGCTGCCGTAAACGTAAGGGGCGCAGTTGGTAGGATATTGCACGGACCTGTGGCAGAAATGGAAGGGAGTCCCAACCATTCGGCCGGGACTGGAGGAGCGTGATTCCGGGGAGGAGTTCATGTAAGTGCACAAGAATAGTTCGTGTGTTTCTTCCTTGATTCCACTGTTCCCTTCACCTAATTTCATTAATCATATAATACCATACCAGAGCCCTTTAATAATTATATTTATATATTATTTATTTATTTATTCTTTATTGTACACAAAAATACTAAATAACGAGTACAGTTAAATCTTAAGTATAATATGTACAACAGGCGGTTTTATCACTATAAAAGTAATTTCTTCTAGTGTTCCCTTGTTTAGAGAACTGACGCAAACAATTGTTAAAATACAGGGGGACGTACAAAAAAAAATTAAAATACATATAAATAAAGATAAGTGAAAATTACATATAAGTATGTATAGTAGATTAAATGAAAGGAGTATGAAAAAGGACTGTAATTTATTTAATAGCATTCTAATTAATGCGATTTTTTAAGAGTTTTGAAAGAATGTAGAGATTTAGCATGACGAATGTGAAAAGGTAAAGAGGTTCAAACAGTAGTGACAGCAAAGGATTTCTTAAAAAAAGATGGAAGATTGCAAAGGAGTAGACAGAGAAAGATTGACAGAGGATCAAAGGAACCGATTATGGGTAAAAAAAAGATACTGGAAACGGTATTTTTAATAATGAGGAGTGGAAGGATTAAACAGAATACCATACAATGAGGAGAGAATGTGGGTATTCCTGCAGCGGCGGATCGGGAGCCATTGAGTTGTTTGCGACATTTAGAGATGTGATCATATTTGCGGAGCCCAAATACAAATCTAGTACATAAAATTTGAATGCTCTCAAGCATATTAAGCCGCTCCTCGGTAACGTTATGATAAGAAATATCAGCATAGTCAAGGATAGGCAGAAGTAGAGATTGGGCGAGCGTAACTTTAGTAACTGTGGGAAGAAAATTAAGTAACTTACGTAAAGAGCTTAACGCAGCAAACATTTTTTACTAACCTCATTAACCTGTGATGTCCAAGATATACAGGAGTCGAGATACAACCCTAAGTTACCAACCTTGTTACTGTAAGGGATTATAATGTAGTCTAGTGTAATAGGAGTTAGGGATGACCAGTTAATTTTTCGAATTAATCTAGAACTACCGATGACAAGAGCTTTTTTAGGATTAATGGTTAAACTATAATATTTACTCCAATTTGAAATACAAGTCAGATCAGCATTAATAGTGTCAACTGATTTAGACAAATCTTCAAGAGAAGATTGAGTATAGATTTGCAGATCATTAGCGTAAAGATGTAGGAAGATGACAAATTATGACTTGTACAGTTAATGAAAATTGCAAACAGGAGAGAAGACAATATGCTACTTTGTGGTACACCAGGCGCTGTAGTAGTCCAGATGGAAAAACATCTTGCACCTGAATGCGCTGTCAGCGACCAAACAAGTAACTTCAAAACCAGTCAACTATAGTTGGAGATATGTTGAGAGAGCGCAGGATGCCTAACAAAATATCAAAATCTACAGTATTAAATGCATTACTAAAATTCTGCAACGTACGAATTGTAATATTTTGTTTCTCGACACCATACCGAACATCATCGGTGATTTGTAAAAGTACAGTAGCCGTACTATGGCCAGGACGGAAACCGAATTAAAACTGAAACTGAAAAAAATAAATCTGAATAATTATAGTGATAGGTTAGGTATTAAATTAGGGTTATGTTAACTATTTTCAAAATTTTAGGGTTTTGAGAGACCGAGAGCCTGAATTACGACAGGCCTGCCGACAGATATTAAGTAACAGTATGGATATTTTTTCTAATCAACCACTTAGTTCCGAGATGGCCGAGAACCCTGAAAAGGTATTTAAAGCCATACAGGTTATCCCAGAGTTTGATGGAAATATCGATAGATAGTTGGGTACTCGGACAGCTTTAACTAAACGCGGAAATCCACCGCCTAGTAACTACTTTGAGACCGCGAAATGCATGATAATAAATGTGCAGGCATTGACACCAATTATAATGCTTACGATTGTATTAATACTGATCTAGACTCAGATTACAATTATAGTAATGACTATTCCGCCGATTCCACTTACGAATCAACATATTATTATGATACTTGAAAACAATATGGATAAGATGGTATCCGAGTACAATAATCATATTAGTTTATAAACCTAGAATTTAAAGAGTATTATGACGTCATCGATCCAGTATATTATTATATTCCAATAATTCCCAAATAAAATTTCGACTTATATAAATTATCTATAGTACCAAATAGAAGTGTCCAGGCTATTATACCTCAATTCCCATTCATTGCGACCACATAGAACTCATTCTTAGTATAGAGGCAGAATGCCCGAAAATCAACACTTGGTATCTATCTATGCGAGAAAGCAGGTACACATCAACTTCGTACCAAACCCGACTACGATACATACCAAGAAGAAAATCAAAGAAAACCCTAGAAAATCCTTCAAATATTATACGAGTGGGAACCACCGAAGACGACTCGGTGACATTTTTGCTGAATGTGCCACAATAGTCTCAGCGCTGGGGGTGGAGGAGTTACATAGCCTACCTACCTAGAGAAATATGCCTACCGAGACCTTGTATGCCATCACGAAGATATCCTGGCGACATTTTTGCTGAATATGTTGCAATAGTCGCCACGCTGAGGGCGGAGGAGTTATATATGCCTACCAAGACCTTGCATGCAATCACGAAGTCATCTACCATACGGCACCGCCTGCTAAGCATATAGCAGCACGTCTTCAAAGACATAACTCAATTTACTTACGTGACTTAAGAATTTTCAACATAGTATAAATCCCAGGGTTTAATTTTAAAGGAATGCCACAAAGCACGGTCCTGAGCTACCTGCATCCATTGACTTCCTGCATGTCTTACCAGGTCGTCACTCCATCTCGTGGGGGGTCGCCCTACACTTCGCCTACCAGTACGAGGCTGCCACTCGAGAACCTTTATTCCCCATCGGTTGTCGGTTCTTCGAGCTATATGGCCGGCCCAATTTCACTTCAGCTTACTAATCCGTTGGGCTATGTCGGTTACTCTGGTTCTACTGTGGATATCCTCATTTCGAAGTTTATCACGCAGAGAAACTCCGAGCATAGCCCTCTCCATAGCTGAGCAACTTTGAGCTTCCTCAAACGGCCAGCAGTGAAGGACCACGTCTCACATCCGTAAGTCATTACTGGCAATACGCACTGGTTGTACAATTTCGTTTTAAGGTTTTAAGGTATATCTAACGAGAAGATGTGTCGTAGTTTCCCGAACGCTGCCCAGCCGAGTTGAATCCGTCAGGCGTCTAAGCGAACGGACGTATTTAAAAGTGTAAAATTGTATTATAAATTTATTGACGTGGAAGAATCTCCCAAATGGGAATTAAATGCGCTGGGTGCGATACCCTAATCTACGATGTTTTGTACATGAAGTGTTCGAAACAATTATGCAAGAAGCTTTACTATTTGAAGTGTCTTGCTATACAGGAAGAAAGTTTTGATACCCTCTCGCAGGAGTATAAGGATACGTGGATCTGCCCGGAGTGTGTATGTACTATTCCGAAGAAGTATAACACCGGAACACCGGTACGTTGTAATAATATTATCACGAACAAAACATTTACAACTAACAATTTCGTAAATAACGAACGTGGCGGTACTCGTAAAAATACCAAGGAAATAATGGTTTCTTCTTTTGAGAATAAACTTCTTGACGAATTGAGAGAGTTTAGAAGAGAAATAAACATAAAACTCGATGAACAAAATAAAGAATATGCACTATTACAATGTAAACTGATGAAAACAGAAAACGAGTTACACGAAGTAAAAACCATATTGAGGGTAGTGCAACAAGAAGCCAGCAAAATAGAAGCATTAGAGACTAAAATTGAAGAACTAATGAGAAAAAATATGGAATGAGAAGCCACCGCATTAAAAAAAGGAATGTTATTACATCAAATAACCAGCAAATGTCACCTAAAGAACCATCTGTATCATTTGTTGATGCAGTTAAAAAATACAAACCAATGCAGATTACCGCGACTGATAAGGTAAAGGAATGTGGCCATGAAACAGGCAAATGTTTTAAGTTGCGAATCCAATAGGTCAAGGGATGAAATCATCAAAATCAATAGTGAAGACAAAATCGAAGGAAATTTAATGAGCGCAGAAAATTGGAAAGTTGTTACTACAAAAAAAAAAGAATAGATACTCCAACCGTGAAGTAAAGAAAGGGGGAATCTCTAATGTGAATTTAATCCAGGGAACCGAACGAAAAAAATACCTACATGTATGGCGTCTTAACAAAGACGCCACAGAAACAAATTTAGAAAGCAATACAAGTAAAAATAGAGAAAATAAGGCACAAGACAGAGAGATATTACGCCTCCTTAATTACTGGAGTTCCGGAGGGTCATTATGATAAAATATGCAAACCTGAATGTTGGCCCGTAAATATTTAATTGTTCGAATGGATTTGGTTTGAGTTTGCAAAATACATTCATTCGGTGTATACTACACAGAGACCAGACTTAAATGTGAGTAAGGCTATTATTGACGCAGGAGGGGATAACGGGGCAGCGCGAATTCACTTGAGACAGTTGCAACTTAAGGACATACTGACCGCACTTAAACAACTTAAGCCAAACAAATCTGCAGGACCAGACGGAATACCACCTTTTTTCTTTAAAGATTGCCATTTTGCGCTAGCAAAACCACTACTTCACATTTACAATAACTGTTTAAAGCAAGCTAGGTTGGTGGTTCGCGTTCCAAAAGGAAATACAGGGACCAGTGTAGAGAACTTTAGACCGGTAGCAGTGCTATCTACTCCAGCCAAGGAATTTGAGTCGGCTATATACAAAAGATTATATCAACAGATAAACACACAGCTGTCGGAAGTGCAACACGGGTTCAGACCTGCTCGGAGCACTGCGAGTAACCTTTTAGAGCTTAGTAGTAGATAGTGGGGGACAAGCTGATACTGCTTATTTTAATTTAAAAAGCATTTGATTTGGTAAATAACAACATATTACTAAAAAAATGGCAAAGTTTGGTATCACCCCACACTTATTGAGATTTTTCACTAGCTACATGACAGATAGCTATATGACGTGTAGTGACGGTCAAGAATATCCACTACCCCATATCCTCCCGTGGGTGTCGTAAAAGGCGACAAAGGGAAACAGGCAGGAGATGGGCAGCAGCATCTTCCCGATAATAGCCAAAATTACAATAAAAAAACTGCGGTTGCCAACCCGCTCGCCAAGCGTGGCAACTATGGCAAATACCCCCCAATGATCAAAGCAACAAACAGACGACCCCCAGTCCGCGGCGGCCCCGCTATTCCTGGCTATGGTGGCGACCATGGTAACGGCGGGGCAGGGGTTGCTAAGAATCTCCGTTGGAGGTTCGGTTGCCACCTTAGACGACTCGACCTGGCAACGTACGACGCACGCACCCTGAGCACTGACGAGAAGATCGTGGAGCTGGAAGAAGTGATAGACAAGTTGCGCTGGCATATTATAGGATTATCCGAAGTCCGAAGAGAGGGGGAGGACACGGTAATCCTCGAATCCGGCAACTTGCTCTATCACCGGGAGGGCGACTATCTGTCCCAAGGAGGTGTTGGATTTATCGTCCACAAGTCTCTGGTTAACAACGTTGTAAAGATCGGGAGTGTGTCGACGAGGGTTGCGTACCTTATACTCAGAATCACCAAACGGTATTCGCTGAAGGTCATACAGGTTTACGCACCAACCTCGGCACACCCCGACGAAGAGGTGGAGGAAATGTAAGAGGATATCTCTAGAGCCATGCATTCCTCCAAAATCCAATATACGGTGTTAATGGGAGACTTCTATGCAAAACTAGGCACAAGAGAGAATGGTGAGATGAAAGTAGGGAAATTTGGAATAGGGCAACGGAAAGTTCCGTAAGTTATCACTGGCAACACGCACTGGTTGTACAATTTCGTTTTAAGGTTTTGAGGTATGTCTGACGAGAAGACGTGTCGTAGCTTCCCGAACGCTGCTCAGCCGAGTTGAATCCGTCGATTGACCTCTCGGTCGAAGTTGGACTTACCTAGTCGGACTATTTGTCCCAGGTAAACATACTCGTTAACAACTTCGAGCTTAGTGCTCCCAACAACTACCGGTATAGGTGTGACATGGACATTAAACATAATCTTTGTTTTGTCCATGTTCATCCTAAGACCTATCCGTTGGGAGACACTATTGAGGTCATTGAGCATAGTGCTTAGGTCCTCCAGCGATTCTGCCATAAGGACTATATCGTCGGCAAATCGAAGGTGAGTGATGTACTCGCCATTGATGTTAATACCGTATCCTTTCCAGTCCAGAAGTTTGAAAACATCTTCCAATGCAACGGTGAAGAGTTTCGGGGATATAACATCATCCTGTCTTACAGCTCTCTGCAATTGGATAGGTTTCGTACTCTGCTTCTGTACTCGGATAGCCAGCGTAGCTTTACTGTACAAACACTTCAGCACTTCAATATACCTACACTCAACTTGGCACCGCTGAAGGGACTGCAGCACCGCCCAAATTTCGACGGAATCAAAGGCTTTCTCATAGTCCACATACGCCAGACATAGTGGCAAATTGTACTCTTCGGACTTCTGTACAATTTGCCGAAGGGTATGTATGTGGTCTATGGTGCTAAAGCCCTTACGGAAACCGGCTTGTTCGGGAGGCTGAAAGTCGTCAAGTCTGCGCGCGAGACGATTCGTAATGACTCTCGAAAACAGCAAGTAGACGAGGCTCAGAAGGGAAATCGTTCTGTAGTTTTTCAAGAGAGCGTTGTCACCTTTCTTGAAGAACAAGACCACTGCACTTCTGTTTCACGCCTCCGGTGTAATGCCACTATGGAGGACGGAATTAAAGAGCTTCTGAAAGATTTCAAGTACAGGTTTCCACCCGCTTTCAGAAGCTCCGCTGTAATTCCATCCTCGCCTGGGGCCTTGCCGTTTTTAAGGTGCTGGAGAGCCATTCTAATCTCGCTCAGTCTGACATCCGGGATATCTTCAGAATAGTGTCGGATTAGACTCGCTCTTGGATCATTACTCACACTTGCGTGTGGCTCCAACGATGACGTGTACAGCTGCCCATTGAACCTCTCAATCTCACTCAAAATCTCAGGTGTCCCGGAAACGATGCTGCTACATTCGGTCTTCGGCTTTGACAGTTGGCTCTTTCTAGCACACAGATCTCTGGCAAAGACTTTGGAGCCTTGTTTCCGCTCGATCGCTTCTTCAATACAAGCTGTATTGAAGTTGCGTAAGTCCCGCCGCATGCGTTTGGAGATCTGTCTGTTCAGTTGCCTGTATGCTGTCAAATCTGTTGAAGAATGCAGCTTTATCTCCCGTCTAACAGCCATGAGATTAAGAGTGTGATCGGAGAGTTTTTGTGTTCTTCTGCGGCGGGTCTTGCAGAACTTAGCTCCGACCGCATGGACAGTTTCCACGAGCTTGTCATTCATATTGTTCACTTCATTGCAGTCCTCTAGGCACTGAAAACGGTTTTGTAACTCGAGCTGAAAGGTTTCGGGACGTTGGATTAGAGCACGAGGGGACGGAGCGTTGACTTCATTAGACGATACCTCTCCAACTTAACGTTTAGGTTCAGTATGCCTCTAACCATTCGGTGGTAGCTACCAGTTTTCACTTTCGCGATCACGGAGACATCACTGAACAGTTGTCATCTGGTCGTCATAATGAAGTCAATCTCATTTTTTGTCGAACCTTCGGGGCTCGACCAGGTCCACTACCTATGGAGTCGCTTCTGGAAGCAAGAGTTCATCATAAAAAGTCCCTCTTTCTCCATGAAGTCGGCCACCTGCTGGCCCCTTGGGTTCCGTTGCCCTATTCCAAATTTCCCTACTTTCAGCTCATCGTTCTCTCTTGTGTCTAGTTTTACATTGAAGTCTCCCATTAACACCGTATATTGGGTTTTGGAGGAATGCATGACTAGAGATATCCTCATACATTGCCTCCACCTCCTCATCGGGGTGTGTCGAGTTTGGTGCGTAAACCTGTATGATCTTTAGCGAATACCGTTTGGTGATTCTGAGTATAAGGTACGCAACCCTCGGCGACACACTCAATCTTTACAACATTGTTAACGAGATACTTGTGGACGATAAATCCGACACTTCCTTGGGACAGATGGTCGCCCTCCCGGTGATAGAGCAAGTTGCCGGATTCGAGGATTACCGTGTCCTCCTCCTCACTTCGGACTTCGGATAATCCTATAAAATGCCAGCGTAACTTGTCTATCACTTCTTCCATCTCCACGATATTCTCATCAGTCCTCAGGGTGCGTGCGTTGTATGTTGCCAGGGCGAGTCGTTTTAGGTGGCAACCAAACCTCCACCGGAGTTTCTTAGCACCCCCTGCCGTTACCATGGTTGCCACCATTGCCAGGAATAGCGGGGCCGCCGGGGACTGGGAGCCGTCTCTTTGTTATTCTCATCATAGCGGGATATTTGCCATAGTTGCCACGCTTGGCGAGCGGGTTGTCAAGCGCAGTTTTTTTTATTGTAACTTGCTGTTATCAGGAAGATGCTGCTGCCCATCTCCTGCCTGTTTCTCTTTGTCGCCTTTTTCGATACCCGCGGGAAGATATGGGGTAGTGGATATTCTTAACCGCCACTACACGGCGTTAACTTTTAAGTTAGAAAATAAAAGTAATATAGGAAAAAGTCTTTCTCTCCTTTCACTTCATTCCTTCTCAACCTGCTGCAAACGGATGTAGTTGATACAAATTATTTTGCTTCGTATTTAACGCTTAGTTATTTATGTAAACGGTCATCAATTTCATCCGCATTATTGTAGTTTCTTTATCTTGCTAGGAATCAATTTTTCTGTTTTATTTTTAATTAAATCTGGCTATACTGAATGTCTGACTAGGTAAGTCCAAGTTGGTTCAAGAGGTCAATAATTGAATTCGTTTAGCTGAGCACCGTTCGTGAAATTACGACTATTTTTTCGTACAGTTTGCTTCAAAATCTTAAACAAGTAACCGAGATAATCCAAAGTTCTTTGGAGTTAACATACTTCAAAGAACGAACGACCGATGGGAAAGAAAGCTTCTCAGAAAGATGAATGATAATTATGATGATGAAAGCATTAAATAATTATTTACTACTTATCGAATGTCACCATCACTATCACCACAGCTTATCAAAAGTTCACTGTTGAACATAGGATTTACGCATAGATAATGATTTCTTATAATTACGCATAGATTATATCGTAAGGGAAATATTTGCCATAATTGGAAGATAGGATGGAAACTGTAGTTTTTTATTATTGTAAATTGTGTCAGGGTAATGCTGGTGCCTATCTCCTGTTCCATTCCCCTCTGTCACTTCTTATGACACCCACAGGACGGTATGCGGTAGTTATCGAAGATACTATTCATTAAAGTAATGCAATTTAGTGGCATAAAAAGTTATTTAATTTTAAGAGTAAAAATTTCACAGAACAAGAGTATTTCAGCAAAGATTTCATTTAATATAACATTGCAAGGGGAAAATTGAAGATTTCACGTTCTATTTCCATATAAATCTCATTACATTACTTCCGGAAACATTGGCACTCTAAAGTCACTAATAAAATTATAATTTTTTTCTTAGCTTGAAAAGCAGTATTTTCTCTCTTTCTCTCTTTCTCACGCTCTAATATTTTCTTTGAGTTTTTTAAACATTGATATAAAATAGAGTAATTTTTAAGTCATTTTTACTTTGTGTGTTGTATTTTAATTTTGTGTTATTTTATTTTAATTTTTTTACCGTTATCTTTACAGCCTATTAAATTCCACTGCTGATACTCATTGGGGGATATTAACACAGTTGGTGTTAATATCCCCCAATGAGTATCAGATGATGCTGATATCCATCTCCTGATTTGTTTCCCTCTGTCACCTGTGAAGACACACACGAAAAGATATGGGCAGTGAATATTCTTACACCGCCACTTCACGGTAAATCATTAAGCTTTGTATATATTATACATACGGCATTTAATGTTATTTAATACATTTCCATGTAACTTTATTTTAAACTTGCTTTTACCTGCAACTTCGTCAGAGTGAAACTTAAACAAAAATACCTTAAATTTTTCTTGTTGTTTATCAAAAACCAATTCAACTTAGATTCATTTTTTTATTTCAAAAACGATTGAAAAATGTTTAAAATAAACATTAAAGATATTTAGGTAAAAGTTTATGCTGCATCACTCCTATTTTTGTTGAAATATGGTGATATAGTAAAAAAAATCGATTTTGCATTGAAACTTAATAGATAAAACTTAATGTATCAGGACCAATTGGTGTAAAACTGTAAACAAAAAAAGATTTTTTATAGGAGAGGGGGCAAACGAGCATACAGCTCACCTGATGGTAAGTGACTACTGTCGCTCATGGATAACTGCAAAACAAGAGGAATTGCGGATGCGTTGCCAGCCTTTTAGAAAGGAGTAGGTTCTTTTCTTGAAGGTTCCTAAGTCGTATCGTTTTGGAAAAATTGCTGATGGTAATCGATTCGACAAGGAAGTTGTGCGAGGAAGAAAACTTCTTCTAAATCGCACAGTGGTGGACCGCCATCCATATGGTATCGATGGTATCGCGAGTTTTGTCACGATGTGCGATGGGAAAATTGAGCGGCTGGAATTATTTCGAATAATTCCTCAGATCACTTCCCGCGATAGATGCGATAAAATACGTAAAGATATGCAAAATCTCTACGCAGTGCCAGTGAGTCAAGTCGATCGGAAAGAACGCGGTCGTTGACGATTCGAACCGCTCTGCGCTGGATCCGTTCAAGTGGAAGGAGCTGGCACTGGGGAGTCCCTGCTCAGAGATTGGAACACTATTAAATTAATTAATTGTTATTGAGATCATCATCAAAAACCATTTGATTTATCAGTTTTTCTATTAAATAAAAAAAATATTCCATATTGTTTTTAGATAAAATATAGCCTAGATCACTAGCATTTCTCTATGTGTTCATGTCTTGAATGATGTATGTGAACTATATTCTAATTGCTCAATATTAAAATGATGCAATCCGTATCCCATAAAGAGAAAAAATAATTAAATATGTGTATTTTTATCTTACATTAGCTTTCATTTTTGTAGGTCTCAATAATAAATCCCGGTTGGGAGCAGCAAGTACCTATAATTTTTAAGAAATACTACGATTATCAACCCGTATTCAAGAGTAGTGATTATAGAAAAAAATTTCACTCAGCTTAGCTGTCCATCATTAGGTCCTTATCTATCAAATTGTCTCGTCTTTTATAGACTACTTTTAAGTTAGAAATATTCCTGTCATAAGTTAAAATTTTGCGTTATTTTAGAATATCATTCCCTTCGTGCCACCAATGTTGCACAGACGGTACGAAAAACCAACGTCGCTTGTAAATAAGATACCGTAGAAAAACCTACGCTTCCGTTTTGGTGATTTCAATTTTAAAACTGAGTCCAGAGGACGAACAAAAACGAAGAATTGAAGGCAATAGTGAAAGCGGATTCATTTAAAGCAACGTCAAAGTTAGCAGCAACTTTTATCGTTAATAATAAAACGATATTGATTCAATTAAGTCAAACTGGGAAAATAAAGGAGCTTATAAGTCATAAATACCGTATGAACTTTCTTACATAAAATATAGACTTGCGTCGAGGCTTGCCTTAATTTGTTGAATTGTTACAATAACGTTTTTGCTTAAAAGTTATATTAAAAAATCTTCTTTTACTATAAAATATTTTATTTTGTCTAGTAGCTAATTAGAAAGGAATATAAAAACGCTTCAAGACTATGACCAGGAGGTTGGACAAATCTTGCAGATAAAAGTGCTAGAAAGCGTCAGACAGTTTTGGGAAAGCAATTAGATTACATCTGATTTATATACTCGAAAATATGAGATCTAAACTTGATTTAAAGTGCTTGTTGCTTGAGCCGGAAACTGTATCAATAAAGTTTAGCGTACATGTTAATATTATTTTTTATTTTAATAAAATTCGATGTAAAATGGCCGTTAGATTGAAATAAAAATAAAGCGGGATTAACTAACGTACCGCTCACCTGACGGCAGGTAACTGGCGCCACCCATTAATATCTTAACGAGGAATCGTAGTAATATATGGTTAATTTGAAAATCTACTAATAATAATAGTAATAAATAACTAATAATAACTACTAATACTAAATTAATACATGGGCGGTCTGCAAATTTTCAGACCTAAGAAACATAAATTTTCTCTTAAAATTTATTTTTCGTTTTCCACATAGTGTCCTCGTAACTATACATACTTCTCCCAACGATGCTCCCATCTTTCTAACCCGTCCAAATAGTACTCGACCTTTTTCTATACAAAATAATTCAAAATTAAACATTTTGCACAACTGACTTCAATATAAATTATTAAGAATAACTCAAAACTATTGGTCAAACCTTGTTCAAATTTATATGGGACTACATGAGAAGCACCAGCTTTAAAATAAAAAAAAGAATCATCGAAATCGTTTCACCCAAAAAAAGTTATGAGGTAACACACATAAAAAAAACATACAGTCGAATTGAGTACCGTCTCCTTTTTGAAATCGGTAGATAATTGTTCATGAAGGTGATTGTCTCCTCATTTGACGAAAATCTCTGTCCTCTGAGCGCAATTTTTATATGAAGGGACAAAAAGAAGTCGCTTGGGGTAGTATGTAATTCGTGAATTTTCGCCATGGCAACCGCTAAGGTGTAAGACGGCGCGTTGTCATGGTGAAATAGTATTTCTGTAAATGTGGCCGTTTTTCCGCAGTTTCTGCCTTCATTTTGTCAAAAAATGATGCGTAGTATGCTCCTGTAATGGTTTATCCTTTATGAAGATAATCAATTAAGATTCATGACTATCCCAAAAAGCAGTCTCCATCACTTTCCCAGCCGATAAAACAATTTTAGTCCACTGTTTTGACTGTATTTTTGTTTCGGGCGTATAAAGGTATATCCAAGTTTCATCTACAGTACTTGGATTTATTTCGCCTGAAATGCGTCAACAGAGCGTTGGAAATGTTCAATCGAACACGTTTTTAGTCTAACGTGAGCAAACGCGGCAACCTTTGCGCTGACAGCTTTCTCATGCCTAAATCTTAATTTAATATGTGACAAACACATTCTTTGGACATTTTAATAGTGTCTGATATCTCTTTCAATTTAATTCGGCGGTATTCTAGCACCATTTGGTGAACTTTTAGCGATGTTATCGTCAGTAGTTGCAGTTATTGGACGTCCCGAACGTTCATCGTCTCCCAAGCTCCCACAGCCACTTAAATTCAGTTGCCCAAAATTTCACTATGGTAAATAATAGTGCAGAGTCCCCATAATAGATTTTCGTAGGTGAATTACCTTTCAAAAACAAATATTCAATGACAGCTCGATACTCACCTTTTTCCATTTTCACAAAAACACTCACATTGACTCACTCAAATGACTGTCAAATAACAACTACACATTAATAAAATGACATTTCTATTTGTAATAACGAGATATATTTATAAGCAAGTTTAACTTATCTATATTATATACAAATGAATGTAAGATATTAAGTTAATTAACAATTTACTGTCTCAAAAATTCTGTTAAGTTTCGTAATACTATTTATTAAGAAACTAAAAAAATAGAAAAATATAAATAAAAAGTATAAGAGCAGCTGCTTCTCACTTGGTCAACTCTCCGTGTCACACTTTCTTTCTTTATTTTTTTAAGACCACGAAACTATATGTCCTTCCAACATTGCTTATTATTAAGAGGCCATTGATATGGTATTTGTAAAATGACTGCCTCGTTTGTCTTAGGGGTTGAAAACAGGGTTCCTCATTATGAGGTTCTGGACACGAATCCCGGGTCGGGCCAAAATCATTTGTTGGGTTTTTCTGTCAAGAAATTCTCAATAGCAGACTGGAGTGAGCAGTTTTCGGCGCCTCGATAAACACGTAAATCCTCTCTCCGGTCGTGTCCCATCAGACTGTTTTTTTCAACTTAATTTTGAAACCACTCTTGTACAGATAACTTTTAAGGTAATCTATTAAATAAATAAACCAACTGATATTGCGAGGAGTGCAGTATAATTAAAAATAATTATATATTTTGATATTTTTTTTAAATATAGTCATAGTCTCAAAAGGCTTTTTTTTAAAAAAAAACTCCAAATATAACATGTTGTACATTACCTTATGACCCAAAACGTCAAAAGAAATATCGCTCTCTCCTTCTCATTTAAGTTTGCATTTCAATAAGATTTACATTTTTACAACTTAGAATTAACAATAACTTTAAGTCACAAAAAACATAGAAACCTTTATTAGTTCCTTTCTCATATTTTCTTAGTGCATATCTACGATAATTGTACAGAAACTTCAGTGTTGAAGTCATCTATGCACTTCACCGGTTTTTTATAATATGGAATTATGATCAAATGTTATTATTTTAGTTGGAATAGTGATGAATTTTATACATTTAATATTAGGCCCAAAGTACTTAAGCTTTTAAAACCGAAGAATAAGGTTATTATAAGCGAACACAGTCGCGGGCACAGCTAGTTTTAAAATTTTATTAATCATGCTAAATGCGGTATTGTCTATTGTATAAAATAATGTACAGCATTGTTCAGAATATTACAAATTATAATAATCACCTGCCATAAAATAAATACAATATAAACAAATTTTATCGAACACAGAGTTTTGTTTCACGTTCAAAATAAAGGTAAATATTAGCTTCGTTTTAATATTTTATGTGCTGTGTGTACTTATTAATTTAAGCAAAAGCATTTACAAAATATATTCAAAATTCATATACAGATTTATTTTCGTTTATGGTACAATAAAAACGTAACAAGTTTTGTGCATCGACGATCACTGTTAAAATTGTTAATTAGCTACTTCGAAAGAATAAAGTTAAAGTCCAATATGGGCACTGGTCTCCTTTAATTTCCGGGGAATAACTTATTTATTTAAATTGGTGTACCAAAAATAATAAACTTGCTTATCTCTCATTAAATAATATTAGATAAATAATAAAAATAAAAACATTTAACAAGAGTATATATATTATGCATTTGTTACTTGTAAACTTAAGTAAAAAGTTATGAAGAAGTAAGTAAACCGCCGCACTGCCGCATTACGTTACGAAATTCATGTTTTCGAAATATTTTGTTTCCATTTATGCAGATTTCCTCACAAAGAATACCGGCAATAAAATGATATAAAAATATCTAAATGTTTAACTAAATGTCAGATTCCTATATTCAAATAACATTTTGTTCTCAGTAACGATCCGTATTGTTTCACACGACATACAATTGTTGAATTAGTATTTGGTTAAGAAGAAGGTTTTAACGCACTTTGAGTACAGTAAAACAGCTAATAATGGATAACAAAGCGTTTTTTGTTTTAAATTTAGTATTACTAAGAAGTATTACTATGAAACTTACGTGAAAACCTAAGCTCTGGAAATCTACGCCGTATTTGATACTGCATTCAACAAATGCAAGTGTCATGCCTGGCGATTACACCAAATATTTCCTATTGTTAGAGAGGCACATGTCAATTGTCCAGCTGTGTAGTAAGAATAAAAAAAAATAACTTAATATTTTTTTATGGAATAGGGGTTTAAAACAAGCAGTCCACCCGTTGGTAAGTAGATTCTGTGGCTCATAGATACATCTATCCACAATTCAGAATTAAAATGCAGATGCGTTGTCACCCCTGAGTACTACGATGCCTCTTTTCCACAAAAAATGTTCTCCGACTCTTTACACCCACCAAACGAAACACAGCAACATTACTTTGTGTTGTTTCACGCTGGTATTCCGTGAGAGCATGGTCCTTCTTTGGTCCCTATTTGTGCCACAAACATTATATAGCTGCAGATAGTGGCTCTTTCAAAGATATAATTTATGCAGGGTTATTTTTCAAAGAGTAGCCAAATTTTAATCTAAAGTTCTAATATATAAATTAAAAAAAATTGAAAACACAGTAAATTTGAAGCCTTATTTACTCGTATTTTCAATTTTTTTCTGACTTTTATCTGAAATTATCCCTAATACTTTTTACAATTTACGAGTATAGGCAACAACTACTCTGAGTGCGATTCAATTCACAACGTTTTTGCCGACCGATCGACCCTTACGAATGTGTGCGTGCGTAGTAATAATGCATTACCACGCATTTTGAATTTAAAAGATAAAAAGGAAAGAATTTTTGAGATTATTTTAATAAATTTTTCCTCACCATTTGGTATTTACATATGCTTATACCTTCTCTACAAATTTGGCCCGTTATTGCAAAATAAACCTGTATGTTAATTAGTTTCAAATCTAAACAAGCTTTTACATGAATTTTAAGAACAATAAATAAATTGGACAATACTTCACATTTCTTCTCCTATTTAGTTCGGAAAATCGAAGGATGTTATTGACATCTACTTGTCCAATTTATCTGTGGTTGCTACAGGTTACGGCGAATTTCGGTATTTGCCAGCATTAATTTTGCTTACTGTGTTTGGTTAAAGACCAAAGTGCTGTATCAAACCAAGGTGTAATCGAATATTGTTTTAACCCAAGTTATTTCTTAGTAGACATATACCTTAATTCTATTTCATTATGGTATGGTTAATATATTGTGTTGAGATAGTTTACGGAGAGAATGCTCGTCTTTAATAAAAAAAATCGTAAGAACAAGACTTCAATATAATATGTCTTAGAATAAATTTAATTCCCAACTCCGGGAGAGGCCTTTTTCACCAGTAGCGAGATATTCCATCTTAGTCATCGTTGTCAACGCATCTGCATTTTGATTTTTAATCCATGATAGATTTAAATGTCTATGGACCACACCATCCACTTACTATTAGTTCTCGTTTATCACACTTTATCATCATCATCATTACAGTCCTTCAGAAGTCCACTGCTGAACATAAGCCTCCCCCAAAGAATGCCACAAAGCACGGCCCCGAGCCACCTGCATCTTTTGATTACCTGAATGTCTTATACTTATTCTATATAAAAAGGCCCATGATCAGCAATTGACTTTGACGGGCCGACAAAGTAAAAGAAAGAAAGACCATTTGATAGAATAATAATAATGTCCTCCCGACCGAATTTCGGTCACGGCGGCCAGCCTCAACGGAGACTAGCCATCTGCGCAGGACAGGATTATAGTGCCCGAGTGTATGCGCAAGCACAGGTGCACTCTCTATTCCCTCACTCTCATAGTCCGATGGGACGGTAAACCGACACGACCGGAGAGAGATTAGGCGCAGGACCAACGGCTTAACGTGCTTTCCGAGGCACGGGGGTGAGACACCGCCAACTTCCTGACTCCGGGCAGCTACTGAGAATTTCTTGATAGAAAAACTCAATAACTGATTTTTTTGGCCCGACCCGGGATTCGAACCCGGGACCTCATGATCAGCAGTCGCACTACTACAACCACTAGACCAACGAGGCAGTTGGTCTAGTGGTTGTAGTAGTGCGATATATAGTTTGATAGAAAATATAAATGGAAAACACATAACACTCTTATCTGAAAACGATACTACGAGTATGAGTTGTATTGTTCAATTTACCTTGTTCTCTTTTCCTGAACTGTAAGGAGGCTTCTATGCAGGATGCATTAAAGGAATTATGGGCTGTTATTTTAGTTATCAGTAGATTATTTATATATTTTCCAGGCTGAATGCACGTATTTAACACTCGACCCTATAGCGATGATTTATTTCTAACACGTCTTGCTTTCTTTTGATTAGTTTTTCCACCGTAAAGATAACCGTCGAAGACTGCAGTTCATGAACACTTACAACTAACTTCAAACATAAATCGACATGATTCGTTATCACTCCTGCGGGCTACGATGTCTTTTTACGATGCTTCACTGCCTGTAATTCTACTGGCTATCTTGCCTCCCCAACTGGATTACAGTGGCGATTGCACTGCTTTAAAAAAAAGATAGAGGATATTATCCGACAGTATGTCAAAAGTTTGAAGAGAACAAATTTGCCACTTTGTCTTGCGTTTCTGGACTAATATCTAGGTCTATCAGTAGATTTGTACGTGCTGATGATAAATGAGTAGACGACGTTACTTATATAATATGCCATTTGACTATAGATTTTAAATCAACATTTGTGTAAAGCTGATGATTCAGAGCCATTGATGTAACTTGTGTTTGTTTCAACTTTATCATCATCATCATTATCATTACAACCCTTCAAAAGTATTTTAGCTGAAATAGCTCTTTGGAGGGATATTTTCCATAATTGCCATGCTTGGCAGGTGTTTGGTAAAAATTTGTTTCATTTGTTTAGGACATTTAAATAACTTATGACATCCATGATTATTTGACGCTGATATGTTTAATTCCTTAGCTAAATTAAAAGCTAAATTGATGATGAGAAATGATAACTGTCTATAAACATTGCTGTTGTTTGCAGTGGTTATTTTTTTATAGAAGAAGTGTGACAAGCGAACATAGTCCATCTGATGGTAAGTGTATGCTGTGGCCCATGGACATCATCATCTATCATCGATTAATAATAAAAATGCAATTGCTTTGTTTTCAGCAAAAATGGTCTACAGTTCTCTACACCCACCATACGAAACATAACGGTTAAAAGTTGCAATTTTACGCTGATATTCTGTGAGAGCATGGTCCTTCCACGGTCGAGATGACCCATTCGTGGTATAACCATAATATAGCTTGAATATGGCTCTGTAATTATGCAACATAAAACCTTTTTGTCAAATATGATTTTTTTAATACTTTTTAATCAACGTCATGCTAGATCGAAACACCGACAAATCATATCACGTATAAAATTATCTCTGTGTAGTGGTAGCATGTATAATGTATATTTATGAGGTAATTCAGTAAAGCAAGCAGTTTGAACTTAATTTCGTCAAAAATTTGAGTTTAAATTAAATTATTATATACTCCGGGTATAATCATAATAAGATAAATTATGAAAATACTGTTAAAAAGCCCTCAGAGTTCTACACGGTTTATCTCTAAAAAAAAAACTGTGCTCTTAATAAAAGCACGTAATTTTACGTAATGAAAAAATTACACGTTTGTTTGTTATTTAATTATGCTGATAGCTTCGGTTTCGGTACGAGTGGAACTTTTAACGTTAGGGGTCACCGGAATACATATATACACTTTATGTGACCTATATTGGTAATTTAGGTATTCGTAGATATTTTTATTTAATAATGAATTATATTACATGCTTACTTAAGTTAAATTGACACCTTGGATTTTTGAAGACCTAGAGATTAAAATGATTTCAAAAGATATCATAGTAGAAGTAATTACTTATTCAATTTCTTAAATTTGATTTCTACGAATAATACAAATTAAAAATAAACTCACTTGATAGACTAATCATGTTAAAGTTAAAGGTACAGCCTTTATACGTTTCGCAGCTGGGCACAGGTCTCCACTCATTTCTGAGAGTATTTAGGGGCAACGAAATATCCACCACGCTGCGCCAATGCCTGTTGGCGAACTTCACATCTCTTCGATTTTTATTTCTTATTTCTGAGACATGCAGGTTTCCGCACGATGTTTTCCTTCACCGCTGAGCACGTGGTAAATCTGCACTTAAAATTGCAATTAACAATTTTATTGGTGCTGGCAAGGATATATATTTTCCTCGCGTACTGTGAATTTTACAGCAAGTGCTTAGTACCTGAGCTACCACGGATCTTCCTGAGCTACCACGGCTCTTTCTGAGATACTACGACTCTTAATTTATTCTCGACTAATAATGACCCATCATATCATCACGACAGCTCCTAAAAAGTCCACTGCTACACATAGGCCTCCGCCAAGGAACACCTGTATTTATCGTATCCTGTATACTTAACCAGTTCATTACTTCACCTAGCGTGGAGCCCCCATGCACTTCACTTACCAGTACGAAGCTGTCGATTGAGAACCTTTCTACGCCGTCGGTTGTTTGCTACTATATCATTACAGATATTATTACCGTAAAATATCATCATCATCATTTCATCATTACAGCCTTTCATAAGTCCACTGCTGAACATAGGTCTCCCCCAAGGAATGCCACAAAGCACGGTCCTGAGCCACCTGCATCCATCGACTTCCTGCATGCATTACCAGGTCATCACTCCATCTCGTGGGGGGTCGCCCTACACTTTGCCTACCGGTACGAGGCTGCCACTCGAGAACCTTTCTTCCCCATCGCTTGTCGGTTTTTCGAGCTATATGGCCGGCCCACTGCCACTTCAGCTTACTAATCCGTTGGGTTATGTCGGTTACTCTGGTTCTACTGCGGATATACTCATTTCTAAGTTTATCACGCAGAGAAACTCCGAGCATAGCCCTCTCCATAGCTCGCTGAGCGACCTTGAGCTTCCTCATACGGCAAGCAGTGAAGGACCACGTCTCAGTTCCGTAAGTCATCACTGGCAACACGCACTGGGTGTAGAGTCTCGTTTTCAAGTTTTGAGGTATACCTGACGAGAAAATGTGCCGTAATTTCCCGAACGCTGCCCAACTGAGTTGAATCCGTCGATTGACCACTCGGTCGAAGTTGTACTTACCTAGTCGGACTATTTGTCCCAGGTAAACATACTCGTCAACAACTTCGAGCTTAGTGCTCCCAACAACTACCGATATAGGTGTGACATGGACATTAAACATAATCTTTGTTTTGTCCATGTTCATCCTAAGACCTATCCGTGGGAGACACTATTGAGGTCAATGAGCATAGTGCTTAGGTCCTCCAGCGATTCTGCCATAGGGACTATATCGTCGGCAAATCGAAGGTGAGTGATGTACTCGCTATTGATGTTAATACCGTATCCTTTCCAGTCCAGATATTTGAAAACGTCTTCCAATGCAGCGGTGAAGAGTTTCGGGGATATAACATCACCCTCTCTTACACCTCTCTGCAATTGGATAGGTTTCGTACTCTGTTCTGTACTCGGATAGCCATCGTAGCTCTACTGTACAAACACTTCAGCACTTCGATATACCGACAGTCAACTTGGCACCGCTGAAGGGACTGCAGCACCGCCCAAATTTCGATGGAATCAAAGGCTTTCTCATAGTCCACATACTGATGTAATTCCATCCTCACCTGGGGCCTTACCGTTTTTAAGGTGCTGGAGAGCCATTCTAATCTCGCTCAGACTGACGTCCAGGATATCTCCGGAATAGTGTTGGATGAGACTCGCTCTTGGATTGTTACTCACACTTGCGTGTGGCTCTAACGATGACGTGTAATGCTGAGCTGCCCATAGAACCTCTCAATCTCACTCAAAATTTCAGGTGCCCCGGAAACGATGCTGCCAGATTCTGTCTTCAGCTTTGACAGTTGACTCTTTCTGGCAGACAGATCTCTGGCAAAGACTTTGGAGCCTTGGTTCCGCTCGATCGCTTCTTCAATACGAGCTGTATTGAAGTTGCGTAAGTCCCGCCGCATGCATTTGGAGATCTGTCTGTTCACATGCCTGTATGCTGTCAAGTCTGTTGAAGAATGTAGCTTCATCTCCCGTCTAACAGCCATGAGATTAAGAGTGTGATCGGAGAGTTTTTGTGTTCTTCTGCGGCGGGTCTTGCAGAACTTAGCTCCGACCGCATGTACAGTTTCCACGAGCTTGTCATTCATATCGTCCGCTTTATTGCAGTCTTCTAGGCACTGAAAATGGTTTTGTAACTCGAGCTGAATGGTTTCGGGACTTTGGAACAGAGCACGAGGGGGACGGAGCGTTGACTTCATTAGACGAGACCTCTCCAACTTAACGTTTAGGTTCAGTGTGCCTCTAACCATTCGGTGATCGCTACCAGTTTTGACCCTCGCGATCACGGAGACATCACTGAACAGTTGTCGTCTGGTCGTCATAATGAAGTCATTCTCATTTTTAGTCGAACCGTCGGGGCTTGACCAGGTCCACTTCCTGTGGGGCCGCTTCTGGAAGAAAGAGTTCATCATAAAGAGTCCCTCTCTCTCCATGAAGTCCAGCTGCTGGCCCCTTGGGTTCCGTTGCCCTATTCCAAATTTCCCTACTTTCAGCTCACCGTCCTCTCTTGTGCCTAGTTTTGCATTGAAGTCTCCCACTAACACCGTATATTGGGTTTTGGAGGAATGCATGGCTCTAGAGATATCCTCATACATTTCCTCCACCTCCTCATCGGGGTGTGCCGAGGTTGGTGCGTAAACCTGTATGACCTTCAGCGAATACCGTTTGGTGATTCTGAGTATAAGGTACGCAACCCTCGTCGACACTCGCCCGATCTTTACAACGTTGTTAACGAGAGACTTGTGGACGATAAATCCGACACCTCCTTGGGACAGATGGTCGCCCTTCCGGTAATTGAGCAAGCTGCCGGATTCGAGGATTACCGTGTCCTCCCCCTCTCTTCGGACTTCGGATAATCCTATAATATGCCAGCGCAACTTGTCTATTTCTTGTTCCAGGTCCACGGTCTTCTCGTCAGTCCTTAGGGTGCGTGCGTTGTACGTTGACAGGTTGAGTCGTCTAAGGTGGCAACCGAACCTCCACCGGAGATTCTTAACACCCCCTGCCCCGCCGTAAAATATAATTTATGCATTTTCAAATATAAAGGCGAATCTAGCGACATCAAGAGCTTCAAAATTCGTTAAGCTGTTAAGGCACCGCAGCACAGATCACCAAGAAACAGACATGCCTCCACTTAAAGAAACAGAGGGGTTCTTCTGTGTTAGTACATGTCATCCTAGCTTAGGGGCTAAACGCTGGCCATATATTTTACAGTACCCGTATTCTCTTCCCGTCGATATCAAAAATAATGTTAATTTCAATTATTTCAGTTCCCGGCGGTGAAGGAAAACATCTTGACGAAACCTGCATATCTAAGGAATAAAATACTTCGAAAACTTGTGGAGTTCGCAAATATACACTAGAACAGCTTGGTGAACCAATTGCTACAAAACCCTCTCAGACAATGGGAGGAGCCCATTTAGAGGATGACATTTTTTATTTTTACTATTACTCTATTGTTTTTAGGTTAAATAAAAAAAACCTTAAATGCGTGGTACTAAATTTACTACGTGTTAGTAGATTTTTTCTGCTAAGGTATCTACCCATTTCCATCGTTAAATAACAGTATACGTTCCTGCTGTTGTGTTTTTATTTAAGTAGCTATTAAAGCGCAACTCTACCAACGTTTTGTACACTTTTGTTAACAAAGTTCAAAACAAAGTTCTACACAAAACATTTTGTGCAGAACTCCAATAGTGCACGTAATGAGCTGCAGATGCGTTAGTCGCTGTTTCCAATTGAAAAGTTTTGCGTAAATGTTGTAAGCGTACAATGTAGCATATTTGTAAAAAACATGTTTACATTGATCCTAGATAGCGCTTGGCTTCAGTAGACGGTGAGTGGTCTACCGCTGCCGTCGAGGTGACTCCACCTCGACGGCAGCGGTAGAGGTAAAGGGAGGAAAAGTGTTGGTATGGCGATGCGCCACTCGCCCTATCCTCCGCGACCCTGACGGGGTCGCAACGTTGATGCGATGGTGGTAGGGCCGAGGAGGAGGGTAGAGCGTTGGCATTGCGAGGCGCCGCTCTCCCTAACCTTCGCGGCCGAAACATGGTTGGCGGTGGAGCCAAAGACCAGATCCGCCGCTGGGGTCGGGAAAGCGGGTGCTACTAAGCGCTCGATTTTCCTGGCCCCATGGGGTCTGCGTATCGCACTCGGGGGGTCCGATACGCAGGTGGAGTTGGAGGCCATGTAGGGGGGCGTACCTTGTGTTCCTGGTGCGCTTTGCCTGAAAAATAGAATGAGGAGGAGAGGTTCTCCCCTGAGAAGGAGCTGCCATGGGGCGGCCGGCGCTGGTGGGGTCGCGGATGTGTGCGAAAGCGTTCTCGTGGCCCTGCCAGTATGCGGCGAAGGTGAAACGTGGTTTTAGTCGGTGTGAGTCCGACATAACCCGTCCCCCGAGAGGCGTATATGCGTAGGTATTTCCCCATGTAAAAAAAAGACGGACAGGAAAACAATTCTCTTGTGCTGCAGCTTGTGTCATAATGTAAAGTCTGCTAAAAAAGAAAAGAAGAGCAACTCTTTTATGGGGTTAGGCCAGAACTGGAGTCTGAGTCTAACAGCGAGTGCGTGTGTACTGGAATGTGAATCTGCCGCTTGCACGATGGTGCTCACACGAGTTTTAATTGTACGTGAACTCTGTGACAAAGTTTACGAGCATATTGTAAATGTTTCTTTGAGTGAGTCCACGGTAAATATCATTTTTGCCGTATATTTACTTATACACAATACAGCGCCGCACACTGGCGGAATGGCGTTCTTATATATTTACATATTATGCAAAAAGTTGAACGTTTCTGGCCATATAATAATTATGTCATTCAGAATGATTTCGATCACGGCGGCCACTCTCAACAACTAGAAATCATCTGTTCAGGACAGGATTATAATAGCTTTAGTGCACGCTCTATTCCCCCACCCTTATAGTCCGATGGGACGGTAATGCGACACGACGGTAGTGATATCAGGCGCAGGACCTACGGCTTAACGTGATTTCCGAGCCACGGAGGTGAAACACTGCCGAATTCCCGACTGCTTCTGACATTTTGTACGTGTATTGTTATACGTGGTAGAGCCATGCTGCAGCTATATTATTAGTGTAGTTGTAGCACGAATGCGTCGGCTCGACCGGGGAAGGACCACGCTCTCACAGAATACCAGCGTAAAATAGCAGTTTAACACTGCTGTGTTTCGTATTTTTGTACATTTTCTGTACATATTCAATATCAAAGCAACCATTAATATAATTTTTTAATAATCTATTTTCCTTTCTTAATAAAGATTAAGGCACTACTTAGCTAAGAGGATATTGCGGAGTCACTGCCATAATTAATGTACGGTATACAATATCGTACGGCTGAGATAATATTCCCTGCTAATAAAGGGAATAGAGTATAATATGAACAAAGTTTGAACATATTAACGCTAGTCTAGATCTTATGTTTCACAATTTACTATTTATTTACTACAACCATACGGTGTTTGTAATTTCCAAGCCTCCACGAACAGAAAGCATATAAATATTTATGAGCTTAACCAAAGTTATAAAATTAACTGTATAATAGTTTATACCAAAAATTTCAGTGATTGCATCTTGGAGTACATTTTGCAATATTTAATTTGCTAGTGTGACGCGGTCTCGTGTGCGCCCGCCGAGTCGAAAGACGGCCTGGAATTTGACGCTCGCATTCTATTTCGAGGCCGTGGTCCGGTTAATTGTTTTTGGAAGTTAATGTAGAATTGTAACGTCGCGTTAAGTGCCTTTTTGTGTGTTGACTATTTTCGTTCGTTTTACGTGTCAACGAGGTGGATTTTGAGTTCTCATTACGGGCGTGGTATTTTAATATCGTACGAAAGAATTTTAGCTTGTTGTGTGGAACGCTGAACTTTGAGACTCGAGAAGAGGCCGCGTTCATTCCGTGTTTGTCATTTTGTACCAAATAAACCCGAAACATTGACCGACTGTTCGTTACTTGTATCGTGTGTCACTTGTTTTAATTTCGATGAACGTTGAATTGGTTGACTTTGAAGTTAATTAATATTTACAATGAAGTTGATAAACTAATACAGTGAAGTGAAAGCAGAAGTTTCAATTCATGATCGACCACTTGAGGGATCGCACATTTGGAGAAAATCAACGCTTGTAGATCTGCGGTCCGACTTCAACGGTTAAGTCAGGTTACACATTGTACACACTACTACACACTACTTACATGCACATCACTTACCACCTGACTGGTACCATGAGGTCAACCCTACCCCCGCAGATCGGTAAGTTGTGCTTGCTTATTTGTCAGCCGTTTTAGAACATTTATCCATAGGCCATTTGGCCCCGTTCTCTGTTGCTCGTCGAGGAGGCTACTATGGGCCCTAGCCCATTCGACCTTTGCCGGGGCAGCTAAGGGCGTGAACACGTTTAAAACTAAGTTAATACTTTATACTTACACAAGTTAGAAATAATCTGATGAATAGTATATTTGGCGTATCCGTAGTGTCCATTAAGTTTTTTAAGATAATCTAATCTTTACGATCTTTTTGTGGTCATTTTTTTAATATCGATCGAGAACTGCAGCTCATGCAGACTTTACAGTTTACTATATGGACAGGATTACTGGGTTGTAGGTCAAGTGATTGTAAACACAGTGTCTGAGCTACTGGGATTTTCTCTTAAAGAATTTTTTTAATAGGATAGGGTGACAAACGAGCACACAGCCCACCTGATGGTAAGTAGTTGCTGTGGCCCATAGACATCTACATCTATCCTCATTTGCGAATCAAAATGCAGATGCGTTATCACCCTGTGAGGACCAAGATGGAATGCCTCTTTTCCAGTAAAAAGGGTCTTCGGTTCTCTACACTCACCATACGAAACACAGCAGTGTTAAACTGCTATTTTACGCTGGTATTCTGTGAGAGCGTGGTCCTTCCCCGGTCGAGCCGACGCATTCGTGCTACAACTATACTAATAATATAGCTGCAGCATGGCTCTACCACGTATAACAATACACGTACAAAATGTCAGAAACAGTCGGGAATTCGGCAGTGTTTCACCTCCGTGGCTCGGAAATCACGTTAAGCCGTAGGTCCTGCGCCTGATATCACTACCGTCGTGTCGCATTACCGTCCCATCGGACTATAAGGGTGGGGGAATAGAGCGTGCACTAAAGCTATTATAATCCTGTCCTGAACAGATGATTTCTAGTTGTTGAGAGTGGCCGCCGTGATCGAAATCATTCTGAATGACATAATTATTATATGGCCAGAAACGTTCAACTTTTTGCATAATATGTAAATATATAAGAACGCCATTCCGCCAGTGTGCGGCGCTGTATTGTGTATAAGTAAATATAGGGCAAAAATGATATTTACCGTGGACTCACTCAAAGAAACATTTACAATATGCTCGTAAACTTTGTCACAGAGTTCGCGTACAATTAAAACTCGTGTGAGCACCATCGTGCAAGCGGCAGATTCACATTCCAGTACACACGCACTCGCTGTTAGACTCAGACTCCAGTTCTGGCCTAACCCCATAAAAGAGTTGCTCTTCTTTTCTTTTTTAGCAGACTTTACATTATGACACAAGCTGCAGCACAAGAGAATTGTTTTCCTGTCCGTCTTTTTTTTACATGGGGAAATACCTACGCATATACGCCTCTCGGGGGACGGGTTATGTCGGACTCACACCGACTAAAACCACGTTTCACCTTCGCCGCATACTGGCAGGGCCACGAGAACGCTTTCGCACACATCCGCGACCCCACCAGCGCCGGCCGCCCCATGGCAGCTCCTTCTCAGGGGAGAACCTCTCCTCCTCATTCTATTTTTCAGGCAAAGCGCACCAGGAACACAAGGTACGCCCCCCTACATGGCCTCCAACTCCACCTGCGTATCGGACCCCCCGAGTGCGATACGCAGACCCCATGGGGCCAGGAAAATCGAGCGCTTAGTAGCACCCGCTTTCCCGACCCCAGCGGCGGATCTGGTCTTTGGCTCCACCGCCAACCATGTTTCGGCCGCGAAGGTTAGGGAGAGCGGCGCCTCGCAATGCCAACGCTCTACCCTCCTCCTCGGCCCTACCACCATCGCATCAACGTTGCGACCCCGTCAGGGTCGCGGAGGATAGGGCGAGTGGCGCATCGCCATACCAACACTTTTCCTCCCTTTACCTCTACCGCTGCCGTCGAGGTGGAGTCACCTCGACGGCAGCGGTAGACCACTCACCGTCTACTGAAGCCAAGCGCTATCTAGGATCAATGTAAACATGTTTTTTACAAATATGCTACATTGTACGCTTACAACATTTACGCAAAACTTTTCAATTGGAAACAGCGACTAACGCATCTGCAGCTCATTACGTGCACTATTGGAGTTCTGCACAAAATGTTTTGTGTAGAACTTTGTTTTGAACTTTGTTAACAAAAGTGTACAAAACGTTGGTAGAGTTGCGCTTTAATAGCTACTTAAATAAAAACACAACAGCAGGAACGTATACTGTTATTTAACGATGGAAATGGGTAGATACCTTAGCAGAAAAAATCTACTAACACGTAGTAAATTTAGTACCACGCATTTAAGGTTTTTTTTATTTAACCTAAAAACAATAGAGTAATAGTAAAAATAAAAAATGTCATCCTCTAAATGGGCTCCTCCCATTGTCTGAGAGGGTTTTGTAGCAATTGGTTCACCAAGCTGTTCTAGTGTATATTTGCGAACTCCACAAGTTTTCGAAGTATTTTATTCCTTAGATATGCAGGTTTCGTCAAGATGTTTTCCTTCACCGCCGGGAACTGAAATAATTGAAATTAACATTATTTTTGATATCGACGGGAAGAGAATACGGGTACTGTAAAATATATGGCCAGCGTTTAGCCCCTAAGCTAGGATGACATGTACTAACACAGAAGAACCCCTCTGTTTCTTTAAGTGGAGGCATGTCTGTTTCTTGGTGATCTGTGCTGCGGTGCCTTAACAGCTTAACGAATTTTGAAGCTCTTGATGTCGCTAGATTCGCCTTTATATTTGAAAATGCATAAATTATATTTTACGGCGGGGCAGGGGGTGTTAAGAATCTCCGGTGGAGGTTCGGTTGCCACCTTAGACGACTCAACCTGTCAACGTACAACGCACGCACCCTAAGGACTGACGAGAAGACCGTGGACCTGGAACAAGAAATAGACATGTTGCGCTGGCATATTATAGGATTATCCGAAGTCCGAAGAGAGGGGGAGGACACGGTAATCCTCGAATCCGGCAGCTTGCTCAATTACCGGAAGGGCGACCATCTGTCCCAAGGAGGTGTCGGATTTATCGTCCACAAGTCTCTCGTTAACAACGTTGTAAAGATCGGGCGAGTGTCGACGAGGGTTGCGTACCTTATACTCAGAATCACCAAACGGTATTCGCTGAAGGTCATACAGGTTTACGCACCAACCTCGGCACACCCCGATGAGGAGGTGGAGGAAATGTATGAGGATATCTCTAGAGCCATGCATTCCTCCAAAATTCCTCCCTCAGTCATCCAAGGAGAAGGTTGATGTTTAAGTCTAACTTTACGTACAGGGGCATGGGCGTTATATAGGCTAATTATTTTATTATTAAAGATGGATACTTTTAATTGATTAAAATTTAAATTATATGCGTCACTTCTTAGTTTATCCAAATTAATTTTAGAAAAGTTGCGCAAGTGAATAAAAGTAGGCAATGATTAAGGAAATTTTAGCTTGTGTGCAACGTAAATGAGGTCGTGACGCGAGAATCCTGGAGCGGAACACTGACCATGTTCAGGAGAAGCTGTAATAACAAGGTCAATCAAAGAGTCATTGGAGTCGAAATTATGATGAGTTGCCCCTGAAGGTAGAATGTGAAGATTGACTGACTCAATGATTGTACGAAGTTTTTGGGAACGGTTAGAATTTATCAAGAGGTTGGTATTAAAATCACCCATGATTATACAGTGTGCACACTCAGAGACAATTTTTTCGAGAGCCGTTTCTAAAGTGGCGAAATAGTCAATGCAAGAAGGACAATACACTACTCCAAGAATCACCTTTACGCCTCTGACGCTGACTTTTAAGAATAAGAACTCCGGAGAACCTGAATAAAGCGAATGAGAGGCTCGTCATACGAAAATGACGAGTGTAGGTAAATGGCAACACCGCCTCCCCTTTTACCAACATGGTCATTTCTAATTAGTACAAAACCCGGAAGTGAATACAAAGCAGAGTGAAGACTTGGTTTTAACCAACTTTCGGAGATTAGAATAGCTTGTATCAAGTTCGGGTTAAAAGACGCTTCCAGCTCAGAAAAGTGACTCGGAATACTTTGAGCATTAATATGACAGATATTGAAGGATTTATTGTAAGATTGAAAAGTTTCATTTAACTGTGTATATAAGGTATTAGAAATGTTTATAGAATCGTTACACAACAAGAATGATGAATCAGAACTGTTAAACGAATGAAATGAATCGGTATCAGACGTTATTATATGTAATAAATTTATAAATAATATTATAAATATATATATTTATATATACATACAATTTAAAAGAAGATTGCTATAATTCTGTTAGCTAAAAATTTTAAATTATTTAGGAATCTCACAAAATACCATCCCACCAGATGACTGTTTACACAACATGAAAAATTAAACTTCTTAATGATAACATAATGATTACACAGGATTATACAATAACGAATATGCTTAAATTATTAAGTGGTTACATACTCATATTGGGCTATACTACTTCACCAATATGTTATATAATTATTAATACTACAAATGAAAACCGCCAAAACACGCTGGTGATACTTTGATATGAAACAAAAGAAAAAAAAACTGAGATACAATAATAACTATTCACTAAATAAGTAAAACATAAAATGTTGCATGCAAATGACGGCGATGATAACTTATACAATTTGTTCATATTTGTCATATACATTAATAGGCCGTATCTTTTTGACATCTGTGCCTTCTGTGGCTTACCATCAAAGAGTTTAAAAACTCTACGGGGATATAATGTCTATGACATATAATATCTCTATGTATCAAAGAGAATATAAACACTACGTTTAAGAGGCGGGACTTCCTAAGAAAAAGTAAATGTGTGACATTGCGCCAAGCTACTCTAGCAACATCAAGACATGATATTTAATTTTTGACAAACAGTGCTGACAACATAGGCGATTTCTAATAGTGCTGTAAATGTCTATCCTCGAATAATTCTATCGATAAAACTTTTATCGATACATTGTTTATCGATATTTTTACATAATTAAAGTTAGTTCTTTATACTGAATTATTTATGAGCAATACTTTTTTTAATCTGGGGATTGAGTAAAAACGCCGATTAGGATAATGAATCATTGTATTTTACACGCAGAAATTTGTAATTATATCTCTACAGTTATTAGGTACAAAAATATGTGTAAAGAAAATATAAAATTAAAACGCACTATTATACTAATCATTAATTAAGTAAAAACTAAATGACGACTCCGTAGCGCAGAGGCTAAGCGTTTGGCTGCGGCACTGCAGGACCGAGGCTTCGTTCCCGCACTGAACTATTGTTGCTATGCTGTAAAATAAATAGTTTGCGTTTGGACGCTTGTTTTCAACGTTAGTATTTTCAAAAGGGTATAAAATTGGGTTTATTAACACTAATTGGATTAGATTGCTTTTAACTGTAACAAATACTATGTACAAATCGCTAGGCTTTTTCACAGAGATACCTACGTACATACTACTCGCAGAGATCGTATACTTATTGTCGCTTTCAAAATGAGTGCTCATTATGGCTAATGTTTGTAGATGAATCTATAAAAAAACTATTTATAACCAGGTAATTACAAATAACTTTGAGTTTAGTTTTATAATTGAATTCTTACCAATATGTGACTTTATATGGATATTATCTTTTGCTACATGTAAATGAAACTTAATTAACATACACATAATAGTGGAAGTTTAAATTAACTCCACTGATGAAATAACAATTCGTTTTAGTTGGATTTCTAAAGCCTCGGATTTGCAATGTTTGCCACAAATATGTTTTAACATGTGAATCTTTTCAATTGGTGCATGTGCCAACTGTTTCGCCCATTGCTTGCATCTGAAAATAATATAAACAAAATCACATTTTTTTTGAACAAATAGAATGCTATCAGTCACAATTATTGCTACGAATAGCCTTTTCTTGTTATTACTTTTTCCGCTTCTTGCATCATTTAATTGGCAAGTTTTATAATGCATACCTATTTATTTTTTTAACAATTGTGTAAATGAACAACAGCTTCTATAACAAAATTTAAAGCAATCTTAATAAATAAAATATATACAAATATAATTGTTTGATTTGACATTTGAACCTATTTGATTTGACAGTGTCATTAATAGACATATTACGAAAAGCGGAAAGAAGAGATAACCGTCATTAAAATTTGACCCCTGTAGTACATATAATTTTTACTATGGAAGTTGCGCCAGCCTGCTATGTATAATCACAGAGTACCTTTGTATAAACCGAAAGTATAATAACAGTAATGACGGAAGATGACAATGACAGATTAATCTCCAAATGCTACATATTTGTTTATCTATTTTAACTTCTTTTTACCCTAAAGTAAACAAATTATAAGCATAGTTTCAATAATACTATTAACGTTGTGTATTATCTTATCTGAAATAGTATTTCAAATAAGATAATACACAACTTTTATATAATGTAACATAAATATGCGTAATATATAAAAAAAACACACTAATGTTCAATAACAACAAAAAACGCAATGTGTGAGTGCGCGAAATTTGGAGGGTCCAGAGACTGAACATTATTTTATAACTCAAAGATCTGAAAAGAATTATCTATTCTTCTTGTTCTTTATCATCAGCCCGTAAAGTTCTACTGCAAAACATGGACTTCTTCCACTGTAAGGGTGGTTTGCCATAACTGTCAAGATTGATGAACACAATACAAGACGTCGCACCTTTGACGTTGCTGCCCGTAGCCGGTCTAGATATTTTATCTCTGCCTCTGATGTAACTAATATATTAATACCGCCGTATATCGAAAGCCATTACATTTTTCTGGCTTTTTCGATAGCTGTTCTTCTTCTTCTTACTACGATACCTGGACAAAACTCGGCGATGGTTAGTCCCCTTCTTATCTTTGAAATTTGCAATGCAAGATACACATTTTTATGTAGATTTTTTTAATCTATTCCTTAGTTTCTTTTTTATATTTTCTAAGTGCAACGTTACTTAGATTTATATGAAATATAATATTGAATGTAATCTTTTGGTGTTTAACTCATCCAGTTTTATGACGAATTTACTCGTATTGGGTATAAAATATCTATACAATTACTGTTTGAGTTGGGGATGTAGTTTGGTTTATATATATATTTGTATACTATCTCGCATACACCAGAGGCAATCATGCAGAGAACATTTTATAAATTTGAAAATCCTTACTCTGCCCTGTTTGTATATTCTTACTTTACTCACTGATCTTGTCAAACATCCGAATAGATATGAAACTGATGACGAAATGGCAAGAAGATACCACACGAGACGAAAGAATATACCCCATGTCTTCAAAAAAAAAACTACAGGTTGTTGAGCATAGCGTTAGAAATCAAGCTGTAAAACTTTTTAATAGACTACCTAATACCCTAAAAACCATAAATAATGTTAAAATGTTTAAACAAGGGTTAAAATCTTTTTTATTGGAAAAATGTTTCTATTCAGTGAATGATTATATTGAGTTTGGTAATAATTAATATTGCATGCATTATTTAATTAATAATTGAATTGTAGACATTTTTAGTAAACACGTATAATGTTAATTAATTAAATTTAACATTTTATGTTCAAATTAAGTTTTCCCACACAATGAATATTTTATTTATTTATTTATTTATTCTTTATTGCATTCCTTAATTTAAAAGAATACAAAGGGCGGACTTAACTAATTTTAATAATAATTAAATCCTCACTATCTAACGGGACTAACAATGGTGGGAGGGAGACGAGACAAAGTCTCACTCCCCCGTGAAGTATTAGACAATAACGCTATAAAATGCAAACTACGTACTGTGGACTGGAATGATCTGGCTAAAATTAATAATCCTACTGAGCAATATTATAAACTTTGTGAAATTTTTAGCAACATTTACGCAACTTCTAGAAAAGTAATATGTAATACGTCCCGTGGAACACATATCTGGGCGAGTAGTAAACTAGTTCTAATGATGGAACATAAAGATAAATTATTTAAAAAATGGAAATCTAACCCGAAATCTTTAACTCTGCGCTTAGAGTTAAAGATTTCACTACGTATCGGAATAAAGTTTGTCGGATGATTAATGTTGCTAAAAATTCACAAAAGCGGGAAAATATTAGGGATTGTAATGGAGACATGCGTAAGGTGTGGAGTTGCCTAAATAATTGGTTGGGTAGGTCAATGTCAACTCCAGATCATGTCATAGAAAAATACTTTTTAAGAGATAAGGTAACTATGGAACACATATGTAATAACTTTTGTTTAACTTTTACACAAGAAATTGAACAATTAAAATTAAACAATTCGTGTCATAAATATTTCTTTGATAGACCTAGTTATGTTAAAGATTGTAATGTAAGTTTTTGTTTTAGGAAAATCGAGGGGAAGGATGTATGTAAAGTTATTGACTCCATGGACTGCAACAAGTCACCAGGTATTGACGGCATACGGGTACGGGACTTGAAATTAGTAAAAGCGTATATTAGTCCCATTTTAGCTTCATTAATAAATAAATGTATTTGCGAAGGTATTTATCCTGATGATTTGAAAACTGCAATTATCCGACCAATTTACAAACATGGATCACATAGAGACTACACTAACTACAGACCAATTGCAATATTAAGTAACATAAATAAAATATTTGAAAAAATTTTAAAGAAACAAATCGGTGTGTTTCTTGAAAAATATAAAATTTTAACAGAATTTCAATTTGGGTTTAGATTAAATAAAAGTACAACGACGGCCTTGACAGCATTTTCAGATGACGTAAATAACTCTTTAAATAATAAAAATATCGTAGTAGCTCTATTTATAGACTTTAAAAAGGCGTTTGATACTTTGGACCATGAGTGCTTGTTGCAGGCCATGGATGAATGTGGAATAAGAGGTCCAGTGAAAACTTGGTTCAAAAAATATTTAGAAAATAGAAATATTGTTGTTCGTGTAAACGGAATGGATAGTAGGATAGGAAAAGTGAAATTTGGTGTACCGACTGGCTCTGTGTTTGGCCCGATCGGATATATAATGCACGTAAACAGCATGGTAAATGTTATTAAGAATTGTAGAATATACATGTATGCTGACGATACCTGCCTCGTGTATAGTGGGAAACACAGTAGCCAGATACAGTTAAAAGTGCAGCAGGATTTAAATAATTTAATAAAGTGGTCCCACGATAATGGTATTATCATAAACTTGAGTAAAACCAAATTTATGGTAATATCATCACCATATAACCGTTCTATAAAAACTGTAGATATAGCTCTTATAGGTCACACTTACGATTGCCTGCATACTGATCGGTTTGGTTCTCTCTGCTGCTGCGAAAAGCTACAATGTGTAACGAACTATAAATATTTAGGGTTGGTTATAGATAATCGTTTCTCATGGGACTCGCATGTTGAATTAGTGTGTGGCAGGCTTAGGGCAGTTTTAGGTAAACTGAATCATATAAAATATGTGGTGAACCGAGGAATCATGTATATGCTGTATTATGCCCTGGCAGACGCAACGATCGGATATGGCTTAAGTGCATATGGACTTACTTTCCCAACTTATCTTAACAAAATAAAGTCTATACAAATAAGATTCTTAAAGATATTAGTTGATCGTAAAACCAAAAATGCTATAGATAAAAATTATGAAATGTTATTTAAAATTTGCAAAATTCTTCCCATAGATAAGAAAGTAAAATCCATCATCATATTAGAACAGCATGGTATGGTAACATTTAAGAAACCTAAGACATATATAATGCCGAAGCGCCAAGTTACACAAAGGAGGAAATATCTCATACCTAGGGTTGAAAATTACTTTGGACGACGTACAAGACAATGGATAACTCCGACCTTGTGTAATGAGGTTGCTGGTATTTATGACGAAAACATAACTAAGTCGCAGCTCAAAACAATCTTGAGGAAACATTACCTGTCGTTGTGTCCTTAGTAGTGAGTGTTTCTTTAATTATATGTGTGTTAATTTAAGTATTTATAAGTAACTTATATTGTTATATAGGAGTGTGAAACGATAAACTGTTGCGTTGCCGACAAACTGGCATACAGTTTGGCAAAGTTTGAAATGTTAATTATGTAACACTCTTTCTATGAATAAATAAAAAAAAAAAAAAAAAATACCTTGTGGCATTCTCTACCAGTAAACCCATGGAGTGGTGAGAATTTGAAGTAGGTGTAGCAATATAGAATAAAAACAAAATAGAAATTTATAATTAATTACGTTATTTATACATTTTACTAATATAAACAATAAATAAACTATAAAAATATATCGTATTTATACATGTATACAAATATATACGTACATATATAAGCATACATGTATTCATACCAACATACATATACAAATAATACATATAAATAACTATAAATATATACGTCTAAAATATAAATGGCATGGATGATTCATCTAACAAGCGTTGTCTTTATATTGTTTTTTGGATAAATGTCTATGACTATAAAATATAATCTAGTAGGACCAATGTAATAAAACTTTAACTATTTTTATATAAACAAGATAGCAATAAATACGACATAAAATACAGTAGAATCCGTTTATTATGACTCCGCTTGTATTGACCAACCGCTTATTATGACGTAATTACACAGCTAAGTTTGGTTTTCATATAAAATTCTTTATAATAAAGTAGGATATAATGACTTCGCTTATAGTAACATGTCGCTTATTGTGACCCATTTTTATTAAATTGTGTCTGGTTATAGTGACCGACATGATTCCTAACACCTTCGGCAGTGTTCAGGAGAGTCAACTGATACCCGACGACGTTTGGCGCGTGCATGGCTTTTTATTTGTTTTGAGTCTCAGTGGGTAATTGATTGTTGAAGGTTTTTTTGGTTAGTGATTTGTGAAAAAAAAATGAAATCTCAACGTCAGTGCACGTGCAGTTTAGAAAATGAAGAATCCAACTCATCTCTCGCAAGGGAATTTGGGGTTGTCTCACTCGACAATATCAGTGATTTTTAAAAACAAGAATTTATTATTAAGAATTTAAGTTACTTTAATAAAAGATTTTTCTGTATTAAAATAAAAACATACTAACAATAACTGGAGATTGTTTATTTTCAACAAAATGCTTTATATGACGTCCACTTAGTATGACGTGTTTGTTATTTCCCTTCGATGTCATTATTAAGGCCTTAACAGTGGTTGTAATGCCTAAATCTAGGATATTTAAGTCAAAAAATCTTAATAACTGTTCACTTAATCCACAAAGAAAAAATACAGGGTAACAGAAGAGGATTTGGTAAATATTTTTAATTTAACAAAATTGTATTTTTGTCAACCCCTTATTAGAAAAAAAATCCCCAAAGAGTACCTATCTTTGTCATATTTTGCAAATTTCTCCAAAACGGCACAAGCTTTTTAAATAGTTCTTACACTAAAAAAAAGGTCTTAAAATATTAATATTTTTAATTGAGAGTTTTATTTAAACAGTGGTAGAGCCACGCGGCAGCTTTTGCTGTCGCACGGATGGGCCGGCTCGAACCGGGGTGGTACCACGACCTCACAGAATACCAGCGTGAAGTAGAGGTTTACCTCTGCGTTTCGCTTGGTGAGTGCAGGTGGCCGGAGGCCCTTTTTACTGGAAATGAGGCATTCCATCTTAGTCCTCACGGGTGGCAACGCATCTGCATTTTGATTCGCAAACGAGGATAGATGTAGATGTCTATGGGCCGCAGCAACCACTTACCATCAGGTGGACTGTGTGCTCGTGTAACATCCTACAGTCACGCCGAAACTATGAGGAGAGAATCACTGTAGAAAAGGTAATAATTTGCGGAAATTTTGTGATAAAATTAAAAAAAATTATAAACTTATCCAAGTTAATCTAACTTATCCTTATGCGTTACAAAAAAAAACAAATAATAAAATAGTGAGATGGCGTCAGTTTTTAAGAAGTTATATCAAAAATAAACAAAAAAATAAATTTTGAAAAAGTTCAATATTTCATTGATTATATACCGCTGACACTTAATCACGCTTTTCGAAACCACGCCAGTTGTAAACAATACTTGTGTGAAAAGACAAAATCTTCTTTTCAAATTTCCGCCGAGTTGTAAGTAGAAGGCCAAATAGGTCACGTGTCAATTTTAATTAAATATATATATATATATATATATATATATATATATATATATATATATATATATATATATGAAGTGATCTTGACTACGTTTTATCAATTAACCATTGGTAAAAATTAAAACAGGAATTTTACGATTGTGTTTACAAAAAACATTATTAGTTGAACCTTGCAGGTTGTTCATTATGTTTATTATAAATACCAATAAATGTATATATTATTAATAAATAGTTCCCATAATATATTGGATTATTTTTTATTTTGCCCTATCTGAAATGTTCTACGCTCTATAGAAAATGTGGCGTATGACATGACTGACAATCTGTTTCTGAAATATGAAAACGTTTTATCTAGGTACAAAGATGTTTTACGTTTTCGTCGTCACCACATGATATTTTTGTCAGCATAAGGTACCCTTCTATATCTGAAACGAATATTAATATTGGTACAAAGTAAAGTAAAAGGCTATACAAGTCCCTCTACTGGGCACAGGACTCTTTTTTATTTCTGAGAGGGTTTTAGTGCAAGGAAATTCCCGCCGTGCTTCCCTAATGCGTGTTGACAAAATTGCAATTACAAATTTCATTCGTGCTGTCGGGAATCAAACTTGGGAAAATTTACAGCGAACGCTTTGACCCAGATCTATTAATACGATACAAATAAATACGATTTAACATATATAATAAAAAACTCTTACGTACTTGAAACTTTTGAACATTTGATAGCTCGTGACGCCTACCGGACAAAGCTACAGCACAATGTAATTGAAGATACGTAACAGCGACATAATTCTCAGTGATGCGCAAGCATAACAGGCAGTATGTCACTTATATAATTGTCATCTCTGCAGTCTATTAATCTTTGCACTTTTATAAGTAATACAGAACGTAGTTGCTAGACGGTGTTGACATCGGCTAAAATCTCTGCGAGCGCTGTTTCGTCAAGGTCATTCAGGCTAGTTAAAGCCTTAACGGATTTCACTGTACTGCCACTCAACAAGTACTGGTATCTTAAAATTTGTCAACGAATTACAGAATAAAAATTATGTGTTATCTAGCCTTGTCTATTAGCAAGTCATTTCATAAATATGAACAGGTGGCAACAAAGTGAAATAAACGACATCCGCGGCGGCAGTTTGACAGTCTGGCGTCGAGCCAGCCTGGCTGTTGCAATACCTCAGGGGAGCCTCGGACAGTTCAAAAGACAGATACTTAAAACTTATTGTCGTGATGTGTTGTAATTATTTTACATTTTTTTTATTTCTAAGTTTTGTTTTTTAATTATTGTTGTTAGTTGTTGTTCAAAAAATAATTAACTGTTCTTGTAAGTTTTATTTATCTTAATTACACAATAGCTATGCCCGCGAATTCGTTATTTTCTTCGTTAGACTATTTGCTATTTATTTAACCTTTATTACCATCATCATCATTACTGCCCTTCACTGCTTCACTGCTGAATAAAGACCTCCTCCAAGGAATGTCATAAGGCATGGTCTCGAGTCACTTGCATCGATTGACTTTCTGCATATCTTAAAAGGTCATCACTCCATCTAGTCTGGGGACGACCTACACTCTGCCTGCCGGTACGAGGCTAATACTCGAGAACATTTCTTCCCCAACGGTTGTTGGTTCTACGATCTATATGGCCAGCCTATTGCCACTTTAGCTTACTAATCCGCTGGGCTATATCGGTTACTCTGGTTCTACTGCAGATATCCTTTTGAGTCTATCATGCAGAGAAACCCCGAGCATAGATATCTTCGTAGCTCGCCGAGCGACCACGAGCTTCCTCATACGGACGGCGGTGAAGGACCTCGTCTCAGATCCATAGGTCATCACTGGCAACACGCAATGGTTAAACAATCTTTTTTTAAGATTTTGAGGTATGCCTGCCCAGCCAAGTTGAATCTGGCAATTGACCTCTCAGCCGAAATTGGACTTACCAAGTGAGACTATTTTTAAATGAACTTACATTAAGTGAAGTCCAACCATAATTATATGAAGCTCCTTGTCCGAGACGTTGTTTACAACAAACAGATAGAACGTATGCAACACTATATCTACCCGTCCGTCAAATGCCATGTCATTATGTTTTATTTTGTGCCAGCCGAATATATTTAATTGTAAAACGTCTTCCAATGCAGCGGTGAAGAGTTTCTGGGATATAACGTCACCCCGGTTATACACCGGTGTCTTACACCTCCACAGTTGAATAGGTTTCGTACTCTGGTTCTATACTTGGATAGCCATCGTATCGTTGGATAGTATATTGAAGTGCACTTCGATACACCAATAGTCAACTTGGCACCGCTGAAAGAACTGCAGCACCACCCAAATTTTGCCAAACAAAGTGGTAGATTGTACTTTTCGGTTCTCTGTACAATTTGTCGAAGGGTATGTATGTGGTGTGGTCTATGTTGTTAACGACTTCTCGAAAACCGGCTTGTTCGAGAGGCTGCATACGAGATGATTCTTAATGAATCTCGAAAACAGAACTTAGACGAGCATCAGAAGGTAAATCCGTCTGAAATTCTTCAATATGGCATTATCGCCTTTCTTGAAGAACAAGATTACCGCACTTTTACTCCATGTCTCTGAAGTAGTGTCACCATGGAGGACGAAATATAAGACCTTCTAAACGATTTCAAGTACCGGTTTTCCACCCACTTTCAGAAGCTCCGCTGTAACTCCATCCTCGCCAGGGGACTTGTCCTTTTTAAGGTGTGGAGAGTCACTCTAATCTTGCTCAGACTAACTTTCGGGATATCATCGGAATAGTGTTGGATAAGACATGCTCTTGGATGGTTGCACACACTTGCGTGTGGCTCCAACGATAAAGTGTACTGCTGCCTATAGAACCACTTAATCTCCCGTAAAATCTCAGGTGTCCCGGAAACGATGCTGCCACATTCGGTCTTCAGCTTCGACAGTTGGCTCTTTCTGGAAGACAAATCGCTGGCAAAGACTTTAATGCCCTGGTACCGCTCCATTACTTCTTCAATACGATCTGTTCTGTATGCTGTCAAATCCACTGAGGACTGCAGCTTCATTTCTCGTCTAACAGCCATTAGATTAAGAGTGTGATCGGAGAGTTTTTGTGTTCTTCTGTGACGGATCTTGCAAAACTTAGCTCCGACCGCATGGACAGTTTTCACGAGCTTGTCATTCATATTGTACACTGGATTGCAATCTTCTATGCACTGAAAACGGTTTCGAAACTTTAGATTAGAGCACGAGGGGGACGGAGCGTTGACTTCATCTGACGACACCTCTCCAACTTAACATTTAGGTTTAGTGTGCGTCTAACCCTTCGGTGATCGCTAGCCGTTTTTACCCTTCGCAATCATTAAGACATCACTGAACAGTAACCGTCTAATCATCATAATGACGTCTATCTCATTTTTTTGTCGAACTGTCGGGGCTCGACCAGGACCACTTCCTGTGGGGCCGCTACTGGAAGGAAAAGTTCAACATAAAGAATCCCTCTTTCTCCATGAAGTCGGCCAGCTGCTGGTCCCTTGGGTTCCGTTGCCTTGTTCCAAATTTTCCTAACCTCAGCTCGCCGTTCTCTCTTGTCCCTAGTTTTGCATTGAATCGCAATCTCACAATATTTACTACGTTGTTAACGAGAAACTGTTGGACGATAAATCCAACACCTTCTTGGGACAGATGGTCGCCCTCCCGGTGATAGAACAAGTTGCCGGTTTCGAGGATTGCCGTGTCATCCCCCTCTCTTCGGAGCTCAGGTAATCCTATAATATCCTAGCGCAACTTGTCTATCTCTTCTTTCAGCTCCAGAATCTTCTCGTCAGTCCTCATCCTTCGTTGTATGTTGCCACGTTGAATCGCCTTAGGTGGCAACCGAACCTCCACCGGAGATTCTTAGCACCCGCTGCCCCGTCGTTACCATGGTCGCCACCGTAGCTAGGAATAGTGGGGCCGACGGGGACTGGCAGCTATAGGGGTTTGGTGAGCGGGTGGGCAACCGCAGTTTTTATTGTAATTTGGTTATATCAGAAAGATGCTGCCGCCCATTTTCTGTGTCAGTATCCCTCTGTTGCTTCTTATGACACCCACGTAAGCAATAGCATACGCAGGTAAGAATACCCACTACCCAATATGGGGTAGTGGGTATCCTTACTTGCCACTACGTGGGGGCATTTAACCTTTATTACACACCTTGTAATAAGGAATATAAAAGACGAACTTAATGCCTTATGGAATTCTCTACTAGTTAACCCTGGATGGTTGCAGAAACTGTGGCATGTGTGGCAATCACTTCATTAATTTAATATATGAGTAATACAGATATAGGAAGCAATAAAATGCAATTAAATAGAGTATAGTTAGTAAAATTTACATACTTAATATCTACTTTATAATATAGTATAAATAATAAATCTAAAATAAAATATTATAATACAAAAATAACAGAATATCACTTATTCTGTCACTCGATAAGAGAAAACTTCGCATTATATAAATTGCATGCCTGCAAAATAAAATTGGTTTTGCAATATTGTGTTCTAATGTAAGGTTTATGAAAATGAACTCTCTTTCTTGTACTGGGTCTGACACTCAAAGTTAATTTTACTAAAAAGAGGAATAGAGATATATTATCAATTTATAATAGATTACGTGGTACGCGATTGTCTTAAACCTGATTTGCAGTGGCCACCTTTGTTCTTCTTTATTTTTAATGCGTTAAATGACGCATATTTTAAAAATATTTACTACCCCATATTGTCCCGTGGGTTTTGTAAGAGGCGACAGAAGAAAAAATAATTGGGTGGGCAAAAGCTTCTTCCTATTAAAACTAAAAAAAAACTGCGGTTTCAAACTCACTTGGCCAGTGTGGCAACTACGGCAAATTTCGCCTCACGGGACAACTTATTGGGAAGACCTGAATTTACCAGTGGACTTGATAGGCAGTAACGGTAAAGGCAAAGGAACTGAGCAGGCAGGTTGGATAGGACTAGTAAACTCCTTCGACTTGCATTAAAAATAGCCAGGTTCACTTTACCATTTGCAAACACTCGACGACTGAACAAATATTACAATACTATTCTTCGGAATATTTGTTTAGTCATCAGGAGTAACATTGCACTTACGGTCTTTATGTTAAGAACAGTGACAGTTTATCACCGAATGGACACGAATTCACTTTGGCAATTTTTACTGTACCGAGGTAATCTAACTGATTATTTAATCGAGAATAGATACAACTAGATCTATTCTATGATATCGGTCATGGGTAGATGTATTGTGTTCTCGTTTGTCATCCTTATTCCTTAAAACCTGACAGTAAAATACCAAGACCTGCGACGAATAAAGAATTAAATGTGCAAACGTCCGGATTTGTTATCGCCTGCCAAGCGTTACCAATACAGCAAATTCTGGCACATATCCAGCACATATCTGATGACGATCTGATCAGGATGAGGATGAGCTTTTAAATCCTAATCATATTATAGAATATTTTATTAATGTTACAACAAATTATTAAATGTTATATAATATATAATATAATACATTTTCTATTTAACAGATGCAATATTTATTAAATTACAAAACACTACATGAGACGGGGCATAAAATCCATTATATGGATGTCAAAATATTAGTTCATATAATTTTAGAAATTTAACAGAAAATTCAATGGAAGCTAAATTACTCTCACATAGCTCTATTGATCAATTTTACTAAATTAACTTCGAACACAGGTTTTTAATTATAAAATTTAATATAATTCGTGTACTAATGCTTAAAAATAAAATGTTACTGGTCCAATATATTTGATCTGATTGAATCTGATTTTCCTTTATTGAAAATATAAAAACATGCCATACTAAATATTTCACCTATAAAATTAAGAATTAAATGTTACATTTTTAATAAAGAAATATCTGATAAATTTATTAAATTAGTTTAATTTTAATCACTTTAATTAAGGGTTGATTATAGAAATTATAATAGACTATCGTGAAAGCAAAGCATATGAACGAAATATTTTACCTTCTCATATCACTACGCTTGTTGTTAAATAAATTGTCTTATATATTTTGTATAAAAATTAATGTTTTTTTTTTTTTTTATAAATATTGACCGGTTGCAAATTTAGTATTTGTTCTTACAATATTGTATTAAGTACTAAGTAACTTAAAAATAAATAAACCTGTCAGATTTCATGTGCACACTAAACTATTTTATCTTTATACGAAATAAAATATAATACATTATTTGGATTTTCAAATCTAATGTTTGGTTTATCAAATCTAATGTAATGGCGGGGGGCGTCTAGGATATGATCACAAACTGCAGAACGTTGTTGTTCCCGGAACGTTGTTGCTTCACGTCAGCTATGTGTTCTTTTACGCGGGTTTTTATTGATCGTTTTGTTTGCCCTTTATATGAGAGACCACATTCACAATCAAGATTGTACACTACTGCATCTTGTAGAGGAATATTGCACTTGACGGGTGGTAAGAACTGACTAATATTCTTTGGCGGCTTGAAATATGGTCTAATAGAAGCTCGCTTCAAGATGTAGCCAATCTTGTCTGTGACACCTATGACATATGGTAGTACAGCAGGTACACACTCGACTGTGGCCGGCTTCACTCTGTGACGTAGGTGCGGGACCCGAAGCTTGTTGTCGCGCAGAACCTGCTTGATGTGCTGAAGCTCGGCAGCCAGGTGTTTGCTGTCACAGATCCCTCGTGCTCTCTGTAGCAAAGATTTGCTCACGGTAGCTAACTGTGAAAGATGATGGTGGGATTCACCGTCTTTTCTATACACAGTTTTAAATATAGTGTTGTTAGTATTTCGAATGACTTAACACATCTAGGAAAGCTAAAGAATCGTTTGCCTCTAACTCCATAGTAAATTTAATTTTAGAGTTTATGGAATTAAGGTGTTCTAAAAATGCAAAAATGCTTGTAGAACCTTGGAGTTACTGGTACAGTAGGCAGGGCTTTCTCCTCAAAGTCCTCCATGATAATATCGGCGACAATGGGAGATAGCGGTGACCCATACCAAAACCATCTACATGCTTGTTAAAACACTTCCTTCCACTATAGGTAGCCAGATGTAAGGCAATGTCTGAGTAATACTGCATATTCTGCTGGCAACAACAGTTTTCCTCTAGTTTCCTAGTTACAATGGAGATGCAGTCTTCAACAAGTAGGCATGTAAATAGAGACTGAACATCAAAACTGACCATAGTTTCATTGTCAGTAAGACATAGGTCCTTAATCTCACTGACAAAATGGTATGAATCCTTAGTGTGTGCTATTGTGTGTCCTCTGAGTGGTGATAGTATTTTTGATAAGTGTTGAGCCAATCTCTAAGTTAATGAATTGATCTGACTCACTATTGGACGTAATGGAGCGTTCGGTTTGTTTATTTTTGGTAACCCATACAACTTCGGTGGTTCGGCACACGCAGGTATTATCGAATTAACGTCTAGCTTCAATTTCTTGGAGTATTTCTTAATTAGATCGCTATTTGTTTTAAGCGTATTAGTTTTAGGGTCTGTTTTGACCTTAACGTACGTACTTTCATTCGCTAAAAGTTGTTGTATTTTAAAATTGTAATCCGACGTATCCTACCAATATTATTTTTATACAGACAGTCCTCAACACTACAGATATTGTTTTCATACGGAATCGCGTAAATATAAGAAATCAATAATAGAAATACCTATCTTATCCATGTTTTAATATTACTTTTCCCGTTAAAGCTTTACCTAATTATACGCTCATCGTATAAGCGGCTACCGTACAGCGGTTAGTACCGAAAAAATTCAACTTATATCTATGTTCACATACAGTAAAACGGTAAAAATAATACATAAAATAACACAAAAATTAAATCCGTGTGTAAAACCCGTTTCATTCCGTCCATTTCAGTCCGTCGTAAGAGTCGACTATTGGAAATAGTAGAAAAATCTTAGGCTTTCGATAAATGGTGCTAAAGCCATCTTGTATGCCAGACTTACAATACCTAAAAAGACGATGGGCAGAATCTTCAAAGGTGCGAGACGTCTGGTACTGCGATCGTCCATCTGCTAGACGATTAATGCAAATCCTATCAAAAGCAGCGGTAAATTACCATCAGTGGACTTTTAAGGGCATGAAAAATCGAATATTTTAATAACAACTGACTTGATTATTTTCAAAAAGGGAATCAATGTTTTTGAGATAAAATAAAATTGTTTTGTCTATTGAATAGATTTGGAAATGTATCGGTGCTCCTCGATACCGCCCGCATCGTCCGCCGGTTTCTTTTCCTTTCTCCCTAACCCTCGGCCGTTTGGTCTCCCCTGCCGAGGGCTTCCATCTGATTGGGTTTTTATATATTTATGTAATTTTTATGTATTTATTTTATTTTATTGATATTTATGTAAGTTTATCATTTTCATTTACAATTATATATTTATACAGCCCAACCAGATGAGAAAACTATACAAATACCCCATAATAAACATACATAAAACATAAACACTCACGCCTGTCACCCAGAGGGGTAGGCAGAGATTATGGACTTCCATTTGGCACGATCCTGACACACCTCTCTCGCTTCCTCCACATCCATATACCTACGCATACACGCTCGTCGGTTAAAGGTACTCTTGATTTGGCCCATTTTTAATATATCGCCAATTTGGTCGATAAACTTTCGCCTAGGGCGACCCTTCCCGACTATGCCGTTCACCTCTGCAACATAAATGTCACTCTTTCCTCATTCATTCTTTCTACATGGCCAAACCACCGAAGCATTCCTTTCTTAATCCTGGTCACAATATCATCTTGCAAACCACACTCTTCTCTTATTAAACAATTTCTCACTCTGTCATTCAGCTTCATCCCTAACATACTCCTTAATGACCGCATTTCTACAGCATTTATTCTACTCTCATGCTTCTTTTGCCACACCCAACTTTCACCACCATACATTAAAGTAGGTACTAACACAGCATTGTGAATTGCCATAAGTGCCTTTTTGACACTTTCTGACTTTTCACAACAGAGTGTAGAGCCCCATTCACTCTATTTCCTGCATTCACTCGTCGTTCTATATCCTTATCATATCTACCATCCCTGCTAAACACACATCCCAAATATACAAACTCATCTACTTGCTCTACCAACTCCCCGTCTATTCTTATTTCACATATCGTTTTACTTTCTTCTCTTTCAAAAACCATAACTTTCGTCTTACTTGCGTTCACTTTCATTCCCTTTTCTTTTAATGTCCTGTTCATTAATGTAACCATCATTTGCAACTCGGCTGCCGACGACGCAAGTATGACTTGATCATCGGCGTACAAAAGGCATTTGACGGTTAACTCACCCATTCTTAACCCGCATTCTTCTACTTTCAAATTTTCCAAACAACTGTCCATAAATAGGTTGAACAACCACGGGGAAGCCACACAGCCCTGTCTGACACCTTAATGGATGTCAAACCAGTCCGAGTAGGCTCCGTTGATCCTGACACAAGCACTAGAGTCCCTATATAGAGACTTCAATGCCTGTATCAGACCAGCGCTCAACCCAAATGAGTTCAGTGTTTGCCATTACACATCCCTGTCCACTCTGTCATAAGCCTTCTCCAAGTCCATGAACGCACAAAAAACTTTTTGGTTTTTAGCCAAAAACTTCTCGGCGATCATGCGCATGGAAAAAGACCTGATCCGTACATCCCATTCCCTTTCTAAATCCCGCTTGCACATCCCAAATTTTTCCGTCAGTTTCTTTCATAACTCTTTCAATTAGTACCTTAGCATACAGTTTTCCCACAATGCTAAGAAGGCTGATACCACGGTAGTTTTTACAGTCCTGCTGTGATCCTTTTCCCTTATATATTGGGACTATCACGGCTTTGCACCAGTCTCCCGGTACCCGCTTAAGTTCCCAACATAAATTAAACAAGGTGTACAGCAGGTCTGCCACCACTCATTCTCCAGCCCTTAGCATTTCGAGAGATACTCTATCATAACCGGCTGCCTTACCTGCTTTCATACTTTTCATTGCTTTCATTATTTCATTTATACTTATATCTCTATCTATTTCCTCTTCTTTCGGAATTTCTATTTCATTTAATTCAAGCGTCTCATCACTCATAAACACGCTTTCAAAGTATTCCTTCCATCTCCTTAAACTCAAAACTTCGTCATTTAGAATACAGCCATTCTTGTCTCGTATAGCATTCATTCTACGCTGTTGTGAATGTCCCCTGGTAGTTCTTACGAGTTTCCAGAACATTTTAATGTTTGCCTGGAAGTTATCCGATATTCTTCTATCATTCTCATCCGTTCTTTCTTGCTTTTTCCTTTCAACTACTTCTTTTACTCTCTTATTTAGATGTCTAAAAACTGCCTTTTTCCCTTCAATATCATCATTCATACTGCTAGAATTACTAGCCTTGGTTGCTAATAAATCTAGCCATGCTTTCTTCTTTGCTTCAACTTCCATCCGTACCTCATCATCCCACCATAACGTGTTATTTTTCCTTTCAATCGTTCTCTTACTTACACCACATACTTCGGTAGCTGCATCCACTAAACCTTTCTTGACATTATACCACACAGTCTCCAAGTCTAAATCATTCATACACAATTCAGCCATACCACTTACATTTTCTCTCAATCTACATTTGAACTTCTCTTTCACACCTTCATCTTGTAACCTCTCTGTTCTTATACGCTGTAACGCAGTGGTAGACACAGATGTCCGATGCCTTCAACGTCTGAAAAGACCATTAATTCGGCATAAGACCAAGTAATGATCCGTCCCTACATTAGAGCCCCGGTAAACCCTTGTATCTACCACCGCGCTCCTCATTCTTTCATCAACAATTATGAAATCTATCATACTTCTATCATCACCTCTTTCCCATGTAATAATAATAATAATAATAAAGTCTTTATTTATCTTCTCACATAACATAAAGTAAAACAATGTAAATCTAGTTGTACATAAACAGAATTTTATTATGTGAGAAGCTGGTGCCTGAAGTAGGTATATATAAGCCTGTAGTACAAGTCACCAGGTTCTCACCCCTCGATTGCTATGACATTGTATGAAATTATTCTAGGAATACAATAGATAGATAGATAAAAAAAGTAATTCTTATATTATAATGAAATATAATTACAACGAAGGTCCAGGATAAAATACTAATTAAGAGTGTATTAAGATATAAAAGCTTTTACAAAAATTTACTTCGCAAATATCCGCGTTATAAAATAAAATGATGTGTCTTACCAAGTATGAAGAAACACCTCCCGCCCTCCCTCAATTGCGTGCACTATCCCCGTCACCACTAATCCCAGCACCGCTACTCCCAACACCACTACACTAGGCAAGACACACCACTGACGATAATACGACACGTGTTTCGCCTCTACACGAGGCATCCTCAGGTGATATAGATTCTACGGTGGCTAACCGCTAAGTGAGCGGCGAGCCAAAACAAGTGCCTTTTATACAAACCGATGATGCAACCGCTCTCTACCTAAGGAGCGAGCGACTGCGTCATGCGATAAAACATGCGACCAATCACCGCTAGACTTACGCAGCCGTTTGTAAAATTAAAAACAAACCGCCGCGCAACGCCCACATTATTAGAGAGCAGGCTTGAAGATATTTAAGAGAGGTGAGTTAGTAACATTTGTTTGTTCATTCAGCAATGCAACGGTATTATTATTACTTTTTAATATCTCTAACTGTTCCAGCACACACAGCCGCAGCCCTTTATTACACGTATGTAAGACTTTAAAGGAGTGGTCGTTGGCTAGGTTGTGTCCAGTGTCCAAAAGATGTTTGGCAAAATGGGATTTATCGGGATTGCAATTCCTATACGCGGCTAAATGCTCTTTATAACGTGTCTCGAAATTGCGACCAGTCTGACCCACGTAAACGGCGTGGCATTCGTCACAAACAAGTTTGTAAACACCTGACTTTTGACGAATATCCAACTTATCTTTACTATTACAGATATTTCTAAGAGAATTGTTTGTTTTGAACGCCACATGAACGCCGTTTTGTCGAAGAGTATTAGCTACTTTTTCAGATATGGGGCCTAAGTAGGTCAAACTGCTCACATATCGATGAACACTTTGAGGTTGAACCGCGTACAGAGAGTTGCGAATAACATGCTTTTGTTTCTTTTCAATTAAATTGTTAATGAGATTTTTTGAAAAACCGTTAGAGACCGCTATTTGATAAATTATATTAAGTTCTTTTAAATAATTTTCTTTACTTAATGGGACAGTGAACAAACGGTTAATGTAACAATAAAAAGCGGCTACTTTATGTTACCATGGATGACATGATGACGCGGGGATGACCGTGTCGGTGTGAGTTGGCTTTCGATAAATTTGGAAAACATGAACCGATTCTTTTCTTGTTATTGTTAAGGCGCAGGTTGAGCAAAATGTCGCGCTAGTCGTTATTTGTGCGGTTTTTAGAAGCTATCTACTTTTTATTTAAAAGATATATTAACAAATAAAAAACACATTATATTTCTACATAATCTTGATTCCATAAAAGCTATATCCAATTTTTTTTAAACGAATAAATATTAATATAATCTCCTTACAACGAAACCACATAAATGTGAAATTATTATTGATAACATGGATCTCCTCGTAAAGTAAGTATTATTTTATTTTGCGATTTACACCAATGGATAGACAATTTATTAATAAACATTTCTATAGTAAATTTTTTTTCTAAAGACCAAAATTTGATTTTATTAAGAAATTATTTTAAAATCTGGGCATATTCACTGCTCACGGGCTTGCTGGAGTCAGTGAGCCCTGAGCTCTTCGACGCGAAGCCCGTGTCGTTAGAGCGTCGACCAGCGCCGCATACACTCACGTAATATCAGTCGATAAATAATATTACTTATTAGGTTATTTATAGGTAGTATTATTTGTTTGTTTTGGGTATAATTTTTCGTATTAGTTATACATATATTTGTTGTGTTTTTTACTGCGCGATGAAGCTTTTTGCGTGTATTTTCTTTGAAGTAAATGCAAATAAAAAAATGAAGCACCATTGGCATGTAAGGTTCGAATCCATAATTAAAATTTCGATAAATATTATAATTTACACTATAAAAGGCTAATTCAATATTATCACCCAACCACAATATCTTATTATGTACAGTACTGCCTCGTTGGTCTAGTGGTTGTAGTAGTGCGACTGCTGATCATTAGGTCCCGGGTTCGAATCCTGGGTCGGGCCCTGTCAGTTATGAGTTTTTCATTTATGTTCTAAGTTATAATTAGTATTACTAAGTTATAGTTTTTTGCTAAAATATAGTATATTATTTATTGCTTGTTTTTTCTTCTTTTTCAAAAAATAATTGAGTACATAAGGTGTTCTATACTTATAATTCGGTAAAAAGTATCTAAGTAGGTACTAATATACCTACTTTTTACTACTAAAAATTTTTAAAACTAAATTTAACTAAAAAGACTAAACTGACCATTTATTTTTTAACTCAAAACAGGACATGGGTTTATTTATACTCTAAAAACTATAACTTTATACAATTAGTGTTCACTGTAAAATTATATTCGGTATAGACGGTAATTATTAAATGCAACATATTTTTCTTAATTATTAATTACATTTGTCAGTGGATTAAATTTTCTTTAATAAAGTTGGTGATGATTTTAAATAAAAATAAAATTCTGCTCAAGTTTTTTTATTGTTATCTTTGTTAAAAACATCGCCTTTAGAACTCTGGAACCGTAAGTGTTTCTTTCAGACGTCCACAATTTATTCAAAATAAAAAAAAAATACTCTTTCTATCGGAGCATTCGTACCAGGTAGACATAAAATATATTCAATTAAAAAAAATTATGTTGAAGATTGTTGACTTTGAATACTTCCATTCAACGAGTTACGGGACAATTTTGTGTCCCGGAGCTTTGTTTGGGGACAATGGGACAGGTGACCGAGAAAAGGGACAGTCCCGTTCAAAACGGGACGTGTGGTCACTTTAGCTATAACCCGGCGACGGCTCCGTGGGGCAGTGGCTTAGCAATTAGTTGTTGCGCTGGGGGCCGCGGGTTCGAATCCCGCACGGAACAAGTATTTGTATGGCTTACAAATAATTATTCCGGGTCTGGATGTTTGTCCTTGTGCAATTTATGTTTGTAAACTGCCTCCACGACACAGGAGAAAATCCTAGTGTGGGGGTAACGTTTTTTTACAATTGAAATTGAAAGATTGAACACTTATACTTCTTGTTGATTTTTGTATTAGTAGTTAGGTATATTACTTTTCAATACGTGACACGTAAAAATTAACAATAATCAAAAACACGTCTACGAAACATCCTATTTATTTATTTATTCTTTATTGCACCAAATATTTGTACAAAAGGCGAGATATCTATTTATTTACCTATAGTGAATAGGTATCTTTTAAACTCACAATTTTCAATGCTTCATTTTTAATATATAATTAATTATAAAATTTCATAATTAGATAATATATGAAAATACATAATTCTAATATAATGCAACTAATATACCGAATAAAAAATTAAAATACATTTATCGTTGTACGCTGTGTGTATTTCCATAAATTAGTTCATTGATGTTGAAAAAATAATACTACGTTCGTACCTACAATAGGTGGTGGCGTCGTACATATTTCAAATAAGCAATATATTGAGGCGAGCGGCGTGCCGCCGGCAAAATGCTCAAGGTCGCTCGCATGGAGTAGCCCCATAAGTCAAGAAAATTAAGGCAATCTTGTTCCAATTCAATTTTAAATTTAATTTTGTCATGGACTCTTTTTATTTTATTGAGGAAAACATCCAGTTGTCTCCTTGTGCCAGTCCAGCAAATAATTATGTCGTCTACATATCGATAGTAATATAAGATATTTTGATTGACAACTGTATGTTGTTTTTCGAAATTATCCATGAAAATGTCCGCCATAAGGGGACTTAGAGGGGACCCCATAGCTAACCCTTCTTTTTGTAGATAGAAACGGTTATTAAACCGGAAATAGTTTTGTTTCATACAGAGAGAGGTTAAGCTAAGAAGATCATTTGTTTCCCCGGGATGTAGACGACGTTTTTCAAAGAGATCTGCGAGTATACGCAAACAGTCAGGAGATGGGACATTTGTGAAAAGACTATCAACGTCTAAAGATAACAATATGGATTTAGGAGGAATACGAATATCTTTAATTTTGGAAATTAGATCTAAGCCATTTTTTAGGCTGTAAGTGGGGTTGAATCCAGATTTCTCTCGAAGGAGGAAGTTTAATTTTTTAGCAAGGAAATAAGCTGGTGCACCAATATATGAGACAACTGGACGAATAGGAACATGTTCTTTATGTATTTTTGGTAACCCATATAAAATGGGTGCTTGAGGATTCATTGGAACAAGATTGCTCCGTGACAAGATGTGATCGGGAAAAACATATGATGACTGTTGTATATGTAGAAAGTATAGTGGGTATAGTACAGAGACTGATTTTGTAGTTAGGAATAATAATTAATTCGTTTACACGAATTAATTATCCAACGAGTCGAGGATAAACTAGTAACGCAATACGACAAGCGCACCGTTCCACGTTAGAGCCAAGACTGTCCTAACGACGGCCGCTCCGTCCGTTTTATACAAGCAGGACGGGTGGCAACGCAGGTGCAATGCCGCAGGTGTGCGGTACACGTGTCGTTTACAAGAACTCTGTCTAGCCAGACCGACGTCAGCGCACCTACAACGGTGCAGGTGCCGTCACGGCCATACTGACATGCGTGCGTCCTCGCACGCGCTCCATCACAATTTTAGTTATCTGTAGACAAAAAAAAAACATCATTCGACTATCCTGACATAACAGCGTCTGGTCCGGTCTATATTGACCCTTCAGACTTGGGTGACAGTCTGTTTTGTTCCGGCAGTAAGCCCTACAAAACTTTAATCATCTTTATGTTCGATCGGAATGATTAGTCTGTAGCTTTTTCTATTTTCTCTTTTTTTTTTCAAGTACCGTTTTGCGCTAGTCCGGAATCACTATTCCCTATAGCTATATCACTGGACCGGCGCAAAGCCCTGCAATGATTGTAAGAACTATTCTTTTTTCTTAATCTCTTTTTTTTTCAGTACTATTTATGCTAGTCCGGAATCACTATTCCCTGTAGCTATATCATTGGACCGGCAAACGCCCTGCAATGATAGTAAGAACCACATTTTTTTTCTTACTCTCTTTTTTTTTCAATTCAGTATAGAACAGTTACAGACCAACCATACCGCAAACATGTCCCCGTCACAATCACACAAAAGTGTATCGTGAGGGACATAGTGACACGATAACACCTAAGTATGTAAACCAACAGCAACTCTACACATATCCCAGTGCAGCACAGACCAGCCTCCCTGCAACTTCATGTTCCTTTCCTGCTCTAGAATAATTACTTCGTTAGAGTGTTGCAATGTCTCTAGTATTTTCTAGATGCAGAGACACGGCTACCTCCGACTGTCACACGTCCTCGTGCGGTTGACAGTGAACAGCATACGGTCTATCAGTTATCACCACCTGCTAACAGATATTAACTCTTGTTAAATATTACAACGGTCGACCATCCCAGACTTCATTTAAGTTATGGGGACGCGCCGATATGGCTATCTCCAGGCAAACGCACTCCAACTTTCCGTTCTGCTGTGTTCGTGCCACATTCGCGCTAGCGAGCCGTCGCGCCGTACTGGCGCTAGCGAATCGTCGCACTGCTTTGCAAAATTAAAAATTAAGAGAAATGGAGATAAATGTATTGCGAACCATGGAATTCCGAGATTCTCTTAAGAAACGGCAACTGTATGCCATTTGAAAACATTGCAAAAAGGGAAACTATGTGTAGAGACAAATACTACAACATATTTCAAAGGGAAGGAGGCAACCGCGCAAAATCTACGAAAGCCGTCCAAGCCTCAGACGTCCATTTACAGCGCCAAAGCACCATTTGTTTGGCGGCCGCTTGAATTGCCTTGCCGTAAGATCAGCCGATAAGTTACCGACTGTAGCGGTGTAGGCTCAATTTTACTAGCGTTCGGCCGTTCCTGACCATGTTCGATTAGCCGTCACAACATCTTCCTCATTGATCATTGATGTAGAGATTTTTACGAATCTCTCGACATCAAACCCCAATCTTGTCGACCACACAGTATTCGGAGCAAACTGCAACACTGATCAACACATTAGAACACAAAAATGTTACTTATTATTTTCAATTCCTAGCATGTTAAAGTTAATCCTTTATTTTGGTACATCGCTTAAACGTTTTGAATTTCAAAATATAACAGATGATAATCATGTTTCGCATGAACTATCAAATTACAACAAAACTTGAATAAGTTAATTTTTCATTCAATGCAAACGATGACTCGTCTAGAAAGCCTCCGACCTTTCTTCCATTTGTTAACATATTTAGGTACGTCAGAAATAATGAAAATACTTGAGGGTACTTTTAATACAAATCGAACAAAAGGATTTATCTTTTGGCTTAAATAATTTCACTTTATCTTTTCTCTACACTTTAATGATATGACAATATCGTAAGTAGAACAGCAAATTTCATTACGGTATTTAACATAAAAAGAGATCCATCAATGCGAAATGCATTAAAGCCTTTACAAATGTAATAATTCTCATACTATTCGAAGATTATACGTGGGCAATAAGGGGGACTTTATCCCACTTCTGATGTAGAAAGTATAGTGGGTATAGTACAGAGACTGAATTTGTAGTTAGGAATAATAATTAATTCGTTTACACGAATTAATTATCCAACGAGTCGAGGATAAACTAGTAACGCAATACGACAAGCGCACCGTTCCACGTCAGAGCCAAGACTGTCCTAACGACGGCCGCTCCGTCCGTTTTATACAAGCAGGACGGGTGGCAACGCAGGTGCAATGCCGCAGGTGTGCGGTACACGTGTCGTTTACAAGAATTCTGTCTAGCCAGACCGACGTCAGCGCACCTACAACGGTGCAGGTGCCGTCATATACATAACTTAATATCCGAAGTAAACTTTTTGGTTGGGTCAGACTCCAATAGCTCAAAGTCATCACCACATAGAGACTATGGCTGTTGACGCGGAGGTGGCTGTTGCGATCGGGAAGAAAGATAACATCGTGAAAAGTTTGGTAGCTAATGAAATTCGGACTGTGCCCGCGTCTTCCCATTTCAATCCTGAGTTCCCTGTTTTTAAGTCCCTAAAGCAGAGAATAAGGGAAAACGACCTTATTGTTACTAAAGCCGATAAAGGCAATACTGTTGTTATTATGGAGAGTAGTGGGTACAGCCAGAAAGTTAACGATGTTATCCAAGGTGATGACTTTGAGCTATTGGAGTCTGACCCAACCAAAAAGTTAACTTCGGATATTAAGTTATGTATACAACAGTCATCATATGTTTTTCCCGATCACATCTTGTCACGGAGCAATCTTGTTCCAATGAATCTTCAAGCACCCATTTTATATGGGTTACCAAAAATACATAAAGAACATGTTCCTATTCGTCCAGTTGTCTCATATATTGGTGCACCAGCTTATTTCCTTGCTAAAAAATTAAACTTCCTCCTTCGAGAGAAATCTGGATTCAACCCCACTTACAGCCTAAAAAATGGCTTAGATCTCATTTCCAAAATTAAAGATATTCGTATTCCTCCTAAATCCATATTGTTATCTTTAGACGTTGATAGTCTTTTCACAAATGTCCCATCTCCTGACTGTTTGCGTATACTCGCAGATCTCTTTGAATAACGTCGTCTACATCCCGGGGAAACAAATGATCTTCTTAACTTAACCTCTCTCTGTATGAAACAAAACTATTTCCGGTTTAATAACCGTTTCTATCTACAAAAAGAAGGGTTAGCTATGGGGTCCCCTCTAAGTCCCCTTATGGCGGACATTTTCATGGATAATTTCGAAAAACAACATATAGTTGTCAATCAAAATATCTTATAATACTATCGATATGTAGACGACATAATTATTTGCTGGACTGGCACAAGGAGACAACTGGATGTTTTCCTCAATAAAATAAATAGAGTCCATGACAAAATTAAATTTAAAATTGAATTGGAACAAGATTGTTCCCTTAATTTTCTTGACTTAACAATAACAAGAAAAGAATCGGTTCATGTTTTCCAAATTTATCGAAAGCCAACTCACACCGACACGGTCATCCCCGCGTCATCATGTCATCCATGGTAACATAAAGTAGCCGCTTTTTATTGTTACATTAACCGTTTGTTCACTGTCCCATTAAGTAAAGAAAATTATTTAAAAGAACTTAATATAATTTATCAAATAGCGGTCTCTAACGGTTTTTCAAAAAATCTCATTAACAATTTATTTGAAAAGAAACAAAAGCATGTTATTCGCAACTCTCTGTACGCGGTTCAACCTCAAAGTGTTCATCGATATGTGAGCAGTTTGACCTACTTAGGCCCCATATCTGAAAAAGTAGCTAATACTCTTCGACAAAACGGCGTTCATGTGGCGTTCAAAACAAACAATTCTCTTAGAAATATCTGTAATAGTAAAGATAAGTTGGATATTCGTCAAAAGTCAGGTGTTTACAAACTTGTTTGTGACGAATGCCACGCCGTTTACGTGGGTCAGACTGGTCGCAATTTCGAGACACGTTATAAAGAGCATTTAGCCGCGTACAGGAATTGCAATCCCGATAAATCCCATTTTGCCAAACATCTTTTGGACACTGGACACAACCTAGCCAACGACCACTCCTTTAAAGTCTTACATACGTGTAATAAAGGGCTGCGGCTGTGTGTGCTGGAACAGTTAGAGATATTAAAAAGTAATAATAATACCGTTGCATTGCTGAATGAACAAACAAATGTTACTAACTCACCTCTCTTAAATATCTTCAAGCCTGCTCTCTAATAATGTGGGCGTTGCGCGGCGGTTTGTTTTTAATTTTACAAACGGCTGCGTAAGTCTAGCGGTGATTGGTCGCATGTTTTATCGCATGACGCAGTCGCTCGCTCCTTAGGTAGAGAGCGGTTGCATCATCGGTTTGTATAAAAGGCACTTGTTTTGGCTCGCCGCTCAATTAGCGGTTAGCCACCGTAGAATCTATATCACCTGAGGATGCTTCGTGTAGAGGCGAAGCACGTGTCATATTATCGTCAGTGGTGTGTCTTGCCTAGTGTAGTGGTGTTGGGAGTAGCGGTGCTGGGATTAGTGGTGACGGGGATAGTGCACGCAATTGAGGGAGGGCGGGAGGTGTTTCTTCATACTAGGTAAGACACATTATATTATTTTATTTTATAACGCGGATATTTGCGAAGTAAATTTTTGTAAAAGCTTTTATATAATGGATTTCCACAAAGTAACGCCTGATTCTATTAATTATATTAAAAAGGCTAGCACGGCTGACCAGGCAAGACTGTATGTCAAATTAACAAAACTCCATCGTATTACTGCCCAAGATGTTTGGTTCAATCAGCAGTGCAAACAACTTCATGTTATTCCCAATTATATTCAAATACGTTCCAGCACAAATAGTCGAGCGGCCAGTATTGCTATTTCTAAAGCTCAGAACATTTGGCCTAATGAGGAGTGTCGTCGTTGGTTTTCCAATAGAGATAATTTAAAAATCCACCTTAAAGTATTATACTCTGAACTTTCATATAAATTACATAATATTGAATTTGATATTTTGGATGGGAAAGCCAGAGAACTTGCTTCAATGGCTGTTTATGAGAAATATTAAATTCAGTCCCCTAAATTACAACGACTTGTATCCTCTTCATCCCGTAATCGTAATAACGACATACATACAGAATATCACCAATTTTATCCCCGAGTTAAAAATCTTTCCGATGTCCAGTTTCCAACAGATGAGTTGTCCCTTTTACATAAAGGCCTAAAGTATAATTTAACACCTTCGGTCTCCCAAAAATCGTTAGAGACTATGGTTGTTGACGCGGAGGTGGCTGTTGTGATCGGGAAGAAAGATAACATCGTTAAAAGTTTGGTAGCTAATGAAATTCGGGCTGTACCCGCGTCTTCCCATTTCAATCCTGAGTTCCCTCTTTTTAAGTCCCTAAAGCAGAGAATAAGGGAAAACAACCTTATTGTTACTAAAGCCGATCAAGGCAATACTGTTGTTATTATGGAGAGTAGTGGGTACAGCCAGAAAGTTAACGATGTTATCCAAGGTGATGACTTTGAGCTATTGGAGTCTGACCCAACCAAAAAGTTTACTTCGGATATTAAGTTATGTATACAACAGTCATCATATGTTTTTCCCGATCACAACTTGTCTCGGAGCAATCTTGTTCCAATGAATCTTCAAGCACCCATTTTATATGGGTTACCAAAAATACATAAAGAACATGTTCCTATTCGTCCAGTTGTCTCATATATTGGTGCACCAGCTTATTTCTTTGCTAAAAAATTAAACTTCCTCCTTCGAGAGAAATCTGGATTCAACCCCACTTACAGCCTAAAAAATGGCTTAGATCTCATTTCCAAAATTAAAGATATTCGTATTCCTCCTAAATCCATATTGTTATCTTTAGACGTTGATAGTCTTTTCACAAATGTCCCATCTCCTGACTGTTTGCGTATACTCGCAGATCTCTTTGAATAACGTCGTCTACATCCCGGGGAAACAAATGATCTTCTTAACTTAACCTCTCTCTGTATGAAACAAAACTATTTCCGGTTTAATAACCGTTTCTATCTACAAAAAGAAGGGTTAGCTATGGGGTCCCCTCTAAGTCCCCTTATGGCGGACATTTTCATGGATAATTTCGAAAAACAACATATAGTTGTCAATCAAAATATCTTATATTACTATCGATATGTAGACGACATAATTATTTGCTGGACTGGCACAAGGAGACAACTGGATGTTTTCCTCAATAAAATAAATAGAGTCCATGACAAAATTAAATTTAAAATTGAATTGGAACAAGATTGTTCCCTTAATTTTCTTGACTTAACAATAACAAGAAAAGAATCGGTTCATGTTTTCCAAATTTATCGAAAGCCAACTCACACCGACACGGTCATCCCCGCGTCATCATGTCATCCATGGTAACATAAAGTAGCCGCTTTTTATTGTTACATTAACCGTTTGTTCACTGTCCCATTAAGTAAAGAAAATTATTTAAAAGAACTTAATATAATTTATCAAATAGCGGTCTCTAACGGTTTTTCAAAAAATCTCATTAACAATTTATTTGAAAAGAAACAAAAGCATGTTATTCGCAACTCTCTGTACGCGGTTCAACCTCAAAGTGTTCATCGATATGTGAGCAGTTTGACCTACTTAGGCCCCATATCTGAAAAAGTAGCTAATACTCTTCGACAAAACGGCGTTCATGTGGCGTTCAAAACAAACAATTCTCTTAGAAATATCTGTAATAGTAAAGATAAGTTGGATATTCGTCAAAAGTCAGGTGTTTACAAACTTGTTTGTGACGAATGCCACGCCGTTTACGTGGGTCAGACTGGTCGCAATTTCGAGACACGTTATAAAGAGCATTTAGCCGCGTACAGGAATTGCAATCCCGATAAATCCCATTTTGCCAAACATCTTTTGGACACTGGACACAACCTAGCCAACGACCACTCCTTTAAAGTCTTACATACGTGTAATAAAGGGCTGCGGCTGTGTGTGCTGGAACAGTTAGAGATATTAAAAAGTAATAATAATACCGTTGCATTGCTGAATGAACAAACAAATGTTACTAACTCACCTCTCTTAAATATCTTCAAGCCTGCTCTCTAATAATGTGGGCGTTGCGCGGCGGTTTGTTTTTAATTTTACAAACGGCTGCGTAAGTCTAGCGGTGATTGGTCGCATGTTTTATCGCATGACGCAGTCGCTCGCTCCTTAGGTAGAGAGCGGTTGCATCATCGGTTTGTATAAAAGGCACTTGTTTTGGCTCGCCGCTCAATTAGCGGTTAGCCACCGTAGAATCTATATCACCTGAGGATGCTTCGTGTAGAGGCGAAGCACGTGTCATATTATCGTCAGTGGTGTGTCTTGCCTAGTGTAGTGGTGTTGGGAGTAGCGGTGCTGGGATTAGTGGTGACGGGGATAGTGCACGCAATTGAGGGAGGGCGGGAGGTGTTTCTTCATACTAGGTAAGACACATTATTTTATTTTATAACGCGGATATTTGCGAAGTAAATTTTTGTAAAAGCTTTTATATAATGGATTTCCACAAAGTAACGCCTGATTCTATTAATTATATTAAAAAGGCTAGCACGGCTGACCAGGCAAGACTGTATGTCAAATTAACAAAACTCCATCGTATTACTGCCCAAGATGTTTGGTTCAATCAGCAGTGCAAACAACTTCATGTTATTCCCAATTATATTCAAATACGTTCCAGCACAAATAGTCGAGCGGCCAGTATTGCTATTTCTAAAGCTCAGAACATTTGGCCTAATGAGGAGTGTCGTCGTTGGTTTTCCAATAGAGATAATTTAAAAATCCACCTTAAAGTATTATACTCTGAACTTTCATATAAATTACATAATATTGAATTTGATATTTTGGATGGGAAAGCCAGAGAACTTGCTTCAATGGCTGTTTATGAGAAATATTAAATTCAGTCCCCTAAATTACAACGACTTGTATCCTCTTCATCCCGTAATCGTAATAACGACATACATACAGAATATCACCAATTTTATCCCCGAGTTAAAAATCTTTCCGATGTCCAGTTTCCAACAGATGAGTTGTCCCTTTTACATAAAGGCCTAAAGTATAATTTAACACCTTCGGTCTCCCAAAAATCGTTAGAGACTATGGTTGTTGACGCGGAGGTGGCTGTTGTGATCGGGAAGAAAGATAACATCGTTAAAAGTTTGGTAGCTAATGAAATTCGGGCTGTACCCGCGTCTTCCCATTTCAATCCTGAGTTCCCTCTTTTTAAGTCCCTAAAGCAGAGAATAAGGGAAAACAACCTTATTGTTACTAAAGCCGATCAAGGCAATACTGTTGTTATTATGGAGAGTAGTGGGTACAGCCAGAAAGTTAACGATGTTATCCAAGGTGATGACTTTGAGCTATTGGAGTCTGACCCAACCAAAAAGTTTACTTCGGATATTAAGTTATGTATACAACAGTCATCATATGTTTTTCCCGATCACAACTTGTCTCGGAGCAATCTTGTTCCAATGAATCTTCAAGCACCCATTTTATATGGGTTACCAAAAATACATAAAGAACATGTTCCTATTCGTCCAGTTGTCTCATATATTGGTGCACCAGCTTATTTCTTTGCTAAAAAATTAAACTTCCTCCTTCGAGAGAAATCTGGATTCAACCCCACTTACAGCCTAAAAAATGGCTTAGATCTCATTTCCAAAATTAAAGATATTCGTATTCCTCCTAAATCCATATTGTTATCTTTAGACGTTGATAGTCTTTTCACAAATGTCCCATCTCCTGACTGTTTGCGTATACTCGCAGATCTCTTTGAATAACGTCGTCTACATCCCGGGGAAACAAATGATCTTCTTAACTTAACCTCTCTCTGTATGAAACAAAACTATTTCCGGTTTAATAACCGTTTCTATCTACAAAAAGAAGGGTTAGCTATGGGGTCCCCTCTAAGTCCCCTTATGGCGGACATTTTCATGGATAATTTCGAAAAACAACATATAGTTGTCAATCAAAATATCTTATATTACTATCGATATGTAGACGACATAATTATTTGCTGGACTGGCACAAGGAGACAACTGGATGTTTTCCTCAATAAAATAAATAGAGTCCATGACAAAATTAAATTTAAAATTGAATTGGAACAAGATTGTTCCCTTAATTTTCTTGACTTAACAATAACAAGAAAAGAATCGGTTCATGTTTTCCAAATTTATCGAAAGCCAACTCACACCGACACGGTCATCCCCGCGTCATCATGTCATCCATGGTAACATAAAGTAGCCGCTTTTTATTGTTACATTAACCGTTTGTTCACTGTCCCATTAAGTAAAGAAAATTATTTAAAAGAACTTAATATAATTTATCAAATAGCGGTCTCTAACGGTTTTTCAAAAAATCTCATTAACAATTTAATTGAAAAGAAACAAAAGCATGTTATTCGCAACTCTCTGTACGCGGTTCAACCTCAAAGTGTTCATCGATATGTGAGCAGTTTGACCTACTTAGGCCCCATATCTGAAAAAGTAGCTAATACTCTTCGACAAAACGGCGTTCATGTGGCGTTCAAAACAAACAATTCTCTTAGAAATATCTGTAATAGTAAAGATAAGTTGGATATTCGTCAAAAGTCAGGTGTTTACAAACTTGTTTGTGACGAATGCCACGCCGTTTACGTGGGTCAGACTGGTCGCAATTTCGAGACACGTTATAAAGAGCATTTAGCCGCGTACAGGAATTGCAATCCCGATAAATCCCATTTTGCCAAACATCTTTTGGACACTGGACACAACCTAGCCAACGACCACTCCTTTAAAGTCTTACATACGTGTAATAAAGGGCTGCGGCTGTGTGTGCTGGAACAGTTAGAGATATTAAAAAGTAATAATAATACCGTTGCATTGCTGAATGAACAAACAAATGTTACTAACTCACCTCTCTTAAATATCTTCAAGCCTGCTCTCTAATAATGTGGGCGTTGCGCGGCGGTTTGTTTTTAATTTTACAAACGGCTGCGTAAGTCTAGCGGTGATTGGTCGCATGTTTTATCGCATGACGCAGTCGCTCGCTCCTTAGGTAGAGAGCGGTTGCATCATCGGTTTGTATAAAAGGCACTTGTTTTGGCTCGCCGCTCAATTAGCGGTTAGCCACCGTAGAATCTATATCACCTGAGGATGCTTCGTGTAGAGGCGAAGCACGTGTCATATTATCGTCAGTGGTGTGTCTTGCCTAGTGTAGTGGTGTTGGGAGTAGCGGTGCTGGGATTAGTGGTGACGGGGATAGTGCACGCAATTGAGGGAGGGCGGGAGGTGTTTCTTCATACTAGGTAAGACACATTATTTTATTTTATAACGCGGATATTTGCGAAGTAAATTTTTGTAAAAGCTTTTATATAATGGATTTCCACAAAGTAACGCCTGATTCTATTAATTATATTAAAAAGGCTAGCACGGCTGACCAGGCAAGACTGTATGTCAAATTAACAAAACTCCATCGTATTACTGCCCAAGATGTTTGGTTCAATCAGCAGTGCAAACAACTTCATGTTATTCCCAATTATATTCAAATACGTTCCAGCACAAATAGTCGAGCGGCCAGTATTGCTATTTCTAAAGCTCAGAACATTTGGCCTAATGAGGAGTGTCGTCGTTGGTTTTCCAATAGAGATAATTTAAAAATCCACCTTAAAGTATTATACTCTGAACTTTCATATAAATTACATAATATTGAATTTGATATTTTGGATGGGAAAGCCAGAGAACTTGCTTCAATGGCTGTTTATGAGAAATATTAAATTCAGTCCCCTAAATTACAACGACTTGTATCCTCTTCATCCCGTAATCGTAATAACGACATACATACAGAATATCACCAATTTTATCCCCGAGTTAAAAATCTTTCCGATGTCCAGTTTCCAACAGATGAGTTGTCCCTTTTACATAAAGGCCTAAAGTATAATTTAACACCTTCGGTCTCCCAAAAATCGTTAGAGACTATGGTTGTTGACGCGGAGGTGGCTGTTGTGATCGGGAAGAAAGATAACATCGTTAAAAGTTTGGTAGCTAATGAAATTCGGGCTGTACCCGCGTCTTCCCATTTCAATCCTGAGTTCCCTCTTTTTAAGTCCCTAAAGCAGAGAATAAGGGAAAACAACCTTATTGTTACTAAAGCCGATCAAGGCAATACTGTTGTTATTATGGAGAGTAGTGGGTACAGCCAGAAAGTTAACGATGTTATCCAAGGTGATGACTTTGAGCTATTGGAGTCTGACCCAACCAAAAAGTTTACTTCGGATATTAAGTTATGTATACAACAGTCATCATATGTTTTTCCCGATCACAACTTGTCTCGGAGCAATCTTGTTCCAATGAATCTTCAAGCACCCATTTTATATGGGTTACCAAAAATACATAAAGAACATGTTCCTATTCGTCCAGTTGTCTCATATATTGGTGCACCAGCTTATTTCTTTGCTAAAAAATTAAACTTCCTCCTTCGAGAGAAATCTGGATTCAACCCCACTTACAGCCTAAAAAATGGCTTAGATCTCATTTCCAAAATTAAAGATATTCGTATTCCTCCTAAATCCATATTGTTATCTTTAGACGTTGATAGTCTTTTCACAAATGTCCCATCTCCTGACTGTTTGCGTATACTCGCAGATCTCTTTGAATAACGTCGTCTACATCCCGGGGAAACAAATGATCTTCTTAACTTAACCTCTCTCTGTATGAAACAAAACTATTTCCGGTTTAATAACCGTTTCTATCTACAAAAAGAAGGGTTAGCTATGGGGTCCCCTCTAAGTCCCCTTATGGCGGACATTTTCATGGATAATTTCGAAAAACAACATATAGTTGTCAATCAAAATATCTTATATTACTATCGATATGTAGACGACATAATTATTTGCTGGACTGGCACAAGGAGACAACTGGATGTTTTCCTCAATAAAAACTTTTTAACAAAAAAATTAAACCGCCGAAAAAGCTGAAAAGCAAAAAATAATAAATCTTTTTTATTTAACCTTAATAACTAAGTTCTTAAACCAATTTAAGTACACCTAAGTATATATTTTTGTAATTATTTTGAGTTTTTAATTAACCCTAATAACTAACTTCTAAAACTAATGTAAGTATACCTAAGTAATTTTGAGTCGGCGCCAAACAAGCAAATTAATTAATTACGTAAAGCCTTCGATCAACAATACCAACTAGATATCGGGTTGGAGAAAAAAATACGTCCAAGTAAATAACAGCGCACTGGAGACGTGAGCTCTTATTTCGTTTAGTTGATTTGAAACACAGCCAATGTAAACACGTTTCACAATGCCGCAATGTATTTTTAAAAGTTGCAAGAATAATGCCCGAAAAAGCATAAATTTCTTTTTCGGGCATTATTCTTGCAACTTTTGCGTATGTGCAAATGTGCGAGGCCATCAGCAAAATTCGGCGCGTACGGCGCGTATGGCGCGGAAAAATGTGCGTTCATCTTTAATGTTTATGAAGATTTCACGTTGCATTGTTAATTTGATTTTGATTTAGTTATTTCTTTAAATTTAAGGTTATTTAGTGTTGTTTGTTCATCAATTCTTTGGCGCCGACTCAAAATTACTTAGGTATACTTACATTAGTTTTAGAAGTTAGTTATTAGGGTTAATTAAAAACTCAAAATAATTACAAAAATATATACTTAGGTGTACTTAAATTGGTTTAAGAACTTAGTTATTAAGGTTAAATAAAAAAGATTTATTATTTTTTGCTTTTCAGCTTTTTCGGCGGTTTAATTTTTTTGTTAAAAAGTTTTTATTTTATACTTTTTCACGGCTATAATCTACTAATTACTACATGCTTAGTTTTTGACTACTTTCAAATTAGCTACCTACCTTTATTTAGCCTTTAACTGTTATATATCCTACTTTAACTATTAATTGTTGTATAATAATATAAATTCTTTAAAAAACAGGCTTTATATACCACCATGGGTAGGCCTACAAAAATGCTGCTCGAATGAGAAAAAGATATTTAGAAGAATCTAATGATGAGAAAAATAAAAGTTTGGAAGCAAATAGTAAGAGAATTAGATTAACACGTTCACAGGAGTGTTTAAATCAGCGCGAGGAAAGACTGTCGAAGATGAGAAGCTACAATAACGATGGGTTATCGCAAGAATGTGAAGAACAACGCGCTCATCGTTTAGGTCTGATAAGAGAGCGTCTTTCAAATGAAACTGAAGACGAACATTTGCTACGTTTGGATGCTGCTCGTAACTGTTCTGCAATGGTGGTACTTCACGAAACTCGCGAGGAGAGAACGCGATAAGCGGCTTGCGAGCGAAGAAACCAGTGTAATGCAGAAAATTTTAAGAAAGCGATTAATGTTTATGCTGAATTGCCGTGTTCAATATTCGAAAAAAAATTGTATGCTCAGCAACGTACGATATTGCAAACTACAAAGGACATTGCTCTGCGCCCATACATTGTTCGCCCTGGAACCAAGAGCATCAGAAAATTATGTATTTTATTGTTGATCATTAGTAAATTCCTATTTGATCTTATTTTTATAGCGGACTAGCTGCATAATAGATATATTTCAAAAAAAGTGTCAGATTTTGAGGTTATAATCGAACCATGAATATTACGGTTTTTCAGAGATCCGAGTGATTTTTAACAAACTGAAAAACGATGTCCTAAAACATTTAGCTATTTCTAGTACCTATCTACATAATTAGGTATGCAATTTTTGTTCTAAAGCCTAAGTGTATGTAAGTGCAACGTATAAATGCATAGAATGTAGTTAACAAACCTGCTTTCTGAGCATTGGTTTTGAAATGAGAGATAATGTTTGTGTGTATTAATGTAAAAATAAAAATATATGTATATAATGGCTGTTAGCATTTAGATGTTGTCATTAGCATATGCGGTACGGTAAGATACCTAGTACCTAAATGTATAAGGATTTAGGCTGTCAGTCACGCCGCTAGACATGCCGTCAAACAGCGAGCGTATCAACCATGGTTTCAACCAAGTTTCAACAGCGCGCGCATGAACAGCGTGAATATTATAGACTACTACTACTAAACCAGCCCTACCGACTTAGTACCTAATTGGTAGTATAAGTTGTTTTTACACGTACATTAACTTATTATGTTTGAATTAGAAATAAAACACAGATAAATTTCATTTTTATTGTTCATTTTCTAAATTGGAAATAAAAATATTGTCTAAAAACAGTGCAGGAATGTCGATATTATTTTGATGTCTCGTAAAGCTCAAGTACCAAATAATGGTCATAACATGGGCGCAGCAACCGATGGTTCTGCATACAACGATGCAATTACAGCAATATTGCACGATTGCTTCTCTGTTCATCTTTAAACAATATTCTACTACCAGCAGAGTCGCTATTTACACAAAATACACTTTCCTTTGCGTATGCGTAAGTCCGTTTATGAATGCTAGGTTATCGTTTGAGTGGTACACAGTTCCAAAAATCACAGCAATGTAAGTCGTTCTTGAAAGCAATCAGAGTCCGTTAAAATAGCCAAGTCGTAATGTTCAATATATAGTCCCGAAAGTCACCACAACACCGATACAATTATGTACAAAGACAATTACAATTGCAAACGACGCCAACCAATGTAACTTTGACAGAATTTGAAATGACGGTACAAAGTAGGCATCTCCATTTGAAATCGTTTAATCGATTGTTTATAGTAACAGAATCGATTTTCCAGATCGATATAGATCTGAAGAATCCTTGTGCGATGTCGATACAGAAACCTCTCGAATCGGACTTATTCAAGAACTAGCTATATTTCAAACGATTCAAGAAATACTTTTGCATAGTTGGAATATCTGTTCCATGTGACAGACAGAAAAACTGTTCTGTTCTGGGTTCGATCCCAGGGTCGGGCAAATTATTATTGGGTTTTTATAACTTGAAGTTCCCAGTAGTAGCACGGAGTCTGGATTTGTGTCCGGTGTTTGGCAATACGCACACCCCTATTACATGGGATGTATAACATAACAGTACTTACACACCTCTACCTACTACTTCTGGAAAATACTGGCGTAATGTTATATCTATTAATTTAATTATTTTTCTATACAGTTACTTGTATTTACAGTAAGTTATCGTCAATAATGTTCTGTGTCTATATTAGGCATGTTTGAAAATGTCGCGATTGATCAAAAATAGATCTGTTAATGCTTCATTTCATCGAGAATCGATTCTAGTATGTTCGGTTTGCATCGATTTGGAGATCGTATTTTTTTCATGAGAGACTGACAAGTGACCATTTAGTGACATCAAAAATAGGAGCGCCAAATACGATATGACTTATGAATATTTCCTAAGATTTATTATAGCTGTACGTTACAAACAGTATACCATCTATATAGTACATATCATCTTTTGTCATACGATAATATTAATACCATAACACTGTCCTACTTTACTTATAATAACACGTACGTCTCTACTTCTTTCATACTTGTAACAATATTAATAATAATATCTGTATCTAGTCTGCAATATTGCTCTTTTAAAAAAAAACACATTTATAATTAATGCAGTAACGATAACAGTTTTTTTTTTAATTAATTGTCGTAAACTCGTAAGTTATCGTTTAGTAAGACGTAAAATATACTCCTGTCTAAACGGTCATTAGAAAATCCTGAATAATTATGTTTACGAATATTTTTCTTCAGCAATATTCTAATTACCTATTCAAAATCGAGTATGACATTCAATAGGTATAGTAGGTTTTTAAAATTATACTTGTAGGGAATAATATAAAAGAATATAAAGAAATGGTAATATAATATTTTTATTGTAGCTTCTTTTAGCAACTTTATTCGAAATAAATTAAAATGTAATTCAGATTAAAAAATATACAACAGTTCATTAAAAATTAAAAAAAATCGATTACAATCGATTGGGCATCCCTAATCATTTTTCGACTATACATGATTTTTGGCGAAGATGGCGGCGATTAATGTTAATAGTCGAATATAATACTTTTTAATGTTCATTTTTGCATGCAGCTAGTCCGTGTTATAAAAGTATTTGCTACTAATATAATAAAATAGAAAATTAATTATCGTGTATGTCCGATGCTTTTATTACACAGGGCGGTTTTGGACATTGTCCTTTAGGCTTTATTTTCCCTAATGAATTGAAGAATAGCTTTAAGAAATATTATTACTTGTTCACGATGCTCAAATAATATTAAAAAAACAACACTTCACCGTAGGCCTATTGGAATAAAATGTCGGTAGCTGTAATGCCTACAGAAATCGATGACTTATCGGAAATTGAGAAACGTTTTATTTGCAGAGTAGGTAGTACCATTTCTTAAAATAATAAAAGTTCAAAATCGTTTGAGCCAAGACTGGTACAAATACCTTCAGTGGTAGCCACCTTTTAAGATACGAAGGGTAATGGCGATATTGAGCGCAGGATGTTGCCGATAATTTTATGCTGGGCCGTCACGGTTCACAAATTACAAGGTGCAACCCTTGATAAAGCTGTAATCGACCTCGGAAAGAAAGTGTTTGCCAAAGGGCAGGCATATGTGGCACTGAGTAGAGTAAAAACACTTGAGGGTATTGCTTTAACTGATTTAGAGCCAAATAAGGTATTACACAAACCTCACGATGAACGAGCTTTAGCAGAAATGAAGAGACTGAGAGGTCTACACACAAGAGACTGACAGCTCTAAAGCTCATTCATCGTGAGGTTTTTTGTAATGTAATGTAATGTAGTGTAATTATTATGTAATGTAGTAATACACCACTCAGAATTAAAATCTGTGAGTAAAAAATAAATCTTAACCCTACTTTCCCACCCTTAGGGTAGATATTTTTTTTTCAAATTTATATGGGACCAATTTCGAGGTATACCCTATCCAACTAAAAAAGAATTATCAAAATCGGACTACTCTGTAAAAAGTAATGCGTGGTTATACATAAAAAAAATATACACGTCGACTTGAGAACCTCCGTTTTTTCGTCGGTTAATAAAATAAATAGAGTCCATGACAAAATTAAATTTAAAATTGAATTGGAACAAGATTGTTCCCTTAATTTTCTTGACTTAACAATAACAAGAAAAGAATCGGTTCATGTTTTCCAAATTTATCGAAAGCCAACTCACACCGACACGGTCATCCCCGCGTCATCATGTCATCCATGGTAACATAAAGTAGCCGCTTTTTATTGTTACATTAACCGTTTGTTCACTGTCCCATTAAGTAAAGAAAATTATTTAAAAGAACTTAATATAATTTATCAAATAGCGGTCTCTAACGGTTTTTCAAAAAATCTCATTAACAATTTATTTGAAAAGAAACAAAAGCATGTTATTCGCAACTCTCTGTACGCGGTTCAACCTCAAAGTGTTCATCGATATGTGAGCAGTTTGACCTACTTAGGCCCCATATCTGAAAAAGTAGCTAATACTCTTCGACAAAACGGCGTTCATGTGGCGTTCAAAACAAACAATTCTCTTAGAAATATCTGTAATAGTAAAGATAAGTTGGATATTCGTCAAAAGTCAGGTGTTTACAAACTTGTTTGTGACGAATGCCACGCCGTTTACGTGGGTCAGACTGGTCGCAATTTCGAGACACGTTATAAAGAGCATTTAGCCGCGTACAGGAATTGCAATCCCGATAAATCCCATTTTGCCAAACATCTTTTGGACACTGGACACAACCTAGCCAACGACCACTCCTTTAAAGTCTTACATACGTGTAATAAAGGGCTGCGGCTGTGTGTGCTGGAACAGTTAGAGATATTAAAAAGTAATAATAATACCGTTGCATTGCTGAATGAACAAACAAATGTTACTAACTCACCTCTCTTAAATATCTTCAAGCCTGCTCTCTAATAATGTGGGCGTTGCGCGGCGGTTTGTTTTTAATTTTACAAACGGCTGCGTAAGTCTAGCGGTGATTGGTCGCATGTTTTATCGCATGACGCAGTCGCTCGCTCCTTAGGTAGAGAGCGGTTGCATCATCGGTTTGTATAAAAGGCACTTGTTTTGGCTCGCCGCTCAATTAGCGGTTAGCCACCGTAGAATCTATATCACCTGAGGATGCTTCGTGTAGAGGCGAAGCACGTGTCATATTATCGTCAGTGGTGTGTCTTGCCTAGTGTAGTGGTGTTGGGAGTAGCGGTGCTGGGATTAGTGGTGACGGGGATAGTGCACGCAATTGAGGGAGGGCGGGAGGTGTTTCTTCATACTAGGTAAGACACATTATTTTATTTTATAACGCGGATATTTGCGAAGTAAATTTTTGTAAAAGCTTTTATATAATGGATTTCCACAAAGTAACGCCTGATTCTATTAATTATATTAAAAAGGCTAGCACGGCTGACCAGGCAAGACTGTATGTCAAATTAACAAAACTCCATCGTATTACTGCCCAAGATGTTTGGTTCAATCAGCAGTGCAAACAACTTCATGTTATTCCCAATTATATTCAAATACGTTCCAGCACAAATAGTCGAGCGGCCAGTATTGCTATTTCTAAAGCTCAGAACATTTGGCCTAATGAGGAGTGTCGTCGTTGGTTTTCCAATAGAGATAATTTAAAAATCCACCTTAAAGTATTATACTCTGAACTTTCATATAAATTACATAATATTGAATTTGATATTTTGGATGGGAAAGCCAGAGAACTTGCTTCAATGGCTGTTTATGAGAAATATTAAATTCAGTCCCCTAAATTACAACGACTTGTATCCTCTTCATCCCGTAATCGTAATAACGACATACATACAGAATATCACCAATTTTATCCCCGAGTTAAAAATCTTTCCGATGTCCAGTTTCCAACAGATGAGTTGTCCCTTTTACATAAAGGCCTAAAGTATAATTTAACACCTTCGGTCTCCCAAAAATCGTTAGAGACTATGGTTGTTGACGCGGAGGTGGCTGTTGTGATCGGGAAGAAAGATAACATCGTTAAAAGTTTGGTAGCTAATGAAATTCGGGCTGTACCCGCGTCTTCCCATTTCAATCCTGAGTTCCCTCTTTTTAAGTCCCTAAAGCAGAGAATAAGGGAAAACAACCTTATTGTTACTAAAGCCGATCAAGGCAATACTGTTGTTATTATGGAGAGTAGTGGGTACAGCCAGAAAGTTAACGATGTTATCCAAGGTGATGACTTTGAGCTATTGGAGTCTGACCCAACCAAAAAGTTTACTTCGGATATTAAGTTATGTATACAACAGTCATCATATGTTTTTCCCGATCACAACTTGTCTCGGAGCAATCTTGTTCCAATGAATCTTCAAGCACCCATTTTATATGGGTTACCAAAAATACATAAAGAACATGTTCCTATTCGTCCAGTTGTCTCATATATTGGTGCACCAGCTTATTTCTTTGCTAAAAAATTAAACTTCCTCCTTCGAGAGAAATCTGGATTCAACCCCACTTACAGCCTAAAAAATGGCTTAGATCTCATTTCCAAAATTAAAGATATTCGTATTCCTCCTAAATCCATATTGTTATCTTTAGACGTTGATAGTCTTTTCACAAATGTCCCATCTCCTGACTGTTTGCGTATACTCGCAGATCTCTTTGAATAACGTCGTCTACATCCCGGGGAAACAAATGATCTTCTTAACTTAACCTCTCTCTGTATGAAACAAAACTATTTCCGGTTTAATAACCGTTTCTATCTACAAAAAGAAGGGTTAGCTATGGGGTCCCCTCTAAGTCCCCTTATGGCGGACATTTTCATGGATAATTTCGAAAAACAACATATAGTTGTCAATCAAAATATCTTATATTACTATCGATATGTAGACGACATAATTATTTGCTGGACTGGCACAAGGAGACAACTGGATGTTTTCCTCAATAAAATAAATAGAGTCCATGACAAAATTAAATTTAAAATTGAATTGGAACAAGATTGTTCCCTTAATTTTCTTGACTTAACAATAACAAGAAAAGAATCGGTTCATGTTTTCCAAATTTATCGAAAGCCAACTCACACCGACACGGTCATCCCCGCGTCATCATGTCATCCATGGTAACATAAAGTAGCCGCTTTTTATTGTTACATTAACCGTTTGTTCACTGTCCCATTAAGTAAAGAAAATTATTTAAAAGAACTTAATATAATTTATCAAATAGCGGTCTCTAACGGTTTTTCAAAAAATCTCATTAACAATTTATTTGAAAAGAAACAAAAGCATGTTATTCGCAACTCTCTGTACGCGGTTCAACCTCAAAGTGTTCATCGATATGTGAGCAGTTTGACCTACTTAGGCCCCATATCTGAAAAAGTAGCTAATACTCTTCGACAAAACGGCGTTCATGTGGCGTTCAAAACAAACAATTCTCTTAGAAATATCTGTAATAGTAAAGATAAGTTGGATATTCGTCAAAAGTCAGGTGTTTACAAACTTGTTTGTGACGAATGCCACGCCGTTTACGTGGGTCAGACTGGTCGCAATTTCGAGACACGTTATAAAGAGCATTTAGCCGCGTACAGGAATTGCAATCCCGATAAATCCCATTTTGCCAAACATCTTTTGGACACTGGACACAACCTAGCCAACGACCACTCCTTTAAAGTCTTACATACGTGTAATAAAGGGCTGCGGCTGTGTGTGCTGGAACAGTTAGAGATATTAAAAAGTAATAATAATACCGTTGCATTGCTGAATGAACAAACAAATGTTACTAACTCACCTCTCTTAAATATCTTCAAGCCTGCTCTCTAATAATGTGGGCGTTGCGCGGCGGTTTGTTTTTAATTTTACAAACGGCTGCGTAAGTCTAGCGGTGATTGGTCGCATGTTTTATCGCATGACGCAGTCGCTCGCTCCTTAGGTAGAGAGCGGTTGCATCATCGGTTTGTATAAAAGGCACTTGTTTTGGCTCGCCGCTCAATTAGCGGTTAGCCACCGTAGAATCTATATCACCTGAGGATGCTTCGTGTAGAGGCGAAGCACGTGTCATATTATCGTCAGTGGTGTGTCTTGCCTAGTGTAGTGGTGTTGGGAGTAGCGGTGCTTCGATTAGTGGTGACGGGGATAGTGCACGCAATTGAGGGAGGGCGGGAGGTGCTTCTTCATACTAGGTAAGACACATCATTTTATTTTATAACGAGGATATTTGCGAAGTAAATTTTTGTTAAAGCTTTTATATAATGGATTTCCGCAAAGTAACGCCTGATTCTATTAATTATGTATTAGGATATCAAATGTGTAAATTCATATATGATATATATATATATATATATATATATATATATATATATATATATATATATATATGTCTAAATATTGGCATGGCCGGTGTATAAAACATCACCAGTGCTGTCGTCTGCATAGCAATGAATGTTACCGGTTTACAACATATCATTGATATGCAGGGGAAACTTCTTGGTGATAGCGTTAGATTATATTAGATACTATATTAGTAGTATAGTTGCAGCACGAATGGGTTGGGTCGACCGGGGAAAGACCACGCTCTCACGGAATTCCAACGTGAAATAGCAGCTTAACACTGCTGTGTTTCGTATGGTGAGTGTAGAGAACCGGAGACCCTTTTTACTGGAAAAGAGGCATTCCATCTCAGTCCTCACGGGTGACAACACATCTGCATTTCGATTCGCAAACGAGGATATATGTAGATGTCTATGGGCCACAGCAACCACTTACCATCAGGTGGACTGTCACCCTATCCTATAAAAGAAAAGCACGCAGCCTTGTAGAACACCAGCGTTAATGGGCTTGTAATCGGAGCATGTACCGTCTACTACAACCTTGATGCTCCGATCTGCTAGAAACTTGTCATCCAATTGCTCAATTTTTCGGGAAACCCATAGGAAGACAGCATTGAAAGAAGCGCTTTGTGCCAACCTCGATCAAAGGCCTTCCTTATGTCCAAACTAACTGCCAATGCCTCCCCATTAGAATCCACTGACTCCGCCCATCTATGAGTTAGGGAATCTAGAAGATCACCAGCTGAACTCAACGGAAACCGTACAGGTGGTCACTATTCAGCTGGTGATCCTTAAGGTACCGCATGAGCTGGGCGTTAATAATGGTTTCCATTACTATGGAGAACAAGGAGGTGATAGCTATACGCCTGTAGTTAGACGGATCTGAGCGGTCGCTTTTTTGGGGATCGGGTGCACCAAAGCTGTTTTCCATGAAATAAGGACTACGCCTACGGAGTAGAAGTACCGTAAAATACGCGTTAAAACCAGTTTCAGGTCCGGAGCATACGTCTTCAGCACAATAGGTGGGACTCCATCAGTCCCACTCGACTTATCGACGTTCAGAGAGAGGAGTGCTTTACACACCGAGGCTGTGTAAACCACACTTCCTTCTTGAAGCACTCACACTGCGGGATGGTCGCGGGGTATTTCCCTCGTCATCTATAGACGTGTTGGAAGCAAAGAGAGCCTAGCAGGTCGGCTTTCTCCTTTGCGTCATGAGCAAGTGAGTCGTCCACCCTGTTCAGAGATGGCTGACAGAAGTTCCCTTGGACAGCCTTGGCGATAGACCAGAATTCACGGGTTCTCGAAGGCAGGCGAACTAATTTCTCAACAATTCTGCCGATGTGCTCTGACTTTGCCTTGGCAATAACACTTTTGAAGGACCTGGAAGCGGAATTATATTTCTTTTTAAGAGTGCTGGTGTTTACAACCCGGGACGTTGATGCGTCAGCCCAGGCCCGGTAACACTGCTGCTTATAGCGTGATGCAAATTTACAGGAGTGACCACACCATGGCTGAGTTATGCCTCCGATAGGCACCACAGATGATGGAACAAATAATTCCATTCCAAGTACCACATCAGCGACAGAATTAGCACCACCGTTGTTATCATTCGGCGAGAAGGAAACCGGTCCCTAAGGGTAGGATTCAAAAATAAACCGCATTTCTGACCTATAGTGCCAAACAGGCAAGCTACACTGCGCAACAGCGATGGGCGCGTGAGTGGCACCGTACTGCGGATTAGACAATGTTCCGAAGAGCCAAGAGGGGCACCGACGGAGACCTGTTATCCATCTGGATGAGAGGTCAGCAGAAGGCCCAGCAGGGAAGGTACATCATCCTCCACATCTAGGATCCGCGTAGGCGAAATAACGAAAAAGACCGCATCCTATCCCAATCGGCCGACTTTTAGTGCCAAAAAAGGCGGCAGCCTGCAGAATGCAACCACGACGTTAGTGTGGGTAGCACCACACTGCGGACAAGACAATGGTCCACGAGCCTAAAGGAGCGGCGACGGAAACCTGATATCCGTCCAGATGAGTGGTCAGCAGAAGGTCCAACAGGGAAGGTGCATGATCATCCACGTCTAGAATCTGCGTAGGCGAAGTAACCAGCTGTGTAAGATCATATGCCAAGGCAAACTTATAAAAAGATCTACTCGAATAATCGGTTAAACGGGAACCAAGCCATTCAGCGTGAAGGGCATTAAATTCACCGAGCATCACGATCTCTGCGCATGGAACCTGTTGTAGCACGGAGTATGCAACCAATTGGACGTAGTCCATGAGTCGATCTGTGTCGGCATTACCGCTATGGGATCTATAGAGGCACCCGTAGACGTGGGGATGTTCGTCGCTGTTTACGGGCAGCCATATGATGGACAGGTCCGTACCTTCAAGACTGCCGAGGCGTCGAAAACAGATTCCCTCTCTGACGTACATGCGAACTCCAGCCTGGGGCACAAAGGAGTGTTCTAATTTGCACCCCGGGTGAGAAAAATACGAATTATCAGCCGAAGAGGCCACCTGTGTCTCGATTAAAAAGAGCAAGTCCGGCTTTGCCGTCCCCAGATGGTAGTGTACAGCGTTAATGTTTTAATGAAGTTTCCTTTGTCTTATTGCTCTGCTTGGACCGAGCAGGTTTCGTCTTGAGCGGAATTAATAATTAATAATAATGACTATCCGTCAGCTAAGTTTATAAAGAATTAAGAAAAAAAATGGCAGACACATCTGAAGGGGTTTACATAGTGGCAGACAACCCCAAAGTTGTATTTTCAAAAATACAAAAAAAGTGTTTGATTCAATCTGCCATTTTTACAGCGTGTTTATTTTTATATAATAAAAATTCTCACAAAGTGGTTAATAGTTAAAAAAATATTTAAAGAAATCTTATCTTAATATTTCATTTTACGAAATACATCTGTTTTTTTAAATAATTTTATAAATCTTCCTATTTAATTTGTTATTTATTGTAAAATATACCTGTCTTCTCGCCGATAACTAACAGAATCATATATAAATTTTGTTGTAGGATAGGGTGACAAACGGGCACACTATCCACCTGATGGTAAGTTGTTGCTGTGACCCATGCTGTGACGTCTGCATCAATAAAGAATCAAAATACAGATGCGTTGTCACCCGTAATGACTAGATGAAGATAGAATGCCTCTTTTCTAGTAAAAAGGGTCTCTTGTTCTCTACATTGACCATACGAAACACAGCGGCGTTAAGCTGATATTTTACCATGATATTCTGTGAGAGCGTGGTCCTTTCCCGGTCGAGCCGACCCATCGTGCTACAACTATACTACTAATATATTTTTATAGGTTCGGGTGACAAACGAGCATACAGTCCACCTGATGGTAAGTGGTTGCTGTGGATCCTAGACATCTACATCTGTCCTCGTTTGCGAATCAAAATGCAAATGCGTTGTCACCCGTGAGGACTGAGATGGAATGCCTCCTTTCCAGTAAAAAGAGTCTCCGGTTCTCTACACTCACCATACGAAACACAGCAGTGCTAAGCTACTGTTTTACGCTGGTATTCTGTGAGAGCGTGGTCCTTCCCCGGTCGAGCAGACCCATTCTACAACTATACTTCTAAATATATAGCTGCATAATTTAGCTGCAGCATGGCTTTACCACGTATAAAAATAAGGAAATTTACATTTCAAGAAGGAAAATATATAACCTTCTTTTTAAAGGTTTCCTAATCGGATAAAAGGTATCCTTTAAGTTATACCTACATACAAATGTTCATGGAAATTAGTTATGTAATTTTTGCGTGAATCGTTAATACACAAACAAATATACAGACAGAAACACAGACAGGAAAAATTCTCAGACAAAAACCACTAATTTGGCTTATATATTAGAATCATAGATACGACTTTTCTACAGATTTATTATATTATATATAGATTATTATGCTCTTCAGTCAATCAATAAGTGTTTTAATTTTTTATGAGAAACCTGTTTACCGTACCATTTATAATTACTAAGCCCACTGATTTAACCAATTATATTTATTTATTTATCGTTTACCACATTACAAGTTTATTTTTTATAAGCGTTCAAGTACTTATTCAATTTCTTTCTGTATTATTCTTAACACACTTTTATTTATTATTAAACATATATCAATATATTTTGTACTCAATATGTGCTACTTCCTTTAGGATGAGTTCTCCAAGATCAGCCAAAAATTTGTAAATCAAGAAGTTTTATAGCTTTCTAGCTATTCAAGGGATATTTATTAGTATGCCCACAAAGTTATTCTTAACAACTTCACTGCGTATGTGGTAAGTCAGCACGTAAAATTTCCCATAACAGATTCATTTGTCCTCAAAGGACTCATACACGTTATGCTCCCTTGCCGTGATGAAATCTCACGACGAGCTACACGGCTCTCGTATTTGTTTAAATAAAATTCATAAAAATTGAAACAAAGCTTTTGTACCATTGTTGAACATATCTACCGAGTAATTAGAAACCCAACGATGCCACGAACTATTCCATCAAAAAGAGATAAAATCACACACTGCACTTAATTTCCAATTATTTACATCAGATAACGTGATAAAATATGAAGTAGGTAAAATGTAACCTATGCCGACAGACATACAATATATTTAACTAAAGAGCTTCTCTCCTAATCTCAGTTTTGTGTACAACAGTGTTGTTAGCCATTTTGCCAAACGTGTTTATTGTGGTAAATAATACCGATAATGACCACCGGTCTAGATATTTTTAAGTGTGAGAATTTTTGATGCTGCACGAATAATTATTCGGTAGCATTCTAAAATTTAATTTTATCAGTTACTTATCATTAGTTTATTTAGAGAAAGTTGAGGGTGCTATATTACATTAATACTATGAAAGTACTAATATTTTTTATAGGTTAGGGTGACAAACGAGCATACAGTCCACCTGATGGTAAGTGGTTGCTGTGGCCCATAGATATCTACATCTGTCCTCGTTTGCGAATCAAAATGCAAATGTGTTATCACCCGTGAGGACACTGAAGGAATGCCTCCTTTCCAGTAAAAAGGGTCTCCGGTTCTCTACAATCACCATACGAAACACAGCAGTGCTAAGCTACTGTTTTGCGCTGGTATTCTGTGAGAGCTTGGTCCTTCCCCGGTCGAGCCGACCCATTCGTGCTACAACTATACTTTTAAATATATAGCTGCAGCATGGCTTTACCAGGTATAAAAATAAGGAAATTGACATTTCAAGGAAGGAAAATATATAACCTTCTTTTTTTAAGGTTCCCTAATCGGATAAAAAGTATCCTTTAAGTTATACCTACATACAAAGCTTCATGGAAATTAGTTATGTAATTTTTGTGTGAATCGTTAATACACAAACAGATATACAGACAGAAAGACAGACAGGAAAAATTCTGAGGCAAAAACTACTAATTTGGCTTATATATTAGAATTATAGATACGACTGACTTACTTACGTGGTAGAGCCATGCTGCAGCTATATTAGTAATATAGTTGTAGCACGAATGGGTCGGCTCGACCGGGGAAGGACCACGCTCTCACAGAAAACCAGCGTAAAATAGCAGCTTAACGCTGCTGTGTTTAGTATGGTGAGTGTAGAGAACCGGAGACCCTTTTTACTGGCAAAGAGGCATTCCATTTTAGTCATCACGGGTGACAACGCATCTGCATCTTGAGTCTTTATTGAGGATAGATGTAGATGTCTATGGGTCACAGTAACCACTTACCATCAGGTGGACTGTGTGCTCGTTTGTCACCCTATCCTATAAAAACAGACTTTTCTACAGATTTATTATATTATATATAGATTATTATGCTCTTCAGTCAATCAATAGGTGTTTTAATTTTTTTATGAGAAACCTGTGCACCGTACTATTTATAATTTCTAAGCCCACTGATTTAACCAATTATATTTATTTATTCATCGTTTACCACATTACAAGTTTATTTTTTATAAGCGTTCAAGTACTTATTCAATTTCTTTCTGTATTATTCTTAACACACTTTTATTTATTATTAATCATATATGAATATATTTTGTACTCACTTTGTGCTACCTTCTTTAGGATGAGTTCCATAATCAGCCAAAAATATGTTTTATTACAAGTGTAGTAGATTTAAAACACAAAGTTTTGGGTTAATCAAGGCATTTTTAAAGATATTTGCAGTCAAAACTGTGCAAAGGAGGTCAGTTATAAACGACGTTCGGGTTTGTTGGCTTCGGCGTCAAAAGTGCCGTTTTTACTACACACTGACTTAAGTGAGTGATAAAAATGGCACTTTTCAGACCTTGATAATTCAAGAGGTATTGTAGCTTTCTAGCTATTCAAGGGATATTTATTAGGTATGCAAAATTATAAGTATATAGGTGTGAGAGCTTTTGAATTATGGAGTGTACAATAGTAATTTAAAATGGGTCGTGTAAATACATACACATACTGCTGGAGCGTCGCCCTTTTCCTCTCTGACCATCTCGGTGTTAGTGAATACAATGTCCCTTAACAAGAGAAATATATGAAAGATTTGTGCATCTCATTTTTCATAATGTAATATTTACTTAAAGTTTTTTTCACATTCGTATAATAATAAATCAGAAAGAGATGTAATATAATTATTGCGTATAGTATTAAGACATTCAATATAGCAAGTAAAATCAAACTGGAAAGGTAAGCTTTATTGTAATATATTCTCGATAAAGATAACGTGGTCTTAGCTATACATTCCCGAGTCACTGCTGAAGGTTAATGGGCGGCATACAATATTTTCCAACTGAGATAATCTTCTGTGCTAATAAAGGGGGTGCCTTGTATAAATAAACTTTGTACATATTATCTATCGTTGGCTTGGGATACTTTTAGGACTAATATATTCTATCTAAATAGTGGACGAAGGTTATATTTTATTAGGCGCGAGGGTTGTGCTGTTAAATTTGAGTGTTATGAAATTTGTGGTCACCAAATTATATTTAACGTGTACAACGAAGTTATAAAGCAAGCAGGGATATTTTTTATTATTCAGGTTTATTAGGCTAATTTGCACTCATTGTGTTACGTTTATTTAAAAAAAACACTCGAAATATAATACTAGCAGCAGAGGTAACTGTTAATTATTGCTAATATTAAACTCAAATAAAATAAAAATAAAAACAATTATATGTACCTATTTCTGGGACACATTATATTATAAATACATTACTAGATTTTTTATTTTAGTGATAATTATTTATAAATGAATTTAGTCATTACCAAAATAATAGCACTTTAACGAATAAAAGAATTAGATATTCCACAAGTCGTACAAATAATAATGAAAGTAAATTTTTCAAAATATTTATTCTGTAATACAAATACTTCTCCATTTTGGAGCATATGCATACAAAATCGTATACAACGTTGTGTTCCGGTCCGAAGTGTGTGGAGAGCCAGTATAATTAATTACAGGTTAGTCAGGCCTTTAATATTAGTCCTCAAAAGGGTGACAACCCATATCTATCCTCCTTTGTTTGGAAATTGCTTGCAAGTGCTTATTACAGTTACTACTTACGTTTGCGGCAGCTCAGGGAGAGTTGAAGTGGAAGGAGACGAAGACTTTTTCCTATATTTCTTTTATTTTCTAACTTACAAGTTAACTAAACTACTGTGACGATGTGAGTACACAGAAATACTACACTAAACTAACTTACAAACTAATTTACCTACTACCCCAGTAGTCCACTATTTTAACAACAAAAGAGCAATGGCAGACTTTCATACATAAAATTAGTTGAGAAGAAATGGTAGCGTCTATATATCAAAAATATCTTAAAATGTTAAGCGTCAGTCCCTTAATAACTCTGTCAAAGAATTTTGTCCTGAGAAGGCGTCAAAAAAAAGACCATTTGAACCTTTTTAGGTTATGTTCTATGTCACTTGGAAAAAGTCATGCTTCCTGTGATTGTTTGATGTTAGCTTAATACATAACACATAATTGAGAGTTTTTAGATTATTGTATCTCTATTATATATTTGCATACTATAAATGTATATTTCTGGCATGGCTCCAGGGCCTTTGTATCATAGTGACATTCTCAGAAGGCCTAGAACCCAGAGCCGTAAAGCCAGTAAAAAAACAGTGACATTTTGTTTTAGCTAGTGTTGGCATAACATTAAATGGAATTGTTACATAGTACTATGATTAAGAAAAGGTATTATTATAGGAAATTCTTTGTAAGAGACTTATTCTCAGCCATATCTCTTTTATTTTTATTATTACTGATAGTACAGTTATTACTAATAATAACTTAATATAAAAATATTTTGTGTGTTGTGTTGATAGTCTTACAAAGTATATACGAAAATAGTATAAATATACTAAATGGCAACACTTGAACAGAGTAAAATGATTTAAGTCATTTGATATTCCCAAATATGTTTGTTTTTTTCTGTGGCTTTAATTAAAATACATTTTTATTTGAAAAATCATAGAAAAATAATAATACTCATTTTATATATAACTTATTTCTAGACGCGATAATTTTTGTCAACTATTTTTCTGCCATTGCTCTTTGCTTAGCGGGTGGATCTGTAAGGTAGGTGACTTCCTGATGGCACTATGTTGAATATTTTTAAATCACGTAAGTGAATTGATTCACGTCGTGCTGTTATTTCCTTTAACAGGCGGTGCTGTATTGTAGGTCCTATTACCATAAAAGGTTCCGATAGGCATAATATGTAACTTGCCTTTTTAAATTTACAAAGAAAAATGCTTATCCAAGCAATAAACTCACGCACACACACAAAATATAGAAAATATATATATCCGCATCTCTACTGGAAAATTAAAAGAAAGATAAAGTAGGGCTATGGTTGCGTGTACCCTTATGGCACAAGTATTTTAAATAATTAAAAGGAGGTCTCAACTATAACACTGTATCAATTAACAATGTACTGATTACCCAATAAATATTATTATTATTATTATTACGTGGGACAATCGTTCCTTTAGTGTTTCGATTACTGATTCATCAACAAACAAATATTTGTTGAAAATAGCAAAATCTCTGAATTATAAAATCATTGTAAAGGTGCTGTAGAGGCGGATTACATTAATGATGCAAAGGATTACCTTTACTTAGAACGGTTTATTACTCAATTATTTGAAGAGAATAAGCAAAATTAGATCAACATTATAAATCAACCCAGAAAGACTGGATTAACAAAGATATTATCAATTCAATAAATATACGTAATTATTTGTGGCAGCAAACTAAAGTCAATCCAAAGGATGACTTGACTTATTCCAATAATATAAAGAAGAGAAAGACAGTTTGAGAGAAATGATCAAGACTTGCAAGAAAGACTATTATTATTCCATATTTCATAACAGCAAACATGACCCAAAAAAATGTGGGAAGCTGTTATAGTTTGTCTTTAAATAAGATTAACGATAGCTTCACTCCTCCGAAGCTAAAATTGGATTCGAAACTCATTATAACTGAAGGTAACACAATTTGGGAAGCAAGTTAATTCATTTTTTTCGACAGTCGGTGCAGATTTAGCAAATAAAATATTTAAAAAAATATCATATATATGATATATGTAAGTATAATATATGTCAGTCTCGTCAGTCATTTCGAATAAATGTTTACGAGTTTTGTATAATCGTATAAACACTTATTTGTCAAAGAAGAATTTGTTTATTGATCAGCAGTACGGCTTTCGTTCCCAACCGAGCACAATTACATCTTCATTAGATTTAATTACAAAAATAAAAACAAATATTGATAATAAGAACATTATTTTAGGGGTCTTTATCGATTTGAAAAAGGCATTCGATAGGGAAGGCCATCAAAAGTTACTGCAAATGTTAAGTAATATTGGCGTAACAGGTACAGATCTCGACATAATTACATCGTACTTACAAAATAGGCGTCAAGTCGTAAAGATCGATAACTTTTTAGTGCTCCTCTAAATGTCACCTACGTCATTCCAAAAGGTTCAATGGTTGGCCCATTAATTTCTTTGATTTATATCAATAATATTGGTAAATTAGGTCATACCGGACACCTAGCATTATATTCAGACGATACTTGTCTCTTTTATTGTGATAGGTCAATTGAAAACATTATCGCTAATGCACAAAGCGATCTCGATATACAACGAGTGGATAAAATTTAATTTACTTACCATTAACACAAATGCAAAAAATAAGCAAATACTCGATTTCACACCTCTAACCGTAAGTAATAGTTTAATATATGTACAATGCACAAATCGAAAAAAATATCTTGGAATGTGTATAGATGAAAAGCTAACACTCTAGCTTTTCATCTGTCCACAGTATGTATCATCTATCCACATACATATCATCTATCCAAAGTAGTACACTGGTTTAACGTCAATAATTTGCTTTTGAACGCTAATAAAATGAAATGTATTAAATTCACTACACCTAATGTTAAAAAGGTAATTACCAGTGTATTTTTAACTGAGGAAAAGCTGGGTCTTATTGAATCCACTGTTTTTCTCGGTATTACAGTTGACGCTAAGCTTCACTGGGGCCCTCACATACCTAAGCTATCTAGCAAACTTAGTTCTGCAGCATATGATGTAAAAAAGGATTAGATGCCTTACATGTGTTGAAGCAGCTATATCAGTTTATTTTAGGATAATTAATAGAATCAGGCGTTACTTTGCGAAAGTTCATTATATTAAAAACTAATCCGGATTATTGGTGACGGTGATAGTGCACGCAATTGAGGGAGGTCGGGATGTGCTCCTCAAACTAGGTAAGACACATCATTTTATATTATCTAGCGGATGTACGCGAAGTAATATTTTACCAACTTCAGTAGTTTATTTTAGTTATTTCCACAGCATAATGGCATATGGAATTTTGCTATGGGGTAATGCGAATGACATTGAAACTATCTTTGTTTTACAAAAGAGAGCCATAAGAGCAATTTATAACCTAGGTCCAAAGGAATCCCTCAAAGAAATATTTAAAGAAATAAATATTTTAACTTTGGCCTCTCAATATATTTAAGAGAATTTATTGTATGTACCCAAAAACTAAAATAGTTTTATTAAAAATAGTGATTTACATTCTGTAAATACTACGAACAAGCACAAGTTATTTATACCAGTTACTCGACGGGAAAGGGTCAGTAATTCCTTCATGGGCAATGTATACGCTTTTACAACAAAGTCCCAGAAAATATGCAGAACTTCTCTATAAAAAGGTTTAAATTATTCCGCTATCATTTCCTTACTCCAACACAATCATATAAAAAAGAAATATTTTAAATATAACTCAGCTTTACACATTAGTATGTGTAAAGTTAAAATGTGTAAAAAAAGAGTTACATATATTCTTATCAAAAATATCATTACAGACTCCATTCAGTCCAATATACAATTACAAAGACAGACAAATAAACACAACCTAAGAAACAAACACAAACTTTAGCTCGCTAATAATAAACGAACTAATTATGGAAGAAAATTTTATACGAAGGAGTGTAGTAGCCATACAATAAAGACCCAAATGACATTAAAGAATGTAAGAATGATAACACATTTAAAAATAAGCTAATAAAATGTATACACATTACTGACTTCTACTATTTAAGCGGGACGAAAAATTCTGGAACATCAAAGTGAAAGCAATCTTTGCCCTTGGCGTTACAAAAGGTTAGTCACTAATTGTCAACAAAGTTAGAAATTTGTCGTTGTAGATGTAACCGAATAAATTGCTAACGCGTAATGATGGAAACTTTTAACTGATTTAATTAATAAAATGGTTTAAAGCTTTCAAATTAGTGTTAGGGTTTACAATATGTACATCGGTAGATGTAATGTTTATAAGTCTATACATATATGTAATAAATCTGTAGAAAAGTCGTGTCTGTAATTCTAATATACTCTTGAATGAACAAGTCAAGGCGACTAAATAAAGGGTAGTGAAGATAAATTAGTGGTTTTTAGAATTTTTATCTGTCTGTCTGTCTGTGAATTGCCGATTCACGCAAAAACTACTGGACCGATTTCCATTAATTTTTTTATGTAGGTATTATGTAGGTGTAATAAACCCAGGGAAACTTATAGGCTACTTTTTATCCAATTAAGGAAACTAAAAAAAAGGTTGAGTATTTTCTTCCTTAAGATGTTAATTTTATATTATATATGACTATTTAAATAAAAGGCGGGATGACGGTTGTTTTTTCAAAATAAGTATCATATTTGTAAATAAAGTTTAAAATTGGTTTTAACCTTTGCATAACAATTTGAAACTCCGCTGAGGATGTACGTTTTAATTATCAAAACAGCGCCATCATCATCAACTGAAAAAAGTCTATATTTTGCCTTTAGTAACTAATAAATTGAATAATATAAATAACATTGACATACTTCTGACTTCCCGGAGCGTCGGTGCTTCACATCAGCAATATGTTCTTTTACGCAAATGCTATGGAACTTTATTCCGAAGACGTGTTTTGTACAACCCGCTTAAATAAAAGTTAAAATGTAATGTGATTTATTAAAATTTGTTTTATTCTACACATGTAATAAAACAAATTTTAATAAATCACGTTCGCGTATTCATCATTATAGAACTGCATTTATGAAATTTTCAAGTCTACTCGAACGTAGAAAAAAATATTAGAATCTATTTTATGGTGCCAATCAATAATAAATGGGGCCAATGATACGAATCAAATATCGCATACGTAGACACAAACATCGAAGTGGCTCTAAAAGTGATCGAATTTTGCTAAATTTGTCACGGAATAGCATTTAATGATGTTTCCAAATTGAAGAATACGCGAGTGAAGCCGCGGGTAAAAAGCTAGTCTTCATTGGTTTTTGCTTAACACCATGAAGATTTGCACGCCTCACAACGTGAGGGAGTGCTCGACTCTTGATATGTGGCCATAGCTCAATTTCGCTACATAAAATCGTTCTTTTACTTTTAGCTAGACATCAAATCCATATTAATTAACGTTACCATAATTACAGATATAAAATATTATTGAGGAAATATATGGACTACTATCCGTTGGTTCTGTGCGTCGGTGAGTCATCTCGCTTAATAGAATTTATATTATTTTTTTATTGAATAAAATCAATTATAGGCCACAAAGACAAAACTAAACAGTCGATGGATATCTCAAAAATATTATGAAAGTTCATGCACAATTCAGTGATTGCCTAATAATATATTTCTTTGAAACTTTTAAGAAACATTATCTGATCTAGTGTTATGAAAGTAAACAGCTACCTCATCTCCGTAAAAAGTGATGTACAAATGTGACCAGCGTTGAAAGAAAACATCGTGAGGAAATCTGCACGTCTGGGGAATTTAATATTTCGAGGATGCCAAGACGCATTCGAGCGACATGGCATACAGTACAAATAATAATATAAGTTGTAGGTACTTTTTACGCCTAATACGTGGTAAGAGATAATTAAATACGCACGCGTATTTCAGTGTGTGAAGTGAAATATTAAGTAACAAATTACCAGTAAACAACAACCAACAATTTAAGGGGACACCGAGAAAAAATTATGGTTTTTCTATTCTACATATTTCTATGATGTTATTGATTGTGAACTTAATTTTTGCATTATTATATGATCTTGAATTGCATAAAAGTTAAACACGATAATATGCATGCGTGGCTAATCCACTCCTCAAAAACGATTTCAAGAGATCGTCTTAATTAAATAAGCAACTACAATAGGACGTATATTGATTTCTAATATTTACGCGAACACTACGCATTTAAATAGAACTAGTTTTTACGAATTTTATTGCGTATATTAATTTATCTTATATTCCCGACGTTAAAATTTATAATGTATCCTGTATGTGTTTACAGACGCATATTTGGCCATAAAAAGTAATATGTCAAGTTGCTAAGTTACTACCGAATAATTTTAATATTTATGTAAAATAGTTGATTTTGTTTAGTAAACTTCTTGTTCTCTACGAAAGTAATTTCAAGTCCCTGATAGTTTACGTAGTCTAATACTAATTGAACTTATAATTTTATTTTCATCTTTTGATGACATTCAACTCGGATAGTACAAATTAATTCCGAAAATAATAAAAGCCTTCGTGTTTTAGAATAAGCTTAAGAGAACCTCACAATTTGTTGAACTTATAATTTTATTTTCATCTTTTGATGACATTCAACTCGGATAGTACAAATTAATTCCGAAAATAATAAAAGCCTTCGTGTTTTAGAATAAGCTTAAGAGAACCTCACAATTTGGAAATATATTGGCTCTTATACTCATCAAATCGTAACATGCTATTTTCTCCGTGGAGGTACTGTCATTTGGGGGTAGTAAAAGGTATGAGAGTGGTATAAACCCAGACGGACCCCGAAACAGAAAAAATATTCCTATATAGTAAAGTAGTCTCAGTTTCACATTCAATTTCATTGCAATTTATTCTTCTTATTGATTAGCCCGTAAAAGTCTTCTGCAGAACACTAACCTCACCGGTTTGTCTTAACTTTTCAATACTTGGGAAGACACACGACCGTCGATAATACGACAAGTGCAACATCTTTAATATAACGGATTTCTGCAAAGTAACGCCTGATTCTATTTATCTTTATCGTCAAAGGCAGTTTGACAATAAATGAAATTTCGTGTTTATGATGCTGCCCCCCATCGCTGATTTTATTATATTACATCTAGCATTAACGATACAGTTATAGCGACATAAGTTGGAATCAATGAGATACTTCTCAGATTTTCCATAGTCATTACTTATAAGCCATTATGCGGGATAAATACGGCAAACCCCAAAATTATTAACAACAAGATAGAAAACCTTAATATCATAAACTACTATATTCGCTTATTAGCGGTATATATCTTAGAAACGATGTTATGAACACTACACGCCAGACGTACACTATTGGCTAGACTTAGGGTTTCCACTACACGCGATATTTAAAATTAATGCTATGGTAGCAAAAACGAATAATTTTCCATTAATTATAGTGTACACTGTAGAGGTACCATGTAAATAGAAATAGGCATAAAATGTAATAAAAATAGGCAATAGGAAACAAAATCAGGCATAAGCTAACAACCACAAGGATATATATTACATAGGTATTAAATACTAGCTGTGCCCGCGGCGTAGCTTGCGAATATAGGTTTTACTTAAAGAATTTGACGTTTAGGGTAAGAGAATATTTAACGATTTATATCATTACTGTATGAATAAGTGGTAACAAAATAAATCGATATGCTCAAAGTTCTAAGTCGTTTATGATAGAGCTTCTGTGTAAACGACGATAGAAGTAGACTTAGCCGGGGCGTACAGAAAAAGGATAGGGGGCTACTAACGCGGGAAAAAGCAACATAGAGTTGGCCATGTGCAAAACAATCTGTATTGAGGTCCACTCACGCAACGCGTAAAGTTTGACCTTGAGCTTTATTTACGATCGTCGCATAACACACGCTGAGTGGGAAACACACTTAAAATAGGGATGTTAGATGATCATCGATGTAAAAAATTAAAACTTCGATGTTTTAACATCGATGTTGACATATGTCAAACATCGAAACATCGACGTCAATGAACCCATAATCGATAATTGGGAACTTGCAAACAATGCGAACTCGCGACATCAATATCAACTAAATCTTGCATCTGCTCTGAAGATTAAAAATTTTGAATAATTCAGAATTTCTGAACGCTTCGTTAATTTAATTGTCAAGTGTCTCCTGTAATGTCACAATGGTCACTGCTTTCGCTTTATTTTGTAGTGTCGTTGTCGGTTGTCGCATAATAACTATTCTACGTAAATTGATATTCAAGTTAATTGTTACTTTTCCCTTGCTGTGTATACCCACATAATTTTGAAACAATGTGTAAGTATCTACACATATACAAAAACCATCGATAATGGTCAACATCGATGTTATGAGTAGCCTAAACATCGAACATCGATGTTGAGCTGTCGATGCCAACATCGATGTCATCATTGATGTTATTATCTCTAACTTAAAACTGAAGCCTGAGCCGTGGTAGCTCAGATGGTTAGCGCTCGCTGTAAGCTTCACAGTACTCGAGCAACCCGGGTTCGATCCCCGCCGGTACCAATGAAATTGTTAATTGCAATTTTAAGTGCTGATTTACCACGTCCTCGGCGGTGAAGGAAACCTGCATGTCTGAGAAATAAAAAAAAATATTTCGATGACATGTGAAGTTCGCCAACACGTATTGGGGCAGCGCGGTGGACATTTCCTTGCCCTAAAACCCTCTCAGAAATGAGAGGAGGCCTGTGCCCAGCAGTAGGACGTAAATAGGCTGCAACTTTACTTTACTTTACTTAAAACTGAAAGGAAAGTTATTGGTATTAGAGGGATTCTGGGATCTGGGTATAAAACAATATCACTATCACGACATTTATTGCAATTTTGCTACTTTATACTTTTAGTTGAGTTTTGTTGAATAATTGAATATTTCAATTTTTCAATATCTCTTTTTTCTTGTTTTTGTTCCTGATGATTTTTGTGATGGGTTATTAGCCTACAGCCTACACGGCTCTTACAGGCATGCATAGATTACTGTGTATATACCTTACAGGCTTGCAACTTTGTCAGACTCGTGGACATAAATTATTTCAGTGAGTCTCAATACGATTCACCTGCGAAAAATCTTAACACCGCAATTCAGAAAAGATTGTAATTTGTACAACGCCATCTATTACGTTCTTTGTGAGAAAACATCCTTTTTTAATTTAAGGAAAACATATTTTTTACTGTGTTTTAAGTACTATAATAGAACGATACGAAATATATTATAATAGAACGTTTTTTTTACACACGAATCTTTTTATTACTATTTCTGAGATTTTGTGCCGCCATTAAACAAATTCGAACCTATATTTCAAAATAATAATCATAACTTTCGATAGAATTAACCAATTTCAATAAAACAAAGATTAAATGAACTTGATAATACGCTTTATGATTTTCTTAAGGATTTCATTGAAAAAAAGATGTTTAATCAAAACGTCATGCGTCCATAAACAAACAGACAGACCGTCAGATAGTACAATTCTAAAAATTATAAAAATGGACTTATTTAATGATTTACAGCCCCCATAATGATTTGAGTCACAAATTAATATACTATACAATATTCAGAAACAGACACAGCATGTTATTACCATTTTTATTATATGTATAGATCTAAAGAGAGATGGCGCTGTTAACATCAATTCTAAAATTAAGAGATTAATTGACACGATTGATACAATAAAAAACATAAAAGAACTTATAAATCAGTGCCTGCATAGTAAGCAAAAAAGAAAGTTTGATCCTCGTCGAAAAACGAAATTGTTAATAGCTCTTAAAATTTGGTTTACCGCATAGAGTAATCGACGGTAAAAAAATAAAAAATAAATGAGATTGTCAACACGCAGTAGGGCAGCGTGTCGTTAATATAAAGGTTAGAAGAAAATATGAAACTCAACTACAGGAAAAAATTTTAACCTGCCTTTTTGTATCACATTTGTGCCACACCACCATCTATCGATGAAATTGGTTAACTATTGTACTTTAATTTAGTTTAGATAATAAGGTTAATATATTTTATATATATTTATTACGTTCTTTATGTAAAATGTAGAAAAAATATATATTTATTACGTTCTTTATGTAATACTTTTGTTTACTGCGTTTTAGATATAATTATATCATTATAGAACATTATTTTACAGCATTTAATTATGTTATGATTTATAATATGATATTGATTTTAAAATGTACTTGGTGACTCATCCAACGCCACTATTGAATAATTTAAATTCGTACCTATACTTAGTACCCATACTTCAGAATATTTGTCATAACTTTTGATGGAATTAACCAATTTTAATGAAATAAAGACTAAATGTAACCCGAATATACACTTCATAATTTCCTTAACTATTGTTATGATATAAATTAGTAGTTTATACGTGATACGTTAACAAACAAACAGACAGACAGACAGACAGACAGAAAAATCTAAAAATGGTAGAAATGTATTTAATCACTCAATCACGTTTTATTACAAAAATATAAAATGTACAGACATCTGCTTTTTACATTTTTATTATATGTATAGATATAATGCTACTGCGAAAACTACATGAAACATGAAAACTTGCAACTCTTTTGGGAATCGTTGTTGACTCCGTTTTGAATTTTTTTTGGTTTGGTTTATAAATTAAAAGCCGATGCTTTTTAATAATATCTTATTTCAGATTTCGAAATATTTTCATAATGAAAAAATGTAACGTAGCTGCGAAGTGATTTCCAAAGCAACGATCCCCACACATATAATCACACTTTTGCTATTTTTCGTAAATTAAAAATAAAGTTACAGCCTATATATATATATATATATATATATATATATATATATATATATATATATATATATATATATATATTGTTACAAATAGAAACACGAATTGACTTTATTTAAAATATTTTAATGGCCTTTGGCGCCAGCCGCCCTCCTATATAGCCCGGCGCGGCGTCGTCAGACCTTCTCTTCTAACAATATATATATATATATATATATATATATACATATACATATATATATATATATATAGATATATATATATATATATATATCCCACTCGTGGGCACAGACCTGCTTTTTTACTGAGAGGGTTTTAGGACAAGGAAGTGTCCACCGTGCTATCTGAATGCGAAAAAAGCAACAAGACAACTAAAGACCGTCAATCTTTATTTGTTTTGTTGTTTTTTTTTTTAATTCACAGACAGGTGAATGAGTAGAAGAAGCAAACCTGCATCACACCTAAAATTGCTTACTTACTTACTTATCTTCACGCACAATCCCTGACGGGGTAGCCAGAGAGAACAGATCGCCAAGTGTCACGATCCTTACATATCTCTTTCGCTTCTTTCAGATTCATTATCTTCTTCATACATGCACGTCTAGGTATCCGAGTACTCTTGACCCTACCCTCTTCGAGCAATTTGCTCACATGGTCTTCGAAAGTTAGTCTCGGTCTACCTCGACACCTTTTAATATTAACTTTCGCGCTATATATTTTCTTCACCATTCGGTCTTTACTCATTCGCTCAACGTGCCCAAACCACCGAAGCACGCCCTTATCAATTTTTGTGATAAGGTCATCTTTCAAACCTGCCATATTGCGAATCTCTTCGTTTCGCTTTCGGTCGGCCATAGTAACGCCGCACATTTTACGAAGAGATCGCATCTCCACTGCATTCAACTTACTTTTATGCTTCTTCTGGCATACCCAGGTTTCGCTGCCATATAACAAAGTCGGTACCAACACTGCGTTATGTATTGCAAGGCGTGCACTCTTCGCTACGCCTTGCCTTTTGACTAACGCAGTCAGGGCACCATTGACTTTGTTCCCGGCAGCGACACGCCTGTCCACATCTAAATCACATGTTCCATCCCGGCTAAAAGCACTCCCCAAGTATACAATTTCATTTACCTGTTCTAGACATTCCTGATTTACCCATATTTCACACTTCGTTCTCTCTTCGTCCCTTTCAAATACCAGAACCTTAGTTTTATTAGCATTCAAACGGAGATCTTTAATTTCACATTCCTCTTTCATACACGTGACTAATGCCTGCAGTTCTGCCTCTGATGGTGCAATAAGCACTGCATCATCAGCATACAGCAGACAATTTACTTTTATGTCACCCAATTTCACACCCAAACAGCTATCTTTCAGCTTTTGTAAACAGCTGTCGAGATACAGTATGAACAGCCAGGAAGACATGACACAACCCTGTTTTACGCCCGTTTGGACGCTAAACATGGGTGACAGGTCATGCCCTACCCGCACACAGGCTTTACAGTCACAGTAAAGAGACTGCACAGCCCTTAGCAATCGGCCATCCACACCATACCCCGGCAACAATTCCCACATTTTCTTCCTTACAACCTTATCAAATGCTTTCTCAAGATCCACAAAAGCACAGAAAATCTTCTGGTTAACAGCCAGAAGCTTTTCCGTGATCATACGGAGAGAAAACATTTGATCCGTGCATCCTCTTCCAGGTCTAAATCCGCATTGTGCCTCCCATAGAAATCTTTCCGATTTCTCTTGCATCCTACGTGTCAAAACCTTCGAGTAAACCTTACTTGCTAAACTGGTCAAGCTGATCGCCCGATAGCACCCGCAGTCAAAATATGAACCTTTACCTTTATATAAAGGCACAATGACTGCGGATCGCCAATCATCCGGGACATCCCCCGTCCGCCAGCACAAATTGCACAGCAGATGAAAGCTGTCCCAGACGCGAGGCCCACCATACTTGACCATTTCAGCAGTAACTCTGTCTAGTCCCGCAGCCTTACCACATTTCAAACTTCGAATCGCACGTTCAATCTCTTTCATACTGATGACCTCAGTGTCATCGAGGTCCGGGTCTGGCGTGCCAGTCACGGCGTCATCCCCGGATCCCTCACTAAGATCATCACACGCATACATTTCTCTATAAAATTCGCTCCATCGCTGCATGACGTCCGATTTTTCTGAGAGGACGTCATTAGTTCTCGAAAGCACTTTGTTCATTCTTAAGGCCGTCGCACCACTTCGGGTCCTTCCAACCTCTTTCCAGAAGAGTTTGGAGTTCTCCTTAAAGTTGTGCGACAACCTTTCATCTCCTTCCATTCTACACCTTTCACGCACTTCCTCAATCAATGCTTTCGTGTGAACTTTCTGCAGCTTATATCTTTCTTTCATCTTCTCTCTCATATCCTTATCATTACTAGAGGCCAAGTAGTCTAACCACGCTTTCTTCTTCTTCTTTACAGCTTCTTTCACTTCATCATTCCACCATGCATCTCTTCTTTTACTACTGCCTCTTTTTATTGTTCCACACACTTCTTCCGCTGCACTTACCATTCCATCCCTAAGGTTCTGCCATGTTCTTTCTACACATTCGTTTCTGCCATCGATGGTGTCAAGCTTTTCGGCTACCCTCGCATGATATTTGTCCCTAGTATCCGCTTCCTGAAGCTTCCAGCTTCGGATGCGACAGACCGACTGTGGTTCTGTCACTGTCGTCCGGTAGCGCCAACCCGCGAACAGACCCCTAAATCTAGTAATCACTAGATAGTGATCCGTTCCCAGGTCAGCACCCCTGAACACTCGCGTATCCATAACCTGTTTTCGCAGTCGGTCATCCACCAGGAACAAATCGATCATACTTCTCTCATTCTTTCTTTCTCTAGTATACATATGGATTTTCTTGTGATTAAACATAGTGTTTGTCACAAGAAGACCCTTTTCCTTGCATACCGCCAGTATAAGCTTGCCAGCATCATTAACCCTTTTATCGCCAAACTTTCCAAGTACCGACTCGTACCCTGGTCGAGCGGTACCAACCCATCCATTCAAATCACCACATACAACAATCCTTTCGTTTCCCCTAGCCAAATCTAGAACTTCTCTTACATTCTCTTCCTTACAACCTTATCAAATGCTTTCTCAAGATCCACAAAAGCACAGAAAATCTTCTGGTTAACAGCCAGAAGCTTTTCCGTGATCATACGGAGAGAAAACATTTGATCCGTGCATCCTCTTCCAGGTCTAAATCCGCATTGTGCCTCCCATAGAAATCTTTCCGATTTCTCTTGCATCCTACGTGTCAAAACCTTCGAGTAAACCTTACTTGCTAAACTGGTCAAGCTGATCGCCCGATAGCACCCGCAGTCAAAATGTGAACCTTTACCTTTATATAAAGGCACAATGACTGCGGATCGCCAATCATCCGGGACATCCCCCGTCCGCCAGCACAAATTGCACAGCAGATGAAAGCTGTCCCAGACGCGAGGCCCACCATACTTGACCATTTCAGCAGTAACTCTGTCTAGTCCCGCAGCCTTACCACATTTCAAACTTCGAATCGCACGTTCAATCTCTTTCATACTGATGACCTCAGTGTCATCGAGGTCCGGGTCTGGCGTGCCAGTCACGGCGTCATCCCCGGATCCCTCACTAAGATCATCACACGCATACATTTCTCTATAAAATTCGCTCCATCGCTGCATGACGTCCGATTTTTCTGAGAGGACGTCATTAGTTCTCGAAAGCACTTTGTTCATTCTTAAGGCCGTCGCACCACTTCGGGTCCTTCCAACCTCTTTCCAGAAGAGTTTGGAGTTCTCCTTAAAGTTGTGCGACAACCTTTCATCTCCTTCCATTCTACACCTTTCACGCACTTCCTCAATCAATGCTTTCGTGTGAACTTTCTGCAGCTTATATCTTTCTTTCATCTTCTCTCTCATATCCTTATCATTACTAGAGGCCAAGTAGTCTAACCACGCTTTCTTCTTCTTCTTTACAGCTTCTTTCACTTCATCATTCCACCATGCATCTCTTCTTTTACTACTGCCTCTTTTTATTGTTCCACACACTTCTTCCGCTGCACTTACCATTCCATCCCTAAGGTTCTGCCATGTTCTTTCTACACATTCGTTTCTGCCATCGATGGTGTCAAGCTTTTCGGCTACCCTCGCATGATATTTGTCCCTAGTATCCGCTTCCTGAAGCTTCCAGCTTCGGATGCGACAGACCGACTGTGGTTCTGTCACTGTCGTCCGGTAGCGCCAACCCGCGAACAGACCCCTAAATCTAGTAATCACTAGATAGTGATCCGTTCCCAGGTCAGCACCCCTGAACACTCGCGTATCCATAACCTGTTTTCGCAGTCGGTCATCCACCAGGAACAAATCGATCATACTTCTCTCATTCTTTCTTTCTCTAGTATACATATGGATTTTCTTGTGATTAAACATAGTGTTTGTCACAAGAAGACCCTTTTCCTTGCATACCGCCAGTATAAGCTTGCCAGCATCATTAACCCTTTTATCGCCAAACTTTCCAAGTACCGACTCGTACCCTGGTCGAGCGGTACCAACCCATCCATTCAAATCACCACATACAACAATCCTTTCGTTTCCCCTAGCCAAATCTAGAACTTCTCTTACATTCTCCTAAAACTCCTCCAGCTCAGCCCTGGACGACGAAGCCACCGGCGCATAAACAGCCAAAAGGAATAACTTCGTCAGTCCCAATTTAAAGCGAACCCAGAGAAGTCTTGAGTTCACAAACTTATATTCAGTCATAACATCGACCAACCGAGAAGACAGCAGCACCCCCACTCCCTGGCAGGCGTTCTCGCTCTCCGGGACTCCGGACCATAGAGCAAACGCCCCACCAGGGAGCTCTTCAGTACCACTGCCCTTCCGTTTGGTCTCCGACATACACACGACATCTAATTCTCTTTCTTTCATTATTTCGATCAACTCATTCGTCTTATCTCTCATGCCTCCTCTAACATTCCACGTGCCAACTCTGCACTCCGTCCTCCACCTTCCGCCGTGTCGGGCTGTGCGTGACGGGTGGCGGTCCCCATCGCCGCTTTGCGCGCTGCATTCCACACCAACGGGGACGAGCTGGTGTGCGTCGCCTTGGGGGGACGCCCTAACCCTCGTTGACATGGGTGCGCAGCTGAGTAGAATTGCAGCCCTGAAAAGGGCTGGCAGGGGTCGCGACGAGCACGCTTCTACAATGACCCCATTGCAATTAAAAATATCTTGTTATTTCGAGTTGCTCACGTACTGTGAAATTTACAGCGAGCACTTATCCCCTGAGCTACCACGGTTCTTCTTGTTACAAATAATAAATAATAAAGTAACTTAGAATTCGGCCTAAGTCTTACATTTATTAAGACGACATAAGTGTGTTTCCATTATCTTTTCGTTGATTGGGTAGAGCTCGCATAAATAACTCCTTATTTTGTTTTATTCTTTTTGTGAAATAACAACGAGTCTTGATTGGACTCGATGTTTTCGTCTCTTCAAACGATTAAAAGTAATTTAACATTTTACAATGTGAAGTTATAATGATACCTTTCTCTGTGCAATTTAAATGGAACAAATGTCCAAAAATGTTTATTTGACTGATTTTTTTTAATATTGCTTACACTGACAGCCCTAACAAAACTATGACAGCATGTTGCTTTTAGATGCAATTTGTCTAGTGTAACGCTACCTTAGTATCTTAACGTTACTCATCGCACTTCATTTGAAATCTTAATATCTTATACATTAGCTTTAGAAATAATTAAAAATAATAAATAGCCTTATTATTTTGTTTTGTATCACTTAAATATGGGTAATATAGATTCAATGGAAGCAATGGAAGAATGGAATAATTAAGCTTGTAAAAATCTTGCATTGAACTTAATTTTCTTAGACTTATGCTTAAACTTGGCTTGATTCATGATAGTTTAAAATATACCTATTTAAAAATGTTATAAAATATTAAGCAGAACTAATGAGTACGGTAGGTAAATGTCCTGAATTCTGCTAATATCCTGTGATAGCAAATTGTTATCGAAATAAAATAGTTATTAAAATAGACCTGCAAAATGTCCAATAGCTTCCGATATCATGTTATCGTAAATTCGTGTTTTAAACAAAATAGTAGTATAGATATAACATTTAAGACTTTCTAAAATAAACAAAATGTAAGATTTTTTGCAAATTTGGAATCCATTATAAATGAAATTAATAGTAAATGGACGTTAAAAGCCTAGTTTAGGGATTTGTGTGAATAATTGAGTGAATAAATTAGTTGAAACTAATTAACTTAAAAGTTTTAAGCCTTATTTTCGATGTTAAACACTTAACGACTTTTCAATTAGCTACTTTTTAATATTACTAATTATGGATGAATATTTGTAATTAATATATTTATTTGTATTTATTTTAATGCATTCACTTTTACGAAAGGAAACAAAGGATGAGACTTCATGTTTTAAGGAGTTATCTTCCAATCGTTGAGACATGGTAGCTGATATGCACCTACCTATATATACTATAGGTAGGGGCTTAGCGCTTGCTGTAAATTTCACATTGAGTACGGGTCACTATTTTCTAGTTCTGCTTTAGCCTTTAGCTTTTGCCTGCTGTTTAGGTTTTTTTTGTAATAGCTATTTTAAGAACATGCCTGAAATATAAGTTTACACTAAAGAAAGCTGGTTTGACTTACATACTTTGTAATGCTCTTACCAACTCAAAATCTATCCCATAAATGAAATCAAATTTCACAAGCCGGTGATGGGTCGCTGCATTACCAGAGTAGGTGTGTAACTCCACATACACTAGAGTGGCAAGTAAGGACAATACTGTAATAAAATGCATCCCCGTTAATGAATTGTTGGAAAGATTTCATATCCATCAGCGGAATTCTAATGTTGATGATATACGTGCTCTAGAAGAACAGAAGAAAAGAAAAATTAAACTGTTAGTTTATATGAAAGATTTTACTTTAACATTAACAGTCATTTGACAAACAAAGAGAGATCAAGGTTCTTAAATGACAGCCTCCTACTGAGAAGTGTAGTCTTTGGCGAATACCCCAATAAATGATGTGACACCCTACCGTTAGGACCGTATTTTTGACTATCAATGTAGACTTGTGATGTGCTGTAAAGTCAGTATTATTCTAAATATTATTATTATATAATCCGTAGTACTTTTTATCGTAAAAGCGATTTTAAGTTGTTTAGATTTGACAGGCTTGTGATATGTGATATATGTTTTATGACGTACACGAGATGACGTATACGTGACTTTATTTCGCTGTTATACTTTTAATATTTTTCGTTTTAAAAGAACGATTTAAATAGCAGCTTGTTTTTATCTATAAAACTAAAAACGTAGTTCATACGTGGTAGAACCATCTGAAGGCTGTACATGTTTGAGTGTTACAGCTGCCGAACGAATGATTTGGCTTTTGGGTTTCCTATGGTGAGTTTTTTTTTTATAAAAGTGATGTAACTAACGAACTTACATTCCATCTCAGCCATCATCAGCCAATACTAAGTGGCTACTGCACTCCATGGATACCTGCAGCCAACATCAAACAAATAAGGCTACAGATGCGTTGTTACCTTGTGCAGTAACTTAGACACCATTTTTACTAGAAACAAATTATTCCACCATAGTCCTCAGGAACATACGTAGTCTCACCTCTAGTGATCAGAGTAAGTCTTAGTCATCGCAACCAAATTTGTTCCAATCACATATTGTGGATTTTTTCATTAATCTAACATTTTCCACACTTATAAATGTCGAAATCATAGAACAACACGGGCCACCGGCGGATCTGAGGAGAGTAACCATACGTGGGCGTTCTCCTCTGTCAAAGTATAAGTGCTCGTGGTCCTTTGATCGAGTATAAAATAAAAACTAGTTGCAGCCGCACTGTTCGGATGTTCAGATATCATAGCTGATGAAGACTACCTTTAATTTAATAAAATTAATTTTTGATCCCGTATACGCAAAACTAGCTTACAGTATCTTAAAGTGTTTTGAGGTATACATGGGTTTGGTTTTAATTTATTATTCATGGGGTCCCAAGCATTTGGTAGCTAACCCAACATTTTCTTTATTAAAACAAGGATGTTTTAAATGCAATATTCTCGCAAATAAATGTATACGAATGACGCAATAAACGAATTCTGAATTATGAATCGGCCTTGGTAGGAACTGTAGTAGTAGTAGTAGTATATACTTTATTGTACACCACACATATACAACGAATAAATACATTACAGAGAAAACTTAATATATACGTATGTACAATAAGGCGGTCTTATCGCTAAAGAGCGATCTCTTCCAGACAACCTTTGGGCTAAAGAGAAACTGGAATTAAGAACAGTAGGAGGTGGTGCGCTTTATGTTACACTTACATACTAATATCTAAATAAACTAAACTATATTTTGTTAAAATACCACAATAATACATAAAAAATAATAATAAAATAAACATACATATTAATAAATTGGTATATATATATATATATATATATATATATATATATATATATATATATATATATATATATATACACATACATATATATACAAAGATAATAAATATTGCTAGAATTGGTTATCAATAACCACAAAGTGTTAGGTAATGCTTCTTGACGTCACTTTTGAATCTTTTCAAAGTTTGAGCACGTTGAATTTGGATTGGAAGTTCATTCCATAACCTTATGGCTTGGCTCGTAAAAGAATATTTCATAAATTTTGTTCGAAATGAACATGGTTCTAGAATTAGTTCGCCGGCTGACCGAAGAACTCTATCAGGTCGATCATGACCAAGAAACTTAAAGTTTTCCTTCAAGTAGCTTGGAGTCAAAGGATTGAACAACACACAGTACAAAAGAGATACAGTTTGCAGATTCCGGCGAAAGCGAATGGGTAACCACTTGAGCTGTAAACGATATTCGGATACATGATCATATTTGCGCAAACCAAATATGAACCTAATAGCAATATTTTGAATTCGCTCAAGTTTGTTCAGTTGGTCTTCAGTTAAATCGAGATAACTTGCGTCCGCATAATCGAGAATAGAGAGAAGTAAGGATTGTGCTAACATAATCTTAGTGGGAATGGGGAGAAAAGAACGTAAACGACGAAGTAAACCCATAGTAGCAAACACCTTTTTGCTCACTTGTTTTAACTGCTGCGACCACGACAAGGTAGAATCTAGATATATTCCCAGATTTTTTACAGATTTACTGTAGGGTATGACAACGTCATTTAGTGTCACCGAGGGTAGGTTGTTCCAGTCAACTCTGGAGACCATCCCTCCACCACCAATAACTATAGCCTGGGACTTGAACGGATTAATTTTTAGACCATAACGCTGACTCCACTGGTTTATCGCCGCTAGGTCATTGTTGATGGTGGCAACAGCAGAAGGCAGATTTAACAGAGTTGACTGAGTGTAGATTTGGAGATCGTCTGCATACATGTGATAGAGAGAAGTAATATTTTGAGAGATAGAATTAATGAATATAGCAAAAAGTAAAGGAGACAGCACACCACCCTGAGGCACTCCAGCCCGTAATTCGCACCAAGATGAGAACTCATCTTCGATGCGAACACGCTGCCGTCGGCCGTAAAGATAACTATGAAACCAGCCAATCACCGGAGGAGATATGTTAATAGAACGTAACACACTCAATAAGATGTCAAAATCAACAGTGTTAAACGCATTGCTAAAATCAAGCAATACTAACACAGTGAGCTGTTTGTTATCCATACCTCGTCGAATGTCATCAGTAACTTTAACCAACGCTGTTGTCGTACTATGACCCGATCGGAAACCAGATTGGAGAGGATCCAGGATAGAATTTCTATTTAGGTAGAGATTTAACTGAAAGAAAACTAGTTTCTCCAGGAGTTTGGATAAAAACGGGAGAATTGAGATAGGACGAAAGTCGGAAAAATGCAAAGCATGGGGTTTTTTTGGGAGAGGCGTTACAAGTGCACTTTTCCAAACATCAGGAAATTTTGAAGAGGAGATGGATTTATTCAAGATATGGGTAAGGATAGGAGTAACAAATTCTAGGATAGGTAAGATCATGTTACGACTAACATTGTCATCACCCACGGCATTGGACGAGATGGACAAAATGTTCTTTTTAACATCACTATCAGTGAAAGGAGAGAAATTAAACGGTGGAAAATCAGGAGTTGGTATTGAAGAAAGAATACTCAGAGTCCGATCTTTATCTGAGCTATCTAATGTGCTAGAACAGGTGAAGTATTTGTTAAGGAATTCAACATCAACATTATGATGAGGAGAATTATTGGATGTTTTACCAACTCCAAGAGACTGAAGAAACTTCCAAACTTTAGCTGCGTCGCCGTTTTCGACGGATTTATGAATATGGCGTCTTTGTGCATCCCTACACAATGTATTGCAGCGATTCCGTACTTTATTATAATATCGTAAGTTTTTCTCAGATTTATCAGCTTTTAACTTACTTTTAGCAAATCCTTTTTTTATAATAAGTTTTTTTAGACTATCAGTTAACCAAGGTGCAGGTAAATGTTTCATTTTTATTGATTTTACTGGGGCATGGATGTCATAAAGTTGGATAAGAAAGGAGTTAAATAACTCGACTTTCAAGTCGACTGTTGAAGCATTTTCAACAGCTGACCAGTCCATGCGACGAGCATCTTCCAGAAGACGTTCTTTGTCCATTCCACCAAAATTACGTTGCAGAAGAATTCTCGATTTTGCTTTAGGAGGACGAACTTTGTATGCAAGAAACATGAGATCATGATGAGAGAAAAGATCAGCGTCATGCTGGCCATGCTTCAGGACAAAATCTGGAGAGGATACAATAATTAAGTCAAGTAGTGATGGAGTACAGTCAGGCATTTTATGCGTAGCAGATAGTGGTAATATATGTAGATTACATGCCTCGGTTAATGATTTTAGCTTTTCACACCGATAGTCACCCTTGAGTAGGCATGTGTTAAAGTCACCCATGATTATAGTGTGAGTATATAATGGGATTAAATTTTCTAATAAAAATTCGAAAGAAGAGAAATAGTCAATATGAAGAGAAGGACTGTAACAAACGCCAAGAAGAATTTTCGTATTGGATAGGGTTACTTCAATGAAGAGATGCTCAGCCGCATTAGAAGGAGATGGTTGGGAACTGTTGTTCTGTTGCGAGGATTTGTGGTCTTTCAAATCTGATTTCATGGCGATTCTTAACTTGTACACATTCTGATGACTTCCAGAGCGTCAGTGCTTCACTTCTGTGACAAGATAATATATTTTAAGCTTTTGTAGGGAATTTAAAAGTTTGAATTAAACGCGACAAAATCCACAAAATTAGTTTTTCTTTTCTTAAAGAAATTGAAATTCTTATGTACATGTGCATGTTCTTGTAAACATGTAGAGATTGAAGTGTATTAATGTTAAATTCTTCAATGAAAAAGGGAGCTCTTTGAGTGATTCGAGGTATATGATGAAGGATTGGGTGTGTGCCTATATTGTAATATACATAATCCAATGTTCAGCAATCTATGGGTTAACTATTTAAGAATGTTTATTGGTATGAAGCTTTTCATTTCAGGGTAATGCAATAAAATTTAATTCATTGGTTTTTTGACACATGGTGGTATTATCAAATTGACGTCGCGATTTAATTTTAAAAGTATTTCTTTATCAGAACTCAAGTTTTTGCATTGTAATTTACTGGATGAATTGTATATGGTTTTATTTATGTAATAAACATCGGTATGTTTTTGCTCCGTAACTATTTGTAGCGGCTTTTACTTGCTGTTTTGTGTCTGAGCGCTTCCTCGAATCTCCTTGATAATTTGACAATCGTTGCAGATTATGGCCTCTGCATCTCTTTAGGAAATTTAAAGATGTTAAGTCTCTTGCGCACTTGATCTTTAGATCTTTTAATCAGCGAATTATGTAAGCTGTTTCCAGTCGTACTGATTTACATATTTCCCACGTAACGAAACGTGGTGATAGATTCATGGACTATTGACCCTAAAAGTTGCAGTATGGATTTAGTGAGCTATTACTATGTGCAGCTTTTACTACGTGTTTCAATTATCATGTGTACTACTGCAACGCAGTGACAATAAAGAAAAACGTAGTGCAATATTATGTACTAACAAACAGTATGTACATATTGTGGTAAATTTATATTGAAAAAATATTTTATTTGTGAATGTCAAGAGTTATCAATAAAATTTTCACTATTACAGAATTAATAAGCAGCTCTAGACAATAAGACAGTGATAAAGGTCAATTCGCAGGATGTAAAGTTACACAGATTTCCAACTATACATCATAAATTAGATTTTTGTGGTGATGTTATGTAAATATATAACCAGATGTATAATATGTGGTAGAGCCATGCTGCAGCTATATTAATGGTGTAGTTCTAGCACGAATGGGTCGGCTCGACCGAGAAAGGAACACGCTCTAAAATAGCAGCTTAACGCTGTTGTGTTTCGTATCGTGAGTGTAGAGAACCGGAGACCCTTTTTAATAGAAACGAGGCTTTCCATTTTAGTCACGGGTGACAACGCATCTGCATTTTGATTCTTAATCGAGGTTAGATGTAGATGTCTATGGGCAACAGGAACCACTTACGATCAGGTGAATTGTGTGCTCATGTGTTATCCGTATCCTATAAAAACAAACGATATGATCTCATGGATAACACGTAACAACAGTAGTAATGCCAAATTATTGCACACGTTATATTTACACCCTTTCAGAAATACGTATATTTTTAAAAATAAGGACTTTTTAACCTGGCCCCAACAAGTTAGTTAAAAACTCCTTATATAGAAGACTTTTATAATATATTTTTATTATAACTAACGCGATAGAAAATATAAATCGTAACTCAAAAAAAAAAACAATATCTCTCATATAATCCATAAAATATCAAGACTAACAGAAATAACTTTAAAAACAAAATCCGATTTCAAATTAAGTGCAATAATGTAATTCGATAAGTACATTAGAACACTACACAGCTACCAACCAATTAGCTTTATCTCGGTATTAAGACAAAGTGTAAAAAAGAATTAAAATTCGAGACGACTTCAGAAGCTACGATTGGGAATTAGTTTTATTATATTCAGTTCTTTAAAGTCAGTTTTTAATTTCTATTAAAAGTTTAAAACTTTAAACCTTTTGAGTGGACTAAGTATCACATATTATTTAGTTAGATTGTCGCAGAAACATTTACATCAAACATTTTATCCCCTATTTTCTTATCTTTTCACGTAATATAAATACAAAAAAGAGTCGAATCAAGAATTTACTCGTTCTTTAAAGTCAATATTTTAGTAAATAAAACAAATAAATATGAATTCGGACTGTAAACAGGCATGAATTCTACAGACACGTATGTGATGTTGTTCATGCTCCACCTCAGTTAACAATTCGATCAAATAATATCTTGCAAGAAAATCCCGCAAAAGACGAAATAATTCCGACGAGTTTACTTTGAGCCTTACGAAATAGACTTATTTGGTCTAAGCTTTAAGTTTTTTTTTTTTATTATCTTCAGGACAACAAACAATTGTGTAATAAAACATAATACAAAATACAGGTCTTATAAAAAGGGAAATACAAGTAATTACACAACCAGCACCGTTATCCACAAAGTAATACCACAATAAAAGTAATATAATAATGCACAGCAAACACGTTGTATGATACCACAAAAGATGAATAATTCGAGCGTTCCCTGAGCAAATCCCAGCCAACACAACCACTGTAGTGGCTATGCTAGGCAAAACTTGCCTCGAGAAACAACAGTTAAACCATTAATAAACTGTTTAAACCGTAAGGCAATACTTTACTTAGTAGTATTTTTTTTTAAATACACTTTTTGAACATTACAAATGATAAAGCAAATATGTCAAGATCAGTAAAGTTATCATTATATGATTTCATGATACGCCGTAGTGGAGCTCTCTCTCCCGCGTTTGTTCGGCACATCTCAGGAGCAAATAAACGATGACTGAGTTATAGCAGATAGGCAAGCCGCGTCAAGGATATATTCATGTTGGCTAGTTATGTAGATTATAATGCAAAGAAATTATCAAAATTTTAAATTTTTCGTTAAAAGCGGAATAACAAATGTACATTCATGAAATAAACTATACCCTCTATCTAAATAAATTCTACTCTACTCTCAGTCATAAAATAACTCCAGAGTTCTTATTTTTGACATGGCCCTTCTTGATGAAAAATTTACTGCAATAGCTTTTTTTATAGTTTTTTTAATGAAATTGAAGTAACAAGCCAACTTGCAGTCCACCTTATGGTAAGTGGCTGCTGCAGTCCATAGATACCTGGAACCAATTCAAACGAACAATGCTTATGCTTATACCTCTAAGGACTGAGATGGAATAACTCATAGCTGATAATTATACTGGCTCTCTGGCTCTGGGACCCTTAAAACAGTGCACGTACTGTTCCTTGGTGGTAATCATAGGCTAAAGGAAAAGGAGTCATACAAATGGATTAATTACAGAAAAAATAAACTCTCTTTGTCTGAACGTTGTTACCTTGAACTTGCAATATTCCTTAGTCCAGTCAATATGGTAGAGCCCAGTTAAAAGGTAAACATGCTAAGAATATTTTTTTTGAAAATTAAACATCCAACTTTTTAAGCTAATATGTGCAAATTAATATTGTAGATTGTTGGTTCTTGTAGAGTTATTTTTTTTAAATTGCATACATCTGGCAGTAGATTAGGAATGCTGATAAAAAATAGAAAATAAATTTCCAAGTAATAAGTAGCAACACAACATCCTTCTGCTGATAATATGCCTCCTCTCATATCTGAGGATTATTTATTTATTTATTAGTAATCAGGATGATTTAAGTGCACGGCGTGGTGCGCTCTTACTTGCTTCAAAACCCCAGTTCAACTAATACATGTCTTACTTTAAAAAATGCGATATTAAATATTTTTATTATTTCAAGTATTTTATTGAATATTTTATAAACAAAATTTGAAGCGACAGTAGATATTTCACTTTGCGATTATAAAGCGTGACAGTTACCTAAACTAACTTTCACGTTTAATTTAAGCGTTATAATCATCATTATCAGCCCTCAAAATTCCACCGTTGGACGTGGGCCTCTCTCATTGTAGACAAAGGCATATTATCCTTGCAACGTATTGTGCCATATGCCACAGTGGACTTTTGCAGGCTGATGAAGAAGAAGGAAATGACAACAGGATGACTTCGCTTTTCCAGATTGATATCGTGCTGGTCGGTTGCCTTTTCACTAAATAAGCAACAATCTAAAATTTTATTTAAACAGTTAAGAACTTTTGTCACAAAGTTAAATAGTAAAATAACATATGTATTTTATTATTTCGGCATTTAAGTCACGATAAATTCGGTAAAAAATCAGGTACCATATTATTCAAATAGATGTTCTGTAAGACTGTAATCTAATGTTACTACACTCAAGGGAAGTTTTGGAGTGATATTTACTTAAAAGTGTTATTTAAAAAATGATGTAATGTTTTTGTAAAACTTAATATTCATAATGTTACATTACTAAAATATCATATCAGTAATAGTACTCAATACATATGATTGCACACTCTGAAATATTTAATATTTTAAAGAAGTTCCACACTAGAATGTATTTTCAATTTTTCAAATGCTTCTCAGATAAGATGGGTTATTCGATTGACGTCGCGGGTGAAGTTGGATTTATCTAGTCAGTTGTTTTGCCATATGTACGCTATTTGCAAAGGTATTTTCATAGTAGGAATTAGATAATCTATTATTGTCACGCGCCGTAGGATGAGGTGTATTAAAGTGCATTACCATAGAACTTTAACATAAATTGCTTCCGGTTTAAAAAAGTCTAAACTGTGTGGTTCTTGGGAGTTTTATTTGAAGTTTTATTTTTTTATCACATAATTAAAAGGAAATGTATAAAAGGAGTCATGTATTGGCGACGTAAGAATACCCACTATTGTCTACTAGCCCAGTCTCTTTAGCATGAAAAAGGGGTTTATAGATTATTTCTATATGTATTTCATGGAATAGTAGTCCAGTCAAATTAGCGATCAACCTCGCAATGAGATATAATTAGCTGAATTTTCGTACATAACTTCACTTTGGCGTTTTAAAAGTTGTCTCAAAAGTTTCATAAAATCTCGTATCTGTGTCGTAAGTTATTCAACGTCAAAGGTAAAAAAATACAGTTTTTCGCGATTATCTCGATTTCCATTGCTCCATAGATGTTAACATCTATTACAAAAATTGTAGAATGAACATGATCATTTAATAGGTGGGTAGTTTTTTGCCTGGTGTATACCACATAATTTGACAGAGGCTCAAAAACTCCGTCGTGTGATTGGTGTCGTGAAATGGTTTAAAGATTTAAAGAAGGTGACTCAAATGCTGTGTTCGACATACTTACGGGTGACGAACTCTGGATTTATTGTCATGATCCTGAAACTAAGAGACAGTCTGCTGTCTGGGTCCTTCCTTCCGAGGAGTTGCCAACTAAAGTGAAGAGAGGTCGAAGCGTGGGAAAGAGAAAAAAGAAAAAAGTTTCTTCGGAAGGACAGGTCATTACGCAACAATTGTTTTAGAGGATCGAAAAACAGTTACAGCAGAGTGGTAAACTAACAATTGTTTGCCACTTGTCTTGGAAAAAGTTCGGGAGAAACGACCTCGCAGTAGGATCCTCCTTCACCACGACAACGCCTCGTCGCATACCGCCAAGCAAACAATCGACTACTTTGCGACGTCAGACGTGGAATTACTGGGTCACCCGCCCTATAGCCCCAAACTCACCCCATGCGTTTTTATTTATTTCCGAAAATAAAAGAAAAACTTCGAGGAAAACGTTTTATGGACACCGAGGAAGCAGTGGCTGCATTTCAAAATACCGTCGAAGAGGCTATTCTACTCTATTCAATCCTATTCTACCCTATACTACTTTATTCTACCCTATCCTACCCTATTCTATCCTATTATACCCTATTCTACCCTATTCTACCCTATTATACCCCACTCTACTCTAGTCTACCCTATTATACCCTATTCTACCCTATTCTACCCTATTCTTCCAAATTCTACACTATTCTACACTATTCTACCCTACTCTACTCTATTCTACACTAATCTACCCTTTTTACCCTATTCTACCCTATTCTACCCTATTCTACACTATTCTACCCTTTCTACCCTATTCTACCCTATTTATTCTACCCTATTCTAACCTATTTTATCCTGTTCTATCCTATTTTATCCTATACTATCCTATTCTATCCTTTCTCTATCCTAATAGGTAGATTTTAAGTAGGAAAATAATTAAGTATATTATCTTTAAAATGTGAAAGTTTTTTGATATTAGATAAAATATATTTTTATTTTATCTTTATTCAGCAGCTGTACATTTCTTACGATTTCAATTGAATTGTAGTGAAAATCTATGAATATTAAACAATTTAAGGAACAAAAGTATTAATATTCTTCTTCTTCATCGTCATCATTCTGGACGTTCGGGAATTTCTGTTTCATCGTCATCATCTTCGTTGTCCTGAATTGTTGTTTTCAGACCTTCCAGAATTTCAGGATCAAAGGCACTTACTTCCTCACAGTCACTTTGCAATGAAACAGCATTGAGGCAAGCTTTTCCATTACACTGGCCACAAGCTTAAGTGCATTGTATTACAGTACGTATGGCTGAGCGCTGCGCGCTCACCGCCCTTTATCGCGAAAAACTCTTTTTTTTAGCTTCTCCTTGAATAACTTGCGACGCAGACAAGATTTTATGATACTTGGGAGTCAACTTTGGAACGCCAAAATGAAAGTATATACGAAAATTCAGTTTATTATCTCTCATTTCGAGGTTGATCGCTAATTTGACTGGACTACTACCCCATGAAATACATATAGAAATAAGCAATAGAGGAGGCTTATGTTTAGTAGTGGTCTATTATAAATTTAAATAAAAAAAGATTACAAGTAATTGGTTTGGCAAGCGGCAATTGTAGTGACAGCATTACATTCATTACTTTCTTATGGTTGGGTTACAATTAAGCATCTTTATTATTTAAATAATATCTATTCTTATTATCATTGTTATAATTCGGTAACCCTTATTTCTGTTTACTCGTATATCGGGAAACGTTTACTTCTTTATGTTAAAAATAATAATTAAAAGTCACACTATCATTCATATTGTAATATGAGTCATGTGAATAATTTGTTCAGCAATAGTAAAGTGCAACAATTTTCCGCTTCGTGCATCCTTTGAATAAAAATTAATTTGCAAAACTGCATATAAGAGCACTTGCTCGCATTTAAATTCTATAAGTTCTACAAGCATCATGCGTCGCATTTTTGTACTGTTAGGAGTTTTTTTCAACACAGTTTCGGTGCGTTATAATATTTTTTATATATTCATCTAGTGTGTTATTCTATTAGAAATTTAGTTACTTAAGTGAGTGGCTGAAATAAAATAATTATTTTTTTATGTTACTTTTTACCGAAAATTTATAGAAAACAGCAATCTGTTATCAAATATATATGTAAAAAGTTTTAACTTTCTAACTTTTTCAATTAAAATGATATTTATTTTAATTGTTGTTTTTCAGGCAAACAAAGACGAAGAATATTTTATCAAATGCGAAAACTTGATAAATCCCGTGAGTAAGGATTTGTTTAAAGTTAAATATTACAGGCAATGTAGTACATCCATCCATCCATCCACTACAGCCTATAAAAGTCACTGCTGAACATATGTCTCCCCGCAGATTGCCTCACAGGGGGGATATGCTATAGTTGGCACGCTTAGCAAGCTGGCAAGCGGGTCGGCAACTTCAGATATTTATTATTTTTAGTTTTTATCAGAAATATGCTGCTGCCCATCACCTGTTTCAATTTCTCTCTGTTGCCTCTTACGATACACACGGTACAATATGGGGTAGGGGATATACTTATACCGCGACTACACGGTACTTCTGAGAGAGTTATGGAACAATAACTCTATTGCCTTCGAAATGTTTTTATTTCTTAGATATGCAGGCTTGCCACCAATGTTTTCCTTCACCGCCAGGTACGTGGCAATTCAATACTTAAAATTGCAATTAACAATGTCATTGGTGTTAGTGGAGATAGATCACAGTTATGTTAAATTTCGGCGAGAGCATTACTTCTCAGCTAATACGGTTTTGAAAATATTTTTCAGTAAAAGCGGTAAGAGGATAAAACTTAACAGGTTTTATAAGGATTTGTTTACAAAGAATAAATTAAATAATCAACTTTTAATGCTGAATTTATCGCTATTCTACCGATATTATATTGTAAAACATAAAATGGAAAAAAAATTTTTTTCATTAATACCTCTGAAAATTAAGGGTTTTCCGAACTACCCTCTTGGGTAGATCGAGTACAATTGGTAATATGGAGACCATTTACTCTAACTTATTCGAACCCGACGTAAAACTCATAAATTTTGTGGTCAGGCTGTTCTAATGGACAATTTCAACAACAATACACCTATCTGGAAACAAACAAGAAACATTATAACCTGAATGCTTTAATAAAAGTACAGTATATATATCTCCCATTATTTAACATGATAATAGAATAGTTTGCCTCCCTGATATTTTCAAAATATATTTCACTGAAATATTCAGTTAATTTGTAGATATTTTAAAGAGAGCTGAATAGTAATTGCCGTGCGTTGACTGTCTACGAACCTATTAAGGGAAATACGCGACCTATCTGCTGATTACCTAAGACCTCAAATAGATTGATGGAATAGCAATTTCGTGTAAGTTGCTCCGACAAGCAATTGCTGGAACATGAAGATTTAGACGGTTACAACTAGGTGCAACCAAATGCGGTTGGTTGAACTCTGATGTATTCGAAATATTCATGGTATGTACTGGTAAGTTCAGAAGAAATAATAAGGGTGGGTTTACCTGGGTAATAGAATAAATAAAAGCGACTTTGCCAAATGCGGCTCCTTAAACTTCTGTCGCTGAATGTTACTTGATATATGCATTCGTATTTTTGACAAATTTACACAAGTCATTGTCATTTTCATTGTTATTCGAGCTTTACTATACCTATTCTTACACGAAAGCAATCGGCCAAACCTAATTTTAGCCATGAATAAATCATATACACCTCGGGTTAACCAACCGCAATCGGCTGCACGTAGATGTAGCAGGTTTTAATCGTATTCACACTTCAGTAAATAGCCGTGACATATTATATTATATTGGTTTATTGGACAGAACGGCGAAAGAAGTGATACTGCGATCGCCCATCCCTCTGCAGATAACAGCGATTATTGCAAATCCTTTGTTATATAGGAGATACCTTTTTATTACGTGTTAAAACCACGGTGCAGCTATATTGCAGCACTAATAGGTTAGCCCGACCGGACTTTCCTTGGTCTCGTGGTCTTTATTTCCCTCTTGAACTCGGTCGTATAGAATAAATTTTTTTTTTAAAGGAGAGGGGGCAAACGAGCATGCGGCTCACCTGATGGTAAGTGACTACCGCCGCCCATGAACAACTGCAACACCAGGGGAATCGCAGATGCGTTGCCGGCCTTTTAAAAAGGAGTACGCTCTTTTCTTGAAAGACCCTAAGTCGTATCGGTCCGGAAAAATCGCTGATGGTAATCGATTCCACAAGAAGGTCGTGCGAGGAAGAAAACATCTTCTAAATCGCACAGTGGTGGACCGCCAATCATCCAGATGGTGTGGATGGTATCGGGAGTTCTGCCGCGATGTGCGTTCGTGAAATTTGGCGGCTGGGATTAATCCGAACAATTCCTCAGAGCACTCCCCATGGTAGATGCGAAAGAAAATGCAAAGGGATGCAACATCTCTTCGCAGTGCCAATGAGTCGAGCTGATCGGAAAGGGCTCGGTCGTCGATGATTCGCGCAGCTCTGCGTTGGATGCGGTCAAGTGGAAGGAGCTGGCACTGGGGAGCCCCTGCCCAGAGATGGGAACAGTATTCCATGTGAGGCCGAACTTGCGCCTTGTAAAGTTGCAGGCGGTGTGCCGGCATGAAATACTGTCCCGCTCTGCTGAGCACGCCAAGCTTTTTAGAGGCCAATTTGGCCTTCCCTTCCAAGTGACCACGAAACTGCACGTCACTCGATATGTCGACTCCGAGGATACCGATATTGGCTGAGGCAAGAAGGGGAGTGCCTTGAAACTGAGGAGATACGACAAAGGGGTTTTTTTTTAGCGGTAAACGCGCAAACTTGTGTCTTCTGAGGATTAAACTGGATTAGATTTAGTCGCCCCCAATCCGAGACTTTGCTCAGCAAAGACTCGACTTCAGACACAAGTTTGTTCCGGTACTCAGCGACGTTTTCCCGAGAAATATTGGCACGGCCGGTGTATAGAGCATCACCAGTGCTGTCATCCGCATAGCAATGAATGTTACCAGTTAGCAACATATCATTGATATGCAGAAGAAACAGCGTTGGTGATAGCACACAGCCTTGTGGAACACCAGCGTTAATAGGCTTGTTGTCAGAGCATGCACCGTCTACAACGACCTTGATGCTCCGATCTGCAAGGAAGCTGGTGATCCAATTGCACAATTTCTCGGGAAGCCCATAGGAAGGGAGCTTCGAAAGAAGTGCTTTGTGCCAAACCCGATCGAAGGCCTTCGCAATGTCCAGACTAACGGCCAACGCCTCCCCCTTGGACTCTACTGCCTCCGCCCATCTATGGGTCAGGTAGACCAGAAGATCACCAGCTGATCGACCCCGACGAAAACCGTATTGGCGGTCTCTAATCAGCTGGTGATCCTCAAGGTACCGGATGAGCTGGCAGTTAATAATGGATTCCATTATTTTGGAGAACAAGGAGGTGATCGCGATAGGCCTATAGTTGGATGGGTCTGAGCGGTCGCCTTTTTTAGGGATCGGGTGGACAAAAGCTGTCTTCCATGATCGTTAAATTACAACTTTATATTGCTGTACTTCGTATGGAGGAGGAGTGCAGAGAACCGAATACCCATTTTACTGCTAACAAAGCATTCCATCTTAGTCCTCAGCGAAGACAACGCAACAACCTTTTAATTCTTAATAGAGGGTAATATGTAGGTCTCTACAGGATCCCCTACCATCAGGTGGACTGTGTGCTCGTGTGTCATCGCTATTCTATTAAAATATGGCTTTAGCGTGACTCTAACACTTTCTATAGAGTAGGTATTAAAATAATCACATCGTGTAATTTTAGGAATTACTTTTTTAGGAAAATTTGTCATGCTGCCTGTCAAAAGAGCTCTGTTATAATACTCAAAATAAAAACTCTATTGAGTGTTACCAGTTACCTCACTCTCTTGCCTCGGTAAGATTTTTTTAAAACATATATTTATTTTTATTAATTTCAGGATTTGAATTCTTGTACTTTTACTTTTTATTTTTTTGTATAAAACGAAAGATACTTTCTTGCTAATATTAACGACAAAATAAGGGGGTATTCACCAAATTTATTTAAAACGTTGACAACAACTTCGGGCGACGCAGCCTGTTCATTGATGGGGCGGATGGCTGTACATCCTTAAAAATTCAACATGTAGATACAACACAGTGAACACAGATTACTACTAATGATGGGGAGCAGTATTACCGATGCGAGGGAGCTGAATAATGAGCGAGGAGAGCTTTATGGTGGATCTCATTGCAGACCACACAAACTAATCCGAGGTGATACAACGCAGCATCATTGTACATCTACATCTGCACTGACTACATCGAAGACTATGCAGTGACCAAAAACTCTGACATCGGCAATTCATTTTATGTATCAATAGATCATATTATTTCAAAATGCAGGAATGAAAATCCCATGTGCCATTACTGTATGGTTCGCGTGAAAAAACAGGAACTTAAATGAAGGGTCATGCTGTTGAGAAACCAAGAACTTAAACATTACTCTAAATCTAACGACATCTTGACGCAAACGACCCAAAGAAAGCGCATCAACGTCATCATCACCATCACAATTTATCAAATACCTCTGTTAGCCTCCCCATTGATTGTCTCTTTTCCACGTTTGTTAAATGATTGGTACACACAGATTTTTATTTTATTATTTTGTAATCGTAATTAGGAAGACGCCGCTGACCAGGAGAGAGATAGTTTCTTTTATAGAATAACGCAATCCGGACAGCTACTCAGTACTTCTTGGCAGAAAATACAATTACTGAATTTTAGCCGACCAGAAATTCGTATACGGAACCACATGATTAGTAGTCACGCTAACTAACACTAGACTATCGAGGCAGTCAGCATGCAACATACTGGGCACATCGTCACATTTGTCCGACTTTATAAAGAAATGTGTGCAAAAGGCTGTCTCAATGGTCTTTAATTTATGTAAACACCGATAGCTTGCTTGTAGTGTTTAATTTTCAGTTTTTTGTTCTATTTACAGTGAAATCGCGACATATGCATTGCCAAAAAATTGGGTTTCTCTTCTTCTCGAGGAAAAATCGACAAAAGGGGTCTGAGAAATTATATGGAAGAGAGCTTTAGTAATGATACAAAATTCATTGAAACCCTAATGGAGAGATGTGTGGACGGTGATTTTCATAAATATGGACCTCCAGATATATGTGATTTGAAAAAAATTAAACTTTGTGTTTATTTACAATCCACAACGGTATTGATATATTGTTTTATATTATATAAATACCTAAACATTAACTAGCATTGGTAATGATGAATAAGACATCCAACCTCCCTCACCCCACAGTATAATTATAGCAGTATAATGGAATAGCTCAATTTATATTGCAGCTTTGCCATGAATGGAATTCAAATGGAACTTGTGCCGGAGATAAGGAATTGATAGACGAATGTATGAAATTTTATTCGTAAATTCAGAATCAAACAGTACGGTTGAAAATTCAAGCTACGTTCTTTACGGGAAATTAATATCTACAAAATATTAAAATGCATTAAATGTATGTAATAAACTAAATATTCTAATGATTTTGTATTATTTTGTCTATTAATCAAGTAATTTCCATAACATTCCGTTTAGTAATAACATTACAAAACGAATACTGCAATTTTTATTAAACAAATAGAAAACACTTAAAAACTAACATCATATTTGGAAGCTTTTTTATAATTTTGTCTTTGATAATACCACAGTAAATTACAAAAGTGCCGTTCTGTTGCTGATTTATGTTAGAAGAAGAGAAAATAAAAAAATTAACAATAAAAAGCTATAGAAACCTGATCGCAGTGCTCCTTGCTAAACGGCCAAGCTGCTTTGGATTCTGATTAACGACGATGAATTCATCCAAAATCGCTGCAACCAAGATCTCACATATCACCAAATGCAATCAAAACCTGAGAGATGAGCAGCATGATCGTGCAAGGGTATCAGCTTTGTGCTCACCGACCAATCTTCCTCGCTTATTGATGACTTATTGATAGATAACTAAGGCCAATTTTTCTAAAGAATTTTCAAAAATGCTCAAATTTGACGCATTTTTGGTAAGGCCCCTAAGTATCATAAGTAAAAAAAAACTATTAATTTGACGTAATATGGAAAGGTTTCTTTAAGATTAATAAAAATAAACATAAAAAATTTTGTACTATTTTATGAAAAAAGTTTCTGAACTGATTAAAATTCTCTAAATAAGTGTAAGACGTCTTCTATGTCCTCTGGCTGTTAATACTCTTAGGAGCCGGATATTTTACCATTTAAAAAAATATAGTTACATAAATTACGTAAATATATATTATAGTCACATAAATCACGATATAGGTGTTTTATACAATATAGAGCCATGCTGCAGCTATATCAGTAGTATAGCTAGTATCATTCGAATGGGTCAGCTCAACGGGGAAGGGCCACGTTCTTACAGAATACCAGCGTAAAATAGCAGATTAACATTGTTGTTGCACGACACGAGCACAAAGTTCATGTGTGCTTGTTTATCACCCTTATCCTTTAAAAAAATTAGATATATCGTATAAGTGGGTATAAAATATAACTATTATAAATAATAAATGAAATCAACCAAACGGAATCCTTCTGAAGATAATAACAGAAAAAAGAAAAGAAAGAAAAAGGCAACAATGCAGGTGGTTTTGCAAAGCCACTGCCGAGGTGTTTGAAGGAATAGGGGACAGAATGACATAATTGGGTTATGTTGTTCGTAGATATCTTTGAGGGTCTGGTCCTGAAATTATGTTTTCTTATTTAATTCGCCTTTGACAAGTTTTTATCGCCTTTGAGGTAATATCGAATAGAATAGAATTTTTTTTATTCAATATAGATTATATGTAATTCTTATTGAAAGTCCTTTTACACTTTTACGACTGGTTCGAAAAAAACCTCTGTCCTGGAAAGAACCAGCAAAAAACCCAGTGGTACTTTTTCAATATAAAATTATACAATAATTTATAATATCGTATACATTGCCTTATGAATTAATTACTGACTCTATGGAATCGAGAAACTGGTATCACTAGCTTGTGTTTGTTTATGGTTTTTACGTAGTGTACATCAATTTATTTTATTAAAACTACTTTTGTTTAATCGATAAATAATATCATTGGGGGTCATTGTAGAAGCGTGCTCGTCGCGACCCCTGCCAGCCCTTTTTCAGGGCTGCAATTCTACTCAGCTGCGCACCCATGTCAACGAGGGTTAGGGCGTCCCCCCAAGGCGACGCACACCAGCTCGTCCCCGTTGGTGTGGAATGCAGCGCGCAAAGCGGCGATGGGGACCGCCACCCGTCACGCACAGCCCGACACGGCGGAAGGTGGAGGACGGAGTGCAGAGTTGGCACGTGGAATGTTAGAGGAGGCATGAGAGATAAGACGAATGAGTTGATCGAAATAATGAAAGAAAGAGAATTAGATGTCGTGTGTATGTCGGAGACCAAACGGAAGGGCAGTGGTACTGAAGAGCTCCCTGGCGGGGCGTTTGCTCTATGGTCCGGAGTCCCAGAGAGCGCGAACGCCTGCCAGGGAGTGGGGGTGCTGCTGTCTTCTCGGTTGGTCAATGTTATGAGTGAATATAAGTTTGTGAACTCAAGACTTCTCTGGGTTCGCTTTAAATTGGGACTGACGAAGTTATTCCTTTTGGCTGTTTATGCGCCGGTGGCTTCGTCGTCCAGGGCTGAGCTGGAGGAGTTTTGGGAGAATGTAAGAGAAGTTCTAGATTTGGCTAAGGGAAACGAAAGGATTGTTGTATGTGGTGATTTGAATGGATGGGTTGGTACCGCTCGACCAGGGTACGAGTCGGTACTTGGAAAGTTTGGCGATAAAAGGTTTAATGATGCTGGCAAGGTTATACTGGCGGTATGCAAGGAAAAGGGTCTTCTTGTGACAAACACTATGTTTAATCACAAGAAAATCCATATGTATACTAGAGAAATAAAGAATGAGAGAAGTATGGTCGATTTGTTCCTGGTGGATGACCGACTGCGAAAACAGGTTATGGATACGCGAGTGTTCAGGGGTGCTGACCTGGGAACGGATCACTATCTGGTGATTACTAGATTTAGGGGTCTGTTCGCGGGTTGGCGCTACCGGACGACAGTGACAGAACCACAGTCGGTCTGTCGCATCCGAAGCTGGAAGCTTCAGGAAGCGGATACTAGGGACAAATATCATGCGAGGGTAGCCGAAAAGCTTGACACCATCGATGGCAGAAACGAATGTGTAGAAAGAACATGGCAGAACCTTAGGGATGGAATGGTAAGTGCAGCGGAAGAAGTGTGTGGAACAATAAAAAGAGGCAGTAGTAAAAGAAGAGATGCATGGTGGAATGATGAAGTGAAAGAAGCTGTAAAGAAGAAGAAGAAAGCATGGTTAGACTACTTGGCCTCTAGTAATGATAAGGATATGAGAGAGAAGATGAAAGAAAGATATAAGCTGCAGAAAGTTCACACGAAAGCATTGATTGAGGAAGTGCGTGAAAGGTGTAGAATGGAAGCGGATGAAAGGTTGTCGCACAACTTTAAGGAGAACTCCAAACTCTTCTGGAAGGAGGTTGGAAGGACCCGAAGTGGTGCGACGGCCTTAAGAATGAACAAAGTGCTTTCGAGAACTAATGACGTCCTCTCAGAAAAATCGGACGTCATGCAGCGATGGAGCGAATTTTATAGAGAAATGTATGCGTGTGATGATCTTAGTGAGGGATCCGGGGATGACGCCGTGACTGGCACGCCAGACCCGGACCTCGATGACACTGAGGTCATCAGTATGAAAGAGATTGAACGTGCGATTCGAAGTTTGAAATGTGGTAAGGCTGCGGGACTAGACAGAGTTACTGCTGAAATGGTCAAGTATGGTGGGCCTCGCGTCTGGGACAGCTTTCATCTGCTGTGCAATTTGTGCTGGCGGACGGGGGATGTCCCGGATGATTGGCGATCCGCAGTCATTGTGCCTTTATATAAAGGTAAAGGTTCACATTTTGACTGCGGGTGCTATCGGGCGATCAGCTTGACCAGTTTAGCAAGTAAAGTTTACTCGAAGGTTTTGACACGTAGGATGCAAGAGAAATCGGAAAGATTTCTATGGGAGGCACAATGCGGATTTAGACCTGGAAGAGGATGCACGGATCAAATGTTTTCTCTCCGTATGATCACGGAAAAGCTTCTGGCTGTTAACCAGGAGATTTTCTGTGCTTTTGTGGATCTAGAGAAAGTATTTGATAAGGTTGTAAGGAAGAAAATGTGGGAACTGTTGCCGGGGTATAGTGTGGATGGCCGATTGCTAAGGGCTGTGCAGTCTCTTTACTGTGACTGTAAAGCCTATGTGCGGGTAGGGCATGACCTGTCACCCATGTTTAGCGTCCAAACGGGCGTAAAACAGGGTTGTGTCATGTCTTCCTGGCTGTTCATACTGTATCTCGACAGCTGTTTACAAAAGCTGAAAGATAGCTGTTTGGGTGTGAAATTGGGTGACATAAAAGTAAATTGTCTGCTGTATGCTGATGATGCAGTGCTTATTGCACCATCAGAGGCAGAACTGCAGGCATTAGTCACGTGTATGAAAGAGGAATGTGAAATTAAAGGTCTCCGTTTGAATGCTAATAAAACTAAGGTTCTGGTATTTGAAAGGGACGAAGAGAGAACGAAGTGTGAAATATGGGTAAATCAGGAATGTCTAGAACAGGTAAATGAAATTGTATACTTGGGGAGTGTTTTTAGCCGGGATGGAAGATGTGATTTAGATGTGGACAGGCGTGTCGCTGCCGGGAACAAAGTCAATGGTGCCCTGACTGCGTTAGTCAAAAGGCAAGGCGTAGCGAAGAGTGCACGGCTTGCAATACATAACGCAGTGTTGGTACCGACTTTGTTATATGGCAGCGAAACCTGGGTATGCCAGAAGAAGCATAAAAGTAAGTTGAATGCAGTGGAGATGCGATCTCTTCGTAAAATGTGCGGCGTTACTATGGCCGACCGAAAGCGAAACGAAGAGATTCGCAATATGGCAGGTTTGAAAGATGACCTTATCACAAAAATTGATAAGGGCGTGCTTCGGTGGTTTGGGCACGTTGAGCGAATGAGTGAAGACCGAATGGTGAAGAAAATATATAGCGCGAAAGTTAATATTAAAAGGTGTCGAGGTAGACCGAGAGTAACTTTCGAAGACCATGTGAGCAAATTGCTCGAAGAGGGTAGGGTCAAGAGTACTCGGATACCTAGACGTGCATGTATGAAGAAGAAAATGAATCTGAAAGAAGCGAAAGAGATATGTAAGGATCGTGACACTTGGCGATCTGTTCTCTCTGGCTACCCCGTCAGGATAAATAATATCCTCGACAGTACTCGGCCCATTCGCATGATAGTAACTTATTCGCGAGAATAGTCTAGTCCGTGACCAAAACATTTTGTTTATCGCAAAAAACATACATGTAACAAAAACTCCGTAAAGTTATGATGTATCGTTAACCCTTCAAATCATGAAGCGGGAGTTTCCGGAAGCTAGATCGAAACTGGGTGTAATTTATTACACTGCGCTTATGAAACACCAATTTCCTTTGGACGTTATTTATCATAACGATCGATGTTTTTGCAAATGAACGAATGAAATGAATTATTACCACGGGTAAATTACAAAATCTGTTATCAGTATTAAATAGTCCTCTTTTATCTCAGCGTAATCTGCGTTCCATTCATCCACTCATTACAGCCTATAAAAGTCCACTGCAGACCATAGGCCTCCCCCATAGAATGCCGCAAAGGGGGATTTTGCAATAGAAACCATGCTTGGTAGGCGGGTTGACGGCCATTGTTCATCTCTCTTTTTAAGGCCACTTCTGGATATGGCTCTTTCTTGTACTCACGCGATACTTCGAAGGTTACAATTTACATCCGTCCCACCCATTTATGAGTGTGTTTTAGGACAAGAAAGTTATAAGTAGTGACTAGCAATGCTGCACACAAACAAAAACTAATAGAAAAAAATGCAATAGGTTTACCAAGCAACAAGGTTTTCCAAAGTTTTGGTTTACCAACTTAGAACGGGATAGAGCAGATATCATTACAGTTCATCATAATTCCTATGCTGAATATAGGTCTCATACAAAGTGCCATAAATCACTGTCCTGAATTACCTGTATCCATCAACTTCCTGCATCTCTTACCAGGTCGTCACTTCATCTAGTTGACGTATTAGTGGGCAATACAAATCGTATATAGATACAATATGTATATATGGTACAATATCTATATATCGAATGACAGAATATGTATGAGTAGATAATAAATAATAGTACTACGTACATAACTTGCACTCCTTTGATGCTGACTGCTTTAATAGCATACATAATTATTATTAATTAGATAAATCGCGTACACAAGCTAAATAAAACTTTATCGCTGCGTGCGAGTGTCCGTATTAATTGCATTTTTCCCCTTCCTTCGTCACGGCGGACTTTTCATGGTTACTAAGGGCTGTCAATAAAGATTAAAAAAATATATTGCGAAATGGTTAGGAAGTTACTTAAGTAAAGTACTTATTCTGACTATGAAGGACTAACCATATTTTCGCTACTATGTGAGTTCAGTTATGCCCAACGCATGCAACTTGCAAGGCTATTCGTTGGGAATCGCGAAGTTTGGCTCCGAAGAAGTAGGTAAATTGTGTAAACAACAAAGAAACCCGAAACACGATTCCTTACACAAATGTAATCTACATAGTTAAAAATCTTGTAAAAAAACTTTTAATTTCATTATTTTGTGTAATTATAACTTAAAATATTTATTATTAAGGTATTTAAGTATGTACTTGGACAGTGAAGTAAATTTCTATTTTTTTTTTTAATAAAGTGCCGACTTCTGTAGTTAAATTATTACTTAATGCTTTTTTCGCTATAAGCACCTATCTAAGAAAACAAAATTAAATAAATTCACCTTCCAATATCTTACATTAACTTAAAAAATGATATATTTGCATCCTTTTGTTTGCTAATTGGGCATCAATCCACGAATCAATTATAGTAGGAACGCTGTTTTGCCATTATAATTTATCAAATAGATAGTTAATATACAAATATATGTATATATATATATATATATATATATATATATATATATATATATAGTTCAACTAATTTATCCTACAATTAAATATGCTAAAAACTAAATTAAAACTAATTCAACAAGTAAGTAGTAAGTAAGTAATTCAACAAGTATTTACAAACAACTATTTACGTAAACAGCATTAAAAACTTTAACATACAAAATTGACGGCTCCGTGGCACAGTGACTTAGCAATGAGTTGTTGCGCTGGGGGCCGCAGGTTCGAATCATGCTCGAAACAAGTATTTGTATGGCCTTCAAATAATTGTTCCGGGTCTGGATGTTTGTCCTTGTGCAATTTATGTTTGTAAACTACTTCCACGATACAGGAGAAAATCCTAGTGTGGGGGAAAAAAATCGCCTAGAACGCGCTAGCTCCGACTGCTTATATAGACCGTGCCGCCTCGCGATTTTAGGAAATTATTTTCGGCAGGTAGCAAGAGTGACAGAGGCCTGGTATTAGATACTACTGTAGTACAACACAGAACATCAAACATAGTGATTTATATACTCTTTGATAACGTGTTACATCCAAATCAAAGATTTAATAATTACCTAAAATACTTAAAACATATCCATAATAACACTGATTCGAGCTTCAAACGAACTATGAGCGCGCGAAAGCATATGGTCAGGATAGCTACCTACCATATGGTGGATTATTTATGCTCTTTTGTCATTGTTACTCTCACTTCTGTATAAAATTGTTTATAAGGTTATATACTATAAAATACGATATAAACATAGTAAAAAACTATTTAAATTAGCCCAGTAAATAACATTATATACTTTTTATAGGATAATGGTGACAAACGAGCATACATTCCACCGCGAAGATGGAATGCCTCATTTCCAGAAAAAAGGGTTTCCGGTTCTCTACACTCACCAAACGAAACACAGCAGCGTTAAGCTGCTATTTTACACTGGTATTCTGTGTAAGCGTGGTCCTTTCCCGGTCGAGCCGACGCATTCATGCTACAACTACATATACCACCTAAAATATATTTTTATTAAAATATTTTCGTTTAAATATTTTGATTAATATTAAGAAATGGACCCACTAACTTTTTCAACTTTGTTAACTCGTTTAAAAAATAAATAATATATTTATCTATTATTAAATATGATTTGAATATAGTACACATTTATTTAAATTTGTCGAAAAATTGAGATCATAATATTTTTATCAATAATAAACAGAAAAGGACTAATAATTTCAAACTTACAGTCAGACAATATTTATCATAAAGGACAAAAGTTGATTCCGCTATTATAAATAGGCAACTAAATTTAGACCTAAAACTACTATTTCTACCACAGTTGTAATGCTGAGGTAACCGAGCAGCAGGAATTAGAATTACATATTCTATTTCCTACTCATCTACTGACATACTTATTTGGGATCTGTTTGTTATTATCTTTGTCTTTGTTTTGTTTATTGTTAGTCACACCTTTTTACTTTCACATGATAAATCTTGAAGCATGTTTTTAAGGCTTTCCGGGTTATCTGTTATAAGTATTATGTCATCTGCAAATCTTAAATGATTTAAATGTGTGCCATTTATGTTAATCCCTATGTTGTCCCATTCCATCAGGAAGATGGGATGGGACTTCCTCTAGCACGGATGAAAAAAGTGTTGGTGAGAGTGGGTCTCCCTGCCTCACTCCCCTGTGTATTATTGTAATATATTGGAAATATTTCCTGCTCTGCTTCTAATTTGATTCGTGTTTTGCTGTTGGAATACAAATTTTTTAATATCTTTATATATTTATTTTCTATTCCTTGATTTTTCAGGGCTTCCCAAATGTACTGATGTTCCAGGCAATCAAACGCTTTGTTATAGTCCACAAATACCATGTATAATGGATATTCGTATTCTTGAAATTTTTCAATAAGCTGTTTTACCCGATCCCGATCGGAATCCAGCCTGTTCTCTTGATTGTTCTTCTTCAAGTTTTTTGTTAATGCGTTTCATTGCATTCCATTCATCAGCATTGAAGTCTCCCATAACGATAACGTTTTTATGGGCAGTTTCTAGTGTAGTAGTAAGTTGGTTGTAGAAATCATCTTTTATTGTTTCGTCCGCTGCTTCTGTTGGCGCATATACCCGTACTATAGTCCACTTGTTTTTATAGCCTTGTAGCTGTATATTTAGTAAAGCTATTCTTTCGGATATACTGTAGTGTATGTGCCTCAACCCTACTAGTAGTGTAAGTAATACATGTACTCTTAAGTTTATGAATCAGTATAATTAAAGAATTAGTCTCAGCAACACGTCTTCTCTTTCATTAACACCTGCCGACATCACATGGCGACCCTGCCAGGCGGTGCGCTGCGACAATGCATGCGCACCGCCGGGGCCTACTACATAAAAAAAGATAAATAAAAATATTATAAGAAATTTAAATTAAATAATGAAGTGAAATGACAGATAAAAGAAATATTATAACGGAATGGACGCAATACCGGATGTGACGAAAAATTAATAAATATGAATACAAGAAGAGGCCACAATAATAATTGACTGAAAATTTAAAAACTATAACGTATATAATGTATTTATCTTTAACATAACTATGAAGGCAACTAAGAAATAATAATAAGAATAAAAAGTGATTTCTTAATTAATGGCCAAAGACCAAAACTCAAGAAACAGCAAATTAATTTAATAAGGAAAGGAGCAGTTGTACTTTAGCGAGCTTTGTCCAGTAAGATATGAAAATTAAACCGAAAAGGAAAAAGAAGTTTTAAGAGGTAACATCGCTTCAGCGTAATTTTTAACATTTGATTTTAATAATGTTTTATTATGTTTTATATTAAATAAATAAGTAATGCATTAAATATTTAATGTACGGTATTTACAAGTAACTTGAATTTAACATTTTATAATATTTATAATATTTTAGTAGGTATTGTATTAAAAAAAAAAACAATATATTAAGTTATATTTTACAGTGACAAGATTCGTATTAAAGTAAATACATTTTTTAAATTCAGCCAAACTTTTTTCCGTGATAAATTTTATTTAAATGTAAGTATACAATTTTGAAAAGGGTTTTATAAAAAAAAAAGTTGCTATTATTATAAGTCATAATTATTTTTCTTCTTTTCTAAAGGCATGAAAACCTTTAAATAACTATATAAAAAAAATACATAACCTTTAATAAATGAACTTAAAGTTAATATGACATGCTTAAAAATCAAAAATTGGAAATAAATTAATGTTTCGTTTAATATAAACTTAGCTGTAATAGTGATAACCAATTATTTTCTGTAGGTTATACGGTTTCCTAAATTTCTAGAAATCCAAAATTTTTATATGTAATTAAATGTATAACTAATGCTAATATATTTTTCGATATAAGTAAAAGTAATATAACTATAAGCGATGCGATGTAATTATATTATAAACTTCTGTGTCAGTTAGAAAATATTTAAAAGTATCATTTTAATGTGATAAGGAAAATAATCATTAAAAGAGGTTTTAATAATAATGTTTCTGAATAAAGTTAAACACGGACATGAAAAGTTGTTGACAAAAAAAAAGTTATCTCATTTTTGTACAATATTAAAAAGTATATATTTAAAAGGCGTGAGGAATGAGAGAAGGAATGTTCAAATGTGTGGATACGAATGATTGAGTTGCTAAGTTTCGTCAATATTGGATTGATCACCCAAATATTTGATGATGCTTAAAATCCTGGTATTGAAACCATTATGAGCGAGAATTATGAAAGTTAGTAATGGAAATAGAGTATGAAAGTATATAAAAGTTACCGATACAGTCAAGTTGATAACAGCAGGTACTATAAAGATAAAGAAAGAAATAAAAATTTACGAAGACAATCAAAATAAATTAAAAGATGACCTTGACAAATAAATCATGGAGAGATACGGGAACGTCCATCACTGGTAAAGCGTATATTCCTCGAGCAGGGTATGTTTCCATGATTGGATGATAAAATCGGAAGTAACGGGTACTAGGGAACAATACCTTCAGTACAAGTGAGATGTGAACAAGTTTACTCATAATAGTACTGTTGGGGACAAGAGAAGTCTTAAATTTGTTACCCTTAATAATGGTACATAGGGGTCACATCCTTCATTGGATCATAGTGTGAACTTAGTTTTCCTCCGTGAAAATTGTTGGAGTCCTTTTAAAATGACTTAAACGTTGGCCTCAAGGTTGTGCGCACAACCCAAGGTACAGTTTTACCTTGATATAGTATGATAAAAAAAATTATGTACCAATAAAATGAAACGAATGTTATGAAAAAGTAATATAATACCCAAGTAAATGGGGGGCCCATATTTATAAAGTACCCGCGTGATAAATATCACGAAATAAAATATAAATGAAGTGAATTAATACTCCGATTCCCGGTATCTAATTAATAAATAAATATTAAGGAGAGAGAATACTAAAAGAAATAAAGCTAGCTAAAGGTCAAAAAATATAAGAAAGAAATAAAGTACGTACAACAATTATGAAAAAATAATAGGCCTGACAATCAAAAAGGAATGTAATGAGATGTCCTTATCTATGGAGATGTGCAAGTATGAAAATAATTAACATGTAGGGACATGAGAACAATTAAAATGAGGTCATAATGGAATCCCCGCCAAAGCAAAAAAAAAAAAAAACAACCACAATAAAAAAAAATGATAAATACGTTTTCGCTTAGATATATTTTATATGAATTTGCAAAACTTTTTCATATTTTCAATAACTTTACCCTAAATTTCTCTTAGTTTTTTTTGGTTAATGTAAAATTTTTACAATTTTAAACGAAATTTTGTATATTAGTTACTAAAAAAAAAAAGTCGAAAAAGTATCTACTCTATTATTTTAAGCTTCATAACAATAGTATTTTTTTATTATGGACAACGAAACATAAAATTATGTAATCTGCTTCAAAAAAAAATTGTCTCTTGTAATGTTAATAAATATTTTGTTTAAACAAACTTTAGGTATTTAATAGTGTATATTTTAAATTTCTGTCTCAATTAAGATAAAAATATTCCATAAAAGTCATAAAATAAAAAAGTAGTAATGTGTTTTCGACTATTATAAATAACTTAAATAATGAATACTTGATAATGTATGTAAACCTATTATCACAATGAAATGTTACTACCTAAACTGTGTAAATGATTATATTCACGATATCATTTTATTGTATTGTTGAAAGTAGGTACCATCATACGATGTAATCTCAAACGTTTCCATATAGGTACTTGTACTTTGGAATTTAAAACAAAGGTGTCACAAATCGCTTACGCGGCTGGGAGCACAACATGTATTTTGATCTGTCTGTTGTTATGTTAACGAAAATTATTAGGTACGTTGCTTTGCATTGACTTCTTTGTTCTGGATATCTAAATATGAAATGTAATCAATTATTTTCGGTATAATATTGATTGAACTTTCAAATCATAAACGTTTTATCTATTACAATTTATTATTTTCTGAGAAAATAGTAGAGTGATGCGAACTTATTTGTATGGATTATGAAAATAATTCCTTTATTTAATACGATTTTGAAACTCATTATACTATGTTTGCATATATTACTTTAAATTTTGTTGTGACCAAAATATTGTGAGCCTCAATCCCTGACTGACAATGATATATGTACCTAAATATTATACGAGACTATATTATGATATAAGTTTGTAATGCCTATAAAATAGTAAAAAATATATATATTATATATTTATTATATTGCCCAATTATGTCAAATATGTATGTTGTATTTCAGCAATTGCAGAGCACAAGTTCTATGTTTTTAATTCGTTACCAATTATGGAGAATGGTATCATCGGTCGAAATCTTTTTAAAAAAATATAGATCAGTTTCGCATTTTGACTCGAATATTTTAATATTATATGACCATCTTGGTAGATCATAATAAAACCTATTTCAAACACTTGTAATAATTCCTTGGCAAGTTTTTTCTTCTTCTTTTATTTCACTAATGTGATAAGATGGGTTAAGATACTGAATGGCAAGGATTGTAAGTATAATTTATTGAGAGATTTGACTGATAAAAATAAATTCAGTGAGTGTTTTATACACATTGGTTAGAGTAAATTGACATATTAACTTATTTCAGTAATGAAAATATGTTGGAATGTTAATAGGTAAAGCACAAGATCTGGTAGATAATTAGCTATTTCAGTGATAGTCGGGTGCGCAAACGAGTATTATGGAAATGCTAAGAATTCAATGAGAACTTTTCGTAGACATCAGGTTTTTAGAAAGGATAAAAAGTACATATAATATGATGTCAAGTTTATTGTAAAATGCATTATTATTGTTGCCCACCTATATACCTACATGATTATGTTAACATGTTGTTGTAATGTTGGTTAGTACCAAAAAACGACAGGTTTAATGACGTACGAAATAAAATCGCATGCGTATCCTGGATTGACTCGATAATATTATGTATAACCTGACCTGATCATGATCATGAGATTATAATCTTTTTTTAATTAATTAATTTTATATTTTGTTTAACTGCTTTATTTTACTCAATTGAGGAATTATATAAATTTAATGGTTAAGTAACATTGTATTTCATTTTAATTTTCAATATTAAATTTATTATTATGTAATAGGATTCAGGGTTCATATCATTTTATAATTAAATATTTGAATTCACAATATAATTTACATGTAACCATAAATCATTTTTTTATTATATCTATGAAGAAAATAATATGTAAAAAAAAAAAGTAAATAAAGAACATTTCTTTTTTTTTTAAGTATCGGGGGAGGTGTAGTGTATGTGCCTCAACCCTACTAGTAGTGTAAGTAATACATGTACTCTTAAGTTTATGAATCAGTATAATTAAAGAATTAGTCTCAGCAACACGTCTTCTCTTTCATTAACACCTGCCGACATCACTTTGAACTCTATGATTTGTTTCTTTAGATGTTTTTTCACCACAAATCACACTCCATGCTGATCCTTGGTTTCACCGATATAGTACAGAATATAGTCATCATACTCTTCGATGCAGTTTCATATTCGTCTTACTTCACTTATACCAAGAATATCCCATTTAATATTACCCAAAGCTATCTCTAATTAGAGAAGTTTTTCTGCAGTCCACAATGAAAGTGTGTTTAGGGTGGCTATATGTATATTGTTATTGTTAGGTTTCTCTTTTTCTTTATCTTTAGGTGTTTGATTTGCTGAAGTGTAGGTAAGTGGTCTTCTTTCCCCACAACAATGACCAACCAGCTTGGGGTGCCTTTTCAGTTGTTTTATGTGTACTTTTGGTATTAATTGTTCTAAGTGTATTTCGAGTACCGGTGGTCATTACAGGTTTTTTGGAATCTCTGACATTGAAGCAGATCTTCCTCTTTCAACGTAATTAAGTATGTTGGGTTTTAGGATTTCTTTTCCCTTGGCTGATGTAGAAGCTGGATTGTGTTTCAAGTCGATTTTTTTCAGGGATGCTTAGTTAGGTGAGTCATGGCATAGGAATAGGCACACATCTAAATAGCCAGGAAATCAGCAATATATATAGAATTGGCAAGAATAAAAATGTTAAAAACCGCCCTGTCGTCATCATCCAATACCTGATTTTGAAAAACAAGTCAAAGCTGCCGCCAGGCATATATATATATATATATATATATATATATATATATATATATATATATATATATATATATATATATATATATATATACATATATATATATGTATATAGATATAGATAGGCATATATATATATATATATATATATATATATATATATATGCCTGGCGGCAGCTTTGACTTGTTTTTCAAAATCAGGTATTTTTCCACAGCGTTGTGACGGAGATGACGACAGGGCGGTTTTTAACATTTTTATTCTTGCCAATTCTATATATATTGCTGATTTCCTGGCTATTTAGATGTGTGCCTGTTCCTATGATTGTGTCCTTGAGGTAGTCTACTAGTGCACTTCTGATTTTCCACTCTCCTTTCTGCCAAAGAAGACTTAGTTATATTTTCTTTTCTCTCTTTTTATGACCATAAGTTTCTCCTCCAATGTCGATATTTTGTCTTTTAATCTAATGTTTTCTTCAGTTATTATTTTTAATTTCTCGTCCAATGCCTCCATAACATTATACTTAACCGGCTCTGTTATGAGTTTGGTTTGTTGGTTCAATTTCTTATCTAGCTTTATAAATAATTATTATTTAGAATAAAAAATAATAATAATTATTAATATAAACAATAATTCCATAGTTTTGTCCATTTTTTAGATTATTTACTGACAACACTGGAAGGATGGTGGTTTATATTCTTGTTGCTGGCAAACGCTCGCTATGTCAGTGTCAAAATGACAGTTATTACTATTTGATAGATTTATTGGTTATGTTGGTAGCACTGTTATGTCATTCACTCTTAAATTTTTAGGTAATGTTGTTCACTAGCTTTTATTGCACTTTTTATTCCTAGAATGTTGTTTTATGTTTTGTTCACTTATTTATATCGTTTGTTATTGACTATTTTGGTGGATTTCGTGTTGTGACACTTCTATTTGACACTCTTTACACTAAAAATAGTTATTATTTTGCGGAGGACTTTGACGTACGTGTTCACTTTGCGATCACCCGAACCCAAATAACTACCTAGTAGCAATTATTTACAAGTATTTTCTCTAACATCAGTGCACTGTACAATTATTTCCACCATAGGAGCACTGAAAGGTTCACTAATTGAGATATCCAAGTCATTCCAAAGTCAAATGGATGACACACCATGAATGGATGAGCACAGTACACATTTTTGACATCTTAGATTTAAATATATTTTAAAAATAGTTACAGTTTGAATTTTATGTTAATTATTTACATGTAATAAATAACTGCCTAGCAGCAATTATTTACAAGTATTTTCTCTAACATCACTACAAGGTACAATTATTTCCACCATAGAAGCACTGAAAGGTTCACTAACTGAGATATCCAAGTCATTCCAAAGTCAAATGGATGACTTTCAACGGGAACTGCAACAATCTAGTTCTGCTGCCTCAACTGCATCTTCCCTACCTGGTGATTTTAATGCATTTACAAAATTCATCTTGGCTGCTTTAACATCTTTGCATAACCAAGTAGATCTTTTGGGAAGAGACCTAGATCGTAGTGAAACGCGTTGCCACAGAAAATCGATTCTTTTCCATGGAGTTCCTGAAGAAAAATCTGAGAAAATTGCCGCCGTCATAAGTACACTTATCAGCACGAAACTACAAGTATCCGGTTTCAGTAAAACATCCATAAGCTGTTGTTATCATCAGGGACGCCCTTGTGAGAAATCTTCGAGGCCTGTGGTTGTCAAATTCAGCGATACTGTGATGCGAGGCAAGGTTTGGTACTCCAAAACCAAAGGGCACTGGAATAACTCATTCGGAGTTGCTTACAAGGAGACGCCACAGTGTTTTTCTTGAAGCTAGGCGAAGGTATGGCATCACCAAATGTTGGACCAGGGATGGAGTTATTAATATTTTAACTGCACATGACACAAGGCACCAGCTTGAGACCTTGTCTGAGCTTGACGCAATATGCAACGGGACAACTTCTGCTTCACCCGCTTATCCAATTGTAGCTGAGGCAAATAAGGCCCCCGTAGATAAAGGTGCTCCTCAGCGTATAAGAGGGCCGGTAAAAAGTTTACTTTCTTATTTAACATCATCATTTTATTAATTTTGTAATTCTTATTGTTATTTATTTATTTTTTTATATTCTTCTAAGCCAGCGCTTATCTACGATCCTACCTGATGGTAAGTGGTGATGTAGCCTAAGATGGTGAAGCGCACCGACTTAACAAAAGCCTATTGACTCTTGCTTTGAAGACACCCATACTGTAATCGGATGGAAAGACAGATGCTAGCAACTTATTCCACTCCTTTGCTGTACTCATGATGAACGACGTCGCGAACCGTTTGGTTCGAATACGTGGTAAGTCAACAACGAAAGGGTGGAGACTGGCTGAACGTCTGGTTGTCCAATGGTGGAAGGGAGAAGGGGGAATGAAATTATGCAATTCCTGCGCACACTCTCCGAAATGCATCCTGTAGAAAACCAAAAGGCTGGCTACTTTACGTCTGTGTTCCAGGCTGGTAAGATTGGTTTTAACCAAAAGCCTCTTAGCACGCCTTTCCATTGAGTCCAAAGCTGCTAGGTGGTATTTTGCAGCACCAGCCCATATATGGCAGCAATACTCCATGCACGACCAAACTTGCGCTTTATATAAAGTAAGCAGCTGTCCCGGCGTAAAGTATCCCTGCATCTTTGCAAGGACTCCCAGCTTCCTTGCAGCTGCTTTGGCCTTGGACTCAATGAACTGCCCGAATTTCAAATTTGAGGATATTTCAAACCCTAACAACTGAAGGCGGTCGGTATATTTCAGTGATACATTTCGGAAAGAAGGAGCCAAGGTGAGCTGGCTTCTTTTTGCAGTGAAGTGACACGCTTGTGTTTTGGAGGCGTTGAACTTCACACGATTGGCATCGCCCCATTTGGAGACTGCCTATAGTTTTAGATTCACAAGCTCTACCATAGCTTCTCTTTTGGACTGGATTTGATCCCGACTGGCCCGAGGACTTGGTTGGTATATCTCAACAACTGTGCTATCGGCTGCAAACCCATAGATACAGGGCATAAGCAGATCATTAATATGCAGCAGAGTTGCGGAGAGAACGGACCCTTGAGGAACACCGGCGCTAGTCACCATAGGATCGGATGAGCAGCCATCGACGACGACCCGGAGAGACCGTTCACTCAGATGGTCTCTTACCCATTCAATCAGACCAGGGGATAAGCCGTACGCTGGAAGCTTACCCAAAAGGCTAGTGTGCCAAACTCTGCCAAAGGGCTTCGAGACATCAAGGGAAATAGCAAGTGCTTCCCCACTGTTCTCAAGTGGCTCGCCCCATACGTGAGTTGCATACGCTAGAAGGTCCCCAGCTGACCGATTTCAGCGAAACCCATATTGCCTGTCACTAAGGAGGTTATTCTGTTCTAGGTATGCCATTGAGCGGGCATTCAATATACGCTCCATAATCTAGCAGAGTATGGAGGTAATTGAGTTTGGCCGATAATTGGCAGGGTTGGCACGGCTGCCTTTTTTTGGAACAGGCTGCACGTTGGCCAGCTTCCAGGATTTTGGTACTATTCCAATCCTAAATGAGAGGCGGAACAAGCGTGTCAACATAGGAGGCAATTCAGGTTCACAAGCCTTTAGAACTATAGCTGGTATACCATCTGGTCCACTAGCTTTATTCACGTCTAGACACCGCAAGGTTTTAAGAACCTCCTTATTTGTTATACGAATATCCGACATAGAGATTATAACTTTTATTTCTTTTTTTTTCCTTACTATCATTATATCTACATTACTTTTTATCTTTTTATTATTAATCGTTAATTGGAAAGTAAAATGTCATGATTAATAATCTCTCTTTGGAATGTTTATTATTAATGTTATAGTTTACTTTGTAAGGTAGTTAATTTTTAGTATAATCTTTTTTTGGAATGTTTATTATTATAAAAGTTTTGTAAGGTAGTTAAGTTAACGTTATAACGTAGTGTCACATTTTGACATTTTGATTCATCTGACATTGACACCTCTCACTTTTGTGTCTATGGTACGTTCCGTTTCTTCACTTATTGTTAAGTTAATTATACATTTCTCCCCATACTGCTGGCAGGCAGTTTACTGATGACTTATTTATTTTTGAATTATTTATTATATATATATTTAATTATCAGGTATAATTTAATATGATTTCTTCAGATGATAGTGTTCAGAGTTCCAATTCCTTCGCCTTTGATTCTGCTTCTGATGGATTAAGCAGCATTGATAGCTTTGAAAGCATTGCACCCTTAAACATTATATTCGATTCAATTTTTACTGAATATACCAAAAACTTTAACGCTATTTACATAAATGCTTAAAGTATTCCTGCTCCCCGACATGTTGTCAAGGTTTAATAGCAAAAATAGACACGCTATCCTTGTTTCGGAGTCATGGTTAAAACCATATCTTCGTTCAACATCCTACTGGCTTCCAGGTTATCATTTAATTCGTAACGACCGTACCGATCGGGGTGGTGGCGGTGTTGCTATTTTTCTCCGGTCTCATATGCCGTATTCAGTATTTGGACTAAGCTTTAAGTTATAGCTGATAGAAAGCGTGCGTCAAAGATATATAAAGATATCGGTTAATTTTTCAACAGAAATGATCAATTTTTTATGATGACGCAAATTTCACAACATGTTGGGTACTTGATGTACAACAAATGACATCACGCATCCCACGTTTTTTACAATAAAATGATTTTGTTATGTTAATCACTATTTTCTTATTTTAAACTTATTGAAAATAATTTTCTACATTTTAGTACGGTTATCTACAAAAGCGTGCTTTTTTTAATTTTTTTTAACAATTATTTATTTTCTATTTTTTAGTACGGCTAAAAACGAAAGCGTATTTTCTTTTGGAACGAAGTTTTTTAAGCGGCTTACAGTAGATTGAACTAGCAGAAATCGTAGTTGTTTTATGAATTCTTCTCAAATCCTGAGGATCCTGGCAAGGATAATGGGACACACTATTTAAATTATTGCATTGTCGTCGGTCCTTGGTAAGTGTGCGAAGTTTAAAATCAATCCAACGTTTTGAAGAGGATGAAAATCACATCCAAAAATTCCATTATATAGATACATACCAAGCTAATATAAGCGAGTTAAAAAAGAAAAACTAAGTTATACTAAGAAGAGTGACAAATTAGTGTAAAATAATGGTAAACACATAGATATCCTTGTTTGATGATCTCTAGGGGTAAACGATCACCGGCACCAATTGACAAATTTGTAAATCCGCTTTGAAAAAGATGACGTGAAGGAATGATAAGAGATGCAGGAAGACGATGGATGCCTATGTTTATGTTTGTTGTATGATAATATATTGCGGCGTAGCATTATTTTCTTCTCAGTTAATACACCTATAATATTTTATTCATCTTCGTACATATCCCATAAATATAAATATACTGCAAGCATTTCGAAATAACATATACCGAGAGTGCAACAATATCTGTGTGAATTTCCAATAAGCCCGTTTCGATGACATATGACACACATTAGTGACGTTTCACACGATAACTCACTTCGAACAGAGAAATGAAATTCCGTAGCTTTAAGTGAATATGTTAAATCATGTACAAGCTTACGTAATTAAGGGTTAAATTTTATTCAAATAGTTCATAACTTATTATGGGCGCAAGTGCCCCATGTTAGAGCGATAACTCTTTAATCGTATAACTTGATAGCAACATAGTCTAGTGGTTGAAGTACCAAGTAACTGCGCCATGCGTCTTGCGTTCTACGATTTGAACTGGAATTAGTTTCGGCGAAACACATATATTATTTATTTTGTCGATTTAATCGCTTTAAGTGCTTAAGTGCTTTAAGTGCTCAAATTCAGTTAAAAAACGTCTAATACATAACAATGTGCTAGTGAATCAAAATCGTCAAAAATTATATTTTAATGGTAAAATTAAAGCATTTTCAATTGGGGAGAAAGTTTGGGTGCGCAAATATCGAATCAATCCAAAATTACCAACATGGATCCTTGGCCAGGTCGTTGCACGTTAAGGTAAAGTTCTATATGATGTGGCTATACAAAGATCCGATATCATTTGGAGGCGTCATGCAAATCAGTTAATGTCAACCAAATCATATAACGGTAGCCGTGGTAAAGCGACGTGGATGTTGCAGGACATTGACGTTGGGAGCACGGCAGATCCCAATGCCGCCTCTCATGACACACTGCCATCATTACCTCTCAATAGCCCAGGCGGTGCACTAGCCGCACAACCACTGGGACGTGACGGCGGTGAGTCGGCACCGGTGCTGACTCACGCGGAGTCTGATATGGAAGGCGTGTACCCACCGCCTCAAACCTGCACGACCATGCGCACTCGATCTGGCCGCTTTATAAAATCACCTAAACGCTTAATTTTATAATATTTATACTTACTAAATCTAATGTAAACATTTGTTTTGTTTATGATTATTTTTTGTGTATTCGTAATAAACGTGGAGGAGAGCAATAGGTGTTAACGTCGAGTTATTAATGTCAAATTATATATTATACATAAAACAATGCATGTATTGTATTATAGTCATTTTGATTTATTTTATACTAAATTATGTAAACGCAACATGTTTATCAATTATACATAAAACATAGTTGTTTGCTTCTCAAAAAATGTGGTACTTCTTAAGCATTACTTATATTACTTAAGTATATGTTATAACTGTTTATATATTAGCAATACTTAGTTTTTCTTTTTTAACACGCTTTTATTAGCTCTGTATGTATGTATCTATGTAATGGAATTTTTGAATGGGATTTTCATCCCCTTCGAAACGTCGGATTGATTTAAAACTTCGTACACTTAACAAGGGCCGATAACAATGCAATAATTTAAATAGTGTGCCCCATTATCCTTGCCAGGATCCTCAGGCTTTGAGAAGAATTCATAAAACAACTACGATTTCTGTCAGTTCAACCTAATGTAAGCCGCTTAAAGAACTTGGTTCCAAAAGAAAATACGCTTTTGTTGTTAGCCTCGCTAAAAAATAGAAAATAAATAATGATTTAAAAAAACTAAAAAAGTACGCTATTGTAGATAACCGAACTAAATGTAGAAAATTATTTTAATAAGTTTAAAATATGAAAATAGTGATTAACATAAAAAATTCATTTTATTGTAAAAAAGCGTGGGGTGCTTGATGTCATTTGTTGTACATATTTTTGTGAATATTTGTAAAATTAGCGTCATCATAAAAATTTTATCATTTCTGTTGAAAAATTGACCAATATCTTTATATATATTTGACGCGCGCTACCTATCAGCTATAACGTAAAGCTTAGTCCAAATAAGTCTATTTCGTAAGGCTCAAAGTAAACTCGTCGGATTTATTTCGTCTTTTGCAGGATTTTCTTGCAAGATTTTATTTGATGGTAATTTTAATTACTTTACGTGGTAGAGCCATGCTGCAGCTATATTAACAGTATAGTTGTAGCACGAATGAGTCAGCTCGGCCGGGGAAGTACCACGCTCTCACAGAATACCACCCTAAAATAGCAGCTTAACACCACTGTGATTCGTATGGTGAGTGTAGAGAACCGGAGACCCGTTTTACTGGAAAAGAGGCATTCCATCTTAGTTCTCACGGGTGACAACGCATTTTGTAAAAAGAAACAATAATGTACTCCAGACCGAATTTCGGTCACGGCGGCCAGCCTTACCGGAAACTAGCCAACGGCGCAGGAAAAGATTATATGCCCAAGTGTAAGCGCCAGCACACGTGTACTACCTATTCCCTCACTCTCATAGTCCGATGAGACATTAAGTCGACACGACTGCAGAGAGATCAGGCGCAGGACCACCGCCAGCTTTCTAACTCCGGGCAGCTACTGAGAATTTCTTGATGGAATAGCTCAATAATGATTTTTTTGGCCCAACCCGGGATTCCAAACCGAGACCTCGTGATCAGCATTTGCAATACTACAACCACTAGATCATTGAGGCAGTCATATCGGTGTTTACATAAATTAAAGGCCATTGAGATAGCTTTCTGCACATATTTCTTTATAAAGTCGGAAAAATGTGAGGATGTGCCCTGTATGTTGCATGATGACTGCCTCGTTGGTCTTTTTTTTACATGGGGAAATGCCTACGCATGCCCGCCTCGCGGGGGCAAGGACGGGTTATGTCGGACTCGCACCGACTAAAACTCCATGGTGTTCCTTCCAACTTTGCCACCTATTGGCAGGGCCACGGGAACGCTTTCGCACACATCCGCGGCCCACCAGCGCCGGCCGCCCCATGGCAGCCCCTTCTTGGGGAAGGGCCTCTCCTCCCTATTCTCCTTCTCAGGCAAGAGGCCTCAAGAACACAAAGCACGCCCCCCTCCATGGCTTCCAACTGCACCTGCGTATCGCACTCCCCCGAGTCCGTTACGCGGAGGCCATCGGGCCAGGAAAATCGAGCGCTCAGTAGCACCCGCTTTCCCGACCCCAGCGGCGGATCTTGTCTCTGGCTCAACTGCCAACCAAGTTTCGGCTGCGGAGGGGAGGGAGAGCGGCGCCTCGCAATACCGACACTCCTCTCCCCCCGCGGCCCCACCGCGACCGCATCAACGGTGCGGCCCCGTCAGAGTCGCGGACGATAGGGTGAGTGACGCATCGCCATACCAACACTCCTCTTCCTCCCTGACTCCACCTGGGCTGCAGCGGAAGGGGGAGAGCACACCCCTCTCACCGCAGCCCACCGACACACATCCGAAGTGGGCTTGCCAAGCCCACTCGGACCCGTTCGGGGGGGGGGGGGCTCATTGGTCTAGTATACTCGTACGAATCCCTGGTCTGGTCAAATACAGTAATTTACCCAATTATATATATATAAAATTTCTATCATCTAAGTAAAATCTAGACCCACTGCAGTGTGTCAACCAACTTTGAAAACGATAAGAGCGATGCACCAGCTGTGCTCTTGCTTATACATGAAAAACTTTGAGCTTATATAAATATAATGTTTAGTAGGATTTTTATTTACCAATTAGCTTATTTTTGGAAGTGGCGTGGAAACTTGAAATTGCGTATTAAATATATAATTTTTAAGCTTATATAAAGAAACAACATGAAAGTTATAAGTTATCGATATTCGGTGTAAACAGGTGTTGATAAAGTTATTGGCGCGGTTAGATTAAAACTTTCAAATACTTTCAACCGCATTAATATTTTATACATTTAATAACACCATATTTGGCATGTCATTCTTAAAGTATAAATTTAAAAATAAATATAGCACAGATAAGCCACAAGTAAAAATGATGGAGGTAATGAATATATTCAGATTAATAAAAGGATACTAAGTATTTTTTTTAATTATTATTCATATTCTTTTAGTAAACACCTTAAAAAACGCGGAAAAGCTCATAATGTTATGCATTTTCTTTATTTTTATTTTCTATCTTTCTGTGTCATAAGAGAGAGAGAGAGAGAGAAACAAACAAACACGTGTACGTGGTAGATCCACTCTGCAGATATATTATGGTTATAGCAGGGGGAGGACCACGCTCTCAAAGAATACAATTGTAAAATAGCAGCTTTATGCTGCTGTGTTTCGTATAGTGAGTGTAGAGAACCTCTCCGTTTTCACTGGAAACGAAGTACTCCATCTAGTCCTCAGGGGTAACAAGGCATCCACGTACCATCAGCTAGACTGTGGGCTCGTTTGTCAACGTTATTCTATAAAAGAAATAAGCTCTCTCCTTGTCAGCAACATCTTCTTAATGACAACTAAAAATAATACCATAAAAATCCGCGTGTAACAATCATTTCACAAAATATAAAACAGAACAGTGACTTTTTTTAAATATAGATTATAAATAATACTTATTGAAAGTCACTGGTTTTATTGCCACTGGTTAGAAAAAAAAATCTCTGTCCTGGGAAGAACCAGCAAGAAACCCAGCGGGACTCTTTTTTTTAAAATAACAGCTTACAATCATGTATGTTATACAATTAACAACACAACAAATTAGAAATAGCTTGGTAGCAATCACTTCATTCCCATGGGTGATTATCATCCATAAATTCCTTAATATTATAATAATCCTTTTTATACAAACTTATTTTAATAAAGTTTTTGAACTTTGAGCAGGTCAAATTTTGCATATACTCTGGAATTTTGTTGTAAATGCGTATACGCCCCAAGAATGAATTACTAATTCGGTGGAGTCGAGTAACTGGTACTACTAACTTGTGTCTGTTCGTTCTGTTAGAAAAATATCGTACGTAATTATGCTATGGAAACAGCTAAAGTAATTCTAATTTTCAATGAATTTGTAAATACTAAATTTTTAATCTTATTTTTTTACAGCATATGCTGCAAAACTAAGTCTGCTTGCTAGTTTAGATGAGGGGCTCCATTGAATTATGGAAATTTAGTATTGAGATGCAATGAATGAGGAGGCTAAGGGAGTAATTTGATATACTGTGATGGTGATGATGACGAAGATGCGTCGTTTGCGTTGTTAGCGATACGTTTTGCAAGCAACGCAAATATCAACATTTCGTTGCGGTGAAAACTTGGTACAATTCTCCAAATTTGCGCGTTTTCTAAAAGCAATTTTAATTATATTCTGATTTCCAAAAAACCCAGATTTTGCATCTGCTTTGTTCTGAATAACGACGTTATTATTATTAGGGGCGCCTTGTCATTGCCTATACTTGCAGCACCTAAGTAGCACTTAATTCCTTGCTATTAATATCGTATACCTAATAACTTTATTGCGTTGCGAGCGATAGGTTTTGCTAGCAACGCAAATTTGAATAGTTCATCATCATCATCATCATTACAGCCCTTCACAAGTCCACTGCTGAACATAGGCCTCCCTCAAAGAATGCTACAAAGCACGGTCCTGAGCCACCTGCATCCATCGACTTCCTGCATGTCTTACCAGGTCGTCAATCCATTTCGTGGGGGGACGCCCTACACTTCGCCTACCGGTACGAGGCCGCCACTCGAGAACCTTTCTTCCCCATCGGTTGTCGGTTCTTCGAGCTATATGGCCGGCCCACTGCCACTTCAGCTTACTAATCCGTTGGGCTATGTCGGTTACTCTGGTTCTACTGCGGATATCCTCATTCCTAAGTTTATCACGCAGAGAAACTCCGAGCATAGCCCTCTCCATAGCTCGCTGAGCGACCTTGAGCTTTCTCATCCGGCCAGCAGTGAAGGACAACGTCTCAGTTCCGTAAGTCATCACTGGCAACACGCACTGGTTGTACAATTTCGTTTTAAGGTTTTGAGGTATGTCTGACGAGAAGATGTGTCTTAGCTTCCCGAACGCTGCCCAGCCGAGTTGAATCCGTCGATTGACCTCTCGGTCGAAGTTGGACTTACCTAGTCGGAATATTTGTCCCAGGTAAACATACTCGTCAACAACTTCGAGCTCAGTGCTCCCAACAACTACCGGCATAGGTGTGACATGGACTTTAAACATGATCTTTGTTTTGTCCATGTTCATCTTAAGACCTATCCGTTGGGAAACACTATTGAGGTCATTGAGCATAGTGCTTAGGTCCTCCAGCGATTCTGCCATAAGGACTATATCGTCGGCAAATCGAAGGTGAGTGATGTACTCGCCATTGATTTGATACCGTATCCTTTCCAGTCCAGAAACTTGAAAACGTCTTCCTATGCAGCGGTGAAGAGTTTCGGGGATATGACGTCAACCTGTCTTACACCTCTCTGCAATTGGATAGGTTTCGTACTCTGGTTCTGTACTCGGATAGCCATCGTAGCCCTACTGTACAAGCACTTCAACACTTCGATATACCGACAGTCAACTTGGCACCGCTGAAGGGACTGCAGCACCGCCCAAATTTCGACGGAACCAAAGGCTTTCTCATAGTCCACATACGCCAGACATAGTGGCAAATTGTACTCTTAGGACTTCTGTACAATTTGCCGAAGGGTATGTATGTGGTCTATGGTGTTAAAGCCCTTTCGGAAACCGGCTTGTTCGGGAGGCTGGAAGTCGTCAAGACTGCGCGCGAGACGATTCGTAATGACTCTCGAAAACAGCACGTAGACGCGGCTCAGAAGGGAAATCGGTCTGTAGTTCTTCAAGAGAGCGTTGTCACCTTTCTTGAAGAACAAGACCACCGCACTTCTGCTCCACGCCTCCGGTGTAATGCCACCATGGAGGACGGAATTAAAGAGCTTCTGAAGGACTTCAAGTACCGGTTTTCCACCCGCTTTCAGAAGCTCCGCTGTAATTCCATCCTCGCCTGGGGCCTCACCGTTTTTAAGGTGCTGGAGAGCCATTCTAATCTCGCTCAGACTGACGTCCGGGATATCTTCGGAATAGTGTCGGATGAGACTCGCTCTTGGATCGTTACGCACACGTTAAATTTGAATAGTTCATTGCGGTGAAAATTTTAGAGTACCTAAGTTTTAAACTTGGCACCTAATTAGCACCTAAAAATTCCATAATTTTGGGTTTTCTAAATGCAAATTCCTGACTTTGCGTTGCTGGCGATACACAACTAATTTGCCTGAATAAAGATGATTATTAATATTATAAATTCCGCGTGAAAAATAAAAATGATGTGTCTTACCCAGTTTGAAGGGCGGCTACCTCTCTCCCTTAATTGCATGCTCTATCACGACTAACCCCAATATCACTACACTAGGAAAAAGATACCACCGTCGATAATACATCCAATATTTCGCCTCTCAACGAAACATAATCAAGTGTTACGCTTCTACGTTAAGTTCATAGTTATGAATGTATTCCAGAAATACTTAAAAATGAATAGTTTATTAATATCGAATGTATGAATATATTTGTGTATATTATGTATAGGTTTTTCTTCTGAATAAATGACATATAAATGATAAGGCCTCCTTTTTATCAGTTCAATTTTTTTATTTACATGTATAACTAATAGTCACAAATTATTTAAAAAAAAATAGTTACATATATGGTGTAATCAAAATAGTGCTTTCTATTCTACGCGTCAATATGAACAACTTTTGCTTCCTCATCGCAAGAAAAATCAGGTCTTCCATACATTTTTAGCAAGTTTGAACGAAATTTTATATGGAATAACTGACTTTGAGATATTTTTTATAGGATCAGGGTGACAAACGAGCACTCAGTCCACCTGATGGTAAGTGGTTGCTGTGGCCCATAGACATATACATCTATCCTCGGTTAAGAATCAAATTGCAGATGCGTTACAAGTATGAGTACTAAGATGGAATGCCTCGTTTCCAGTAAAAAGGGTCTCCGGTTCTATACACTCACCATAGGAAACACAGCAGCGTTAAGCTCCTATTTTACACTGGTATTAAGTGAGAGCGTGGTCCTTCCCCGATCGAGCTGACCCATTCGGGCTACAACTATACTAATAAGCACCAGTACGTACCAGTAAGTACAGCAGTATGGGTCTATCACGTATAAATTGAAAATTTCGAAGATGATCCCATAATAAAAAATATTCATGTTGACGGGCAGAATCATTCCCTAAGTTATTAAGTACTATTTTGTTACACCTTTAGTTAGCATATAAGACCGGGGAAAAAGTTTCTTCGTATATTGTATACAAATTCAAGACGTTTTTGTTTTAAAGTTTTATTACATTTAATTATAATATATGGGTTCATTCTGTTCGATAATTTGTTACAATCTTGTAGGTAGTGACATAATAAAAAATAAACGTTGCTGTAGAAATCTTGGGATTTTGATTAAAGAAATGCGACAAGTAGTTTTATTTGATATATTCAATACCAGAGATTTGAAGGAACTTGGATTTGTCATCCCATTTATAATGGAAAAAAAATATAAACTGAAATATTAAAACCTACAGAAAACTTTCTTTTAAAGAACACAAGCAAAAAAGCAAATAATGACTAAAACTTTTAAACCAGTTTTAAGTACTCAAGCAAATACTGGATTTTTAGGAATGTTAGTGTTTATTGAAAGTCTCAAACAGATAATTCTAATCTTGTGATCTGGCGTTTTCATGATGAAAGACCACTCCTTTTCTGATTATCAATGCCAGCCGTTTATTCTTTGTATTTCTTGCTTGTCTCATTATTTATTGGTAATAGAGATCCGAATCCATGGTTTTACCCGGCGGTGAAAGCTCATGATAAACTTTCAGGTTTGGCTTAAGTATGTAAACAAAACACATATCAATATCGAAAAAAAATCACGTTTCTTGTATGGTCTTCATATAAGAAACGTAATTTTTTTGGGTCCTTTAATATTTTACTTGTTTTCTTTTTTATTTTATGTTGTTATATCAGCAATATTAATACACATTCTGTGAAAATTCTACATATTACGGTTCATAAGATACAGCCTACTGACAGACAGACGGAACGATAGTGGAGACTTGGGTCCCGTTGATACTCTTTGGGTACGAAACCCTAATAAACGGCAATTATGTCATTTGAGCAATACTACAGAAATAAACATTAAATAATATAGAATTAGTTTATATTATAATAAGTTAAATATATTATATTATAAAATTTAGTAACAATTAATTCACATATAAAAATCTCAGCCACGGGGAACTTTATTTTAGCATTCGCGGCAACACTGAAGAGCGTCATTGATATTTTGTGACTTATTTATGGCTCGTGTTGTTTTATATTAAAATTTTGAAATTGTATGATACTTAAAGATAGTATGTGATTCCAGTGTCTTTCTTATTTCTTGTAGTATTATTTTTACCTGGTATTTTACTTCGGATTATGATCAAAATTTAATAAAACATTCGGTAGGTTCACCTCACACGTTGCCTGCAACGCGACTGGCTCGGGTACGCCGATTTCGGCGTAGTATTTGTTGCCGCATTTTACAAGAGCGCCGGCGGTATCTAGTCGTCACCGAGCAAAACCTGGCAAACCGAGTTCGGTACATAATGCCCTCAAAAATATTTGATAATGCCGAACTCGAACGGCTACGACGTGAGGCTATTCCTTCGTCGAATGAAAATACTACGACAGGAGAGGCGGCTCTACGAGTTGCAGAGCAACCCGAAAACGTGGATGCGCCGTAGATCTCCTTGTGGTTGACTCAGACATACAGGATATTACGCAAAAACTGACGGAGCGCATAGACGACCTAAAGCAGAGAATCGCTGCTTGAGGAAAGTGGATTCGGCGATATACCGAGAGATCAACACCGTTCAACCAGAACCGTCTCTTCCAGAGTGACCAGAAGAGGCTCAATAAATCATTGGAGCGACGAGTACGTGGAATGGGCCAAGCACCGAATCAGGCCGACACTGTCGCATTCTGGCGTGGCCTGTGGTCAGAGCCCGCAAACCACAGCGAGGCCTCTTGGACGGAAGTTGTGGCAAGTCAATGTACGAATATTATGCTTATGGACACGATCATTATAAAGCCGAATGACGTAGTTGAGGCGGTCAGAAGAGCCCCGAACTGGAATAGTCCGGGGCTCGACGGACTGCATCACTACTCGCTGAAGGAGTTCGTAGTGTGTCACGCTGTGCTCGCCCGACAGTTTCAAGAGGCTCTCGACCAGAAGTCGCTCCCAAGCCTCTTCACTACTCATTCATTACTCAGGGATCACTCATTTGGTTCCTCAAGACCGAGATACCACAGACCCGAGCAAATACCGCCCCATCACGTGGTCTACCCACGATATACAAGACACTAACATCCATTTTGAGAGCGAGAATCATTCGTCACCTGAACTCAAACAGGTGATGTCGCGCGCTCAAAATGGATGTCGGGGCGGTGGTCGTGGAACCAAGGAACCACTCCTCATTGACGAGGTCATTGGCAAGGTGGTTAAACGCAACCGTCGAAACCTCTGCGCCGCCTGGATATACTAAAAAAAGGCATTCGACTCGGTGCCTCATACACGGCTCAAGATGGTCTTCGAGCTGTACAAGGTTGAATGTACAGCTAGAGACTTCTTTGGGCAGTGTATGAGGCAGTGGAGTACGACCCTTTGTCATCTAGGCGAGCGGATGACGGCTGCGGAGAACCACATAAGGATAAGAAGTAATATATATATATATATATATATATATATATATATATATATATATATATATATATTACTTCTTACAGTACATACAGATAAGGGTAACTTCCAGGGCGATTGTCTGAGTTCAATCTGGTTCTGCCTCTCTCTAAACCCTCTCAGTACCTTACTGGAGGGTTCCGGGAGAGGATTTTAGCTTCGGAGAGGAGGTACAAAACTGACCCACCTTTTCTATATGGATGATCTCAAGTTTTTCACCTCCATTCGCTCACACCTTGTGGAATTGCTAAACATCACTGATTTTAGCAATTCTATTAGAATGGAGCTGGAGACGGATAAGTGTGCGGTCCTCCATGTCGAAAGAGGTAGGCTCGCTAACTCTGAAGGCATAGACTTATCTATGCCCATGAACATAAGGACCCTATCCGAGGCTGAAACATACCGATAACTGGGTATGTCACAGAACATAGGTATCGATGAGGCGGATATGAAACAGTCCGTTTGTGATGTGTTTTATGCACGCTTGACAAAAGTTCTCAACAGTCTTTTGTCGGGCGTGAATAAGACATGCATATAACGGTTGAGTCATGCCTGTCCTCATATATACCTTCGGCATACTCAGGTGGATTCAGACTGAACCGAACGCTCTGGATAGAAAATTCCGCACTGTTATGACGTGCCACGGGATGTATCACCTGAGATCGTCAGTAATAAGGCTGTACTTGCCGCGAAAACGTGATGGATGCGGCTTTTTAAGCGCTCTCACCATGCATAGATTGCGAAGTGTGCAGCCTCCGTAACTACATTCTGGCGAGATCGGATGATCCATTCTACAGATACGTCATTTTGTGTGATAAAGGGATTACTCCTCCATCCTTAGCCAACGAGCAATGGCAAGACCCAGCAGTACAGAGAATTTCCGACCGGCAGACCGTATGGAAGGAAAATGAGCTCCACGGGAGGTTCTACAAGGCTCTAAATGAGCCTTTCGTAGACACAGCTGCCGCCCTCCACTGGCTACGTTTTGGTGACCTCTTTGGGGAAACAGATGGTTTTGCCTGTGCGATACAGGATCAAGTTATTAAGACCAACATCTATCGGAAATACATCCTAAAGAATGGCGCCGCCAATATCAGACAAGCTTGTTGCCATCCCGGTGAGTCACTTAGGCATCTATCATCTCAGGTTGTTTGGCGCTTTCTTACTCTGAGTATTTGCACAGGCACAACACTGGAGCTTGCTCTGAAATACGGTCTCGTGAATCGGAAACTGCCGTATTATAAGTACTTGCCGGAAGCCGTGCTCGAAAATGACCGCGCCAGGCTCTACAGGGACCGGGCCATCATCACATACAGGACTATTTTTGCGAATAAGCCTGATATTGTGCTGATGGATCGGGCACAGTCAAGGATATTTTTGGACGACATTACTATTCCTTATGACGAGAAACTCGTGAAAGCCGAAACAGATAAGCTCACAAAATATCTGGACCTGGCTCACGAGGTTACCGACATGTGGGGTGGTCTGCCGACCAAAATTATTCCTGTGGTCGTTTTTTGCGAACGGGTTAATCCCAGTCATCCTTTCGTGTCATCTTAGGCGACTGAGACTCCGTGACGGACCGCTCCAGGCGCTCCAGGTGTAGAAGGCGGTGCTCCTCGATACCGCCCGCATCGTCCACCGGTTTCTTACCCTTTCCCCCTAACCCTCGGCCGTTTGGTCTCCCTTGCCGAGGGCTTCCATTCGGTTGGGTTTTTATTTATTTATATATTTTTTATATATTTATTTTATTTCATTGATATTTATGTTTATTTATATCTTTCGTTTACAATTATATATTTAAACAGACCAACCAGATAAGAAAACTTTATAGATAACCCAGATAATAATAATAATAATCCCAGTCAGCCTCTCGCGTCATCTGAGGCGACTGGTACTACGTGACGAACCGCTTCGGGCTCATATACAGAAGGCGGTGCTCCTCAATACCACCCGCATCGTCTGCCGGTTTCTTTCCCTTTCCTCCTAACCCTCGGCCGTTTGGTCACACCTGCCGAGGGTTTCCATCTGGTTGAATTTTTATTTATTTACGTATTCTTTATGTATTTATTTAACTATATTAATATATTTATATTTATTTATCCTTTCCATTTATATATTTGTGCAGCCCAGCCAAATGAGAAAACTATTTAAATACCACACATGATTATAATATTTTTATTTTAGACCACGTTCCATATATTGTAGTAATGTCGTTAGTAACAATATTGACTTAAAACTATGTTAGTATTGTAAGTAGCTACACATTATTTTATCCTATGACTATGGCCACCCAGTGATTCTGTATGGGACTGTCATATCTTACAGATATCGCTCTCAGGATGCTGTTTTTACTGTTTCGTAGGCGTTGCAAGAGTGAGACTGTTTTCTTCCGAATGATCGCTGAAAAAGTGTATTCAAGTATGTTAAGTGCTTTATTTCGGTAATTGCTACTTGTAATAGCTGACGAGTTCACATTATATTTGCAAGTTTAATAATGTGTATCGTGGGAGTAGTTTTAGTAATGTAACATAATTAATATAAGTTTTATAAAAACATTGCAGCTTTTATAAAATAACACTGTGAAGTAAATATCACTTTGAACCTTCCCTTGAGTGTAGTAACATTAGGTTACAGTTTTACAGAACATCCATTTGAATAATATAGTATTGTGAAACCTGGCAACTTTGCCATTTTTGGAAGGACTTAAAAGTTTAACACCAATTTTCTAACAAAAAATGTACCGCACAGTGAGGGCGTCAATGTTAAATGTGACATTATATTCTTCATAGGTTTGATATTTACTTATGATTTAAACAAATGCCAACAAATGTAAAGTTCTGGAGCACTGAACAAAGAGCTAATTTCGCCGGCAGAATTCCGCGTTAAAATAAAATGTCAAAATTAACTCTCATGTTGCCATTTCGAAAGCAATGCTGTCAATTAGTTATTGTCATCCAAAACATGGCTTATCTCGAAAAATGTGACGTTTTCCGTGTTTATCGTAATTTTGTACCAGTCCACCCCTGATGGCAAAGTTGACATCCATTGGTAAAGTTGTCAGACCTGACTGTACCTGATTTTTCCGAATTTATCAGGACTTAATGGCCGAAGTAATAAAATACACATGTTATCTTACTATTTAACTCTGTGAGCAAAGTTCTCAACTATTTAAATAAAATTTTAGATTGTTGTTTATTTAGTAACCAGGCAACCGAACAGCACGATGTTAACCTGGAAAATCGAAGTTATCCCGATGCCATTTTTTTTTCATTGAAGAGCCATGCTGCATCTATATTAGTAGTATAGTTGTAGCACGAATGGGTCGGCACGACCGGGGAAGGAGCACGCTCTCACAGAATATCAGCTTAAAATAGCAATTCAACGCTGCTGTGTTTCGTATGGTGAGTGTAGAGAACCAGAGACCTCTTTTAATGGAAACCAGGCATTCCATGTTCGTCCTCACGGGTGATAACGCATCTGCATTTTGAATCGTAATCGAGGATAGATGTAGATATCCACATCTGGACCACAGCAACCACTCACCATCAGGTGGACTGTGTGCTCGTTTGTTACCCTTATCGTATAAAAAATATTCTGGAATATTCAAAATTTTTACGTTTTTTGCCTTAAAACTCTGAGAGATTAGACTAGGCCTTTGCCAGGTCATATGTAAATAGGCTGTAACTTTTAACTTAAAAATCTCATCAAGACGTCGGGAGTCCTATAAGACCTGATATTCTACGAGTATTAAGGTTAAACGTCTCTAAGAAGTTCATATACTTACATTTTTATGTTCTTTAAAACTATAATCTTAAATGTACGCTAAAATAAGTACTGATATCGGGAAGAGCCCAAAAAAAAAATCATTTACAAATATTTTTAAATTACAAATAATGGTTTTAAAACGTTTATTTCAGATTGTTGTTAGTACGGATTTTTCAACCTTAATTTTCAATTAAATTTTTCTTCAATATTAATACATTTTTACGAAACTATTTTATAAGGTTTATACTAATAGCAGAAGAAATAATTGTGGGAAAAAAATGTATTCTTGGCACGATACCGCGCGGAGTAGGACTGTATGATAATTAAGTTTCTAGTTTTAGTTTCTTTTCATTACTGGAAAAATTATTTTTCAATTTCAAAGATTTATGTTATTTAATTAGACATGACAATACATTCACTAAAGTTGAATGATATATATCTTTCAAAAAATTTGTCAGTACTATGCCTATATACATATATAACCTTCGCGCAAATTCAAGCAATTAGATCACAAACAAACATTATTTTTATATATTGGATAAGGGTAACGAATAAGTACACACTCCAACTGCAATTAAGTGTATGCTATGACCCATAGACATCTAGAATTGAATAGGAATCAAAATGCAGAGAAGCTCTGTCACCTCTAAGGATGGAATGCCTCGTTTCATGTAAAATGTAATGCCTCGTTTGGTGTAAAAATGATATCTCTGGTTTTCTACACGTACCACACAAAATACAACAGCATTAAACTGCTATTATAGGCTAGTATTATAAAAATGTGGTACTTCTCTGGTTGCTCGGTTCGAACATTCATGGAGTATCCGTGCTACAATTATAACTGCAACATGGCTCTACCACTATTTTAAAGCTCAACCACGTTAGTTTATTTAAAAACATTTCATAAATATTCTAAAAAATGTTCATGTATGACTTTCCTTTATTATTCGTTAAAGAATAAAGAAATTACTTTAAAGCGCGCCTAATTACGTTCCCGTAAGACCGTTAGTCTATGACCTTTAAAAAGATGTCCTCTTGACATTGGAGTACTTTTGTAATTAACAATTTTATTAATTTGTAGTAATCATATTATAAAATATTATATATAGCAAATCATTGAACTTATGCTTGCATACAATTATCCCCCAAAGTTATGAAAAACTGTTGAGATTTTCTCTTTTAAAAAGATAAAAGTTAGAATTCGGAGCCAATAAGTGGAATCATAATTACAAAAAGCTGCGATGTTTTTACACGCTTTATATTAGCTTGACTGTATAAATGAATGCAAAGAGAATCTTATTAACCAGTTTTTACACACTTCCATGTAATACATTGTATAGTATGTAGGGTAGATGGTTAGGCAAGGCTTGTGAATAGACGTGGAACAATCGAGAATGTTTTATTTTACGTCGCGACTAGGATAGGATATGAAGCAGATTCACTAAAATGGGAGTGAAAAATTGTTGGCTCAATAGATGTTAACCGTCATGTCAGTGAAGCGAATGTGGTGCAAATGGGAAACTGCACAATATGTGGCGATTGGCGTCATAGTTGGCGTCAATGCCGGTATCGTAATTTTACCGTCGATAATTATAGACTGACTAGCTGTGCCCCGCGGTTTCACCCGAGTCATCACGTGTCCGAGGTGCGCGATATGACCTAGTTCAAGCATTTTATAACGGCTAGGGTTTAAGCGTCGTTCGCGCGCCCAGCCAAGTATTGAATTATTTTAATTTTACATTATCTCTTAAACTATGCGTCCAAATAATATGGTATAAAGAACAAAATTTATCTTCATAAAATTTTCTTGATGATGAAGTATTTTTCGTTCGTAAGGATAAATAGGCCATGCCTAATAATAACGCTCATAAATCACTTTTAAATTTTCAATATTTTTTATCACAAAATACTAAATTATGGCTTATTTATAAGAAATAGACGTATGGTATCTGGGACTTTTTTTTAGACGGAGTAAAGGTCTATATTTTTCTAGAACATTGTATTTACGTATCCCTTACAATAACACCAGCGTACGCGGATAAATCATTTCGGGAGTACTTTTTCTTCTGACTTGCTTAACAAATATCCATATTTAAGGCTAGCTGATAAATATAGTTTAATGCTAGATAGCGTATACTATTCCACATAAATCTGGCTATAATATACAAGAAGAATTTTTCAAATCGGACTGGTAGTTCCAGAGATTAGCGCGTTTAAACAAACAAAAAAAAACAAAAAAAAACTCTTCCGCATTATTATATTAATATAGTATAGATAAGTTGGACATTTAAAACGAGTTTGTCTACTAAAGGTGGACAACAGAAATAAATGAAGGCATGAGTGGAGTGAGGGCACAGGTACGGGTAGCAACCGCCACTCAACGTCCGGTCGTATCGCGAGCCGCGGCGAGGGCAACGCGTGGACCCTGCACATTGAGGAGGACGAGCAGGCCTCCCCGACAGCTCTTGAGATTGAAGAAGTGGATCATCGTATGTTTTAAATGTCTTTAAGTGACTACAAACCGGGTAACATTCCTATTATTGTTGATCTACAAGTTTTAATTATGGAAATTGATACTGGCTCGGCTTTGTCGTGAAATAATTTATATAAAAAATATTTAACCATTTGACATTATTACCATGTAAGTTAACACTCATGTTTTATGACGACCTTAAAGTCCAGCCGGCAGAGTTCATAGAAGTTAAGGTAAAAGCAAAAACTTGATTTGTATCTAATAGAAAGAGGGACAACCACAGAGGAAATACAAAGAGCAGACGGCCTAAGCAACTGTGCACAGTAATTCTAAATAGGTCCTGACGTCATTACAGTGGCCATGGCTTTAGTATACTTTTGTCTGCCCTGTACGATTATGTCTCGAAAATTGCAAATCGGTGTATTTTCGTAGTGTGGTGGCGCTGTCGTCGTGCCACAAGCGAAACACATCTAACCCTAAATCGCACTAACAAAGTTCCGAAGTTATAGCAGTATATATAGAATAGCTCCGAACTACCACTCGGAGCGTTGGCCGCTCCCCGGGCAGAACACCTTGCCCGGCGGGAGATCTCCCCTTTTCCTTCCAACCGCCACAGTAGTATTAAGAAGAAAAGGATGTAGTGTTGTATTTTATCATGTAACAACTACTCATATAGATGCTCTGATGCTATGGATGGCATCACATTTCATTTGTAAGTAATTTTATATTTATTAAGATTTACCGGCGGGCGAGCAACGCTTCGCGTGCGGACAGGCACCGTGCTGGTGTAAGTCCGCGCGCGGCCGGTGTCGTACGCGATACGCGAGCAGGTCGATGCCGAGCTAGACGCCATGCTGCGGGCTGGTGTCATCAAGAAGATTGACTCCTCCGACTGGGCTTCTCCACTGGTCTTAGTTAACAAACCTGATGGATCACTCCGCATTTGTGCGGTTTACTAGATAACATTGAATCGTGTCTTATTGGTGGATAAGTTCCCGATTTTTAAGATCGAAGACTTATTAGCGAATCTTAGCGGTTGTACTTGGTTCAGTAAGTTAGACTTACCTCAGGCCTATAACTAAGTAGAACTACATGAATCATAGAAATATACGGTAATAAATACACACTTTATTACCATATATTTATTTCAAAGATTTTTCACACCTAATACGGTAGTTTTCTTAGATTATTTAAAAAATCTAAAAAGAATATCTTGAGACATTGCAAAATGTACTTTCAAGGTTGGACGAATACGGATTAAAGCATTTTTTATAGGAGAGGACGCTAACGAGCATGCGGTTCACCTGGTAAGTGACTACCGCCGCCCATGAACAACTGCAACACCAGGGGAATTGCAGTTGCGTTACCGGCCTTTTAAAAAGGAGTAGGCTCTTTTCTTGAAGGTCCCTAAGTCGTATCAGTCCGGAAAAGTCGCTGGTGGTAATCGATTCCAGAGGGAAGTTGTGCGAGGAAAAAAACATCTTCTAAATCGCACAGTGATGGACCGCCAATTATCTAAATGGTATGGATAGTATCGTGAGTTTTGTCGCGATGTGCAATGTTGAAATAGAGCGGCTGGAATTAGTCCGAACAATTCCTCAGAGCCCTCCCCGTGGTACATGCGATAAAATACGCAAATAGATGCAACATCTCTACGCAGTGCCAGTGAGTAAAGCTGATCGGAAAGAACTCGGTCGTCGACAATTCGAACTGCTCTACGTTGGATGCGGTCAAGTGGAAGGAGCTGGCACTGGGGAGACCCTGCCCAGAGATGGGAACAGTATTCCATGTTAGGCCGAACCTGTTAAATTATGGTCTCGGTTTGGTTTACCAAAACAATTAGTTTCAGATAACGGCCCACCCTTCACGAGTTCAGAATTTATACAATTTTTAGCGACTAACGGGACAGAACACACGTATTCGGCGCCGTATCATCTTTCATCCAATGGAGCAGCAGAAAATGCGGTTAAAACCTACAAGAATAAAAAAGCTATATCACCTAAGACTTCTTTTGGTATATAGAAATACTGAACACTGTGCCACGGGAGAGAGTCCGGGAATATTATTAGTAGGCCGCGCGTTACGTATGCGACTTGACTACTTAAAACCCGAGCGAGCAGATCGCATGCATATCTCACAGAAACGTCAGCAGTTAGAAGCAGGCGGTCTGCATCGGAATTTTAGGGAAGAGGACACAATTTGGTACCGTAACTATGGTGTGGGAAGGAAATGGTTAGAGTGTAAAATTAAATGTAAATGGGGTAATACGGATTATGAAATTTTAGGTATCGACGGAATCGTACACCATTTAATATTGCTTTGAATAACATGCCCATACATAGTGAGAAATAGAGGCGCAGTTCACTTAACCCATTTCTAGATGCAATATCAAGGCAGAGCGATAAACCAGCCGAGGTCTCGGAGTAGTCAACAGACTCGATGGAGGAGGGTGCAAGTGTCTAGCTGGGTACGACAACACCAGATATATATATATAATACCTTACAACAATAAAGTTGTACGCCCGGACAGACACGCTCCTGTACGGTTTCCAGAGTTTGATTGATTACTATAAGTTAATTATTAAGTGTACCCTGTTATTATTCCTTTATTACTTCATTGTATTGTATTAATACTTCATTGTTACTTAATGTATATTGTAATGTTATATATGTATATTATAAGAAAATAGGGCTAGTAATATATTATATAGTATGTAGGGTAGATGGTTAGGCAAGGCTTGTGAATAGACGTGAAACAATTGAGAGTATTTTATTTAACAGTGCCCGAATAATCTGAAATTTTACAGTAATTATTCTTTAACAAATGTAAGATATTAAATTAATAGTATTAATAATTTAATGAAGACTTTTGTTTTCAGAAAAAGCTAAGCTTTTGAATTCGAATTTCTAATAAATCGGGGGGCACGGCAGTGCCCCCGCCAAGTCGAGCGCGAAGCAAACACTGCCGTACCATCCTTTACTGGAACCGTTTCGCCGCATTTTCAGGCCTCTATTTGAGAACCTCCGGATAAGACCAGAACGCAGAAATTTTCGTCATCCAGTAAGCTATAATCACATACTTAAAATTTAAAATTTCAAGTCTATAGGTCATTTAGTTCCGAAGTTAAGCGAAAGCAAAGTTTCGCATTTATGACACTCACTCACTCATGATCATCAGAATAGAACTAGTACTTCCCATAAACTCAGAGAGCTGAAATTTGGTACAGAGTTAGGTTTTAATGGCCACATAAAGGGAAAACTATAAAAACTAGGATAATCGAAGATCTGGAGTACCTGGGGACCCTGATTGGGAAACAGAAGAGCCCAACCAAACTATTAGAAGAGATCGACATACCGCCTTTACAAAAAATATTCAACTTGGTGGGCCGCTTCATTTGATGTCAAAAATCGAAGTTCTGAAGTATCCTCAGCAGATCTCAGATGTATTAGAGATATGGTAATGCCTCCTTCTACTATTGGTACATAAAAAAAATACGTGTACAGAGAACAATTCCCAATCTGTGTGGCGTATGCCCTAACAATTCATAAGAGCCAAGGTCTAAGTCTAAAAATGCCCTCATGGACATTGGCACCTCCATATTCTCTTGTGGCCAAGCCTACGTGGCGCTTTCACGAGTAACCAATCTTCATGGGGTGCACCTCATAAATGTTGACTTCAAGAGTATAAAAGCTCAAGCTTCAGCGATCACCGAATACAACCGGCTTAGGCGTAAATACCGCGCCGATCTTTCAGAAATTAAACCGTATAAACCGTCTAAAAGAATAAAAAATAATGAACGCGAACGGGCAATACAAAAAACTGTTGCTACTGTACAAGAATCAGAACCGGAAAAAAAGAAAAGAAAGATTTGTAATAATAAAAAAAACTACTCCTAAAAAAATGTGTCAAATAAGAAAATCTAATAAAATAAATCATAATATGCCCACGTTTCTACAAAAAGCAGTGAAATCCCACCAAAAACATTCTGTAAAAAAACTAGCCAAGTCTCGATGGAGCTGCTTGTTTATCTCTAAAAAGTAATGAAATCTAGACAAAGTCGTGCCAAGTCTAAGGTTCCTTACTGCGATTTCTTTATTATTATAGTTATTGTTGTGTGACTTGACCGTTGTAGGGAACACAACGGTACAAAATCAGGTGCTATATTGCATACACACCATTGCACCAATCTGTCGCCAGAACCACTACCCATTGACGATGGAAAATTGCCACTTGGAAAACGTTGATTGAATAACCAGTCAATTGTAGGCTTGATAAAGCTGCGTATTTCAATAATACTTTTGTATGGGCGAGCCTGAAACAAACAGTATAAAAAATTATTTCCAGTACAGGCGGACTTCTAATCATTGATAGAAGTCCGTCTGTACGTCTATTTTATGTTAGATCGGTGGTCGATTTGACGCTCGAAAAAGAAGAGAGTAGAAGTCAGCATTGTGAATGCTGAATGCATGTGTTGCACAATCAACAACCGCCTAAAATGAGACACTAGCGTCCAATTACCAATACCACTATGTGCTATTATCTCGCTATAACAAACATAAGTAGTTACAACAGATATAACATTACGTGTAAACACAATTACGTGCAACATTACGTGTAAACGCAACTTTATCAAGCTTACAATTGACTGGTTATTCAATCAACGTTTTCCAAGAAGCACTTTTCCATCGTCAATGGGTAGCGGTTCTGGCGACAGATTGGTGCAATGGTGTCATGTAGCACCTGGTTTTGTACCCTGTGTACCCTTCAACGGCCAAGTCACACAACATTAACTATAATAATAAAGAAATCGCAGTAAGGAACCTTAGACTTGGCACGACTTTGTCTAGATTTCATTACTTTTTAGAGATAAACAAGCAGCTCCATCGAGACTTGGCTAGTTTTTTTACAGAATGTTTTTGGTGGGATTATATTTATAAAATACTAGCGATCTGCCCAAAATAAACATTTTTTTCATTTTCATTTTCATTCAAACACACAAAAATTATCGAAATCGGTCGAACCGTTTTTGAGTTTTGGCGAGACTAACGGACAGCAATTGATTTTTATATATTGAGATACAACAAGAATAATTTCGATCATTACACATAAATATCAGAAACAGAATTGTTCGAAATTACCATAAAATTTGTATTTTATTTGCCATTGATGAAAAATTATGGTCTGATTTTTCAAAGCCAAAGTAAACTATGTAACTTAGATATTATTTCCTAATTGAATTTATGAGTACGTAAAAATGGAAAATTTTAAAACAGTCTAGGAGAAATGAATGGGAAAGATAACGAATTCCACCGGGTCAAAATTTTCAGGTCAACCAAAATGTCGGTTATTAAAAATTCTCTTTGTGGAACTAAATAAAACTATTTGAAGCACAACGTGAAATGAAATGAAATCAAAGCTTTTTCGACATATGAAATTAAATTTTCTTTTGTCAATTTTCAACATATATTTTAATCTACTATCGTTTTAAAATGAGGTTCCTCTGTTCTAAGAAGAAACGACGAAAGAAACTGAAGAAAGAGAATATCCGCTTTTATGTCATTTTTCACATATAACTAGCTTTAAAGCCAATAATATCATGTTATTAAGAAAAATTAGAAAGAAATAGAACCATAATTTAAAATAGCCAATTTCACAACAAAACATAACAAAAAATCTGAAAATTTAATTAATTTTGTGAAATTAAAGCTAACAAATGAATTGCAAGCCTGAGCAGACCAGTCCCTACAAGCAAGTGCTGCTTCTGTTCTGTTCACTAGTATGACGCATATGGCAGCCATCGCCATTGCAAGCAAAGACCTTAAAGCTTGATATACCCAATTATACCAGTCTACCAAACACTAAGATGTTACTTTATACAATAGAGGGGGTGGTAACCGCAGTTTTCATTTTTTTATTTTTAGTCTTTATTGGGAAGATGTTGCCCATATCATGATTTGTTTCCAACTATAACTTCTTACGACACCCACAGCATGATATTATAGGATATTCTTATACCGCCACTACACGGATTCTGTTTAGTATAGTGTTCATATGCTACTACTTGTTAAATATGTATGCGCAACATAACAGTCTCACAAAGATTAATATTAAAAGGAATTAATATTATTTTTGGCTTCTTTATTTCCATTCAGAGTATTGTAGGCCTTGGAGATATTTTAGCACTACAAACCCTTTTTCATACGATTCTTAAACTTTCCTTCAGAGAGTTTTAAGACTAATCAGGTGAAAATAGACTTCAAATTAACAAGCTGATATTTTTATAAAATGTCTTAGTGTCCTTCGTTATCTTTTTTAATCCACAACAAGTCTACAGCGACAAGTTACGAATAATCGGAAGCTATCACCTGTGCGGCGGATATTTTTGGCACTACATGTGCATGCGCAAACACAGACACTTACTCATCTTAACCTATCCATGCTCAATCGTTACAGCAAATGAGCGTTTACGATTAGGTTTTCAAAATTTCTATATCTGCGACACAGTAGTCAGGTACTAGGGTCAGAAATACGACCACCATTAACACCGAGTGGCTAAAAGGATCTAGGTCTACGTGATGTATAAATAAAGACATACACCATGCTGTAGCTATATTAGTAGTATAGTTATAGCACGAATGGTTCGGCTCGACCGGAGAAGGTAATTCGTCTTTTGGTACGACTGTTTTTCCTTTAGCCTATTATTATTACTAAGGGATAGTGCGCGTATAACTATATCCCGGTAATGGTACCAGAGCCAGTGAGCCAGTATAATTATAAGCTATAAGGTATACAATCTCAGACCTGTGAGGTAAAAGCATAAGCATTCTTCGATTGAATTGGTTCCAGGTATCTATGAACAACAGAAGCCACTTACCATCAGGTGGACTATAAGTTCGCTTATCACTTCCATGTCATTAAAAAAAGTATAAAAAAGCGATTGTGGTAAATTTTTCATCAAGAAAGGCCATGACTTAAATTAAAACTTTGGAGTTATTATATGAATGAGAGAAAACTAGAATTTATTTAGATAGAGAGTAGAGTTTATTTTATGAGTGTATATTTGTCATTCCGCTTTTAAGGAAATATTTAAATATTTTATAATTTCTTTGCATCATAATCATTATATCTGTTGAAAAATTACCCAATATCAATATATCCTTGACGCGCGCTGCCTATCTGCTATATAACTTAAAGCTAAGTCCAAATAAGTCTATTTCGTAAGGCTCAAAGTAAATTCGTCGGATTTATTTTGTCTTTTCCGGGATTTTCTTCCAAGATTTTATTTGATCGAATTGTAAACTGAGGTGGAGCATCAACAACATCACATACGTGACTTTAGAATTCATACCTGTTTGAATTCATGTTTACTCAAATATCGACTTTAAGGAAGGAGTAGTTTCTTAATTCGACTCTTTTTTGTATGTTTATTACGTGACTTTCATAAGTGACTCCATATAAATATAGAGGAAAAGGTAAAAAAATAGGGGATAAAATGTTTGATGTTAATGTTTCTGCGACAATCTAACTAAATAATATGTTTTTTTTTTATAGGATATGGTGACAAACGAGCACACAGTCCACCTGATGGTAAGTGGTTGCTGTGGCCCATAGACATCTATATCTATCCTCGTTTGCAAATCAAAATGCAGTTGCGTTGTCACCCTTGAGGACTAAGATGGAATGCCTCTTTTCCAGTAAAAAGGGTCTCCGGTTCTCTACACTCACCATACGAATCACAGCGGCGTTAAGCTGCTATTTTACGTTAATTATGTAGCAGTGAAAGTTTAATTGATAACTCTAAAGATTCACAAATAAAATATTTTAATTTCAATATAAATACACCATATTCACATACTGTTTTTAGTACATAATATTGCGTCACGTTCTTCTTATTGTCACTGCGTTGGAGTAGTATGCATGATAATTGAAACACATGGTAAATGCTGCACCTTGTTATAGCTGGCTAAATCCATAGAGCAACTTTTAGGGTTAATAGTCCATGAATCCATCACCCCCGTTTTGTCATGTGAAAAATATGTAAATCAATACGACTGGAAACAGCAAATATATTTCGCTGATTAGAAGATCTAAAGACCAAGTGTGCAAGAGACTTAACATCTTTAAATTTCCTAGATAGATGCAGAGACCGTAATTTGCAGTCTTTGTCAAATTATCAACAAATAGAAGATTCGGGGAGGTTGAGACACTAAATCAGGCAAGTAAAAGCTGCTCCAAATAGCTACGGAGCAAAAAAGTACCGATTTTTATTTCATAGATAAGACCATAGACTTTTTATTTCACAGTTAACAGCGGTAGAGCCAGGCGGCAGCTTTTGCTGTCGTACGGATGGGCTAGCTCGAACCGGGGTGGTACCACGACCTCACAAAATACCAGCGTGAAGTAGAGGTTTACTCTGCGTTTCGCTTGGTGAGTTCAGGTGGCTGGAGGCCCTTTTTACTTTAAATGAGGCATTCCATCCTAGTCCTTACGGGTGAAAAGGCATCTGCATTTTGATTTGTAATAGAGGATAGATGTAGATGTCTATGGGCCGTAGCCACTTACCATCAGGTGGACTGTGTGCTCGTTTTTCACCCTTATCCTATAAAAAAAATTATAATGTAAAAACTCCACTCTACATTTCATACACTAAAAACAACTAGAGTTCTGATAAAGAAATACTCTTAAAATTTCATCTCTACGGCAATTCAATAATATCATCATGTGTCAAAAACCAGAAATTATTTAAATTTTTATCAAATTACCCTGAAATGAAAAGCTTTATACCAATAAACATTATCTATAGTTGACGCCAGATAGCTTGTCAATAGCGGTCTTGGACTTGACTTTCATCCTGAAATTGGATTTCGTTACGACATTATCGCTACCCATACAAACCTATCACTTCGACTAAGATATCATAATACACCAAAGTGTCATCACCCAAAAAATTCGAAATTAAAGAATACAGTAAGATTCATTAAGTTGATAATACTATCTAAACTTGATATTATTTAAATTTATTATGTCAATTCTAAACCTACTTCAAATAAACATGCTTTCAAATCGACCCTTGTATAATCGTAACATTATTCGAAGTAGACGTAGTTACTACTCTAACTTTAAAAGCGTCATCAAATTGGTTCAGTAGCTTATACATAAAAATCTAATAATACTTTTAAACACCACCACGTCCAAATGTACCAGCTAAAGTAACAATATTTGGCTATATATTAAAATCATTTAAATAAATAAATATATATATTAAAGAACCTTACAGTAAATACCTAAAGGTTAGAATAATTTATTCAGTAGTAGAAATTCCCCGCGACTTCGCCCGCGTGTTATTTGGGGTTTTCATTTTTTTGCGCGGAACCCTAATTATTTTTCTAAATTAAAAGTAAGTTACTCCTTGTGACATCAGCCATCTGCCGGTGCAAATCCCGTCAAAATCGGTCCAGCCGTTTCGGAGATTAGCCGGAACAAACAGACAGACAGACGGACAGACAGACACACGGACAGACAGACAGACAGACAGACATAAACTTTTAAAATTGTATTTTTGTTATTAGTGCCGTATATACATTCATATGCATTTAGTAAAAAGCTGTCATTTGGACATTACAAACAGACACTTCAATTTTATTTATTTGTATAGATATAAAATCAAAAAATGAAAATAAGTGTCTATATTTTAATAAAATAAAATAACAAAACTGTATTTTTTCGCTTAAGAACATTGCCACAAATAATTTGAGAATTTTACTTACACCATTTTTATTGCAACCACACTTGATCAGTGAAGCTTCAATCGCGGGAAGTTAAATCCAAACCCAAACATACCACTGCAAGACTTCAAGATGCTGTAAGGTCATTCTGCGTAAATCATACCAAAAATTAATATTTAAAAACTGAAGGTAGCTGGACTACCTATGACATCGGGAGGTCAAACACCTCATTCCCCGTCGTGACCACGGGTACTATAAAGCACCCAAATCGTCGGGAATCAAAAAGTTTATTAAACGCGGTAAAATCCGTAAAATAGTCAGATATGTCAGATAATTGTTTATAGTTAAAGTAAAATCATTCATATAAACTAACGGTTTGCTTTTTCTTTTCTTCAGTTCTTCTTGAGTACGCTTAAACTTTAGAATTTCGCTGATGGATATGAGACCTTGTCAACAATTCGTTAACGGAAATGCATTTTATTAGAGTTTTGTCCATAAATGCCACTCTAGTGTATGTGGGATTACGGACGTACTCTGGTAACCCAGCACCCCATCACCAGCCTGTGGAATTCGATTTCATATATGCGATAGATTTTGAGTTGGTGAGAGGATTAAATAACAGTAAGTCGAACCAGCCAGCGAAAATAGCTATAACAAAAAAAAAAAAAACTTAAAAAGCAGACAAAAACTAAAGGTTAATGCAGAACTGGATCAAAGCGACACGTACTCAATGTAAAATTTACAACGAGCGTTAAGCCTCTGAGCTACCACGCCTCAATGATTGGAAGATAATTTCTTAGAACATTAAGTTTCATCCTTTGTTTCCTTACGTAAAAGTGAATGCAATTAAAAAATAAAAGAAAAACAAATAAAAAATTAACAAATTTTCATCCATAATTATAATATTAAAAAGTAGCTAATTGAAAATTCATTAAACGCTTAACACCCAAAAAATAAGGCTTAAAACTTTTTAGTTATTTAGATTTATCTAATTTATGGACAAATCCCTAAAATAGGCTTATAATGTTCAATTACTATTAAGTTCATATATTATAATGGCTTGTAAATTTGCAAAAACATTTTACATTTTATTTATTTCAGAAAGTTATAAATATTCTCTCAAAAGAAAATCATGAATAGAAAGTCATAAATATTATGTCCGTTAACCTGTACACCTACATTTTTTAAATACGACTTCACGATGTCAACATGGTATCGAAAGCTATTAGACATTTTGCGGTTTTATTATGATAATTATTGGAACCAAGTTCCTTATCGCATGGTACGGATTTGACTGATGGCTAGGCGACAAAAAGTGTAAGATTTTTCCGTCATGGCCTTGGCGACTATAAGGAAGCGAGATGAAATAATATCCATCTCCCTTGCACTTTTTCTTATTTTACCATGAATAATAAATATTATTTTAAATGACGCCTCATTTTAATAGACGCTAGTAATTCATTTATCTGTATTTGTTAATCAATAATATAATATGTTTATCAATAATAATATACTACGAAAGGAACTTCGTTCCAACCGAATGTTCCACTACACTCACGCATGTTTTTTTTTTATTTAGGTTACAATTTGCCATCGCAGGATATCAGCAGGATTCAGGTCATTTACCCACCGTACTCCTTATTTCCGCTTAATATTATAAATAGGTATAAAAATATTATGAATTAAAATATTATGAATCACGCCATGTTTAACCATAAATTTAAAAAAACGAAGTTCAAGGTATAATTTTCATGAGCTTAATGATGCTTTTTTGCGTTTTATATTTTCCCTGAATCTAAACTATTACCTATATGTTACTAATACAAATAATAAAGCTTTTTATTATATTTAATTATATCTGAAGCTAATGTTTAAGATATTAAGGTCTCAAATTAAATGTGATGAGAAACGTTAAGATACTAAGGCAGTGTTACACAAGACAAATTGTATCTAAAGGCAACATGCTGTCGAAGTTATGTTAGGGCTGTCAGTGTAAGTAATATTAAAAATTTTGTTCAGTTGCATTAAAGTTTTTCAAACTCAAACTTAACCTCAAACTTTTATTGCTAAACCATAATGTACACAAGATGTTACTCGTATAAAATAATGTTCGACCAGTGTTATGGACCCTGTTGGGCACGCAATTTAGGGGCTAGGAGAGAGGAAGCCTATTTAACTACTTATAAGAATGTCATTGTGATTTATTGAGATAGAATTGAATTTAAATTAGTTATCATTTTCTAAAAACTATATAAGTATTACATATTTGTAAAATATTCATTAGTACTATAGTAAAATTTATTAGTTAGGTACTGTTTTAATTTTTTTGTAAATACGATGTCATTATTTTCATTTTATATATGTCAGGTAGTTTATTATATAATTTTATGGAAGAACTTAATGTGCTAGAACTGTTTAGTTTTAATCGGGAAGTTGGCAATACTAATTTATTTTTGTATCGTAACGTGTATTTGCATGGTAAATCTTCACGTTTTGTATAAAATTGCTTATTTTTTCGAACAAATTTGCACATCTCCAATATATATAAGCTGGGTAAAGTTAATATTTTATATTTAAAAAAAGAACGGTCTGCAACTATCAGTCTGATCTATATTTGCTATAATCCGGATTAATTTCTTTTGAAGGGTGAATAGAGGGGCTGCATTTTTGGACACTTGTCGTATATAAATTACATGCAGAACAGTATCATTACACCGTGATATTTTAAAGTATTAAATTATTTTTAATAGTTTGAAGAGACAAAAACATTTGATTGGACTTTTTATTATTTTGCAAAAAGGACAATACAAAATAACGCGTTATTTATGCGAATTTTACCCAATCAGCGACGAGATAATTGAAACACACTTATGTTCCCTTAATAAAAGTATGACTTAAGCCTAACTATGAGTTACATTAATATTTATTATTTATAAAGAGTAGAGCCGTGATAGCTCAGGGCATAAGCGCTCTCTGTAAATTTCACAGTACGCGAGCAACTTGATATTGATCCTCACAGTTATATTTTTAACTAGCTGTTCCCCGCGACTTCGCCCGCGTGTTATTTGGGGTTTTAATTTTTTTGCGAGGAACCCTAATTCCTTTTCTTAAATAAAAAAAGCCTAAGTTACTCCTTGTCACATCACCTATCTGCCAGTGATAATCGCATGAAAATCGGTCCAGCCGTTTCGGAGATTAGCCGGAACAGACAGACAGACAGACAAAAACTTTAAAATTGTATTTTTGTTATAAGTACCGTATATACTTTCATATGCATTTAGTAAAAAGCGGTAATTTTGACATTACAAACAGACACTTCAATTTTATTTATTTGTATAGATGTATAGATTGCAATTTAAGATGTGAAGGAAAACATTCCGAGGTGCAGGTTTGCTTCTTCTTCTCATTCACCTGTCTGAGAATTAAAAACAAAACTACAAGTCAACTAAAGGCCATTTGGACAGCACGGTGGACACTTCTTTGTCGTAAAACCCTCTCAGTAAAGAAAGGAGGTCTGTACCCAGAAGATGGATATATATACAGGCTGTAGCTTTACTTTTACTTTATGATGAATAAAAGTAAAATTAAAAAACTCTGGTAGGATCGTTGCCGGTGGAAATCACATCGCAGCTGTGTTAATTTTTTTTTTATTATGAAAATATTTCTAAAATTTTAAATAAATAGGATTTTAATTTATAGGAATACATATTCGCAATGCAGCAAAACTAAACCAAAAACAATTCAAAACGAAGTCAACAACGATTCCCAAAAGAGTTTTTTTAAGTTTTCATGTTTCATGTAAATTTCGCAGCAGCATTATAATGTCATGCCTGTTTTTTTTTTCATACTATTTCTATTATCACGGTACCTGTACAGTGTACATTGTAATTGATGGAAGATTGTTCGTTTCTCCTACCATAGCATGAATCTTAGATATCGCGTGTTGCATGCACCGTTGTAAATAAAGTACATAATGTAAGTACTCATAGGTAGACAATATTGACGATACGGGCAAATGATAAAGAAACTTATAGTGGAAACCCTAAGTCTAGCCAATAGTGTACGTCTGGCGTGTAGTGTTCATAACATCGTTTCTAAGATATATACCACTAATAAGCGAATATACTAGTTTATGATATTAAGGTTTTGTATCTTGTTGTTAATAATTTGGGTTTTGCCGTATTTTATCCCGCATAATATCTTATAAGTATCGACGATGGAAAATCTTAGAAGCATCTCATTGATTCCGACTTATGTTGCTATAACTGTATCGTTAATGCTAGATGTAATATAATAAAATCGGCAATGGGGGGCAGTTTCATATACACGAAATGCCATTTATTGTAATCGACAAACCGCGGTATCCTTGTCCTCCGCATGTATGCCTTATTGCATACTGCAGGTCTCGGGCCTCGGGGCTAACCTCATGGCCCGGAATCTCCTCGCGGTGCATTACTATACACCGGTCGTGGGAGCCGATTTGGCGTTGTAGGCGTGCTACAGCGAAAGGCGTTTAATATGGTCTATGTCCTGAAAAAGGTGTCTAATTCGGTCTATGCCTGAAAAAGGCGCCTAATTTGGCCTATGGTGTTCTTGATTGTGCCAGGTCGGGTAAGTCGCCCTATAGGCGGCTAATTCGGCCTGGGCATCTAAGATAGCCTGTCTGCGGCATTGCGGGATTTACTCGACTCTCTAATCTATATAGAGAGGAGTTAACAAACCGCCTTTGATGATTGAGATAAATATAATCAGGCGTTACTTTACAGAAATCTGTCATATTAAAGATGTTGCACTTGTCGTATTATCGACGGTAGTGTGTCTTCCCAGTGTAGTGGTGTTGGGAGTAATAGTTCTGGGGTTAGTTTTAATTAATTTTTAACATCTTTGATTTGTCAAATAAGACACACCGGAGAGGTTCGTGTCGTGCAGAGGACTCTTACGGGCTAATCAATAAGAAGAATAAATTGCGATGGAATTGAATGAGAAACTAATACTACTTTACTATATAGGAATATGTTTTCTATTTCGGATTCCGTCTGGGTTTGTACTACCCTTTTACCTTTTGCTACCGCCAAACGGCAGTGCCTCCACGGAGATCATAGCATGTTACGATTCGATGAGTATAAAGAGCCAGCATACGAGTAATTCCAAATTGTGAGGCATTCTCTTAAGCTTATTCTAAAACGTGAAGGCTTTTATTGAATTTCCGGTTAAATTTGTACTATCCAACTCCATCAAAGGATGAAAATAAAATTAAAAACTCAATTAGTATTAGACTACGTAAACTATCAGGGACTTGGTATTCATTTTCGTAGAGAACAAGAAGTTTAACTAAACAAAATCAACTACTTTACATAAATATTAATCTAATCATTCGGTAGTAACTTGGGAACTTGACAGGTTACTTTTTATGGCTAAATATGCATCTGTGAACACGTACAGAATTGACCCCGTTACTACATTAGATTTGAACGTTGGGGATATAAAATAAGTTTATATACGCGATAAAATCCGTCAAAACTAGTTTTATTAAATGCGTTGTGTTCGCGTAAATATAAGAAATCAACATGCGTCCTTTTATTGTTGCTTATTTAACTAAGATGATCCCTTGAAATCGTAAGAGGGTTGGTGAGTGGCTAAACCACGCAAGCATGTTATCGTGTTTGACTTTTATGCGGTTCAAGATCATGCAGTTCAAAAGTATGCAAAAATTATGTTCATAATCAATAAAATGAAAGAAATAGGTAGAATAGAAAAATTCGGTAGCCATATAAATTGTTAATTATTTAAAAGCTTTTAGAAAAATTTACTTCGCAAATATCCGCGTTATAAAATCAAAATGATGTGTCTTACCCAGTATGAAGAGCATCTCCCTCCCTCCCTCAATTGCGTGCACTATCCCCGTCACCACTAATCCCAGCACCGCTACTCCCAACACCACTACACTAGGCAAGACACACCACTGACTTTGGGATTAGTGGTGACGGGGATAGTGTACGCAATTGAGGGAGGTAGGTGCTCTTCATACTAGGTAAAACACATCATTTTATTTTATAACGCGGATATTTGCGAAGTAAATTTTTCTAAAAGCTTTTATATAATGGATTTCCGCAAAGTAACGCCTGATTCTATTAATTATGTTAATTATTTGTTTACGGGTAGTTTGTTACTTATCACTGTACTTCACACACTAAATTACTCGTGCGAATTTGAGTAACTCTTAACACTTAGTAGTTGTAAAAAGGTATAGGTACAACTTATATTACTATTTGTACGTCCCATTGCTGGTCTTGTATGCCATTCTGCTCGAGTGCTCCGCATCCTCGAAATACTAAATTCCGCTGGTCACATTTGTACATCATATTTTACTGAGATGAGGAGTAGTTTGCATTTATCTCACTATATTATTTAATATATTTCTTAAAAGTTTCAAAGAAATATAAAATTAGGCAATCATTGAATTGTGTGTGAACTTTCATTTTATTTTTGAGATATCCATCGGCTGTCTAGTTTTGCCTTTGTCGTCTATAAGTGATATTATTAAATAAAAATATAATTTTTCAGCAAAAGTAAAAGTTGACTTCAAATTCCTAAAAAGAATAAAATACTTTTGGTAAATCCAATTGTGCATACCTTAACCGCGTTAAAAAATTACGTATAAGATGATTATACTTAATTTTTTAAGTAGTTTAAATACATATAAGTTTTCACTTATACAAAAGTGCACGACTCACAATGCCCAATGATAGATAAAAATTTAAAAAAATTGTAGATTGTAGTTCTATTCGTCAATGACTTCCAGTAGCAGTCAACAAAGTACACCTTGAAGTCAGTCCGTCAAGTCCGGAGGTAAGGTCTATTCTATAAATCTATTATACACTTTCAAGTCACTCTATGAAGTCCGAAGGTAAGATTTCATCATAACTAACAAATCGAGCCCAAACTCAGCACATCTAGTTTTTCTCGTCGAGGAGTTCCAGCAGCAGTTATCAAAGTACAAATTCAAGTCACTCCGTCAAGTCCGGAAGTAAGGTCTATTCATAACTAACAAAACAAGGCTAAACAAGGCACATCTAGTTCTCCTCATCGAGGAGTTCCAGTAGCAGTCATCAAAGCACACTTTCAAGTCACTCTATGAAGTCCGGAGGTAAGGTCTCATCATAACTAACAAATCGAGCCCAAACTCAGCACATCTAGTTCTCCTCGTCGAGGAGTTCCAGTAGCAGTCATCAAAATACAATTTCAAATCACTCTATCAAGTCCGGAGGTAAGGTCTCATCATAACTAACCAATCGAGCCCAAACTCGACACACCTAGTTCTTCTTGTTGAGGAGTTCCAGTAGCAGTCTTCAAAGTACACTTTCAAGTCTTTCTATCAAGTCCGGAGGTAAGGTCTCATCATAACTAACAAAACGAAGCCAAACTCGGCACATCTAGTGCTCCTCTTCGAGGAGTTTCAGTAGCAGTCATCAAAGTACACTTTCAAGTCACTTTGTCAAGTCCGGAGGTAAAGTCTCATCATAACTAACAAAACGAGGCCAAACTCGGCACATCTAGTTCCAGTAGCAGTCATCAAAGTACACTTTCAAGTCACTCTATCAAGTCCGGAGGTAAGGTCTCATCATAACTAACATAACGAGCCCAAACCCGGCACATCTAGTTCTCCTCGTCAAGGAGTTCCAGAAGCAGATACCGATACACCTTCAGGTCTATAAATTCCAAAACGTATAAGTATATTTATATATAAATCCTGCGTGCTTTTAGCGAAACAAAATATTGCAATAAAAATCTGTGATTATAAATAATAATAATATCTTAACCTTGGTTAAGTATGTATCAAATTTGGTTTTTGGAATATTTTGTATTTCTACGGCGATCGATATTCTTCTGCACGAGCCGCTGTAACAAACGACCATTCACAATGGCATTTGAGCCCGGAGTAAATAAAGTACTCTGTAGCTGTGGCTCGGAGAGCGGCTGTGGCCTATTTAGTAAAATAAATTAATACAAGGCTCTCAAACCGCCGAAAATTTCGCCATTTCTTAGACGAAATAATATTTATAACTGAACAAAACAGAATTAAACTGCCATTTACATTCCATGGTTTCCCACATGATAGACGAAGAGTTTTAAAAATAGATTGAGTTGAACAATTAGTATTTTCAAAAGTTATCGTGTTTACGCCACCACTTGATAAACCCACACCATAAGCCAGTAAAACCACTTTTTTAAGTAAAAATAGTAATTAATCGAATCAAAAAAATATTAATAAGTTTAACAATCATTTATCTTATTGACAATGTGCTTTTTATATCATTCATATGTATAATATGATTGCTAGATACGATTTCATGCGACATTACACCTACCGATGTTCATTTTGTAAATCCTAACACTAACTTTAAAAGCTTAAAAACCATTTCATTAATTAAGCCAGTTGAAATTTTCTATCATTCTGTATTAGTAATTTATTCCGATCGATTTACAAGGACGACACAACTTTGTTGTGTGAACTATGAACGCCAAAGGCAAAGTTTGTTTTCACTTTGATCTACCAGAATTTATCGTCCCTCTTATTTTAATAATAAAACTATTTTTCGAGGTTTTTTATTTTAATTAAATTCTTTTTCTATCGTAAACAAAAATTGTCGCAAATAATTTTGTATTTACTCTTTATATCCTAATATTTAGTGACTAACCTTTTGCTGAAAAGAAATGGAGCGAAAAGTTAATCGAAATTTAATGGTATCACACTCACGGCACTAACATCTTTATGTTCCATTTTAAACGTTCTATACAAATTATATTCAAAATAAATTTTAAAAAACCGATCGTATTTAAAGACCATCCCTTTATTACTCATGTTTTAATATCTAAATAAATCCTATAACAATAGTTTTTAAGAAATTAATTTTTTTATTCCTTACATTAGCATCATGTCACCATAGCGTAGCGTTCATGTAATATTGAAAAAAAAATGAACTGTAGCGGTCTATATGTAAGTAACTAATAAATAATTCGTTCGTCTGACGCGCTTCTATCATAGATAGCATCTTAAGATGTTTTCTCGAACGAAAATTTCAATTTTGGTAGTTTTTCTATTGAATGTATTCTGTGACACACAGAAAATGAAAACGAATTATAATATAAAAATAATTTGCTTAAATCCTTCGAGAGCTTTAGGCAATAGGAAATTACAAAGGAATAAGAACAGATATACATAACTTATATTACAAAGTACCTACTTATATTACAAAATAAGTACAAGAGTGACTTATATAATATATTATACATATTTGCTGCCGTGGTAGCAGTGTTAGAGAATCCATCATTTCATTTCCTCCCACGAGAATCAAAAGCAGTGACTACGGAAAAATCCAGAAATATTTCATGGCTTCCGACAGATTGCCTATCAAAGTTCACTACTAAAAATAGGCCTCCTCATAAGAGGTATACTTGCCACAGTTGTCACGCTAAGCAGGCGGGTTGGTAACGTTTTTTTTATTTTCTAGTTGTTTGTTAGGAAGACGCTGCTGCCTATATCTCCTGATGTATTTCCCTCTGTCACCTCTTACGGCACCCACGGTACGATATGGGGTAGTGGATAGGTAGTGGAAGTGTATAGTGCAAGTGTATTCTAACACCGCCATTACGTATATATAAATCAAGATAACCGGTACTCGGATCGCAAACCTAGCGATTATTGCAGATCCCGCCAGCAATGGAAGAGGCCTATGCTTAGATATTATTGGACTCGAACCTCAAACGTATTGATAAAAAGAAAAAAAGATTATGTTAATTTAAGTCCATTTGTGTATAATTCATGTTTTTCCTAAATCAATAAAATTAATTACTTCTTCGTATATCAATCTCGCTTTCACATGGTAAGCCCTGTTTACTAACTATCGAGGCTCTCAAGAAAAACAGAATAACGAAACGATCATTAGAGAATTCCGAAACCAATTCTCACAGATTGGTAATAAAGAGTATCAACACAGCAAAACAAGATAGCGAGAAGAGAAGCAAAAGAAGTACATACTTCAAACTAAAATAAAATTTATCTGCAAAGAAAACTTTTGTATAATGACAGATTACCAATAACTAAAACCGGACTTTTGTCTCTTAAAAGCAATATCGCGATGTAAGTACTTTAATTTACTAACCAACCTAACATGTGGCCCGATACGTATATGGATCTGTGGCCACTAGAAGCTAAACCAAAATTAAAAAAGTTATTTTTAGATGTTATAATCGTTAGAGGATGTGTTAGTGATCATGTAACATTAAGCGACTTGAGCGGTTACTATTATATTTACTCAATTTATTTGGTTTGAAGAGACAATGCTCCATAGCTAGGCTAGGATCTTATTATAGATGGCGCTGTAGTTATGGTATTAAATAATTCTATATTTATGAATTATAATATATTAGTTTAGTGCAAAAACAAAATCATCAAATTTGGACACGATAGGTAGCGACAGATTACAGAATCAAATTATCAATAATTTTTATATTTACACAATAAAAATTCACAGAGTAAACGTAGGTTAAAAACCTGAAAGAAAGAAAAAACTACATCTGTTAGGTCTGCCCGTGATATAGTTTTGAAATCCTATTTTTAATAAATATTTACAGTAATTAGATGCTCTACATCTAATTACTGTAAGTTTTTGTAGGGTAGTGTTAATATTAACTATAAAGAAAAAAGAAATAATTATTTGTTACCAAACGATTTCTTTCAAAATACTTCCAGGAAAATGTCTGTTTCATTTTATAGGCTTTTGGAATATAAAAACTGTGACATGATATAAGAGCTATTTTGGCAGCCGCATTATTTTTATTTTGAATTGCGAAAAAAGGGGATTTCCATTATCTTTGTACGTAGTAGAGTCATGCTGCAGCTATATTATGGTTGTAGCACGAATGGGTCTGCCCGACCGGGGAAAGACCACGCTCTCACAGAATACCAGCGTAAAATAGGAGCTTAACACTGCTGTGTTTCGTATGGTGAGTGTAGAGAACCGGCGACCCTTTTTACTGGAAAAGAGGCATTCTATCTTAGTCCTCACGGGTGACAACGCATCTGCATTTTGATTCTTTATTAAGGATAGATGTGGATGTCTATAGGTCACAGCAACCACTTACCATCAGGTAGTCAGTCCATCCAGTTTAACAGTGGTAGAGCCACGCGATAGCTTTTGCTGTCGCACGGATGGGCCGGCTCAAACCGGAGTGGTACCACGACCTCACAGAATACCAGCATAAAGTAGAGGTTTACCTCTGCGTTTCGCTCGATGAGTGCAGGTGGCCGGAGGCCCTTTTTACTGGAAAAGAGGCATTCCACCTTAGTCCTCACGGGTGACAACGCATCTGCATTTTGATTCGCAAACGAGGATAGATGTAGATGTCTATGGGCCACGGCTACCACTTACCATCAGGTGGACTGTGTGCTCGTTCGTCACCCTATCCTATAAAAAAAAAGGTAGACTATGTGTTCGTTTGTCACCCGATCCTATAAAAATATACCTACAAATATAAAATTACGGCATGCGTGGGTTCGTACTTCTTCTCCTTCTATACGGCTTGACCGGTTTTGATATTTTATGGGGTACTTACGGGTACCTGAACGGCTTTAACTATACTTGGTCTTGGTATTCGGCACTTTTGATAAGATTCAGAAATCACTCATTCGAAGCTGGGGAGGATCGCTAGTATAAATATATCAGGTCGATGCAAAAATAACGGAGGATTTTTAATTAATTTTACCGTTACTTAGCAGTTATTTTGCACCTTTGAACCTTTTAGAATGTTACAAATTAAGCTTTTGTTTAATATTAAAATAGGATTTTGTTAATTTTATAGTTACTAACTTAAGGTAATTACGACTAGCAGTCGCATGCCTTAGTGTGAGTATCCAACCACTGAGTTCAGGACTTGGATTGTAGCAGTAAGATTTATAGGAAAACATTAGACGCAAGAAGTACTTTGTGATGGCGGTGTAAAAGAATTCATCATCCCATTTCGTTCTGTGGGTGTCGTTGCGAGACAAGTCCGATAGGAGCCGGTGTACGTCAGATGTAAAACCAGACCGCACGGAGCTAGTTCTTAGATGTGTGACGTCTGGTACTACGACCATCAATCCGTATGCCAGGCGTAAAATTCTAGGCCTCGGGTTCTCTAGGTTCTAAGCCTCTTCCAGCATGTCCAGCACTTTCACTACTTGATGGTTATGGGGATTCAACACAAATAGTTGGCCCTCGAGCCTGAAACTTTTTATACATGTAAGGGTGACAAGTGAGCACAGGCAAGGGACTGCTGTAACTCATAGTCAACTACAATGTCCTCACTTAAGAATCAAAATAATTACTAATGCGTTATTCTTCTATAAGATAAAGATTCCAGGAAAATGGTTCTCCAGTTATGCGTCGCTTGAAATACGAAACACTAAGTTATTATTATGTTGTATCACGCAGTGACAGCATAGTCCTTTCCAAGTCACGCAATTTGATCTATAGCTATAATAAAGCTACATCGTTTTTTATATACAAATACATAAGTAAAATGTATTTATATTTTAATATACAATGTATTTTATTCATTTTTATCTCGAATTTTCAACAAACGATGGAGAAGATAGTTCTTGAGTGGCAGCCCGGTTGTGGCAAATGAAGTGCATGGTGGCTCCCTGCTAGATGGAGTAACGACCTGGTCAGAGATGCAGGAAGTCGATAGATGCAGGTGGCTCAAGACTGTGCTTTTTGGCATTCCTTGGACAGGTTCTATGTTCAGAAGTAGACTTGTGATGATGATGATAGTGATATCCCTCTGATTCCTGTTAACCATTCTAGGTAAGCTTAAAAGGGTTGTTTCACGACAGTAGTCAATGGCGGATTTGAACTCACGAATTTTAAGGTCGCGATCCGCACCCTGCCGTTATTGTCACATTTTTAAACTTAAACTATGACATGTCATTGCAGGTATAATTTCAAGAGGTCTTTAACAACCTCTATTAGAACACGTAATTTTTATCCCAACCCTTACATAAAAACCTTTTATGCTATGAAAAATGTGAGTAAATATAATTCTGGATTTTCGTTTACCATAACTCATTTTATATCAATAGCTATCTTTATTTAATAGATAAGGCCTTGACATAACACTTGAGTGGTTTTTACGAAGTTGGCTTTATCGTTCTTTTATTTTTTCAGTAGAGATGCGGATAAATATGTTTTCGATATTTTGTGTTTGTTATTTAGATAAACATTTATTTTAGTAAGTTTAAAGAGGCATGTTACATATTATGCCTACCGGAATCTTATATGGCATCAGAAACTCACCTACAATACAGCACCGTCTCTTAAAGCAAATAACTACACGACGTGACTCAATTCACTTACGTGATTTAAGAATATTCTACATAGTGCCATCAGGAAGTCACCTACCTTACAGCTCCGCCTGCTAAGCAAATAACAGCACGTCTTTTACATGACATAAGAATATTCAATATAGTATAAAACCCAGGGTCTAATTGTTAAGATGGTCCAGTAGTAACTAAGTTAGTTTGTAAGTTCGTTTAGTCTTGTATACATGTGTACTCACATCGTCACAGTAGTTAAGTTTACTTGTAAGTTAGAAAATAAAAGTAATATATGAAAAAAACCTTCGTCTCCTTCCACTTCAAATCTCCCTGAGCTGCCGCAAACGTAAGTAGAAACTGTAGTAGACACTTGCAAATAATTTCCAAACAAAGGAGGTTAGATATGGATTGTCACCCTTTTGAGAACCAAGATTTAAGGCCTAACCAACCTGTAATTAATTGTACTGGCTCTCCACACACTTTGGACCGTAACATAGCGTTGTTTACACTTCTGTATGCATATTCACCAAAATGGAGAAGTATTTGTTTATGAGATTAAAAATAAACTTTCAATATTATTTATACAATTTATGGAATATTTAATTATTTTATTAATTAAGGTTCTAACTATTATTCTGGTAATGACTAAATCCATTTATAAATAATTATCACTAAAATAAAAAATATTGTAATGTATTCATAACATATGAGTCCCAGAAGTGGGTAGATATTTTTTTTAATTTATTTGAGTCTAATATTAGATAGCAATAAGTCACAGGTAAACCTGCTGGTTGTTCACAGTAATATTATTAAGTTTCGTGTGTTTTTTTTTTAATTAAAAGGTTTTAACCGAAGACCTGTAACACAATGAGTGTAAATAAGTCTAATAAACTTGTATACTAAAAGATATCCCTCCTTGTTTTATGTTATAACTTTGCTGTACATGTTAAATATAATTTGGTGACCACAAACTTCATAACACTCAAATTTAACAGCACAACCCTCGCGCCTAATACTATATAACCTTTGCACACTATTTAGATAGAATATATTAGTCCTAAAAGGATCCCAAGCCAACTTTATTAGCACAGAAGATTATCTCAGTTGGAAGACATTGTATGCCGCCCATTAACCTCCGGCAGTGACTCGACAATGTATAGCTAAGACCACGTTATCATTATTGAGAATATATTAAAATAGAGTTTACCTTTCCAGTTTAATTTTCCTTGCTCTCATGAATGTCTTAATACTATATGCGATAATTGTATTATGTATTAAAATACACTTTTTCTGATTTATTATTATACGAATGTGAAATAAAATTTGAGTAAATATTAGGTACATTATGAAAAATCAGACGAAAATATCTCTCACTTACTTCTCTTGTTAAGGGACATTGTATTCACTAACACAGAGATGGTCGGAGAGGAAAAAGGCGACGCACCGGCAGTTAAATGCACATACTGCCGGTGCGTCGCCTTTTCCCACGAATCATTTCGAGTTACTTTTGAAAACTACATAAAGCAAAAGCACTTACACGTATATACTTATAATTTTGTATCTCTAATAAACATCCCTTGGATAACTAGAAACCTATAAAACTTTTTGAATTACAAAGGTCTAAAAAGTGCCATTTTTATCACTCACTTAAGTCAGTCAGTAGTAAAAACTGCACTTTTGACTCCGAAGCCAACAACCCTGAACGTCGTTTATAACTTGATCCCCTTTTCACATTTTTGACCGCAAAACCTTTAAAAATGCCTTGATAACCCAAACCTTTGTATTTTAAATCTATTACACTTGCAATAAAAAACATTGGCTGAGGTAGAAGAACTCATCCTAAGAGAAGTAGCACAAAGTGAGTACAAACAATATTGAGATATGTTTAATAATAAATAAAAGTGTGTTAATGATAATGCAAAAACAAATTTTTGAATTTTTGTCTGTCTGTATGTCTATCAGTTTATGTATTGACTACTCACGCAAAAATTACATAACTTACTCCATGAAACTTTGTATGTAAGGTAATTAGTAACTTAAAAGCCACTTTTTATCCGATTACGGAACCTTAAAAAAAGAAGGTTAAGTATTTTCCTTCCTTTAAATATTAATTACCTATTATACCGGGTGTTTGTGATACCTTTGATCATGGGTCACAAATAAATTCGATCCCGAGGTAAAAAAATCATCTTTTCACAACGTGTTATTAACTTTATTCACGCTCCATCATGTTAGTTCAGTTAAATGAAACGATAATTTCATAAAAAAATCATGAAAATACTTAAACATAAAACCAGCAGTGAAACTTAAAATAAAATCAGCTGACAATAGGGTCAATATTCTCGGGGACGCCGAACTCTTATAGGTCCCGTCACGTAAAAAGAACGCTGGCCTTGTACCTGCGCACTGAGCGATTTATCGATCAAATTGATGGTACGAAGCGGGCGGGACGGGGGAATGCTCGCCAGTATTACTGTGCGCGCACGCTATTGCTTCATCATGCTTCCCGCGCTTTGTTCGCTCCGAAAATAGAGTCGCACACACAACTTTCTTTGCACGACGCGCGACAATGGTTTTATGGCAGAGGCCTTTGTTTAGCAGACTTTTTAGGAGTGATGAAATGATGGATCATGATTAGTCCAGAATAATTGAAGAGCCGTGGTAGCTCGGAGGCTAGGCGCTTGCTGTACATTTCACAGTACGCAAGAAACACAGGTTCGATCCTTGCCGGCACCAATGAAAATGTTAATTGCAATTTGAAGAGCTGATTTACCACGTGCTCGGCGGTGAATGAAAACATCGTGAGGAAACTTACATGTCTGAAAATAAGAAAAAAATTTTGAAGACATGTGAAGTTCGCCTCTACACTCATTGGGGCAGCGTGGCGAACATTCCCTTGCCTTAAAATCCTCTCAGAAATGAGAGGAGGCCTGTGTCCAGCAGTGGAACATAGGCTGTAACTGTAACTTTGACATGATAAGTCCATCAAGTGGGTTTGTTTTTAATTTGTATTTTTGAATCAATTTAATAAGTAATTTCAAATAATATCTTTTGAAATGGTATTTTTTATCATTTTAATCTCCACACTTTACATACTTGTAGTTCATAATATAGTGATCATTTGCTGTATTTCAATAAATTTTTAAATATCTGAAAAGTAAACCAAGATCTGAAAGGTTTTTACTTTCACTACTACTACACATTTACACATATAGAGATAATACGCAATTATAGCAGATAATCAATAACAAAAATACGTGGTAGAGCCATGCTGCAGCTTTATTATGGTTGTAGCACGAATGGGTCGGCTCGACCGGGGAAGGACCACGCTCTCACAGAAAACCAGCGTAAAATAGCAGCTTAACGCTGCTGTGTTTCGTATGGTGAGTGTAGAGAACCGGAGACCCTTATTACTGGAGGCATTCCATCTTAGTCCTCACGGGTGACAACGCATCTGCATCTTGAGTCTTTATTGAGGATAGATGTAGATGTCTATGGGTCACAGTAACCATCAGGTGGACTGTGTGCTCGTTTGTCACTCGATCCTATAAAAAAAAAATTATTACTCTTTGTTTCGTTTAGTGTATATTCTACTCAATTAAAGCCATTCTTACTGGTGAATAAAACTATGTTTACAGATTTTATCTCTTTTGATTTACTTATTTTAATTTCCGACGATTCGTGTGTTTTACAGCAACTCATGGTCATGGGCCTGGTGAAGAAGTTTTGTAACTTTTGACGCGCCTTTTCCTATACTTCTACTCTCTAGGCGTTGTTCCGCATTCATAGAAGACAGCTTTCTTGCACCCTATCCTTGAAAAAGGTAACCGCTCAGATCTGTCCAACTACAGGCCTATCGACATCACCTCATTGTTCTATAAAATAATGGAGTCCATTATTAACTGTCAGCTTATGCGGTACCTTGAGGAGCACCAGCTGATTAGTGACCGCCAATACGACCGCAAATACAATTAAGTCAGGGTCGCTCAGCTGGAGATCTTCTTGGTTACCTAACACATAGATGGACGCAGACGATCGGGTCCAAGGGGAAGGTATTGGCCTTTAGTTTGGAAATAGCGAAGGTCTTCTATCGGGTCTGGTACAAAACGCTTCTTTAGAAGCTTCCTTCCTATGGCCTTCCCGAGAAATAGTGCAATTGGATCACCAGTTGTATGGTTGATCGGAGCGTCAAGATCGTAGTAGATGATGCATGCTCCAATTACAAGCCTTTTAGCGCTGGTGTTCCACAAGGCTGCGTGCTATCACCAACGCTGTTTCTTCTGTATATCGATGATATGTTGCAAACCGGAAACATTGGTATGCGGATGACAGCACTGGTGATGCTCTATACACCAGCTGTGCCACTATTTCTCGGGAAAACGTCACCGAATATCGGAACAAACTTGTGCCTAAAGACAAATCTTTGCTAAATAAAGTCTCGGAATGGGGATGACTAAATCTAGTCCAGTTTAATTCTCAGAAGGGACAAGTTTGCGCGTTTACCGCTAAAAAGAACCCTTTTGTCGAATCTCTTCAGTTTTGAGGCATTTCCCTTGTTGCCTCAGCCAGTATCGGCATCCTCGGCGTTGAAATATCGAGTGACAGCAGAGCAGGACAATATTTTATGCCGGCACACCGCCTGCAACTTAACAAGGTGCAGGTTCGGCCTCATATGTAATACTGTTCCCATCTCTGTTCTGGGCTCCCTAGTGCCAGCTCCTTCCACTTGACGGCATCCAGCGCAGAGCGGCTCGAATCGTCGACGACCGAGTCCTTTCCGATCGGCTCGATTCACTGGCGCTGCGAAGAAATGTTGAAACTCTTTGCGTTTTATCACATCTACCACGGGGAGTGCTCTGAGAAATGTAGAATCTTGGATTTACAGGATCAGTAAGAAGGGCTTTCTCCTTAAAGTCCTCTTTGAATATGTCGGCAACTATGGCAGATACAGGTGAGCCCATCGCTACACCATCTACTCGCTTGTAGGATTCCTTTTACAATAAATAACCAGATGTAAGGCAGTGTTTGAGTAATACTGCATATTCTATAGGCATGTTACAATTAAGATGCAGTCTTCAATATGTTAGTATATAAATAGTGACTGAACATCAAAACTGACCATTGTTTAATTGTCAGTGAGATATAGTCTTTTATCTCACTAACAAAATGGTAAGAATCCCTTGTTTGTGCTCTGGTTTGTCCCCTCAGTGTTGATAGAATTTTTGTCAAGTATTGAATCAACTTATAAGTTGGGTAATCGATCTGGCTCACTATAAGACGTAGTGGAGCGTTTGGTTTGTGCATTTTCGGTAAGCCATTCAATCTCGGTGGTTTGGTACACGGTGGTATTATCAAATTTACGTCGATATTTAATTTTTCGGTGATGAAATCGCTAATTGTTTTAAGCACATTGGTTGTAGGGTCTGTTTTGACCTTTTTGTACGTACTTTCGTCCGATAAAAGTTGTTGTTTTTTTTAATTATAATCTGCACGGAGAATCATGATCTCTGGTCTGTTACGTAAGTTTTACAATGCTTTAATCTCGTCTTTGGGGAAATTTAGTTTCGGCGCTGAACTTCAACGTAACAAGGACGAAATGTCTTGACGGCCTAGAAAGACTATGGCCTCTAAATCCTCCTTCCCTACATTTTTTTTAAACAGACAATCCTTAACACTACAGACAATTTTTACATACGGGATTCTTCGCGGTGTTTTTGTGAAATTCTTTCGACAATACTTTCTTTTATAAGATAGGGTGACAAACGAGCGCACAGTACACCTGTTTGTAAGTGGCGTCTCTTGCCACACATCTACATTTATTCTCTATTATGAATCAAAATGCAGATGCGTTGTCACCCGTGAGGACTAAGACGGAATGCCTCGTTTCCAGTAAAAAGGGTCTCCGGTTCTCTACACTCAACATACGAAACACAAAAGAATTAAGCTACTATTTTACACTAGTATTCTGTGAGAGCGTGGTCGTTCCCCGGTTGAGCGCACCCATTCATGTTACAAATATACCAGAAATATAGCTGCACCATGGCTCTACCACGTAAGAAAGATTTGAAGAAGAAGTTGTAGATTGGTCAAGTGTTTGTTTTGACAGATTATAGACCTTATGTCCTTTAATTACCATAATTAAATCCAAACACAAGCATACCACTTCAAGATTTCGAGATACTGTAAGCTCATTCTGCGTAGATCGAACCAAAAATTAATATTCAAAAACTGAAGGTAGCCGGTAACTATGACATCGGGACGTCAAACATCTCAGCCTCCCCTATAACTACGACTTGCTGTAAAGCACCCGAAACATCAGAAACTAAAATAAGTAAATTAAACGGGATAAAATTCGTAAACATAGTTTTATTTAATGTGTATTATTCGCGTAAATATAAGAAGTCATCATCCTTACTATTTTATATTTTTTATAGTACGCATGTTATAAGTAGTAAAAAAAATCTCACTTATCTGTCAGCCACCGCAGAGTCCACATTACCTGAAGATGCCTCGTGTAGAGGCGAAACACGTATCGTATTGTCGTCAATGGTGTGTCTTTCCTAGTGTCCACTACACTAGGAAAGACACACCACTATTGGGAGTAGTGGTGCTAGGATTAGTGGTGACGGAGATAGTGCATGCAATTGAGGGAGGGCGGGAGGTGCTCTTCAAACTAGGTAAGTTTTATTTTATGGAGCGGATGTAAGCGAGGTAATATTTACCAACTTTAATATAATGAACTTCCGCAAAGTAACGCCCGATTCTATTAATTATCTTTAATAAAACTTTATGTAGAATTGAAATGATAAGAAATTAAATTAATTTATATTTAGTCTCAATCAAGATTGTCTCGAAAGTTTTTGTGGAAAAGTCAGACAAGCGGGTGGTAAATTGTGAATACGATTTCGATATGTTAATTATGAAACCAGACGATTGTCGTATTTTAGTACACTATCACCGCAACCTGACAATGTTACTGCCCCTGTTTTAATAGTAAAAACAAGTGATTATATAATTGATTTACCAGAAAAAAATATTTTAGTCTATGTGTAAGGATATTTGTGTAGAATTTGTTGTCTCGAACACCACAAATGTGAGAAAATAAAATTGTACGTTAATAGATCTGAACAACCTATAATAAGGGAAAATATTATTTTTTAGCCATTACAAGGATTTTAATAATGATGGTGTTCAATCGGGTTTTTTTAATAATACTTCCTGACAATTTTTCGCGCTTGTTGAATTGCTAGAACGAAAATTTTATGGTCAAAAGAAAAATTGTAAATATTGGTAGTAAAATATGAAAACGTGTGAAAGATTTTATATTTGTTATGAAATGCGAGCTTTCCAATATATTATTTAAAAAACAAACTTTACACTAAATTTAGAATTTACTAAGTAATTTAAAGCCACAACTAATTGTTGAAGAACTTAACCTTCCAACGGTCGCGCGCGGTCTCTGAGTCCGCAACGAAATTATTTTAGTCAATTTACTAAAACTATAAACAATAAACGCTTGCGATTCCGCGATATCCTCAGGAAGGTGAGGTAACACCCCTAGGTAGCTCTGTGACATTCGTCGCATGCACACGTGCTTTCTTATTTGTGTTTGCGGTCTCAGATTCCGCGCACGACCGATTGTGTTCCAGAACAATCCAGTGCAATTAAAGTGAAACCGGGGTAAATATTTCATGTTTTTTTTTACTTATTATTACTTTTTATGTTTTATATTATAATATTATAAAAGTATAATTTTAAAAAATGTACTTTCAGTTATAGAGAATGAATTACGAAGACTTAGAACGTCGAATACCTCGCATGCTAGAGGAGGTGGAATTAGAAGATGAGGTCTTTGATGACGTTTCGGACCAAGAAGACAACCCAGTAGAAATTTTGCCAACACACGATGAGTATGTTCCATCGGATGCTGAGCTTAGTGACAGCGATAACAATAACGTCACGTCGTTGTTACTATTGCGATAGGAAAAAGAACCGCAGAACAAAATATATAAAATGTGACATTCTCGGCATATAACATGTGATTGTTATATGTTGTAGAATGTTCATCTCAAGTGGATATTATGGATAATAATGACCAATATATATATAATAGACCAAATAGTTTTGCTAAAATAATAATTAGTAGCTTTTAGGTATGTTTCCTTTACTCTATTTTATTATAATTTAGATCATAACTAGAATTATACATAGAATGATCTAAAAATAAATGTAATTTTAGAGTTCTTATTACACAGTACCATTGACAATGAATGTGATTTACTTCTAAGATAATTATAGTCAATTTTATAAGTTGTAAGTAGTAAAAAAGACAATTTCATTTTGTTTTGTTTTTGTTGATTTATAACGTTGATTTTCAACCAGAGACAATAATTCTGAGCTTTAATAGACCTAATTAAGTACAAATAAAAAAATAACGGATAAATAATATATTTTTTATTTTATTTTACATGTATAAGACCTCTTTTAATCATCTGTTATACAATAAGTCGAAATATTTATTTGTTTTCCCAAACAAGACACTTAAAGTTGCGGAATCACAGACCGCGCGCGACTGCTTAAGTTCGGCGCAAGGGTGCGACCGCTGGAAGGTTAAATTATAAAAGTAAATCGTTTAGAATACATAGTTTATAAAAAAAATATTATATGTATTAAAATGCTTATAAACATTGTGTTTATTTAGTTTTATCCTCCTGTACCAACCATTCCAAAATATTTAAACATTTTGACACCTCCTTAGAAGCTCTACCTCTGTATAGTCTGCACTCATGTGCTCGTACCGCGACCAAGGTGAAGCGAGGCATAATTAAATAAAAACAGAAGTGTCATTTTTTCATTACGTAAAATTACGTGCTTTTATCAAGAGCACAGTTTATTTTACTGATAACCCGTGAAGAGCCCTGAGGGCTTTACTGTATTTTTTTAATTTAGCTGATTATGATTATATGCGGAGTATATAATAAAATTAATTTAAACTGAAACTAAAGACGAAATTAAGCTTGAAATGCTTACTTTGCTGACTCATTTCATTAATATACATGCTACCACTACACAGAGATAATTTTATAAGTAATATGATTTGACGGTGCTTAGATTTAGCATGACGTTGCTTAAAATGTACTTGAAAAAATTTAATAGTTTTAAAGAAAAAGGTTTTATGTCACTTAATTATAGAGCCATGTTCCAGCTATATTATGGTGGTAGCACGAATGGTTCCTCTCAAACGGGGAAGGACCACGCTCTCAGAGAATATTACCGTGAAATAACAGCTTAATGGTGTACGAAACATGGAGGGTTTTTATTTTATCATAGTCCTCGGGAGTGACAACGCTTCTGCATTTTGATTCTTAATCGAGGATGACATGTCTATGGGCCACAGCATCTACTTACCATCAGATGGACTGTGTGCTCGCTTGTCGTTGTTGTATTCTTGTGTGTTGTTCTATTCTATAAAAAACCACTGCAAAGAACAACAACGTTTTTAGACAGTTATCATTTCTCATCATCAATTTAGCTTTCAATTTAGCTAATTGCATCATCATCATCATCATTACAGCCTTTCATAAGTCCACTACTGAATATAGGCCTCCCCCTAGGAATGCCACAAAGCACGGTCCTGAGCCACCTGCATCCATCGACTTCCTGCATGTCTTACCAGGTCGTCAATTCATCACGTGGGGGGTCGCCCTACACTTCGCCTACCCGTACGAGGCTGCCACTCAAGAATCTTTCTTCCCCATCGGTTGTTGGTTCATCGAGCTATATGGCCGGCCCACTGCCACTTCAGCTTACTAATCCGTTGGGCTATGTCGGTTACTCTGGCTCTACTGCGGATATTCTCATTTCTAAGTTTATCACGCAGAGAAACTCCGAGCATAGCCCTTTCCATAGCTGCTCCATGCTCTTACATCATCATTACCATTACAGCTCTTCATAAGTCCACTGCTAAACATAGGCCTCCACCAAGGAATGCCACAAAGCAGGGTCCTGAGCCACCTGCATCCATCGACTTTACTTGCATAATTTAATTCCTCCCTCTCCCTTCCACCATCGGACAACCAGACGTTCGGCCAGTCTCCACCCTTTCGTTGTTGACTTACCACGCATTCGAACCAAACGGTTCGCCACGTCATTCATCATGCGTACAGCAAAGGAATGGAATAAATTGCCAGCATCTATCTTTCCATCCGATTACAGTGTGGGTGTCTTCAAGGCAAGAGTGAATAGGCTTTTGTGAAGTTAGTGTGCTTCACCATCTTAGGCTACATCACCACTTACTATCAGGTGGGATCGTAGATAAGCGCTGGCTTAAAAGAATATTAAAAAATAAACATTTCCTCCACCTCCTCATCGTGGTGTGTCGAGGTTGGTGCGTAAACCTGTATGACCTTCAGCGCATACCGTTTGGTGATTCTGAGTATAAGGTACGCAACCCTCGTAGACACACTCCCGATCTTTACAACGTTGTTAACGAGAGACTTGTGGACGATAAATCCGACACCTCCTTGTGATAGATGGTCGCCCTCCCGGTGATAGAGCAAGTTGCCGGATTCGAGGATTACCGTGTCCTCTCCCTCTCTTCGGACTTCATATAATCCTATAATATGCCAGCGCAACTTCGCAATCTCTTCTTCCAGCTCCACGATCTTCTCGTCAGTCCTCAGGGTGCGTGCGTTGTACGTTGCCAGGTCGAGTCGTCTAAGGTGGCAACCGAACCTCCACCGGAGATTCTTAGCACCCCCTGCCCCGCCGTTACCATGGTCGCTACCGTAGTCAGGAATAGCGGGGCTGCCGAGGACTGGGAGACGTCTGTTTGTTGCTCTAACCATTGGGGGGTATTTGCCATAGTTGCCACGCTTGGCGAGCGGGTTGGCAACCGCAGTTTTTTTATTGTAATTTTGGCTATTATCAGAAAGATGCTGCTGCCCATCTCCTGCCTGTTTCCCTTTGTCTCCTTTTACGATACCCACGGAAAGATACGGGGTAGTGGATATTCTTGACCGCTACTACATGGCATATACCTAAATATTTTTATTCAATTACTGTTAATTTGAATTATTTATTTATAAACATTTAATTGTAATATTTGTAATTATTTTAACGTGCATCCATTTTAAATACAATTTGCATTTAATAAAAAAAATAGTTAATAATACTCAACATTTAATTTGCACGTGCTGCAAACATCGATCACCAATAAAAATAGTGATCGATGGCTGCAAACCTAAAAGGGCAGGCGGCACCTTTGATCACGATGATACCTGTTTCGACGTCATAATATACCTTTGGCTAGGGCCGCCGGTCGAGCCGACCCATTCGTGCTACAACTATACTACTAATATAGCTGCAGCACGGCTCTACCACGACTAACAGATGTGTAACAGTGTCACAGATTTCTCGTGATTACATGCATACATATACCTGCGACAAATAGTCCGACTAGGTAAGTCCAACTTTCACCGAGAGGTCAATCGACGAATTCAACTCGGCTGGGCAGCGTTCGGGATTTTACGATACATACATATTTTTATCAGGCATATCTCAAAACCTCAAAAATAGATTGTGTGATGCCAGTGATGACCTACGGATCTGAGACGTGGTTCTTCACTGCTGGCCGTATGAGGAAGCTCAAAGGCGCTCAGCGAGCTATGGAGAAGGCTATTCTTGGCATTTCCCTGCGTGATAGACTTAAAAACAAGGATATCCGCAATAGAACGAGAGCAGCCGACATAGCCTAAAAGATTAGTAAGCTGAAGTGGCAATGGGCCGACCACACAGCTCGAAGAACCGACAACCGATGGGGAAGAAAGGTTCTCAAATGGCAGCCTCGTACCGGCAGGCGAAGTTTAGGGCGCACCCCCATTAGATGGAGTGACGACCTGGTAAGACATGCAGGAAGTCAATGGATGCAGGTGGCTCGCGACCGTGCTTTGTGACATTCCTTGGGGGAGGCCTATATTCCTGTGTTACTATGTTACTGTCAGGTGAGCAAAAGTTTAGTTCACGCCCCTTTTTTATTTTAATCCAACGGCCATTTAATTGCGGTTTTTCATTGAATTAAAAAAATATTTTCACATATATTGCAGACCAATAAAAGCATGTTACGTAAAACTTTTTAGTACAGTTTCCATCAGAAGCAAGAAGTACTTTAAATGAGGTTTAGATCTTATACTTTTCAGTATGTAAATCAAATATAATCTGATTGCTTTCCTTAAACGGTCGGCGCTTTCTAGCACTTTTATCTGCTAAATTTTTCTATCTAAGTGGTCATGGTCTTGAAACGTGATTTTGTAACTTTTTAATGCGTCTTTTTATAGGAGAGAGGGCAAACGAGCATACGGTTCACCTGATGGTAAGTGACTACCGCCGCCCATGAACAACTTAAACACCAACAAACAGTGTAGTCCCGTTGTTTTTTCTTTTTAGCTACGAGACAAAATACAATTTTTTATCGTAAAAGAAGATTTTTATACATAACTTATACGCAAAATAGCCCCTCATTTTTGTTCATCTCAACAAATGAAGGCAAGCTTCGACACAAGTTTATTTTATATTTTAGAAATTTCATATGGTATCAACTTATGGAGCTCCTTTATTTTCCAGTTTGACCTAATTGAATCGATATCGCATTATTATTAACGATAAAAATTGTTGCTATTTGACTTTGCTTTAAATGAATCCGCTTTCGCTATTGCCTTCAACTCTTCCTTTTTGTTCGTCGTCTGGACTCGGTTTTAACCTTGAAATCACCCAAAACTGAATCAAAAGTGTACCGTGCGTTTATCTGCGATATTTTGTTTAAACAAAACGTTTAGAGATTATTATTATTATAAAGTAACGCAAATATTGAGCAGGGAAAGAAATTAACGATGAATTTTGTATTTGTCGTATTTTAATATCATATAAAGTTGAATTCGTAATTGCAATTACAGTGTAGATTTTCTGCCTTAAAACTGGTCTATAATATAATTGAAGAAAATAATTTCACAGATATGGACCAGTTACCCTAATGAATGGACGGCTAAGACCTCATGAATGAGCTGGGCTTTCTCTGTTGGAGGAACTTTTTCTATAATCACTATTCTTAAAATGCTGGTTGATAATCAAAGTATTTCTTAAAAAATTTTACTTGTTGCTCACAACTGGGATTTATGATTGAAATCTACAAAAATTAACGCTAATGTAAGATATAAGTTAATCTTATATATATAATGATATATAACCCCAGTAGCAATTATATATAAAATTGCTACTGGGGGTGGATGCCCCGCCAACAACAGGGTTGACAGGACCATTCTGGGGAGTATTTTTCTTGTCGCACTGAATGTCACAGTTTTCCTTTTTTACAGGGTGTGGTCACTGAATCTCCCCTCCCATAGGCTTGGGACTGGGCTCCTCCAGAAAACTTTTGTGATAAAAAACATCTGGCCGCAGAGCTTCAGCACGTCGAGCAAGTATTGCAAGACAACAAGCTTCGGATCCCGCGCCTAATGTCGACTCACAGTGACCGAGTGAAGCCGGCCACAGTCGAGCGTGTGCCTGCTGTACTACCCTATGTCAGAGGAGTCACAGACACGGTTGGCTACATCTTGAAGCGAGCTTCCATTAAAACATAAGTCAAGCCGCCGAAGAAGATTCAGAAGGTCAATTTTTACCATTCGTCAAGTGTCATATCCGTCTACAAGATGCAGGAGTGTACAAGCTGGATTGTTAATGTGGTCTCTCGTACATGGGACAAACAAAATTTCTATAAAAAACCCGCGTTAAAGAACATATAGCTGACTTGAAGCACCGACGCTCTGGGAAGTTTGCAGTCTGTGAACATGTTCAAGATCGTCCCAACCATTACATTAGATTATATAGACCACAAATCCCCGCAAAAGAACACCAATTCCTACAAAGGATCATTTTCGATGCTACTGAAATTAAAAAAAGATCCTAATATCAATAGAGAAGATGGATGGGTGCTGCCATCTGCTTGGGATCCTATAATTTATAAAATTAAAACCAAACTCAAGCATACCATTATAAGACTTCAAGATACTATAAGCTCATTCTGCGTAGATCGGACCAAAAATTTATATTCAAAAGCTAAAGGTAGCCGGGACATTGGGACGTCAAACACCTTAGTCCCCTCCGTGACCATGGGTGCTGTAAAGCACGTCGGGAATTAAAAAGTTAAATTAAACGCGAAAAAATTGGTAAAAATTAGTTTCGTTTAATGTGTAGTCTTCGCGTAAATATAAGAAATCATTAATTGTAAATGAAATTTTAATAATTAATTTATATCGTGCTCGTCGATGAATGAAAACATTGTGGCAATCCTGTATGTCAGAAACGTATAAAATCAAGGACACGTGAAATCCCCCAACGCGCATTAGAATAGCACGCCAGACTTTTTCTTGCCCTTAAATCTTCTCAGAAATGACAGCAGTAGTAGGCTGTTTCTTTACTTTTTTATATTTAAGTGAAAAGTTCTGAATGACTTCTGAAAACATACGGCGTCGTGAATTATTATGTGTTAAGGGTAACGATAAAATGTAACATATTATTTCACCTAAATATTACACGCGGAATTAGCTGACACAACATGCAGTGAGTGACTGCGGCGTAATAGAATAATACCAACTTACAGTCTATCTGATGGTAAGTGGCTACTGAAGTTCAGGGATACCTGCAGCCAACTTCAAACAAGAAAGGCTACAGATGTGTTCTCGCTAACTTCTGAGGACTAAGACAAATGCATCACATCTTGTCACTATACTGATTATCTATATCCTTTAGATCGGGACACAGCAGTGCAAGCACAGCTATTTGGTGTCAGAAATAGATAAGCGGATGGTATCAACCCAGTCGGGCTTCTATGCAGAAGAAGAATTCTACTACCTTGGCAATAATGACAAGACTTTGATGATGCTGTAGGCTAATACACCTATATATACTCGATTAAAAGATTAAAAATCAAAATGTAGTTGCGTTGTCATCCCTGAAGAATAAGATAGAATGCCTCGTTACCAGTAAAAAGGGTCTTTGTTTCTCTTCACTCACCATTCGTGTTGCAATTACAATATAATATAGCTGCAACGTGGTTCTATCTCGTGAACATACTCTGTATCTTTCTAGCGTGGCACTAAGTATGTTTGTATAAAATATAGTATAAACATTGGAAAGAGTATTTGCAAATCTTTCGATTTATACTCGTGCATACCAGTTTTATTTGGAAGCCTGTTATTTTCAGCGGTTGTTTGGGGAGAGGCTGAGGTTTAGAAAGCAGAAATGTGGAGAGTTCTGTAATTCTGTATTATCCGTTAGCTACAACATATCCGTCAACATTTTACAATAACTCAAATCTAACAGCTACGAAACTAGGCTTCATTGCGAGCAACAAAGCAGATAGTGGAAATTTGTTGAAGTGTAATTTTATGTTCTACATAGCATGGTGCATAGTACTGATATTTCGAGTCTGCGGTTGAATTGCTAGAGAATAATGCAATTCCCTATAATGGGAAATTTCCTTAATAGGGAAGAATTCACGTTATCGTTATGCTTCGCAGTCGGATTGAAGGTTGGAATTGCAGACGTCCCGCACTCTTAACGCTACTTCCTATGAAAGTGATAAGAGTTTTCTGGATCTTCCTATAGCTGTCCCTTACGACTCTCAAGGAACAAAACAACGATGTATAGCTACTCCTTATGAAACCCAAGTGATAAAATTGACGATGGATGCTCTTACGACGCCATCACCAAAATCAAAACATCATCAAAAAACATAATTAATAAACTTTTTAATCATAATTTTTTTGGTTTATTAAGTTTACGTATATTGCTTACGTAACATTCTTGATAAATGGATGGATCAATCAATAGAAATAATTAATTAGATATGTTCTCGTTTTGTTTTTGTAACTAAATTAATTTTAATTCTTTATGTAAAGTACACACGTAAAACTGGTCTGCTTTATTGTTTAACAAATTATCTCATGCGTGAAAATTTATATTTATTGAGTCCATTGCCTTTAATAATAATTTTATTTATCAAAAGCAATAAAAAGAGAAAATCGAACAGCGAAATAAAGACGACCAAACAACTAAACATCTGATGCGGAAAATAACTGAACGAATATTTAACGACGATGCTTCTTGGGAATATAAATGAGTTTGCTTTGACAATGCTGTTAAAATTTAGATTATTTTATGTTCAGTATTAGTTATATAATAGTCATATTAACAATGTGGTATTTCATATTATATAACGTCATTCATGTACGAACTCACTAATAAAATTTGAGCTCCAAACTGGTTTCATTATAGCCTCATAAGTATAGTTTCAATATGAAGCGAAATCTTTATTTGAATTTTTTTGGCTACTTGCCCATCCATTTTCTTACTTATTATAAAAGTTTTTGTGCTGTTTTGACACTTTTTAACCTTATAACTCAAGCAAACAATGCGTGACAGAACTATGCTGCAGCTATATTATAGTTACACCATGAACAATTCGGCCCGACTGGCAAAGAATCACGCTCTCATAGAATATCAAATTAAAAAAGATAAACTAAGCTGCTATATTTTTAAACCTTATTACCACCTTGTAAAAAGGGTACCCCTCTTTACTGGTAACAAGGCGTTCTTAGTCTTTACGGCCAACAACTTATCTGCATTTCGACGTTTATTCCAGAACAGATGTAGACACTCAGTTACTGTATGTTACACCAATCACATCTTTATCTTTAAATCTAAATACATATAAATCTAATACATTTATGGCCCTACTTATAAAATCAACGTCAATTTATGAAATTTTTACATTTGCTATCTCTCTCTCTCTCTCTCTCTCTCTTTTTACTGAATAACAATAAAAGGAGAAAGGTAGAGATAATTAATAAGCGATAGTCAAAGATTAGCAACGATGATTATTGCCTATTGGAGCATCTGTCGTCTGTCAGATCGTGTAACTACTAAACATTTTGACCGAATCACCGTGCCGTACATTTAACGGTGTAGTGCTGATGTAAGAATATTCACTACCGCATATCGTCCCGTTAGTGTCGTAAGAAGCAACAGAGGGAAACTGAAACGAAAGATGTGAACAAAAGAAAATTATAAATAACTGCGGTTGCTAACCTGACTGCCCATCGTGACAACTATGGCAAAATCCCCACATTGAGGCAATCTATAGGGGAGTATGGTTGAGGGTAATGTTCAGCAGTGGACTTTCTTAGGTTGTAAGGGTAGCTATGCTTAAATCCGATAGATGGCGCTGTAGTCAAGTAATTAAAAAATTTATATTTAAGGTATAAAATAACTCATATTTACAATATGTGCTGATGTAGTCCCAAAAAGGAAATTCACAAATACTGAACCCGTCAGATAAGTTTTCAATTTACTCTGCAAAAATTTCGATGTGAATTCAGAGCGAAACGCATCGGGCCACATACAGGAAAGTTCAAAACGACGACGAGTCATCTAGTGCATGTAGATTATGCAATGAAGTGGTTTTCGCCGAATTGATAAAAGACAAAAGCAAAATTTTAAATTATCACTAATAGATTAAGCACAGAAACAAGGTTGTTAACTAATATAAAAAATGTGCTTTTTCCCGGCCAGAAATGTTACTCGATATAGCAGCCCGGTTTAACTATAATATCAGGACGTCAAGTACCTCAGTCCACCCTGTGACCATGTCGGGAATAAAAAATAAGTTATATTAAACGCGATAAAATCTGAAAAGTTACTTTAGTTCACTACTTGGTGTTATAATTATTTTCCAATGCCTTTACAACAAACTTCAAATTTCAATTTCATACATTTTATATCTTTTATCGACAATTTTCTGCCTCTAAGAGATTCTGTTATAAAAACGGACTATAAATAATCATAATAATTGTACCTCTACATTAACATAGGCTTAACCATCCCAAATTATGTCATGCTCAATATTAACAGTATCTTTTCTAAGTAATGATATATTATATAAATGAAAACCCTTGCCTTAACCGTTGTCATTATTCTCGCACTTGCCAACTGCTTATTTACAGGGTTATTTATTATTCTTTTATATTATGAGAAATAATAAATAATAATAATAAACATATTAAAATATATTATATATTTTTCTTTTAGTAAATAATATTTGACGATTTAACGCTGATTTACGAACTTTCCAGAAATATATACCAGTATAACCAATAGGTGTATAAAAAATAACTCAATGAGTACAGACCCATAACTTCTGTTCATATTTACCACTCTAGGTAGGCGGGATGTTGTGCATCGAACTAAAATTTATTAGAAAAATTTAGTTGTGATAATTTATATATAGCGTAACCGTAACGAATATACCGTCATTAACTGGGAAATTAAGCTTCTTCCTTTGATATAAACGTGCGTGCCTGTGAACATTATAATAGGAGAAGTTGGTAAATTCCCCTTTCCCTTAATTTAAATATGGCGATTATGCAGAGGCTCCATAAGTGGGGTATATAAGAGCAACCAAGTTAATACATTCCCTTTTGGCATTACGTTTATATGTTAAGCAAATTTATAGCTATTTATATCTACATTGTTAAGTTAATGTCATGTTAAAGATCGGAAACAAAACCGATGCGATGTCTTTATATGCTTTATCTCGTATAAGTATTGTGGATGTGCAAACAGCCCAAATTAATTGCTCATATACATACGTATATACTCGTACATAGAGTCACGCTTAAAATCGTCGAGGGAGTGGACATAGTCCAATGAGTAGCTAATCGGTCCGCGTTAAGTCAAACATCATGAGTATTAACGAAAAAATGAAAAAGGTATGTGGCTAACCCATCGCCTACAAAATCACAAACTCAATTCTATTTGTCACATTTTATGAGATGGTAGGCAGGTACTAACGTTGGCAGTTTTTTTCTTATAAGTACCACTTAAATATGGGAACGCTCATAAACATGGGAATGCTTTGATAAAAATGTAAAATTTTCTTTATTCATACTTAAACTTTATATTTTATAAAGAAAAAAATTACGTTTAACAAATTACATATTCTTTTAATATTTAATTCATTCACTTCTTTTCCTAAATGGGCAAGCGATTGACCTCAAATCTACATAATGATGATCGTTGCGGTGAAAATTGTATCGCTTTGATGAAGATGATTTGATGAACAAATCAGGACATGGCCAACAGTGTCTTTCTAATAGCGACTAAAAATAAAAAAGTGAGTGTATGTGAGTGCTTGTGCGTGTGCGTGGGCGTGTTCGTGTTCGTGTGCGTGTGCTTGTGCGAGTGCCTGTGCGTGTGCGTGTGCATTTGCGTGTGCGTTTGCGTGTGCGTGATTATTCAGACTTCGAACTGATTATATTTTCAAGTCTATCGGCCGGCAGATTTAATTTCTTTTATGGAGCATAATTTAATAGATATTAATACCTTTTACATAGCTCACGTAAAAGTATTTTCCACAGTACTTTCCACAGTACACGTTTCAAATATTTACTTTTTATTATTTCCGTATTATATATATTATTACACTACTATATATTTTTCCGTGTTCGTCACATGCGACGTACCATGTGCCGTATTAATTTTATCAAAAATCGTGAGGAAGCCTGCATGTCTGAGAAATAAGAACAAAAAATTCGAAAGACATGAAGTTCTCTAACACGTATTATGGAAGAGCGGCGGACATTTCCAGTAGTGAGACGTATAATATAGGCTGTAACTTTAACTGAATATTTTTACAAACTTTTCCAATTATTTGCAATTTCTAGTTCAACTACAATATTTCTGCATGCAGCAAATGCTTGTGAATAAATTATGTAACTGTATTTCAATTTCAAAACTGCAATCCTCGTTGAAGCCATATTATTGTATTTGATGTGATTGAATTTAAAGTTACTGTAGGTACATAAGGTATAATTGAAAGATTAGGTTGGAAGCTCTGTACAATTTTAAATTTTTAACGATATGATTATGTGCATAATGTTACGGCCTTAAGATGAAATGCGGCTACACCTAGAAATAGCCGGCCGGCCTGATTGCAGTTGGTTAAAATTTACGTGTATTTGCTTTGCCCGAATACTTTATAAATTATATAAATGACCTTGTAGCTGCATTTTATCCTATTGTTGCTTATCAGCAACAAGCAAGTAATATCTACTTTTTGTAAGTTAAGGGTAACAAACAAGCACACAAATAAGCGTTATGCATAAATGGGAACAAACACAATTTTCTCAATTTCCTATTTTTTGTGCATATATGGCAATGAAACTTGTTGTCCACAGTGATATGAACTTAGTTTTTTTTAAATTATGAATTTCTTGATTGGTACAACATCTGTAAAAATATTATTAATACAAGATGCACTACACCCTGCAATACGTGTTGCTTTAAAGAATAAATTATAAACATTGTATGATTTGAACAATGAGCAAAATTTAACACTTATGGAAGCTTCCAAGAGATTAATAATAATCATTATGATAACAATACTGTATTTTCACCACTTACATAACTATCACATCTATAAATAACTATTCTATGATCTATACTTACTTAGCTTACAATGAATGATGGAACATCTGTGTCTGAACTAGATAAATATATATCTGTATTTCAGATATTGAAGTTACCGTATACTACAAGAAAGTTATTCTGTTTATTAAACTTAACTAAAACTTCTTCCATAATTTTTTCAAAGGTATCATACCTTGAACATAGGGGTCTGTAAACACTGACAACAATGAGGTGCTCAAGCTCAACAGTAGAACCAGTGTAACCAACCTGACAATCAACGCAACAGATCAGTAGGCTGAAGTGGCAATAGGCTGGCCATATAACTCGAAGAACTGGCAAACAGTCTCTTAACGGTAAGCGAAGTGTTGGGCGTCCCCTACTTGATGAATAACTTAGTAATAATACAGGAAGTCGATGCATGAGAGTGGCTCAGTTACCGTACTTCGTGATACTCCTTGGGAGAGATTTATGTTCCGCAGTGGACTTATTAGGTCGGGGCAAAAGTTTCTTTTTTATTTTATATATAAATGGCATACTTTTTTAAATTACATTTACTTATAATATTTATGTGCCATATGTGCCTGTTTTCGTCTTGTACTTAGTCACATAATCTCGTTGCTTTCTACAATCTTAGAATTTTTGATCAAAAAATGCGACATGTAGTTTTGACAGTCCTCTCTAGATTTTAAACTAACACTGGTGTTAAACTAATACTACCCAAAATTCTGAAAAGACCGAAATAGGTAAAAATCTGAGGGTGCAAGGTCAGTACTACATTGTGGATGTATTAAAACTACCTAACCAAGCTCTCTCAATTTTTGCTGAGTGGCCAAATATGTTTGTGGTCTGACTTTATCATGATGAAAGACCACTCGTTTTCTGTTGATCAATTCCGGACGTTTTTTCTCAATTTCATACTTCAGTCTCATTAGCTATTGGTAGTAGAGAACCTCATAATAAGCGATGCCCTTCCAATCTCACCATATACACAGCATCACTTTATTGCGTGTTAATACGGGTATAGCTACAGTCTGTGGAGCTTGACTATTCTTTGACCATGATCCTTTTCACACATTTTTGTCGTAGGTGATCCATTCATCACCAGTGATCAATCTTTTCAAAAATAGTTCGGTTTTATTACGTTCCAATAGAGAATCTCAAATGAAAACACGATTCATTAGTTGAGCTCGTTTGGTACCTAAATATCGAGCTCTTTTGTATAGCCAGACTTTTTCAAATGGGTCAAAACTATTTCGTGATCAATCTTCAATTCCTGGGATTTGTTTTTGCCTTTGCCTTTGTTATTACAAATATGCCGATTTTGCTCCACTTTTTAAAAAATGGCATCGACTTTATCCATATGAGGGCGACCATAGTGAGCTGCAACTTTGACATCAATATTCGCGGAGTGAAAACGCTTGAACCAACTTTGTGCTACTCTTGCTGACACTGCATTAGGTCCATAAACGTCACAATTTTATTTTCGCGACTTCTCTCGATTTTTTTCCTTTTTTGTAATAAAACTTCAGAATATATCGAATTTCTTGTGAGAGGAAGCTTCCTATTTAACTGCAGTTGCAAGTATATCACAAGTAGACTATTTTTCTCTCAATAATTACAATTTAAAGTTAAATATATTCATAATTAGAAAAATGTTTAAGGGAACTTATTATGTTATATTTATCTTTTAAATAGTTATTTAATTTATAATACCTTTTTCATAGGAATGGTGTTACATGCGCATTAAATTTATACAAAAGCAAGTCAGTAATATTATAGGGAATCTTGTAATAAATAATTATACATTTACCAATAAATGAGCTGCTGGTTTCACTCACTAAATGCGCCTAGTTGCAGCCGCGTAAATACTCGTAGCCCTAGAGCTAAGTACTTAAAAATAGATGTCGAAATGGAAGCACAAATGTTACTTCTTTAATATTTATGGCGTCTGCAGCGTAATCGACGCTAAAAACGAAAACGAGCAGCATGTATAAATCCATTACTGTTATGTCGCTATACAAATTTTACAACTAATACTGAATGTCAATTGTCGAATGAATGAAAAAATTTTTAAAAGAATCAGTCTCCCATCAGGACTCTTAAGCATTACTTTATCCTAAACCTTTATTATTCAAAATGTTTCACTTTACTTTTATAAACAATTTACGTACCAGTATCAAAACTCTCTATTTAATTTTTTTTAAAAGACTAAAAGGATTGTCCAAAAAAATTCGTACTTCTTCATTTACGTTTAATAACAGCCAAAAATGAAAAGCATCGCAAATATAAAAACTAACCGCTTGCTGTTGAAGTCACGACAGCGACTGTTGGACGTCAAACAGTTCACCAAAAACGTCGGTCACTAAAATAAGTTAAACTAATCACGATAAAATCCGTAAAAAAAGTTTTATTCAACTATCATTTCTAATAAAATAATAATATTTTTTTCATTTTAATGACCTTCAGGGACCTACAGTTAACCATTCCTAGTAGCTATCAGTGTTCTTTAGCGAATATTTTCTGGACTATCGAATCTGATATAATGACAAGAGCGATACTAAAATATGTGCAGATGCTGCAGACTTGCGGGAACGTTGTTGTTCAGAGTAAGACAACAGCTTGTGATCCTGATAGCCGAGCAAATTACTTATTGTTTGTATATAAAAACAGAAGAATGTATATAGAAAATATAATACATTATTCTATATAAGCACCGCATATATATTACCCAATTTACTTAGATCATGGCCTTTCTTTAAGCATTACAACTTAAAATTTAACAGTTATTGATATTACCTGGATTTCCAAACAAAACAGATGCACAGTCTTCATCTATTTTATACTACCAATATGTTAGATTACAAAACTGTAACCGTTTAAGTACAGCGTGATAACAAATAACAATAGATAATATACTCCTTGTTGCATCTAACTGAACAATAGCTATTCTGTAAAGCTATTGTGCTGTATTGCACGCTCAAGCAGAGTAATTATTGCGTAATTATACTGCGGAAAATGTTCAGGAAAATTAATTAAAACTGGATCGTTTATATTTCTGTTTATTAAAATGGTTATACGTTTTTATAGTTAGTTATTTGGCACCTTTTTTTAATATCATAGTGGCCTTCTAGAGATGACAAGGAAAATTTTAAATTTTATAACGTAAATAGTTCGCCGTCGTGTTCTGTAATAATAAAGAGTAGAAAGTTTATAGTTCAGTGTTTCATGTTGAACACGTCATTGTTCTAGTTTTTTCTTTACATTGATAGGTAAATAGTTACAGGTAGGTAAATACAAACATGTAATGGCAGTATAAGAATATTTACTAACCCATATCGCCCCGTGTGTATCACCCAACCAGGAGATGGGCAGCAGCATATTCCTATAACAACTAAAAACAAAACTGCAGTTGCCGACCCACCTGAAAATCTTTGCCACTATAGCAAATGTTATGAAGTATTCTGTACTGTGTAAAATTAATTAGCTAAGATCTGTGTTCAGAATTAAAAAAGTCTAAGAACACCTCCTTGCGTCCTACATTCGCGTACGCTAGTACAGTTACGAATAAACTAAACAGCACTATCTTTAACATAAATTTAATAATTTTCTAATGAGCAGGACATTAGAAAATAATCATTTTGTTTCGCCTCTAAACGATGCATCATCAAAAGAAAATATTATCCGCAATGGCTAATCACGATAAAAACAAGCACGAGTAGGTCGGATCGACCGGGAATGACGATTCATGCAGAAGATGAGCGTAAAATAACAAATGCTTAGTACTGCTGTATTTCGTAAGTTGTGTGACGAGAATTGAAAACTGAACTTCTGTAACGTGGCATTCTATCTTAAACCCCATGGGTAATTATCTATTATTATGAATATTACGATGGCTGCACTAAAAGTATCGGGAATAGAATATTTCCACTGTTCCTGTCATATTAAAATCTTTTTAATTGAAAAGCCCTTGGTTTTAAAAATCGAATACCATTTATTTATTTAAAAAAAGATTCTTGGTCTTGCCACAAGGTTTTATCAAACTTGTTTAGTCGTTGAAAAAATGGAATTGACTCGAGAAAATTCAAGAGCGATGATTTATTATGACTTTCGAAGTGGTTTAACACAAAAACAGTGTGTTGACCGGATGATTTCTGCATTTGGCGATGAAGCCCCATCCAAAACCACAATTTATCGCTGGTTTGCTGTATTTCAACGTGGACGTGTCAAGCTAAGTGATGATCCCCGTCAAGGTCGTCCAAAAACTGCAGTCACCCAAGAAAACGTTGATGCTGTGCGTAAGCTGATTGAGGAAGATCGACATGTGACATACCGCGAAATTCAGGCAACTTTAGACATTGGTATGAGTCAAATACAAATAATCTTGCATGAACAATTAGGTGTAAAAAATTTGGTGTTTTACCGATGGATACCGCATTCGCTCTGTGAAGAGCAAAAAGCGGCTCGCGTTACTTGGTGCGTCAGAAATCTCGAAAGATTCCACGCAGGATCCTCAAATGCTGTATACAACATCGTATCAGGTGACGAATCCTGGATATACGCGTACGAACCTGAAACAAAAAACCAGTCATGAGTTTGGGTGTTCCAAAATGAGTTAAAACCAACAAAAATTGTTCGTTCACGGAGTGTTGCAAAAAAAAATGGTGGCCACGTTTGTCTCCAAATCCGGCCATGTTAGACTATTCCTCTTGAGGGACAAAGAACGGTTAATGCAGAATGGTATGCTAGCATTTGTTTGCCACAGGTCGTTTCTGAACTCCGTAAAGAGAACTGCAACCGCCGCATCATCCTCCATCACGACAATGCGAGTTCTCACACCGCACACAGAACAAAAGAGTTTACGTACAGCCCCGACCTAAGCCCTAATGATTTCCATACTTTCCCTAAAATAAAGAATAAATTGCGTGGACAGAGATTTTCATCAAATGAAAAAGCTGTGGACGCCTACAAAACGGCTATTTTGGAGACCCCAACTTCCGAATGGTATGGTTGCTTCAATGATTGGTTCCATCGTATGGAAAAATGTGTCAAAAAGCAATAAATACATTTTTGAATAGTAATGTTGTGTCACTTCCTTGATTCCCGAAATTTTCAGTGCAGCCCTCGTATTGTCCCATATTAAAATTAAGAACGAAGAAATTAATACAAAAAACACGTTTATTTAGCCATATCTTTAGCTAAACATCGAACGCAGATTTTTTTCGTACACGCCAACATACCTTCCTCATACATCCATGACATAAAATATGACAGTATTTCCTTTAGTTTTGAGCCAACTTTTGTCTTCAACGTTTTAGGGATGATATAAGATATTAGCGAAATGCAATGAGAAGACAATAGCCGGTCGTGGTAGGGCCGCAAATGTATGCTAAAGCGTTCCCGTGACCCTGCCAATATGCGGCGAATGAACACCATGAGGTTTAAATCGGTTCGAGTTCGACATAACCCGTCGTTATCCCCGCGATGTGGGTATGCATAGGCATTTCCACACGTGGAAAAAGTCTGGTTATTTTATTCTAAGATTATTCAGTCGTCAACAATAAAATCAAAAGATTTTTTTACAAGTTACGGTGACAAACGAAAAGTCAATTCTCCTGAGAGCGATTGCATGTTATAGCCCAGAGATATATGTATTTGTTTAAGACCCTTAATTTATCTATTACGTCCCAGGGACTTCGCAAGTAGATTCAAATTGGTCTGAAATCTTAACTTACTGAATCAACGCGATCGGCTTATTGTCCCACAACCGTTTTAAAATCAGACTAAACCTTTGCACAACAGTGACACGTATATGGGCTGTTGTAACTTTACCTTTTTTGCTTCGATACATTTCTCATATATGATTAGGGGCAGCTAATATATTTATTTCGACAAAAATTTTCTATAGGATAGGGTGATAAACGAGTACACCGACCACCTGATGGTGGTTGCTGTGACCCATAGACATCTACATCTATCCTCAATAAAAAATCAAAAGGCAGATGCGTTGTCACCCCTTTTTTTTTTTGCGGATGGAAAATCATCAAATGACGCCTTTCGCTCTGGGTGGAGCGGAAGGGAGTGTCAGACTTTTACTGACTAAAAACCATCCGTGTTCCTTCAGTGCCCTTACGTTCCGGAGCCGCGGTATCTCTTTCGAACAGCCCGCAGCCCCGGCAGGCGTCGGCCCTTGCGGGCCCCTTCACGCTGCTGACAGCTCTTTGAGGCGCGCGTGGAACAAAACGCGCCGTCGACACGGCCTGTCGTCGTTAGACGGACGGACGGCGAGCTACCCATTGCTCGCCGTCCACAGGCCCGCGCCTACGGTGTCCGGGGGCCACGACGTAGCCCCCGACGCCCGGGGCGTCTCCCGCGGCGGCCGGGAAGGAAAGCTGCTGCTCTCTCCTTCTCCCGCTCCGCCACCTCCTTCGCTAGCATCACTGCTTCGCAGAAGGTGGTGACGGCATCCCATTCCGTCTCGCTCCGGACCATGGCTTCGACCAGGGCCGGACGCGAGAGGTCGCTGCCGCCTATCGCCGCTACGAGGACACGGCGGTGCTCCGCCCAGGCAGGGCACACCTCCACAGTGTGCTCCACCGTGTCCTCCGGTCGATCCTTGCAGTGGGAGCACCCGGGCGTTTCCTCCCGCCCGATTCGGTGCAGGAGCCTCCCGAACACACCGTGTCCGGTGAGGACCTGCGTCAGGCGGAAGGTGAGGACGCCGTGGCGTCTCTCAAGCCACTCCTCAAAGAGGGGTCTTATCGCCGCTATAGTGGCGTGCCCAGCACGGGGTTGCGACAGTCGCTCTCTCCATGTCGCCATGAGATCATGCCGGAAGTCTGTCCGCTGCACGACAACTTGCCGCGGCAGCGGGGTTTCCCCACGGCATAGTGTCTCCGTGCGCCATTCGTGTAGGCGCGCTAGGACTATCGCCTCCAGATCCCATGGCGGCAATCCGGCAAGGAGGCACGCTGCCTCGCGGGAGATCGTGCGGTAGCCGCGAACCATTCTTACGGCAACCACCTTTTGGGGCGCGTTCAGGTGGTGGACGGCAAGCCGCGCCAAACCACGCGCCCACACCGGGGCCCCGTAAAGGGCCATGGACCGCACAATCCCCGCGTAGAGCCTCCGGCAGGAGGCGTTTGGCCCCCCCAGGTTCGGCAGGAGCCGCCTGAAGGCAGCCCCGGTCCGTTCCAGTTTGGGAGCCAAACGTCGGAAGTGCTCAACGAAGTTCCATCGGCCGTCGAGGACGACTCCTAGGTACTTCAACGTCGACTCGACGCCAATGGATACCCCTCCTACCATCGCTGAGGTTCCCGGTGGTGGCCTGTTCCGAGGACCATGGAAGTGTATGGCCTCGGACTTGTGCAGAGCCACCTCAAGACCCAGCTGCCGGATCTTCTCAACGACTATCGCAACCCCGCGTGTCATATTTTCCGCCGCCGCCTCGTACGACCCCCCCTGTGCCAGTACCAGCGTGTCGTCAGCGTAGCAAACTACGCTGACGCCGGTAGGGAGGTCAGCGCGCAGCACCCAGTCGTAACCGATGTTCCACAGGGGCGGCCCCAGAACCGAACCCTGTGGGACACCGCACGACATCTCTCGCCGGTTCCACTCACCGTTGCGACCGGGGTAGATGACGGCCCTATCCGTCAGATAGTCCCCGACTATACGACGGAGATAAGTCGGCACCCGGTGATACCGGAGTGCCTCCCTAATGCAGCTCCAGGGCATGGAGTTGAAGGCGTTGGCGATGTCGAGAGACACCGCCAAAACAACCCCCCCCCCCCTGGCCACTGCATTCCCCGTCGTGAGGGCTCTCACGCGCATGATGGCGTCCACCGTAGAGCGCCTCTTGCGGAAACCAAACTGGTGTACCGCAAGATCCGGCCCCGTCCCCGCAAGGTGCTCGGCGAGGCGGTTTCAATGACTCTTTCAAAGAGCTTGCCCACCTCGTCGAGCAGCACCACGGGCCGGTATGCGGACGGAGAGTCCGCAGGGCGCCCCGGCTTCCGAATGAGGACCAGCTTCCCCGTCTTCCAACGAAGCGGGAATTGGCCTCTCTCCAAGCATGCGCTTAGGAGCCCCTCCAGTCGGGGCCCAAGAGCCTCCGAGGCCAGGACCCAGGCTTTGCCAGGCAAGCCATCGGGTCCTGGGGCGGTATTCCTGGCCTTGAGCCTACGTACCGCCACTCTCAGGTCTACCCCGGTCCCTTCCGGGATGCCGTCGTCGTCGTCCTGGTGGTCCGCTTCCGGCACCGCAGGTGGCGGAGCCATAGGCGGGGGCGGATGTTCCCCTCGCGCAGGAAACAGAGCGCTCACCACGTCCTCCACGAGCTGAGGCCGGAGACTCTGCGTCAGCGGGGGGGCCCAGGTGCGGAGTTTATCCCGCACCATCTTGTAAGGGCGCCCCCACGGATCTCTGTCGAGAGTCTCCAGCATCTCCTCACGGACCCGATCCCGGGCCCGCATGACAGTCTCCCGGAGGGCGGTCTTCGCCGCTCTGTATCCCTCGTACAGCTCCGCCTCAATGGCTGCCGCATTCGGTGGACGAATGCAGAGCCTGCGATGCCTGGCGTACAGGTGCCGCGCGGCGACACACGCCTCGCGCAGAGACGTCAGCTCACGCGACCACCAATACACCTGGCGCCGGGCGCTTCCTGGCCGGACGCGGGGCATTGCCACGTCACATATCTCGGACATGGCCTCCTGGAACCACCCTGCCTCATCATTGACGTCGGCAGGCCTATCCGGTGATGACACCCAGGCCTGCACGATCGAGGCTTCCAGGAGGAGCTCCCGGTCCAGCTGCTTCAGCGCCCAACGCGGACCACTCGGGACCTGTTGGACTGGCGCGCTCGAGGGCTGGGTGGAGACGTCAAACCGGATGTACCGGTGGTCGGAGTAGGTCTCCACCCCCTCCATGACTCGCCAGTCAATGGCACGCGGCGACAGAGCGGGGCTAGCGAACGAAATGTCCACCACCGACTCGCCCCGCATCCGCACACACGTGGGGACAGAATCCCGATTTAGGACGACCAGGCCTGTCTCCAAAGCCCAGTCTTCCACCATACTACCCCGCACATCTGTACGACGAGAACCCCAAGCCAAGTTCTTGGCATTGAAGTCCCCGAGGACAAGCACGGGGAGGGGATAGCTTCCGACGACGACTGCTCTCAGCTCTGCAAGAGAGTTGTGGAGCTCGGCGAGAGATCGGTTCGGGGAGAAGTACACCCCCACAACGACGAACTCCCCGAACCGTGCTGCTACGCACCCCTGACCCCTCCTGACAACTTCAAGGGTCGGGGTACCGGTGGCGGCCGAAGAAATGATGGCCACTGAGCCGTTAAGGTCCGCCACCCAGTCCTTCCTAGGCCAGACAAAATACGGCTCAGCGACCACAGCGATGTTAATCGACCACTGCGCCATGCTCTGGAGCAACAAATCCTGAGCGCAGGCGCAGTGGTTGATATTCGCCTGGAGGAAGCTTAATGGGGCCGTTATAGGCATTCCATTTCAGCTTCCTCCACGGGGCGCCCCTCTGCAGGCGTCGGTGTCGCGTCGGCGGCGCCGGCGACAGTGACAGCGGCGGCGGCTGTAGTTGCAGCTGCGGCGGTGGCCATAGAGGCGGTGTCGGCGGAGGAGTGCCCTCCCCTACCCGCGGCCTTGGCCTTGGCAGGTGACACGCAGGCCCTGCTTCCGGCCCAGTGATCGGCTGGCTTACCGGTCGCTGCACATGCATCACAGTGCGGCGTGGCGCAGCAGGTCGCCGATATGTGTCCGGGCTGACAGCAGCGGAAGCAGAGGCCACTGCGGTCAACCTCCGAGGCGCATTTCACTGATACGTGATGCCCCACGAGACAACGGTAGCACCTCAGAGGTTTGCGCTGAGACCCAGCCCACCAGAAGCCTTCGGCCCTTCACTATGGTTTTGGCCGCCGTAACAGGGCAGCACACCGTGGCGGCATGCATACCCTGTTGATCCGGGCGTATGGCGCCTGACCTGACCTGGTCAGTAGTGCACCCCCCGGACCTGCCGACGGCGGCCACCAACTCCTCCTCCGATATCGAGTCGTCCAGACCCATGATGCGCAGGTCTGCGCATCTGACGGGCCTGGACACTCGGGCCTCGTCCGCGTTCAGGGACGCTCTGAGCTTCGCAGCCAGAGCGTCCGCAGTCGCGCCACTGGATCCCCCGGGGATCTCCAGCATACGGGCCCCCGTCTGGGTGACTTTGAGCCGGAGGCCCCCAGTGATCCCGAGCTCCCCGAAATCCACCGCCTCTTTCGCCTTCGCGAGCAGATCGCGGTAGGTAACGCCCTTCTTTTCCGCGTCCGGCTGTAGTGTAATCACTACAGCTGCGGTCTTCGGGGCGCGGAGCCTAGTCGCGATCTTGCGCGCCCTGAACTGGCGCTGCCGCTCCTGCTCTTTGGCCTTTTTGGCTGCCTTCTTCCCCTTCTGTTTGTCCCCGACCACCTGCCAACCGGCTTCTGCCGCGGGAGGTGTAGGGAGCTGGGGGGAGCGATGGCGGCGGCGTCAGCTGGCTTGCCGCTGCCGCTGGCCCATTCGCCGCAGGCACTGGGGCTGGCGCAGCCATCACCTGTGCTGCCGCCTTGCCCTTTTTCGCCTTCACCTTGCCTCTCTTTCCCGTCGCCGGCTTAGCCGGAGCCGGTTCAGCCGGTATCGGTTTTGCTGGAGCCGGCTTTTCAGGGGGGGAGGGGTAACTGCAGCCCCACCCGAGGGCTGGCTGGACGGCCCCGGCCTGGATGCGGCAGCCGTGACCGTCGCGTAAGAAGCCGTTGCCGGCCTCGCCGCCGTCTTGTTTGCCCCTAGGGGGGGGCGCAGGACGATGCCCTCCAGCACGGAGAACCGGTGCTGGAAGGCAGCCAGCTCCTGCCGGACCAGGTTCAGAACCTGGTTCTCCACCGGCACGGGCTGGCTTGGGCGCTGCGTCTGGGGCGCCGCGCGAGAGGCAGGCTCATGTAGACTGGCCAGGTCTGCGCGGAGCTTCTCATTCTCCTTCTGGAGAGTCTCCATGGCGGACGTCAGGCGGGCCACTTCCGCCCGCAGCTTCGCCACCTCGTCCGCATTAGGCCCAGCCCCAGCAAAGTTGGCCTCCGCAGCCGACATGATGGAGGCGGAGGCCGCGGGAATGGCCTTGACTTTCGAGGAGGACTTTTGCTTGTTGGCCACGACCTTGATCGCGGCCTCCACCTCCTTTACGAATCTGGCCTTACGCTCCACCTCGGAGCCGCCAGTCACGTCTGTTTCTTCGCCTGATTCCCGAGCCGTGTCGTCCGGGTGGCGCCCCTCCTCGGCAAGCTTTGCCGCTCGTTCGGCCCTCTGATTGGTAGAGAGCTCCCTCCCCTTGCCTCTCAGCCCGCCCCGCCTGTTGGTGGGGATTTTCCGGGCCGAAACCTCCTCTTCGCCGGATGCCGACCCCTGGTCGCCATCCCGCCTGGACCGCTTGCGGAAGAACTTACTGGTCCGCGGTCCCAGGCTCCACTTGTCGGGAGCTCTCTGAGCCTCCCTTGCTGCTTGATGCGGCGTCGGACTCTGTCCCCGCATCCTTCCTCCTCTCCTCTACGTTGTGTTTTTTGTTTGGTTTCCATTTTTTGTACCCACAAGTATGGGGGAATTAAAGGTCCACCTTGGCAGAGACCCCTTACCAAGGTAAGCAGATTTAGAGGATTTATTACTCGCCAGGGGGTCTGCAGGTACCCTGGCGAGGAGAGCACTAACGACTGATTTGTTCATAGAACCCCGTCAGCCATCCATCCCCTCGCGGTGCGTCGCCGCTTGAGATTCGGGGTAACTTTTTATAGAGGTTTTCTCCCTCGCGGTCCGGGCGATTGAGCCAAGACCCTCGGTCCCTATCAAAGCCGCGAGACGTGATCCACGACACTTCGATACTGGGATTACGAGACCGGCGGTGACAGCAAAGGATGAATCCTTCACTGTCTGCCCGGAGGCAGGGTAAGTGCACACCGAGCCCGCCCTCACTCCTCTGCTATGCCCTCTGTTGATCAGAGGGTCACGCAGTGGAACGCACCGTTGGTCCGGGACGGACCCCCCCCCCCCCCCCCCCATGTCAGAATAATTAGCCGCGGCAGTACCATTCCCCAAGGAGTAAGAATTTCTTCTCATTTCTCGAGGAAGACTACTGCCGCGCCCAGGGTGCACCGGCCCAGTATCTGCTCTTCCCTCCAGACGTATCGAGAGGGACCCGCAACTACCAGGCACACGTGGAGGACTTCTGACTTCGCACCCCGCGTTGTCACCCCTGAGGACTGAGATGGAATGCCTCTTTTCCAGTAAAAAGAGTCTCCGGTTCTCTACACTCACCATACGAAACACAGCAGCATTAAGCTGCTATTTTACGCTGGTATTCTGTGAGAGCGTGGTCTTTTCCCAGTCGACCCGACCCATTTCTACTACAACTATACTACCAATATAGCTGCAGTATGGCTCTACCACGTATTAGAATCTGAACATTTTTAAGAGTAAACAATGACATACATAAACATCACGTCGGTAATCCCCGATTGTTAGGCAGAGTCCGAAGCCGAGAACCGAGCCACGTTTAGCCAAAACAATAATTTAAAATTAAAAAATTGTACAACTGACTTCAGTATAAATTATTAAGAATAACTCAAAAACTATTGGTCAGACCTTGATTATTTGTATGGACCACATGAGAAGCACCAGCTTTCAAAGAAAAAAATGAAACATCGAAATCGTCCAGAATCGAATTCACACAGAAAAAAGTTATGAGGTAACACACATAAAAAAAAACATACAGTCGAATGGAGTACCGTCTCCTTTTTGAAATCGGTAGAAAAGTATAAGTAAAGATTAAACATTTTAAAAGGAGCTGGCTAGGCTAATGCCTACACAATCACAAACCTAATATCCTAATAGTCGCCTTTTATGACTTTTGCTCAGTTAGTAACACCGTTGGCACAGTCTTTTTTTGTTATAAGTCCCACATAAATATGGGATCTATAAGTTCCAAACCAACATGGAACTGTATAAAACTAATTTATAGTAAAAATATTATGCAGAAATATATATATATATATATATATATATATATATTATCTACTAATTAAACAGACATAGTAATGTAAAATAAGATAAAGTATGTTTTAATTGACAATACAAATGAATGAAACTTTTTTACCCCAAGACAAATCTTATTTTATAATGATTTCACTTCACATTGAATAAAACTACTTTTACGGATTCTATCGCGTTGAATTAACTTATTTTTAAATTCCCGACGTTTCTGGTGCTTTACCCATGGCCACGGAGGACTGAGGTGACTGACGTCCCGATGTCAGAGTTAACCCGGAGTACCTTCAGCTTTTTTTAATTATTAGTTTTGGTTCGATATACGCAGAATGAACTTACTGTGTCTTGAAGTACTGCAGTGATATGCTTGGGCTTAGTTAAAATTTTATTAATTACAGGATCCCAAGCAGGTGATAGCACCCAACCTCTTTCTCTATTGTATTTAAGATGTTTTTTTTTGTGTCTGTTGTGTTCTTTCGCAAGAATTTGTGGTCTATCAAATCTAATGTAATGGCGTGTGCCGTCTAGGATATGCTTGACGTGCTGGAACTTTCTCTCTATAATAACTATGTTCAAACGATAGTTAAGACACACTGTCGTTTAATTAAAACGTCCATAATATAGAAACATTAAATAGCGCAGCTGGTTCTATAAACATTCTAATAATGATAATGATAATCTTACTTTAAACAGGCCTCTCTTTGGTGGATCGCATTCACTGTTAATATAAACTGCTAACAGCTGGCAAAGTGACTCTGGATTAAGAACCGACAAATTCATTTGTAGTAAACGAATAATTTTAATTATTATTATTAGTGTAATACTAATTTTATACGCTAAGCAAGCTGTTTACTTTATCAAGTGGGCGCTTTTGTATGTAGAAAAATAAGTAAAAATTATATTATAATGAAAAAGACATTGAGAATTTTCATTTTTCTTTTATAGTCTAAACGTGTAGCGGCGGTGTAAGAATATCCACCTTATGTTGTCACGTGGATATTGTACGAGGCGACAAAGGGAAACTAAAACAGGAGATGGGCAGAAGCATCTTCTTAATAACAGCTGAATAAAAAAAGCTGCGTTTGGCAACCCTACCAAGCGTGCCATCTATGGCAAAATCCCCCTGTGAAGCAATCTATAGGGGAGGCCTATGTTCATTAGTGGACTTTTATAGGCTGTAATAGGTCGATAGAATAAACCATTTATTTATAATTTTCTATTTTCTTTTTATGATATCTAATTAATATGAAATATAACTAATATTACAGAAAGAAACACTTACTCTTACACTTTCCTAACAAATTCACTTAGGACATAAAATGTTGGGCTTAAGTAGCAGTATTTGGGACAGGCTAGTAAAAAGCTATGAGCATGTGATGCGCTGCTGTGATGATGATAATTGTGATGACGATAGTTGGATTTATTGTAATTTTCTTTATAACAATCATCATCATTATCATTTTTGCAGCCCTTCATCAATTCACTGCTTTTATATTAAGAAATTATGGAAATATATAAGACTAAACAAAAGCTATAAATTGTCTATTGATCAATCATACAAGGTTATTTTAATAGTACAATTTGTGTTTCACCTTGCTAAAACATTTACTCAAAATACCTGACTATCTGAAGCTATCAGTCTTGTTAATCAGTATAATATGTATAACAAGCAGGCCAATCAAGTTGTTTCTTCTGTCGACATTTTGATTGCCTAAATTAATCAATTATTACTATTTACTCGTACTCTATCCTACTCTAGTCTTCGGTATGTAATACAAAGTGTGGAGTAATTATGTATCCCTTATAAGTTTAATGTTTATTTTATTCGTTTATTTTAAGGATAGTTAAATTTAATCAAAAGTATCAATATACTAAGAATATACTAATGGATAATCACTTCCATAACAGTGAAAATTTTCTAAAATCACGACGCCACCAAGCTACCAAGACACCTGCTAAGGTGGATGCTTTTGCACATAGACACCTTTATTCTTGATTAAACATCTAAATCAAGATGCGTTGTCACCACTGTGGAAAGTGTCTTTCGGATAACAACTCTAAATATAAAAAACTGCAGTTGCAGTAAAATGCTTTGGCAAAGTCCCTTTTAATGAGGCAATATGAGGGAGGCCTATGATCAGCAGTGGACTTTTATAGGCTGTAATAGATGAATTGAAAGGTGTATTACTCCAATGAATATTGTGAAGTCACCTAAATGCATGTTAATAACTCCTTTTTTGTGCAAATAATTTTAATAATCTCGTTTTTATTTTGGGAAAGGATTTTAATACCAATAATGACAAGCTCGGAAACTAAGCAATTTATACAACAACAATAGAAAACAGGAGGGCAACGTATAATCTTGAGTTCATATCATATCTCTTCAGCATATTGCAAAATATTTCGAACTTAAAAATGTGGAGCCATATAAATCATACTTCTCATGAACTGTCAAATTATTACTTTACTTGAGTCTTTTATAAAAAAAGCTAAGCTCGGATGCCTTCAACAATTCTTATATAATTTTTGTTAACAGTTTCACATTACGATATAAAACATTTTACTGGAGTGACTCACAATTATTTATAGAGTTCTAGCGAAACAATAACTCAACTTGAATGCCTTCAGCATTTCTTATTTAATTTTGTTAACAGATTTACATTACGAAATAAAAGTACTTGCGAGTACCTTTAAAATAAATTGAACGAAAATTACAACTCCTGGCTTAAACATTTATCTCCAAAACATTTGAGTTCAATTTACAAAACCTTAATAAAAACAATTAAATCGAGAGAGGAGAACATCGTTTCTACAATATTAAAACGCAATAGGATTAGCGTATTACGCACCCGTACTTTATACTAACTAAACTCTGACTCAAAAACGAAATGGACATTAGAAATACGTTTTCAAATATGTTCATATTTTCTATTACAAAAAAAATTATTTAGTTTATTATAATCATAAACTCTTATTTATGCTACAATTTATCCGTATACAGACGCTTTATACTCTAAGCTTTATTTATTTATTTAAAATATTTATATTTGTAACCTTATGGTTACAAATATAAATATTTTTAACCATAAGGTTACAAAGGTTGAACGGAAATGACTGAATCAAATGTATTTTTTTTAATAATCTATTGGAAGGCACTCACATAGCATTACAAATATACAATCTTGCAAACGTTTTAATATTTCACTAACAATATTCACAATGTTTCTTTCGAGATCAAAATATTCGCAAAACTTTTGCTCACGCAATTCATACCTTAATTTCAGATGCATTCGCACATTGGCTGGAACTCAAACAAGCACCGTCATTTGCCGGTAAGTTAATGTTTAATAATATTAATAATATCTTCTCGTCCGACAGCTTTTAACCATTCTTGCCGTCTGAAATAATAGTAATAAAAACATGAACCTACGTATTTAATTTATAAACGTAATTCTTCAATTATTATAAACATTATAAAAGTAATTATTCAACCACTTATAGGTACGTAGGTTACTTATAGGTGAGTTATGTATCTACCACATTAAAAACAATAAATTATAGTTACTACTTTCCTAGTGGAGTTTTTGGGTCAATAATAATAATAATAATAATAATATTCCACAACTATCACACAACGCCATCTAGTCCCAAGCTAAGCAGAGCTTGTGTTATGGGTACTAGACAACTGATAAACATACTTATATATTTCTAAATACATAAATATTATAGATAAATTACACCCAGACATAGAACAAATGATCGTGCTCATCACACAATCATTTGTCCTGGGTGGGAATCGAACCCACGACCTCCGGCGTAGCAGTCAGGGTCACTAACCACTAGACCAACAGGCCAGCCAGCCAATAAAAAAATGATATATTTTTAATTTGTTCTATTTATTGTTTATAAAAACAGTACAGGCAATCATATTGACACTTTTATATTTCATTTGATACGAATAATTCTTTAAAAAATAAAATTTTACACTTATTATTCTTTACATAAGCCTGGGTTTGAGCACGGCCAGTGCCGCCATGCTCACGTACACACGCGCCTCAAACTTGTAGTAGTGTAATTATCATAGCGCGGTTTGTATGAAACTTTGCCTCTGTACGGTACGGTTTACTCTTACATTATTGTATTTGTATGAACGAATGTATGAAATAATATGTTAAAATTGCTAACGTATTTAGGACATTCATGTACCAGTTTAATGTCAGTGTGAAACGTAAAATATAATAAACCATTTCCTTCTTTAGAATTTCCAAATAATTGAAATGTTTAAAAAAATGTTTGTAGCGCAATGAATTTATGATATTGCAAGTAAATGCGAGTCCATGGTAAAAATCATGGTAAAGAAATAAATTTGTAAAATAGTAAAGCATCAGAATCGCGTTATTGCAATTGTAACATTCCACCCTCTCTGGTGTATATAAATGGCCGTCTATAAAAATATATAATAATATAAATTAATGTGACCAGGCTAATAAATATTGATCTTTCCCAAGGATTTTTCTTATGTTTTAGTTATCTGTCTTAGCTCTTAGTTAGGACAAGGCTCCTAACAGACAAAACGAAAATAAAGTTTTACATTGTGTTTTTTTTTTGTAACTTAGTTCTTTTAATTGTCTCTCGGTAGAATGAATATTCAATAGAGCAATTGAAAGCAGTTGGTAGTGCCTTATATTTACTTTATTCTGAAGAACCCCGTTCTTCAGAATAAAGTAATTTCATAATAAAATTGTTTTGAACGCTTGCACTTGCCTCATTGCCTCCATATGGTCGTAGTTAAGTGTAGAACAAAAAGCAATGAATGTCAAAAATTCATCCCAGTGGCTACAATTGTATAATCTAAAGTTCCTGAAGGTTTCGCAACAAGAGAGTGGCGCTCCTGCAGCGCGTATATCTAAAGTTGTATATCTCGCAGATTTTTTGTTTTCTACAACGACGGAGCCGTGTGTTTGGCTTCTGCGTATTGCGATGATGCCAGCTCGCTCATTTGGTACGCTCGATTAAATTATCATCGCAATATCATAATAACATAGGAATATTCACTGTTGTAAGTCACGTACACGTAGGGTGAATTCCGGCCTCTGGCGCTCGGGGGCAACCATATAACCAAAATAATTAAAATTTTGTTAAAAAATTATAAAAATTCATCTCCTGACGTATCTCTCTTTTATTTAATTTTTTATGGATATAACATATTGTGTTTTATTGTTTAATTAGCGATTTGTATGTAAGTACTAGTTATAATGTTTCTTTTTACTTATTTACCTCTTAATAGACTACAATAATTGACAAAGGATATAAGTATATTCAGCAAGCTTTCGGTAGCAAAACAAAATTGACTTACGATAGCTATAAAATATACGGACGTTCTATACGAGTAGCAATTTTGTTAGAGTGCTCAACCCAGGGACGTCTGGGTCCGGATAAGACAAGAAACAAATATGCAGTATATTCAGTGTAAAGTATTTATAAGCAACATATAAGGACGTAACAAACCAATCAACTAAATTATTGAAAGTATAAAACTACAATCATCTTAACACAAAATATGCAAGCAATAAAAAAAATTATTAAGACTAAAACTACGCATTTTTAGTAGGTTTTGCTAAGTGACAATGAAGTTAAATTCATAGAAACAAAAAATAAAAAATATCAAAATATAAAATTAACTACTAAGGTTTTATAAAAGCAATTGAGGGAGGGCGGGAGGTGCTTCTTCATACTAGGTAAGACACATCATTTTATTTTATAACGCGGATATTTGCGAAGTAAATTTTTGTAAAAGCTTTTATATAATGGATTTCCGCAAAGCCTGATTCTATTAATTATACTAAGGTTTTGTTAGTTAAATAATATAAAATTGTTATTCAAAAACATAAATCTTAATGATAAAAAAGATAAAAAGCAAAATGATAACTTTTCTATGTAGTCGGAGATTTGAATCATAAATTAGAAGTTGCACTCTGTACAATATTTCCGTTCTGCCGTTTAATCACTTCGTCAGTTACAGGCTTAGCCTATAAGCCTGTAACTGACGAAGTGATTAAACTCGGCTCTTGTCGAAACTGGTCAGATTTAAATGAAAATGCTAGCCTGCACTTTAGATTTGCACATTTATGCGCATGAGTAGAAGGTATTGGACATGTCTGCTTTGTTTTTAAATTAGCCACTAAAAGAGCCTTAATACTGGCTTCTAAATGACCCATAATATAATAATAATAATAACTGTAATAGTAAGATTAATCCGTTTTGTCCGTCGGTTTCTTTCTCTTTCCTCCTAACCCTAGGCCGTTTGGTCTGCTTATGTTTTTATTTATTTTTATTTATTTTAATATACTTAATGTTTACTATACATAAATTATATTGGTGTTATTTTTTCATTCATTCATTCATTCATTACAGCCTTTCATAAGTCCACTGCTGAACATAGGCCTCCCCCAAGGAATGCCACAAAGCACGGTCCTGAGCCACCTACATTCATCGACTTCCTGCATGTCTTACCAGGTCGTTATTCCATCTCGTGGGGGGTCGCTCTATACTTCACCTACCGGTACGAGGCTGCCACTCGAGAACCTTTCTTCCCCATCGGTTGTCGGTTCATCGAGCTATATGACCGGCCCACTGCCACTTCAGCTTACTAATCCGTTGGGCTATGTCGGTTACTCTGGTTCTACTGCGGATATACTCATTTCTAAGTTTATCAAGCAGAGAAACTCCGAGCATACCTCTCTCCATAGCTCGCTGAGCGACCTTGAGCTTCCTCATACGGCCAGCAGTGAAGGACCACGTCTCAGTTCCGTAAGTCATCACTGGCAACACGCACTGGTTGTACAATTTCGTTTTAAGGTTTTGAGGTATGTCTGACGAGAAGATGTGTCGTAGCTTCCCGAACGCTGCCCAGCCGAGTTAAATTCGTCGATTGACCTCTCGGTCGAAGTTGGACTTACCTAGTCGGACTATTTGCCCCAGGTAAACATACTCGTCAACAACTTCGAGCTTAGTGCTCCCAACAACTACTGGCATAGGTGTGACATGGACATTAAACATAATCTTTGTTTTGTCCATGTTTATCTTAAGACCTATCCGTTGGGAGACACTATTGAGGTCATTGAGCATAGTGCTTAGGTCCTCCAGCGATTCTGCCATAAGGACTATATTGTCGGCAAATCGAAGGTGAGTGATGTACTCGCTATTGATGTTAATACCGTATCCTTTCCAGTCCAGAAGTTTGAAAACGTCTTCCAATGCAGCGTGAAGAGTTTCGGGGATATAACATCACCCTGTCTTACACCTCTCTGCAATTGGATAGGTACTCTGGTTCTGTACTCGGATAGCCATCGTAGCTCTACTGTACAAACACTTCAGCACTTCGATATACCGACAATCAACTTGGCACCGCTGAAGGGACTGCAGCACCGCCCAAATTTCGACGGAATCAAAGGCTTTTTCATAGTCCACATACGCCAGACATAGTGCCAAATTGTACTCTTCGTGTTATATGTTATTTTATTTGAAGTTTTTATTTTATTACAGCCCAACAAAAATATGCAATATAATATTAGAATTTGGAAAATAATCAAGGAAAAACAAGCCCGAGTAGACTAGACCCCGCCAGCAGCATCTGTTCACTCGTATGACGCATATGGTAGACAGCGCCCTCCTCTAATAATTTTCTTGATAAGATTTGTTTATATGATTTAATGTATTAAAATATTTATAAATATGTATATGTTTTATTATATATAAGTATATGTGTATATCAAAACACAATTTTTTTCTGTCTGTCTGTCTGTTTGTTCTGGCTAATCGCCTAAACGGCTGGACCAATTTTGACGGGACTTTCACTAGCAGATAGGTAGCTGATGTTATAGCGAGTAACTTAGGCTACATTTACTATACAAATAAATAATTGAAGTGTCTGTTTGTAATATCAAAATAACAACTTTTGACTAAGTGCATAAGAAAGTATATACTCGTATATATACGAAGGTACTCATAACAAAAAAAAAAATTAAAAACTTTGTCTGTTGGTTCCGGCTTATCTACGAAGCAGCTATACCGATTTTGACGGGATTTTTACTGGCAGATAGCTGATGTTAGAAGGAGTAACTTAGGCTAGAAAAAAAATTAGAGTTCGCCGCAAAAAAATTAATGGCATGGAAATAACCCTTTAGCTCAATATAAGGTGAAATTCGATATGAGAGATAGATATTTATACTACTTTATTTAAACGATATATTTACGAGGATCTAATTATTTGCCGTCTTATGTATATAAAACTATTAATTAAATTTCTAAAAATCTTATTCACAAACACATAGCGGTGAAAGCACTCACGTTTCCATAAATACGAAATAAAAAAAAAGATTTAACTACGTTTTTAAAGTATTAATATAATAGAGAGTTACCTAACCTAAAGTTCCCGCACAAAATAATCCAGATAAGAAAATAAATTTACGTGTAAGGTTACAGGTATGTAAGGTTTAACTTATCTACGTAATTTTGGTATAAAGATGCTGTGTGTATGTCTCTCAGCATTTTAACAACCAAGTCGTTAAGTACAACGATGTGCAACGAGACGCAAATTATGCCATGCATCAACTTTTTCGTAACACCAAGAATATGTTATTTTTCAGTAAGTTTTTTACTCTTTTGACAACATTATTAATATGAGCACTTAACTGTAACAAAAATTACATTACGCATCTTAGAGCATTAGCTAGCATATTATAGAAATATTTATGTTACCAACATCTATTCGTTCTTAACATTAACAACATGCATAAACGAAATCGAAAAGTCTATTACTTCAGCGTAACACAGCACGAAAGTTAAACGTTCAGAATATTTAAATATATTTTTGAACCTCAAAACTTGAAAACGAGACTGTAGAACTATTGCGTGTTGCCAGTGATGACCTATGCTACTGAGACGTGGTCCTTCACTGCTGGCCGGATGAGGAAGCTCAAGGTCGCTCAGCGAGCAATGAAGAGGGCTATGCTCGGATTTTCTCTGCGTGATAAACTTAGAAATGAGGATATCCGCAGTAGAACCATAGTGACCGACATAGCCCAACGGATTAGTAAGCTGAAGTAACAATTGGCCGGCCATATAGCTCGAAGAACCGACAGCCGATGGGGAAGAAAGGTTCTCGAGTGGCAGCCTCGTACCGGTGGACGAAGTGTAGGGCGTCCCCCCACTAGTTGGAGTGACGACCTGGTAAGATATGCAGGAAGTAGATGGACGCAGGAGGCTCAGGACCGTGCTTTGTGGCATTCCTTGGGGTAGGCCTTTGTTCAGAAGTGGACTTGTGAAGGGCTGTAATGATGATTATGATGATCAAAATATTAAATTTAGTATTTTATGGTTGCAATTTATTTTATATAATTAAAGGGAAAACGACGTAATAGTCTACCTGATGATAAGGGGCTACTGCAAACCATATAATACTACGGTGGATACACTTAGTTTGTCAATTAAAATAGGGGTTTAGTTTATCAACGGAAGAACAACATAAATAAGAGAGACACATGCTTAAGTCTGGTGTAATAAGCTTAAATTTGAGGCACGTGACTTAGATTTTGGAAAGCTATTATTGATGTAGCCCTAAGTCACGGCATCGTAAGTTCAAAAGATTTAAAGGACCGAACTAAATAAATAATGGGTGTACATATAATTTTAAGATTAAAAATGAAAATTTCACATTTTTTAATTAAAAGAAAGGTTCTATAAGCCACTTTTATTGATTTAAGTATATTAAAGTTGGTAAAAAATCACTTCGTGCATATCCGCTCGATAAAATAAAATTATGTGTCTTACCTAGTTGGAAGAGCACCTCCTGCCCTCCTTCACTTGCATGCACTATCACCGTCACCTTTAATCCCAGCACCACTACTTCCAACACTACTACACTAGGAAAGACACACCACTGACGACAATACGGCACGTGTTTCACCACTACACGAGGCATCATCAGGTAATATAAACTCTGCGGTGGCTGACCGCTAAGTCAAAAAGTAACTTGCAATGTAAAGTACTCTCCGTTCAATTTTAACTTTTTACATAACGCAATTAAAATCTAAATAAATCTAACAAATAGTTAGTAATTATAACGATAAAAAGTATTAAAGAAAAACTGTACAAAAAGGGTTATTATAATATCAAGGAAAACATAACCTCTGGGAATAAGGTGATCGCCACCATGCTGACTAAAATAAGACAGAAAACACATTTACTACTTCAGTGGTAATTCGCTACATTTTTATAGTAATAGGTAAACTTTTCTGTTTTGTGTAATGTACAGCGGTATTTCTTTACCCCTACAACATATTTATTTCAAATTTATTAAAATATCTTTTTCAGCACACCGCTTCCAAATTTATTATTAATAATTAACTAAAAAACTGTAAATATAAACTGTTTCTTTAAATTCTAAATGTGCTTTGCAATACATAATGAGTTATTAAGTAAAATCTGAACAAAACAAATAAACGTTTGTTAACAAATTAATCCTTGGGAGGCCTACGTTCAGCAGTGGACTTGTCAAGGGCTTCAATGATGATGATGATGATGATGATGATGATATTGTGATAAAATAATATGATAATATATTTTCATACCATTTAAGGGATTTTTTCGTTTAAATACGGAAAATTATTTATAGTCGCGAAAGAAACTTGTTCACATTATATCTAAATTATTAGAAATGCTAAGTTCTGGAGAGGGAGTAGTGGCAACCCTGCTATATACTTTCTTTACTTAATGCTAGGAACATAAATGAGAACCGAGAGACTAGTGCAAAGTAATTATAGTTCTGCTATACAAAGAAAAAAGGTCACAGCTGGCTTGTAAAATCTACGGTGGAATAAGCCTGTATAGCAATGTCGAAAAATATTCCGTCGTGTCCCACGCCTCCACGCTCTTACTGCTCTCTAATCAGCTTAAATCATCAGTTTCGTCATTGATTGATTGAATGGTTTTTTGTTATTATAGTATTTCCATTAATTTTCTTTTATACTTTACTTGATAATGCTAGTAAAGAGATTAAAAAGAACCAAACTTCAAGCTCACGTTTACCTAAAATTAACAAGAAAAGTCGCTACTAGTTTTAAATAATTGCGTTATGGCTTGTCCGTACTTACTACATTGCATAAGTCATATTCAGAAAATACATCTTTCATCACGCAAGCATCTAAATGGTCGTTTTATTTTTCTGAGCTGTACTCGTTACTTGTGGCTTGAAGCAAATGATTGAAACCAAAAGGCAAACGAAATAAAGGTAGACCTCAAAAACAATGGACAGATGACATCTTTGACATCGCTGGGAGATAATAGATGATTGTTGCCCAGGATAAAGAAAAATTACATGGGCTGAAGGAGACTTTTACAAAAAAGGGATCCGTATATTAATACTAACAAAAAGAATCAAAATAGGAGCACGAAAATGTGACAAAATAAAAAAAATATAATAGATTACGAACACTATATTATTTGATTTGTATTTTAATTTTGGAATTAATAAAGCTTTATAAAAATATAATACTGACCGTGTAGCGGCGGCTTGAGAATATCCACTACCTAGGGGTAGAAAGTTGTAATTTTTTTATATACGGCAGTATATGCCATGTGTGAGCGGCGAACGAGAACCCGTTATCCTATTTCACCTTCGAATGTTGTTAGAGGAAACAAATTTTATTTTAGAAACAGCTTGGAAACGATCACCTCATTCCCAGGGGTTATTATCAACCACGTATATTTTTTATATTATAATAACCCTTTTTATACAGTTTTTGTTTAATAAAATAGTAAAATTTGGTAATAGGGAGACCTTGTATATATTCTGGGACTTTGTTGTAATAGCGTAGACATTGCCCCAAGAATTAATTACTGACTCTTAGAAGTCGAGAAACTGGTATCACTAGTTTGTGTTTGTTCCTAGTGTTTACTTATGTTTTGTACATTAAATTTTCGTAAATATACTGAGGGTCCAAAGTTAATATATTTATTTCCTAAAACTTTTTTTCTAAGAGACTCACTCGGTTTTAAGTTGTAAATAGCTCTAATGAGCCTCTTATGTAAATAAAAATAGTTTCTAAATTAGCATTTCCCCATATCAAAATCCCAGAAGAATGCTATGGAAATAACTGAAATAAACTAATCGAGCTGTCTCGATACTAGTGAGACCTCTTATCCTCTTTACAGCATAAGTTGCAAAACTTAGTCTGCTTGCTAATTGGGATATATGGGGAAGCTTTGCGTCGAGAGTGATGCCAAGAAAAAAGTGCTCAGGTTTTCCCCATTTAAAAACACATTGGTATTCAGTTTTTTAACATTTAGTGTTGTAAATTTTATACATTTAGTTTTATTTCCGTTTAAACATAGATTATTAACGTTAAACCGATGCACTAATATTGATATAGCATTATAACTTCGTCACATTTAAATGATTGACGTTTAAGTTTGAAAATCAATGAAGTATCATAAGCAAATAATACTATGTCATGATTATACCCTACAAGGGAAGATAAGTCATTAATACACACTAAAATAGGAATGGGCCGAGAATTGAGCCATGACGGACACCCATTAATACACGTGACCCGGAAGAACTTTTACCATTGATAATAATTTTCTGCGTTCTCGTACTTAAATATAAAATAATACGTTAAAGCGCCGTGTTCTTGACAGCATAATACTGTAGCTTTCTCAAAATATAGAAAGATCACAAAATATACCAAAAGCATCCTCTGAGCTCTCCCATGTACAAAAAATATATTTATGATGAGGGATCCTAAAGAATAACAATTTAATCTAAACTAATTATGTTTTAGGAGGTATATATTGGAAAGGGTACTGAGATCTTCAACTAAATATGGTGACGACCTGGTAAGGGTTGCAGGAATTCGATGGATAGAGATGGCACTTTGTAGCATTTCTTGGGAGAGGCCTCAGTTCAGCAATTCAATTTTTTTATTTCTTCACAACTTACTGGCTGGTTAACAATAACTATGTACATAGTAAGGACCCAGCGTTGTGAGAGACTGGTGCCTTTTATAGGTTTTATATTAAAATCCTGAGTTACAGGTCACCAGGCCCCCTCGCGGATAGGTTACATATAATACAAAGAATAATACAGAGAGGAAAAATAAGAGTTATAGAAAGTTACATTATAAGGCGAATTGCTAAACCCATGTGCGTGTGCGTGCGTGTGTGTGTGTGTGGTGAGCATTGACCCTTTAATCGGCTGTAATAATGATGATGAGATTAAAAAAGGTTATATGCGTTTGATATTGCAGTGTTGTGGCGGCGTAAAAGAATCCACCGCCCCATTTAGCCCCGTGAATGTGGAAAAATTCAACTATCGGAAACGTCAGAAATATCATAGCTTCCGATAGGCTGTATAACGAGGCAGAAGAATGCAGTAGCGAAAAAAGGTGCATCACGTCTGGTAGCCTACGCATGTCAATCCGCCTGCAAGCTATGACGATTAATATACAACGAGAGAGGCTCATGGCCAAGGGTGGACTTTACGGGCTTAGAAAGAAGAAAAATAAAAGGTGGCTTGTAATGGTTTATTTTCATAATCATTGGGGAAAATGGATTTTAAAAGTTTTTACCCCTTTTTTGTAAGCATCTAAATTTCTTTGAGCCCTTTTTATCCTCCTAATGCTGGTAGACGATGGTATCGAAGTTTGGAAAATAGGCAATATTTATACAGACCGGGAAAATAATGTTCTATATTTTCAACAACAAAGAAGAGGGACAAATTAGTGTAAAACAATGGTAAACGCACAGATATCCTTGTTTGATTTCCTTGTTTGTAAGCGATCACCGGCACCAATTGACTAATTTGTACATCCGCTGTGAAAAAGATGAAGTGACGGACTGGTAAGAAGATGATGGATGCAGGTGGCTTAGGACCGTGCCTTTTGGCATTCTTTGGGGGAACCCTATGTAGATGTATGTTGTATGATAATGGTGTGAAGTATTAAAACAGATATTGCGTTGATACCCCTAAGAAACATTTAAGTTTTAAAAAGATTTTAAATTTTGTCAATTTAAAGAAAATAAAAACAAAGTAAATTACACAAAAAAGAAGTTAGGGGGATATAACATTAGACACGGTGTTGTGAATATGAAGAACATAAGACATTTTTTGCTTTAATATATTATTATTACAATGATAATAATATACACCGTATTATGGCGTAAGTGTTCCTTTTGCTGAAGTTCCAAGCCACAGATTTATAAAAGAAGAAAATGACTGAATATCTATTCTACGCACTGCACTTACCACTTGGTCTTAAGTCATCATTTTGCACAATGTTGAAAGTAAGGCAGAACGTAAAAATTGCAAAAGAGCATCTAATCTCTAATCTATGTATTCTCATTTGATGGTAAGTGGTGATGTAGTCAAACAGGGTAAAGCTCACTTACTTAGATTAACAAAAGCTAATTTATTTTTACTTTGAAAACACTCGTTATAATTGGAGAGAAAGACATACGCAGATAAATAATTCCACTCCTTACTGTAGGTATGCATTTTGGACGACTAAGCAAACTAAACTGTTAGGTTGGAACGTATGTTGACAACAAAAGGGTGAAAACCGATCGAGCGTTTGGTGATGGATTTGAGAGGGAGTCATGCTATTTTGGCACACATTCTCCGAAATATATTTTGTATAACACAGAAGGGCTGACCACTTTGCGCCTGTGTTCGAGACTCGTAAGATTTGTTCTAACCATATTTGTGTCACTAATAAGCCTTTTAGCAGGCCTTTTCGTTGGGTACCATACTTCTAGGTGGCATTTTGAAGCACCATCTCTTATATGTCAGTAATACTCAAAGTACGATCGGGCTTGTGTTTTATATAGTGTGAACAACTGTCACGGCGTGAAGCATCACCGCACCTTTGAACAACATCCAACTTATTTGACACTGCTTTAGCCCTGAACTCAATGAACCGTCCAAAGTTCAGTTTCCTTGAAACCTCAACCTCCAGCCACTAAAGGTGGTCTAGAAATTCCATTGACACATTTCAGAAAGAAGGAGCCAAGTTAAGCTATCTCTTTTTGGAGGGAAGAGACATGCTTGTGTTTCGTGAGCGTTGAATTTTACGAGATTGGTATCGCCCCATTCGTAATACGTAAAGGTTCACACGCTCACACTCCTTTAATTATCAATTTATTTGACGATATTAATAAAATAAGGACTTATAAAGCTTTGAACTGGTGTTAGACTTTAAATTTAATTGTTTTTTTTTTTAATGTTATAATCCTTTTCGAAAATTATCTGCTATTTTGGGTAAATAACAATTTTAAACATTAACTAGCAAGTGTCTACATTCAATGTTCGATTTATTAGCGGTCAGCATAGGTGTTAGTGGATTCGACAATTTACTAGTGCAAATGCACTAAATGGATTAAGTTCAATTCCAGCGTGCTCTATCAAGCTAGTTGCATAATCCACTGGTAGTAAAATGAATGCGGAAAATCTCTCAAATATTTACCTGTTTCTCTAGTACGATAATCTTTTAGGCTTGATAACGTTTTTCAACGTACTATATTATGCGATTTTTAAATTTGCCATTATATCTTACTGCGTACTGTATCATTTGATCATGATGACAATTTATCGGGTTTGTGTTTAATGCAAAAATTTTTTTGAGAGTTCTTATCACATTTAAGTACTCTAACTACGTAAATATAGCCACTTCATTTCAAATCAAATCAAATCAAATCAAATAATTTATTCAGTATCAGAGTTTTTACATAGCACTGTTATGATTGAGGATTTCTTTTAAGTAAATAAATACTTGTGTTAGAAATCCCCCCTCTCCGTAACATTGATTATCGAATACTAATGTGATACCTACTTACTTCAATACTTAATCTAAAAACATATTTTTTAATTTTGATTTTTAAAGTTGCTCCACAACAGACAAATTACAGTAGATAAAAATATATGCTTTCTAAACAAATTTTACATGATACACAAAGGATTTACAATATTACAAAATAAGTGTGTGTGCGTGTGTGTGTGTGCGTGCGTGCGTGCGTGTGTGTGTGTGTGTGTGTGTGTGTGTGTGTGTGTGTGTGTGTGTGTGTGTGTGTGCGTGCGCGTGTGCGCGTGTGCGCACGTGTGTGTGAGAGTGTGTGTGTATGTGTGTGTATGTGTTTAAGTGAGTTTTATCATTTCTATTTTAATAAATAAATATTATTTATTGTGAATTCTAACATAATTTAGTTTAGGTGAGTTTTATCATTCCTATTTTATTAAATACAATATTTTTTTATACAAGCTTCTATTATGATGTGTAAAATATAATCCAAGAAAGTGTTAGTTTTGGTTCAGCAAGAAATTCTCAGTTTTATCATAACTCCAAGTTTTTAATAGTGCTGTCAAAGTCATTTTGCAATTGTACTTAGTCATAGGGTAAATGTTTAAAACTTTATTAAATTTATTATATAAATAAGCAGATCGAGTCATAAATTGCCTCTTAGCATAACTTGACTTGACTGTAGCAATGGGAACTACATTATGCTTTCGTCTCCTAGATATTATAGAAGGATCATATGGGAGCGTTTTGTGACGTTTTAGAATTATATTTAATATATACAATTGTCTAACTGTAAGAACATCACACATTTTGTATAGGTTATCAGTGGGAAACCAATAAGGTTTAAAGCTCATTACTTTTAGCAGTATTCTTTGTGCTCTTTCTAAATCGAGGAACTTCATCTTACTAGCACCTCCCCAGACTGGGATACAATAGGCCAATAGTGACTGAGCCAATGAAACATAAATTAGTTTTAATAGTTTTTTGTCAGCAACATGTCTCAGCTTTTTAAACACCCATATGAGTTTTCTGACTCTTCCCATCATTAGTTCTAGATGGGCGTGCCAGGATAGCCTCTGGTCAACTACAACTCCCAAATATTTTGTGTTGTTAACTTTGGTTATGGCTTTGCAAGAGCAATTATTTTGAATGTTGTCACAGTCATGAATTTGAATTATGAAATTATGTTCAGGTTGCGTTGAATTATACTTTGTGAATGCTATGTAGTTTGTCTTGTCCGTATTCAATGTTAAAAGGTTAGATTTTAACCAGTTAGCTACCCTGACTAGCCCCTCTTCCGTGACATGGCGTACGGAATCCCACGTGTTGCCAGTGAAAACAATGGCAGTGTCGTCTGCATAGGAAAAAACTTGTCCCGCGTTGATACTCATATTACAGAGACTGTTGATATAAATCAAGAACAGAGTCGGCCCAAGTACACTTCCCTGTGGTACCCCATACGTCACATCACATTGGTTACTAATATATTGGCCTATTTTCACGCATTGTTTGCGCTCATTGAGGTAGTCTGATAATAGCGCAAGTGCCACTCCTCTTATGCCAATACTCTCCAGCCTTTGTATAAGAATGGGGACAGAGACAGTATCAAATGCTTTTTTTAAATCTAAAAACACTGCAATACATTTCTTTCCCCTGTCAATATTGTTGACTATATGAGCTGTTAGTGCAGTGACTGCATCTTCAGTTGAAAGATTTTGACGAAAGCCATATTGTGATTTTGAAAGAAAATCAATTTTATTTAAATAGTTTATAAGTCTCTTGTTAATTAATTTCTCTAAAATTTTTGAAATGGTGGTTAAAACTGAAATTGGTCTATAGTTGGATACATCTTCTCTGTCACCATTCTTATACACCGGCGTTATTATTGCCTTTTTGAGCGCAACTGGGAAAACTCCATGTTCAAAGCAGAGATTAGCAAGGTGCGAAATTATGGGTACTACTTGCTCATTCGCCTGTTTCAAAAACTGAGTAGATACATTATCCCAGCCTGGAGCGCTCTCAGATTTTAGGCTCATAAGAATTTTGTGAACCTCTTCAGAATCGGTTTCCTGAAAAAACATGGACGCAACAGGTGAGTTAAAACAAACATTGCTAGCACCAACTTGTTGTGTATAAGTGTTTCTTAGAATATCCTCAGCTAGGGTTTTACCAACATTAGTGAAGTATTCACACACATGATCAACAGACAACTTTGGGGAAGCGTGTATGTCTAGCAACTCCAGACTATTTGCTTTTCTTTTGTTACCGCTTGTTATGGTATTTATCGTATGCCATAAAGTCCTGGGATTTTTCCTATGTTTAGTTAAAAGTTCTTTATCATATTGAATCTTAGATTTTTTAATTATGTTATTACAAAAATTACGGTATCTTTTGTAAGTTATTTTTAAGATATCATTATATGGGTCAACACGTAATTTTCGTTGCATGTCGTTCCTATTACGGATGCACCTTAAAATACCTGGTGTAATCCATGGTTTAATTAATCGATCCTTGGAGGAAATGCGTTTTGAGATGGTGTTGTCCATTAAACATTGCTGCAACTTATTAATAAGGGTGTTAGTTAATTCTGTGGGATTCTCATATAATATTAAGTTAGCTAGATTACTATCTTTTAGGCTTAAAAGTGCATTTTCATAATTTGTAATTGTTTTGTATGTAATATTATTGTTATTTTTATTTTTATTTTGATTTATATTTTTTGTATCGGTATTTGTCAATTTTAGGAATATCATCTGATGATCAGTTATAGTGGTGTCAAAGACTATAATGGACGCCAAGTGTATATTAATATCTATTTTCAGCATAAAATGGTCCAAGCAGTTGTTTTTCCTTGTAGGCAATACGTGGCCTGGAAGTATGCCATGCATTGCTAACATATTGAGGTATGCCAGTCTATTTGTACGTTCGTGTGATTGTTCAATGGTTTTATTTATAATATTAATATTAATATCACCGGTGATAACTATATTTTTATGTCCTTTTATAGTGTCTAAATGTCTGCTCAATGAGTTTATAAAAAGTTCAGCATTTCTAATTGAAGGCGAGCGATAAATGCAAAGAATTGTATAGTTGGGTAATACAACTTGCACGCATGACGCATGTATTAATTTAATTTCTTTTATATTGCTTTTAAGTCTGTTTTTTACATAAACGACTACCCCATCACACTGATTAATATGATTTGTGGTCGAGAAAGAGATATAATTATTCAGCTGAGGTATTGCTTCATTACCGTCAAGTCTACATTCACTTAATACCAACAAGTCAACCTCAAAATTAAAGTTCGATAGCGAAATGTAAAAGTCGTCGAAATTTTTAAATATGCTTCGGATATTTTGTGATATTATAGTGAAGTCAGTGTTTTTTACGTAATGCAATATTTTCGAGAAGTTATGAATTGATTCTAATTTTGACTGTGCAACTTGGATTTTATCTATTACTCCCAGATTAATGAGAGAACTATCCATTTTAGTTTTCGTATATAGGGCTGATTTTACGTAACATAAGGAATTTAGTTTTATTTTGATTTAGTTTAATTAATATTACGATTTCTTTTGATTTACTTATAATTTGATAAGGAATGTACAAAAATATTGTAAGTATGTGTATTGTGTGTGTGTTTGTGTTGTGAATATGAAGAACATAAGACATTTTTTGCTTTAATATATTATTATTACAATGATAATAATATACACCGTATTATGGCGTAAGTGTTCCTTTTGCTGAAGTTCCAAGCCACAGATTTATAAAAGAAGAAAATGACTGAATATCTATTCTACGCACTGCACTTACCACTTGGTCTTAAGTCATCATTTTGCACAATGTTGAAAGTAAGGCAGAACGTAAAAATTGCAAAAGAGCATCTAATCTCTAATCTATGTATTCTCATTTGATGGTAAGTGGTGATGTAGTCAAACAGGGTAAAGCTCACTTACTTAGATTAACAAAAGCTAATTTATTTTTACTTTGAAAACACTCGTTATAATTGGAGAGAAAGACATACGCAGATAAATAATTCCACTCCTTACTGTAGGTATGCATTTTGGACGACTAAGCAAACTAAACTGTTAGGTTGGAACGTATGTTGACAACAAAAGGGTGAAAACCGATCGAGCGTTTGGTGATGGATTTGAGAGGGAGTCATGCTATTTTGGCACACATTCTCCGAAATATATTTTGTATAACACAGAAGGGCTGACCACTTTGCGCCTGTGTTCGAGACTCGTAAGATTTGTTCTAACCATATTTGTGTCACTAATAAGCCTTTTAGCAGGCCTTTTCGTTGGGTACCATACTTCTAGGTGGCATTTTGAAGCACCATCTCTTATATGTCAGTAATACTCAAAGTACGATCGGGTTTGTGTTTTATATAGTGTGAACAACTGTCACGGCGTGAAGCATCACCGCACCTTTGAACAACATCCAACTTATTTGACACTGCTTTAGCCCTGAACTCAATGAACCGTCCAAAGTTCAGTTTCCTTGAAACCTCAACCTCCAGCCACTAAAGGTGGTCTAGAAATTCCATTGACACATTTCAGAAAGAAGGAGCCAAGTTAAGCTATCTCTTTTTGGAGGGAAGAGACATGCTTGTGTTTCGTGAGCGTTGAATTTTACGAGATTGGTATCGCCCCATTCGTAATACGTAAAGGTTCACACGCTCACACTCCTTTAATTATCAATTTATTTGACGATATTAATAAAATAAGGACTTATAAAGCTTTGAACTGGTGTTAGACTTTAAATTTAATTGTTTTTTTTTTAATGTTATAATCCTTTTCGAAAATTATCTGCTATTTTGGGTAAATAACAATTTTAAACATTAACTAGCAAGTGTCTACATTCAATGTTCGATTTATTAGCGGACAGCATAGGTGTTAGTGGATTCGACAATTTACTAGTGCAAATGCACTAAATGGATTAAGTTCAATTCCAGCGTGCTCTATCAAGCTAGTTGCATAATCCACTGGTAGTAAAATGAATGCGGAAAATCTCTCAAATATTTACCTGTTTCTCTAGTACGATAATCTTTTAGGCTTGATAACGTTTTTCAACGTACTATATTATGCTATTTTTAAATTTGCCATTATATCTTACTGCGTACTGTATCATTTGATCATGATGACAATTTATCGGGTTTGTGTTTAATGCAAAAATTTTTTTGAGAGTTCTTATCACATTTAAGTACTCTAACTACGTAAATATAGCCACTTCATTTGACCGCATACTATTAAAAGCCATCAAAGAACGGTTCGAATCTTTAACGATGATTTCTTTCTAAAGGGTTTAATTAACTGGCCTAGCTAAGGGACATGGCATTCATTTACATTTTGATGCTTGATGACAGATGTTCATGGGTGGCAGCGATTACGTAAACACATTCATATTTGTCTGGCCCCTCTTCTGATAAAGCCAACACACGGTAAACACTACCACCTGTGGCAGAAATGGCAGATTGATTACTAGATGTTTCCTGCGACTTCGTCCGCATGGAATTTATTATTTTTGCACGGAACCCTAATTATTTTTCTAAAATAAAAGCAGCCAAAGTTACTCGTTACTTTTGTGAGGGTTACTCGTTACTTTTGCACACATTTATAAGGGTCGACAAAATCGGTAATGTATGTAACACTCAGACAGGTAAATCGTGTAGCGGTGGTTTAAGAATATTCACTACCACATGTCGCCTCGTGGGTATTGTAAGAAGCGACACAGTGAAACTAAAACAAGAAATGTCTTTTTTTAGTTTCACAGAATCTTAAGTAATAAAAAAATGCGGTAGTCAACCCGCATGCCAAGCGTGACTCCCCGCCCTTAATTTGCCTTAGTTAGGCTCCCCTATCAGCGGCTCTTCGCCGCCTGTGCCCCCTTTTCTATAAAGAGGGTCGCTTCCCATTCGGCAGAAAGGCCACACAAGCCAATCCAGTCTCACAGGTGGTATTTAGTGGGTAGGCACTTAGGTTTCGCAGTGAGTCCCACATAACCATGGCAAAATCCCCCTTATGAGACAATCTATTAGGAGGCCTATGTTCAGCAGTGGACATTTATTGGCTGTATTGGATTGATGAAAGAGACAGGTAAAGGGGGGGCAGCGTCAAAGGTGTAAGACTTCTGATATTTATGATAGGCTGACTACGAAGAAAACGGTCTTCTTATATCACATTATCTTATGATATACGAGCTCTAGAGCACATTGGGTACAAAATGTTTCCTAGCTAACGTTGAAAAATGGTCCAACTTGATAGATGGCATAAGGTCGGTAGGAAAATTGGTATCATTAGTCATGTACTAAAAGTCAAAAAACCATTTTTGTCAATATAAAAATTAAAAATGACAGTTGGAGTGGAGTGGTGGAATATAATAGTCTTGTAAACACAATAATTAATATGGATTATGCTATTGTCGTTCAGTCATATCTATTTTATGCTTTTGTATGTTTAATTATATATTTTATATGTATATCTGTAACATATATCTATTTATATATGTGTAATATACATATACGATATGTAATTGTCATTTGTATTCATGCTCCCTATTGCCAGTCACTGCTCCTTATTGCCAGTCTATGGAATGAGGGTTTGACATTTTTGAGCAAGTATATTCAGATTATTCGGTTGCCATTTATATGCAGGTTGTGTACCATGAAATGATGAGGTTGGTCCTTGGGGAAGAAGTTGTAACATTTACATAATCTTACACACCAAGCTTTAGCGGTTTCATGAAAAATTCGTTTCAATATTCCTTCTTTCAAGAAATTTTGAGTCAGTGCACTGCTCTAATTTTGTAAAATGCTGAGATAACTCGGACGTAGTGATGTTCAATAACTTACTATATCTAATTAGATGTACCCTAGACTTAAAACTTTTTAGCCGCTGTGTTTCTTTATAATAGAACACTTAGAAACTAGTTAGACACTTTGAAACTGAATAATAACTTTTAGGTACTTCTGCAGTGATGTTAGATTAATTAAAGAAACTTTGACAACATATATTTTATAAAATCTGTAACAGTTGGTAGAGATACTTTCGACTTACGAGGTACTACTTCAAACAATATATTTTTTATGAATTAATAATCATGTATATTACAAAGTGCTCCATTTTTAATTATAAGGAAGCATTTGGGACCCAACGTACCGAGATCGAGGGTTCTATAGATGTAACATAATATACTTTATCACTGCACTACTGTAAACTGGTAGAGAATGCTTCTGGCATTAAATAAATAATTGTGTATATGAAGTTAAATAAATAAAAGAATCATAATACCAGTCGGTTTGTTTGAATTCAATGTTATAATTCAAAATGTCTTTTAAATGATAATATAATAATGGTACACCTAGCACCGTATGTTCAAGTAGCTTCATTAGACTGTATAACATAAATAAAATATCGAAAGCGAATTACAAGACTGAAATAGCAATGAGCCGACATCAGCTCGTACAACCGAAAATTGATAACGAAAATAGGTTCTCGCATGGCTTCCTCTGCAGTGTAGAGAAGCCCCTAGTTGTCCCATGAATATATATACTGGTGATTGGATGAAACAATGCCCTTGATAAATATGCGAAATATAGATACTACAGATGGCACTGGCCCGTGCTTTATTGTAATATTTAATGGAAATTTGAGTCTTTTAATAGGAAAAGCACACGTGTGAGAGTCATGCTGCAGCTATATATTCGGTATAGTTGTAGCATGAATGGGTCGGCTCGACTGGGGAAGGACCACGCTCTCACAGAATACCGGCGTAAAATAGCAGCTTAGCGCTGCTGTGTTTCGTATGGTGAGTGTAGAGTACCGGAGACCCTTTTTACTGGAAAGGAGGCATCCCATCTTTGTTCTCACGGATACCAACGCTTCTGCATTTTGATTCGTAATCGAGGATATAATATGTAGATGTCTATGGGCCACAGCAACCACTTACCATCAGGTGGACTGTGTGCTCGTTTGTCACCCTTATCCTATGAAAAAAGTAATTTAATTTAATAAACACTAGTTAACTTCATGGACCAGTTCTCTCTAGGTTCCTTGAATACAATATATTAAATGTAGTTCATCCACAGTAGGGTCAAACTAAATTACGTTATTTCCGTAATATTTTAAGAAATACGGACACCTCATTTATTTTATGCCATACCTTCCGTGAAAATAATAAATTATGCCTTTAATTATAGCGTCAGTATAAATTACGTCAGCACATAAGAGATATATACCATCTTAGTGTTCTTTATTTATTTTATTATTAATATTACTATTATTAATGAAAGAGCGTGTTTAAATAGGACAAGGAACCTACGGGGCAGCAGCCATCGGCCTTCATGCAGAGGGAGGAACTTTTTCGTATTAACATTTTCCTTTCCTTTTTTATATAGAACAAGGGTGACAAACGAGCACACAATCCACCTGTATGCAGATGGATACGGCGGCTTACGGACACCGACATCTATCATCGATTTAAGATCAAAATGTGGATGCGTTGTCTCTTCAGAGATCTAAGATAGAATGTGTAATTACTAGTCAAAAAGGTATATGGTTCTCTACGCTCACCATATGAATCACAGAAGCATTAAGCTGCCATTTTATGGTAATTTGTATCTGTAGGGGTTTGGTCATTCACCAGTCAAGGTAACCCAATCGTGATGAAGAAATAAGTTTCTTATAAATACAGCTGCAAAAAACGGTAACTCTCCTCATGAGTTTCTCTTGCGCTCTTTTTAAAGCCTCGAAAACTTTCAGCTTGAAATACGAATTCGCTTTAACTGCGTCGGGAGGATAACCTATATTTAAAATAATCATTTTTTTTCTCTTCTTAGTAGCACTACGTCATAGGCGTGGAAAAAAATGTAATATTGTTATCAACAGGATACCTCTACCTCTACCTCTTCTTCTTTATTTGCCCCTAATAGTATATGTCTTCTTATGTTAGGAGACAGATTTGGGATTGCAGTCCAGAAATCTCGCCTTTTACAATTGACCTATGCTGCTATAGTCAATCTACTTGTTCTATATCTGTACACCATGTGGTTATGCCGTCACTAAACAAAGGTCATGAGTTCTTTTTGGCATTTCCCACAACCTCCTTTTATGACATCCACGGGACGATATTATAGGATAATGGATACTTTTACGTCAGCGTCACACAGCAAATATACGCATAATATTACATTGAGTATTATATTTATATTAATTTATAAATGTAAGCCACTTTATAGTATTAATAATCGAAATCAAAAAGTACTTCAGGGTAATTATGACATTAGGGCGTCCAACACTGCATTCTTTCGATGTCTACTAGATGTTGTAAAACAACCCGACGTCTGAACATAAAAATAATTAACTAATAAACCCGATGAAACCTGTGAAAATTAGTTTTTATCAATGTGTAGTGTTTGACTAAAAAAAAGAATTAATTTCTACTAGTTTGCTATAACGCTGTATCATATAAAAAATGTTTGTTCATAAAATCAAATTTCACAAGCGCTCCTTCTCTATTTCGTCGAAAACAATAGAAGTTACTCAGGAGTTTTTGCCTCATATATAACTAATGAATAAAGTTCCTTCATTAAGCCTGAAACATTATACCGCTTAATCCTTTATTAGCATTCACTGGCGATAAAACTTAAATATTTATAAACCAAAGTCGTTATATAATAAAATGAAGTACCCGAAAGCCTTGTAATAAGAGCTGAAGCCATAATTTACATGCCTATATTTTTTAACTTTTAAGAAGTATAGTTCAGTCCAAAGTTGTACAAAAATTTAAACGTGGTAGAGCCATACCGCAGATATATTATTGTTGTAGCACGAATGGGTCGGCTCGACCGGGAAAGGACCACGTTCTCACAGAAAACTCGTACCAGCTTAAACTAGCAGCTTATTGCTGCTGTTCCTCTCATGCTGAGTGTAAAGAACCGGAGACCCCTTTTACTGGAAACAAGGTCCTCAGGGTTGACAACGCATCTGTATTTGATTCTTTATTGAGGATAGATGTAGATGTATATGGGCAACAGGATCCACTTTGGTAAGTGGATCCTGATGATCCACCTGATGGTTCAGGTGGACTGTGTACTGGTTTATCACCATCATACTATAAAAAACAGCAGGGTCACATTTATGTCTTCGACAGGTACAGTCAATTTATAATGAACACCAATGGATCCGATAAAGATCAAAAACTTTCCGAGGGCCGTCGTCCCAGTGTTTTTGAATCATTAATTCAGTGTCATATTAAATATTTTAACGTATATTTTATTAATAGACCAGAGCCACCAAATATATTGAAAAAAATCTGCTAGGTATGATTAAGTATTCTTAATAGCTGGAATAACTTACTGAATAGCAAGAAATAAAATAACCGTTATTCTAATTGCCCTTATGTACAGAAAAAGATTTAAAAGAAATATTAACATCCAAGGATATACAAAGTAGGTACACAGAAAGTAATTTTTATTGCATATAGCAGTACAACAATAAAAGATAATTATTTCGACCTATGCACGAGGAAGGTTCAAGTTTATGTATCATCTTAGGAATAGTTTGTGCAAATTATCTAATATTATGATTATATTTCTAATAAAGTCTGAAGAAATCCTTTGAAGAAAGAAAGGACCTTGATTCCAGTAAAAGGGGTCTCCGGTTCTCTACACTCAGCATGAGAGGAACAGCAGCAATAAGCTGCTAGTTTAACTCATTATATATATATATATATATATATATATATATATATATATATATATATATATATATATATATAATGAGTAAAATGCAACATCAAGAACGTTCTTATTAAATCCTAATAAAATCATGGTACGATTCTATGAAATTTTATGACTGTTGTAACAATAATTTCCGCTGTACACCTTCCAACGAATTCGGGGAAAATTCCTTTGATGACATGAATTTATTAATAAAATTTTCTTGTAGTGTGATGGAAATTTATTAAATTGATAATCATAATGTTCTTACGTGTTTTCTGTTTAAGGAATATATTCTGTTTAAGGATGATGATGATGATAAATTGAATTTTACATTCAAGAAATAAAAAAAACCTTGATTTACCTATGAGATGATCATCGACTATATTTCATTATATTATGTATATGTAATATCATAATAGGTCGAGGAAAATTTACTTCGTATTTTTTTTACAAAGTTTAAGTACATTTAATTGCAATATTGTGTATATATATATGTATATATATATATATATATATATATATATATATATATATATATATATATATATATATATACGCCATTTTATTCGATAACTTGTTGCCATCTTGTATGTAAGGGTGCAAAGTCAGAACAATATGGTGGATGCATTAACACTTACCAACCAAGCTCTCTCAATGTTTGCTGAGTGGCCAAATATGTGGGTGGTCTGCAATTATCATGATGAAAGAACACTTCTTTTCCGTTTAATAATTTCGGCCGTTTTCTCTCATTTTCTTGCTTAAATTTCATTTGCTGTTGGCAGTAGAGATCCGAGTCGATAGCTTTGACTGGCGGTAAAAGCTCTAAATAAACGATGTCGTTCCAATCCCACCAGACATAGCATCAACTTATAGTGTGTTAATCCGGGTTTCACTACAGTTTGTGGGGCTTGACTACCACCATGAAGTTGATCCACTTTTCATCACCAGTGATCAATATTTTCAGAAATGATTTGCTTTCCTTAAGTTTCAATAGAGAATGGCAAATGAGTATACGAAATTTTTTATAGGAGAGGGGGCAAAAAAAGCATACGGCTCACCTGATAGGAAGTGACTACCCGCCGCCCATGAACAACTGCAACACCAAAGAAATTGAAGGTGCGTTTCCGGCCTTTTAAAAAGGGTAAGCTCATTTTTTGAAGGTCTCTCAGATAATTACCGGGCACGGGTGCTTCGGTGATTATCTGTGTAAGATAGGACGCGAAGCGACGGCGAACTGCTTCCACTGCGGTGGACAGGACCAGGACTCCGCGTCCCATACGCTGGCGGTATGTCCAGCGTAGGGACGGGAGCGAATGATCCTGGCAAACCGGGTCCGTCGGGACCTCTACCTGCCAGCAGTCGTGTCGGCGATGTTAAGCGGGGACTCGGCATGGAGGGCCGTAACCACCTTCTGTGAGTTCGTAATGGTCCAGAAGGAGGCTGCTGAGCGGGGTCGGAGGAAGACAGATCCCACTCGGAGACGACGTCATCTAGGCGTTCGTTACAGCCCTCCATTCGAAGATGGTGTTCCCCTACCAGAAACGGGGCCTCTGGGGTTAGAGGCGTTTGGAGCTGGTCCCTCGAATGCCTAGTAACCCCCGAGGAGGACGATGACTCGGAAGTGGTCCCGAGACATTGTGACAGCACTGCGAGGGTGCTGGGGGTAGTAAGTTCTGCCCCTGGGACGTACTTCAAATAAAGCAAAGCGAGAGGGGGGCCCCGGTTGCGTTCCGAATGGAGATCCCGGGACCCGTCATACACGCTGATGGAGACCACCGTGGTGTTTTGGCCAGTAGGAGTCCGGCATAACCTTCCGGTTGCCCCTGCAGTCGGAGATGTCCATAAGGATTTCCCCACGAAAAAAAAAGTTAGGTCCCCCCCCTCCGAACGGGTTCCCGCCTTGTCGTGGCGGGGGGCTTAGTAGCCGTGGCGTGGTCACCCGCGGTGAACAAAGAGGAACCCTTTGGCTGGCCCGTGGTGTAGGGCCGGCCCGAGGTGGCCACTCCGAGTGGGCTTGACGAGCCCACTTCGGATGTGTGTCGGTGGGCTGCGGTGAGAGTGATGTCCGCTCCCTCTACCGCTGCAGCCGAGGTGGAGTCGCGGAGGAAAAGGAGTGTTGGTATGGCGATGCGCCACTCGCCCTCTAACGGGGCCACACCGTTGATGCGGTGGTGGTGGGGCCGCCGGGGGAGAGGAGTGTCGGTATTGCGAAGCGCCGCTCACCGTACCCTCCGCGGCCGAAACTTGGTTGGTGGCGGAGCCAGAGACCAGATCCGCCGCTGGGGTCGGGAAAGCGGGCGCTACTAAGCGCTCGATTTTCCTGGCCCCATGGCCTCCGCGTATCGGACTGGGGGGTCCGATACGCAGGTGGAATTGGAGGCCGTCAGGAGGGGTAGTTGAACACCTCACTATCCCGTGCAGGAGAAGAGGTACGGACAGACCGGGCCAGCACTAGTGTGGGGCTGCGGAATAATTTGGATTCCCGCGGCCCCACGCGCACGTGCGAGGAGACACCGGGGTAATTTTAGCCGGTAAGAGTCCGGCACGCCCCTCCGCCTTTCCCCAGGCGGAGGTAGTCCATGAGGATTTTCCCCCGTAAAAAAATGGGTAGTTAGGGTAGTGCTCTTGTAATATTTCCATTTTAATTAAGTTTTTCTTAGTTATTTCTATACCTAATGTAGTTCATTTTTTATGTTTGCTCCTTACTTGTTTATTTTTTTATTTTTGGAAAAGCAATGTTGTAATAATGGTACAACGCATGATGTGAAATTCTTATTCTTGCGTTCGCGTCATCAGTCATTATAATTTCTGATTTAATCCCAGTGTAATTTTTGTTGAACAAATAATTAAAATAATCAAGATTATTCCTTGAAAAGTTTCTGCCTATATAAGTCTACTTTATTGTTACAGTTTTTTTGATTAACTAATTCTAAAATAATTACATTATAATCAGAAAGTTTATGACCTAATACACATCCTTTACATTCATTAAAATTAACAATAAAGTTATCTATACAAGTAGAACTGGTTTTATTTCGTTTATTTCTTTCAGTTCTAGTTGGTTCGTTGAATATCCATTTACAATTAAAACTTTTAAGTATTTTATCAAGCTTTTCAGTATTTGCGTCAATTTTTAAAACATTTAAGTTCAAGTCACCTGCTACTTCATTTTTTTTTGTTCTCTTGTCAAAGTTTATTTAAATGTTTTGTAAGTATTTCAAAGAATAGACTCATATCATAGTCGGGTCGGTAAAGTGCAATGATTATTGTTTTTGAGGATCTTAATTCTATTGCTACTAATTCACAATTCATTTCAAATGATAGTTTATTTATGTTGTTCCTAATTTTATATTCTAAAGTATTTTTTACATATATCGCCGTTTCGCCGTGTTCAAAAATTATTCTAATAAAACAAGTCGCGAGTGTATATTTTTCAATAGTCATCGCCTGTATTTGATGGTTTTTACCTCACGTCTCCGTCAAACACAACACGTCACATTTCTGTTCATTAGCTAAGCTTTTTTTTATTTCTCAGTATTTTTTATGTATACTTCCAACATTACCATGAAGAATTACCGTTCTTGAATCGGCTCTTGCGCTGTTGAAACATTTGTGCCTTTATCACTTGTGGAAATGTATTCGTCTTTGCATTTGATGAAACGCAGTGAGGATGATCCTTGAAACTTGCGGTGTATACTTGTTATTACATTTTCTATAACAAAGTTTTTCAACGATTTATAGTTCCTTGTATTTTCATATATTATATTCGGGTCCAGGAATTTAATATTTTCGCTGACTTTAGCTATGTTAACTATTTGATCATTGATGTGGTAAATCTCATTGTCGTTCTTGCCATTATAATGCAAACCAGTGATTATCATGTTAAATTTCCTACCCGGCTGGTACAATATTGTTTAATAGTTTTATGTACTTTTGTTGATTATGATAAATAGAACTTTCATATTTAGTAATAAGTACTGCTACTGTATCTTTTTTCCAGACCTTTACTCCTTTCGCCATAATTTTCTAATATTTTTAGAAATCCTGCGTTCGGTTACAATTTTTAATTGCTTGACACTCAGTTTTTTCTAATATCTTTGAACCTAATCTTTGTCCAATACTATCAGAAAACATTATAACGTGATTGTTTTTGGCTTTTGTTCAGTTTTCTCACTATATAATCTTGATTTATTTACTATTAGATTCGATTTTGTATTATCTACTTCTATAGCACTACAGTTTGATTCATCTAACTCTATCGTTCGGCTTTGTCCAGATTTATTATCTTTTTTCTTTTCCGTAGTACTTCGATTTGTAAGAGATGCGCACCTTTTCGGTTTACTCATCGCTTCAGTAAATAGTATTTTCCATTTTACAGTCAGCATTTCCTTTTCTAATATTTGCTTTTGTAATTTTGAATTTTCCATGTTTAAATTTTCTATTTCTTTATGAGCTTTTTCTAATTCTAATTTCAAATGGGCGACTTCGTGAAACAACTCTTCCTCTATGTCATTTTGATAAGTAATAATATCTGCCCGGCTATTTAGGTCATCATCGGAACTGGTTAATTCTTCCTCTTCAGACTTATGCAATGGCGTTACTGGAAGTACTTTATGCCTAGTGCTTTTTTTGTCAAGTTAAATGAACAAAGAATCTCAGTGTTTTCACTGGCTATTGGTAGCTTAGCTTTGATTTCATGGCACGTTTGGCATTTCCAGATTTCCTTTTATAATTTGTCCATAATATTTACTTTGGCACTCAATACTTGTGCACAAGTTATGTTGTAAAAATTTTTGCAAGATGCACAACAAAGTATATCCCTTTTTTAATTATTTTCTTTTGGCATTTACAGCAAATAAGGTAGGCATAAAGCAGCCTAGTGCTTTTTTTTGTCAAGTTAAATGAACAAAGAATCTCGGTGTTTTCACTGGCTATTGGTAGCTTAGCTTTGATTTCATGGCACGTTTGGCATTTCCAGATTTCCTTTTATAATTTGTCCATGATATTAACTTTGGCACTCAATACTTGTGCACAAGTTATGTTGTAAAAATTTTTGCAAGATGCACAACAAATTATATCCCTTTTTTATTTATTTTCTTTTGGCATTTACATCAAATAGGGTACTTGACCATTTTCTGAGCAATTTTATATCCATATTTTGCTCTAAGTAATAAAGTAAAACAGTAATAAAGAAAAAAAATGTAAATAGTATCAATCAGCTGCGATACTTGAACTTATTACCACCGGTTGATAAGGCATATAGTGTGCAGTATGGTGCGTAACAGTCTGTTACCAGTAAGTTATATTATTCACACTTCTTTGCCGTTTGTTTTGTTTATAGTGTTTAGAATTCAAATTTAAACTTAAAACATTCACAAAAAGTCTAATTGTGCAGGTTAGAAGATTCGATGTTCAGTAATAAATATAGAAACCAGTAAAATATACATAGAAACATGGATTCAAAATTGAAAATCAATATCTTCCTCATTGCACAAATATTGCTCTTAGCTAGAATTCAACCACATCGCATTTAGTTCAACTTTTGTAGCTTCACCATTTGAACAAAGCAATTACTCAAATTCAGTTACATTGCATTTTGTCAGAATACGTTGAAACATAACCTAATATTCTAATACCTTTTGACGACATGATTTGCCTTTATTTGCTTAGTGTAAAAGTTTAAATATAATATTCATTAAATATGGAAATTTAATTCTTTTCCTGACCCTCTAGAGCTCTAGACTGATCAAATTAAAATTAATATGCAAAGTATATTTGAAACGTCGGGAATATAATTAGAGAAAATATTGAGTGTATATGAATCAAAGAAAAAAATTAGTTTCATAGAAAAAAAACTAGTTTCATTTAATATTCTATAGTTAAAATATTTAATTAAAGCGTATTTTTGTCAAATGACTGCAACTAGAAGTTAAGGTTTCAACCTTTTATTGTATTTGTGTTTTGATGATGAACGAACGGATACCTTAGTATAGCAAAGGTATTTTCGAATAGATTTTTTGAATAATTCAATGTGTGCAGATGAGATTGGCATTGAAAAAACTTCTATCCTCCCAAAACTCTCACACGTAGTTAATTATATTCCTTCCAAAATTAAATTTCAGTCACATAACTTTATTTTTAATTTAAAACAATAATTTATGGTTGGTATAATTATTTAAAGTATTTTACGTTAAGCCATAGGTGATCCATCAATGAACGCACTTGCATAGTAAATTCCACCACCCACTTTAGGGATGATTTCCGTGATCAAAGCTATCCTATTTCCTTCTCCGGGATTTAAACTTCTCATCTCGATACCAAA